>JALMGA010000002.1:95132833-97757833 GCA_023333525.1 Aspidoscelis tigris stejnegeri
CTAGCCCTCTCACTCACCCTCACCCTAGCTCAGGCCTGGCTCTACCCCTAGCCCTAGCCCAACCCGTAGCCCTAACCTTAGCCCTAGCCCTAGCCCTAGCCCTAGCCCTAGCCCTAGCACTAGCACTAGCCATAGCCTTAACGCTAACGCTAACGCTAACGCTAACGCTAACCCTAACCCTAACCCTAACCCTAACCCTAACCCTAACACTAACCCTAACACTAACCCTAACACTAACACTAAATCTAACCCTAACCCAAAACCTAACCTTAGCCCAGCCCAAGCCCTAGCCCTAGCCCTAGCCCTAGCCCTAGCCCAAGCCCTAACCCTCACCCTAACCGTCACCGTCACCCTCAACTTCACCCTAACCCTCACCCTCACCCTCAACATAACAGTAACCCTGACCCTAACCGATCCCCTAACATTAGCCTAGCCCGAACCAGAGCCCTAGCCCTAGCCCAAGCCCTAGCCCTAGCCCTAGCCCTAGCCCTAGCCCTAGCCCTAGCCCTAGCCCTAGCGCTAGCCCTAGCCCTATTCCTAGCCCTAGCCCTAGCCCTAGCCCTAGCCCTAACCCTAGCTCTAGCCCTATTCCTATTCCTAGTCCTAAGCCTAAGCCTAAGCCTACCCCTAGCCCTAGCCCTAGCCCTAGCCCTATCCCTATCCCTAGCCCTTGCCTTAGCCCTAGCCCTAGCCCTAGCCCTAGCCCTAGCCCTAGCCCTAGCCGTAGCCCTAGCCCTAGCCGTAGCCGTAGCCGTAGCCGTAGCCCTAACCCTAACCCTAACCCTAACCCTAACCCTAACCCTAACCCTAACCCAAACCCTAACCTTAGCCCAGCCCTAGCCGTAGCCCTAGACATAGACCTAGACCTAGCCCTCACCCTCACCCTCACCCTCAACTTCACCCTCACCCTAACAGGAACCCTAACCCTAACCCAACCCCTAACCTTAGCTCAGCCCTAGCCCTAGCCCTTGCCCTAGCCCTAGCCCTAGCCTTAGACCTAGCCCTAGCCCTAGCCCTAGCCCTAGCCCTAGCCCTAGCCCTAGCCCTAGCCCTAGCCCTAGCCCTAGCCCTAGCCCTAGCCCTAGCCCTAGCCCTAGCCCTAACACTAACACTAACCCTCACCTTCACCCTCACCCTCACTCTTGCCCTGCCCTGGCTGTAGACGTAGAAATAGCCCTAAACCTAACCCTAGACATCAGCCTAAACCTAGCCCGAGCCCGAGACCAAGCCCGAGCCTGACCCCGAGACCGAACCCAAGCCCGAGACCGAGACCGAGCCCTATCCCTATCCCTATCCCTATCCGTATCCCTATCCCTAGTCGTAGAACTAGGGATAGGCGTAAATCAAACCCTAGCCCAGCCCTAGCCCTAGCCCTAACCCTCACCCTAACCGTCACTCTCACCCTCAACTTCACCCTCACCCTAACAGTAACCCTAACCCTAACCCAACCCCTAACCTTAGCTCAGCCCTATCCCTATCCCTATCCCTATCCCTATCCCTATCCCTATCCCTATCCCTATCCCTATCCCTATCCCTATCCCTATCCCTATCCCTATCCCTATCCCTATCCCTATCCCTATCCCGAGCCCGAGCCCGAGCCCGAGCCCGAGCCCGAGCTTGAGCGCGAGCCCGAGCCCGAGCCCGAGCCCTAGCCCTAGCACTAACAATAGCCCTAGCCCTAGCCATAGCCCTAGTTGTAGCCCAAAACCTAAGGCTAAACCTAGCCTGAACCCTAGCCCGAACCATAACACAAACCCTAACCCTAACCCTAACCCTAACCCTAACCCTAACCCTAACCCTAGCCCTAGCCCTAGCCTTAGCCCTAGCCCTAGCCATAACCCTAACCCTAACCCTAACCCTAACCCTAACCCTAACCCTAACCCTAACCCTAACCCTAACCCTAACCCTAACCCTAACCCTAACCCTAACCCTACCACAACCACTACCGTTACCGTTATCGCTACCCGTACCCGTACCCCTACCCCTAAACCCAACCCTAGCTCTGGCCCTATTCCTACTCTTAGTTCAAAGCCTAAGCCTAGCCCTAGCCCTAGCCCTAGCCTTAGACCTAGCACTAGCCCTATCCCTAGTCGTAGCCCTAGCCCTAGACCTAACACTAACCCTCACCTTCACCTTCACCCTCACTCTTGCCCTGCCCTGGCCGTAGACGTAGAAATAGCCTTAAACCTACCCCTAGACCTCAGCCTAAACCTAGCCCAAACCCAAGCCCGAGCCTCACACCGAGCCCGAGCCCAAGCCCGAGCCCAAGCCCGAGCCCGAGCCCTACTCGTAGAACTAGGGATAGGCGTAAACCAAACCCTAGCCCTAGCTCTAACCCTAGCCCTAGCCCTAGCCCTAGCCCTAGCCCTAACCCTAGCCCTAGCCCTAGCCCTAGCCCTAGCCCTAGCCCTAGACCTAGCCCTAGCCCTAGACCTAGCCCTAGACCTAGACCACACCCTCACTCTCACTCACACGCTAGCTCAGCCCTGGCTCTAGCCTTAGCGCAACCCATCGCCCTAAAACTAACCCTAACCCTAGCCGTAGCCCTAAGCCTAGCCCTAGCCCTAGCCCTAGCCCTAGCCCTAACAATAACGCTAACGCTAACGCTAACGCTAACCCTAACCCTAACCCTAACCCTTACCATAACCCTAACCCTAACCCTAACCATAACCCTAACCCTAACCCTAACCTAACCCTAACCCTAACTCTAACCCTAACCCTAACCCTAACCCTAACCCTAACCTTAGCCCAACCCTAGCCCTAGCCCTAACCCTCACAATAACCATCACCCTCACCCTCAACTTCACCCTCACCCTCACCATCACCCTAACCCTAACAGTAACCCTAACCCTAACCCAGCCCCTAACCTTAGCCCAGCCCTAGCCCTAGCCCTAGCCCTAGCCCTAGCCCTAGCCCTAGCCCTAGCCGCAGCCCTAGCCCTAGCCCTAGCCCTAGCCCTAGCCCTAGCCCTAGCCCTAGCCCTAGCCCTAGCCCTAGCCCTAGCCCTAGCCCTTGCCCTTGCCCTAGCCCTAGCCCTCTCACTCACCCTCACCATATCTCAGCCCTGGCTCTAGCCCTAGCCCTTGCCCAACCCGTAGCCCAAATCCTATCCCTAGCCCTACCCGTAGCCCTACCCCTACCCCTACGCCTACCCCTACCCCTACCCCTACCCCTAAACCTAGCCCTAGCCCTAGCAGTAGCCCTAGCCCTAGCCCTAATACTAAACCTCACCTTCACCCTAACCCTAACCCTAAACCTAGACCTAGCCCTAACCCTAACCCTAACCCTAAACCTTACCGTAACCCGAACCCGAACCAGAACCAGAACCCGAACCCGAACCCGAACCTGAACCCAAACCCTAATCCTAACCCTAACCCTAACCCTATCCCTAACCCTAACCCTAAACCTAAACCTAAACCTAAACCTAAACCTAAACCTAAACCTAAACCTAAACCTAAACCTAACCGTAACCCGAACCTGAACCCTACCCCTACCCCTACCCCTACCCCTACCCCTACCCCTACCCTTAACCCTTACCCTAACCCTAACCCTAGCTCTAACCCTAGCCCTAGTCCTAACAATAACCTTCACCCTAAACTTCACCCTAGCCCTGCCCTGTCCCTATTCCTAGCAATAGCCCTAACCCTAACCCTAACCCTTATCCTAGCCCATGCCCGAGCCCCAGGCCAAGCCCTAGCCCAAGCCCTAGTAGTAGCACTAAACCTAGGCCTAAACCTAGCCCTAGCCCTAGCGCTAGCCCTAGCCCTAGCCTTAACCCTAGCCCTAGCCCTAGCCCTAGCCCTAGCCCTAGCCCTAGCCCTAGCCCTAGCCCTAGCCCTAACCCTAACCCTAAATCTAACCCTATCCATAACCCTAACACGAACCCACCCCAGGCCCTAGCCACAGCCATAAATCTAAAGGTAACTTGAGCCCGAGCCCGGGCCGGAACCGTAAGCCTAACCCTAGCCGTAGCCCTAGCCCTAACACTAACCCTCACCTTCACCCTCACCCTCACTCTTGCCCTGCCCTGCCTGTAGACGTAGAAATAGCCCTAAACCTAACCCTAGACACCAGCCTAAACTTAGCCCGAACCCGAGCCCAAGCCCAAGCCCGAGCCTGACCCCGAGCCCGAGTTCGAGCCCGAGCCCGAGCCCGAACCCGAGCCCGAGCCCGAGCCCGAGCCCGAGCGATATCCCTAGTCGTAGAACTAGGGATAGGCGTAAATCAAACCCTAGCCCAGCTTTAGCCCTAGTCCTAGCCCTAGCCCTAGCCCTAGCCCTAGCCCTCACCCAAACCGTCACCCTCACCCTCAACTTCACCCTCACCCTAACAGTAACCCTAACCCTAACCCAACCCCTAACCTTAGCTCAGCCCGAGCCCTAGCCCTAGCCCTAGCCTTAGCCCAAGCCCTAGCCCTAACCCTAGCCCTAGATCTAACCCTAGCCCTAACCCTATCCCTATCCCTATCCCTATCCCTAGCCCTAGCCCTAGCCCTCGCCCTCGCCCTCGCCCTCGCCCTCGCCCTCGCCCTCGCCCTCGCCCTCGCCCTCGCCCTCGCCCTCGCCCTAGCCCTCGCCCTCGCCCTAGCCCTCGCCCTCGCCCTCGCCCTACCACTAACACTAGCCATAGCCATAGCCATAGCCATAGCCCTAGTTGTAGCCCAAAACCTAAGGCTAACCCAAGCCCAAAACCTAGCCCGAACCAAAACACAAACACTAACCCTAACCCTAACCCTAAACCTAACCCTAACCCTAGCCCTAACCCTAACCCTAACCCTAACCCTAACCCTAACCCTAACCCTAGCCCTGGCGCTAGCCCTAGCCCTAGCCCTAGCCCTAGCCCTAGCCCTAGCACTAACACTAGCCATAGCCATAGCCATAGCCCTAGTTGTAGCCCAAAACCTAAGGCTAACCCAAGCCCAAAACCTAGCCCGAACCATAACACAAACACTAACACTAACACTAACCCTAAACCTAACCCTAACCCTAACCTTAACCCTAACCCTAACCCTAACCCTAACCCTAACCCTAACCTTAACCCTAACCCTAACCCTAACCCTAACCCTAACCCTAACCCTAACCCTCAGCCTTACCCTAACCCTACCACTACCGCTACCCCTACCCCTAAACCCAACCCTAGATCTGGCCCTATTCCTAGTCATAGTCCAAAGCCTAAGCCTAGACCTAGCCCTAGCCCTAGCCTTAGACCTAGCACTGGCCCTATCCGTAGTCGTAGCCCTAGGCCTAGCCCTAACCCTAACCCTAACTCTAACCCTAACCATAACCCTAACACTAACCCACCCCAGGCCCTAGCCACACCCATAAATCTATAGGTAACCTGAGCCCGAGCCCGAGCCAGAACCGTAAGCCTAACCCTAGCCGTAGCCCTAGCCCTAGCCCTAACACTAACCCTCACCTTCACCCTCACCCTCACTCTTGCCCTGCCCTGGCTGTAGATGTAGAAATAGCCCTAAACCTAACCCTAGACACCAGCCTAAACTTAGCCTGAACCCGAGCCCAAGCCCGAGCTCGAGCCCGAGCCCGAGCCCGAGCCCGAGCCCGAGCCCTATCCCTATCCCTAGTCGTAGAACTAGGGATAGGCGTAAATCAAACCCTAGCCCAGCCCTAGCCCTAGTCCTAGCCCTAGCCCTAGCCCTAGCCCTCACCCAAACCGTCACCCTCACCCTCAACTTCACCCTCACCCTAACAGTAACCCTAACCCTAACCCAACCCCTAACCTTAGCTCAGCCCGAGCCCTAGCCCTAGCCCTAGCCTTAGCCCAAGCCCTAGCCCTAGCCCTAACCCTAGCCCTAGATCTAGCCCTAGCCCTAACCCTAGCCCTAGCCCTCGCCCTCGCCCTCGCCCTCGCCCTAGCACTAACACTAGCCATAGCCATAGCCATAGCCCTAGTTGTAGCCCAAAACCTAAGGCTAAACCAAGCCCGAAACCTAGCCCGAACCATAACACAAACACTAACACTAACACTAACACTAACACTAACACTAACACTAACACTAACCCTAACCCTAACCCTAACCCTAGCCCTAACCCTAACCCTAACCCTAACCCTAACCCTAACCTTAACCTTAACCCTAACCCTAACCCTAACCCTAACCCTACCGCTACCGCTACCCCTACCCCTAAACCCAACCCTAGATCTGGCCCTATTCCTAGTCATAGTCCAAAGCCTAAGCCTAGACCTAGCCCTAGCCCTAGACTTAGACCTAGCACTAGCCCTATCCGTAGTCGTAGCCCTAGGCCTAGCCCTAACCCTAACCCTAACTCTAACCCTAACCCTAACCCTAACACTAACCCACCCCAGGCCCTAGCCACACCCATAAATCTATAGGTAACATGAGCCCGAGCCCGAGCCAGAACTGTACGCCTAACCCTAGCCATAGCCCTAGCCCTAGCCCTAACACTAACCCTCTCCTTCACTCTCAACCTCACTCTTGCCCTGCCCTGGCCGTAGACGTAGAAATAGCCTTAAACCTACCCCTAGACCTCAGCCTAAACCTAGCCCAAGCCCAAGCCCGAGCGTGACCCCGAGCCCGAGCCCAAGCCCAAGCCCGAGCCCGAGCCCTATCCCTATCCCTAGTCATAGAACTAGGGATAGGCGTAAACCAAACCCTAGCCCTAGCCCTAGCCCTAGCCCTAATCCTAGCCCTAGCTCTTGCCCTAGCCCTAGCCCTAGCCCTAGCCCTAGCCCTAGCCCTAGCCCTAGCCCTAGCCCTAACCCTAGCCCTAGCCCTAAACCTAGACCAAGACCACACCCTCACTCTCACTCTCACGCTAGCTCAGCCCTGGCTCTAGCCTTAGCCAAAACCATCGCCCTAACTCTAACCCTAACCCTAGGCGCAGCCCTAAGCCTAGCCCTAGCCCTAGCCCTAGCCCTAGTCCTAGCCCTAGCCCTAACCCTAACCCTAACCCTAACCCTAACCCTAACCCTAACCCTAACCCTTACCCTAACCCTAACCCTAACACTAACCCTAACCTAACCCTAAACCTAACTATAACCCTAACCCTAACCCTAACCCTAACCCTAACCCTAACCCTAACCCTAACCCTAACCCTAACCCTAACCCTAACCCTAACCCTAACCCTAACCCTAAACTTAGCCTTACCCTAGCACTAGCCCTAGCCCTAGCCCTAACCCTCATAATAACCGTCACCCTCACCATCAACTTCACCCTCACCCTCACCCTCACCCTCACCCTCACCCTAACCCTAACAGTAACCCTAACCCTAACCCAACCCCTAACCTTAGCCCAGCCCTAGCCCTAGACCTAGACCTAGCACTAGCTGCAGCCCTAGCCCTAGCCCTAGCCCTAGCCCTAGCCCTAGCCCTTGCCCTAGCCCTAGCCGTAGCCCTCTCACTCACCCTCACCCTAGCTCAGCCCTGGCTCTAGCCCAACCCGTTGCCCAACCCGTAGACCAAAACCTAGCCCTAGCCCTAGCCCTAGCCCTAGCCCTTGCCCTAGCCCTAGCCCTAGTCTTAGCCCTAGCCCTAGCCCTACCCCTACGCCTACGCCTACCCCTACCCCTACCCCTAGCCCTAGCCCTAGCCCTAGCCCTAGCCCTAATACTAAACCTCACCTTCACCCTAACACTAAACCTAGACCTAGCCCTAACTCTAACCCTAACCATAACCCTAACACTAACCCACCCCAGGCCCTAGCCACACCCATAAATCTATAGGTAACCTGAGCCCGAGCCCGAGCCAGAACCGTAAGCCTAACCCTAGCCGTAGCCCTAGCCCTAGCCCTAACACTAACCCTCACCTTCACCCTCACCCTCACTCTTGCCCTGCCCTGGCTGTAGATGTAGAAATAGCCCTAAACCTAACCCTAGACACCAGCCTAAACTTAGCCTGAACTCGAGCCCAAGCCCGAGCTCAAGCCCGAGCCCGAGCCCGAGCCCTATCCCTATCCCTAGTCGTAGAACTAGGGATAGGCGTAAATCAAACCCTAGCCCAGCCCTAGCCCTAGTCCTAGCCCTAGCCCTAGCCCTAGCCCTCACCCAAACCGTCACCCTCACCCTCAACTTCACCCTCACCCTAACAGTAACCCTAACCCTAACCCAACCCCTAACCTTAGCTCAGCCCGAGCCCTAGCCCGAGCCCTAGCCTTAGCCCAAGCCCTAGCCCTAGCCCTAGCCCTAGATCTAGCCCTAGCCCTAACTCTAGCCCTAGCCCTAGCCCTCGCCCTCGCCCTCGCCCTCGCCCTCGCCCTCGCCCTCGCCCTCGCCCTACCACTAACACTAGCCATAGCCATAGCCCTAGTTGTAGCCCAAAACCTAAGGCTAACCCAAGCCCAAAACCTAGCCCGAACCAAAACACAAACACTAACCCTAACCCTAACCCTAAACCTAACCCTAACCCTAGCCCTAACCCTAACCCTAACCCTAACCCTAACCCTAACCCTAGCCCTGGCGCTAGCCCTAGCCCTAGCCCTAGCCCTAGCCCTAGCACTAACACTAGCCATAGCCATAGCCATAGCCCTAGTTGTAGCCCAAAACCTAAGGCTAACCCAAGCCCAAAACCTAGCCCGAACCATAACACAAACACTAACACTAACACTAACACTAACCCTAAACCTAACCCTAACCCTAACCTTAACCCTAACCCTAACCCTAACCCTAACCCTAACCCTAACCTTAACCCTAACCCTAACCCTAACCCTAACCCTAACCCTAACCCTAACCCTCAGCCTTACCCTAACCCTACCACTACCGCTACCCCTACCCCTAAACCCAACCCTAGATATGGCCCTATTCCTAGTCATAGTCCAAAGCCTAAGCCTAGACCTAGCCCTAGCCCTAGCCTTAGACCTAGCACTGGCCCTATCCGTAGTCGTAGCCCTAGGCCTAGCCCTAACCCTAACCCTAACTCTAACCCTAACCATAACCCTAACACTAACCCACCCCAGGCCCTAGCCACACCCATAAATCTATAGGTAACCTGAGCCCGAGCCCGAGCCCGAGCCAGAACCGTAAGCCTAACCCTAGCCGTAGCCCTAGCCCTAGCCCTAACACTAACCCTCACCTTCACCCTCACCCTCACTCTTGCCCTGCCCTGGCTGTAGATGTAGAAATAGCCCTAAACCTAACCCTAGACACCAGCCTAAACTTAGCCTGAACCCGAGCCCAAGCCCGAGCTCGAGCCCGAGCCCGAGCCCGAGCCCGAGCCCGAGCCCTATCCCTATCCCTAGTCGTAGAACTAGGGATAGGCGTAAATCAAACCCTAGCCCAGCCCTAGCCCTAGTCCTAGCCCTAGCCCTAGCCCTAGCCCTCACCCAAACCGTCACCCTCACCCTCAACTTCACCCTCACCCTAACAGTAACCCTAACCCTAACCCAACCCCTAACCTTAGCTCAGCCCGAGCCCTAGCCCTAGCCCTAGCCTTAGCCCAAGCCCTAGCCCTAGCCCTAACCCTAGCCCTAGATCTAGCCCTAGC
Organism: Aspidoscelis tigris stejnegeri; assembly: GCA_023333525.1. Lineage (NCBI taxonomy): Eukaryota > Metazoa > Chordata > Lepidosauria > Squamata > Teiidae > Aspidoscelis > Aspidoscelis tigris. The sequence continues at coordinate 95,142,287 of JALMGA010000002.1, forward strand.
CCTAACCCTAGCCCTAGCCCTCGCCCTCGCCCTCGCCCTCGCCCTCGCCCTCGCCCTAGCCCTAGCACTAACACTAGCCATAGCCATAGCCATAGTCCTAGTTGTAGCCCAAAACCTAAGGCTAAACCAAGCCCGAAACCTAGCCCGAACCATAACACAAACACTAACACTAACACTAACACTAACACTAACACTAACACTAACCCTAACCCTAACCCTAGCCCTAACCCTAACCCTAACCCTAACCCTAACGCTAACCTTAACCCTAACCCTAACCCTAACCCTAACCCTAACCCTACCGCTACCGCTACCGCTACCCCTAAACCCAACCCTAGATCTGGCCCTATTCCTAGTCATAGTCCAAAGCCTAAGCCTAGACCTAGCCCTAGCCCTAGACTTAGACCTAGCACTAGCCCTATCCGTAGTCGTAGCCCTAGGCCTAGCCCTAACCCTAACCCTAACTCTAACCCTAACCCTAACCCTAACACTAACCCACCCCAGGCCCTAGCCACACCCATAAATCTATAGGTAACATGAGCCCGAGCCCGAGCCAGAACTGTACGCCTAACCCTAGCCATAGCCCTAGCCCTAGCCCTAACACTAACCCTCTCCTTCACTCTCAACCTCACTCTTGCCCTGCCCTGGCCGTAGACGTAGAAATAGCCTTAAACCTACCCCTAGACCTCAGCCTAAACCTAGCCCAAGCCCAAGCCCGAGCGTGACCCCGAGCCCGAGCCCAAGCCCAAGCCCGAGCCCGAGCCCTATCCCTATCCCTAGTCATAGAACTAGGGATAGGCGTAAACCAAACCCTAGCCCTAGCCCTAGCCCTAGCCCTAATCCTAGCCCTAGCTCTTGCCCTAGCCCTAGCCCTAGCCCTAGCCCTAGCCCTAGCCCTAGCGCTAGCGCTAGCCCTAGCCCTAACCCTAGCCCTAGCCCTAAACCTAGACCAAGACCACACCCTCACTCTCACTCTCACGCTAGCTCAGCCCTGGCTCTAGCCTTAGCCAAAACCATCGCCCTAACTCTAACCCTAACCCTAGGCGCAGCCCTAAGCCTAGCCCTAGCCCTAGCCCTAGCCCTAGTCCTAGCCCTAGCCCTAACCCTAACCCTAACCCTAACCCTAACCCTAACCCTAACCCTTACCCTAACCCTAACCCTAACCCTAACACTAACACTAACCTAACCCTAAACCTAACTATAACCCTAACCCTAACCCTAACCCTAACCCTAACCCTAACCCTAACCCTAACCCTAACCCTAACCCTAACCCTAACCCTAACCCTAACCCTAACCCTAACCCTAACCCTAAACTTAGCCTTACCCTAGCCCTAGCCCTAGCCCTAGCCCTAACCCTCATAATAACCGTCACCCTCACCATCAACTTCACCCTCACCCTCACCCTCACCCTCACCCTAACCCTAACAGTAACCCTAACCCTAACCCAACCCCTAACCTTAGCCCAGCCCTAGCCCTAGACCTAGACCTAGCACTAGCTGCAGCCCTAGCCCTAGCCCTAGCCCTAGCCCTAGCCCTAGCCCTAGCCCTTGCCCTAGCCCTAGCCGTAGCCCTCTCACTCACCCTCACCCTAGCTCAGCCCTGGCTCTAGCCCAACCCGTTGCCCAACCCGTAGACCAAAACCTAGCCCTAGCCCTAGCCCTAGCCCTAGCCCTTGCCCTAGCCCTAGCCCTAGTCTTAGCCCTAGCCCTAGCCCTACCCCTACGCCTACGCCTACCCCTACCCCTACCCCTACCCCTAGCCCTAGCCCTAGCCCTAATACTAAACCTCACCTTCACCCTAACACTAAACCTAGACCTAGCCCTAACTCTAACCCTAACCATAACCCTAACACTAACCCACCCCAGGCCCTAGCCACACCCATAAATCTATAGGTAACCTGAGCCCGAGCCCGAGCCAGAACCGTAAGCCTAACCCTAGCCGTAGCCCTAGCCCTAGCCCTAACACTAACCCTCACCTTCACCCTCACCCTCACTCTTGCCCTGCCCTGGCTGTAGATGTAGAAATAGCCCTAAACCTAACCCTAGACACCAGCCTAAACTTAGCCTGAACTCGAGCCCAAGCCCGAGCTCGAGCCCGAGCCCGAGCCCGAGCCCTATCCCTATCCCTAGTCGTAGAACTAGGGATAGGCGTAAATCAAACCCTAGCCCAGCCCTAGCCCTAGTCCTAGCCCTAGCCCTAGCCCTAGCCCTAGCCCTCACCCAAACCGTCACCCTCACCCTCAACTTCACCCTCACCCTAACAGTAACCCTAACCCTAACCCAACCCCTAACCTTAGCTCAGCCCGAGCCCTAGCCCGAGCCCTAGCCTTAGCCCAAGCCCTAGCCCTAGCCCTAGCCCTAGATCTAGCCCTAGCCCTAACTCTAGCCCTAGCCCTAGCCCTCGCCCTCGCCCTCGCCCTCGCCCTCGCCCTCGCCCTACCACTAACACTAGCCATAGCCATAGCCCTAGTTGTAGCCCAAAACCTAAGGCTAACCCAAGCCCAAAACCTAGCCCGAACCAAAACACAAACACTAACCCTAACCCTAACCCTAAACCTAACCCTAACCCTAGCCCTAACCCTAACCCTAACCCTAACCCTAACCCTAACCCTAACCCTAACCCTAGCCCTGGCGCTAGCCCTAGCCCTAGCCCTAGCCCTAGCCCTAGCCCTAGCACTAACACTAGCCATAGCCATAGCCCTAGTTGTAGCCCAAAACCTAAGGCTAACCCAAGCCCAAAACCTAGCCCGAACCATAACACAAACACTAACACTAACACTAACCCTAAACCTAACCCTAACCCTAACCCTAACCTTAACCCTAACCCTAACCCTAACCCTAACCCTAACCCTAACCCTAACCTTAACCCTAACCCTAACCCTAACCCTAACCCTAACCCTAACCCTAACCCTAACCCTCAGCCTTACCCTAACCCTACCACTACCGCTACCCCTACCCCTAAACCCAACCCTAGATCTGGCCCTATTCCTAGTCATAGTCCAAAGCCTAAGCCTAGACCTAGCCCTAGCCCTAGCCTTAGACCTAGCACTGGCCCTATCCGTAGTCGTAGCCCTAGGCCTAGCCCTAACCCTAACCCTAACTCTAACCCTAACCATAACCCTAACACTAACCCACCCCAGGCCCTAGCCACACCCATAAATCTATAGGTAACCTGAGCCCGAGCCCGAGCCAGAACCGTAAGCCTAACCCTAGCCGTAGCCCTAGCCCTAGCCCTAACACTAACCCTCACCTTCACCCTCACCCTCACTCTTGCCCTGCCCTGGCTGTAGATGTAGAAATAGCCCTAAACCTAACCCTAGACACCAGCCTAAACTTAGCCTGAACCCGAGCCCAAGCCCGAGCTCGAGCCCGAGCCCGAGCCCGAGCCCGAGCCCGAGCCCTATCCCTATCCCTAGTCGTAGAACTAGGGATAGGCGTAAATCAAACCCTAGCACAGCCCTAGCCCTAGTCCTAGCCCTAGCCCTAGCCCTAGCCCTCACCCAAACCGTCACCCTCACCCTCACCCTCAACTTCACCCTCACCCTAACAGTAACCCTAACCCTAACCCAACCCCTAACCTTAGCTCAGCCCGAGCCCTAGCCCTAGCCCTAGCCTTAGCCCAAGCCCTAGCCCTAGCCCTAGCCCTAACCCTAGCCCTAGATCTAGCCCTAGCCCTAACCCTAGCCCTAGCCCTCGCCCTCGCCCTCGCCCTCGCCCTCGCCCTAGCCCTAGCACTAACACTAGCCATAGCCATAGCCATAGCCCTAGTTGTAGCCCAAAACCTAAGGCTAAACAAAGCCCGAAACCTAGCCCGAACCATAACACAAACACTAACACTAACACTAACACTAACACTAACACTAACACTAACACTAACACTAACACTAACACTAACACTAACACTAACACTAACCCTAGCCCTAACCCTAACCCTAACCCTAACCCTAACCTTAACCCTAACCCTAACCCTAACCCTAACCCTAACCCTAACCCTAACCCTAACCCTAACCCTACCGCTACCGCTACCCCTACCCCTAAACCCAACCCTAGATCTGGCCCTATTCCTAGTCATAGTCCAAAGCCTAAGCCTAGACCTAGCCCTAGCCCTAGCCTTAGACCTAGCACTACCCCTATCCGTAGTCGTAGCCCTAGGCCTAGCCCTAACCCTAACCCTAACTCTAACCCTAACCATAACCCTAACACTAACCCACCCCAGGCCCTAGCCACACCCATAAATCTATAGGTAACATGAGCCCGAGCCCGAGCCAGAACTGTACGCCTAACCCTAGCCATAGCCCTAGCCCTAGCCCTAACACTAACCCTCTCCTTCACTCTCAACCTCACTCTTGCCCTGCCCTGGCCGTAGACGTAGAAATAGCCTTAAACCTACCCCTAGACCTCAGCCTAAACCTAGCCCAAGCCCAAGCCCGAGCGTGACCCCGAGCCCGAGCCCAAGCCCAAGCCCGAGCCCGAGCCCTATCCCTATCCCTAGTCATAGAACTAGGGATAGGCGTAAACCAAACCCTAGCCCTAGCCCTAGCCCTAGCCCTAATCCTAGCCCTAGCTCTTGCCCTAGCCCTAGCCCTAGCCCTAGCCCTAGCGCTAGCGCTAGCCCTAGCCCTAACCCTAGCCCTAGCCCTAAACCTAGACCAAGACCACACCCTCACTCTCACTCTCACGCTAGCTCAGCCCTGGCTCTAGCCTTAGCCAAAACCATCGCCCTAACTCTAACCCTAACCCTAGGCGCAGCCCTAAGCCTAGCCCTAGCCCTAGCCCTAGTCCTAGCCCTAGCCCTAGCCCTAACCCTAACCCTAACCCTAACCCTAACCCTAACCCTAACCCTAACCCTTACCCTAACCCTAACACTAACACTAACCCTAACCTAACCCTAAACCTAACTATAACCCTAACCCTAACCCTAACCCTAACCCTAACCCTAACCCTAACCCTAACCCTAACCCTAACCCTAACCCTAACCCTAACCCTAACCCTAACCCTAACCCTAACCCTAACCCTAACCCTAACCCTAACCCTAACCCTAACCCTAACCCTAACCCTAACCCTAACCCTAACCCTAACCCTAACCCTAACCCTAAACTTAGCCTTACCCTAGCCCTAGCCCTAGCCCTAGCCCTAACCCTCATAATAACCGTCACCCTCACCATCAACTTCACCCTCACCCTCACCCTCACCCTAACCCTAACAGTAACCCTAACCCTAACCCAACCCCTAACCTTAGCCCAGCCCTAGCCCTAGCCCTAGCCCTAGCACTAGCTGCAGCCCTAGCCCTAGCCCTAGCCCTAGCCCTAGCCCTAGCCCTAGCCCTAGCCCTAGCCCTTGCCCTAGCCCTAGCCGTAGCCCTCTCACTCACCCTCACCCTAGCTCAGCCCTGGCTCTAGCCCAACCCCTTGCCCAACCCGTAGACCAAAACCTAGCCCTAGCCCTAGCCCTAGCCCTAGCCCTTGCCCTAGCCCTAGCCCTAGTCTTAGCCCTAGCCCTAGCCCTACCCCTACGCCTACCCCTACCCCTACCCCTAGCCCTAGCCCTAGCCCTAGCCCTAATACTAAACCTCACCTTCACCCTAACACTAAACCTAGACCTAGCCCTAACTCTAACCCTAACCATAACCCTAACACTAACCCACCCCAGGCCCTAGCCACACCCATAAATCTATAGGTAACCTGAGCCCGAGCCCGAGCCAGAACCGTAAGCCTAACCCTAGCCGTAGCCCTAGCCCTAGCCCTAACACTAACCCTCACCTTCACCCTCACCCTCACTCTTGCCCTGCCCTGGCTGTAGATGTAGAAATAGCCCTAAACCTAACCCTAGACACCAGCCTAAACTTAGCCTGAACTCGAGCCCAAGCCCGAGCTCGAGCCCGAGCCCGAGCCCGAGCCCTATCCCTATCCCTAGTCGTAGAACTAGGGATAGGCGTAAATCAAACCCTAGCCCAGCCCTAGCCCTAGTCCTAGCCCTAGCCCTAGCCCTAGCCCTAGCCCTCACCCAAACCGTCACCCTCACCCTCAACTTCACCCTCACCCTAACAGTAACCCTAACCCTAACCCAACCCCTAACCTTAGCTCAGCCCGAGCCCTAGCCCGAGCCCTAGCCTTAGCCCAAGCCCTAGCCCTAGCCCTAGCCCTAGATCTAGCCCTAGCCCTAACTCTAGCCCTAGCCCTAGCCCTCGCCCTCGCCCTCGCCCTTGCCCTCGCCCTACCACTAACACTAGCCATAGCCATAGCCCTAGTTGTAGCCCAAAACCTAAGGCTAACCCAAGCCCAAAACCTAGCCCGAACCAAAACACAAACACTAACCCTAACCCTAACCCTAAACCTAACCCTAACCCTAGCCCTAACCCTAACCCTAACCCTAACCCTAACCCTAACCCTAACCCTAACCCTAGCCCTGGCGCTAGCCCTAGCCCTAGCCCTAGCCCTAGCCCTAGCCCTAGCCCTAGCACTAACACTAGCCATAGCCATAGCCATAGCCCTAGTTGTAGCCCAAAACCTAAGGCTAACCCAAGCCCAAAACCTAGCCCGAACCATAACACAAACACTAACACTAACACTAACCCTAACCCTAACCCTAACCCTAACCTTAACCCTAACCCTAACCCTAACCCTAACCCTAACCCTAACCTTAACCCTAACCCTAACCCTAACCCTAACCCTAACCCTAACCCTAACCCTCAGCCTTACCCTAACCCTACCACTACCGCTACCCCTACCCCTAAACCCAACCCTAGATCTGGCCCTATTCCTAGTCATAGTCCAAAGCCTAAGCCTAGACCTAGCCCTAGCCCTAGCCTTAGACCTAGCACTGGCCCTATCCGTAGTCGTAGCCCTAGGCCTAGCCCTAACCCTAACCCTAACTCTAACCCTAACCATAACCCTAACACTAACCCACCCCAGGCCCTAGCCACACCCATAAATCTATAGGTAACCTGAGCCCGAGCCCGAGCCAGAACCGTAAGCCTAACCCTAGCCGTAGCCCTAGCCCTAGCCCTAACACTAACCCTCACCTTCACCCTCACCCTCACTCTTGCCCTGCCCTGGCTGTAGATGTAGAAATAGCCCTAAACCTAACCCTAGACACCAGCCTAAACTTAGCCTGAACCCGAGCCCAAGCCCGAGCTCGAGCCCGAGCCCGAGCCCGAGCCCGAGCCCGAGCCCGAGCCCTATCCCTATCCCTAGTCGTAGAACTAGGGATAGGCGTAAATCAAACCCTAGCCCAGCCCTAGCCCTAGTCCTAGCCCTAGCCCTAGCCCTAGCCCTCACCCAAACCGTCACCCTCACCCTCAACTTCACCCTCACCCTAACAGTAACCCTAACCCTAACCCAACCCCTAACCTTAACTCAGTCCGAGCCCTAGCCCTAGCCCTAGCCTTAGCCCAAGCCCTAGCCCTAGCCCTAACCCTAGCCCTAGATCTAGCCCTAGCCCTAACCCTAGCCCTCGCCCTCGCCCTCGCCCTCGCCCTCGCCCTAGCCCTAGCACTAACACTAGCCATAGCCATAGCCATAGCCCTAGTTGTAGCCCAAAACCTAAGGCTAAACCAAGCCCGAAACCTAGCCCGAACCATAACACAAACACTAACACTAACACTAACACTAACCCTAACCCTAACCCTAACCCTAACCCTAACCCTAACCCTAGCCCTAACCCTAACTATAACCCTAACCCTAACCCTAACCTTAACCCTAACCCTAACCCTAACCCTAACCCTAACCCTAACCCTAACCCTACCGCTACCGCTACCCCTACCCCTAAACCCAACCCTAGATCTGGCCCTATTCCTAGTCATAGTCCAAAGCCTAAGCCTAGACCTAGCCCTAGCCCTAGCCTTAGACCTAGCACTAGCCCTATCCGTAGTCGTAGCCCTAGGCCTAGCCCTAACCCTAACCCTAACTCTAACCCTAACCATAACCCTAACACTAACCCACCCCAGGCCCTAGCCACACCCATAAATCTATAGGTAACATGAGCCCGAGCCCGAGCCAGAACTGTACGCCTAACCCTAGCCATAGCCCTAGCCCTAGCCCTAACACTAACCCTCTCCTTCACTCTCAACCTCACTCTTGCCCTGCCCTGGCCGTAGACGTAGAAATAGCCTTAAACCTACCCCTAGACCTCAGCCTAAACCTAGCCCAAGCCCAAGCCCGAGCGTGACCCCGAGCCCGAGCCCAAGCCCAAGCCCGAGCCCGAGCCCTATCCCTATCCCTAGTCATAGAACTAGGGATAGGCGTAAACCAAACCCTAGCCCTAGCCCTAGCCCTAGCCCTAATCCTAGCCCTAGCTCTTGCCCTAGCCCTAGCCCTAGCCCTAGCCCTAGCGCTAGCGCTAGCCCTAGCCCTAACCCTAGCCCTAGCCCTAAACCTAGACCAAGACCACACCCTCACTCTCACTCTCACGCTAGCTCAGCCCTGGCTCTAGCCTTAGCCAAAACCATCGCCCTAACTCTAACCCTAACCCTAGGCGCAGCCCTAAGCCTAGCCCTAGCCCTAGCCCTAGTCCTAGCCCTAGCCCTAACCCTAACCCTAACCCTAACCCTAACCCTAACCCTAACCCTTACCCTAACCCTAACCCTAACACTAACCCTAACCTAACCCTAAACCTAACTATAACCCTAACCCTAACCCTAACCCTAACCCTAACCCTAACCCTAACCCTAACCCTAACCCTAACCCTAACCCTAACCCTAACCCTAACCCTAACCCTAACCCTAACCCTAAACTTAGCCTTACCCTAGCCCTAGCCCTAGCCCTAGCCCTAACCCTCATAATAACCGTCACCCTCACCATCAACTTCACCCTCACCCTCACCCTCACCCTCACCCTCACCCTAACAGTAACCCTAACCCTAACCCAACCCCTAACCTTAGCCCAGCCCTAGCCCTAGACCTAGACCTAGCACTAGCTGCAGCCCTAGCCCTAGCCCTAGCCCTAGCCCTAGCCCTTGCCCTAGCCCTAGCCGTAGCCCTCTCACTCACCCTCACCCTAGCTCAGCCCTGGCTCTAGCCCAACACCTTGCCCAACCCGTAGACCAAAACCTAGCCCTAGCCCTAGCCCTAGCCCTAGCCCTTGCCCTAGCCCTAGCCCTAGTCTTAGCCCTAGCCCTAGCCCTACCCCTACGCCTACGCCTACCCCTACCCCTTCCCCTAGCCCTAGCCCTAGCCCTAGCCCTAATACTAAACCTCACCTTCACCCTAACACTAAACCTAGACCTAGCCCTAACCCTAACCCTAAACCTAAACCTAACCCTAACCCTAACCCTAACCCTAAACCTTACCGTAACCCGAACCCGAACCCTAATCCTAACCCTAACCCTAACCCTAACCCTAACCCTAACCCTAACCCTAACCCTAAACCTGAACCTGAACCTAAACCTAAACCTAAACCTAAACCTAAACCTAAACCTAACCGTATCCCGAACCTGAAACATACCCCTACCCCTACCCCTACCCCTACCCCTACCCTTAACACTTACCCTAACCCTAACCCTAGCCCTAACCCTAGCCCTAGCCCTAACAATAACCCTCACCTTCACCCTAAACCTCACCCTAGCCCCGCCCTGTCCCTATTCCTAGCAATAGCCCTAACCCTAACCCTAAGCATTATCCTAGCCCATGCCCGAGCCCCAGCCCAAACCTAGCCCAAGCCCTAGTAGTAGCACTAACCCTAGGACTAACCCTAGCCCTAGCCCTAGTCCTAGCCCTAGCCTTAACCCTAGCCCTAGCCCTAGCCCTAGCCCTAGCCCTCTCAATCACCCTCACCCAAGCTCAGCCCTGGCTCTATCCCTATCCCTGGCCCTAGCCCTAGCCCTAGCCGTAGCCCTAACCCTAGCCCTAGCCCTACCCCTACGCCTACCCCTACCCCTACCCCCACCCCCACCCCCACCCCTAACCCTACCCGTACCCCTACACCTATCCCTAACCCTAACCCTAACCCTAATACTAACTGTAACCGTAACCCTAACGCTACCCCTAATCCTAACCTAAAACCCTAACCTTAGCCCAGCCCTAGCCCTAGTCCTAGCCCTAGCCCTAGCCCTAACCCTCACCCTAACCTTCACCCTCACCCTCAACTTCACCCTCACCCTCACCCTCACCCTCACCCTAATCCTAACAGTAACCCTAACCCTAACCAAACCCCTAATCTTAGCCCAGTCCTAGCCCTAGCCCTAGCCCAGCCTTAGCCCTAGCCCTTGCCCTAGCCCTAGCCGTAGCCCTCTCACTCACCCTCACCCTAGCTCAGCCCTGGCTCTAGCCAAACCCCTTGCCCAACCCGTAGACCAAAACCTAGCCCTAGCCCTAGCCCTAGCCCTAGCCCTTGCCCTAGCCCTAGCCCTAGTCTTAGCCCTAGCCCTAGCCCTACCCCTACGCCTACGCCTACCCCTACCCCTACCCCTAGCCCTAGCCCTAGCCCTAGCCCTAATACTAAACCTCACCTTCACCCTAACACTAAACCTAGACCTAGCCCTAACTCTAACCCTAACCATAACCCTTACACTAACCCACCCCAGGCCCTAGCCACACCCATAAATCTATAGGTAACCTGAGCCCGAGCCCGAGCCAGAACCGTAAGCCTAACCCTAGCCGTAGCCCTAGCCCTAGCCCTAACACTAACCCTCACCTTCACCCTCACCCTCACTCTTGCCCTGCCCTGGCTGTAGATGTAGAAATAGCCCTAAACCTAACCCTAGACACCAGCCTAAACTTAGCCTGAACTCGAGCCCAAGCCCGAGCTCGAGCCCGAGCCCGAGCCCGAGCCCTATCCCTATCCCTAGTCGTAGAACTAGGGATAGGCGTAAATCAAACCCTAGCCCAGCCCTAGCCCTAGCCCTAGCCCTAGCCCTAGCCCTAGCCCTAGCCCTCACCCAAACCGTCACCCTCACCCTCAACTTCACCCTCACCCTAACAGTAACCCTAACCCTAACCCAACCCCTAACCTTAGCTCAGCCCGAGCCCTAGCCCGAGCCCTAGCCTTAGCCCAAGCCCTAGCCCTAGCCCTAGCCCTAGATCTAGCCCTAGCCCTAACTCTAGCCCTAGCCCTAGCCCTCGCCCTCGCCCTCGCCCTCGCCCTCGCCCTCGCCCTCGCCCTACCACTAACACTAGCCATAGCCATAGCCCTAGTTGTAGCCCAAAACCTAAGGCTAACCCAAGCCCAAAACCTAGCCCGAACCAAAACACAAACACTAACCCTAACCCTAACCCTAAACCTAAACCTAACCCTAGCCCTAACCCTAACCCTAACCCTAACCCTAACCCTAACCCTAGCCCTGGCGCTAGCCCTAGCCCTAGCCCTAGCCCTAGCCCTAGCCCTAGCACTAACACTAGCCATAGCCATAGCCATAGCCCTAGTTGTAGCCCAAAACCTAAGGCTAACCCAAGCCCAAAACCTAGCCCGAACCATAACACAAACACTAACACTAACACTAACCCTAAACCTAACCCTAACCCTAACCTTAACCCTAACCCTAACCCTAACCCTAACCCTAACCCTAACCTTAACCCTAACCCTAACCCTAACCCTAACCCTAACCCTAACCCTAACCCTAACCCTCAGCCTTACCCTAACCCTACCACTACCGCTACCCCTACCCCTAAACCCAACCCTAGATCTGGCCCTATTCCTAGTCATAGTCCAAAGCCTAAGCCTAGACCTAGCCCTAGCCCTAGCCTTAGACCTAGCACTGGCCCTATCCGTAGTCGTAGCCCTAGGCCTAGCCCTAACCCTAACCCTAACTCTAACCCTAACCATAACCCTAACACTAACCCACCCCAGGCCCTAGCCACACCCATAAATCTATAGGTAACCTGAGCCCGAGCCCGAGCCAGAACCGTAAGCCTAACCCTAGCCGTAGCCCTAGCCCTAGCCCTAACACTAACCCTCACCTTCACCCTCACCCTCACTCTTGCCCTGCCCTGGCTGTAGATGTAGAAATAGCCCTAAACCTAACCCTAGACACCAGCCTAAACTTAGCCTGAACCCGAGCCCAAGCCCGAGCTCGAGCCCGAGCCCGAGCCCGAGCCCGAGCCCTATCCCTATCCCTAGTCGTAGAACTAGGGATAGGCGCAAATCAAACCCTAGCCCAGCCCTAGCCCTAGTCCTAGCCCTAGCCCTAGCCCTAGCCCTCACCCAAACCGTCACCCTCACCCTCAACTTCACCCTCACCCTAACAGTAACCCTAACCCTAACCCAACCCCTAACCTTAGCTCAGCCCGAGCCCTAGCCCTAGCCCTAGCCTTAGCCCAAGCCCTAGCCCTAGCCCTAACCCTAGCCCTAGATCTAGCCCTAGCCCTAACCCTAGCCCTAGCCCTCGCCCTCGCCCTCGCCCTCGCCCTCGCCCTAGCCCTAGCACTAACACTAGCCATAGCCATAGCCATAGCCCTAGTTGTAGCCCAAAACCTAAGGCTAAACCAAGCCCGAAACCTAGCCCGAACCATAACACAAACACTAACACTAACACTAACACTAACACTAACACTAACACTAACCCTAACCCTAACCCTAACCCTAGCCCTAACCCTAACCCTAACCCTAACCCTAACCTTAAACCTAACCCTAACCCTAACCCTAACCCTAACCCTAACCCTAACCCTAACCCTACCGCTACCGCTACCCCTACCCCTAAACCCAACCCTAGATCTGGCCCTATTCCTAGTCATAGTCCAAAGCCTAAGCCTAGACCTAGCCCTAGCCCTAGCCTTAGACCTAGCACTAGCCCTATCCGTAGTCGTAGCCCTAGGCCTAGCCCTAACCCTAACCCTAACTCTAACCCTAACCATAACCCTAACACTAACCCACCCCAGGCCCTAGCCACACCCATAAATCTATAGGTAACATGAGCCCGAGCCCGAGCCAGAACTGTACGCCTAACCCTAGCCATAGCCCTAGCCCTAGCCCTAACACTAACCCTCTCCTTCACTCTCAACCTCACTCTTGCCCTGCCCTGGCCGTAGACGTAGAAATAGCCTTAAACCTACCCCTAGACCTCAGCCTAAACCTAGCCCAAGCCCAAGCCCGAGCGTGACCCCGAGCCCGAGCCCAAGCCAAGCCCGAGCCCGAGCCCTATCCCTATCCCTAGTCATAGAACTAGGGATAGGCGTAAACCAAACCCTAGCCCTAGCCCTAGCCCTAGCCCTAATCCTAGCCCTAGCTCTTGCCCTAGCCCTAGCCCTAGCCCTAGCCCTAGCGCTAGCGCTAGCCCTAGCCCTAACCCTAGCCCTAGCCCTCAACCTAGACCAAGACCACACCCTCACTCTCACTCTCACGCTAGCTCAGCCCTGGCTCTAGCCTTAGCCAAAACCATCGCCCTAACTCTAACCCTAACCCTAGGCGCAGCCCTAAGCCTAGCCCTAGCCCTAGCCCTAGTCCTAGCCCTAGCCCTAACCCTAACCCTAACCCTAACCCTAACCCTAACCCTAACCCTTACCCTAACCCTAACCCTAACACTAACCCTAACCTAACCCTAACCCTAACTATAACCCTAACCCTAACCCTAACCCTAACCCTAACCCTAACCCTAACCCTAACCCTAACCCTAACCCTAACCCTAACCCTAACCCTAACCCTAACCCTAACCCTAACCCTAACCCTAACCCTAACCCTAACCCTAACCCTAACCCTAAACTTAGCCTTACCCTAGCCCTAGCCCTAGCCCTAGCCCTAACCCTCATAATAACCGTCACCCTCACCATCAACTTCACCCTCACCCTCACCCTCACCCTCACCCTAACCCTAACAGTAACCCTAACCCTAACCCAACCCCTAACCTTAGCCCAGCCCTAGCCCTAGACCTAGACCTAGCACTAGCTGCAGCCCTAGCCCTAGCCCTAGCCCTAGCCCTAGCCCTTGCCCTAGCCCTAGCCGTAGCCCTCTCACTCACCCTCACCCTAGCTCAGCCCTGGCTCTAGCCCAACCCCTTGCCCAACCCGTAGACCAAAACCTAGCCCTAGCCCTAGCCCTAGCCCTAGCCCTTGCCCTAGCCCTAGCCCTAGTCTTAGCCCTAGCCCTAGCCCTACCCCTACGCCTACGCCTACCCCTACCCCTACCCCTAGCCCTAGCCCTAGCCCTAGCCCTAATACTAAACCTCACCTTCACCCTAACACTAAACCTAGACCTAGCCCTAACCCTAACCCTAAACCTAAACCTAACCCTAACCCTAACCCTAACCCTAAACCTTACCGTAACCCGAACCCGAACCCTAATCCTAACCCTAACCCTAACCCTAACCCTAACCCTAACCCTAACCCTAACCCTAACCCTAACCCTAAACCTGAACCTGAACCTAAACCTAAACCTAAACCTAAACCTAAACCTAAACCTAACCGTATCCCGAACCTGAAACATACCCCTACCCCTACCCCTACCCCTACCCCTACCCTTAACACTTACCCTAACCCTAACCCTAGCCCTAACCCTAGCCCTAGCCCTAACAATAACCCTCACCTTCACCCTAAACCTCACCCTAGCCCCGCCCTGTCCCTATTCCTAGCAATAGCCCTAACCCTAACCCTAAGCCTTATCCTAGCCCATGCCCGAGCCCCAGCCCAAACCTAGCCCAAGCCCTAGTAGTAGCACTAACCCTAGGACTAACCCTAGCCCTAGCCCTAGTCCTAGCCCTAGCCTTAACCCTAGCCCTAGCCCTAGCCCTAGCCCTCTCAATCACCCTCACCCAAGCTCAGCCCTGGCTCTATCCCTATCCCTGGCCCTAGCCCTAGCCCTAGCCGTAGCCCTAACCCTAGCCCTAGCCCTACCCCTACGCCTACCCCTACCCCTACCCCTACCCCTACCCCTACCCCTACCCCCACCCCCACCCCCACCCCTAACCCTACCCGTACCCCTACACCTATCCCTAACCCTAACCCTAACCCTAATACTAACTGTAACCGTAACCCTAACGCTACCCCTAATCCTAACCTAAAACCCTAACCTTAGCCCAGCCCTAGCCCTAGTCCTAGCCCTAGCCCTAGCCCTAACCCTCACCCTAACCTTCACCCTCACCCTCAACTTCACCCTCACCCTCACCCTCACCCTCACCCTAATCCTAACAGTAACCCTAACCCTAACCAAACCCCTAATCTTAGCCCAGTCCTAGCCCTAGCCCTAGCCCAGCCTTAGCCCTAGCCCTAGCCCTAGCCCTAGCCCTAGCCCTAGCCCTAGCCCTAGCCCTAACCCTAAACCTAACAATAACCCTAAACCTAACAATAACCCTAACCCTAACCTTAGCCCAGCCCTAGACCTAGCCCTACCCTAGCTCTAGCCCTAACCCTCACCCTAACAGTCACCCTCACCCTCAACTTCAGCCTCACCATAACAGTAACCCTAACCCTAACCCAACCCCTAACCTTAGCTCAGCCCTAGCCCTAGCCCTAGCCCTAGCCCTAGCCCTAGCCCTAGCCCTAGAACTAGAACTAGCACTAGATATAGTCGTAGCCGTAGGCCTAGCCCTAACCCTAACCCTAACTCTAACCCTATCCATAACCCTAACACTAAACCACCCCAGGCCCTAGCCAAAGCCATAAATCTAAAGGTAACCGGAGCCCGAGACCGAGCCAGAACCGTAAGCCTAACCCTAGCCGTAGCCCTAGCCCTAGCTCTAACACTAACCCTCACCTTCACCCTCACCCTCACTCTTGCCCTGCCTTGGCTGTAGACGTAGAAATAGCCCTAAACCTAACCCTAGACATCAGCCCGAGCCCGAGCCAAAGCCCGAGCCCGAGCCCGAGCCCGAGCCCGAGCCCTATCCCTAGCCCTAGCCCTAGCCCTAGCCCTACACTTAGCCCTAGCCATAACCCTAACCCTAACCCTAACCCTAACCCTAATTCTAACCCTAACCCTAACACTAACCCTAACCCTAACACTAACCCTATCCCTAACCCTAACCCTAAACCTAAACCTAAGCCTAAGCCTAACCCTAACCCTACCGCAACCGCTACCGTTACCGTTACCGCTACCGCTACTGCTACCCCTACCCCTAAACCCAACCCTAGCTCTGGCCGTATTCCTAGTCTTAGTCCAAAGCCTAAGCCTAGCCCTAGCCCTAGCCTTAGACCTAGCACTAGCCCTATCCCTATTCGTAGCCCTAGCCCTAGCCCTAAGCCTAACCCTAACTCTAACCCTAACCCTAACCCTAACCCTAACCCACCCCAGGCCCTAGCACACCCATAAATCTACAAGTAACCTGAGCCCGAGCCCGAGCCGGAACCGTAAGCCTAACCCTAGCCGTAGCCCTAGTCCTAGCCCTAGCCCTAACACTAACCCTCACATTCACGCTCACCCTCACTCTTGCCCTGCCCTGGACGTAGACGTAGAAATAGACTTAAACCTACCCCTAGACCTCAGCCTAAACCTAGCCCAAGCCCAAGCTCGAGCCTGACCCCGAGCCCGAGCCCGAGCCCTATCCCTATCCCTAGTCGTAGAACTAGGGATAGGCGTAAACCAAACCCTAGCCCTAGCCCTAGCTCTAGCCCTAGCCCTAGCCCTAGCCCTAGCCCTAGACATAGACATAGACATAGACATAGACATAGACCACACCCTCACTCTCACTCTCACGCTAGCTCAGCACTGGCTCTAGCCTTATCCCAAACCATCGCCCTAACACTATCCCTAACCCTAGCCGTAGCCCTAAGCCTAGCCCTAGCCCTAGCCCTAGCCCTAGCCCTAGCCCAACCTGTAGCCCTACCCCTAGCCCTACCCCTAGCCCTAGCCCTAACGCTAACACTAACACTAACCCTAACACTAATGCTAACCCTAACCCTAACCCTAACCCTAACCGTAGCTCTAACCCTAACCCTAATCCTAGCGCTTACCCTAACCCTAACCCTAACCCAAAACCTAACCTTAGCCCAGCCCTAGCCCTAGCCCTAGCCCTAACCCTCACCCTAACCTTCACCCTCACCCTCAACTTCACCCTAACCCTCACCCTCACCCTAACAGTAACCCAAACCCAACCCCTAAAATTAGCCCAGCCCTAGCCCTAGCCCTAGCCCTAGCCCTAGCCACAGCCCTAGCCCTAGCCCTAGCCCTAGCCCTAGCCCTAGCCCTAGCCCTAGCCCTAGCCCTAGCCCTAGCCGTAAACCAAACCCTTGCTCTAGCCCTATTCCTATTCCTAGTCGTAACGCTAAGCCTACCTCTACCCCTACCCCTACCCCTACCCTTAACCCTTACCCTTACCCTAACCCTAGCCCTAAACCTAGCCCTAGACCTAACAATAACCCTCACCTTCACCCTAAACCTCACCCTAGCCCTGGCCTGTCCCTATTCCTAGCAATAGCCCTAACCCTAAGCCTAACCCTAAACCTTATCCTAGCCCATGCCCGAGCCCCAGCCCAAACCTAGCCCAAGCTCTAGTAGTAGCACTAAGCCTAGGATTAACCCTAGCCCTTGCCCTAGTCCTAGCCCTAGCCTTAACTCTAGCCCTAGCCCTAGCCCTAGACCTAGCCCTCTCAATCACCCTCACCCTAGCTCAGCCCTGGCTCTAGCCCTATCCCTGGCCCTAGCCCTAGCCCTAGCCCTTGCCCTAGCCCTAACCCTAGCCCTAGCCCTAGCCCTAGCCCTAGCCCTAGCCCTAGCCCTAGCCCTAGCCCTAGCCCTAGCCCTAGCCCTAGTCCTAGCCCTAGCCCTAGCCCTACACCTACACCTACACCTACCCCCACCCCTACCCCTACCCCTACCCCTACCCCTACCCCTACCCCTACACCTATCCCTAACCCTAACCCTAACCCTAATACTAACCGTAACCGTAACCCTAACGCTACCCCTAACCCTAACCTAAAACCCTAACCTTAGCCCAGCCCTAGCCCTAGTCCTAGTCCTAGCCCTAACCCTCACCCTAACCGTCACCCTCACCCTCAAATTCACCCTCACCCTCACCCTAACCCTAACCCTAACAGTAACCCTAACCGTAACCAAACCCCTAATCTTAGCCCAGCCCTAGCCCTAGCCTTAGCCCTAGCCCTAGCCCTAGCCCTAGCCCTAGCCCTAGCCCTAGCCCTAGCCCTAGCCCTAGCCCTAGCCCTAGCCCTAGCCCTAGCCCTAGCCCTAGCCCTAGCCCTAACCCTAACCCTAACTCAAACCCTAACCTAAGCCCAGCCCTAGACCTAGCCCTACCCTAGCCCTAGCCCTAACCCTCACCCTCACCCTAACCGTCACCCTCACCCTCAACTTCACCCTCACCCTAACAGTAACCCTAACCCTAACCCAACCCCTAACCTTAGCTCAGCCCTAGCCCTAGCCCTAGCCCTAGCACTAGCACTAGCACTAGCATTAGACATAGTCGTAGCCCTAGGCCTAGCCCTAACCCTAACCCTAACTCTAACCCTATCCATAACCCTAAAACTAAACCACTCCAGGCCCTAGCCAAAGCCATAAATCTAAAGGTAACCGGAGCCTGAGACCGAGCCGGAACCGTAAGCCTAACCCTAGCCGTAGCCCTAGCCCTAGCCCTAACACTAACCGTCACCTTCACCATCACCCTCACTCTTGCCCTGCCTTGGCTGTAGACGTAGAAATAGCCCTAAACCTAACCCTAGACATCAGCCCGAGCCCAAGCCCAAGCCTGAGCCTGACCCCGAGCCCGAGCCGAAGCCCGAGCCCGAGCCCGAGCCCGAGCCCGAGCCCGAGCCCGAGCCCGAGCCCGAGCCCTATCCCTATCCCTATCCCTAGCCCTAGCCCTAGACTTAGCCCTAGCCATAACCCTAACCCTAACCCTAACCCTAATTCTAACCCTAACCCTAACCGTAACCCTAACCCTAACCCTAACACTAACCCTATCCCTAACCCTAACCCTAAACCTAAGCCTAAGCCTAAGCCTAACCCTACTGCAACCGCTACCGTTACCGCTACCGCTACCGCTACACCTACCCCTAAACCCAACCCTAGCTCTGGCCGTATTCCTAGTCTTAGTCCAAAGCCTAAGCCTAGCCCTAGCCCTAGCCTTAGACCTAGCACTAACCCTATCCCTAGTCGTAGCCCTAGCCCTAGCCCTAAGCCTAACCCTACCTCTAACCCTAACCCTAACCCTAACCCTAACCCTAACCCTAACCCTAACCCTAACCCTAACCCTAACCCACCCCAGGCCCTAGCACACCCATAAATCTAAAAGTAACCTGAGCCCGAGCCCGAGCCGTAACCGTAAGCCTAACCCTAGCCGTAGCCCTAGTCCTAGCCCTAGCCCTAACACTAACCCTCACATTCACGCTCACCCTCACTCTTGCCCTGCCCTGGACGTAGACGTAGAAATAGACTTAAACCTACCCCTAGACCTCAGCCTAAACCTAGCCCAAGCCCAAGCTCGAGCCTGACCCCGAGCCCGAGCCCGAGCCCTATCCCTATCCCTAGTCGTAGAACTAGGGATAGGCGTAAACCAAACCCTAGCCCTAGCCTTAGACCTAGCACTAACCCTATCCCTAGTCGTAGCCCTAGCCCTAGCCCTAAGCCTAACCCTACCTCTAACCCTAACCCTAACCCTAACCCTAACCCTAACCCTAACCCTAACCCACCCCAGGCCCTAGCACACCCATAAATCTAAAAGTAACCTGAGCCCGAGCCCGAGCCGTAACCGTAAGCCTAACCCTAGCCGTAGCCTTAGTCCTAGCCCTAGCCCTAACACTAACCCTCACATTCACGCTCACCCTCACTCTTGCCCTGCCCTGGACGTAGACGTAGAAATAGACTTAAACCTACCCCTAGACCTCAGCCTAAACCTAGCCCAAGCCCAAGCTCGAGCCTGACCCCGAGCCCGAGCCCGAGCCCTATCCCTATCCCTAGTCGTAGAACTAGGGATAGGCGTAAACCAAACCCTAGCCCTAGCCCTAGCTCTAGCCCTAGCCCTAGCCCTAGCCCTAGCCCTAGCCCTAGCCCTAGACCTAGACTTAGACATAGACATAGACCACACCCTCACTCTCACTCTCACGCTAGCTCAGCACTGGCTCTAGACTTATCGCAACCCATCGCCCTAACACTATCCCTAACCCTAGCCGTAGCCCTAAGCCTAGCCCTAGCCCTAGCCCTAGCCCTAGCCCTAGCCCTAGCCCTAGGCCTAACCCTAACCCTAACCCTAACCCTAACCCTAACCCTAACCCTAACCCTTACGCTAACCCTAACCCTAACCCTAACCTAACCCTAACCCTAACGCTAACCCTAACATTAACCCTTACCCTAACCCTAACCTTAGCCCAACCCTAGCCCTAGCCCTAGCCCTAACCCTCACCCTAACCGTCACCCTCACCCTAACAGTAACCCTAACCCTAACCCAACCCCTAACCTTAGCCCAGCCCAAGCCCTAGCCCTAGCCCTAGCCCTAGCCCTAGCCCTAGCCCTAGCCCTAGCCCTAGCCCTAGCCCTAGCCCTTGCCCAACCCGTAGCCCAAACCCTAGCCCTAGCCCTAGCCCTAACCCTAGCCCTAGAACTAGCCCTAGCCGTAGCCCTAGCCCTAGCCCTACCACTACGCCTACCCCTATCCCTAACCGTAAACCTAGCCCTAGCCCTAGCCGTAGCCCTAGCCCTAGCCCTAGCCCTAATACAAAACCTCACCTTCACTCTAACCCTAAATCTAGACCTAGCCCTAACCCTAACCCTAACCCTAACCCTAACCCTAAACCTAAACCTAAACCTAAACCTTACCATAACCCGAACCCGAACCCGAACCCGAACCCGAACCCTAATCCTAACCCTAACCCTAACCCTAACCCTAACCCTAACCCTAACCCTAACCCGAACCCTAACCCTAACCCTAACCCTAACCCTAACCCTAACCCAAACCCTAACCCAAACCCTAACCCTAACCCTAACCCTAACCCTAACCCTAGCCCTAAACCTAAAACTAATCCTAAACCTAAACCTAAACCTAACCGTAACCCGAACCCTACCCCTACCCCTACCCCTACCCCTACCCCTACCCCTACCCCTACCCCTACCCCTACCCCTACCCATACCCCTACCCCTACCCCTACCCCTACCCTTAACCCTTACCCTAAACCTAACCCTAGCCCTAACCCTAGCCCTAGTCCTAACAATAACCCTCACCTTCACCCTAAACCTCACCCTAGCCCTGGCCTGTCCCTATTCCTAGCAATAGCCCTAACCCTAACCCTAACCCTAAGCCTTATCCTAGACCATGCCCGAGCCCGAGCCCCAGCCCTAGCCCAAGCCCTAGTAGTAGCACTAAGGCTAGGCCTAACCCTAGCCCTAGCCCTAGCCCTAGCCCTAGCCCTAGCCCTAGCCCTAACCCTAGCCCTAGCCCTAGCCCTAGCCCTAGCCCTACCCCGAGCCCTAGCCCTAGCCCTAGCCTTAACCCTAGCCCTAGCCCTAGCCCTAGCCCTAGCCCTCTCAATCACCCTCACCCTAGCTCAGCCCTGGCTCTAGCCCTAGCCCTGGCCCTAGCCCTAGCCCTTGCCCTAGCCCTAACCCTAGCCCTAACCCTAACCCTAATCCTAAACGTATCCGTAACCGTAACCCTAACGGTAACCCTAACCCTAACCCAAACCCTAACCTTAGCCCAGCCCTAGCCCTAGCCCTAGCCCTCGCCCTCGCCCTAACCCTCAGCCTAACCGTCACCCAAACCCTCAACTTCACCCTCACCCTCACCCTCACCCTAACCCTAACCCTAACAGTAACCCTAACCCTAACCAAACCCCTAATCTTAGCCCAGCCCTAGCCCTAGCCCTAGCCCTAGCCCTAGCCCTAGCCCTAGCCCTAGCCCTAGCCCTAGCCCTAGCCCTAACCCTAACCCTCATCTTATACTTAGCCCTACGCCTAGCCCTAGCCCTAGCCCTAGCCCTAGCCCTAAACCTAACCATAACCCAAAACCTAACCCTAAACCTAGGCCCAGCCCTAGCCCTAGCCCTAGCCCTAGCCCTAGCCCTAGCCCTAACCCTAACCCTAACCCTAACCCTAACCCTAACCCAAACCCTAACCCTAACCCTAACCCTAACCCTAACCCTAACCCTAACCCTAACCCTAATCCTAAACCTAAACCTAACCGTAACCCGAACCTGAACCCTACCCCTACCCCTACCCCTACCCCTACCCCTACCCCTACCCTTAACCCTTACCCTAAACCTAACGCTAGCCCTAACCCTAGCCCTAGTCCTAACAATAACCCTCACCTTCACCCTAAACCTCACCTTAGCCCTGGCCTGTCCCTATTCCTAGCACTAGCCCTAACCCTAACCCTAACCCTAAGCCTTATCCTAGCCCATGCCCGAGCCCGAGCCCCAGCCCGAGCCCAAGCCCTAGTAGTAGCACTAAGGCTAGCCCTAACCCTAGCCCTAGCCCTAGCCCTAGCCCTAGCCCTAGCCCTAGCCCTAGCCCTAGCCCTAGCCCTAGCCCTAGCCCTAGCCCTAGCCCTAGCCCTAGCCCTAGCCCTAGCCCTAGCCTTAACCCTAGCCCTAGCCCTAGCCCTAGCCCTAGCCCTAGCCCTCTCAATCACCCTCACCCTAGCTCAGCCCTGGCTCTAGCCTTAGCCCTGGCCCTAGCCCTAGCCCTAGCCCTAGCCCTTGCCCTAGCCCTAACCCTAGCCCTAGCCCTAGCCCTAGCCCTAGCCCTAGCCCTAGCCCTAGCCCTAGCCCTAGCCCTAGCCCTAGCCCTAACCCTAACCCTAACCCTAACGCTAGGCCCAACGCTAGCCCTAGCCCTAGCCCTAGCACTAGCACTAGCCCAAGCTCTAACCCTAACCCTAACCCTAACCCTAACCCTAACCCTAACCCTAACCCTAACCCTAACCCTAACCCTAACCCTAACCCTAACCCTAACCCTATCCCTATCCCTATCCCTAACCCTAATCCTAACCCTAACCCTAACCCTAACCCTAATCTTATCCTTACCCCTACGCCTAGCCCTAGCCCTAGCCCTAGCCCTAGCCTAGCCGTAGCCCTAACCCTAACCCTAACCCTAACCCTAACCCTAACCCTAGCCCTAGCCCTAACCCTAACCCTAACCCTAACCCTAACCCTAACCCTAACCCTAAACCTAAACCTAACAGTAACCCTAATCCTAAGGCTAACGCTAACGCTAACCCTCATCTAATACTTAGACCTACGCATAGCCCTAGCCCTAGCCCTAGCCCGAACCCTAACTCAACCTTAACCCTAACCCTAACCCTAACCCAACCCTAGCCCTAGCCCTAGCCCTAGCCCTAGCCCTAGCCCTAGCCCTAGCCCTAGCCCTCTCAATCACCCTCACCCTAGCTCAGCCCTGGCTCTAGCCTTAGCCCTAGCCCTAACCCTAGCCCTAGCCCTAGCCCTAGCCCTAGCCCTAGCCCTAGCCCTAGCCCTAGCCCTACCCCTACCCCTACCCCTACCCCTACCCCTACCCCTATCCCTAACCCTAACCCTAATCCTAAACGTATCCGTAACCGTAACCCTAACGGTAACCCTAACCCTAACCCAAACCCTAACCTTAGCCCAGCCCTAGCCCTAGCCCTCGCCCTCGCCCTCGCCCTAACCCTCACCCTAACCGTCACCCAAACCCTCAACTTCACCCTCACCCTAACCCTAACAGTAACCCTAACCCTAACCAAACCCCTAATCTTAGCCCAGCCCTAGCCCTAGCCCTAGCCCTAGCCCTAGCCCTAACCCTAACAATAACCCTAACCCTAACCCTAACCCTAACCCTAACCCTAACATTAACCCTAACCCTAACCCTAACCCTAACCCTAACCCTAAACCTAACTCTAATCCTAACGCTAACCCTAACCCTAACCCTAACCCTCATTTTATACTTAGCCCTATGCCTAGCCCTAGCCCTAGCCCTAGCCCTAGCCCTAAACCTAACCATAACCCAAAACCTAACCCTAAACCTAGGCTCAGCCCTAGCCCTAGCCCAAGCCCTAGCCCTAGCCCTAACCCTAACCCTAACCCTAACCCTAACCCTAACCCTAACCCTAACCCTAACCCTAACCCTAAACCTAAACCTAATCTTATCCTTAGCCCTACGCCTAGCCCTATTCCTAGCCCTAGCCGTAGCCCTAGCCGTAGCCGTAGCCGTAGCCCTAACCCTAACCCTAACCCTAACACTAACACTAACACTAACACTAACCCTAGGCCCAGCCCTAGCCCTAGCCCAAGCCCTAGCCCTAGCCCTAACCCTAACCCTAACCCTAACCCTAACCCTAACCCTAACCCTAACCCTAAACCTAAACCTAACAGTAACCCTAATCCTAAGGCTAACGCTAACGCTAACCCTCATCTAATACTTAGACCTACGCATAGCCCTAGCCCTAGCCCTAGCCCGAACCCTAACTCAACCTTAACCCTAACCCTAACCCTAACCCAACCCTAGCCCTAGCACAAGCCCTAGCCCTAGCCCTAGCCCTAGCCCTAGCCCTAGCCCTAACCCTAACCCTAACCCTAACCCTAACCCTAACCCTAACCCTAACCCTAACCCTCATCTAATCCTTAGCCCTACGCCTAGCCCTAGCCCTAGCCCTAGCCCGAACCCTAACTCAACCTTAAGCTTAACCCTAACCCTAACCCTAACCCTAACCCAGCCCTAGCCCTAGCCCTAGCCCAAACCCTAAGCCTAAACCTAGGCCCAGCCGTAGCCCTAGCCCTAGCCCTAGCCCAAGCCCTAGCCCTAGCCCTAACCCTAACCCTAACCCTAACCCTAACCCTAACCCTAACCCTAACACTAGACCTAAACCTAATCCTAAACCTAAACCTAAACATAATCTTATCCTTAGCCCTACGCCAAGCCCTAGCCCTAGCCCTAGCCCTAGCCCTATCCCTAGCCCTAGCTGTAGCCCTAACCCTAACCCTAACCCTAACCCTAACGCTAGGCCCAACGCTAGCCCTAGCCCTAGCCCTAGCACTAGCACTAGCCCAAGCTCTAGCCCTAACCCAAACCCAAACCCAAACCCTAACCCTAACCCTCACCCTCACCCTCACCCTTACCCTCACCCTCACCCTCATACTCACCCTAACCCTAACCGTAACCGTAACCCTAACCCTAACCCTAACCGTACCCTAAATTTATCCCTAGCAATAGCCCTAGTCCTAGTGCTAGCCCTAGCCCTAGCCCTAACGTTAAAGCTAACCCTAACTCTAACAAAATACTTAGGCCTAGACTTAGCCCTAGCGCTAGCCCTTGCCCTAACCTTAATCCTCGCCTGAATCATAACCCTAACCCTAACCCTAACCCTAGCCCTAACCCTAACCCTAACCCTAACCGTCACCCTCACCCTCACCCTCGCCCTCGCCCTCACACTCACACTCACCTTAACCCTAACCCGAAGCCTAAGCCTAAGCCTAATCTTATCTCTAATCTTAGGCCTAGTCCGAGCTCTAGCCCTAGCCCTAAACATTGCCCTAGTTCTATACCTTTCCCTAACCCTAACCCTAAACTTAACCCCAGCCCTAGGCCTAACCCTATCCCATCCCTAGACCTTGACCTAACCCTAACCCTAACCCTAACCCTAACCCTAACCCTAACCCTAACCCTAACCCTAACCCTAACCCTAACCCTAACCCTAACCCTAACCCTAACCCTAACCCTAAACCTAAACATAAACCTAAACATAATCTTATCCTTAGCCCTACGCCAAGTCCTAGCCCTAGCCCTAGCCCTAGCCCTAGCCCTAACCCTAACCCTAACCCTAACCCTAACCCTAACCCTAACCCTAACCCTAACCCTAACCCTAACCCTAACCCTAGCCCTAGCCCTAGACCTAACCCAAACCCTAACCCTAAACCTAGGCCCAGCCCTACCCTAGCCCTAGCCCTAGCCCTAACCCTAACCCTAACCCTAAACCTAAACCTAATCTTATCCTTAGCCCTACGCCTAGCCCTAGCCCTAGCCTTAGCACTAGCACTAGCCCTACCCGTAGCCCTAAGCCTAAGCCTAAGCCTAAGCCTAAGCCTAACCCTAGGCCCAGTCCTAGCCCAAGCCCTAGCCCTAGCCCTAACCCTAACCCTAACCCTAACCCTAACCCTAACCCAAACCCTAACCATAACCCTAACACTAACACTAACCCTAGGCCCAGTCCTAGCCCTAGCCCTAGCCCTAGCGCAAGCCCTATCCCTATCCCTAACCCTAACCCTAACCCTAACCATAACCCTAACACTAACACTAACCCTAGGCCCAGCCCTAGCCCAAGCCCAAGCCCTAGCCCTAGCCCTAACCCTAACCCTAATCCTAACCCTAACCCTAACCCTAACCCTAACAGTAACCCTAACCCTAACCCAAACCCTAACCCTAACCCTAAACTTCTCCCTATCCCTATCCCTATCCCTATCCCTATCCCTATCCCTATCCCTATCCCTATCCCTATCCCTATCCCTATCCCTATCCCTATCCCTATCCCTATCCCTATCCCTATCCCTATCCCTAACCCTATCCCTATCCCTAGCGTAGCCCTAACCCTAGGCCCAATGCTAGCCCTAGCCCTAGCCCTAGCCCTAGCCCAAGCCCAAGCCCTAGCCCTAACCCAAACCCAAACCCAAACCCAAACCCTAACCCTAACCCTAACCCTCACCCTCACCCTCAGACTCACCCTAACCCTAACCGTAACCCTAACCCTAACCCTAACCCTACCCTAAATGTATCCCTACCAATAGCCCTAGTCCTAGTGCTAGCCCTAGCCCTAGCCCTAACGTTAAAGCTAACCCTAACCCTAACAAGATACTTAGCCCTAGACCTAGCCCTAGCGCTAGCCCTTGCCCTAACCCTAATCCTCGCCTGAATCATAACCCTAACCCTAACCCTAACCCTAGCCCTAACCCTAAACCTAACCCTAACCGTCACCCGCACCCTCACCCTCACCCTCGCCCTTGCGCTCGCCCTCACCCTCACCCTCACCTTAACCCTAACCCTAACCCTAACCCTAACCCTAGCCCTAACCCTAAACCTAACCCTAACCGTCACCCTCACCCTCACCCTCGCCCTCGCCCTCGCCCTCGCCCTCGCCCTCGCCCTCGCCCTCACCCTCACCTTAACCCTAACCCGAAGCCTAAGCCTAAGCCTAAGCCTAAGCCTAATCTTATCTCTAACCTTAGGCCTAGTCCGAGCTCTAGCCCTAGCCCTAGCCCTAAACCTTGCCCTAGTTCTATACCTTACCCTAACCCTAACCCTAAACTTAACCCCAGCCCTAGGCCTAACCCTATCCCATCCCTAGACCTTGACCTAACCCTAACCCTAACACAACCCCTAACACTTACCCGAGCCCTATCCGTAGCTATAAGCCTCACCCTAGCCCTAGCCGTAGCCCTAGCCCTACCCCTAGCCCTAGCCCTAGCCCTGGCCCTAGCCCTAGCCCTAGCCCTAGGCCTAGGCCTAGCCCTAGCCCTAGCTGTAGCCCTAACCTTAACCCTAACACTAACCCTAACCCTAGGCCCAGCCCTAGCCCTAGCCCTAGCCCAAGCCCTAGCCCTAGCCCTAGCCCTAGCCCTAACCCTAACGCTAACCCTAACCCTAACCCTAACCCTAACCCTAATAGTAACCCTAACCCTAACCCAAACCCTAACCCTAACCCTAAACTTCTCTCTATCCCTATCCCTATCCCTATCCCTATCCCTATCCCTATCCCTATCCCTATCCCTATCCCTATCCCTATCCCTATCCCTATCCCTATCCCTATCCCTATCCCTATCCCTATCCCTATCCCTATCCCTATCCCTATCCCTATCCCTATCCCTATCCCTAACCATATCCCTATCCCTATCCCTATCCCTATCCCTAGCGTAGCCCTAACGCTAGGCCCAACGCTAGCCCTAGCCCTAGCCCTATTCCTAGCCCTAGCCCTAGCCCTAGCCCTAGCCCAAGCCCTAGCCCTAGCCCTAGCCCTAACCCAAACCCAAACCCTAACCCTAACCCTAACCCTAACCCTAACCCTAACCCTAACCCTAACCCTCACCCTCATACTCACCCTCACCCTAACCGTAACCGTAACCCTAACCCTAACCGTACCCTTAATTTATCCCTAGCAATAGCCCTAGTCCTAGTGCTAGCCCTAGCCCTAGCCCTAACGTTAAAGCTAACCCTAACCCTAACAATATACTTAGCCCTAGACCTAGACCTAGCCCTAGCGCTAGCCCTTGCCCTAACCCTAATCCTCGCCTGAATCATAACCCTAACCCTAACCCTAACCCTAACCCTAACCCTAACCCTAGCCCTAACCCTAAACCTAACCCTAACCGTCACCCTCACCCTCACCCTCACCCTCGCCCTTGCCCTCGCCCTCACCCTCACCCTCACCTTAACCCTAACCCGAAGCCTAAGCCTAAGCC
Organism: Aspidoscelis tigris stejnegeri; assembly: GCA_023333525.1. Taxonomy (NCBI): domain Eukaryota; kingdom Metazoa; phylum Chordata; class Lepidosauria; order Squamata; family Teiidae; genus Aspidoscelis; species Aspidoscelis tigris. The sequence continues at coordinate 95,170,505 of JALMGA010000002.1, forward strand.
TAAGCCTAATCTTATCTCTAACCTTAGGCCTAGTCCGAGCTCTAGCCCTAGCCCTAAACCTTGCCCTAGTTCTATACCTTACCCTAACCCTAACCCTAAACTTAACCCCAGCCCTAGGCCTAACCCTATCCCATCCCTAGACCTTGACCTAACCCTAACCCTAACACAACCCCTAACACTTACCCGAGCCCTATCCGTAGCTATAAGCCTCACCCTAGCCCTAGCCCTAGCCCTAGCCCTAGCCCTACCCCTAGCCCTAGCCCTAGCCCTACCCCTAGCCCTACCCCTAGCCCTAGCCCTAGGCCTAGGCCTAGGCCTAGGCCTAGGCCTAGGCCTAGGCCTAGGCCTAGCCCTAGTCGTAGCCTGATGCATAGGACTAACCCTAACGCTAACTCAAATCCTAACACTAACCCATCCCTAAACGTGTGCCTACTCCTACCCCTAACGCTAACCCTAGCCCTAGCCCTCAACCTAATCCTAGGCCCAACCCTTGCCCTAACCCTAACCTTCCCCCTCGCCCTAAACCTAACCCTATCCCTAGCCCTTACACTTACCGTAATAGTAACCCTAGCTTTAGCCCTAGCCCTTGCGCTAGATCTAGCACTGGCCCTAACCCTAACCCTAACCCTAACCCTAACCCTAACCCTAACACTAACACTAACCCTAACCGTAACCCTCACCCAAACCCTCACCCAAACCCTCACCCAAACCCTCACCCTCACCCTAGCCCTAGCCCAAGCCCAAGCCCTAGCCCTACCCCTACGCCTAACCCTGACCCTAACCCTAAAACTAACACTTACCCTAACCCTATCCCTATCCCTAACACTAACATTAACCCTATCCCTATTCCTACCCCTAAAGCTAGGCCAAACAGAATCCCTAGCCCTAACTCTGCCAGGCCAGAAGAACACAATCCACCGCCATCCTTTCCGGGCCATTGCGGAAAGACATTACCTCGGCTTGGCAACACTAAGGCATAGTGTGAACTCTGCTCCTACCACAGTGGGCTATCCGAAACCGACCTCAATGGGCAGAATAAGCCTTAGGGCTCTTGCTGTCCCTTGCAGATGCAGCAGGGCGGGAAGGCAGCCAACTCTCGATAGGATACATCCCAGGGTGATTGGAGACAGAAGCCTGAAATCATCATGTGCAGAAAGGTCAATAAGGGCCAGCGTAGGAAACATTAAAAAAGAGGCCCTCACAATTGAATATGTGCTAGCTCATCCATTCCATGCCAGAAGAAGACAATCCGCCGCCATCCTTTCTGGGCCATTGGGGAAATACATTTCCCAGGGTTGGCAACACTAAGGCATAGTGTGAACTATGCTACTAATGCAGTGGGCGATCCAAAACCGATCTCAATGGCTAGAATAAGAATCAGGGCTCTAGCTTGCTATCCCGTGCAGATGCAGCAGGGAGGGAAGGCGGCCAACTCTCGATATAATATATCCCAGGGCAATGGAGGGGAGACAGCAGCCTAAAATAATCAGGTGCAGAAAGGTCAATAAGGGCCATAGCAGCAAACGTTCCGAAAGAGGCCCTGAGAATTGACTATGTGCTAGCTCATCCGTGCCAAGCCAGAAGAACACAATCCGCCGCCATCCTTTCCCGTCCAATGGGGAAAGACATTTCACAGGCTTGGCAACACTAAGGCATAGTGCGAACTATGCTCATACCATATTGGGCGATCTGAAACCAATCCGCCGCCATCCTTTCCAGGCCATTGTGGAAAGACATTGCCCCGGGTTGCAACATAGTGTGATCTATGCTCCTACCACGGTGGGTGATCCGAAACCGAACTCAATGGGTAGGATTGGCATCAGGGCTCTAGCTGGCTGTCCGTGGGAGATGCAGCAGGGCGGGAAGGCAGCCATGTCTCAATAGGATACATCCCAGGGTAATGGATTGGAGACAGCCGTACCCCTAGCCCTTGCCCTCGCCCGAATCATAACCCTAACCCTAACCATAGCCATAAACCTTACCATAACCCTATCCCTAACCGTAGCCCTAGCCCTAGCATGAATCGTAGCCCTAGCCCTAGCCCTAGCCTGAGCCCTAACCTCACCCCTAACTCTCGCCGTAAACCTTACCCTTACCCTAACTCCAATCCTATCCCTAAGCAAAGGGCTAGCACTGGCCACAGACGTAACGCTAACCCTAACCCTAACCCTAACCTTAAATCTAACCCTAACCCTAACCCTAACCCTAACCCTAAATCTAACCCTAACCCTAACCCTAACCCTAACCCTAAACCAAACCCTAACCCAAACCCTAAACCTAACGCTAACCCTAACATCATTCCTAACCCTAACCCTAACCCTAACCCTAACCCTAACCCTAACCCTAACCCTAACCCTAACCCTAACCCTAGCCCTACCCTAGCCCTAGCCCTAGCGCAAACCCTAACCATTACCCTAGCCCTACCCTAGCCCTAGCCCTAGCCCTAGCCCTAACGCTAAACCTAAACCTAACCCTAAACTTTAATCTAACCCTAACCCTAACCCTAACCCTAACCCTAAATCTAACCCTAACCCTAACCCTAACCCTAACCCAAACACTAAACCTAACGCTAACCCTAACATCATTCCTAACCCTAACCCTAACCCTAACACTAACCCTAACCCTAACCCTAACCCTAACCCTAACCCTAACCCTAACCCTAACCCTAACTCAGCCCTAGCCCTAGCCCTAGCCCTAGCCCTCGCCCTTGCCCTAGCCCTAGCCCTAGCCGTAGCCCAAGCCCTAACACTAACCCTCACTCTAAGCCTAATCCTAACCGTATCCCTATCCCTATCCCTTTCCCTAACCCTATCCCTATCCCTATTAGTAGCCCTAGCCCTAGCCCTAGCCTTAGCGTAGCCCTAACCCTAGGCTCAACCCTACCCCTAGCCCTAGCCCTACTCCAAGTCCTAGACCCAGCCCAAGCCCTAACCCTAACCCTCACCCTCACCGTAACCCTAACCCTACCCTAATCTTATCCCTAGCAATAGCCCTAGTCCTAATCCTAGCTCTAGCCCTAGCCCTAAAGCTAAAGCTAACCCTAAACCTAACAATAAACTAAGCCCTAGCCCTTACCCTAACCCTAACCCTAACTGTAAGCTTAACCCTAACCCTAACCCTATACCTAACACTCACCCTCACCCTCACCCTAAACCTAAATGTAACCGTAACCCTAACAGTAACAGTAACCCTAACCCTTACCCTAAACATAACCCAAATCCTATCACTAATCTTATACCTATCCCTATCCCTATCCCTAGCCGTACCCCTAACCCTAACCCTAAAAAAAGCTTATCCCTAGCCCTAGCCCTAGCCCTAGCCCTAGCCCTAGCCCTAGCGCTAGCCCTAGTTTTAGCCCTAGCCCTAGCCCTAGCGCTAACCCTAACCCTCACCATAGCCCAGCCCTAGCCCAAGCTCTAGACCTAACCCTAACTCTATCCCTAACCCTAACCCTAACCCTAACTCTAAACCTAAACCTAGCCCTAACCCTAGCCATAGCCCTAACCCTAACCCTAACCCTAACCCTAAATCTAACCCTAACCCTAACCCTAGCCCTACCCTAGCCCTAGCCCTAGCCCTAACGCTAAACCTAACCCTAACCCTAACCTTAAATCTAACCCTAACCCTAACCCTAAACTTAAATCTAACCCTAACCCTAACCCTAACCCTAACCCTAACCCAACCCCTAAAGCTAACCCTAACCCTAACATCATTCCTAACCCTAACCCTAACCCTAACCCTAAGCCTAAGCCTCACCCTCGCCCTCAAGCTCACCCTCACCCTCACCAGCACCCGAAGCCTAAGCCTAAGCCGAACACTAATCGTATCTCTAACCATAGCCCTAGCTGTAGCCCGAGCCCGAGCCCTAGCCCTAGCCCTAACCCTCGCCCGAATCATAACCCTAACCCTAACCCTAACCCTAACCCTAGCCGTAACCCTAACCCTAACCCTAACCCTAACTGTAAGCATAACCCTAACCCAAACCCTAACGGTAACACTCACCCTCACCCTCACCCTAAACCTAAATGTAACCGTAACCCTAACCGTAACAGTAATCCTAACCCTTACCCTAACCATAACCCAAATCCTATCCCTAAACTTATAACTAACCCTGTCCCTATCGCTAGCTGTGCCCCTAAACCTAACCCTAAAAATAAACTTAGCCCTAGCCCTAGCCCTAGCCCTAGCCGTAGCCCTAGCCCTAGCCCTAGCCCTAGACTTAGCCCTAGCCCTAGCCCTAGCCCTAGCCCTAACCCTAATCCTAACAATGAATTTATCCCTAGCCCTAGCGCTAGCCCTAGCCCTAACCCTGAACTTAACCCTAGCCCTAACCCTAGCCCTAGCCTTAGCCCTAACCCTAACCTTAAATCTAACCCTAACCCTAACCCTAACCTTAACTCTAACCCTAACTCTAACCTTAACCCTAACCCTAGCCCTACCCCAGCCCTAGCCCTAGCCCTAGTCCTAACCCTAACCCTAACCTTAAATCTAACCCTAACCCTAACCCTAACGCTAACCCTAACCCTGAACCTAAACCTAAACCTAACCCTATCCCTATGCCTAACCCAAGCGCTAGCCTTATCAACAGCCCTAACACTAACCATAACATAGCCCTTGCCCTAGCCCTAGCCCTAGCCCCAGGACTAACCCTAACCCTAACCCTCACACTCACCCTCACCCTCACGCTAACCCTAATCTTATCCCTAGCAATAGCCCTAGCCCTAGCCCTAGCCCTAGCCCTAGCCCTAGCCCTAACCGTAACCCTAACAATAAATTTATTCCTAGCCCTAGTTGTAGCCATAGCACTAGCCCTAGCCCTAACCCTAAATCTAAAGTTATCCCTAACCCGAACCCTAACCCGAACCCTAACCCTAGCCCAGCCCTAGCCCTAGCAATAGCCCTAGCGCAAACCCTAGCCCTAACCTTAAGTCTAACCCTAACCCTAACCTTAAACCTAGCCCTAGCCCTAGCCCTAGCCCTACCCGTAGCCCTACACCTACTCCTATCCTTAACGATAATGCTAACAGTAAACTTTACCCTAGCCCTAGCCCTAGCCTTAGCCCTAGTCCTAGCCCTAGCGCTAGACCTAGACCTAGACCAAGGCCTTGCACTCGCACTCGCCCTTGCCCTTGCCCTCGCCTTCGGCCTCGCCCTAAGGCTAACCCTGACCCTAACCCTAACCCAAACCCTAAACCTAAACCAAACCCTAACAACATCCCTTACCCTAACCCTAACCCTAACCCTAACCCTAACCCTAACCCTAACCCTAACCCTAACCCTAACCCTAACCCTAACGCTAACGCTAACCCAAACCCTAACCCAAACCCTAACCCTAACACAAACCCATAACCCTATCCCTATTAATAGGCCTAGCCCTAGAACAAGCCCTAGCCCTGGCCCTAGCCCTAGCCTTAGCGTAGCCCTAACCCTAGGCTCAACCATAGCCCTAGCCCTAGCCCTAGCCCTAGCCCTACTCCAAGTCCTAGACCCAGCCCAAGCCCTAACCCTAACAATAAACCTCACCCTCACCCTTACCCTCACCCTCACCGTAACCGTAACCCTAACCCTACCCTAATCTTATCCCTAGCAATACCCCTAGTCCTAATCCTAGCTCTAGCCCTAGCCCTAGCATTAATGCTAAAGCTAACCCTAACCCTAACAATTAACTTAGCCCTAGCCCTAGCCCTAGCCCTAGCCTTAGCCCTAGCCCTAACCCTAACCCTAAACCTAATCCTCGCCTGAATCATAACCCTAAATCTAACCCTAGACGTAACTCTAACCCTAATCCTAACGATAACCCATAACCCTATCCCTATTACTAGCCCTAGCCCTAGCCCTAGCCTTAGCGTAGCCCTAACCCTAGGCTCAACCCTAGCCCTAGCCCTAGCCCTACTCCAAGTCCTAGACCCAGCCCAAGCCCTAACCCTCACCCTCACCCTCACGGTAACCCTAACCCTACCCTAATCTGATCCCTAGCAATAGCCCTAATCCTAGCTCTAGCCCTAGCCCTAATGCTAAAGCTAACCCTAACCCTAACAATAAACTTAGCCCTAGCCCTAGCCCTAGCCCTAGCCCTAGCCCTAGCCCTAGCCCTAGCCCTAGCCCTAGCCCTAGCCCTAGCCCTAGCCCTAGCCTTAGCCCTAGCCCTAGCTCTAACCCTAACCCTAACCCTAAACCTCGCCTGAATCATAACCCTAAACCTAACCCTAGCCGTAACTCTAGCCCTAACCCTAACCCTAAGCCTAAACTTACGCCTACGCCTAACCCTCACCCTCGCCCTCGCCCTCGCCCTCAAGCTCACCCTCACCCTAACCCTAACCCGAAGCCTAAGCCTAAGCCGAACACTAATCTTATCTCTAACCTTAGCCCTAGCTCTAGCCCTAGCCCTAGCTCGAGCCCTAATCCTCGCCCGAATCATAACCCTAACCCTAACCCTAGCCGTAACCCTAACACTATCCCTAACTGTAAGCTTAACCATAACCGTAACCCTATACCTAACAATCACCATCACCCTCACCCAAAACCTAAATGTAACCGTAACCCTAACAGTAACAGTAACCCTAACCCTTACCCTAACCATAACCCAAATCCTATCCCTAATCTTATACATATCTCTATCCCTATTCCTAGCCGTACCCCTACCACTACCCCTAAGAATAAACTTATCCCTAGCCCTAGCCCTAGCCCTAGCGCTAACCGTAATCCTCACCCTAGCCCAGCCCTAGCCCAGCCCTAGCCCTAGCCCTAGCCCTAGCTCTAGACCTAACCCTAACCCTAACCCTAACCCTAACTCTATCCCTAACCCTAACCCTAACCCTAACCCTAACCCTAACCCTAACCCTAACCCTAACCCTAATACTAAAGCTAGCAATAGCCCTAGCCCTTCCCCTAGAGTAGCCCTAACCCTACGCCTAACACTAGCCTTGCCCTAGCCCTAGTCCTAGCCCTCGTCCTAGACCCAACCCTAACCCGGACCCTAACCCTAACCCTTACCCTAACCCTAACCCTAACCCTAACCCTAACCCTAACTCTAACCTTAACTCTAACCCTAACCCTAACCCAAACCCTAACCCTAGCCCTACCCTAGCCAAAGCCCTAGCCCTAGCCCTAGCCCAAGCCCTAGCCCTAGCCCTAGCCCTAGCCCTAACCTTAATCCTAACAATAAATTTATCCCTAGCCCTAGTTCAAGCGCTAGCGCTCGGGCTAGCCGTAGACCTAACCCTAACCCTAATCGTAGCCCTAGCCTTGGTCCTAGCCCTAACTGTAACCGTAACCCTAACCATAAAACTAAAGATATCCCTAAAGCTAACCCTAACCCTAGCCCAGCCCTAGCCCTAGCCCTAGCCCTTGCCCTCACCTTTGGCCTCGCCCTAAGGCTAACCCTGACCCTAACCCTAACCCGAACCCTAAACCAAACCCTAACCCTAACCCTAACCCTAACCCTAACCCTAACCCAAACCCTAAACCTAACGCTAACGCTATCATCAACCCTAACCCTAACCCTAACCCTAACCCTAACCCTAACCCTAACCCTAACCCTAACCCTAACACTAACACTAACCCTAACTCAGCCCTAGCCCTAGCCCTAGCCCTAGCCGTAGCCCTAGCCCTAGCCCTAGCCCTAGCCCAATCCCTAGCACTAGCCCTACCCCTAACCCTCACTCTAAGCCTAATCCTAACACTAACCCTAGCCGTAACACTAATTCTAACCCTAATCCTAACACTAGCCCTAGCCCTAGCCCTTGCGGTAGCCCTAGTCCAAGCCCAAACCCTAACCCTAGGCCCAGCCCTAGCCCTAGCCCAAGCCCTAGCCGTAGCCCTAGCCCTAACCCTTACCCAAAGCCTAACCCTAAACTTCTTCCTATCCCTATCCCTATCCCTATCCCTATCCCTATCCCTATCCCTATCCCTATCCCTATCCCTATCCCTATCCCTATCCCTATCCCTATCTTTATCCTTATCCCTATCCCTAACCCTAACCCTAGCCCAGCTCTAGCCCTAACCCTAGCTCTTGTCCTACCCCTACCCCTACCCCTACCCCTACCCCTACCCCTACCCCTAACCCTAACCCTAACCCTAACCCTAACCCTAATATTAACCCTATCCCTATCCCTATCCCTATCCATACCCTATCCGTATCCCTATTACTAGCCCTAGCCCTAGCCCTAGCCTTAGCGTAGCCCTAACCCTAGGCTCAACCCTAGCCCTAGCCCTAGCCCTACTCCGAGTCCTAGACCCAGCCCAAGCCCTAACCCTCACCCTCACCCTACCCTAATCTTATCCCTAGCAATAGCCCTAGTCCTAATCCTAGCTCTAGCCCTAGCCCTAGCCCTAGCCTTAGCCCTAGCCCTAGCCCTAGCCCTAGCCCTAACCCTAACCCTAATCCTCGCCTGAATCATAACCCTAACCCTAACCCTAGCCGTAACCCTAACCCTAACCCTCACCCTCGCCCTCAAGCTCACCCTCACCCTCACCCTAACCCGAAGCCTAAGCCGAACACTAATCTTATCTCTAAAGGTAGCCCTAGCCCTAGCCCTAGCCCTAGCTCTACCCCTACCCCTAATCCTCGCCCGAATCATAACCCTAACCCTAACCCTTGCGGTAACCCTAACCCTAACTGTAAGCTTAACCCTAACCCTAACCCTATACCTAACACTCATCCTCACCCTCACCCTCACCCTAAACCTAAATGTAACCGTAACCCTAACAGTAACAGTAACCCTAACCCTTACCCTAACCATAACCCAAATCCTATCCCTAATCTTATCCCTATCCCTAACCCTATCCTTAGCCGTACCCCTAACCCTAACCCTAAAAATAAACTTATCCCTATCCCTATCCCTAGCCTTAGCCCTAGCCCTAGCGCTAACCCTAACCCTCACCGTAGCCCAGCCCTAGCCCTAGCTCTAGACCTAACCCTAAAACTCACTCTAAGCCTAATCCTAACACTAAACCTAGCCGGAACCCTAATTCTAACCCTAATCCTAACCCGAGCCCTAGCCCTTGCCGTAGCCCTAGTCCAAGCCCAAACCCTAAACCTAGGCCCAGCCCTAGCCCTAGCCCAAGCCCTAGCCATAGCCCTAGCCCTAACCCTAATCCAAAGCCTAACCCTAAACTTCTTCCTATCCCTATCCCTATCCCTATCCCTATCCCTATCCCTATCCCTATCCCTATCCCTAGCCCAGCTCTAGCCCTAACCCTAGCTCTTGTACTAACCCTAACCCTAACCCTAACCCTAACCCTAACCCTAACCCTAACCCTAACCCTAACCCTAACCCTAACCCTAATATTAACCCTATCCCTACCCCTACCCCTATCCCTATCCCTATCCCTATCCCTACCCTATCCCTATTAATAGTCATAGCCCTAGCCCTAGCCTTACCGTAGCCCTAACCCTAGGCTCAACCCTAGCCCTAGCCCTAGCCCTAGCCCTAGCCCTAGCCCTACTCCTAGTCCTAGACACAGCCCAAGCCCAAGCCCTCACCCTCACCCTCACCGTAACTCTAACCCTACCCTAATCTTATCCCTAGCAATAATCCTAGTCCTAATCCTAGCTCTAGCCCTAGCCCTAGCCCTAATGCTGAAGCTAACCCTAACCCTAACAATAAACGTAGCCCTAGCCCTAGACCTAGCCTTAGCCATAGCCATAGCCCTAACCCTAACCCTCCCCTGAATCATAACCCAAAACCTAACCCTAGCCATAACCCTAACCCTAACCCTAACCTTCACCCTCAAGCTCACCCTCACCCTCACCCGAAGCCTAAGCCTAAGCCGAACACTAATCTTATCTCTAACCTTGGCCCTAGCCCTAGCTCTAGCCCTAACCCTAAAGCTCGCCCGAATCACAACCCTAACCTTAACCCTCGCCGTAACCCTAACCCTAACCCTAACTGTAAGCTTAACCCTAACCCTATACCTAACACTCATCCTCACCCTCATCCTCACCCTAAACCTAAATGTAACCGTAACCCTAACCGTAACAGTAACCCTAACCCTTACCCTAACCATAACCCAAATCCTATCCCTAATCTTATACCTATCCCTATCCCTATCCCTAGCCGTACCCATAACCCTAACCCTAAAAATAAACTTATCCCTAGCCCTAGCCCTATCCCTAGCCTTAGCCCTAGTCCTAGCCCTAGCCCTAGTCCTAGCGCTAACCCTAACGCTCACCCTAGCCCAGCCCTAGCCCTAGCTATAGACCTAACCCTAACCCTAACCCTAACCCTAACCCTAACCCTAACCCTAACCCTAACCCTAACTCTATCCCTAACCCTAACCCTAACTCTAACCCTAACCCTAACCCTAACCCTAAACCTCACCCTCACCCTCACCCTCACCCTAATCCTAACCCTAGCCCTAGCCCTAGCCCTAGCCCTAACCCGAACTTTAACCTTAACTCTAACTCTAACCCTAACCGTAACGCTAACCCTAACCCTAATGCAAACCCTAAGCCTAACCCTAAGCCTAAACCTAACCCTAGCGCTAGCCCTAGCCCTAACCTTAATCCTAACAATAAATTTATCCCTAGCCCTAGCCCAAGCCCTAGCGCTCGGGCTAGCCCTAGCCCTAACCCTAACCCTAATCGTAGCCCTAGCCTTAGTCCAAGCCCTAACCGTAACCGTAACCCTAACCATAAAACTAAAGTTATCCCTAAAGCTAACCCAAACCCTAGCCCAGCCCTAGCCCTAGCCGTAGCCTTTGCCCTCACCTTCGGCCTCGCCCTAAGGCTAACCCTGACCCTAACCCTAACCCTAACCCTAACCCAAACCCTAAACCTAACGCTAACGCTAACATCAACCCTAACCCTAACCCTAACCCTAACCCTAACCCTAACCCTAACCCTAACCCTAACCCTAACCCTAACCCTAACCCTAACCCTAACCCTAACTCAGGCCTAGCCCTCGCCCTCGCCCTCGCCCTCGCCCTCGCCTTAGCCCAAGCCCTCGCCCTAACCCTAGCTCCAGCCCTAGCCCTAGCCCAAGCCCTAGCAATAGCCCTAGACCTAACCCTAACCCAAATCCAAAGCCTAACCCTAAACTTCTTCCTAACCCTATCCCTATCCCTATCCCTACCCCTATCCCTATCCCTATCCCTATCCCTATCCCTATCCCTATCCCTATCCCTATCCCTATCCCTATCGCTAACCCTAACCCTAGCCCAGCTCTAGCCCTAACCCTAGCTCTTGTCCTAACCCTAACCCTAACCCTAACCCTAACCCTAACCCTAACCCTAACCCTAACCATAACCCTATCCCTATCCCTACCCTATCCCTATCCCTATTACTAGCCGTAGCCCTAGCCCTAGCCTTAGCGTAGCCCTAACCCTAGGCTCATCCCTAGCCCTAGCCTTAACCCTAAGCTCAACCCTAGCCCTAGCCCTAGCCCTAGCCCTACTCCTAGTCCTAGACCCAGCCCAAGCCCTAACCCTCAACCTCAACCTCACCCTAACCGTAACCCTAACCCTACCCTAATCTTATCCCTAGCAATAGCCCTAGTGCTATTCCTAGCTCTAGCCCTATCCCTAGTCCTAATGCTAAAGCTGACCCTAACCCTAACAATAAACTTAGCTCTAGCCCTAGCCCTAGCCCTAGCCCTAGCCTTAGCCCTAGCCCTAGCCCTAGCCCTAGCCCTAGCCATAACCCTAACCCTAACCCTAACCCTAATCCTCGCCTGAATCCTAACCCTAACCCTTACCCTAACAGTAGCCGTAACCCTAACCCTAACCCTAACCGTAAGCCTAAGCCTAAGTCTAAGACTAAGACTAAGACTAAGACTAAGACTAAGACTAAGACTAAGACTAACCTAAGCCTAGGCCTAAGCCTAAGCCTAAGCCTAAGCCTAAGCCTAGCCCTAATCCTAGCTTTAGCCCTAGCCCTAGCCCTAATGCTAAAGCTAACCCTAAGAATAAACTTAGTACTAGCCCTAGCCCTAGCCCTAGCCCTCGCCCTCGCCCTCACCCTAATCCTCACCCTAGCCCTAGTCCTAATCATAGCTTTAGCCCTAGCCCTAGCCCTAATGCTAAAGCTAACCCTAACAATTAACTTAGCCCTAGCCCTAGCCCTAGCCTAGCCCTAGCCTTAGCCCTAGCCCTAGCCCTAGCCCTAGCCCTAGCCCTAGCCCTAGCCCTAGCCCTAACCCTAATCCTCGCCTGAATCATATCCCTATCCCTATCCCTATCCGTACCCCTACCCCTAACCCTAGAAATAAACTTATCCCTATCCCTATCCCTATCCCAATCCCTATCCCTAGCGCTATCCCTAACCGTCACCGTAGCCCAGCGCTAGCCCTAGCTCTAGCCCTAACCCTAACTCTATCCCTAACCCTAACCCTAACCCTAGCCCTAACCCTAACTCTAACCGTAACCCTAACCCTAACCCTAGCCCTAGCCCTAGCGTAGCCCTAACCCTACGCCTAACACTAGCCTTGCCCTAGCCCTAGTGCTAGCCCTCGTCCTAGATCCAACCCTAACCCTGACCCTGACCCTGACCCTGACCCTAACCCTAACCCTAACCCTAACCCTAACCCTAACCCTAACCCCAACCCCAACCCTAACCCTAACTCTAACCCTAGCCCTAGCCCTAGCCCTAGTCCTAGCCCTAGCCCTAACCTTAATCCTAACAATAAATTTATCCCTAGCCCTAGCCCAGGTGCTAGCGCTCGGGCTAGCCCTAGCCCTAACCCTAACCCTAGCCGTAACCCAAGCCCTAGCCCAAGCCCTATCCCTTGCCCTAGCCCTAGCCTTAGCCCTAGCCCTAGCCCTAGCCCTAGCCCTAACCCTAATCCTAACAATGAATTTATCCCTAGCCCTAGCCCTAGCGCTAGCCCTAGCCCTAAACCTAGCCGTAGCCCTAGCCTTGGCCCAAGCCCTAACCGTAACCCTAACCCTAACCCTAAAGTTATCCCTAACCCCAACCCGAACCCAGCCCTAACCCTAGCCCTGACCCTAGCCCTAACTCTAACCCTAAGCCTAACCCTGAACTTAACCCTAGCCCTAACCCTAACCCTAACCCCAACCCTAACCCTAACCCTAACCCTAACCCTAGCCCTAGCCCTAGCCCTAGTCCTAGTCCTAGTCCTAGTCCTAGTCCTAGTCCTAGTCCTAGCCCTAGCCCTAGCCCTAACCTTAATCCTAACAATAAATTTATCCCTAGCCCTAGCCCAGGTCCTAGCACTCGGGCTAGCCCTAGCCATAACCCTAACCCTAGCCGTAACCCTAACCCTAACCCTAAGGCTAAGCCTAACCCTCACCCCCGCCCTCAAGCTCACCCTCAACATCACCCTAACCCAAAGCCTAAGAGTAAGCCGAGCACTAAACCTATCTCTAACCTTAGCCCTAGCTCTAGCCCTAGCCCTAGCCCTAACCCTAACCCTAATCCTTGCCCGAATCATAACCCTAACCCTAAACCTAGCCGTAACCCTAACCCTAACCCTAACTGTAAGCTTAACCCTAACCCTAACCCTAACCCTAACACTCACCCTCAACCTCGCCCTAAACCTAAATGTAACCGTAACCCTAACCGTAACAGTAACCCTAACCCTTACCCTAACCATAACCCAAATCCTATCCCTAAACTTATACCTATCCCTATCCCTATCCCTATCCGTACCCCTAACCCTAACCCTAAAAATAAACTTAGCCCTAGCCCTAGCCCTAGCCCTAGTCGTACCCCTAACCCTAACCCTAAAAATAAACTTATCCCTAGCCCTACCCCTACCCCTAGCCCTAGCCCTAGCGCTAACCCTTACCCTCACCCTAGCCCAGCCCTAGCCCTAACCCTAACCCTAACTCTAACCCTAACCCTAATCCTAACCCTAGCCCTAGCCCTAGCATAGCCCTAACCCTACGCGTAACACTAGCCTTGCCCTAGCCGTAGTCCTAGCCCTCGTCCTAGACCCAAACCTAACCCTGACCCTAACCCTAACCCTAACTCTAAGCCTAACCCTAACCCTAACCCTAACCCTAACCCTAACCCTACCCTAGCCGTAGCCCTAGCCCTAACCCGAACTCTATCCCTAACCCTCACACTCACCCTCACCCTCATCCTAACCCTAGCCCTACCCTAGCCCTAACCCTAATCGAAGCCCTAGCCTTGGCCCTAGCCCTAGCCCTAACCGTAACCGTAACCCTAACCATAAAACTAAAGTTATCCCTAAAGCTAACCCTAACCCTAGCCCAACCCGAGCCCTAGCCCTAACCATAGCCCTAACCCTAACTCTAACCCTAACCCTAACCCTAACCCTATCCCTAACCCAAACCCTAGCGCAAGCCCAAGCCCAAGCCCTAGCCCTAAGCCTAAGCCTAACCCTAGCCCTAGCCCTAGCCCTAGCCCTAGCCCTAGCCCTTCCTCTAGCCCTAACCTTAACACTAACTCTAAGGCTAATCCGAACACTAACACTAACCCTAGCCATAACCCTTATCCTAACCCTAATACTAACCCAAGTCCTAGCCCAAGCCCTAGCCCTTGACCTAGACCAGCGCTGGCCCTAGCCCTAGCCTTAGCCCTAATCGTAACAATAAATTTATCCCTAGCCCTAGTCCTACTCTAGCCCTAACCCTAACCCTAACTCTAAGCCTAATCATAACACTAACCCTAGCCGTAACCCTTATCCTAACCCTTATCCTAACCCAAGCCCTAGCCCTAGCCCTAGCCCTAACCATAGCCCTAACCCTAACTCTAACCCTACCCCTAACCCTAACTCAACCCTAACCCTAACCCAAAACCTAACCCTAACCCTGACTCTAACCCTAACCCTAACCCTAACCCTAATCTTATCCGTAGCCCTATGCCTAGCCCTAGCCCTAGCCCTAGCCCTAGCCCTAACCCTAACGCTAACCCTAGGCCCAGCCCTTGACCTAGCCCAAGCCCTAGCCCTAGCCATAGCCCTAGCCCTAGCCCCAACGCTAACCCTAGGCCCAGACCTAGCCGTAGCCCAAGCCCTAGCCCTAGCCCTAGCCCTAACCCTAACCCTAACCCTAACTCTAACCCTAACCCTAATCCTAATCCTAACCCTAATCCTAACACTAAGCCTAGCCGTAACCCTAAAACTAACCCTAATCCTAAACCAAGCCCAAGCCCTAGCCCTAGCCCTAGCCCTAGCCCTTGTCCTAGCCCTAGCCCTAGCCCTAGCCCTAGCCGTAACCCTAACCCTAACCCTAAAAATAAACTTATCCCTAGCCCGAGCCCGAGCCCTAAACCTCACGCGAATCATAACCCTAACCCTATCCCTAACCCTAACCGTAAGTCTAACCCTAACCTTAACCCTCACCCTCACCCCAACCCTCACCTTCACGCTAAACCTAAACGTAACCGTAACCCTTACCGTAACACTAACAGAAACCCTAACCCTTACCCTTAACCTATCCATAACCCAAATCCTAACTCTAATCTTATACCTAACCCTATCCCTATCCCTATCCCTAGTCCTAACCCTAAACCTAAAAATTAACTTATCCCTAACCCTAGCCCTAGCGTAGCCCTAACCCTACGCCTAACACTAGCCCTAGCCCTCGCCCTAGCCCTCGTCCTAGCCCCAGCCCTGACCCTAACCCTTACCCTAACCCTAACCCTAACCGTAACCCTAACCCTAACCGTAACCCTAATCCTAACCCTAACCCTATCCCTAACCCTAAAACTAACCCTAACCCTATCCCTAGCGCTAGCGCTAGCCTTAGCCCTAGCCCTAACCCTAACAATAAATTTGCCATCCTAACCCTAACCGTAACCCTAATCCTACCCTAACAATAAACTTAGCCCTAGCCCTAGCCCTAGCCCTAACCCTAACCCTAGCCCTAACCCTAATCCTCGACTGAATCATAACCTTAACCCTAACCCTAACCCTAACCCTAGCCCTAGCCCTAGCCGTAACCCTAACCCTAACCCTAACCCTCACCCTCACCCTCACCCTAATCCTAACCCTAACCCTTAGCCTAACCTTCACCCTCACCGTCACCCTCGCCCTCAAGCTCACTCTCACCCTCACCCTAACCTGAAGCCTAGGCCTAACCTTAAGCCTAACCCTAATCTCATCTCTAACCTTAGCCCTAGCCCAAGCCCTAACCCTGACCCTAACCCTAATCCTCACCCGAATCATAACCCAAACCCTAACACTAGCCGTAACCCTAACCCTAACCCTAACCCTAACCGTAAGCCTAACCCTAACCCTAACCCTAACCCTAATACTCACCGTCACCCTCACCCTAAAACTAAATGTAACCGTAACCCTAACCGTAACAGTAACCCTAACCCTTACCCTAACACTAACCCTAATCTTATACCTAGTCCTAATCCTAGCTCTAGCCCTATCCCTATTCATAATGCTAAAGCTGACCCTAACCCTAAAAATAAACTTATCCCTAGCCCTAGCCCTAGCCCTAGCCCTAACCCTTGCCCAGCCCTAGCCCTAGCCCTAGCACTAGCCCTAACCTTAACCCTATCCCTAACGCTAACGCTAACGCTAACCCTAACTCTAACCCTAACCCTAACCCTAACCCTAACCCTAACCCTAATCCTAAACCAAGCCCGAGCCCTAGCGTAGCCCTAACCCTACGCCTAACAATAGCCTTGCCCTAGCCCTAGTCCTAGCCCTCGTCCTAGACGTTACCCTGACCCTGACCCTGACCCTGACCCTGACCCTAACCCTAACCCTAACCCTAGCCCTACCCTAGCCCTAACCCTAATCCTAACAATAAGTTTATCCCTAGCCCTAGCCCAAGAGCTAGCGCTCGGGGTAGCCCTATCCCTATCCCTAACCCTAACCCTAGCCGTAGCCCTAGCCTTCGCCCTAACCCTAGCCCTAACCGTAACCATAACCATAACTGTAACCCTAAACCTAAAGTTATCCCTAAAGCTAACACTAACCCTAGCCCAGTCCTAGCCCTAACCCTAACCCTAGCCCTAACCTTAACTCTAACCCTAATTCTATCCCTATCCCTAACCCTAACCCTAGCTCAGCCCTAGCTTTAGCCCTAGCCCTAGCCCTAGCCCTAACCCTAACTCTAAGCCTAATCCTAACACTAACCCTAGCCGTAACCCTAATCCTAACTCTAATCCTAACCCAAGCCCTAGCCCAAGCCCTATCCCTTGCCCTATCCCTATCCCTATCCCTAACCCTAATCCTAACAGTGAATTTATCCCTAGCCCTAGCCCTAGCCCTAGCGCTAGCCCTAGCCCTAAACCTAGCCGTAGCCCTAGCCTTGGCCCAAGCCCTAACCTTAACCCTAACCCTAACCCTAAAGTTATCCCTAACCCCAACCCTAACCCGAACCCAGCCTAGCCCTAACCCTAACCCTAACCCTAACCCTAACCCTAACCCTAACCCTAACCCTAACCCTAACCCTAGCCCTACCCTAGCCCTAGCCCTAACCCTAATCCTAACAATAAATTTATCCCTAGCTCTAGCCCAAGCGCTCGGGGTAGCCCTATACCTATCCCTAACCCTAACCCTAGCCGTAGCCCTAGCCTTCGCCCTAACTCTAGCCCTAACCCTAACCGTAACCGTAACTGTAACCATAACTGTAACCCTAAACGTAAAGTTATCCCTAAAGCTAACACTAACCCTAGCCCAGTCCTAGCCATAACCCTAGCCCTAACCTTAACTCTAACCCTAATCCTATCCCTATCCCTAACCCTAACCCTAGCTCAGCCCTAGCTTTAGCCCTAGCCCTAGCCCTAGCCCTAAATCTAAGCCTAATCCTAACACTAACCCTAGCCGTAACCCTAATCCTAACTCTAATCCTAACCCAAGCCCTAGCCCAAGCCCAATCCCATGCCCTAGCCCTAGCCCTAGCCCTAGCCTTAGCCCTAGCCCTAGCCCTAGAACTAGCCCTAGCCCTAACACTAATCCTAACAATGAATTTATCCCTATCCCTAGCCCTAGCCCTGAACTTAACCCTAGCCCTAACCCTAGCCCTAGCCCTAACCCTAACCCTAACCCTAACCCTATACCTAAACCTAAACATAACCCTAATCTTATCCGTAGCCCTACGCCTAGCCCAAGCCCTACCTGTAGCCCTACCCCTACCCCTAGCCTTAACGCTAACGCTAACCCTTAGAGTAAACATAACCCTATCCCTATCCCTAACTCTAGCCCTAGCCCTAGGCCTCGCCCTCGCCCTAAGCCCAACCTTGACCCTAACCCTAACTCAAACCCTAACCTTAAACATAACATTATCCCTAACCCTAACCATAACCCTAGCTCAGCCCTAGCCCTAGCCCTACCCCTACCCCTAGCCCTAACCCTAATCCTAACACTAACCGTAGCCATAACCCTAATCCTAACCCTAATCCTAAACCTAGCCCTAGCCCTAGCCCTAAGCCTAACACTAGGTCCAGCCCTAGCCCTAGCCCTAGCCCAAGCCCTAGCCCTAGCCCAAGCCCTAGCCCTTGCCCTTGCCCTAGCCCTAACCCTAACCCTCACCCTCACCCTAACGCTCACCCTCACCCTAACAGTAATCGTAACGGTAACCCTAACCCTAACCCTAACCCTAACCCTAACCCTAACCGTAACAGTAACCCTAACCCTAACCCTAACCCTAACCCTAACCCTAACCCTAACCCTAACCCTAATCCTAACCTTAAACCTAACCTAAACTCAAACCCAAACCCTAACCCTAAACTTCTCCCTACCCCTACCCCTATCCCTCTCCCTATCTCTATCCCTATCCCTATGCCTAACCCTAACCCTAACCCTAACCCTAACCCTAACCCTAACCCTTGCCCTAGCCCTAGTCCGAGTCCTAGCCCGAGCCGTAGCCCTAACCCTAGCGTAGCCCTAACCCTACGCCCAACGCTAACCCTAGGCCTAGCCCTAGCCCTAGCCCTAGTCGTAGACCAAGCCCGAGCCCTAACCCTAACCCTCACCCTCACCCTCACCCTCACCCTCACCCTAACCCTAACCGTAACCGTAACCCTAACCTAATCTTATCCCTAGCAATAGCCCTAGTCCTACTCCTACTACTAGCTCTAGCCCTAGCCCAAGAAATAACCCTAATGCTAAAGCTAACCCTAACCCGAACAATAAACGTAGCCCTATCCCTAACCCTAAACCTAACCGTAGTCCAGCTCTAGCCCTAACACTAGCTCAAGCCCTACCCCTACCCCTACCCCTACCCCTACCCCTATCCCTATCCCTATCCCTATCCCTATCCCTATCCCTATGCCTATCCCTATCCCTAGCCTTAGCGTAGCACTAACCCTAGGCTCAACCCTAGCCCTAGCCCTAGCCCTAGCCCTAGTCCTAGACCCAGCCGAACCCCTAACCCTAACCCTAACACTAACCCTCACCCTCACCCTCACCGTAACCCTAACCCTACACTTATCTTATCCCTAGCAATAGCCCAAGTCCTAACCCTAACTCAACCCTAATCATAACCCTAACCCTAACGCTAGCCGTAAGCCTAACTCTAACCGTAAGCTTAACCCTAACCCTAAGCCTAACCCTAAACATTAACACTCACCCTCACCCTAAACCTAAATGTAACAGTAACCCTAACCGTAACAGTAAGCCTAACCCTTACCCTAACCATAACCCAAATCCTATCCCTAATCTTATACCTATCCCTATCCCTATCCGTACCCCTACCCCTACCCCTAACAATAAACTTAGCCTTAGCCCTAGCCCTAGCCCTAACCCTAACCCTAGCTGTAGCCCTAGCCTTGGCCCTAGCCTTGGCCTTACCCCTAACCCTAACCCTAACCCTAAAGTTATCCCTAACCCTAAGCCTAACCCAGCCCTAGCCCTAGCCCTAACTGTAACACTAACAATAACCCTAACCCGAACCCTAAACGTAACCCTAGCCCTAGCCCTAGCCTTAGCCCTAGCCCTAACCCTAACTCAACCCTAACCCTAACCCTAACCCTAACCCTAACCCTAACCCTAACCCTAATACAAACACAAACCCTAACCTTAACCCTAAACCAACATCTAACCCTAACCCTAAACCTAACCCTAATCTTATCCGGAGCCCTAGCCCTAGCCCTAGCCCTAGCCCTAGCCCTAGCCCTAGCCCTAGCCCTAGCCCTAACCCTAGGCCCAGCCCTAGCCCTAGCCCTAGCCCAAGCCCTAGCCCTAGCCCTATCCCTCACCCTAACGCTCACCCTCACCCTCACCCGGACCATAACCATAACCATAAGAGTAACCATAACCCTAACTCTAACCCTAACACCAACCCTAACCCTAGCCGTAGTCCTACTCTAGCCCTAACAGTAACCCTAAGCCTAAATTTCACCCTCACCCTCGCCCTCAAGCTCACCCTCACCCTAACCTGAAGCCTAAGCCTAAGCCTAAGCCTAAGCCTAAGCCTGAGCCTAACCCTAATCTTATCTCTAACCTTAGCCCTAGGCCTAGCCCTAGCCCTAGCCCTGACCCTAACACTAACCCTAATCCTCACCCGAATCATAACCCTAACCCTAACACTAGTCGTAACACTAACCCTAACCCTATCCGTAAGCCTAACCCTAAACCCAACCCAACCCGAACCCAAAACCTAAACGTAACCGTAACCCTAACCTTAATAGTAACCCTAACTCTTACCCTAAACCTAACCCAAATCCTATCCCTAATCTTACACCTATCCCTATCCCTATCCCTAACCCTAGCCGTACCCCTACCCCTAACCCTAAAAATAAACTGAGCCCTAGCCCTAACCCTAGCCCAGCCCTAGCCCTAGCCCTAGCCCTAATGCTAACACTAACGCTACCGCTAACGCTAAGCCTAACCCTAACTCTAAGCCTAACCCTAACTCTACCCCTACCCCTACCCCTACCCCTAATCCTAACCCTAGCCCTAGCGTAGCCCTAACCCTACGCCTAACAGTAGCCTTGCCCTAGCCCTAGCCCCAGCCCTCGTCCTAGACCCAACCCTAACCCTGACCCTAACCCTAACCCTAACCCTAACCCTAGCCCTACCCCTACCCCTACCCCTACCCCTACCCTAGCCCTAGCCCTAATCCTAACAATATATTTATCACTAGCCCTAGCCCAAGCACTAGCGCTCGGGCTAGCCCTAGCCCTAGCCCTAACCCTAACCCTAGCTGTAGCCCTAGCCTTGGCCCTAGCCCTAGCCCTAGCCCTAGCCCTAGCCCTAACCGTAACCATAACCCTAAACCTAAAGTTATCCCTCAAGCTAACCCTAACCCTAGCCCAGCGCTAACCCTAGCCCTAACCCTAACTCTAACCCTAACCCTATCCCTATCCGTATCCGTATCCCTAACACTAACATTAGCTCAGCCCTAGACCTAGACCTAGCCCTAGACCTAGCCCTAGCCCTAAACCTAACTCTAAGCCTAATCCTAACACTAACCCTAGCCGTAACCCTAATCCTAACCCTAATCCTAACCCAAGCCCTAGCCCAAGCCCTAGCCCTAGCTCTAGTCCTAGCCCTAGTCCTAGCCCTAGCCCTAACCCTAAT
Source organism: Aspidoscelis tigris stejnegeri (assembly GCA_023333525.1). NCBI lineage: Eukaryota > Metazoa > Chordata > Lepidosauria > Squamata > Teiidae > Aspidoscelis > Aspidoscelis tigris. Next base: position 95,191,915 of record JALMGA010000002.1, read on the forward strand.
CCTAACAATGAATTTATCCCTAGCCCTAGCCCTAGCCCAAGCGCTAGCGCTTGCCCTAGCCCTAGCCCTAGCCCTAGCCCTAGCCCTAGCCCTAGCCCTAGCCCTAACCCTAGCCGTAGCCCTAGCCTCGGCCCTAAAGTTATCCCTAACCCTAACCCTAATCCTAACCCAGCCCTAGCCCTAGCCCTGACCCTAGCCCTAACCCTAACCCTAATCCTGAAATTAAACCTAGCCCTAGCCCTAGCCCTATCTGTAGCCCTACCCTAACACAAACCTAACCCTAACCCTAACCCTAACCCGAACCCGAACCCTAACCCTAACCCTGAATCTAAATCTAACCCTAATCTTATCCGTAGCCCTCGCCTAGCCCTAGCCCTACCTGTAGCCCTACCCCTACCCCTAGCCTTAACGTTAACGCTAACCATAAGAGTAAACTTAACCCTAGCCCTAGCCCTAGCTCTATCCGTATCCCTATCCCTATTCTTATCCCTAGGCCTCGCCCTTGCCCTAAGCCTAACCCTGACCTTAACCCTAACTCAAACCCTAACCCTAACCATAACATTATCCCTAACCCTAACCCTAACCCTAGCTCAGCCCTAGCCCTAGCCCTAGCCCTAACAGTAGGCCGAGCCCTAACCCTAGCCCAAGCCCTAGCCCTAACCCTAAGCCTAACCCAAACCCTAATCCTCACCCGAACGCTCACGCTCCCCCTCACCCTCACCGTAACCCTAACCTTAACCGTAACAGTAACCCTAACCCTAACCCTAATCCTAACCCTAACCCTAACACAAACCCTAAATTTCTACCTAACCCTATCCCTATCCCTACCCGAACCTCTATCCCTATCCCTATCCCTATCCCTATGCCTAACCCTAACCCTAACCCTAGCCCTAGCCCTAGCATAGCCCTAACCTAGGCCCAACGCTAGCCCTAGCCCTAGCCCTAGCCCCAGCCCTAACCCTCACCCTCACCCTCACCCTCATTCTCACCCTCACCCTAACCCTAACCGTAACACTAACCTAAACTTATCCCTAGCAATAGCCCTAGTCCTAGTCCTAGCTCTAGCCCTAGCCCTAGCCCTAATGCTAATGCTAAAGCTAACCCTAACCATAACAATAAACTTAGCCCTAGCCCTAGCCTTAGCCCGAGCTCCAGCCCTAGCCCTAGCCCTAGCCCTAACCCTAATCCTCGCCCGAATCATAACCGTAACCCTAACCCTAACCCTAGCCGTAACCCTAACCCTAACCCAAACCGTAACCGTAACCCTAACCCTAACCCTAACCCTAAACCTAACACTCACCCTCACCCTCACCCTCACCCTCACCCTAAACGTAACCGTAACCATAACCGTAACAGTAACCCTAACCCTTACCCTAACCCTAACCCAAATCCTATCCCTAATCTTATCCCTATCCCTATCCCTATCCCTATCCCTATCCCTATCCCTAGCCGTACCCCTAACCCTAACCCTAAAAATAAACTTATTCCTATCCCTATCCCTATCCCTATCCCTATCCCTATCCCCAGCCCAGCCCTAGCCCTAGCCCTAGCCCTAGCCCTAGCCCTAGCTCTATCCCTAACCCTAACTCTATCCCTAACCCTAACCCTAACCCTAACCCTAGCCCTAGCCCTAGCCGTAGCCCTAGCCTTAGCGTAGCCCTAACCCTACGCCTAACACTAGCCTTGCCCTAGCCCTAGCCCTAGCCCTCGTCCTAGACCCAACCCTAACCCTAACCCTAACCCTAGACCTAGCCCTACCCTAGCCCAACCCTAGCCCTAACCCTAATCCTAAAAATAAATATATCCCTAGCCCTAGCCGAAGCGCTAGCGCTCGGGCTAGCCCTAGCCCTAGCCATAACCGTAAACCTATCCGTAGCCGTAGCCTTGGCCCTAGCCCTAACCCTAACTGTAACCGTAACCGTAACCCTAACCCTAAACCTAAAGTTTTCCCTAAAGCTAATCCTAACGCTAGCCCAGGCCTAGCCTTAGCCCTAGCCCTAGCCCTAGCCCTAGCCCTAGCCCTAACTCTAACCCTATCCCTAATCCTAACCCTAACCCTACCTCAGCCCTAGCCCTCGCCCTCGCCCTAGCTCTAGGTCTAGCCCTAGCCCTAGGTCTAGCCCTAACCCTAACTCTAAGCCTAATCCTAACACTAACCCTAGCCGTAACCCTAATCCTCACCCTCACCCTCACCCTAATCCTAACCCAAGCCCTAGCCCTAGTCCTAACCCTAACAATATATTTATCGCTAGACCTAGCCCTAGCCCCAGCCCTAGCCCTAGCCCTAACCCTAACCCAGCCCTAGCCCTAACCCTAACCCTAGCCCTAACCCTAACACTAACACAACCCTAACCCTAACCCTAACCCTAACGCTAACCCTAACCCTAATCTTATCCGTAGCCCTACACCTAGCCCTAGCCGTACCTGTAGCCCTACCCCTACCCCTAGCCTTAACGCTAACGCTAACCCTAACAGTAAACTTAACCCTAGGCCTAGCTCTAGCTCTAGCCCTAGCCTTAGCCCTAGCCTTAGGCCTCGCCCTCGCCCTCGCCCTAAGCCTTACCCTGAACCTAACCCTAACTCAAACCCTAACCCTAACACTAACCATAATATTATCCCTAACCCTAACCCTAACCCTAACCCTAGCTCAGCCCTAGCCCTAGCCCTAGCCCTAACCCTAACTCTAATCCTAATCCTAACACTAACCGTAGCCGTAACCCTAATCCTAACCCTAATCCTAACCCTAGCCCTAGCCGTAGCCCTAGCGCTAACCCTAACCCTAGGCCCAGCCCTAGCCCTAGCCCAAGGCCTAGCCCTAACCCTAACCCTAACCCTCAACTTAAAGCTCACACTCACCCTCACCCTAACCGTAACAGTTACCCTAACCCTAACACTAACCCTAAACCTACCTCAAACCCAATCCCTAACCCTAACCCTAAACTTCACCCTATCCCTATCCCTATCCCTATCGCTATCCCTATGCCTATGCCTAACCCTAGCCCTAGCCCTAGCGTAGCCCTAACCCTAGGCCCAACGCTAGCCCTAGCCCTAGCCCCAGCCCTAACCCGAACCCTAACCCTACCCTAAACTTATCCCTAGCAATAGCCCTAGTCCTAGTGCTAGCTCTAGCCCAAGCCCTAGCCCTAACGTTAAAGCTAACACTAACCCTAACTATATACTTAGCCCTAGCCCTAGCCCTAGCCCTAACCCTCACCTGAATCATATCCCAAACCCTAACCCTAGCCCTAGCCCTAGCCCTAGCTTCAGCCTTAGCCCTAGCCCTAGCCCCAGCCCTAACGCTAAAGTTAACCCTAAGCCTAACAATAAACTTAGTCCTAGCCCTAACCCTAACCCTATCACAAATCCTAACACTAACCCAACCCTAACCCTACGCCTACGCCTAGCCCTCGCCCGAATCATAACCCTCACCTAACCCTAGCCATAACCCTTACCATAAACCTAACCCTAACTATACCCCTAGCACTAGCCCTACTTCTAGCCCTAGCCCTAGCCCTAAACTCACCCCTAACCCTTGCCGTAACCCTTACCCTAACCCTAACCAAAACCCTACACCTACCCCTATCCCTAAAGTTAACGCTAACGCTAACCCTAACAATAAACTTTACCCTAGCCCTAAGCCTACCCCTGACCCTAAGCCTAACCCTAACCCTAGCCCTATGCCTAACCCTAGCCGTAGCCCTAGCCCTAGCGTAGCCCTAACCCTAGGCCCAACGCTAGCCCTAGCCCTAGCCCCAGCCATAACCCGAACCCTAACCCTACCCTAAACTTATCCCTAGCAATAGCCCTAGTCCTAGTGCTAGCTCTCGCCCAAGCCCTAGCCCTAACGTTAAAGCTAACTCTAACCCTAACAATATACTTAGCCCTAGCCCTAACCCTAACCCTCACCTGAATCATATCCCAAACCCTAACCCTAGCCCTAGCCCTAGCTTCAGCCTTAGCCCCAGCCCCAGCCCTAACGCTAAAGCTAACCCTAAGCCTAACAATAAACTTAGCCCTAGCCCTAGCCCTAACCCTAACCCTATCACAAATCCTAACACTAACCCAACCCTAAGCCTACGCCTATGCCTAGCCCTCGCCCGAATCATAACCCTCACCCTAACCCTAGCCATAACCCTTACCACAAACCTAACCCTAACTGTACCGCTACCCCTAGCCCTACTTCTAGCCCTAGCCCTAAACTCACCCCTAACCCTCGCCGTAACCCTTACCCTAACCCTAAGCAAAACCCTACACCTACCCCTATCCCTAAAGTTAACGCTAACGCTAACCCTAACAATAAACTTTACCCTAGCCCTAAGCCTACCCCTGACCCTAACACTAACCCTAACATAACCCTAGCCCTAGCCCTAACCCTATCCCTATCCCTATCCCAAGCCCTAGCCCTAGCCCTAACCCTCACCCTCACCAGCACCCTCACCCTAATCCTCACCCAAACCCTAACCCTAACCTTCTCCCTAGGCCTAGGCCTAGGCCTAGCCCAAACCCTAACCCTAAAAACAAACTAATCCCTAGCCCTAGCCCTAGCCCTAGCCCTAACCCTAGCCCAGCCCTATCCCTAGCCGTAGCTCTAGCCCTAACACTAACAGTCACCCTAACCCTAATCCTAACCCTAGCCCGTACCCTAGCCCTAGCCCTAGCGTAGCCCTAACCCTAGGCCCAACCCTAGCCCTAGCCCCAGCCCCAACCCCAACCCCAACCCCAACCCTCACCCTCACCCTCACCCTCACCCTCACCTCATTGTATCTCACCTACCACTAACCTTACCTATTTTGGTAGGTATCCTTTCCTATTAGCTGCCCTTTCCTATTGTGCCCCATCAACCACAAAGGACCCCAGCTACTGCCACTCCTACATGGATCTTCTTGGAAAACCCATGGGTTGGATGAAATTTACTTCATTATTCTGGGCCTGGGTAAGATGCTCCAGTCTTGCATTTGTAGTCTATCCTCTGCAGGTGTCCGTTGTTGAATCAATAAGCCAGAGCCAGATATTAGATTCAGGGCCTGCCCAGCCTCCAAAGTTCAGGAACAAAGGCTCTTGGCCTTCAGAATTCACGGGAGGGCTCATTTTTGATGGCGATCCTCTTCTGGCATCACCTCCAGCAGCGCTTCCTAAAGTGCTGCTGAAAAAGGTCCCTCATAAAACCATTAGAATGCCAATAGACCTCACTGTCAAGTTGTATTGGTAGAACAGGATAGGGTATGATTCTGATACTCTGTCTTGCTCTCTCATTTCTTCCAGTGTGGACAAAGTATTCTAGGGCTGTGGTCACATCACACCTAAGGTTTAATCCAGCTTCAGTCCACCTTCAGAGTGAGAGAACATATCAGCAAAGTGACTAGTAATTTTCTTTCCACATTACCTATCCCAAAGGTGAATTTCTGAGTTATTTCACACTGAAAGAAAACAGCTTGTCACTTGGCTTATGTGTTTTCTTGCTCTGAAAGTGGACCAAAGCTGGATTAAACCTTAAGTGTGACCGCAGCCTATGAGGGGTTGGAGCTTCCTCTGTTCCTTCCCAGCATGTGGAAGGAAGATCCTGGAATGTGCTAATGTTGAGCATGGAAAGAGCTCTAATTAGGGATGTATTCCTTTGTAACTTTAGTCTATAATCTGTATGTAGCCAAAAGAGAAGACACCACAGAATGCACTGAAACTGCTTTCCAGATTTAAGGTGATTAGATGATAGTCTTGCCATACAATCCTGTGCGTGCCTCCTCAGAAGTAGGTACCATAGAGTTTAGTATGATTTATGTACAAGTAAGCGAGACAAGACTGCAGTGCCCAGAGGCTCATTTTTACACTGCTGTGATAAATGAAGGATATTCTGCAATCCAAGGTGATATAAAAACAGGCTATCAAAAAAGAAGAAGGTATACAGTTTTCCGCATAGCATAGGATGTACGTGATAACTAATAGTTTGTTTAGAAAAAAAAATCTGGATGTGGGAAACAGCATGTGCACATTTTAGCCTGAATAAAGGCAAGTGCCTCTTTGCATTAAACACAATGGAATATCTTGATCTGAAATGTGCCAGGAGGCTGCATCATTCATTGCTGTCATGCTTTTGTATTGTGGAAGGAATGATCTGTTTCTCAGTCACGTTACCTGTGGCTGTGTGTACTGTACTGAGGGATTTGAACATTAAACGAGTGGCACTTCCTGCTCTAACTAGGATTGTCATTTGTAACCTCTAAGACGCAAGCAAATGAAGCCCCGAAGCCTGGCTCTGCAAAACATAAGGTAGCCTAATCCAAAAGAGTAGAGATGGGGCAGATGGGGAATGCAAAATCCTGTGCTCACTTACAGGAGAGTAGGTGCCATGGGGTGCATCCTCATGCAAGCTGTTTGGGTCTGATTGAGCACGCGTTGGACTGGGTGCGGGACTGAGATCGAATGTTGCCCATCCCCATGCCATTCCTGGTAACGCGGGCTGAATGCAGTCTGGATGCGGATTCAGCCATCCCCATGCATACCGTGGCAAACCCTGGCAAGGGGGAGCAGCGCCATCTCCTCTCCGCTCCCTCTCTCCTCATTGGAAGCCAGATTGATGTCACCCTACCCCTCTGCAAGTGCCGCATCCCCCCCCCCCTTTAGTGGCACAGAGGAACCAGGACCAAACAGAATAAATAATAATTTTTAGAAAAACAAAGCTACAACAAGGTTTGACGGCAGTTGAGCAGTTGAGCAATACTGCGCACCTTCGCTCCATCTGGGAACCGCAAGAACACCCGGCAAGCTTAAAACATGGAAAAATCAAGCCATTATCATGCCTGCCTTGGCAACTGGGAAACAGGGGTGGAATATTTTCCGTGTAAAAAGGAGAAAAATCAAGCCATTGTCCTGTCTGCCCTGGCGATCGGGAAATGGGGGGTGGAATACTTGTATAAAAGAGTGTCGTGGTGCAGCAAAGGCCCTTCAACCCCCTCATCGTTTCGGCTTTAACACCAAAAGTACACATTTACTCTCCCGAAATCTTAGCGGTTGTGATCTCCAATGCACAGGGCAGGAACGGCAAGCACAGGACATGAAACCCCACCTCCCACTGACACAAGTGTCAATCTCCTCCCCAAATAGTCCATGACCATTCCCATGCGCAGGCTCAGCTTGCAAAGCCATGCATGCCGAACCCCCCAAACCGTGGCCAGACTTGTTTTTTCCAGTACTAAATTTGGTCCTAGTTTAGTCCTGGGTTGGGTGATTTGGCCCGCAGAAATCGGACCAAATCTAAAACGCATGGGGACACCCCTTGCCGAACCTGACTTTGATTTGGACCAAAACGTGCATGGGGACATGCCTGTGGAGTCCAGCAGGACTCAGATTTGAGTAGGCAGGCCAAGAATTGCAATATTATCCCCCTTTCCACTTTTGCCCCCTCCTCAAATCCTATGTGCTGTAGGGTTCTTCCCTACCCTGGGTAACACTTAAGGTATGTGATAAGCATATTTTGCACATGGTCCCCACAACTCTGCACAATCACCTGCTCTGCTATAAAAATATATCTGCCTTAGAAGATAATATAAGTGGTGTCTGTGACATGGATTTTACTGCCTCCTTGGTCCCAAAGAAACCTGCTCTTTTATTCAGATCTGTCCCGGAGTATTTAGGAAAAGAAGGGAACATAAAGATTTTTATTCTTAAATACAATTGATGTCCTCTCCTCTCCTTCCCATTTCCAGTTGTTGCTTGTTCAGTGATTCTGTCCAGGCATGGTATTTTATCTTACACAAGAATACTGCTGCACTAGGGCTGATTGCAGACTTAAGTTTATTAAGTTGTGTTAGTCACAACTGTCTATCTGAGCTCGCACAGCCCCACTCATCTCACAGGGTGCCTGTTGTGAGGAGAAGAATAGGAAGCTTTGTCAGACACTCTGAGTGCCCTTAAAAGGGTGAGAAAAGCAGGGTAAAAAGGCAGCTCCTCTTTTTCTTCTTTTCCAAAGTTACTTTCCCCCTCTTTGAGTGAGGTATCAATTACCTCTTGCATGTTTTTATGGAGAGAAGTATATTAAAATGATGTTTTTTGGTTGTTGCTGTTCCAGCCATGTTTGCAGGTAGGGACTTAGAGCTTATGGGTGAAAGATAAAAGAAAAAAAAACTTAAATAGGGATTGCAAATCTGTAGTTCTTCACATGATACTGAATAGGGGTGTGCACAAATACAATTTTTGTACAAATATTTGACTCATATTTGAAGATACAAATGTCGATAACATTTGTATGTGTCCATACACATCCTGTTTTTATCCTGTATGCGTTCCATTTTCACCCTGTGCGTATCCGTACAAATCTGTATAGATACGAAGAAGATGCGTACAGATACGTATGTAATGCGTACATATCTGTACACATACGGATGTCTGAATAATTTGTACAAATGATATGAAAGATCTGAAGTTCATTCAAATGTTTAAATATAGACATTTGATTTGAATTCAAATGCCCGAAATCAAATGAATTCGATCTCATTTCAAATGTTTCGAATATTTGTGCACACCCCTAATACCGAATAGCAATTTTCACCTTTCCTTTCCTTTGTTAGCTGTATTTGATGGGAGCCTCAGTCCAGCAGTATCTGGAATGTCACACAGTTGCCACTCTTGCATTAAATTGTGTAGGCCATTTCACAATAGCTGCCACTTACTAAGACTCCAGCTGCAAAAATGTACAATCCAGTTTTAGAACTTGGAAACAAAGAACGACCCATCTTACACATATTTTGTACGTAGGTATCAAATATTCCTGATCCAGGATTACTAGTATTATTGGACAGCAACTCCCATGGTAGTGCCCTTTAATATTTTACTCAGGTGGGTTCAACAAAATGTGCAATAAATGTAATTGGATGTGTGCGTCTCAATTAAAAAGCTGTAGGAAAGCACTTTAAATGTATAGTTTGCCTTTAAATACTTGCAGTCTAATTGGCGTTGTTTGCCGTTTTTCAGATACGTGTAATGTGACTGCAGATAGGGTAGGTTTGAAAATGGGGCTGATCAGTGAATTTGAAAACTGCTTCAATTTACTGTGCATTTCAAAGGCTCTGAAATATATGTACTTCTGCTGACAGGTCTTTCTTGCTTCCAGATTGAGTGCATTACCGAAAGCATCAAGGTAGGTTTTTAGAGAGAGAAAGTGCAGTCTCATCGCATTTCCTTTCAAAAATAGAAAGTGTGCAGGGTGTGAATGGGCTGGTAAATAAAAAAAGGCATATGTGCTGGGAGGGGGAAACTAACCATCCAATTCTGTACCAGCTAAAGTTGAGTTCCGTGATCCGTATATATGGTGCCAATAATTTGGTGGTGTTTCCTTTATGTCAAATAAGTGGCTCTACTATTTGGATTATTGAACCTAGGGACTACATTCCCATTCAAGATTTAAAGAGCTTTGAAATCGTTTTGAAACTTCGTGGTTCCCAAAGGTTCAAAAGAATCTGCAGTTTCTGGCGCATCCCTATGCAAGCTGTTTGGCTCAGAATGGGCATGCATGGGACCGGGAGAAGGTCTGAGATTGAATCTTGCCCTTCTCCATGCCATTCCTGGTGATGTGGATTGCATGCAGATGCAGCTGTCCCCATGCAAACCGTGGCAAACTCTGGCACAGGGGAGCAGTGTCCCCTCCTCTCTGATGTCAGCCCATCCCTGTGCCTCCAACTGCAAATGCCCCTGTGCTGCCAGGTGCAAATGCCACATCACCCCCACCCCCCCTCCACCCCACTTAGCAACACAGAAAGCCAGGACTTTTCATTTTAAATTAAATTTAATAAATTTTAAAATAATTTTAAAAACTCAAATCTGCTACGAGGTTTAGTGGCAGTTGGGCGGTGGAGCAGTTTTGCGCCTCTCTGCTTCACTGGGAAATGTGAGAATGCCCGGCAAGCTTAAAAGGGAGAAAATCAAGCCATTATCATGATCGCCTCAGCGATTGGGAAACAGGGGTGGAATATTTGGGAAAGAGGACAAAATCAAGCCATTATCCTGCCTGCCTTGGCAATTGTGAAATAGGGGTGGAATATTTACCGTGGAAAAGAGGCATAAATTAACCCATTATCCTGCTTGGTGATTGGGATTTTTTCACTCCCCAACAATGATGTGAGTGCCAATCTCCTCCCTGAACAGCCTGGGACCATCCCCATGTGCAGGCTCAGCTTGCTAAGCAATGCATGCTGGACCCCCAAACCATGCCCAGACTTGTTTTTTTGGGTACCAAATTTGGTCCTGGTCTGATACGGTTTGGGGGAATTTGGTCCAAGGAAATTGGACCAAATCAAAAATGCATGTGGACGCCCCATGCCGAACCTGATTTCAGACCAAACGTGCATGGGGATGCTCCCTCTGAGGATTAAAGGTCCTGAAATTATCTATATTTGAATTAAAAATTGGTCTTGCTGCTGGATTTAGAAATAATCCTCACTATTTAACAATGGGAATGCAAGCAGTTTTTTGGAGGAGGGAACCATACTTTAGGGGTGTTCTCGACAGTTTCCCCTGATCCAATGATAAGCCATATTTCCTGTGCCCAGCTGTCCACCATCAGGCTGCCTGAAAGGGAGGGAGACAGAGCCTATTGTAACATTTGTAAAAAGGGATCAGTGTAACAAAATTTGGCAGCCCTGGGGTTGCAAAAGTGTGTTGGCTCTTGTTACTTTCTCCCTTCTTCCATTCAGGTCTTTTGCCTGGAGCCCCGCCATTTTGCACTAAGCCGCTGTCATGATCCAGTGCAATTGTCAGCTGTAAAAGCCTCTGTTTCCTTCCCACATTCCTTTCTTCCCCCTGCCATTTTGCACTGCTCAGGTCACGCTTGATCTTTTCTTCTACTGCGAAGCTGTGCTATGGGCGAGAAGTGAACAAAGCCAGCAGGCCCTGTGCTTTGTTTTAAACCTACAGTATTTTACAGAGATCACTGATCAAGCAGCCTTGAAGAATTGCTGCCAAAGGACTCCATTCAGTTGCCTGCCCCAATGAAGTCAGGGTATGACAGAGAAGAGAGGGGAGGGGACTTTCTCCCCTGCAAGTCCTCATTATAAGCTAGGAGTGGGAACACACACACACAAAAAAAGACTTCACTTCTGATTTTAAAAACCCTGGTTTAATTTTAGATTTAATTGCCCAGTGGGAACCTGGTCTAATTCTCATTTTGTTAGTCATTGGGAAAAGGTACAAAGCCACACAAGGCACTGTGTCTGCATGTCCACTCCCCCTCAATAAGCAGGTTGGAGGGGGGAAGTGTCTAGGCACAACCTGGCTATCATGGCACCTTACTCCAGATTATATATAAAGCCAGTAGATGAGGACGTAGAGCAGGGATTGAGACAGCTGGAAACAGTCAGTCCTTGACAGGTTCTCTGGAAAACCCATGGCTCTGTTCCAATGCTGCTGGTCACACAGGTCCAGAAATTTATTTTCCTACATGATGCGGGAGAGTGTACTAGCAGGCTGCTTCTGCACTTACCTCTGTAAATTCTGATTAAATAGATCCAGCTTAGTGAAATCAGTGCTCACAAGATCTAGATAATATAGATCAAGATCAAGATATAGGACATAATGACAGCACCAAGAATGTTGAATCAGCTTGATATTCATGCTAAATGGGAATGCCAGGCAGACTTTGTAGCACAGAGCCATATTTAATGGATTGCAATGTGAATCAAGGATGTAATGAAAGCTCTTCTGCTTACACCATTTTTAATTGCTTATTTTAAAAAGCTTTGATGAAGCTGAAATGCCTTTGCTATAATCCAATAAAATCTCAAGGCTACGACTTGATGGCCTTACTGAGAATAAAAGGTCCTTTCTGCACTGGGCTTTATTCTAGGTTATGGGCCTGTTTGCACTTGGCTGTATTTTGGAATATATCTCAGGACAGGGGTCTGTTTGCATGTTAACGCAGATTCTGGCAGGTCTCGCCTGGGGCCTGTTGTAGGCTACATTAGCATATGGATAGTACACCCCTATTTTGGGATATATTCCAGAACAAAACCAGTGTGAATAGGCACTATGTCCCGGAATAAGGACCTGCCGTCTGCTGTTAGCTAGTGAAGACAACATCAGGCCCTGTGTAGCATGTGGATGGCAGGCCCCTGTTTGAGAATATAATCCAAAATAAGACCAAGTGCTGAAAGGGACAAATGCTTTTCCGCACATGCTGCCAAAAAATGGATCTATAAGATCAGCTTTCCGGAGAAATGTTTTCTCCGATAATCTGTCCCAAAGAGGGTCAGATTCTCGGAGGTCCTGCGCATCCGCACACGCATGGGGTGGCGGCAGCAGGGCCGGATTGGAGAGGCTGCTGTTGTGGACGCACCACCACCCATCCCACTCCGGCCTCCAAAGGCCCTGTCCTGTCAAAGAGGGACAGCGCATGCTCTCCCTATTTGACAGCTGGCCCTGCCCACCAGCCTTCACCATTGGCTCCTTTGGAGCCGGCATGGCGAGGCCAGCAGCCGGCTTCACCAGGTTCCCTTCACCCGAGAAGGCGTGATGGCACCTTCTCAAGCGAGAGGGAAGCCACAGCTGCCATCCTCGCCATGCCAGCTCTGAAGGAGCCAATCAGGCCGGTGGGCAGGCCCAGCTGTCAAATAGGGAGAGCATGCGCTGTCCCTCTTTGACAGGACAGGGCCTTTGACAGCTGGGCATGCACCGGCAATCGGGTTTTCCCCTTGCCATTGTGGAAGCGTTTGCTTCCGAAACGGTTTCAGGGGAAAAGCCAGAAGTAAGACCTAATTTTTTAGACCTCACATCTGGGTAGGATTTTGGCGGCAAAACCGGTTTTAGAAACTTGTGTTGCGTGCCAAAATGCGGATGCGGCTTCCTCAAAGGGGCTCCAATGTGGCCTCCAATGCGGAAGGCACATCTTAATCCTTCCCCGAACAGGCTCTAATTCCATTTTCAGAGCCTGTGTGGAAAGGCCCTGTGACAGTTTCAGGGTGCAGGCTGCAAACTGCTTTGCTTTCTGGCTTTGCAGGCTTCTTGAAAGCTGCAATAGCCAGCCTTGTTGCAAACAGCTTGTTGCAAGACCTGGGCAGAGGCTGCAAAAATGGTGGGAAATCCCGTGCGGGCCCTGCTGCAATGATTGGGTGCAGCTGCTTTCTGGAGGGAAAAGCTGTCCGGGGATCTGAGTGCTGGAGGGGCTAGAGCAGGAGTTCCCTCCAATCAGGAGTTTCCAGCAGCATTTTATTTCAGCAGTTTTCCCCAGGAGGTTACAGCCAATCAGGGTCAGGGATATGGGTATAAATGAACACAGAAGACAGCAGAGTGGGTCTTCATGCTGGTACAAGAGCTGAAAGGAGAAGAGAGCTGAATCCTGAGGGAGCTGGAACCAGTAGCTGACCAGGGGTCTTTTGGCTGGAAGATCTTGAAGGAAGACTTCAACAGCAACTGACCAGGCTGGATGATCGGACAAGCAAGGACGGACTGGGCCTTGTGATCATCTGGAGCCATGTTCTGGTACACTGGCTTGGCTTGAGCTGTGGCAGAGCAAGCCAGAGGGGGGGGGGAATGTGGAGAGGTTTGTGTTTTAAAAGGGGAACTATTTTCCTTTAGAGAAAGGGGTAACTCCTAGCCTTAAGAGACTTACTGAGTTAAACCTGAGTTAAACCAACAAATACCTGAACCTTATTTTCCTTTTAGTATTGCTTGTGTATAATAATAAACTTGTTTTAGTTTACTGTTGAAACGCTTGCTACCAGTGTTTTGTGTCCACACTGTAGTATTCACTTGGCCGTTGCACGAACTCAGCATCCTAATAGGGCCAAGCTTCTCCTAGAGAGGGCAGGTACTAACTGGATCGCTGGGCATCGTGACAATTTGGTGGCAGCTCGGGACGAATCTTGATTCAGTCCGCTTTGGCCAGAATACTGCAGTAGCAAGCAATATTGTGTGTGATTGAGAAGGGCAGCCAGAGTTTGGCGCCTTTGTGATTGAGTCTGGTGTCTGGACACAGAGCCCTACGGTAGTGCCTGTGGGTCAGAACTCCTCCATCCCTGAAGTGTGAGTGTGCTAGCAGGCACAGGTCCTGAGGTAAATGCTTACGGTATTTTGTAAGGACCTGGTGTGCTGTGAGCCCTAGCATTTGGGTGAGCCTAGCCACAGAATAGTGGGGTCAGTAGGTGTGGTGACCAGAGGTAATTGCTTAAGGTAAAGAGTACGGTCACCAGCCGGACGCTGAACCACGTGGCTACACCCAAATAAGCCTGGTTCCAGAGGTAAACTGCCTGGGTAAAGTACAAAACCAGGGAGGGAATTACGTTCCCTGTGTGTTGGTTACAAATATCCACAGCCAGCATGGTAGATCAAGTGGTGGGGAGTCCCACATTTGATGCTAACTAGAAAAGGGGCTAAAGCTGTTCCGAAGGGTCCAGGGGGACTGCCAGCTAGGCGTGTTAGTGGCAAGGGTCCCAGAGCCAAACCAAGGAAAGCTATTATGGAGTCTGTGGTGGAACAGGAGGTTTCAACCCCAGAGCCAAGTGTGGGTGCAGGCCCAGGGACTACTGAAGCTGTACCAGGAGTGGCACAGGACAGAGGGCTCGCTGAGCTCAAACTTAAGCTCGAATATGAGCGGGAGATGAGGAAAATGGATATGGAACGGGCAGACAGGGAGATGCAGCTGAAAAAAATGGAACTGGAACTCCAACTAGCCAGGGAGAAGTCTGCTAGAGAATTGGAAATGGCTAGAGAGAAAGCTGCCATAGCTGAGCGTGAAAAGGAAATGGAATTGCAATTGGCTAGAGAGAAAGCTGCCGTTGCAGAACGGGAAGGGGAGAAGGCTAGGGCTCATGAGCTGGCTGTTCTCCAATTAAAAGCTAGCCAAGGGCAGTGTGCCCAAGGGGCAGTTCCTGGACAGGGTGATGGAGGAGCCCCTAACTCCATGAAAGTAGACATCAAAAGGTTTCCTTTATATACAAAAGGGGATGATGTCGAGTCTTTTCTCAGGGCTTTTGATCAGGCGTGCTCAGAATTTGAAATCCCACAAGAACATAGGATGATGTACTTGAGATCACGAATTAGCGGTGATCTTTTGGACCTTTATGCCGCCCTTTCAGATGAGGAAGCCTGGGACTATAAGGTGTTCCAGGAGCGGGTTAAGCAACGCTTTAACCTAACAGCAGAACACTATAGGCAAACCTTCCGGAGTGTTGAGAAGAAGGAGGGGGAAACCTATATGCAAGTTGCAGCTCGCATGGTGCGGCACTTGTGGGATTGGGTGAAAGAATCCCGGGTCAATACCATTGACCAGTTTGCAGAATTGATATTAAAGGAGCAATTCATGCAGCTGTTGCCCAACCACATCCATTGGATTGTGGAGGACAAGGAATGTGTCACAGTGCAAGATGCAGCCCATTGTGCTGACCGGTTAGTGGTGACCAGAGGGAGTGGCAACGTGAAGCAGGCAGATGAGGCAGGGAGGTCATCATCTGTTAGGAACAGTTCCTCTGGTCATGCTAACTCAGGTAATGGAGAAAGGGCACAGTCCAGAGTGCCAGACAAGGCCAGAACCTGCTTCCGATGCGGCAGTTTGACGCACCTAAAGGCTGAATGCCCAAAGGCGTGCCCCGCTGGGCAGGAGAAACCAGGCGCACATCATTCTTACTGTGTGCGAGCCCCAAAACAGCAGCACGAGAGTGAGGATGATGGTGTTAGACAGGGACAAATGGAACATTCCCTGCCAGAGCCTGAGAGCTATGTAATGGTGAATACTGAGCACCCCCCAGATGCAGAATACATCTGGAAGGTCCGGATTCATGGGCGAGCAGTTAATGCCATAAGGGAGTCAGGCTCCGCAGTCAGTGTGATTAAGCCACAGTTGGTACAGGAGGGTGATTATGTACCGGGGAAGAAGATCAAACTGAAGGGGATTGGTGGCAGTTCCTTCAGGGCTCAAGTTGCAAGGGTCCCAGTACAGATTGGGGCAAGGTACATGGAACATGACTTTGCTGTAACTGGCAGCATCCCAGTTCCGCTGCTAGTTGGCAATGATTTGGCCAGGCATGCGAGACCAAGGATGGGAGGCAGACCCACAACCCCAACCTGTGCAAGTGTAAAAGCTTTGCAGGAGGCAGTAGAGGAGCTGAGGCTGGGGCAAACATCCTTGCAGACAGAAATTGCACTTTTGAAAAAGAGCAATGCAAATAAACAGCTCACAGAACCCAAGAGTGAACCAGCTGGGTTAGGAGAAGTGACCAAGGCAGAGGGCCAAAAACTTTCACAGAGTACTAGTGAGCTGGACAATGCAAGAGGCATCTCTCCTGTGAAGATGCCAAGGGGAGCCAAGACCAAATGGCTTCTGCAACCAAGCAAGTTAAAAGGGCTAAAGATGCAGTTAGCTGCAATTGCTTGTGTGTTAAAAGGAACCCTTAGGAGCCAAGGACTCCAGCTGCTTCTATGGGTGAGCCATCTGAGTGGTGACTGGCTGGCGTCGCTGGAAGGGATCCAGGAAGCTGGTGCCGGGTCGGATGGGCCAAGGACTGCAGCATCCAACGCCAGGACAAGGGAGGCTTACTGGACGTCATCTCCAGGCAACCGGGTCAGCAAGGAGCCAGATCCCACAGCAGGACCACCACCAGAGGCGACCAGCACCACAAATGACCAGCACTGGGGTGGATCAAGCAGGCGACCTAGCGCCAAGGACCCAGCTGACCAGTGTTGCGGAAGGAAGACCAGCAAAGAGCCAGACTGTGATCTTGGACTCATTGCACTATTTGAGTGACTTTGGACACTGTGTTTACATATAATATAGTTAGTTAAGGGAAACTGTTTACAGAGACGTTGGTCTATTATAGAATGTGTTTATTAGATAGTTAGATGTATGTTTAGTTACACTCCTCTTTGGGAGACAAATGTCCATGGGACAGTTGTGCCCCAGGTACATTTGTCTTTTTTGGGGAAGGGAGGGGTTGTGACGGTTTCAGGGTACAGGCTGCAAACTCAGCATCCTAACAGGGCCAAGCTTCTCCTAGAGAGGGCAGGTACTAACTGGATCGCTGGGCATCGTGACAGGCCCCAAGTTTCACAACCATTCCAGTGGTTGTAGGGGTGCTGTAGGACCAAGGTCTAGAAAAGCAGAAAGTAATATTCCTTAAAAAACATCTACTTTGAGAAAGGGTGCAAAATACAAGCATGTGAAAGAAAACATGTTTTTTCTTTTCTGAGAATATTGATTGCCTGCTTGCCAGTCAAAAACAGCACTGAAAAGATTAGAATGGCCTTTCAGAACTAAGTGGGCTGGAAAGGTAAAAGTAAAACGGAGGTAAATCTGTATCATCTTGGTTGTAAATTACAGTATTTTTGTAATTTTGCCTTTGTTATCTGGTTCATTAGCGTCAGCGACATGTACATGTTATAAGCCATTTAAATCAGCCGGCATTTCTTTCTTCAAACACCTTTAGTGACATAATTAGATGTTGGTTGAAGCTGGATGCTTATTGACCTTTACAGCAAAAACAAGGTATATATACCTGAGCAGAAACTTTAATTTTTTTCAAGCCTATAAAAAGACTGTTATTCTTATTTTAAAATATTTTATTAGAGGAGTTGTCCGTGAGCAATTCTCTGCTGCTCCCGCCCCCCCTTGAGGATTGTTCAAGCTACAATCTTAGGTGGTTTTTTTCTTTCTGTCCAAGCAAAAACCCTGCACACAAGTTCTTAAACTTCAGCCAATCCTATCACTTAATTTCAAACCTAGTATTCACTTCATTTATAGAGTCCCCCAAAAGGAAACAAGGT
The DNA here is from genome assembly GCA_023333525.1 of Aspidoscelis tigris stejnegeri. NCBI lineage: Eukaryota > Metazoa > Chordata > Lepidosauria > Squamata > Teiidae > Aspidoscelis > Aspidoscelis tigris. The sequence goes on from JALMGA010000002.1 coordinate 95,209,651, forward strand.
TGTAAAAAAATTAAGCAAGGCTGCTTCCCACCACACCTTCACTTTAAACCTTTTCAGTCCATCTTCAGGTCTGACTGCTCACACCTTTTCATTTTTATCTCTCCATTCTGATTTGTGGACTTTCCATTCAGGAAAGTCCAAGTGGAAGGTGAAGCAAACAGACTCTTTGAACAGTACACTCATAAAAATACTGATTTCCAAACTTCTTTTGTAGAAAAAATACAAAAAGTTTTCATGACAGCCACTGACTAGGGTTAAACAAGATTTCAGCCAAACAGTTCTTCCAATAACAGAAGAAAACCTTCACGAAGAGGACTTTTTTCCAAAAACCCTTCAAAACAAAGGATTGTGCTCTGAATAACAGAACTGGGGCACACTGACGGCTTTGTTTTTAAAAATGTGGTGAATTATGAGGGGAAAAAAGGCAATAGGAAGTTAGGAACTATTGCCTTGTTAAGATCAGCACCCTTCACCCATGGAGAAATATATGAAGTTGTGGCCCTAGAAGAAGTGCAAAGAGTTTGTGATTAATTGCTGAAAAGCTATAACCACACTGTTACAGAGCATTTCAAAATTACCAGAACTAAAAAGCTGTTGTGAATAATTAGGAACCCCTTTAAGTGACATTCTCAAGCATCGCACTGACATATTGACGCTTTGCCGTTCCAATATTCAAATGAGTCTTATAAACAGTTCCCAGTTTTGAGGATGGAGACTGTAGGGAAATTCCTGCCTAAAACAGGAGCACGCTGCCAAATGTTGCCATGAGCAGTACTTAGTCGTCATATCCACTTAGTGGAGGCAGGTTTTGGTGAACTGCTCAGAGCCCCTCATGTTTGTGTCAAAAATAATTTACACATGATTAGAATAAAATGAATAGATCTGATCAGTTAGAGCACAGTGGGTTTTCTTTATGAATCTGAAGAATTGCCCAAAGCTAACAGAAGTGACCAAGGCTTAAAATACAGGGTGCATGTGGTCTTCAGAACAATGTTATTAGCGAGTCCCGAAACAGCAGCACGAGAGTGAGGATGAAGGTGCTAGACAGGGACAAGTGGGACATTCCCTGCCAGAGCCTCAGAGCTTTGTAATGATGAACGCTGAGCACCCCCCAGATGTGGAATACATCTGGAAAGTCCAGGTTCATGGTCAGTCAGTGGATGCCATGAGGGATTCAGGCTCCACGGTCAGTGTGATTAAGCCACAGTTTGTGCAGGAGAGTGATTATGTACCGGGGAAGAAGATCAAACTGAAGGGGATTGGTGGCAGTTCCTTCAGGGCTAGTGTTGCAAGGGTTCCAGTACAGATTGGGGCAAGGTACTTGGAACATGACTTTGCTGTAACTGGCAGCATCCCAGTCCCGCTGCTAGTTGGCAACAATTTGGCCAGGCGTGCAAGAACAAGGATGGGAGGCAGTCCCACAACCCCAGCCTGTGCAAGTGTAAAAGCTTTGTAGGAGGCAGCAGAGGAGTTGAGGGTGGGGCAAACATCCCTGCAGGGGGAGATTGCACTTCTGAGGCAAGAAAGGTTGAGCAAGCAGCTCACTCAACACAAGAGTGAACCAGCTGGGTCAGAGGAAGTGACCAAGGCAAAGGGTCAGAAACTGTCACATAGTTCGAGTGAGGTGGACAGTGCAAGCGGCGTCTCTCCTGTGAAGATGCCAAGGGAAGCCGTGAGTAAACAACTTCCACAGGCAAGCCAGCTAAGGAGACTGGGAATGCAGTTAGCTGGAATTGCTTGTGCAGTAAAAGGAACCCTTTTGGAGTGGTGACTTGCTGGCATCGCTGGAGGGGATCCAAGGAGCTGAGGTCGTGCCGGATGGGTCAAGGACTGCAGCATCCAGCACCAGGACCAGGGAGACCAACGGGACAGCGTCTCCAGACAACAAGGTCAGCCGGGAGCCGGATCCCACAGCAGGACCACCACCAGATGGGACCAGCACCACAAATCACCAGCACTGGAGTGGATCAAGCAGGCGACCTAGCGCCAAGGACCCAGCTGACCAGTGTTGCGGAAGGGAGAAGACCACCGAAGAGCCAGACTTTGATCTTGGACTCAATGAACTATTTGAGTGACTATGGGAAACTGTTTAGTTGAAATATAGTTAGCTAAGGGAAATCTGTTACAGAGACTTTGGACTTTTATAGAGTGTGTTTATTAGATAGTTAGTATGTTAAGTTACACTCCTCCTTGGGAGACAAATGTCCATGGGACAGTTGTGCCCCAAGTCCATTTGTCTTTTGTGGGGAAGGGAGGGGTTGTGACGGTTTCAGGGTGCAGGCTGCAAACTGTTTTGCTTTCGGGCTTTGCAGGCTTCTTGCGAAGCTGCAATAGCCAGCCTTGGTGCAAACAGCTTGTTGCAAGACCTGGGCAGAGGCTGCAAAAATGGCGGGAAATCCCGTGAGGGCCCTGCTGCAATGATTGGTTGAAGCTGCCTTTTGGAGGGAAAAGCTGTCCGGGGATCTGAGTGCTGGAGGGGCTTGAGCAGGAGTTCCCTCCAATCAGGAGTTTCCAGCAGCGTTTTATTTCAGCAGTTTTCCCCAGGAGGTTACAGCCAATCAGGGTCAGGGATATGGGTATAAATGAACACAGAAGACAGCAGAGTGGGTCTTCATGCTGGTACAAGAGCTGAAAGGAGAAGAGAGCTGAATCCTGAGGGAGCTGGAACCAGTAGCTGACCAGGGGTCTTTTGGCTGGAAGATCTTGAAGGAAGACTTCAATAGCAACTGACCAGGACTGGATGATTGGACAAGCAAGGACGGACTGGGCCTTGTGATCATCTGGAGCCACGTTCTGGTACACTGGCTTGGCTTGAGCTGTGGCAGAGCAAGCCAGAGGGGGGAGGAATGTAGAGAGGTTTGTCTTTTAAAAGGGGAACTATTTTCCTTTAGAGAAAGGGGTAACTCCTAGCCTTAAGAGACTTACTGAGTTAAACCTGAGTTAAACCAACAAATACCTGAACCTTATTTTCCTTCTAGTATTGCTGGTGTATAATAATAAACTTGTTTTAGTTTACTGTTGAAATGCTTGCTACCAGTGTTTTGTGTCCACACTGTAGTATTCACTTGGCCGTTGCACGAACTCAGCATCCTAACAGGGCCAAGCTTCTCCTAGAGAGGGCAGGCATTAACTGGATCGCTGGGCATCGTAACATTCCCCCATTGCAAACACTACTGTTTTTTTAAAACTGTTTTTGTATTATTATTATTATTATTATTATTATTATTATTATTATTATTATTATTATTATTATTATTATTATTATTATTATTATTATTATTATTATTGATTTTAAACCTTGTACTGGTTTTAGTATAGTCTGATACAGGTTTAATATGTTCATTTTTAAATGTTGTGAGCCGCCCAGAGACCCTTGGGTATGGGGCAGGATATAAATATATAAATAAATAAATGTTTTATGACGTTTACAGCAGATAGGTGTTGTCTTACTAACTCAGTACTGGGTTCATATGATCTTTAGGGATGTGCATGAATGTTTTTTTGACATTCTATTCGAATTGAGTTGAATACCCAAAAATCCGATTCAATTTGAATCTTTTAAATTTGAATTTAATAAGATTTGATTAGCATTTACCAAATTCGAATCTATTCATTCAAATTTTTTATTCGAGTCTGTGCGTATGAATGTCACAACATTAGTATGTGCACGTACGCATCTTCCCCACATCCACACACATCTGCACACATCCATATCCATCCATACACATCTGTATGCATCCTGTAGTTATCCCATATGCAACCCATTTTTGTCCCGTATGGATCCGTACAAATGTGTATGGATGCGGGAAAGATGCGGATCTTCAAGTACAAACCCGTACACATATGAATTTCCAGGTAATTTGAATGAATAGATCTGAAATTTTAAATTCAATTCAAACGTTTACATTCAAATTTTGGGGCATTTTATTTGAGTTCGAATGTTGAAATTTGGCACATTCGAGTGGTTTTCAAATGTCTACGAATATTTGTGCACATCCTTAATGCTCTTATGGATATAGTTAAATCAAAAGAAATCCTCTGGTTCTAAAGATTTATTTAAAAATTCTCAGGCTTGTCTCTTCTATGGCATGAAAATCTAGATTCAAAATGAGAGCTTGTAAGCATGGTTAAATCTGTGTTTCTGCTCCACCACCTGAGTTTAAAAATGGAGCTGAAACAAGTGATTTCTCAACCCATTTGCCTTGTTCAGATTTATCTCAAGAGAGATCTCTCTTAGCCTTGCTAGCTGGCTAACCATGTCTATTAGAGGAAGTCCAGGGAAAACATGTGGATCCATCCCTTTTTTGGAACTAGCTTGGTGGTTGTTTTTTCTTTCCACCTCTCAAAGCTTTCAGAAGCAAGAGAACTGGGGAGGCATGAAAGCATTTCCAAACAATTCAAAAGAGATCTGCAAAGGGCAAAGTTTGCTTGCTCACTGCTTCTTTGTAAATGGTTCCAGGAATAACATGTAAACATATGAGTAGAGCTCATGTGAAAAATGTTTGCTCCCTGTCTTTAAGAGGTGTATAAGCATGTGAACTCCCATAACCCTTCTCGCTCAGCTACGCCAGTCCTAGGTAGAAGATGCTGCCAGTCAATGCTGCCTTCTAAGTCTTATGGCAAATGCAATCATTGGCATTATTCTAATTGGCATGAGGCTGGTTGTGCAGATTTGATAATAATATCTATCACAACTCTGTGCCAGGCCCAATAAAGATATTTTATGAGATATACTTCTATAAGATATAAAGACATAAAGAAATGAGAAAGAGACTTGCTCCAGGATTTCTCAGTTGCAGCCAGTATTACAAAATTTACATATGAGAAGACTGTACAAAGCAGAAAGATAATCCCTTCAGTAGACAGTTTGGCTACTGTCTAGACAATTCTATATAAAACAAAGAAGGAGATAGCCACAGACATCAACCTTTATTTAATGTAGCTATCTGGGGAGATCTTTACTTGGAATGCTGAAAGGATTAATGTCTTGGGACCAGGAGTTATTGTCCGACTCACTCTTGTAGTCCCAGTCCCAAGTAAGTTTGAGGGGTGGGACAGAGGCATATGGAGGGGAAAACAGATCAGGCCATCTATAGGGGGGAAAGGAAGATGAAACATAAAGAACATGAAAGACAATATTATGTGCACATGATTCTTTGAAATCCACGGATGTTATCTGGGTGTTCTAGGCTCAGGGCTTTCCACTTTTATCTGCAAAAGAAGGTGCAAATATGCACCCAGTTTGCATATTTTGTAGAGGACAGCACATACAAAAGTGCTGGCACTAGTTACACACAAATAATAATTTATTCAGCAAACAGAATGTCAGAAAAGTGTTCCTCACGATTATATATTCATAGGGAAATGGGCTTGATCTGTTGAATTTTTACAAGTCTAATAGCTGCCAGAAGCACAAAACCTGTTGTAGAGTATTCTGTTTTTCAGGCTCAGTCCTAAATCATTCAAAGAATTTCAATTTCATGTGTTGTAAACCTATCATGTCACTGTAGGCTTTTCATCACTTGATCTGGTGCTGGCTATATTGCATTCCACTGTTCAGGCCCTGCATAGTATTTCCTTTGGTGAGCTGATTGCAAGAGCATGCATTAGATTTTAAGAGCTTACTGTGCTTCTTCATTTTCGCTTTATCATATGCTTCATTTAGTGCTGCTCCACCGTAGTGACCCGGGGGTCACCATTTTTTCAAAATCACACCCCGTTCCCCACAGTGGCAGAAAATGGTGATTTTTCCATTCTATATGAACCTGGACTACCTTTGGGGGACTTGGATGTATGGAAAGGGAAAAGGTATGAAAAGGTCAAATCCCAGGTGAGTTCTAAAATGGCTCATCATCACAAATTCTTAAATTTCTGCCCCCTACCTGAAAATGGCATAAAATGGGGATTTTTCACCCTATATGGACCTAGACACCACTTGGAAGGATCGGACATTCAAAAAGGGATGAATCATAGAATCATAGAATCATAGAATGGTAGAGTTGGAGGGGACCTCCTGGGTCATCGAGTCCAACCCCCTGCTCAAGAACTAAGAAATCCCATAAGGGTGCCAAAACAGCCCATCACCCTGACCAACAGGTCACAACTTTTTCAAATCTCTGCCCCTCTTCCCAAAAATGGGGGAGAAAATTGGGATTTTTCATCCTATATAAACCTGGATGATCTTTGGGAGACTCAGTCAGATGAATAGGGTTGAAAAAATGAGAAATCCCAGGTGGGCTCCAAAACAGCCCCTTCCACAAAATGGCAGAGAATGATGTTTTTCCACCCTACATAAACCTGGCTCTTGGGGGACTCATTTGGATAAAAAAGAACGAAAAATTGAGAAATCCTAGATGGGTTTGGAAATAGCTCATTGCTCTGGCCTGCCATTGATAATAAAACATTCAAAGCAGGCATCTTTCTCAGAGTGCAATTGGTGAAATAACTTTTGCTTATTTTTTGATCTTTTACTCTTGCCTTATGAAGGCTTGAGTCTTTCATTTTTTAAAATGAAAAAAAAAATCAGAAACTCATCTTCCCACCCCAGGATTTGATATTAAGAATATAAGGATCCTGTCTTATGCAGGGCCCCATCAATCGCTTCTGGGGATTCACAAGCAGAAGACAAAGGCAAAACCTTCATATTTTCCCAAATCGCTGCAAACAGCCTTTAGAGACATCCTACCTATCCTTCCAACTTGGAGGATGTACCTAAGCATCCATTCTACTGGCCATTGATATATGTGCCATCCAAGCTGGCTACTTTTATCACCTGTTTTGGTAACAAATTCCATAAACTGATGATCCTCAGGGTGAAAGAAATGCTCACCCTTATTGGTCCTAACTCTCCTGCCCATCAGCTTCATAGGAAGCCCCCTGGTTCTTCTGCGGAGCAATAGATTTTTTCCCCTCTATTCACCTTTTCTGTACCATGCATGAGGAAGCGGTGGTCTTTCAGATGCTGTCTCCCAACAGTACCAGCCAACATAGCCAGTGAAAACAGGGAGGAGGAAAGGTTATAAAGAGACCCCCCGCTTGAAGATCCATTGTAGACCACATACTGGAATAATCACTTAAGAAACAGCATGTCAGGGCATAGTTTAGGCACTGGATATTGATAGGTACTTCTATCAGGTGCATGTCAGTTGATATAATGTCATCCTTTTATGATAAATTTTTTAGTCTAGGAACACCTTGAGAGCCATTGGTCCCACATCTCTGTTCTCAAAATTATTCTCTTCTATATGCCCCTTTATTTTTCATTGTGGCTAAATAAATTAAATTCCACTTGGCCAGTTAATTTTACATGGGCACAGTTGCCAGGAAACAAAGTGTCCAAACTGAGATTGAATTAGCATACTATATAAAAGGAATAATGGAAGTGGAGTGATCTATGGAAATAGAATTCAAAGGATTCATAATGTACTGAGGTGGAAACTTCCTTAATTAAATTATCAGCAACACAGGACTTCATCCAGACATTGCTGACTTATTTTGCTGCATGTGGATTCCCAAAATATCGATGCTTTATTCTGGAATATCCAGATATAGCAGAATAAGTAAGCAGTGCCTGGATGCAGCCATAATCTGAAAGAAGATTTTGGCCATTTCCACCTGTGTCAAAAGGCACTTTTGTATCTCCATTTTGGTATGGGAAAGTCCCTTGCAATGTGGCAAATGGGGGGGGGGCTTCCTTTAGGGCTCTGCTTTGGGCCCTCACTGCCAGATGCCTCACCTGGGCAGCACTCTGCAGAAAAAACCTTACACCCCTAAAGAAGAGAGGCAATGCCTGAAGTCACACCATATAAGGATGTGGACGAATATTCATAGCATTCATTCTTCGTACACAAATCAAACGTTACATATTTGTATATTGATGTTTAGATGAATATGAATGGTTCGGACATTTGTTAAACTGGGGACGTGGGAAAGTGGCTGTGCCAGGCATCTGCAACGGATCTAGAGTGCATTCGATGTGGATTTAGAGCGTATTAAAAGTGGATTTAGTTCGGATTTCACACTTTCAGGGCAGATTTGTTACAGGATACATATCGGATATGTATCTTGGATACGTATCGATATGTATTCGTTGGTATCCAATATGTATTCATTCGTATCGGATATTCGTACGAATTCATATGAATACAGTTGTATCAAATAGAATTTTACTACATTTGAAAGCATCTATTTGTACAAATATGAATATTCAAACATTCGATTCATTATGAATTTAATGTCAAAAAACACATTCATCCACATCCCTAACACCATATGTGCCATAAATGGCAAGTGGAGATATGGCCAATATTCCTTCATTCCCTCCCTCCCTCCCTCCCTCCCTGGGATAGTCCCACAAGAACAACAAAGCAAAACACATTAGGGGTTTTAATATTTCTCACTGCTGCAAAGTTCCATTTGTAATGATAATTGAAGTAGACGGCCAGTCCTGTCTCCTGCGTTATTTATTAATCTGAAGAGAAAAAAAAAATCACACCAAGGAGAAAGTTCTATAACTAGGTCTAGAAGATTAAGTTTTATATAAATTATTGGAAACCATTCAGGCCAAGGTAAAATTATTCTTAATTTAACTACATGCGAAGGATAATTTTTAGGCTATGTTCCTAGGTAGTTGTTTTTTGAGCCCCTTAGAAGTGGCTCAGAGACATTCAGTGGCATTACTGGCACCCATATGTGTGCCTGTCCCATCTTTAAAGCACATTAAAGGCCACAAATGCACTTTCAAAGCCTATTAGAGGTGGATTGAAGATGAAGGGCCTTTCCTCACCTACCTTTCAAGGATGCTCTTGGACTCTCTGGGATGCTTTATTCCAATAAAACCTTCTCCACAGCTCAACCAAGAGCACCTAGTCCACTCTTGATTGGCAGCATTCACACCCACTTTCACTTGGAAGGAGGTGGGATGGCACAGCTATGGCTATGCAAATGAGTGCCACAATCACCAGGGCAATGCTGTGGTTGTTGCTGTGGTGATTTGTACAGTTTGGGATGGACCGTCTGTACCATGAGTGGCCATAGGTAATTTGGGGACAGTGACAGTGCTCGCAGAGTTAACAGCAGCCACTGTTCCTGAATTTAAGTGGGATGTTATAGTGATACCATCAGTGTGAAATGACCTAAAGTGAAAATGAAATGAGAACACTAGTGCCAAATATTATCATCCTTAATACAATTTTAAGCTTTTGTGTGTGTGATTTGTGAACGCAGCCTTACTCTTGGTTGTGCTGCATGGCTGCAGTGGGAGGCCATGTTGCTGGACACTTCCTCATATCCACATCCAGCAAAACAGAAAGCCAAAAAAGTGCTGGATGAGGTGCTTCCCTGGACAGCACTCAGTCACTTCAGATGGGTCTTGTGCACTTCAACAGGTGTGCTGTGCCACCAACAATGGAGACATGATGATCCAGGGCCTTTTCTTTAGGCACCAAAAGAAGTAAGGAAAACCTACAGAACAAATCTTTAAACTAGGGATTTGCCAAACTGCAGTTTGGTGAAAAACAAATTGCGGTTATAGGCCTGGGACTGTCTATGGCACATTTACGGAATTCCCAAGAAGTCCCAGCAGGGCGGGAAACTTATCTGTTTTTCAAAAATGTAGCTATTGCCATTATAGCTTCCTCCATAGGTAGGGCTGTAGCGCATGCACAGAGACAGACGCCAGAAACCCATCCTGGAGTCCACAGTACCCCCACAGTCTAAAGTATAAAATTCTGCACCGATTATATGTGGACTGAGTGGTCCCATGGTTTCTGAAATATAAAAAATTAAAATGTAAACACATGCAAACAGTTCTTTTGTAAGAGCTAAAGAAGTATAATGCTCAAGTAATTATATGTTGTGAATCATCTTTAATAACTAGAGATCTTATAGGTCTTTGGAGTCATAGCATATTCCATTCAAGCAGCCTGTGCTCTTTTCACAACTACATCATGAGGATTTTAATGTTTATATAGAAATAGCCTTTGATATGTTCCCCAAGAAATGAAGTTGGAAAAAATATCATTCCTTTACCTATTCTGCCTCCACTGGATAAGGCAGGTGCAGATGAGTATCACTGAAAAGAAGGATAAGGTGATGATTGGGATACAGTATTTCTGTTATATAGTCATTGTCACATAATAACATATAGGCTATGTCCATACCTAAGTTTCAATCCAGCTTCAGTCCACCTTCAGAATGGAAGAACACATCAGCAAAGGGAACAGTCATTTCCTTTCTTCATTATCTACCTCAAAGGTGGATTTTCTGAATTGGATAATGCTGAAAGAAATCAACTTGTCACTTTACTGATGCGTTCTCTCATTCTGAAAGTGGGTTGAAGCTGGATTAAAACTTAGGTGTGAACACAATTCTTGCTTATTATTGCCTATCCTGTATGGAGATAATTTGGCATCTGGAATTGGCTGCCCTGTTGTAAAAAGCAGATTAGTCCTGATTCTCAGTCAAAATAAAAACAAAACCAATGATGCTCTAAGACGGCTAAACAAAATGTATACTCACACCCATATCTTACTGCAAAATTACGTAATGGGCAGAAACAGAGCAATACAACAATGATACATTCTAAATTAACAATTGAAGGATTTTGTATATGATGTGCTGTTGTGTTCTAAGGAAATGATTGGGTTTTTTTGTTACACTATTTTTTCCTGGTCCTATGGTAGATGTAAGAAAGAGCATGTCAGGGCATATTAGTTCAAGCTCGGAACTGATTATTAAGTACTTTGTGAACTTTAGATTTCAGAAAGTACTATCATATGCCTTGAAAGGAAACATGCAGGTCTTCTACTACTACGTAGAGGAAAAACAATAAACCCAAAGACACTTATTAAAAATGTTGGTCAGTTTGGACAGACAAACAATCAAAGATACTGTGTCTAAACTCATTGTTTTTATTTGCTTGGGTTACTTATATCCTAGGAAATCTTCAGCAATGTCCTACAGATGACTTCCAAAGAAAGAGAAAACCAACAATACAAAATTCAAGAACGTAACATATATTAATAACCTTTTCAAAAACCCTTGGAGGAGAGCCACATTTGGAGGTGGCATTTAGAAGCTATGTAACACAGCATCCTAAAGCTAGGATACTGTACACATACATGCATATATATATATATACTACCTGTGAATTAAGATATTTTGGAGGGACTTTCTTGGCAGTGGCATCACTGCCATTAGAGAGTGAATGTCCCCAGGCTGTGGAATGATTCCCCTTCTGAGTTGAGAAATTCCCAAACTATTTTTTCTCATAGACCACTTTCAAAATTTTACTGATTTGGTGGACCCCCTGCTGCTACATTTCTACCATATTCCCAAAACACGTCAAAAAATGTGAAGATTAGATCTAAGGATGGAAATTTGCGTCCCTAAATTCGGAGTGGTAAAAATAAAAGTAAAAATAGTATTTCATCTCTTTGCATGTCTGAACAAGCTTTGCGGGCGGGCGGGTGGCGCTTTGGATGTCTAGACACGTGTTTTACTGAATATTGAATATACATGTTTTTACAAGTAACAGTCACTGACCTTAAAATATTATCTGCCTACATTGATAGGTAAAGCCAAGCCAACATTTTTGTTCTTTACTATCGAAATCAGATAAATTTTTGTGGACCCCCACTTACAAATTGTGAACCCCCTTTTATTTTTCACGCCAACGTAGACCCCCGTCGAGTCTCCCATGGACCTCTGGGGGTCCACCTGGACCACTGGGAATCACTGCATTAAATACTATTCGTAAAGGCCTCTAGGCAACCAGCTAGGCAGGAAACAGTTAATCTGCTGCTGCTGGATTTTTGATTGACATGCTGAGGAGGAGGAGACTCAGCAAGCTCCATTTGCACACCAAAAAGCAGGATGCTCCAGCCAATCAGCAGATGAGCTGCTGTTTAGACTGCTGGAAAAAAGAGTCTCACTGCTGGGTTTTGAAAAGTCATGAGGCTGCTGCTCAGCGCGGCTGTGTGTGGATGTAGTCCTCTTCTCTAAGTCAGAAAGAGGGAGCCAGTCAAGTTGTGTTTAGCTTTGTTGGCCTGAGGGCAACAGAAAAAAGAAGTAATCAGTTTAAAACACTTAATAGTAGGCTGGAGGAGAGTGTTTTTTCCACAGAGACAGCCTGTTCCCATTACAAACTTAAAACCATTTGGGAATGGTTTCGATCCTCACAGTCCCCACGTCAGGTTGGCTTAACACACTTTCCGCATGTTAAATCGCCCCAAAGCGTTGTAAATAAAACACTCGTTTCAACAGGTCTCGCTCCTGTTCTTGCATTTTAAATGGTTTACATTTTTTACTGTGGGAACGGTACCATTTTAGTGGGATGAGAATGCATGTTTAGGGTTTCCTTCCCCCAATAGCACTCTAGGAACTCTCCGCCTTGTCACGTCAAAAATTTTGCAGCAGGAGGAACCCCAATCAGAGAGAGGGAGTGGGCACCATGACTGGCAATGGGTGGGGAGAAAAAGATATGCTTTCCCAAATGAAGTTTTCAAGTGCTTTCAGAATCAGGATTGAACGTGATTGAAGTTGAAAGTAATGGGATCAGGCAAATTCATGTTTGTATCCGGTTCTTTTATTTTGGTTTAGGAAAACCGTTTTAAGCTTATAATGGGAATGGGGCCAGTGTGTTGACAGGCCTGAGAGGAATAGACACTGAAACTCTGAGGGGGAAAAACTGTCATGAAAGGAATCTTATAAAGGGAAAACAGAGCTATAGTTTGCTTGAGAGAAATGAGAAATAGGAATTGGTTTGATTTAACTTAAGAGGTAGCAGGAGAGGAGATTTAGGAGAAGGTTGAAGGAAGACTAGTTACTGAGAGGCCGCATCTCCATTACAAGCTTAATCCAGTTTCCCTAAAATGAAATAATAGAACCGGATGCAAACGCGAATTTGCCTGTTCCCATTACTTTCAGCGTTTGATCTGGATTCTGAGGATCCTAAATGGCGTACATGACTCAAGTGGCTACTTTCTAAAAGCTGCTTTTGGGGGCTGCCCTGCCCTCTTCCTCCTGGTGTGAATGCACCACCCATAATGGACCCCTTCACGGAGCCTGGCTGGGTGGCTGCTGCTTGCCTGGCTGGAGGAAAAATGGCAGCAGGCAGCCAGCAATTCTCCCCATTGCCCAGGGCACACTGCAGCAGCGGCAATTCAAGCAAGGGGGCTTTAAACATTAACCCATCTCCCAGAACCTGCCCCTGCTTTCCTTTCCCCTTTAAAGGTCAGAACTCCAAAGAGCTAGAATTGCGCAAAATTGCAACATTGTTATCAGGTGTGAAGTTCATAGATTGCTACAGTGTAGTGGCTGCTGTGAAGGTTGGATTTTTACACTGACATCACTGTCTTTGGAAGCAAGCTATTGGGGGAGGGAAAACCTAAACATGGATTCTCATCCCTTAAAAATGGTATGGTCCCCACAGTAAAAAATGTAACACGTATCAAGCGCACGATCCGGAGTGAGACCTGTTGAAATGAGGGTTAACATTTACAACGCTTTGGGGCGATTTAACACGTGGAAAGCATGTTAAGCCAAACTGCGAGGACTGAACCCGTATTGAATCCGAAATAAGCTTGTTGTGGGGATTCACCCAAAGACTTTTACCTGATTCAGCTAAGGACTTTTACTCAGTTACACATGAACATTTTCTTTATCTCTGAAGGACTCATAACTGATTCTAACATACATTTTATTTCCTTTTTTTCTATTTACTCTGTAACAATAAACCTTTGAGTTTGGTTAATTAAAGTGAGTTAGTTTTCTGTTTGTGGTAAGGTCTAGAAGGGACTAGCAAACAGAGGGCCAGTGAAGATCCAATTTGTGCTGAGGAGCTAGGAGGATCTGGCAGGGTAAATGGGCACCCAGGCTGTCTGTTAGCCTGCCAGGCTACGCTAAAAAGGGGCAGGTGGTACCAGAGCTGCCTGGGTTGTCACGCTATCCTTCTCTATATTTAGTAGGTTGGTGAAGATGCACCTCTTTATATAGGCCTTTGGCTAAAGAGTCACTTCTCCATCTGTGCCATGCGTTGGTTTGATCTGTTTTCAATTTTGGTGTTTTTGGTGCCATTCCTGTTGATAGTTACTAAGAAAAGCATCGATCAAAGATCTTAATGCATGGATTTGATTGTACAAGCAGCACCACTTCTTTAGATAGCAAGGCCTCAAGGGGTTCAAGGTGTAGATCATACAGAAAATTGACATCTTTATAGAAACATATTTCTGTCCGGTAAAGATTCTTAAGAACAAGTTATAAGACTGTGGTCTATAGAGAACTTGTCTGAATCACTCTGCTGCCATTGCCATGTGAACCACAAGTAAACACTGTGGAGAACACATGACATTAATCCAGCAAGTGGGTACATAAAAGAGCATCCAAACTTACAGCCAAGCTATGCCAGTCCAGGAAAAACCAAAGCTAAGAATTTCCAGAGTTCTTTCCTCTGATATAATTGTTTGCTATAGCTATTAAGAAAGTATACAGAGTGTCTTAATATATTCTTTTATTGATTGAACAGGATTGATTCACATGGGTGGCAATTCTGGCTGGTACAGCTTTTTAATTATCATCTTTTAGCACTGATTCTGTGAATATTTTTAAAACATTTATTATTATCCTTGATAGTTTAATTGTATAATATATCGTGTGGGAGGTTTTAAAAGCCTTTAGCTATATGCAGTAAAGTCATGTTGAAACAAAACAACCTAAGAAGGAAACTCCAGAAGAAGATTAAAACCCTCTAGCTAATCAAATAGCAAGCTGCATTTCCATTTTTTAAAAGTTTAAATAGAGGGTTTTAAAACAAAAACAAGACTAACAGAAAAACAATGACAGAGTTATAACTGCAACTATAACTAAAGTCCCATGATTCATAAGGCTGTTTTGATCAAGGGTGGAGTAGTCATATCAAAAGATCATGAGATGACTGTAATCCATCTAGTCCAGCATCCTGTTTCACAAGATGGTCCACCAATTGTTTACAGGCAGAAGTCAAAGCTGCCTCCAGACAGCAGCCCGATGGGCTGACAGAAAGCAATAATGTGGGGTAGTGCACCTCTCCTATTATTGCTTTCTACCCCGACAGCACTGCTGCCAGTGCCGCCTTTCTGCACTTTGGTTGGTCATGTGCAACCTGTGTAATTCAGCTGCTGGTGAATTCCTGGATGTGCACGTGACCACCTCCATGTACACGTGCTGGACCCAGCTCCAATTGTTATAGTTTTAATGTTCATTTTATATGTTTTTAATGTTGTAACCTGCCCTGAGAACTTTGAGTATAGGGGGTGGGAGTAAAAATTCAAATAAATAAATAAATTGCTGTTCCTTCCAGAAAGGTAAGTCCCTTAGTAAAACATGTGATTGCTGAAATACTCACAACTAGTGCTAGGGTTTCCACAATAACTTTTAGTATTTTTAGGGATAAGAAATTAGGACTATGGTGGGGTTGCCCAAAATACATGAGGCAACCCCATCACAGCAGTGCTGTAATGGCGCTACTTTCGTCCCATTGGGTGCATCCAAAGACAAAATCTTCACTTGTTCTAGACTAGCTGCAAATGGCCTTGAGGGGCACCTGTCCCTCCAGCCTGGAGACAGTACCCAGACATCCATTCTAGTAGCCATTGATGCACCTGTGCTCCATGGATTTTTTCTCTTTCTTAAAGCTATCGGGGCTCATTGCTGTCACCATCTCTTCTGGTAGTAAATTTCATAATAAGGACAGAATGAAATAATATTTGCCTTCAGACAGGTAAAACCAAAGCCAATACCCCTAGATTAGAATAAAACATATGATTAATTTCTCCATAAGATAGAAATAAATCATGTTCCGGCTATGTCTGCATGCCCTGTGTTGTCCCATGTCATGCTGGGCTACTCTTGGCCCCCATTATTGTGGTAATAAACAATCTCCATGTGTTATGCCCCAGCCTAATTTCTGGATTCATGCTCAGTATGTTTATTGGCAAATAAACATGCTAAGAAAGGAGTTGCAACTCTTTTTATTGCTAGCAGTAAGGGGTACCAGGAGACATTCCTTAAATCTAGTTTGTTTTCATATACTTTGACAGAAACATTTATACACATGGTTATAACTTAGAAACAGTGTAATTGGTTTTATTTTTTTTTTCATGCCAGCATAACTTTTCTGTGCATGTCCAGTGCATTTAGTCATGATTCATAACCCTCCTAAACCCTAATTAGCACGTTAGCTGCCTGCAGATGTCTTAGTATGCTAAAAAGCTTTAACATGACCCTACTAACATCATCAGCTTGAAGATTATGTTCTCTTCCTTGAACTTTATGTACCATTCTTGATAGCATTACAACAGAAATAGATGGCCACCATGCTGGGCAAACATAGAATTGGTTCTGTTATTGACCATCATTACATTTTTCCAAGCCATTATATTTTTCATTTAATGATTTGTACATTAAACAAAATAAATTAACTTTTTGATTTGCAATTTTGGCTATAAGGTTATAGAGGCTTAGAATGTGGTAACCCCATCTAGGGTGCAGCGTGATTCTACTGATTACATGGAGATCTGGTTCCTTCTGATATGATTACGGAATTTATAGGTCATCCTCTGGGTTTCATGGCTTGTTCTAGTCCCACCTGTATTTTTTTTCTTCCATGGCATGTTTCCCCTTCTTTCTGCTTGCTTTACCCTTGGCCTCCTCTTTGGCTTTCCCTCTTCCAGTTGAAATTCTCCATTTTTAGATCCTGTCTTATATCAGAGGGTGTGATCACACACTGCACTTTTTTCAGATGGCCCTTTTATAAAATGTTCCTCATGTGTACTTGACCAACAATCTTCCTTTCCTTCCTCTTGAAGCCCAGCAACCCGTCTGGAGCAACAAGTGGTTGCCATTCATTGGCCACCAGCAGCAGATTTCTGGGTCCCTGGATGGTCAGCTCCTAGCAGCCATTTCCATTGGCTACAGGAGCCTCTGTAACTTTATACCCTATCCTCCCCAAACGGGATTCACCCCAAGAATTACTCTTTCTTGTTCTGTGGAAGGGATTGATAGTGGAGGCTTGGGGACATAGTAAATGTTCTTTTTTAAATTTCCTGTCTGTCCATTGGATCTCAGATTTATTCCAGGGGTAACATACAGTAAGAACCTAAGAAGAGCCCTGCTGGATCAGGCCACAGCCCATCTAGTCCAGTATCCTGTCGCACACGGTGGCCCACCAATTGCCCATGGGCATCTCAAGCAGAGACAAGGGCAAACCTTCTCCTGCTCTCAAATCCTGGCAAATGGCCTTAGAAGCTAACTATCCCTAACTGTTTATCTGAACGCATCCTAAGTCTATCCTTCCTACAAGTTCATTCACAATCTATTGCAGCCTCCACCTGGGACTTTCCTGCACTTGACCTTATTCTGGAATAGATCCCAGAAGATGGACCTGCTATCTGCATGCTAGTACAGAGTATGGAAGGCCCCAAGTGAGGCCTGCCATTGTCTGCATTAGCTTGTGAGCAGCAGACCGCTATCCTGAGATATATTCCAGAATAGGGCCAAGTGCAGAAATGGCCTTGCTCTCTTGGCCTGAGAAATAAGCAGGCCACATCCTTTTACTTTGCTCCTTCCTTCTACTCTCTTCTCAAAGAGCCGCTCCTCAGTGTTGTCAATTAACCTAGATTTCTCCACTTCATAACCACCTCCACAGGGAAATCTCTGCAAATACTTAGGTGCTTAAAACGGTGTCTTGCTAATTTGTTCAGTGCATGTATTAGTTGCTTTTAATTTTCTCACTTATTAAATAATAATAATCTTCTGTGGCAGTAGGTTTGTCAGCTTGGTATCATTTATTTTGCTGAAAGTATTTTAAATGTTCCACTGTGGAGCGTGTACCTCTTTTTTTCTTTCTTTTTTAATGCACTGAGAGCAGTCGAACACAATTTTACTCATATTTGACGGTTGGCAGGGAAGCTGCATGTCCATGTAATTTATAGATGAAAAATAGGCCTCATTGTGAAAGACAGACATGTTGAAAGGAGAGAGAGAGAGACGGAGAAAATCCGTTTATTTGCCTTTGCAAGTCTTGTTTAGCGGATTGATTCTCCCTTCTCTGCTCTGTGCATGCATGTCTCATTAGTTGATCTGTGCAAAAAAGAGAAAGCTAATTCTACACCTTACATTTTTTTCAGCTTAAAAAACAATCTCCCCGTTGTAATGGAATCTTGCCTTTCAATTTTATTCCACCAAGATAACAAGTGGAAGACTAGGAAGGCATACTTTGGACCACCAGGAGTTCTCTCATTAGCCACAGAATGGCTCTTCGTCCGGTAGTTTGGCCTTCACAACATTTCTTGGAATCTGCTCCTCCCTCATTTGGAACATCAGCAGTGACAGGTTTGTACATAAGGACTGTCGATGAAACAATAAAGTTGTCCTTGGACTCAACTATGTCCTCTAGCACCAACCCCAGAATAGCACAACCTACTGAAATCAGTATGGACAGGAAGCAGATACTGGACATGTGCTTTATAATAGGCTTTGCCCAGAACCTCAGTGCAGCAGAATAAATGTTTACACAGCTGTTAGGGAATATTTGTGTGGTGATTTCTATGAATCCTGCTCTGAAACATGTTTATTCAGTGGCACTTTTTTTTCTTTTGTTTCGCTAAGGCTGCTTCTGGTCATAGTATAATAGGTAGCTTAAACAACAAAATATTCTCTGTGGCTTTTAATCAGCCCAGTGGTTGCTCAGAGCAGGTTGGTGATATCATCTGGGATTGCGTGCTGCCTCTCTTGAATTCACTGCCCCCCTTTTTCCTGAGCTGGGGTCATTGCATTTTTAGCCTGGGACTTGAAGGTTGCAGGCGGTGCTTTTTAAAGAGACATTTTCCCCTTGTGTTTTGTGTTCTAATAGCTTAATATTGCATATTGAAATTTCATTTTGAATTATTTGTTAATAATTTGCATTATGGGAAATACCTTAGGCATGCTGTGGGAAGAAATCTGTGTAAAAATAAATAGAAATAAATATGGGAATGGATGATTTTCTAATCCCTCAAGAACAGTGATTGCTGATTCTACTGTAGCATTAGCCTGATCATGTACATGAACTGGATGGCCACATAAGGCTGTAGATTACTTGGAAATCGTTATTTCCCCCCTGCAGATGGCGATGCAACACTGAAGTGTGTAAAAGAATTCTTGGAGCTCATCTGCCTGCCAGCAACTCAAATGCCACATATGGAATATATCCCAGAATAGGGACCTGCTATCTGCATGCTAGTGCAGACTATGGAAGGCCCCAGGTAAGGCCTGCCATAGCCTGCATTAGCTTGTAGCTAGCAGACCAGTATCCTGAGATATATTCCAGAATAAAGCCAAGTGCAGAAAGGACCTCTGTTTGCACCTTTTCTCTGGTATCACAGCAGTATCACAACCATCTGCACACAGCACAAGCATGAACATGGCCATCCAGGCTTGATCAGCCCCAGAGTTACTATGAAGAGAGGCCAGTTTCACTTCAGAGCCACCTAAGGGCCCTCAAGCTTGGATGCCCACACCTGTGTTCATGCCATAAATAAGCAGTCAGTGGTTGTGATCCTGTGACACTGCTGCAATACTGCTGGTGATACCAGTCATGACAAGATGAGGGCCTGGCATTTCTTTAAGCATTTTTGGTTTTTACTGCTGGCAGCAAATTTAAGTTATCCTGTAATATTTTGAAAGTTTGGGTCCATGATCTCAGTCTCTGAGAGTGTCATGCCTCATGCCCTCTCTGACTCCTCAGATGATGAGGTCCCCACCCATGTCAGCAAAGACGGGGGACCCATACCTCAGGGGCCTGCCTTGGAAACTGATTCTGTCCCCCCAGATGTGGACAGCTTGGACTCTGACACTGAGTCATGACCAGAGCCGTTCTCTCTGGAGAGAGAGAGAGAGAGAATAACTATAGCACTCTGCATGCCTCCATGCCATACAGCTGCACCAGAGGGGGACGGACCGTCTTAGCCCTTCATAAGAAAGCAACACCTAGCAGCCTTGGTTGCAAACAAAGGATTTTCCTGGCAACCCCTGGCTCATGTTAACCTCTGGACTCCTGACCCTTGACTGATTGATGACAAATATCTGGACTCCTGGCTTGTCTGACTACGTTTGACTCTTTATCCCAACTAACTCTTGGAACTGACTTGGCTCCTTGCTACTGCTGGTCTTGTCTGTGCTTTGTTGCTACTACCTGTTCTGGACACAAGAGAGTACTGTGGGGCAATTGAATTGTTGGGTATTAGCAATAATTTTCTCATTTTGATATTCCCAAATTTGGCCGGGCCTGACATCCCTATCAGAAGTTGCTGTTGCAACAGCTATACTGGAAAGAAGAACTGCATTTTAATGACAACGAATTTCAGTTGCCAAGACACAGGAAATGAAGTGGTCTGAAATGGCACTAAAGAACATCCACCTGCGGGAGTTTTGAGGACCATCCACAGCTGGCACTGGATTGCTGGCTACAAAGTGAAAAAGTAAGGTGTGACCCCTGTTAAAATAAATGGGAATTCTCCAAGTAAGTTGAGCTCATCTAACACAGGTTTCATTCATTTTAATAAGGCTAACATAAAACACTTCTCAGTAGATTAGGATTTTAAACCACAACACAACCACTCACTCCCATATGAACAATGTAACCAGGCTTACATTATTCAGTGTCCTAAAAATTAAAACTCTAAGGTAATCTAAACTCTACAAACTCCAGCAAAGTTGAATTCTACAGCTTGCATAAACTAGGAGTATTAAGATGTTTATACAATATTCATCTAGTATAATTTATTCTGCTTTTAAAATATTTTCCATACGAAAAGAATTATCCAGGCAAAATATCTTCTATTCTTGCTCTCAGTTATTCCTTTGATTTTGCAGCCATAATACTTTTAAAACAGTTCCTTTACTGATAAACATAACACACGCAGTTTGCATTCTCTGTTCCTCTAGGAATTTCCCCCTCTGCAATTTCAGGCAATAGAGACATATGCAAACACTTAAGTATAACTATGGTGACAATGCAAGCATACAGTAGGTGTTCCATTGTACAAAATACAATAGGAGAGACCCTAGAAATATTCAATACAATACAGTAGATCAAATGTCCTGATAGAGCAAGATGGCTACATTTATCTGCTTGCTCAGTCTGCACGCTCTTGACTATGCTGTTAGTTATCACAAGTCCCCAAATACCATTCCTGATAATGAAAGAAAAAGTATATATCTCCATACACTAGGGAAGAAGTTTTTTATGAATCTGGGAGATAATGAACTTTGCAGAAGTATGCACAGTTCCAAAATAACTGAACACAATAGGCTTGTGTAAAATGCTGGTTAGTTGTGGTGCAAATGGAAAGCCCAGGGGACAGGAATGGAGTAGTGTTTTGAACAGAAGTCCTCTGTTCTGCCCTGTAGCTTTTTTCAGCAGGTCCCACACTAGCGATTTCCACCCTAACATTTCATGCTTCTGCTCTCCACCTCACCTGATTGTTGCCATCGGAGCCATTTTCTTCTAGCTGGTTGCAAAACTGAACAATGCCTAATATGGTTGTTCACAGCGTATCTGTGTGACAGTTTGATTTTGTTGCATGGGAAAGGCTGTTCTGAATGATGTGCAAAATAGTGAAAGAAACAGGGAGGTCTCCTGGGCCAATTAAAGCGATGGAAGAGTTTGGAAGTGTCACGTCACAGGCCGGTTGGGCAATAGGCAGACACTTGCGCGGCTACTCAGTCCCAAGGGTTTCAGGCGTTCTTGAAGTCAGTTCCAGTCCAGGGTCTAGGAGTACAGAAGTCAGCAAGAGTCAGGTAGTCCAAGGAGTCAGCAGGTCACAAGGAGTCCAGGATTTCAGCTCAGGTAACAAGAGGCTGTTCAGACGTTGTCTGCAACAACTGGAGGCAAGCTGAGCTTGTTCTTAAATAGGAGAGTCAGAGCCACGCCCGCGGTGCAGTTGGGCTAATTGCTCCGATCTCCACTTCACCTGCTTCTGCTGCCTAAGCAGGCGATGAGAGAGCCTTTGATTAGGCTCACTGCTGGTGGATTCATCACCTGAACTGTCTGGCTGATCACCTGGGCCCAGCCTTAGCTCTTCCATTCCTGCAATGACCTGCTGTGGCTGATCCTCAGCCAGTGGTTGCATTGCAGGCTTAGCCTCCTCTTCCGATGAGGCTGAACAGGGCATGACAGGAAGAGCCATGCTGGTCATAGCAAATGAATGAAGGAATAGAAAATTTAATGAGTTATGTAGTGGAATTTGCACCAAAAGATATTAGTGTATGCCTGTCTCTTAATGAGAGCAGGGGAGTACAGATGTGCAAAAATGTTCATAACATTCATTATTCATATGAATTCTTCTGAATTCGGACATTCATACACGAATTGAATGTTAAGACATTTGTACATTAACGTTTGTATGAATACAGATGTTTTGGACATTCAGGCCCCGTCCCCATGCAAACCATTTGGCATCCTTTGGGTGCTGTTTGGGCACACACGGGCCGAGCACAGGACCTTGGGTGTCCCCATGGCATTCCCAGCAATGCGGACAGGTATGGGTTCAGCACCAATCCAGGCATCCCCATGACAAGCGTGTCGAACCCTGGTAAGCGCCACCTCCTCTCTGCGCCCTCTGCCCTCATTGGAAGCCGAATTGATGTCAGCCCACCTCTGTGCTACATCCCTCCCTCCCTTAGTGGCACAGACAGCCAGGACTGGGGTGGGAGGCACGGAAACAAGTACAAATAAAGCTTCATTAATAATTTCTTTAAAAAAAAATAACGTTGAAAGCTGCAACGATTTAGTGGCAGTAGGCGCTTGACAGTTCTGACAGCTAACAGGAGGCGCTTGAGCACTTTTGCGCCCCTCTGCTCCACCGGGGACCATGAGAATCAAGCCTTTCTTATTATCGCAGCTGGGCTTAACTCTAGCCTTGCCAGGCACCTCAGACCACTGAATCTCCCGGCTTTGCTTTTTAAAGTTGTCTCAGCGGCCTTGTCTCTGGGCTGGCAACCAATTCCTCCTCCGCAACACACACACACTTTCCGCTCTGTATTCCTCGTCCAGTTGGCTGTCTCCTCCCCTCTCAGCTGATCAGATGCATGCTGAGGCATGCTGCGTGGTGAGCTTTTTGTTGCCTAGAAAGAGCATTACTGTAACCAAGCTCGCTTCTCTCCTTTAACGTTTTTACATTAAAAATCAAGCCATTATGCAGCCTGCCTTGGCATTCTTGAAACCGAGTTGGAATTACCTCAGTGGAAATGTCAGAAAATATGAAAAACAAGCTGATCTCCAGCCTGCCTTTCCAATTGGTATTTTTAAGAAGTCAGCAGCTGGGATCTTCAATGGACAATGCAGGGACAGCAAGCACACCCCAATCTCCTCCCCGTTAGGCTGCAAGTGTCCCCATGTGCGTTCCTGGCTCATTGAGCAATGCGTGCTGGACCCCCAAACCATGCTGAGACTTGTTTAAACAGGTAACTAATTTGGCACCCTTCTGGCATGGTTTGGGCGTGTTCGGTACGCTTTTTGCGGACCAAACCCAAGACCCACAGGGACGGGCCGCGCCGATCCCACGCTCGGGAACATACCAAAATGCCATGGGGACAGGTCTTCATACAAATGTTTTGGACATTCCTGCAAATAGTTTGGGCGCTCATTAAACTGGGGAGGTGGGAAAGCAGCTGTGCCAGTCACATCTGCAACAGATCCAGAGTGTATTCAACATGGCTTGAGAGTGAATTCAACATGGATTCAGGACGGATTTGATGTTTTCAAAGCAGATGTGTTACAGGATACATATCGGATATGTATGCATTCGTGTCGGATATGTGTCTGAAATGTATTCATATTGGATATTCATACAAATTTGTATGAATACATTCATATTGAATAGAATCCTATCACATTCCAAGGGGATCTATTCGGACGAATATGAATTTTCTAACATTCGATGTCAAAAATGTCAAAAATCAAATGTCAAAAAACCTATTTGTTCACATCCCTACACAGGAGTGCTACTTTTCCTCTCAAATACTCTCTTGTTTTTCAATTCTGACTTTGATGGTAATACTCTCTTGCTTTGTATTATTAATTTTTATTTGACTGTTCCTTCTGGGATTGTTCTACTTCTGCAAATGGTAGTTTCTGTGAACATGCTGATTGTTTCCTCTTGTTTCTGTCCTTATGCTAGCTTGTGTATTCACTTACCTGCAGTGAAGAAGGTGTCTCAAGCATGCTGTGGCTGTTATAGTTGGTTGGTTTTATGTCACCAGCCAGATTTTATAAAATCTCTGCAGCACTGGTGCCTGTGCACAGAGACTAGTTTTTGTGGTATCATGCTGCACAGGCACCAGCAACCCCATTAACTTGGCTTGCAGCATTCCCAGAGTCACAGTGAGTTGAATTAAGGGGTCACATCTGGTCTCCAGCTACATCAATGCAGTAATCCATGGAAACCTGCTGCTTCAGAGACTGGGTAAAGCTGCCTCAGTGGTGCGTTGGATACCTGGCCTTATATGGAAATGGACCATACTGAACAAAATGGATTGTGGACATATGGTGTTATAATAACATCTCTGGACATGTGTCTCAGTTCTTCTCACATGTAGGATCTTTTAAACTTAAGGTTTGGTTTGGCACTTACAGCTGATTGTCAAAGT
Organism: Aspidoscelis tigris stejnegeri; assembly: GCA_023333525.1. Taxonomy (NCBI): domain Eukaryota; kingdom Metazoa; phylum Chordata; class Lepidosauria; order Squamata; family Teiidae; genus Aspidoscelis; species Aspidoscelis tigris. The sequence continues at coordinate 95,234,317 of JALMGA010000002.1, forward strand.
TGGGAGAAATAATCAGGCAGATCATGATACATTATTTGTTCATTGAATCCAATGGAGCACAAAAACTATTTACTTGTGGCAAGCCCTGAACTGAAATGTGTGCTAACAGAAGAGAGTGAATGCAATGGGGCACTGTGAGTTTATTATTAGGAGTAATTTTTCTTAAAATCTAAAATTTCCTTGAAGTGTTGATGGTGTCAAGTACCATGCAAACAGTTCTAGACATTTCTTTGGGGCTACGATTTTGGAACTAAATTCAATAACAGTGTAGGTCCTGTATTTTTAAAACATCACGTGTCATTCTGTTATTCTCAGTAAGGTTTCCTGGCTGTCAAATTTGTTTTAGCTTTAACATGTAATGAACTTAAAAATTGTTTTCCAGAGTTTGTTTGTTTGCTTGTTTATATTTATATTTCTATCCGGCCCCATACCCGAAGGTCTCTGGGCGGGTTACAACCTTAAAACAGCAGATTAAAACAGAATATACATTAAAACACTTTAAAAATTCAACAACTGTACAACAATACACATTATGTTTAAAATGATGGTGTCTGTCCTGGGTGGGAAATATAATCAGCTCAGTCAAAGGCCAGGGAAAAGAGTTAATAATAATAATAATAATAATAATAATAATAATAATAATAATAATAATAATAATAATAATAATAATAATAATAATAATAATAATAATAATAATAATAATAATAATAATAATAATAATAATAATAATAATAATAATAATAATATAAGATCTCAGTGGGCACCTAAAAACCATTGGCATTGACAAAATATCTGCCACGATGCCCAGCGTTCCAGTTAGTGCCTGCCCTCTCTGGGAGTAGCTTGGCCCTGTTAGGATGCTGGGTTCGTGCAATGGCCAAGTGAATACTACAGTGTGGACACAAAACACTGGTAGCAAGCGTTTCAACAGTAAACAAAAACAAGTTTATTATTATACACAAGCAATACTAAAAAGATAATAAGGTTCAGGTAGTTGTTAGTTTAAATCTGCAAGTCTCTTAAAGCTAGGAGCTAACCCTTTCTCTAAAGGAAAATAGTCCCCCTTTTAAAAGACAAACCTCTCCACGTTCTTCCCTCTGACTTGCTCAGCCACAGCTCAAGCCAAGCCAGTGTACCAGAACGTGGCCCTAGATGATCACAAGGCCCAGTCCGTCCTTGCTTCTCCGATCATCCAGCCTGGTCAGTTGCTAGCGAAGTCTCCCTCGGAGCCCCAATCTTCCTTGATTGTCCCCTTCAGAAATCGCTCAGCCAACAGCCCAATGGTCAGCTACTGGTTCCAGCTCCCTCAGGATTCAGCTCTTTTCCTTTCAGCTCTTGTCCCAGCATGAAGACATTCTCTGCTGTACTCTGTGTTCATTTATACACACACCCCTGATCCTGATTGGCTCTAGCCGCAATAAAACGCTGCTGGAGACTCCTAACAGAGGTTGCTGTCCCTCCAGCCTGATTGATGGGAACTCCTTCCCTAGCCCCTCCAGCACTCAGATCCCCGGACAGCTTTTCCCTCCAAAACCTTACTCCAGCCAATCACTGCAACAGGGCCCGCACAGGATTTCCCGCTCTTTTTGCAGCCCAAATCCCAGGGTTTGCAACAAACTGCTTGCAAGAAGCCTGCAAAGCCAGGAAGCAAAACAGTTTGCAGCCTGTACCCAGAAACCATCACAACCCCTCCCTTCCCCAAAAAAGACAAATGTACCTGGGGCACAACTGTCCCATGGACATTTGTCTCCCAAGGAGGAGCGTAACTTAACATACTAACTATCTAATAAACACACTATAAAAGTCCAAAGTCTCTATCAAAGATTTTCCTTAACTAACTATATACAACTAAACACAGTGTCCCAAAGTCACTCAAATAGTGCACTGAGTCCAAAAGCACAGTCTGGCTCTTTGCTGGTCTTCCTTCCGCAACACTGGCCCGCAAGGTCCTTGGAGCTAGGTCGCCTGCTTGCTCCACTCCCGCACTGGTCACTTGTGGTGCTGGTCCCATCTGGCGGTGGCCCTGCTGTGGGATCTGGCTTCTGGCTGACCTTGTTGCCTGGCGACGCTGTCCTGTCATTCTCCCCGGTCTTGGCACTGGATGCTGTGGCCCTTGACCCATCCGGCACGACATCAGCTTCCTGGATCCCTTCTGACATACTAGCAATTGCTACTAACAGCGTTCCCAGTCTCCTTAGCTTGGTTGCCTGTGGAAGCGATTTTCTCTCTGGTTCCCTTGGCATCTCCTTTACTGGGGAGGTGCTGCTTGTGTTGTCCAGCCCACTCAAACCTTGTGACAGTTCCTGGCCCTCTGCCTTGGTCACTTCCCCTGACCCAGCCGGTTCAAGCTTGGGCTCAGCGAGCTGTTTGTTTACATTACTTTGCTTCAACAGTGCGATCTCTGTCTGCAAGGATGTTTGCCCCACCCTCAACTCCTCTACTGCCTCCTGCAAAGCTTTTACCCTTGCACAGGCTGGGGTTGTGGGTCTGCCTCCCATCCTTGGTATCGCACGCCTGGCCAAATCGTTGCCAACTAGCAGTGGAACTGGGATGCTGCTAGTTACAGCAAAGTCGTGTTCCAAGTACCTTGCCCCAATCTGTACTGGAACCCTTGCTACTCGAGCCCTGAAGGAACTGCCACCAATTCCCTTCAGTTTGATCTTCTTCCCTGGTACATAATCACTCTCCTGTACCCACTGTGGTTTAATCACACTGACTGCAGAGCCTGAGTCCCTTATGGCATTAACTGCTCGCCCATGAACCCGGACCTTCCAGATGTATTCAGCATCTGGGGGGTGCTCAGCATTCATCATTACAAAACTCTCAGGCTCTGTCAGGGATTGTCCCACCTGGCTTGGTCTTGCCTCATCATCCTCACTCCCGAGCTGCTGTTTTGGGGTTCGCACACAGTAAGAATGATGCGTGCCTGGTTTCTCCTGCCCAGCGGGGCGCGCCTTTGGGCATCCGGCCTTCAGGTGCGTCAAACTGCCGCATAGGTAGCAGGTTCTGGCCTTGTCTGGCACTCTGGACTGTGCCCTCTCTCCATTACCTGAGTTAGCATGACCAGAGGAACTGTTCCTAACAGATGATGACCTCCCTGCCCCATCTGCCTGCTTCACGTTGCCACTCCCTCTGGTCACCACTAACCGGTCAGCACAATGGGCTGCATCTTGCACTGTGACACATTCCTTGTCCTCCACAATCCAACGGATGTGGTTGGGCAACAGCTGCATGAATTGCTCCTTTAATATCAATTCTGCAAACTGGTCAATGGTAGTGACCCTGGATTCTTTCACCCAATCCCATAAGTGCCGCACCATGCGGGCTGCAACTTGCATATAGGTTTCCCCCTCCTTCTTCTCAACACTCCGGAAGGTTTGCCTATAGTGTTCTGCAGTGAGGTTAAAGCGTTGCTTAACCCGCTCCTGGAACACCTTATAGTCCCGGGCTTCCTCATCTGAAAGGGCGGCATAAAGGTCCAACAGATCACCGCTAATACGTGACCTCAAGTACATCATCCTATCTTCCTGTGGGATTTCAAATTCTGAGCACGCCCGATCAAAAGCCCTGAGAAAAGACTCGACATCATCCCCTTTGGTATATAAAGGAAACCTTTTGATGTCTACTTTCATGGGGTTAGGGACTCCACCCTCACCCTGTCCAGGAACTGCCCCTTGGGCACCCTGCCCTTGGCTAGCTTTTAATTGGAGAACGGCTAGCTCATGAGCCCTAGCCTTCTCCCCTTCCCTTTCTGCAATGGCAGCTTTCTCTCTAGCCATTTGCAATTCCATTTCCTTTTCCATTCTTTTCATTTCCTTTTCACGCTCTGCCATGGCAGCTTTCTCTCTGGCTAGTTGGAGTTCCAGTTCCATTTTTTTTATCTCCCGCTCATACTCGAGCCTCAGTTTGAGCTCAACGAGCCCACTGTCCTGCGCCACTCCCGGCACAGCTTCAGTAGTCCCTGGGCCTGCACCCACACTTGGCTCTGGGGTTGAAACCTCCTGTTCCACCACAGACTCCATAACAGCTTTCCCTTGTCTGGCTCTGGACCGCTTGCTGCTAACACGCTTAGCTGGCAGTCCCCCTAGACCCTTTGGAACAGCTTTGGCCCCTCTCCTAGTTAGCATCAAGTGTGAGACTCCCCACCACTTGATCTACCGTGCTGGCTGCTGATATTTGTAGCCAACACACAGGGAACGTAATTCCCTCCCTGGTTCCGTACTTTACCCAGGCAGATTACCTCTGGAACCAGGTCTATTTGGGAGTAGCCACGTGGTTCAGCGCCCGGCTGGTGACCGTACGTTTTACCCAAAGCAATTACCTCTGGCCACCAAACCTACTGACCCCACTATACTGTGGCTAGGCTCACCCAAATACTAGGGCTTACAGCACACCAGGTCCTTACAAAGTACTGTAAGCGTTTACCTCGGGACCTGTGCCTGCTGGCCCTCCCTGATGTCTAGCACACTCACACTTCAGGGATGGAGGAGTTCTGACCCACAGGCACTACCGTAGGGCTCTGTGTCCAGACACCAGACTCAATCACAAAGGAGCCAAACTCCGGCTGCCCTTCTCAATCACACACAGTATTGCTTGCTACTGTAGTATTCCGGCCAAAGCGGACTGAATCAAGATTCGTCCCGAGCTGCCACCAAATTGCCACGATGCCCAGCGTTCCAGTTAGTGCCTGCCCTCTCTGGGAGTAGCTTGGCCCTGTTAGGATGCTGGGTTCGTGCAATGGCCAAGTGAATACTACAGTGTGGACACAAAACACTGGTAGCAAGCGTTTCAACAGTAAACAAAAACAAGTTTATTATTATACACAAGCAATACTAAAAAGATAATAAGGTTCAGGTAGTTGTTAGTTTAAATCTGCAAGTCTCTTAAAGCTAGGAGCTAACCCTTTCTCTAAAGGAAAATAGTCCCCCTTTTAAAAGACAAACCTCTCCACGTTCTTCCCTCTGACTTGCTCAGCCACAGCTCAAGCCAAGCCAGTGTACCAGAACGTGGCCCTAGATGATCACAAGGCCCAGTCCGTCCTTGCTTCTCCGATCATCCAGCCTGGTCAGTTGCTAGCGAAGTCTCCCTCGGAGCCCCAATCTTCCTTGATTGTCCCCTTCAGAAATCGCTCAGCCAACAGCCCAATGGTCAGCTACTGGTTCCAGCTCCCTCAGGATTCAGCTCTTTTCCTTTCAGCTCTTGTCCCAGCATGAAGACATTCTCTGCTGTACTCTGTGTTCATTTATACACACACCCCTGATCCTGATTGGCTCTAGCCGCAATAAAACGCTGCTGGAGACTCCTAACAGAGGTTGCTGTCCCTCCAGCCTGATTGATGGGAACTCCTTCCCTAGCCCCTCCAGCACTCAGATCCCCGGACAGCTTTTCCCTCCAAAACCTTACTCCAGCCAATCACTGCAACAGGGCCCGCACAGGATTTCCCGCTCTTTTTGCAGCCCAAATCCCAGGGTTTGCAACAAACTGCTTGCAAGAAGCCTGCAAAGCCAGGAAGCAAAACAGTTTGCAGCCTGTACCCAGAAACCATCACAATATCCATCTGCCAACTACAAAAAGCCACTTTACTGGGGTCTGCTCGCATAATTCGCCAATACATCACGCAGTCCTAGGTGCTTAATACGAAATCCAGCATAGTCATCTCATTTGCTGTGTGTAACTGCTGCTTTTAAATAATAATAATAATAATAATAATAATAATAATAATAATAATAATAATAATAATAATAATAATAATAATAATAATAATAATAATAATAATAATAATAATAATAATAATAATCCCCCCGATGGGTGTGGCCTTGTCGCGGCGGTGGAGTTTGAGTGCTCCAATGAAGCTGAGAGCTGGAAGGTTCAACCATGCCAGAGAGGTCGAAGCAGAGGAGTCAGACTAAGTGCACCCAACCCATTTATCACAATGGAGACACAAACAAAAAGGAAGTCTATACTGGCTCGGTCGTCACCCAGGATAAAAAGGACTGCGGTGGTTGCTGAGGAACCTGGGCAGCCGTCGACAAATGGGCTACAGGAACAAAATTCACAAACAAAGAAGCGGCAGAAATTCTCAAGGCCAGAGAATTGTATAGTCATGAAGTGCTACTACAAATCAGAACCTGGAAAACGAGGATATCAAAAATGAATGCACCAGCTATGGAAACAAGAATACCCAGACTCGAAGATAACAGAACTGCGGCTAGCTGATCAGAGAAGATTCATAAGCGGGACTAAAGTGTTCAGTGAATTTGAACTCGAGGAAATACGAAACGCTAATCAAATTGAAGCACCGCAGCCTATTGTGCCAGTAACAGAAGCTCCAACAAGACCAGGAGTCACTGATCAGCTAGAACCTGATGAAAATCTGGAAATTCTGCAAGAAGAGGAAGAACAGCAGCATCAAGTCATGGATGAAACACCTGACACATTGTCTCAAAGACAGCAAGAATTGAAGGACAGAATAATGGCTCATACAGCATCAAGTACAGAGTGAAAGCGACTGCCAACCCTAAAAACTATAGGCAGAAAACGACTTGTCCCACTGATGAATGACATCAACTCTGCCCTTGTAACTGTTCAGGTAGCAACAATCAAAGAACTGAACCAGCTCGCCTACAGTACAGCTGTGATAGTAACAGAAGAAATAGGGTTACTGCAGCCAAAACCAATTAGAAAATCAACTGGAAAGCCAAAGTGGAAAGTCCGACTGGAACTGAAAATGAAAAGCCTGAGATCAGATGCCAGCAAGCTAAAAAAATATGAAGGAGAAGAAACTGAACAACGAGAAGACTAAAGAACATCTGATCAAAAAATACTGGCTGAATACAAGGAAAATTGACGAAGCTTTAGAAATCGTGAAACAGCAGATAACAGCTACAGCCAGGAAAATTGAAAGATATGAAGCAAGAATCATCCCGTACAGGCAGAACCAAATGTTCCAGTCTAATCAGAGGCAGTTCTACCAGTTCTACCAGAGCCTATATGAGCAAGTAGACAAGAAAATGGAAAAGCCAGAGAAAGAAGCAACAACCAACTTCTGGAAAGATCTCTGGGAGACTGAAAAAGCATACAACAAAACTGCTGGGTGGATAAAGGATTTCGAGAAGAAATTCTCCAAGAACAAAATGCGGCAGCTGGAAATAACACCTGAAATGGTCACGAGAAGAGTGAAGAAAGTGAAGAACTGGACATCCCCTGGCACTGATCAGTTGCATGGCTTCTGGCTCAAATACCTGATCAGCCTGCATGCAAAAGTGGCCGAACTGTTCAATGAAATGCTGCAAACAGGAAACATACTCAGCTGCTGCAAGAAGATCACACAAATGTCATGCGTCTCTAGTGGTCCGTAACCAGAGAGAAGTGTATGCTCGGAACCAAACCCAAACAAGCCCATAAAGAGAGACAGAGAACCAGATCTGGATTTCTGCACTATTCATATAATATTTATTCTAATAAGTACATAATACAATCAGAGGGATCCCATTCACTCATTCCATACTCACACGCAGCCTACTCCCGATTTGGTTGATCAGTCCAGTCGTAGAGGCGATGGACACATCTTGCAGCTGATCAATGATGTGTAAATATCAGTCCCAAAGTTCTGGTTTTTTATCCTCTTTCCAGGAGTCTCCGACGCATGCGTAGTTATATTTTGCCACGTCTGTCTCCTTTCCTGTTATCAGTCTTTCTGTTATCCATTCACTAGATCATGTTGACCTTATCATGTTTACTGGTAACTTTGACCTTGCTGCGTTGCAGTTTCTGAAATCCTCGCTTCGTGTGCCAGATCGCCATTTTATCATGCATTGCAAATCTTTGGTTTCGGCTCTCATTCATACACACTCATCACACATTCCCCCTCTATGATACTTAAATTTTACAGAATTTAAGAATCATTTCTTTGGGTTATATACATAATTCCATTTAAAATCCAATCGCATTCTATATTTATTAACTTCAGGTCTTGTTAATACTAATAATTTTCCATTTACAATTTTCAATAATAAAATGAATATTAGATACCAGCTCATTATCAAAATCAATAACTTTGAGTTTTGGTTATCACTTAGAGTATTATATAAGTCTTCTAATTCCATTGAATTCCTTTTTTATTAACTGGAATTCCTGCCAGAATATGTATAATATCCGCAACATAACAATAATCCATATTATTATAACAAACAAAATTAATATTATGATTACAATTGGATGTATTAATATATTTAAGAATGCAGATGCTTTTGGTGAATATCCCCAAAAGATGTCATACCAATGATGTTCTGTCAATTTGCTTTCTTCATCAGCAATTCGTTGGAATTCACCATTTTGGATCTGTATCCTCACAAACTGTTTCTTGTTCTCAGATATATGTTCCTCTAAATGATTCCTTATTTGTTTATTTCCTTTTATTAATCCTTCTAACCTACTGAGATCTATTCCAATACTTTCATTTATTCTCCCATATTCGAGTGTCAGATCTACAATGGTGTTCATTTGATGAATGGGGAAATATATGCTCTCTGTTTCATTTAAGTGTATATACGTTATATTACATTTTGTTATTATTTCACCCCTTTCCTGTATTTGTCCGTCAGACCAAATTAATGTCTCATTAGCTATGGCTGTTATACAACCTATTCCGTTGTCAATCAGGAGAGTTTTCAATTGTAGTTTCTGTAATCTGCAAATTGCATCAGTGACATTATTTCCACATGGTTCAACTTGTCTAACATCTCCCGGACATATATACCCAAATTCCCATCTTTCACACTTTTTAAGGTTTACTGTACTTTTTACATTTTCCAATCCATTACCCTCATGTTTACACAACATTTTTTCTGATAGTAACACTGGTTTCCATAAATTTTCTCCCAAACGAAATGGAATAGATACTGCTTCACATATCCAATTTTTCTCCGTAATCCTTGTCATTACCAGCGTTTCTGCTTTTATAAACCACATTTCTGGATTCAATTTTACTTCCCTTATTTCTACATATTTTTCTTGATAGGAATTTATCCCTAAATATTTTCTTAGTTTTCCTGTGTGGATAAACATCTCACCATGTTTACCGAGCAGTGCTATTTCCATTTCGTTTCTCCATTGTAACAACATTTGCTGCATTGTTATACAGGAAATGGCCAACGCAATCTTCTTATTGTTTTCCCGCGTTAAATTCATTTCTGTATATATAGTCTTATTCAATTGATCAAATATTTGTTCAGATAAAACAGCTTGTATCAAGTGCCCTCTAAAACTTTGAACAAAATTATCACCTGTCATATGTAACACTTTCCATTGTAAATCCCCCAGTGATGCCAATTTGTTTGCCTGTTTCTCAATATCCCATGAATTTGCAATTCCTACTCCAGTTCCTACACCTCCTAAAATAGTATCAAGTAAATCTCTTTTATTCCTTTTCCATCCCTGTTGGAATTGAAGCATCGTATTTACAAATTTTCCACATTCAGGATATTTCCTTGTAATATTAAAAAGGTATACATTTAAATTTAAATTCCAACTATGTATTTGACCATTTATTATGACTTCTATTGGTTGCTGCCATGTTCTCATTATTCTTGGTTGTTTGGATGGTACTACATGTTCAGTTACTTCTTCTATTTGTAAATATCTCCAAATTAATTTCCTGGATACATTACTTTTGGGATTTTCACACTCCCCCTTATTTGTCCCCTCTAACAAACCCCAAAATGCTATTATTCTTACTTCTCCTTTCTTACAATTATACATAATCTCTTGGTCTTGTATCGTATCTTCCCAATCACTCGTGTTCTTTATTAAATCTAAATATATAGGAAGACATAAATCATGGCTATCACGACATTCACTTTTCATCTTCATTTGTTTTACAATTCCATTTGTGTAGTTTACAGTAATATTTCCCTTAAATAACGTAACTTGTGTCCACCGTCTGATTTCTCCATTGGTTCCCTGTTCTTTCACATTTACCAAATCCATTCCTTTACCATTAACTTGCCAAAGTACCGTCTTAAACCCTATTATCCTACTACTATTGGTACAACTAGTAGTACTTCCGAAATACCTACTTATATTAGATTGTACCCGTAGTATAAGGACAACGTATATTATTCCCATGATTTTAACTGGTTGCGGTGGACCCATTTCTGCGTACCTTCTACGTCAATCAAATACGTAGTGGGTGGTATCCGATCTAAAATTACGTACGGACCTCTCCACCTGGGTCGCAGACAATGTTCCTTCGTTCCCAACTTCAGATACGCCACTTGTTTTCCTATGGAAAACATAGGCACATCATCAATTTTTAATTCAAGTTTCTGTTCATTATCTTTCTTCATTAAATTTCTTATTTCCATTCTGTATTTTTCTCTTTCTATTAAATCCTTTACCCAATTTTCATCAAGTTCTCCCTCTACAAATTCTGTCGGCATTCCCAAACTCATACTAACCCCAAACAATATCTCATAAGGTGACAGCCCAAATTTTCCTATCGGGCTGCTTCTCATGGCCATAAGCACTTTTGGCAACACCTTGCTCCAATTTTTCCCATTTTCTTGAACCATTTTCCTTAGCATGTTTTTAATAGTTTGATTTGCTCTTTCAACCTTCCCAGAACTTTGAGGCCTATATGAGATGTGCAGTTTCCTCTTTATTCCCAAGGCCTCATCCATCTGCTTCATCATGTTGCTGATAAAAGCTGATCCACGATCGCTGCTTATCACCTGTGGGACCCCAAATCTGACAAACATTTCATTAAACAGTTTTCTTACAGTTGTTCTTGCATCATTAGTTTTAGTGGGGAAGGCCTCAATCCAGGAACTGTAATTGTCTATTACTACTAGAAGATATTCAAATCCTTCTGATGTTCTTGGTAATTTATCAATATAATCCATATAAATTATTCCAAATGGTTGCCAATCTTTTACAGGCAATAATATTTCCTCCCTTTTTGAATAATCTCTTTTCACCAAATTACATGGCACACATTGTTTGATTATATCCTTAATCATTTTACTCTTCCCTTTCCAGTTACCAAATTGTTTAGACCTTTCCCACATTTTTGCTTCTCCTTCATGTCCGATTTCATGTATATCCTTCAATAATTGAAAATAGTCTAATTTTTCCATTAATTTCATTACTTTCTTTTCCTTTTTATATTCCTGTTTTACTAATTGATCTATATATTTGTTTCCTTCCTCCTGCCATGTCAATGTTTTTGATTTCGGTGGGTGGGCTTTTATCCACGCAAATTTAACCTTTTCATTTTCTTTTAACAATTGGAATATTCTTTCCCAATGTTCTTTATGTTTTAAATCCTTATTTGAAGCATTTTTAAAATTGTCCTTTGCCCAAAAATTCAAAAATTCTGTTATTCCCCTATAAACATATTCAGAATCCATTATAATTATTGGTCTTCTCTCCCCCTCTAGTGGTGGAATATTCTCCAAATATTCCAGCACTTCTCGTACTGCCACAATTTCAGCCTCTTGGGCTGAAAGTGTGTTTCCAACTGTCCCCACTTGTTCCTTTTTCCTATTAGGGTTCCACCATCCCCATGTTGTAATCCTATTACCATTCTGATACCATGACGCACCATCTGTAAAATATACATCTTCTTCTGGTTTTACTTCAGTTAATTCTATCTTCCTATTTTGATTCATAAATTCTTGTATCGCACATTCATGTGTGTGTGGATTTAATACCGGTAAGATCTTATCTTCCGTTTGTAGTGTTTCTACACCTAAACCCTTTTTATTCAGAAATACAATCCATTGTGCCAATTTCGTATTAGACACCCCCCCATTTTTCCTTCCAGTATATATTTTAATACCCCATGCTTTGACTGAATAATAATCTGATTCGTTCCTGTAATATACTCCCAAGCCTCCAATGCCCACATAACTGTTAAAGCTGCTTTTTCACATTCATTATATTTCATTTCAGGTTTAGTTAATTTTCGACTAATATAAGCATTCGGCTGCATTTTCCCTTCCTCATCCTTCTGGTATAACCCTGCCGAGATCGTATTTAATGTCCAAAAAGGTCTAATAAAGAATGGTTTCTCCGGATTAGGTTGCCACAATTTTATATTTCGTATTACCCAAAGCTTTAACAGATCCAAATCCTTTTGGTGGTTTTCTGTCCACTCCCATTTTGCTCCTTTCTTTAATAGGTCATACATTCTCGCCGTTAACTCTGCGTAATTTGGTATATGTGCACGTACAAATCCAAATGCTCCTAAAAGAATTCTCAGTTCTGCAATAGTTTTAGGGGCCTGTATTCCACATAATGCTTCTATTCTGTTTTGTTCAATCACTCTCCCTCCTGCTTCCAAAGTTATTCCAAGATATTTAACCCTTTGTTGTGCTATCTGAGCTTTTTCTAAGTTAACCTTGAACCCCGTATCTCGTATTAATTCTAACACTCTTTTTGTCCATTCTTCTATGTCTGTTGGGTTTGTACCAATAACTAAGACGTCATCCACGTATGACGTCACCCATTCTTTGTCTTCCGGACTCAATTTGTTCAACATATCTTTTACTACAGAATGCGCAATGGCCGGGCTATTATGTAGGCCTTGTGGAACCCTAGTAAAAGTATATTGATTTCCATCCAATGTAAAAGCAAACCTATCCTGGCTCTCTTTTGCTAATGGTATGGCAAAAAAAACAGTTAGAAAGGTCAAGGGTTGAATAATATTGGGCCTTATTTCCAATTTTTGATATGACTTCTGTGATATTTGCCACTACTGGAGCCATTCTGGGTGTGGCTTCATTAATTTTTCTATAATCTACCACCAATCTCCAGGATTTTCCATCTGATTTCTGAACTGGCCATACTGGTGAATTATATTTACTCACTGTTTTTTGTACCACCCCTTGTTTTTCTAACTCCCTTACTGTTTCTAAAATTCCTGTTACTGCTTGTTTGGAGAGGGGATACTGCTTCTGTGGAGGCACATACTTTCCAATAATCTCGACCGTGGTGTTTTTCACTTTCCCGCAGTCGTATTTACTGGTAGCATGTACTCCCGGTACCTTTTGATCCCATTCCTCTCTGGTTTTAATATCCTTAATCCTGTACCCATATATTTTCCCTTCAGTCTTATACTCATATAAAGCATTTCCCTCTGGTTGGAACCAGATGCCATATTTTGTCATTATATCCATTCCAAGTATCATTTCCTCAGTAGCTTCTGGATCCCATATAAAGGATCCTTTCAATGGTTTTCCTGCTACAAAAATTGTTCCTAATATTAATTTTTTTAATTGTTTTTCTCCAGAAGTGAATTCTACCGGGATTGTTTTTAAGATTCTCGCTCCTGGTATCCATGTTTTTGTTAAGGAAACATCTGCACCAGAATCTAAAAGAGATGTCCTAACTTGTCCTTTCATGTCTGTGGTTTTAATAAAATATCTAGGGTCACCAGGCATCTGTATCGTTTTCCCCCTATACTGCCATACACCTGGTTTTCTTATTGTTTTTAATTGGGCAGTGGGGCACCCCTAAGAGCATTTTTTTTCTATTTCTCTTGCTTCCTCCAGCAACTCCTCATATTTAGAGGGTGCCGTGGGTTCAGTCTTGGGTTCATCTTCTATAATGACTACCCTCTTTATCTTTCCTTGTGTCAATTCAGGGGTTGTACTTCCTGATTTATTGCTCCACATTTTTTTCTCTTTTGGTTTTACTCTTGCAAGTTTTTCTAACGTTTCTGTATCTATCCCATCCAGTTTGCTCATATCCCACCCCATATCCTTTAATTGTCTCCATATTTGTACTCTTCTTGGCACTCCTTCTGTGTTCTTAGGGGAGGTTTCTTCCGGGGTTTTCCCCTGCCATCTTTTCACTTGCTTTATCCTTGTCTTTACTGACGATCCCAATTCTCTCTGTACCTCTTTTAACAACTCCTTAATTTCCTGCCATGTCTTCCTTATAGTTTCACTCCTTAACCCAATCATCCTTTTTACCTCATTATTCAATCCTTCATAAGCCATTTCCCACACAGTCGGGTCTGCTTCTGCTGATTCCATTAATTCCTCTGGCCCTCCTGTTATTACTTCTTCGTAATTTCCCTGTCCTGGGTTTGCTCTTTGCCGTATTTCATTTCTAGTCCACATGAGCCCACATAAATAGGCTCCAGTTGCATTACGAATATACCAATCTATAGGAAGCTCGTTATATTCTTGTTCCCAAGTAAACACCTCTTTTCTCCCTCTTCCAGCTCCATTATCTTTTACAAACTTCCTCAATGCTATCCCAATCCCACTTATTTCTACATCGTCACTAAAATCATTCATGCCTGTGATCATTCTGCCTAGTCTCATATATTCTTCACTGCTCAAATTTTGTTTTTGTCCTTCTATCCACAATTTATAGGCCCATTTTACTAATCCATTCTTAGGTGGAGGCCCTAATTTTTCTGCCAACCTGAAAAGTTCTGCTTGTGTTATCGGTTCTGTGGTTTCTGCCACAGTCCTTTGTGTACCCCCAACTTGTTGGGGCATTCTATGTGTTACCGTAGTTTTCCTGTATGCTTTTATTCTATTCCTCAATATAGGGTCACAGGCTGGGTCAAACCTACATTCATCATAACAACATTCAGGAAAGTTAGGTGATTTCCCGACTGTCGAAACCACACGGGAATAGCAGTTTATTTTAACTGGATCCCGTTTATTCATCAGCCTTCCGTCTGTCAAGGCTGTACAGGACAAGCAGCTTATTTTAGCTGGGTCCTGCTCCTTCAACTCTTTTATTAATTTTTGTAGCATTTCCACTTGTTCCCTCAATATATTATTTTCTTCCATCACTGCTTCACTGCCCCATGTCTCTGCCTTCAAATTTTTTATTCTTTGGGCCATTTCTTCCTTTTCTTGTTCTCCTTTTACTGAGTCCTGTATACGATTCAAATTCTCAACTGTTAAAGTTGAGATCCTTAAATTCTGATCCATAATCTGTCCCTGCATCTGTTTCATTTTCTCTTCCATTTGCATAATAGTTTCCAATGCCAGTGCCAGGCAAAAGATTGTCTGGTCTTCCGTTACATTTCCTTTAAATAGCATGGTATGCATCCCCAGCATGCATTTTCCTATTTGACTCTCATCTGGACTTTCCTTACAATCCAGAATTTGTGCTTTTCCTTTCTCAAAAGCTTTTGCTTTTTCCTCAGTGTCTAGAACCCTTCGCTTTAGGCCATATAGCCATTCCTTAGCTTTTTCTCCCCAGTCCTTCTCATTATATGGATCCATTATTTCCCCTTTGTCATCCAAGAAGGGAGACACCAGTGTAAAGTCCTCATGCATTGTTTTCTTATTCCGTTTAAACATTTCTTTCTTTTCGTGCCTGGGCCCTCCTGGCACCACACCCCTGTCTCTTTCCCTTGTTGAGCAGACTCCGAGCCACTCCCTTGGATCCCGCCTTCGTCGCCAAATATGTGATGCGTCTCTAGTGGTCCGTAACCAGAGAGAAGTGTATGCTCGGAACCAAACCCAAACAAGCCCATAAAGAGAGACAGAGAACCAGATCTGGATTTCTGCACTATTCATATAATATTTATTCTAATAAGTACATAATACAATCAGAGGGATCCCATTCACTCATTCACTCATTCCATACTCACACGCAGCCTACTCCCGATTTGGTTGATCAGTCCAGTCGTAGAGGCGATGGACACATCTTGCAGCTGATCAATGATGTGTAAATATCAGTCCCAAAGTTCTGGTTTTTTATCCTCTTTCCAGGAGTCTCCGACGCATGCGTAGTTATATTTTGCCACGTCTGTCTCCTTTCCTGTTATCAGTCTTTCTGTTATCCATTCACTAGATCATGTTGACCTTATCATGTTTACTGGTAACTTTGACCTTGCTGCGTTGCAGTTTCTGAAATCCTCGCTTCGTGTGCCAGATCGCCATTTTATCATGCATTGCAAATCTTTGGTTTCGGCTCTCATTCATACACACTCATCACACAAACTGATTACAAGCAGAGACACAATGCTGTAGCACAAATGATCCACTGGAACTTGTGCCAAAAGTATCATCTGCCAGTGGCAAAGAACTGGTGGGATCACAAGCCAGAAAAAGTTGTTGAAAACGAACAGGCAAAACTACTTTGGGACTTCAGGCTTCAGACTGAGAGAAAACTGGAGCATAACACCCCTGACATTACAATTGTTGAGAAAGAGAAGGTGTGGATCATTGACGTTGCTATTCGAGGTGACAGCAGAATTGAGGAGAAACAGTTGGAGAAACTCACCAGATATGAAGATCTGAGAATTGAACTACAGTGACTCTGGCGAAAACCAGTGAAAGTGGTCCCAGTCATCCTTGGCACACTGGGCGCGGTGCCAAAAGATCTCAGCGGGCACCTAAAAACCATTGGCATTGACAAGATATCCATCTGCCAACTACAAAAAGCCACTTTACTGGGGTCTGCTCGCATAATTCGCCAATACATCACGCAGTCCTAGGTGCTTGGGAAGTGCCCGACTAGTGATTTCCAGCTTGGGTGAAGTGAAAGCAGGAACTTTTCTCGGAGCACACGGCGAGAGATAGAAGCAGGAACCTTTTCTAGAGCACACGGCGAGAGATAGAAGCAGGAACCTTTTCTAGAGCACACGGCGAGAGATAGAAGCAGGAACCTTTTCTAGAGCACACAGTGAGAGATAGAAGCAGGAACCTTTTCTAGAGCACACGGTGAGAGATAGAAGCAGGAACCTTTTCTTAGAGCACACGGCGTGAGGTAGAAGCTTTCTCAGACCAATCAGAGCAGCGGACCAATAGGAATTAGCCACACCCTCAGGGAGGAGGAGTTACTCTGCTCAGTAGGGCTTAAATAGGAGCTCAAGTGGGAGGAGTTAGTCAGTTCCAGCTTGGGTGAAGTGAAAGCAGGAGCTTTTCTCGGAGCACACGGCGAGAGATAGAAGCAGGAACCTTTTCTAGAGCACACAGCGAGCGATAGAAGCAGGAACCTTTTCTAGAGCACACGGCGAGAGATAGAAGCAGGAGCCTTTTCTAGAGCACACGGCAAGAGATAGAAGCAGGAACCTTTTCTAGAGCACACGGCGAGAGATAGAAGCAGGAACCTTTTCTTAGAGCACACGGCGTGAGGTAGAAGCTTTCTCAGACCAATCAGAGCAGCGGACCAATAGGAATTAGCCACACCCTCAGGGAGGAGGAGTTACTCTGCTCAGTAGGGCTTAAATAGGAGCTCAAGTGGGAGGAGTTAGTCAGTTCCAGCTTGGGTGAAGTGAAAGCAGGAGCTTTTCTCGGAGCACACGGCGAGAGATAGAAGCAGGAACCTTTTCTAGAGCACACAGTGAGCGATAGAAGCAGGAACCTTTTCTAGAGCACACGGCGAGAGATAGAAGCAGGAGCCTTTTCTAGAGCACACGGCGAGAGATAGAAGCAGGAACCTTTTCTAGAGCACACGGCGAGAGATAGAAGCAGGAACCTTTTCTTAGAGCACACGGCGTGAGGTAGAAGCTTTCTCAGACCAATCAGAGCAGCGGACCAATAGGAATTAGCCACACCCTCAGGGAGGAGGAGTTACTGTGCTCAGTAGGGCTTAAATAGGAGCTCAAGTGGGAGGAGTTAGTCAGTTCCAGCTTGGGTGAAGTGAAAGCAGGAGCTTTTCTCGGAGCACACGGCGAGAGATAGAAGCAGGAACCTTTTCTAGAGCACACAGTGAGCGATAGAAGCAGGAACCTTTTCTAGAGCACACGGCGAGAGATAGAAGCAGGAGCCTTTTCTAGAGCACACGGCGAGAGATAGAAGCAGGAACCTTTTCTAGAGCACACGGCGAGAGATAGAAGCAGGAACCTTTTCTTAGAGCACACGGCGTGAGGTAGAAGCTTTCTCAGACCAATCAGAGCAGCGGACCAATAGGAATTAGCCACACCCTCAGGGAGGAGGAGTTACTGTGCTCAGTAGGGCTTAAATAGAAACGGTCCGCGCGCCTAATGGCGCGCGAAATTAAAAAAAAAATTAAAAAAAAGAGGTACAGTGGGATAAAAAGAAAAAGAAAATATTCATTCATACCCTAGCATCACATCTTTAAAATCCTTACCCTAAAAGCAATATGGAAAGCGAGAACACCTGTATTGTCACATGCAATGTATGCGGCATGTTTATGACCCTACCACAACAGATGCCACATTTTACCTGCCACAAATGCAAGCTTGTGGCTCTCCTGGAGGAAAGGATTAAAAGTCTAGAAGAGAGAGTCAAGACACTGAAGCAGATCAGAGAAGAAGAGAACTTCCTCGACAGCATGGAGGAAACACTTCAAAATGAAGGGATAGAAGAACATCGTACTGTAGTTGCAGAAACTGAGTTATGGAAGCATGTGACCCAAAGGAGCAGGAAGAACAGGAGACATTCGGCACCCTTGCAATTAAACAACCAGTTCCAGATACTCAGTCAGGAGAACAACATATCTGAAGAGTCGACGACAATCTCCACAAATATTACTCCAAGAGGCACTGAGAAACCTCTGGAATGGAGAGGAAGAAATGGTACTGCAAAGAAAAAGAGGAGAGTAGTGGTCATGGGAGATTCACTTTTAAGAGGAACAGAGGCAACTATCTGCAGACCAGACAGAAACTCATGAGAGGTGTGCTGTCTCCCAGGGGCCCGGATCAAAGATGTAACTGATAGCATATCGAGGCTATTCAGTCCTACAGACTACTACCCATTATTACTCATACATGTAGGCACAAATGATACGGCAAAAAAGCACTTTGAAAACATCTACAGAGACTTTGAAGACCTTGGCAGAAAAGTAAAGGAACTGGGAGCACAAGTAGTCTTTTCATCTATCCTTCCGGTGGATGGTCACGATAAAAGTAGAAGGGATAGGATTCTTGAGGTGAACAAGTGGCTACGTCGGTGGTGCCGGCAGCAAGGATTTGGATTTCTGAACCATGGAGAAAACTACCTATATGACGGACTCCTTGCAAGAGATGGGTTGCACCTTACAGGGACAGGAAAGAATGTATTCGGGAAGCGCCTTGCTTCGGTTATTAGGAGAGCTTTAAACTAAAACAAAAGGGGAAGGGTAACAAAAAGTCAAGCAAAAATACTCAGTCAATCAAACCAGGTGATATTCTTACTCCCAGAAATAGTACCAATGAACAAACGCATACATTTTGTAAGGAAAACAGAGGAGGCAAGCTCGCAATAGATATCAATTACAAACTAAAATGCCTCAACACCAATGCCCAAAGCATGAGAAATAAAAAAGGGGAGCTGGAGATCCTGACCCAGGTAGATAAATATGATGTCATAGGTATTACGGAAACCTGGTGGGATAACACACATGAATGGAACACAAACATTGAAGGCTACAACTTGTTTCTGCGAAACAGACTTAACTAAAGAGGAGGGGGTGTTGCGCTGTATGTTAAAAAAGAAATTGTCTCCTCAGAGGTTCAAGTTTCAGAGAGTGGAAGCTCAGTAGAATCGGTATGGGTAAGAATTCAAGGAGAGAGCAACAGAAAGGATACCATTGTAGGAGTCTATTACAGGCCCCCTGGACAAACAGAAGATATGGATGACCTCTTCCTAGACCAGATGGCTAAACTTTCACGAAAGCATGACATAGTGATTATGGGAGACTTTAACTACCCAGACATTTGTTGGGAATCTCGCTCAGGAAAAAGTCACAAGTCTAATAAGTTCTTATCCTCTCTCGCTGACAATTTCATGTACCAAAAGGTGGTGGAGGAAACAAGAGGATTGGCTATCCTTGATCTAATTCTTATCAACAGAGAGGAAATGGTTGAGGATATC
Source organism: Aspidoscelis tigris stejnegeri (assembly GCA_023333525.1). NCBI lineage: Eukaryota > Metazoa > Chordata > Lepidosauria > Squamata > Teiidae > Aspidoscelis > Aspidoscelis tigris. The sequence goes on from JALMGA010000002.1 coordinate 95,254,113, forward strand.
AGAGTTTCTGGGGCATTGGGAGGCAGCGATCATGTTATCCTTGAATTCTGGATAATAAGGGAAGGAAAGCATGAGAGGACTCAGACTTCAAAGTTGGACTTCAGACGGGCAGATTTTGATGGACTCCGGAGGAGGTTAGGAGGGATCAAATGGTTAAATGTACTAAAGGATAGAAATGTCCAAGAAGGATGGGATACTTTAAGAAATGCAATATTAGAAGCGCAATCATTAACAATTCCTCAAAGAAGGAAGAATGGAAAACATCTAAAGAGACCAGGGTGGATAAACCTAGAACTTAAAAACTTGATAAAAAAGAAAAAAGAAATGTTTAAGAAATGGAAGGAGGGATACATATCTAAGGAGGAATATAATGAAATCAGTACAATCTGCAGGGCAAGTATCAGAAAAGCTAAAGCTAAAAATGAACTGAGGCTTGCAAGAGAGACTAAAAACAATAAAAAAGGGTTTTGGGGATATGTCAACAGCAAAAGAAAAGTCAAAGAGGTTTTGGGAAGTCTGCAGGGAGAGAATGGAGAAGTGATCGAAAGTGATCTTGAGAAGGCAGAGATTCTGAACTCCTATTTTGCATCTGTTTTTTCCAAGAGGGATAATGTGCATGCAACAGTCCTTCACTGTACTGATGAAGGACTAGGAGAATCAAGACACAAAATCAACACTGAGAGAGTAAGGGAACGCTTAGCTAACTTAAACGAATTTAAGTCCCCAGGTCCAGATGGATTACATCCTAGGGTACTGAAGGAATTAGCAGAGCTAATTGCTGAACCACTTGCTGTAGTCTTTGAGAAGTCATGGAGAACAGGAGAAGTCCCAGACGATTGGAGAAGGGCAAACGTTGTTCCTATCTTCAAAAAAGGGAAGAAGGTAGACCCAGGGAACTACAGGCCTGTTAGCCTGACTTCAATACCAGGAAAGATTCCCGAACAAATTATTAAACAACACATATGTCAGCATTTGGATAGGAATTCAATAATTAACAGTAGTCAACATGGGTTTGTATCAAACAAGTCGTGGCAGACCAACTTGATTTCATTTTATGACAAAATCACTGAATGGGTTGATCAAGGAAATGCAGTAGACATAGTATTTCTTGAATTCAGCAAAGCATTTGACAAAGTGTCTCATGCGATCCTTATTGAAAAATGGATCAAATATGGGTTTGACAAGGCAACTATAAGGTGGATTCAAAACTGGCTTAGTAATCGTACTCAAAGAGTGGCTTTAAATGGCTGCACATCCAAATGGAGGGAAGTGTCAAGTGGAGTACCACAAGGTTCTGTCCTGGGCCCAGTTATGTTTAATGTTTTTATAAACGATCTGGACGAGGGAGTTGAAGGGAAACTGATCAAATTTGCTGATGACACAAAGCTAGGGGGGATTGCAAACACCAGAGAAGAGAGAGAGAGGATTCAAAAAGATTTAGAGAAACTCGAACAATGGGCTGCAACTAATAAAATGGTATTTAACAAAGAAAAATGCAAGGTTCTGCACCTGGGCAAGAAAAATGAAAAAAGCACATATACAATGGGAGGAATTCGGCTGAGCAGCAGCACATGTGAAAAAGACTTGGGTGTCCTGGTAGATCATCAACTGAACATGAGTCAACAGTGCGAGGCAGCTGCAAAAAAGGCAAACGCAATCCTGGGGTGTATTAGGAGAAGCATAGAGTCCAGATCACGTGAAGTTATTATCCCCCTCTACTCTACCTTGGTCAGACCTCATCTGGAGTACTGTGTCCAGTTCTGGTCACCCCAGTTTAAAAAAGACGCTGACAAGCTGGAGCAGGTTCAAAGGAGAGCTACCAAGATGGTGAACGGTCTGCAAACCATGTCCTATGAGGAACGGCTTAAGGAACTAGGAATGTTTAGTCTATCAAAAAGAAGACTGAGAGGAGACATGATAGCTGTCTACAAATACCTCAAGGGTTGTCACAGGGCAGAGGGATCAGCCCTGTTCTCACTCTCTCAAGGAAGGATAAACCTAGAACTTAAAAACTTGATAAAAAAGAAAAAAGAAATGTTTAAGAAATGGAAGGAGGGATACATATCTAAGGAGGAATATAATGAAATCAGTACAATCTGCAGGGCAAGTATCAGAAAAGCTAAAGCTAAAAATGAACTGAGGCTTGCAAGAGAGACTAAAAACAATAAAAAAGGGTTTTGGGGATATGTCAACAGCAAAAGAAAAGTCAAAGAGGTTTTGGGAAGTCTGCAGGGAGAGAATGGAGAATGGACTAGAAACAATGGGGTGAAACTGCAGGGGAAAAGATTTAGTTTAGATGTTAGGAAAAAATTTCTAACAGTAAGAGTGATCAACCAGTGGAACAGGCTGCCACGGGAGGTGGTTGGTTCCCCTTCGATGGAGGTCTTCAAGCAGAGACTGGACGGCCATCTGTCTGAGATGGTTTAGGAGATCCTGCCTTGAGCAGGGTTTGGACTCGATGACCCAGGAGGTCCCCTCCAACTCTACCATTCTATGATTCTATGATTCTATGATATAATACGAAATCCAGCATAGTCATCTCATTTGCTGTGTGTAACTGTTGTTTTGTTGTTTTACATAATGATAATAATATATAATATATAATATAAAAAATAATAGAAGGCAAAGTGGACATGGAAAAGACCTGGTGTTGGCTTACGAATGGAACATTGAAAAAGGAACCAGAAGGACTGATTCTTGCTGTGCAAGAACAAGCAATAAGAACAAATGACATCAAAGCCAGAATTGAAACATCAGTAGAAGATCCAAAGTGCCGACTCTGCAAAGAAGTGGATGAAACAATTGACCATATACTCAGCTGCTGCAAGAAGATGGCACAAACTGATTATAAGCAGAAACACAATGCTGTAGCACAAATGATCCACTGGAACTTGTGCCAAAAGTATCATCTGCCAGTGGCAAAGAACTGGCGGGATCACAAGCCAGAAAAAGTTTTTGAAAATGAACAGGCAAAACTAATTTGGGACTTCAGGCTTCAGGCTGACCGAAAATTGGAGCATAACACTCCTGACATTACAATCGTTGAGAAAGAGAAGGTGTGGATCATCGACCTTGCTATTCGAGGTGACAGCAGAATTGAGGAGAAACAGTTGGAGAAACTCACCAGATATGAAGACCTGAGAATTGAACTTCAACAACTCTGGTGAAAACCAGTGAAAGTGGTCCCAGTCATCCTCAGCACACTGGGTTTTCTTGTGAATTTTGACACGCCGTGCTCAGAAGGTTCGCCATCACTGCACTAGGCCAAACTGGCTCACGTGCCATGACACCATCTTCAAACATTGCCAAGTGAAGGCAAAGGGAACCAGGGGTGTGGGGAGGTCACTTTACACAATTTGACCTCTAGCCACAATCCCCTTTTGAGTGAACACTACTGTTTGCACCTCTCTGATGATGATGCGTGTGACTGCGCATGACACCATCACACATGTGAATAGCTGTCTGCTGCACACTGCAGGCTAAAATGGTAGTGGGTTTTCCCTTGCCTCTTGGATGAGACTTCCTACTTGGGAGCTGCATAAAGCTGTTGAAGGGAGCTGGGACTCTCAGGTAAAGCATCTAGCAGGCCCATGCCTGTACAGCTGCTGGTGTTTTGACAAACTGCAAGTTGGCACATCCCTATACATTATATCTTTTTAACAAGCCCCTGCTGTCTATTGTGGGATATGGTTCATAGTTTCACATTGCTTTGCTGAGGTAATTTTTTCCCTCCCTTCTTGGTGCTCCTATTAAATAACTTTGCCAGCTCAGGCAAGAACCATATGGTCTTATTTACAGATGTGAGTTGCCATGTTTTTACAGCTGGCCAGCCTCTCTTTTTAAGTGCAGATTTTATCCATTTTATACTCTAGCTGGATGGCAAATCATAAAACCTTGGCAGTTTACACTAGAATGATGCTTGACATGCTTCCAAATCAAAGTTGTTTGCAGGCTGTTTTAGAAAAAAAAATGCAGCAGTATGTTGGCAGTTTAAATTCACAATATGTAAATTTTTAAAATCGTGGTAAGAGAAGCAACCCAAGAGTCTCCCTTATATGACCGAGCCTGGAAAAGTCTGAAACTATCCATGGTTTTCATTCTTCCCCTTGTGCGTTTTTAATATTTTATTGTACTGTGTAATTGTACCAGATTAAAAAAGAATCTCCAGTCCAGGAAAGTAGCATAGCAGCAGACCACCGTATAGCAGATTTCAGTGGAAGTTATAAAGGTTTTGTTGTAGTAAATAAATGAACTGCAATTTGGGTGTAACAGGCAAAAGGGCTCATTTCCTTGTTCTGAATGGATTAAGTTACAAGTTCAGTTAAATGCACTTAGGCTGAGTCCCCAAAAGATTTATTTGCCTCTCTACTGTCCCTCTACTGTCACTCTATTCAAGCAGACCTTAAAAGTGCCATGCAAATCAGGAATAAGCGTCCGCATGAGGCTCAGCAAAATGTGCGTTTTTAACGCACCTTCCGTTCCCATGGGAGCTGTGTTTTCTTTGCGCGCATCTTTTTCTCCCCGCCCCTGCTCTTGTTGATAGGGTGTCCGTGGGAATGGTGAGGGACTGCGCTCGGCGTGGCCACAACCAGGAAGACAACCCTTGACAAGTCCAAAGGAAAAATAGCCATCAGTTCTCTGTTCATCTCCCAGATCTTCCGCCCCCTGAAATGGCTTCTCGTGCTGGCAAAGGCAGTGGCTTCAGCTAGTGGCCGCGCAATCACTCATTCACTCACCACTTTCCTTGTTATCGCTGTCAAAATCCACCCCCCTACAGTAGCAATAATCCACCCACAGAGATTGCAACCATGTTGCAATTCTGCGCGATTCTGGCTCTTTAGTTCTGAGCTTTAGAAAGGGAAGCTGCTTGTGTTATTGCTGTGTGTGTAGGTGGCAATCCCCGCGCCTTTTGCCACGGAGCGTCCCCAAGGTAAATGTTGCGAGGAAAACCCACAACTTCCAAAAAGAGTGCTGAATATTTTATTTAAAGGACACTTTTTTTGTTGTGGGTTTTCCTCGTTTTGTAGCGCTGGAAGCTCTTTAAAAACCCTGGCATGGGTGCGTTCAAAGGCAAAAGCAGATTATTAGCAGACTTTAAATTCCTTGGGGACAGGGCCTTAGTTGCTTAACATCTCATGGCTTATCTTCACATGCTTGAGAAAACACAAATGCATTGCTGAGGAAGCAATGCTTGCTGTTTCATTGCTGTTCAGAATTTGTGGTTCTGCGCACACCAAGTGGATGGAGCATTTTAGGGCCGTGTCTTCACGGCAACCTTATCTCGGATTCAAAACGTTTTCAATCCTTGGAGTCCGCACGGCAGTTTGGCTTAACACACTTTCTCCGTGTTAAACCACCCCAAAGCGTGGTGAATCTCAATCCTGATTTCAGCAGGTCTCACTTCGGATCATGTGCTTGAAACGTTTTACATTTCTTACTGTGGGGACCGTACTGTGTTAAGGGATGAGAATCCATGTTTAGGATTTCCCTCCCCCAATAGCTTGCTTCCAAAGATAGTGATTTCATTGAAAAATTCCACCCTCAAAACAGCCACTATAAAAATCCAGTCCTTAAAGCTACAGTGTAGCGATCTTGCCACTTCACACCTTAATAACAATGTTGCAGTTTTGCGCAATTCTAGCTCTTTGAAAGTTCTGACCTTTAAAAAAGGGAAAGGAAAGGAAAGCCCTGGAGGTTCTGTTTTAAAGGCTTGTGCTGTGAAGGGGGTTTGAGTTGCTGTTGCTGCTGCTGTGTGCCCTGGGATATGGGGAGAGGAGGGGAAAGAATCGCTGGCTGCTGGTGCCTGTTTTTCATCCATCCAGGCAAGCGGCAGCCACCCAGCCACCCAGCTAGGCTCCGGGAAGGGGTCTGTTATGGGTGGCACGTCCATGCCAGGAGGAAGAGGGCAGGGCAGCCCTGCAAAGCGGCTTTTAAAAAGTAGCCACTTGAGTCCCCCCCTTGAACGTGATTAAGTTAAAAGTAATGGGAACAGGCAAATTTGCATTTGCATCTGGTTCTATTATTTCAATTTAGGGAAAGCGAAATAAGCTTGCTGTGGGGATTCCGCCTAGGAATGGGCACAACCTCCCTTATACCAGCCTTGAGACCCTTTGCCAGAGTGGTATAACAGTAAATGTGGGAAGGTCCGTAGCTGCTTGCCTAGGCTTTGGCTAATGAAGCAATTATTTTCTATGCACAATATCGTTTTGATCTATTTTTCATTTTGTATTCATGTAGTTTAATTCCTGTAATCCACCCTAAGACCTCAGAGGGTAAGACAGAATATAATTGTAATCCATCCATCCATCCATCCATCCATCCATCCATCCATCCATCCATCCATCCATCCATCCATCCATCCATCCATCCATCCATCCATCCATCCATCCATCCTTCCTTCCTTCCTTCCTTCCTTCCTTCCTTCCTTCCTTCCTTCCTTCCTTCCTTCCTTCCTTGCCCTTGATGGTATGGGTAACAATGCTACAGGCATTACAGATTGAAACCGTGGGCCTGTCTGCACTCGCTGGTCTGGTCTGGTATAATAATACCATACCAGGCCAGTAAGGTTCTGGCACGGTGGCAGCCATTTGTACTACAGTCTCTAAACTAGCCCCATCCCTGGCCAGCAGTGCTTGTAGTATAAACAGCCAACCCATGGCTGCCCAGCTTGCCAAGGCAACATCCAAAGCAACATCCAGTGTGTGTGTATGTGGGGGATAGGCCAGAAATTGGCTGTGTGATGCTGATGGCTGGCCCTTCTCCACACCAGAACCATGCCAGGGAGCGTGCCTATGGGAGACAACTTCACACTGGCTGCCTGAACATTCCACACAATAAACTGCTCCAGCAATCCACTATGCAAATGGCTGGTCTGTGGTGTGGGAAGCTCCACACTATTTTACCAGGCTCAGAAATGTGCCCTAAAATGTGCCCCAGTGAACCCATCAGCTTATAACTTTGGAGGTCGAGAAACTTTCATTCCCAGCCCCTGGAGTTGGGCAAGAATAGGTTCTGGTGGAGCAGACAGACTTCATATTGTGTACCAAGGCATTTGGTGCAAAAGTAACCCTTAAAACTACTTTAGGGTCCAAACTTAGAGGAGGTCTGTGGCTGAAAGTGATTTATTGAGCAAAAATTATTTTATTCATTTTCCTTATGGAACAGGTTAGCCCATCTCTATAATGTCAGTTCTTCTGCTGAATTAAATGTCACAGTTTCCTCTTTATTTGTTTTGAGTATGCTAATAAAAATCATTTGCTGTGCACAATACTTTCTGCAGCATCACATCAGTCTTGCAAACCATGCAATTATATTGCAGAACCTTACAATGCACCCAGAGGTTTGCTCATATTACTTATACCACTAAGCAAATGGGCTAATCATGCATAGTTCCTTCAAAATCCTTACATTCCACCAATGTATTATTTTTTTTCAACAGATGACCTTTATTTGGAGTTTTAAGGTTTATTGTATTCTTCTCTCAGCAGCAAACATATACAAACTTCATGGAATCTGAACAATCCACGTAAATAATTCCCAGCTGTATGGGGGGGGGGGAATCACAGAAGTAGCTAATATACTTGTTCCCTCCCACACCATTTTCCTTTTGTTTCTTGTCTCTTTAGATTGTAAGCCTGAGAGCAGGGACCTGTCTGAGATTAATATAATATTGTAGAATCATAGAATGGTAGAGTTGGAGGGGACCTCCTGGGTCATCGAGTCCAACCCCCTGCTCAAGGCAGGATCTCCTAAACCATCTCAGACAGATGGCCGTCCAGTCTCTGCTTGAAGACCTCCATCGAAGGGGAACCAACCACCTCCCGTGGCAGCCTGTTCCACTGGTTGATCACTCTTACTGTTAGAAATTTTTTCCTAACATCTAAACTAAATCTTTTCCCCTGCAGTTTCACCCCATTGTTTCTAGTCCTTCCTTGAGAGAGTGAGAACAGGGCTGATCCCTCTGCCTTGTGACAACCCTTGAGGTATTTGTAGACAGCTATCATGTCTCCTCTCAGTCTTCTTTTTGGTAGACTAAACATTCCTAGTTCCTTAAGCCGTTCCTCATAGGACATGGTTTGCAGACCGTTCACCATCTTGGTAGCTCTCCTTTGAACCTGCTCCAGCTTGTCAGCGTCTTTTTTAAACTGGGGTGACCAGAACTGGACACAGTACTCCAGATGAGGTCTGACCAAGGTAGAGTAGAGGGGGATAATAACTTCACGTGATCTGGACTCTATGCTTCTCCTAATACACCCCAGGATTGCGTTTGCCTTTTTTGCAGCTGCCTCGCACTGTTGACTCATGTTCAGTTGATGATCTACCAGGACACCCAAGTCTTTTTCACATGTGCTGCTGCTCAGCCGAATTCCTCCCATTGTATATGTGCTTTTTTCATTTTTCTTGCCCAGGTGCAGAACCTTGCATTTTTCTTTGTTAAATACCATTTTATTAGTTGCAGCCCATTGTTCGAGTTTCTCTAAATCTTTTTGAATCCTCTCTCTCTCTTCTCTGGTGTTTGCAATCCCCCCCAGCTTTGTGTCATCAGCAAATTTGATCAGTTTCCCTTCAACTCCCTCGTCCAGATCGTTTATAAAAACATTAAACATAACTGGGCCCAGGACAGAACCTTGTGGTACTCCACTTGACACTTCCTTCCATTTGGATGTGCAGCCATTTAAAGCCACTCTTTGAGTACGATTACTAAGCCAGTTTCTGTTGCTCTCTCCTTGAATTCTTACCCATACCGATTCTACTGAGCTTCCACTCTCTGAAACTTGAACCTCTGAGGAGACAATTTCTTTTTTAACATACAGCGCAACACCCCCTCCTCTTTAGTTAAGTCTGTTTCGCAGAAACAAGTTGTAGCCTTCAATGTTTGTGTTCCATTCATGTGCGTTATCCCACCAGGTTTCCGTAATACCTATGACATCATATTTATCTACCTGGCTCGGGATCTCCAGCTCCCCTTTTTTATTTCTCATACTTTGGGCATTGGTGTAGAGGCATTTTAGTTTGTAATTGATATCTATTGCGAGCTTGTACAGGGCTGAGTACATGTACAGCGCTTTAGAAATAAACTATAATAATAATAATAATATACAGTAAGTACATAAGAACATAGGAGGAGCCTGCTGCATCAGGCCACAGCCCATCTAGTCCAGCATCCTGTTGCACCAATTGCCCATGGGCATCTAAAGCAGAGGCAAGAGCAAACCTTTTCCTGCTCTCACATCCCAACAAGTGACCTTAGAGGCATCCTGCCTGTCCCCTCAGCCTCAAAATGTATTTAGTGTTAGTCTGTCAAGACTGTTAGAGATTATTTGCAAGGAAAGACTTATAGGATTGCATTTTAGTTCAGTGGCAGAGCAATCCTAACTACTCGATGACAGAGGCTTTTTTGTTTTCCAGGCCACCATTTGAATCTATCAGCCCCATGTCTGATATTTTGCAATATTTTTTTTTCCTTTCCAAATCTGTGCTGTCAAAATTACTGCTAGATGTATGGAATTGCTGTATTGACTAAATGAAGCTCTGTTCTGGGGAACGGAGTAACTGTCAACATTTCATAGCCAGTCATTTTGTGAGGTCAGTGCTGCGTGCATAATGACTCTCTAACCCCACCCCAGTCTATGGTGTGTTTCTAAGGCAGTGTTCACACCTAAGGTTTAATCCAGCTTCAGTCCACTTTCAGAGTGAGAGAATTCATCAGCAAAGTGACAAGCTGTTTTCTTTCAGTGTTTAATAATTCAGAAAATTGATCTTTGGGATAGATAATATGGAAAGAAAATTACTGCTCACTTTACTTATGTGTCCCCTCACTCTCAAGGTGACTAAAGCTGGATTAAACCTTAGGTGTGACCACAGCCTGAGAAGAAAGTACTTAGAAGACCCCAAAACAGTGTGGAGTATCCTGCCTCACTTGGATCCTTGGCCAGGCATTAATCTACCCAGGAACTGGTAGAGAAGACCATAAAGTTCCTTGTCTATACACATCTTTTGAAGCCACATCTATGCAAAGAGGGAGGTGTAGAATGAGAAGTCTGCCTCAGCCCGTCCCAAGATGAACTGCCTCAGCCCATCCCAGGATGGCCACACTCGTGTTCTGGGTATAGAGCACAAAATCGTGCTCTACACCTGGCCCAAGGTGTTTGCGGCCATCCCCAGCCATTCAGGAGGGAGTGCATTCTCCCATTGGGCGGGCTTGTCATGTTTCTTCCCCCGGGTTCCTGTGGGTTCTAGGTGACTGGATTGGATCCCCTACAGCAGCAGGAACCCCCCCCCCAAGCATGGGCCTACGTGGGGACGCGCGTGTGCACGAGGCACTTACCTTGTTGCTGGCGGGTTCCAAAGTTGGCAGCTAGCCAATCAAAGCCGGCGTCCTGCCCCCGCTCCTTTTCGGGCTAGGACATGAGGGCACAGGTGCCCCTTCCGCACTCAGGCAGGTAGGAATATGGCTGTGGTGCGAAAAGGCCTTTGGTAATTGCTTAATGCTTTTTAGCAAGATATCAGACTTCTAGGGAAGGGTTTTTTCTCCTCCATGCTTAGCTGATTAAGCAGGCAAGTTGAGCAAATTTACTTTCTAAACGATTAGAATCAGGAAATCTGATGAAGAATTTGAAGACTGAAGAAATTGGAGGCTGCATCTCCACTTACCATTAGATGTGTCTACTGCCTGATTTCCGGCCGAGGGAAGATGGTGGATTAACATCTCTGTGCAGGGTCCTATTCACACTTAGGCCTCTGGTAGTTAATTAAGACAACTCTGGTACAGATTAGGGGTGTGCACCAATGCAGTTTTCAAATTTGTTTTGATTAGAATATTTGAATATCCGAATTCATACGAATAAAGAAAAAATGAATGTCTGGACATTCAAACTGATACAAATACATTAGTATCTATTCATATGAATATTCTATATGTATTTGATGATATGAATCTCATATGCATCCATACGTGTCCCAATTTTTATCCCATATGAAGACATAAGGTGACCCCAGAAGGGTCCCCAATAATGGTGCACGAGACAGGATTGTTCCAGGAAAGAATCAGCGTTTATTACCTGCAGGTCACGCAGTCATGATCATTCATAAAGTACTGCGTGGACTCCATTTCCACTGGCAGTCTTTTATACAAATTCCAGATAGGTGTGTTTCTTCTTCATCATCAGATAAAAGTACTCAAATTAATATTATTTTCAATACACAACAAGTGGGTGGAGACAGGGCCAAAACCTTTGCCCTGCCCGTTTGCTATAGCATAAGACATACGTTTCCAAAAGATAAGTAATTCCTGATGTAAGCAGAAAGGAGAGCAAGGGAGAGATAGTTGAAAACAACTTTTATCCCTCCCTATTGCCTTTTCCTATAATCAATATATTGCAAGCATTTATATTATAATTCCTGCTCAAAGCAAAATACTTTTTCTATCCCAGCAATCTTGCTTTTAGACAGAGCTGAGGCGTTTTCGCACGGGGCTGAACGGAACGCGGAAAAGACAGGTGAGGACACGTCATCCGCATTGGCCGCGCGCGGCTTGCGTTCCGACGTGTCCTCACCTGTCTTTTCCGCGTTCGAAATGTAGAGCACTTCGAAGTGCTCTACACGCGTTCCAACGCGGACGAGCCGCCGGCAGCCGTTCGGGAGAAGAAGCGTTCGCGCTTCTTCTGTCTCCCGAACGGCTGCCGGCGCGCCTCCGACGCCGCGCGGCTTTGACAATCAGCTGTTTTTCAAACAGCTGATTGTCGATCTGCCTCCGCGGCTGCCGGCGCGCCCCTGGCCGGCGTTTGCCGGCTAAGGCAGCTTCGGGCGCTTTGACCATTCGCACCCAGACGCTCCGGAACGCGTTTACACGCGTTCTGGCGCGTCTGTGTGTGAACGGGGAAAGCGCCCGAAGCTGGCTTAAGCTTTCCGCCTGAACGCGTTCCGTCTGGAACGCGATTCAGTGCGGAAATGCCTCTGGTCAGTCTCTTCTGTCACTCTGCTAGCCCTGAGTTTCTTGTGGCTAAAGTACCAGATATTCACACCTCATTAGTAATTTGCGCCTATTCTTCTGTGTGTAAAGATAAGAGGAGCTTTAGCTCAAAGCAAGGGGCGTATCTTGCAGGACAGAGACAGGAGGCCCAAACTGTTAGAGTAACGGTTAACTAATATGCTGCCAGTTTTCACTCAAATACGGTTCTTAACATTTTAACTCACACAAGCAAGCAGATTAATACAAAAGCAAAATGCATAATTAAATTTCAAATTTCTTTAGCTTGTTTACTCGTCCTCACATATGCATCCCATATGGATGTGTAGATGCAAATAAGATGTGTACAGATATGTATGTGATGCATATGTATCCGTACACATACAAATGTTTGAATTACTTCTATGAATAATTTGAAATATTTGTATTCATTTGAGTACCAAAAAACAAATCTGGACATTCGATTCAAATTTGAATGTCTGAAGTCATCTGAATTCAGTCGAATAACGATTATCTCAAATAACTGTGCATATCCCTAGTGCAGATAGTCTGTACCAGAGCTGTCCTAATTGCATACCAGAGGCCTAAGTGCGAATAGGCCTCAGCTCTCCTCAGGAGTTTTCTGTGGAGGAAACTTTGGCAGCAAGATTGCTGGTGAGCAAGCAGTTTCTAGCCACGCAAAGCCTAGAAGGGATTGCCTTTTTGGGGTCCAGAAATTGGCTCCAGGGATTTGGAATGGCAAGAAGCCAAGGATATTTAGCAGTTCCTGGCTGCCCAAGTTGGTGTACTTGCACAGGTAGAAGATTAAGGGAGGAAAGAGCTTGATTAAAAGGCTTCATTGCATGCCCAGAAAGCCAAACAAGAAGTTGACAGAGCAAAGTTCTGAAAAACAGACAAAGGGAACTGTAAAACTTTTACTTAGCTAAGAAGAAGATTTAATATTTGAGTTTTTATTAATCCGTTTTGGAATTAATGAAGTTGGCTTGACATAGAGACTAATATGGTGGGAAAATGGACTGTTTAACTTAATAGGAAGCATTTAATTGGAACAATTACTGGAACAAAGAGATAAAGCTCTATGTTACCCCAGGTCTGGAAAGACAGTTGGAACCAAATCCCTGTGACTGTGGAAAAGCAAACTCTGGGATGTCAATAGTTGATATGTTGGTGCTGTTTGCACTTACTGGCCTGGTATGGTATAACAATACCATACTAAGCAAGTAAGGGTCCACATGGTGGTGGCCATTTGCACTTACTTTGCAATTACAAGTGCTAAACTAGCCCTATACCTGGCCAATAGTGCTCATGAGTGTAAATGGCCAGCTGGAGATGCTTGAATCACCAAGGCACTGTCTGAACTGGCATCTGGTGTGCAGTTGGACATTGCCATGGTGTTTGGTAGCTGTGTGCAACTGTGCAGCCACAGTCATGCACATATGCTGCACAGCACCTGGAAGAAGGTATGGAGGCTGCTTTCCAGGAGCAATCCAGCTGCTCCTGGTCAACGTGTGGGTTGCTTTTTTTAGCAGTCCACAGCTAGATTGCTCCCCAGAGGGCTGAGGCAAATCTTATAAACCCAATAAAAACACTTCTGCTTTCCATTGCATTTTTATTTTCAAAAGATTTTGTATAAACAAATAAGTTTCACTCCAAAACTTTTTTTTTTGCATTTAAGCAAGTTCACCACATATGATAAAAAGATCCTTCTTTTTCATCACATTTCCAGCAAACATTAGAGACATCATTATACAGTGTTGACGGCTTTTGCGGGGTCATGTACCATCTGTACATCATTTTATAAAAAATGTCTTTAAGATTATAACAAAGGATTGCACCTCATTTCATAATGAGACGAGCAGATGCTCCAAGTCTTTTGAACAGTATCTGCATTTTACAACATAATTTAGTACAACAGTATGTTAAAACATTTACACCCCCTGCACTTATGACAAATGAATGCAACTTTTGCATATGCGTTTCTCTTCATGTTTCATCAGTTCTAGTCAAAATCAAAAATGTTTCTATATAACCCCACTTTATTTTACCATGGGGTGGGGGGTGGTTTGTTTTTGCTGATGAGACTTAGCTATGCAGATAAGACCAGGATTTATCAGTTTTAAGCTGTTTCCACATATTTTGAAGGGAGTGAGGCCTAATTGCCCAGAGATTGAAGTGAATAAATGGACATGCTCCCGTCATGGCCAGTCTCTGTCTTGAGGATCCTGAATGGGTGTACTGGGCAAAGACTGGGAAATTTCTGTCATGCCTCATCACAGCAAAACCCCTAGGCATGTTTAGCAAATGGCACTGGTCCAACATAGGGATGTGCTAAATAGCTTCATTACCTTCATATTTGGAGTGAATTAGGGTATTTGTGCCCTACCATGCAAAGGCAAATGTGACTGTCCTTTGTGATAGGGCTTTGTGTGTGAATAAAAAGTGACATTCATTAAAGCTTTGCTGTTTTCTCAAGGCAGGTATTCTTCATTATGTGCACCCGCTGTAACTGTAGTTTTTAGCAAATGTATTTCAGTTTCTTATTGGTTCTTGCCTTCTGCAACTGTTGACTGGAGTTTGAGTGACAGCTTGCATGGCTTATTAGTTGCCTTGTTTACTACTGTGGCGACCTGCCTGCCCCTTTCCTCCTCGTCCTCCTCAGAGCAATGCAGGCTGAAAACAAGCAAGCAAGCACCCAGACCTCCACCAGTTCTTTGAGGCTTTTCCTTAATAAGCCTCCCCTCTGGCCTCTATTTCTATCTGCTCTACAGCTATGTGATCCTCAAAGCAGCGGATAGACTCCTGTGTAATAAACAAACTCAATAAGGTTTATTGTTACAGCATAACAGAGAACCAAAAGAAGCAAGCTTAGAACTCAACTCTTAAATCTTAAAGTCCTTTGCAAGGAAAAATAAAAGTCTGTTAGAATTCCCCTCCCCCTTCCAAAGTCCCTAGGGAGGGTAAACAGTCCCTTAAGACTCTGCCCTCTGGCAGCTTTTCTCACTCAGGCTCTTGGCAGGCCTCCTGGCTGCGTCTCTCTCCCTTTCCCTCTCCTTTTTTGAGGCTGCTGCGGCTGCTGCTTTTATAGTCCCAGTTTTAGCCACTTCTGATTGGATGGATTGCGTAACTGATGCGGCTCCTCCAGAGGCCACAGCTCTCCTGCCACTCACAGTGCTGCCAAAAAGCTTGCGAAGGCTTCCCGCACTCTCTCTCAACCCCAAGAATGCGACAACTATTGTTTATCTCTAGGTGCTAAGGAAACAGGTCTTCTCCTGACTGATTCCCTTGGGTGAAAAAAATTGTCAAAGGTTTGACTCAAACTTCAAGACTGTTGACTTTTGCGGGGAGGGACAATTCTCATGAGTGTGAAGTACACTGAGGTAAATTGAAGCTGAATCCAGACAAGACAGAGGTGCTGTGTATCACAGGGTCTCAGATCCTAGTAATTGGGAGATACCCTGTCCTCAGTGCAGTGGCTATGCCCTGGAAGGGGCAGGTACATAATTTGGGGGTACTCCTGGACTCTGTGCTAACACTTGAAGCTCAGGTGGAGGCCGTGGCCAGGAGCGCCTACTCCCATCTATGGCTGGTACGTCAACTTAAGCCTTTTCTGGATAGAGACGACCTGGCCACAGTGATCCATGCTCTGGTAACCTCTAGACTGGATTATTGCAATGCAGTCTACATGGGGCTGCCCTTGAAGACAGTCCAGAAGTTGCAGTTAGTGCAAAATGCAGCTGCCAGAGTGCTGCAGGACACATATTATGCCAGTTTTAAAAGAATCACACTGGCTGCCAATTCACTGCCGGGCCCAATTCAAGGTGTTAATTCTGACCTATAAGGCCTTAAAATGACTTGGGCCCCAAATATTTAAAGGAACACCTTCTCCCATACTGTCTTGCCTGTGCCTTAAGATCCGAAGAAGATGCCCTCCTGGTTGTTCCACCACCTTCGATAGTGAGGTTGGTGGGCACCCAGGAGAGAGCATTCTCAGTGGTGGCTCCTAGACTGTGGAATGGTCTCCCCTCCAGGGTGCACCATGCCCCTTCCCTGTTGTCATTTAGGAGGGCTGAAAAGGCATATCTTTTCGCCTCAGCCTTTGGCCAAGGTTGATTCATTCTCCCCTCGGTCACAGTTTTATTAACAGACCATTGGATGCGTGGCTTAAATCAGAGCTTTTAATTATGTACCTTAGTTTAATCTGTGCTTTGTTTTTAATACCTTGGTTTTATACCTGGTTTTAATATGTTTTTTACTTGTGTCTTGTTTTTAGTATGTTTTTAAATGCTGTTTGATCTGTTGTTACCCGCCCAGAGACCTTTGGGTATGGGGCGGGATAGAAATGGAAATACATACATACATACATACATACATACATACATACATACATACATACATACATACATACATACATACATACATACATACATACATACATACATACATGGTCACACCTTCACTTTAGACCTTCAGTCCATCTTCAGATCTGACTGCTCATATTTCTTCATTTCTGTCCATTTTGTTTGTGGAATTTCTATTCAGGAAAGTGCAAATGGATGGTGGAAAAAGTCCACATATAAAACAGACCAAAATGAAAAGGTGTGAGCACTCAGAGTGGAAGATGGACTGAAGAAGGTTTAAAGTTGAAGGAGTGACCATGGCCAATGGGTGTTTTTCCACTGTCACTAAAAATATTCTGAATGCATAAATTGTTCCTGGGGCCATTATTCATTCTTTCTTTAAACTGGGTGTCAAGAGGAATAGTACCAAAAATTTGCAGGCCCTGAATTCATTACAGAGGAGGCTTAATGATGGGAGTAGAAGAATAAAACTAGGTCCTTTCTACACATGCTTTAGATCTGGCGTGTTTTTCCACTGTCACTAGAAGTATCCATTAAGTACCCATTAATGGGTACGTAATGACATTTTTGTACCCATTAATGCGTACTTAATGGGTACTTCTAGTGACAGTGGAAAAACACCCATAATTCACTTTGATGCAAAGCAACCCCCCCCCCCAAATCATACACATGCCTAGTCTAAAGATATCCGAGAAGGTGGACACCTCCTTTCAGTGGTCAGGAAAGACCACACTTAGACCACAGTGGTCTGGGTACTCTGAAAGGTCTCCCAGATGAAACATCACCTTTTGACCACTGACTTAGCTCATCCATGAAAGGTCTGGAAGCAGCCTTAAGTCTTTATATGCGTTTAGCATATCTATTTGTTATGATATGATATTTTCAAATACTGACACATGCTAATCAGTATCAACATTCCCCCTTGATTCGTGAGGTTGGGGGAACCTCTCTTTTTCAAAGAATATGATCTTATCCTTAAATTACAATGCTTTGTTTCATTCTTGACCCACGAGCCAATTAAGAATCCCTGGCAAGATTCAGAAATCTTCGAAGTCCTGCTCTGATCAGGCAAAGATTTAGGCATATAGAAAGTGACACTTTTTGTATTAATTTCAATACTGTTCCACTACAGGATTTTAGAATCAAAAGGGGTTAAAATAGCAGTCCTGCCATTTGAGATGGACGATCCTATTTTGTTTATGTCGCTATGAGCATTTCCAATGGGCACAGAAATATGAGAAGATTGGACCTGATGCCTAAGCAGTTTTCAGTTTATTTATACAGCCAGGGCCTTAATAGAACACGTCCAAATGATGAGAGGTACTCGCAAAAGCTTTAGCATTCCAGGTCTATAGCCAAGGGATATAGTTAATTTCTCAAAACTCTTAACTCATTACCTTTTCAAGGAGCTGGAGAGTTAGCAAAAGGCGTGACTGATTACAAAAAACAACTAACAATTGATCTTCATTTAACACAGTGCTCACTTTTGCTCAGCATTTATATAAAAGGCTGCAAAATCTACATTCTGTGTCTGAGGACAGCCATGAATATAAGTTAACACGGAGGACCTGCCCAGAATATTGTAGAATGGGGTTCTGCACAGAATTCCTGACATTCTGTTGTATTTTTTTGAGGTTGTTCTCACAGGTAATTTGTATTCCATGCTCAATTCCTTCTGAGTTCCTTCTTTGAGGGCATTATTGTGGCTGCAGAGATAACAACAGTAGTAGGGCTAGGAAGAGATCAATGTGAGTTAATGTGATGTTTACCAGATGTTTATCTTTCCTATGTACTGGCTATGGTGGATGAGAAAGTTTGGGGCAAAGTCTAACAGCTTCCAAAAGTCATCATATTGGCTGCTACAGTGTAATAGAACAACTTTCCTTCCTTCCTTCCTTCCTTCCTTCCTTCCTTCCTTCCTTCCTTCCTTCCTTCCTTCCTTCCTTCCTTCCTTCCTTCCTTCCTTCCTTCCTTCCTTCCTTCCTTCCTTCCTCAACAATTTCCTGTAAAAACAGGTATTGTTCAAGTCCCAGGTGTTTCCCTCTGGGAATTTGGAGACAGGATAAAACATTTTAAAATTATCATTGCAAATGTCTCTCCCTTGGGTCAGTTCCAAAGAAAACACTTGGTGAATGAGGTTGCATCTGAATGGAAGCAAGATGCAGTCCACTGATGGGGTGACTTGTGTGAATTGTGCTCCAGTTGCCCCAGTGGTAAGCAAATACATGCACCGGGGCTCCTAGCCCTCACAGGTGCTTGCTCCCCCTCTGAGTGGAGGGACAAAGGGGTGAGGAAATACCTTATAGGCCTGGATTATGGAGGGCTCATTTTCCCACGTGTCAGGAAATGACTCAGGAAGCCAGCCATTTTGGTATGGTGTGAGAATGCCCCCTGTAGTCTAAGGGTGCCTCCAGACACCATTAAAGTTTCACACCTGCTGTTAGTCATGTGTTTAGTCATGTGACAATTGATTGTTTGTGGCAGCAGCACAGGAGCAGGGAAAGTGCATTTCTATAGGTTGTCTCTCAAGGGGAGTGGAAAGGCCCAAGAACTGGTTGGAATCTGATGGAATGAAATCACAAGGGATGCCCATGACCATTTCCCTTCAGTTCTGGTAGGTTAAGGAGCATGTCAGGTTAGGAAATGCACACAAGAGTGTTGCAGGCAATAGTAAGACATAAAAGTGTTAGTAAAAGTGCTTCTCCCTGGTTTCCCTCTCTTACCATGTTATCTAACTCTCATGAATGGGGATATTTATACCCATACATACAGTGTTTCCACATTTGCTAGCAGGATGGAACAAGACGGGGTCCACAGCCTCCCTATTATGGTTTAAAGGGAGCTTTCCCCTTGCTACTACATTCTGAGTGCTTCCAAACACATCAAAAGCTGTGAATTCCCTCTGCAGCCACTGCCTGTGGGACAGATGGGACAATGAGAAGCTGTGGAGGGAATTCACAGCTGCTTCATGTTGGACAAACAGAAAGCTCGGAAGCTGCAGAGGGAATATGCAGCCACTTCCTGTTGGGCAGACAGGAAGCTTCGATCACCTACAGCTTCCCCACAGCATCCCAGGAAATACTGGAGTAAAAAAGCTGCTCATTAATCAACAGCTTTTATCTTTGTGGGGGGAGATATTGCTGGTGATCAAATCTGTGAAGTCCCTCCACAGCTTTTATCATGTCTGGAGGCATCCTAAGTCTGCACCTAATACCCTGGGCTAAGACACCCAAAATGGCTTCCTGCTCTGGTCTACTGGTAGAATTCAATTGCAAAGTCTACTGGCTTTCATTTTGGCAATCAACAAGATGCTTTTCTGAAATGCCCCTGGGAGTTTCAAATGCCAGCTTGAGATAGATAGCTTATCCTGGACTGAAGCATCCCACTCTGATCCAGGATAGTGGTGATAGAGAGTGCAAAAATGGCCGTAGGTTCCTTTCTTCTTTCTTTCTCTATTTCTTTCTCTGCAGTCTGAAAAACAAAGGGTTCCAGTGGCTAATGATGATGGATTGAGCGGGTACTAAGCAATCCCATTAGAGTGGTACTTTATTTTTGCTTTCACTGACAAAATGTATGGCATCATGAAGAATCCAACGGTTTGCTTAGAGGAAAGCAACCATCCTCATTGCTTAAGCTGAACAAACTTGTGTATACAGGTATGAGATTAATTTTGATTGATCTGGGCAACAGGAAGAACAAGCATATCAAGGCATTATGGTTGCTTTTAAAATGCAGTTCACACCATTGATTTTATTTATTTATTTATTTTTTGCCTTCATGGCTAGTGAAGTGACTTGGGCTGCATCCAGGCAGGCTCAAAACCCCATAATTATTTTGTAATTGTACCTGATTTGTCAGACCTGGGGTGGTTTTGCACTTCCCTTCCCATCTGCTGAATGAGAAAGTTTACTCGTCTAACATTACCTAGCGCTTGCACTTGGTAACTACAGCCCATGCCCCACCTGATCAGTCACTCACCTGTGACCGATCCCCAGGCTGGTCCTCTTCAGGGTTTTGCCATTTTGGTTGTGGTGCCCTCCCCAACTGTGTGTGTGTCAGTGTTGTCACCATGACAACGCTAAGGCTCTGTATATGCACAGTCAGGTCTGTGGTCATCCCAGGTGCCAGCACCCTTGTGTGGCACCTCTAATGACCCCAGAGCATTGGAAGAGATACAGATGCTTGCCACTGGACACTTCTGGTAAGGACCTGGGTAATGTTAGTGAGGTATGCAACATGATTTTGTGCTCCACACCTAGGGTGTTTTTCCACTGCAGCCCTTAGATCCAGATCTAAGAAGATCCGGATCCAAGGAATGGGTACATTCCTTAATCTGGCTCTAGTAGATCCAGATTAAGGGAAGCACCCAATGTGTTTCCACGGAAGGTGTAGCAGTCTTCGAATTCACTTCAAAGTCACTTCGGAGTCACTTCGGAGTCACTTCGAAGTCTGTGCAAAATAGCTCCAGAGTGCCTTTGAAGTCTGTGCTGATCTTCGGAGTGAACTTCGAAATGACTTCAGAGTCACTTCGAAGTCACTCCGGAGTCACTTCGGAGTCACTCTGGAGCTATTTTGCACAGACTTCGAAATGACTTTGAAGTGACTTCGAAGTGACTCTGAGTGACTTCAAAGTCAATTCGAAGTGGCTTCGAAGTGACTTCGGAGCCTAGGTTTAGGGGGGGCAATGGGTGCATCCCATCTCCGTAGGCTCCTTTGGACCCCATTGCCTGTTTCCAGTATTTTCTGGCAGAAAACCCCATTAATGGGGTCTACAGAAAATCCGGATTAAAGGCCAAAATGTACCCATTAGATTCGGATTTCCCCCACGGCAGTGGGAACAATCGGGTCGCAAATGGGTGCCGTGGTGGAAATGGGCCATCCGGCTCACACCCAAATGGGTGCAAAAATGGGTACTTTTTGACAGTGGAAAAACACCCCTAGTGAATGATTAGGGAACTTCTGGGCAGGCCGGTGGTGCTTGGAGGCTGTAGCAGCCTCCTCCAAGTGCAGATGCCCTTCCCCAGAAGTTCCCTAATTATTTACTACCGTCCTAAGTGCAAAAAGCCCCCTGATCATGATACTACTAATACAGTCCCAGAATATAAAGCCAATTTATTGCATTACCATTATTCCAATAAAATTGACTATTGTAGTGCAATAACCTGTTATGTTCTAAGTGCAGCTCTCTCTGGATTAATGCATAAGTACCTTGAGTGTTTGCCATGAGTTGTTGGAACCCACAAAAACTTCACGTGATTCCATTGGGAAGATTAGGTCACATGGAAAGAAAATCTCACAACTGTGGAAATGCTAAAACCTAGAATATCGATCTAATGTATAGATGCATGCTAATGCTGGATCTGCTTTACACCAATAAATCAATACATTGTGGAGTACATAAGTGATGTCTGGAGGCTGCCTTGGAAAAGCTAAATGACAGGTTTCTTTTGAGATTCTTTTGAGGTTCTTAATCTCACAGGTATGATGTTAAGCCTACAGTTTTCTATAGAACATCTTTTTTTAAACCATGTACTTAGGATCCTGATTAAGAGTCTGTTTGCAAATACATGCAAAGCTGTTTTTCAGAAAGCATTTAGGGGATTCTAAAGTATCTTGACACATGTTTGGTTGTGCACTTTGTGTAATTGTCAGTAATACCTATCTAACATTTGGAAATCCAAGCTAAGTAAATTAAAGCTTCCTTCCTGGCTTGAAAATCCCTCTGCCCTTATCATTCTTAATTCGTTTTACTACCTGGAATTATTCTCTGATATCCTTTAAAGGAGGCAACATATTTGGTTTTGGTACGGAACATTTGTATGTCTTCCAGTCATACCACGAAACATCAAAAGTTACACATTATATTGGCTTTATTTTATTCCTAACTATAGTTACATAAGCAATGGTTAGACTCAAATTATATTTGAGTTTAGTTGCAGATCCTTCTGACAGTGTCTATGGTGGTGTTTGGCTATCAAGGTCTTTAGGCCTCTGTTGGCGATTTTGTGTTATTGGCTGTTCTCAGTGGTTACCATATCTTAGACGTGTGCATGAATGCAGTTTTTGGGATTTGATTTGATTCGAATTGAATATCCATAAATTCAAATCAATTCAAATGTTTAAAATTCAAATGTATAGACATTTGATTCGATTTGAATGCATTTGAAACTATTCGTGTGAATTTTCCAATCCATATTTGCAAATATGAATGTTTAAACCCTGAAGATCTTAATTCACGGGCAGGCTGGTATGGGAGCAGGCACTCCTTTAGATATTTGGGGCCCAAGTCATTTAGGACCTTGTTAAGTCAGAGTTAGCAGCCAATGCAACCCTTATTTGTCCAAATTCGAACATTTGTACACGAAGAGAATGTTACGACAGTTGTAAATTAACATTAGTATGAATACAAATGTTTCCGACATTCATACGATTCGTTTGGACATTTGTTAAACTGGGGAGATGGGAAAGCGGCTGTGCCACACATCTGCAACAGACCCAGATTGCATTTGACATGGATCGAGAACAGATTAAAAATGGATTCAGGTCGGATTTGGTGCTTTCAGAGCGTGGATATGTCACGGGATACATATCAGATACATATTTGTTCATATCAGATATGTATTCATTCGTATCAGATACATATTCATTTGTATTCTATACGTATCAGATATTCAATCTGAATAGAATCCTACCACAATTGAAGGGGATCTTGTGGCGTATCCGGCTTACGCCACGAAATGCGAGGGCTCCGGGGAATGGGGAACAACAGCAGCTTGCTGCAGCTCCTGAATGCCAGATGTTGCGAAAGTCTTCAAATTACCTGATTGGCCCAGATAATTTGGGAATCAGGCCCATGTGGCCTAACCCTGAGAGCTAGGAAATTGGGGAGGGGGAGAGAAGAGGCAGGACGCAGAGATCAGCTGGAAGAGAGAGTTTATTTCTGTGCAGGGCTTTAAATAACCCGCCACAGAGGAGCGGGGAAGGAAGTGACCTCAGGAGAAAATCCTGGGAGCTGATAGATGGAGTACATCAGCTGAGCAGGTCAGACGTCCTTCTTATGTCACATCCTGTGGCAGGCAGGAAGAGACGGCTGTTGTCTGCGGGGGAGCACATGGCTAGCGTCCATTAAGCCCTTAGGCTATGAGTCCAGCCCCTGCTGGTGTTGAGTGTGCACTGCAAGCTTGTAGAGACAGGGAGATTCCTTTTACTCTGAGGCTTGTTAAATGGAAGGCTGAAGCTAGGAGAAAACCCATGCATGATTAGGGAACATCTGGGAAGGCAGGGGGAGCTTGGAGGCAGTAACAGCCTCCTCATGGTGCAGATGCTCTTCCCCCCTAATCATGCAGTATGGGCTATAGTGCGAATAGGCCCCTGATCTACCCCCTCTGATAAACAAAAGCAATATTTGTGCAACTTTTTCAACAATATGAAAGCCTTGATGATTTGGTAATCAGATGATAGCTTTGTGGAGAGGTCATGTTAAAAAACAGGCAAATTTAAGAGGAATTAAAAGCTTTTATGGTTCTTCATTTGGGTTCAGTGTGTTTCTTGGGAAAGGAAATGGTAGCCATCTTGAGTGGAAGAAGGGTTTGTGTGTGCGCATGTGTGTTTGTGTCTGGGGCTTCAAGGGATTCTGAAGAAATTTGCCAGGGCTCAATTATTCCTGTGGGCACCATGTTGGAAATCACTTGCCTAGTAGTTTCTCCTGTGTCAAAAATTTGCTGCTGGTTGCTGTATGATCAGATTGCCAAAAGGTTTGCAGGAAGAGAAACTGAAGCTGCAGTAATTCATCATAATTCAAGTTCCTCCTCCATCGCCATGTCTGTTGGCTCACATGCTCTAAATAATTTGGAAAAAAATGGCAGAATCTGCTTAAATATCATTATCAGAGAGGAATAATTTGCAGAATTCTACTCTGCAAATTCTGAATAATAAATCCCACAACCTGTCTACTGCTACCAACAAATTTCATCAACAGTAGAAAGCAATAAATTCATCAAATGAATTATTCACTGTAAATTATTTTACATGGCTCTGTTAAATATATAGCTTCCCACCCTTCCGCTTTTATTAACTTCTTTACAGCTGCCATGTTCGAAATGCCAGCAACTGGCACCCAATAAATATTAATGGTCCATAAATGAAGGCATTACTCTTCTTGACATCCTACCATTTCTTCAGGGTCCAGTGGAAAAGACTTAGGAGGCTGCTTATCAGACACGAAGCCAGGGAGAAAAGCACTTTAAAATAGTTGATGTATCAAGACTTATGAATTATAAGTGTGGAATGGTTTGTTCATATGCCATATTTCCACAAATGGAAAGGAAGGATGTGCTGGGTATAATGTATTACTTTATTTAGAGGACGGGCATTTATCAGGCAAATTCATAACATTTAAAGTGGGCGTAGCGTGATATAGCGTGTTTGTTCTGCCCTCATCTTTTCTCAAGAGCTAAAACAAAAATAAATTAGATATGTTAAATGACAGAGTTCAAATCATATCCATTAAAAACATAATTAAGGTATGAGATAATTTCCGAATGGGTTCTTACATTTGGAATCTTTTCCTTAAAATCTATTTGTATTTTATATTTTAAAATCTTATATGTTTTCACTGTATTGGTGTTTTGACTTGTGGCAGATGATAAAACAATAAAATGGATGATGATGATGATGATGATGATGACACGAATGTCTGCAGGCCTACAGATTTTTCTTTGTGTGGTTGTTAAGTTACTATTCAGCTCTTCCTTCTTCCAATGTTACTCCAGTTTTGTGGGAAATGAATCAGGGAGGGGAAGATCTCTAAGCTCTGATCCTGGGCCTTTGAGCACTTTGGCCCTTAATTAGTTGATAATTAAGAAGAAGAGTTGGCTTTTCTACACCCCTTTTCTCACCCATTTATGGGGACTCAAAACAGCTGGCAAAGCTTTCTGTTCTTCTCCCCACAACACGCACCCTGAGAGGTGGGTGGAGCTGTGAGAGCTCAAAAAGAGCTGCGACTAGCCCACGATCATCCAGCTGGCTTTGTGGAGGAGTGCTGAATCAAACCCAGTAGTCCCACCTAAGAGTCTGGCTCCATAACCACTAGACCAAATTGAAATAGCAGAGAAGGGAATTCCCCTATGGTGGTCAGATTGTTGGTTCAGCAAAGGGTTAACCTCCTGCTGCCTCATCCAAGACTGAGAGGTGGAACTAAAATTGCCTATATATTCCAGTACATTATGCTCCACCCCAGTTTTATCTCTTGGTCACCTCATCCCTTGACCTCTGTTAGATGTTTTTCTTGTGAGTTCACTTCAGTCTACTTTAAATGGAAGGAAGCTGCTCAGGCCCTCACTTGAATTCCCTCCCGTGCTTAGTGCGCTTAGAAGGTTAAGAGCCTTTACCTTCTCCCTTGAGAGAAGAGATTTAAGGCCACTGCTTGCCTCAGATATTTCAGTGCCTCACCATTTAGCAGCTCTGGCAACTCCCCTCATTCCTCCGAGGTCGACATGCCAAAAAGCTTTACCGGAAACAGCCACCCTGGCAAAGGTGAAGAAGACTCAAAAGACACAGAGTCTTTCTAATTCCTCCCAAATGAGAGAAGAAAGTACTTCCGGACAGCAGCAGCTTATGAAAGAGAGCGGCAAGGCAGAAGCCGGGAGCTCTCACAGCCCTGCAATTGCCAGCTATCTATTGAGAGGCAAGTGGAAGGAGGGAGCAAACAAAGGGCGCATCCCCATGCACATTTGGTCCGGTACCAAAACTGGGCTCAGCATGGGGTGTCCCCATGTGTTTTAAATTTGGTCTGGTTTCCGTAGCGTCACAGCGGCTGTGATCTCCAATGCACAGGGCAGGAACGGCAAGCACCCCCCACCTCCAAATGACGTGTCAATATCCTCCCCGAATAGCCCAGGACCATCCCCATGCACATTGGTTAGTGAGCTGAGACTGTGCATGGGGATGGTCCTGGGCTATTTGGGGAGGATATTGACACGTCATTTGGAGGTGGGGGGTGCTTGCCGTTCCTGCCCTGTGCATTGGAGATCACAGCCGCTGACATTTTTTGGGAGTGGGAAAATCCCAATCACCAAGGCAGGCAGGATAATGGCTTAATTTTTGTATATTTTCCATGGAAAATATTCCACCCCGGTTTCCTGATTGCAAAGGCAGGAAGGATAATGGCTTGATTTTTGTTCCAGTTCCAAAATTTTTCAACCATCATTTCCCGATCGCCAAGGCAATTGTGAAAATGGCTTGATTTTCTCCCTTTTAAACTTGGTGGGTGTTCTTGCAGTTCCTGGTGGAGTTGCACAAAACTGCCCAAGCACCTAACTGCTGCTAAACCTCGTAGCAGCTTTTGGTCTTTTGGAATTATTTATAAATTTATAAGTAGTAAGTTTTATTTTAACGTTTTCTTCATGCCTCCCAGCCCAGTCCTGGCTTTCTGAGCTCACGAGTTCACCAGCGAGCAGGAGCAGCAGCAATCACCCCTGCCTGAGCAGGAGGTGCAGAAGGAGGGACTGTTCATAGCCGCTGTGCTCTCCACTCATCCAGTGTGTGGCTACAGGAGGAGTCCTTGGAAGCAACTTTGCAGCTAAAGACAGTATCAAGCTCTCACTCTGTCCATTTTTGCTAGAGGGGCGAAGAGCAAGAA
Source organism: Aspidoscelis tigris stejnegeri (assembly GCA_023333525.1). Taxonomy (NCBI): domain Eukaryota; kingdom Metazoa; phylum Chordata; class Lepidosauria; order Squamata; family Teiidae; genus Aspidoscelis; species Aspidoscelis tigris. Next base: position 95,281,078 of record JALMGA010000002.1, read on the forward strand.
TGGCAAAAGCATTTGACTTCTGGGCAGTTGCAGCCAGGGCTGCCAGCTTAAAAAAAAAGTTTATTGGCCTTCCACTTCTACTGATGCCTCTGCAACTCCAGATTTTTTCTTTCTTCCCCAAAAAGCCAGCTGGGTGACCCTGGGCTGGTCACAGCTCTCTTTTGAGCTCTCACAGCCCCACCTACCTCACAGGGTGTCTTTTGTGGGGAGAAGGACAGAAGGTCTGTCAGCCGCTTTGAGTCCCCTTAAATGGATGAAAAATGTGGTGTAGAAAAGCCATTTATTCTATTATGCCTTCATAGTGTAGTGAGATTCCTTTTCTTGCTACTCAGTCTTCTGCCATTCCTAAAGATACTGCATTGCAAGAAATGTTCACAACTATGCTTAAAGCAGGATTGGATAAACGGTTTCCTCCTAAAAAGGCCCGTTCTCCCTCCTGTTTTCCCTAAGAGTAAGAGAGAGAAAACTGTAATGTTCCTTCTTCTCTTCTGCATTGGAACAACACCAGCCTTAGCATCCTCCTAGACCAGCGGCTCTCAAAATGTGGGTCGGGACCCCTTTGGGGGTCGAACTACCCTTTCAGAGGGGTCGTGACAAGTCTCCTGCCACCCTCCCTCCCCCTTCCCAGCTGCCCCACCCCTGTGGTTGGGGGTCTCCACAATATGAGGAACTGCATTAAGGGGTCATGGCATTAGAGGTGGTGACAGCTACCAGTCTAGATGGCTTTAAGGTAGGGTTAGACACATTTTATGGATGACAGATGTATCAATGGCTACTAGAACGAATGCCTAGGTGCATCTTTCAGGCTGGGGGGGGGGAGGAACCGGGGCGCTTCTAAGGCCATCTGCTGGGACTCGAGAGCAGGAGAAGGTTTGTCCTTGTCTCTGCTTGAGATGCCCATGAGCATTTGGTGGGCCACTGTGTGCAACAGGATGCTGGACTAGATGGGCTGTGGCCTGATCCAGCAAGGCTTCTCTTATGTTCTTATGTTCTTATGTTCTTATCAGAACCACTGCCCTAGACCAAGGGAAAAATCTCTCTCTTCAGCCCATTCAGGGTTGTCCTCTGGCCAATTATTGTTGGAATCTCAGGATATTTTTACCTATTACCAGGTGTACACACAAAGATCTGGGATGAGCTTTAGGACATACCATGGCTGAGGAGGGTAAAAGTTTGGATTTGGAAGACTCTTCCTCTTCCTCAGATGTGCTCAGAAACCTCCTCTGCTTCCAGTCATAAGCTGTTCCAGCAGGAGGAATATTCAATACTGTTTAATGTGTTTATGACAGTTCTAGATATGGTGAACAACTGCGAGATAGGGAACAACAGAAATACAATTTCGTCTCATGCCACAGGCTCTTCGATTCCTTTAATTTTTCAGTGGCTATTAGAAAGCCTGAGGGCCTGCAGCTAATATGTGGGAAGTACCTACAGTACTATTGGCCAGTACTATTGGCGTTTCTGTCCTCTGACTGAACCATGTTTTTTTTTTGTTTTTCCTGAACAACTTGTAACAAATTTGTGAGGCTCTTGAATGAAAGCAAGAATCGCTTTTTAAAAGGGAATTTGTAGGTCAAAGTCTGTATTCCATCAGCTTACCAGGTGAAGAACTCCAAGGTTCTTGGACAGATTTGAGTGCATTTGACACGTAGTGCTGTAACTTCCGTGTTTTGTTTTGTTTTTTTGCGAAGGACACCACTATCCGTGAAATCTGTCAAGCTGCAGTTTGGAGTATACCCTCTGCTTTTACGAGACAGTATAAGCTTGACCAATGGTGCTCTGCTGATGCTGCTTTTGACCGCAGGGTTCTATAACATGCCTTATCATGCAGTTTTTGAGATTTCATTAATGGGGCTATCCCACCCTTGGGACAGAATGCTTTGGTACGTCCCTTTGTTGAACCAACAACCCTACCACCGCAGGAGAATGATAGATCGTACTTGTGTGAAGGTACATTCTCAGCAGTGGTCAGGGCATTGGTTCCCACCCAATAAGGTGGTTTTCTTATTTTTCAGGCTGATCAGAATTCTTGGTATATGTTCTCCGATGGTCTTCTCCTTTGGCTCTCTCGAGATGAAACTGGGGTGGAGCATAACATACTGGAATATATAGGCAATTTTAGCTCCACCTCTCGGTCTTGGATGAGGCAGCAGGAGGTTAACCCTTTGTTGAACCAGCGCCCTGACCACCATTGAGAATGTATCATCACGTAAGTACAATATATCATTCACAGCTTTTGTCTCATCTGGAAGCCCTCATTCTCCCTTAAGAATTACTGCAGCATCAGGGGGCAATTTTGCACTTCCCTTCCCATCTGCTGGGCAGGAAAGAGGTGCAATCGACTTACACTGACTAGCGCTTGCATTTGGGAGTGCTAGTCCACATTAGCCTACCCCTCCCTGTGATTGAACTCTTACCTGCCATTCGATTGCTGGCTGGTCCTCTTTAGGGCGCCACCATCTTGATTGTGGCACCCTCTGCAACTGTGCGTGTGTCAGCAACGTTGCCATGATGCTGCTCCTTGTGCAGCAGCTCTGGTAACCTCCCCATCCAGCCAGAGGTACAAATGCTCGCTGGCTGAACACAACAGGTAATGACTGGGGAAGTTTAGGTATCTTGTGGAGCACTATTTCATGCTCCACAGCTAGTTGATAATTAGGCAACTTCTGGGAAGGCAGGGGGCACTTGGAGATAGGGATGTGCACGAATAGGATTTTGTCATTTGATTCATAAATTGAATGTTAGAAAATTTGTATTCGTTCCCCTTTGAATGTGGTAGGATATCTGCTCTGAAAGCATCAAATCCAGCCTGAATCCACTTTTAATCCACTCTCAATCCATGCCAAATGCAATCTGGATCTGCTGCAAATTTGACCAGTGCAGCTGCCTTCCCACTTCCCCAGTTTAACCGATTTTCACACTATTCATACAAATGTCCAAAACATTTGTATTCGTACGAATGTTAATGGATGAATGTCCTAACATTTGATTCATGTACGGAAGTCCAAATACGGACAAATTCGTACAAATAATGAATGTTATGAATATTTTTGCACATCCCTACTAGGAGGTTGTAACAGCCTCTTCTAAGTGCAGATGCTCTTGCCCAGATGTTGCCTAATTTGTGCACAGATATTCACTTGAATATTCATGCATGAATATGAAGCCTGCCACATTCATGGGGGTGGTATTCGGCTGAAGCCAAATTTTCCCATATTCGATTAGTATGGAATTGAACGTGGGAGATGGGCTTTGTGCACAACCCTAATTTCCACTTCTGTTCAATAGTTTAACCATCAAAGGAAACATTGGAATATGTTTCAGTGTTCACTGCCAACTGGTGCATTGTTAGGGAACTATCTCTGATTATAGGAAGAAACCATAGGAGACAAGATTTTTGTGGCTGGTTATCAACGGAAAGAGCCATTAGGCACTGGCCAGTACCATGCTTTTGAATTATGAGGAAAGGTGAACATTAATAAATGGAGATGAGGTCAAGGAACTCAATGTTCATGGTATTTTTCTATCCCACCAGCATTTGTCACGCCAGATGCCAGCCCTCAAATAAATCTTGCTTTGAGAAATGGCTTTTAAGACTTGCTTAGATCTGACAGCTGTAAATGTCCCTTGTGAACTATGAAAAAGCAATCTCAATCCAGCTGCTAGTGTTTAGGGTGACACAAAAAGAAAAGTGCTGTAAATGACACAATCTTGCTTTGCCTAATAGGTTTGACAAACAGGATTGAGCTGGCAAATGATGAGGGACTTCTTTCTTCCTTTTGCACTATGGAGTTGCTAGTAGTGAGGATTGTTTTTCTCCCATGATGTACATTAAACAAAATGTAGCTGTGGTGGCAGTGAATAATTTAAGTCGTGAAGTAATTAAGCATATTTCTCCAGAATATTAAAAAATCTTTACTTGTTGGCTGGTAAAGGCAGAAAAGCGCAACTGGAGGTAGAATTGCAGATGCTTTGGAACAATGTTTTACGGTGTTCAATGGATACTTGGCTATCTGGTGTTAGCAGATGGTACATACAGCAGAAGTAAGAGCAGAGTGGCCTGAAGTCTGTCTTCAGGCCAAATAGCACAGACATGTTTCAGAAAAACATCACAGGGCCCAGAACCCAAGAACAAGACACAGGTTTGTTCATAGTGAGTTCCTTTGTTTATTGGTAATAACAAAAGACTAAGCATCTGGTGTAAGCAAAAGTGTAATACTCTGGTTCTCAGCAACCCTTTCCTAAAGCCCCCTGTATCATTCAAGGCGTCTGACAAAGAATTGTCGCAGTGAAGGCATAGTGACTATCTACTGCTCTTCTATAGTGGCAGCCAAGAAAAAGCTGAATCCATGAGAACAGCAAGCAGGCATGGTCTCGTTTCAGCAAGAATATAAGATGGATGGGCAATGCCCCTTACACCCTATTCCATAACCACAGGAAAGTGGCTGACTTCTGGACCCATTTCCTGTTTCTCTGAAAGCAGTTCTGGGCAGGGACACCAAAACTAGATGACATTTACTTCAGCCCTAGCAGTGGCAGGAAATGCTGTATTGTGAATTTTGCCAAACAGAGCAGATTTACAAAAGAAATATAAGACCCTATTAAGCAATATTGGTGATAATTGGTTTCAAAGGAAGAATGTTAACTTTTGTTCAGAATCAGTTCTGACAGGCTCACCCAAACAAAAGTACTGTAATCAGCATTTGTGAACACTGTTGGAGTTTTGCAGTATCTGCTGGAGCATTCTAGATCCTGGCTTTAGGCCAGAACAACTTGACTTGTGTGGGATGTAATAGAAGGAGAGAAGGTGACACACAATGTTTTCTTGTTTGCAGAAAACATGTTTATATTTACTTTTTTAGGTGCATACAAATTTGTCTTCTTTCCTCCTACCAAATAGTGTCCTTTGTGAACAGTACTAGGGGCCTAGAGATGCAGCATAAGGGCCTTTTAGCCTTTACACAGTCGGGATGGCTTACATATTCTGAAACATACCATATGCATGCCAAGATGCCAACTGCTTCCCAGAGTGGCCATTAAGGCTGTCCTCATCCTCCAAAGCTGTACAGCAGTAAAAACTGCTACAAAGCTTGACTGGGAGTGTCAAACAGACTCCTGGTCAGTTCCTCTATGCAGCGTTTGCGCCCTTTCCAGGTGGTGCAGATGCACAATCTCAGGCCATGTTGTAATCACCATAGCAACAACCAGGTGCATGGCAGAAGTTGTCACAGCCATTGCTATGGGATGGACTGTCCACACCTCAAGCAGTTGTATGTTGGGGACAGCACTGGCACTTGAGGTACAAATGCTCACCACCACCCCTGAACGTAACTTCCCTGGGAATCCATCCCGCTGAAATTAAGTATGAAAATGCCCTAAGACTCAACAGTGTTCATGTGATACCCTAGGTCTTTCCCTTTTCCATCTTTGAATCTCCTGGGCTATTCCATGTGCAATTTCTCATTGTTGTCATCGTAAAGAAAAGCATTTTTCACTTCTGGATGCTTGTGGTTGCTATGGTGCTCAGAAAAGTCCAGTTCTTCAACCTCTTCATCTTTCTGGCAGTATCCTTTCTGCTGTTTGTCTCAACTTTGTAGGATCCCATCTCTCCTTCGGCATTATGCTTGACACTGAAGGTCGATTCAGTCCTTATTGACTTCTGGTCTGGTTGTAGTGGCACAGGTGTGCAAGGCAGTTTCTATTCAATGTGAAGAGATCAAACTGTAGGTTGCCACTTTTGCACACTCTGATTCCTCTGCTGTCAAGTGTTCCATTGGTGGCATGCTATGAGTATGTGCATCTGCTATTGCTCTGAATCATGAAAACATCAAAGCCAGGGAACTTTCATTCCTGTTTGATGCTTCTTCCCAGTACTATTTTGATGAGCACAGGATATAGTTGTGGAAGCTGGCCATTTTCCTGCACTCTGCAAAGCACAGGACACTGGCAGGTCTGTCCACACAGTGTGTGTAGGGAGACTGAATGGTAGGAAGTGCTATCAGTGCTTTTCCTACCACTTTACCATTTTAGCACTCTAATGGAGGCTTACAGTGGACTGGGTACTATGAGGACACAGTAGAGTGCATATCCTCTGCTCCTGGAATCCTATGTGCAATAATGGCACACAGATGTACAACTCACTGGACCATCAGTATGATCCCACAACACAATAAGGGACCTGTGTAGATCTTCCCTGTTTCTTCTTCTGCAATTTCTTCTACTCGGCTGTTTCTCCATGAGGTTCAGATCTTCTCTTATTTCTGTGCAAGTGAATTTTTCAGCTGGATTGGCTGTGTGGATAGCTAATATAAACACCAACATAGTTGTTTACACAGAGCCTTTTTCTGAGGACAATGGGGTTAAGGGGCTTTCTGATTCAAAGTTTTACATTAATATTGCTAAATTGTGTTTTGGTCGGCTGCAGAACTGGAGTTCAGCTGCATGCAGGGAGCCAGATGTTAGTCACTTCTGTGTGAAATGAAACCTTCATATGTATAGTGTTTCCATTAGTCGTGAGCCAGATGTCTCATAAGCAGAACTTGAATCTTTACGTCAGATCATGCAGGGATGGTATAACTTTCCTATTAAGTCTGTAGGGTTTCTCTCCAGAAGTATTTGACCTTCTACTGTTGTAATCAGAATAATACGTTTGAAGGTGTTTTTATGTAACTGCACTCCTGAAGTATACTATTTCATTTTAGAAAATACTTAATGCATTAGAAAAAGATAGCACTTACCAATTAGAACCTCAAGCACTTCCAATATCCAATACTCACCCCTTCCCTTTTAACCAAAAGCATAACATTTTTCCTAACAAGTTCTACATTTAATGTAGGTTGTGAACAGACACAGCAAAAAAAGCACATCTGGGATAGTTTAGAGATGGCTTTGAGGTGGGATTGTTCACACACTAGGGATGTGCACAAATATTTGTAACATTTTAAATTTGTACGAATTTGGACAAATTTGGACATTGGAATTAAATTGAATATTGGCACATTCAAGGACTGAATGTTCAGCATGGAAGAACACATTAGCAAAGTGCACAGTCATTTTTGTCGTGTCCAGAGTGGGTAGCAGCAAGCACATGCACATGTATGCACACAGCTAGCAGAGCCAAGTCAGTTTCAAAGGGCAGTCATGATACAGAGTTACACATAGTCAGATCGGCCAGAGATTTGTCATCAGTCAGGAGTCAGAAGTCCAGAGGTTACTCCAGTTGAGAGTTGCCAAGAAGATCTTTTGTTTGCAACGGAGTTTGCTTTGTGTGTCTTCCTTATGTTGTGCTCAGACTGTCCTGCCCCTGCCGGCGCAACTGTTTAGCATGGAGCCAAGCTGAGTGCTGCAGGTGTTCCTATTCTCTCCAGAGAGAACTTGGCTCTGGGTGTTGCCCAGCGTCTAAGTCCAAGGACTCCGCATCTGAGGGGATATGCTCCGTTACTAAGTGTGGGGGTGCAATTTGCCCATCTCAGCTAAAGCAACAAGTTGCTAAGCTGAAGTAACTAGACAAAGGATACATCCTGGGTCACTGTAACTTTCCTAATATCTCTCTGAAACAAGGTCTCAGAAAAGGCATAACATCCTCTTATTATTTGTGTAACATCCACTGTGTATGTATAAACAATGTACAGTATTCAAGGATGGTAACATCTTATCCGGTTATGCCAAATATGGGCACCCCGGGGGGAAATTTCCATTGAGAAATGTATTCTGTAACTGGGCATAAAAAGCCCCTAAATCTTCAGTAAAAAACACTCTTTTCACCTGGCAACCATCCTGCGTGTGAGCCTCAAATCATTACTACAAATGGCACCCGAGAACAGGGACTTGAACTCCTTGCAAGAAGAAAAAATCTATGAAATGGGCCTACTCAGGAGCAGACCGCAGGAATCAGGAACCGCACTCACCCGGAGAGGGTCAAAAGACGCGCGTCAGATTTCCGAGCCTGGGGTGTGTGAGTATATGCAACCTCTTGCTCTTAACAGGTGTGGGATTCCCTACTTCCTAACTGGAAAGGAAGCAAAAAAATGGGTGGTCGCCTCCCTTCCCTTAAGGGACATTTGCAAAGGGACTTCTGATTAGGCTAATGACATGGAATTTCTGCTCTCTTTTTCTGCAAACTGTGTCTGTGTGTCAGTAACTTGATGCCGCCTCCTTTCTCTTTCAAAGAATTCTCTGCTTGAGTATCTCTCCCCCCTTTCCTACTAACTGTAACTTGAAAAGCTGCTTGCAATTTCTCCTTCCTTTTCTTTTGTCTTGGGACAGGAGCCTGATCAAACTTTTGTCTAAGCCATCAGTAAAAAAAATGCAAAATCCTTCCTGAGTCTCGCTCAGAAAGCAGGCTAAGGCTTTTCCTTTTTTGCCTCTCTCAGATTCAGCATTAGTTTGTGCACTTTAGCCTCTCTCTCCCTGACTGGGTGAAACTCGAAGGTTTTAACCATTTATGTTCTGGAAAGTTAAGGGCTAAAAGACTAAGTGTCTCAGAGTCAGCAAAAACGTTTGTGAGTTCATTTTTCCTTCCCTTCTCATTTCTGTGGAAGTTTACTAAGTTATCTTTCTCTTGCACTTGCACAGTTCAGAGCTTTAAAGCATGCTTAGAATTTCTTTTCTCCTCTCCCTTAGCTATCTCTCTCTTTAAGCAGGATTGTTGTGCCCTAAATTCAGCTGTCATGCAGGTCAGAGACAGTCTGGAAATGGGGTGAATTATGTGCCCACGATGGATAAATTTTTATAGCTAATTGTTCATGTCATAATTTTGGTCCTAATAAGACCTAAAGTGAATTGATATCCCAGTTCTAGGAAGGAACTAAGCCTTGAGTTCTTTTTAAAGATAAATTGGAATTGATTCTTTGGTTTTTTTTGTCATACAGTAAAATTAGCAGAGAGACAGGATTGTTAGCTCATGATTTGTTACTGAAGGGTGTGGCAGGTATGCAAGGGAGAAGAAAAGATTTGGGAAATATGGATGATGGGTTTAAGAATGTGTGGACATGAATAGATGGCAAACTGGAAAAAAGTGATGCAAAATCGCCTACTTCCAGGAGGAAGGAATTTATCATAAAGCAATAGCAAGTGGATAAGAAGGTTTGAGCAAGTGGATAAGAGAAAGAGTTTTTGTATGTTGAAAAAGGCTTTTGTGGGAATCTCTTTGTTGGTTTGTCTGAATCTAACAAGTTATTAAAATCCTACAGAATTCCAGAGAAATTCGAAAAGATCTGGACATACATCAATATTGATTATATTTTGCTAATAGCTCATTGCTTATGTCATGATTTCATCCCATGAATTTAAAGTGCATTAATTATGCTCATATTCCATTACTGACAGGATGGTTCTTTAAAAATCTGAACCAGGTGCTTTTGGAGCAAACTCATTGCAGATTTATCAATTGAACATTTTTATTATACCCAAGCAGTGAGAAAGTTATATTGTATGACAGTTACCAATCTGACATGCACCTCATGAGAAAACAAAAAAAATTTTTTTAAGCAGCATTCTTAAATGGGGCTGCTAAGGCTTTCTTGTGCAAAGTTAAAATTAAATCAGCTTGCTTTGTAATCAAAAGCCATTAGTGAAATCTCCAAATTGGTCCTGTTTTGGAATTTTCCAAAGGTTGACAACTAATCTGTTTAGTTATATTTTGCCAGTTCTCCTTTTTTCCTGAGCAAAACCACAGATGTGCCTGAAGTACCTGGACGAGGTGCAACAGCCATCGTGGAAGAAAAGATCCAAGACCTAAGAATTGTACCTGGGATACCAGTCACACAAGGATTCACCTGTGCCTGTGTCAAGATTCTGCACCAGGCAACATGGAAGCAGCAGTGTTGCTTCATCCTTTTGGAGATCAAAGGACTTTTGCATTTGTGCCAAGACTTTAACCTGTCTTTTCCTGAAAAGAAGACCTGTGACAAGATTCCAGCGCCTGGCCACAGCCATCGTGAAGGCCAAGATTTAAGAACTGTACCTGTGCCAAGATCCAGCTTCTGTTCACATGAACTTTTAAGCTTTGAGCCTGTGACTAAAAAATCCATCATTTTGTCACTGAAAAGACTTTGAAGTTTAATTCTTAGCAAGCATTGCTTGTGCCATCTTTATTACTCCAATAGGCACTGAGAAATCTCTGGAATGGAGAGGAAGAAATGGTAATGCAAAGAAAAAGAGGAGAGTAGTGGTCATGGGAGATTCACTTTAAAGAGGAACAGAGGCAACTATCTGCAGACCAGACAGAAACTCACAAGAGGTGTGCTGTCTCCCAGGGGCCCGGATCAAAGATGTAACTGATAGCATATCGAGGCTATTCAGACCTACAGACTACTACCCATTATTACTCATACATGTGGGCACAAATGATACGGCAAAAAAGCACTTTGAAAACATCTACAGAGACTTTGAAGACCTTGGCAGAAAAGTAAAGGAACTGGGAGCACAAGTAGTCTTTTCATCTATCCTTCCGGTGGATGGTCACGATAAAAGTAGAAGGGATAGGATTCTTGAGGTGAACAAGTGGCTACGTCGGTGGTGCCGGCAGCAAGGATTTGGATTTCTGAACCATGGAGAAAACTACCTATATGACGGACTCCTTGCAAGAGATGGGTTGCACCTTACAGGGACAGGAAAGAATGTATTTGGGAAGCACCTTGCTTCGGTTATTAGGAGAGCTTTAAACTAAAACAAAAGGGGAAGGGTAACAAAAAGTCAAGCAAAAATACTCAGTCAATCAAACCAGGCGATATTCTTACTCCCAGAAATAGTACCAATGAACAAACGCATACATTTTGTAAGGAAAACAGAAGAGGCAAGCTCGCAATAGATAGCAATTACAAACTAAAATGCCTCTACACCAATGCCCAAAGCATGAGAAATAAAAAAGGGGAGCTGGAGATCCTGACCCAGGTAGATAAATATGATGCCATAGGTATTATGGAAACCTGGTGGGATAACACACATAAATGGAACACAAACATTGAAGGCTACAACTTGTTTCTGCGAAACAGACTTAACTAAAGAGGAGGGGGTGTTGCGCTGTATGTTAAAAAAGAAATTGTCTCCTCAGAGGTTCAAGTTTCAGAGAGTGGAAGCTCAGTAGAATCGGTATGGGTAAGAATTCAAGGAGAGAGCAACAGAAAGGATACCATTGTAGGAGTCTATTACAGGCCCCCTGGACAAAGAGAAGATATGGATGACCTCTTCCTAGACCAGATGGCTAAACTTTCACGAAAGCATGACATAGTGATTATGGGAGACTTTAACTACCCAGACATTTGTTGGGAATCTCGCTCAGGAAAAAGTCACAAGTCTAATAAGTTCTTATCCTCTCTCGCTGACAATTTCATGTACCAAAAGGTGGTGGAGGAAACAAGAGGATTGGCTATCCTTGATCTAATTCTTACCAACAGAGAGGAAATGGTGGAGGATATCAGAGTTTCTGGGGCATTAGGAGGCAGCGATCATGTTATCCTTGAATTCTGGATAATAAGGGAAGGAAAGCATGAGAGGACTCAGACTTCAAAGTTGGACTTCAGAAGGGCGGATTTTGATGGACTCCAGAGGAGGTTAGGAGGGATCAAATGGTTAAATGTACTAAAGGATAGAAATGTCCAAGAAGGATGGGATATTTTGAGAAATGCAATATTAGAAGCACAATCATTAACAATTCCTCAAAGAAGGAAGAATGGAAAACATCTAAAGAGACCAGGGTGGATAAACCTAAAACTTAAAAACTTGATAAAAAAGAAAAAAGAAATGTTTAAGAAATGGAAGGAGGGATACATATCTAAGGAGGAATATAATGAAATCAGTACAATCTGCAGGGCAAGTATCAGAAAAGCTAAAGCTAAAAATGAACTGAGGCTTGCAAGAGAGACTAAAAACAATAAAAAAGGGTTTTGGGGATATGTCAACAGCAAAAGAAAAGTCAAAGAGGTTTTGGGAAGTCTGCAGGGAGAGAATGGAGAAGTGATCGAAAGTGATCTTGAGAAGGCAGAGATTCTGAACTCCTATTTTGCATCTGTTTTTTCCAAGAGGGATAATGTACATGCAACAGTCCTTCACTGTACTGATGAAGGACTAGGAGAATCAAGACACAAAATCAACACTGAGAGAGTAAGGGAACGCTTAGCTAACTTAAACGAATTTAAGTCCCCAGGTCCAGATGGATTACATCCTAGGGTACTGAAGGAATTAGCAGAGGTAATTGCTGAACCACTTGCTGTAGTCTTTGAGAAGTCATGGAGAACAGAAGTCCCAGACGATTGGAGAAGGGCAAACGTTGTTCCTATCTTCAAAAAAGGGAAGAAGGTAGACCCAGGGAACTACAGGCCTGTTAGCCTGACTTCAATACCAGGAAAGATTCCCGAACAAATTATTAAACAACACATATGTCAGCATTTGGATAGGAATTCAATAATTAACAGTAGTCAACATGGGTTTGTATCAAACAAGTCGTGTCAGACTAACTTGATTTCATTTTATGACAAAATCACTGAATGGGTTGATCAAGGAAATGCAGTAGACATAGTATTTCTTGATTTCAGCAAAGCATTTGACAAAGTATCTCATGCGATCCTCATTGAAAAATGGATCAAATATGGGTTTGACAAGGCAACTATAAGGTGGGTTCAAAACTGGCTTAGTAATCGTACTCAAAGAGTGGCTTTAAATGGCTGCACATCCAAATGGAAGGAAGTGTCAAGTGAAGTACCACAAGGTTCTGTCCTGGGCCCAGTTATGTTTAATGTTTTTATAAACGATCTGGACGAGGGAGTTGAAGGGAAACTGATCAAATTTGCTGATGACACAAAGCTAGGGGGGATTGCAAACACCAGAGAAGAGAGAGAGAGGATTCAAAAAGATTTAGAGAAACTCGAACAATGGGCTGCAACTAATAAAATGGTATTTAACAAAGAAAAATGCAAGGTTCTGCACCTGGGCAAGAAAAATGAAAAAAGCACATATACAATGGGAGGAATTCGGCTGAGCAGCAGCACATGTGAAAAAGACTTGGGTGTCTTGGTAGATCATCAACTGAACATGAGTCAACAGTGTGAGGCAGCTGCAAAAAAGGCAAACACAATCCTGGGGTGTATTAGGAGAAGCATAGAGTCCAGATCACGTGAAGTTATTATCCCCCTCTACTCTACCTTGGTCAGACCTCATCTGGAGTACTGTGTCCAGTTCTGGTCACCCCAGTTTAAAAAAGACACTGACAAGCTGGAGCAGGTTCAAAGGAGAGCTACCAAGATGGTGAACGGTCTGCAAACCATGTCCTATGAGGAACGGCTTAAGGAACTAGGAATGTTTAGTCTATCAAAAAGAAGACTGAGAGGAGACATGATAGCTGTCTACAAATACCTCAAGGGTTGTCACAAGGCAGAGGGATCAGCCCTGTTCTCACTCTCTCAAGGAAGGACTAGAAACAATGGGGTGAAACTGCAGGGGAAAAGATTTAGTTTAGATGTTAGGAAAAAATTTCTAACAGTAAGAGTGATCAACCAGTGGAACAGGCTGCCACGGGAGGTGGTTGGTTCCCCTTTGATGGAGGTCTTCAAGCAGAGACTGGACAGCCATCTCTCTGAGATGGTTTAGGAGATCCTGCCTTGAGCAGGGGGTTGGACTCGATGACCCAGGAGGTCCCCTCCAACTCTACCATTCTATGATTCTAATGCTAATTGCTGTTTAACAATTGTTGTATTGTTCTTTTCTGCATAATTGTGATATTGCTAATGTGGGTTCATATTGTAATTGGGTTTTGGGTGTTATATTTTTCATTCAAAATGTTTGTATGCTTCGCATATTGGTCCCACATTGATAAGTCATTGCTAACACCATAAGTCCTGAAAAAATATGGGCTTTAGCAAATTCATGCCATTGAAACACACACATCTATCCCATGTTCCATCTTAACATGTCAGTTGTGGCATCACACATTCATTTAGGCCTAAAAACATGCTAAAACACATGTTCTTTATACACAACAGCATATCACTCCTTATTAAAAAAACTAAGGCCTGGATTGTTGAACATAATGCCATTTTCCAAGCAAAAAATTGATTGTTGTTAATTTTAGGTATCAAGAAAAATCCTCAATGGCTTCTGAACTTTGAAATCTTGCATAAGCTAAGACAATGTCCATAAGTGTCTATGCTTGTCCAAAGGAGCCTAAGAGCTTATTCATATGTCTCATAAAGTCACACACACTGAATTTGATTTTGCCTCATTAATTTGGCCATTTCAAAAGTTTCCCAAAAGGGAACACAAGAGTTTCCAGAGTTACAATCAAAGATTTGTTGTTGTACCATGTTTTCACTCATGTCATTCGTAAATTTGGTCTACCAAGGAAGCAAAGTAATTTTGGCCAGTAAAAGGGACAGACACTGGGTGTTATAAAGCTGGGGCTTGGTGTCTTCCATGAACATATGTAGGGGTATTGGAATTAAGAAAAAAGAGAACCATACATCATAATTAGACCTCAAAAAAATTATTAGATGGGGTTAGTGGCAAATTGGGGTTCACATATTTTTAGGCTCACATTTTATTAAGGGAAAAGACAGGGAAAATAATGGGCACACAGACTGGCACCTGACCAAATGGCAAGAAAACCCCACTGGAGGGCGCTTTTGTGTGTGGCCTTTGACCCCTAGTTTTCCTTAAATGTAAACATGCATCACAGTTAAGGATTAGACTCATAAATTTGGTTGCTTGTAAAGTTGATTCATGGAGACTTTTTGCTCTAAGCTAAATGACATCTCAGCTTTCCCTGGCCACATGAGCTTCCTCAAATTGACCCCCCTTTTTATAAACAAATAGAAAGAGGGGATATGTGGGGGTGCAATTTGCCCATCTCAGCTAAAGCAACAAGTTGCTAAGCTGAAGTAACTAGGACAAAGGATACATCCTGGGTCACTGTAACTTTCCTAATATCTCTCTGAAACAAGGTCTCAGAAAAGGCATAACATCCTCTTATCATTTGTGTAACATCCACTGTGTATGTATAAACAATGTACAGTATTCAAGGATGGTAACATCTTATCCGGTTATGCCAAATATGGGCACCCCGGGGGGAAATTACCATTGAGAAATGTATTCTGTAACTGGGCATAAAAAGCCCCTAAATCTTCAGTAAAAAACACTCTTTTCACCTTGCAACCATCCTGCGTGTGAGCCTCAAATCATTACTACAACTAAGGTTGCCCCCTGAGGTGCGTATCCCTCGTTTTGGCTGGCAGGGGTGGCACCCTCAGCATCCGAGGCATGACAATTTTCTTTCTTCATTATCCAACTCAAAGGTGGATTTTTTTGGGTTAGATAATGCTGAAAGAAATCAACTTGTCGCTTTCCTGGTGTTCTCTCATTCTCAACGTGGACTGAAGCTGGATTAAAAATTAGGTGTGAATGCAGCTCTTCTGTCGGTGATTTTTGGTGCCTGGATTGTGCAGATTGTTGAAGCAACATTTGAGGAGATTTTCCTCTTTGAAGTTTGAACTATAACCCCTTAGAAGAAGCCAATAACTACAGAAAAAAAAAGCATTAACTCTTAACACATCAGAAGCAGCTCTGGGGATTTAGGGCACTGTTTGATGATAGAGCAGAACAATCTGCTGTCACCAGACTGAACTGCCAGGCTGAATCGACCTCAAGTCCTGTTTCACAGATGGAGGGTGAGATCCATGTGGTTTAGGGTTCCCCCTTAGGTAGTTACTAGACTAGCCTCCCTCATCTCAACACATATAGAGGAATATACATACCAGCTTGGGTCTATGCTTTCATACTTGCATTGTGATTTGCTTTTTCTTCTTGGCTTACAACTGTTAGCAGCCAGATGTTTCTTGACTGCATTAATACCATTACCATTTGGAGCCTCCTGCTGTGTTTTCCATAAAGTTTTATTTTTGTTTTTCAAAGAACTTTGATCTTGTTGATTTCTTGCCATTTGTCACTCTGGCTAATTCTCTGTTTTTAAACCTTAATTTGGCTAAATAATTAATTTGGCTTAATTTGGAATCCTCATGTCTGAGTTTGAGTTAATTTTTCCCCAGATTAATTACCTGCAGACCACAGCTCCTAATACTAGTGTGTGGATGGCAGGTCCTTATATCAGAATACACTTGCAAATGCTATTGTTTTAATTCATACTGTTGTTTTAATAATAGTTGATTTTAAATATTGTTACCCGCCTGGAGACCTCCGGGTATAGGATGGGATAAAAATGTGAATGAATGAATGAGGGTTTATGTCCAGCTGTCCAGACTATAAAGTTTTGACAGTTTCCTCAAAACATGAGGAGACTACAGAACTGACCACTATAATAATGTTGATTTCACCACTTCCTAACACAGCCCAATTTGGTTTATTTGGAGTTTGCTTTGTCAGATTTGAGAAGAGCTGAATTTGTGTCATTTTCCTTCTTCTATTTAATTTTAGGATTTTTTTTTAAAAAAACTCCGCTGTAACTGCTTCTCTCTGTTGCCCTTTTGACAGGCATGGATACAATCCGTGGGCAAAACAGCACCTCCAGAGTATATAAAACCTGCTTAAATTACAAGCAAATTGGTTTAGGGGCTCATGTGCTTGATCTTGTTTTCTTTTGAAGGGAAAATCTATAATTTCTTTATTCAACAGTATTTCATGACATTTGTGGTCAGGTAGCTCCTTCCTGGAACATGTATCCTTATGGATTTCACAAGTGAAATGGTGCTGAAATTTCTCCAAGACAGGCTTCTATGGTTAAGGGTTTGGCAAGCAAAAAACCTTCCCTGGTGTTTTATGGGCGAATGAATTAAAAATTGTGGTTGTCAAAGAGATGCCCCTGGGTAAAATACCTACATTGCTGCAGACAAATGAGTCCAAAGGTCTTGTACTAGATGTTACTAAATTTGACAAAGGAAGGGAAGAAAATGAAATTTGCTGCATTTCTGCTCTGGAGCCTAGACACTTTTGATCACCCTCTAGGGTGGTCAATTTCATGACTCCCTCACTGAGACATTCGGAGAGGTGGAACTGCCCTGGGAGCCCATCAGAGGCACCAAATGCACAGTGTACAAGGGATGGCTCCAAAGCTATTACTTCACACACTGATGAGGCCTATCCACCCTGCCCTAGCTCATAGAAATGAGCCACAGACTACATCTTCATGATGCAGCACAGGCAGCTTAAATGAGGTCAGTTTCCACTGCTTTCAAAGAAGTCCAGCTTCCCTGAAGATCTTTGGTGCCTTTACTGCATAATGGAGCCACAGCCACAGAGGCAAGGTATCCTCAAGGTCTTCTTCATGAGATCACCTGCCTGGAATGAAAAGTTGTGTATGTAGCCTTGTCAACGTTCTTGCCTCTGATTCATAACTTCTGCAGTGGGAGTGGGGCAGACTCCATTTGCTGACCATAAACTGAACACACAGTTGTTCCTAAAGTATGCACACCACATCAGACAAGGGGAATGGACTTGTTACCAGTGCTTCATCACACATTTCAGGCTTCCAGTTGTTTTCTTTTTGCCATAGCCTCAGATGGGGAGGGGAAAATTGATTCAAGTGTTTACTATCTGCCGTCCCTGGCTTTGGAGCTACTACACTGTTTCTTCCTTGCCATGGTGGCTGGCTAGGAGTAGTTCTGATTATGTGGGTCATCACTGGCACACTGTGTTTGCCCCAATGCATTTGGCTAGAAGTGGCCTTCTCAGTGCACATTAAAACATCTAGTGCAATAGTTGCCCAAGAACTCTAAATGTAAGCAGCCTTATTGAGTTTTCAAGGATTATTTGAGATGGGGGAAGAAAGTTATGATAATTAAGCTAGATGGAAACTTGTGAGCCCGTTTGATCTTGTGGTTAGTGTCATTTTCTCAAATTGGTAGTTTCCTGGTTCAAATCCACACTTTTACAAGAGGTCATCTGGGTGACCTTGGGCTAGTCACAGCTCTCTTTCTGAGCTCTCACGGTGCCACCAATCTCCCAGAAGGTTTGTCAGCCACTTTGAGTCCCTATAGAAGTGGGAAAAGTGGAATGTAAAGTCTGACTCTTCTTTTTGGTATGAGAATGGAGTATAAATACAGGAAAATGATAAACAAAGTGCTGCAGTCCTGAGAGCCTGGAGTGGAGAAAAGTGGTTTTCAATGCTAGGGCCATTATCGTTAAAGACCTGCGATCAGGGGTGTGACACAGATCTTTTGTTAGTCTCTGGTGATCTTAAGATTTTCCCTAGGTATCTTTTCAGTGAAAAAAAATCCAGATAAAATGTCATTATGCGCTATACTCCTTTTCCAAAAAGCCTTGACATTTTCAGAAGCATATGCATTGTAACTAATTATGGAAGGAAATAGCAGATATCAGTCTTAATAATGTGTAGTATCTTGCTCTTCTGTGCTTTCTAATTTCCCTCCCTGCATTCCTTCTGGCTAACTTGAGCTAGAGCTTCAGAACATAACTCAGTCCTGGGGCAGAAGAGGATAAACAATACTATCAAAAAGATTGTTTATCTTTCATGCAAGGAAAGATTACAATGTAGTGCATGCTTATCAGTTAGACATCCTAGAACTCACAGTCAATATTTCCTTTATATTACTAGGGAAACCGAGCAGCACTACAGTGTTTCATGATCTGAATGATGGGAACATTCTTTTGAGAGATGCACAGGAATGTAACTCACCATTAGAAAGAACAAAGACAAAATTTTGCAGTAGCTTTGACTGGGGTCCCAGAAAATGCACAGATCTAATTGTTATGAAAAAGGTATTTCCTCTGTGGGACTATCACACACAAAATAATTATAATACTCCAAATTAGGGATGTGTACGAATGGGTTGTTTTTTTTATTCGATTCGTATTGAATTTAATGTAAGAAAATTTGTATTCATTTGAATAGACCCCCTCGAATATGGTAGGATTCTATTTAATATGATTGTATTTGTGCATCCGATACGTATCCTGTAACATATCTGCTCTGAAAGCATCAAATCTGCCCTGAATCCACTTTGAATCCACTCTCAAACTATGTTGAATGCACCCTGGATCTGTTCCAGATATGACTAGCGCAACCACTTTCTCACCTACCCATTTAACCAATGTTCCGAAGCATTCGTACAAATGTTCTGAATGTTGTAACATTCAATTCATATACAAATGCCTGAATTTGAACAAATTTGTACAAAGATCAAATCCCTACTCCAAGTGGAAATCATGCATATAATGGCCCCTACATTGATTAAATCCTTTTGCGCAATCCTTTGCCCCGATCCCTTGGTACATGCACTCATTTGAACCCTGGCAATATTCTGAATCAGTCACTTCTCAATTGTAACATTTGTTTATTATTATTATTTTCATGGAGTTGGGTTTTTTTTTTGAATTGGACAGGTATCATGCCACAAAGTCTCTTGATTCTGCTAACGTGACTTCATCTAAGGTGCAGCATTCCCCTTATAACATCAGAGCGACCTGTGCGGCTGAGTTTGACAAGTGAAAATAGTTTTCTGGTTTGTCAGGAGTTTGTTCTCTCAGTCACAGCATTTATGATTGCTATGCTGCATGCCCTTTGCCAATGGCACAAAGGATCATTCGTGTTACTAGAAAATCTCTGCTTAGGAAGAATGGAAAAACTTGATGTGTGCATATACCTGTGTTGCTTCATTGCTGTTGAACGCTTGTGATGTGAGAAAGATCAGGAGGACATTTTGCAAATGCTGACCTACATTTGAATTTATACTCATAGCTGGATGTGGCTCAGTGTCCAAAAATGACATATTCTTTTTGGGATGTATTTTAATTTTTTTAGTATATGGAAGTTAATCCCCTTACAACAATTTTATGCACTGGGGATGTGCACAAATATTTGTATTATTCATTATTTGTACAAATTCAGCTGAATTTGGACATTTGGATTCTAGTCAAATGTTGGCACATTTATACTTCAAATAGAAAGTTTTGATACATTCGTACAAAGCTTTGTTACATTTGTGAAACTGGAAGGTGAGAAAGTGGCTGCCCCAGTCGCATATGCAACAGACCCAGAGTGGATTCAAAGTGGATTGAGAGCAGATTCAAAGTGGATTCACAGCAGATTTGATGCGTTCCGAGCGGAGAAGTATGAGATATGAAATTTGTATTGTACGTTCATATTGAATCTGTATGGAACATTCATATCGAATTTCAATCCTGCCACATTCAAAGGGGATCTATTTGAATGAATACAAATTGTTTTGCGTTCGATTCAATACAAATTGAGTTCCACCTCCCCAAAATTGTTCACTTCCCTAAAATGCACTAAAATGGTGCAGGGTCTGCGTGACTGTCTTTCTCATGTCGTATTCAGGGTCCCAGACCTACTATACTTATCCATCAATGCTGCCTTTGTCCCAATGTCACTGCTGCCCAAAGGAATTTATTCCTTGCCTCCAGGAAATCACAGCTGGAGATTCCCCAACTGCGGATGCAGCCACCCTTGATGCCAGGGAGTAGATGCAGCTCCTCCCACATCAAGATGGCAGCTGATCCTGATGCTGACAGGGGAGAGGGAACAGCCTCTTCTCAAGTCAAGATTGCAGCCAGGGAATTCCTTGCTGTGGTCTTGACAGCTGGGGCAGTGGCAGTGGGCTCTCTGCATGCTGCCACATTAAGCAAAGTACTGCTAGCACTATTCTCAACAAGCAAGGAAAGGACCTTCCCCTCCCTCCCACACCCTAGGGATTTTCGCATTACTCCCGCTTCCCGACGGGAAGCCTAAGACAGCTCACGACGCTTTGAGCATTCACACAGAGGGGCGCAGGGATGCGTGTAAACGCATTCCGGAGCGCCCGTGTGCGAATGCTCAAAGCGTCGTGAGCTGTCTTAGCCGTCAAACGACGGCAAGGGGCGGGGAGACAGCTGAGGAGGCTCCCGCAGCCGGCGCTGGCTGAAAACAGCTGATTGTCAAAGCTGCGCCAGCGGGGGAGGCAAGCCCGCGGCTGTTAGGGAGAGAGAAGCATGCGCGAACGCTTCTCCTCCCGAACGCCTGCGGGCAGTTCGTGCACGCCCGAACGCATGTAGAGCAGTTTAAAGTGCTCTACATTTGGAATGCGCGGAAGACAGCTCCGGACATGCCGGGACGCAAACTCGGCCGCAGCAAAGCGAATGCTGCGCCCAAAGCTGTCTCCCGCGCGTTCCAAACCCCCATGTGCGAAAACGTCTCCTATGTAGATTTTGCCACTTACTGGTCCAAATTAGTTATGTCAGGAGAGCTATCATTCATTTTCTGTCTTTTTTTTTTTTTGCTGTTTTGACTAAGCATAGAAAGAGGTATTATACTGACTTAGGCTAGTGCTCTCCTGGCTCATTACTACCTGATGGTATATTTCAAGGGTCCTAAACAGGACTTACCCTCTCTGAACAGTGCACATCTTCTGGAGATTGGGATGGGAGATAGATGCTCCTGCAGCATGGCCTTTATCCGTCCTGGCCACCGGGCAAAACCAAACTGTAACAAAGTGTTTCTAATTCAAAGCCTGGGTGAACAAATGTATCTTCTCATAGACATTAGGGGTGTTTCCGCATTGGCCACTTAACTCCTCTTCCACACTACAACACCTGTTAGAGACACATGTGTCTGCATTGGCTCTTGCGTGATGTGTCTCTAATGGGTGTTAAGAGCCCCTTAAACCGGATTAAGGAAAGACTACCTTGGAGGTAGTCTTAATGGGTGTTTAATGGGTACTTCTGCAGTTAAGACACATCCATGTAGGATGCGTCTGCACTGCAGAAGTGTCCCTAAGTGGGCCCTCCTCCCGGCTTCCATGATTGGTCTCCTATCTTGGGGCTGCCCCTCGCCCCAGAAGCCGCGGATCATGGCTTCTGGAGCCAGGGGGGGCTTCACCTACACCCACCCTATTCTACCCAAGGGGGAGTGCGTGCGATCCCCTCCTTACCTTCAAGCAGCCAGGCAAAAAAGGTGTAGTTAATTGCTGGCTTACTGGCAGCTGTGGCGGTATCTGGGATCCTGCTAGCATTCCTGAGTTTACCACCAATGCTTCAACCTTTTTCAGTGCTGGCTACTTTGGGATTCATTGTAAGTGGAAGATCTGTATCTGCTGTGATGAGAATGACCAGAAAGGCATGGATTCCATCCTCATCATCTTTCCTGGAGAAAGTAATGGGAAACCACATCTCAATCTTCTAAGAAAATTCTTGTCTGTGTCCATGCAATCATCAGGAATTGGCTGCAACTCAATGGTGCCCAAGAACAAAATGTTTGCTGAGATGTTTGGGAACCCTCTACAATCCTTCCTTTATCTGATGTTTTTGTCCACATTGTGTTAAAAGCTGAGACTTAAGGCATTATGAGGTGACACCACCCACCTCAAGGAACAGAAGTGGCCATTGTGACCTCATGATGACAATTCTCATTTGAAAGAGAGATATAATGGCCAGCGTGCTGACTACTTAAGTGGTATCAAAGAGGCATTATTTTAAACAAGGTGGATTTTCCCTCAAATGGTAGGCTTCATCTCTTTTGAAGAGGATGCCACTATCCCAGTTGGTGCTACCCTGAATCTATGACAACATTTTCAGGCACCTACTTAATTAGTTATTCTTACATTGCCTGTGGTCACACCTTCATTTTAAACCTTCTTCACGTCTTCTTCAGGCCTGACTGCTCAGACCATTTCATTTCTAACCATTTTATTTGTGGTTTTTTCACCTTCTATTTGGACTTTCCTGAACAGAAATCCACAAATAAAATAAAAATGAAAAGGTGTGAGAAGTGAGATCTGAAGATGGACTGAAGAAGGTTTAAAGTGAAGGTGTGAACACGGCCATTCTTATTGCCAGGGAGGAGGCAATTCAGATGTCTTAGGTGGCAGGGGGTGGACTTTGCTTTGGCCAGCCACATGGCTTAAGCCCTGAAAACTGTCCATGAACTGCCCATTCATGGCAGCTGCTGCCTATGTGCTGTTTATCATTTGTTTCTCTGCTGAATGGGAATCCCTGAGGGGGTAAGTAGACGTAGCTTGGGAGAACAAGTATCAGATACTCATCTTGGTAAAGGCTCAAAAACAACAGAAAATCAAAGAGAAATTAAGAAGAAAATGAAAAAGTCAAGAGATCTAACAGCATAATAAATATGTATCTCTTGGATAGTAGAATAAAATGTGTCTTTATATGACATTGTCATTTTATTAGTGCCAATCTTCAAACTTCTCTTTGATATATGTGTGCCCAATTGTTCTATGTGTATTACGTTTGGCACCATTATATTCACAATAACTGAGTTTACGAGCTGCTTTTCATAATATCTCAAAGCGTCTTGTGATGGTGCAGTCTCAGGTATTTGGGGCATCATATGCATTGAGGGAGGAGCGCCATACAAGGTAAGTGCCTATGTTTGCCTCGTGATTTTGCCCTGCTGTCTAGCACAAATGGCAAGAGGCACCTGTGGGATCCACACAAGATCTTGCATTTTCCTCTTGCCGTCTGGAGGCAGCCTTCCACAGATTGGCCAAGCATTGTGCATTTGAGAGGTGAGAAACAAGGAAAGTTAGGCCTTTTCTGTACTTACTGCTTTTTTAATCAGGATCAGTGGGTCCCACTGGTCAGGACTGTATGGAGCCCACTGATCTGAATTACTTGGAGGTTTTGACTGGATCACTGCCATCTGCAAGGTTCTGATCCAGCCCATGAAGTTCATGTGAGTCTAGCCTTGGAACTGGGGTGTGTGTGCACTGCTGAAAATCACCCCCTGGTAATTCTGGATCATGAAGACGTGCCACTGGCATCCCTCCCATGATCTGGAGTAAGACCCTTGGTCTGGGGTGCAGACTTGATTTAGCTCTGTTGTGTGCAGACAGAGCAGACCAGCAGAAGGTGTGGCCTCATAGAACCACATTAACATGCAGATCTATGCAGCCTAGAAGTGTTCTACATGGGCCCTTAATCCGGATTGAGGGTCCCCAATTTAAGTAACTGTACGACATTAATTTTAAATGGAACTGGATGAAAATGTTGTCAGTTTAACAGTAGTATCTATGGCTGCATTTTGGGGAGAATAAAGGGGGAATTTATTGTTTTCTTCACCCTTGTAGATACTGCTTTGACTTGAGGGGACAATAAAGGCACCAATTTGTTCCACCGAAACGGAATGGAATCCTTTCACAGTGGATTTGACTACCTCAGAACTGGAAGTCTATTTGTTACCAGAAGCTGCTTTCAGTGAAACCAAGAAGTTATGTATTAATGGTTTTGAAGATGAAGACATATGAAAAAAGTAATTGAACTGAACAGTAATACAGAACAGGCTGGCTGGGTGGCTAAGCTGTTTCAGCCATTATTGCAGGCAGCATCTGAGTCTAATACAAAAAGAGAAGAACAGCTTTGTGTGTTTCATTTCCCCACCCCATTTTAGACATACAAATTGCTTCTATCCTTTATAAATATTTTTACGATTTGTGGCTTTGCATAATTGATACGTCTCTTTTAGAGTGGTTAGGTAATCTACTGTAACTCAAGGGCAGATTGGTTTTATAATTAGAAAAGTATGATTTGAAACAAATAATAGCCATGTTCACCTCTCCCGGCAAATATTCATATGAAGCTGAATATGCCTATTGTGAAGGCAGGATCCCTGTCAGAATTTTGAAGGCACTAGGGTGTAGGGGGAGGGAATGGTTGTAGCTTTGTAGTAGAGCAATCTGGCTGGAAAGTAGAGGTTTCCGGTTCAATCCCCATCCTCGCGCTGGAAACAGGCAAAGGAAAATCACTTCTGTATCTCTACCAAGAAAACTGCCTAGTGGTGCCCATGGAGGTGCCCAGGTAGTCAACTAGAAGTTATCCACAACTCAGTAGTTCTCAACAAAAACATGGTGTGGGGATTCTAGGAAAGTGTGGAATTTTGCTCCCCTCCCAACCTCTGCTCTTCCCATCTATTGTCAGAATGTTGGGATATAAAAAGAACCTGATAAAATGCATAGCCTGATAAATATTTTGGCACATCTGTGCTTTATTCCAGAATATGCAAATGTAGAGATATGCACAAATACAAGGTTTTTTTGTATTTGATTCGTATTGAATTGAATGCAAGAAAATTGGTATTTGTTCAAATAGATGCCCTTTGAATGTAGTAGGATTTGAATTTGATACGAATATTCATCCCCCTACAAATCCCATATGAATGCATAAGAATCCCATACGAAGCTTCATACAAATGTATCAAAACATTTGATTCAAATTTGAATGTCCGAATTCATCTCTAGTAAGTGGTGTCTGGATGCAGCCTAAGAGTTCCCAAAATACACCACGGCACATTTGCATCCTCAATATTTTTTAAATCTCTGTTGACTAGCTTGTGATGTGATATTTCTTATGCCACATATAACATCAAATAATAATGTTTTCTCATTTTTGTTGAGATTCACATTTGTTAAAATATGAAGAAGATACCTTTGTGGTGATTGTGATATAACTGCATTAAAGATGTGATCTAAATCCTTTTATACCATACCACAAAATATCTTAATTTTTGAACACTGATACCACAAATCAAAATACAAAGGACAGTCACAGTAAACCCTCCAGCATGATAACATTTTAATTCTGGTTATCTTTGCTATTTTCAGTGGCATCTTATACCATCTGTACTTTTGTATATAATTCTTTTATCTGCACTGAAACATGACAGTCCAGTTTGGTGTTTCCTATCATTTGCCAAGTGTTTTGAGATGCTAAGTTCCCATGTTTCCTTTCCAATTATTCTTTATAGCATCCAATGGTGTGTCTTCAGAATCTATCAGGATTTTATAGATTTTGGAAGTGATTCTCTGGAGAATTGCTTTGGCAGACAATATTACTGTAGGTCTGATGATCTTAGGAAGCTGGCTACAGATATCCATGGAAGCCAATTAGTTACCTGCAGACTTAGTGTTTCCTTTTAACATGGTGAACTCAAAAGAGCCTATCATTACCAGGCCTTTTTGTTCTAGTTTCTCCCAGTGTTCAGGTCTCAGTATCTAAGTTATTGTAGGGTAATGCTTTAATTTCATCAATATAGAGAAAGTAGGTATGAGGGTTTTTTTCCTGACAAATTATCCATGGACACATTGCTTCTTGTAATATAGGATTATGTATTTTAGTGCAGTATTTTATATTCAGATGCAAGTATGGGACATCTAATTTGTAGCAGTTTTTGGGCTGTTATGCCATGTTGTGTGGCATAACAATGACCCACCATTAACACTTCCACTCAAGGAAACAATGCCAACAGGTTGCAGCCAGGAACAGACAAATGACTGATTAGCAACTCAAACAAAGGAAGAGCTGACAAACAAACAGCAGATATTTATATGCTTCTAAGGCCATTTGCTGGGATTTGAGAGCAGGAGAAGGTTTGCCCTTGTCTCTGCTTGAGATGCCCATGAGCAATTGGTGGGTCACTGTGTGCAACAGGATGCTGGACTAGATGGGCTGTGGCCTGATCCAGCAGGGCTCCTCGTATGGTCTTATAAGAAGAGAAACAAGATCTAGTAAGACACCAATCCTTGACTTGGCCAAGAGCAAAGACCTCTGAAGATGGATATCACAGATATATCCAAAAGCTTAGGTTCTCAGAAGAGGAAATCTGGAACATGGCATGACAGCTCAAAAACTGCTACAAATGAGATTGAATCCGGCCGTGAAAGCCTACATATGTCCAAGTTTGGGATAGTTTCTATCAGTGAAGATTGAATAGCCTCTACAACTTGCCACCTGAGTACTGCTTCTCTCACTCCATGAAGCCCATGCATAATTCTAAATGCTGGAAAATAACTTGTTAAATTTGTAATACTCTATCCTCCCTTATCCACACTCTGATCCTGGATTTCCTGTATTCAAGTATAAACACCTCTCTTGTCTAGAATAGAACAGAAACAATATTTTAGCGATGACTTTCATCTTAATAATCATCACTCTTCCGAGCATAGTATAATATGAGTGATAAATAAGCAAGAAAGGTTAGGTCAGATGGATGTGGCTACTGGTTGATTTAGTTGCCAGGTGCGTATGTAGTGCAAGCAGTTTGACTAAAATTGAAAATAGGACGTGGGTTTGCTCAGAATTGTCAAATCTTTGCATTTATGGGTTCCATGGGAACAAAACCTGAAAATTCTTTGGCTAGAAGTAGAATTATGAAAATAATGTAAGAATTAGCTATGACAATGTATCTATGCAGCCATAGCTGCCCCACCCTGCCCCCTCACAGTGTTTGTACCCAGAGGAGAGTGTGAACACTGTGACTGGGAGCTCACCAGATGCTCCCGGTGAGGTTGTGGACATGTTTTTACTTGTACACAGTGACAGAAGATTGGGGCAGCCGGAGGGAGCTCCTGGATTCTCCCAGATGGTGTCAGTGGTGCAGAGTGCGTCTGAACCTCCCTTGGAGCATCCAGAACTACTCCATTGAGAACAAGCCCATAGTCTGCACCAGCATGTGGATGGCAGGTTCCTATTCCAGTGTAGAAAGGCACTGTATCATGACAGGTGATCAGTGATCACTGAGAAATGATGTTGTTTTGAATTTTATCGGGCAATGAATAGCCGTTTGTGTCAGAAAACTATCAGAAGAGGGAGAAATATTCATTTAATGAACTACATTGACACTGGCATAGGTTGCATCAATCAAACTACAGCATGAGTGCAAATAATTAGCATAAAGACTTGTCAAAGAGGGGAATTACCATGGTTTGTGATTTCACATGAATGGATCATATTTGGTTTCCAGTAATCATGCCAAGATCAATGCATCATTTCCTTTATTAAAGGGCTTTAAAAAGAAATGTTAGGAAAAAGATAAGAGGAAAACATACAGAAAAGGTGGTTACATAATAGGAAAAATAAACTCTGCATTTAAGTTTAGGTTTAATGGTGAATGCTAGACCTGGAAAGTTTAAAAACTGATTGTCTACTCCTAAAAAGTCTGGGTATTCTGCAAATATTATTTTGAATGACATTCTTGAAGTCCTGATACACTTGCAAAAACAATAGCTAAAGGGTAAAATAGCTTTTCAAGGTGTAATGGAAAAAAGAGAAGAGAAATTGGCGCAGCGGCTGCTGGTTTATTTCTTCAAGAAAACAAGCAACTATTGTGAAATCTCAGATTAAAGAAAAAACATATTGTTAGTCTCCACAGGTGTCTTGAGATGCCCTGCATAATTCAGCAGGAAAAAAAAGAGTGATATTATTTAGAAACAAAAGAAGTTAACTACTTAGTTGCTGTTCTGTGCCTAGGAAACATTTTTTTCTAAACCACATTACTATGGGTGAAAAATTATGCAATTAGTGGAGGGCAGAGCTGTTTTCTTTTCTACTTCTTTTTCATTTCGGCAGCTGAGCCATATATGGTATTGGCCTGTTTTCTGCAGCGATTTTTCCCTGCAGGAGTTTCCTAAAATTCTAAAGTTATACTATACCATCAGTCCCCACCCCCCTGCTACATCTATACATTTGCTTGACTGGAGTACAACATTACCTCATCCCATAGATGTCAAACTCAGGCCCATGAGCCAAATCTGGCCCATAGTATAATGGTATTTAGCCCATGAGAAAATACCCAATGTACTAGAGCTGGCCTGCCAGTAGACAGTGCATGCACTGCTAATACTACAAATCCCAGAATGCTTTGCTGATGTATTGGTGTGTCAGTCAGGACACATTAGCACCCCCTCCTCTGTTAACATTAATTAGCAATGTCACGCTACCAGTGACATTGAGCCACTCGTCCCAAAAATAGCCAGATGAAAGGTGGAAAACAGAAGCTTTCTAGAAAAGCGAATGCTGCAGATATGTCTTTTATTTGACATTTGATTTCACATGTGTTTATAGTATTAACCTTTGCTTGCTCCAAATTCAGTGTATAAGCAAAACATAAGTGTGTTTCCATATGAAAAGGTTCATCATTATATCTGATGAGAAGAAAAAACTTCCTCAGTAGGTAAGCCAGTTTGGTCCAGTGGTTAAGGAGCCAGATTCTTATCTGGGAATACTGGGTTTGATTCCACCCTCCTCCATGAAGCCAGCTGGGTGACCTTGTGCTAGTCACAGCTCTCCTTCTGAGCTCTCACAGCCCCACCTACCTCACAGGGTGTTCTGTTGTGGGGAAAAGAATAGAAAGCTTTGTCAGTCGCTTTGAGTCCCCTTAAATCACTGGGAAAAGCAGGGTAGAAAAGACAACTTCTTCTTCTTCTTCAGTTGTAGACATTTTTTTAATAAATACCAAGGTTGGTCTGGAACTTTGTCCAAGTTTTTAATCTTGGCCCACAGAAAAGGCAGAATAGGAGATACTTTTGTGAAGCCAAGAAAAGCTTTTGCCTGACAGCATCAAAGGAATTATTATTAATGAACTGCTAGAAGACAAAATGGAAATAGATTGTCTAAATGTAGAACTCAGTGGATGTTCATTTAAATCTTAGTATTCCAAGATGACAATGAAATGAATATCCTGATTCCTTGAGAGAAGACATTGGGAGACCCACATCATCTCTTTTATCTTATTATTATTTAGTTCAAAGTGGTTGTGGGGAATGAGAGAGGGAACATTTTAGGGCAGGGGTAGGCAAACCACGGCTCGGGAGCCACATGCGGCTCTTTGGCCCCTTGATTGTGGCTCTTCCAGCTTAGGAGTACCCTAATTAAGTTAATAACAGTGTACCTACCTATATAGTTTAAATTTCAATCATTGTACTGTTGATATTTGGCTCTTTTGACTAATGAGTTTGCCGACCCCTGTTTTAGGAGTATTTCATCTTTTTCTGGCTGCTACCATGTATTATTGTTTGTATGTATAGATGGGGGACTGGCATTTCGATCTTGTTCTCCAAGGCTGCATCTGCACGGCATGCCTTAATTCAGTTTAACGAAACCGAAATAACTGAACTGGAACGAAACTCTCTCCACCGGCTTTCAACTTGATCCGTGTCAACGGCATCCCGCCGGCAACCTTATCTCGGATTCAATCTTTGGAGGCCCCATGGCAAGTCCTCCCTGCGCATTGCCAGTCAGGATTGTGCCCACCCCCTCTCTCTGATTGCTGTTCCATCCCAGGATCAGCCCCTCTCACTTAGTTCAAAGTAACAGAGATCAGACCTCTCCCTCATGGCTGTGCAGCTCTCCGCCTCCTTTCCTCTGCACCACCTTTCCCTCCCCCTTTTTTTCCAGCTTTGTGCTCTTCCATCATCACCCCCATCGAAGAAGTCTGGATCCCCCTTTCCCACCCATGCTTCCCTGGCGCCGAGAGGCTGGGCTGGAGGGGACCGAGGGGCTTTTTTCATTGCTCAGGGCACACAGCAGCAGCAGCAGCAAGTAAAGTCCCATTCCTTTAAACATTAATACAGAATCTCAGCTGCTTCCCCTCCTTTCACTTTCAAAGGTCTGAACTTCTGAAATTGCACAAATTTGCAACATTGTTAATTGGGAGTGAAGGGGCTTTCTTGCTACACTGTAGCGCTGCTCTGTGAAGGCTGCTCCAAGAAGTTCAGGCTTGCAAGAGAAAGGAGGGAAGCAGCTGAGATTCTGTATTAATGTTTAAAAGAATGGGGCTTTACTTGCTGCTGCTGCTGCTGCTGTTTTGCTTCAGATCAGGCAGATCAGGCAGGGAACCCCCCCCCCCCAATAACGTGCCCAGCATACGGACAGCGATTGGATACAGTGAGATTGGGGGAGGGACACCCTGAACACGGAATCTCATCCCTTAACACGGTACTGTCCACACAGTTAAAAAGGAAACACGTATCGACGCACGATTCGGAGTGAGTCCTGTTGAAATCAGGATTTATTTCAAAACGTTTTAACATGGTTTAACACGGAAATAGCGTGTTAAGCTGAATTGCCGTCTGAACTGGGAGAACTCAAAATGTTTTGAATTCGAGATAACGATGCCGTGAAGACGGGGCCCAAGTCACAGGAGAACTAATAACAAAAAAACAGACAAGAGTTCAGAATAAAACGTGCTTATATTAAAAAAAAGGGAACAAATATTCATTCATCACAGAACTGAAAATCTGAGGGTAAATTAAAGACATTAGGAAGATCCTAATACTACATATATATAAAGAGAATGGGGATACAAGCAGGGCTGGTGGACAGATCTGATCACACAGAAAGCCTCCCTTGCCCCTTTTACCAGAGAGTATGCTTTAAAGAAGGTTTGGGAGTTCCCAGACTTTGGGTGTGATCAGACAGTGCTTTTTTTCATTCACTCATTTACGAAAATGCATCCCATCCCCAGCTGCACAAAAAATTGCACTCCAAGCAGTTCACTGAATATGCAGCTTAGAACCTACCACATTTTGCCACACTGCAGCTTACAGTATATTCATATATCTGTAATATCTGTATTTCATTTTAATTGGTGTCTGTTTTAATTTGTATCCTGTTTTAATCTGTGTTAATCTGTTGTTGCCCGCCCAGAGACCTTCGGGTATGGGACGGGATAGAAATGTAAACAAACAAACAAACAAATAAATATCCAAGTCAGCCAACACCTACCCTGACTTCAGGTAATACTCAGTGATTGGCCACTCAGTGGGAAACCCTCATTTCTTTGCTTATGTACTTTCCTGTTCAACCCAGCCTAAAGAAAAAAAAAGAACCATCAGCTATGAAATACCAAATGTTTAACAGGTTACTTTTCTGAGTCTTCAAGCTGGGGTAAGGCAAATGCAGGGGAAATTTGCTCAAATTTGCTCAGAAGGTGTCTCTCTGCCTATCCTAACTATAGAAGAAGATAAGATGTGGGAAGTGCTAGAAATACAAAATGTGGCTCCTTAATGGAATAAGAAGGCTGGATTCAGAGGAGAGTGAAAGCAAGAGAGAAGCTGTGTCCACACAGATGACAAGAGTCAGTCTTGAAAATCAGAGGACTAGCACCAGCTCATAGCTTCCCATGGAGGTATGGCAGAGTACAGCTGGCATTCTTCACAAGTGCAAATTACTCCTCCCCAAACTTGGTCTGGTGATCTATATGGAGAACTACCAATCAGTTCCACAGTGTGGAGACAGATGGTCATTGTCTCTGGGAAAGGATGGACTATGTAGACTGGCCTTGACACAACAAAGAGCTGCTTAAAACTAAGACAAAAATGAAACCATGAGACTGGAATTTGGAGTACTGGATGGTTTGACAAAGTTTTTTTAAAGTCAAAATCAGATGTACTACAAAACTCTGTTGGTGGGACCAATATAATACGGAACTTCTGGGTGGTTGAAACATCCCATCATCAGCTGTGATATCTATGAGGATATGTCTGATATAACCTCAAAGGTAGACTCTACATTGGTGGTGAAATGTTAGCATTTGATCACAGATATTGTGCCTTTCTGAAAAACCTCTGGATCTTATAGGGAAAATTCTTTGAAGGATAAGTATTTCAAGTGCATTGTGTAAAGAGCTTAGCAAAGAGCTGGGAAAGCAAAGCAAAAAAAGTTTGATGCCTGAAAGCCTAGCAGTAAGCTAGCTTTGTTCTTAGTCACATTATTATTTAGAATTGAGATAAAGGGATGTGACTTTTCACACTATTTCCTGTTCTTCTTTATCAGCACTTCAGGGAAGCATAAACTTTTGAGATAAAATGTACAGGGAACAATGAGAAAAGACAGTTGCACAGGAAGAGGATTAGAGATTGGGCCGGTACTTTCTCTGCTGCATATTGCTTTTGTTAATGTGATTGATTTGTACCAGATTTGTTTATTCATCCCTCCCTCTGCTCCTAAAATACTGTTATAAAAAGTTGCTGTTCCTATTTTAGTTTCCTACCGAACATGTGCTTTCTACTTTTGACCATAAAGTGTTGACATTACATGCCATGGCAGCTTAACCACAAACACCACATTGTATTTCTCCAAGTGGTATAATGAACTACCAGCAAGACTCTCTCTCTCTCTCTCTCTCTCTCTCTCTCTCTCTGTAGAGTACATGTACACAAAAAGTGATGCATGCATGTTTTATCCCTTTGGCATCCCAGTGCACATTTAAAATGATCTGCAAATTTCAAAGTGTTGTTGCTTCAAAAGCAACAAGAGGAGCTACTCTATGGAGTGAAATACTGTTTACTTACAGGTACATTAAAGCAGCATTTTCAAAAGGTATTGTTCAGTGTATCTGTCTATAAGTGAAGGGACTGGAGAGTTAATAATGTAAAATGAGTTGTAGGAGTTTTCTAAAGCAGAAAAACAGGCTACATCTTGATGGTAGAGAAAATGGCCATCTTTGTACCAGAATCCTCTAATCCCACCCAGGAGTCTTCTGAAGTGCACAACAAAAGTTCAGTGGTTTTGCACCAAACAGGAAATGGCTTTGAAGGTTTTCTTGGTGCTTTCACTGCTGGCTGTAGGCTGCAGTAGGACATGGGTGGTTACTAAACCTCAGTGTCTCTAACCAGGTGCTCTTTTCCACACATCTGAAAGCAGTCAGGGGTTATCTGATCTGAGAAACCTGGGCCTGATTTGCACTTTGGTCTGTGTTTCACGATAGCTGAACATCTGGGCAAGTGCATCTGTGAGCACTAGTAAATGTTGATTCATTGCACACCTTTCCCACAGGATGGGAAGGGAAGTGCAGAATTGCCCATAGTCCTTTTGAAACAAGATGGGATAAATGGTGCATAAAGCTGGGATGAGTGTCCCATTTCTAGGTGGCCTCAGGCACACCACTGCTAGGTAAAAAGGAGACAAGTTGGACTTGATTCATGGGGACATTATGGCAAAAAATCCCATGTTTGCATATGCTGAGCTTCTCAGATGACAGGATCAGGGAGGAGAACCCTATATGTTAAAATACTTCACTGTGATTGATTTCCTGATTTCAGGCCTAGGCTATGTTCTTCTAAGTAAAATCTCCTCTGGTGGGCAAGAGGGTGAAGAGGAGGAGGGGAAATAACTGCTTTAGCTGTTCCTCATGTGTATATGCCTGAGAGGGATGAAATTAGACAGAACCTGATCCAGATAAAGGAGTATTAGTAGACCCTTTTAATCGGATCTCCTAGCAGACCAGCACAGCCCTGATCCAGAACACGGGAGGCCTGCAGATGGCATTCCTTCTATTCCTTCCTTTTAGTGTATCCCTAAGAACCCCTAAAGGCTAGGAACTTTCATTCCTAGTCCTTGGAGGCATGTGGCTGTGGCCGTGGAGCTCATGTGAACTTTAAGGCCACAGTGCAGCCTGACCGGGATTAGCACCATTGGTGCAGATGGCACTTATCCCACCAACACCCTCCTAATGGCCTGGATCTGTGGGCCTGGTGAGTGCAGAAATGGCCCTTTGCTCTTTTTGGTTGCTTCTAAGCTTAAAAATGCCATTAGTAGTGAAACATAAGGGACTTTCAGCAACTCACTTCCAATTAGGGATGCGCATGAATGCATTTTTTTTGCATTCAAATTTGATTTGAATGGAATTTTAGAATATTCTATTCAAATCAAAATTCTAAAATCCGGATTTTTGAAAATCCTCTTTGGATTGAATGATACGAACGTTGGGAACATTTCAATCCAATTTTCGAATCTGTTCGCAACTCATTTTTTCATGTTTGCATTCCGTTTGCATGCTGTATTATATGCGCAAATAGACCTGACATTTGGATGCGACATACGATGTCGAATTCAGTAAAATCATTCAAAAATCCATATCAGATTTTCAAAAATCCAGATTCAATCTGAATTTGGGAATTCAGATTTTCAAAAATCCAATTCAAATTCGAATGTCGATATTTGTCGAATCTGAATTGGATTTTTGAATTTTCAAATATCTGTGCACATGCCTACTTCCAAATGAGATTCTATTTGGTCCCCCCACACCCTTTTTTCCCTCTAGTTTCCATGGCAACCAGAGTTAACTAGAAATCATTTTTAAAAATTTATTTTGGAAAGTAAAGCTTCATAATTGAAAGCCAGAGGGAAAGCTTTCCCCCCCCTCACAAGTCAGGCCATTCCTGCCTGACAAGCAGAAAGGGCAGGTTACTGCGTCACTCAGATCTCAACTGACAGGAAACTGATTTTTTTTTTTTACCTCAGTATCTTACTTATTTGGGTGGAGGCTATGCCTTTGGTGCCCTCTAACATCAGTCTCGGGGTGTGGGGAAGAACATCCTCAAATCTTCCTCTACTAGTACATTTGATTTCTTCTCCCAGAAAGAAAAGAAATGCAGCTGGGATGACAATGACAGAGGACGGCACTCTCTGCTGTTCTGCTTTGCAATCATCACATATCTTCTTACCCTTGAGAAGAGAGTGAAGCAAAATGGCTCTTTAGTCACAGCACGCTGTTCTTAGCATTCTTCATCTACACCCTGTGGCATTCAGCTGCACCTCACAACGACTGCAGGACAACACTTAAGGCTGTGTTTCCATAGGCAGCAAAGGGCCTTTCTGCACTTGTTGGTATTCCTTACCAGCGAGTGCACTAAGGGTTTTCCATCTGCACATTATCAGCTTTCACCATGCATGATTGTAAACATCTGTCTCAAATCCCTGACTTGCTTTGTTTTCCTATTAATTTATATTTCTATTTTACACCATTAGAGGAGACCCAGAAGGAAGACAAGCTGAAAAAGCTGCCTCTAAATCAGCAGTTCTCAACCTTCCTTATGCCTTGACCCCTTAATGGAGTTCCTCGTGTTGTGGAGACCCCCAACCATGGGGGTAGAGCAGCTAGGAGGTGGGTGGGAAGGGTGGTGGGAGACTCGTCGCGACCCCTCTGAAAGGGTATTTCAACTCCCAAAGGGGTCCCGACCCCCAGGTTGAGAACCACTGCTCTAAATGCATCTTGGCCTGCCACATCGGCCTTTGTGGTTGCAAGAGGTGCACCACAGCAAATGCCCTGGCTTGGTCCTGTTAGGAAAAAAAAATGCTGCTCTATCAGCTTTCTTCCATTCATGTGAGTTTTAATAAAGAAAAAGACAAAAACAAAGGAATTTCTTTTAATCCATGTTGCAGCATAGGAAAATGTGCCTTCCAGAAATCCCATCAGGACATTACAGCCTGATCTTTTATCCCTATCCTGGCCGGAAGTTTACAGTCCTCCTGATAAGACCTCTTCCATCCCTCCAAAGTTAATTTGCATCCAATTTATTCACAGTAAGGAGGACAAGTACGTATCAGATTTCTCTGACATGGGCAGTAAAGGCAAAATAAGAACACAGTGTAAGCAAAGTTCATGGCTGACCGGCATGGACCAGTTACTCTTTGAAGCTGCAGAAGCTGCAGGCTTCTTATCAGTCTTTTGCAAACACACCGGCCGCCTTAATTCCTTACAGTCCCATTAAGGGCACCATCACTTTTCTAGGCCTCTTCCAATGTAAGATGTGATTTTCTGCCCTCTGTGAAAATAAGTCGTTCACTGTGCCATAGGATCCCTTCATGTTCTGAAATGGATCTGTGGAGGTCCTTGATATGAGACACAGCCAGAGCGTTATTTTTATAATAGAGAATTTAATTGCTCAAGATGGGTGGATAAAACAATAAGCCATATATTGCACATTTGAGACCCTGACTATACTTGAAACCATTGTTTTAGGGTTGAAATCTTCTGCAGCTTTCATTCTAGATAGCTGAATCCAAAACTCATTTTATTTCCAGCAAGTTTGTTTAAATTGAAAAGGGCTGAGAGGAGTGCCTCCCCATAATACTCCTATGGACGTTATTGATGGTTTCCCATGTGCCATTGAGTTAGGAAGATAATAGAAATGTATCACCAAATGTCTTGAACATTACTTTTGAACAGTTACCCAGTAGTTCATTTATTTTTCCCCCGTTACTCTGTTAGTTTTATATTACTTTGAATTTTGTTGATATGTGTGTGATGGAGATTTTTTTTCTTGTTTCTGACAGTTTCACAACATGAAGTTCTTTCCAAAGAGGAAAAAATTTAGTACAATGGGTTTTTGTTGTTGTTGTTGTTATGGACAAATTGAGGCAATATTTTTGAGCAACTTTGCAACTAGCCTTTCCCAAAATGACAACAGCATTTTATTTTAGCAGTACTTTCTTCTATTCAGTTTATTTTCATTGGTGTTCACTTCCAGAAGAACTTTTTTTAAAAAATACATCTAGGCTTCACTCTGACATGGCAGATACAATCCATCTTTACCTTGAATTGTACTGATAAGAATTTGGTTTCTGTTAGGGATGTGAATAAATGGGGTTTTTTTTTGGCATTTGATTTGTAACAAATCAAATGTTAGAAAACTTGGGGTGTTTTTCCACTGTCACTAAAAGTACCCATTAAGTACCCATTAATGGGTATGAAATGGCATTTTTGTACCCATTAATGGGTATTTAATGGGTACTTCTAGTGACAGTGGAAAAACACCCTTGTATTCATTGAAATAGATCCCTTTCGAATGTCGTAGGATTCTATTTGATACTAATGTATTCATACAAATTCATATGAATATCCAATATGAATGAATATGTAATACATATCCGATATGTATCCTATAACATAACAGCTCTGAAACTGTCAAATCTGACTTGAATCCACTTTTAATCCGCTCTCAATCTATGTTGAATTCACTGTGGATCCATTGCAGATGTGATGCCGCAGCTGCTTTCCCACTTGCCCAGTTTAATGAATTTCTGAACTATTTGTACAAACGTGTGGAAACATTCATATCTGTATGAATGTTAATGTGTGAATGCTTTAGCATTTGATTTGTGTAGGAATGTCCGAATTTGGATGAATAATGAATGTTATGAATATTCATGCACATCCCTAGTTTCTGTACCTTTTGTGGACCAAATAGCCAAAATTCAAGCTAAAATATATTTGGATTAAGTGGGTTCTCTGTCCTGTTCAGAGCATTACCCATTTTATTTTGGAAAGTGAGAATGAGAAGTAGTCTATTCTCTGAGAGAAAACTAGAAGTGTGCTTCAGAAGCTTTAGTGTGAACAGCACAATACAGCCTGTCACATTTCTTATAGAATGGCTGGGGGGTGAAGGTGCATGCTGGTTGGGGTATACTGTTTGTGGGTACAACTCCCATACTCCATGCATTACTATTGAGTTTGCCAACAGATGGGCGAGATCGGGTTCGGGGGGTGGGTGGGATGGGGTGTTTGGGGAGTGGGGAGGTGGGGGCTGATCTGCGGGGTGCAGGCGCCTAGATTTAGGTGCCCATGCCCCGCAGATGGTCGCGATGGGGGCAGGGGGGACCCTTGGCTGACCAGAGCGACCTGCTCCAGTCGCCCAAGGGGTTCCTCACCCCCTCGCCCCGAGCCAGCCCGAGATCAGCCTCCTGCCACCCCGGAAAGGGGCTACAGGAAGCCGATGCTGGCGGCTCCCTGACTCTGGCAGTCTCAATGGGGCTGCCAGAGCCAGAAAGGAGCCACGTCCCGGCGGCCGTGGGAGATGACAGATGGGACCCACCGAATCGTGGGTCTCCTCTCCCATCTACCAGGGTCAGTGATCCTGGCAGATGGGACAGGGGACCCCCGATTTGGTGGGTCCTGTCTACCAGCCTCGCTGCGCCGGCGCGATCGCCAGCCCAGCAAGGCTGGTGATCAGCCCACCAGAAGCCAGCTGTGAGGCCAATTTCCGGCCATGCCCACGGCTGTCAGGGAGAGAAGCGTGCACGAATGCTTCTCTCCTCAAATGGCCTGGGATGGTTCGCCCATGTGGGAACGGATGCAGAGCACTTTAAAGTGCTCTGCATCTCGAACACGTGGAAGACAGCCCAGGACGAGCCGGGACGCAAACCTGGCTGTGGCAATGCACATGCCGCGTCCCGGGCTGTCTTCCACGCGTTCGAAAACCGTGTGTGTGAAAAGGCCTCTGATCTGCACATTAATCTGGATCAAGGAATCCCAAGGAGCATGAGTCCAGCCCCATCTGCACAAGATGGAGTCAAATACGGATCAAGAGGCCCTTAATCTGGATCTGTTGATATACCAGGGTAAAGTTCAGACTTGGCTCCCCATCTCTGGGAAGCAAAGGGTGAACTTGCTCATATGTGGACTAAGCGATGTTGAATATACAATTAATAATTGTATGGTGGGAAGAAGAATAGAAAGTCTTGTCAACTAATTTTTCCCTCAAATGGGTGAGAAAAGTGGGGTAGAAAAGCCAAGTCTTCTTCTCAAGTTCAGAAAAAAAAAACCATGCTGGGATTAGTCAAGGTGGAAAGAAAATGTCTCCTTACTTTGCTGGTGGGTTCTCTCACTTCTGAAGGTAGATTTACTCTGGCTTAAAAAATAGCTGCAGACGCAGCCTTTGTCACTATGGCCAGCTTGAATCCTGCTGCATATCTTCCATGAGCAAACTTCATCAGAGCCATATTGCTCAGACTGTGACCACTGTTTCCATTTACATGAGCCTGGCTTAATTAATTCTCCTTCTAGGTATGAGAACTACAAAGAAAACAACAAATGGGTGTTTAATTTCATTTTGTATGGATGAAAACGGTACCAGATATTAGAACACTTTTTTTGCTGGTTCATTCCGAGTTAGTCATTT
Organism: Aspidoscelis tigris stejnegeri; assembly: GCA_023333525.1. Classification (NCBI taxonomy): domain Eukaryota; kingdom Metazoa; phylum Chordata; class Lepidosauria; order Squamata; family Teiidae; genus Aspidoscelis; species Aspidoscelis tigris. Next base: position 95,320,506 of record JALMGA010000002.1, read on the forward strand.
GTACAGTTTGTTAATTCATTAATCACTGAGAAAAATCTGATTTGATGGCTTTGGGCGTTTTAATTACAGCACATTTGGTGTTACATGTCTTTGATCAGTATGTTACAGCATCTTATGAACTTCTTGCTCCTCCTGTCCTTCTGAAAAATTTTAACCAATCACTTTCCAGTGATGTTGGAATGATCTAATGAGAAACAGAATGAACAAATGTCATTCTGGTAAGCATAAGACATCTGAAAGCTGATCCTTCAAAGTCATGTTTTGAATTGAAAGGACAGAGTTGCCCCAAAGCACAAACATCATGGTGAATTATATGAAATCCTTTTCAATTATTAATTTCAGCCCTAACTTTAGCCACAGTAACAATTATGCAGTTAAATTATATGCTTTGTTACTATTTCAATCCCGCTATCATCATATAATAATAATAATAATAATAATAATAATAATAATAATAATAATAATAATAATAATAATAATAATAATAATAATAATAATAATAATCGACCATATACTCAGCTGCTGCAAGAAGATCGCACAAACTGATTACAAGCAGAGACACAATGCTGTAGCACAAATGATCCACTGGAACTTGTGCCAAAAGTATCATCTGCCAGTGGCAAAGAACTGGTGGGATCACAGGCCAGAAAAAGTTGTTGAAAATGATCAGGCAAAACTACTTTGGGACTTTAGGTTTCAGACTGACAGAAAATTGGAGCATAACACTCCTGATATTACAATTGTTGAGAAAGAGAAGGTGTGGATCATCGATGTTGCTATTCCAGGTGATAGCAGAATTGAGGAAAAACAGTTGGAGAAACTCACCAGATATGAAGATCTGAGAATTGAACTACAGCGACTCTGGCGAAAACCAGTGAAAGTGGTCCCAGTCATCCTCGGCACACTGGGCACGGTGCCAAAAGATCTCAGTGGGCACCTAAAAACCATTGGCATTGACAAGATATCCATCTGCCAACTACAAAAAGCCACTTTACTGGGGTCTGCTCACATAATTCGCCGATACATCACGCAGTCCTAGGTGCTTGGGAAGTGCCTGACTCGTGATATAATACGTAATCCAGCATAGTGATCTCGTTTGCTGTGTGTAACTGTTGTTTTAAATAATAATAATAATAATAATAATAATAATAATAATAATAATAATAATAATAATAACAATAACAACAATAATAACAACAATAATAACAACAACAACAACAACACACAGCAAACAAGGTCACTATGCTGGATTTCATATTATATCACTAGTCGGGCACTTCCCAAGCACCTACGACTGCATGATGTATCGGCAAATTATGCGAGCAGACCCCAGTAAAGTGGCTTTTTGTAGTTGGTAGATGGATATTTTGTTGATGCCAGTGGTTTTTTAGGTGCCCACTGAGATCTTTTGGCACCGCGCCCAGTGTGCCGAGGATGACTGGGACCACTTTCACTGGTTTTCGCCAGAGTCTCTGAAGTTCAATTCTCAGATCTTCATATCTGGTGAGTTTCTCCAACTGTTTTTCCTCAATTCTGCTATCACCTGGAATAGCAACATCGATGATCCACACCTTCTCTTTCTCAACAATTGTAATATCAGGAGTTTTTACACGGGTACTGGGGCCGTCGTACATCATATCGCAACTCATTAAGGCGGGAACTTCTGTGCATCCTTCATGCAGCTCAGGTTTGGCCATTTTTAAACTGCGGGAACATTAACAGTTGATGTTGAGCTGCGGAGCTGTTTAAATGCCGGAGAATTGCAGTGTTATCTAACGGTCTTGTGAGGCGTGACACGGCGTGAATATACTGCACTTCGTTACAGAGACAACTTACTTCTTTAATAGTTAGTTCCGGGCGCCTGTTATCGTGCTTTAGTAAGCTCCACTGATTTTGATTATTTTTATAAAATACAATTTTTATCCCTAATGTTTTTTATGAGGGGTACTCAGCGTTATGAAAATTATATAAGGGGTACACATATGTCAAAAGTTTGGGAAACACTGCACTAGATCATGAGAAAGCAGAGGAAACATTTTGTCACTTTCGCAGGATCTGCATGGATGATCCGTGGAACTAGCTAGGAATCTCCCTAAGAAGCTCACAACATCTATAATGCTCTTCAGAGTGATGGTATACTGATTAGGGGTGTGGTTGAATGCAATTTTTGACAGTCAATTCGTAATGAATCAAATATTCAAAAATTCAAATTCATACAAATAAAAAATGAATGTCTGGACATTCAAATCTATAGAAATACATTCATATGTATTCATTCAAATAATTCAGACATGTGTATCTCTATGGGCACATACACAAATTGTATGCATCCTTACGAATCCCATATACATCCTGTACGCATCCCGTAAGGATGCATACGGGTACATTACAAATTCGTATGTACCTGTACAGATATGAATGTCCAAATTATTCATACGAATAACTCAGTATATCCGTATTTGTTCAAATTCAGAAATTCAAATGTCTGTACATTTGATTTGTTTATGAATATCTGAATTCATCTGAATTTGTCCACATAATGAATATTTTGAATATTTGTGCACGCCCCTAATACTGATTGCATGCCTGCCACTGATCCTTTGTGTGTGAACAACATTGGCAGGAAACCTTTGTTCCTCAGCTGTTACGTTGTCAACTGGGACCATTTTTAAAAACACAGGGAATGGCCCTAGAAGTGGTCCATTTCCTGCATTCATAGATACAAGGCCAGTTGATCTGCACTATATAGAATTGACAAAGTAAATCCACACTAGAATCTGCCACCAGAATCATAGGAAGAGCTGTCAGTGCATTTCCTACTACTTTGCTGTTTCAGCACTCTAATGAAACAGCAGATGGCGGTTGGCTGAGTGTGGGTGTGTGCAGACATCACAATCAGTTGGTGCACTTACCACCACAAGGATCTGTAGTTTTAGTGTGGACATTAGGGCACCACGCAAATCTTACCATTGTCTCTTTGTGTGTTATAGTGTTTCTATAACTGAACTCTCACATGCAGTCTAAAATAGTACATTCCAGAATGTTTTGCTTCATTCTGCATTCTGTGTGGACATACAAGAGAGATGTAAAAACCCGCATTTTCATTTATTTTTACAGTTCATTAAGTGTCAATTTGTTGCCCATAAAAGAATTGGCTGGGATTGCCGGGGTATTCAGCTATCTGTTTCCTTACCACCCTTCTTGATTTATGTGCTTGCTCTGTAGCTTAATACCATTTTCACCTTTTGGAACCTGTAAATAAAGGTGCGCTGTTGTGTCAAAGCTCAAAATGTCTGCACTTAATCTCTTCTTAGCTGGCAGCTATGAACAGATTTTTCATGTGTAATTATAATGCGAAAAGGGCCTATTGATTAAAGGTCAATAATTATCTGAGTAGGGGGAAAAAATCCTCCACAAGCTGCAGACCTGCTCCAGAGATATTTTGTAATGTAAATTATCAGTTAAATGAAAGTGAGTTGAGTGTGGTGGTAAGGGGGAAAAAGAAAAGAAAACTGCTTTCTAAAATGACTTAAAGGAACAGGCAAAGTTGTACAGGCAGAGACCATGGAAAATATTGCTAATAAAATGGAAAAATATTCTTCACCACATATGGGCACCACACATATTATGAGGTCCTTGCGTGGCACCTCAGGCAGCCCTGGAGCACTGGATGAGGTGCGAATGGTCGTCTCCCGGACGTGCCAGGTAAGCTTTTGGTTAAAGCTTGTCAGGTTGTGGAGCAGGATTTCATGTTCCACACCAAGTGCATGATTAGGGAAGTTCTGGGAAGGGAGGGAGCACCTGGAGGCTCTAAAAGCCTCCTCAGGGTGTGGATGCTCTTCCCCAGAAGTTCCCTAATTACGCACTAAGGGTTGTACTGTGAATAGGTCTCAGGTTTCTTCTGATATACACGGAAGAAACCTGAGGCCTATTCGCACTCCAGCCCTTAGTCCATAATTAGGGAACTTCTGGGGAAAAGCATCCACACCTTGAGGAGGCGGTTAGAGCCTCCAGGTGCTCCCTCCCTTCCCAGAATGCTGTTTGTGGGATGCTATAATCATTCTTTGCCTAGGTGCCCTAAACCCCAGATATCAAACAAGTAATGAATGAATGAATGATTGATTGATTGATTGATTGATTGATTATCACTCTTTATCCAAAGGTCCCAGGGCATGTCACAGCCATAAAAAGATAAAAATCATACAATAGTGTAAAACATACATTAAAAGATAGCTCTCCCTACTTCCCTTCATCCCTGGCAGGACAAACGAATACCAAAGATTGTACCTTCCGTCTCTTCACTATCAGTGAACTTCTTGTCCAGTATTTGATTTTCCATCTGTTGGTTCAAAGTCAGGTAGAAGGTTACCTTGCATGGGCCCCACTTATGGCATCAGAACACAAGGGCTGGCTCACGTAGATGGCTATTTGAAGGCAGTTTGTTAGATAGTTTCCACTCTGACTGACAAACACTTTTCTCTCTCAGCAAAGTACTGCTGTGCCAGACAGTGACCCAAGGACGCGTCAGCCTAACACGTAATAGTGAGGGGTTTTCATTCCGTCTTGTCAGTTTTTCATTACTTTTCATGTCACAAAAATAATTCACACATACTTCAAAGTTTCATGTATTTCTGACCTGAATGAAACAAGCCGAGACCTCTTCAGCCACATTGTTTTCTTCATTCTAGACAAAGGCAGCTTGCCATTAAATCACGCTGTAAAGAGAAAGATGGGAGGCTGCTCAGAAAACAGGCTGAAATATCAACCATGCAAAAGTTAATACAATGAAATCAAGCGTGTGAGGGGAAACAGCAGCACACAGCTATAATGGTTGGCTGGGAACTGTGGTAAACCATTTGTGCTCCTCTAGATGGCCCCTAAAAGGGGCAGGAGGCTCAAGGGTCCTGTGGATGAGACTGAAAACAGTGCTATAAACAGTTTTATAACTCCCACTTGCAGCACTGAGGATCCTACATGGACCACCCTTTGGAGGACTGGCAATTTTCAGTCCTCTGTAAGCCTCTGGTCCCTCCTCTGCATTCACATAGAGGGAAGGAGGTGAATCTGGCTGACCATAGCAAACTGCAAATACTTTAAAAAGGATTGTGTAAGGGTCCTTTGGTTGGGTGTTGTAGACTTGGGACCCAAGAAGGATGCCCAGGCCCCTGGGTGCTCAGGTCCATGGACGCTCAGTCCCCTTAGGCACCCCTGTGGGTGATGCCATGTTTCTGCTAAAATACAGATCCCTTCATCCCTGTCCATTTGCCATTTGGGCAAAAGGACACTGTGTCCCCATGCAAGCCATCTGGCACTGTTTGGAATGGTTCAGGCATCGCAAAGTGAAGATGCCCAAACCATTAAAAAAGTTAGCTGGTCATCTCATATACTTAAGGTGCAAATTTGCCACGTGTTTTAAACTTACATGTAACATGGATTTGTCTAAATCTCGCATACACTACCAAATGAAAAGGGAGTTCAAAATCAGGGAGACTTTTAGAAGTGGCAGGAGCTATCAACAAAAAACACCAATCCAACACTGGGTGTACCATGATTTTGGAGACATATCCTTAAAATGCATGTTATGCCAAGGTTTAGAAAGCAAACTGAATAAAAGCAGATAGGATTCTTCTGTGCAAATTCCTGATTTCTTGTTTCATTGACAGTATTTGCAGTAATGTATATTTAAAATTATGACTATAGTTCAAAATTGTAATAGTTACTATAATTAAAAATAGGTTATGGAATTTCTCAATATCAGATTGGAAAACGCTTGATTTTTCAGAACAAAGGTAGTTTGTTATAATAGCATGTAGTGTCCATATCCACAGAACACAAATGTGATGGCAGATGTCCCTTGCTATTCAAAATAATTCACCAGAGTCAGTATCATTGCTATATCCATTGCGGCTGCCAGATAACACATTCCTTTTCCTTGCTGTTGTACTGTATTTGTTTATTGGCTACAGAACCTTTCCCATACTGGCTCCAGAGGGGATTTTTCATAAACTAGATGATATTACAGTTTCCTAGCCCACTATTAGAAAATAAACATGAGAATGTTTAAACTGACAGATGATCTTGTTTTTCCTATTAAGAAAAGTGTGATACAAACACATTAGAACTGCATAAATATTTCATTTGCTGCAAACCTTCAGGGTTCATATTCAATTCCTAGAGAGCTTTGAAATTTGGCCTTTTAATGCTAATACATTTTTAAAAAGCATTCAGCGCTGGCATTGTTGTGCATTCCAAATTTTCAGAGAGCTTAACAATTCAAAGGTGGTGGATCGGGGATTGCTCAGTGATTCCAGCTGAGAACTGTTTATTACTCCTGCCTGGTTTTCTATCTTGATTTCTGTCCCCAGCCTTTTTGGAGGTGAGAGGCATGCACAAAAAATTGCTTGGATCAAGGACGCCAGTATGAAGCCAAAGGGCTTTTGCCTGAACCAAAATGGTTTTGCCTTAGAGCTATTATCATGGTGCTCACATGCTGGAAACTGAAAGTAGAGATGTGTACAAAGATAAAATCCGTGGTACAGTTTCTTTGTGTCTGTTTGTTCTTAAAATTTACTTTAAACATTCCTTTTTAAAGAGCCATTGAGGTCAAACTCAAACCTGTTTGAACTGAAAAGAGGCATTTGAGCAGTCAAATGAACAGTCCCCATGGTTCGGTTTGATTCAAACAGTCGTTGGCTCCTCCAGGCCTCACCTAGCTTCAGATAGTCTTGGGAAGAGGTTTGGAAGCTTCATTGCTGTCCTTGAAGCAGCCATATTGACAACTTCATGCCTACACTCAGAGGATCTCCTCACCCTCCATGCGTGGACATAGAAGGCTGGCACTGAAGTATGACAAACTGGTGCTCAGGGCATGGAAAGTGCTGAAGTTTTAGGGTGTTTTTCCAATGCAGCCCTTAGATCCGGATCTAAGGAATGGGTACATTCCTTAATCCGGATCTAGTAGATCCGGATTAAGGGAAGCACCCAGTGTGTTTCTACGGGAGGTGTAGCACCCATTAGCAATGGATGCTAACACCCTTGCTGTGGAAACACCTTTGCACCCATCTGGGGAACCCGGATCTACCCCCAAGGGGTCAGTCCATTACCCCAGGTGTTTTGGGGTGCAGGGGGGTGCAGTCTTCGAATTCACTTCAAAGTGACTTTGAAGTCATTTCGAAGTCAACTTCAAAGTTACTTAGAAGTCACTTTGAAGTTAACTTCAAAATTACTTCAAATTGAATTCGAATTGAATTCGAAGCCAATGTTGGGGGGGGGGGTCCGGATTTTCTGCCTGAAGACCCCATTGTAGACCCCATTAATGGGGTCTACAGAAAATCCGGATTAAAGGCCAAAACGTACCCATTAGATCCGGATTTCCCCAATGGCAGTGGAAACAATTGGGTCCCAAATGGGTGCTGTAGTGGAAATGGGGTCATCCAGCTCACACCCAAATGGGTCCTAAATGGGTGCAAAAATGGGTACTTTTGACAGTGGAAAAACACCCTTAGTGACTTGGATGGGGGTTGAAACCTCTCCACACACCCTCATGTCCCTTTTGCATGTGCTGTCGAGATGGGTTGAGCCCGTTTGAAAGGCATGTGTGGATGTGGCCAAGGACTGCAGAGTTGTGGCATACTGATGGTATCCAACCCCCAACTCATGATAAATGCTCCCAATAGCTTCGTACAGATGGTAAATAGTATTGGTGCCATGTGAGTCTAGAAAGTAAGAGTTGATCCATTCTTGCAAATTAAATGTATACAGCAAAAAATAAAAAATAAAATCAATACAAATTGCACAATCAATTCTTGCATGCCCCTTGTTCACATGGGAAAAGAAAACTTAGTAGAATGAATATATAGATGTTTTTGAAATAAGCAAAATAGCTCAAATTTTCCACATTTGTTCCCTTTTCTAACCCCTGTTTCCCTCTGTTGTACAGTGGCAACAGAGTGTGTTGAGGATTTCCTGGCAAACATCCCACTTGTCCAGTTGTGTAACGCAAATTAATATTAACAATCTGTCTGTTTTTCCATGTAATTAAGCAATAATGATCAAAGCTCAATGTTTTTTGGGATTAATGACGGCTTTGAGAATTGATGGTCTGAAGTGAAACTAAGGGCCATTAACTACAACCAGCCATTAATATCCTAGGGAAAGGGGCGGGGAGGATTGGCCTAAGTCATTATTCCTTCTGTGCTATGATTATTTAATGATGTTTTTCCTTTCCTGCCTTCTTATTTATTTGAAAACTAATTGGTAGTCAAACAGCATCCTGTGGAGAATCTCAAAGTAAGTAAAATGCAACTTTGTAGGGAGCACCTGGTTTGTGATGTGAGTCTTGTGTTTGGTATTGTTATTGGTGGCTGCACCTATTAATTTTGTAGAGTGTAGAAGGAAGGGTAGCAGGGTCTTTAAGCTGCCTGTGACTAATACACCGTTCACTCTTGACTACAAAAGAACCAAAATTTTCATTACTTTTTAAGAACAGTCAGGTATTCCTCCCCCTGCTCAAGAAATACAGGAGTATTTCTTGAGCTCAGAATATAGAGCCTGACTCTACAGGCACTCATCATTTTCATTTGCTCAGCTTGCCCAAGTGAAATATCACAAGAATAAAAGTGTCAGGGGTTGTGTATCGTACGTTTCACACTGTCGGCTTTTAGTTCCTGCTGTTTCCTGAATTTAAAGCCAGCTGTTTTGTTCCAATTACTCAACAGGATAAAAGTTTTGTACAGTTAGTTCTCATTGCAAGTTGTACAATGGATGGGGGTCTAACCCATAATTGCATGTTGGTTTCCAGGATTAGGCCTGTGCAGGCCTAATGATTTTATTTGGCTTCCCAATCTATTGTTCACCAGAGTTTAGAGCATTATGTGGTTATGGTCTTCTCTTCATCTCATGTCAGGAAAGAAAATTCTTCTAGTTCTTATGAAATGCAGACTATAATATGTTCATATTAATCCCTCTGATTCATTGAATATAAAATAGGGATGTGCACAAATGGTTTTTTTTTTTTTTGCATTCAATTGGTATCAAATCAAATAGATCACCTTCTAATGTGGTAAGATTCTATTTGATACAAATACGTTCATATGAATTCGTATGAATTTCTCATATGAACACATACGTATCCAATATGTATCCAGTAACATATCCTCTCTGAAAGCATCAAATCCACCCTGAATCCATTTTGAATCCACTTTCAGACCATGCTGAATTCACTTTGGATCATACGAATGTCAATGTACGAATGTCATAACATTAGATTCATACATTAATGTCCAAGTTCATATGAATTTGTATGAATATCAAACGTTACGAATATTCATGCACATCCCTAATATGTGCATGGAACATCTGCACTGTGAGCAACTGTAGGTAAGTTGGGGATGGTGCTGGAGCTTGTAGTGTGAACACTGGCCACCATTCTTGAACCTAACTTCAATAGGATATCATCCAACTGAAGGTAAGAGCAAACTGGCCTTAACTACAGCTTTTGTGCCAGTTCCTGCTTTTCTTACAATCCTGCCTCTCTTATGGTATCCATCCATCCATCCATCCATCCATCCATCCATCCATCCATCCATCCATCCATCCATCCCATTTTATCTGTACACTACCTTTCCAAACAGGCTGCTCAAGGCAGTTTACAGCAAAACACACAAAAAATATAATGCAAGATAATATTTATAGGTTGATTTGGAGGTGTACTGATTTCTAAACACACTTGAAGGCAGATGACTTCAGAGGGCTCCACCTAGGACACATAGATGGGGGATGCCCATTATTTCCCTTCACATAGTCAACCCTGGTTATTGAAGTTTCTGGATATCTCCCCTTCTTCATTCTGTTGCTTGGAGTGATTCAGAATAATCAGAAGAGGATCTTCCAAGTTCTGTGGACTTTTGCATCTCTTAATGCTTAAGTACATCAAAAACTATCAGTAGCCGACTAACGTGAACATGCGAACAATAAAGATGTGCCAAACTGATTTGGGATCAAACATGTTCAAATTGAACATGAAGTGTTTGAAAGGTTTGAGCTTGAATCAGGCAGAGTTTAAAACTGAAATAAGCAAATTTGATTTGCCTGTTCAAAGATAAAAGTTTGAATTTAAAGAGAAGTTTGCTTCCATATGAACTGAGCAGTCAATTTAACTTTATGCGCATCTCCAGTGGGCAAACATTCTAGCCTGGACATGGTGAACAGAATCATTCATACACCACTGGGTTATTCTAACCAGTAAACATTTAAAAGTGTACAGGGTTACTGGTGCTGGTAATTTTAATTACATGATTAGCGCACACAAGGCTTCTTGTCTATCCCAATTTCATTATTTTAGCAAAAATTATCTTCTGCCTATGATGCTGTGACCATATCTTGTTGCATTGTAGAGTTAAATCACATTGTCCTTGGAAGTGTGACAGGGGATAGGAGGTCTTTTACACATATTAGGGCAGAGTATAAATTGCCAGTTGTCCTTTTTAACTTTGGCAGCAAACTGGAAAAGATTAATCAGCAAGTCTTGGCCAGATTCCTTTCCTTCTGGGTTTAAAAAGATTTTTCACTTGACTTTTTAAACCCTCAGTCTGTATGCATTTTAAACACAATTAATTAGTCTGGGCTGCCACTCTTCGGCATGGCTGCTAAGGGCCAAAGCAACTTAGCATATATTTTGTCACCAATGCTTTCTACAATAACTGCTCCAGAGAACATTATGTCATTGCAATACTAATCTGCACTTTGCCTCTCAGAAAGAAATGTCATCTCTGCTCGTACTTAATATCTGCTTGTCAGAAATCGTGGTCCCTCTCCTTTCTACATCAGTAGATCTTGTACTTATTTTTCCCCCTCAGGGTTTGGTTGTTGCAGATTTATCCCAAGGGTGTCTCCCAGTGCGCTCATTAGCACATACATTTGTGAGTCTAAAACACAGTTGACCTTGAACCAGATTTAGCATTTTAGCTGAATGAGCGATTAGCTCTTAAAAACTTTTAAACTTAAAAGCGCAGACTCCACCCTGGCTCTGCACAGAAAATCCACAAGAAGAACCAGACAGGGAGTTTTATTTCATTTTCATCTGGTAAATGATTATATCATTTTAAAGAAAATTGGTATATCTGAAATCAAAAAGGAACATGCCAGTCATGAAGCTATACAGTGTCTGACAAAAGTTCTGTCGCTTATCCATGTTGTTGAAACCAAAGCCTATAACCTGACTTAAAATTTATCCATTGATTTTAAAAATGACTCATATGAAAGCTGAAACCCTCCCAAATGAGGTTTTTAAAAAGAAAATAAATTTGCTTCACTGCTGAAATATTGATTATTTAATGAACAAAGAAAGGTCAGATTTTGGCTAGACAAAAGTTTTGTCGCCCACAAAAAGTAATGTGAAAATCAAACAGATAATTCACTTCAAATACAAAGATATGTTTCATAACATTGGTGAATGAAGTTGTGGTGCTATTAGAGCCATATTTAATAATTTGTGTGACTTCCATGAGCCTGAAGGACTGCATCCATGCGTTTCGGCAACGATTCATACAATTTATTGATGAAGTCATCAGGAATAGTAAAGAATGCAGTTTTACATGCCTCCCAGAGTTCATCAAGATTCTTTGGTTTTGTGTTCCAAGCTTCCTCTTTCATCCTACCCCAAACATGCTCAATGATGTTCATATCTGGTGACTGGGCTGGCCAGTCCTGGAACACCTTGATCTTCTTTGCCTTGAGAAACTTTGATGTAGAGATGGATGTATGAGATGGAGCGCCATCCTGCTGCAAAATTTGACCCCTTTTATGATTGGAAATGTAAGAGGTAGCTAATACGTCTTGATATTTTAGGCTATTGATATTGCCTTCCACCTTGCAAATGTTTCGCACACCCCTATACTGAATGTAACCCCAGACCATGATCTTTCCACCACCAAACTTAAATGTTTTCTGGGTATATCTTGGATCCATACGGGCTCCAGTAGGTCTCCTGCAGTATTTGCGGCAGCTGTGGTGTAATTCAACTGAAGATTCATCTGAGAAATCCACCTTCTGCCACTTTTCCAGCGTCCATCCGTTTAGTAGGCTGTGGGCCTTGGCAAATACCACACGGTTTTTTAATTGCCTTTTGTTTAGTGCTGGCTTCTGGGCACTGATTCGACCATGGAGGCCATTTCGAGACAGAATCCTACAAACTGTTCTAGTTGACACAGGGACTTGAGGTGACCAGGCCTGTTGGAGCTCTGCTGCAGTGGAAGAAGGGCTGGCTTTTGATTTTCGAACCAACAAACGTTCCTCCTGAGCAGTCGTCTTGCGGGGTCTGCCAGACCTGGGCTTGTCAAAAACATCTCCAGTCTCTTCAAATTTTTTTGTAATTCTTTGTACTTGACGCTGAGACACATTAAAGGTGCCAGCCACCTCTGCAGAGGATCTGGTCTTCAGTCTCCTGATAATCAAGGCTTTGGTTGCAGGGTGGATTTTTGGCATGTTGTCAGAGGTCAAGTTGCAGTTCAAGTGAAGGTCTGGAGTGCTGGAGTTCTTTTTATACACACCCACTAATTATCTGATCAATTAGTGAGCACAGGTGAGGCTGTAAACTAGGATTAGGTGCATTATATGACAAGGCGACAAAACTTTTGTCAAGCCAAAATCTGACCTTTCTGTGTTCATTAAATGATCAATATTTCAGCAGTGAAGCAAATTTATTTTCTTTTTATTTTCAGCTTTCATATGAGTCATTTCTAAAACCAATGGATGAATTTTAAGTCAGGTTATAGGCTTTGGTTTCAACAACATGGATAAGCGACAGAACTTTTGTCAGGCACTGTACAAGACCTTTAGGCCATGTCCATACTGAGTCAGAAGACTGACCGAGGCTGCCTCTGGAACAACTTATTCTAAACAGTCTACGGTGAGGCCACACCTCCCGATACAGTGTTCCATCTATACCAGATGAGGCATTGGAGCAGGCTAGAGAACAAAATTGACAATGTAGTTTGGTCTAATGGTTTGGGAGCCAAACTCTTATCTGGGAATACCGGGTCTGGTTCTTCCCTCCTCTACAAAGCCAAACATTTTGTTTCCTAGTCTTAAGTTTAAAAGTAAAGAGAAAACTATCTTAGTTAAATGTTAATTTTAGTCACACTGAACGAAATCACACCTTGATCATCTCATCGTCTAGCCAGCTAACCTTAGTTAATCTTTACATTTTATGTCTCTGTGCCCTCAATAAAACTCCCCAAAAAAGAAAGAGAATATAAAACCATCCTATTTCAGAAAATAAGGTTAAATAACTTCCTGCCAAATACTCATTAAAGCTTCTGTTTCTCCTTTCAAATTTTTCAAGGAAAAATTTAAACCTTATTGATCCTTATAAAAACTATATGTTTGTGTGATTGCAAAAGCTACTATGCCTTGTGTACTTTTAATTAAATTTTCTAATTAGCACTTCTCCTGGTTTACTCCAGCTTGTACTCTTCAGCTTGATTCAATCAGGGACATGATTCAACCCTCCAAATAAATTGTAAATACAATTTTCATTGTTCCTTTTCCAGTAACTCTTTGACATTGGTAAACGTCCTATCTAACTTTAGCTAAAGTTTAATGATCAGTCAGCCTCATGTAAAATCTTGACATTCCAGTATTAGTAACTTTTAAAAAGACTTTCCGCAACTTGACTAGTAATTCCAAATTCATATATATCTTAATTTACCCAGATCTTTTTCAAAAAATCCATTCCATTTTATTCTTTATCATTTTATTAAAACTAGGCAAACAATCTCTGTTCCAGTTTCTATGTTTCTTTCATTATTTAAAAAATCTGTTACCCCAAAAAGAGAGACAAAGGGCTTTCCAGGTGTAAAGCTCTCTTCCTTGATCTAATTAAAATTACTCAGACCATGGGCCTATTCGCACTTGGCCTTTTTCTGGAGTATATCTCAGGATAGGGGTCTGTGGTCCACATGCTAATGCAGACTCTAGCAGACCTCACTTTGGGCCTGCTGAAGCCGGCACTAGCATATGGGCAGCAAGTTCCTATTCCAGGATATATTCCAGAATAAAGCCAAGTGCGAATAGGCTCCTTGGCTGAATTCGCACTTAGGCCTCTGGTATGCAATTAGGACAGTCCTGGTACAGAGTATCTGTATCAGAGCTGTCCTAATTGCATTCCAGAGGCCTAAGTGCAAATAGGTCCCTTGTCTCTTGCATTCAGGCAGTGTCCTAATTCAGAAGAGCTCTTCTTACCTTCTTGTGTTCTCATCCTGACTTTTTACTTAAGTGAGTGATACTTAAAAAAATAAAAATAAAAGTAAGACACTCCTGGTTTTTAGGAATTTTAAAACATCGGCGAGGTTCAGTAATTCTTTAAGAATTTCTGTAGCTTCCCACTGGCATGGTTGACAAGGCAATAAGCCTGATATTTACCACCCATCACATGAAACAATGAGGCATCCTGGCAGCTTCTAGCCTCCTCTACCAATATGGAGTTTTGAAAACCTTGAAAAATCCTAAAGATTAATCCTGTGGAAAGAAAGGAAGAAAGGAGGGAAGTGAGGAGGAATGAAACTATGATTGTGTTACTTAATGGGTACTTAATGGGTACTTCTAGTGACAGTGGAAAAACACCCCAGATCTAAAGCATGTGTAGAAAGGACCTAGTTTTATTCTTCCACTCCCATCATTAAGCCTCCTCTGTAATGAATTCAGGGCCTGCAAATTTTTGGTACTATTCCTCTTGACACCCAGTTTAAAGAAAGAATGAATAATGGCCTCAGGAACAATTTATGCATTCAGAATATTTTCATGAAATATGCCTTGATTTGTTCTGAGCTTGAAACAGACAGTATTTTCAGGGCGCATTTTGAGTGCAAAACATTTGACATGATTCATGTTTTGAATAATGTCATAATTTGCACCTTGAATAAGGGGCTCAGCAACGGATTCCTCACAACTCTCACTGAATTTATGGCAGCTGTAAGAACAGCTTTTGCTAGCACTGATCACACTGATTCTGCCTAGGCAAAGCAACCTACCCAGAATCCTTCAGCCTGGCTTCTTGCAGCTTCTTGACAATGATAAGTACTCCCCAATATAATAATAATAATAATAATAATAATAATAATAATAATAATAATAATAATAATAATAATAATAATAATAATAATAATAATAATAATAATAATAATAATAATAATAATAATAATAATAATAATAATAATAATAATAATAGTGACGACCCGGGCAGCTCTGGTACCACCTGCCTCCTTTTAGTGTAGCCTGGCAGGCTAACAGACAGCCCAGGTGCCAATTAACTCTGCCAGATCCTCTTAGATCCTCAGCACAAATTGGATCTTCACTGGCCCTGTTTGCTAGTTCTTTCTAGATGTTACCACAAACAGAATACTGACTCTTTAATTAACCAAACTCAAAGGTTTATTGTTACAGAGTAAATAGAATAAATGGAATAAAATGTATGATTGAATCAGTTATGAATTCTATAGTCCATGAGAAAGGAACTAAAATGGTAAGGGAACAGAGTAAAGGCCTTTGCTTATTCACCCAACAAAAGTTCTCATTTCATACAGTGGTTTCCTGACTGATAATGGCTTCCCTCTCTTAGTCTGAGGTAAACTTCTTATGCTAATTCACAGCCTCTTAATAACTTCTAGCCTTTGAAACCCTTTCCTTTTGTTTTGTTACAGCTTTGTTTTTCTCTTCTTTATATCTCTTAGTGTTCTGACTCAAAACCTTGTCAGTTCTTTCTCTCCCTCTTTCTAACTTAGAGGTGAGGCCTACAAACACACAGAGGCACACTGAGCAGCCCTCTTCACTTTTCAGACCCCAGCAGAGACTCTCTTTCTAGCAGTCTCAGCAGCAGCTAATATTCATCCAGAATCCTGGCTGCTGATTGGCTGGAGAGCCTTGCTTTTTGGTAGGCAAAATGGAGCTTGCTGAGTCTCCTCCTCCTCAGCATGTCAATCAAACACACAGCAGCAGCAGGTTAACTGTTTCCTGCCCTGGTGGCTGCTTAGGGGCTTTACATCCCTCCCCCCTAATTTTAGAAAAATGGTCATGTGGCGGCCACTTTCATGGTTGCCACATGATCATTTTTCTGCCTACTGGCTTACTTACTAAACTACATTACCCGGACCCACAACTGTCCAAAAGTCCATAAGGTCACTGTCCCACGTTGCAATGTCTTCTTTGTCCAACGATCCTCCATGGTTCTCTCAGTCCTCTGGTGCTGTCAAACCGCCTTTCATCTCGACTTGCCCTCCAGCTGTCAATGCTGGACCTCCAGGTTCCGTCGCTGGTCCTGGCCCGACCTCCACGACGTTCTCCTCCTGGGTACTGCATCTCTGGTCACTCTGGTTAACAGTCTTTTTAGGCAATGCTCTAGGTTCTTCACCTGTGGTACACACCTGTAGCTTCGGACAATTACTTTTAGCCCTTCGCACACCTTTGGCTCTCTTGAGCATCACCTGGAGTCCAATGCTCCTGCTGTACAAACTGTAGTTCCAACTAGGAATTACTTTGTTCTTGCCTGCTAAAACTTCCATGAGGAGATCAATTTCAGTTTCTTGTTTGTTTGACTCTTGTATTAGCATAGACTTCTCTTGAAAATATCTAGCATTCAACTTGTCACGCTCTGTTCTTGACCGAACAAGCTCTTGTTGCAATGCCTCTATGGCACCTGCTTGCCTAGTGACTTCTTCTTCCAGGACAACTACTTCTCTCGCCAGCTTCCGGATTATTGCACCTTGTTTCATGCTTATGTTCCTATAACCTTTACTTTCATTCACAGCTGTCTCTAACTTTTGTGTCATCTGGGCTATCTCATCACTTTTAGCTTTGTTCCGTGCCTCACTCTCTTGGAGCACACTCTCTGCTTCCTCTTGCTTCTTGGCCAAACTAGAAAGTTTGCAGTCTTTCTCATTGTTCAGACTCTCAAGCACACTATTTCTTTCACTGAGATTCCTTAGCTGGTCCTTCAAACTAGTTATCTCATGCTGATGCTCCCTTGCATCCTCTGCTTGCTGGTTACATAAAGCCTCAAGCTGTGTTTGCAAACGCTCATTTCCGCTCTCCGCAACTTCCAATTTAATTTGCAAATGCGCTTTTTCTTTCAAGCCTGCACAACGGTGCTTCAAGAATGCGATTTCGTCCTGCAGTGACACTTTTTCACGTTCCAACTCTGCTCTTTCTTCACGCAGTTTCTTCACTTTCTCACAAGTCATTGATTCCATCTGATTCTCCCCAACATAACATTGCTTACTAGTACTATCTTTGTCCTGAGACACAAGACTAGCACTATCTTCATTTCGAGATCTTGAACCTTGCATATAGTAACGTTTGTATGGTTCGCCTCTACATCTTCCGGTCATCCTCTTAACCCTTGGGCATAGGGCCTTGAGATGTTCTGGACTTGAACACAGGAAACAGACTTTCCTTCCTGCACTAGTTTCAGTCCTTTTGCCTCTTAGCCAGTTAGGACTCACATTGTTCTTATGTACTTTAACTGTCCCTTTTTCATCTATCACGGGTAGGTTTCTGGACACTGCCATACCCTTATTGCTGGGGTGTTTGTTTGCTACCCCTGGTTGTTTCTCAGCACTATGCTCTTCGACACATAACGGAAACCTCTCTGTCCTTAAGGTTCCTGTTCCTGGGTTCCCACCTGTCCCAGTACCATCATTTACTGCTAAGACATCTTGCCTAGCCTGGGCTTTTAGTTGAAGAAGAGCCAATTCATGGGCTCTTTGTTTTTCTTTTTCAAGAGCAGCAATCTTTTTTCTCTCACATTCCATTTCCAATTGCTTGACTTGTTTTGCATGTTCCAATTTGAGCTTTAGGATCATAAACTCCCGATCCTGTACTGCACTTGTCATTGCTTCAGCCCTTGCTGCACTAGCAACCGCATTTACCACTGGAGCCTCAACCTCCTGCATGCTCCTGGGTTTTATGCCTGAGCCCTTAGACTTCCCTCTAGAATAACTGCTGCTAGATTTCACTCTTGCAGGTACAGTTAAACTTTGGGATTCACTTGGCTCTTGCTTTTCTGCTTCAGTCAGTGTTGTGTACTAACATCCACTTGTATCTGACAGCAATTGCCCACCACACTGGCCTACTATCAGAGCACTCTCATCCACGGTGCCTACTGTACCCACGTGTTTACCTCGGCAACTGTGTTTCACTAGATACAGCCCTTCTCTGCTTGGTACTGCACCTCTTTACTTGCACCTAACAAGGTGTACTAACTTGCAGGCACTCAACCTTGCACCTGAATTCAGTTTCCACTACAATCAGGATTTGACTAGTGGCCATACATTTACCCTCACGTATACCTCTGGCCAACCAGCCTCCTGTTCCTACTTGCAAAGCTCTGTAATCCCCAACGCTGGATTACAAACACTCCAGGTTCTTTATATTCCAGAACCTGCACTGATATTGGCACTAGCAATTTGCAATTGGGTTGCTCTCTGAACTGCCTCACACTTGACTACTGCAGCATTAGGTTCTGACTTTACACCACAGAATTGTGTTACTACTCGTCCAACTAGTGTGCACCGCTTATCCTGGCTTTAAGCAGACTTTCTAATTTTACCCTCCAGCGTACCTCGAAAGTCAGCTATTGCCACACTTGTGCCACACTTTGCTGAATAATAGTCCCCCCGATGGGTGCGGCCTTGTCGTGGCGGTGGGGTTTGAGTGCTCCAATGAAGCTGAGAGCTGGACCGGCGGTAGTGCAAACTACTGGCAGGTTCAACCATGCCGGAGTGGTCAAAGCAGAGAAGCCAGACTAAGTGCACCCAACCC
The DNA here is from genome assembly GCA_023333525.1 of Aspidoscelis tigris stejnegeri. Classification (NCBI taxonomy): domain Eukaryota; kingdom Metazoa; phylum Chordata; class Lepidosauria; order Squamata; family Teiidae; genus Aspidoscelis; species Aspidoscelis tigris. The sequence continues at coordinate 95,339,319 of JALMGA010000002.1, forward strand.
ATTTATCACAATGGAGACACAAATAAAAAAGAAGTCTATAGTGGCTCGGTCGTCGCCCAGGATAAAAAGGACCGCGGTGGTTGCTGAGGAACCTGGACAACCATCGACAAATGGGCTACAGGAACAAAATTCACAAACAAGGAAGTGGCAGAAATTCTCAAGGCCAGAGAATCGTATAGTCATGAAGTGCTACTATAAATCAGAACCTGGAAAACGAGGCTATCAAAAACGGATGCACCAGCTATGGAAACAAGAATACCCAGACTTGAAGATAACAGAACTGCGGCTGGCTGATCAGAGAAGATTCATAAGCGGGACTAAAGTGTTCAGTGAAACTGAACTTGAAGAAATACAAAAAACTAATGAAACTGAAGCACCGCAGCCTATTGTGGCAGCAACAGAAGCTCCAACAAGGCCAGGAGTCACTGATCAGCTAGAACCTGATGAAAATCTGGAAATTCTGCAAGAAGAGGAAGAACAGCAACATGAAGTCATGGATGAAACACCTGGCACATTGTCTCAAAGACAGCAGGAACTGAAGGACAGAATAATGGCTCATACAGCATCAAGTACAGAGCGAAAGCGACTGCCAACCCTAAAAACTATAGGCAGAAAACGACTTGTCCCACTGATGAATGACATCAACTCTGCCCTTGTAACTGCTCAGGTAGCAACAATCGAAGAACTGAACCAGCTCGCCTACAGTACAGCTGTGATAGTAACAGAAGAACTAGGGTTACTGCAGCCAAAACCAATTAGAAAATCAACTGGAAAACCAAAGTGGAAAGTCCGACTGGAACTAAAAATGAGAAGCCTGAGATCAGATGCCAGCAACCTAAAAAACATGAAGGAGAAGAAACTGAACAACGAGAAGACTAAAGAACATCTGATCAAAAAATACTGGCTGAATACAAGGAAAATTGACGAAGCTTTGGAAATCGTGAAACAGCAGATAACAGCTACAGCCAGGAAAATCGAAAGATATGAAGCAAGAATCAACCAGTACAGGCAGAACCAAGTGTTCCAGTCTAATCAGAGGCAGTTCTACCAGAGCCTGCATGAGCAAGTAGACAATAAAATGGAAAAGCCAGAGAAAGAAGCAACAACCAACTTCTGGAAAGATCTCTGGGAGGCTGAAAAAGAATACAACAAAACTGCTGGGTGGATAAAGGATTTCGAGAAGAAATTCTCCATGAACAAAATGCAGCAGCTGGAAATAACACCTGAAATGGTCATGAAAAGAGTGAAGAAAGTGAAGAACTGGACATCCCCTGGCACTGATCAGTTGCATGGCTTCTGGCTCAAATACCTGACCAGCCTGCATGCAAAAATGGCCGAACTGTTCAATGAAATGCTGCAAACAGGAAACATCGGTGAATGGCTAATAACTGGCAAAACATACTTAATACAGAAAGATGCAGCCAAAGGAGCCATACCAGGAAACTACAGGCCGATAACTTGTCTACCTACTATGCTCAAGCTGCTGACAGGCATAATAGCAGACAGGATTCAAGACTACCTCAAAGACAACAACATCATCCCAGTAGAGCAAAAAGGAAACAAACGGAGAAGCAGGGGCACAAAAGACCAGCTACTGATTGACAAAATGATTCTGGAGAACTGCAAATGCCGAAAAACAAACCTGCATATGACTTGGATCGACTACAAAAAAGCTTTTGATTCACGGCCACATGGTTGGATCACAAAGTGCCTGGAAACCATCGGGATCAGTCAGAACATCACCAAATTTATAGAAAGTGTGATGAAACGCTGGAAGACTGAGCTTTTTGTCGGAAATGAAAGCTACGGACTGATCAACATCAAAAGGGGCATCTTCCAGGGAGACTCATTGTCCCCACTCCTTTTCATCATCGCTATGATCCCACTGTCACTCACCCTAAAGAAAACAAACCTGGGCTATCAAACTGCCAGGAATTCACAGAAAATTTCACATCTACTCTACATGGATGACTTAAGGCTTTATGGAAAATCTGAAATCGAGATCCAGTCACTGACCAACACAGTGCGAATATTCAGCAGTGACATTAGTATGGAGTTTGGCCTGATCAAATGCGCCACAGTGGCACTGAAGAAGGGAAAGATTACTGAAAGTGAAGGCATAGAAATGCCAAATGGTCAAGCCATCAGGTCCCATCAGACAGAAGCCTACAAATACCTGGGCATCTTGCAACTGGATAACATTAAGCATGGCCATGTGAAATCTGTGGTCAGTAAAGAGTACATCCAAAGGACTAGAAAAATCTTGAAAAGTAAATTGAATGGCGGTAACACCATTAAGGCCATAAACACCTGGGCCATACCAGTCATTAGATACACTGCGGAAATTGTGAACTGGACTCAGCTGGAATTGGACAACTTAGACAGAAAAACCAGAAAACTGATGACGATCCACCATGCACTACATCCTCGGAGTGATGTCGACAGGTTGTACTTGCCCAGGAAAGCAGGCGGTAGAGGACTTTTGCAAGTGAAGCAAACAGTGGAAGAAGAGAAGCATGCATTAGCAGATTACGTGGCAGAAAGCAAAGAATCAGCTTTAATTGAAGTCAACAACCAGAAGCTTCTCAAGGTGCAGCAAACCAAGAACCAGTACCAGAAAACTGCAATTCAATGCCGAACCGACAGCTGGCACAATAAAGCACTGCATGGACAGTTTCTGGAGAAGATCGAAGGCAAAGCGTACATGGAAAAGACCTGGTCTTGGCTTACGAATGGAACATTGAAAAAGGAAACAGAAGGACTGATTCTTGCTGCACAAGAACAAGCAATAAGAACAAATGCCATCAAAGCCAGAATTGAAAAATCAGTAGAAGATCCAAAGTGCCGACTCTGCAAAGAAGTGGATGAAACAATCGACCATATACTCAGCTGCTGCAAGAAGATTGCACAAACTGATTACAAGCAGAGACATAATGCTGTAGCACAAATGATCCACTGGAACTTGTGCCAAAAGTATCATCTGCCAGTGGCAAAGAACTGGTGGGATCACAAGCCAGAAAAAGTTGTTGAAAACGAACAGGCAAAACTACTTTGGGACTTCAGGCTTCAGACTGACAGAAAACTGGAGCATAACACCCCTGACATTACAGTTGTTGAGAAAGAGAAGGTGTGGATCATCGATGTTGCTATTCCAGGTGACAGCAGAATTGAGGAGAAACAGTTGGAGAAGCTCACCAGATACGAAGACCTCAGAACTGAACTTTAGCGACTCTGGCGAAAACCAGTGAAAGTGGTCCCAGTCATCCTCGGCACACTGGGCGCGGTGCCAAAAGATCTCAGCGGGCACCTAAAAACCATTGGTATTGACAAAATATCCATCTGCCAACTACAAAAAGCCACTTTACTGGGGTCTGCTCGCATAATTCGCCGATACATCACGCAGTCCTAGGTGCTTGGGAAGTGCCCGACTGGTGATATAATACGAAATCCAGCATAGTCATCTCGTTTGCTGTGTGTAACTGCTGTTTTACATCATCACAATAATAATAGTGTTAAATGTTTATTTTAAATCTATTCAGTCAATTTTAATGAACTGTTTATGCTGTAAGGACCTAGATTGCCAGAGGTTTTCTTCTTAGACATAATTATTTTAGGTTACTCTCATTTGAATGCCTTATCAAGTATACATGACTGTGTCTACACTGGCTCAGCAGACTGCTCTGTCCACACCAGACAGGGCATTGCAATGGGCTATGTGCTTATAAGTGGTCCAAGTAATATTATAGAATGGTACACTGGATCAGCAACTATGTGCAAATGGCACACAAACTGATGCAGTGTACCATGGATGAGATATTCATTGCTGTTTTGCCAGGCACTTCAAAGCCTGGCATCTTTTTTGCTCCTGGCCTGTGAAGTTCTCCTTGATCCCTTGGTGGCCTTTGATACCATCAACCATGCAATCTTGTTGGAGGGACAATCTTGTTGGAGTGGCTCAGCACTCAGAGGTACTGTCTTACACCATTTTTTCTTCCTGTCAATTGCAGACTTATGTTTTACCCCTTGGGAACTTTCATGTGAAATACCTCAGGGGTTGTTTTTCCCTGATGTTTCACATAAGTCTTGCTAAGAAGTGAGGCAGGAAGTGTTATACTTTAAGCACGTTTTAGTCCAGTGATGGTGAACCTTTTTTGCTCGGTGTGTCAAAATTTGCAAGAAAACCTAGCTTAACTCGAGTACTGTGTCACATCTAGAAATATCCATAATTTTGTGATATTTGTAGCTCCAATACAAAAGTTATCTTTTTGATATATGTATTTTATTAAAAGCAAAAACAAATCTTTACATTAGTGACTTTTGTTGCTAAATCTTCAATTGAAAGTTGGTATTTTGTACACTTCAAGAACAAGCAAGCACTACACACCCAGGTGCCAGGGTGACCATGTGTGTCACCCAAAAGGGCTTGGCGTGTCACCTGTGACACACGTGTCATAGGTTGGCCATCACTGTTTTAGTCTGTTTTACTATAGATATAGTTGTGACCTGTCTTGAGACCTTCAGGTGAAAAGCAGAATATAAATCCTCAAACAAACAAACATCTGTATGAAACTGAGAAAGGTCATCAGAAGATTTGGAGTGGAGTTCCATCAGTATGTGAATGACATCTATTCCTTCCTAGTCAGGGAGATGCTTGATCATTATCTGAACCAAGATTGAAATGGATCAAGACAATCCATTTCCTCCAAGCATTCCTGCAGCAGGTTAGCCCCACTCTCTCCAGCAGCTCGTACCTCCCCCAAAATTTTTTGAGTAGCTGATGCATGGTTAAGTATTTATGGGTTCCTAGGTATTTTGAGATATCTTAGAGCAAGAGTAGCATGAATTGAAAGGTGAATAAAATTGACACACAGCTCTGATTCAGTTCAGTGATGCTTTTTACAACTTGACGGTGGAGTGTGTCCTATCGGCGATACATTACAGGTATGCAGAATATATTGTAAAATATAAAACTGTGCTAAAGTCTCTTTCAGGTGCTCTTACTCATTGGAGAAGAGGCAGAAGCCTATGTTGTAGATTGCCTGCAGCAGATGGAAGGACCATCTGGGAAGGGAGGCATTGCTGTCCAAAGGCTTTCAGCTTTCGGACTGGGCTTGATTCTGTAAGGTTGTGACTTACTTTGCCAGATCATTCACAGGTAATTGCATTAGGCAGCTGCACACTTCATGGCCTGAATCACAGTATAACCACTTAATAACATGCACTGATTTTTTAAGCCAAATAATGTGAACACATTAAATTTCAAAACCTGCTTCCAGGGACTACCTAACAAAAATTAGAATAACTATAGCTATTAAAGCCCAAGACAATATTTACATATAGATCTTCAGACCGAACATAATATTACAGGGTGTGACTAAATCATATCCATTTTCTTGAACATAGAAGAGAATAAGAAGGATCCAGATATGACTCATGTAATTTGACCCTTTCTTATTTTGAGCTTGCTTCATTAGGTGGCGGTAACTGATCAGGTTCAGAGCTGAGCTGTCAGCTGAGGTGGGCTGCACTTGAAAATTCTAGAACTGTAGGGGGTTGGAATGTTGGGAGGGAAAAAAAAGCAGAATGTCATTGCACGTACCTCACCTTAGTCCATTTCTGAGAATGAATGTATGAATATTAAATATCAGAGAACTAAATACTAAGCATATCACCCAGAATCAAACTGTATTCAAGCGAATCTTCACCATCCGGCTTCTGCTACGTTTGGATATTCTGGAATAAACATGGATATTCCAGAATATTCATGGTTAATTCCAAAATCTGCAAATCTACTGAAATAAGTAAGCAATGTCTGGATTCAGCCTACAGTCCAGTCTACCGATGAACATCAATGACACTGTAAGAGGGGAAGGGAAACTAAGTCTACCAGTATGTAATGTATGCATTACATACATATCTGTGCGCATCTTATTCCCTGTGATTCTGGGAAATAACAGAAAATTGCATTCATGCACACCGCTAGTATTGAACATGTTCAGGGGAAATACTGTATTCTGTAGTTGCTGGAAGAAATCAGAAAAAGCCTACTGGAGCACAATATTCTGTGAAGAAATAAAGCCTTGAGGAATAACACTTCACATTGTATTTTTTTATTATATTCTTTATTAAAAAGGGTTTTTTTGACAACATAAAACTTGTAATTATACATTAACCTCATACAATAACATTCTATCTTTCTGTTGCACTTTTGGTGACTTCCTCCATTTTTCCAGCATCTTCTCTTCATGTCTCATCTTTGTCTGCTCCCCTATATACCTTTCCCCCCTTTATCAGCTGACCACTTAGTTCTTAATCAGAGCCAATCATAAATTATATCAGTCTCTCATAGGTAATCATAGAATCATAGAATGGTAGAGTTGGAGGGGACCTCCTGGGTCATCGAGTCCAACCCCCTGCTCAAGGCAGGATCTCCTAAACCATCTCAGACAGATGGCCGTCCAGTCTCTGCTTGAAGACCTCCATCAAAGGGGAACCAACCACCTCCCGTGGCAGCCTGTTCCACTGGTTGATCACTCTTACTGTTAGAAATTTTTTCCTAACATCTAAACTAAATCTTTTCCCCTGCAGTTTCACCCCATTGTTTCTAGTCCTTCCTTGAGAGAGTGAGAACAGGGCTGATCCCTCTGCCCTGTGACAACCCTTGAGGTATTTGTAGACAGCTATCATGTCTCCTCTCAGTCTTCTTTTTGATAGACTAAACATTCCTAGTTCCTTAAGCCGTTCCTCATAGGACATGGTTTGCAGACCGTTCACCATCTTGGTAGCTCTCCTTTGAACCTGCTCCAGCTTGTCAGTGTCTCTTTTAAACTGGGGTGACCAGAACTGGACACAGTACTCCAGATGAGGTCTGACCAAGGTAGAGTAGAGGGGGATAATAACTTCACGTGATCTGGACTCTATGCTTCTCCTAATACACCCCAGGATTGCGTTTGCCTTTTTTGCAGCTGCCTCGCACTGTTGACTCATGTTCAGTTGATGATCTACCAGGACACCCAAGTCTTTTTCACATGTGCTGCTGCTCAGCTGAATTCCTCCCATTGTATATGTGCTTTTTTCATTTTTCTTGCCCAGGTGCAGAACCTTGCATTTTTCTTTGTTAAATACCATTTTAATTGATAAAGGAATACCAATCTTCCACAACCTTATCTGTTATTCTCTCTTGTATAGAAATTATTATTTTGCCTATTTCTACTTATTTACCTCCATTAATTATTCATTCATTCAATAAAGGTATTTAAGCTGCTCTCCATTTCTATATATATATATATATGATACCTTTACCAAGATTCCAGCATGTAAAGCCCTAAAATTAAAATTTTCTAATCTATTTTCTATAATACTACCATCTTTACCTCTATTATATTTTTCTACAAATTATACACATGCATACCTCTATATACTTTTACTCTCTAATTAATCTCTCATTTCTCTATTAAATTCATTTCTCACACCTTTTCTACATTTTATGCAATCCGGTTTAAAACAAATCCCTCTCTCCCCTCATTTCTTTGCCAATCTTGTATTCCATTTTCTTCTTCCTGATTTTTAAGTGATGCCTACTACAAAGTTGGTTTTTATTGTTTTAATATATATTATTTTGTTTGATATGGTGGATTTTAAGGTTGTTACCTGCTCTGAGACCTTTGGGTATAGGGTGGGATAGAAATATAAATAATAAATAAATTAAATAAAAGTTCAGCCTTCTTTTTGGTTCCCAGTTTTGGAGATTCAGAAGATCAGCTGGTTGCACCTTTTTTCCCCATCCAGTTCTCTTCTTCCCTTTGATGTGAAGTTTTGCCTCCTTCCAAATGATCCAAAGTGATAACCTTGTTGCTTAAGAGTAAAGTCCAGTTTTTCTCCGGGATTACATAAGAGAAGCCCTGTTGGATCAGGCTACAGCACATCTAGTCCAGCATCCTGTTGCACACAGTGGCCCACCAAATGCTCATGGTGGGCCTGATTTCGTAAGGGAGGTGTTCCAGACCCTTAATCATTCTGGTTGCCCTTCTCTGCACCTTCTCTAGTTCCACAATATCCTGTTTGAGGTGTGGTGACCAGAATTGCACACAATATTCCAAATGTGGCCTCACTATAGATTTATAAAGAGGCAAAATGACACTTGCTGACTTATTTTCTATTCCCTTCCTAATTATTCCCAGCACTGAATTTGCTTTTCTGGCTGCTGCCGCGCACTGGGTTGACACCTTCATTGAACAGTTCACCAAAACCCCGAGATCCCTTTCCTGGTGTGTTGCAGAAAGCTCAGACCCCATCAGTTTATAGACATAATTTGGATTCTAGGCCCCGATGTGCATTACTTTGCACTTGTTAAGATTAAAGCACATTTGCCCCTTGGTTGCCCACTCACCCAATGCTAAGAGATCCCTCTGGAGCTCTTGGCAATCTCTTTCACATTTTACTACCCTAAATAATTTAGTATCATCAGCGAATTTTGCTATTTTACTATGTACCTCTTCTTCTAGATCATTGATGAATAAATTAAAAAGCATTGGTCCCATATACTGAGCCTTGAGGGACCCCACTTTTTACTTCTTTCCACCCTGAGAATTTGCCATTTATTACTACTCTCTGCTTCCTGCCCTTAAGCCAGTCACAAATCCAGGACAGAACCTGTCCTGTTATTCTGTGGCTGGTGAGTTTACTCAGTTGCCTTTGATGTGGGACTTTGTCAAAAGCCTTCTGAAAGTCCAGGTAGACAATGTCTACTGGTTCACCTTTATCCACGTGTTTATTGACACTCTCAAAGCATTCCAACAAGTCTGTGAGGCATGATTTACCTTTGCAGAAGTCATGCTGGCTTTTATTCAGCAATGCTTGTTCCTCCATGTGCACACTAATTTTGTCTTTAATAATGGTTTCCATCACCTTACATGGAACCGATGTTAAGCTAACTGGTCTGTAATTGCCTGGATCACCCCTGGATCCTTTTTTTGAAGATTGGTGTTACATTTGCTACCTCCAGTCCTCAGGTACAGAATAGTTTCTGAATTTCAAATAGTGGTAATATGTAAATTTTGCTGGGCTTTTTTTTTTTTGGTGATATTACCTGAAATTGTTTCTAAAAATGGCTAATCAATAGACTATTTTTTACTGTTGTAACCCACCCTGAGAACCTCAGGTATAGGGCGAGATAAAAATACAAATAAATAAATAAACACTAGTTCCTATCTTTTACAATGATAAATATAGAGCAAAACAAAGCAAAATACCTTTTTTTATTATTTGGACAGTAAAAATGATCAATTACAAAACGTAATAGAACAGCAGACATTTTGACATATATCTCATTTTCACTGCTTTAAAAGTTTTGGCTGTTTAGCGGTCTCTCTATAGAACCATCTCCCTCATTTGAAATCCTTCTCCATTTGATACTAATGTGGCCTGTGGAGGCATCCTGTCAGGTACTTGTGAATTGTAAAGCCGCCATTTTTTTCCTCTTTATAGCTAATAGATGGTTGTAGGTTTTGTTTTCTCTTTTAACATTACACCTCAAGCTGGAAGATAAAGTCATGTGCGTTTCATCACCAGCATATTGTATAAAACAAAACTAATCAACAAACTGCACATAAAAGAAAAGCATTAAATTCTAATCAGCTGTTTAAAGGCACATAAACCAGGTCCTTAGGGCAGCTGGTCTCCCTTGGCAGTTATGGAAACTGGCCTTCCTTAAGGAGCCTTTGCTCTCTAATGGAGGTGCAGTCTCAGTAGAATAAATAAGATTTTGCTTCCTGGCATCAATTAGGTGACCTGTTCCTGAAAAGCTTCATCAGAAATGACATCAACAAACAGGGATGTTTTTGCACTTCCCTTCCCATCCGCTGAACAGAAAAGGAACATGATTAACCAATGTTGACTAGCACTTGCACTTGGAGCGCTAGTCAACTTTAGCCATCACACACACACACACACACACACACACACCCGCGATCAAATACTTACCTGATTCGATTGTGGGGCCGGTCCTCTTCTGGGTGTCACCATTTTGGCTGCAGTGCCCTTTGCGACTTCACGAGAGTCAGTGCTGTTGCCATGGTGACGCTGATGCTCTGCACACACACAGTCACATCTATGGTTGTCTGAGGTGCCAGCATGCTTGCATAGCCTCTCAGATGATCCCGGCACACCAGAAGAGGTGCGAATGGCCGCTGCCCAGATGCTCCAGGTAAGCTATTGGTCAATATTGGTTAAGGTGTGGAGCATGATTTTGTACTCCACATCTAATAATAGCAGCCTCCTCGAAGTGCAGATGCTCTTCACCAGAAATTCACTAATAATGCACTCCTGACTGTAGTGCAAATAGACCTCAGCATATCACATGTTACAAAGCTTCTGAAAAATGTCAGCTGGCTCATAAGGACAAAGCAAGCAATGTCCCACCGTGCCCAGTACATTAGTTCTTGTGTCCAGTCTCCCTTTCTCTTTTATGTCTCTTAATTCAAATTTGGGTAATGTATGTATAATCCACTCTACTCAGTGAGGTCAGTTTTCATATCAGCTTTAGTAGACTTTCAGCTTTATAGTATCTCTCCATCCAGTAGTGGAACCTACTCTGAGCACTGGTACTAAGAGCTTTTAAGACTAGAGAACACTTGTAAGGCAAAGTTTTCTGCATGGAGGAGCATGTTCCACCCCAGCCCCTGGACTGGCCCCAAAGCTTTGATGAGCTTTGAGTCTATGGGGGTCATTTCAGTCAGACAATAAAGCACACGGATGAAAATGTTGCCCCTGTAACCAGAACACAGAGGTGCACTAGACCAAGCTAGTACATTGGTAGACTTTGGCCCTTTCTGCTCGGGGCCTTATTCTGGATTTTACTGCAATAAGCCATGCTTGTGCATACTATGGGAAGGGAAAGCCTTGCTTGGGGCCTGCCATATGCAGCAGCATGTGGATGGCAAGAACAGCTTGCCAAAGATTCAAGGAACAGGTGTGCTCCTTTTGTGCAGGAAGCCACATTGATGTGATTAATTCCCACTACAGCTGTTCCAGTAAATTTTATTGCTCCTTAAAATCTTCCAAATTGCATATCATTTTCTTATTGGAGGAGTTTGTGTACCAGAAGCTGATTAACATTTATTAGTTGATTCAATCAATTTTTTAAATGCTCATTGACCCACAGAATAATTACATAAGTTTTAAAATGTCATTAAAACTGACATATACAGCATCCATTTTCCTGTTTTGTACAAGAAGAATAGAGTAACTGTGAAGACTAGCATATAGGAATAAGGATCTAAAGGAATGTCAGATTAAATATATAATGATATTCCTTCCTTTTTTTTTATTGCCAGTCCAAAATGTGAATGCAAGTATAATAATTTACATCATAATATGGTCCAATATTTTATACTTTTCTACCTTGCCATCCCATTCCATCCCTATTGGACCACATTGTCCATTATTTCTTATATTTCTTTAGGAAAGTCTCTTATTCTCTCTATTCCATCTGAATTTCCGTATTATATTGTAACCATATTCCCCATATTTGTCTTACTTTCTCTCCCCTTCTCATTTTATCTTAATTCTTTTATCCATTTTATTATTTTTATCAAATATAAATTTCTTCCTAATATAAGGCATTCCAACTCTTCATTGTCCATTTACTTTTATCTTTCTGTCCATAAATTATAGTTTTTCTTGTGGCCAGTAACAATTTCAAAAGTAGATCATGATTTGTTGTTTGTTATTCCTTTGCACTATTCTTCCTAAAAGGCATATCTTCTATGTAAATATCTGTTCCAGTTCCTCCTATACTTGTTGCCAAAATGTTTGTACTTCCACATGTTCCTACCACAAATGAGAACAATGTCCTTGTTTGTTGTATCCTTTGTATATACAAGGCACTTTAATTGGCATGAGATATCATTTACAGATTAATTTCAGCATCATTTCATGTTTTGTGTGTTTTAGGATCTCTCCCACTTTTATTTACCAGCTTATTCCTTTCTTTTTCATTTATTTATGTTCTAAATGTTAATTCCATATATTTTACTTATTTTGCCACACCTTTCCATAATTTTCTTTATTTTCCCCTAAATTTTAGGATAAACAAATACTTTATACTTTTCTTATTGCTTTCAGTCCAGTTTTATAAACAGAAGTTTTATAAATATTCTGACATTCTCAAATTTATTTTTAACTCTGAAATTTTGCAAAATTCATATGATGCACTTTTTCATTATTGCAGCATGTAGATTCTGCATAGTAGTTATCTGCTTACAAACTGAGTTTCAATTTAATCTATTTTCTGTATTTTTGTTATTTTATTTTATCTAACATAAATAAAATAGTGGTTTCATCATTAGGGTAAATAGTGATGTGACATTGGGCAACCTTGTTTCATTCCCTTATTAATTTCTATTTCTCTAGATGGATGACCGTTAAGCATTATTATGGCTTTTGCTTTTTGATATTTTCAAAACCTACTTCATTACTTTTATTAAATATTCATGGCTAACTGTATCAAAAGCTTTATATGCATTGAATGCTACCATAATCAATCTTTTATTCTTTTGTCTGCTACAGTGCACTATGTTTAAAAGTGTTCTTATAGGATCTGAGATATGTCTATATTTAACAAAACCATACTGATCAAATATTATTTCCTTCAATCCGTTTTCAGGACTTCATTAAAAAATTTTAAATCCTGATTGAACAAGACTATTCTATAAGTATACAGATATGATCTCTTTGTGTTTTTATTATTGAAACTATGATTGAATTTCCCCATGTCTTTGGCATTCACCCCTTTCTTCAATATATCATTATATTGCTCTTCTAGATGTACCACACCCTTTTATTTCTGTTTTTATGCCTACTTTCAAATTCAAACTGTTCATCTGTAATATTGGTATTCATCTCTCCTTCCATTAGCAACCCTCTTCCGCAAACTCCATCAGCTTACCCAACATCCCATGAAAGAAATGTTATTTTTATTTAGTGCATTAAAAATACCATTGTTACCATTTCCCCTTCTAGCAATCCCTTTATAAAGATGTATTTCCCTTCTTTATCCTTTGCTCTTTTAATTAAAAATTAACTGATTTACTAATTATCACCCCTGAGCCAATTTGGTCTAGTGGTTAGGGAGTTGGACTCTTATCTGGGAATACCGGGATTGATTCCACCCTCCCCCACTAGGCCAGCTGGGTGACCTTGGGCTAGTCACAGCTCTGTTCTGAGCTCTCACAGCCCCATCCACTTCAGAGTGTTCTGTTGTGGGGAGAAGAATAGAAAAGCTTTGTCAGCCACTTTGAGTCCCCTTAAATGGGTGAGAAAAGTGGGGTAGAAAAGCCATCTCTTTCTTCTTCTTCTTCTTCTTCTTCTTCTTCTTCTTCTTCTTCTTCTTCTTCTTCTTCTTCTTCTTCTTCTCTTGCCTTGGAGGATACCCTTGATTCAAATATGTTTGGCCACTTATTGACTAATGCATATTTTTCTTGTTTTCTTCTGTGCTTTTCCTGTGTTAATGCAATGTGTATATTCACAGAATGGTATTTTGATGACAATATAGCCATATTACATGATCTCTCTTATTGAAAATTGAATCCCTTATGACAGAGATTTAGAAGGAACTGAAACTATTAAGCTTTTGCCTCCTGTAAAATTAATGATGTGGGCATGTGTGGCTGAGCATTTTTGTTTTTCTACATTTGGTACATTCTACATATATTTGCATCAAAAATGTGTGCATTTGAGGATTTTATATCACAGTCCTTAAGGGCAAAGTGGCTAATACCCCATCATAGTAGTTCAGAGCATGGGGCTAGTGTCCTTGCTTCAACTCAGGATTGGTTAATTTATAGATAATCTGTTACATTCAATAGGATTAATTTTCATGTGGGTTGGAATAGAATTGCTATCTGACTAATGCCCCCCCCCCACCATTAGCTCTATGTATTCTGATCCCTGGTACCACTTCTTTTTTTGCTGCTTTGCCTTCCACCCCACCACCTCCAATGGGTATCAGCCTCACTGAAATTACGGAAAACATGTGACGTGGAAAAAAAAAAAAAAGAGGAATGGTAATTTTACCAAGAGAGAATAATGGGGTCTCAGGCCAGCAGTTAATGAAAAGGTGTTTATGCTGGGCATCACAGGTGGTAGTTCCACTGGTTGTCCCACCAACTTCAGCAAAAAGAGTATGCACTCAGGAGCGGGCCTTCTCAGTGATGGCCCCTAGGCTATGGAATAGTCTCCCCCTTGAGGTGCATCTATCACCTTCACTGCACACACTTAGGAAGGCAGTGAAGATGCATGTCTTTGCCTTGGCCTTCAGTTAAATGGGGAGATAATTTTCTCTCCCCACTGGCAGACACTGTTATTGTTTTAATGTTTTAATGATGTTAAATGATGTTTGATTTTAGATGTTATTACCCGCCTGGAGACATCCAGGTATAGGGTGGGATAAAAAGGTGGGTAGGTAGGTAGGTAGGTAGGTAGGTAGATATGGGTACCCAGAAGTGCCAGTTTATCAGCCCAGTGTAGACACAACCACAGTGTACAAATTGTTGGTGAAGTGTCCTCATCCTGATTTTTAAAAAATGCAGCTCTGATATCCTTAAGTAGAAAACCAAATAATGAGGAACTACATTGGATAGAGAGACTTATAGTCCGCCTATCCCCAATGCTCTGGAACCCTCATACATACATACATACATACATACATACATACATACATACATACATACATACATACATACATACATACACACATACATACATACATACATACATACATACAAGAAGTGACTCACACAAGGAGTGATAATGAAGGAGGATGGGAAGTTTATTCTGGAGTGAGTCTCAGTTTATCCAGGAACTGCCCTTGAATATACACAAACCTCAACCTGCTAAATCTTAAATGAAAAAGAACATGTAAAGGTAGTTTTGGCTGAAAATTGTGGGCTTATGCTGTTCAGAAAAGTGAAGATAAATTGAGATAATTGATATAAACAATAATACATTTACTTGCAGCCTTTAGGGATAGAGGGTTTTTTAAACAAACAAGCAAACAAACAAAATTTAAAGAAGACATTTGAATATTGTCCAGGAAATCTTAGTCCAAGTCTTTATTTGCAGCTTCATAGACTTTAGCCATGAGTTATGTGAATATGGAACAAAGTGTATCATCTACTAATAATTTATTCCTTCTTGAGCTGTTATGCTTTGCTACCCAATTTCCTGAGTTAATCCCAATGCAGCTCTATTAACTGTGCACTAAATAAATATTTTGCTCATATTTGCTTGGTTTGGCACCTGTCATAGCAAGAGAAGTTAGAGCAACACCATACGTTAGAAAATGACAAATGGAAAGTCACCTTAATTTAAACTTAAATCCAAAGAACTGAATTAATTGCATTCAGAGCCGTATGCTCATTTTGGTGCTGATACTAGAAGGATCACCAGCATCCTGAAATGTATGTATATATATAGAAATGAAATCCGTGATTTTCAGTTTTCCAAGAAGATAAGCTAAACTTTACAAAATGAAAAATAATCTGGAAAACACCTTTTGGTTTCTAATTGGTTTCTAATCCTTTCTCCAGATCTAGCAGTATTTTGATGTTGAAAAACTATTAACATACTGTTAAGGTATTAACAGTATTAAAAACTGTGTCATTGACGCTGGGAGTGGTTTAATGAGACCGTTTGGTGAAGGGCGGGATATAAATTTCTTAAAGAAATAGAATTTATGGTGGCACCTAGACCACCCTTCCTTCTGGCTGCCTCTCCTGATCAGTCAGTGATTCTTTGCATGACTGGCTTCCTTTTATCAGATCAGAGGCTTATTTGCCCTTAGGCCTCTGATATGCAATTAGGGAAGCTCTGGTAAAGAGCATACGTACTCTCATCAGGCTGCTACAGCCTAGAAGCATCCCTGTCTATACCAGAGCTGTCCTAATTGCGGCTGAGGTGTGGAACACGAAATTGTGCTCCACACCTGTCCCAACCTATTCCCTGGGCTTACTACAAGTGTCCAGTGGTGCGAGCATTTGCTCTATTTTCGGTTTGCTGCACATGGTGGGCTGGGAACACGGAGTCTGGCAGGCGTGGTGGTATTGCCGGTGATGATCAATCACATACAAACCATGCTGTGAGCGATCACATACACCCATGCCTGGGAGTGGTGATTGATTGTAGAATCATGAGAGGGGCATCTGATCACAGGTTAGCTTGTGATTGAACACGCCCCTCTCACAATGGCATTTGAGCAGCCAATCATGGCAGAAAGAGTTGGAACTTTCAGCTCCAGATGCATTAGTGTGGGCTGGTAAATGGGAGGACCATTCACACTTCTGGCTGGTAAGGGATGCTTTTGGTACCATTTCCTCCAGCCAAATGTGAATGGTCCTCCTGTCCTTGGACTGTACCCTAAAGCACTATATAGCCTACTGGCTGTAATGCAAATAGGTTCCTGGTATTTAAACTGTCTTCTATCTTATTTAAGGTTTGTGTTATTTCATACTATCTTTTACAATGTTTTGGGGCATGTCTCCATGGGAGCTAATTGCTTCGCAATTGATGAGATTTTAAAAAATCTGGGTTGTAACTCACAATAAGGCGTCTCCATGAGGTTTGAGGCAACGCGGATTAAAATTGCACTTTCCTGTCCCCAGGAAACCCGCTTTTTGTAGGCCCCCATTTTTTCCCTCCCCCCCCCCACCTGCTGGAGTGATGAGAGGCCCCGTTCAGCTGTCAAATTCTGCTGCCGGCATCCACGTAAAGAACGGCAGCTGCTTTAATGCTAAAGCAAACCAGCCACCTCCTCTTTCTTTCACAACATGTGTATGTCTGTTTCTTCCCCTGCCTTCCCTCCCTTTCTCTTGATTTCTTCCTCTGTGGGTTTTCTCTTCTGTTTCTACGTCCCCTGTAAGCTTCACACGCTGCTGCTTCCTTGCTGCCATATCCCACATGGAGCAGGAGCAGCCCCGGGGCCTCAGAGGGGAGAAGGGGAGAACAGCCCTGCTGCTTCCTCCTTGCTGCCGTATCCCACACGCAGCATCAGCAGCCTGAAAAACCTTTGCCCCCGAGGCTGTTCTCTCCTTCGCTGCTGGGGATGCGGAGGCAGAGGCGGCGGGAAGACGGAGGTCTGGTTTGAGCTCGGAGCCACCCGACGCCGGCGCTCGGCAGGAACAGGGGGCGGAGAGATTGCTGGTCTGAGCTGCTTTTTGCTTCTAAGCGTCTCCATGCTCTCAGGAAAATCCATGGCTTACCACAACTTTGGATGTAGAACCGTTGAAAGGGGTTTTTTTTCTGCTGCCGATTTTTCTCCTTTGTGGCTCTGGTAGCCTGGAGTAAAGCTCTGCATGGAGACGCTCCGAAGCAAAACAAGATTAAATCCAGATTTTTCTTTCCATGGAGACATGCCCTTGAAGTATTATTTCGTATTGCATCTTTTCTGTTTGTTATAAATTGCCTCATGCAGATTTTCTACTTGGAAAGGAGTATACAAATAAGATGGAGATGAAAAGAAGTAATCACACCTATAAAATGACTGAGACCTATGGACTAAAAAAATGTTTATCATAGTAACACCTCTGCTGTCTTTTTACCTGAAATTGGCGAGATCTATAAGATGGCAGTTCTTCCCACTTCAGGGCTGGAGCCCATTCAAAGTCTTCTAAAACACTGATCTTGGATTCAATGCTCTACAACTTCTATATAAAGCTGTCGAGAATTATAATCAGAGTATCTGAGGTGAGGTGCCATTGGTATGCTAATTCTCCATTCTATCCAGTTCGAGTAATGTAATCATATGCTGGTATTTGAGAGGTTCTTGTCTGTGGTGGCCCCCATGTTATGGATTCTTCTGTTCCTCCTTTGGAGTGCCTCAAGCACCACCATTGTTCAGCTTTTGCCTCCTATTTAAAATGCATCCTTTCATCCAGACTTTATATGCCAGGATCTAGGGATGCTCCTTTCTAGTATGGAAAATGTAAAGTGTAAGCCATCTGATATGAACTGTAACACTGCCTCTTGTTTAAAAATAGTATATTTATTTTATTTTTAAAAAAGATGCCAGAGAACATAAGAGAGAAAAATAAAAAGGGAATCTATTTCTATCATTGTCCCTTCCACAAAGGTCTAGTATGGAGAGCAAAAACATGGTACATGTAGATAAACATTTTTCATTTTAAATCATTTTGTTTAAGTTAAATCAAAAGTGAGGCAAATTTAATATTAAGGAGAAAATCATGGCAAAGGTGCTACACAAATCTAGCATGCAAATAAGTTTGGGAAATGCCCTCTCCCTCGGCAGAGAAGTCTTTTACTCTCTGTTTGGAGTTTTAAATGCTAGTGTGTGTGTTCTTCTCAGCTGCTGCAACACAAGTTTTTAATTATCTTTGTATTAATTGTGATGACTGGGGGGATTGTCTTTTATGTCTGTGGATTGAATGATATGTTTATATTTAGGGCATTGAATAAATGCTGAAGTAACAGAGCTAGGAGGAAACATCTGTTATCATCTTCAATATTAATGCTCATTACAATTCTTCACACGACAGTTCCTCATATAATGAAAATAGCATTATTTACACATTAGGAGACATGGATCCTTTCTGCACATACCTCTGCTTTGATCTGGATCCATTGATTCAAATCATGTAGAGTCATGGGCTGGATCAGTGGTATTGCCACTGATGGTACTGATCCCAGCCCATGTTTCCCCACTGCTGTGAAGGTCTTATCCAGACAGTTTTTCAACAGTGCACCTCCCCGCCCCTGGTAGTTCCAGAACACAGAGGCATACTATCTGCATGAGTCCCATGATCTGGAGCACAACCCTTAGATCTCTTGTGAACCTGATTAAATGGGTCCACAAGAGATCTGGATTAAGAGCCTCCTTAATCCCAGTTTAGCTCCCCCTTGTACAGACAGAACAGGACTAAGAGAGCATGGCCTCATAGATTCACATTGATGTGAGATCTATGAAGTCTAGAAGTATTCTGGATCGACCCTGCATCTGGATTAAGGGTCTGTTCCAAAAGCGGCCCAAAGAAAATGGGAACTCTATTTCCACTCACCATCAGAGGCATGTGGAAAAGTGTCTGCTGCTTTCTTATCTCCATCTGCAATGGCAACAGACACTTGTAGGAATTGTACAACCTCATATTTGGATGCAGACACCAACCGAGATGCTATTGTTCTAGGTCATGATTTTGCACCTTCCACTCCTAATATTGACAATGACACCTCTTTGCTTATGAATGAACTAGTGGGGCATGCATTTTTCAATGGTGGATCACAGGACCTCTCCTACTCACTGAAAAAGCAAACAACTTGGCTGATAACTGGACAGCTAGCTTGAGACTGTGCCCACATATAGTAAAAAAAAGTGACTTAAGAATTCCTTAGAGCAGCGGTTCTCAACTTTCCTAATGGCGTGACCCCTTAATGGAGTTCCTCATGTTGTGGAGCCCCCCAACCATGGGGGCGGAGTAGCTGGGAGGTGGGAGGGAAGGGCGGTGGGAGACTCGTCGCGACCCCTCTGAAAGGGTAGTTTGACCCCCAAAGGGGTCCTGACCCCCAGGTTGACAACCACTGCCTTAGAGGTTATAGCATGCATACACTAATGATTTTAATCCACATTAAAGGCCAGAATGTAAAGATCTTTGATGTAAATTAGAAGTGGGATGGCAATTCTAGTGCCCTACATGCTACCACCACTAAGGCTGTGGTAACACTTAAGGTTTAATCCTGCTTCAGTCTACTTTCAGAGTGAGGGAATACATCAGCAAAGTGAGCCAGTTTGTCTAGTGGTTAGGGAGCCGGACTCTTATCTGGACCGGGATTGATTCTGCTCTCCTACATGAAGCCAGCTGGGTGACCTTGGGCTAGTCACAGCTCTCTTTCTGAGCTCTCACAGCCTCACCTACCTCACAAGGTGTCTGTTTTTGGGTAGAAGAACAGAAAGCTTTTTCAGCCGCTTTGAGTGCCCTTAAATGGGTGAGAAAAGTGGGCTAGAAAAGCCAACTCCTCCTCCTCTTCCTCCTCCTCCTTCTTCAGGATAGATAATGTGGAGAGAAATTACTGGTCACTTTGCTGATGTGTTATCTCACTTTGAAGGTGGACTGAGACTGGATTTAACTTCAGATGTGACCACAGCCTAAGCCACTTCTTTTTGTGTACAGATGCAGCCTAAGTATATTAAATGGCAGCAGCATTTGGAGTGGGAAGCTGGAGGGGAGCACAAAAAAAGAATGAAACTGCAATGCCAGGCTGCAGTTTCCACTCAGAGATTGACTGACAAAGACCATGAATAGCTAAGCAGTATTTGCTATGCAATACAGGTACTTTCAGGTCTTTCATAGGAAGTGGTTGGATTGCTGAATCATTAGCCTTCAACCCGTCCTTTGCTTTGTGATTGCTTTTGCAGAACAGTATTCCTAGAGTGGCCTGAAGTCCCCAGTCAGATGACCTTACTGTAAAACTGCTTTTTTAAAAATGTATTATTTAAGCAGAACTCATATATCCTTTGATGTAGAATAATTCGTGCCAGCTATGAAGATGGCATCTACAATTGTAGTGCTATGTGTCAGTCTATAACTAAACTAGGATGAAGTACAGAGAAGAAATTTATTTTAAGTGCAGTGTTTTAAGGATATAAGCACACATATGTGGAGAGTATTTCTCAAAGGTTAATGGCCTAGTTTGAATACCATAGGTTCAAAAAGTTTCTTAATGCAGATGTTCATCTTCACCAGCTATTTAGACTAATACCATACATATTTACTCAAAATGAGAGTGGGAGCCTTACCTTGGAGCCATATGGCTGGAAAGAATTGGATCATGCAGATTTGATTGACTCCATGACTGTAGGATATCTAAAGGTTTAAATGAAATTAACAATACATCCAGAAATATAGTTCCACTCATATAGATAAGAAGTCTGAACTTACACTTATTTGAAGTATAATCTGTCAATACAGAATAAGAATAAGAATGGCCTTTTGTAGCCTGGTTATCCACCCATTTAAGGGGACTCAAAGTGGCTGACAAAGCTTTCTCTTCTCCCCACAACAGACTCCCTGTGAGGTAGGTGGGGCTGTGAGATCTCAGAAGGTGTGTTTTTCCACTGTCACTTGAAGTACCCATTAAGTACCCATTAATGGGTACAAAAATGCCATTACATACCCATTAATGGGTACTTAATGGGTACTTTTAGTGACAGTGGAAAAACACCCAAGGAGAGCTGTGACTAGCCCAAGGTCACCTAGCTTGCTTTGTGGAGGAGGACGGAATCAAACCTGGTATTCCCAGATATGAGTCCGGCTCCCTAACCAATGGTTTTTTTAGTCTACTGGTTAGGTAGCCGGACTCTTATCTGGGAATACCAGCATTGCCTCCAATCACAAAAATGATTAATGAGCACCTACCTGCAAGTATTCTTTCCTGTATCCAGCAGTGAACGTGTGCACTGAACGCGGAAAACTGTTGGGGAAGTGGGGGAGACAAAAGTTGAGTTTTATCTTAAGCTCTGTCAACGCTGTTTTAACCTTCTTACAGTCTTTTACTTATGCATTCAGTGAGGGTTCTGTGAACAAAAAGAACTCAGGAAATGCAGATTTCATATAAGCTCACTAGCATTTGTATACTAAGAAGCACAAGATCTGCATTCACACAGCCAAAAGTAAATTTTAGGGCCTTTCCGCATGTGCCACTGGAAAACGGATCTATAAGATCCATTTTCTGGCAGAAAGTTTTTAAAACGAATGGGGGCAGATTCTTGGAGGCCCCGTGTGTCCGTACACATGCGGGGGGGGGGGGGCGGGGGGGGGGCGCGGATTGGAGAGGGTGTGGATTGGAGAGCCCTGCTCGTCTGTCAAAGAGGGAGAGCGCATGCTCACCCTGTTCGACAGATGGCTCCCCCCTTGGCCTCCACCATTAGCTCCTTTGGAGCTGGCATGGCTTGGCCGGCAGCTTCTCTTGCGAGGGGAAGCTGTGGCCTACCCCCCCTCCCAGGGGTTCTGCGCTCACGCTCGCTGTCTTACCTGGTTGCTGCCGAATGGATTCTGGCAGTGGGAGGTCCGCCGTCCATCACGCGCACGTGCGCGCATGCGCTGTGGCCTCCCATTGGCCAGCCACCCTCATGGGGACATCTGGGCAATGGAGGCCGCAGCACGCACATGCACGATGGACACCAGACCTCCCGCTGCCGGAAGCCGTCCAGCAGTGACCAGGTAAGGCGGCGATTGCGATTGTGAGGCCCCTGATAGGGTGGGGGTGGGGTAGGCCACAGCTTCCCCTCACAAGAGAAGGGGTGATCGCCACTTCTTGGGTGAAGGGGAATCTGGGGAAGCTGGCTGCCGGCCGCGCCATGCAGGCTCTGAAGGAGCCAATGGCGCAGGCTGGTGAGCAGGCTCAGCTGTCAAACAGGGCGAGTATGCGTTCACCCTGTTTGACAGCTGGGCGTGTGCCAGCAATCTGTCTCTTTCTCCTGCTGCTGTGGAAGCGTTCGCTTCCGAAATGGTTTCAGAAGCGTCAGATTTCGGTGGCAAAACTGGTTTAAGAAACCAGTTTTGCGTGCCAACATGCAGACGCAGTGTCCTCAAAGGGACCCTAATTCTGTTCCCTTTGTGGAAGCCACATCCTAATCCTTTCCCGAACAGGCTCTAAATCCGTTTTTAGAACCTGTGTGGAAAGGTCCTTATACCGTGATACACAGAAGGATAGGAATGCAAAAGAATGGCATGGAACCCTCCAACTGCCCTCCTCTGCCCTATGTTCATATTGGAGAACAAGTTCTTTTGTTAGCCATGACCTATTAAAGTGTATGCACTGTAGAGAGCTACTCATTGAACATGGAATGAGTATGAGGATTGAGAGAGAGGTCTGGACCTCATGGCAAAGACAGAATCCGTTTTGGAACACTAGAACCCATATTGCAAAAGAGGCTACAGTATAAATGGATATAAGATTGAGAAATATTCCTATGGCTTACTTCTCTCCCCTTCCAGGTCCCTGCCAGGAAAGGCAGAGCACATCTGCAGAAAGTGGTTAAATGAACCATTAATATTTAACAGACTTGGCTTCCTAGGGACAAGGCAACACTTAGAATCAGGCTTGAACTAGTGTAATTCTGAATGGAACCAAAAAATATGTCAAATGCTACCTGTCATATATATAACTGAGCCTGTTTCAGTCTTTGAGTAATTTGTGCAATGTATAAACATCTGCAGGAAGCTCACTTGGGATGCTGGAAGGCACTGATCAGATCTGAATGGGACAAATTGCCCAGCCCTTAACTACTAGTATGCTATTCTATTGTTCATGTCAGACGAATCTTTTGTGTTTGCAGGAAGAATGACCCAGAACCCATCAACACTTCCCAGAGGTGCAAAGACAGACCAACACATAAAGAAGACAGTATTTTGTGAAGTACACAAAACACTCCTTTGCACATTGTCCCATCCATCATGTGTGTACTATCAGCTTCTGTCCCATACAAAAACCTTAGGTCACATACCTGCCTGCTCTGGCTGAAGGATCTAGATGTGCAGTCATGATTCCTTGGTCCAGAGTAGATATAAAACTAGTCCCTAGGTGGCACACTGGACAATTCTTGTCATCTGGATTCACCCTTCCCACAGCCACACTTTGAGGGTGGAAGAACCTAGCTGGACATTTAAATCTGCAGCTTCTCTGATGCTGCTCGCCACTTGGACTGTTGCTTCAAACTGGAGCAGGTCCACAATTCTCCTTCACCCCAATCAGTGCCTTTGTTGAAGTAACCAGCTTGGGAAATATTGTAAATTCTGTTAGTGTTGATTTGCAAAGTAGTCCTTTCCTCTTTTGTGCAAATCTCCCTTCCTCTTTGCATCTGAGATCCCAACACGGTGGAAGGTGAGACATCTATATGGTCCCTGATAATTTTAAGGCTCCCTGGAAGTGAACTTAGGATAGATCCAGATCCCTTTTCTTTCCTCTAGCCCCTTTTCCAGTTGATCTGTTAGAACTGTTGTCCTTTAATACCTTCATATTTATTAAGTGAAGTCTTTTGTCTCCTTGACTGACGCCTTCACATTTAAGCCTCTCCAGTGGAATACTATCAGGGGAATACTACTATTGTACCCCTTTCTACTGCCTTTGCAAACTGTTTGTTTGCAATCAGTTGTTTCCTGTCAAAGGTGACAGCTCTGCTGTTTTAAGCTGTTTTGGGTGTCTTTCCTGTATTTTTAATAAAGTTTTCAAATTGTTTTCAGAGAGTACTGTGTCTGGATGGTTTTCATGTTGTCTTCCATTATATTTTATGGTTCACTTAAGAGAGCTGGCATTTTAAAATCCTTTTCCAGATAAGACCCTGCCTTGAGAGCTTGTTGCCTGAGTGACCTATTTTCCCCATCTGAGTAAAACCCAGTGAAGAGCTCCTAACATTCCCACTTCAGATTTGTTGGCTGGGGAGAGTTCCACAGTGTGCCCTAGTATTGGGCTGTCTTATTCATTTTGTCAGCCTCTGGCATGGGGCTGGCATGGTCTTACTGGTGCCACTTTAAAGTGGTTTCCCACTGGTACAGTCCTGAGCATGGTTTTCATGACTGAGCACAGTCCAGACTTAGGCTTATGTGGCCTGCACATGCCTGGGAAGCCATGCCTTCCAGAGAGCCCACTGCTAGGCAAACAGCACAGTCTCAGCTCTCAATTAGTGTAACCCAACAAGACCATGTAGAAACTGCCACGATCACCTCCTTAATAAATCATTGGCCAGGCAGGATAGAGCATAGGAAGACTTAGGCCCTTTCTGTACTGTGTCTTCTGGAATAGGGTGCTGACATCTGGATTGCTGCAATCTCCATGAGGAACGTGCAAGAATATTTGAAACATTCAAAATTTGATAGAATTCGTTCAAATTTGGACATTTGAATTTGAGTCAATTGTCTATACATTCATTTTTAAACATTTGAATGAATTTGAATGTGTATGGATATGTATGCGTATGGATACGTACACATTATATATGTATCCGTACGCATGTTATTCGTATCTGTACACATTTGTACCAATACATATGGAACAAAAACAAGATGCATAGGGGTTAAATACAGGATGCGTACGTGTGATGTCCAGCCAGGACTGTTTGACTCTCTCCCTGCATTTTCCTTAGTATTAGCTCAGGCCTTAGTATGTTTTAGTATAGGAAATGTTTCATTGTATTAGTTGTGTGAGGAGCTGGAGGAATCCCTTGCATTTCTCCAGGTGTGGTTTGCCCCTTCCCAGCAAGCTCTGTTTTAGATAGAAGCTTCCTAGTTTTTAGTCAGTCCTTGCTGTGAGCTTGCAGAGAGCTGTCCTTTTGGTGGCAAAAAGGCCCAGACAGCCCGGGAAAGGCATTTCTTACCCATTAGCCAAATTAGTTACCAACAAGTAAGCCAAAGGAATCAGGAGCTGAAAGACCCTGCACCAGCTTCATTGAGTGAGGAGATCAAACCAAGATCAAACCCAGAAAAATGACACTTTGAAACTGTAAAGCATTCTTTATTTCAAGGCTAGCTAGAGCTGGGGAGGAGAAAACCCTTTTGTTTTTTAAAACAAATTTCTCCCTTTTTGAACTTTATATTCAGCACCAGAGCTTTCTTTGGGTGAAAGTGTTTGATCTCACCAGGGTACCGGTGTTGCACACCCAAACTTGCCACCACCTTTAGTTGCGTGTGTCTTCACAGTACGGGTTATGAATGTTGTCAACACTCATATCTTCAAATATGAATTGAATATTCGTATGAATAGATATGAATGCATTCGAATTGGTTCAAATTTGAATATATTCATTTTTTTCTCTATGCATTCAAATTTAAATATTTGAATATTTGATTTGAATCAGTTCCAAAAATTGTGCACAACCCTAATCTCTGTAGCACACCTCCATCACATCACCACGTGATCAAGGCTCATAACTTCCATGCTCCTAATATTTCCAATCTAAATGGGAATCATTCCAAACTTGCTTAATTTTTTAACCATGTAGAAGTATGGACCTGACTGCAGTCATTCTTGGAGGATATACATTTTCTGGGTGGAACTATAATGACTTGTCTATGCCTGTGAGTAACATACTTGACTGAAAACTGGAGGCCTGATCTTCATATTTACTCAGAAGTAAACCCCACAGATTTAGGAGTGATTTACTTCAAAGTTAGCATGCTTAGGTTCATTGACTTTCTACTTTTTACTTTTAACGTTGGGACTGCTCTTGCTACACACACAAAGATACCCCTCATTGATTTCCATAGCCTACAGTGTTGAACAATGCTCTTTTTTAAACTTGGAAGGAAACCCATTCCCTGAAGGGATAGAAAGGGTAGAGTAGGTGGCCAAAAGTCAGCTTGTATTAGTAGCAAAGGACATCTTTTATTCATGGAAATGAGAAATAAGAGGGAACTGTAAAAGACATGCTGCTGGATTATGATACAAAAATAATATGCAAGACACTGACAAATTGGCTCCTTGACAAAATGTCACTTACTGTTTGAACACTGCATATTTTAAAATCTAATTCAAAGCTGCTTATCAAGTTTTCTCTCTTACAGGTTCCTTTATTAACTTTTGCGTCTACAATAGAAATGTATGCATGTGGGAGTCTTGATTACCCAAAGCATTGCCATGCATAAATTGTGCTGCCTTATCTTGACTGCCCTACTTTTCTAGTTCGGTGTAAGATCCTCCAGTGTCAATGGCATTTCAGTTTGGGATAACAGGACATTCAGTTTGTGAGCAGAAGTGAAAAAACCATTGTGTGGAGCTTAGTAACAAACTCCTGGAGGAAGGAGTCTAGCCACACTTCTTGGGGGTAGAAATGGGCTTTGCCTTGGCAAGTAAAGGTATTATCCTTTCTGTTGTGGTCTTTATTCCAGATTATACCCTGGAATACGGACCTGTCATCTGTATGCTAGTGAAGACTATATCAGGTGCCAGGTGGGGCCTGGTTTGGTCTGCACCAACACGTGTGTGGGGATGTGCACAAATGTTTTTTTGGCATTTGATTCAAAATGATTTGGATGTTCAAAAACCTGTATTTGTACAAATACATCACATTCGAATGCAGTAAAGTTGTATTTGATACGAATCTATTTATACATATTCATTTGAACATTTGATAAGTATCTGATATGAATATATATGTGATATGAATAGATACATATTGGATATGAATTTATACATATCTGATATGAACAGATATGTGTCTGATATTAATAAATAGGTATCCAATACGTTTCCCCAATATAACAAAATGTCTGAACTATTTGTACGAATGTCCAGAGACATTTGTATTCATTCAAATGTTAGCATACAAATATTGTAACATTCAATTTGAGTTTGAATGTCCAAATTCAGCTGAATTTGGCTGAATTTTGAATGTTACGAATATTTATGCACATCCCTACACCTGAGTAGCAGCTACTATTCTGGAAAGAATGTTCTGGAATAAGGCCCAGCACAGAAAGGGTCATGCACCACCTGGTGTGTCATAGAAATACCCAGCAAAACTCAATTTTGCTGGATATCTAATGAGGTCTTGGAAAACCAATATATGTCACATTTTATCACCTTGGGCGAATCTTCACGGCATGCGTTATTTCAGTTTAAAGAATTCGAAATAAAAGAAACGGAACAAAGCTGTCCACACGATTTGCAAGTTGATCCGGTTCCGAGAGCATTCTGACTGCAGCCTTAACGCGGAATCAATCCTGGGAGTCCAGACGGCAGCCCTGTCCTCCCTTGTGATTGGTGTTCCGTCCCAGGATCCCACCCTCCCTTCCCTTGCGTCATCCATGCTCCGCCAGGGATTCCCTGTCCGATCCGGCCCGTTCTCTCCCCTCCCCCTTCCTAGCAGCAGCAGCAGCAACCATCCATCCATCCTGGCGCTCCTTGTTGCCCCCCGCCGCCACCGCCACTCCATCCATCCATCCATCCATCCATCCATCCATCCATCCATCCATCCATCCATCCATCCATCCATCCATCCATCCATCCATCCATCCATCCATCCAGGCGCTGCGGCACTGGCGGCTTCGCCCTGGGGCTCCGCCGCCACTTTTCCCCGCTTTGCCGCCACTTTGCCCCACAGAGCCGTGGCCGCCACTGGCTGGAAGAGGAGGAGAGCCAAGGGGTGGACAAGAGGGCGGGCGGGCTCAGCGTGCCCACCGCCGGGAGGGCGAAGGGGGCTCCTCGCTCGCTCTTCCCCCCGTGGCCGGGAGGGAACTCCAAGAACGGGTGGGGACTCCCCTTTCCTTTCCTTTTGAAAGTTCAGAACTGCGCAAAAGTGAAACTTCTACTTGCTACAGTGTATCTTTGGAGGTAGTGGGTGGATTCTTTCAATGAAATCATTTGAAAGCAAGCTATTGGGGAAGGGAATCCTAAACATGACGTGCCTACAATACGGAGAGCCCATTGGTTACAGATCTCTGCTGAGCTCTCACAGCCCCACCCACCTCACAGGGTGTCTGTTGTGGGGAGAAAAACAGAAAGTTTGTCAGCCGCTTTGAGTCCCCTTAAATGGGGGTGAGAAGTGGGGCAGAAAAGCCAACTCTTCTTCTTCCTCCATGAAACCAGATGGGTGACCTTGGGCTAGTGACAGCTCCCTTCTGAGCTCTCACTGGGTGTTCTGTTGTGGGGAGAAGAACAGAAGGTTTGTCAGCTGCTTTGAGTCCCCTTCAATAAGTGAGAAAAGCAGGGTAGAAAAGCCAACTCTTCTTCCTCCATGAAACCAGATGGGTGACCTTGGGCTAGTCACAGCTCCCTTCTGAGCTCTCACTGGGTGTTCTGTTGTGGGGAGAAGAACAGAAGGTTTGTCAGCTGCTTTGAGTCCCCTTCAATAAGTGAGAAAAGCAGGGTAGAAAAGCCAACTCTTCTTCCTCCATGAAACCAGATGGGTGACCTTGGGCTAGTCACAGCTCCCTTCTGAGCTCTCACTGGGTGTTCTGTTGTGGGGAGAAGAACAGAAGGTTTGTCAGCTGCTTTGAGTCCCCTTCAATAAGTGAGAAAAGCAGGGTAGAAAAGCCAACTCTTCTTCCTCCATGAAACCAGATGGGTGACCTTGGGCTAGTCACAGCTCCCTTCTGAGCTCTCACTGGGTGTTCTGTTGTGGGGAGAAGAACAGAAGGTTTGTCAGCTGCTTTGAGTCCCCTTCAATAAGTGAGAAAAGCAGGGTAGAAAAGCCAACTCTTCTTCCTCCATGAAACCAGATGGGTGACCTTGGGCTAGTCACAGCTCCCTTCTGAGCTCTCACTGGGTGTTCTGTTGTGGGGAGAAGAACAGAAGGTTTGTCAGCTGCTTTGAGTCCCCTTCAATAAGTGAGAAAAGCAGGGTAGAAAAGCCAACTCTTCTTCCTCCATGAAACCAGATGGGTGACCTTGGGCTAGTCACAGCTCCCTTCTGAACTCTCACTGGGTGTTCTGTTGTGGGGAGAAGAACAGAAGGTTTGTCAGCTGCTTTGAGTCCCCTTCAATAAGTGAGAAAAGCAGGGTAGAAAAGCCAACTCTTCTTCCTCCATGAAACCAGATGGGTGACCTTGGGCTAGTCACAGCTCCCTTCTGAGCTCTCACTGGGTGTTCTGTTGTGGGGAGAAGAACAGAAGGTTTGTCAGCTGCTTTGAGTCCCCTTCAATAAGTGAGAAAAGCAGGGTAGAAAAGCCAACTCTTCTTCCTCCATGAAACCAGATGGGTGACCTTGGGCTAGTCACAGCTCCCTTCTGAGCTCTCACTGGGTGTTCTGTTGTGGGGAGAAGAACAGAAGGTTTGTCAGCTGCTTTGAGTCCCCTTCAATAAGTGAGAAAAGCAGGGTAGAAAAGCCAACTCTTCTTCCTCCATGAAACCAGATGGGTGACCTTGGGCTAGTCACAGCTCCCTTCTGAGCTCTCACTGGGTGTTCTGTTGTGGGGAGAAGAACAGAAGGTTTGTCAGCTGCTTTGAGTCCCCTTCAATAAGTGAGAAAAGCAGGGTAGAAAAGCCAACTCTTCTTCCTCCATGAAACCAGATGGGTGACCTTGGGCTAGTCACAGCTCCCTTCTGAGCTCTCACTGGGTGTTCTGTTGTGGGGAGAAGAACAGAAGGTTTGTCAGCTGCTTTGAGTCCCCTTCAATAAGTGAGAAAAGCAGGGTAGAAAAGCCAACTCTTCTTCCTCCATGAAACCAGATGGGTGACCTTGGGCTAGTCACAGCTCCCTTCTGAACTCTCACTGGGTGTTCTGTTGTGGGGAGAAGAACAGAAGGTTTGTCAGCTGCTTTGAGTCCCCTTCAATAAGTGAGAAAAGCAGGGTAGAAAAGCCAACTCTTCTTCCTCCATGAAACCAGATGGGTGACCTTGGGCTAGTCACAGCTCCCTTCTGAGCTCTCACAGCTGCCCCCCACCTCACAGGGACCGAAGCTGGATTAAAACCTTGGCTTGTGGTCACACCTAAGGTTTAATCCAGCTTCACTCGACCTTCAGAGTGAGAGAACACATCAGCAAAGTGACCAGTAGTTTTCTTTCCACATTATCTAGTCTAAAGGTGGATTTTCTGAGTTATTAACCCTGAAAGAAAACCAGCTTGTCAGTTTGCTGGTGTATTCTCTCACTCTGAAAGTGAACTGAAACTGGATTAAACCTTAGGTGTGACCACAGGCAGAGGCAAAGTAGCCGATCAGTCATGCGCAGGAGCAGCAGCAATGGCAAAGAAGGGGGGAGGAGGGCCACAGCTTTTAAAATACAGGCTCCAGGGCTTTCCTTTCCCTGTTTTAAAGTTCAGAACCTTCAAAGAGCTGAAATTGCGCAAAACTGCAACATTGTTTTTAAGGTGTGAAGTGCTTACATTGATACAGTGTAGCTTTAAGGACTGGAGGTTTATAGTGGGTGTTTGAGGGTGGATTTTTTCAATACGTACAGCCATTGGTTACAGTGCTATTGGGGCGGGACAGCCTTAACACGAAATCTCATCCCGGAACGATACTGTCCACACAGTAAAAAATTAAACACGTATCAAGGGCATGTTCCGGAGTGAGACCTGTTGAGATCAGGATTTATTTCAAATCGGGATAACGTCGTTTAACACGGAAATACCGTATTAAGCCGAAGTGCCGTCTAAACTGCCCGAACTCAAAACATTTTGAATTCGAGATAACGACGTCGTGGGGATGCGGCCCTTGTGTAGCAACCCAGTTCAGCCCCTCTGTCCTTGCCCTTCACAGAGCTACACAGAAAGGAAGCAGGCTGCCAAGCACCATGACCCACTGCCAGTTATGATAGAGCTGTATACCAACCAGTACCCCCAGCCCACTGGCGTTCTGCTTTATTTGTCTGTGAGACAGACTCCCGTAAAGCAGCAAGCACAGACTGTTGTAAACCAGACACTCAAAAGTTTGTTATCACAACAAATAAAAGAAACAAGGTTTGTGAATAACTTAAATGTTCAAGAGCTGCTTGGAAAGATGGTTACTGTTAATAATATAGGGCGCGTCTTCATGGCATGTGTTATTTCAGTTTAAAGAATTCGAAATAAAAGAAACGGAACAAAGCTGTCCAGACGACTTGCAAGTTGATCCGGTTCCGATGGCAGCCTTAACGCGGGATCAATACTCGGAGTCCACACGGCAGCATTGTCCTCCTGCCCATTGCCCACACTCTCTCCTGTGATTGGTTTTCCCTGCCAGGATCCCACCCTCCCTTCTCTTTGCGTCATGCTCCGCCGGGAGTTGAGAGTAAACTCCGTGGGAGGAAGATCTCTCTGCTATAACTAACCAGAAAATAACTGGGATTTTGATAAAATAACCTGGGAAAACTGCTGCTGTGCTGTGGTAAGTGTGGGAGGTAAGTCCTCTGGTTTTTGGACAGTTTTGGGGGACCGCTTTTAGAAGCCAGCTAAAATAAAACCTAGGTCAGTTTAGGTGTGGTCAGCTCAGGTTACTCTAGGCAGATTCCTAGGAGATCACATCAAAATAACAAAAGGAACAAAGCATTAGCATTAGCAAAGAGGGCTAGCCACTCCTAAGCTTGTGGGAGTGCCTTAGTTTCAGTTTGAACTTCAGTTGAGAGTAAACTCCGTGGGAGGAAGATCTCTCTGCTATAACTAACCAGAAAATAACTGGGATTTTGATAAAATAACCTGGGAAAACTGCTGCTGTGCTGTGGTAAGTGTGGGAGGTAAGTCCTCTGGTTTTTGGACAGTTTTGGGGGACCGCTTTTAGAAGCCAGCTAAAATAAAACCTAGGTCAGTTTAGGTGTGGTCAGCTCAGGTTACTCTAGGCAGATTCCTAGGAGATCACATCAAAATAACAAAAGGAACAAAGCATTAGCATTAGCAAAGAGGGCTAGCCACTCCTAAGCTTGTGGGAGTGCCTTAGTTTCAGTTTGAACTTCAGTTGAGAGTAAACTCCGTGGGAGGAAGATCTCTCTGCTATAACTAACCTAACGGCGCGCGAAACATACTATAGCATAACCAAAGTTTATCTTAAAGAAAGTGTTTTAGAGGTTTTTTTTTTTTTTTTAGGTAATTTTTCATAAATAACACAAATCTATTAAATACAATGAAGGTAGAATGCCAGCAGGGGGAGGGGGGCTTCCCAGTGTTTTGTACTGAGTGTCATATGTATGACTACCTGCCCATGGGGCAGCAGTCGTGGGTATGTGTTCGGTGCAATGAGCTCCGGGCTCTCAGGGAACATGTTTCTTCCCTCGAAGCCAAGGTAGCGGACCTGGAGAAGCAGATAGAGAGTAGGAGGGCTGAGGGTGAGGTCTTCAGGGATGCAGTAGGAGCATCCCACTCCATGACAAGCAGCTCTCCAGCTGCCTCGGAGAGTCGAAGCCTCAGGCAGGGAGGACATCAAGCCGAGGAAGAGGGGCAGGCTCCCTTAGTTGGGACCCCTTCCTCAGTGGATGTGCCTGTGTCCTCTTGCACCGAGGATACTCCTCCACGGGTAGTGGGAGGGGGGCTTCTTGTAGTGGGAGATTCGATTATCAGGAATATAGAGAGCCGGGTTTGTGATGGGCGTGTTGACCGCATGGTGACTTGCCTGCCTGGTGCAAAGGTTGCGGACATCACGCGACATCTAGATAGGTTAGTAGACAGTGCTGGGGAGGAGCCAGTCGTCATGGTACATGTCGGTACCAATGATGTTGGGAAGGCAAGACGGAGCGTCCTGGAAGCCAAATTTAGGTTGTTAGGTAGAAGACTAAAGTCCAGGACCTCTAGGGTCGCATTCTCAGAAATGCTACCTGTTCCACGTGCAGGGCCAGCTAGACAGGCAGAGCTCAGGAGCCTCAATGCGTGGATGAGGCAGTGGTGTCGCGAGGAGGGGTTTAGATTTGTAAGGAACTGGGGAACTTTTTGGGACAAGCCAAACCTGTACAAGAGGGACGGGTTACACTTGAACCAGGAGGGAACCAGATTGCTGGCGATTAACATTAAAAAGGTTGCAGAGCAGCTTTTAAACTGATCCCTGGGGGAAAGCCGACAGGAGCTGGGCAGCATCCGGTTCGGGAGAGCGCACCCTCAAGTGAGGAGGGCTGGAAACATGCAGAAAATGCTGAGCTAAGTGCGGGATTAGTTTCACATGTTCCTCGACGGCAGAACTTGGTCAAAAGGAATGAATATAAATGTATATATGCAAACGCCAGGAGCCTTCGAGCCAAAATAGGGGAGCTAGAAAGCTTAGTTATGGAAAATAGGATTGATATTATTGGCATAACTGAAACCTGGTGGACCAGCGAAAACCAATGGGATACAGTCATCCCAGGATACAAACTGTACAGGAAAGACAGGGAAGGGCGACATGGAGGTGGTGTAGCCTTGTATATTAAAGAAGAGATAGAATCTTATGAACTGGAATGTCCAAGTGAGTCTGGCTCTTCCACAGAAGCAGTGTGGATAAAAATACCAAGCCAAAAAGGAAGTCTAACAATAGGGACATGCTACCGTCCTCCCAACCATACGTCCGAAGGAGATGAACAATTGGAGAAGGAGGTAAAGGAGGTAGCCCATAAAGATAGGGTAGTTATAATGGGGGACTTCAATTATCCTCACATAGACTGGGTGAACTCCTGTTCAACTCAGGAAAGAGAGAGAAAATTCCTAGACCTGCTAAATGACTGTTCCATGGAACAAATGGTCATGGAACCAACCAGGGGAAATGCAGTCCTGGACTTGATCCTAAGTAATGCTCAGGACCTGGTAAAGGATGTCACTGTAGCTGATCCAATTGGGAACAGTGACCACAATGCAATAACCTTCAACTTAAATACAGGGAGTAAGTTCTTAATAAAGTCTAACACAGAGACCTTAAACTTTCACAAGGGAAACTTCCCCAAAATGAGGAAATTAGTGAAAAGGAAATTGAAAGGGAAAGTCAAAAGAGTTAAATCACTTCAAAATGCATGGAGACTACTTAAAAACACAATAACGGAAGTGCAACTAGAATGCATTCCTAAAAGAAGAAAGGGGACTTCTAGGTCCAAGAAGAAACCAATGTGGCTCACAAATGCAGTAGATGAAGTCATTAAAAACAAGAAGAGTTCATTTAGGAAATGGAAGGCTTGTCCAAATGAGGAGAACAGGAGGGAACATAGACACTGGCAACACGAATGCAAGACGGCCATTAGGAAAGCTAAGAAAGATTTTGAGGAGCACATTGCTAAAAACATCAAAAGAAATAACAAGAACTTCTTTAAGTATATCAGAAGTAGGAATCCAACCAGGAGAGCAGTTGGACCACTAGATAGTAAAGGAGAGAAAGGGGTAATTAAAGAAGACACGGAGATTGCAGAGAGACTAAACGAATTTTTTGCTTCCGTATTCACGGAGGAAGACAGAAGACACATGCCAGTAGCTGAGCCTGTGTTTTCTGAAGAGTTAAACTGTACAGAAATAACCAAGGAAGAGGTCCTGGCATGTCTTAATAAACTAAATGTTAACAAGTCACCGGGACCAGATGGTATTCATCCAAGAGTCCTTAAGGAACTCAAATGCGAAATTGCCGACCTTCTAGCAAAAATATATAATCTTTCCCTAACATCAGGCTCCGTACCTGAGGACTGGAGGGTAGCAAATGTAACACCAATATTCAAAAAAGGATCCAGGGGTGATCCAGGCAACTACAGACCAGTTAGCTTAACGTCAGTTCCGTGTAAGGTGATGGAAACCATTATTAAAGACAAAATTAGTGTGCATATGGAGCAGCAGGCATTGCTGAACAAAAGCCAGCATGGCTTCTGCAAAGGTAAATCATGCCTCACAAATTTGTTGGAATTCTTTGAGAGTGTCAATAAACACGTGGATAAAGGTGAACCAGTAGACATTGTCTATCTGGACTTTCAGAAGGCTTTTGACAAAGTCCCACATCAAAGGCTACTGAGTAAACTCACCAGCCATGGAATAAAAGGACAGGTTCTGTCCTGGATTTGTGACTGGCTTAAGGGCAGAAAGCAGAGAGTAGTAGTAAACGGCAATTTCTCAGGGTGGAAAGAAGTAAAAAGTGGGGTCCCTCAAGGCTCAGTACTGGGACCAATGCTTTTTAATTTATTCATCAATGATCTAGAAAAAGGGGTACATAGTAAAATAGCAAAGTTTGCTGATGATACTAAATTATTTAGGGTAGTAAAATCTGAAAGAGATTGCCAAGAGCTCCAGAGGGATCTCTTAGCATTGGGTGAGTGGGCAACCAAGTGGCAAATGTGCTTTAATCTTAACAAGTGTAAAGTAATGCACATTGGGGCCAAGAATCCAAATTATGTCTATAAACTGATGGGGTCTGAGCTTTCTGCAACACGCCAGGAAAGGGATCTCGGGGTTCTGGTGGACAGTTCAATGAAGGTGTCAACCCAGTGTGCGGCAGCAGCAAAAAAAGCAAATTCAATGCTGGGAATAATTAGGAAGGGAATAGAAAATAAGTCAGCAAGTGTCATTTTGCCCCTTTATAAATCTATAGTGAGGCCACATTTGGAATACTGTGTACAATTCTGGTCACCACACCTCAAAAAGGATATTGTGGAACTAGAGAAGGTGCAGAGAAGGGCAACCAGAATGATTAAGGGTCTGGAACACCTCCCTTACGAAACCAGGCTGCAACGTCTAGGCCTCTTCAGTCTGGAGAGACGGCGTTTGAGAGGGGACCTGATTGAAGTATATAAAATTATGCACGGCATAGAAAAGGTGGATAGAGAAAATTTCTTTTCTCTATCGCACAACACTAGAACCAGGGGGCACTCTATGAAGCTGATGGGTAGGAGCGTAAGGTCTGACAGGGGGAAGTATTTCTTCACACAGAGGGTCATCGGCCTATGGAATGTGCTGCCAGAAGAGGTGGTGACAGCTACCAGTCTGGATGGCTTTAAGGTAGGGTTAGACAAATTTATGGATGACAGATGTATCAATGGCTACTAGAACGAATGCCTAGGTGCATCTTTCAGGCTGAGGGGGGGGGGAGGAAATGGGGCGCTTCTAGGGCCATCTGCTGGGACTCGAGAGCAGGAGAAGGTTTGTCCTTGTCTCTGCTTGAGATGCCCATGAGCATTTGGTGGGCCACTGTGTGCGACAGGATGCTGGACTAGATGGGCTGTGGCCTGATCCAGCAAGGCTTCTCTTATGTTCTTATGTTCTTATGGGAATTCCCTGCTCAATCCACCCTCCCCCTTCCCAGCAGCAGCAGCAGCAGCATCCATCCATCCATCCATCCATCCATCCATCCATCCATCCATCCATCCATCCATTCATCCAGGCGCTGCGGCATGAGGAAGATGAGGATGGGGGGAGAGGGGGCAGCAGCAGCTGGGTGGGGGTGGGGAGGGGAAGGGAGGCATTGCTAAGGCACCAAGGAAAAGAGTCTTGGGGGGGACTAGCAAAGGGGGGGTGTCGTCCTTGCACAGACGGGATTCTAAAGTGAGAGAAGCCCCCCTTTCCCAAAAAGAGAGAGGGAGGAAGGAAGGAGGGGTATCTGAGAAGCCCCCCCTTCCCAAAAAAGAGAGAGGAGAGAGGGAGGGGTTCCTAAGAAGCCCCCCCTTTCCCAAAGAGAGAGAGGAAGGGGGGGGTATCTGGGGGGTGGGAGACATTGCATGAGCATCTCATGTCTCCCGCCCTCCCGAAGCCGGTGTATATGGTACACTCCTGATTATCAATGTTGCAAATTTCCGCAATTTCAATACAGCTCTGTATCAAAGGACCGGGGCTTTAAACATTAAAGAGGCATAGGGTGGCTGTGGTGGGGTGTCATTCATTCATATTTTTATCCCACTCTATACACAAGGCTCTCAGTGCGGGTCACAACACATTGGTTTTAATGTGTTCATATTAAACATATTAAAGCCATAACTTTGCCTGAACGTGGGGAGGAAAAAGCTGTTTCTTTAGTCCACCCTCAGAGCGAGAAAACATGAGCAAAGTGACCAGTAATTTTCTTTCCACATTATCTCTCCCAGAGGTGAATTTTACCCTAAAAGAAAACAGCTTGCCACTTTGCTGATATATTCTCTCACTCTGAAAGTGGACTGAAAATGGATTAAACCTTAGGTGTGACCACATATTCTCTCATTCTGAAAGTAACAGAGATCAGAACTTTCCCCATGCACAGAACTTTATTGACCCATGGCCAGGCCTGGTAGTGCGGTGCAGGATTTTGGGACATGATTGATCCTGCCCTATTGGATTTCCTAGTGGTCACCTATCCATGGTCTGCTTTGCCCTAATATCCTGGCAACTGGAATCTTATCTGGGAATTCCAGATTAGATTCCACTTCCCATCCTGAAGCAGGCTGCCCCTGGCCTCCCATTGCATCAACACCCACTCCTCCTGGGCTTGCATGGCACTGCCACCCCCAAACAAAGGATGCCCAATCTGGGGCAGAAGGCAAAAAAAGACACTTCTTTTTTTAACTGTATGAAAATGCTGCCCACATGAGATCTTTAAAACACTCTCATGCTCTGGTGCTTGGCCATTTAGTCAAGCAGAAGTGTTGTTAGTCATGGCTCTCTTCTGAGCTCTCACAGGGTGTGGGGAGGAGAAGGTTTGTCAGCAGCTTTGAGCCTCCTTAAATGGGTGAGAAAAGTGGGGTAAAAAAGCCAACTCTTCTTCCTCCTCCTCCGTGAAGCCAGCTCAGTGGCCTTGGGCTAGTCACAGCTCTTACAGGGCATCTGTTGTGGGGTGAAGAATGGAAGCTTTGTCAGCCTCTTTGAGTCACCTTAAATGGGTGAGAAATGCCAATTCCTTCTCCTTCTGGGAGGTTTGGTATGGGGTAGCATTATTATAAAGAGGTATAGAAATCCAAGTCAAGGTTCCTATCTTTTTTTAACAGTTGTGCAAAGCATGGAACTTCAGCAAGTGCATCCTTCCTTCCTTCCTTCCTTCCTTCCTTCCTTCCTTCCTTCCTTCCTTCCTTCCTTCCTTCCTTCCTTCCTTCCTTCCAGCCTCGCGCCGAGGGAAGAGCAGCTGGCGGCGGAGGCGGCAGCGGTGGCATCCATGCATCCATCCATCCATCCATCCATCCATCCATCCATCCATCCATCCATCCATCCATCCATCCATCCATCCATCCATCCATCCATCCATCCAGGCGCTGCGGCGCTAGCGGCTTCTCCCTGGGGCTCCGCCGCCGCTTTTCCCCCGCTTTGCCGCAACTTTGCCCCGCAGAGGAGGAGAGCCAAGGGGTGGATAAGAGGGCGAAGGGGGCTCCTCGCTTGCTCTTCCCCCCGTGGCTGGGAAGGAACTCCGCCCCCCCAGCTCTCACAGCTGCCCCCCACCTCACAGGGACCGAAGCTGGATTAAAACCTTGGCTTGTGGTCACACCTAAGGTTTAATCTAGCTTCACTCCACCTTCAGAGTGAGAGAACACATCAGCAAAGTGACCAGTAGTTTTCTTTCCACATTATCTAGTCTAAAGGTGGATTTTCTGAGTTATTAACCCTGAAAGAAAACCAGCTTGTCAGTTTGCTGGTGTATTCTCTCACTCTGAAAGTGAACTGAAACTGGATTAAACCTTAGGTGTGACCACAGGCAGAGGCAAAGTAGCGAGGGGGCTCAAAGCGGTTGACATTCTGCTTTCACCCTTCAAGGGACTAAGTGGCTGACAAGCCTTCTCACCCTTAAGGGGGCTGAAAGCGACTGTTCCGAACCTTCAAAGGTCTGAAATTGCGCAAAATTGCAACATTGTTTTTAAGGTGTGAAGTGCTTAGATTGATACAGTGTTTCAGCTTTAAGGACTGGAGGTTTATAGTGGGTGTTTGAGGGTGGATTTTTTCAATGAAGGAAACCCTAAACATGACGTGCTTCTAATACGTTCAGCCATTGGTTACAGTGCGATTGGGGGGGGCGGGACAGCCTTAACACTGAATCTCATCCCGGAACGATACTGTCCACACAGTTAAAAAGGAAACACGTATCGACGCACGATCCGGAGTGAGACCTGTTGAGATCAGGGTTTATTTCTAATCGGGATAACGTCCTTTAACACGGAAATACCGTGTTAATCCGAAGTGCTGTCTGAACTGCGCGATCTCAAAACGTTTTGAATTCGAGATAACTATGCCATGAAGACGCACCCATAATGTTCTGCTCCTTTTAAGGAGCTCCCCAGTAAGCTAGCAGTGCCTGACAAGCTCTACAGTAAGCCCTTCCACTTCTCAGTCCTTCCCTCACAGATTCCCTCTACCTTTCAGTGAGATAAATCCCCCTAATAATAGAGTTAGGCTCTGGGCAGTGTTGTTTGCCCTGCCGGACCCTAATCTGCTCTGGCTCTGAATGAAGTAGTCCGTCCATGCGCCCTTCTATCAGTAGGTGCATGCCAAGATCTCCCCATTTCTCCAGAAGCAAGACCTCCCTCCAGTCCTCTCCCCTGTACCCCGAGAGAAAGTGAACTAGATGTTCCGAGGGTACAGCAAACCCTCCTTGACCCCCCCCTCTGCTAAAGCTGCAAGATGAGAGATGCCAGGAATACTGGGCTGCTGCTTTTTATAGTCCAAGATCCCGCTGTTACCACTGGTCCATTTTTAGCGGCTTCACAAGGCTCCTCCTGCTGCTCCACCTCTGCTGTAAATCAGACTGCCAAAAAGCCTGTGAAATGGCCCCACCTCTTTGATTTTTACAATTCCTCCCCCTCAGAGAAAGAAAAATGGTTATGGGGCCCCACTGCTCCCTGAGTGCCCAATGAACATTTTTCTCCCCCTGGAGAAACCTACCAATCTCTAACTATACTACCACTCCTTGGAATGTCTATAAGTCCTGGAAGTCATGGTCCCACACTGTGCTGTCCTCCTCAACAATTATCTTCTGGAACCCTGGTGGAACCCGTCTAGTGGTGAATTACCACTGGCCTCTTGAGCTTGTCTGGTCCCTCTAGCACCATCGCTGAGGTCACATCTGGTCCAACATTGTCCTCCTCTGGTGCCCTTGTAGGAAACAACAGTGATAGAGCATTGGCCATCTGGTTTTCAGCTCCTTTCAAATACTGGATTTCAAAGAAATACTCCTGGAGTAATAAGCTCCATCTCAAAAGCTTCCCGTTGTTGCCCTTAGTGTTTTGTAACCACCAAAGTGGAGCGTGAACAGTCTGGAGTATGAAATATCTGCCCCATAGATATGGCTTCAATCTGCCAATTGCCCACACTATGGCGAGGCACTCTTGCTTGATCGTAGAAAGGTGGGCATCTGCTGACATCAGTGTTTTGCTCAAATAAAGGATGGGGTACATCAGGTGCTGTTCATCCCTTTGGCTTAGGACCACCCCAATCCCAATGCACAAAGCATCGGTAGTCAATATGAAGATGCTGTCAAAATCTGGAGCCTTGAGAAAGGGAGTGGAGGTTATTTTCCCCTTGAGGGTCCCAAAAGCAAGCATTTTCTTGTCGTCCCACTGCACCTTGTTGGGGTGACTCTTTTTGCTTGCCTCTGTTAGTGGCAAAGCCAACTCAGCAAAGTTAGGTATAAATCTGCAATAGTACCCAATGGCATCTAAAAACGCTCTCACTTCCTTCTTGCTCCTGGGCACTGGCCAGTCATTTATCTCTTGCACCTTGCCCTCTTCTGGCTTTAAGTTTCCATTCCCGATCACATATCCGAGGTAGCATACTTCCGTCATGTTGAAAAAACACTTAGCTGATTTTATAGCCAGGCCTACCATATGCCTAGCACGTCTCATAGATGGTCTAGATGAGTTTGCCAGTCTCAACTGCATATTCCTATATCCTCAATATAGGCCATTGCATAAGATTTGCACTCTGCAAGGATGTTGTTCATCATTTATTGGAAATTTGCAGCGGCGTTCTTGAGTCCGAATGCCACCGTCTGAATTGGTAAAATCCTGATGAGGTGACAAATGTGGTATTTTGTCTGTCAGTGTTGTGAATGGGTATTTGCCAATATCCCTTGGATAGGTCAAGGGTTGATAGGTATCATGCTACTCCCATGCGTTTGACCAAATCATCTACTTGCGGCATGGGGGACACATCTGCCACAGTGACCTTGTTCAAGTTACGAAAATCTAAACAAAACCTGGTAGTATGGTCCTTCTTTTTTACAAACACTATCGGTGATGACCAAACGCTTGATGAAGGCTCAACCACCCCTAGTTCTAGAATCATCTGGACTTCCTTTTCAATTATCTCAAGAAATGTCCCTGTTAATCGGTAGGGTGGAGTTGCTATGGGCCTCTGTGTTTCAGTGTCTATCTTGTTTGTGTAACCTTTTGCAATTCTAGGCCTTTGCATAAAAATGTCACTGAATTCTTTAAGCAGGTGTTTAACCTGTTGACGCTGTTCGTCCTACATGTATTCACTCAACAACACATCACAAACTGTATCCCCTTGACTATCACTGGTTCCTCGCATTGGAAGGAACGCATCGCACTCCTCTTCCGTGATCGTACAGAGAACCACTTGTTCTCTGCCTGGAAAACAGAATTGGATCATACTAAATGATAGATGTTGCCTGGAACTCAACCCATGAAACTGAATTGGACCATTTATTGCCAAAAATGCCCAAGCAGTTGCGATCGCCCACGCACAGGACAGGAACGGCATGAAACCCCACCTCCTAATGACGCCAGAGTCAATCTCCTCCCCAAATAGCCCAAGACCGTCCCCATGTTCACAAAATGATGCAGACTTAGCTCCCAAACTGTGCTGAGAACAGTTTTCTACAGGACTAAATTTAGCATGGATTTGGGCAATTTGGTCCACATAAAGTCCGGAAAGAGGGCTTTGCATGGGGACGGTCATTACCAAATTCGGATTCAATTTGGACTATATAGTGCAGTGATGGCGAACCTATGACACACCTGTCACAGGTGACACGCCAAGCCCTTTTGGGTGACACACAATGTCACCCTGGTACCTGGGCATGTTGTTGCCATCCGGTATCTTGGAGGCCATAGGCTCCTTCTGGCTTATGGTCTACAAGATACTGGGAGCACAGAGGCATTGCCTGTGCCCGGGGCAGGAGGCATGATGGAGTCACGTCATTGCGCTCTCAGGTCATGCATCTGTGCTCCCGGCAGCTAGAGGAATGAAGACCTGTGTGTGGCAGTGATGACTTTACTCACAGTTTTTCCCTCTATGTACTTTTGTGAGACCTTATTCTCAGCCTTAAATAATATTAAAACCAATAAAAGAAACTGACTGACAGATGAAGTTAGTAGCGCTTGCTTGCACTTGAAGTGTACGGAATACCAACCTTCAACTGAAGATTTAGCAAATGAAATTCAGCAACAAAAAAGTCACTAATATAAAGAATTATTTGATTTTGCTTTCAATACATATATCAAAAATCTCTCTTTTTTTTTACTAGAGCTACAAATATCACAAAATTATGGGTATTTATGGACGTGACACGCATTTGAGTTAAGCTAGGTTTTATTGTGAATTTTGACACACTGAGCTCAAAAGGTTTGCCATCACTGATATAGTGCATGGGGATGTGACCAAAAGAATTGGGCAATCAGGTGTTTCACATAAATAGACCCCTATGGGTATTTGAGGGAAAGGCTTAAAAGGGTGGAAAGAGTGCACAAAAGCAGCCCCTGAAATGCTGGCACAAGACAACTTGGAAGAAGAAGAAGAAGAAGAAGAAGAAGAAGAAGAAGAAGAAGAAGAAGAAGAAGAAGAAGAAGAAGAAGAAGAAGAAGAAGAAGAAGAGTTGGCTTTTCTACCCTGCTTTTCTCACCTGTTTAAAGGGACTCAAATGGCTGACAAAGCTTTCTGTTCTTCTCCCCACATCAGACACCCTGTGAGGTAAGTGGGGCTGTGAGAGCTCAGAAGAAAGCTGTGACTAGCCCAAGGCCACCAAGCTGGCTTCATGGAGGAAGGAGGAATCAAACCTGGTATTCCCAGATAAGAGTCCAGTTCCCTAGCCACTAGAACAAACTGGCTCAAGATGGGTGTTTTATGTAAAACATTATAAAGATGGTTCCATTTCAAGTTCGCACTCATCCAGAGCCTCTTTTAAGTCAAAACATTTTGACACTGAAACATTTTTCTAATGATGCTGCCCTGCCTCTTTGTATTCTTCAGTTGTCAAGGTATAATATGAATTGCTATTAACCTATGAGACATCCAACTTTCCCTCCGCTCCCTCGGAAGGCTAATAAAATAAAAGAGCTTTCTCTCCAAAGTAATTGGGGATGAGTGAGGTTATTTTATTAGGAGACACACTAATAGCTACATATTTTAAGCTTAGACCCTGATGGATAAGAAGTTCTCACCTCCATCTCTGCGCGCTAAATTTGCAGCATTATATATTCAATTCTCTTTCTGGAAGAGCAAGGATGATTGGATAAATACCATTTAACAAAATCACTTATTAGCCTACTTCTCTGTTTGCTACGTATACACATTAATGGGTCAGGCATTTTGAAGCTATGTAATAAATAAATAAATAAATAAATAAATAAATAAATAAATAAATAAATAAATAAATAAATAAATAAATAAATAAATAGGAAGCATTTCAGGTTGTTTCCCAGACAGCCTCATCTTGTTCATCTTGAGTCCTCCCAGGTATCCTACTCTGTGTATTCAGCTGAAGGATTTTGTTTTTAGATGTTATAAATCATTTTATCCATGAGTAATTAATTTCAGCAGTCAGTGATGCCAACCATGAAAGGGAAGCCACAAATCACTTTAAGGAAGTGACTCTGATGACTGCCATGAAATATGAGTGCTGTCTGCTAACTAGACTTGTCCCAATCATCCAGATGATCTGCATGAATTGGGATTTAAAAAATACATTTCCTCTTTGTAGTAGCACAGTGTGCCTCTCCTGCAATCAGAACACTTGATCCATCTTGCTTGCTAGATGCAGTAATTAGCCCTGCATCTTATAGTCCTGGTTACTAGGGATGTGCACAAATGGGGTTTTTTTTTGGTATTAGATTCATATTGAATAGAATGCAAGAAAATTCGTATTCGTTCAAATAGATCCCCTTTGAATGTAGTGGGTTTCAAATTTGATACCGATGTTCAATCCCATACAAATCCCATACAAATGCATATGAATACATATGAATCCCATACATACTGTATCCCATACGAATCCCATATGAAGCTTCATACAAATGTATTGAGACATTTGATTTGATTTCAAACGTCAAGCTTTGAATGCGCCAACACTCAATCCGAATACAAATGTTCAAATTCAGCCAGATTCGTACAAATTTTGAGTGTTATGAATATTTGTGCACATTCCTATTGCGTAGAGAGTAGGCAGTGGCATTGGTGCCGATGATCCTCTGGCTGTAATCAGACGCAGCAAAAACAAAACAAAACCTCTGGGTGGCTTACAAAAGGCTTTTAGGTGGAATTGTTCACACAGCAGTCTGCCACTCCCCGCTCTCCTAAACATTCTGTGCTAGAAAAAGTGGATTAGAGAAGGTCTGCGAACAAGAGGACACCCCTTTTGTTATGTCTGAGTACAGCCTCAGTGTGGGCGGTTTTGAGTCCTAAATTGTC
The DNA here is from genome assembly GCA_023333525.1 of Aspidoscelis tigris stejnegeri. Taxonomy (NCBI): domain Eukaryota; kingdom Metazoa; phylum Chordata; class Lepidosauria; order Squamata; family Teiidae; genus Aspidoscelis; species Aspidoscelis tigris. Next base: position 95,384,247 of record JALMGA010000002.1, read on the forward strand.
CTATGGTATGCTTCAGTGAGCCTCCTCAGCCAACTCTTCTCTGACTATCCCTTCCCTCTTTAAGTTTCTAAAAGGAGCGGCATTGCTGCGTTAACAGGACGAGCAAGGGGTGAGGGCAAGGAAAAGATCTCCTGGTTGGGGAAAGGACAGGAGCCTGCAGGCCTTGTCCACAGCCTCAGCATCTACTGTGTGTGTGCCTACTCCCTTTGGCTCCCACGTGCTTCCATTTCGTCTTCGTTATTTTGTCATTTTTGAATAAAAACACCTTCTCTTTTGTTCCATCCATACATGTATGTCCAGGCTGTTCAGTTTTGCTCTAATAGGTAGCTTTTCAATGCCCTTTAGTTCAAAAGTCTCAACTTATCCATGCAGTGACCCAGGTGTAACTACTGGGAATAGTCCAAAGGCCTTGTGTAAGTAATTACTGAGAAGGTATTTCAGGCAAAAATGTGTCATTAGGCTATTGTTGGGCTTCAAATCATCACTTTTGAACTAAGGATGTCCTCCACTTTCATTAAAATATTTGAGCCAATATCCAAGCGTCTTGTTTTTCTCAAAATGCTGGGCGCACACAAAGAGAGCCCAGTTCTGTTAAGCTTTTTATAATAACTTGGGCTATGTGCATCAGAGCCTTTAAATTTTTTGTCTGCTTTCTTGTGAAACTCCTGCAGTTTGATGGTGTTGTAGAAATGTGGTGATCCACTTTTTTAAAAAACCACTTTATTGTGACTGCACTCTCTTTCTTTCACTTCGCTTTTATAGGGTAACATAACATTTTAAGTCTGAGACATAAAGTAAGTGTTGCTAACTCCTGTAACATGAGTTGGATTAAAGCAGAGTGCTTGAAAGATGCAGTATATCACTGAGCCATATTTACAGTACTTCTGAAAATGTACGTAGTTATATCATGCTACTTAAATGCAGTGCATTCTAAAAGCCTTTCTGCTCTTTCTACCAGTCTGGATCATGTCATGGTATGATCTGGAACAGTGCCATCTTCATGATGATGCTGGTCCAGACCAATCCTTGCACCAGCCTCAATGCTCACACGAGATTCAAAGCCTATTTGCACATTCACAATCCCGGGGAAGTGTCCCAGGGTATGGAGGATGGATCCTGCATCTGCACACTGGGATACTGGATCCATTCCAAATTTACCTTGCTCTTCCGTAAATGCTGTGTAAGTGTGAAGTACCTCTATACCACAGAAATGGTGCTAATGGGCATGAATGGAACTACTGTGGTATCAGCTGCACCAGAAGAGGTGTGAAAGGAGCATGCTAAGCTTTACCAGCCGAATCAAAAATTCATACCAATAGATTATAATGTATTTGATTCAAATAGAATGTGAATACATTCAAATTTTAAACATTAGAATTGATTAGAATCTTTGGATATGAATGAATTTCTTCAATCCCAAGTTCTCAGGCCAATGCCAACCTTTAATGGGGGAGCAAGGGGAAAGAATACACTCAAGGCTTCAAGGTCCTGATCATACCTTTAGTTTAAGATGACTTCAAAGACGTTTTCGCACGGGCGAAAACGGAACGCGAAAAAGGCAGCTGCGGACACGTCATCCGCATTGGCCGCGCGCGGCTTGCGTCCCGACGTGTCCGCAGCTGCCTCTTTCGCGTTCGAAATGTAGAGCACTTCGAAGTGCTCTACACGCGTTCCAACGCGGACGAGCCGTCCGCAGGCGTTCGGGAGAAGAAGCGTTCGCGCCGCTTCTGTCTCCCGATCGCCTGCCGGCTCGCCTCCGACGCCGCGCGGCTTTGACAATCAGCTGTTTTTCAAACAGCTGATTGTCGATCTGCCTCCGCGGCCGCCGGCGCGCCCCTGGCCGGCGTTTGCCGGCTAAGCCAGCTTCGGGCGCTTTGACCATTCGCACCCAGACGCTCCGGAACGCGTTTACACGCGTTCCGGAGCGTCTGTGTGTGAACGGGGAAAGCGCCCGAAGCTGGCTTAAGCTTTCCGCCTGAACGCGTTCGGTTTCGAACGCGATTCAGTGCGGAAATGCCTCAAGTCATCTTCTGGTTGCTTTATTCACATTATTTTTGATCAATTCATTTTCTAAGCTGGCCTACACCCATTAGATTGTTTTAACCAGAGTCCTCTTTTCCAGAGGACTCAGCCTGTCCTGGCATGCCAAGCCATCTTCTCTTCCTCAGCCTGAGCAGAGGGATGGGCTAAAGGAGGCTGAACTGTGCTGTTGTGGGTGGGCTCCAGTCTTTCCTTTTGTCCCATGTCTAGGGGAGGGCAGCACACATAGAGTTTGTGAGGCACCTCCCCTTCTCTCCTCAGTTTATGTGTATGATTCCTCTATTTAGAGGGTGGGTTTTTTTTTTGCAAATTTATTGTTAAATAAATTTAATAATAAGGAGATAGATTTGACACAGCAAAAGGGGTGGATAGCCAAGAGTTCCATGGGGGAGGATCAGGTTGATCATGGAGAAAGTTGTGGGCAATTCAGCCCAGAGTGGGGATGGTCTGAGGATGGCCTATAACAACCTAGGTGTGAACAGAACTGATACGACCTCAGTTCGAATTATGAATAGTACATCCTGTTTCATATAGGTATGACCAGTGCCCAAGAGGTGTTATAATGGTCTTGTGGTTCTTTTTTCTTCTGTGATGTAATACTGAGTTCACCTTTTGAGGCTTCAGCAAGCAAGCTCACAGCACAAAGATGATGATGATGGAGATACCAAACAGCTTCCCTGTGTTCTTTTTATCCCTTACTTGTGCTACTACAAGACTAGAGCAAGCATTTCCTTGGTAGAGAGATAGCTTAAATCTCTCCTTTTTGATTAGTGAATTCAAACTATAAGTCTAAATTTACCGGCTGCTGTACAGAAAGGGGAGGGGAAACAAGGGAGCTAAATTTGCACAATGTTTACGGGTACAATGTAAATTAAAGCTTGAACTTAAGAACCGAAGGAAAACTTGAATTCAAAGATAACTGGATTAAATAAGCCTTTCCCACAGCCTGTGACCAAGTGTGAAAAGTTGCTGAAATAGCAAGCAGTGAAACAATAGCCTTCCTGAGCATCCATATTCAAACCTGAAAAATTGTAAGAGCATTTTTGGATTTTATGGTAAGTGTATTTGGAACATTCTCCTCAAAATTCTATTAACTTTTTCCTGAAAATGTTTAATCGGGGGCAATCCTAACACATATGGTAATAAATCAGTCAATTTCCACTTCTAACCCAGCATCTTCTACTGTTATTCCTTAATATACGTGACATACGTAGTGGTATATAATACCATCTATAGATGAGCTTAATGAAAGTCTCTTTAGATGATACTGAGTGTGCCAACTTTGTTTCACATTTATTATTTTGTTCCATTCATTATCAGATATTACCTATTGAATATCAGGGTGTTTCTGCACTTACCACTTGAAATCTGGATTAAAGAAATCCAGATTTCTGAAATCGGTCCCTGGGAAGATCCGTCTGAAAAAGGGATGGATCCAAATGAGGTCTAATGCTTCTGCACTCACATGGGAAGCACAGATAGCGAAGAACACTTCATTTGTTTTTTGTGCAGATGCCGCAGCACCGATATCCTACAGCCCAAGGAGCTGCGTGATTGGAGCATGCAGCTGTCAGTCACTGCTCATTTCCCCACCAATCAGCAGCATGCCTGAGATCCCATGGTTGCCGTGGTCCTGCTGCCTCACTCAACATGGCGACTTCTTGCTGCCTCACTCAACTTGGCAACTTCCTGTCCCACCCACATGCATTCCCCCTCCTGTCCTTGTGCGGAAGTGTCTTCCTTTGATGTGAATTTTGCAAGCAGGAACAGTTTGAAGACCTAATTTTTCAGGTCTTCCCGGAAACCGGTTTTGGCAGCCTCTAGACCCCATTAGAGATGGAACTCGCATGAGGCTGTGCAGAAGTGGCATCCTTGAAGAGGCCCTAATCTGTCCTGCTGTGTGGAAGGTACCTTGCACATGTGTGCCATATCTGTCCTTATTGTGTGCTTAATGGGGTTTTAAGGGCCAGTGCGGAAACACCCTCAGTCTCTTATAGCTGCTTAAGAGAAGCCATCTGTGTATTCTGAGTGGCAATTAAATGAAATATACATTGGAAATTATGCCTTTCAAGGACTCTGTTGCTTGTTTCAATTTTTTTTCAAATGTACGTATCATTCTAGTCAACGCTCTCATTATTTCAGGAGATTTTAACATCCTTTCTATGCCCAGCCATATAAACCATCTTGATCCTTTCTGAAGTATCGCTTCCTTAATTTCAGACATTCTTAAAGCTTTATTGGGTGCAAAACAGTCCCCTATAGTGGCAAATTCCTGCTATACAAAGCAATTAGAAATTGCTTTTGCTAAAACATGCCGCCAAACTCCAGTCAGCAGAATCCTGCATTAAGTGGCCATTTGTTTTAGCGTTTCTGCTCCTAGTGCTTTACTTCAGGAGCTTCAGGAGCAGCGATGCTGTAGCAAAACTGAGCATGTGGACTCAGCCCATGTAGCATTCTTTGTGGTATCACTTTCTTTTAGTACATCTTAAGTCTGTTTCTGGTGTTGCCAATAGAAACAGCTCCAGAGAACAATTCAAATAAATAATCCATCACCATTAGTGGTAAGTGATCCTTACCTCTGTCATTAACACTGGACTGAATTGGAAATATTCCAGATTTCTTTCCTGAAACTAAAAAATGGCTCAGCTTATTTCTGAGCCAATGTCTTAAGAGCCCAGCTTTGTCAAGCTGCAAGGAGGAGAAAAGAAGGAATGGTATGTTCTTTAGCCTCTTAGGGCTTTTTTGCACTTAACTTCTGTGGAATAGTATTCCACAGAAGTTAAGTTTAACAGTGGCTTCTGTTCAGATGGTGAGCACTGGCAACAGCATCATCCTGAACTTACCTTTGGCTTGTTGCAGTGCAGTCAGTCTTTTGGGGACCATCCACATCACCATAGCAACAGCTACAGCAATTCTTGCTGCATGCCAGGCTCTTGCTGTGGTATTGCAATGTGACATGTGACTGCACATCTGCAGCTGCAGTGCCCCACCTCCATGCAGCATTCACACTGCATCTGGGACCATACTGAGAAGCACCCTAGGTACTTCCAGTAAAGCTTTGTAGTATTTTTTACTGCTTCACAACTGCAGAAGGCTGGGATGGTCCCACATAATGTGAACCACTCTGAGATGGAGGTGGCACCAAGGTGTGCAGATACAGTGTCCCAGAACATACAGGGGCCATCCCAATCTTTCAAACGTGAAAAAGCCTCTGTTTTCAATGAAACTTTGAATAGTATGTAACACTGCATCCAGGGGCGATTTTGCACTTCCCTTCCTGTCTGCTGGACAGGAAAGGAGCATTATGAACCAACGTTGCCCAGCACTCATACTTGGAGTGCTAGTCAGTGTTACCCATCCCATCCCCCCCACAATCTATTACTTACCTTGATTCTATTGCAGGGCTGGTCCTCTTCAGGGCACCACCATTTGGGTGTGGCACCCTCCGCAACTGTACATGCATTGACACTGTTGCTATGATGACTCTGGTGCTCTGCACATGCACAGTTGAATCTATGGTTGTTCAAGGTACCAGAGCACTTGCACCTCAGATGACCCCGGAGCACCAGAAGAGGTCTGAATGACCACAGTCTGGACATGCCAGGGAAGCTTTTGGTTAAGGTTAGTAAAGATGTGGAGCATGATTTCATGCTCCACACCTAGTGTATAATTAGGAAACTTCTGGGAAGGCAGGGGTGTCTGGAGGCTGTAACAGCCTCCTCAAGGTGTGGACGCTCTTCCCCAGAAGTTCCCTAATCATGCACTAAGGGCTGTAGTGCGAATCGGCCTCAGGTTAGTGATCAAGCAGCTTTTAATAATGCCTTTGGCTTAGTTCCTTCCCCAGCTTCACAGTCTGGGCTTTTCCTGTCACTGGTGCCAGACCTCTCTATGGGATGTGAAGGAAAAGGAACTTGGAGAGTAGAGCAACAGAAGATATTTTCTCTAAGTTAGATTGATGTCTGAGCCAGAGAAGAATTCAGTATTGTAAAAAGCAGTATTACTGCTTCTTTGAAGGTGCGATTCAATTTGTGAACTGCGAACAAGGGGGTGCTGAGTTGTTTGTTCCTAGTGCTTGCTGATATTTCTTAAACTGGTAAGCTCAGTGACAAACAACCCATATCCAGCTTTGTCAAATGGCATCCCTCTCTTCACCTTAGGTTTCAGGGCTCTGCTGAATTCAGCCAAACCACGGTGGCTGGACTGACCTGACCTGAGCAAGATTGGTTTGAGGATTCTGCCAATTCGTTGATGTGGAGTCACAGGAAGAGGGTCAAAGGAAAGAGTTCTGATGAGAACTTCAGAATCCAAAATTGGTCAATCTTTATTTTAAAAATCATTTTAACATAGTGAAACAGCCAGGAAAAAAAAAACTTTTAAAAAGCAAGCAGGCAAAAAGAGTACAAACCTCAGAAGCTTGTTAACTTGTCAATTACAAATTGGAAGCAGTAGAGAATAGATCCCCATTGAACGTGGTGGGATTCTATTTGATACGAATATATTTGTACCAATTCATATGAACATCTGATACGAATGCATACACATCTGATATGAAGGAATACTTATCTGGTACAAATGAATACATATTTGATGCATATCCCATAAGACATCTGTGCTCTGAAAGCATCAAATTTGGCCTGAATCCACTTTTAATCCACTCTCGATCCATGTTGAATGCAATCTGAATCCATTGTAGATGTGTGGTGCAGCCGCTTTCCCACCTCTCCAGTTTAACGAATGTCTGAACTATTCTTATGAATGTCTAGAACATTCTTATTCGTAAGAACATCAATGTACGAGTGTCATAATATTCGATTCATGTACGAGTGTCTGAATTTGGATGCATTCATATGAATAATGAATGTTAAGAGTACATCACTAGGAAGTAGTAGCAACGTGATAATAGTCACTAACAAGATTATATGCTTGGCTACACTTCTTGAACTCTAGTGGAAGTTAACTGAAGGGAAATGGCTAGTGCTCTTTAAACAAGGGTTGCTGAAGATTCTCTTTGAAATGGGTTTCACATGGTGACCTAAGGACAGTCTAAAACTAGGCCCATGCCTATCTGATGGCCCACATTCCCAACCAGACTCATCTGGATTCCGCTTTAGCTTTCTCTAGCTATGCTTTTGGACCCCAATTGATTCCTATGCACCCATCTTAAGCTTATTCTCTTCCCATGCTGTATTCTAAGTAACCAAAATAACAAAGGAAGAGGCAAAGGATAAAACACTCATCCTCCATAGGCTTCTCTTCTTTATGTGTTTGCCAAACTGTAGGGAAGGACAGTGGAGAGTGGTGAGGGATCTCACTCTCAACAAGGTTTCTGCCCTGACCAGATACCAAAACCTAAGACTAAAAGCTCAGCAGAGAGTGGGTGCTCTTTGCAAATGGTGGTCACTGCTCCATGGCAAAAGACTCAGACAGAAGCCAAAATTAGGCACAGACTGCGTCTGCTCTGTCCTAGGAGGGAACATGAAGCTGCAATTCTTAGCCCCAGAAGGAACAACTCTTAGTGGGCAGCCAAGAGCACCAAGGCACGGATGGCTTTAGCCAAGCAACTTGGAACCAGCAGCAAATTGGTGAGGAGAGCAGGCTCCCCTCCACCTTCCAGAATCACTCTGGGGAGGCAGGTCAAAAGCAAGGAGAACAATGGAACTCTCCAAGTGATTTCTGTTTGGCAGGGCTGCAGGAAGGCAGGGCAGGAATAAACTTTTGGTGAAGCAATAGCTTTATGGGCTGACTTCAGATTCAGCAGAGGTAGGAGGCAGCTACCATCTAGTAGTTGAGTGAGGGGTAGAGTGGAGGACCCAAGTTTAGAGCATCCGAGATTTCTGGCAAAATGAGGTACCTTTTATACCTCACAGAAGTGGTTGCATAGAAGTGGTGGCAGGCAGATGTCTTTGCACATGGCCCTATGTTGCACACTACCCTAAAATGGTTCACACTGCCGTAAAAGATGGGAGAGACATGACTACAGGGTCACATACCATTGTCTATGATGTGGCAAGAATTGCAGGCTAATGAACAGGTGATAATGAATCAATCATCTTGTCAAGTACTGAGAGTGACACGGAACAGGTAATAACAAAACAGATACTGCAAACTACCCTGAGGTGTAAGCCAAGCAAGCCAAGTAAACAAGTTCTACTCTGCATGATTTCAGTTGTTCCAAAGTTAATCAGGTATATATCAAACTGTGGACCTTTGCTTGATTACAAGAGAAAGCAGTAGACCTGCACCTGCTGTAGCATGGCCCTGGAGCATTTCATTTAGTGCTGGGAAACCACAAGAGGAGAGGGTAATTGCTGCCCAAATTCAAAAGGACATTTCCCCCCTTTTGGTTCGAAATTGCCTTTCAGATACAGCCCATAGTGCTTTATGGTGTCTGCATTTTTCACAGTCTTCCAGTCTGTTACACGGGTTCCATGCATGCATTGCACTACGCAAGTGGATGCTCATAATGTCAATACATTTCCTGACTTACAAGTCGGTTAAATGTCAATCATGTCGTCCTTTTATCTCTTGAAGTCCACCTTGGGACCCTTGATATAGGGAAGAATATTGATGGTAATGACTGACTGACTGACTGACTGACTCGATCAATCAATCATCTTTACATTTCCTTACTAATAACGTATTTTAATATTTAATTAAGAAAATCCCCCTATCTTGGAAAAGTCTGATTCTTTCCAGATAATATTTAAATAGCAGGCACATAAATGCACCTCAGAAGGATGACAGGTTCAACTTGCTTACTCCCCCCATATAGGTTTCTGAGCATTGTACAATGTAGCTCTTGCTTTTCACAGTCTTGAGACTATTAAAATCATTTTGTAGCCCAATGATAATGCCACGATGCCCAGCGATCCGGTTAGTGCCTGCCCTCTCTAGGAGAAGCTTGGCCCCGTTAGGATGCTGGGTTCGTGCAACGGCCAAGTGAATACTACAGCGTGGACACAAAACACTGGTAGCAAGCGTTTCAACAGTGAACTAAAACAAGTTTATTATTATACACAAGCAATACTAGAAAATAATAAGGTTCAGGTAGTGGTTAGTTTAAATTTGCAAGTCTCTTAAAGCTAGGAGCTAACCCTTTCCTCTAAAGGAAAATAGTTCCCCTTTTAAAAGACAAGCCTCCACACGTTCCTCTCCCTCTGACTTGCTTTGCCACAGCTCACGCCAAGCCAGTGTACCAGAACGTGGCCCTAGATGATCACAAGGCCCAGTCCGTCCTTGCTTGTCCGATCATCCAGCCTGGTCAGTTGCTAGTGAAGTCTCCCTCAGAGCTACAATCCACCCGATTGCCTCCTTCAGAAATCACTCAGCCCAAAAGACCACTGGTCAGCTACTGGTTCCAGCTCCCTCAGGATCAGCTCCTCTGTTCCCTTCAGCCTCAGTCCCAGCACGAAGACCCCTGGTCAACTACTGGTCTGGCTCCTTCAGGTTCAGCTCTTCTTCTCCTTTCAGCTCTTGTCCCAGCATGAAGACACCCTATGCTGTACTCTGTGTTCATTTATACACATCCCCCTGACCCTGATTGGCTCTAGCCGCAATAAAATGCTGCTGGAGATTCCTAACAGAGGTTGCTGTCCCTCCAGCCTGATTGGTGGGAACTCCTTCTCTAGCCCCTCCAGCACTCAGATCCCCGGACAGCTTTTCCCTCCAAAACCTTACTCCAGCCAATCACTGCAACAGGGCCCGCACAGGATTTCCCGCTCTTTTTGCAGCCTCTGCTAGGTCTGCAACAAGCTGGCTTTTGCAGCTTGCAAGAAGCCTGCAATGCCAGAAAGCAAAGCAGTCTGCAGCCTGTTCCCAGAAACCGTCACAACCCCTCCCTTCCCCAAAAAAGACAAATGTACCTGGGGCACAACTGTCCCATGGACATTTGTCTCCCAAGGAGGAGCGTAACTTAAGAATCTAACTATCTAATAAACACATTCTATAAAAGTCCAAAGTCTCTGTAAAAGAATTTCCTTAACTAACTATATACAACTAAACACATTTCCCAAAGTCACTCAAATAGTCCACTGAGTCCAAAATCAGTCTGGTTCTTTGCTGGTCCCATCTGGCAGTGGTCCTGCTGTGGGATCCGGCTTCTGGCTGACCTTGTTGTCTGGAGATGCTGTCCTGTTGGTCTCCCCGGTCTTGGCACAGGATGCTGTGGTCCTCAGCCTTTCTGACCCGGCACCAGCTTCCTGGATCCCTTCCAGTGATGCCAGCAAGTCTCCCATCACATGGCTCACCCACAGGAGAACTTGGAGTCCTAGGTTCTTAAGGACCCCTTTCATTGCACAAGCAATTCCAGCTAACAGCATTCCCAGTCTTTTTATCTGGCTGCCTCGCTGAAGCTGTTTGGTCTCAGCTTCCCTTGGCACCTTCACAGGAGAGATGCCACTTGTACTGTCCAGCTCACATGAACCCTGGGAAAGTTCTTGGCCCTCTGCCTTGGTCACTTCCCCCGACCCAGCTGGTTCAGTCTTGGGTTCAGTGTGCTGTTTGTTTGCATTGCTCTGTTTCAAAAGTGCAAATTCTCCCTGCAAGGATGATGTCTCCTCCCTCAGCTTCCCTATTGCCTCCTGCAAGGCTTTCACACTTGTGCTGAGGGCCTGGGCTGGGCAACTGCTACCCACCCTAGATCTTGCACACCTGGCTAAATCATTGCCAACCAGCAGTGGCACAGGGATGCTGTTGGTCACCGCAAAGTCATGTTCCATGTACCTTGCCCCAATCTGTACTGGAACCCTCGCTACGCGAGCCCTGAAGGAACTGCCACCAATCCCCTTCAGTTTGATCTTCTTTCCCAGTACATAATCACCCTCCTGTACCAACTCTGGCTTAATCACACTGACCGCTGAGCCCGAGTCCCTCATGGCATCCACTGACTGACCATGAACCTGGACCTTCCAGATGTATTCCGCATCTGGGGGGTGCTCAGCATTCACCATTACAAAGCTCTCAGGCTCAGGCAGGGAATGTCCCACTTGTCCCTGTCTAGCCCCATCATCCTCACTCTCGTGCTGCTGTTTTGGGGCCCGCACGCAGTAAGAATGATGTGTGCCTGCTTTCTCCTGCCCAGCGGGGCGCGCCTTTGGGCATCCGGCCTTCAGGTGCGTCAAACCGCCGCATAGGAAGCAGGTTCTGGCCTTGTCTGGCACTCTGGACTGTGCCCTTTCTCCATTACCTGAGTTAGCATGACCAGAGGAACTGTTCCTACCAGATGATGACCTCCCTGCCCCATCTGCCTGCTTCAAGTTGCCACTCCCTCTGGTCACCACTAACCGGTCAGCACAATGGGCTGCATCTAGTACTGTGACACATTCCTTGTCCTCTACAATCCAACGGATGTGGTTGGGCAACAGCTGCATGAATTGCTCCTTTAATATCAATTCTGCAAACTGGTCAATGGTATTGACCCGGGATTCTTTCACCCAATCCCATAAGTGCCGCACCATGCGGGCTGCAACTTGCATATAGGTTTCCCCCTCCTTCTTCTCAACACTCCGGAAGGTTTGCCTATAGTGTTCTGCGGTTAAGTTAAAGCGTTGCTTAACCCGCTCCTGGAACACCTTATAGTCCCGGGCTTCCTCATCTGAAAGGGCGGCATAAAGGTCCAAAAGATCACCGCTAATACGTGATCTCAAGTACATCATTTTGTGCCCTTGTGGAACCTCAAATTCCATGCATGCCCGATCAAAAGCCCGAAGAAAGGACTCAACATCATCCCCTTTTGTAAACAAAGGAAACCTTTTGATGTCTACCTTCATGGGGTTAGGGGCTCCACCCCCACCCTGTCCAGGGACTGCCCCTTGGGCACCCTGCCCTTGGCTAGCTTTTAATTGGAGAACAGCCAGCTCATATTCAAGCATAAGTTTGAGCTCAGCGAGCCCCTTGTCCTGTGCCACTCCTGGCACAGCTTCAGGAGTCCCTGGGCCTGCACCCACACTTGGCTCTGGGGTTAAAACCTCCTGTTCCACCACAGACTCCATAACAGCTTTCCCTGGTCTGGTTCTGGACCGCTTGCTGCTAACACGCTTAGCTGGCAGTCCCCCTAGACCCTTTGGAACAGCCTTAGCCCCTCTCCTAGTTAGCATCAAGTGTGGGACTCCCCACCACTTGATCTACCGTGCTGGCTGCTGATATTTGTAGCCCACACACAGGGAACGTAATTCCCTCCCTGGTTCCGTACTTTACCCAGGCGGATTACCTCCGGAACCAGGCTTACTTGGGTGTAGCCACGTGGTTCAGCGTCCGGCTGGTGACCGTACTTTATTACCTTCAGCAATTACCTCCGGCCACCAAACCTACTGATCCCACTATATTGTGGCTATGCTCACCCAAATACTAGGGCTCACAGCACACCAGGTCCTTACAAAGTACCCAAAGCCTTTACCTCAGGACCTATGCCTGCTTGCCCATACCTACTAGCCCTCCCTGATGTCTAGCACACACACACTTCAGGGATGGAGGAGTTCTGACCCACAGGCACAACCGTAGGGCTCTGTGTCCAGACACCAGACTCAATCACAAAGGAGCCAAACTCTGGCTGCCCTTCTCAATCACACACAGTATTGCTTGCTACTGTAGTATTCTGGCCAAAGCGGACTGAATCAAGATTCGTCCCGAGCTGCCACCAAATTGCCACGATGCCCAGCGATCCGGTTAGTGCCTGCCCTCTCTAGGAGAAGCTTGGCCCCGTTAGGATGCTGGGTTCGTGCAACGGCCAAGTGAATACTACAGCGTGGACACAAAACACTGGTAGCAAGCGTTTCAACAGTGAACTAAAACAAGTTTATTATTATACACAAGCAATACTAGAAAATAATAAGGTTCGGGTAGTGGTTAGTTTAAATTTGCAAGTCTCTTAAAGCTAGGAGCTAACCCTTTCCTCTAAAGGAAAATAGTTCCCCTTTTAAAAGACAAGCCTCCACACGTTCCTCTCCCTCTGACTTGCTTTGCCACAGCTCACGCCAAGCCAGTGTACCAGAACGTGGCCCTAGATGATCACAAGGCCCAGTCCGTCCTTGCTTGTCCGATCATCCAGCCTGGTCAGTTGCTAGTGAAGTCTCCCTCAGAGCTACAATCCACCCGATTGCCTCCTTCAGAAATCACTCAGCCCAAAAGACCACTGGTCAGCTACTGGTTCCAGCTCCCTCAGGATCAGCTCCTCTGTTCCCTTCAGCCTCAGTCCCAGCACGAAGACCCCTGGTCAACTACTGGTCTGGCTCCTTCAGGTTCAGCTCTTCTTCTCCTTTCAGCTCTTGTCCCAGCATGAAGACACCCTATGCTGTACTCTGTGTTCATTTATACACATCCCCCTGACCCTGATTGGCTCTAGCCGCAATAAAATGCTGCTGGAGATTCCTAACAGAGGTTGCTGTCCCTCCAGCCTGATTGGTGGGAACTCCTTCTCTAGCCCCTCCAGCACTCAGATCCCCGGACAGCTTTTCCCTCCAAAACCTTACTCCAGCCAATCACTGCAACAGGGCCCGCACAGGATTTCCCGCTCTTTTTGCAGCCTCTGCTAGGTCTGCAACAAGCTGGCTTTTGCAGCTTGCAAGAAGCCTGCAATGCCAGAAAGCAAAGCAGTCTGCAGCCTGTTCCCAGAAACCGTCACAGATAATTTTACAAGGCAGTTCTAAGCATCTATTGTACTGGATCAAGCTTATTGACAGGGTAGCAAGCTTAATGTGGGTAGCAAGATGTGTCACAACTTCTTGATTTCAATAATGATAATGATGATGATGGTATGACAAGACCCTTTCATCCGCTTCCCTTCGTGCAAGGTAGAATCCACTTTTGCAGCTCATATTACGTGAGATAAATTTTGCTTCCCTCTATCGCATTCCTCCAGCTGGGCAGTGAGCCCAAGAGACCAAGACTTAATTGAGACCACTCAGGCCGCATCCCCACGACGTCGTTATCTCGAATTCAAAACGTTTTGATTTCGGGCCGTGCACACGTCACTTCGGCTTAATTCGGTATTTCCGTGATAAACCACATTATCCCGATTTGAAATAAATCCTGATCTCAACAGGTCTCAGTCCGGAACATGCCCTTGACACGTGTTTAATTTTTTACTGTGTGGACAGTATTGTTCCGGGATGAGATTCTGTGTTAAGGCTGTCCCGCCCCCCCAATCGCACTGTAACCAATGGCTGAACGTATTAGAAGCACGTCATGTTTAGGGTTTCCTTCATTGAAAAAATCCACCCTCAAACACCCACTATAAACCTCCAGTCCTTAAAGCTGAAACACTGTATCAATATGTAAGCACTTCACACCTTAAAAACAATGTTGCAGTTTTGCGCAATTTCAGATCTTTGAAGGTTTGGACAGTCGCTTTCAGCCCCCTTAAGGGTGAGAAGGCTTGTCAGCCACTTAGTCCCCTGAAGGGTGAGAACAGAATGTCAACCGCTTTGAGCCCCCTCTAGGCTACTTTGCTTCTGCCTGTGGTCACACCTAAGGTTTAATCCAGTTTCAGTTCACTTTCAGAGTGAGAGAATACACCAGCAAACTGACAAGCTGGTTTTCTTTCAGGGTTAATAACTCAGAAAATCCACCTTTAGACTAGATAATGTGGAAAGAAAACTACTGGTCACTTTGCTGATGTGTTCTCTCACTCTGAAGGTGGAGTGAAGCTAGATTAAACCTTAGGTGTGACCACAAGCCAAGGTTTTAATCCAGCTTCGGTCCCTGTGAGGTGGGGGGGCGGAGTTCCCTCCCGGCCACGGGGGGAAGAGCAAGCGAGGAGCCCCCTTCGCCCTCTTGTCCACCCCTTGGCTCTCCTCCTCTGCGGGGCAAAGTGGCGGCAAAGCGGGGGGAAAGCGGCGGCGGAGCCCCAGGGAGAAGCCGCTAGCGCCGCAGCGCCGCAGCGCCTGGATGAATGGATGGATGGATGGATGGATGGATGGATGGATGGATGGATGGATGGATGGATGGATGCCACCGCTGCCGCCTCCGCCGCCGGCTGCTCTTCCCTCGGCGCGAGGCTGGAAGGAAGGAAGGAAGGAAGGAAGGAAGGAAGGAAGGAAGGAAGGATGCACTTGCTGAAGTTCCATGCTTTGCACAACTGTTAAAAAAAGATAGGAACCTTGACTTGGATTTCTATACCTCTTTATAATAATGCTACCCCATACCAAACCTCCCAGAAGGAGGAGAAGGAATTGGCATTTCTCACCCATTTAAGGTGACTCAAAGAGGCTGACAAAGCTTCCATTCTTCACCCCACAACAGATGCCCTGTAAGAGCTGTGACTAGCCCAAGGCCACTGAGCTGGCTTCACGGAGGAGGAGGAAGAAGAGTTGGCTTTTTTACCCCACTTTTCTCACCCATTTAAGGAGGCTCAAAGCTGCTGAAAAACCTTCTGTTCTCCTCCCCACACCCTGTGAGAGCTCAGAAGAGAGCCATGACTAGCCGACAGTCACCCAGCTGGGTTCATGGAGGAGGGTGGAATCAAACCTGATATTCCCAGATAAGAGCCTGGCTCGCTAACCACTAGACTAAACAACACTTCTGCTTGACTAAATGGCCAAGCACCAGAGCATGAGAGTGTTTTAAAGATCTCATGTGGGCAGCATTTTCATACAGTTAAAAAAAGAAGTGTCTTTTTTTGCCTTCTGCCCCAGATTGGGCATCCTTTGTTTGGGGGTGGCAGTGCCATGCAAGCCCAGGAGGAGTGGGTGTTGATGCAATGGGAGGCCAGGGCAGCCTGCTTCAGGATGGGAAGTGGAATCTAATCTGGAATTCCCAGATAAGATTCCAGTTGCCAGGATATTAGGGCAAAGCGGACCATGGATAGGTGACCACTAGGAAATCCAATAGGGCAGGATCAATCATGTCACAAAATCCTGCACCGCACTACCAGGCCTGGCCATGGGTCAATAAAGTTCTGTGCATGGGGAAAGTTCTGATCTCTGTTACTTTCAGAATGAGAGAATATGTGGTCACACCTAAGGTTTAATCCACTTTCAGTCCACTTTCAGAGTGAGAGAATATATCAGCAAAGTGGCAAGCTGTTTTCTTTTAGGGTAAAATTCACCTCTGGGAGAGATAATGTGGAAAGAAAATTACTGGTCACTTTGCTCATGTTTTCTCGCTCTGAGGGTGGACTAAAGAAACAGCTTTTTCCTCCCCACGTTCAGGCAAAGTTATGGCTTTAATATGTTTAATATGAACACATTAAAACCAATGTGTTGTGACCCGCACTGAGAGCCTTGTGTATAGAGTGGGATAAAAATATGAATGAATGACACCCCACCACAGCCACCCTATGCCTCTTTAATATTTAAAGCCCCGGTCCTTTGATACAGAGCTGTATTGAAATTGCGGAAATTTGCAACATTGATAATCAGGAGTGTACCATATACACCGGCTTCGGGAGGGCGGGAGACGTGAGATGCTCATGCAATGTCTCCCACCCCCCAGATACCCCCCCTTCCTCTCTCTCTTTGGGAAAGGGGGGGCTTCTTAGGAATCTTTCCCTCTCTCCTCTCTCTTTTTGGGAAAGGGGAGCTTCTCAGATACCCCTCCTTCCTTCCTCCCTCTCTCTTTTTGGGAAAGGGGGGCTTCTCTCACTTTAGAATCCCGTCTGTGCAAGGACGACACCCCCCCCTTTGCTAGTCCACCCCAAGACTCTTTTCCTTGGTGCCTTAGCAATGCCTCCCTTCCCCTCCCCACCCCCACCCAGCTGCTGCTGCCCCCTCTCCCCCCATCCTCATCTTCCTCATGCCGCAGCGCCTGGATGGATGGATGGATGGATGGATGGATGGATGGATGGATGGATGGATGGATGGATGGATGGATGGATGGATGGATGGATGGATGGATGGATGGGTGGATGGATGGATGGATGGATGGATGGATGGATGCTGCTGCTGCTGCTGCTGCTGGGAAGGGGGAGGGTGGATTGGGCAGGGAATTCCCGGTGGAGCATGACGCAAAGAGAAGGGAGGGTGGGATCCTGGCAGGGAAAACCAATCACAGGAGAGAGTGTGGGCAATGGGCAGGAGGACAATGCTGCCATGTGGACTCCGAGTATTGATCCCGCGTTAAGGCTGCCATCGGAACCGGATCAACTTGCAAGTCGTCTGGACAGCTTTGTTCCATTTCTTTTATTTCGAATTCTTTAAACTGAAATAACACATGCCATGAAGACGCGCCCTCAGGGAGCCAAGGGTTGTGGTGGGTTTACAAAACTGCTTTTCTGTGCTTAACATTGAGAATGGAAACAGTGTTTGACTGCTAGTGCATGCTTTGCCAGGAACATGGAAAAAAAGAGTGAGAAAGCTCCCTCAGTACGCTATAAAAATGTGAAGCACATTTGCCCCTGCAGAACAACTGCACTCTGTGCCATTAAATCACACGATGATGGAAAGAAGGAAAATCAGTTGAGCACAACTTGTTTCTTTGTTTTCATGTCACTGCACCTTAACACCGTGAAATTTTGGGAGCGCAACATCCACGTTGTTTACATCAGTGGCCTTTTCGGAAGAGTGGGAAATGCTGTTTGGTGACATGAATGAAGGAAGACTACAAGAAGCCACTAAAAGGCTTTAATAGTGGAGGTGATCACTCTGTATATGCCATTGTTGTAGCCTCGGCCCATAATGGTACAGTATGGTTCAGTGTGAAGGTGTAGAATAAGAGAGATGTATCCATTTAAAGTGTAGTTCAATGCAAAACTTCAATATATTAGCAAGAAAATGTTTCTCACTACATACAGTACACCAAGGGCATGTCTGCATGCAAGCCAGCTGATGTGATTTGAACACATGTGATAAAAATCTGCGTTGTATACTGGAATAAAGTGTCCCCATGTGGTTTGGGGCAATGCAGATCCAAACCATAACCACCTGTCCCCATGGAATGGCAAGAACGGCGGCAACGGCGGGGAGAGGAGCATTGCAGTATCCCCTCATCTGCCCGCCAGCAGAGTGAGCGAGTGAGGTTATTTTCCCATTCATCCCCTCCTCCCCTGCTGGCCATGGACAAGGAGGGGATGAATGGGAAAATAACCTCGCTCGCTTGCTTGCTCACTCTACCAGTAACATCACCCCCATTTACATTGCTGGGAGGGCAACAAGTTTGCACTGAAGCAGATGAACTGTCAAGCAAATGTGTGCACACAGGGCATGTCTTTAAGCATAGGTGTTAATGTCCTCTGTCAGTAAACTTTTAGTAAACCCAAGTGATAGACACAGAGCTGGGTGGATAAAAGCAAGGTGTGCAGTTGGATTGCCCTAATAAACAGCTTTGGCCCACTCGCTTTGCTTTGTGAAATTGTGTGGATAATTAGGATAGAGTCCTAAGAGTCCTAACAAGAGAGCTGGGGGAGAGAAAAAAAAACTTCCTTAAGGTTTGTAACTCTTATTCCCCACCTGCCATGAACAATCTTCCTCAGGCCCTGTTTCCACTCATGCCTCTTAAAATGGTTCAAAAAACGAAACAAAAAAAGCAATTCAAATGCAGATTCTTGCAATCCACACTTCAGTGGCTTTAAATCGCTTTAAATCGCTATCAACCCCTCTGCTGTCCCCATCCAAAATGGTTCAGAATCACATTAGGAAAAGGGAATCTTTTCTTCCCCCCTCTTACCAGCCAGGGTCCCACCCCCTGCCTGCCGACTGGATCTTGCAATGACATGGCAGAGGGTGGGGAATTGCAGCTCCCCCTCCCCTCATGCTTTTGCAAAAGATGTCCTGCTAGTCCTGTGCATGTGCGCGTTTACACACACAAGTAAACTCAGGACTGGTGCTTTTTCACATTTCCGCAAATGCAGAAAAGTGAAAAAGGGGCAGTAGAGAGAGAGCAGCCTGGCTGCACATGCGCATACTCAGTCACCGGTGGGGCATGGGGGGGAGGTGCTTCTCTCCTTCCTAGGGCTCAGCAAGGCAAAAGAGGAGCCTCCAGTGTGCGTTTCTGGGCAGGGAGAAAGTGAGGGGACGTGAAAAAAGAAACTGTGTTATTAGTGTGAAGTGTGGAGTGGGTGAATTGCTACATCTTATCAGGCTGAATTGTCACTTCTCTGCTGAATATGGATCTGGCGCTTTAACAAATCTGGCAAGGGGCTGGTCCCTGCGCAGGGTGAAAGCCCACCCGTTTCATGATGTATTTGCCCCAATACTCCTGTAGCATTCCCAGAGCAATAAGGAAGAAGGGTTTTAAAAGCAAAAATGAAAAAAAAACCCTGAAAAAAACAAGTGTTTATTTATTCCGTTTTTTAGCCAAATAATCCTCAAAATACCCCTGAAACTCATTGGGAATGGGGACGAAGAGGATCCAAACTGTTTCTAAACCATTTTAAAGTGGCAATGGGAACTCGGCCTCAGTGACTTTTCCTTTCATGTCAAATGGTATTTCTGTCACCTTTAGGACGTACACAAATATTCAAAATATCCGTTATTCAGACAAATTTGGATGAATTCAGACATTTGTATATGAATTGAATGTCCAGACATTTATTTTTCTTTATTCATATGAATTCAGATATTTGAGTATTTGATTAGAATTGAATCGAATGTCAAAAATTGCATTCATACACACCACTAGTCACCTTTAATGTGGTGGCCACCTGGCTGAGGAATAGTCTTCCTATGGAGGTACACCAGCCACAAACTTCATATGGTTTTCAGTGCCTGGTTAAAGCAAACCTCTTCATCTAGGCCTTTGATGCGTCATTTTCTGTGAATGTAGACCTGCCAGGAAACAGTGCTTCTATTTTACTGTATATTGTGACCTGCTCTAGGACCTTTGCTTGAAGAGTGGAATACAAATATAATGAACAAACAAACAAATAATCAATGCTTGGACATACTAATAATTTACAGTTTTAAAAAATGATGCAAATTAGCGTGCAGGCACTCTATTTGAAGAGGAAGGCACTGGACTCAATTTGTATTATTTCATTTTCTCTCTCAGCATGCTTCATTTTATAGTTCTGCTTTTGCAGTTGCCCCAAGAAAAAGTTTCTTGACTGGATAACAAATGGAAGTTTTGAAAGACTATGCTCTCTAGAGGGCAGACTTTGTCTAGTTATGTTTGGAAAAGTTTTCCAATACAGCTCAGAGTGCAACTTCCAAAACCAACTTTTAGCTCTCTAAATTCTTTGCTTTCTTATTTCAAACTTGCCCGGCTGCTGAATGTCATTTTCATCCCTTATGTATCCATACAGATAGACACAAGATGCGTACAGATACAGATAATCAAATTGTAACTTACAGTACACATGGAGTGGCTAATGAAATATACTCTCCCTGTTCATTTGTTAAAAAAATAATGCAGTTTCTTTTATCTGCATGTGATGTTAGATAAAGAGATAAAGAGGAATTTAGCTTGTTTCCTCTTCTGGAAAGGCTTTCTGGATGCTTCCACCAATGGAAGAAAAGGGGATGGGAAGGAAAATTTCCCAGGGTCCCTTTTCCCCTTTGCAGCCTTTCCCATTTCTTCCCCTTCTATCCTGGAGTAAATAACAACTCAGTGGAGTCGTTTTTTTAAAAAAAAATGTTGAGTGGTAGAATTTCCCCACACATTAGCAGAGGTGTCTGATCTATCAAAAGCCTTTCATGGAAGATAGCCACACACTGATTCAGTATTTGAGTGACCTTAAATGTTTATTTTCCCAAGTATTTATATCCCACCCTTCACCCAGAAGTCCTAGGAAGGAATACTTCAAGGAATGCATCTTTTCCCACTACCTACAAAAGGCTAGGATCTTTGGCAGAGCTTTCTGTGTTACTGGGACTACCATGAGCCAAAATACATTTAGAATAGAAGGTACCTGTCTTGATGCTCATTCTAGCGTATATAGGCTGGAAATTGTTTTTTAGGTGTTGAGGTAGTTCTTATTGTGTCATCATAGGCACTGTCTACAGTAAATAATATTTTGGGGGACAATCAGATGTGCTGATCTCCTCCTCCACAGGCCCCCAGACTGACCTAAACTTTAGACCAGAATGTACTACTCCAGTGGCATTTTGACAATCCAATCAGCATGGAGGCAAGTGTTTGCCAGTCCCCGCATCACAATGCTGATCGAAGAATCAGAACATTTATTTATTTATTTTATTTATTTGTTTACATTTCTATCCCACCCTATACCCTAAGGTCTCTGGGCGGGTAACAGCCAATTAATCACAAGATACACATTAAAAATGAAAAGTAAATTAAAAACAATACAGACATAAAATGTAGATTAAAAACACTTAAAAGTTCAGTAAATTTAGAACAGTACATTCCCTATTGTTCCCATGAGTTCTCATCTTGTTTGTAGTGCCTGTGATTAGGGAAGGAAGAGAATATAATCATCTCATCTTAGCCAAAGGCCAGGGTAAAGAGGTGGGTCTTTACCGCCTTCCTAAATATCTGTAAGGAAGGGGCATGACGCACCTCAAGAGGGAGGCTATTCCATAATTTGGGAGCTATCGCTGAAAAGGCCCTTACCCGGGTGCCCACCAGTCTCACTAATGAGGGTGGTGGGATGACCAGGAGGGCTTCACCACTTGATCTTAAGGCACGGGCAGGTCGATATGGGAGAAGGCGCTCCTTTAGATATTTGGGGCCCAAGTCATTTAGGGCCTTATAAGTCAGAGTTAACACCTTGAATTGGGCTCGGTAGTGAATTGGTAGCCAGTGCAGCGCTTTTAAAACCGGCGTGATGTGCCTCCGGCTAGCTGTTCCGGTCAACACTCTTGCAGCTGCGTTCTGCACTAGCTGCAACTTCCGAACCGTCTTCAAGGGCAGCCCCATGTAGAGAGCATTACAGTAGTCCAATCTAGAGGTTACCAGAGCATGGATAACTGTGGCCAAGTTGTCTCTCTCCAGAAATGGCTTCAGTTGACGTACCAGCCGCAGTTGGGAGTAGGCACTCCTGGCCACGGCCTCCACCTGAGCTTCAAGCATCAGCGCGGAGTCCAGGAGTACCCCCAAGTTATGCACCTGTTCCTTCCAGGGCATTGCAACCCCATCAAGAACAGGGTGTCTCCCAACTACCCGGACCTGAGACCCTGTGACACACAGCACCTCTGTCTTGTCTGGATTCAGCTTCAATTTATTGGCCCTCATCCAGTCCATTACTGCCTCCAGACACCTGTCAAGTACTTCAACCGCCTCTCCTGATTCAGATGGTATGGAGAGATAGAGCTGGGTATCATCTGCATATTGATGACACTTCACTCCAAAACTCCTGATGACCTCTCCCAGCGGCTTCATATAGATGTTAAATAACATGGGAGATAAGATTGACCCCTGGGGAACCCCACAAGTGAGTTCCCAGGGTGTCGAATTGGTGTCTCCCACAGTCACTACTTGGAATCTGCTCTGGAGATAGGAGTGGAACCAATGCCATGCAATGCCTCCCACTCCTAAACTCCGTAGTCTCTCCAGAAGGATACCATGGTCAATGGTATCAAAAGCCGCTGAGAGGTCCAGGAGAACCAACAGAGTAGCATTCCCCCTGTCTCTCTCCCGGAGTAGGTCATCAATCAGGGCGACCAAGGCAGTTTCCGTGCCATGACCGGGCCTGAAGCCAGATTGAAATGGATCCAGATAATCAGCTTCTTCCAAGCATGCTTGCAGTTGAACAGCGACAGCCCTCTCCAGGACCTTGCCTAAAAAAGGTATGTTAGCCACCGGGCGATAATTATTTAGATCTTCTGGGTCCAGAGAGGTCTTCTTCAGGAGGGGGCGCACCACAGCCTGTTTCAGAGCCAATGGGACCACCCCCTCCCTCAGAGAGGCATTCACCACCTCCTGGATCCACCCGGTCATGCCTTGTTGGCTAGCCTTTATCAGCCATGAAGGGCAGGGATCCAGAGAGCATGTTGTCAGCCGCACCCCCGCAAGCAGCTTGTCCGCATCCTCAGGCCGCAATAATTGAAACTGATCCAAATAAATTGGACCAGACAGTTCTCTGGACACCTCATTTGGGCTATGTCTAATAGTGGCATCTAATCCCCTACGAATTTGAGCGACTTTATCCTCAAAGTGCTTTGCAAATTTGTCACAGCAGATATTTGGTCCTGGCTTAAATTTCTTTGTGCTAGGTTTTATAAGACCATTCACCACTCTGAAAAGCTCTGCTGGACGGCTACTTGAGGATGCAATGGTGGCGGAGAAAAATTTCTTTTTTGCCGCCGTCACCGCCACATGATAGGCACAATAGTGTGCTCTTACATGTGTTCGGTCAGACTCACAGCCGGATTTACGCCACCTGTGCTCTAGCCGTCGACCTTCCTGTTTCATGGCCCGTAGCTCCATGGAATACCAAGGGGCTTTCCGGGCTCCACAGGCATGCCGAGGGCACTTGGGAGCGATCGTGTCAATAGCTCTGCTCATCTCCCGATTCCAGAGAGAGACCAGAGCTTCGACAGGAGCGCCAGTCATGCCAAACGGGAAATCCCCAAGAGCATTCAAGAATCGCTCGGATTCCATAAGTCTCTGAGGGCGGACCATTTCAATAGGTCCCACCCCACAGATGGGAGCTGTCATTGCAAGTCCAAAACTCACCAGCGAATGATCCGTCCATGACAACGGGCTGACAGTCAGCCCTCCTATCAACGGATACTCACCAATCCGCTCTGAGGCAAAAACCAAATCAAGGGTATGGCCTGCTACATGAGTCGGGTCAGAAACAAACTGAGACAGCCCCATGGTTGTCATGGAGGACATGAAGAACTGAGCTGGTCCACTGAGCATAGTCTCAGCGTGGAAGTTGAAATCCCCCAACACCACCGTGGCAGGGGATTCCAACACCACATCCGAGACCACCTCAGCCAGCTCAGATAGGGAGGATGCTGGGCAGTGGGGTGGACAGTACACCAACAGCATCCCTATCCTGTCTCTCTGGCCCAACAACAAGGACAGGCTTTCAACCCCCGTTACAGTGCGAACTGGCCGTCTGATGAGGGAGATGGAAATCCGATGGACTACAGTGACACCCCCTCCCCTCCCTCCTGGTCTTGGACAGTGCTGCACTGAATATCCTGGAGGACACAATTGGGTGAGACAAGGCCCACCCACTTCATCTGTCCAGGTCTCTGTAATACATGCCAGATCAGCTCCCTTTTCCAGAATCAAATCGTGTATGATAAATGTTTTATTCCGGGCCGATCTGGCATTCAAAAGCAACACGGTCAGAGCAGGAAGCGGATTGGCATGACACCCCAAACACTGCTGGTTGGGAGGCAGAACAGAAGGGGTAATAGCTTTAATGTATCTACTACCCCTTCTCTTAACCTGTCTCTTCTGCCTCCCATCACCATATCTCCCTCTGCCCATTACCTTAGCGATATTTGCCCCCTGTTCCAGTTCTTCCCCTCTTGCCCGCTCTTGGCACATGGTCCCTCCCACAGAGCTCAGTCAGTCTTCTAGTGGGGTGATTATATCAGGTTCCCGGTAAATGCAACCATTTTTATTATACTTGGGAGAGGAGCTGGATTTTATGTCAGATATCCAGGAAGTAGGATCATTTTGTCCCATCTCATCAGCTTCTAGGTATAGGAAGTTAAGATATTCTTGTCTTGTCCAGTTTTTTACTTTTATCTTGCTGTCTGCTAGTTTCTTTCCTCCACTATGGGTCTGCATACGGATATCGTACACCTTGTTGGACGTTTTCTCTGTTGCACTCTGAGGTGGTGGTGTTTGTGGAACAGATGTTGGGGGCATCGGTGCATTTATGGAGTCCTTGAGCATGTTAAATAGGTCTCCTAGACGATCAATTATTGGGCCATAAGGTCTGACTTCAGGGTCTTCTCTTGATACCTCAGTAGCATGTCCAGCGGGTTCCACTTGCAGAAGCATTCTGCCTGTGGTGGAAGGATAAACAAAACCCTCAAATATTGATTTAAGGTTTTGTTGCCTTTGTGCCAGTTTCCTGACCCTACAGCTCCATCCAGTCCTGGTTAGGGCTACATGTAGATGGAGCCTTAGGACTTTTCTGCATTTTCCCTGCTGTGATCCAGTGCCATCTGGTTCAGATCACAGCAAGGCTTGGTCTAACAGCACTGTGTCTGCACAGTGGCACTGTTCTAGCTCAGCCCCCAAGAGTTGGCCCCCAAGAGCTCTAGTGGCTAGGAATGAAAGTTCCCAACATCTGAGCCCCTGGAGGATCTATTAGATATGTGCTGCATGCCTCCAAGTTCCAGATTATGCCCCACCACTATACTGGTATACCCCAATATCGTCTACCAGTGATCAAGAATAGGAGCCTCCGGCTCTGGATCAAACTAATGATAGGTGCACCTTTCTAGTTTGCACCAGTGTAAGGACAAAAGAGGCTCTGAAGAAGACTATGATGGACTGCAATCCTGATTAAAGCTAAGTGCAGAGGGGTACTTAGAAATGAAACATATATGTCCTAAACAGGTTGAATATGTACCAAAATGAAGCATTGAAACTGGTGGGCTTTTCACACTTGGCCCAGAGGAAGCTCCAGGCAGACTGCAGGAATGTGTCACCTGCACCACAGCCAACCTGAAATAAACCTTGAGGCCTCTTGCCCATTCCTGAGGCTTACCTCTTATGGACAGCTGAGGAGTATTGTGAACCAAGCACTTCTGGGTGTTGTAACTCAACCTGACTTGCCCCACCCTTATGCAGTGTGACGGTTTCAGGGTACAGGCTACAAACTGCTTTGCTTTCTGGCTTTGCAGGCTTCTTGCAAGCTGCAATAGCCAGCCTTGGTGCAAACAGCTTGTTGCAAACCCAGGGATTTGGTCTGCAAAAAGAGCGGGAAATCCTGTGCGGGCCCTGTTGCAGTGATTGGCTGGAGTAAGGTTTTGGAGGGAAAAGCTGTCCGGGGATCTGAGTACTGGAGGGGCTAGAATAGGAGTTCCCACCAATCAGGCTGGAGGGACAGCAACCTTTGTTAGGAATCTCCAACAGCATTTTATTGCGGTTACAGCCAATCAGGGTCAGGGATGTGTGTATAAAGGAACACAGAAGACAGCAGATGAGGTCTTCATGCTGGGACAAGAGCTGAAAGGAAAAGAGCTGAACCTGAGGGAGCTGGAACCAGTAGCTGACCAGGGGTCTTCATGCTGGGACAAGAGCTGAAAGGAAAAGAGCTGAATCCTGAGGGAGCTGGACCAGCAGCTGACCATTGGTCTTTTCATAGAATCATAGAATCATAGAATGGTAGAGTTGGAGGGGACCTCCTGGGTCATCGAGTCCAACCCCCTGCTCAAGGCAGGATCTCCTAAACCATCTCAGACAGATGGCTGTCCAGTCTCTGCTTGAAGACTTCCATCGAAGGGGAACCAACCACCTCCCGTGGCAGCCTGTTCCACTGGTTGATCACTCTTACTGTTAGAAATTTTTTCCTAACATCTAAACTAAATCTTTTCCCCTGCAGTTTCACCCCATTGTTTCTAGTCCTTCCTTGAGAGAGTGAGAACAGGGCTGATCCCTCTGCCTTGTGACAACCCTTGAGGTATTTGTAGACAGCTATCATGTCTCCTCTCAGTCTTCTTTTTGGTAGACTAAACATTCCTAGTTCCTTAAGCCGTTCCTCATAGGACATGGTTTGCAGACCGTTCACCATCTTGGTAGCTCTCCTTTGAACCTGCTCCAGCTTGTCAGTGTCTTTTTTAAACTGGGGTGACCAGAACTGGACACAGTACTCCAGATGAGGTCTGACCAAGGTAGAGTAGAGGGGGATAATAACTTCACGTGATCTGGACTCTATGCTTCTCCTAATACACCCCAGGATTGCATTTGCCTTTTTTGCAGCTGCCTCACACTGTTGACTCATGTTCAGTTGATGATCTACCAGGACACCCAAGTCTTTTTCACATGTGCTGCTGCTCAGCCGAATTCCTCCCATTGTATATGTGCTTTTTTCATTTTTCTTGCCCAGGTGCAGAACCTTGCATTTTTCTTTGTTAAATACCATTTTATTAGTTGCAGCCCATTGTTCGAGTTTCTCTAAATCTTTTTGAATCCTCTCTCTCTCTTCTCTGGTGTTTGCAATCCCCCCTAGCTTTGTGTCATCAGCAAATTTGATCAGTTTCCCTACAACTCCCTCGTCCAGATCGTTTATAAAAATATTAAATATAACTGGGCCCAGGACAGAACCTTGTGGTACTCCACTTGACACTTCCTGCCATTCGGATGTGCAGCCATTTAAAGCCACTCTTTGAGTACGATTACTAAGCCAGTTTTGAACCCACCTTATAGTTGCCTTGTCAAACCCATATTTGATCAATTTTTCAATGAGGATCGCATGAGATACTTTGTCAAATGCTTTGCTGAAATCAAGAAATACTATGTCTACTGTATTTCCTTGATCAACCCATTCTGTGATTTTGTCATAAAATGAAATCAAGTTAGTCTGACACGCCTTGTTTGATAGAAACCCATGTTGACTACTGTTAATTATTGAATTCCTATCTTTCCTGGTATTGAAGTCAGGCTAACAGGCCTGTAGTTCCCTGGGTCTACCTTCTTCCCTTTTTTGAAGATAGGAACAACGTTTGCCCTTCTCCAATCGTCTGGGACTTCTCCTGTTCTCCATGACTTCTCAAAGATTACAGCAAGTGGTTCAGCAATTACCTCTGCTAATTCCTTCAGTACCCTAGGATGTAATCCATCTGGACCCGGGGACTTAAATTCGTTTAAGTTAGCTAAGCGTTCCCTTACCCTCTCAGTGTTGATTTTGTGTCTTGATTCTCCTAGTCCTTCATCAGTACAGTGAAGGACTGTTGCATGTACATTATCCCTCTTGGAAAAAACAGATGCAAAATAGGAGTTCAGAATCTCTGCCTTCTCAAGATCACTTTCGATCACTTCTCCATTCTCTCCCTGCAGACTTCCCAAAACCTCTTTGACTTTTCTTTTGCTGTTGACATATCCCCAAAACCCTTTTTTATTGTTTTTAGTCTCTCTTGCAAGCCTCAGTTCATTTTTAGCTTTAGCTTTTCTGATACTTGCCCTGCAGACTGTACTGATTTCATTATATTCCTCCTTAGATATGTATCCCTCCTTCCATTTCTTAAACATTTCTTTTTTCTTTTTTATCAAGATTTTAAGTTCTAGGTTTATCCACCCTGGTCTCTTTAGATGTTTTCCATTCTTCCTTCTTTGAGGAATTGTTAATGATTGCGCTTCTAATATTGCATTTCTCAAAATATCCCATCCTTCTTGGACATTTCTATCCTTTAGTACATTTAACCATTTGATCCCTCCTAACCTCCTCCGGAGTCCATCAAAATCCACCCTTCTGAAGTCCAACTTTGAAGTCTGAGTCCTCTCATGCTTTCCTTCCCTTATTATCCAGAATTCAAGGATAACATGATCGCTGCCTCCTAATGCCCCAGAAAATCTGATATCCTCCACCATTTCCTCTCTGTTGGTAAGAATTAGATCAAGGATAGCCAATCCTCTTGTTTCCTCCACCACCTTTTGGTACATGAAATTGTCAGCGAGAGAGGATAAGAACTTATTAGACTTGTGACTTTTTCCTGAGCAAGATTCCCAACAAATGTCTGGGTAGTTAAAGTCTCCCATAATCACTATGTCATGCTTTCGTGAAAGTTTAGCCATCTGGTCTAGGAAGAGGTCATCCATATCTTCTGTTTGTCCAGGGGGCCTGTAATAGACTCCTACAATGGTATCCTTTCTGTTGCTCTCTCCTTGAATTCTTACCCATACCGATTCTACTGAGCTTCCACTCTCTGAAACTTGAACCTCTGAGGAGACAATTTCTTTTTTAATATACAGCACAACACCCCCTCCTCTTTTGTTAAGTCTGTTTCGCAGAATCAAGTTGTAGCCTTCAATGTTTGTGTTCCATTCATATGTGTTATCCCACCAGGTTTCCGTAATACCTATGACATCATATTTATCTACCTGGGTCAGGATCTCCAGCTCCCCTTTTTTATTTCTCATGCTTTGGGCATTGGTGTAGAGGCATTTTAGTTTGTAATTGATATCTATTGCGAGCTTGCCTCCTCTGTTTTCCTTACAAAATTTATGCGTTTGTTTATTGGTACTATTTCTGGGAGTAAGAATATCGCCTGGTTTGATTGACTGAGTATTTTTGCTTGACTTTTTGTTACCCTTCCCCTTTTGTTTTAGTTTAAAGCTCTCCTAATAACCGAAGCAAGGCGCTTCCCGAATACATTCTTTCCTGTCCCTGTAAGGTGCAACCCATCTCTTGCAAGGAGTCCGTCATATAGGTAGTTTTCTCCATGGTTCAGAAATCCAAATCCTTGCTGCCGGCACCACCGACGTAGCCACTTGTTCACCTCAAGAATCCTATCCCTTCTACTTTTATCGTGACCATCCACCGGAAGGATAGATGAAAAGACTACTTGTGCTCCCAGTTCCTTTACTTTTCTGCCAAGGTCTTCAAAGTCTCTGTAGATGTTTTCGAAGTGCTTTTTTGCCGTATCATTTGTGCCTACATGTATGAGTAATAATGGGTAGTAGTCTGTAGGACTGAATAGCCTCGATATGCTATCAGTTACATCTTTGATTCTGGCCCCTGGGAGACAGCACACCTCTCGTGAATTTCTGTCAGGTCTGCAGATAGTTGCCTCTGTTCCTCTTAAAAGTGAATCTCCCATGACCACTACTCTCCTCTTTTTCTTTGCATTACCATTTCTTCCTCTCCATTCCAGAGGTTTCTCAGTGCCTATTGGAGTAATATTTGTGGACCTTGTCATCGACTCTTCAGATGTGTTGTTCTCCTGACTGAGTATCTGGAACTGGTTGTTTAATTGCAAGGGTGCTGAATGTCTCCTGTTCTTCCTGCTCCTTTGGGTCACATGCTTCCATAACTCAGTTTCTGCAAGTACAGAACGATGTTCTTCTATCCCTTCATTTTGAAGTGTTTCCTCCATGCTGTCGAGGAAGTTCTCTTCTTCTCTAATCTGCTTCAGTGTCTTGACTCTCTCTTCTAGACTTTTAACTCTTTCCTCCAGGAGAGCCACAAGCTTGCATTTGTGGCAGGTAAAATGTGGCATCTGTTGTGGTAGGGTCATAAACATGCCGCATACATTGCATGTGACAATACAGGTGTTCTCGCCTTCCATATTGCTTTTAGGGTAAGGATTTTAAAGATATGATGCTAAGGTATGAATGAATTTTTTTTTATCCCACTGTACCTTTTTTTAAAAAAAATTTTTTTGGTTTTTTTTAAATTTTTTAAATTTTTATTTTTTTAAATTTTTTTTTAAAAATTAAAAGCTCCTGCTTTCACTTCACCCAAGCTGGAACTGACTAACTCCTCCCACTTGAGCTTCTATTTAAGCCCTGCTGAGCAGAGTAACTCCTCCTCCCTGAGGGTGTGGCTAATTCCTATTGGTCCGCTGCTCTGATTGGTCTGAGAAAGCTTCTACCTCACGCCGTGTGCTCTAAGAAAAACTTCCTGTTTCTATCTCTCGCCGTGTGCTCTAAGAAAAACTTCCTGTTTCTATCTCACGCCGTGTGCTCTAAGAAAAACTTCCTGTTTCTATCTCACGCCGTGTGCTCTGAGAAAAGCTCCTGCTTTCACTTCACCCAAGCTGGAACTGACTAACTCCTCCCACTTGAGCTTCTATTTAAGCCCTGCTGAGCAGAGTAACTCCTCCTCCCTGAGGGTGTGGCTAATTCCTATTGGTCCGCTGCTCTGATTGGTCTGAGAAAGCTTCTACCTCACGCCGTGTGCTCTAAGAAAAACTTCTTGTTTCTATCTCTCGCTGTGTGCTCTAAGAAAAACTTCCTGTTTCTATCTCACGCCGTGTGCTCTAAGAAAAACTTCCTGTTTCTATCTCACGCCGTGTGCTCTGAGAAAAGCTCCTGCTTTCACTTCACCCAAGCTGGAACTGACTTTTGGGCTGAGTGATTTCTGAAGGAGGCAATCGGGTGGATTGTGGCTCTGAGGGAGACTTCACTAGCAACTGACCAGGCTAGATGATCGGTCAAGCAAGGCCGGGCCGGGCCTTGTGATCATCTAGAGCCACGTTCTAGTACCCTGGCTGAGCTTGGGCTGTGGCCGAGTTAGTCAGGAGGGAGGAGGAACGTGTGGAGGCTTGTCTTTTAAAAGGTGAACTATTTTCAGTTAGAGGAAAGGGTTAGCTCCTAGGTTAAAGAGACTTGCAAATTTAAACTAACAACTACCTGAATCTTATTATCTTTTTAGTATTGCTTGTGTATAATAATAAACTTGTTTTAGTTTACTGTTGAAACGCTTGCTACCAGTGTTTTGTGTCCACACTGTAGTATTCACTTGGCCGTTGCACGAACCCAGCATCCAAACAGGGCCAAGCTACTCCCAGAGAGGGCAGGCACTAACTGGAACGCTGGGCATCGTGGCATGCAGTATATGCACCATTTCCTTACTCAGTCATGGCTAGGGGTGGCTAGGGCTTCTGACATCCAGGTGAAAGGCCTGAAATGTGGCCATTTGCATGCTAGGTGCTCTTTGGTAGGAAAATGTTCCTGTGTCCAGCATGCAAATGACTCCAGCCATTAACTGGTCTGGAATGGTCTTCAAAGAACATTGCATGCAGGTAAGTGTGGATTTGGCCTGAGTTTCCCAACAAGTATCCCTTCTCTCTCATAAATGAGCAAAATTCATGCTGTTTTCAGACAGCGCAGGGGAATGCCAACTCTTAATTTTGTCATTTTCCGGCACTTTGGGCTGCCAGAACAGCTCAGGATTGCACTGGATTGAATTTCCAAGAGCTTGCAACACCCATTCTTTCCCATTTGTCATTCCTGCATACATAGCGAGTCTTGGAAGTTCCATTTGGCATTGACATTCATACGATTATGAATGTTTAAGAACATTTGTACAAAGCTTTGGAACATTCGTGAAATGGGGAGGAGGGAAAGCGGTTGCACCAGTCACATCTGCAATGGATCCAGAGTGAGTTTGACATTGTTTGAGAGTGAATTCAGGGTGGATTTGACGCTTTCAGAGCAGATATGTTACGGGATAGGTATAGGTTAAGTATCGGATATGCATTGGATATATAAGGATACGTACTGGATACATATGCATTTGTATTGGATATTCATATGAATTCATACAAATACATTCATATTGAATAGAATCTTACCACATTTGAAGGGGATTTATTTGAACAAATATGAATTGTCTTACATTCAATTCAATACTAACCAAATGCAAAAACCCTAGAACATCCCTAGAATAGATATTGGCCCAATGTTTGGAGGACTAAAACAGTGGAAACTGTTTTAGCTAAAGGAGGCGTAGAGCTGGATGCTCTAAGCATCTGCCCATGCAGATGGTTAGAGCATTCTAAGCTTCCGTTACATGTGAATGCCTGTCTGGGCACTGTCATGTTTGATCCCCGGTGGTGGTGCCAGAGCAACCAGGCAGTGTGGGGTGCATCATTGCATGTGCAGTGACAGTCATGTGACCCCCTCCTGCATCTCTTCCAAACAGGAAGAGGTGCGGATGGTGCATCTGGGGCCTTATCGTCCTCAGCGCTAGGGCACACCTGGTAACCACCCACATGGAAGGAGCTATTTCTGCTAAAGAAATGTCTCCTTCACTTGTGGACGCTCCATCTGGGAGCTTACTATGTGTGCACTACCAGGCCAAGTGTGAGTTGGTCCAAAGAGAGAAAACAAAGCCAGCTTCCTTTAAACATACCAAATATATTTGACAAGCTTGTAATGTTTTTTTCATTTTTATGCCAAGTGTACCAAATATGCTGGAGTAGAATAGGATTGAGTTTTACCGAGATCAATTTTATTATATAATTGCATGTTCTGTTGATTGCAGACCTTGCTGAAACCATTTTGTAACATGTGCAACTATCCAATGGCTGTCAATAAACATAGCCACGTATGTGACATTTAGGGATGCCTCCTCAGGCTCCTGTCACAGAATTTATTCATTAGGAAGGGGGAAGCTGCTCAACATGTGGCCCTCCAGATATTCCTGAATTACAGCTCTCAGCATTCAACTGCCACCATTCAATGCCAGCTCTAGCTTGGAATGCTGAGAGGGGAATTTAGGCCAATTCTGCACTCTGCCCCATTAGCCTAGATAAGGGATGTGCATGAATAGAACATTCATTTGAAATTTGATCGAATTTGATTGAATGTGGACATTCAAACTCAAATAGAATATCTACACATTCAAATTTAAACATTTGAATGAATTTTCAATGCTCCAAAACATTTGTTTGAATGATTCAAAATATTTGAATGTACAGATACGTATGTACAGATACGAATGTACAGATACAAATGTACACATGTGTTTCTATATGTATCTCATATGTATCTGTACACATTTGCATACAAAATGCATACGGATACGTATGACACATATGAATATTGTCGACATCCCATTATAAAAGCAACCACTTGTGGAATTATTCAATTAAAATGCATACAGATACGTATGACACATATGGATATTGTCAACATCTGTATCTTCAAGTATGAATGTTATCACATTAGTATCTTCAGATTCAAATCTAAGGGCCTTTCCACATGTGCCGCTGGAAAACGGATCTCAAAGACTGCAGTTCCCAGCAGCCCTGGGATGCTGGGACTGGCAGGGCCGCGGTGCACGATTGGCGCTGGCCCTGCCAGCCCCAGAATCGGGCCTGCGCTGACGAAGTAAGGCAGAGGGCATGAGCACGGGACTCTCAGCAGGGTGGGGGTGGGAGTAGGACTCGCCTTCCCCTGGCCAGAGAACAGTCTATCGCCGCTTCTCTTGCCAGGGAGAAGGCAGGGAAGCTGGCCGCCGGACTCGCCCACCTGTCAGAGAGGCAGAGCATGCGCTCTGCCTCTATGACAGCTGGGCAAGCAATGGCAATCTGGCTTTTCCCTTGCCGGTGCGGAAGCGTTCGCTTCCAAACCGGTTTAAGAGGAAAAGGGAGATGTAAGACCTGAAATTTTCAGGTCTTACATCTGGGTAGGATTCGCCGTCAAAACTGGTTTAAGCAACCGGTTTTGCTCGCCGATGTGCAGACGTGGTGTCCTCAAAGGGACCCTAATTGGATTCCCTGTGCGGATGCCATGTCCAAATCCTTCCTGCATCTAGCTCTAAATCCATTTTTAAAGCCTGTGCAGAAAGGCCCTAACATTTGAACGAATAGGTTCAAATGTATTCAATTTGAATCAGATTTTGTTGCATTTGGATTCTAAACATTTGATCTGAATTGAATTTGAATGCAAAAAACTCCCCATTTGTGCACATCCCTAGATCAGAGTGGGATGCTCCAATTTGGAATAGGCAGTCTATCCCAAACTGGGCTAGCCAGTTCCATGCCAGTTTGTATGCTAGCTCCAAAACTTGTACCAGCTTTAGATCTAGCTAGCCCCATACATATTACACAAGCAGCACATGTAGGCATGTCCCTTATTTATTTTCATGCCCTTTTTCAGTCTATAAACATGAGAAGCTGTAGTTCTGGAACATTGGTGGGTCCTAGTTATGATGGTGCTCAAGTTTTATTTAACTAGTGCCAACTTTCCCTCCCTCTTTTTGGTATAAGTAGAAAACACAATAGTATTTTCCCCAGAATTTCAAATGGTGCTGGATAGTTTTAAGACTGAGTTGATCCTATTTTTTATTGTCCTAACATCTGTTTGTATTTTTCTTTTTTAACAGAGTGAGGTTAAACTATTTTAAATGAGAATATAAATACTTCAAGTTTATTCTGCTACTGAGGGGTGGGAAGCGGGAACCTTTATAATGATTGGGAGGGAAATGCAAACACATCACAGGAAATGCCGACTTTATGTCTGCTCTAATACTGTAGGCAGATTGGCTGAAAGCCATATTAGGGAAACTTAAGCTATTTCATGAACAAAAATACCTCAGAATTGTTTAAGTGGCTTTTTCATTCTTCTGTTATTTCAAAACCACATGCTTTTATTTATTGTACCCTGTGCTCACTATGACAATTTGCTGCAGAGAGCATGCTGACTTTATATTATTTATTAATTTATTTCAAAGATTTATCCTTTGCCTTTCATTGAATTCCCGGGGTAGCTTATAAAGAATTATCATTTCAATAAAGTAATTTAAAGTAACACGCAGTAAACAGGGAATCTGTTTCCCTCTGGTGTGCTTTCACCTCAATGATGTGTAAAAGAAATTCGCTCAAAAGTAGATTTGCTATTTCTGTGACATGAAAGTTGCCTTACTACAAGGTGGAAGCATAGGTCAGAAGCCCATTGGAAAACCATGTACCAGACTGAACTCTCTTGTTATAGCAGCAAGATAAGGCTTTTCATTGAATAAATGATTCTGACTTGTAAAGCTCCTGTCACTTTTGTTTCCAAGGCCACAATTACACCCTATTGTTATAGTCTGTCTCCAGGACAGACAAGGAAGGCAGGCATACACAGTAGGGATGGGCATGAATGCTCTAAACATCTGAAATTTGATTGAATTTGATTGAATGTGGACATTACCATTCAAATAGAATGTCTACACATTCAAATTTAGACATTTGAACAAATTTTGAATGTTCCAGAACATTCGTTTGAATGATTTGAAACATATTTATTATGTATCTGTACAAATCGCGTACGTATCAGTATTCATTTGCGCTGATAGTACAGGACAAAAATGGGATGTATATGGGGATAAGACGGGATGCATACTAAATGCGTACAAATATGTATAACATGAATGTTGTTGACATTCATATCTTCAAATCCAAATGTTGTCAATATTCATATCTTCAGATTCAAATCTAACATTCAAACGAATAGATTCAGATGTATTTAATTTGAGTGGAATTTTGTTGCATTTGGATTCTGAACATTCAAATTGAATAGAATGTTTGGATATTTGATTCGATTCAAATTCAATTTTTTTTAAAAAAACAAACATTTGTGCACATCCCTAATATGCCGGCTGTTTTCGTCCTGGAATGGCTTGCCCGTGCCTACCTGCTGCTGTTGCTGCCTTCTCCCACCAAGCCTTCTTGCAAAGGTCATCTTAAGCTGGTGCAGGAAATGCTCAGCTTGATTGGGTGGTGTTCCAGGAGGGTAGGGGGGGGGACTCAGCGACAGGTAGGGGAAATACTAAGCTTCAAATTTGCTTAAAATCACTGTCACCACCAGTTGTGCCTCTGAATCCTCTCTGAAACTTTGAATGAACGCACAAAAGCCTTTGCTTCGCATGGGAAGGCCAGTCTTTGAATATAGCAGATATTCTAATATCCCATTGAGGCTGACACCCTGAAAAGCATTTAAAATAGGCCCAGAAAAAGCAGAATTATTATTTTTTCCTTGGCTGCCAGGTGATGGGTGATCATTCTTTGGAGGCAGGTAAAGTGGAAGTAGGTACCCAGTAAAAGACCAACTTCTCAACTTGGGAAAAGTCTCCATACTGTTTGGTCGACCCTGCCAAGATTTCTCTTATGTTAGCACAAATATTAGACACACACTTTAATCTAGATTGTGTATCTGTGCTCCTACCTGCAAGATATCTGTTTCTTTACAGAATGGATATTTCATGTGCAATACCCATGAGAAAAGATTATTCTTCTAGCTGGCCTAAGATTGGTTAGAAAGCACATTTTCAGAAACTTTTTAGCAGCTGATTCTGCAAAGCAGGTCGATTGAAATCTAAATGAATCCTGATGCTTCTCAATTTTCTCTGAGTTTCATTCTGTTGCACATCTCATATATTGACACATCTCTTCCTCAAACTGATGATATCTCACTTCACTGCCCTCCAATATAGCTGAATTAAGACATTGAAATAATTAATGCTCCTGCCAGTTCAACAGTGTCAATGATGTTTCTTTCCATTCCACGGAGCAAGGGTTGCACTAACTTTAATATGGGGAGACTTCATTGCCGTTACAAAACTCGTTAAACATGAATTAATGATTATTTGAGACTGTGTGAGGACATGTTTTGTGAAAGATGCTCCAGAGGCGGAATAGGATTTGCTTTCTAATTGCCATGTGGCTTTGAAAAATGGGCCGTATATCTGTACAATAATTCCTTGCGTTTTGATTGTGTGTCTTGTAGCATGATCTATATAGATGAGGAAAATACAGAAGTAAAATGGACTGTACTTCCTCTTTCTGCTGGGTTTGAGCAATTTCCAAGTAAATGTGCTCAAACTTGTGCAGCAAGCAGAAATGGAAATGGAAACATTTGTCACCTTTAAAGAGAGCTGTGTGCAGAGATTGTTAATATTTGCAAAACTCACTGACATTCTGAAAGAGGCTGCATCTCCAGCTACCGTTTCCCAAAGGAAAAGTGTGCGGAGGCTCTTCACTCTTCTCTGCTTCATATTACTATATTTCTTCATTCTGGTAGGAGGAAAGGAATCAATAGCAGCTATTAATCATCACCCCTCATGTGCAAAGTCTGTGAACACCTTAAAGGTGAAATGCAAAGGTTGGCAACAAAAAGAAAGGGTATGTGCACTGTGCCAAGGAATGGTGATATAATGCTCTTTTATCATATTCTGTTCCTTTAACAAAGACTTAAACTTGGTTCTGATTTCCAGTTGCACTCCCTGAATTCCCTAGTGGAGGATGAGTGCTCCTTGCCTTACATGCAATTTATCAATCTCTATTTTTTAAAAAAGAAAAGAAACAGCAATAATATAGTTTCTAAGTCTCTTTCCATGTGGGACACTGTCTCATGATAGGAAAGGGTCCAAAGCCTCCCTTCTGCATGTTTGTGTGGTTAAAGGTTGGTCCCACCACCCTCTTAGTACACTTTGTTCACATAGGATGAAGTATAGACCAGGCTAGGGGACCCAAAATGGTGTCCTAGCCCAATTCACCAGTAGACTTTTATTTTAGAATGTAGATGGCACACCTCCAT
The DNA here is from genome assembly GCA_023333525.1 of Aspidoscelis tigris stejnegeri. Lineage (NCBI taxonomy): Eukaryota > Metazoa > Chordata > Lepidosauria > Squamata > Teiidae > Aspidoscelis > Aspidoscelis tigris. Next base: position 95,422,059 of record JALMGA010000002.1, read on the forward strand.
ATTCTATATACCAGAAGGATCCATTTTGGTGGCACAATAAGGAGCACCACCAAAATGCCCACCCTGGGAGCTGTGAAACCCTGGAACTTTCATTTCTGGCCAGAATATTCTGAGTCCCCCCCCCCTTTGTCAATTCCAAAGCTGGTGTGCATTTTGCAGCTGGCAGAGGGGCAGGCATGAAACAAGCTGTTTCAAAGTGGATGGCTCTGTTCCACCCCAGGAGCGATCTGTCCAAGCTAGGGATGTGCATGAATATTCGTAACATTTGAAATTTGTGTGAATTCATACAAATTCAGCCATTTGAATTCAAATTGAATGTTGGCATAGTCGAAGATTGACATTTGAATCCGGATAGAATGTTTCAATACATTTGTATGAAGCTTTGTATGGGATTCGTATGGAATTCATATGCATTCGTAAGGGATTCATGTGGGACTGAAAATTCATATAGAATTTGAATCCTACTACATTCAAAGGGGAGCTATTTGAATGAATACAAATTTTCTTGGATTCGATTCAATACAAATCATTTTTTTAAAAAACAACAACTAAACATTTGTGCACATTTCTAGTCCAAACATGGGACAGTTCATGTGTCCTACTATGGGGTATCACAAAGTACAGAAATAGGACATCTCTTTATCATCCCAAAGAAGAGCTTACTCAACAATAATCTGGATAATAATTCACCACCACCAGCACCACAGTTTTTTGTTCTCAGCCCTAAATTTGTGGTTTGTGTGTAAGTGCAACAAAGAGAAAGACAAGGGGTGGTGGCAGGATTGGACTTCAGACAAGTTTAATGTAATGCAAATAGTTTGTGATATGAGCTGAAAAATGAGCAAACATGTCTTCTTGACCTAACATGAGTCAACAATGACACAGACCTAACATGAGTCAACATTACATGTTCTTTAACTGGTGATCTTAAATTTATATTGACAGCCTTGTTAAACTTGTATTGAACACCTTTATAAAATTTTAATCACATTGCAACAGTTTTATAAAAAAGATAAAAATATATATTTGAGGGTACTTGGTGGAGAAGTCATCAGTTTACCTTGATATCTTGGCTCATCTGTGTCAGAGCTCTGAAATTCCCCCCACTTCCTGTTATTCAAGTCAAGGCTAATGTGTGGGAAGATAACGTAATATTTATGCATATATTGTGAACTTTCACAAACCTTTTAGTGTGTTTTCACCTTTTAATTTGATATTTTTTTTAAAAAAATCTTAACCACATTGAATTCCCCATAGCCAGCTCTATATTTATGAGGGGGGGGGGGCATTACAAATTTGGGGGTGAATAATATGTCACTTTTTCTGTGACATATACCTCCAGGTATAGGGTGGGATGGATAAACAAACAAACAAACAAGCAAAAACAAAATGCATCCACATTCATATTATACCATGTGGAAGAAGCTTCTATTAGTTTAAACAGACAGGCAGGCTGCATTCCTATAACACACCTTCCTTCCTGAATGCTTTTTATCCTGATATTCCCAGCAATTATACCCTTTGCTTATTTATATACCACTCTGTACCAGGGGCCCAGGTCAGTGAACAAAAAAAGATAGCATTCAATTAAATCTATTTTTAAAAAAGAAAATTGCATATTTACAATTTGAAAGTGCTTCTTTATATACAGGCCTTCCCACCGAGGTTTTGGTGAAATTTGTTCTTTTGTCAAGTTGAACAGAATGTGGAAAAATTTGGCTCCGGCCAAATACCCCTCCCCTGGATGTGGGGGTATTTGGATCTATCCATGCCCAGAACGTATTCCCTCCCCCTCTTTTCCCACCCCCTCTCCACACCTTACCTCCTTGCCGGTGCCATCCGTGGTGCCTTCTTCATGCCACTGCTGCTAGTGTCACCTTCCTGGGCCCCTTGCAGGGCCCTCTGAGCCTGTGCATGGTTCCATAGGGCCCCAGAAAAGGCCCATGACACAGCACTTCTGTCTTGACTGGATCCAGCTTCAATTTATTGGCCCTCATCCAGCCCATTACTGCCTCCAGACACCTGTCAAGCACTTCGACTGCCTCTCCTGATTCATATGGCACAGAGAAATAGAGCTGGGTACTGGTTTTAGTATTGTTTTATACAGTTTTGATATGTTTGTTTTTAAATGTGAGCCGCCCAGAGACCCTTGGATATGGGGTGGGATATAAATATAAATAAATAAAAATCTGCGTATTAATGACACTTCACTCCAAATCTCCTGATGACCTCTCCCAGTGGCTTCGTGTAGATGTTAAATAGCATGGGAGATAAGATAGACCTCGGGGGAGCCATACAAGTGAGTTCCCAGGGTGTCGAATCAGTATCTCTCACAGCCACTATCTGAGATCATCTCTGAAGATAAGAGTGGAACCAATGCCAAGCACTGCCTCCAACTCCTAAACTCCATAGCCTCTCCAAAAGGATACTGTGGTCAATGGTATTAAAAGCCACTGAGAGGTCCAGAAGAGCCAACAGGGTAGCCTTCCCCCTTTCTTTCTCCCAGAGGAGGTCATCAACCAGGGCGACCAAGGCGGTTTCAGTGCCATAACCAGGTCTGAAGCCAGATTGAAATGGGTCTAGATAATCTGCTTCTTCCAAGCATGTCTGCAGTTAAACAGCAATAGCCCTCTCCAGAACCAGGGAATAGTTGTTTAAGTCTTCCAGATCCAGGGAGGTCCTCTTCAGGAGGGGGTGCACCACAGCCTGTTTCAGGGATGGTGGAACCACCCCTCCCTCAGAGGGGTTTTCACTACTTCCTGGATCCACCTGGTCATGCCTTGTCGGCTAGCCTTTATCATCCAGGAGAGACATGGATCTGGAGAGCACATTGTCGGCCGCACCCCCACAAGCAGCTTGTCCACATCCCCAGGCCGCAATAATTGAAACAGATCCAAGCAAACTGGACGAGACAGTTCTCTGGATGCCTCGATCAGACTATGTCCAATTGTGACATCTAATCCCCTACGAATCTGGGTGACTTTATCCTCAAAGTGCTTCACAAATTTGTCACAGCAGATATTACTTGGCCCTGGCTCATGGTTCTTTGAGCTTGATTTTATCAGACCATTTACTACTCTAAAGAGCTCCACTGGATGGCTAATTGAGGATGCAATGGTGGCGGAGAAAAAATCCTTTTTCGCTGCCATCACCGTTACATGGTAGGCATAATAATGTGCTCTAACCTGTGTCCGGTCAGACTCACAGCTGGATTTATGCCACCTGCGCTCTAGCCGTTGACCTTCCTGTTTCATGGCCTGTAGCTTCATGGAATACCTAGGAGCTTTTCAGGCTCTACAAGCATGCCGGGGGCACTTGGGAGCAATCATGTCAATAGCCCTGCTCATCTCCCGATTCCAGAGAGAAACCAAGGCTTCGACAGGAGCGCCAGTCATGCCAACTGGAACTGACCATTGAGATCCACTGTTTTGTCTGTACTGCTTCCCTTATTTGATACATTTTGAGGGAATTAATATTGACTATCACTGCTACATTTTAGAAATGCTCACTATGATGCCTTGGCAGCAGCTTTTCAGTCCACTGTAAACTAGCATTCTTTTCCTCCTCTGTCTCTATGCAGTTACTCAGCTATTGCTGCCAAACTTTCTACTTTACTGCACAGCAACAACAAGCCTTGAGATTTCTATTGATTAATGCTGGAGGAAGAAGTTGGTACAATAAGAAACATCCATTATCACTTATTCAAGACCGTGGGTTTCTTTTTTCTTTTATTTCTCCAGAGTTCAGACCTGGGAATGAACAACCTGAAAAGCTACATACTCTTCCTGAAGTGAAAAATTACATGTCTTAAAGGCCATGTGGCCACTTATCACAGGGGATTCCAGCCTCAATTGTCTCAAGGCCTTTCTGCACTTATCTTTTAATCTGGGTTTACAAGCATCTGGTCTGGATTTTGGGCCTCCTCATCCACACGTTAATGGGAACCAAAGAGGCCCCACCTTCTGTTAATCTAGCTCCATCTGCATAAGAAGGAACCAGATCTGGATTAAGAGGCCCTGAAGCTGTATCTTTTATAGATCCATTTGATCATGTCCACAAGTGGACTATAGGCCATGTTCTGCATCACAGGAAGTTTGCAGAAGTACTAAAAGCCCCCCCTCCCCGGCTCTGAGGCTAGGAACAACAGTGCTGATCCAGCCCTACACTGACAATGCTGATCTGGTCCATAGCTGCAAAGCTTACACAGTACTTCTCTGGCCCACACCTCCAAGCAATCTAGACTGGGGATGCACACAAATATTTATAACATTCAAAATTCTGCCGAATTCTGCTGAATTTGGACATTCAAACTGGAATTGAATGTAATGATATTTATATGCTAACATTTGAATGAATAGGAATGTTTCCAGACATTTGTACGAATAGTTTGGGTTGCTGGAGGCAAGGGTGTAAAAATACCTCTCAAAGGCTTTGTTCACACTAAGTTTTAATCCAGTTTCAGTCCACATTCAGAGGGAGAGAGCTAGAAAATGGTGAAAGAAAGCAGCTTGACACTTTGCTGATGTGTTCTCTCACTCTGAAAGTGGACTGAAGCCAGAGGACTTTTTGCACTACAGCCAAATGGCTGTTATGCATGAAGGCTAGGCCACACTGGGACGCATTCCTCATTCACACCTAGGTAGGTAAGGAACATGGGTATCTGGCCGATCAGAGCTGGCCGGGCCCGCCACTTCGAACCTGGCAGTGATGAAGTAAGTCACATGCACGGGTTCCTGCTAGGCCCCCGCCTGGGTGTGTGTGCCTAGGTGGGCTTCCTGCAAGCTGTAGGTGACCCAATCGGGCCGAAGATCCATCCCGGTACGCTGGCAGATGGGGTGGCCTGATCCAAAGCACGGACAGCTTGGGCCCCGTCTACCAAAAGCGGCAGCTGGGGTGGGGCCCGCAGCTGCTTGGGAAGGAGTGTGAATCCTCTCCCTCCTGTACAGCTGTGGGATGGCCCGCGATGGCCGGGAATGGCTGGGTGTAGAGTGTGATTTTGTGCTCTACACCCAGAATGCGAGTGGGCACCCTGGGCCAGGCTGAGGTCAGAACCGCTAACCCATCAGAGTGAATGCTCCATCCCAGGGCATCCTACTTGTGTTCCAGATGCACTCATGCAAATGGGCCTCAGGTTAAAACTTAGATGTGGACATAGAAAGAGTGTTCACCTCAGCACCAACTTCTTCAGACAATCTCCCTTGCCAGAAACGAAGGTGCAGAAGTGCCCAGCAATTTCTCAGGAAAGACACATCTGTTGATCTGTCTGACCCCAGGAGCCTGCCACTTCCTGCTGAGACACAGGACTTCCATGACTTCACTTCTAGCACTATTGGACAGTAGAAGGGGGATGGGTGGCATGCTGCAACTTTTGCAAGTAGCAGGCGGTGGCTCCAACAACCACAGTGTATGTGGTATGTCATCATTTCAGCTGGAACAGCTCAAGAAAAAAGAAAGTAAAATTCCAAAATGTCGGAAAACACAGGTAACTACTGTAACCCTTACGAACTGTACCTGAGGCCTTTTCGCACTTACCTGAGTAGGCTGCCATGAACTAAGGCTGGTAAACTTCAGGTAAAGGTGGACCACTCGCATTTGCTGGGAGGTAAGCTTCCCCAAACTGTCCATTACCAGCCAGAAATGCAAATGGTCTTTCCCTTTACCAGCCTGCACTGATGCCTCTGAAGCTGGAAGTCCCACCTCCTCGCTGCTGCAATTGGCCCCTCAGACAACGTTGTGAGAGGGGCATGGTTGATTCCTCACCCATGCCGTGATTGAATGCCCCTCTCGTGATTCTATGATCGATTGCCACTCCCAGGATTGGAAGTCCAATCATGGCATGGGTAAGCTAAAGATCATAGCTGCCACCACCACTGCGCCTGTACAGATGTTCCCTGCCCACCAAACCCAGTGAACTGGATGCAGAGCGAGTGGTCACACCACAGGACGCTTCAGGTAAGCTTTAGTGCTCCACACCTAATCAACAATTAGTGAACTTCTAGGGAGGCACGGTCCTATTCACACTTAGGCCTCTGGTATGCAATTAGGCCTGATAATGCCTATAGATTTGGTACAGCTCTGGTACAGAGTATCTGTGCCAGAACTGTCCTAATTAGAGACCTAAGTGCAAATAGGCCCTTGGAGGCTGTAACAGCCTACTCAGAGTGCAGATGGTTTTTACCAGAAGTTCACTAATTGGGTATTTCCGCACATGCTGCCAAGAAACAGATTTAAGAAAATCCGTTTCCTGGCGATCCAACCTCCCGAGCACCCATCCCAAATAGGGACGGATCCTTGGATGCCCCGCGTGTCCACACATGTGCGGGGAGCCTGGATCAGGCGGCCGGATCCCCTGGGTGCTGTGTGGAGGCTGCAGCACCCATTCCAAAGGGCTGCCCCTGGAGCTGACACCAACCCCGGAGCTGTGGGTCTGGAGCATACAGCTTCCGTGTGGATCCAGGCAAAGGGACAGACTGAAGACCTAATTTTTTAGGTCTTCGTTTAGATCCAGTTTTTGGCGGCGAGACCTGATTTAGAGATGGATCTCATGTGCCAAAATGTGGAAGTGGCTGACTCCTAGTGTCCCGAATGAGGTTTCCAGTGCGGAAGGTAAGCGCCAGTGGGTCTTAAATGGGTCTTAAATCTCGCATTAGTCTGGTTTCCATGGCCAGTGCGGAATCACCCATAGATGACTACCATCCTAAGTGCAAATAGAGGCATTTCCGCACTGCATCGCGTTCGAAACGGAACGCGTTCAGGCGGAAAGCTTAAGACAGCTCCGGGCGCTTTCCCCTTTCACACACAGATGCGCCAGAACGCGTGTAAACACGTTCCGGAGCGTCTGTGTGCGAAAGGGGAAAGCGCCCGGAGCTGTCTTAGCCGGCAAACGCCGGCAAGGGGCGCGGAGACAGCCGCGGAGGCAGATCGACAATCAGCTGTTTGACAAACAGCTGATTGTCAAAGCCGCGCGGCGTCGGAGGCGAGCCCGCAGCTGTTCGGGAGACAGAAGCAGGCGCGAACGCTTCTCCTCCCGAACGGCTGCGGGCGGCTCGTCCGCGTTGGAACGCATGTAGAGCACTTTAAAGTGCTCTACATTTCGAACGCGGAAAAGACAGCTGCGGACACGTCGGAACGCAAGCCGCGCGCGGGCAATGTGGATGACGTGTCCGCAGCTGTCTTTTCCGCGTTCCGTTCAGCCCCGTGCGAAAACGTCTTAGGTCTCTGGTTATTGCAGTACCTAGTTATTGTAGTGAGATGCTCAGAGAAAGCAGATTTTCCTTTATTTTCTATTTTTTTTTTTAAAAACCCTCATACATACACTTTCATAATCTTACAACAAAACCTGCACATAACAATTGTTATTTCTATATTACATTGATCTTCACTGTAAGTTTTGCCAGACTTTGATCTTCTACCTGTAAGTTTTCCAGACTTCCATTCCTGCATTTTGCTATTTGTCATTTTGCTTTTCAATATTCTTTGGTGGAGTTTGAATAGTGATGTTGGTCAAAACATACAGAAACAACTTGAAAATAGGCTTATGATACCTTTTTTGTTGTTGCATTATTCCTTAGCTTATCCTTGAGAGGAAATGTGCAACTGTTTCCATGGCAGACAGGAAAACAAATGTACAGTTTTATATTAATAATCTGTTCCTGAATGTCTGTTAGACGATGGCCTCAAATCATCATGCCAGCAAGTGATCTTAGGGTGATTTTGCACCTTCCTTTCACCAGGAAAATGCTTGTGGGCTTTCTCAAGCAGAAGATGAAGTCTTCCAGTATGCTGGGGACTGAATTAAGAGAGCTACTCACACCCATGCCACATGATTGGCTGCTATGGAGACTGAAAAAAATAATGTCCCTGGGCAGGTGCTGGCAACTCTTATTCTGAGGCATTTCCGCACTGAATCGCGTTCCAGACGGAACGCGTTCAGGCGGAAAGCTTAAGACAGCTTCGGGCGCTTTCCCCGTTCACACACAGACGCGCCAGAACGCGTGTAAACGCGTTCCGGAGCGTCTGGGTGCGAATGCTCAAAGCGCCCGAAGCTGCCTTAGCCGGCAAATGCCGGCAAGGGGCGCGCCGGCAGCCGCGGAGGCAGATCGACAATCAGCTGTTTGAGAAACAGCTGATTGTCAAAGCCGCGCGGCGTCGGAGGCGCGCCGGCAGCCGTTCGGGAGACAGAAGCGGCGCGAACGCTTCTTCTCCCGAACGGCTGCGGGCGGCTCGTCCGCGTTGGAACGCGTGTAGAGCACTTCGAAGTGCTCTACATTTCGAACGCGGAAAAGACAGCTGCGGACACGTCGGAACGCAAGCCGCGCGCGGCCAATGCGTATGACGTGTCCTCAGCTGTCTTTTCCGCGTTCCGTTCAGCCCCGTGCGAAAACGTCTCTGATCTGGCAATGTTCTGCTAGGATGGTTGGGCTCCATCTGAGCTGGCTTCCTGTCCACCTGTTTCCCATTTGCCTGGATGAAGATGTGGCTTGGGGCAAGTAACATTTCCACACCTCGGTCAACGAGTAGCATTTGACAGCATATCTCCAGAGCATCTTGGTCTGAGCTCACTTCTTGACATCTGAATGTTTTCCTTGTTGAGTCAAGCACACAGTTCATTGGGAAGAAGCGGGGAAAGCATTTTCAATACATTCACATCAAATATATATTTTGTAATCCTTACGAAGAGCTAATCTGGTTATGGAGAGTTGGCATTTTCAACATTTATTTTCTACAGGAAGAAATACATTGCTGTTTAAAGTTACAGAGGTCTCTGCTTGTTCCTCAGGCTAAACACTGCATGGGAATGACTCAGGGTTTGCAAGGTTTGATCCAAAGAAGATGCATGTGTGTTCTGACATTGTACTAGATAACCATATTATTTGGACTGAGGGGAAAAAAGGAAAATATCAGTTGTTAGCTAGGGCACAACATTGTGAATTAATACCTGAAATTTCAGCAACTGCAACAATACTGTTTTACCCAAATAACAAAGGTGGTATTCTTATTGAATTTCCTACCAGAATTTAACTCCATATGAAACAATGTGAAGTAGGCAGGTATTTGTCTAAGAGGACAATAGGGCAAAACATTTTGTTTCAAGTAGTTAATTGTGCTTAGCTGTTGGAGGCTGCAATATTATGCATCCTGTTGGCTATCAAAAGACCTCATTTTATTCTTCCCACACGAGACCTTAGTTTATCATCAGTGATGCGCAGCTCAGCTTTAGTCTGTTTATTTTATCTGTGCCAAAACACCATTGCAAAATTGTTTGCAACCATGGAGGGGACTTGATATTTTGTCAGCTATTATTAACAAATACCAGAATGGAAATTGGTGATCAGACTTGATAAGAGACCTGATTGTGATATTTACAGCAAGACAATTTTAATGAAATGCCTAATTCACAAACATACATAATTGATTTCTATATTCACATCACTGCAATTAGGAGCTGGTATTTAAAGGGCACACTTCACCCTCTGCACATTTTTAATCACATAGCTCAAGTTTGTTTTTGAGTGAAGGGAAAGGTATTGTGTATTTTTCCTCTTCCCAGATAAACAAATTACCTCCATTTCCACTGCACCATTACAAGCAGCATCTTCTAATATTGTAGGAAAGTTGCATCGCAGTTTGGGGTATCTTGGAGCCTACGTAAACTGTATCAAAGAGGGAGGGGGAACGGAGCAATGGTTCTCTGTAAGGATGTGTACGAATGGTTCTCTTTTTTTCACTCGATTCATTTAGAATTGGATGTAAGAAAATTGGTATTCATTCAAGTTGATCCCCTTCAAATGTAGTAGGATTCTATTCAATATGAATGTATTCTTATGAATTTGTACGGATATCTGATACAAATTCATGTGTATCCAATATGTATCTGAACATATCTGAAATGTATCCACTACGTAATATATATGTATCCGATAATGTATCCCATAACATATCCTCTCTGAAAGCATCAAATCCGCCTTGAATCCACTTTGAATCCACTCTCAAACCATGTCGAATTCATTCTGGGTCCATTGCAGATTTGACTGGTGCAGCCACTTTCCCACCTCCCCATTTCACGAATGTTCCGAAGCTTCATAGGAATGTTCCGAAACATTATGAATGTTTCATAACTTTCATATGAAGCTTCGGAGCATTTGTGAAATGGGGAGGTGGAAAAGCTTTTGCCCATCCTCCTTCTAGACACCAGCAGATGTCAGCCATGTGGTTATAACCTTTGTCAGTGAATGGCTGTGGTATTACTCCAGTAGTCTTCTGCTGTTGCATGGGCTCTAAGGAGTAGCCTTGGAGACCCCATCATCTGCAGTTCCCCCTTTATCCCCAGGTTAATTCTCTCAGCTGTGACTTGTATCTTGTCCCTGTGACGATGCTGCTCAAATCTCACATGGACTCACTATTTCAGCCCATTTTCCTTTTTATACAGATGTTCCTTAGTTCTTAGTTTAGTCACAATTTTACCTTTGACCCGACCCCTCCCTCTTGCCCTCATATCTCAGGTTTCAACCATCACCATTCTCCTATTCAGTTTTCATTGTGGCCCAGTATTGTACTTGTGACATAAAGCTTTGGAGGCAACTTGTGAGAGAAATTATGGAGGGAAAACCAATCAACTATACAATCCATATACTACAGAGGAGGGAAAACAGTCATAGTAATTCATGTATTATACACACAAAATAACCAAACATTCGTATTTATCTACCAGGAATATATAGCTCGATCCTAGAATCATCCTGCATATGTGAGCACCAGAAAACATACTTTTTTTTCTTTAAAAAAAGGACATGTGGAAATATTATGGCCTAGTTAAATTATTGCCCATTCTCTGAAAATGGTAGAAAGCATTATTAAACAAATTTCATGAATCATAAAGCATCCCTTGCCAAAGAAGAATCAACATGGCTTCTGAAAAGGTAAATTATAATTAACTGTCTTGCCAAGTTTTTTTTTTGGGGGGGGGGACCTATGGAGCTATTTGTTCATCAAAACAAAGTTTGATAGATGATTACTCATACGTTTTCGTATTTTGAAATGTTTCTTCATTATACATTCTATCTATTATATGGATAATGAAGATAGATGTACACATTCACGGATAATACATCTATCAGTGATTATGAGTAATAAAAGTTAGATGGAACCTTTGGGCTTTGTGGAAGTAAAATAGACAGGAATCATATCCTGTTTATTACTGAGTATCCAGATGTTGGATACAAGCAGGGGACATCTGATGATTTAATGCCATCCTTGACCACTACTGGAAAGAGAATACTGAGCTAGATGTTACTTCATTTTTATTGGTAGGTACTTTTATTCCATTGATAACTATGGTGATTGTCACTACACATGGGTACATAAAGGCACAGAGTTTTGCAATCTATACATCTGGCTTCAAAGTGTCTTATTTTATTCTTAATAACATGCTTTTAATTATATTGCGATGCATTCCTATTGTGAGCCTGGCAGAGAACCTTTGGTTATTGGGCTGCAATAAAAATTCATCTAATAACTTATAAATAATAAATAATTCTGATTCAGTTTCATTTTGACAGGGGTGTTTAATTTTCTTTCTTTCCTAACATTTTTGATGGGAGTGATTACTCAATTTGGTGCTTTAGATCTCTGAAAGACTTTCTTAATTCCCCCCCCCCCAAAGCATTTGTTTTCCTCTGAAAAGAAATTACATCATTTGACTTAGAAAGAGATGAATAATTCAGATGCCTTGAATGGAAAATGAAAATCAGGCAGGCAATAAGTTAGCAGTGTTCATGTTTTGCTGATCATATGAGTTTTTGTATGAAATGCTTTCTCATCAACTGACAAAAATGTTAATGCGTTAAAATATCTATGTGGTTCCATCAGACTTATTTTACTTAGTGAGAGATGTAAAACCAATTCCATCATGTCCCTTTCAAGAATATTGAAATTACTAGTTGCTCTTTGTACAATAATACAAAGTTATTTCCCCTGCATCCTGCCTACCCTTGCAGTCTCTTCTAGTCTTTTACATAGGCTCCTTAACTTGCCTTACTGTTTCCAGTCACCATGACTTGTTGACTGATAGGCCCCTTCTATGTTGTGAACCAGTTTGGTCTAGTGGTTAGGGAGATGGACTCTTATCTAGGAATCCCTGGTTTGATTACGCCCTCCCCCAGGAAGCCAGCTTGGTGACAGCTCTCTTCTGAGCTCTCACAGCCCCACCTACTTCCAGGTTGTCTGTTGGGGGCAGAAAAACAGAAAGCTTTTTCAGCCACTTTGAGTCCCCTTAAATAGATGAGAAAAGAAGCCTAGAAAAGCCAACTCTTCTTCTTCTTCTTCTTCTTCTTCTTCTTCTTCTTCTTCTTCTTCTTTTTCTTCTTCTTCTTCTTCTTCTTCATTATTTTGGATTATATTGCAGAATAGGAGTCCACACCATCTGTATACTGGTGCAGACTACAGGAACCTGCCAAAATATGCACCAGCATGCAGATGGTGAGGCTTCTATTCCAAAATATAATCCAGAATATGGCCCAATGCAGAAATGGACACAGAACAATTCTTCACTGGCTGGTATACCAAAACAGCAAGCATCCGAGGAGCCTCCCTTCCACAGAAGCTGGTGTGGTCTAAGACTGTGGTCACACTTAAGGTTTAATCCAGCTTCAGTCCACTTTCAGAGTGAGAGAATACGCCAGTAAAGTGACAAGCTGTTTTCTTTCAGTGTTAAATAACTCAGACAGTTCACCTTTGAGATAGATAATATGGAAAGAAAATTACTGGTCACTTTGCTGATGTGTTCTCCTGCTTTGAAGGTGGACTGAAGCTGGATTAAACCTTAGGTGTGACCACAGGCTAAGAGAGTCCCTGGTTGAGGCCCTCTCTTAGATTACATAGCATCATGGAGAAGTAAAGCTGCTATGATGCTTGTTGGTCCGGTATGCCAGCCAGTGCAGAATTGCACATAGATCCAAATTGACTTTATATCTTGAATGTAATAGAATATCTGGGGGATGTTTGGTAGCTTCAGAGCTCAGAATCCACAGGTTTCTTTCTTTTCTCTGAGGTAAAAGATGCATAGCAGGTCAAAGTCTCTTCCTGAGATCCTGGAAGCCTCTAATCAGTGTGAGGAGATGTCTTACTGAATTTTTCAGATTTTTAAAAATAAATTTTATTTCAATAAAATAAAAAAAATTGCAAAACGGTGTACAGAACATTTCACACTATTTGTGGCTCAGGATCTAAACTGTCTGGCACAAGAAGATGAAGGCAAAGTTTCCCATCTGTGCTTGCTTTGTCTTCTACAATACTGATCAGTAGAGTGCAAGGCAAGTAACAAAATGACAAGACGGAGCAGATAATAAATACTGGGAAAGGGAGAAACTGAAGAAACACATAGACTCCCATCCTCATTCTATCTCTTAGCAGTCCTTTGTTATCATCCTGCAATAAGACTGTGAAATAATACAGTATGTTGGGAGGGGGTGGAAATAATCATGTAACCTCCTGCAAACTCAAGATATGAAGAAATGCAGGAAATGGGCTATGGTTGAAATTCACAGTATTAGCATAATTGATAAAGTTATGGTATATTGAATACAATTTGCTGGGAATTTTAATGCTTTGTGTTCTCATATAGCAAGTAATTCTTTTTTTCTGCTATGGAAACTGTCTGTATATAAGTACACTCTAGGATCTGGAATTAAGGCCCAGTGCAGAATACTATTTGTACAGCCTTGGTTCTTTCTTCCTTAAAATTTAGTTGAATACTTCTGAATGCACAGCCAGACTACACAGCAAGATTGATGTAAATCTCTGTTTCTCACACTGCTACATTAATTGAATTATGTTAAACAGTTGATATAAATTACATACACACAACAATGGGCTTTGATGTGACACTGTAAAGTTCTGTTCTTTATTTATTAGGTGATGCTGATCTCTAGAATTCCTCTTTGTCCACCACCTTTTCCTGGAGAGCTGTCCAAACTATTTTCAGAATAACCTTGTGAAATCGGTTGTCTAATGTTTGAGGAGTGTAACATGGCAAAACCCCTCAGATGACTCATAAATTCTAACATGGGCTTATTTTGTTTGATTTTCTTGGAGAACTCACACTTTTCCTGTGGTAATAATAAATAAATTCAATTGCCATGGGGAAAAGGTTTAACTTTCATTTACATTTTTGGGATATATTTTTGCTCCAGGCTATCTGGAAAGCTGATTATTCTAATTCTACAGTCCTGTAAATGTAAGGCATGCTCAGAAACTTTTATTGTTGCTAACCCTACAAAGAACAAGCTCATTACAAGAGCTACAACAGTTCTGATTTGGACGTCTACCTGACAACAGAAGTTAGCGTGACTTTGTGACAGGTTATTTTTCTTCCTTCTGTTTTACTGTTTTTTTTATCCTTGCTTTGCAAGATATCTGTTATTTATTCTGCAGATCTTTCCAGTCTCCAGACAGAAAGGGAAGTAGGAATTTGCTGGATTCCTCTGGGGGTCAGGTACCTCATAGATGGCTAATTTCTTTTCAAACTTTCCTGCTCCGCAGGGCAATTGTCTTATCTCAGCAGAGTCTGAAGCCTTTGAACCCTCCTGCTATCAATATTTTTTTTAAAAAAACTTTTGCATCTTGTTAATTCTTCCAGAGCAAGTTAACACTTCCCTGGTTTTCTCTTTAAGGTTTTCTCCACAGAGATGGAATTAAAATCCTCAGGGGGGTATTTCTTATTCTGATTTTCTAGTATCTTTTAAACACATTCTCATAAGGGGGTAGAAATCTAACCAAGGAATGAATAATCCAAGAGTTTGTGGTTTTTTGCACATTCTCATATATGGGTTAGAAATCTAACTCAGGAGTAACTCTTTCTACAAAAATGAACAAATATCATGAAACAGACAATGGAACCTTGCATTGATAATCTTTAACTTTTTTCTTTTTCTCAATGACTCACTGGCTGCATTCCCATTACAAGCTTAATGCGGTTTCCCTAAACCAAAATAATAGGACTGGATGCAAACACGAATTTGCCTGATCCCATTACTTTCAACTTAATCGCGTTCGATCCAGATTCTGAGGCTCTTTCATGGCGTACATGACTCGGGCAGGGGGAATCAAGTGGCTACTTTCTAAAAGCCACATTTTGGGGCTGCCCTGCCCTCTTCCTCCTGGCGTGAATGCGCCACACATAAGGGACCCCTTCAGGGAGCCTAGCTGGGTGACGGGGTGGCTGCCGCTTGCGTGGATGGAGGAAAAATGGCACCGGGCAGCCAGCAATTATTTCCCCTCCTCTCCCCATTGCCCAGGGCACACAGCAGCAGCGGCAACTCAAGCCCCCTTCACCCACTCACCGCCACAGCCTTAAAAACATTCACACATCTCCCAGAACCTGCAGCTGCTTTCCTTTCTTTTTCCTTTCTAAAGGTCAGAACTTTCGGAATTGCACAAATTTGCAACATTGTTATTAGGTGTGAAGTGGGTGGATTGCTACAGTGTAGCAGCTGCTGTAAGTGGCGGATTTTTACAGTAAAATCACTATTTTTGGAAACAAGCTATTGGGGGAGGAAAACCCTAAACATGGATTCTCATCCCTTAAAACGGTAGGGTCCCCACAGTAAAAAATGTAACACGTATCAAGCGCACGATCCGGAGTGAGACCTGTTGGAATAAGGGTTAACATTTATAATGCTTTGGGGTGATTTAACACACGGAAAGCGTGTTAAACCAAAGTGACGTGGGGTCTGCGAGGATTGAAACCGTATTGAATTCGAAATAAGCTTGCCGTGGGGATTCACCCTTTGTGTGTGATAGCGTAAAGGAGGAGAGAAACTAGACTCCAATTTTCAGCAAGGAATTGCTTTGTGGTTGGAAGGACAGGTGTTTGCTCCTAGCAAATGGGCAGCCTTGGCAGAGGAGAAGAAGGAAGGGAGAATTCCTCCGTCTCTCTAACTCTTGTTTTGAACCTGTGCAGTAACTACAGGTAATCAATTCTCCCTTCTCCTCCCACCTGCTTTATCTCTCCCCTCCCATCCCCTCGCTGCTTTCAGTGAATCCAGAGAGAGTTTGATTTTAAAGACAGCCATCGGACTTTGCCCTTTTGCACTGAGCTGATGGTGTGCAAAGCTCGTGCCCACTTTGTCCCCAGTCCTCCCTGGTTCCCTTCCCCTTCCTTTTTTCACTCTGAAGCTGGATTAAAACTTAGGTGTGAATGCAGCCTAAATTTCTGGAAGGAAGGGAGGGAGGGAGGGAGGGAGGGAGGGAGGATAGGTAGCTTTGATAGAACTAATTCAGCATGCAGATTACCTTTGCTCAGGTTTCCTCTTCTAGGTAACTGTTAAAGGTGAATGAATGCTTTCCTTTTGTTCACCTAGCCATACTGCAACAGTGTGCATATATTATCTCCAGTTCCAGTGAGCTACCTTCAGAGTTCTCTGTAATGTGTAAGAAGTCCAGAAGCCCTGAAAGCTCAGTAGATGCTATAGCTTGGAAGGGCAAACTGGGAAAATACCAGGAAAATGGAACTGCACTAATTTCTCTGCAGATAAACATTCCAACTACTGCTATCTGTCTTTCCACCTTTTTATATTGTTGACCTTCTCCCTCTGAAAATCTAGCAGAGGGCATAAGCATGATTGTACTTCTAGGGACAGCAGAGGCAGGCGCCTTGCCTTAGAATGCTTCCAAACTGGTATCTGAATAAACCATGAAGAATAGGGGGAAAATCCATTGTGGAAGGTTGCCTGGAATCCTGCATGAAAATTCTTTGGCTGCTGTGAATGTATGAACATTTTATAACGTTGGTGCAGGTGTCTGGAAGCAGTTACAAGTCAAACTACAAAAGAGGTTTTTGAAGCAGAATTTTATCAGGTTCTGCCAGTGAAGAAGCAATTTTGTTTGTCTGTCTTGATCTGTTACTACTTTTTCATGACACAAAAATTCAGCTCCAGGCACTGTTACCTAGTACAAAGTTTCCTTAATTCTGTTTTTGTCCTCTCTCACACTGGAAGAAAACATGATTTCTAGCAAAAACTAAAATAAAAAAATTGCAAAAATGTTGAGCACTTCCCAGATACTTAACTTCAACTGTTAACTGAACTGCTCCCTGTCTTTCCCATGATTTTATTTCTTTTTAACCAACACATAGTATTTATTTATTTATTTTGCCAGTGGTTGGGCTTGGGTATTCCTGCACAAAAATAAATGTCTCCTCTCATGGCCATATTCCCTATAGGTCATCCAACCCGCTTATGAGGAAAGGGGTCTCATCTCTTATGGGGAAAGTTGGTTGGAAGTGTCTCTTCCAGAAGAGGCATCCTTGGACCAGGAAGTACCTGGGGGAGTGCATTATCTGAGCTTCAGGCCACTCTCCTATGTGAGCAGAAATTTAAGTGCTTAGGAAGGCCTAGGTTCTCTGAGGTGTGGCAGGGCTGGCACTACATTCTTCTGACTAAATTAGTGCCTGGTTCGGTTCCCCCTAAAATTAGGCCATGTGTCCTCTTACCTGTTGGAGGTACCCCATCTTCTGCTACCCCGTCCCCATTCTTGCAGACATGGCACCTCATGGTGATCATTCATAGAATCATAGAATCATAGAATGGTAGAGTTGGAGGGGACCTCCTGGGTCATCGAGTCCAACCCCCTGCTCAAGGCAGGATCTCCTAAACCATCTCAGACAGATGGCTGTCCAGTCTCTGCTTGAAGACCTCCATCGAAGGGGAACCAACCACCTCCCGTGGCAGCCTGTTCCACTGGTTGATCACTCTTACTGTTAGAAATTTTTTCCTAACATCTAAACTAAATCTTTTCCCCTGCAGTTTCACCCCATTGTTTCTAGTCCTTCCTTGAGAGAGTGAGAACAGGGCTGATCCCTCTGCCTTGTGACAACCCTTGAGGTATTTGTAGACAGCTATCATGTCTCCTCTCAGTCTTCTTTTTGGTAGACTAAACATTCCTAGTTCCTTAAACCGTTCCTCATAGGACATGGTTTGCAGACCGTTCACCATCTTGGTAGCTCTCCTTTGAACCTGCTCCAGCTTGTCAGTGTCTTTTTTAAACTGGGGTGACCAGAACTGGACACAGTACTCCAGATGAGGTCTGACCAAGGTAGAGTAGAGGGGGATAATAACTTCACGTGATCTGGACTCTATGCTTCTCCTAATACACCCCAGGATTGCATTTGCCTTTTTTGCAGCTGCCTCACACTGTTGACTCATGTTCAGTTGATGATCTACCAGGACACCCAAGTCTTTTTCACATGTGCTGCTGCTCAGCTGAATTCCTCCCATTGTATATGTGCTTTTTTCATTTTTCTTGCCCAGGTGCAGAACCTTGCATTTTTCTTTGTTAAATACCATTTTATTAGTTGCAGCCCATTGTTCGAGTTTCTCTAAATCTTTTTGAATCCTCTCTCTCTCTTCTCTGGTGTTTGCAATCCCCCCTAGCTTTGTGTCATCAGCAAATTTGATCAGTTTCCCTTCAACTCCCTCGTCCAGATCGTTTATAAAAACATTAAACATAACTGGGCCCAGGACAGAACCTTGTGGTACTCCACTTGACACTACCTTCCATTTGGATGTGCAGCCATTTAAAGCCACTCTTTGAGTACGATTACTAAGCCAGTTTTGAACCCACCTTATAGTTGCCTTGTCAAACCCATATTTGATCAATTTTTCAATGAGGATCGCATGAGATACTTTGTCAAATGCTTTGCTGAAATCAAGAAATACTACGTCTACTGCATTTCCTTGATCAACCCATTCAGTGATTTTGTCATAAAATGAAATCAAGTTAGTCTGACACGACTTGTTTGATAGAAACCCATGTTGACTACTGTTAATTATTGAATTCCTATCCAAATGCTGACATATGTGTTGTTTAATAATTTGTTCGAGAATCTTTCCTGGTATTGAAGTCAGGCTAACAGGCCTGTAGTTCCCTGGGTCTACCTTCTTCCCTTTTTTGAAGATAGGAACAACGTTTGCCCTTCTCCAATCGTCTGGGACTTCTCCTGTTCTCCATGACTTCTCAAAGATTACAGCAAGTGGTTCAGCAATTGCCTCTGCTAATTCCTTCAGTACCCTAGGATGTAATCCATCTGGACCCGGGGACTTAAATTCGTTTAAGTTAGCTAAGCGTTCCCTTACTCTCTCAGTGTTGATTTTGTGTCTTGATTCTCCTAGTCCTTCATCAGTACAGTGAAGGACTGTTGCATGTACATTATCCCTCTTGGAAAAAACAGATGCAAAATAGGAGTTCAGAATCTCTGCCTTCTCAAGATCACTTTCGATCACTTCTCCATTCTCTCCCTGCAGACTTCCCAAAACCACTTTGACTTTTCTTTTGCTGTTGACATATCCCCAAAACCCTTTTTTATTGTTTTTAGTCTCTCTTGCAAGCCTCAGTTCATTTTTAGCTTTAGCTTTTCTGATACTTGCCCTGCAGATTGTACTGATTTCATTATATTCCTCCTTAGATATGTATCCCTCCTTCCATTTCTTAAACATTTCTTTTTTCTTTTTTATCAAGATTTTAAGTTCTAGGTTTATCCACCCTGGTCTCTTTAGATGTTTTCCATTCTTCCTTCTTTGAGGAATTGTTAATGATTGCGCTTCTAATATAGCATTTCTCAAAATATCCCATCCTTCTTGGACATTTCTATCCTTTAGTACATTTAACCATTTGATCCCTCCTAACCTCCTCCGGAGTCCATCAAAATCCGCCCTTCTGAAGTCCAACTTTGAAGTCTGAGTCCTCTCATGCTTTCCTTCCCTTATTATCCAGAATTCAAGGGTAACATGATCGCTGCCTCCCAATGCCCCAGAAACTCTGATATCCTCCACCATTTCCTCTCTGTTGGTAAGAATTAGATCAAGGATAGCCAATCCTCTTGTTTCCTCCACCACCTTTTGGTACATGAAATTGTCAGCGAGAGAGGATAAGAACTTATTAGACTTGTGACTTTTTCCTGAGCGAGATTCCCAACAAATGTCTGGGTAGTTAAAGTCTCCCAAAATCACTATGTCATGCTTTCGTGAAAGTTTAGCCATCTGGTCTAGGAAGAGGTCATCCATATCTTCTCTTTGTCCAGGGGGCCTGTAATAGACTCCTACAATGATATCCTTTCTGTTGCTCTCTCCTTGAATTCTTACCTATACCGATTCTACTGAGCTTCCACTCTCTGAAACTTGAACCTCTGAGGAGACAATTTCTTTTTTAACATACAGCGCAACACCCCCTCCTCTTTTGTTAAGTCTGTTTCGCAGAAACAAGTTGTAGCCTTCAATGTTTGTGTTCCATTCATGTGTGTTATCCCACCAGGTTTCCGTAATACCTATGACATCATATTTATCTACCTGGGTCAGGATCTCCAGCTCCCCTTTTTTATTTCTCATGCTTTGGGCATTGGTGTAGAGGCATTTTAGTTTGTAATTGATATCTATTGCGAGCTTGCCTCCTCTGTTTTCCTTACAAAATATATGCGTTTGTTCATTGGTACTATTTCTGGGAGTAAGAATATCGCCTGGTTTGATTGACTGAGTATTTTTGCTTGACTTTTTGTTACCCTTCCCCTTTTGTTTTAGTTTAAAGCTCTCCTAATAACCGAAGCAAGGCGCTTCCCGAATACATTCTTTCCTGTCCCTGTAAGGTGCAACCCATCTCTTGCAAGGAGTTCGTCATATAGGTAGTTTTCTCCATGGTTCAGAAATCCAAATCCTTGCTGCCGGCACCACCGACGTAGCCACTTGTTCACCTCAAGAATCCTATCCCTTCTACTTTTATCGTGACCATCCACCGGAAGGATAGATGAAAAGACTACTTGTGCTCCCAGTTCCTTTACTTTTCTGCCAAGGTCTTCAAAGTCTCTGTAGATGTTTTCAAAGTGCTTTTTTGCCGTATCATTTGTGCCCACATGTATGAGTAATAATGGGTAGTAGTCTGTAGGTCTGAATAGCCTCGATATGCTATCAGTTACATCTTTGATCCGGGCCCCTGGGAGACAGCACACCTCTCGTGAGTTTCTGTCAGGTCTGCAGATAGTTGCCTCTGTTCCTCTTAAAAGTGAATCTCCCATGACCACTACTCTCCTCTTTTTCTTTGCATTACCATTTCTTCCTCTCCATTCCAGAGATTTCTCAGTGCCTATTGGAGTAATATTTGTGGACCTTGTCGTCGACTCTTCAGATGTGTTGTTCTCCTGACTGAGTATATGGAACTGGTTGTTTAATTGCAAGGGTGCCGAATGTCTCCTTTTCTTCCTGCTACTTTGGGTCACATGCTTCCATAACTCAGTTTCTGCAAGTACAGAACGATGTTCTTCTATCCCTTCATTTTGAAGTGTTTCTTCCATGCTGTCGAGGAAGTTCTCTTCTTCTCTAATCTGCTTCAGTGTCTTGACTTTCTCTTCTAGACTTTTAACCCTTTCCTCCAGGAGAGCCACAAGCTTGCGTTTGTGGCAGGTAAAATGTGGCATCTGTTGTGGTAAGGTCATAAACATGCCGCATACATTGCACGTGACAATACAGGTGTTCTCGCCTTCCATATTGCTTTGAGGGTAAGGATTTTAAAGATGTGATGCTATGGTATGAATGATTTTTTTTTTATCCCACAACTTTTTTTTTGTTTTTTTTTTTATTATTATTTCGCACGCCGTCAGGCGCTTGGGCCATTTCTATTTAAGCCCTGCTGAGCAGAGTAACTCCTCCTCCCTGAGGGTGTGGCTAATTCCTATTGGTCCGCTGCTCTGATTGGTCTGAGAAAGCTTCTACCTCACGCCGTGCGCTCTAAGAAAAACTTCCTGTTTCTATCTCACGCCGTGTGCTCTGAGAAAAACTTCCTGTTTCTATCTCACGCCGTGTGCTCTGAGAAAAACTTCCTGTTTCTATCTCACGCCGTGTGCTCTGAGAAAAACTTCCTGTTTCTATCTCACGCCGTGTGCTCTGAGAAAAACTTCCTGTTTCTATCTCACGCCGTGTGCTCTGAGAAAAACTTCCTGTTTCTATCTCACGCCGTGTGCTCTGAGAAAAACTTCCTGTTTCTATCTCACGCCGTGTGCTCTGAGAAAAACTTCCTGTTTCTATCTCTCGCCGTGTGCTCTGAGAAAAACTTCCTGTTTCTATCTCTCGCCGTGTGCTCTGAGAAAAGCTCAACCCCTTTGTTGGCATACAAGGTGTTTTTCCTGCCCTGCACAGGGGCACCATGGGAAATGTCAGCTCTGAAATGAATATGTGGACGGTGCTATGGATGGGGGCACCTTCACCATTCTCTCCCGGGGTAGAGACGCAGTATGACCTTGTAGGAATGGGAGAATATGATACCAATTCTGCTGTTTCTCTGGAACTTTTTTCTTCTACTTTAATTCCCAAACCAACAGTACAAGAAGGAAGGAGGGGAAGATGTCTTCCCCATCCCTTCTGTCACACAGTTTTAACATGTGGACTTTATTGGGTCCAAGGGGGGGGGGGGAAACTAGCAGGACTTCTGTTTTCTGGCAAAAGTACAAGGCCCCCACATCTGCATATAACCTTAGCTAAATAACAGCTTCCCCAGCGTGTAAGATTAAAAAAATGAGCAGTTTTCTAAATCTGATTAAAGGATTTTATTTAGGGAACCATAGATCACTGTTGCCCATTCAAATGCAAAGTTCATAATACTGATTATTATCTTTAAGATCATTACCCTGGCATAATCGTATTGGTCTTTCTTGGATTATTTTTGATGCTGCCAACTCTAGAAAAGGTAATTTTTAAAAATCAAGGATGTTGTGATGGACATGGGTAGGGATCTGTGGGGCAGAAAGAGAGGCAGTATGATTTCCAGTTAGGGCTCTCTGTCCCATGGTTCCTAACTCACAGGCTATCACTGTTGGGTCAAGATTAGGAACTCCTCTTGGTCTAGGAATTGCCAGTTTGGTCTACCGGTTAGGGAGTCAGACTCTTATCTGGGAATACCGGCTTTGTCAGCCACTTTGAGTCCATTCAATGGGTGAGAAAAGTGGGGTAGAAAAGCCTTCTTCTTCTTCTTCTTCTTCTTCTTCTTCTTCTTCTTCTTCTTCTTCTTCTTCTTCTTCTTCTTCTTCTTCTTCTTCTTCTTCTTCTTCTTCTTCTTCATGTTGGTGTGGTTAGGTTGGAGGTTCCTAGTTTTGAATTGGACTGAGGGAGAGCCCCGTGGTTTTGACTATGTTCAGCATTAGCAGAATATAACTGTGGTCATTTTTGGGCAGGGCTGTTCCCTAAATAGTACAACTGAAATGAATGGTTCAGGTAAGGATGGGAAGGATTAAAAGTAGACCTAAGCCTTGTTTTGTGGCAGATGGCACTTAAGAATAATGACACCCTTGAGCTGAGTTTAATTTCTAGTGATAAACTAGAAACATTTGAGCAATGACCTTAATGAAGATCTGGAAGTGGTCTGCCATTGTTTTCTTCCAGGATATGCTAAAGATTGAACCTGAGTCTGTGTATAGGCAAAATAGGTACTCTACCACCGAGGAGATAAACAACTAGGCTGGAATACTTCTGCAGACTGCTCTGGTAGAGAAATGGGCAGGATGCTCCTAAAGGCCATTTGCAGGGATTTGAAAGCAGTTGAAGGTTTTGCCTTTGCCTTTTGCTTGAGCATGCCCAGAAGTAATTGATGGGCAACTGTGTGAGAAAGGAGGCTTTTTCGCACTACACCCATTCCATTTGGAACGGGTGTAGTACAGGTGGCCTAAGTAACTTCGGAATGCTTTCACCATTCACACACAGGAAGGCAGGAACACGTGTAAACGCGTTCCTGCATGCCTGTGTGCGAATGCTGAAAGTGTCCCGAAGTTACTTAGCCGGGAAAGGCCGGCCAGGGGCGGGGATACGACTGGCGAGGCTGCCTCCAATTGGGTGTGAGCACCCAAGGGGCGGGCAGCGCCGTCAGGCTGCTTGCCCCACTTACCCCGCTTCGTGCTGGCTCTACGGGCCCCAATCAGGCCCGTGCAGCTGGCACAAAGGTGCCCAGGCATCCGGGACAAGCTCCTTATGGGGCAGGAGCCCTTCGGAGATCGGAGCCCCTGGCTCCGGTCTCCAAAGGCTTCGCCCCGACCCTGATCAAGCCCAGATGCAGGAAGTAGGCACCTGGATTTAGGCACTTACACTGCGCAGATCACCCCCCCCACCCCCCGCATGCACCCCCACCGCCTGCACCCACCCACTCCCCGCACCCATCCACCCCCGCACCCATCCCCGACCGCGATCACACCCATCTTCAGTGTCTACCCCCCCAAGATGATTCTCCCCCCCAGGGCCCGGGGACAACGCGCGCGCACAACACAGGTCCTACCTGCTCGGTGCCAAGTTCACGTGAACTCATTGGAAGTCCGGGAAGGTAGGTTCGTGCGCGCGCGCACCATCCGGAAGCCCGGGGTGGGGGTGGGTGGGCTTCTGGCCCCCCTCCCCTCCGAGCCCCCGATCTGGGCGCGAGAAGGATTCCCTTTGCTCCTGGTTCCACTTTGGAACCGGAGTAAAGCCTTCTCCAGGCCAGATCGCGGGGGGGAGGGGCGTGGGTTCTCCGTCCCTCCTGCTCCTGGTGGGCACCGGGGGTGCCCTCCTGGAGCAGGGGGGCACCCCCCTCCCCTCCAAGCCTGCGATTTGTCAGGGAGAAGGAAACTTTTAGTCCCAGTTGCACTTTGGAACCGGAGTAAAGCATTCTCCAGGCCAGATCGCGGGGGGAGAGGGGCGTGAGGGCTCCGTCCCTCCTGCTCCTAGTGGGCACTCGAGGTGCCCACCTGGAGCAGGGGGAGGGCAACCACCCCTCCCCTCCAAGCCTGCGATCTGTCAGGGAGAAGGAAACTTTTAGTCCCGGTTGCACTTTGGAACCCGACACGGCGATCTGGTGGGGGAGGGGGAGGGTGAAGACATGAACTGCTCGTCCAATAGGGGGCCACGGCACGCGCACATTGAGTGTGTTCCCGGCATCCTTGGCTCAGTACGAGCCCGGGCACCGAGCAGGTAGGATCTGCGTTGTGCGTGCGCGCGTCGTCCCCGGGCTCTGGGGGGGGGGAGAATCATCTTGGGGGAGTAGACACCTACATCGAGGCACCTACATCCCGAAGATGGGTGCGATCGCGGTCAGGGTTGGGTGCGGGGGGTGGATGGGTGTTGTGAGTGGGTGGGTGCGGGTGGTGGGGGTGCATGCGGGGGGTGGAGGGTGATCTGCATGGCGTAGGCACCTAGATCCAGGCACCTACACCCCGCAGATGGGCGCAATCGGGGTCGGGGCGAAGCCTTCTTAGAGGGAACCCATGTGGGTTCTGTCTAAGAAGGGGTCCCTCAGCCCCTCACCCCCAGCCAGCCTGAGATCGGCCTCCTCCCACCCCGGAAAGGGGTGAGAGGAAGCCAATCCTTGTGGCTCCCTGACTCTGGCAGCTGCAATGCACCTGCCGGGCCGGGGAAGAGCCACATCCCTGCGCGTGAGGCTGCTGGCAACGTTGCCCGGCTGGCGATCGCGCGGGGCGCGCCGGCCCTAGTAGATGGCAGAGTGGACCCACCGAATCGTGGGTCCACTCTGCCATCTACCAGCGTCAGTGACCCTGGTAGGTAGGACAGGTGACTCACGAATTGGTGGGTTCCCTGTCTCATCTACTGGCATCGGCGCACCTGCACTATCGGCAGCCCGGCAAGGCTGGTGATCAGCGCACCTCAAGCCAGCTGTGAGGCCGATTTTCAGCCAATGCTGGCGCTGGGGGTGTCCCCATGGCTGTCAGGGAGAGAAGCATGTGCTTCTCTCCTGGAATGGCCTGGGACGCTTGGAACGCGCACCGGCAGATGCAGAGCACTTTAAAGTGCTCTACTGTACATCTCAAACGCACGGAAGACAGCCCGGGACGAGCTGGGATGCAAACCCGGCCGCGGCAATGCGAGTGCCACATTCTGAGCTGTTTTCCGCGCATTCCAAAAGCCCGTGTGTGAAAAGGCCTAGGATGTTAGATTAGAAGACTGTGGCCTGATCCAGCAAGGATCCTCTTATGTTTTTACATTCATGATAAAAAAAAATCAGGCAGGACCGGTATGGCTTAAATATAATCTCTGGAGCCTTCTGAACAGAGCTGTGTATGATGAGCTGACTATTAAGCTGAGGATAAAGAAAGCATGAGTTAAGTTTTTAAAAGTTTTTTATTTTATTCACCTCCAGGGAAGTTTTGTTGCATTCAACAGTCCCAGAGTTTAGATCATTCTCATATTTCCCAGTTTCCTTTGGGTTAAAAGAGATACCACCATACAGAAGTAAACCTGTTGGGATAACAACTGAGATCACACACTTCTCCGTTGTCTCCCCCGCCCCTTGAAATGAATTATGAAAACCATGTTTTAACTTCATTAGATGGATCCCTAGGAGAGGAATGCTGATGTTTTCTTCAGCTCAAAAGGGAAAATAAATAAATAAATCATGAATTGTTTACAGAAGAGAGAATCTAGTCCATGAAATATTCTAGAAACTTATAGTAGGCCGATTTTCTATTAATTCTACAGGCAGCATTCAGGAGCAAAGCAGTAAAACAGAAAAGCTCAAGAAATAGGTTTCTGATCTAGGAATTGTTTTAGTGTATTTTTAGTGGAATCAAGATACTGACGTTCCTGAAATGCTGTTTTTGAAATCTCTGTGGAGATCCTAGATGTAAAATATGAATTATTCCTTAGGTGTATTTAGACCAGATACATGTATGTATATTTCTGATGTATATAAACAGCCTTTTTTTTTCATTAGGAATCACTGAGACATTTGCTGTGTTGGAAGAAAGCACTTTAGATCAATAGAAATGGTAAGATGAAATGACAATTGAACAATAATTAGAGCATAATGAACTGGACCCTGGAAACACTCTACAGCATACAACTTTCCTGCTATCTTTTATTTTCTCTCTGTATTTGTGCACATGACAGTGGAAATCGTTAATTTTTTTCTTTTGTGCTTCTGTCACATTGAATAATAACTCAGGAATAGCTGAGCTAATGTTTCTGTCAAAGAATTTGCTTGTTTTAGTAAAAAGAGCACTCAGGGTGGCTTACATTTAAATTTTTTAAAAAGAATGGTATATCATAAAGCAAATTAGGCAGCAATATGGTAAACAAAAACAAAAGAAATAACTCTTAAAACTGATAAGTGAAGAATTAAACACCTTAAAAGAAATTCTGAGGCAGGATCTGCCCAATAAGTAAAAGTCACCTGGGAAAAGCCTCAGGGGTGTGGAAAGTGCATGTCCCTGTCTGTATACACTCATTTACTGCACCATCAGGCTTGGAACCCACCTCAGAGGCTGTGATCACACCTAAGGGTTAATCCAGCTTCAGCCCACCTTCAGAGCAAGAGAACACATCAGCAAAGTAGCCAGCAATTTTTCCCCACATTAACTATCCCAAAGGTGAATTTCTGAGTTATTTAACACTGCAAGAAAACAGCTTGTTGCTTTGTTGATGTATTTTCTTGCTCTGGGGCTGAATTAAAACTTAGGTGTGGCTACAGCCAGAGGGACAGCAAGTTTTCTTGGAAATATCCTTCCCACAGGGTATGAAAAATGGCTGCAGATACTTGCCACCTTCCTCCTTCCTTACTGCCACCATGGGAATGGGTGGTGATGGTACTTGTGACTTATCTGATGCACCATATTCTTGGGACTATACAAGGACGTGAAAAGTATTGCCGATTTGCCCTTAAATTCAATGTTAGTGGGAGTGGGAGGAGATGTAAGCAGCATACCTTCCACCTCCAGAGCCAGAAGAAGTGCTCCAGCCCAACTGGTGTCCTGATCTTCCATGTGTGAATCCTGTCATCTTGGAGCAGAAAATAGGAAGGGGTCCAAAAGGCAATCCCAAGAACTGTGTTCCTAGTTTACTTATGGCCAGAAAGAAACCTTTCTTGTATGCCGCCCCCATTCTCATCTCAGAATAGCTGTGTTGCAGAAAAGGTTCTGTATGGGTAAGCAAATGTTACGGGGGAGATGGACTTTTAGTTAACCAGGATCTGAATAACACATCTGCCAACAGATGTGTTAAATTGTGAACTGTGCTTGGAAATAACTGCAAACAGTGCGGCATGGCAGTTTTTGAGGACAGGAGCTGCTGCTGCCACCCCAGCCCCCGGCACCATCTGATGCTCACTCACTTGCTCGACCCGGCCTCCTCCTCCTCCGATCCTGCAACAACCATCCACCGCCGCCACATTTCCTCCCTGCACCCCTCGCTCACCCCGGCCTCCCCCTCCTCCTCCTCCGATCCTGCAACAACCATCCACCACCGCCGCATTCCCTCCCTGCCCCCCCCCAGCTCGCTCACTCACTTCACTCGTGCTCGCCCTGGCTGGACTGGATTGGAAAGTCCTCATTTCACCAAGTGGTTTACCCCCTCCCCCGAATTTCTGCAGGGGTTTCTGCAGAAATCTGGGGAAAAACAACTGGCATGGGAATGGCCCTTCCCAGATTCAGACAACTGGTGAATTTAATGGTAATGGTGGTTCCAGAGTCCAAATCCAGTCCGGATTTAAGTCCCTATGGGGATGCAGTCTTGCTATTATGGAAATCTTAAAGCAAGTTACAAAAGAAAACTGTGGTTGCCTTTTATTTCTTAACTCCTTAGTTTGTGCAATTTGTCAGTTTCAGGAGTGGTCCTGTGACACTTTCCATATCATAAAGTTGTATTGTTGAAATTGTGCTGACCATTGTGAAAACAGACATACCCTGGTCTTCAGTATTTCTAAACCTAAAAGGACATAAACCAGTGAATTCATATTTTTGTCTCATTTATAAGTGACTGTCTTTTTTCTACTTATTGAAATTTCTCTTAATTTTTACTAGACACCCACACAGCACATGTTTGCTTCATTTCCAGATAAATGTATATTCTCATTTATGATAAGGTTCAAAAGTAGAGACGTACACAAACTCAAATTTGTAGGTTTGGTTTGAATGAAACTGAACTTCACCAGTCAAGCTTGACTAGTTTTGATCAAGCGCTGAACAGTGCGCAAACTGTGTGAATGTTAAAAACAATAAGTGTACAATTGTGCAAATCTTGCCATTGTTTTTAAGGAAAGCTGAAGGCGACTTGGCATTGATCTTGAACGGGTTGAATCAAACTGTTAGAGTGAACACCCTTGGCTTGGTTCAAATTGAACCAGACCCTTTTGAACAAGTGTGTGGGTCAAATTGTTAATTCAAATGGGTCAAACATAAAGTGAATTTGCTCATATCTATTCAAAAAGTCATCTCAGTGAATTCTGTACATATAAACTATCACACTCAATTCCCATGAAGATATACTGTAGAAGAAAGACTATGTACACAGCTGTATTTTTGATGTGATAGTTTTGCTTTTTAATATTTTAGTCTGAGCTCAAATTGATCATGTCATGTGCTGATCTATTTTCTTACTATTTTAATGCTTCTGAGAGCTGCTAAGGGTTAAAAAAACAAGAAGGAAAATGATTTAGGATGAAGCTTGTTTGGGAAATTCAGATGGCCCTGGGAAAAGCAACTCTTACCATTTAGTAATGGCTAGAATTATACAAAACTTAAGGAATCCTTAGAGCTGATATTTTAGTTCAAAGAGTTCCCACTATGAAAAGATAGTATGGAGGGAAGGGCAGAGGGAAAAAAATGGGGGGGGGCTGAGGATGTCTGGCTGTTTTAATAGAAAAATAATAAAAATAATCAGCAAAACGCCAAAAGCCCTTTTCCATTAATCAGAAATGCAAACTTGGTGGAATAATACTCATTATCTAATTTTTTAAAATATAATCACATAATGATTTGTGCAGCTATAATTTTTGTTTTGGGAGGTTTTGCTAAGGAAGAATAAAAACCCAAATAATAAGCAGAACACATTTAAATAAACAGAGGACTTTAATGTGTTTGATTGTTTTGAAGCTTTGTTTGAATGCTTTTTGTAAAGCTAAGCTAAGGGGAAATTTCTTTTGACGTTAGTATAGAAAGAAATAACTTGGGATACATTTAATGAATGCTTGCAGTGAGAGAGCTCATGAATAATACTGTTCTCCCAAAGGCTTAGTTCAGAGATTTTTAGGCAAAGGAACAGTCAATTACTTTGGTAGAATTAAGCACATGTTTAAATTTGGGTATGTGTTTAAATATATAGTAGCAAAGAAAATGTGACAAATGAAGAATAATGATGAACAAAATCAATGAAAGTTTTGTAGAAAGAAAATGTTTTGATGACTCAATGGTTTACTAAAACCAGTATCTCTATATTTTGAGTTGTACTGAGTATGCACATGCATATTTCAATAGATTATAAAAGTTAATTCACACTTTTATTCTTCTGTCTGAACAAATAATAAAATAATAAATTTGTGAATGGTGCATACTTGCATCACTTTTATTGTGTTTTAAATAATAATTTACAGATTTATAATTTATCTATTTTTAATAAATCAAACAACTAAGAAAAGCAATAAAATCAACCTAAGAGTGTCTATAAACTAACACTCATTGAGTAAACACAACTTATAAAAGAAGGATTACATTAAGACTGAAACTCAGGACTGTACTGAAACTAATTCATATTTTGGATTTCACTGTTTCATGAATTCAGATATTTTCTCCCAGCCACTGGACCAAAAGATAAGCATTTGCCTGGAAGGGAGCTTGAATTTATCCTTATCGGGAATCACAATGATGAGAGGGTGCCATTTTGGGGAAAATATATATATTTTGCTATACACTTACCATTTGTTGATGTTTATACAAAATATATTCTTCCTTGCTTGTTTGATTGATGCTTTCCAGTCATATCCAACTCTAGATGAAGATATGGACCGACTTCCTCCAGACTGATCAATGTTCTATGATTTTTCTTAGAAATCCCAGGGAAGTTTTCATTGTTGTCACAATTGTTTGCCCCTTCTCCTCTTGCTACTTTCCTGAGTCCCTAGCATCGCCATGTTTTCCAGGGAGTTTAATCTTGGGTGTTTTTCCACTGTCACTAGAAGTACCCATTAAGTACCCATTAATGGGTACAAAAATGCCATTACGTACCCATTAATGGGTACTTAATGGGTACCTTTAGTGACAGTGGAAAAACACCCTGTGATGCCCACGGGTCTGGTGGGACTTAGCAGGAGTGAGATGTTTAGGATTAATGAGTGTGTAGTGAACACAAAACTGTCTACACCAGTTAATGTGGGGTCAAAGTGTTATAAACTGAGTGGTATAGAGGTAAGTGGAGAGAGATTTCTCCCCAGCAACAGTGGGAGGGGGGAATGGAACTCTTGGGAGGAGCCGACCAATCAGGTGTAGACTAGCGGAGACAGAGTGTATATAAACAAGAGCAGAAAAACCGTTGGTTGTTCTGTATCTGGGGCTTGACTTAGAAAGGAGTTAGGCAGTGCAGACCCGGGTCCTGAGGGGAATCTAGAATAGAGATTGATCAGGGTCCTAAGTTAAGAAAATAAGTTAATACACACGGCTGGTGTTGAACGTGAACTAACCTAAGAGTTGTAAACCATTAAAGTTACTTTTGTTTCAAAGACACTCTGCTTGAGGCCTGATTCCTGGCACAGACGCTCAAGGGAGGGGGAGGCGTTGTCATAGAAATGTAATGGCAACAGTGTAACCTAAGTGTTGGAGCTTGGCTCAGAAGGAGAAAAAAGCCAAGAAACCTACTATTTAAAAGAGGATTTGAAGTCCGTAGCCTTAGTGGCCGGACTGAAGTGAGCTGGACGCCCGGCTGGGGGCTTAATAATTGGTGGCCGCCAGCCGTGGGCGTCACATTTGGTGGCAGCGATTGTGGGATGCGAAACATCCAGTGCTAAGTGAACTGGTGTGGAACTGAATAAAGCGCTTTCACGAAAGTATACAGTGGAAAGAGCTGAGGAAAAAAAAGGGGTTTAACTGGTAAAGCCAAATAAAAGTCAGCCTCCTGAGGTAAAGCAGAGGGTAAATGTAAGGAGGTTGGCTTAAGGCAGATAAAAAAAAGGTGTTTCGAGGTAACAGTTTAAAGGTATTTGTAGAAACACCAATCTACACTGCTGTCCTGTGTGCAACACAATACACAAATATATTGGCAGATTTGTGAGGTAAACAAAAGAGGGTAAGGTAGCAAATCTGCTGAAGAAATATAAGTAAATAAACAAATTAAAACAAAATGGAAACCAGGTCTAGAAGAGTGATATCTGCTCAGGAGCAGGCAGAAATATTGAGAATTAGGCTTGCCCATGAAAGAGAGATGAAAGAGATTGAAATACATCACGAACTAGAAATGAGAAAGATTGAAATTGAACATGAAATGCGAATGTCTCAGTTACAAAGGGAAATCGATCAAATCAGATCAGGTAACTCAGTTAGAGTTCCAACGGTCCCACAAAATAACCGTTACTCTGAGTTAGGCCATGATAAGGCATTACTGAAGCGGGACAGTTGGAGAGCAGCACAAGATTCCATTCTGGTTGCCAAGGAAACGCTCCCTGTCAGTATATCCATAACAGACATAGGGGTGCAGGGAGGCGAAGAGCAGCTTGTTGTGGAGCAGAAGCGGGATGAAGGCTTACGATTCCAGACAGAAAAAGTTAGTGACATTAGGTCAAGTGGTGAAGCAGGGCCACAAGAAGTGCAGACAATTGAAAATGATTCCTGTTACCTCCCACACCATTTTCCTTTTGTTTCTTGTCTCTTTAGATTGTAAGCCTGAGGGCAGGGACCTGTCTAAGATTAATATAATATTGTAACCCGCCCTGAGACCTTCGGGTATAGGGCGGGATAGAAATACAAATAAATAAATAAATAAATATTCTGCTACATTGCCCCTCAACCTAAACAGTGATACTGCAGAAGTACAGAGGCAGATTCTTGCAGAAAATGTTTATGATGAACAAGAGGGAGAAGTGTGCAATTCAACTTACACCCCAGAGTTTACAAAAGGGAGTGCACAGGTGGAAACAAGAGATGAACAAAGCTGTATTAGTGGTACCAGTAAACAGATTGAGGCTAGAAATGGACAGATGTCCAGTATTAATGGTATTACAGAAGAACAAGTGAAAGTTAGTATTAAACCGAAGGAGTTGAAAGAACAGCAGGTAGCTTATGACTTAGAGCAAACCTGGGAACTTGGAGATGAAGTAGAATCCATATTCCAAGATAGTATTAAGAAAGATGTTACAACTGAGAAAAGACTTTTGACTCAAGGCACCACTGTTTGTGAAGATAGCTGCATTGAACTACTAGAGAGAGCAGTAACCAAAGTTATCCCAGAAGTAATTGGCAAGATACAGAATAAACCACCGTCTGGTCATGAGAAAGTTGACTTAGGAACTTCTAGGGGTCTTCCACTTGATGACAAAGTTGCAAAATCAGAAGTGAAGCTGTCTGAAAGTGACCTTGCCAGAGGCAGCATTTCACAAGATGCTAATACTAAGGGGTGTGCAGATGTAAAAAAGAGAGAGACCCAAGGTGTTTTAAAGCAGTTACCCTTTAAAAAAGAACGGGAACAAGAAAAAGAAGCATCCGAACAAGCTGATACAGAGCAACCTACTCTCAAGGAATATATGGGAAAAGAAAAACCCATACCACAAGGAACAAGGATAGAAGATGTCTTACCAGAAACTTATCTGGAGGAAGCAGTTACTTATCCTGAACAATGGTCACTGCAATGGCCAACTGAAGTTATAATCAAAGAGTCTGAAGTAGACTTGAAAAGTAAAAGTGACCAGAACTCTGCAGAAAGTTTTGAGCACAGTCAAGAATGTCTAAGGGAGATTGAACTTGAAGCAAAAACTTTGCTGGAAGCAGAAAGTGCTGATCAGAGATCCCTCAAACCAACCATTGAGGACATCATCATTGAAAAGAAGAAAGAGAGACAAACTGAGAAAGCAGGACTTGTTCGTGAACAAACGGATGCCAAACCTAGTAAACACTGGCTACAAGACACAGAACTGAGCCATGAAGTAAAGCTGACTGAACCTAGCAGTGGAGATTCAGCAGCAGCGGAACCTCAGGAAGGCATTACTGAAGAGGTTAAACTACTGATGTCTCGAGAGAGAGCCAAGATACAAGGAGCGAACTTTAGTCAAAGAGGCAATGATCAACTCTTGCATCGAGCACTAATCGCCCAGAAGAAGCTCAGTGAACCCAGAGCGGCTGGGAGACGCGCATCACAAAGAAGACGCTGGAAGAACGCAGCAGGAACAATGGACGAGGAGGCAGTGTCCAGAAAAACAGAGGAAGAATAAAGACTTTCAGCAACTGAGTCACCTTTGACTGTATAAAGTGCTCTAGAGTTAATTGTTGAAAAGTTCTTAGTTCGAATTTAGCTTAGCACGAGGTTTAAAGGAAAAAAAAATGATAAATCATTTTTTTTCAAACCCAGGGTAAAGGAGTTGTGATGCCCACGGGTCTGGTGGGACTTAGCAGGAGTGAGATGTTTAGAATTAATGAGTGTGTAGTGAACACAAAACTGTCTACACCAGTTAATGTGGGGTCAAAGTGTTATAAACTGAGTGGTATAGAGGTAAGTGGAGAGAGATTTCTCCCCAGCAACAGTGGGAGGGGGGAATGGAACTCTTGGGAGGAGCCGACCAATCAGGTGTAGACTAGCGGAGACAGAGTGTATATAAACAAGAGCAGAAAAACCGTTGGTTGTTCTGTATCTGGGGCTTGACTTAGAAAGGAGTTAGGCAGTGCAGACCCGGGTCCTGAGGGGAATCTAGAATAGAGATTGATCAGGGTCCTAAGTTAAGAAAATAAGTTAATATAAACGGCTGGTGTTGAACGTGAACTAACCTAAGAGTTGTAAACCATTAAAGTTACTTTTGTTTCAAAGACACTCTGCTTGAGGCCTGATTCCTGGCACAGACGCTCAAGGGAGGGGGAGGCGTTGTCATAGAAATGTAATGGCAACAGTGTAACCTAAGTGTTGGAGCTTGGCTCAGAAGGAGAAAAAGGCCAAGAAACCTACTATTTAAAAGAGGATTTGAAGTCCGTAGCCTTAGTGGCCGGACTGAAGTGAGCTGGACGCCCGGCTGGGGGCTTAATAATTGGTGGCTGCCGGCCGTGGGCGTCACACACCCCTTCTTGTAATGTGCTTGAAGCATAACAGTCACTTGTGTTTCTTGTGAATATTGAAGTTTTATTTGGTCTAGACTTTACTGATTGGTCTTTTTAGCAATTCATGGTATCCCGAGGAGCCTTCTCCAGGACAATGTTCAAGACATTCTGCATGTTTCTGGTTTTGCTTAGTTGTTGTCCAGTTTTAATATCCATACCGCACAACACTAAAAACCATGATGTTAACTGTTGTGAATTTTATGTTCAGTGTGACATTGGAACACTGAAAAGTCTTCTCTAAACCCTTCATTGCTGCTGCTCCCAGTGCCAAACTTCAGTATACTTTCTGTATGGTAGTCCCTTTGTTATTGTTTCTAGAGCTTCACCCTCTAGTTGGGAATCTATTATTGTTCCTTTTGGCATGATCTTCATCTTCCTAAGATCTAGGGTAAAGATCATCTTTTCACTCTGCCACAGCTTTATGAGTGTCATCACAGGTCTGGTTCCATATCTTCCAGGAACTAAGGCTCGGAATGTCTGTGGTATGGTAGGATTGTTACAGGCACTGTATTTGTGGCAACCCCACCTTAGCCCCACTATATCTGGGTGAAAACCTGCTACAGGCCATTTTGGGAAAACCTAATTAACTCTTATTGGTTTTCCCAAAATAGCACTATAACTTGCCAGTTTGGTTTAGTGGTTAGGGAGTGGGACTCCTATCTGGGAATACTGGGTTTGATTACACCCTTCCCCATGAAGCCAGCTGGGTGACCTTGGGCTAGTCACAACTGTCTTCTGAGCTCTCACAGCCCACCTACCTCACAGGGTGTTCTGTTGTGGGGAGAAGAATAGAAAAGCTTTGCCAGCCACTTTGAGTCCCCTTAAAATGGGTGAGAAAAGTGAGGTAGAAAAGCCATCTCTTCTTCTTCTTCTTCTTCTTCTTCTTTTAGACCCAGCTACCAACTTGGCCATGGGCACCACAATGTGAAGGGCCCCCAAAAGACAGCTACACATGTTTCCTGGTGGTGATAACACACTTCTTTGTATTTCACATAGCAACAGGCAGCACCAATCCCACATTGTCTAGCCAACAATTGAAGATTCCAGAAGAGCTTTTCTCCGGAATATTATTTGTTAGCACAATATTCAGACAGTGCCTGGACTCAGCCTAAACCTTAGACGTTTTCGCACGGGGCTGAACGGAATGCGAAAAAGACAGCTGCGGACACGTCATCCGCATTGCCCGAGCGCGGCTTGCGCTCCGACGTGTCCGCAGCTGTCTTTTCCGCGTTCGAAATGTAGAGCACTTTAAAGTGCTCTACATGCGTTCCAACGCGGACGAGCCGCCCGCAGGCGTTTGGGAGGAGAAGCGTTCGCGCCTGCTTCTGTCTCCCGAACAGCTGCGGGCTCGCCTCCGACGCCGGCGCGGCTTCGACAATCAGCTGTTTGACAATCAGCTGATTGTCGATCTGCCTCCGCGGCTGTCTCCGCGCCCCTGGCCGGCATTTGCCGGCTAAGACAGCTCCCGGCGCTTTGAGCATTCGCACACAGACGCTCCGGAACGCGTTTACACGCGTTCTGGCGCGTCTGTGTGTGAACGGGGAAAGCGCCCGGAGCTGTCTTAAGCTTTCGGCCTGAACGCGTTCCGTTTGGAACGCGTTGCAGTGCGGAAATGCCTCTTGTGTCGTTTATGACTGGAAGGAGTTCCTTTTGAATTGCAATATCCTATATTCTGAATGTCCTCCCCTAGGAATCTTTCTTCTGGTACCAGACCGAGCCGTTTTATTTTGTTCAATATCTTCTCAAAGACAGTTTTAACTGAGGATGAGTTTCCCCTCAACCTGCTGTGTATCT
Source organism: Aspidoscelis tigris stejnegeri (assembly GCA_023333525.1). Lineage (NCBI taxonomy): Eukaryota > Metazoa > Chordata > Lepidosauria > Squamata > Teiidae > Aspidoscelis > Aspidoscelis tigris. The sequence goes on from JALMGA010000002.1 coordinate 95,458,918, forward strand.
TTTCTTCTGCTTGCTGTTCTGTTGATTTTTATTATACTTGATACTGTGTTTATGATTTTCATAAGCTGTGCTGCGGATTTTACTAACAGGAGGGTAGCTTATTAGCATTTTGGATAAATAAATAAAAATATGTTTCTCATTGCGCAAACAAACAAAAATTCCTTTGGACTTCCTGTTTAAGAACATAAGAACATAAAAGAAGCCCTGTTGCATCAGGCCACAACCCATCCAGTCCAGGGTCCCGTCACACATGGTGGCCCACCAAACGCTAATGGGCATCTTAAGCAGAGACAAGGACAAAACTTTTCCTGCTTTCAAATCCCAGCAAATGGCATTAGAAGCATCCTGCTTCCCGCCTCCAGCCTGAAAGATATACCTAGGCATCCATTCGAGTAGCCACTGATACATCGGTTGTCCATATGTTTGTCTAACCCTACCTTAAAGCCATCTAGACTGGTAGCTGTCACCACCTCTTTCGGCAGCACATTCCATAAACCGATGACTCTCTGAGTAAAGAAATACTTCCCCTTGTTGGATCCAACTCTCCTACCCATCAGCTTCATAGAGTGCCCCCTGGTTCTAGTGTTGTGTGATAGAGAAAAGAAATTTTCTCTATCCACCTTTTGTATACCATGCATAATTTTATATACTTCAACCAGGTCCCCTCTTAAACGCCGTCTCTCCAGACTGAAGAGGCCTAGACGTTGCAGCCTGAATTTGTAAGGGAGGTGTTCCAGGCCCTTAATCATTCTGGTTGCCTTTTTCTGTACCTTCTCTAGTTCCACAATATCCTTTTTGAGGTGTGTTGACCAGAATTGTACACAATATTCCAAATATGGCAAAATGACACTTGCTGACTTGTTTTCTATTCCCTTCCTAATTATTCCCAGCTTTTTTCGCTGCTGCTGCGCACTGGGTTGACACCTTCATTGAACTGTCCACTAGAACCCTGAGATACCTTTCCTGGTGTGTTGCAGAAAGCTCAGACCCCATCAGTTTATAGTTTTGATTTTTGGCCCCGATGTGCATTACTTTGCACTTGTTAAGATTAAAGAACATTTGCCACTCGGTTGCCCACTCACCCAATGCTAAGAGATCCCTCTAGAGCACTTGGCAATCTTTTTCAGTTTTTACTACCCTAAATAATTTAGTATCATGAGCAAACTTTGCTATTTTACTACAGTTATGTACCCCTTCTTCTAGATCATGGATGAATAAATTAAAAAGCATTGGTCCCAACATTGAACCTAAGGGGACCCCACTTTTTAACACTTCCCCCCCCCCCTGAGAATTTGCCATTTATTATTACTCTCTGTTTCCTGCCCTTGAGCCAGTCACAAATCCAGGACAGAACCTGTCCTTTTATTCCATGGCTGATGAGTTTACTCAGTAGCCTTTGATGTAGGACTTTGTCAAAAGCCTTCTGAAAGTCCAGATTGAAAATGTCTACTGGTTCGTCTTCATCCACGTGTTTGTTGACACTCTAAAAGATTTATCTTTGCAGAAGCCATACTGGCTTTTTGTTCAGCAATGCTTGCTCCTCCATGTGCACACTAATTTTGTCTTTAATGATGGTTTCCATCACCTTAAATGGAACTGACGTTAAGCTAACTGAGGTCTCTTCGCACTACAACAGCTAAAACGCTGTAGAACGCTTTAGCCCAAACATGTCTAAGACACTTTCCCATCTGCACTGGCAGGTAAAGGGTGCATTGCAAAGGTGTCTTTTACCTACCTACCTATGTGCAGACGGAAAACTGTCTTAGATGCGTTCGGGCTGAACAGCCATCCTGGGACTCATAAGTCCTGCCCCCGGCCTCACATCACTGGCTGCTGTGGAGCCAGGGTAGGCAGTCCGAGCGCCTCCCTTCCCTGTGGCCACGGGCACTCCCCAGGGCCAGATCAGCTTTCTGGTGCTGGCAGACCCCCCCCCAGCCCCCCGCAGCCCACCCCAGGGGCACATGCACATGAATGGGGCTTACCTGTTTGCCACAGGACAGCAAGTGGGGCGAGGAGGCTTGCCGCATTCTGCGCCTGCGTTCGGGGTGGTCCCTGATTTGTCAGGCACCTGAGCCTGCGCAGATGGCCAGTTGAAGCCAGGCGGGTGCCTGGCGAATCAGGGACCGCCCTGTGTGCATGCGCAGAATGCGGCCAGCCTCCTTGGCCCACTTGCTGCTCTGTGCCGCATAGGTAAGTCCCATTCACGTGTGCGTGCCCCTGGGGTGGGGTGGGGGTCCTGCCAGCACTGGGAAGCCAATCTGGCCTTGGGGAGTGCACACGACCACAGGGAAGGGAGGTACCAGGGCTGTCCACCCCTGCCTCCACAGCAGCCAATGAAGAGAGGCTGGGTGAGGAGCGCAGCTGTCACGGAGGGAGAGTGCTGGGACATGTTGAATGTACTGGGACGGTTTCAGAGTACTTTTTGTGCTCTGAAACTTGAATGCATGTAGACGCATTGGGATGGGGTGGGGCAGCCCGGAACGGAACTGCTGGCCCACAGGAGCGAATGTTCCACCCCAAACGTGTTCTACACACATTCAAAAACCCCTCGTGCGAAAAGGCCTCTGGTCTGCAATTGCCTAGATCACCCCTGGATCTTTTTTTGAAGAGTGGTGTTACATTTGCTACCCTCCAGTCCTCAGGTATAGAGCCTGATGTTAGGGAAAGATTATATTTTTTTGCTAGAAGGTCAGCAATTTCACATTTGAGTTCCTTAAGGACTCTTGGATGAATACCATCTGGTCCCGGTGACTTGTTAACAAATAATCTATTAAGACAATACCCACTCCCCAAATTAAGGGCACACAATGTTTTGGGAAGTTTTCTGACTCACTTTGTGCACTCTCCTGAAACCTTTTATAAGCCAGATAGTCTTGGTTACTTTCAGAAATGTTTTGAAAACTAATTAGCTAAGTTAGGATGATGTGCAAAGCATTTAAAATTCATGTCCCCTGAGTCTGATAAACCATGAAATCATGCATAAGTCACCAATTAAGCTCATCCAATGTTTACTGGGTAAAAGATCAGATATATTTGAACTTCATTCATGCCAATTATGTTTTCTGCTCAAACTGGTACACTGAAACTATTAATGGATCTTGACTTTGCCTTGGGCTTGAAGCTACCAATTTGTTCCTTTTTGCATGAAACTTATTATTCAGTGTATGTTACATTTCCTGCCAGACGCTCTAGTAGAGAATATTGCTTAATGTTCTCAGATGAGATATTTGCGCAAAAGGAAGTTGGGGCAAATTAATGGCATGACGTAGCCAAGAGCCAGTTCTCTGGGTGTTCATAAGCATTCATGAGCATGTAAACTGGACTCAATTGGATCCAGGAATAGAAGCTTGTTTTTTCTTGCCTGATAACATTGGTTGGCAACTAGACTGGCTATGCTATGCTATGATGTGATAATGTGCGCACCTGCTCCTTAACCTACATCTCCAGACTCTCATTAGCAGCAGCTTATGTTGCAACAGTTTTTCTTGCTTCTGTGTTTCTCTCCCTCTCTCCCTCCATTCTCCTGGGATCTGATTAGATGATAGATCATACCAGAGGCCTCCAATAACAATATAACTTACAATAGTGAATACTGAGTTTGACCCTATGCCTAACTTCAATTATGCGTGGTACATGGGTGATTAGACTAGGGATGTGCACAGATATTTGTAATATTCGTAATTATTGTTGAGCCAAATCAATGTGAATTCTTGATAACTTTCACTCTTTACTTTGAACATCAAATGTTGCCTGGGTCTCCACCAGATATGAAGACCTGAGAACTGAAGTTCAGCGACTCTGGCGAAAACCAGTGAAAGTGGTCCCAGTCATCCTTGGCACACTGGGTGCGGTGCCAAAAGATCTCAGTGGGCACCTAAAAAACATTGGCATTAACAAAATATCCATCTGCCAACTACAAAAAGCCACTTTACTGGGGTCTGCTCGCATAATTCGCCGATACATCACGCAGTCCTAGGTGCTTGGGAAGTGCCCGACTAGTGATATAATACGAAATCCAGCATAGTGATCTCGTTTGCTGTGTGTAACTGCTGTTTTTACATCATCATCATCATCATCATAATGAAGAGGAAGAAGAAGAATTAGCAGTTTTGGTAGATTTCATTATGAATGTAAAAATATGTAGCAAAGAGTCTAACATTCAAAAAGTACAACCAGTGATAGTTCACAGACTGGAATGTCACCTTGCTTTGATCCTGCTCAGCTGCATTTCATTCTGCAGCTGATCAAAATGGGTTTTGGAATGAAGAAATTGAATCTCCCAAGTAGGGACTAGTCTCATTAGAAGTGTCATAGACCCTTTCTGCATTGGGGCTTGGTCTGGGATAAATATTGAAACAAGGCCCTGTTGTCTGCATGCTAGTGTAGACTATGACAGACCCTTTCCCTTGTTATGCTTCATCCACTTCAGGAACCATAGAGTTTGGAGGTGCTGAACCAAGATGGCTTAGAGACTTAGGACTCATTTTTTGAGTGAACTTTTACTAAGTCAATGTATGGGTTGTTGAAATCTCCCAGTATTACAAGACTTCCTCTTTGGGATGCTTCTCTAATTTTTTTCTCCTTCAGCACTTTGCTTAGAAGAATGATAGTACACTCTTGGTATTAATTTTTTTTCATGCCCTCATATTTGCACTAATAGTGATTCTGTGAAATGATCTTTCCTTTCAAGACTTTTGGTTTTTCTACCCCACTTTTCTCACCCATTTAAGGGGCCTCAAAGTGGCTGGCAAAGCTTTCTATTCTTCTCGCCACTACAGACACCCTGTGAGGTAGGTGGGGCTGTGAGAGCTCAAAAGAGAGCTCTGACTAGCCCAGGGTCACCCAGCTGGCTTCATGGAGCAGAATCAAACCTGGTATTCCCAGATAAGAGTCCAGCCCTCAAACCACTAGACCAAACTGGCCCCTTTTGATCTCTGTGTGAATTGCCAAAGCTTTGAATGTGCATGTGAATTTAAAGCTGATTAATATATTCAGCACATCCCTAAAATAAATAAAATGCCTTTTTAAAAGGCACAGCCCCTGCAAACAACTTGTCAAACAGCTCATTAAATGTACGTGTTTTGCTCAATTGTGAACATATCGTACAAACATTGGGCCTGTCTGGCTTGATAGTGAACATTCAAATGCCCTTTGTTTGCTGTGAACTGAGTTAGAAAAGAACCAATTTGGCTCTTCTCTAGCGGAGTGCAAATGGAATTGTTGAGAAAATAAAAGGTGAGCCTTGTGTATAGCCTACAGTGTTTCCTGTTAAAACAGTGTATCCCTTTCTTTCCACTAGGGGAATGACGATTTTGCCATTTGCTATGGTTCCTTTACCAGTGATTTTACTATTATAGGCTTTAACCCTTATGACACAATTCTGTGCCCAATTTCTCATAAGTAACTTCTATTGTGTTTAGTGGAGCTTACTCCAAAGTAAAAAATGGCTATAGGACACCAGCCTCAGGGAGACGTGTAATGATTCTGGGACTATTAAGAGAAAGTTTTAGAAGAACTAATGGGTATGTAATTGGAAGCAGAAATTTGCATATAGATGTGAATATATATTTCAAAGCTTGAGTACATCAAAGTACAATAAAGTGACGAGCTATCTAGAAGGGTATCCAATTTTTCTTTTTAAAAGTATTAATGAATGAAAAACAAAAAAGTCTTTTTTAGTTTTAATATCGAGTTATTTTACACAAATGTGTGATAATTCTCTTTTCTCTTTTCTAAATGCAATTATGCCTTTTCGATGAATATTGGATAAAGATTATTTGTGTGTTTGAGGAAGGAAAATAATTACATGCTGCCCATGGCGTTGTGGGAAATGCCAATAGCCCAGCCCCCAGGAGTTGTTTATTGGTGTATATGACTGGTGCTGTATCCAAACCATGTGAGGGCCATTGCCACAGCTGCTGCCATGTTAAGATATATATGTGCAGGTTTTCTGATTGCACCACATGGTACTGTAGTAATAACTCAAGAAGGGCCCAGAGGGTGCAAATCTTAAGGCCTATATCCATTCATCTCTCTGGGACAGTGTCAAATTCAGAGACATTATATCCCGCTTGAATAATAAGATTGCCATGAGGGCAGCTGCTGCAAGTACTTTATAGATGTTTTATTGCCTTTTGTAGCCATGGGGTACACCACAGAACCATAGTGGTGTCTGTTCAAGGTGGCCATGACTTGGCATACCCGGACAAGTGGTTGTCTGCAATTTTTTGGAGCCTTGCAATATAGAATGTTCACCCCAGCACTCCTGTGGTCCCACCATTGATTGCAGCCTCTTTGCAGACAGAAACCTCGTTGCCTCTGGTGTATGGAAGGAGTCACTGGTACTCCATTTGTGTTCCTTTAGATTAGGTTTAAAACCTTCTTTCAGAACTCACTTCAGACATCAAGATAATGATCAAATCCCTCACCCTCCATATTGAAGCAGGAGTTTCTGCTTTGAAATGGAAGGCAGGGGTGGGGGTTCAAGTCAGGGAATGGTCCCACAGGCTGTTTCCTGTCTTCAACCTGCTTTGCCTCTATAGTGCCTTAACAATGCTTGTAGTGGCCTAAAGGAGGGTAAGTGTGGTGCACAACAGATGCCACACTTTCCCACCACTTTGGGAGAGCAGTGAATGAATGAATGAATGAATTTTATTTACAGTCACAGACCAAAATCAGAAAATAAAGAGACATCAAAATATCTTTGTTAAAAAAGTTTGGCAATATGAGTAATAAAATAGTGAAATTTAAAACAGTCTGATGAATAATATAAAAGTAACATTTAAAATACAACCTTTCTTGTTTTTCTGCAATCCTGACCATGAGGCACAGTTGTTCTAGTTCTCAGTTTGACTGCTGTCAGACAGAACTTCACCACAGTCCAAGTATTCTGATTGTCTTGCAATAAATATTTCGGATATTCTTCTCCTCCTATTACTATAATTTGGGAAAGATAGGGGTGATAAAAGCTGCATGTGCCTCCTGATATAAATGACAGCATAGTATTGTGTGGGCAACGTCTTCCACCCGCCTCAACCTGCATTGGCAGATTCGTTCAGAATAAGGGACTCCTTCAAACCTGCCCTGAAGGAGGGCTGAGGGCAGGATGTTAAATCTTGCCCAGGTAAAAGCCTTCCTGTATTTAGGGATATGCAGTTTGTGTAAGAGGTTTTGCATTTTCTTTTGGATAGTTGGCTACTGCACTCAGATGCTCTTAGAAGTCAATATCCCTTGGCACTCTTGTGTCCTAATTTTAGCAAGAACTCTGGGGTGGTCCTATGCTTCTCAACTTCTCCTGCAATGTAAGCTTCCATTTTGTTTGGAAGAAAACAATGAAAGCGATGTGTTACCCAGACAGCGTGCCTTCAATGCGCCATAATGGCCCCATTTGGATTCAGACTAGCTTTAAATCTTACATGAGAAGATCATCTTTCTCATTTTGCTCCGAGGATCATGGTTCTTGAAAGCATGGGTTAAAGGTATTAACTCAGTGCATTTCTGAGTCACATTTTAATCCTTAATTCAATAGAAATGTACACGCATGCACCACAAAGACATTTTCTATATTTGTTTCTGCCAAATCTCCAGAACAACACATGTAGTTTCCCTAAGAAATAAGATGACCTATTGTCTAAAAGTATTATACCATGCCTAAACCTTGCTATCTAGCCTGACTGCCATGTATTATAGAATCAGTGTTATCCTGGAACCAGATGGCTAGGTGGTCCTTGGCTGCTCCCATAGAACTAATCTGAATGAACGTTCTTTCTTTCTGTGTTTGCATTTACATAAGGTGAACTAAATGAAGATATTAAATTCTACAGAGGAAAAATATTGGCCTGTTTCAGCTGTTCTAATGGGAAAGAAAGGACAGTCAGATGGGGGGGAGGGGAGGTGGAGTTCCTGAATTTTTAGTAGTTGCCTAGAAGAAGTTGCCTATGAGCTACATCTACTGAAATTATTTATTCTAGGCAACTATTAAAGGTGCTAGAACCCTATTCTTCCCTCCATATCAACACCAGAGGCATCAAAGAGACAGATGCAGCCTGCATTCTCTCACATTAAAAAAGTAGGTTAGAGTAGGGATATGCACAAATGTAATTTTGATGTTCTATTCAAAATGAATCAATTACCCAAAAAGCCAATTCGATTCAAATCTGTTAAATTAGAATTTAACAAGATTCTATTTGTATTTACCAAATTCAAATCTATTCGTTTGAATTTTTTATTAGACTCTGCACATACGAATGTCAACAACATCTGTATGTGCAAGTACGCATCTTCCCGACATTCGTACACATCCATATGCATCTGTACATATCTGTATGCATCCCACAGTTATCCCATATGCAAATGCCATACGGATGGGGGAAAGATATGGATCTTCAAGTACACATCGTGTACGAACCTGCACACATACGAGTATCTGGATAATTCAAACGAATAGATCAGAAATTCAAAATTCAATTTTAATGTTTGCATTTGAATTTTGGCACATTCTATTGAATTCTGAATGCCTGAGAATATTCGTGCACATCCCTAGGTTAGAGGTGGAAGTATGTGGACATTAGTGCTCCCATTCCACCTCCAATCCACATTAAGGGCTAGTGAAGTGCATTTTCTGGCCATTAATAGGGATTAGGTTTCTAGCATGTGGCCAGTAGCACTTCGAAGCTGCTTCTGAGCCATTTTTTTTATTTTTACTGTGTGCAAATGCAGCCTTTATCTATGACTCATATCAGCACAACTGAAGCTGGCAAAGGATGCAACACTTAAATTAGGTGTTAAATACATCCTTTCAGGAGACATGGTTTTTTTCCCCCAGAAGTGTTGACACTTTAATTTCTTTTTTCTCTGTTTATGTAAAGTTGCTTTCCTGCACTGTGTCTGATACCGCAGTGCATTATGACTATGATAAGGGGCTAAGTTACATTACATCGTTTTTGGGGCCTGGTTAAAATGTAGAAAAGCCAGCTCAAGGGATGTGCATGAATATTTGTAACACTCATTATCCATATACATTCGGACATTCGCACATGGATCAAATGTTAGGACATTTGTTAAACTGGGGATATGCTTTGGATATGCATACAAACAAATACGTATCCAATACAAATGAATACGTATCCAATATGAGTGGATACATATCCACTCATATCCATTAGTATGAATATATTCATATCAAAAAGAATTCTACCACATTCTAAGGGGATCTATTCAAACGAATACGAATTTGCTAACATTTGATTAATTACGAATCGAATACCAAAGGACTCATTCATGGACATCCCTAGCCAACTCTTCTTCTTCTCCTCCCTCCTCCACAAAAGGCACCCTGTGAGGTAGGTGGGGCTGTGAGAGCTCAAAAAGAGAGCTGTGACTAGCCCAAGGTCACCCAACTGTCTTAATGGAGGGGTACAGAATCAAACCCAGTACTCCCAGATGAGAGTCTGGCTCCCTAACCACTAGACCAAACTGGCTTACATGTGATGTTGATGAATTTACCCTTAGTGTGTTCCAGGAAGAGGGCTAAAGGACCTGCTGTCGGCATGCAATTCAGGGACAGTGAAGCCCCTGCTCCACCAGAATGCTCTGTCTTCATGAATAGAGTAAGACCTCTGTCCCACTGTACCAGTAGATCTCACGATTGAGGTCTACTGACATACTAGGTCCATCAGAGACTAGTTTCAGGGGGGTTCTAGGAAGTGGCACCAAACATTCCACCAGAATTTGACATGTCACCTTAAGGAGCCCTTCCATCAACTACAAAGCCTTCATGCCAGCTTTGAGGGGGATGCAGCCTTCAAACCCAGTGTCTGAACCAGTTGCTTATCCCAACAGCAACCTGTCCCAATGTGAGATGGATTGCTTATCCAGGAAAAGAGTATCCTTCTCTGTTCTGGGATGTGGAGGAGCACAGGAACAGCCTTTGATACATTGCAGAGGAAAACACTACTGGTAGACGTGAAGGACTGTGGTGAATCACTGTTTCACCTCTCTCTTGCATCTCACCACTTTCTGTAATTTCATTACTGGTCTGCTTAAGTTTTCTTTATTCAGTTGGATTGTATTTTCCCCTATTGAGTAATGCCATTTGGATTTTTAAATGTGCATAGATTTACTGGTTTTGATTTTCCCACAAGTGCTTCTACATTGCATGTGGACATTAAGGATTACTTTTGATAGACAATTGAATGAACATCCCTATTCCTCAAAGAATACCAGACTAAGACTAATAACAAATACCTAAACTTTAATTTAGCCCCAAATCGTACCAAGTGACCTTTGTCCAAATACACTTTTTCATTCTTATCTAGTTCAGTCTTCTTGTACAGATAAAAGGCAGAAGAACCTTATACAGTTGTTTAGGAGATGGATGGGATGAAACTCTAAAAGGGAAACAATAAAAATAAACACACACGCTGCAACTCAGATTATCTTCTGGAATTGAAGAGATTAAGAGCAATGGTGGTAACCATTCTGGGGTAATTGCTGGTTATAATGTATGACCCCACATGACGCATGTCTTGCTCCTTTTGTTTCTATTTTATTAAAGGGATGCTTATGAAGCATTATGGCTTTTATCAGTGACCTCACCTGCTTGCTATCTCATTACCATGTGGTATTGTTCCCAGAACATCAGTTATGTTTACACCTGGTACCACTGTTGATGTTTTGTTGCAGAGCTTATTACTTTTCCAAATCTTTTCATTCAGTCTTGCTATTCCCTGGCATTACCACATCTATGAACAAAATGCATTTCTTTTCTATTATTGTTTTGGGTATGATAAAAGACAAAAATGGTAGGGACCTAACAGGACTGGAAGAGATTAAGGATAGGTTCAGCCATATAGTTAGGGGCATCCCTGGGTTGAATTAGGGATGATCCAGTTAATGATCCAGTCCCAGCCTGCTATCACCACTGACCAATCAGGGCCCTGGAGAACTGATCTGACAGCAGTGAATCAGTGCTGAGCATTTGTTGCTATGGAGGATTGCTAGGTCTGAAGTGAAAACAACAAGGAAGGTACAAGACTTTTAGGTGCTTCTTTTAAAAACTGTGTGACACAGTTTATCCCACATTCACAAACGGGGTGATCCTTTGGAAATATATGCCCCCAAAATTTTTTGTGTGATCAAATCCTAAGAAGAGGAATTATGATGATCAGATTGGACACAGCTCTCCTCTGGATCCAGGAATGGGATTTATTCAGAATAAAGCCACAACAGCTCTTAAAGACATATTCCTGCTGAGAATCGTTCAGCCTGTACCAAGATCTAATAATATACATTTTTATATATTTACAAAGTAGCCAGATGTCTGTGCTTAACTTCACTCTGTTTTTTTCCACCCAAAAGCTGTTAGTCAAGTCATCTCAAATGATGTCATTCTGATGGTAACAGTTCTTGACAGTCAGCAAATGCTTCCATCAAAAACTCAATGATTTTTCCCTCTAAACCATTTGAGGACTATGGCGAGCATTGGTGCCTGAGAGGTGGCAAAAATACACAGAAGAATTGCACAAGAAAATTCTTTTTTCCCTTTTTATTTTATAACCAGTTACAAAACAATTGCAATTAATTGTATAGAATAACTTATAAGAATACAACATTACTAAGCACTTATATAAAGAACCTTAAGACAAAGTGAGAGCAATCATTTGTTATACATTTGGAGTTGTTAGTACAACTGTGACGCATCTTTGAAATAATAAGAACTGTATACTGGGGATGTGCACAAACACAAACTTTGGGTTTCAGTTTGATATGAATATCTGAAGATTTGAATCGATTCGAATGTTTAAAATTCGAATGTATTTACATTTGATTTGAATCGAATACATGTCATGGTCAGCCAGAAGGAGAGGAGGACTCACTTTCTCAGGTGCAGGAGGAACCTGAGGTGGTGCCAGGGCCCGGTTCTGACCTCCCAGCCCCAGTGGAGCCTGGGGTTCAGCAGCCCAGCCTTGCCACAGCAGAAGTGCAAGACGTGGGAGACATGGAACAGCAGAGCAGAGAGATCCCTAGCTTTAAGCAGAGGAGAGCGGAGAAGGAAGGGTTAAGACGACCGAAGAGACTTGCAGAGAGACATGCTGATAATCTACAGTTGGGAGTGTAGATAAAACACCCGGCAGACGCCCAGGCCTTTTGTCAGAAACTATTGGTTTTCCTTTAGAGAAGGCTGCCGTATCTGCCCCCTAGACCTTGAATACTTGGCTACCTTGACTTCGGACTGGACTGTTGCATTGCTCTCATAAACCCTGGACTTGGACTGTTTCTCGACTTCTTCTCTCTGGACTACGTTTGCTGTGCTGCTGGAGGAACTGCCTAGGCAAGCTGTTTCTTATCAGCTGTGTCTTTGTGTGTGTGCTGGCAGCTTTCTCGGACAATACATTCAAATCTAATTGTACAAATAATTGATTTGTATTTGAAGATAAGAATGTCGATAGCATTCACATGTGTCTGCATGCATCTGTATACATCTGTATGCATTCATATGCATCCCGTTTTTATCCTGGATAAGAATAAGATGCATAGGGTTATGTATGTAATGCATACGTATCCATACACATACAAATGTCCAAATAATTCGTATGCATGATTCAAAAGTTTCAAAAATTCATTTGAATGTTAAATTTGAATTTAGAGACATTTGATCTGAATTTGATTGTCCAAATTCAATGAAACTCAACCGAATTTTGAATGCTTTGAATATTTGTGCACATCCCTGTTGTATACTATCAGAATTTGTGGAAATGATTTAGAAAATGTAATATTCTCTCTGGAAGAGCATATTTTCTACCAATAAAATTGATCTTTGACAAAAAAGGATACCAAATCTCAAAGAATGAGTATTCTTCCTTCCTCCCCTGAAGCCTTTTGACAACAAATTTTGACAATAAAATTCTTGATAACCATGTGGTGGGGTCGCTGACCCAGAACCAGGTATCCTTGAGAGTAAAGCCAAATGGACCTTAGGAAGCATTGCTAATGACAAACTTAGCATAAGTTTTTTTTAAAAACATTTTATTCACATTTTCACATACATTAACACATAGATTAACACATAAATACAAACCAAGAATACAAACCAGTCAATACTATTTACATTAATATATCATTCTTGTGATCAATATATCCTGGTGTTTATTTACACATTATTATATCCACCCCCCCGTCCCTCCCCCCCTTGGATAGATGGTACCATTATATCTATTTTCTCATTATCTTAAGACCAGTTTCATAACATTCAATAATTCATGGCCCCCCCACCTGTATTGTTGGATATATATTATCAATTTAGACCATTTGCCCATCCAGACATCCCTATTATCTTTAACTACACTCTCATTACTATCTAAATAATCAGTAATCATTTGATCTGATAAATAATGCTGCCAATTTTCAATCTTCCATTTACTTTTGTCTTTCCATCCCAAGACTATAACAGCCTGAACTGCCATAATCATCTGTCGGAATAGATATTTGTCTGTACTTATATTTAACTGTGATTCTATATCTTGGGTTATACATATTTCTTTTGTTTTGCTTACTCTATATCCCAATATTCTTTCTATCCATCCCCAAGCTTCAGTCCAAAATTTTTGTACTTCTGGGCATTCCCACATCATATGCAATAATGTACCCTGTTGTCCACATCCATGCCAACATAGTGATGATACATTGGGAATAAATTTTGCAATAATTTTTGGTGTTCTATACCAACGCATCATCACTTTCATTTGAAGTTCTTTCACCCTTGTATTTTTTATCTTTGCAATATTTTCCCAGATTTTTTTCATTTTTTGGTTTGTAATATTTATATCTGTTCCCCATTTCTGTGTGAGGAGATCTATATTATCGTATAAAAAATGATTTAAAGCTATATATACCTCCCCTGCTATTCCTTTTATGTTTTTTAATTTCTCCTCAAATATCTCTTCCAACTGGGTATTGTTGTTTTGGATACATTGGCTATAATTTCTCTGCAGCATCAAGTTTCTGGCTTGAGTTATTTGCAACCATTTATTATCGCCTAATATTGCTGTCCATCTGTCTCTAGGGATGGGATTGCCTCCTTGATAATAACAGTTGCGAATAGTTATTATTCCATTTTCCATTAATTTGTCTAGATCTGTTTTACTAAAAATTTCAGCTTCATTATTTAGAGATCTTATATGCGTGAATTTAGATAGCCTAGGCATAAGTTTATATTGCCAACACTTCCATACTTTCATTGTTGTTCTGGTTGGTTGCAAACATTGCTCTAAAAATATTCTATTTATATTAATATTCAACATTGATTTATTCTCCATTTTATTAATATTTCTTTCAATTCTAGCCCATTTAACATTTGTAAATTCTAATTGAAATATTTTTTTTATTTGGAAAGCTAAATAATAATTTTCTATATTCGGCAGTCCCCATCCACCCTCTTTAACATTTCCGTATAATTTTCTTTGGGATATTCTTGGTCTTTTCTCACCACACATCCAAAACCTTATCTTTTTATCCCATCCCTGAAGTGTTTGTTTTGTTACTTCCTCCGACAAAGTTTGCATCAAAAAGAGCAACTTAGGCAGGATCATCATTTTAAATGCCCTTATCTTACCTAGAAGGCTTAAATTTTTTTCCTTCCATCCCCTCATTTGTTTCAAAATGTTTTTCCATATTTTAAAATAATTGGATTTCATCATAAGTCTTACATTTTTGCATAAATTCACCCCTAAATATTTTATCCTTTTTAATCCCATTTTCAGTCCAAAGTTTTGTTGGATTGCCCTTTGTTCATTTCTATCTGTATTCTTATATAATATTTCTGATTTAGAGACATTTATTGTCAATCCTGAATTTAATCCAAAATCCCTAGTTATATTTAACACTTCTTCCACCATTTTATATGGCTGGTTGGAAATTACTACAGAATCGTCGGCAAATAAATTAATTTTGACTTCTTCCCTTCCTATTCTATATCCGGTAAAATTGTCACTTTCTCTTAATTTGTTTGCCAATGGCTCAATTGCTAGGAGGAATAATATTGGAGACATCGGACACCCTTGCCTTGTCCCATTTTTAATTTCTATAGGTCTTGTTAGTCCTGTATTAATTCTAATTCTAACAAAGTTGTTCCTATAGATATTTTTTATCATCTCTGTAAATTTTTCTCCCAGTCCATATTTTTGGCATATCTCAATTAAATATTCATGGTTCACCGAATCAAAAGCCTTAAATATATCCAATTTTATTAATGCTAATTTATTTTTATATTTATCAGAATGATATAATAGATTGGATACTATTTTAATAGGATCGCCAATATGTCGATTTTTAACAAACCCATATTGGTCTTCATTTATTAATAGTGGTATCATTTTTTCCATCCTTTTAACTAATATTCGCATAAAAATCTTGTAATCTTCATTTGACAAAGATATGGGCCTATATGATTCTGGTTCTGTGGGGTCCCTCCCCTTTTTTGGAAATATTACCACCTCTGCCTCCCTCCAAGTTACTGGAACCTCCCCCCTTAGTAATACCCCATTGAATACTTCTAGTAGTTGTACTTTTATTTCTTCTTTAAATGCTTTATAAAAGGATGCCGTGAATCCGTCTGGGCCTGGGGCCTTGCCAATTTTCATATCTTTTATTGCCTGCTCTACTTCTCCCACTGTTATTGGGTCATTCAGCCATCTAGTCTGTTCGGCATTTAACCTTTTGTTTATTCTTATATCATTTCGTACTCTAATTTTTTCCCCATATAATTCACCATAAAAGGATTCAAACACATTTTTAATTTCCTCCCCTTCTCTTATTATCCCTTGTCTATCTTTTACTTTACTTATTACGTTAAGTTCTTGTTTACTCTTAAGGTAACTTGCCAAATTCTTCATTCCTTTTAATCCCCATTTTTTATATAATCCTTTAGCATATATTTGTTTATGTCTAAATTCAATTTCGTCTTTTTTATATTTTTCCATTTTTTTTCATATCCAACTGATGTTTAGATTCTTGAGTCTTTAATTGTTTATGCAGAGTTTGTAAATTCTTAATTTCCTCTGTTAATCTCTTTTGTTCCTCTCTTTCTGTCCTCCTTATTCTTGCCATTGCTGAAATACATATTCCTCTAAAATATGCTTTAGCTGTATCCCAAATTGTTGCCATTGTCATCCCATCTGTTCTATTAATTCTAAAAAAATGTTCTATTTCTCTTTTTAATTTTGATTTCTGCTCTTGTTTCTGTATCATAGTATTATCAAATACCCATTTTTTATTTGTTCTACCCTGAGCCAATCTAATTTTTGCCACGATCGGTGCATGGTCTGATAGCCAGATGGGTCCCGTTTCTATCTCTGTAATTAAACTTTGATTATTCATCCCCATTAAAAGATAATCAATGCATCTATAACATCTATGCCTATGTGAGTAATATGTTGCTGGGTGGTCCCTTGCATTGGATCTTTCATACATATTTATATAATTCAAACTTTCTAGTTCTTGAATTTTAAATTCATTATGTCCATATCCCAATTCAATATTTAGATCTGCTCCTATAAATTTTTCTCCTATAGCAAATCGAGTAAATTTTTTCAGAGTCTTTCTCAAGAATCTTTTTTGTCCAGTATTCGGGGAATAAATTGACGCCAGGGATACTTCCTTACCCATCAGTTTTCCTTTAACAAAAATATATCTCCCCTCATTATCTTTTTTTTCTTCCCATAATTCAAAAGAGATATCTTTTCGTATTACAATTGCCACACCCCTGGCCTTGTTTGTTCCACGTGACTCATATATATTGCTCCAATTTGTCATATTCCATAGAGGTCCCCTATCGTTTTTAGCTTTATGTGTTTCTTGTATTAATAAAACCTGAGACCCAAGTTGTCTTACTAACTTCTGCAACCTAAATCTTTTTAGGGGGGCTCCTAATCCATTAACATTCATTGTTGTAACCGTTATATCCATTAAGTTTGCATTGCACTCTATTCTTATATTTGGTCTTTATTATATATGGTACCTGTTCTTCTATCCTTCCCTCCCCACTCCTGCTCACCTTATACTTCTCCCATTGGTGAAGTATCAGCTTTGCCATCTGGTATAGCTGCATAACAGGGCTTGTGACTGCTTCTCACCTGGGTCCCCCTCCTTAATTTTATCTTTCCCATATTTAACTTCTATACATATATTTCTTCTGTGTAACCTATATTTCTATTTTCCTGGCCTTTACTATATATTTCTATTTACTTCTATGTTCTAATACCTTAAATTTAACTTCTTACAATTAAAGTCATGTCTATCTCATACTTTATATAGTTTTAATTGCCTAAAATCATTCATACATGTTACAGCTTAGTATCCATAATATTCTACCAAATTAAATTCTTTACAATTACACCCAATAATTAATTTGAGATAAGCATTATATATATAGACATATATATACATATACATATATATACACATACATAAACATATACATATTTCTACTTTCCTCCCTTTTCCTTCCCTCCCCTGCCTCCCCCCCAACCACCCCCTCCTCCTCTCCCTCCCCTCCCTCTTCTCTTTTTCCCATATATCTCCAAATATTCTTTCTTATCTAAAGGGATTACAACAGTATTTTCTATTTTTATTTTTATTAGGAAAGAAGTGAGATGAAGAGGGGAAAACATGGAGGCAGGGTAGATTATGAAGGGAGAATTCACTCCTACTTATTTGTATCTCCCCCTTCTCATAATTCTCTTCTATAAAGCTTCTTTATTTGTTCTTAGTGGCGCTTCGTGTCTTTCTTTCATATTGTATTTCCCTTCTGTGCCTAGCTTCTAGTGGCTTTTTTTTCTGTTTCTTTTCTTCTTCCTCTGCTGCTGCTTCCCTATCAGAGTCATTGCTCCCAACTTCAATATTGGCAGCTTCAGCTTTCAGAGTTTCTATCAAAGCCTCGCCTTCATTTATTGTCCTTGCTTTCAGCATTTTTCCTTGATAATGAACGATGATTGCCGTTGGTATTATCCATTTAAACCGGAATCCCAAAGCTTCTATTTTTCGACATATAGGTCTCAATACAAATCTTTCTTTAAGTGTCTGGTTTGCTAAGTCCATATATATTTCCACCTTCTGTCCCTTGAAATTTAAGTCTTTTTTTGCCCGGAGTATTTTATATACTTTGTCTCTCATTGCTTCTCTCCCGAAGGCTACCACCACATCCAGTGGCTTCGTATTGGCTTCTCGTCTCCTTACCACCCTGTGTGCTCTGTCTATGTCCGTTGCTTCTATTTCAATATTATTTTCCTTCCACCAGGACACACAGGTGTTTATCAGTTCAGAATTGGGGATTTCTGATGGCAGTAATTTAATTCTTAAATTTTTTTGTTTTTGCCGATTAATCAAGTCAGTTACAGCATCTCGTAGCTCCTGCAGTTCTCTTTTATTTTCCACCCCCATTTCCTTAGCATCTTCAGCCATTTGCCGTGTTTCCCTCTGTTCAGTTGTCAGTTTGTCTATTTTATTCTCTAAAGCCTGGAATGATGTTTTAAATGACGTACTAATTTCTTCCAATTTATTCATTATGTTTATAATATCCCTGCCAGTGACCGGTTCAGTGTTAATGTCCATTATCTCATCCGACAAACTTAGCATAAGTGACAAAATTCTCCCTGATCTATTTAAAATCCTAAAAGATGATGCTGTTAAAGTGCTGAACTCAATATACCAGCAAATTTGAAAAACTCAGTATTTGAAAAGGCAAGTTTACATTCCCATCATAAATAAGAGCAATGCTAAAGAATGTTCAGGCTACCAAAGAAGTGCACCTGAGGCCTTTTTGCACGAGGCTGTTTTGAATGCACGGAGAACGCGCGGGGACAGAGCATTCGCTTTGTTTGGGCAGCGGTTCCGTCCCAGCCAGTCTCAGAGTGTTCTCCCCGCATACGAGATTAGAGCAGTTAAAACTGCTCTACATCCATCTTGGTGCAGTCCAAGCATCCCCGTCAGTCCAGGGAGGGAAGCATTCACACACGCTTCCCTCCCTGACAACTGCGGGCATGCCCCCCACCACGATTGGCTGAAAATTGGCCAAACAGGTGACGGTGGCTGCACAAATCACTTACCTTGCCAGCTCCGGGGTTGCCCTCTGCCGCAGTCCATGCAGGTGCACTGAGTCTGGTGAATGGGACCCACAGGGCCCTGCCTACCGGGAATGTGTGCGCCTGCGCAATGGCAATCCTGGGCCGGCAAGGTAAGTGAACGCCGTGTGCGGGGGTGAGGTGGCTCACTCCCAGCTCCTGCAGTCCCTGGGACTGCAGGAGTCAGGGAGACACCCAGATCGGCTCCCCCTCACCCCTTTCCAGGGTGGGGGGAAGCTGATCTGCGGCTGTCTATGGGCCAGGGGATGTGGTGATACCATTCATGATCATTAATAAAAAGAATTAGCTAAAATACAATTGGGAGAAATTCTGGTATAAAGGCATTGTCTTGGAACATGATCCTATCAGAGCTTTAAGATTGGGCCGTAATTGGAATAAGTAGAGGCTTGACCATTTTTAACTTGGAGTTATTATTAATAACAGCCTCGGACTTATAAAATATTTCTAAAAAGCAAAGGAAGGCTCTGTAGTATTTTAAAAAGACAAATCTCTCCATTAAGTTGCAAGCTGCTGATACAGTTAATTCCTGTTGACTTCTCAGTAGTGCCTTGGTGAGCTACTGGAGATGATCGAATCAAGATTGTGCCTGAATGCTAGAATAAGGGTTGCAAAATAAACATTGACATGGGTTAACGATTGATCACTGGGTTCTGAAGAGAGAGGATATCTTTTGTTTTAAGAAAATATTTCAAAATGTTTCTATGGAGGGGGATCTTGCGAAGGTGTGCTGAATTCCATGGATCTGCTAAGTTCGCATAAGCTGTTCCATTACATTTCAACTTGAAGGAAATGATAAGAAGAACCTCATTAGTACTGGGATGGAGGTGACTCACTGTTTACACCTTGTTTACATCCTAACAGACTTGGGTAAAAGGTTGCTAGTGTCTACATACACTGAGCCTAGTTGAAGGGGTTAAGTGAGTCAGTAGAGGTGCTAAAATGTTAATTTAAAGTATACAAGAATTTTTGCAATCAGGCAGGGACAACATAACATAAGCATGGTTTTATATTAATAAAGGTTGAATTCTCCTTTTTTTTCTGAAGGAGAAACAGGTTTAATGGGGTTCCTTTTCAATAAGAAATTATTTAACCTTATTTTCTAAAATAAGAGGGGTTTTTTTTATCCTATTCATTTTTTTCCCTTTTTCTGTGGAACTTCACTGAGGGGCACTCCCATGGTGAAAGAGGGCAATGACTCACTGCCTTCCAAGACTTGATTGGATCTCTGTGAGCCAACAGGAAAGAGATAATCCCTTTAAGAGAGTCAAAACTAAGGAAATAAAATATTTGAATTTCAGATGTATTTTTCTGTTTTACCTGTATTGTTTGCTGCCTTAGGAAGTGTTGATTAAGTCTGGTTAATTTGTAATGTGTTTCATCACATCCAAAGAGTAATTGCGGAATTTTCCATAGTAGTACATTGGTTTTGGGGTAAAACACACCTCTCAAAGGGATTTATTCTGACATCACAATTTTTGGGTCAATTTTGGCTATAAAAAGGGCCAGCAGAAAAGGGATGGTGTCTCTCCCTTCTCTCTCTGTCATGTGGAGCTAGAGAGAGAGACCTGAAGACGCCTGCCTGCCTTCCATTCTACCTGGGTTTTTTTTTTCCCTCCACGTGGGAGGAGTTTTACTGCAAAAGCCACATTTTAAACTTTAAAAGTTTTTTCTTCTTCTTCATCGCTGAGTTTTGCTTGGCTAGAGCAATTGAAAGAGGCTCATTTTAAATACCATTTAACTGTGGTATATATATATTTTTTTATTTTACTTTTGGAGAACAAATCAACAAGAAGGGAAGATCATTTTTATTTTATTTTATTTTATTATTTTTCCTGAAAAGACACGGATCGGCTGAGGCTTCCCATCTGCAGTTTTTGGGTACACTGAGGCACAGTGGTGAGAAACAATCCTTAAGTTTTATCCCATTCCTCCTTATTTTCCCTTATCTCTTATGGTTTTCTATATTTTCTGATTTTTGGTTAGGGAATATCTTTAGTATTCAGGGTGATTTTCTACCTCCTTACTGGCTTGGGCATATATCTCCCCCAAAACCGAAGTTGCCAATTTAATGTATAAAATTGTTCAGTTATTTAGCCATGTTTAAAGTCCCTGCATGTTTGTCCTTGTTTTGCTTAAAGGTCTAATGAAAAATGCTTCTGATATGACTTTATATTTCATTTCAACTTTTCTCCTATGTCTCTAATAAATTATTTGCTCTGATTTAACAAGAAATACTGGTTTCTGCGTCTGAAGTTGGTCTTGTCTCTGTTTTCTGGTTATTCCTCGTTATTAAAACCTGTAAAAAAAGATCTAGCTATTCCCCTGGGGAGGTTTAAATTTGGTGTTCTTTGGGCTTCGAGAATAATCCAAATTATCCAAATTTTACTCCCTCCACAGTTGCTTCCAGTTTATTACTGGAGCAGAACTGGTAACAGAATTTTGGTGGAGCAACGCGGGCAACTTATGGGCGAGGATTATCCATAAAACAGAGCTGTTTTTTGTGCTTTTAAATTTGATATCTTGGCAATTGTATTGAACTGATATTTTGGGTTGTGAGGCAAAATGGCAGAAGGGTCTGTTCTTAAAAAGTCAGTCAAGCAAGATCGCCTCAGGAAGTGGATAGTTAAACAAGGCAGATCTGTCTGGGAAAAAAGGACATTTTGCAAAGTTGCAGACCCCAAAGAAGTGCTTGTGAAAGGATTTGAAGAATACATAGACAAACATAAATTTAGCATTCATAAAGAGTCAAAAGTTTCTGTTTATGTATGGGGAAGTTGGTATGCAATAGGGGACTTGACAGAGGACTTGAAAGAATTAAGACAAGAGAGTGAAGCCACTATAAATGATTTAAAATCTCAGTTAAAAGTGTGTTCTCAAGAATGGGCTGATCTGGTAGAGAAACTTAGGCAAGAAAAACAGGATTTGAACCAGCAGCTTCAAGCTCTAAAAGCAAGTGCTGCTGCTGAGAAGTCTAGTTTATTAGAGGAATTACAGTTTGTTAAACAGAATTCAGTTGCAGAAAAGGTCCATTTGTCTGGGATGTTGCAGGATGTGCGTGGGCAGTTGTCTGAATCTCAGGAAGCTAGGCAAAATGCAGAGCGCCAGCAGTTTCTTTTACAGAAACAGCTGGATGATGCAAAAGCAACTTCAAAATTTCTTATAAATCAGGCAAAGGAGAATTTAAGACAGACTTCTCATGTTGAATGTGAAAATAAAATTAAGGAATTGGAAAAGCGGTTGCAGTTACGGGCTGGAGTTGTTGCAGCAGTTCGGGCAGCTAACCCTACTGAGGCAGAAGCAGAGGCGCTGCTTGCACCTGTGTTTATGCTTGACAGTTTTGAGAAGGAGCAAGGAAATGCTGCTTGTCTAGAGGAACCTGTCTCTTTGATTAACAAGGGGGGAATTCAAAGGATCCCTTCTGGTAATCGGGGTAATCTGGCTCCTGTGAAGGTGAAAGAAGTTAATCGGGTTGATGATTTTGGAAATACTACTAAGGAGAGAATTGTGGAAAATGATAATTTTCGAATGCAAGAAATAGATGCTCTTGCAAAACAGTTTGGTGTTTTGAACAAAGAAACTTGTTTGGAATGGATTTCTAAGGTCTGGAGGCGATCTGATGTATGGACAGGTCAAGATTTAACACAGTTGGCCCGGGCATGCATTAGTCCTGCAGACTCTGCTCTTTTGGAAATTGAAGTAGCTGGTGTGTCTTCTAGGGATGATTCAATGAGGAATTGGATGGTTGCATTGCTAGCAGTGTTCTTTCCCGGCAAAAGCACATCCAGGATATTCTTTGATGAATTACAGCTCCCACATGAATATCCAGAGACTTATCTTCAGCGTAAGGTCATTTTGGGGTCAATTTCGGGGGATATTCCTGATGATGGTGATGATGATGAAGAAGAATTTGATGTAATAAAGCACAGTACTTTTATTAGGGCCTTGTGGGAAGGTCTGCAACCATCTGTTAAGGCTGCTTTGATTTCTTTTGATTGTGAGGGAAGTACATATCAGAAATTTGTGGAGGCTGTGCATAAGGCAACACGAATTATGAAGGAAGCTGGACAATTGAATCTGAGGAAAAAAGAGAGGGTGCAAAAGGAACCAATTGATACCATTCAGGTGTCTTCTCAAGCAACCCCCAGGAGGTTTCAATCTGCAAATGGAAGGCAGCAGCAAGGTTCTGGACAGGGAAGACAGATTCCACAGTCCCAATTTCAGCAGCCAGCCTCGCAATTGCAGAGGCAGGAACAAAGTTTTAGGACTTTGGTTTGGAATACTTTGAAACAGGCTGGGTTTGACATGAAATATTTTGATAAGAAACCTGATAATGTTTTGTTGGAAGCCTATGGGAATTGGAAACAGGGAATGGGAGCTGCTTGTGCTCAGTCCCCAGTTCCAGTTGCAAATGGGTTGTTTGTGCCACCTACCCAGTTTCCTGTAGATGGAGCAACTGATTTAACAAGAAATACTGGTTTCTGCGTCTGAAGTTGGTCTTGTCTCTGTTTTCTGGTTATTCCTCGTTATTAAAACCTGTAAAAAAAGATCTAGCTATTCCCCTGGGGAGGTTTAAATTTGGTGTTCTTTGGGCTTCGAGAATAATCCAAATTATCCAAATTTTACTCCCTCCACAGTTGCTTCCAGTTTATTACTGGAGCAGAACTGGTAACAGTGGGACCCTTTGGTAGACCGGACCCACATGTCATGTCCGGACCCACATGGCCATCGTGGTAGATCACAAGCCTCTGCGGGGTTGAGCCACCTCAATTGAGGCAGCTAAGCCTCGCAGAGGCGCCCCAGCACCCCCACCCCAGGGCCCGGGGCGTGCGCATGTGCACTGAGCTCCTACCTTCTCTCTGTCCTGGGTCTCAATGACCCGGGGCAGCTGGGAATGCACACCACATGCACGCAGTGCGGCTTCTGATTGGGCAGATCACCTACATGGGCAGTTTGCCCAATCAGAAGCCATGCTGTGTGCATGTGGTGAATGTTCCCGGCTGCCCCTGGTCATTGAGACTCAAGACAGTCAAAAGGTAGGAGCTCCGTGCACATGCATCTCTGGGCCCCAGGGGTGGGTGGATGCCTGGGTGGGTTCCTGCCAGCTGTTCAGGACCCGATCGGGTCCTGTACAACTGGCAGGAAGTGGGGGAAGCCGGCTGACAGGTCTGCCTGCCCCTGGGTGCTCCCACCCAATGGCGAGCAGGCCTGGGAGGGGCATCCCCACCCCTGTCTGGCCTTTCTCGGCTAGGATAGTTTGGGACGGTTTCCCCGTTCACACGTAGGCAGGCAGGAACGCATGTAAACGCATCCCAAACTGTCTTAGCCGAAGTGCATTACAGCCATTCTGGCTGTAATGCAAAAGGGCCTCTGTTTTACATGCTATCAAAGTAGTGCTTAAGATTCTGCAAGCTAGGCTGCAGCTATATGTGAACTGAGAATTAGAGGTGGAAGTGCAAGCTGGTTTTGTACCAGAGGAACCTATGTGTGGGTCAAGAAGCAACAAAATCAAGCATGGAATGATTGGTTCAATATTGGGAAAGCAGTGTAAGGCTGGATATTGTCACCCTATTTTTTAAACTTATATGCAGAGTACATCATGTGAAATGTCAGGCTGAATAAACCAAAATCCAGATAAAGATTGCTGGGAGAAGTATCAATAACCTCAGATATACAGACAATATCTAATGGCAGAACATCAAGAAGAGTTAAGGAGCCTCTTCATGAAAGTGAAGGAGGAAAGTGCAAAAGCTGGCTTGAAGTTTAACATTAACCCCCCCCCCAAAAAACCACCTACTCCTGGCAAATAAAGAGGGGAGAAATAGAAGCAGTGTCAGATTTTACTTTCCCAGGCTCAAAAAAATCACTGCAAACTATGACTGCATGAAATTAAAAGATCCCTGTTCAATGCAAGGAAAGTGAATGCAAATCTAAATAGCATACTAAGAAGCGGAGACATCATCTTGTCAACAAAAGTCCATATAGTCAGTGCTATGGTCTCCCCAGCAATAATGTATGGCTGAGAATTGCTGAGAAAACTTTAGAGGGTCCCCAGGATTGCAAAAAGATCAAATCAGTTGATACTAAAAGATATCAACCCTAAAAGATATCAACACTAGAAGCACAAATACTGAAATAAAAGCTCAAATACTTTGGCCATGTAATGAGAAGACATAACTCATTGGAAAAGACTCTGATGCTGGAAAAAACTGAAGGCAAAAGAAGAAGGGGAGAACAGAGGATGAGATGGATAGGTGTAGTTCATTTCACATAAGAAATGAATATGAACTTGGGCAAATTCCAGGCGACAGTAGAAGACAGAAAGGTCTGGATATGCTATGGTCCATAGGGTCATGAAGAATTGGACAGAACTGAATAACTGAACAACAACAACAATTATTATACATAATATATTCCATATGCCTGTGAGCTTAAAATCCCACAAAATCTTTATATTTTTGTTTTCTTCTGATTCCCCCCTCCCCCTGGTAATATTCTATTCTCAGTAATTTTTTCTTTTACAGATTCCAGGTTTTTTTTTTTTTTTTTGCAAACTTATAATAATAACATTATTTGTAGTCAATATGGGCAATTTTCTACAGGCACCAACTATATGATTGATCGTTTCATGCTTTGTTTGCACAGTTGACATTTTGCTTCCCATTTTGGCATTTATGTCATTTGTCTAACAAGGGGGTTCTTGCATTGCCAGAACTATTCCTTCTGTTTGTGACAACTCGATCCCACTTCCCCCCACCCTCTCGTGAACTCGTATTGACATAGTAACACAGTTGAGGAAGCAGCAGTCGAGCCCTACAGACCCATTACCTGCCAAAAGGCTGGTGTCTATATATGAACTGGAACCCCCCCCCCTGCCTTGCCCAGATATCCCACTTCAAAGACTTACAGCCAAGCCTTCTCCCTGAAGCAGCAAATATTCTAGTTGTCCATGATAATTTATTTTCTAATCAAAATTTTAAATCTTTTTTAAAATTTTGAATCAAAGCAGTATAATTGAATTAAGTTGTTAATAGGTTTTGTTATTTTAATACTAACATATTTTATTTTTTTCTGGCTGTAGTAAATACCATCTGTCTTTGAGTTTCTAATTGAGTTCTTAGATCAATATTTTTTTAAAAACTCAGTTTTTGAGGAATTAATTTTCAAGCTTGAATGATCTTTAAATATCTGAGTTCTTTAATAGTTCAGATATTGCCTCTTGAGGATTGCTATTCAGTATTAAAACATCTGCAAACAGATTTGCTACTACCTGACCTTTCCCAGGGGCATATTCCTGAATTAGAGCATTATTTCTGATTAAACAAGCTAGTGGTTATGTTTATAAAACAAACAAGGTTGGGCAACCTTGTCCCTTTTTCTAAAGTGAAAGAAGGGGAGTTTAATGAATTAATAATTAGACTCCCTTGAGATGACTGATAAAGACATTTTATCACATTTCTAAATTTCCCCTCCACTTTAATAATTTTAAAGATTTCAAAAAGATACTTAAGTGAGACAGAGTCAAAAGCTTTATGTAGCTCAGTCATTGCAGTGGTAGCATGCTGTGATGGTCCCCTGTTCAACGTCTCCACCCAGGGCTTTTTGCAGAATACAGGAAATGGCCATAGAAGAACTGGATCAGATTGTAAGTCTGGATAGTGTAGAAGACAAAGTGATGGAAAACTCTGTCAATGCAAAAGGTAGAGTTGCCTAGATGTGTTCTTTTAATTCCATATTCTTGTATATTTAGGAAAGCTCTAGAAGCAAATCCTGCATAAATCAACTTTTTAGGATATGTTGTTTGATCACCAGAGGAAAGGAATCTTTATGACCAGAGAGACTGACTTAGGGCACATCCCCCTGGTCTCTTTTTGCTTCTCTCTTGCATTGGATTTTAAAAATGCGCATTGTAATTCGAAATAAACCCCATGTGGTTTGGGGCAATGTGGATTTAAAACATACTTTCCTGTCCCCATGCAAGCCGTTTTTTGTGAGCCCGCATCTCCCCCACTGCCTGCTGCAGCGATGACAAGCAAAAACCTCAATTGAACCTCCACAACACAACACAGATCATTCCTTTACTTGGATGCCAAGAGTTAAAACATAACCAATGCTTGTAACATAGTTACAAGCATAATTGAAAGCAGCACACTCTTTCCATAACTAATGCTTGTAACATAGTTACAAGCATAACTGAAAGCAGCTCACTTCCTGCAGCTGTTTTAGCTGTTTTAGCGCAGAAGCAGTCTAGCGATGCTAATTATCTTAACAACGGAGGGAGAAACATCTATTTTCACACACACACTTTTCCCTGACAGCAAGCCCAGAAACTCTCTTCCCACTCCTAATAATGTGAAAGAAGCAAGAGATTGCTGGTCTGTTTGTGCGCTAAAACCGAATGGAGGGAGGCTGGATATGACAGCTGGCTGGCTGATAGGCTGCAGGGAGTGATCTGCTTTTAGTTATGCTTGTAACTAAAGCATAACTGCTTGTTACAAGCATTGGATATGCTACTATGTTACAAGCATTGAATATGCTTTTAACTGTGGCGGCCAAGGAAAGAAATGTTTTCACACACCACATGCATTAAAAAGTGAGGAAGATTAATGTAGCTGGCAAGACACTTTAAAAAAATCCATGTGTGTCCCCATGCTTCCAGGATAATCCGTGGTTTTCCCCTAAGTCGGATGTAGTGCTGTTTGAAAGGGTTTTTTCCTGTCATGGATTTTCCTCCTTTGCTCCTGATGTAGCCCGGAGTAAAGCTGTGCATGGAGACGCTCTGAGGCAAAACAAGCTTAACTTCCAAGTATTTTCAGCATGAAGACACACCCTTAGTGTCTGTCAACTTTTTAGGAGGCAAGGCTTATTAGAGGCCTCCTTGCAAAAGTTCTTTTCTTTATTTTGCAGATCTGGGTTCATCCAGAGGTAACACGCCTGCTCAGGATGTGTCAGCTTCTGGCACGGGGAAGTTTGGCTTCCACTGTGCCTTTATTCGCCGCAGCTGGCATTGGCCGGACGGGGTGGTGGGGTGGTGGCTGCAGCTTCCCTTTGGCTCAAGAAGGGCTGATCAACCCTTCTTGGGCGAAGGGGAAGGCAGGGAAGCTGTCTGCTGGCCGCGCCATGGCGGAGGCCGGTGGGCGTGCCCAGCTGTCAAAGAGGCAGAGCATGCGCTGTGCCTCTTTGACAACTGGGCATGCGCTGGCAATCCGGCTCTTTCCCCACCTCTTCGGAAGCATTTGCTTCTGAACCAGTTTAAGGGGAAAAGCCAGATGTAAGACCTGATTTTTCCGGTTTTACATCTGGGTCGGATTTCAGCGGCAAAACTGGTTTAAGCAACCGGTTTTGTGCACCTACGTGCAGATGTGGCATCCTCAAAGGGACCCTAATTCCGGTCCCTGCGTGGATGCCATGTCCTAATCCTTCCCACATCTGGCTCTAATTCCGTTTTTAGAGCCTGTGTGGAAAGGCCCATTGACTAGTGTTTGCAGCCCCCCCACATGATGAATTGCTCACCTGTATTTGATCATGCTCTGCTCCTCTGCAGAGTGCTGCCATCTTGAGTGTGGCACCCTGCACGACTGCGCATATGTCCGTGCCCTCACTATGACAATGCTGATGTTCTGCGCAGGCACATTTGTGTCAGAGGATTATGTAAGCTGCCAGCACACTTGTGTGGCAGCTCAGATGCCAGAAGTGCAGACGGTCACCCACAGGAAGCTGAAGGTAAGGCTTAGGGTAGGAGTTAGTGTGCTTGTGGAGCATGATTTTGTGCTCCACAGCTAGTATGCAGTTAGGAAACCTCTGGGCAGGCCAGGGGTATTACTAGTCTGTAAGCACTTCCTGCAAGTGCAAGTGCAGCTGCCCAGACGCCTAACTGCATACTACAGACTGAAGTACAGATTGACCTCTGGTTCAGAGATGGAGAAGAAAGAAGTATATTAACCTGTTACAGCAATGGTTCTCAACCTGTGGGTCGCAATCCCTTTGGGGGTCAATCTACTCTTTCACAGGGGTCGTCATGAAGTTGCAACAAAAATAATTTTATGATCAGGGGTTAGGGTTAGGGTTAGGTTGGGGGTCACCACAACATGAGGAACTGTATTAAAGGGTTGTGGCATTAGGAAGGCTGAGAACCACTGCGTTATAGCATTCTGTTACGTGCCCAGTCAGATCACACACTCTTCTGATTTCTGAATTGTAGTTTTGCTGAAAAAAAGGACAAAAGGTATATTATATAAAGGATGATGAGATTTCATGAGAAAACCTGGAAGTACACCCTAAAACGATTTAAATGAAACCTTTTCATGCAGTCCTCTTCAACAAAGCTGAACACAATACTGAAGAGTTATGAACTGATGACTAAACGATGGCAAAACCTGAAAAGAAATAGAGCTCCTCATTCTATCCTTATTCAAAAGTTTTGCCAAGCCTGGTATGAAAGTGCCATTCACATAGACAAATATGACCTGAAAGAAGTTGAAAAGAGCTTTCCAAAAGCCATAGTTCAGTTGCACACCATAGGCTTGTCACAAAATAGGAGGCCTCACGTTTGGTTCTAACAAATGCAGCTGAGAAAGAACTAGGAAGCATTATATGTAAAAGATTCTCTGTTCAGAGACTTTGAAGAGTTGCTGTCAGCCACAAATACTCAGTTTGATAGATCACTTGACTAATTGTGACGGAGGTGTCTTCTGTAGCTTTGGTTTCTGTATTGACAGCAGGATGTTCTGGAGCAACTGCAGATACCATCTCAAACAGGTTATATCACCTATATGATTGTGGCCAAGAGACAAGCTAGTAGTGACCCTGCATCATCCTAGAGGCCATCTACAGAGGCATTTGTTAGAATTAAAACATGACTGAAATTTTAAAAAATCTAAAGAATGGGAAATTAATTATATTTATGCAGCATTATATCTGCATAGATTGTTGTACAATTTACCCAGTTAACAACAATTTACCCAAATCTAAAAGCAAATCATAGCAAGGAGTATTTTTAGGCACAGAATTTTGTTCGCTTTAAATAATTGCTATATGAATTCCATTTAGGGACAAGGATCTTCCACTACATTGCAATCAATTTTTGCAAACATTACTGGGCTGTGCGAGTAAAGGTTTCTCATTTTGTTTGCAATTAAGGTAGCAATTTAATTAGTATATTGGACCAGTGGATGTGCACTGTTTTTGGGTACCTGGCCAAAAAAGTCCTGGCTATTAATTTTGGAAGCTGAGTACTTTCATTCCTGGCTTCCAATGTTGGCCTGGGCTGGGCTGTCAGCAAAGCATACAATGTTTAGAGCAATTCACTGGCAAACCCAGCCCATAATGGCTTGGTTTTCTGGGACAGGTTTTCATGGTGTGGGATAGCCCATGTTCTGAGGAAATGGCCTTTGTAATCTTGATGATGCATTCCCTCTAGGGGTGTGCATGAATGACATTTTTGACATTCGATTTGTAACGAATTGAATATTCAAAAATCTGAATTCAGATGAATAAAGTAAAATGAATGAATGGACATTCAAAACGATATGAATACATTTGTATCTATTTGTTCGAATATTAGATACATATCCAATGATATGAATCTCGTACGCATCCATACATATCCATATGCATCCCGTACGCATCTTGCATGCATCCTGTTTTCATCCCGTATGTATCCATATGGATCCGTATGGATATGCACAAGATGCGTACATATCCATACACATACAAATATCTGAATTATTAATACAAATAACTCATTGAGCAGGGGGTTGGACTTGATGACCCTAGAGTTCCCTTCCAAGTCTATAATTCTATGATTCTATGAAAATATTTGTCTGGACATTCAATTTGTATACGAATGTCAAAATTTGTCTGAATTTGTCCGAATAATGAATATTTTGAATATTTGTGCACATCCCTAATTCCCACACTCTGAAGATGGATTGACAGGATTAAAACTTAGGCGTAGCTGGACCCTAAGTGGCTGTCAATAAGTTACTCAAGAGAAAATGTAGGCCTTGGGAAGGACCTGGTTCCTCCTGGTGTTCATGAGAAGGATTATTTGAACAGAGAAAAAGATTAGCTTAATTATGGAAGAAGCGGTATGACTCTAGAAAGTATCCTCAAGGACTTATTATAAAAATTGCTAGCAAGTCCAAACTTTTTTGATCTTGGGTATGAAAATATAACTGTCACTTTGCAAAAGTGTTTTTACTGATACACATAATCCTGGATTATTGTTGACCTGATTAAACATGTTCATCAGTATACCATTGAAGGTGATCTGGAACATGAATGTGTGAGAAGGCATGCCTTCATTTTCTGCATTCCTGGGACCCATTATGGCAATGCACCAAAGCATCCCACTAAATTGGGACCCCTGGGGCTCTGAGGTTAGGGACCTTTATTCCTAGCCATCAGAGGCCTCGGAGCCCAGCCCCAAAGCTCATGCAAACTTTGAAGCTAGTGTGGTGGTTGGTTGGAATAGCATCACTATGCAGACAGCAGTGTCCCAAATCGAGCCTTGCCATGTTTGGGGCCAGCAGGCTTCACATGATCCAAAGCCACTGGTTCAGATCATGGAAGGGCCCTAAGTTACCTTAGCTTTAGAAGCCAAATAGCTGCCAGTCTACCCAGGAACTGCAGGGCAGAAGGCAGAATGAACTGACAGTTGGTATCCTCACTTTGATCATACTGTCCCACCATCCATCAGCCCTCATACACACACAGCTGACCATTGCTCCAAGTCCCATCAGCCCTTTCCAATATGAATAGTAACCAGGAATAAGGGGAGATGGAGTCCAAGAACATCTGTAAGTCTGATAGTACCCCATCACTGCTTTGTAACCAAATGTGGAGTAAAGTTTTGGATTAATTTAAAGCCCAAAAATACCCCAAATTTGAACTTCCAGGGAATTTGCAGCCGGATCATTTTACATAGGTTTTTGAATAACGAAGAATACTATAAACAGAGACAAAACTCATTTCGAACTCAAAAAGCCAATATTTCTTGTTAAATCATTGAAGGAGAATTTATTAGAAATACAGAAGAAAAGTTGAAATGTAGAACCACATCAGAGACATATTTCATTTTAAACATTCAAAAGGACAAAAATAAACATGCAGATCCCATGTATGGCTAACTAAATGAGCAATTCCCATTAAGATATTTTTATGCATAAACTGAGTCCATCCCACTTTTATTGAGACAACCAACATGTAGCCGTGCCCTTTTTTATGGAGGAAAAATAGG
Source organism: Aspidoscelis tigris stejnegeri (assembly GCA_023333525.1). Taxonomy (NCBI): domain Eukaryota; kingdom Metazoa; phylum Chordata; class Lepidosauria; order Squamata; family Teiidae; genus Aspidoscelis; species Aspidoscelis tigris. The sequence goes on from JALMGA010000002.1 coordinate 95,491,291, forward strand.
AAAATGAGAGTGAAATTCCCTAAGAACAATGAAAAAAACCCAGAAAATTAAGAAATATAGGGAAAAATATAAAGAAATAAGGAGGAATGGAATGAAAACCAAATAGCTTCTCTCACCAAGTATTCCTCAATATGCCCAGAAATTCAAAACTGCAGGAACTGTCTCCTCAGGAACAAAACTTTGAAAATGAAAATAATCTTCTACCTCAGCCAGACTGATTTCCAAAAATGCTGTTAAAAATGGTCTCATCCAATTGCTGTGACCAGAGGGATCCAAACTACAAGGTGCAAGATTCAAAATGTTCTTGCAGGAAAACTCCTACCACTTCTTCAAACAGAGAGAAGGGGAGTAGATGGGCAAAAACAGAAAATTTCTCTAAAAACACTCTATTCTGTCCCTCTGACTAAAAAAAAAAAAAAGACCAGAATTTCAGGTTCTTTCTTAGCAGAAGAGTTCTTGCTCAGTTTGTCAATTCCTAATCTCTAATCCCATCACAGCAGAGCAGAGCTGAGAGAGGAGGGGAAAAAGGAGGAAAAATCAAGGGGAGGGGTAGGCAAAACCCCTTCTTAAAAAGCACAGAGAATGCTTTTTTAAAAACACACACATAATTTTGCTATTAAAAGAACGTTATGGACACATGGAGAATGATCTCACATGTCCCCTCCATGCTCTACCTTATTGTCCCTTTTATGCCAAAAATTGGGCCATGGAAACTGATGATTCTTTCTTTTTGCTAATGAATAAGAAATGAATACATGTTTCACTCCTGACTTCTCTTCTCTCCAAAAGATACTAATTAACCTGCAAATGTAATCTGTCCCCTTCTTCAGAGGCAAAACTGGTTTTACAACTTGCTCTCCCTAGTTGTCCAGAGGAAGTTAATCCCATTATCCCAAAGCAAGCAGTAAAGACTCAAAAAATCTTATCTCCTCTCATTCTTGTCCTTCTCCCAGTTAAAATGTATGTAATGGTTGATAGCCCATGCAGGCTTTGGCAAATCTTTAAAGAAGACCAACTTCCAAAATTCAGCATTATTTCATAGGATCCACCTCAGAACTCCATTTTTCCCTTCTTAAAACAAAAGATATCCTTCTTTCTCCTCAGTGATTAATCCTTAACCTATGTAAATAGACAAAGTTTGTTTTTCTTTTCTGGCGCCCAAGGCATAATCTCATCAAATGATTCACCAGGACTCAAATCTTTTTCTCTGGTGTTCAGCAGCCCAACAACAATTCCTTAATCAGCAACCCCTAATCAGAGGAAGAAATCTGTCCTTCCAAAACCTCTCAGTGCTTCCTTTGCTTTTTAGAAATATTTTGGAGTATGAATATCTTTCCAAGGCCTTATCCTTAATATTTACAAGTGAATGGTCCAGCCTGTTTCTTTTAATTCCAATTATAAGGCCAAATTTCAAAGCTCTGATAGAATTCAGTTTAAGGACTCATGACCAAATATAATGCCTTTACACTAGAATTTTCCCAATTAAATATGTCCAATTATTTATTCATTTTATTAGGAATGGTACCAGCTTCATCTGTCCCATATCTTCTCCGATACCTTCTAATTAAAATTAATTATTAGGAATGTGCACAAATATTCAAAACTTTCAAAATTCAGTCAAATTGAATTGAATTAGGATATTTGAATTCAAATCCAATGTCTATACATTCAAATTTAACAGTCAGACAAATCTTTGAATCTTTTGAATCATTCGTATGAATTATTTGGACATTTGTATGTGTATGTGACAGTATATATTACATATGTATCTGTACTTATCTTATTCATATTGGTACACATTTATACGGATACGTACTAGATGAAAACGGGATGTGTATGGGATAAAAACTGGATGTGTACAGATGCATATGGATGTGTACAGACACATTTGAATGTTGTCAACATTTGTATCTTCAAATAGGAATTGAAAATTTCTCTGAATAGGTTCGAATATTTGAATCGAATGTGAATACATTTGAATTTTAAACATTTGAATTGATTGAAATCTTCAGATATTCAATTTGAATCAAATCGAATCCTGAAAATTTGATTTGTGCACACCCCTATTAATTATCAAGAGGCCAACTTGACGTAATGCTCAACTTCAGTGGTTGTTTTGTTTCCTTATCTGACAGCCTATTTTCAGACAACTTCTATTTCTTGATCATTATTATTATTCATGGTCATTAAAGTTTTCTTTAAAATTTATTTGAAGCCCATGACTTCATTTTCCTGGGTGTAGGCAACACTGAATGTAATAGGACTTATTTCTGTTTAGACATGGTTGGGTACACCTTGCATTCACGGGGAAAAAAGTTGCTATCAACAATGAGTGTACATTTCTTGAGCATTTTGCAAGAACAACACAATGCTTAGTCATTTGAGTGGTGTCCGCATTTTCAGTTCTCTCAGTTTTTCATGTATTGCATCTGGGCAGTAATTATCATGACAGCTTGCTGTGTTTTTAGCAACATACAAAAATAATAATGAACAGATTGCTTCAGTCATTGGCCATATGGCAAGGCATGAATGAAGATTTTGCTCTCTCGCTTCGTCACTAGCCTGTTTTTTTTTTTTTAAGTGGGAAAGTAAAGATCCATTTTGATATAAAATACAGATCTACCTTTTTTCTGTTACTCAGCTACTATTGATAAAACTGTCGATAACAACAGCTGAAACATGCAAAGGCAGCCAACTCAAGAATCATCTTTCACACAGTACATTGCATGTTAATACGTATCTCTTTAGGAATGGGTCAGATCAAACACTTCTAATTCAGGGAGCCAGCTTGAATCCCAACAAAATCTGACACATTCAAATGGATCTGGTTTTTGAATGCTGGTCTTTGAATTCCACATGGCCACAGAGGTTGTGTCATGAGCATTTGGCTATGCATCATATGCACAGGGCATATCAAAATCCACATGACTGTTCCTCTTACCATACTTCAGCACAGCCAGACTTTTATTTGGCCACAGGTAGAATAGCAAGTAACTGTCACCGGTCAGCCAGACTTTTGTCTTTTTCTTTTGAGGCTTGAAAGATCTGAACTTGATGTCAGTATTCCAGACATTTTTCAGCTACAAATAAGTTCTACTGAAAATGGAAAAAGTGAAGGACACACTGAATACGAGACTACCCTAATTCTAGCTACCACAATTGAGCACAGCAGCACTTTAAATGTGTGAGATCATCCAGATCGGGTCAACTAAAGGAAAAAGTTCTAGAACTTTACAAGCTGCAGATTTGTTACAGTACTGTCATATCTGCACAGATTCTCAGTATGTGGTATAGAGATGTGTGCACATTTTTTTCCCGGTTCACTTTGCTTTGCATTGAAGTGGATGGGATGGAACTTTGTATTCATGGAATCGCTTTGAATGTGCTAGGCTTCAAATTCACTTCAAATTTGCTTTGCATTCCTGCTGACACCAGTTGTACCTCTGAATCCTCTCCGAAGTTTTGAATGAAGGCACAAAAGCATTTGCTTCTGTGCAAAGGGCATCTTCGAATATAGCCAATATTTGATTTGAATGTGAAGCTTTGAACCATCACAATTTGTACAAATTATGAAGGTGACAAATTTTTTTTGCAGAAGTGAATTTTGTATTATTATTTGTATGGTGTGATTATTTTCTACAATACCTTACTAACTGCAAAGTTTGTTGGGGCTTCTGCTGCATCTGCATATGGTAAAAATACTGGCTCAGAAGCAGCTTAGAGGTGCTTTTGACTGCATTCTAGTATGCTAATAGGCACTACTGGCCAGAAAATGCACTCCCAAAATGCATTTTCTGCCCTTTATTGTAGATTACGTTTAGGGCAGGGACAGCATCATCTGCCTGCTACCACAGTGTATGTATATGCTGCCTTTTAAAAAATGTGTGTGTATGCATAACATGCTAGGCCTATTTATCCTCCATTGTCTCTCTGGCAAAGAGTGGAAGACAGACGGCCTGGTGTGTTATGATTCACCGGGTCAGGAAAAGTTGGAGATGACAAAATGACTAAACAACAAAAACAATGCAGCCTTTGATTCAGTCTGCTGTCATAAACATTGCATGTCTATGGCATTATTTCCAGCCTGAATCATAAAATCAGACAGGTGTGCAATGTAAAACAGCTAGGTGTTCTGCAGACCGCATATACAAGAAATTAGTTCAAAAGACTAAACCAGGGGCGATTTCACACTTCCCTTCCCTTCTGCTGGACGGTAAAGCAGTGGAATCACCCAATGTTAACTGGTGCTTGCACTGGTGAGTGCTAGGTAACCACAGTCGATGCCCTGCGTGATTGGTCACTCACCTGTGACCCATCCTGGAGCCAGTCCTCTTCAGGGGACCGCCAATTTGGTTATGGTGCCCTCCATGACAGCGCCATTGCTGTGATGATGCTGATACTCTGTGCATGTGCAGCCACATCTATGGTTGTCCCAGGTGCCAGTGCACTTCTACGGCACCTTAGGTGACCCCAGAGCACCGGAAGAGGTGCAGATGCTCACCATTGGATGCTTCTGGTAAGTCCTTGGGTAAAGTTAGTAAGGGTGTGGAGCATGATTTCGTGCTCAACACCTAGTGAATAATTAGGGAACTTCTTAGCAGGAAGGGGGTGCTTGGAGGTTATAGCAGCCTCTTCCAAGTGCAGATGTCATTCCCCAGAAGTTCCCTAATTATTCACTACCAGCCTAAGTTGAAAAAGGCTTAAGGTGTCTTTTTCCACTTGCTGGTTTTCTGCACCAGCAAGGGTACTAAGGGCCACTCTTTTGCACTTTTGTACAGAGCTTGGGAGGCCCTGCCCACCACTAGTATGCTCCATCTGCACAGGATGGAGCATGATCCAGATGTGGAGGTTCCTGATATGGATTACCAGTAGACCATGATATTGAGGTCTGCCCGTGAACCAGTGGAGGTAAATTTGGATCACAGAGGCATATAGAAGGTGAATGCATCCATGTCCTGACTTACAGGAGGACACATTTTGATGAGATACCTTTATGCACTGCTGAAATGGGTCCTTCAGAAACATTCATTCATAGCCATTGAAACTCACAGAGGCCAACTCTGAAGTCTGCATGAGCTTCAGGATGGGTTGTGGAGGCTAATCAGGAACAAACCATTGCTGTGGAGATTGGGGACAGATTACTTGATCCAGATCACCTATTTGGGATCCATTAAGGTAAGTGCAGAAAGACCCAATGACTGCAAGGGAATGAGCTCAAGAATTTGCACATCAAGGGTTAAAATTTCAAATTTCACCCCCCCCCCCCCCAAAGTTGTTGATCACTTGTTAGCAGATCCTGATGCTAGGTGAAGAAGGAGGAGGAGGAGGAAGAGGTGGTGATTAGGGAAGTGCATGAATATTCATAATGTTCGAAATTTGGCCAAATTTGGACGTACAAACTCAAATTGAATGTTATGATACTTGCATGCTAACATTTGAATGAATGCAATTGTTTCCAGTCATTCATACGAATAGTTCGGACATTCATTAAGCTGAAGAAACATACCAGATATGTATCTATTCGTAGCAGATATGTATCTGTTCATTTCATATATGTATCTATTCGTATCAGATTCATATCTGTTCGTATCAGATACATATCAAATATTCGTACAAATACATACAGTACAGGTAGATTTGAATTGAACAGAACTTTACCACATTCAAGTGCGATCTACTGATTTTTGAACATTCAATCTGTTTCAAATCGAATGCCAAAAAAAAAAAAAAAAAACATTTGTGCAGATCCCTAGTGGAGAAATGTGTTTTCTGTTCTTCACTTTCCACTCAGGAGAATTCTGGGAATCCTTGCCCAGAGCATGGCTAAAGAAGAGAATCTCTGAGGCCTTTCCCCCCGTTTTCATTTACAGGCCTGCCAAAGACCATGGGAAACATTGGCAGGCTGGCCTTGCTCTCCTTCAGGCACCAGGAAAGATGGGGGGGTCTGCCAGGAACAAGCTGTAAGCCTGAGTTCGCTAGATATTTCACCTAGTAAAGTTGGTCCCAATGTAAGAGGAGTCTAGCCATTTCAAATGCTTCAAAGTGGTATTTTGCATGCTTCTACTTCAGATGAGAAATGCCACTAGTAGAGTATCATTCTTCAAGTGCACAGAACTGCTTACATTTTTTAGTAAAAGCAGAGTATTTTGTGACTTTTGCTGAATTTAAATCCGCTAATGTTGCACATTGAATTTTTGTTGCTGTGGCAACCACATGAAGTATGAATTGGTTAATAGGCCATTTGTTATGATTTGTAATAACTGCATTAGGAAAGGCTGAAGTTATGGTGTTTCTCATACAGTAGTTTTTCCATGTTGCAGGATTTCCTGCATGTTGTAACTGTAATACGTAAAGCATTCTGTATTTTACAGATGGAAAAACACTGTCATATGATGAAAGATTTTCTCTTCATTCTTTGTTAAGCATTTGTACAGTTTTTTTTTCCAGCTTACCCATTCTGCATTCAAATAGTAATGAAAAAGCCTCTCAAATGAAGTAGATTTTAAAAAGGGAAAAAGCAGCCTGTAATTTGCTATTTAAGCACCCATGAAAGAACCAACAGGCATGGCATGAATCCTGTGGTGAGATGACTAAAAGTCACTTAGAAAAAACAAAACAAAAATCAAATTTATCCTAGAAAGCAGTATACAATCACCTACTCTATTATCACAGTTTTGCACATTACGATCATGGCCCTTTCTGCACTTGGCCTTATTCTGGAATATATCTCTGGATAGCGGTCTGCTGGCCACAAGGTAATGCAGACTGTGGCGGGCCTCACCTGGGACCTTCTATAGTCTGCATTAGCATGCAGATAGCATGTCCCTATTCTGGGATATATTCCAGGATAAGGCCAAGTGCATGTTGGATGGGGCCTGCTGTAGTCTGCATCAGGATAAAGCTGGCAGGTTCTAGGGATGTGCAGGGACAAACTTGCATTTGAAAATTCAATTGAATACTCAAATTCACAAGTTTTTGCATGGAAATGAACATCTGGATATTTGAACAAAATGAATAATGCTCCCGGCTCACGAATATGAAACATTATTTTTTCATTCATACACATCTCTGGCAGGTTCCGATTCCAAAATATAATCCAGAATAAGGCTCAGTGCAGAAAGGGCCTCACACATGCTTTGCGGCTGGGGAAAGGGCTGCCCTGGACCAGCATTGTCATGTAGATGGTGCTGTTCCAGACTATGCCTTTTTGTGATCAGGACCAGCAGACTTTATGGTCCAGACCCTCTGGTTCCAACCACGGATGGGTAAATGCAGAAAAGGCCAAAGGCTATCTAGTAAAGTACAGGGGTGATTTCACACTTCCCTTCCCGTCTACTGGACTGGAAAGGAGCATGATCACCTAATGTTGACTAGCACTTGCACTTGCGAGTGCTAGTCACTTACAGCCCACGGCCCATGTGATTGGTAACTCACCTGTGACTGATCCTGGGGCCAGTCATCTTAAGTGCAGTGCCCTCTGCAACTGTCCATGTGTCAGCACTTTCTCCGCAATGACAATGATGCTCTGCACAGTCCCAGTCACGTCAGGAGGGCAACAGAGCTGTCAGAGTGCTTGTGTGGCAGCTGTGTTGACCTCCTTGTTGAACTGAAGAGCAAATGCTCCCCAGCTGGACACAAACAGGTAAGTTGGGGTAAGGGTTGGAAAGGTGTGGAGCATGATTTCGTGCTCCACGTCTAGTCTAGAATCAGGCAACATCTGGGAAGGCAGGGCTGTCCTGGAGGCTGTAACAGCCTCCTCTAGGTGCAGATGCTCTTCTCCAGATGTTGCCTGATTCTTGATTACCAGCCGAAGTGCAAAAAGGCCCCAGGTTTCCAGTCTCTGCTTTAGTTTTCTTTTCTGAAAGCTAATTCTGTAGGAGCTGCCTGCAAAAGTAAGAACAAAATAATAAAGCAGCTCCTAAGTATTTCTCTCTCTCTATCTGTGTGTATGGCTGTGGTCACACTTAAGGTTTAATCCAGCTTCAGTCCCCTTTCACAGTGAGATAATACATCAGCAAAGTGACAAGCTGTTTTCCTTCAGTGTTAAATAACTCAGAAAATCCACCTTTGGGAAAGAAAATGTGGAAAGAAAATTACTGGTGCTGTAAAAATGTGAGTGTAAGACTGATAAGAAACCAAGGGCAGAACTACTTGTGATTTGTTCCCAAGTACACGCTTGTAAAACCCGTGAGCTTCACAGTCATGGGGAGGTCTGGGTCAGATCAGTGCTGTCAGTGTAGATGGCCTCGACCTCTGTTTGATCTGGATCAGTGAGCCAGGTTATTCCGTATCTCCTGGTTCAGATCTATAGCAGATAAGTGCAGAACGGGCCAAAAGCTGATGTAGTGAGTAGTGTTCTCGTGCAGACTGTGACCATGTTACCACCTTAGCATTTTCATATTACCTCATTTATAATGTCTACATATTATTTTTATGCATTCAAGAGGCTGTTGTTAGGTGCACAGTAATCAGGAACCATAGAAGTCAAGAAGCTTGCATGTGTCTAACTTAGCTTTGCACTACTGTAGCAGCCTTCTTGAGCTACTCCTTGCTAGTAATCAGTCTTTATGGTACTGGCAACAGAACCTAATAAAACAGCATGTTTGGAGTAGCTTCTCCTTGTAGCACTTTTTAAGAGAAGTGTCTTCCATTAAAGCTTCATCAAGCCACAAAGGTCATTGTGTAACTCTAAATGTATCTCATTAGTAGTTTGCAATTGAACTGCGCTGTCACATAAGAGGAACCTGTGTCTTTGCTAAGAAAGAGAGACTCGTGGAAGAATGGTGAGAATATAAGATCACTCCCTTCAGGATTAATTAATTTGCCAAGAACTGACAAATGTATTTTTAAGACAGCTGTAGGCAAGTGTTAATTGGAGAATTATATTTTCTGCTATAGAGAACATTTTTAGTCTAAGCTAAAACTGGTTGGTATTCTTTTCAAACTCCAGTTCTTTTAGCTCCAATAGAGCAGTTTTCCTTTTGTTTCTGTCATAAGGAAGAAAATGTCTATATTGTTGTGCAAAAAACGGTGGATGGAATTGAGGGTTAAGGTCTGTGGAAGGGATGTTGGAGAAATTCAAATGAAAAGGGCCTTCAGATGAGCTTCTGTCAACACGTGGGAATTCAGATCAGAGAGGATTATGATATCTTTATTAAATTTTTGTGCATGTACAATTGTCTATAATACACTATAGACAGTTCTTTCTATGTACATTATTCACATCAGCCATGGCCCCTTGCCCACCCACCCACCCCCAAGTCCCCTTGTGAGCTCCGACGACCAGTCATGTAATAGCATTACCAATCCATTGCATTAGAAATTCTCGTTCTGGTAATGTTGAGTCACTTGTCATTAACATTTCATCAATACATATTGTCCATATGTGTAAGGTCTTATTGGCATCTGGGTCCCTCCAATAGCGTCGTCCTTGACCGTTCATTATTTCATTTAACATAATATACCATAATTCCTGAACCCATCTGTTTATATTTAAACTATCTGCATATTAGATCAGAGAGGATTATGGATGATTCTGCACTGTTTGGTAAACTGGACCGGTACATGTGCTAGGGATCTCCCTTCCATATACTGGTGTGGTATAAGGGAGGTCCTACATGGCAACTCCACCCTGTCGACATACAAGTTGCTTGGACAGTTTACAACTGGGGGTATGCATGTGAGACTGCTTCAAAGTGGTTACCTGTTGGAGTGGGCTCAAGTGTCATTTTGACACCTTGTTCTATGTGGACACGGCATTCCATGGAGGCATAGTATCCCAGTGGACTGGTCTGTTATGTGGACAAAGTCCTTCACAGGGGATGTTGGCCCAATACAGTAGTCCAGTATGGATCCTGTCTTTTAAATGACTGATGTTGGAATGAAAGGTGGCATTCATGCTCTTGTAACGTTAACTAAACAAACAGACACAATGGACCAAAACAGGAGTTTATCAATCACAGGTTTATGTTGTACAGAAAGGAGACAAAATATATTGGAGGCTGTTGGGAATCAATATGAAATTAAAAAAAAATATTACAGAGTAGAAAAAAGGACCTTGATAATTATTATTTGATTGATAGACCAGACAGACAGACAATGGTGAACTTTTTCTTTTTCTTTTGCAACTCACTATCCTCTGGGAATGATCCTGAGGATCCTGAACTTTTGCAGTGGCATGTCTTACTTTTGAACCCTTGGCACCCATCACAAGTACATTTTCAGTTTTGAGCCACAGATTACAAATACTTGAAATAAAATTAAAATGCAGGTAGGAGGTGTTAATGGAAAGATTGTAGGAAACTGCCTTAACATGTTTTGCTTAGTAATGTCTAAAAGTTCCTCTTCAGGATTGGGATAGCTATATCCAGAGATGTTTGATGTACCTTTTCATGAAAATTGAAAAGACATTTTGATCCACGAGAGTTTGTTTGGAGGTTCTAGCACAGGAGCAAGCTATTGCATAAGTCTGAACGAAGAATGGTACACTTCTTCTCTTTGGGTTGCTTCTCCTTTTCCACCATATATGCAGCTTTAGAAAGGATGGACATGGAACGATGAGGGAGGGAAGGGTCTGCCAGACCAGCCAAACCAACCCTGGAAATTAACTGGGGGGGGGGGAGGCACAACTAAGGTTGCATCCAGACTTGTTAATACTGTGCAGTGGAATGCACAGTTGCAATAGGGGCATCACACACCATGATTGATAGATTGTAGTGACGATGCATTATCCTGTTGCTACTGTGAATTTACTGTAGTGCAGGATCAAGAACACTCGCTGTGCAATATTAACTAAATTCGAATCTTCCTCCTAGTCTGGCAGGATGGTGAAAAGAGATGGCATGAGCAGGGAGAGCAGCTCAGATCTGATTGGCTGCCTCATCCCATGTGACGGTGCATGCCGACTGAGCTCTTGCAGCTTCCTATGGGAAGCTATGGAGCTGCATTTTGGGTCGGGATGGCATGTCATCACTTTGTACCAGGTAAGCTGTGATTTTTCCCTTAACTGTGGAATTATTCTACAAGTCTGGAGGAGGCCTAGATTGCCCTTACAGAGTAACCATCCATCTCTTGCTTCTCCTGTACTGGAGTATATCCCTGGGTAAGCCTTATGCTGTCCATCTTAAGTCATATTAAATGTTGCTAAGTTTTTTGTTCCAGGTAATAAAGCCTGCAGACAAATCACAACTGAGCTTTGGTGAGGGTAGTGCAAGACTGAATATCAGGCCTTATTCCAGGTTACATTCCAGAAAAGGGGGCTGCTGTCCACGTGCTAGTGCAGAATGTGGCAGACTATGGGTAAGGCCCAGTAAAGAAAGGACATTTATTTGCTGTGTTATTCCCAGGGCCTGTCCAAACTTACCCCTTAGTGAGTACTGGTCCACTCACTAGTGAAGTGCATCTGCACCTGGGAGCCATGGCAGCTCTACAGAAGTTGCCACAGGTTCCCTCAGGGATATACAATGATGGACTGCTAAAAAGTAACTCAGACTGCAGCTTGACTGAGTAGATCACTCTTGAACAGCAGCATCCACAGTCTCCTAAGTATGGTGTGGCAAGTGAACATGGTGGTGCAATTGCAGTTGTGCAGTCACACGCAGCATCCAGATCACCATGGCAACATCCGAGCATGTGCTGGATGTTGCCATGGATATTTCCGTGGTGATCTGTCCTGCCCTGCCATGTCCACATGGACTATGAGTGTTGCTGGCTCTGTGTGGAACTGTTCCAGCACCCGAAGTATGGATGGCTGCTGCTGTGCTACTACCATTCCTGACAGTTATGGTATTATTATATCATTCTAGCCACCAGCCCTGGATTTTCTGGCAATAGGAGATTGTGCGTTTTGAGGGGGATATAGCAGAGCTATGGTGGGGATGCCACAGATATGCATAGCAACCCCACCACAGAGCAGCCCAACTGACACTACATTTCCCCCATCTGGATGCAGCCACAGTTGCAATTTGCTAACTGTTTTCTTAATCCTTTTTATGCTTCTGGCAGCTTGTGTTTCCCCCCTGCTTGCTTTTCAGCAGGTATTTGCATGCCCATACCCCTTAAATCAACCTCCTACAGATGCCAATGTGAGAAGCACACATTTCAGTGCATGACATACAGTGTCAAGTAAGGGTAACACAATTTATTCATCATAAGCAGTAAGCAACAGAAAATTCTTGACTGGTGTAAGGCTGTAAATGCAACTCAGACCCTATTGATTTCTAGCAGTTTTTGTCCCATGATTAATTGTTTACACAACGTTCGGTGTTAGGCTCCAGATAACACATTATTCTTAGTGTTATGACAATATCCCCCACTGACAGCCTTTAGCTGTCTACCCTGTCTCCAGCAGATTTGGCAAACATTTCCTGAATGTTTAATGTTGGCTTGTTTTTCATGAGCTGCATGTTTTTCAAAACAAGAACGTAGTTAGGAGCAGGAAATCACAGGCCTTCTGTAGCAGAACTGCATTTCTCTACATGATTAATTTCAGACAAATTTCGGTCTGTACCTGTACATATTTAATGCAGTTCATCCCCCAGATTTGGCTTTTTAAACTGGGTATTCCATTCATGTTTGTGAAGATGAGACAACTGGATGCTAACCCTGCAGGGCACAAATTAATTGGTAAAATATTAACAATATTTGTAGAGATTGTTTAACTTAAGCTCCCTAGTTTGCTTAAATAAAAATATTTTATATCCTTTTAAAAAGAAGCGTCATGACATGGCAATTAACTGTGAGGTTTTGGTGTCTTTGAAATTTTTCACACAGATCACTTTTTGGTGCTTTACATGCTAAGAAGGTTGATGCCTCCAACAATACAGTGAGGCACTAAGTTAATCTGCCCCATGTTGAGTCTCATTTATTTTTGACTGAATTGTCTCTACTTGCATATTCAAGTAGGTTAATAAATTCTGGAATTCATGAGCTATATGTGATTTGCTAAACACATGTTGTGGCTTGCTCATTTCTTAACAATTCTTGTTGGTAAAGAAATGCAGTTGGGGCTACATACAATTTTTTCAGGAAAAAAAAGAGAAAATCTCAGAACTTTTGTTTCACATACTATTGGATGGAATTTATTATTTAATACTGGTGTTAGGGTACTTTTGCGCTTACCTTTTGTAGTCTGGGTTCACAGGGCTTGAACAGACACCCACCCAGAGGCCCTTTCTGCACTTACCTTGCTGAGTCTGGATTAGGTGGATCCAGATTAGTGAGATCTGTGCTAGTTAGATCTGGTTTAGTGAGATCCGGATCAACCACAGACAGAGGCATCTGCATTATTGGGCTTTAGAACAGCAAATGTGTGCTAAAAAGCAATGCAAAGCAAAAGCCTAGGCCCTGTTCCACATCAATGGATGAGGACTACTTCTGTACAAACTTACCACACAGTGATGCAATTGGCCCACAGTACCTCCAGCACCTGTTGCAATTGGCCACGTCCCCATCAATTGAACATTACATCTGGTGTCTGTGTGTGGTATAGTGCCTTTGAAGACACAGATGTGAGGTGTCTTTACAGGAATTGTGGAGAGACCATTCCCATCAATATGGCCACTGTTGTGGAGGCACTGTGATGGTACCTTCTCAGTCACATTGTAATTGTGCATGTGAATCAACACCATGCCCATGTTTTCCCTAGATCTATGTGGGAATGTCCCTTCCTTGATCCAGATCAGGGTGTGCTAGCATGGATTTAGACCACATTTATTGGGCCTACCACTAATCAGGATTAGAGAGCCATTGGCACACTTCTGATCCAGATCTACTCTATTCCTGTGCCAATGATGTGTACTCAGCAGCTCCTTGATCTGGATTGGTGTGCAGACAATTGGTTCTGAGCAGCTCCTTAATCCAGATTATATGTAAGGGTAGAAAAGGCCAAAGACTGGGATAGGTTGCTCTGGGCTGGAACCATGTCATTTGCACAGTGATCTTAGGTTCCAACTTTAAGGTAGGTTTAGACAAATTTATGGATGACAGATGTATCAATGGCTACTAGAACGAATGCCTAGATGCATCTTTCAGTCGGGGGGGGGGAAGGAACTGGGGTGCTTCTAAGGCCATCTGCTGGGACTCAAGAGCAGGAGAAAGTTTGTCCTTGTCTCTGCTTGAGATGCCCATGAGCATTTGGTGGGCCACTATGTGAGACAGGATGCTGGACTAAATGGGCTGTGGCCTGATCCAGCAAAGCTTCTCTTATGTTCTTATGTTCTAACCCAGCCCCCACACAAGCCTCAAAACTGCACAAGCTTTGGAGGTGGCCTTTATAAGCTCTGGCCATAAAGAATGAAAGTTCCTGCCTTTGTAACCCTTTGTAGCCCCTGAGAGCCCATTTCATCAGTGCAATAACACCACTGACATGGGTCCCCCTGTAACTGGAACATGGACATGTGAACCTTCTGCAAGCCTCCATATTCTGGATCAGTCCTCACTACTACAATGGTAGACATTGATATTAAGGTCTACAGTTATATACTGTAGACCAAGGGCATCCTGATCTAGGTCACACTCCATCCTATGAGGACAGAGTGTACAAGTGTTGGGCAGGACCTCCTGTATTTCACACTTACATGAAGAAAGGAGGCCCTTAGTGCACTTGCTGGTGCAGAATACCACCAACTGCAGGAAGGCCCTTAGTTTGTATCAAGGGGTTAAGAGGGAAAGAAGGGGGAAAATCCAGCATAAGAAAAAAAGCTTGGAAGCTAAGGGCAGGAAGCAGAGAGTGGTAATGAACAGCAAATTCTCAGGGTGGAAAGAGGTAAAAAGTGGGGTCCCTCAAGGCTCAGTGTTGGGACCAATGCTTTTTAATTTATTCATCAATGATCTAGAAGAAGGAGTACATAGTAAAATAGCAAAGTTCGCTGATGATACTAAATTATTTAGGGTAGTAAAATCCGAAAGGGGTTACCAAGAACTCCTGAGGTGAGTGGGCAACCAAGTGGCAAATGTGCTTTAATCTTAACAAGTGCAAAGTAATGCTCATCAGGGCCAAGAATCCAAATTATGTCTATAAACTGATGGGGTCTGAGCTTTCTGCAACACACCAGGAAAGGGATCTCGGGGTTTTGGTGGACAGTTCAATGAAAATTTCTAATATTTAGGTATGACAATCAATCCATGTTTTCCTTCTAGTGTATTGATTGTAATCAATTTTTCTTCTTTGATGATTCCTGAGCCATTAATGTATTGGAGAGCTGAAGGGTAGCATTGTATCCAGAAATATATTTTCTAACATGGGAGAGAACCAATACAGGGTATTAAGTCTAACTCAATAATTAAAATAATTTGAAGGGTGGGAGGCAGTAAGGTAGGGGCAACTTTTTGCATTTCCCTTCCTGTCTCCTGGATGGGAAAGGAGCGTTGACTTTGTGTCACATTTGAGCACTAGACAACTTTGGCCATTCCCTTCCCCCATGATCGGATAACCACCTTATTCGATCTGGGGCCTGGCCCTCTGCTGGGCACCACCAACTTGGATGCAGCGCCCTCTGAAACTGTGCCTTGATGACACTGTCACATCTACGGTCGTCCGAGGTGCCAGCGCACCTCAACGACCCCAGAGCACTGGCAAGAGTGAATGGCCGCACCACTGGATGCCTGAGGTAACCACCGAGCAAATGGCCGCACCACTGGATGCCCCTGGTTAATGTTGGTTAACATGTGGAGCACGATTAGTGAACTTCTGGGGAGGGAGGGCACACTTGGAGGCTGTAGCAGCCTACTCCGTGTGAGTATGCTCTTCCCCAGGACTTCACTAATTATGCACTAGAGGCCGTAGTGCAAATAGGCCTCTGGTTGACTGCATGGACACCCCACTGACAACTCCACTCAGTTTTCTTGGCAGAGATACAGAAGTGGTTTACCCTGCCCTACTTCCCATAGAGAGGCTGGGGATCAAACTGGCAACCCTTTGCTTTCCAGGACAGTTGCTCTACTACTGAGCTACAACCACTCTCTGTAGGTGTACATAGCTTCAATAGTAAATCTTAACTGAGGTTTGACACCATCACATTACTTCATCCTGTAGGATGTTGCCCTTGTTATACCTGCCAGCTCTTCACTACGACTTTATTTATACTTAAGACAGATTTCTTAAAATGTTAAGGCCTTTCTTCCCAAATGCAGATATTATGGGATTAAAAATATTACTTGCCTCTTGCAAGTATTATTGTTGTCCTGAATGATTCAGCACACAACCCCAAGCCTTTAGAAAACGTGTCTTTTCATGTCATTAAAAAAAGAGGTTTATTGCATTTATTCTGTTCTCTTTTCAGCACTTGTTTCTACAGAGGAAATAATGGTGATGGATAGGCCTGTAATTTTCACATTCACTACAGTCTTTTGAAATTGGTTTTTTCATGTACTCAGCAGGGGTGGGTGGAGAGAACAGGTGTGTACTTTGAGAGACAGACATTAGTGGTGATTTGGTGCATATTTGCTTCTTTCCCTCACATTTGGATCATGCAGTCTTTCTTCCCTCTCTTCCCAACTTTTCTTTACTTAATTTTTAACACCAGCTAATTTCAGCTCTGTGTGCATCTGTTCCATACTTTCAATTCATTTTAATGTTGCCTCCCTCTCAAATAGTTTAGAGGCATGTACATTTATTGGGCATTTCAAAACAGATTTCCTGAAAAGTTTGGCTTACCATGGAAACACACTTTGCTCCTGCAAGGGAAATGACTGCCCTCCCTCACTGAATTCACATCTCAATACTGCATTGGGATACATGGCTCTAATCCTGGCAAAAACCCTTCTGTGATTCAGAATGTTCCCAGCTTGAATTTGATTTTTGAATTAAAATATTTTTCTTTGTGAGTAGATTCAGGAATCTGATCAAGTCACCCCAACAGAAAACATGTAATAAATCCTGCTTCAAAGTTATTTCAGGGAGCAGAATGTAGTCAAACATTCTGAGTTCCAAGATGCCAGAGGGTCTGCGGTGTCAGATATCAGTCCAAGGATCAGAAATACAAAGAGCACATGAACCAAGCTTGCAGGATAAAGAGATATTGTGTGCAACAAGTTCTGCAGGCATGGAGCATGCTTAAATAGGCAAGGGAGAATTGCCCCTTCAGAGCAGGTGTTTGGCCAGCAGATGCACTAACCATCTTGGCTGTTGTTCTCTTGCCTCAGACACTCAGTGAAGGGCATTGCCCGGTGACTTCATCTGAGCTGTCTCCATCTTGGGCCGTAGGGTCAATGTGTACATTGAGCCTGAGCCATGCCTCCCTCGCCCTGACTGTTGAGGAAGCTTGGCTCGCCTTGGTTGTCCCAGGCAACAGATAGCTCTTGGTCAGAGGAGGATGGGCTGATGGCATGAGGCATGACAGTCTTGTGCATTGCAATAACCTCTTATAATCCTTTTTAGCTCTATAATAACAGTTTGGGGGGATATTTTTGTAAATGTCTCTCATTTGTTTTTGCTACATGACAGTCCTTATCAAATGACGATCTGGGCAGATTATTTCTTCTCCATCTAATGATTGATTTATTAGTTAGTGTCATTTTTGATCCAAAATAGCACTGAATTATAAGAATTTATGACCACATTTAGTTATTTTTTGCATAATTCCATCACTCACTGAAGATATTTGTTTTGAATTCAAAAGGTCTTTTAAATACCATTTACTTCTTCAGTCTATTTAACTCTTAACATATTGAAACCTGCAGATTCTAAGTCCACACCACCTTTATCTAAGGGACCTCTTTTGTCTGAAGAAAGCCTTATTCTAAGGGGAAACCTTGATAAATATGAAGATATGTGATAAAATCGAATCCACAAAGTTTGTCATTGTCCATACCTATCTAGTTTTATACCTATACTGAACATTTGAAATGGAAGGGATGCTTCCATGACCACACTGTAGCCAATTAAAGCTGACCCTGTATAGTTTGAAAATGTAAACTTGACATCTAGATTACAGTCATCACACACACACACTGTTAAATTCATTACTCATCTGGTACAAGCATATTCCTGAATACAGTATATTTAGAATGATTTGATAAAAATTGCAACAGCTAAATCAATTCTGTACTTAACTGCTTATAAATCTCAATTTAAGCTAGAGGAGTATCATCGCTTCAGTATATCACTGTACTTTAGGATTCTGTTTACCAAAGTGAGATTTGATCAGTTAAAATAATGATTAGTATAGGGAGATATGATAAAACCCTGAGGCAAAATAGGCTCTGTAGTTGTGATTCAAGGGTAGCAGAGGATACGTCCCATTTCCTTTTGGACTGGTCCCTATATGAAACTATTAGAGAGCAGTTACTGGCTCCATATCTGCAAAATGACTATAGTATGAATGATCAAGATAAAATGTATTTGTTATTAAAAGGTACCGATAAAACAACCATAATGAGAGTAGCGGCATTTATAGCTAAGGCCAATAAGATCAGAACTGAATTTATAACTGGGGGGACGCAGATTTACGGACTGCAATTGTTTTAAATGTTATAACTTGGTTCTTAATTGTTTTAAAGGACAAATGAGTTTTATCAGCTGTATTTTGTATTTATGATATGGTCAATATACTAATCATTAATAATAAATATATATAATAATATATATATATAATGCTTAGGATTTTTTTTTTGTCTAGGACTTAGATAGTGATATTGCTCCAATAAGGTAGATTCACCTAGGCCAATTCTATCATTTAAGTCACCCATTAACAAACAAAAGAGAAAATTCAAATATAGTGATAAATATGAATCTAACTTGCCTCATGCACTCTTGGTTTGCCTTTTGGTTTTCCAAGAGGGCATACGGACATTTATAAGTATAAAGATATCCAATTTAGATTTAAGGGATAAAACGAAGGAATAAGGAAGACAACTAGGTAACGGGGAAAACTCAGTTCTCAAAGAGGTTGATATTGTAAGGAATGAATGAGGTCAGTATGTTTGCAAAAACATAAAAGACTGATAAGGATCCTTCAAAAGAGTAACAGGCCTGGGTTGGCCAATTTGAATTATATTGAACTGTTCTTATTTTGCCTGTACTGTGCATGTCAAAGAAATCTGATATGTACTTCTCCTCACTTGGAAGTTATTACTGGGAATACTGTAACTTCCTCCGGGTTAGGTATAAAGGTCAGGCTGGAATGGGAAAGAATTTGAAGGCTTCCTATGCTGCAGCATACAAATTAAAGGAAATCTTTTCTCTCTGACCCTTCAGCTTATTAAGAAATTAATATGATAGAGCAGCAACTTGCTTTCATAACAGTTTGGAATTTTCCAAACAATATTAAATAAACTAATTGAACCATGGGAGGGACGGGCTTTGTTGGTTAATCTTGTAACTTTTATAGAAAGAGTAGTGAAATGCTCCAAGGAAATATCATCCACTGCCCAGGTTTCCTGAAAGAGGATATTTAAATCCTTAATACATCTCAAAAACGAGGAACTGTTACATATATTTAGTCTATCCCAAATTTCTGTGAATATAATGCAAATAATAGTATGAGATTTATTCCAAGGGAGTTATCAATCCTCAACAATTACCAAAATTAAAATATCATTGTCATCAATAAATACTTACAGGTTGACAACTTTTGGAGGTGGTTCTATTAGTATGCATTTTACCTCTCTCTGATCCTTACAGGAAGCAAATTTTCTTCCACATACAGAAGCCATATTATTTTTTCAACTGTTATTTCAGTCACTCTGGTTAGATTGTGCTCTTTTGTTATCAGGTACTGTTCTAGTTTGCTTACACACAGACAATGACATAGCAGTGATGTCACAATAAGTCTTTGTGTGTATTTTACTATCAGACAATCATGGTGCAAATTATGCATGTACATTTAGGAGAGGGCCAAAGTACCTCATAATCAATCTATCTGGTGTCTAGAGGTCCTGCCTGAGGAGGAGGAGGAAGGGGACCACATCATCCATCATTCCTGGAAGTGATGTAGTGGTGGCAACCTAGACCATGTTGCCTTCTATAGATTTAAGAGCAGGTACATACATTACAGTATTCAAACATGAGGTTATCCATGTATGGCCAACAGTGGCAGGCCACTTCTCTTCAAGCAGGTTCTAAGTTGGAAAACATTAGTTGTTTACAGTAACAATAGTAGAGATTTTTTGAGAGGGCACATCTATTTAGCCCCCCCATTTTTTTTTTTTTGTTATGAAGGATGCTTCTGAAGTGGAGCCAAAACTGAGCAATGCTTATCATTGTGTAATAGAGACCTTAAAAGAGGCATGAAGGCTAGGAATGGAGAAGAGGAGAGGTATTAAAATGTGAGGAAGAGATGAGCACAATCTGGAGTACATCTAGCGTACAAGAAACTAGATTGGCTTTGCCATAAATATTTCACTTGGACTCCTTCCAGCTCCAGTTATTTCAATCTAAGGCGACAGCATTCTGTCATATTAATATTTATTTTTCTGGAGAAACTCATTTACTATTGATTTAAGCCATAAACCTTTGGGTAAATGCTCAATATACCAGAAACACTTTACAAGCCTGCCTCCTCTAGTTTATGTTTCCTGAAATTGTCCTGCCATATAATTTAATAAGAAAATTCCAAATGGGAGTTCCTGTAGTAATCTCCAGTCTACACAGCTTTCCCCTAGCTTCCCCTTCTTGCAGCTCCCACCTTAATTCTCAAACCTCAGAGTAAAAGGAGCAACAATTTTCCTGTTCCATAAGCTTGTAGTACGCACTCAGCACCACCAGGGTGGTGAATTCTTTCCACTCCATGGAGCAGCCCTTAGGCATTATGGAGTCCGAGCACATGTTTCTAAAGGACAATTTCCATTCTCTTCCTATTTGAGGATTTTCCCCACCTCTGACCACAGGATGTGACATCAGAAGGACCTCTAACCCGGAAGACAGAAGTTTTCCTCCAGTCACCTCCCCTGATGTTGCATTGATGTCATTTCCTCCACACCCCTTCTTGTGCTGTATAAAAACCCCTTGCACGATTAAACTAGATCTCTTTTTCCACCTGTAAACTGCCTCCATTTTTACCCTTACCCCATTTTCTTATCTACTCTGGTCAGCCATTAACATATGGCTGATTTCCAGGGCCAGGACAGTCAGACCCTGGCTTATTATCTTTTGTAACACCCGGCAAGGAATCACAGCAGTTCCAGCTGCTGCCCATATCACTACAGCTATCCAGCTGTAGCCAAGATCGAAGCAGTTTCCTGGCTGCTTCCCA
Organism: Aspidoscelis tigris stejnegeri; assembly: GCA_023333525.1. Lineage (NCBI taxonomy): Eukaryota > Metazoa > Chordata > Lepidosauria > Squamata > Teiidae > Aspidoscelis > Aspidoscelis tigris. The sequence goes on from JALMGA010000002.1 coordinate 95,512,482, forward strand.
TCGCTTTCCGGAGCCAAGGTTAGGTCACAGAGCTAGACTGCGACAAGTTCCATCTCAAGGTAAAGAAACAATCCATGTCAAGCTATAGAAAATCCTCCAGGTCACATTTCCTTACATTAAAAAAATAATAATTATGCATAACTATCAATAGACAAGCTATAATATGCATAATTGAAGTGAATTAAATAATATGGAGAGTGTCTTGAACAAATAGCTTTGAGGAACACGTACTTATGCATATACATAACCATAATCCATAAGTCTACTTAATTAGACTAATTTCAATAATGCCATGGCGAACACAGGAGTGGAGAGATGTCAAATTAGACATTGGAGTGGCTGTGTGATAAAGAGCTAATTAGATGGATTGGTTTTGACTTATCTGGAAAGTTTAGAAAAAGGCATTCATTCTGTATCTGACACATCGTCTCATATACTAATCATCTCAAAAAATCTTAAGATTTTCCAAAAGAAGATTATATCAACCGTTAATTTGTAGCATGGATTGTAGTAATTTTGTTATAATAGTATCAGTAATTCTCACATTGCAAGATTTTGGCAATAGAACACACACGTGTGGTATTTTGTTATGTTATTCTTCTGGTCAGCTGAAGACGAATAGATCCTGAGTTTCATGATTTCTTAGAGAAACAAAAGCAAATGGAAGATTTTTTTTTTCCTGCAAGGCCTTACTTTTTATTGTTTAAAATTAGGCGCATAGTTAATCATCTCGCGATTTTACTAACTAATGTTGTTTTATGTTTTTCTTATTATCTGACTGAAAGAAATGCATAATTTGAAAGTGCACCTGAAAGCAGAAACAGTAGCCATGATTCTTCACTTCCTACACTAAATCCATAATAGAGAATATGGATCAGCTTGATCTGGATCAGCAGCAGCAAAGAAACATCCACATTAAATGACCTTAATGGAGGAAAAGGTGTTCTAAGGAGAGACACAGTGTGGATGCACAACCACTGTTCTGCAATAGTGAAAGTGAATTATTGCTGGCCTCACCTCCTAAAGGTGATGTAATTGGTCCCCTTCCCTGTCACTCAAATGGTGTATCTGGGTAGTGGGAACAAGGTGTATTCTCAGGCCATGTGAAGTTACCATTGCTGTCAATGTGTAAGTGATTTTAGAGGGACTTTGAAGGCATCTTTGCAGTGTTACCTTCATGTCACATGTTCTACATCCATAATCTTTACTGGTTTGTTTTATGTGGGGATGCCCCATTGCTTGTTCTGGATCAGGCAACATTAGTACGATTGCGGTACTGATTAATCTGTTCCATCACTATTCCAGACTTCTGTGATGTTAGTGTGGATTTGATAGGAATTACTACTAGTCCCATGCAGACTATGGAGCTCCTTATTCCAGATACCAGTAACTGCAGAAAGGGCCTAAGGCACCTGAATTTTTGAAAATCAGTATTTCCTTATATGTACCTGTCTTGTTTATCTTATTTAGTCTTGTTGGCAAAAACACACAGATGCCTAGTGCCATGCCTCCTTCTGACCTGAGGCGTTACATCACTAGCCACCCCTCACTGGCTCCACTGTCCTCAGTGGGTTTTTTTTATTTCACTTAGAGCCAGCTTCAAAAATACTTAGACGATTTGATTTCTTTCTCTGCCACAACTCCAAGAGTTACTATGTATCTAGGCCCATTAGCAAGGCAACTAGACTGAAGCACACCAGTCTGAAGCAAAGAAATACTTTTATTTGATACACAATAACCAGTTTCAACTTCTGAACTTCCTTCATTTAAACAGAGACTTTAAAATCGGTCTGACTTCTCACTTTCAGGATCCCAAACCTTAATTACACTCTTTAAGGCTGTACCTAAGGACCCGGCTCTTATCCTAAACCAGCGGTTCTCAACCTTCATAATTCTGTGACCCCTTAATAGAGTTCCTCACGTTGTAGAGACCCCTAACCATGGGGGCGGAGCAGCTGGGAGATGGGAGGGAAGGGTGGTGAAAGACTTGTTGCGACCCCTCTGAAAGGGTAGTTCGATCCCCAAAGGGGTCATAGAATCATAGAATCATAGAATGGTAGAGTTGGAGGGGACCTCCTGGGTCATCGAGTCCAACCCCCTGCTCAAGGCAGGATCTCCTAAACCATCTCAGACAGATGGCTGTCCAGTCTCTGCTTGAAGACCTCCATCGAAGGGGAACCCACCACCTCCCGTGGCAGCCTGTTCCACTGGTTGATCACTCTTACTGTTAGAAATTTTTTCCTAACATCTAAACTAAATCTTTTCCCCTGCAGTTTCACCCCATTGTTTCTAGTCCTTCCTTGAGAGAGTGAGAACAGGGCTGATCCCTCTGCCTTGTGACAACCCTTGAGGTATTTGTAGACAGCTATCATGTCTCCTCTCAGTCTTCTTTTTGATAGACTAAACATTCCTAGTTCCTTAAGCCGTTCCTCATAGGACATGGTTTGCAGACCGTTCACCATCTTGGTAGCTCTCCTTTGAACCTGCTCCAGCTTGTCAGTGTCTCTTTTAAACTGGGGTGACCAGAACTGGACACAGTACTCCAGATGAGGTCTGACCAAGGTAGAGTAGAGGGGGACAATAACTTCACGTGATCTGGACTCTACGCTTCTCCTAATACACCCCAGGATTGCGTTTGCCTTTTTTGCAGCTGCCTCACACTGTTGACTCATGTTCAGTTTATGATCTACCAGGACACCCAAGTCTTTTTCACATGTGCTGCTGCTCAGCCGAATTCCTCCCATTGTATATGTGTTTTTTTCATTTTTCTTGCCCAGGTGCAGAACCTTGCATTTTTCTTTGTTAAATACCATTTTATTAGTTGCAGCCCATTGTTCGAGTTTCTCTAAATCTTTTTGAATCCTCTCTCTCTGTTCTCTGGTGTTTGCAATCCCCCCTAGCTTTGTGTCATCAGCAAATTTGATCAGTTTCCCTTCAACTCCCTCATCCAGATCGTTTATAAAAACATTAAACATAACTGGGCCCAGGACAGAACCTTGTGGTACTCCACTTGACACTTCCTTCCATTTGGATGTGCAGCCATTTAAAGCCACTCTTTGAGTACGATTACTAAGCCAGTTTTGAACCCACCTTATAGTTGCCTTGTCAAACCCATATTCGATCAATTTTTCAATGAGGATCGCATGAGATACTTTGTCAAATGCTTTGCTGAAATCAAGAAATACTATGTCTACTGCATTTCCTTGATCAACCCATTCAGTGATTTTGTCATAAAATGAAATCAAGTTAGTCTGACACGACTTGTTTGATACAAACCCATGTTGACTACTGTTAATTATTGAATTCCTATCCAAATGCTGACATATGTGTTGTTTAATAATTTGTTCGAGAATCTTTCCTGGTATTGAAGTCAGGCTAACAGGCCTGTAGTTCCCTGGGTCTACCTTCTTCCCTTTTTTGAAGATAGGAACAACGTTTGCCTTCTCCAATCGTCTGGGACTTCTCCTGTTCTCCATGACTTCTCAAAGATTACAGCAAGTGGTTCAGCAATTACCTCTGCTAATTCCTTCAGTACCCTAGGATGTAATCCATCTGGACCCGGGGACTTAAATTTGTTTAAGTTAGCTAAGCGTTCCCTTACTCTCTCAGTGTTGATTTTGTGTCTTGATTCTCCTAGTCCTTCATCAGTACAGTGAAGGACTGTTGCATGTACATTATCCCTCTTGGAAAAAACAGATGCAAAATAGGAGTTCAGAATCTCTGCCTTCTCAAGATCACTTTCGATCACTTCTCCATTCTCTCCCTGCAGACTTCCCAAAACCTCTTTGACTTTTCTTTTGCTGTTGACATATCCCCAAAACCCCTTTTTATTGTTTTTAGTCTCTCTTGCAAGCCTCAGTTCATTTTTAGCTTTAGCTTTTCTGATACTTGCCCTGCAGATTGTACTGATTTCATTATATTCCTCCTTAGATATGTATCCCTCCTTCCATTTCTTAAACATTTCTTTTTTCTTTTTTATCAAGTTTTTAAGTTCTAGGTTTATCCACCCTGGTCTCTTTAGATGTTTTCCATTCTTCCTTCTTTGAGGAATTGTTAATGTTTGCGCTTCTAATATTGCATTTTTCAAAATATCCCATCCTTCTTGGACATTTCTATCCTTTAGTACATTTAACCATTTGATCCCTCCTAACCTCCTCCGGAGTCCATCAAAATCCGCCCGTCTGAAGTCCAACTTTGAAGTCTGAGTCCTCTGAGTCTGAGAACAACTGTCCTAAACTAACCCCTTCTGTAGTTAAGATAACAAACATTAACTGCCATTCTGCTCCCACTATTTATGCCTTCTCCCCTGCTGTTTACCTTCTCTGATTGGTCAGGCGGCCGGAGCTTGAACGACCCCCTTCTTTCACTGGGCCTGTAAGCTCTGTCCCTCACAGGCTTGCATTTAGCTTAACTGTCACACCTAGTAGCTAAGTTTTGCCTATTAATATCTTTGGCGCCAAGCAGGGTTTGTGTCAGAAGAATCTACTCCTGAATTCTAAGACTGGTGAGGTCAGAAAACTTTTAAAGAGAAGGTCAAAGGCAGCATTTAGATTGTTTCACCTCCACTCTGAATGGGGGACTAGCTCTACAATACCTGCCCGCAAAGTATATCAGAAACCCAGACACCCATTATATGCAGAATTTGCAGCTTTTAAATAAGCATTATGCCCTGAAGATAAACCACCCTGGAACTGCTGGTATATAACCCCTTAAAAAAATGAATGAATGAATGAATGAATGAATGAATGAATGAATGAATGAATCTACTTTGCCATCTTGCATTTTATAACATCTTATACCTGATATGCTGAGACTATCAGGTTTACAAATAAAACAAACTAAAGCATCCAGCTTACTGGGGAGAAACACAGCAGTCATATGCCTGGATGAAGAGATATGTCTTCAACAGGGATCAAAGCATACACATTGTTACTTAATAAGTCTCTAGGGGAAGTTTATTCCACAAATTGGGGGCCATTATGAGTAGGCCCTGAACTGCCCCCCTCTTATAACTGTAGATGAGGCAGTCACAGTGAAGAAGAAGCGTTGGCTTTTCTACCCTGCTTTTCTCACCCATTTAAGGGGACTCAAAGTGGCTGACAAAGCTTTTCTACTCTTCTCCCCACAACAGACACCCTGTGAGGTGGGTGGGGCTGTGAGAGCTCAGAAGAGAGCTGTGATTAGCCCAAGGTCACCCAGCTGGCTTCATGGGGGAGGGTGGAATTGAACCCGGTATTCCCAGATAAGAGTCTAGCTCCCTAACCACTAGACCAAACTGGCTCACCAAGCCCCTTTCTGCTGAACATAATTAATGGGTAGTTCCATATGGAAGTAGGCACTGCTTCAAATATTTAGAGCCAACCTCTAGAGCTTTATATGTTAGTATCTGTAACTTGAATTGGGTTTGGTTGGGAATGGACAACCAGTGCAGATCTTTCAAGATCAACATGATGGGAATCCAGTTATAAATACCCATTAGCAATCTAACTGGTGAATTTTGCATTAGTGGTAAGTTCTGCATAATTTTCAAGGATAGTCCCACACACAGTGCATTAAAGTAGCCTAACCTGAGCAGCCTAATTTAGAACTGGATGTCTCTTTGGTTTCCAGACACAAGACCTAGTAACACAGAATAGCCTGTTTTAAATGGATTAAGGTCTAATGCATTGGTCCACATCCAGCCCAGTAGTCTCTTCCAGGCACTGATGAAATACCTGTATTGCCTCTCCTGACTCAGGTGGAGAAATAATGCTGGGTATAATCAGCATACTAGTGAGACTTTCCTTCAAATCTTCGGATGACTGCTCCCAACAGATTCATATAGATAGTAAAGAGTACAGTTAAGTGCAACCCTGAGGTAGAGATCAATGTCAAGTTCTTATTGCTATCCTATTCAGACTCTAGTAATCTGAAACCTGGAGTTGTCTGATCTTCACTTAGCATTACAGAAAGCATAGGTGATCACCATACACAAGCTGCTGCAATGAAGATTCTGTGGTATCTTGAATGCCTCTGAATGGCACAATTGCTTTAGGAAACAAATGGGTTCTTGTGCCAATAGCAGCTTACTGAAAGTTGCTCAATTTTGTAAGAGTCCTACAAATGCTGGATGCTCTTTGCTTAAAGACTCATCCACAGACAGTTTAATGTGGTACCTCATTTTCAAATACTAGCTAAAGAACTTCAGCAGATCATAGTCATCGCGCTTATGGATTCACAGATGCATTATATTCTCCATGGAAACAATCACTTCGTAACTGCATTGCAATCTCATAGCTTTTGCTCTAGCATCCCTGAAATCTAACAACTGCTGAAGCAGTGGATATTGGATAAAGCACACCAATAGGTTTTTAGTCAAGCCCTCAACCAAATTGAGATTTGGAAATATGGTTTTGGCTGTGTTTCCACTTGCACAATTAGGTGCTCAATAAAATGCCTTTTGCTGCCATGAAACATCTACATTTGCCAGGAATTATCTCCATTCAAGGTGCCATTTCCTGAGGGTGTGACTTTGTTGCCTGCAATGATGGTGCTGTGGTTACTGCTGAAAATGATGCCTCTGTGCTCGCAAATGGAGATGAGAAGATGCCATTTTCAGCTGCAGTTTTGGTCCCCCTCCCATGCACCTGGGAATGAGCTGCCTCGATTTCAAGCTTCATCTGATGATGAGCCAGTTATTAAACTACTTTCAAAGTCCCAGAACATCAAACGAGCTTTACAAGATCCAGGCTGAATGCATCCCCTTCTACACTTCTGGAGCATAAATACATTTTATTCTAAGGAATATTTTTGTGTCTGCTCTTGACTTTGGATATGATTAAAACAGTAGGCTATGTTCTATTATACTGTAGGTTTTATGGGGTTCTCCACAGCAAAACTCATCAATATAACATCATTACACTTTTCAGGTTGCTGAGGTAAATTTTCTTTTGTCTTTGGAAAAACAACTGGGACTCTTTCCTTATCTCAGTTTTGTGGAATGCTGTGTAAAATCAGCTACAAGTTAACTGGAGATTCTGTCTCTTGGAATAGGTTGTTACAATTACTTTGCAGGATTTTTTTTTAAACCTTACTGTAATTGCTTATCAATGACAAAAATAAAGGATTCAGTTATCACTATCAGCTATCTGAAAGGCACTTGAGTGACAATGGTTATGGATTTTCAGTGGTCAGCAAACTCATCAGTCAAAAGAGCCAAATATCAGCAATACAACGATTGAAAGGAAGGAAGTGTCAAGTGGAGTACCACAAGGTTCTGTCCTGGGCCCAGTTATGTTTAATGTTTTTATAAACGATCTGGACGAGGGAGTTGAAGGGAAACTGATCAAATTTGCTGATGACACAAAGCTAGGGGGGATTGCAAACACCAGAGAACAGAGAGAGAGGATTCAAAAAGATTTAGAGAAACTCGAACAATGGGCTGCAACTAATAAAATGGTATTTAACAAAGAAAAATGCAAGGTTCTGCACCTGGGCAAGAAAAATGAAAAAAGCACATATACAATGGGAGGAATTCGGCTGAGCAGCAGCACATGTGAAAAAGACTTGGGTGTCATGGTAGATCATCAACTGAACATGAGTCAACAGTGTGAGGAGGCTGCAAAAAAGGCAAACGTAATCCTGGGGTGTATTAGGAGAAGCATAGAGTCCAGATCACGTGAAGTTATTATCCCCCTCTACTCTACCTTGGTCATACCTCATCTGGAGTACTGTGTCCAGTTCTGGTCACCCCAGTTTAAAAAAGACACTGACAAGCTGGAGCAGGTTCAAAGGAGAGCTACCAAGATGGTGAACGGTCTGCAAACCATGTCCTATGAGGAACGGCTTAAGGAACTAGGAATGTTTAGTCTACCAAAAAGAAGACTGAGAGGAGACATGATAGCTGTCTACAAATACCTCAAGGGTTGTCACAAGGCAGAGGGATCAGCCCTGTTCTCACTCTCTCAAGGAAGGACTAGAAACAATGGGGTGAAACTGCAGGGGAAAATATTTAGTTTAGATGTTAGGAAAAAATTTCTAACAGTAAGAGTGATCAACCAGTGGAACAGGCTGCCATGGGAGGTGGTTGATTCCCCTTCAATGGAGGTCTTCAAGCAGAGACTGGACAGCCATCTGTCTGAGATGGTTTAGGAGATCCTGCCTTGAGCAGGGGGTTGGACTCGATGACCCAGGAGGTCCCCTCCAACTCTACCATTCTATGATTCTATGATTCTATGAAATTTATTTTGAGAGCCAAATTTTTAAAACTTAAACTATATAGGTAGGTACATTGTTATTAACTTAATTAGGGTGCTCCTAAGCTGGAAGAGCCACACTCAAGGGGCCAAAGAGCCGCATGTGGCTCCCTAGTCGTTGTTTACCTACCCCTGGATTATGTAGTTGTTTCTCAATAAAATCCAAAGACTTACAAATCAACTTCTTCTTACTTGAGCTGAAATAACATCTATGTATTTGGACCATTGGCCTCCAACTCTGTAGAAGTGGAAGCTCAGTGAAGGAAATGATAAATGAAAAAAAAATCAAAAATAGTCTAACATTTCTCCTTACATTCCTATTCTCTCCCATCAAATTTGGATGGATTGCATTTCTTAATACTACTACTTGGAGATACAGTACATGTCTGAGATAGAAGGAAAAAGTCTTAGGAGTTGTATAGTCATAAGCAGATTTTTTTTTCCAGGATTGCTTGAGGTGACCTATTGGAAAATCTTTAAAATCAAGTAAGCTTTTTGAAATGGATATTAGATTATATTTGTTGCTTCAAAGCATTGTAATACAGTATGTGGTGTGTTTTTTTGTATTTCAGAATTAGTGCCAACTATATCCCTGTTTTTCTATTCCCATACTTTAGCATGACGCATAAAGTTGGTCATGAGAAAAGTGAGCAGTCACTAGATCAATATCTGCTATCTTAGCTAAGTGCTAGTGAGCTTTATTGATGGATATTAGGAAGAAAGAGTGTACCACCTACTATAGACATTGAAGTTATATCACAATATTCTTTGAGGCTAAAAAAGGTAAGAAATTGAGCACAGTACAAAATGTTTTGGTCAATGTTCACAGCTTGAATGACATTGTTTCTTAAGGGAGTTGTTGAATATTGCATTGATGACATTCACAGTTTGCTGCTATTTATAGATGCATGAGTGGCAAGTTCCCAAAACTATGATAAGAGTTGACACAATGATTTTGTATTTTTAGGCAAACATTAGTTGTTACCACTATTATAGCTCAAAGAAGCCTGGAAGTTTGTGGATGAAAAGAAGTCTATGATCTTTCTCTGTATGAAAAAGTATTCCCTGCTTTGTTTGGTGGCATTTAATCAAACTAATGTCCAAATGTAGAACACACAAATACGCAAACAGTCACACCCTGATCCATACTTTTTTCCCCAGGATATTTCAACTTTATGGAGTGAAACCAGAATGACTTAAGTTACACAGAACTGAGTGTAGAATAATCTGAAATCTGGGAGCGCCTGGAATGAGAAGTTGTGAATGCTTGGAAACAGCATGCTGAACCACATTTGTGCTTCTTCAAGGAGCAGTTTACCCAGCAGAAATTTACTTTTAAGTCAATAAGGAAAAGAAATAGCTTTTCTGTTCGTGAAGGCTTTAAGTTCTTTGTGATAATTGTCTGCCAACAACTGGATTCAAAGGCTAAAAAGTGAAGGAAACCACAAGGTTTCCATGGAGTCTGGCTTATGACCCCTGCAGGGATGGAAATGAGCTACACCGTCTTAGTCATTTTCAGGCACAGCAGGTTTTGCAGATCCTAAATGGTGCAAGATTCTAAAGCTTACCAGATGTTATTTCTCCTGAATCCATAATTAAATAATTAAACAAACAAACAAATAAAAAATATAAATATAAATATAAATATAAATATAAATATAAAGAGTTGGCTTTTCTACCCCGCTTTTCTCACCCATTTAAGGGGACTCAAAGCAGCTGACAAAGCTTTCTATTCTTCTCCCCACAATAGAACACCCTGTGAGGTAGGTGGGGCTGTGAGAGCTCAGAAGAGAGCTGTGACTAGCCCAAGGTCACCCAGCCTGCTTCATGGGGGAGGGCGGAATCAAACCTGGTATTCCCAGATAAGAGTCCGGCTCCCTAACCACTAGACCAAACTGGATCATGAATGAATGAATGAATGAATGAATGAATGAATGAATGAATGAATGAATGAATGAATGAATGAATGGCTTTGGTGAAAAAGATTGGGAAATCTGGAAAGAAGAGAGATAAGGGGAAATGACATATGCTGAATAATTAAATGGAGAAGTGAATAGAACTAGTCACCGACACTTGGGGCTGCGAAGGTTGCTTTATATGTGAATATATATGTGTGAGTTTGGGTGCAGAAACAGCAAATTCTGTATTAAATAGTAATTATAGAAACATTTTTTAAAAAATCCAGTGCTGAAATCAGGTTATGACAGGAGGAGTAACATATCTGTTAGAAGGCTTACTATCAATAACACAAACCACATTCACACTTGGCCTCCTAGTTTGCAATAGGTGAACCTTTGGGCAGGTGCATCTGCACTTGCAGGAGGCATTTACAGCCTAGAAATGCCCTCTGCCTGCCCAGAAATTCACTATTGCAAACTAGCTGTGGTGCATGAAATTTTTCACCACAAGCAACCTAAACCTAACCCTAACACAACTGAAAGCTTACCTTTTGTGTCCACGCTGTGACCCTTTGCACCATTTCTGGTGGAAGGGGTCACCCGAGATACTGTGAAAGTTCGCTGGTACCTCAGATGACCCCTGAAGTGAGTGCGCGCGTGCAGACTGTCATTGTCATCAAAGCAACTGCGCACATGCAGTTACACAGGGTGCTGCGATCAAAATTGCAGTACCTTGGCAGGGATTGGACATGCATCTGGAGCAAGGTAAGTTTCTGGGCACGGGGTTAGGCTATTGTGTACTAACACTCCCTAGCACAATTGTTAGTACACATTAGAGGCACCCTGTGAAGTTGGTAGAGCTATAACAGCTCAGAAAGAGAGCCCTGAAGAGATCAATATGGATGAAACTCTCATTCCCTGTCCTTTTTTTTTTTTTAATCTAGGTACTCAGCTTGAAGACATCTGTAGGTCTTTCTGTACTGGATATTATTCTAGATTATATCCGGAACAGGAACCTTCCATTCACATGCTAGTACAAACTATGGAAGACCTCATGCATGGCCTACCATATTCTGCACTTGCATGCAGACAGCAGGTCCCTATTCCAGAATATAATGTGGAATGAGGTCCAGTACAGAAAGGGCTTCTGTGTCTGCATATGTGAAGACATGAGCATACTGTAAAAATATATCATATTAATGGGTTTCTTCCTCTGGAAGAGAAAAAAAAACATATGAAGGTATTGAGTTTGCAACCCATGTGCTTGAAGAAAATAATTCTAATAAAATGCTATAGGAACACGCAACTTACTGCATTATTCATCTTGCTTTCTGTAGAAAAATACTTTCAGCTCAAGAACTATTTAGATTACGTAGCAGGCAGAAATGAAAGAGACTGAATTAATACATTGTATATATACTGTATATTAAAAATCAAAATTATAATTAAAGTCCCCCCCCTCCTTGCCTAAATGACATATTTCTGCTGTAAGGATGTATGGCAAAACATGGCTAAGCGAATGCATATCTTGCTGAACACAGGAGAAAACCAAAAGTGAACTCATTTAGTGGCAATTATTTCCTTTTAGAATTTTGCAACCAAAGAATCTGAACATAAACAATTCCCAAGAACTTTAAATATACTGCATTTGAGGCAAATAATTTACTTCAGTACAGAGTACAGTTGAAGAATATATGTATCAAAGGCCATTTTGCATGGCAAGGGTGTGAGGTCTGGGGCCAGCCCACGGCAGAAGCAGAACAGGATGTCCCCATGAGAGAGTCTTTGATCAGGTCCAGGCACAATCCATCCAAGCTTCAGATGGATTGCGTAGGCTGGGCCAGTAGAACCAGATCACAACAGGTTAGTGAAGAAAGAGACACTGTTAGTTGCTGAATATTTCAAAGATTCTTGTACGTACATGTATATTCCGGCATATAAGACGACTGGGTGTATAAGACGACCCCCAACTCTTCCAGTTAAAATATAGAGTTTGGGATATACTCGCTGTATAAGAAGACGACACCTGGCGTATAAGATGACCCCTGACTTTTGAGAACATTTTCCTGGGTTAAAAAGTAGTCTTATATGCCAGAATATACTGTATTATTCTTCTCAGGATGTGAAAAACACATTGTAAAAGTAGATATGGTTATGGTGGGATGGAAACACAGGATTAAGCCAGGTACCCTGAGAACTGGAGGTCATTTCTGCACTTAGCTTTGGTGGACTGCTCCAGTGAAACTGGATCAGCTGGAGTGTTTCACCAGCTGAAGCAGTCTACGTATTCTGAAACGAGGCTGTTCTCATTTGGATTGCTGTTCTAGGACAGCCCCTGCTCTGACCCCAAAGCCTTTGAAAGCTCCAATGACCAGGAACAAAGCTGACCTTGACCCATTTTGGCAGTGTGTCTTGCTGTGCCACTGAAATGGTTCCCCTTGCTAAGTTGGACAATGGAGGCATGTGCCTCTGGCACTGCTTTGTGGTAGGGATGTGCATGAATATTTGTAACATTAAAATTTTGAATGGATTTGGTCAAATTCAGACATTCGAATCTGAATTGAATGTTGGCACATTCAAAGACTGACATTCTATTCAAATTCGATTGAATGTTTCAATACGTTCGTATGAAGTTTCACATGGGATTCATATGGGATTTGTATGCGATATGTATGGGATTTGTATGCATTTGTATGGGATCGAACATTTGTATTGAATTTGACTACACTTGAAAGAGATCTATTTGAACAAATACAAAATTTCTTACATTCAATTCAATATGAATTTAAAAAATTGTGCACATCCTTACCTCATGCTCCACTTTACCAGGTGCTAGTACATCAGTAAATCTTTTAAACTAAGTCTACTGTTAAGCCAGACTCAGCAGCTATTTTGTGCCACCTAGTCCAGTCTATGGCCTACTCAATGCATACATTGTGTACTAGCAGGTGGCGTGGCTTCCTTGAACCATACCAAAACATCCTCAGTTCCGTTCCCCTAACTTAGTATTTTCCTTTATATTGAATTGAGTGGACAGCAAAAATGTACCATCTAAGTTACTATTAATGGCAGTTGCTACTTCTTAAAAGTTCTATATTTCCTTTTTGTTTTATAAATATATATTATGAACTTCACCAGCCACAAATATCTATACAAACTTCTCTTTTTTTCTTTCTCTTTCTCCATCCCCTTTGCTCTCAGATTAATTTGAATGTTGTTAAGGTCATAGAGCAGCTCATCATAAAAAAATAAGATAGGCAAACAAAGACTAAAAATAAATAAAATGGCACAGTTGTACATTAAAATGACCCTTATACATTAAAACTAGGATTGGATAAGGAAGCAGAAGAGGTGACCACCAGATGACAGTTTTTACTGCGATATATCAATTTTTTGCAACCCTGTGGGAGGTCTTTGCATATTTGTTTGCTAACAAGACTACCACACAGAATTCATCTGAGCAACCTGAAGTATCTTTCAATATTGGGTAAATTAATGTAATCCTATACTCAATATAGAAGCTCCATCTTAGGCTGTGGACAGACCTAAATTTTAATCTATCTTCAGTCCACCTTCAGAGGGAGAGAACACATCAGCAAAGTGACCAGTAGTTTTCTTTCCACATTATCTATCCCAAAGGTGAATTTTCTGAGTTATTTAACACTGAAAGAAAACAGCTTTTCACTTTGCTGATGTGTTAGTCTGAAAGTGGACCTTAGGTGTGACCACAGTCTTAGAGTGCCTCCAGACATGAGGAAAGCTGTGAAATCCCTTTGCAGCCGCTTCCCATCTGACAAACAGGAAGGGAATTCACAGCCACTTCCTGTTGGACAAACGGAAAGTTTTGATCACCCGAAGCATCCATGGAATCTCCAAATTAAAAAGCTGCTGTTTAACCAGCAGCATTTCACATTGGGGGGGGGCAGAGTTGTGGGGGATACTGCGGGCAGTCAAAACTGCAAAGTCCCCTCACTGCTTTTGAAAACAAAAGTTTTCAACTGTGCCTCCAGACACACAGACACATGGGCATAGGTGCAAGGGCAGTAGGATGCTGCAGTACCTTCCAGTAAAAAAGCTGATTGGAAAGCATTGGCTAATTTTCTTTCTGTTAGTTCTTCAACTTTTGTATTGTTTTAAAAAAGTTTCTTTTAGATTATATAAGCATGTTCGACTGCTTTCAGTTTTTAACCCCAAGCTTTATTTACTTTTTCCAATTTTGATGTGTTGTGTCACACTCTATCAATCACATAGCACCGTTCTATGAAGCAGCCTGATTGACAAACAAAGAGCTGACACATAGCAATCCAAGCAGTTCAATTTCTAAATCACAATGCATTCAATGAATATATTTAGAACAAGATTTTCTCCCTGCTCATCTTTTTAAATGAGATTACACTTTTTTTATTCCTGGATAAAGACATACATGCACACACGTTTTTTTAAACTTACTTTTCCCCTTGTCACTTAAACTATTCAGTTGCTTTGAGTTTCATAATCCTCATTCATAACCCTGTCAATATTTGTTTGATGTATGGAAGCTTCTTTGAAAATAATTCTCTTACGAGTATGCTGCCATATAGCATTTTTCACCTCTGTCGTGTCATGGACAGCAAAAGCCTCTGCTACCCATATAGATTTTTAAAAATGTTTTTCAGTGATCATCAAATATATAAGAAACTCACAGGCTGTGAGATCCTGTCAGGACTGAGTCAAGAATAAGTCACTTACTGCATTCAAATAGAGAAGAAATTTTTATTCAAGGCTCCAGTATCCATAGTAGGGATGTGCACAAATGGTGTTTTTTTTTGTTTTTTTTGTTTTTTTTTTGTTTTTGGCATTTGATTCATATTGAATTAGAACATAAGAACATAAGAGAAGCCTTGTTGGATCAGGCCACAGCCCATCTAGTCCAGCATCCTGTCGCACATAGTGCCCCACCAAATGCTCATGGGCATCTCAAGCAGAGACAAGGACAAACCTTTTCCTGCTCTAGAATCCCAGCAAATGGCCTGAAGGTAAGAAAATTTGTATTTGTTCAAATAGATCCCTTTTGAATGTGGTAGGATTCTATTTGATATGAATGTTCTATACAAATTCATATGAATATCCAATACAAACACATATGTATCCCATACGTATCCCATACATATCTTATATGTATCCTGTAATATATCCTCTCTAAAGCATCAAATCTGCCCTGAATTAAGGATGTGCACGAATATTCAAAAACTTGAATATTCGATTTGAATCTGAAGGATTTTGACGTATGAACTCAAATCGGTTTTTCAAAAATCTGAATTTGATATTCGGACTTGAATATGGATTTTTGAAAATCCAATACGGATTTTCGAATGATTCAAATGTGTAGATTCATACCTGTCGTATACGAATCTGCCCAAAAATTATCCGTATCTTGCACTTAAAATACGGGATTAAAATGGGATGTGCACGGGATAATACGGGATGCATACAGATTTTTCCAGCATGCACACAGATACATATAACAGATACTAATGTTGTTGACATTTGTATCTTTAAATACAAATTTAACATTCGAACAAAAGGCTCATTCAGACCTGAAATGGGCCCTGTAATGACACATTTTTGACATCCTCAAACAGTGCCTGACACTCAGGTGTCTAATTAAGTTTCTTTTAATCAGTTGTGTCCTTGGTCTTTGCAGCAGCACTATTTGGGCAAACTACGGGATAGAAATTGTATCCCCAGGATACTCTGTAGCTGCTTACAGGTATGGGGTATCAGTTCACTACATCCTGCCCTTCTACAGGGCCCATCTCAGTCTCCTATGCAGAGATCTTGTATGTCAAAAAATCTTGTTTGGACTGATAACATTCACATCTGGGGCATGGTCACACCTTCACTTTAAACCTTCTTCAGTCCATCTTCAGGTCTGACTGCTTACACCTTTTCATTCTATCCATTTTATTTGTAGACTTTCCATTCAGGAAAATCCACATGGAGGGTGGAAAGCTCACAAATAAAATGGATAGAAATGAAAAGATGTGATCAGTCAGTCCTGAAGATGGACTTAGGAAGGTTTAAAGTGAAAGTGTGACCGTGGTCTGAGTTTTTTCAAAGGAAAACGTCAAGCAAGCTGGTGTCCTTAGACTCAACAGTGGCAGAGGTGCAAGTTAAGTGACATTTTCTAATGTGGTACAAGCAGCAGAGATGCCGATTTAAATCTGGCTTTGCACTGCCCTTCTTGATGTTAATTTGTAAAAGAAAACCGGCTTAGAAAATAGTTTTATTCAGCCTAGATAGTAAAAATTTAAGTTGCCATTCATTTTTTAGAACATTATATGACTTATCATTCTATTAAGATTCAGTGTCATTTCTCATGCGTCTAGTAAAAAACCAAGCTTTTGCTTTATAAGGTTCCATTGTTAGAATTAATAGATTAGAACCATGTCCTTCTCCCTTAAATCAGAATTAAGTGAATAAAATTATATGTACAGGCAAGACCATATATAAGAGGAAAGTGAAACAAGAATTCTAGCTCTTTCCAAAGGATTATTCTCTTTCCACTGTTCTTGAATGTATCTGGAGACCATAATATATCTTAGGGACCCTTCAGACAGCACAAGAAAAAGCCAGCTCTTTAAGGAAACCTGGCATTTCATTGCAGAATACAGCATTAGCCCTTCTGCAATTTTGCTATGGTTGTTTCCTTTTCCACTGCTGTATCTATGTGTGAAATGCTCTCCTAGACATTCAGGCCACAGTTACACCTTAGCATTTTAATCCAGGTTAGGAAGGCCAAACAGCTTGGTCACACCTTTCTGCTGCTGTCAAAGGGAATCACAGCAAGGAGGGGTGAGGAGGCAGACCCGATGATAGAGCAAAGGGAATCATAGTAGGGGGGGCAAGGAGGCAGATCCAACGACAGAGGAAAGGGAATTGCAGCAGGGGGGCGCGAAGAGGCAGAGGAAGGACTGTCAGAGTAGGGGAGGGGAAGGGGCAAGGCTCAGAGCAGAGGCTTGCATAGGTATCATTTTCTGGGCAGCCGGGGAGCTGGAATGGTGGCCTCCTGGAAGGGAATTAAAACATTAATGCTGTGTTAGCCCAAATGAAGGAAGACCCAAATAGAGGGAAGAAAATTTAAAAAAAAAACTGGCTTGGCATATAAAGACATAACCAAATGGGTTGGAATTTGGGCTGAAGAAGTATTAAAGTAAAGGTGTAACCACAGCCTCAAACTGGCACTGTGCAATATGCATAGGATGCCTAGTCCATTGGTAGCATGCCAGCAAATTAAAGATAGTGCAGGATTTTCCACACTAGCTTGAATTCAGATGTATTTTTACACTTGGCTTTCCATCTGCTGGATGGGAAAAGTAATTAAACACTAATATGTACTAATGTTCACACTTGGGAATGCTAGTACACTTCAGACTAAGCCCCTAAGCCCCTTACATGTTTCTGGGTGCATGTCCAATCCCTGGCAGGATTATATCTGGATTATATCCTTGAATAGGGCCCTTCCATCCATACGCCAGTGCAGACTATGGCAGCCATAAAGATGTAAAAATTAGGGATGTGCACAAATATTCCTAAGATTTGAAATTTGAATAAATTTGGCAGAATTCAGATATTCGTATTCAAATCGAATATTGGCACATTCAAAGATTGATATTCAAATTCGAATTGAATGTTTCAATATATTTGTATGAAGCTTTGAATGGGATTCCTATGGGATTTGTATGGGATTCATAAGCATTCATATGGGATTTTTATGGGATTCGTATGGGATTGTTCATATTGAATTCAAATCCCATTTGAAGGGGATCTATTCAAACGAATATGAATTTAAAAAACCCATCCATGTGCATCCCTAGTAACAATGGATGACTCAGTGTCTCCTAGCAACCATTGCTAAATTATGGATGGGTATGTATAGCAGGAAAAAAGCTCAGGTGGAGGCCGTGGCCAGGAGTGCCTACTCCCAGCTATGGCTAGTCCATCAACTGAAGCATCTTCTGGGTAGAGACAACTTGGCCACAGTTATCTATGCTTTGGTAACCTCTAGATTGGACTACTGCAATGCACTCTATATGGGGCTGCCCCTGAAGACGGTTTGGAAGTTGCAGCTAGTGCAAAACGCAGCTGCTAGAGTGCTGACCGGAACAGCTAGCCGGATGCACATCACGCCGGTTTTAAAAGAATTGCACAGGCTGCCAATTCGCTACTGAGCCCAATTCAAGGTTCTGACTCTGACTTATAAGGCCCTAAATGACTTGGGTCCCAAATATCTAAAGGAACACCTTCTTCCATATCGACCTGCCTGTGGTGAGGCCCTCCTGGTTGTCCCACCACCTTCAATAGTGAGGTTGGTGGGCACCCAGGAGAGAGCCTTCTCTGTGATGGCCCCCAGACTGTGGAATAGCCTTCCCCTTGAAGAACGTCATGCCCCTTCCTTATATATATTTAGGAAGTTGGTGAAGATGCACCTCTTTACCCTGGCCTTTGGCTGAGCTGCTTATGTTTCCCCCCAGTACAAACACTATTATTTTAAACATATTGTGTATCATTTTATATTTGCTGAATTCTTTTAAAAAGTCTTTTAATGTATACTTTGTTTTAATCTGTTTTAAGGTTGTTACCCGCCCAGAGACCTTCGGGTATGGGGTGGGACAGAAATGTAAATAAATAAATAAATAAATAAATAAATAAATAAATAAATAAATAAATAAATAAATAAATAAATAAATAAATAAATAAATAAATAAATAAATAAAAGAAGTGGAGACAGGCCCACCCACTGCCCAATGCTTGTGGCAATGGTTGGATGAAGTTTCGATTTTCAGCTTCCCTGTGGAAGACAAAATTTGATGATTTCAATGAAGTCCTGCTTCTCAGGAAGAACTGACACAAATGAGCTATGTGTAGTAGGCACTACAGCCAGAGCAGAATAAAGGATGTGTTTCCATTTATGATATTTTCTACAGAATGGAGCAGAGGCAAAGTGGTAAGTGGAAACTTTGCATTCACACACCCACACTGTTCATTGTGCAATGAAAAAATGATTAAGGAAGTGGAACTGAGACTTCTAATTATCATGCTGTGTCCTCACTGAAAATGATAAAAGTTAAAGCAGATCTTCCCACAAATTATGTGTCTCCATCCCTCCCTCCTGCCTTCTCAAGCAGAGCATAAGCAGTCCAAAATTCTTAAGTGGGCTTCAAGAGAAGTGGCTGGCACTAGAAGGCAAAAGTCATATACAAGAGACCCTTCAGGGAACAGTAGTACTTTGAATAAGGAACAGTCTCATTTAAAGCAACTCTTATTTGCACTTTTAATTTTCAAAGGATAAGTTTCTTACTGTTGGAGGGATGAAGTTCTAACTATCTCCCCGGGTAATAAGCCAAGATCAGAAATAAATTTTAACAAGTTAAGATCATAAAATATAAAATAAAATATGCTCAAATTATATTGCATTTTAAAACAGTTTCTGAATAAATTGAAATCAAAGTAAGGGTACAGAGAAATAATTAGGTTTTAACAACTTGTTCAATCTTGCAATAAGAAGTTACAAAAGAAAGGATTAAGATTACTATAAAAGAAATAAGAATTAAGAGAGATTCAACCTAATAAAAGTAATAACTCTTTCCACAGAGCAGGCTGAGAAAAATGTCTTTTTTTAAAAAAAGAACATTTTCTAATCTGTTGTAGTTTAAATATCCTAAATAAAGAATAAATATACTTTAATCCCTCAGGCTTCTGCATATCACAGCTATTTTAGGTGCTCACACTCACACAGAGTTATGTAGCCCTAGGATCAGCCCTAAGATTACCAATTTCACACCCAGTGTCTAAGGGTCTGATCAGACATACTTCATGATATGCCCTCTGGCTGTGCTTGAGTCTCTAAGGGCAGATAAATAACACTGAGAGCAACTCTTTCTTTCAGTCACATTGGGTACATAGCTTCATAAATACATGGAGAAAGGAAATATAGCCAATCATACCATGGGAACAAATGATGCCAGAGAGTCAGGGCCATGAAAAGATGGACAGGTGAATGAGTAAAGAAGAAGAAGAGTTGCCTTTGCTACCCTGCTTTTGTCACCCATTTAAGGGAACTCAAAGCGGCCGGCAAAGCATTTTGTTCTTCTCCCCACAACAGACACCCTGTGAAGTAGGTGGGGCTGTGAGAGCTCAGAAATAGAGCTCTGACTAGCCCAAGGTCACCCAGATGGTTTCCTGGAGGAGTGAGGAATAAAACCAGGTATTCCGAGATAAGAGTCCAATTCCCTAACCACTAGACCAAACTTGCTCACTAGACCAAAGGAAGACACCAACAGATTTCAGGTCAAAAGAAGAACAACAATGTGGAAACATGAAGTAGGCTTATTTGTTTAACTCTTGGAATGTCTGTAGGGTTTGTGTGTGTGTGTGTGTGTGTGTGTGTGTGGCTACAGAAGGGATGAATTTTCTAAGGTGCTTAGGAACACAAGGGAAGAGAAATAATCTTGCATAACCCAAATAAACTTTCAGCTAACTTATTGAACCATTTGTTGCTGTAAGTGTTGCAACCTAAGGGTTGTACTGGAGCTGTCGCTTACTTATTCTGCTATATTTGGATATTGCGAGATGAAGTGTGGATATTCTGGTCCATGCGGACTGTGCCAGATGTGTTCAGGAACCACAGGATCCACATTCCAACTCATTCCCCAAGGAGACAGCTTCTTAGGAATGCACTGGCCATATGCACCACATTAAAGTGGTCTTCCACTTAGTCCAGGGTTGGGCCTACTCTTGCCAATGTTGTGCAAACAACTGATGGAGGCAAGACTAGATTAGCCCTTGTTCCATTGCCCAGCATTTTTTTTTTAACTAGGCCCTGGAGATGACTCACTTCCCGGGCTAATTCCAGGGCTGTGGGGAAAATGTCCCCAGAGTTCAGCTTCAAGGTTGGGGATCTTTTATCTCCTGGCTTCATAGCTAGGTCAGGATGGGACAGTTGACATGAAGCCTTCCAGCAGCCCTCTTCATATTGTTGCCATGTCCATGGCTTGGAATTCTTGCTCTAGTTCAGGACTATCTTCCACAGTGTACTTCTAAGACTCATATGCAGAACCCGCCTTTGCTTCCATAGATGGAATAACATCTACTAGCTGCTACCACACCTGGGGGAATGATTCCTTCCTCAGGTGATTTTGTGCACTCTGTAATTTCAAAGTACTGCAAAGTAATGTTTTTGGCTAATGCAAAGTACCACAGAGCAGAACAGAATGCCTTGCAATCTTTCCAGTTCTGGACAATCATAATTTTTGTTATAACTGCAATTTCACATTCACATCAAACTCAGATACATGCTAGTTAAACAAATGAACCAAGAGGTGCAAAAGTTCAGAACTTTTGAACAGCATACAGGATGTTCCTCAGGGGAAGCAGTGGATGGATTACCTGTGAAGGTTAGTTCCAGAAATGTACCCTTTCCATAATCCTGGAGATTGACTAGGATGTTCTCCCAAACTGAGTGCAATAATCAGGCTCAGATGAAAAGACAAAAAACCAAAAACCAAAAAACCAAACCCTCGGCATCTTTCTTTCCCTTTGATTAAACTGTGCAAACAAGAAGATTCTTCCATTTCCTGCTGATATGGCTTTAGCTGCCAAAGGGGTTTGCAGAAGGAGTGTATTGTGTTTGCTAGCATGGAAGCAGCAGGGAGAATGAGGATCACATTTGCATGGTATGCAGGTGAAAAAATATCCAGCTTCATACCTTGGATATGCCAGACTGTGTAAGCACAGAGACATAATTTGTTTTGGATGGAAATACTTATTATTTGGCTAGTAATTGTTGGGCAATCTTTGTGTTTATTATCAGCTGATTATTATTATTATCAGACAGGTATGCAAAATAGGCTTGTCATCAGAGATGCAGCTACCACTAAAAACTAAGAACTAGATTTTGAACCTTCATTCATTTGTTTGTTTATTCATTCAATTTTTATTTGTATACTGCTTGTAAAATTGCTCAAGTCAGTTTATAACAAACAGAAAAACAACAAAATAATGCATTATAAAATTATACAGAACCTTGGGGGAGGGTGGAGTAGAGACAGCAAGAGCCCTGAGTTTGAGATTCTCTTCCTCTTACTCCCAGCCAAGGGCAGCCATTGTTTTTAAACCTTGGGGGAGGACAGGGCAGAGGCAGCAAACACACAGGTGCAGGTCTTCTTCAGAGAAATATCTCACCTCCTGCAATGTCTAGGCCTCTTCAGTGTTTAAGAGGGGACTTGATTGAAGTAGATAAAATTATGCACAGTATAGAAAAGGTGGATAGTGAACATTTCTCTGTCACGCAAAACTAGAATCAGGGGGCACTCTGTGAAGCTGATGGATAGGAGAGTCAGATCCGACAAGGGGAAGTATTTCTGCAGCCAGAGGGTCATCCATTTATGGAATTTGCTGCCAGAAGAGGTGGTCACACCTACCAGCCTAGATGGCTTTAAGGAAGGGTTAGACCTATTTATGGATGACAGAAGTATCAATTGCTACTAGAATGAATGCCTGAGTACATCTTTCAGGCGGGGGGGGGGGGGGGAAGCAGGACACATCTAAGGCCATTTGCTGGGATTCAAGAGCAGGAAAGGTTTGTCCTTGTCTCTGCTTGAGATGCCCATGAGTATTTGGTAGGCCACTGTGTGCGACGGGATGCTGGACTAGATGGGCTGTGGCCTGATCCAGCAGGGCTTCTCTTACATTCTTATGTTCTTATGTAAGGGAAGTAGAGATTTGTGATTGCCATTCCAGAACCCCAAGTCAAGCAATTATTATAATCAGACCTTAAATACGTTTAAATAAAATACAGGATATCGTTAGGAAAATTCCAGACCACTATGAAAACAAGTTGCCACTCTATCAGCAAATGCTATTCGTATTAGTTTTAAATAAGCAGAAAGGGTCAGAGAGAAAAGATTCATTTACTTTGGTATGCTGCAGCATAGGAAGTCTGCTTTTCAGAACCCCATCAAGACGAACTTCGAACCTCCCACATTCCAGCACAATCTAATATACCTAAACCCAGCTGGTAATTACAATATTCCCAGTAATGCCTTCCAAGTAGGAAGAGAAATACATATCAGATTTCTCTGACATGCGCAATAGAAACAAGTCCATGGCTGGCTGGTTCAGACCAGTTACTTCTTTGAAACTGCCTTATCAGTTTGTTTTTGCAGAAACAATGTCCTTGAGAGCATTCCTCACAATATGATCTCTTTATCACAGTAGGTTGGCTAATTTTCTTCTTGGTTTAAAGGCATGGCAGGTGACTGAAAAATCCCCATTGGACTTTCAGATCCTTTTTTCTTCCTCTTCTGCTGGTCCATCAAGTTTCATCAAAGAGATACTGCAGTGGCAAGAAAGGATCTCATGTTGCCCTTTCTCTAGCTTTAAAGAGGACAATCCAGTATAACCAATGGTCTTTAGGGAAAATGGAGAAGAGATTGCAAAGCCGATGTCTCTTGATCAATTTTGGTTATAATGTTAAGGTAGAATTATAAATCATACCAAAATATTTATTCTGAGGTTCTAAACCAAATGTGCTTTCACAGGAATGCATTTCTATCTTATTAAAATTCTTGACAATCTTAGTAGTCTGTTGTAATAGCTTGAAATGAGATGTGGCTGATACCACACTGCATATTTTGCCTAATGAAATACTATGTCCAGGAAAAAGAAGATAAAGAAGAGTTGCTGATTCCACAATCAGTTTTCCCTCAGTTATAATGGCCTCATCTGTATGAAAGAACTGAGTCAGAAGTTTTTGATCCTTCCTCAGTTCAGTACCCCTAATATGGCACATGGATAAAAAGGGAGGGATGGAGAGAAAAAAGCTCCAGATAGCTGGCGAAAGTGGTTAATCTGAAATAATGTAAAATAATTTTGAGATTCATGGAAGAAGTCACTTAGACCATGGGCCTTTTTGTTCTTAATTTAGGCATGCAGGGTGGTGAACTTCTGGGAAGCGCCAGGTGTCCCCGTCTTACAACGACCAATGCACCTAGAACGTACGCAGTGCTGGTTAAGTGCAAACATCAGGATTGCCTTGCTGCAGCAATGGGCATGTGTTCCATCCCACCCAAGACTTGGTTCACCCAGAAGAGCTGCAAATGGAGCCCTGCCAGCATTTACTAGCCAGCAGCTGGTATAACTGAAGAGCAGATTTTAATCTTCTGTGTGAGGGACACAATGTTCATTGTGAGAACAGCCTCTGGCTGTCCATCAGAACAAGTGTGGAAAGTTCCCATGCCTCCATATTGGGGGGGGGGGAACCTGAGTGTGGGAACCTGCATAGACTGGTGCCTTTGCATATCCATCTTGAAGTGCAAAGGCACCTGATTGCATGCAGTTGCTTCTGAGGGCAATTTACTGGTGTGGTATGCTTGACGTGGGGCACCTCATGTCTCTGCAAGTGGAAATGTGGTGGCCAAAGATATTGTTCCCTAGAGGACTCATTTGCCTGGTGCACCAGGGCCAGTTAAGCACATTAAGATTATAAGACTCCTTTTATTCTTTGTGCAAAGATTCCCAAAACAAGCGCACCCCGTGTGTGTGTGTGTGTGTGTGTGTGTGTGTGTGTGCATTTTACATCAGTTACACTAGAATCTTCAAGAAACCCATCCACTCAAAACAGCCCAGGTTAATAGTAGCATCCCAAAGTCTAGAACTTCCATGTGAAGTATATTAAATCCCATAATAAGCAAGGATCACCCTGTCACCATGACTATTTCTTTATGTTAATGAACCCTTAAACAGTAAATGCTATCTACCATGCTGGAACTCGAGGTTCCAGCTAGGACCAAGAATTTTCACCTACTTTTTACAAGCTTTGCAGCTGTTGCCTACATGACTATCAACATGTCCCACTTGGGGGACTTCCATCAAGAATATACCGTTTTGTTCTCCCTGCCTTACCAAAGATGTTCCCGCAGGTGCTTTATGGCAAATTGAAACATGGCCGTAATGTACCGTGCCCTCTAAAAGAGTTTCTTTAGCTCCTCTCTCTAGATACGCCCAATAAGTTAGTTTTAGATACACCAGTGTTAAATTACTCAATTTCTTACTTACATTAGCTCAATATCAGAATTCCCAATAAGCGGCAATTCCAAACTGTAAAGATAAAGCAATTCTATTTTACCTGTTGTTTTTTTTTCCGCTTTTAGCAAGATGTCACTTTGCAAGCACTTCTGTTGCACGGCCGTTTGTAGTGAGTTCTATGAAGTGTTGGTCCACAGAGAATAACAGGGTGTTTCCAGGGTAACCAACTGTCAGAAAGCATTGCTCTGGGAGCCAATGACTCAAGAAAAGTTATGCTAAAATGGAGATCTGCTTTTCCTTTATAAAAGAACATGGGTGTATGTGGACTCTAGGATTGAGAGCTGGCCAATAAGAAGACAAAGTGAAGACAGGTTGTCAGAGGGCACAGAAGATATTCTGATGGGCTTTCTAGATGACAATTCATTCAAATTGAGGAAAAACAGCAGATGGCCTTCAGTGAGATTGCACTTGACCTTGACCCAGGAGGATTAAGAGCATGGGTGTGATTCTCCAAGCACAACACCCTGCATTTCTGTACTCTAAAAAGCAACTCTGGTAATACAAAGATCCATATAATTCATGACACTGGGTAGAAAGAAGAGATATTAGGGAATGCCACTGTCTGCCATAAGAAAAAGTTCTCTTTTACTAACAACATGCAGAAAGTTTCCTTAGCTCTGTTTCACTTTTTAAAGGGTATATAAAATCTGAGTTTGAGATTGTCATTTCAGAAGATAAAATGAGCCACCCAGCAGACAGCACTGTGACTACTGAATTTGAAAAAGATTTCCTTCCCACCCTGTGTCATCTTTCCAGCATTCAGGTGTGATGCAGCTGATTATGGCTTGTCTCATCTGACACACTTGAGCTAGGAAACAACTGGAAGCTAAACAACCTGTGTAAAATAAACCACAGGTTATTAAATGCATAGGCCCATTCCTTTCATGGCTACCAAAAACAGTTAGAACAAAATGCCATGTATGGTTTATAGAAGTTGCTGATGGTTTTGTGAGTCTCCATGACTACAATCTTTCATGGGTATAGACACTTCCCCACATATTATTAGCATAGTTTTTGAAGTTGCCTTCAGGAACACATCTGTTGACTTGTACGAGTGCCTCTTCCACCCTCTTATCTTAGTCCACCCATCCCATTGTCTCTCCCAAACATGTAAGTTTTTAAAATAAGCCTTTTCATGGTTCTTTGAATCAGGTCGCCCTGTTCTCTTTTGTTTATCTCAATCTCCCTGTCACAAACATTCCATTAAAGCTTTGTACATTCAATTCAAAGAAAACAAATATTTTGTTTACCTCTAAAATGAATTTATAGTATGATATATTACATTGTATGAATGGTATGGAAAGTTACTTGATTTTTCATGACTTAAACCCTTGTCAAATGACTTATAGCTATGTGGGAATTCAAGACAAATGTGGGCCCTGTCCAGAAATAACTAGAATTCTGACTAAATTCTTCCATTCCCTTTTTCAATCTGCCACAATAAGTTCACATACCCAGAGCTGTAAGTCAACTCTGTGAAACTGCAGCTTACTAAAAGTGCTATTTACTGTATCTGTGCTGATTTCGTATTATATCACACAGTCCTACCTTGACTACAATGGTTTGGTGGACTACAGGACCAGTTGTAGACCTCAACATTGAAGTCTATAACTATACCAGGCTGGGACATCCTTTGTAAAGGCAAAACAATCACAATAATCACACCATCCATTTACCAGTTCTATTTTTACAGGGGATGAATTGGCAGTTTCTGAAAAAGATATCTATGTGCTCAGAAATGGAGACACAAATGTGGCACTTTCAGGGGGTTTCCCTACTAACACTAAGTACCCATTAAGTACCCATTAGGGAACCATTAAGGACGCATCAGGCTCCAGAGAACAAAGACCCCATTTCCACTGCAGATCCCATTAAAGCCACATTTGTTTCCACCAGTTCTAAGGAAATCAGGATTCAATGGGTCCTTCAGGACCTGTAATCCGGATTATACAGAGCATGTTTCTACTGCGATCAGGCAATGGGATCTAGGTGGGGCACACCCATGGGTGCCCCCAAACCCAAAGCTTCGAAGCCTGTGCACAATCTCTGATGCCAGCTCCAAAGCTGGCTCCAAAGCCGGCTCCAAAGAATAGCACAAGCTCCAAAGAGGACCCCGTGTGAGAGCAATGGCAATCCTACGGACCTTTGTCAAAGGCTCCAAAGAATCTTCGGAGTTTGCAGCAGATCACTTCAAAGAATCTCCAGAGCTTATGACTTTGAAGAATCTCCGGAGTGTCTACAGAGATTGCACTCCCTGTCCCCCCAAAAACCTGGGGTGACTGGCAGGCCCCACATGGGTTGATCTGGATTTACCACATGGGTGCTCCAGCTAGCACCCATTGCTGTTGGGTGCTGCACTGCCTGTGGGGATGTATCGGGTACCTCCCATAATCCGGATCTACTAGATCTGGATTAGTTGTAGGACCCATTCCTTAGATCCGGATTAAGGGAGGTCAGTGGAAACCCCCCTCAGTGGTGATCGAGGCAACTTCCCCATGCACCCAAGAATGAGTTGGCTTCATTTCCAGTTGAAAACCTGGCCTTTCCTTTGCCAAACCAAGCTGGATTAAATACTGATCATCCCCAGAGAGAAATACAGGGGTGATTTCTTGTCATTCTGCCTCCTTGTTCTCTGGGGATGGCAAATGTTTGGTCACCCCTTGCTGATATAGGTAAAGCTCTGGACTGCTAATGAAAATAACAGATGTTTGTTTCCACTGAGAGTTAATGGGTGTTTTTCCACTGGCAGAAAGTATCCATTTTTGCACCCATTAAGGACCCATTTGGGTGTGAGCCGGATGACCCCATTTCCACCATGGCACCCATTTGGGACACATTTGTTTCCACCGCCTCTGGGGAAATCCGGATCATATGGGTACATCTCAGCCTTTAATCCAGATTTTCTGTAGACCCCATTAATGGGGTCTACAATGGGGTCTTCAGCCAGAAAATCCGGATTTTCTGTAGACCCCATTAATGGGGTCTACAATGGGGTCTTCAGCCAGAAAATCCGGATTAAAGTGAGCCTGTTTCCATGTTAGTTTGGCAATGGGGTCTAGAGGAGGCTAGGGGGAGGGGGCACCTATGGAGGGGAGCCCCAAAACCTGGGCTTCAGAATCATTTTGAAATCATTTTGAAGCCATTTCCAAGTTACTTCAAAGTTGCCTTTGGAGACTAGCAAAGGCTCCGAAGACAAACCTCCAAGAACAAAGGGAGAACAAAGGGGCCTGTTACCTTCAGGCATGGAAAGAGGTACTGTACATATGAATTAGGCTGACTCATCCTTGCTCACAAGGAGCTAATTAATATGCAAGCTCTCCCAAGGGATTTGTCTTTGGAGCCTTTGCTAATCTCCGAAGTTGCCTTCAGTGGGACTTTGGAGCCTTTGCTAACCTCCGAAGGCAACATCAGAGGGATTTCGGAGGGACTTTGGAGATTGCACCCCCTGTCCCCCAAAACACCTGGGGTGACAGGCAGACCCCTTGTGGGCAAATTCAGATTTGCAAATGGGTGCTCCGGTGTTTCCACAGCAGGGAGGCTAGCACCCATTGCTATTGGGTGCTAGACCACCCATGGAAACACATTGGGTACTTCCTTTAATCCGGATCTATTAGATCCGGATTAAGGAAAGTACCCATTCCTTAGATCCAGATCTTCTTAGATCTGGATTAAAGGAGTGCGGTGGAAAAACACCCAATAGGTACAATTCATCCCAACCTGTTTTAAAAATAAACCATCTGGTGAAATACAGAATAAGTGCTCCATTCTTTTTTTGTTTCTCTCTCTCTCTCTCTAAGTCTCCCTCCCTCCAGGCCATTTCAGGATAACTTTCACAATATTTTACACCATAAAATATTGTGCTTGATATTTTTGATGCAAGTGTCTTCTTTTCAAACAAACATGCGCTAAATAGTACATTTACACAAGAAAATGCATACTGAAGACAGCAAAGAAAACATAGAAAATCTCTTTAAGTGTTTGTTTTCCTCCCCTTACTCTTTTAAAACGTCTAAATTAATTAAAGTGACCCATAAGATTCCACATACAACTATGTCCTGATGTGTGCTTCACAGTTTGAATATATGGTATAATGCCAGGAAGATCTTTATTGGTTTAAATAAAATATTAGTGCAAGCATGAATACTAGAGCCATAGTCCAAAGTCCAAACTGAAGAATTTTCAACAGATGACTATCTAGACTCTGCCTGAACACATTCAAAATGTAGAAAGCTACCACCTCTAAAGGTAATTGGTTCCACATGTTCCACATTGCACATGATGGTTTATATGAATGTAAGAGATGTGTATTTTTATTTGTTATTAATCACCTGAAATGATTGACTCAGTCAAGCAAGTCATGGCAATGCAAATACTAAAATGTGCCCTATATCCTGTTCTGCATAGTGCCCTATGTCCTTTTCTGTGTAGTAGACATCTAGACCTTATATATCTGCAGATTAATCCAGATCTTTATTTATTTATTTATTTATTTGTTTGTTTACATTTCTATCCCGCCCCATACCCTAAGGTCTCAACCCCTGCTGGGATACTCTGGGAAGCCTTTATTCTGGATTACTGGTAGCCCTTTTTAATTGGGTCTACCAGTGGAATAGCATGGCCCGGATCTAGAAGGCACGAAGCAGGTTTGAGATTACAGGGGGGGGGGTAGCCTTCCAGTAGCCTTTCTTTCTAGCCCTTGGATAAATAGGGGTGTGTCCACAGAGCTTGCAAAAGCTTTCAGGCCTTAGCATGGGCTGATCTACTAATTTCAGCATGTCAGTTCAGGTGGTTCTGATTCCCCACAGGCCTTTCTGTGTTTGCGATCAGTGATCCTGGTTGTTTCGGATCCATTGATCCCAACTTGCAGTAGGTAAGTGCAGAAATATGTGTACTTGCTAATTTGCACTGTGAAACTCATATGGGCCATATTATGCACACAGAATACGTCTTTTAATGTATGTCACGATCCCCAGTGTTCCAGTAAGTGCCTGCCCTCTCTAGGAGTAGCTTGGCCCTGTTAGGATGCTGAGTTTGTGCAACGGCCGAGTGAATACTACAGTGTGGACACAAAACACTGGTAGCAAGCATTTCAA
The DNA here is from genome assembly GCA_023333525.1 of Aspidoscelis tigris stejnegeri. Taxonomy (NCBI): domain Eukaryota; kingdom Metazoa; phylum Chordata; class Lepidosauria; order Squamata; family Teiidae; genus Aspidoscelis; species Aspidoscelis tigris. Next base: position 95,542,833 of record JALMGA010000002.1, read on the forward strand.
CAGTAAACTAAAACAGGTTTATTATTATACACAAGCAATACTAGAAAGAAAATAAGGTTCAGGTATTTGTTGGTTTAAGTCTATGAGTTTCTTAAGGTTACCAGCTTCCCAGCCTATCAGCTCCCCTTCCTCTAAATGAAAATTGTTCACCTTTAAAGTCAAACCTCTCCAGGTTCCACCCTCCTGACTAGTTCTGCTTCAGCCCGAGCCTAGCCAGTGAACTAGATGTAGCCCTGGATGATCACAAGGCTCCTTCCGTCCTTGCTTGCCCGATCACCCCCTGGTCAGTTGCCTGCAAAGTCTTCCTCCAAGATCTCCCAGTCAAAAGACCCCTGGTCAACTACTGGTCCGGCTCCTTCAGGATTCAGCTCTTCTGCTCCTTTCAGCTCTTGTCCCAGCACGAAGACATAGTCTGCTGTAATCTGTGTTCCTTTATACCTTTTTCCCTGTGGCCCTGATTGGCTGTCACCTCTTAGGGAAAACTGCTGCAATAAAATGCTGCTGGAAACTCCTGATAGAGGTGCCTGTTCCACACGCCTGATTGGTGGGAACTCCTCCTCTAGCCCCTCCAGCTCTAAGATCCCCGGACAGCTTTTCCCTCCAAATTTCACTTGCAGCCAATTGTTGCACCCGGACCTGCACGGGATTTCCCGCCCTTTTTGCAGCCTCTGCCCAGGGCTTGCAAAAGGCTGTTTGCACAGAGGCTGTCTAATGCAGCTTGCTAGAAGCCTGCAAAGACAGAAACCAAAGCAGTTTGCAGCCTGTACCCTGAAACCGTCACAATGTAGTATTCACCTCTTGAATTGCTGCATGTTATGTGTGACAAATTACTTGTGGCTAAAGCTTCACCAGAATCCACCAGCTTATGACATAATGACTTACGTGTGAATGTAATGGCTGAGACAAGTGTTTATGATGTCAGTGCACAGATTGTATAATACAGAGTTGCTGGTAGGTGATAGGATAACATCTGGTAAGGTAGGAGGTGCTTTTGGATTGGAAGTGTCTCCTGCAAGTGCAGATGCTCCTTACCAGATGTTACCCTATTGTGTACTATGGGGCCAAGTGCAAATTGGCCTCAAGTTAGGCCAGGTCATACCAGCCGTACAGCCGTACAGCCTGCTACTGGGCCATAAAAAGCACTGCAGCCAATTCCAGCCTAGGAGCAATCCCTGTGGTATCTGCTGTGGTGTGTGTGGGGAACTTACTAGTGGAGATTTTCTGGAGATTAGATGAATTGCAGGCTAAAATTCTGATAATAGAAAACAAACAGACTGATGTTTATTGATAACAGCTTTAAAAAGAGAAAGAGAGAGAGAGAAAATACACTCAAGTCATTCTGCTAATACCACAGAAATCCATTTAAAGATGTTCCGTATTATAGTCATTGTTGCTTCTGACAGAATAGGTAACTCCATGGCAACACAGATTTATTTAACATAATAGACTGGAAAGTTTTCAGTCCCTATGTTCATTTTCCCCCCTTTTCCTTTATCTGATATAAGTTTTAGCTACTGGAATTATACTGCATCTCAAAATGGAAATTGGCAATGGGATGTCAATAGTTCATTCTCTGTTTTCACTCAGTGTTCCAAGTCAATAGCATTATGCTCCCTTTTTCTTTCTTTTTCTTTTTGGTCTTTTTAATTGAAAAGATTCCCCCCTACCCAATATCTTCTGTACATAAAATGGAGAACAAATTATTAGTGTTTAACCATGCAAAGGAGCAGCTGTGAGTTGACTACTAGGTGAGCCATTCAAGGCAGGAATGAGCTGTTGTTCAGCATTAGTTTTTCTTTTGGGTTCTATTCATGGGAGACATTCTGCCTTTGCACAGCCAAACATATTGAGCTGAATGGTGTAATCTAATATTTGCAAACTTATGCAGTTTACAAAAACTAGTGCGCCTAACTAGGGAGGCTTTTTTTTCTGATGGACTCTGTTTTGTTTTCCTCTTCCTCACCCCATGATATCAAAGCAATACTATCTTGAAACAAAGAAGGTCTATTGTTGTTTGTGTCCACCAGGTGCTTCACTCATACAAGGAGCTGAAGCTTCATTCTTGATCCTTAGTTGGCAAAGAGCCTGGCCATATTGGCAGAGCTCTGTGGTTTTTTTACTTGGGCCCTTCCCTTCTACACCTAAATTTTAATCCTGCTTCAATCCACCTTCAGAGTGAGAGAAGACATGAGCAAAGTGGCTATTCATTGTCTTCCCACATTATCTAACCCAATGGTTCTCAACCTGTGTGTCGTGACCCCTTTGGAGGTTGATCTACTCTTTCACAGGGATTGTATAAGATCATCAGAAAACACATAGGAACCAAGACACCGCTCTATCCATCTCCAGGCGGGTCCGCCAACATGCAGATACGCCCACATACGAGTACTTGGCGTGATGACATCATTGCGCCAACCCCATTACATACACCCCAAACAAATACAGTAGAGAGCAGCTACTGTGTAGAAAGCAGCAGTATTGGAGGTAAAATAACACTTTTATATTCAGCTGTGGTTGATGTGAATACTATGCTTTAATTATGTTCAATTTGTAACACTGAAAATATATCCTGCATATCAGATATTTACATTACGATTCATAACGGTAGCAAAATTACAGTTATGAAGTAGCAACGAAAATAATTTTATGGTTGGGGGTTAGGGCTAGGTTGGGGATCACCACAGCATGAGGAACTGTATTAAAGGGTGGTGGCATTAGGAAGGTTGAGAACCACTGATCTAACCCAACGGTGGATTTTCTAAATTAGATAATGGTGAAAGAAAACATTCTGTCTCTTTGCTGTTGTGTTGTTTAACTTTGAAAGTGGAGTGATGCTGGATTGAAACTTAGATAAAAATGGGCCCCTTATTCTGGATATATTAATTTTTTACAGTCTCCACTGGTATCTATGGAATAACGTACATAATTTGGGGCATGTTCTAGAGTGAAGATGAGTATCTTACTATCGGGAAATTCACACTCTGTTTCCCATCTGTGGGAAGCAAAGGGTGAACTAGCCCACATGTGTACTAAGCATCCCTGGTGGTGAACACTTAGTGCACTTGAACCCTCCCTCATGTATCCAGACATTCATCTCAAGTGCAGATGGTGTCTGGGCACCTCCACCTTGCTTCTCTGATGTTGAGGCCAGTATACGTGCACCAGTGCTGTCACTGGAGCAACCATGATGTGCCACACAGACATCCTTGTGTAGCATATCACATGACACATCAGTGCACTTGCGCAGTGTCATATGAAATGGAAGCATGATAGGAGGTGTGGAATGTTGATGGGCCTGCCTGGGACCTTACCAGCTCCAGTGCCGGTTAAGGTAAGTGCACATGTGATGCAAGGTGAACCTGTACCATGCGTAGTTGCCATGGGAGGAACTTCTGCATGGAAGGTGCCATTTCAGTTTAGGAAATGGCTCTTTCAAGTACAGATGCTCTGCCTTGAAGCTCCCCCCACAGTAACTAATGGACCAAGTGTGGAAAGGCCCTATGTTTTGTCTCATGCTAGCCTGAATGCCTCTTTGAATTCACATTTGTTATAAGTGTTGTTCCTCCACCTCCTGTCACCAAAGAGCACATTTGCTCCAGTATGAACTTTATTTCCTGCATGAAATTACCAGATAGACAAACTGGTCCTGATAGAACCAATTGGTTGCTACTAAAATTGCTCAGTACCTAAACCAAATTGGATTGATTTCTAGAAGCTTGTATCACTTTGGTTGGCCAGTAGTGAAGGAATATAAAGGAGGTCAAAATGTAATTTGTTTTGCTTTGTAACAAGAACTCTTTTTCTATTCACTGTTCAATGAAATGATTTTAGTACTTTACAGCCTGACTTCATTATTAATGGCTGAAAAATGAGTTTTCTAAAAGCTTAATTTGAATGTATATATTCCCCCCACTATTCAAATAAATGTAATGTATCATGATTTTGTAATTAAAAAGTATCATTCAGAAAAATGCATAAGTCACCAAATGTAAAACTAAAAAAGATAAGCTTTTGATGATGTATCTATGAATATATTTCCAAAATCAGAGGGAATCTGAAAGCAAATGAAATGTAATGGGTGAGCAAGTTTCTGAAAGGCATGAAATATTTTGCCTTATCTGTATTTCTGTGTTGGAATATTACAGGAGCCCAATAAAGCTTGAACAAATCCGTACATATTTAAATGATTTTGAAACAACTATAGATTTAGTTGTGTGGAAAAAAAGAGATGATGAGACCCATTAAAAGAAAGTGGAGATGTAAATGAGAGATGGAATGCAAACAAGATTGAATAGGACAGCTGAGAAAGGTTACATAATGCCTTCTATTTTTTCCCTGAATACTCCCTGAACAAAAGAAGAAGATCTAACAGGAATCTGAGACAGTGAAATTTGTGGTTGGACCTGGGCTCGTACAGCAGTGTTTTTGTATAACTGATTTCCAATGGGTTAGAGACAAAGTTTTGAAGCTTGAGGGTATGTTAATGCCTTGATTTGAGATGTACTGAACTGGTTCCGGTTTAAACTGGTTCAAATAGAACTGGGGTGTTAGAAGTTCAAGTATGAACTGAACAACCTGCTTGTTCAAAACCACGGTTCAAATTCAAACTGAATAAAGGCATGAACAAACAGAACAACAGACCTAGGCTGTGGTCACATTTAAGGTTTAAGCCAGTTTCAGACGACTTTCAGAGTGAGAGAATACATCAGCAAAGTGACAAGCTGTTTTCTTTCAGTGTTAAATAACTCAGAAAATTCACCTTCGGGATAGAGAATGTGGATAGCAAATTACTGGTCACTTTGCTGATGTGTTCTCTCACTCTGAAAGTGGACAGAAGCTGGATTAAACCTTAGGTGTGACCACACCACAGCCCTAGAGAACACATTCTGTTATATTGAGATTCAAAGGTGTTTGAATCAAACCAAACATCTCAAGACATACCAGGGGAGTGTTCAATGGTTGCTGCTCAGACCGGCTTGGAGGTTGTCAGTGGTCTATCTTTGCAGCTGCTGTTTTGTTCATTCATGACCACCATCCAGCCCAGTCAATTTGGTTTATATGAATACATAGCCGTTGCAATTCAAATTAATGAGACAGGATCCTTTGACAATGGGGAATTCTATACTTACCTCAGGGCATCCTGTCCCACTTCCAGGAGGCAATGGGTGTGTGTGGCAGGGAGACATATAAGCCATATAAAACTTGACCCTCAGATATTTACATTGATGATATGTAACTATTTGTTTATTATCTGTTTAATAAACATTTATACACTGCCCAATTACCAGGGTGGCAAATACAAATCAGGAACATAAAACCATGTGGGTTGAAGCTGTATAGTTCAAGGAAGGCATTAGAACTTGATTCTGCTGCATTTCTGAAGCTTTTTCTCTTTCTCACTTACATGGCCATGGCTGTGTGATCAACTGTTTGCTAAAATGAAACGTGCAGTTCTAATTATGGAATGGATTTCTGCCTTTGCTTCTCTCCCATCTCCTAGAACTAGTTTAGGTTTAAAATTTTTCTCTAATATGCTAACCTTTTGAGGCAATTGACAAGAGAGTGCTCTTTTTCCCTGAGCCTGTTCATCATGCTCAGATGATAAACCTTCACTTAATTTGATCTCAGTGAGACAGCTACTGAACCATTTCCCAAGAAGTACATAATTTAATGGGGAAGCATCAGTCAAGACAAATTATACTGATTGGTGCTGTATGTGTTCCAGCAGAAGCAACATGGGGTAGCTTGAGCCTGAATATTTAGATTACTGACAAAGTGCAGTTCACTCACTATTAAAGGAAGCAGTATAACACAGTTTAATAATAATAATAATAATAATAATAATAATAATAATAATAATAATAATAATAATAATAATAATAATAATAATAATAATAATAATAATAATAATAATAATAATAATAATAATAATAATAATAATAGACTAGCTACTGGTTGACAAAATGATTCTGGAGAACTGAAAAAGCCAAAAAACAAACCTGCATATGACTTGGATCAAAAAGGCACTACACTTCACTGGGGTCTGCTCACATAATTCGCCAATACATCACGCAGTCCTAGGTGCTTGGGAAGTGCCCAACTAGTGATATAATACGAAATCCAGCATAGTGATCTCGTTTGCTGTGTGTAACTGTTGTTTTACATCATCATCATCATCATGGGTGTGGCCTTGTCGTGGCGGTGGGGCTTGAGTGCACCAATGAAGCTGAGAGCTGGGCTGGTGGTAGTGCAAACTACTGGCAGGTTCAACCATGCCGGAGTGGTCGAAGCAGAGGAGCCAGACTAAGCGCACCCAACCCATTTGACACAATGGAGACACAAACAAAAAAGAAGTCTATAATGGCTCAGTCGTCGCCCAGGATAAAAAGGACCGCGGCGGTTGCTGAGGAACCTGGGCATTTGTCGACAAATGGGCTACAGGAACAAAATCCACAAACAAGGAAGCGGCAGAAATTCTCAAGGTCAGAGAATTGTGTAGTCATGAAGTGTTACTACAAATCAGAACCTGGAAAACGAGGCTATCAAAAACGGATGCACCAGCTATGGAAACAAGAATACCCAGATTCGAAGATAACAGAACTGCGGCTAGCTGATCAGAGAAGATTCATAAGTGGGACTAAAGTGTTCAGTGAAGCTGAACTCGAAGAAATACGAAAAACTAATGAAACTGAAGCACCGCAGCCTATCGTGGCAGCAACAGAAGCTCTAACAAGACCAGGAGTCACTGATCAACTAGAACCTGATGAAAATCTGGAAACTCTGCAAGAAGAGAAAGAACAGCAGCATGAAATCATGGATGAAACACCTGGCACATTGTCTCAAAGACAGCAGGAACTGAAGGACAGAATAATGGCTCCTACAGCATCAAGTACAGAGAGAAAGCGACTGCCAACCCTAAAAACTATAGGCAGAAAACGACTTGTCCCACTGATGAATGACATCAACTCTGCCCTTGTAACTGTTCAGGTAGCAACAATCGAAGAACTGAACCAGCTCGCCTACAGTACAGCTGTGATAGTAACAGAAGAACTAGGATTACTGCAGCCAAATCCAACTAGCAAATCAACTGGAAAGCCAAAGTGGAAAGTTCGACTGGAACTGAAAATAAAAAGCCTGAGATCAGATGCCAGCAACCTAAAATATATGAAGGAGCAGAAACTGAACAATGAGAAGACTAAAGAACATCTGATCAAAAAATACTGGCTAAATACAAGGAAAATTGATGAAGCTTTGGAAATCGTGAAACAGCAGATAACAGTTACAGCCAGGAAAATCGAAAGATATGAAGCAAGAATCATCCAGTAGAGGCAGAACCAAATGTTCCAGTCTAATCAGAGGCAGTTCTACCAGAGCCTGCATGAGCAAGTAGACAAGAAAATGGAAAAGCCAGAGAAAGAAGCAACAACCAACTTCTGGAAAGATCTCTGGGAGACTGAAAAAGAATACAACAAAACTGCTGGGTGGATAAAGGATTTCGAGAAGAAATTCTTCAAGAACAAAATGCAGCAGCTGGAAATAACAACTGAAATGGTCACGAAAAGAGTGAAGAAAGTGAAGAACTGGACATCCCTTGGCACTGATCAGTTGCATGGCTTCTGGCTCAAATACCTGACCAGCCTGCATGCAAAAATGGCCGAACTGTTTAATGAAATGCTGCAAACAGGAAACATCAGTGAATGGCTAATAACTGGCAAAACATATTTAATACAGAAAGATGCAGCAAAGGGAGCCACACCAGGAAACTACAGGCCGATAACTTGTCTACCTACTATGCTCAAACTGCTGACAGGCATAATTGCGGACAGGATTCAAGACTACCTCGAAGACAACAACATCATTCCAGTAGAGCGAAAAGAAAACAAACGGAGAAGCAGGGGCACAAAAGACCAGCTACTGATTGACAAAATGATTCTGGAGAACTGCAAAAGCCGAAAAACAAACCTGCATATGACTTGGATCGACTATAAAAAAGCTTTTGATTCACTGCCACATGGTTGGATCACAAAGTGCCTGGAAACCATCGGGATCAGTCAGAACATCACCAAATTTATAGAAAGTGCGATGAAACACTGAAAGACTGAGCTTTTTGTTGGAAACGAAAGCTACGGACTGATCAACATCAAAAGGGGCATCTTACAGGGGGACTCATTGTCCCCACTGCTTTTCATCATCGCTATGATCCCGCTATCACTCATCCTACAAAAAGAAACCTGGGCTATCAAACTGCCAGGAATTCACAGAAAATTTCACATCTATTGTACATGGATGACTTGAAGCTTTATGGAAAATCTGAAACTGAGATCCAGTCATTGACCAACACAGTGCGAATATTCAGCAGCGACATCAGTATGGAGTTTGGCCTGGACAAATGTGCCACAGTGGCACTGAAGAAGGGGAAGATTACTGAAAGTGAAGGCATTGAAATGCCAAATAGTCAAGCCATCAGGTCCCACCAACCAGAAGCCTACAAATACCTTGGCATCTTGCAACTGGATAACATTAAGCATGGCCATGTGATATCTGTGGTCAGTAAAGAGTACATCCAAAGGACTAGAAAAATCTTGAAAAGTAAATTGAATGGCGGTAACACCATTAAGGCCATAAACACCTGGGCCATACCAGTCATTAGATACACTGCAGGAATTGTGAACTGGACTCAGTTGGAATTGGACAACTTAGACAGAAAAACCAGAAAACTGATGACGATCCACCATGCACTACATCCTCGGAGTGATGTCGACAGGTTGTACTTGCCCAGGAAAACAGGCGGTAGAGGACTTTTGCAAGTGAAGCAAACAGTGGAAGAAGAGAAGCATGCATTAGCAGATTACGTGGCAGAAAGCAAAGAATCAGCTTTGTTTGAAGTCAACAACCAGAAGATTCTCAAAGTGCAGCAAACCAAGAACCAGTACCGGAAAACTGCAATTCAGTGCCGAACGGACAGCTGGCACAATAAAGCACTGCATGGGCAGTTCCTGGAGAAGATCGAAGGCAAAGTGGACATGGAAAAGACCTGGTCTTGGCTTACAAATGGAACATTGAAAAAGGAAACAGAAGGACTGATTCTTGTTGCACAAGAACAAGCAATAAGAACAAATGCCATCAAAGCCAGAATTGAACAATCAGGAGAAGATCCAAAGTGCCGACTCTGCAAAGAAGTGGATGAAACAATCGACCATATACTCAGCTGCTGCAAGAAGATTGCACAAACTGATTACAAGCAGAGACACAATGCTGTAGCACAAATGATCCACTGGAACTTGTGCCAAAAGTATCATCTGCCAGTGGCAAAGAACTGGTGGGATCACAAGCCAGAAAAAGTTGTTGAAAACGAACAGGCAAAACTACTTTGGGACTTCAGGCTTCAGACTGACAGAAAACTGGAGCATAACACCCCTGACATTACAATTGTTGAGAAAGAGAAGGTGTGGATCATCGACGTTGCTATACCAGGTGACAGGACAATTGAGGAGAAACAGTTGGAGAAGCTCACCAGATACGAAGACCTGAGAATTGAACTTCAGCGACTCTGGTGAAAACCAGTGAAAGTGGTCCCAGTCATCCTCGGCACACTGGGCGCGGTGCCAAAAGATCTCAGCGGGCACCTAAAAACCATTGGCATTGACAAAATATCCATCTGCCAACTACAAAAAGCCATTTTACTGGGGTCTGCTCGCATAATTCGCCGATACATCACACAGTCCTAGGTACTTGGGAAGTGCCAGACTAGTGATATAATACGAAATCCAGCATAGTCATCTCGTTTGCTGTGTGTAACTGTTGTTTTAAATAATAATAATAATAATAATAATAATAATAATAATAATAATAATAATAATAATAATAATAATAATAATAATAATAATAATAATAATAATAATAATAATAATAATAATAATAATAATACCAGTACATTGTTTTATCCTATGGTATTTCAGGCATGGTAAAGATTACAAAGAAGCTCTGGACCTACCTGTGAGACTTGGTCATTTATACATTGGCAGAAATGAGATGGCAAACACAGACATAAACAAGTCTCTGATTTCTGGAAGACAATCAGCTAGGGATGTCCAAGTTGCTGTTTCAAATTACTACTTTATAAAATATTTTCAATAAACTCTTAGTTAAACTATCATACTCTGATTCCTAAAAGAAGGTGCGGCGGCCCACTACCCCAGCCCAAGGCGGGTTTTTTCCCCCCTGCCCCTTCCTCCTGTTAAGAGGCCTGAATATATTTAGATTTGGTAGTGAAAAGAACGGTACCGGCCATACCTTCCCAGCCTCATGTGGGAGAATGCACCACCCTCGTCCTTTCTCTATTGAAGCAAGCGGTAAGTGTTTCTAACCATCCTCCCTGTGGTTCACTTTCTCTGGCTCCCGGTTTCCCTGCTTTTTAAAGCTATAGTAGCCTTCTAAAGTAGTGTTCTCTTTAGCTTTCTAATAAATCACTGTAGGCAGTACTCTCCTTTGTAAAAAATAGAAGTGTCAAGCTTTATTGTTACAATGGTTTCCAAAGGTAAAGTAAAACAAATAAGTTGCAAAGTATGTCAGTGTTCACAAAAAGACCACACACATGCACTCCTAGTTTCCTACTGCCCTAGGCTATCCTAGTCTTCCCTTCCTGGCTTATCACAGCCCAGGAAATATGGATCAATGCAGGTAAGTTTTCCTCAGAATGTAGATCAGTATAACCTGAAACCTGTCACACCCAAATATTCCCAGCAAAGAACCACCACCACAACAACTCCTTCCCTTTGGCAGGTGTTTTAAATACCTCCCGCCTGGCACTATCCATTGCCCTGATTGGCCACTCCAGGGGTATTTAAGCCCTGCTGCTTACCTGTCCTTGCTAAATGAGCATATTACATAGGCATTTTTTTACAATAAATACATTCAAATACATTACGGTCAACATAAATAAACACATTAAATAGGCATGGGCACCACAGAAGGTAATTGAGCTGTTGAAGATATACGGAAACAAGGCTCTTGCATAATTTATATTTAACATTTTTATGTAGCTAAGAAAGCAATGTTGTAACGTTTGGTGTTCATTTATTCAAAAATGTTATTTATTTTTTACTATCTTTTTCCAAAAGCGATCTAATCTCTTATAAGTCATAAGTTCATCAGTTTGATAAGCTCATTTTTACGGTTTTAGTCTTAATTTTAGAGCATTCATTATTTTGATTTTATATAACATTTTGCTACTGTATTGAATGGAGTGGTATGGATTGTATTTTGTTATAGGTTATGTTGAATGTCTGTACATTATTTTGCTTGTTGTAACTGGTTCAGCTAATTTTGTACACTGCTTTGAATCCCTTTGGAAAAAAGGCAGGATATAAGCATAACATAAAACATAATGTAAACAGTAACATAGCATAACATGATGACATGATATGACATAACATCATAAGAAGAGTCCTACTAGATCAGGCCATTGCCCATCTACTCCAGCATCCTTTCTTACATAGTGCCCCATTATTTGCTTCTGGGAAATTCTTCAGCAGAAGACAAAAACAAATTGCTTCACCCGCAAACTGTGTTTAAAGGCATCCTCCCTGTGTCTCCATCCTGGAAGCACGAGGCATCAGCTCTAGTAGCGATCAATACACCTATCCTCCATGAATTTGTCTAACCCTATCCACCTTTTCTGATAGTAAATTTCATAGACCAAAGACTCTCTGGGTGAAAAATACTTCCCCTTGCTGGTCCTAACTCTTATCCCCATCAATTTAATCAAGTATCTCTTGGTTCTAGTGTTGTGCAATAGAGAAAGTAATCCAATTAGTGGGCAGATCTCATTATTCAAAGTCCAAGGCCATCAATTTCCCCTTTTTGACAAAGGCATGTATGTAATTGCAATATCTGGGTTGATGCAACATATGTTGACTAAGGTATGGAGAAATGTGTTAAGAGCCATGCTAATACTTTAAGAAATAGTGCTATAGCTAACTACAAGCAGTTTGGATTGTCAAAGTATTAATTTTTTGAGCAGGAAGGAAACCACAAACCACTATTAGCTGGCTTTTACTTCAGTTTTGCAAGCATACAAATGGCATTGAGTGAAAGAGGATATAATCATAGAATCAAAGTTGGAAAGGAACTGAGAGACTATCAAGTCCAAACAAAAAAGTATAGAAACAAAGTAAGAGCACTTTAACTCATGACTGCTGCACTACTTCAGAGAGAAATGCATAGAAATAGTAGCTGTGTGGAATAGCCCCATGCCTGAGTTTGATAGGGTGGGGCAGGCTCCAATGGCCCCATGGTCAATTACTAGGAAGGGGTTGTCAAGGAAGGGTCCCAGGCAAAAATCTGTCTGATTCTTGCTAGTCTTTTTATACCATTGTTCCAAATTTAGGAACCACTAAGATCACATGATACTTAGATGTTATAGAAATATTCCATCCAATATAACTCTCAAAACGAATGAAGTCTAAACCTGTTAATCTTGATTAGATCTAATTTGAGATTAGATCTGGTTGCAGAGTAAGTTACCTGTGCTATCTGACTCCGGCTCTTGGCTCCTGCCGCGGCAACTCTGCTTCCAGCTTCTGCTATCAGCAATCCAGCATTCCGGCATTTCAGCTCATTAAACACACAGCAGTCTCTCCGAGATATTTCTAATGAGCTACTATTTATTGCAAGCAGATTACAATGGTATGTAGAATACAAGTTACAGTTACAGTCTCTCTAGCCTGGCGAATCTGCCTTCCGGTCCATGTTTCTAGCACATGGCTTTCTGCTCCCAGGCTCACATACTTGGCAAGAACATCAAGAGCAAAATCAACACTCTCAGACACAACTACGACTACATCAGTCTCTAGAACAAAGACTACAGGAACCTTATACAGATCGACAACCGGACGTTGTTTGATGACAACTTCCGGTGGATTTGTGTGAGCTGTCTCCCCCTCCCATTTGGGTTACGTGCTTCGGAGCACTTCTTGACCTTGCAGCATATCTGCTTCACTGTCCTTTCCCAGGAGAGACAGACACACTATCTTTTAGTTGTTTTCAAATGCACATCCGAACGTGTTTTTTTTCTTACTCTTTCCCACAGGCTAACACGCCCCTCCAAAAAAAACACAGATAGGATGTATGCAAAATATTTACAATTTGGTTCACAGTGTCATAACTAACAGGTTTGCCAATTGCTCATGTTTTTCCACTGGCAGTGGCTTTGTGAGAATGTCAGCAATGTTGTCTCTAGACTCAATGTATTGCAGTCTTATGACTTTATCTTGCACCATCTCACGTACATTTTGATACCTAACCCCTATGTACTTGGTTCGACACTTGAGATTTTCAGACTCAGCCATTGCTATGCAAGTCTGTGAATCCTCCCGAACTGTAATGGGCTGTTCCACTGTTTCCCCCAGATCAATGAGCAATTGCTTAATCCACTGAATCTCAGCCAAAAGTTCAGATAAAGCTGCAAATTCTGCTTCTGAACTGCTTAAGGCAACACAACTCTGCTTTCTGCTCTGCCAAATAATTGGACTACCAGCAAATTTGATAAGCAATCCAGACACTGACTTTCGGTCATTCTGCTCAGATGCAAAAGAGCTATCAGCATAACAATCCAACCCTTGTTCATTGCCCTGAATTTCCAGCTTTCAGTGCTGTGTACCTTTGAGGTACCTTAACACATGCTTCATCCTGACCCAATCCTGGACAGTAGGCTCATTTGCCTTTCTGCTAAGCAAAGCTACCACAAAACTGATGTCTGGCCTGGTGTGCGAGCTTATGTATGACAAGCTTCCCAAAACACTCTGAAACAACTTTGGATTCTCAAATTGTTTCACTGAGTCTTCATTGGAAGTTCCAGTGAGCATTGGACTCCTTACTACCTTTGCATTCTGCAAACCACACTTTTCAATCAGTCTCTCAATCTTTTTCTGCTGGCTCAACAGGCACCTGCCATCCTGAGTCCACTGTACCTCAATCCCAAGGTAATACTTCAGATTTCCCAGGTCTTTGAGCTTGAAATTCTGAGACAATTCCTTCTGCACTGATGCAATCTCCTTATCTGATCTAGCAACAACACAGAGATCGTCAACATAGATAACCAGGGTAATTTCACCTTTAGTGTACACGCAAGCATCAGCAATGCTGCGTTTGTACCCCAGCTTGACCAACTCCTCGTGAATGCAAAGATTCCAGCAACGTGCACTCTGTCTCAAACCATACAGTGCTCGTTTCAGTCGGTAGACCTTCTGCTGCTTGCACTGATCGAAACCTGGAGGTTGCTCCATGAACACTAGTTCATCAAGGTGAGCATTCAGGTAAGCAGTCTCAAAATCAAAGTGTCTTACTGCATACTGCTTCCTAGCTGCTAGAGCTAAGATCAGCCTCAGGCTCTCTGCCTTTGCAGTAGGTGCAAAGGTTTTGTCAAAACTCTCAAACCTCTGCTGTGAGTAACCTTTTGCAACCAATCTAGCCTTGTATTTCTGGGTTCCATCTGGCAACTCCTTGCTCTTGAAAACCCACTTACAGCCTATAACCTTCTGGTTTTCCGGTCTGTCTACGACTTCAAACACCTCCTTGTCTACTAAAGACGAGTACTCTTGCTCCATGGCTTCAAACTACTTCTGCTGCTCTTCCTTAGGAAAAGAGAGTAGCTCTTCAAAGCTTTCTGGCTCAGCCACCACTGAAAAAACTTTTGCACTTTGCACCACAAACCTATCTGGAGGTTTCCTGACTCTTTGAGTCCTTCTAGGCACAATCACTTTGACTCTACCTTTCTCATCCTCCGTATCCGAGCTAGAGGTAGTCTGTACCTCAGTGGACACCTTTTCAAACTTCTGTGTAGTGACAGGATGTGTTTGTGTTTGGTGCTATGTAGAAGTACTGGGTTGAGGCCCTGCAGAAGCGTCCTGCTTCATTACCCCTCCATTTCCAGCACTTGCAACACTCTGCCCTAGCCTGAGAAAAACCTCTTGGTTGGCATGAAGCCTATCCCACCCAGAATGTTTTTCAAAGTTGGCACTTCTAGACAACAACACTTCTCCATGACCCAAGTAGAACTTGTAGCTGTTGCCAGAATATCCCACAAACATCAACCTCCTCCATTTGGGATCACCTTTCTTCCTAAAGTTTGCTGGAACATACACATTAGCGTACTGCCCAAAAACTCTTAGGTATTTCAGATTTGGTGGTCTCCCAAACAGCATGTGATATGGAGTGGTTTTTACAAAGGAATTCCAAGTGCGGTTAGCTATATGATTGGCAGTCAGTATAGCCTCCCCCCAGAGCTGTTCCGGAGCCTGTGAATCGAGAATTAGGCAGTCCTTTATCTGCTTTAGGACCCCAATTCTTCGTTCGGCCAGGCCGTCCTCCTGTGGAACTCCTGGGTTTGTAGTTTCATGCTGAATCCCTTTTACCTTTAACCAGTTTTTCAGGTCATTAGACAGGAACTCACCCCCTCTGTCTGTAACCAAAAACCCAATCTTGTACTCAAACTGTCTTTCAACCATGTTGACCCAGTTTTTGAGAAGTTGTGCAGCTTCACTCTTCTCTTTCATGAGCATTACATATGAATACCTTGTGTGGCGGTCCACAATCACCACGAAGTACTGATTCCCACCAAAGGTTTTGCCCAGAGGGCCTGCCAAATCTGCATGGATTATTTCAAAAGGCCGTTGCGTGGTGCGTTTGCTACGCTTTGCAACTGGAAAAGCCTTCAGCTTTGCTTTGCTGCACACAGTACAATCCAAATAAGAATCACAGGAAAGAATCTTAAGATCTGGACACACCTGTGCCAGTTTCCCCAAATTTGTGAAGCTAGTGTGACCCAAGACCCTATGGTAGTAATGGGCACAAACTGAGTGTAAGGGCACATTGTTGACCTGTGAGCACTGTGCTTTGTCAACCAAATAATACATTTTGTCCCTTTTGACAGCTTTTGCACAAACCTGGTCATTCATGCTAATGTTACATTCGTTCCCTTTGAAAACCAAAGTGTAACCACTAGATGTCAGTGCAGACACACTTATCAGACAGTTTTGCAACTCAGGTACACATAAAACATTGCAGAATTCTTTCCCAAAGCTTGGAACAAATGCTTTGCCCATTTGCTTCACCACCCTTGCCCTGCCATCGGCCAAAGCAACGGAATGTACATTAGACTCTTTTAACTCTTTCAAGAGCTTATCACTGTTAACCATATGAGTGGATGCACCCGAATCTAAAACCCAGGTATCTGCCTTACAGGCTATTTCTTTCACCACAGCTACCACACCCTTCTGGCGACCCCCGCCCTCTCTGGGCTGTTGTTTACCAGCTGCTGGTTGTTTACAGTCCTTCTGTAAATGTCCTTTTTTGCCGCAAATCCAGCACTTTTTCTCCCTGGAAACGGCTGCTCTCTCTTGTTGAAGGCCTTTAAATTCTTCAGACAGATTAGAAGAGTGCCTCTGCGCTGCATGCTGCCTCTGGAGCCCTGCTTCGTCCTTTCGACGCTGGCTCTCCTCCAAGACACGCGCAGCAACCAGTTCTGGGGTAATCTGCGTTTCATCAAAACTTTGTAGACTCCACAGAACGTTTTCATACTCATCTGTTAGACTCCCGAGAAGGATGAAGGCACGTTGTAAAGTCGGGATTTCGATCCCGCGACCTTGGACTTGATTAAACAAATCAGTCATCCGCTCCAAGTGAGCTGCTGGATCTGTACCCTTTTTCATTTTGCAGGAATACAGCCTCCGGCACCAAATCATTTTAGACAAGGCTGTTTGCAATTGATGGACCGCTCGGAGGGCGTCCCACGCATCTTTGGCTGTCAGCCTGTTTTTCACATGTGAAAGTTGCGAGGGAGAGATAGTAAGCAAGATTGTAGCTCTGGCTTTTCTATCCTGCTCCGCCGTAGCTTGCGTGGCCCCATTTTGGATGACATTCCAGAGATCTTCTCTGACCAAGAGAGCTTCACAATAGCTTTGCCAGCTGGCATAGTTTGTATTGTCCAATTTCGGAAACCTTGCCTGCTCCATCATTAAACAGCTCACAGACAGGATCTTGGCAGTTTTCCCAGCTTCTGCTGTCAACTATGATAAGACACAGACTTTCCGTCTAAAACAGTCCTACCAATTAGCTCAGACAGCTTTCTCAGCTTCAGGGTAAAAGCCTTTCTCTCAGTCTCAGCAAAATTGTTTCATCAGATAGCAATCAGATAAGCGCAGATAACGATCTGGGCCCGTAACCCTTGTTAATCTTGATTAGATCTAATTTGAGATTAGATCTGGTTGCAGAGTAAGTTACCTGTGCTATCTGACTCCGGCTCTTGGCTCCTGCCGCGGCAACTCTGCTTCCAGCTTCTGCTATCAGCAATCCAGCATTCCGGCATTCCAGCTCATTAAACACACAGCAGTCTCTCCGAGATATTTCTAATGAGCTACTATTTATTGCAAGCAGATTACAATGGTATGTAGAATACAAGTTACAGTTACAGTCTCTCTAGCCTGGCGAATCTGCCTTCCGGTCCATGTTTCTAGCACATGGCTTTCTGCTCCCAGGCTCACATACTTGGCAAGAACATCAAGAGCAAAATCAACACTCTCAGACACAACTACGACTACATCAGTCTCTAGAACAAAGACTACAGGAACCTTATACAGATCGACAACCGGACGTTGTTTGATGACAACTTCCGGTGGATTTGTGTGAGCTGTCTCCCCCTCCCATTTGGGTTACGTGCTTCGGAGCACTTCTTGACCTTGCAGCATATCTGCTTCACTGTCCTTTCCCAGGAGAGACAGACACACTATCTTTTAGTTGTTTTCAAATGCACATCCGAACGTGTTTTTTTTTTCTTACTCTTTCCCACAGGCTAACAAAACCATATTCTTAAGAGCATAACTAATGTAAAAGGAGCCCTAATAGATCAGGCCAAGGCCCATCTAGTCCAGCATCCTTTCCCAAACAGCGGCCCACCAATTTCTTATGGGCATCTCAAGCAGAAGATGAGGGCAAAACCTTCACCTGCTCTTGAATCCCAGCAAATGGCCTTTGGAGATATCCTGCCTGTCTCTGCTTGAGACCATAGCACTGGTTATTTCTTCAGAACAGATATATTCAGGTCCCTACACAATGCCATCTCCTCTGCTCACACGACGTATTAGGTTACAACAAATTTTCAGACACAATTTTGCCCTGCCTGTCTTTTTCATGCAGGGTGTATGGACAAAGAAGACCAAAGGGGTAAATGTGTTAAAGAAGAAAGAATGAACCAGGAACAGGGAGGGAACAAGGGAAAAGACACAGTCTTCTACATTTTCCTTACTGCTCATGCCATGGTTCCTCTTGCATTCCTAAGGAGTGTAGGAGAGATACTTTCATCCTTGTGACCTGGCTGAAGTGGCTCCCTGTCTCCTTTGCCACCAGCCAAAGCATGTGAATGAGGGCTTGCACTGCACAAAGATCAACAGGCTTTACATGAATCAGCCATCTTGTGCAGGCATGAGTGACTCCCTTAGTGGCCCTGGCTTCGATCAATGATATGAGGTGAAAACAAGTGAGGGAGTCAGTGCACACAGGGGTGACTTCCAGGGATGTGCCAAATACATTGTCAGCTTCAAATTCACATGTGAATTTGAAGCTTTGATGCTTCACACACAAATTGAAGGGGGCCTACTCCCCCATCACACCCAAATTGGATGTATTTGGCTTTTGTTGAAGCTTCTCTGAAACTTTGATCTGGCTGGCCCTGCCCACCCCCCACCTCACATCCCCCTCAGCCACCCCCCTCACTTTGAAGTCCAGCTGCCACCATTTCCTTCACCACCATCTCTGCCACTTCCTCTTCCTCAGAAGCTCAACCCAGGCCTTCTGGAGGTGCACACATGGCTGCAGTGCCCACCCAATTTGGGAATCCTGGGAAATTGCACAAGATTCCCTGCAATTCCTGAATAAGGCCCTGTAAAAGAGATTTAGCTAGTACGGATGTGTGCAAAATTAAAATGGCCAGTTCAACAAACTGGTTCAAAGGAAAAGAGCCTTTTAAAAGGGAAATAATACCAAACCCAAACCAGTTTGACTTAAACAAGAATCTTCATGGGAGTTCAGTAGAACCTCTATGGGTTTAGTTGGAATTCAGATTTGGAATGGGTTCAGTTTGAATCTGAACCAGTCAAACCACCCTCATTCATGTCAAAACAGACATACCCCTAGTGTCTAAAGTTGACTATGGTAGGCCATAGCTAACCAAGGTGTGTCCACAGTCTGGGAATGTTTAGGAGTCCATCACCTTTTAACTTTCTGATGTCTTTCCTCCTTCATTCCAGGAAAAGCAAAACATATCAGAAATGTGATACAGGATAATCTGCCAACCTTCCCTTGCATTGAAAACAACAGGGTGAAACATATATCTTTTAAAACACCCCAAACAAAGAGAGGAGGAATAATAAATATTGTTTATACAACCCACGTAGTTACTTTGTCATTTTAGATGCATCTAATTATCAATGATTCTTTCATGACCTCTAACAAATTAGCATTCCACTTGTTATTCCTGCCATTAAAAATAACCTTCACATTATACATGGTCTGCACTTAAGTACACTTTTAAAGTGTTATCAGATCATTTGAACACAGGCTGATTATATCATAATTCACTGCTCTTAACATTAGTTATAATCTCAGGGGGATATCTTGATGCCTGAGTTATTTATAAATTACTTCAGTTTTTCTGTGAACAGGTGGTGCTAGGAATATCTAAATTACCATTCATTATGGAAAGGGAGACAATTAAAGGGGGAGTGTGCAAAACTTCCACTAATTGGGTTCTACCCTGATATAACATTGGTAGTCCCAGCCCTGCTACGTCTGCGATGTTTAATAGGAAGGCAGCAGAGCCAAATGCATCAGCATTCCAGTCTGCAGAATAACAACAGAAATTAAACTGTGACTGCTAAGAAATTTCTTTTCCCAAACTGCATGCCTGGTTAACTGTTTGCGAACCTGTATTAAAAATTCAAGCAGGTCTTTCTTGGAAGAAAAGGGCCTATAAGTGACAAAAGTATAGTATTCATTGCATTTTGATGTGTCACAGTGGGTCAGAAGATGGATAGCAACTTGTTTCGAGGTCTGAGTGGTTTTCTTGTTACCTTTTAAATATATATACAGTATATATTCTAAAACAAAAATAAATCCCCAAAACAGCTCATGGAAATATGAATGCCATGCAATAATACATTGTCTATTAATATTCTGCAATCTGTTCAAGACCAGAGGTCATGCAGAAGTCCCTAATGTATTAATAGAAGGCTATGAAAGCAGCCATCTTTCTTTTTCTTAGCCAAGTCCTCTGCTTCTAATACTAGTGTGGATATGAAATGGTAGATGAAATTTTGGCTATTGCAATTAAAAGATATGTATTGATACTTAATAAAGAATTGGTGCTGATGAGGGAACTGATTATCCAGAAGCCAATCCTTGGTTGAATTTTCTTTTGTGTGGGAGGAGGTATGCAAAGGAGGACCCTTGGGCAGGAGCTCCACTGGGCTTCTGGCCTAAGCCAGCAACCCTGGTGAAATGCCACGTCCATATTGTGGGCCAGCCCACTGGAAGGCCGTCATTCCGACAGAAAACTGTGATTGTGTGGGTCCAAGAACTGGAAAAGGACCCAGTGATAATAACCTTGAAGCTGCTCCAAGGAGACACCACTTCAAGTGATCTTCCTCACATTCCTATGGATCCAAAAATCTAACCATCTGTAGAACAAACAGCTCGGTTGATCTGTCTGATAAGCCATGGTACCATTTCATGGGCTCCTGGAAATGGCCCTGGAATGGATCTGGCCTTTTTCTGAGCAGGAGTGAAACCAGTCCCAGCTAGCACCTTCATTATTATTATTGTTAGTTTATTTCTGAAGTGCTGTACATGTACTCAGCGCTGTACAAAATAAAATAACCAAGGAGTAAAAAGAGTAAAAAAGAGTAAAAACCTGCCAGTGGTGTACAATCTAAAAGGACAATAATAGCAAAACAATAACAGAGACAATGATTAAAATAGACAGCAAAGCACCAACAGGCAGTCTCTCCTGGATAGAGTAAAGTCACATAGAGCCTGGGAATGCTTCCCTAAACAAGGTTGTCTTCAGCTCAGATTTAAAAGAGGAGAGCGAAGTAATAGCATGCAATCGAGGGGGAAGGTGGTTCCAGAGATAGGGGGAGGCAAGAGAAAAGGGACGAATCTGAGATGGGGCAGTGGAAATTTGAGGCTTAGCCAAAAGACCTTGGTTACTAGAACGAAGGGGACGAGAGGGAGTTTAGGGAGAAAGAAGAGAAGAGAGATAAGAAGGAGTGAGCTCATGGAGTGCTTTAAAAGTTAACAGCAGCAGTTTATACCTGATACGGAGAGGGAAAGGAAGCCAATGAAGGGATGATAATAGAGGGGAGACATGGTCGAAGCAGCGAGCAAGCATAATGATGTGAGCAGCTGAATATTGGATAGAAATTGACAAAGGGAGATGAGAGAGGGGGAGTCCTGTTAGAAGGAGATTACAGTAATGGAATCGAGAAATAACCAAGGCATGAACCAGGGTCTTAGCAGTAGAGGTAGAGATAAATGGACGGATTTTAGCAATGTTGTAAAGAGAGAATCTGTACGTTTTAGCCAAGGACAGAATGTGGGGAATACAAGATAGAGAAGAATCAAAACCAAAACCGAGACTGCGAGCTTCCTGAACCGGCCGAATAGAAATATCGCCAACAAAAATAGAAAAGGAACACAGGAGAGAAGGCTTCGGGGGAAAGACAAGGAGCTCCGTTTTTGACATGTTAAGCTTCAGGCGCCAATGGGACATTCACTGTGATACAGCAGTAAGACAGGACGAGACTTGTTGCTCAAGCTTTGCAGAGAGATCGGGGTGGAAAAATACAGTTGAGTGTCAATGACGTACAGGTGGTAAGAGAAGCCAAAGGAGCTAATGAGAGATCCTAAAGAGAGAGTATAAAGAGAGAACAAAAGAGGACCCAAAACAGACCCCTGGGGAACACCAATAGAGAAGGGGACAGAGGAGGATGTTTGGCCATTCAGGATCACCGCAAAAGATCTGTCTGACAAATAGGATTTGAACCAGTCAAGGACAGAGTTTGAAAACCCAAGCTCTGGAAGAGTATCAATTAATAGACAGTGGTCCTGACCTCTGAAGTTGGTTTGGGGCTAGCATAATGCAGACAGTACTTGGGGTGGGTCACCGCTTGCCAACCTCATTTTGTCTTACATTGCTTGATTCAAGCTAAGATCAGCCTTGCAAAGTATGCATCAACATGCACCATACAGAAATAACCTGGGTTTATACATGCACTGTTCATGTGCTTAACGTAGCACATTCATCATTCTCTGGCAACCATGCATTTGAGGGGCAATTTATAATGCTGAGAATAATACCTGCCACTACTGAGCTTTTAATTTGCAGTGCTGCTGAATAATTTCTGAGGATTCCCAGAAGTACAGTCAGAATCGCAGTGGACTAGATAAATGCAAGCGATCAGATTCTTTTCATGATTAGCAATCACATGGAGTTCTCTTTGTAATTAAACCAAGAATTAATAGTCAATCTTTTAGAGTTTACTGGCAGATGGCATTGCATATTGGAGAACTTCACAAAAATAGCAGTATTGTGAGCATATGCATGAGATGTATTTTAAAATGTTGCATGCTCAGAAAAAAAAATCATAAAAATACTTTGAGGGGGGTTTGAAATATAGTTGGGCAAACAGCTGTGTTTTGCTCAAAGATGAACAACTCTTTTTCATGTTCGTATTTGCACAGGAGGTAAAGATTCTCTTTCCACCTTTTTCTCATCTTGATATGCATTAAACATAAAGGAGAAATCTAGATATGCCAAATGAGATTGAGAATCAGATATTCCTATTTGCATATATGATAATAAGGCAAAGCTTCCTCCCACTTCAGTCAGGCTTGTGTTAATGTAACAAGAGTGAATATTTGTAACATTCAATATTCATATGAATTCATATGAATTCAGACATTTCTATATGAATCGAAATGTTATGACATTCGTACATTGACATTCATATTTGTACAAATGTTTCAGAACATTCGTGAACTGGCGAGGCGGGAGAGCGGCTGCACCAGTCACATCTGCAATGGATCTAGAGAGCATTGTTCATATGATCATTGTTCACCACTCTGATCCAATGTAGTGTAGCATAAAAATCAATGCAATGCAATCATTCAGCTTGTGCAGAGAGAGTATGTGCGTGTCTCCCAACATGACCGATCTATAGTGTGGATGCAGTCTAGTCTAGCTGATCCTCTGAATAGCTGGTCCCATGTGGACATGGCTGTACTTTCCACATTATCTAGTCCAAAGGTAGATTTCCTGAGTTAGATAATGCCAAAAGGAGACCGCTAGCCCCTTTGCTATGTTCTCTGAAAGTGGACTGAAGTTGGATTAAATCTTTGGTGTAGATGGGCCCTGAACAATTTCAAGTATCAGTTTTACATTGAGTCTACTAATAATGGATATTGACTGTGCAACAGTTTTGGTGAACACTCTGTTCTTACTAAGTATTTGCTTTCAACAGAACACAAGTGTAGTGCCAGAGTTCATGGTATTAACTTTATTCAGAAGTTATTGCCATGAATTAACTTTTTATAGCAACCAATCTTGCTGCTAAGGTCCATCTAGTGGTTTCTAAGTGCCTTTGTCACTGGATTAAAGAATGAGAGAATATTTGACTGTGTTGCTTCATTAGAGATGTGAAATGAAGGCCAACTCCAGCTAATGAACTGATTAATGTCAATATATTACAATAAATAAATGAAATGTAGAATTGCAAGAAAGTCAATGAAATATCTAAGTGGAAGAAATACAGGACAAAAAGGTTATTGTCAAAGAATGTGTACACAGAAGCAATGGCAGATGAAAAATTATAGGTTTACCACAAAAACCTAAATTACGGCTGTGCCAGAAAGGCCATAGTCAGAATAGGACCAGTAGACAGAATGGAAAAAACGGTTGATGGAGAAAATCATTAGGCGTGTGAGTGAAGAAAGAGACATTTGTCTGCTCGTAAGCTTGTTGCAAAGAAATAACTCGCACAAGTGTTAAGGGATTTGAAGAAAGTTGTAGCAGAAATCAGGACATCATTGTAGCAAACATAGTTACAATGTTAATGCTCAGTGCAGGATTAACCATAATCACTGAAGAACAGGAATATATGATGATTAACTTAGGAAGAAAGATCAACCAGTAGCACCTAAATGGAAAACAAGACTGGAAGCCATGACCAGCAAGCTGATGGAAATGAAAAAAAGAAAGAAAACCGAAAGAGAAAGGAATATTTAGTAAAGAAACACAACCTCGATGCAACCAAGATGAAAGATGTCCTTGAAACTGTGAAGCAGAAGATTGCTGGCAAATCAGACAAATCAGAAACTACTACTACTGTACTTCTAAAAAATATCAGAGTGTGAATGAAGAGGTTGAAACAACACTGTGCATTCAGGTAAAGAATAAACAATTGTTTTCTGGACAAAGCTGTGCAAGAATCTGAAGGATTTAAATAGGGATGTAGCATGGTTTAAAGATGCGGAAGCTGCATTAAAAGGAAATTCTATGGATGATTCCATAATGACCAAAGTAGTTGAAAAGTATGCCCTGAATTAGGAATGTGCACATCCCACCCCATTTCCTTCACATTGTGCAAGTGAAGCTTCAAATGTGCTAGGTGTACAATTTGCTTAAATCTCTGCCTCCACAAGTTCTGACTAGGGATGTGTACGAATATTTGTCACATTCAAAATTCGGATGAATTTGAATTCGGCTGTATTTGGACATTCAAATCAAATGTTACAGTATTTGTATGCTAACATTCAAATGAATACAAATGTTTCTGGACATTTGTACGAATAGTTTGGACATTCGTTAAACTGGGGACACGTATTGGATACGCATTTATTCATATCAGATATGTATCTATTCATATTGGGTATGTATCAATTCATATCAGATATGCATCCATTTGTATCAGTTAGGTATCTGTTTGTATCAGATACGTATCTGTTCTCATTAGATATGTATCTATTCATATCAGGTGTGTATCTGTTCACATCAGATATATAATTGTTCATATCAGATATGCATCCATTTGTATCAGTTAGGTATCTGTTTGTATCAGATATGTATCTGTTCTCATTAGAAGATATGTATCTATTCATATCAGGTGTTCATATCAGATATGTATCTATTTGTATCAGATATATATTCGTATCAGATATGTATCTGTTCATATCAGAGATGTATCTATGCATATCAGATACATATTCATTCATATTTGATACTTCTCGAGTGTTCATAGGAATATGTACAAATAGATTTAAATTGAATAGAATTCTTCTACATTCAAATGCAGTCAATTTGCATGAATACAGATTCTCAAACATTCTTTTTTTTTTCATTTGATTCGTTTTGAATTGAATGCCAAAAACCACATTTGTGCACATCCCTAGTCACAACTCCACTCTGAATGCACTCCGAATCTACTCGGAACCTTCGAATGAAGGCACAAAAGCTTACACGTTGTGTGTACAAGCCAGTCTTCAGATATAGCCAATATTCAATTCAAATGTGAAGTTTCAAACCTTCACAATTCATATGAACTGCAAAGGTGACAAATATTTTTTGCTCATCCCTACCCAGAACTGAATAGCATGAAGGAAAGTGTGTGGCATGTTTTTGGCTCAAACACCTGACCGGTTTACATGACAGATTAGCCAATCAATGGAATGACATGTTACAGGAAAGAGAAGTTGATAAATGCATTGCAGCTGGCAACACTTGCCTGATAAAAGATGAAGAAAAAGTGCTGTACCAAGCAACGTCTGCCTGTTAACCTACCCAGCAACATTTTAAAACTAATGACAAGAATAATAGCAGGTTCTAAACAAGACCATTTGGAAAGAAACAATTCATTAACACCTGAGAAGAAAACAAGCAAGCTCAGGCAAGGGCACAAAGACCAATGGCTAATAAATGAAATGGTCCTAGATAAGTACAAGAGAATGAAAACAAACCTGCATGTTGTTTGGATAGACTATAAGAACGCCTTTGAATCACGACTGCAGAATGAAATTCTAAAGTATCTGGACACAACTGGAACAAACAAAAACATCAGGAAATCTGTCAAAACAGCCAGGAGCTACTGAAAAACTGAATTAACTGTGAATGGTAAACAACTCAGCTGTTGCCTCTAATGCTTATAATATCTATTATACCATTGTCAATAAACTTGAGGAAAACAGACCATGTGTACCAAAAATTGAGAATCTCAGCCAAGCTTTCACATCTCCTCTATATGGATGACTTAAAGCTTTATGGAAAATCAGCATCAGAAAGAGCATCACTGCTCAATAGAGGCAGGATCTGTGTGATATTTCCGCCTCATTGCACATTCAATGTGCAAGAAAAGCACAGTGTTCACTAGGAGTGTGCATGAATGCTTTTTTGACATTCAATTTGTAACTAATCAAATGTTTGAAAATCCACATTCGTATGAATAGATCACACTTGAATGTGGTAAAATTATATTCGATACGAATCTATTCATATGTATTTGTACGAATATTCAATATGTATTGGATACAAATAGGGATGTGCACGAATGTTTTTTTTGGCATTTGATTCATAAGGAACTGAATGTTAGAAAACTTATATTTGTTCAAATAGATCCCCTTTGAATGTGGTAGGATTCTATTTGATATGAATGTGTTAGCATGAATTCGTATGAATATCCTAATTCATATGTATTTGATACTTATACATATCCTATACAAATGCATTTATAAGGAATATGTGTCCCCCTTCTGTCTTAAGAACAAACCCCATGCCTCTATATCCTTGATCCTGTCTTAAACATACACACTATGCTCCTCCCTCTCTTTCTCCATAGCTGCTTCCCCCTCAGTTTTTTCCCCAGTTTAACAAATGCCTGAACTATCCGTAGGAAAGTTCTGAAACATTCGTATTTGTATGAAGGTTAAAGTATGAATATTGCGACATTCTATTTGTGTGTGAATGTCTGAACTTGTAAGAATTCGTAAGAATAATGAATGTTACAAATATTTATGCACTTCCTAGATACAAATGAATATGTATCCAGTACGTATCTGATGTGAACGAATATGTATCTGATACAAACGAATACATATCCGATATGTATCTGATATGTATCTGTAACATCTGCGCCCTGAAAGTGTCAAATCCGGGCAGAATCCACTTTTAATCTGCTGTTGATCCATGTCAAATGCAATCTGGATCCATTGTGAATGTGACTGGCACTCTGTTTTTCAAACCCTCAATCTAATGAATTTCCGATTCATGTCCGAATGTCCGAATTTGTACAAATTTGTACAAATAACATATGTTTTTAATATTTGTGCACATCCCTAGTGTCCATTGGACGCTGTGCTCTTCTCCTTGCCTCTCAACCTAAAGGCTGTTATAGTACTTAAAAGTGCACAGAGGGCTGAATAGCCATCTTCAGCCTTCTCTTCCCTTGCAATGGTGGCCACACTATCAGTGTTCATCAAAGACATTTCCATAGAGCTTGGGCTAGGTAAATCTACAATCCTGGTTATTCATAGAAAAAAGATGGTGAATACTGACATACTAAAGATGGCACATGGCAATAACATAATAAGAGCTACTTTGGAGACGGAATGCTGGACGAGATGGAATGTCGCCTGATCCAACAAGGCTTCTCTTATGAACTTAAATAGCAGCAACAACAATAGCACAATATTAGCAGCAACAGCAGCAGCAGCAACAAGAAGAACAGGCATCATGCATTTTGCAGCTTCCCTGCACTTTGGGATGCTGAATCCAATTCCACACTTACTCAATGGTTCTCTAAGTGCTTTGTAAGTGCAAATGTTGGGATAGTTGGGCTGTGGCAACAGCAACTAGTATAGTTTGTAGAGCACATTTTTGTACTCTACAGATATATGGTCAAGGGACAGTCCTGCATGTGCAGTCACTTCTAGGATAGAAGCAGTTCCATGTAGTAGGGGTGTGCATGAATGCAATTTTGGGGATTTGATTTGATTCGAATCAAA
Organism: Aspidoscelis tigris stejnegeri; assembly: GCA_023333525.1. Taxonomy (NCBI): domain Eukaryota; kingdom Metazoa; phylum Chordata; class Lepidosauria; order Squamata; family Teiidae; genus Aspidoscelis; species Aspidoscelis tigris. The sequence continues at coordinate 95,570,937 of JALMGA010000002.1, forward strand.
TACCCAAAAATTCAATTTGAATGTTTAAAATGCAAATTTAACCAAATTTGATTTGAATTGAGCAAATTCAAATCTATTCGTTTGAATTTTTAATTCAAATTTGCACTTACAAATGTTGACAACATTTGTAGATACCCGTACACATATCCCCAGGTCTGTACACATCTGTACGTGTCCGTACATGTCCATATGCATCCTGTAGTTATCCCATATGCAACCTGTTTTCATCCTGTACGGATCCGTGTGAATGTGCACGGATGTGGGAAAGTTGCGAATCTTCAAGTACGCATCATGTACTAACCCATATAAGTATGACTGTCCGAATAATTCAAATGAATAGATCCAAAATTTGAAATTCAAATCAAATCTTTAAATTCGAATTTAAGGACATCTGATTCAAATCTGAGTGTCGCAATTCAGTTGATTTGACCAAATTTCAAATGCATTTGAATATTCATGCACATCCATACCACGCAGTGCATGTGCTCCATGCCGAAGTGTACCTGGATGTCCCAGGGAGTAAAAGTTCTAAAAGGCCCAGAGGTTGCTAGGAAACAAAAAGTGCCAACATCTTAACAGTACAGTGAGAGATTAGAAGTTGAATCAGTTAGCGGAGATATCCAGTTCCATGGTTGAGTTTGCAAGTCCATTTGATGTGTTGGGGTTTGTACATGCCTTTGTATTGCAAAAAAGCTCCTATTTAGTAAAAAAAAAAAAAAACCTATTGAAATGCATAGAATGTATCTAGAAAACAGCTGCACCAAGATTTAAAATACATTGCACTACTACCAGTAGACAACACTACTAACAGTGCTGATTTTGTTTATTAACGTAAAGCTCAGTGGCTGAATTTAAGGAATATTCTTTTCTTCTTCTTTCTCTCTCTCTTCCCTGAAGATAATCAAAGTTTATGGAGGAAACAGGAACTCCTATTAAAGAACTTTATGATGCACAATGGACTTTTAAACTTGTGTTTTTGGCAGGTGCTTCCCTGCATTTTAACCCCTGAAATCTCTAAGAGCAGAATAAAGTTTGACATTTTACTCTAGATTTGAGATCTAAATTCACATTTGGTAGAAGAGTTCTGAAAAATTATGATTGTTGCTTTGGACTTTTTTTTTTAATCAGGGTGTTAACTTAGGTTTTTGCAACTTAGGAAACAATATTTAATTTCCTTTGAAATCTTTAAAATCTTTGCATTGTTTGTGAGTTTAAAATGTGTACTTGAAACACATACTTGTGGGCTTTCCATTTTCAAAATGTAATATATGAATGAATCATGCCACTGTTGCTTAAAACATTGCCCTGAGGAATACATGTTCAAGTTAAAGATAATATAATAACAATTATTCATTTGTATATTGCCTGATATTATCCTGACTTTAAGCAATTCATACATTAATAAAGTAAAAGCTGTCAAAAACAAGATCCAAAATAATAAGGAAAGAATATACAATTACAAACCAAAGCACGAATTCTTCATGTTCAAAAATGTTTCAAACAACATTTTTATTGATTTGTCAATATGTCTGTCTACACATGCCCATCACTCTTCTCTGAGCAGAAGAAAGGAAAAATTAACTGTGAGAAGCCTTTGAGGGGCAAGGTTTGACTTTAAAAATGTCCTTTTATTCCTGTCACTTTCTGCTAGAAGAGATGTTGGAAGAAAGGGTTCCTCTAATGATCTCAGGCAATGGGTAGATTTATAGTGTAAGAAATACCCCCATAAAATACTGAGGTGCCAAACTGAGGTATTAATGGAGATCTGCTGAACTCATTCTACAGGGAGCATTTGAAGTGTTTATTTTTAAACAGAAGACTTCCTTATGTTTGAAAGAGATATTCCATGTAGAATGAAACCTGGGTGTATTTGATAAGCTGTTCCCATTCATTAAGCTAGTCCAAGGACAGTTCAAAGTGCCTGTGCTTTTAAGAATAGCTTATATATTTTCCTCTGCCCTCAGTCACTCACAAAAATTCAAATATGTTCACTTATTGGTTACCATGTTGTCTTTTGCACTTGGGTGATTCAAATCCCAACACTTCACCCAACACTTTATATTATGTTACCAGGGAAACTTGTGTATTATCAGCTGTATTGGGAATCAAGAGGGAAGGAAGAACCCAAAATTTGAAGGCATAAAAGGACTCAGATCTGAACTTTTCCCCACTTGAACATCTTTGGGGCGCTGTGGTAGCTTTTTGAGTCCTGCCTGGAAGTAAGTGGTTGGGTGCTCTGCTCTGTTTTTTACTATGGCTTCTGCTTGTACCTTTGGCTGACCACTTCACCCCTTGCTCTGCACCAGTGTGATTGTTTGCTGCTTCCTCTAATCTCTCTTTTCCATGCCTGGTGCATTTAGTTTAGGGATTAGGTTAAAAGCGAGAGTAGGGAGGTTCTTGTTGAATAAGGTTAAGATTAGTTTAGGGTTAGGGTGAGTAGGTCCCCTGGTATGCTATGCTCTTCAGTGGCTTGCTTCTGTTATCTACTTTTGGCCTTGGCTGCTGCTGCGCTTTTGATTGATTGGTGTTTATGCCAGTGTGACTGTGTCCTGCTTTGTGTCTAGTACTTGGTATTTGGTTTAGAAAGTAGGTTAGGGGGCTACGTACGTTTGAGTTTTGCTTGCTATATTTCTGCCTAGGTATTTGTGTAGTAAGATAATTTGCATCCGCTTCTTTGTAGGGATGTGCACAATTTTTTTCATTCAGTTCGTAACAAATCAAATGCAAGAAAGTGTGTATTCATTTGAATAGATCCCCTTCGAATGTGGTAGGATTCGTATTCAATATGAATGTTCAGTCCCATATGAATCCCATATGAATGCATACAAATAGCATATGAATCCCATATAGATCCCATACGAAGCTTCATACGAATATATCAAAACATTAGATTTAAATTTGAATGTCAATCTGCCAACATTCAATTCAAATTCAAATGCCCAAATTTGGTCAAATTTGTATGAATTGCAAATGTTATGAATATTCATGCACATCCCTACTTCTTTATTGTTTCATGTGTTTGCTCTGCTCTGAGCAGATGAGGTGCCTGCAGTCCTGAAAGGAACCTTTTTTTTTGGTTCTTAGGTTTCTGCTTAGGAGTTTGTACAGCGAGACCTTCACCAAGTAGCATGGTGTTTCGATGTACCTCTGCATCCTAAAATATCTAGGGTGCATCCAATTGCCCTGAAATTTGGCAGGGACACCCCCTGACAATTCTACACAAACACACATAGGTGTACACACACAAAAAAAATATGTGTGCATACATGCAGGTGTATACACACTCACACAAACACACACACTTCTTTTTCTTCATTCAGATGCTACGCCTTTAACTACTGAATGTGAGCACAACTTTGACAGATAATAGTTATCCTAGCACAGGAATGCTGAGATGGGAGTTTGCCACAACTGACTTTATGTATATTTAAAGGCCCAAATCCTTTCAGGCATTATAGGTCTTGTTCTGGTTTATAAACTTGCTGCTTTCATTGACTGTTTTCAGGAAAAGTCTAGTTTTTGTTGACAATTGGATTTGTCATCCATGCAAGCAGGATTCAAATTGTGAACATAATGCACACATCTGATAGAGGGATAGAATATCCATTTTCATTATTGTGTTTTATTTATAAAAGTCTTCTTTGGTCTCTCAAGTAGAAGATGTAATTTAGTTGATTTCCAAATTATCACAAAGTCTGAAATGGATTCTATTTATTAGATTATTCATTTCCTATTTCTTTCTTTAAAAAAAAAGAAAAAGAACTCCTTATGGAATAAACTTTCTGACTTTCTGTTGTGTGCAAAGCACTAGTAAAAAGCACAGAATGTCTTGGGCAGTAAGATCTATTCTCCATTATGACCATTATCTATCTAAATGTAGAAGTGTTCATGCCCAGACAGTCCTTGATCAATGCAGTCTGAGAAAATCACAACAGCTATTCTAAAAGAGCAGATAACACTAGTGACAGTAACTTAACTCAGGGGCAGGTTTAAATGCACATCAAAAGAGCAATGAAACCAAGAGGAGATAAGTGAGAGTTCATGACTGTATCTCTGGCAACATAAGCAATACACTCTAAGTAGTCATTTTCAAACAGTCAGCTGAAAAATTCTCTATCAGTAAATAATTCAAATAAAAAAAAGACTTTCTTTCACAACAGAGAGAGAAAGAAAGATTGTGGAAAGGGTTCTGAGTTCTTATAAGTTTTTAAGCCAGTTCTTAATAGATATAATGAGGTTTCCAGCTCTCTAAAACATGGGCAGGTGTCCATTTACTGGCTGAGGCATCCAGTTTCCATGATCATGGAGAAGGCACATTGATTCAACATTGAAAAATACCCATCTGCATCTGCAGATCTGTGGCTGTGAGTGGCCATGTTTTTCTTGGGCCTCCATAGCTCCAGGAGAAAGGGCTGACCAGTAGGGATAAGGCACACATTATTTGTCAGGTCCGCATCTGTACAAATTTGAACATTTGCATTTGAATAAAATTTTGGCTATATTTGAAGACTTGTGCATTCGTTCAATGTTTCATTGTATTCGTGAAGTGGTAAAGGGAGTGCCCAGTCACATCTGCAGCAGATTCAGATCAGATTTAAAGCAGATTCAAAGTGATTTTGGAGGGGATTCAGAGGCACAACTGGCTGCAGAGATTCAAAGTGGATTCAAGGAGCAGTCAAAGTGGATTCAAATCCTACCACATTTGAAGCGGCCTTATTCGCATGAATGCAAAGTGAACACACACACAAAATCATGCACATCCCTACTACTCAGTTGTTGTCATGAAGCCCCCTTCCATTCGCTATAAATCTTCGATGAAGGTTCATAGTGAAGGCGGAGCCTCCCACATTCATGTGGAACTCCATTTGCACAAATGCAAACTACCTCCCATTCCGTTCAATGCAAAGCGAATGGAGAATTCAGCATTCATGCACATTCTTAGTGCACAGAAGCATTTCAGGGGCTTTAGAACCACCAACAGGTCAGAATATTGAGATGTTTCTGTCCTGACCAGTATACCAGACCAGCAAATTATCTAGGAGCCTCCCTTCCACATGCTGGTGTGGAAGACAAGCTCCTAGTATGCTTGCTAGTTCACTATATCAGCCAGTGTAGAATCACCCTTGGCATTTTATATGATCTTAGGTTTTCCTTGATTGATAATGGAATTGGAGGTGCGAGGAAGGGAATGGAGTAGGCACCCTTTAAGATATTATTGCTCAGGCAATTATTTTCAAATATCTATAAGGTGAGGACATTAAAAAGTAGAAATAGATCTGATTGGTTCATAAGTATGCCAGGTTCATTCCAGTTATCTTCTAGATATAATCATGGGTAGGAGAAGGCCTATGGAAGTTCCCTCTTCTTGAGACCTTTGTAAGTTTCTGCACAGAAAAATTACACTTACCAGAGTTCTGATAAAGCGTTAGGTAGAATTGCATGTATGTGCCTTTTATATTTCAAAGGCAACCCAAGATGCTGTTCACTTAGCACTTTAAGTTGGCTGTGTGTTCTTTCTCATTATGACTCTTCTGTGAGCAGTGATTATGATGCCTTCATCTTTACTATGACAACATGATGTGAGGAGTCAAAGCTGATTGCAGAAACTGGACCAAGGTCCTTTTCTTTTTAAAGGGCTGACAGACTACTTACATCAACAGCAAGTAAAAGCACTTAATATCATTGGCCACAGAAGAAAAATGTCTGTCCCAACGATTTGTGATTGAATGCTTCAAATGCAATAAAAGGTAAAGTAACAAAGCTTAGCATGAGACTTCCCTATAGTCTAATTTAATGTTGAAACAGTTCGGTCAGCTGGCCTCAGTCACAAAATTACTATTTCATTCCTCCCACTATTTTTCCTAAATCAAAATGGTGTCCTACTCACATTATTCAAGCTTTTTCCAATGGAACAAATCTAACATTTATTTCCATTATTATACCACCCTATTAGGGGTGTGAACAAATAGGGCTTTTTGCATTTGATTCGTATAGAATTGAATGTAAGAAAATTCATATTTGTTCAAATATATCCCCTTCAAATGTGGTAGGATTCTATTGGATTCAAATCTATTTGTACAAATTTGTACAAATATCTGATACGAGTGCATACGTATCTGATATGTATCCGATACATATGCTGTAACATATCCTCTCTGAAAGTGCCAAATCCACCTGAATCCACTTTGAATCTGCTCTCAAACCATGTTGAATGCCCTTTGGATCCAATGGAGATGTGACTGGCGCAGCAACTTTCCCACCTTCCCATTTAATGAATGTTCTGAAGTATTTGTATGAATGTTCAATTTGTATACAAATGCTCAAATTTGTACGATTTCATATGAATATTGAATGGTACAAATATTCATGCACATTCCTTCACCCTATACTCTAAGGTTACAGTAAAACGAGAAGTATACAGTTCAGTTCATGATAACCATGGGAGGAGAGCTACCTCTTTAGAGAAAGTCTAGGCTACAGAGATACATCTTTACTCATATGCAAATGAAGACTCATATGTAATGAAGACTGCCCCACATGCCTTCATATCTTTGACTCCTGGTGGTGTGGCACCACCTAGAGGACCTCTCCTACAGTTAACTGAAAGGTAGGGCTTTATGGGATGATCTGTTAACGAGAGACTGCTTATTGTTGTTTTATCATTCCTGTGTTTCGTACTTATTTGTTTTGTTTTTAATTGCCAACGACTACTATTTTGTCCTTTAGATTGTATGCTCTCGGCAGGTTTTTATATTTTTTTATATATATGCTTTTGCTTTGTATTGTAAAGCACTGAGTATATGGACAGCGCTATATAAATAAACTAATAACAATAACAATAACAATAACAATAATAACAATAACAATAACAATAATAATAATAATAATAATAATAATAATAATAATAATAATAATAATAATAATAATAATAATAATAATCTGCCATCTGTCTGAGATGGTTTAGGAGATCCTGCCTTGAGCAGGGGGTTGGACTCGATGACCCAGGAGGTCCCCTCCAACTCTACCATTCTATGATTCTATGATTAATAATAATAATAATAATAATAATAATAATAATAATAATAATAATAATAATAATAATAATAATAATAATAATAATAATAATAATAATAATAATAATAATAAATGTGCCACAGTGGCACTGAAGAAGGGGAAGATTACTGGAAGTGAAGGCATTGAAATGCCAAATGGTCAAGTCGTCAGGTCCCACCAGTCAGAAGCCTACAAATACCTGGTTATCCTGCAACTGGATAACATTAAGCATGGCCATGTGAAATCTGTGGTCAGTAAAGAGTACATCCAAAGGACTAGAAAAATCTTGAAAAGTAAACTGAATGGCGGTAACACCATTAAGGCCATAAACACCTGGGCCATACCAGTCATTAGATACACTGTGTGAATTGTTAACTGGACTCAGCAGGAGTTGGATAACTTAGACAGAAAAACCAGAAAACTGATGACGATCCACCATGCACTACATCCTCGTAGTGATGTCGACAGGCTGTACTTGCCCAGAAAAGCAGGTGGTAGAGGACTTTTGCAAGTGAAGCAAACAGTGGAAGAAGAGAAGCATGCATTAGCAGATTATGTGGCAGAAAGCAAAGAATCAGCTTTGATTGAAGTCAACAACCAGAAGATTCTCAAAGTGCAGCAAACCAAGAACCAGTACCGGAAAACTGCAATTCAACGCCGAACTGACAGCTGGCGCAATAAAACACTGCATGGACAGTTCTTGGAGAACATCGAAGGCAAAGAGGACACAGAAAAGACCTGGTCTTGGCTCATGAATGGAACATTGAAAAAGGAAACAGAAGGACTGATTCTTGCTGCACAAGAACAAGCAATAAGAACAAATGCCATCAAAGCCAGAATTGAAAAATCAGGAGATCCAAAGTGCCGACTCTGCAAAGAAGTGGATGAAACAATCGACCATATACTCAGCTGCTGCAAGAAGATTGCACAAACTGATTACAAGCAGAGACACAATGCTGTAGCACAAATGATCCACTGGAACTTGTGCCAAAAGTATCATCTGCCTGTGGCAAAGAACTGGTGGGATCACAAGACAGAAAAAGTTGTTGAAAATGAACAGGAAAAACTACTTTGGGACTTCAGGCTTCAGACTGACCAAAAATTGGAGCATAACACTCCTGATATTACAATTGTTGAGAAAGAGAAGGTGTGGATCATCGACATTGCTATTCCAGGGGACAGCAGAATTGAGGAGAAACAGTTGGAGAAACTCACCAGATACGAAGACCTGAGAATTGAACTACAGCGACTCTGGCGAAAACCAGTGAAAGTGGTCCCAGTCATCCTCGGCACACTGGGCGCGGTGCCAAAAGATCTCAGCGGGCACCTAAAAACCACTGGCATTGACAAGATATCCATCTGCCAACTACAAAAAGCCACTTTACTGGGGTCTGCTTGCATAATTTGCCGATACATCACGCAGTCCTAGGTGCTTGGGAAGTGCCCGACTAGTGATATAATACGAAATCCAGCATAGTGATCTCGTTTGCTGTGTGTAACTGCTGTTTTACATAATAATAATAATAATAATAATAATAATAATAATAATAATAATAATAATAATAATAATAATAATAATAATAATAATAATAATAATAATAATAATAATAATAATAATAGTTATTTGGAGTCACAATTTTAAATTGAGCTTAGTAGTAGCAGATTGGTACTTTCCAGCTGATAAAGATCTGACGTGAGACTTAGGTTTATTGTTCCCAGCTGAGTATCCTTGCACAGAATGCTCTGACATGTTTCCTTTTGCGGTCTGAAATCACTTTGTTAGACTAAAAACTGTCATAAGTACCCTTTTGGTTAGTTTACACACACTCTCGCAAGCTTTTGGACAAGTTTTTTTTAAGTCATTCTGCATCCCAGAACTGAAATAAAAATAAAAATCCCCTTCTTTTCCTTTTTTTTGTTCATCAGGTAATTAACAAAGGTTAGTGGATGAACCAGAACTTCTCATATTTTGCCTTTTCTACTCTTTATTAGGGGTATACAAATATTCAAAGTTATTCGGAATTTGATCGAATTTGTCCAAAGTTCAACATTTGAATTTCAATCGAATGTCTATAAATTCAAATTTAAACATTCAAGCGAATATCAAATTTCGGATCTATTTGTTCTAATTATCTGGACATATACAGATCCATACAGGAAGAAAACAGGTTGCATACGGGATAACTACAGGATGCATACGGAAGTGTACGGATGCATACGAGTGCATACAGGATGTGTAACGATGTGTACAGGCACATACAAATGTTGACATTCGTAAGTGCAAATTCGAATCAAAAATTCAAACAAATAGATTCAAATTTGCTGAATTCAAATCGAATTTGGTTTAATTCAAATTTTAAAGAATCGAACTGAATTGAATGTTCGGATATTCAATTCAAATCAAATTGAATCCCAAAAAGTGCTTTTGTGCACACCCTTACTCTTTATACACATCCTTAGTCCCCTTTCCCTATCCTATCTTTTTCTCGAGTCTGTTTTGTCTAGGTGGGCTGCAGCCTATGCAGAATAACAAACGAAGGCAGCTTAAAAATTTGACTTGTATAACTTAATTTTTCTTTTCCTATTGTATATTCTTTTAACATATTAGAAGGTAGGAAATGCTCAATTGCTATCGTCTTCTATTTGCCTTGAGCTATATTTGCAAATGAATGGAGCTAATTAGCAAGTTACTGTTAGACTCTCATTCATTAGTGGTAGAAATGTGTATTGTGTTTAATATAACCAAAATGTTAACCATTTGAACACAAGGAGCATCCTCCCTCATTGTTTTTGAAAGTCTTTTAAGCCCTTATTTGTCTTTACAGATTTTCAGTAAAAATGCAGTTTCTTCTCTAAGTTCTTCTCTATTCTAAAGTCACTGAGAATCTGGGCATTTTAAAATGACGTTGTTTTTGATAACGTATGCCAGTGAAGTCTTCTCAGTGATTTCCAAGCTAAAATAGAAAGAAAGATAAAGAAAGATTTGGTTTTCTTGGTAGAAACATGCACACACACACAAATCACAGTGCACTGTTTTCCTTGTAAACCTTCAGATTGCTCTGTCAAAATAGCATCCCCCCCCCAGATGTATTTTTGTTATCTGCCCTCTCTCGAAATAAATATAACTGCTATGTTTGGGATTAAACATCTCCAAGCTATACCTAAAGCAGAAGCAAGAACCACACTCTCATGGGCAGGTTTGTGGGTTTTTTTTTTACTGTCGTTGCAACCATAGAATCAAATAATAAAGCAAACAGAATAATGTGTTCTCATAAGGGATGTGAGAACAGGCATACCGTGCAAATGCCCTTCTGCTTGCCTCTGATCCTGTAATTGTGAATACAATGAACCCTGCTGTCATGCATGGTGCTGCCTTGGAAGCCTTTTATAGGCTTAAGGAGGGGATAAAAAAAAGCAAACAAACAAGCAAGCATTAAATAAATAAATAATCGAAGCAGAACGGAGTAACAATCTCTAGAAGGGAAAACCATTTGCAAAAGTGTCTTTTCTCACCAAAGACCACTATGTGTCGCCAGCCTTTAGCCTTTCAGCTCATTGAAAAATATTGATTGTGCTGTGTGAATGTGGATTCCTTAGCCATTTGGAAGTGTTTATAGCTTGGACAAGCTATTACATAAAGCCTTTAGTGCTGTAGAATTACAGATGAAGGAAGGAATTTTACAGATGGGCAGTTTTAGTTGACGAGTTTATAGTATATGCTGGAGATCATCTCTGTTTAGCACCCAGGGAACAAAGAGGTGATAGTCAAAGGCAGGAGCTTTTAAGAAATGAGGTCCACAGTAGAGCTGTTGAATAGTGCTATATTATCACATGGATGTCCCAGTAGTGAATGCATCCATCTCAATCTCATCTTTATAATAAGCAAAACAGTCTTCTGTGAGGAAGCAGTTGTTGAAGCTAACTAGTTAAGTAACAAGCAATGATTTTCTTCCTACGTTTTAAGGGTATAGACAAATGCAACAAAAACCGTGGATTTTGAGTGTGCAGAAAATGCTTTGTGCCCATGGGAGCATGCAGTTTGCAGCCCTAGGCTACCTCTAGGATGTGGTGCCCAAGCAAAAAGTAGGACAATGAGCTCGGGGGGGGGGTGTTGTAAGATACAGAAGAAGAAGAAGAAGAAGAAGAGGCTTTTCTACCCCACTTTTCTCACCCATTTAAAGGGACTCAAAGTGGCTGACAAAGCTTCCTATTCTTCTCCCCACAACAGAACACCCTGTGAGATAGGTGGGGCTGTGAGAGCTCAGAAGAGAGCCATGACTAGCCCAAGGTTCCCCCACTGGCTTCATGGGGAGGGTGGAATCAAACCCCATATTCCCAGATAAGAGTCCAGCTCCCTAACAACTAGACCAAACTGGTCAGTAGAGTGTGTCAGTGTGTGTTATGTGCACCAGCTGCAAGAATGGATGACATTTTATTTATTTGAATTTTTATCCCACCCTACATTCAAAGGTCTGGTATTCACCAATTTCAATGGTCCCAAATGACCTCTAAAACAATTTCAGAGGTAAGGGTGGGACAATGGTTTTGGAAGAGTCTTCCGAAGAGCATTCTCTGGCCCTTAGAGTGCTTAAGAGTCTCATCACTCTTTCGGACACCATGAAGGCATCATCACGGTGGGTCACATGAAGCTGCTCAGGCCATTTTATTAACCTTGGACCTCAGAATCCAAACTGAAGATGAGGGAGCAAGCAAAGTCAGCCTAATGGTGCTGGCAGTGGAATCATGCTGGAATGGTTGCGGGGCTCCAGTGGAGTTGATCCATCAAGGAAATCAAAAATTAAAATGAACTCTAAAAAGCAACAGTGCCTGAAAGCGGAGAGGGGAAGCTGATTCTTTAGCCAAAGGCCAGGGTAGATAAATATGTCTTTACTGATCTCCTGAACTTGTAAAGTGAAAGTGTCTCACATACCTAAGGGGAAAGACTACTCCATAGTCCATGGGCAACCACCAAGAAGGCACTATCCCAGGTCCCCAATCTTTAGCTACTGAAGGCGCTGGTACTACTGCAGATCTTATGGCTAGACAAGTCATTATAGAAGAAGGCATTTCTTTAGATATTTGAGGCCCAGGCCATTTAGAGCCTTGTTAGACTCTGGAGCAACTTGCCAGCCAATGCAGCTCTTTTAAGACTGGTGTGATGTGTATCCTGTCAGCTGTTTCAGTCAGCTTTCTGCACCAGCTACAGCTTCTGAACCATCTCCAAGAGCAGCCCCATATAGAGCACAATACAATAGTTCAATTTGGAAAATACTACAGCCTGGAATATAGGTGAATTTCCTCATGTTGGTGCATGAGATGTCTTCATAGGGGATGCAGCCAAGCTGAACACTTAAATCACCACATTTCAAAGTGAGCTGTATTTATCATTACTGCCCAGTCACAGTAGGAAGTCAAAACTGAAATTGGGACAAAATGGGATGCTCAGGGGAAAGACTCCATTTTGCATTTGTGGTAATCTCCTGTTGTAGCATGTGCTCTTTTCATTCCTATCATGAGGTTTATGATTGAAGCTTCAGCAATCAAGGAGTGTGGCAATTCCTGGAGACATGAAATAGACAGGGTGATCAGAAAGTTCAGGAACTGGATCGACTGAAGCCCTGCAACCATTCCAGCACAATTCCACTGCCAGCACAATTAGGCTGACTTTGCTTGCTCCCTCATTTCTGATTCAGTTCTGATTCTGAGGTCCAGGGTTCATGTGACCCTCTGCAGCTTCATGTGACCCTCTGGTGTTGCCTTCATGGTGTCCAAAAGAGTGAGGAGACACTTAAGCACTATAAGGGCCAGAGAATGCTCTTCAGAAGACTCTTCCTAAACCATTGTCTCACCCTTACCTCTGAAATTGTTTTAGAGGTCAATTGGGACCACTGAAATTGGTGAATACCAGAGAACAGGCATAGAAGCAGATGGTGACTCATCTGTTTTCTTCTTCCATTGCTCCATTTTTGTGGTTTCACAAAAATGTAGAAACATTTGTTCAGCCAAATGTGAACCATTTCTTGTCTGCAGAAGGAAATTTCCTACCTCACTCAGATGTGGAACAGGATGAAGAGAGGATACAGAGGACACAAGCACTGAGAATGGAGCCAGTTTGGTCTAGTGGTTAAAGAGCCAGACTCTTCTCTGGAAATACCAGGTTTGATTCCACCCTCCTACATGAAGCCAGCTGGATGACTGTGGGCTAGTCACAGCTCTCTTCCTGAACTCTCACAGCCCCACCTCCCTCACATGTTGTTCTGTTGTGGGGAGAAGAATAGAAAGCTTTTCCAGCCACTTTGAGTCCCCTTAAATGGGTGAGAAAAGCAGGATAGAAAAGCCAACTCTTCTTCTTCTTCCAGGATTTTTGAGTAGAAAATCCCCTCACCTTCCTTGCCTCCCCCCAGCTCCCCATATACTGTACATTTAATCCTATGTAGGGGTGTCATCATCACAAATTGCTCTCTCCAAGGGAAGTGGAAATGGAGAACATCTTGGGAGAAATATTAGCCACTTCAGATATGCAGGTAATACAACTCTGCTTAGAGAAAAAGGAAAAGATTTAAAGGCTTTACTAGACAGAATCAAGAAGAGAGTGAGAACATGGGTTTAAGCCTAAATCTTAAGAAAACAAAGATCAAGTTAGCAGGAATAACCACACATTTCCAGCTAGAAGGCAAGCACTAGAAAGAGTTGATTATTTTTGTCTCCTATGATCCATGATTATTAATAAAGTGTCAAGCACTCAGGAAGTACACCAGATGTTGGCACTATGAACAGCAGCAATGAAAAGTTCAATGAAGATTTTTAAGTGTCATGATGTCTCCACTGAACTCAAAGGGCTTTTTCACACTTAACTTCTTTGGGTGATTACAGTGCAGACGATCTGTTAGGGACCTCGACATCAGCATAGCAACAGCTGTGACCACTTTCACTGTTTGCTGGACCATTGCTATGGTGATTTGATGCAGGGCATGACTGTGGAACCGCAGTCATGATACCCATCCCCAGGAAGCATTTGAACAAAGAAGCACTGTGGATGCTCTTAGATGTGGGTGACACAGTGGTGTGGGAATGCAGTTTCCCGGAGCATGTGGGGCCATCCTGATCTTCCAAGTACGAAAAGGCTCAAAGATCAGAATAGTTAACTTCATAGGTTTTAGTGCTATGTTGAATGAATGCAAAAGTTGGTTGACAACAAAATACGATCAGAAATGTTTAGATTCTTTTGAACTTTGGATAAGGATCCTTAGCATACCATGGATTGTTAGTGGTGTTTTTTAGAGGAAATAAAACCTCAATATTCACTAGAAGTGCAAATGATGGCTTAAACTGCCATACTTCAGGCACATAATGGGAAGACCAAGTTCCCTGGAAGCAGTTGTGCTTGGGAAAGTAGGAAGGAGAAGGTTGATCCATCAGTAAGTATATCAATTCAATCACAATAACAATGAAAACTTCACTGGTTGTCCTAAGAAAGATTGTAGAAGACCAGTCAGGCTGGAGGAAGTCAATTCATATAGTTAGCTGGAGTCAACTATGCCTAGATGACATCAAACGAGCAAGTCTTATGCATAGCCATTCTGAATTGAATCCTACTATATTTTCTGAATATTGTTCACAGATAAATGCTCCGAAATCACTTAACTCTCTCACAGAAACTCTGCAGGACCTTTAACTACATATTTAGGTTGTATTGTGCTCCCACTCTGTCTTGGCTTTCTATAAACCTCCTCCCTCTATAAAAATGGGAGCAGCGTGGAGGTCAGTCTTTTGCCAAGATTAGTATCTCATACTTCAAAATAGGTCACAGTACTTTGGCCCATCCATTGTGCAATAGCTTTGCCTTTGCTTTCTGTACTTCTGTATTGCTCTTTCATGTTCAGGTTATAATTCATAACTGCTTCAAACTCTTCAACAGGCCTAATTTTCCATTTTATTCCACACATTCACTGTATGTGATCCCTTGCACTCGTCCATTTTATAGTTCTCAGCCCATTACTTTAATTTATCAAGGTCACTTTGAATGAAATTCTTGGTTTTCATAGTTCTCACTCCTACTTTGCTTTTCATACTTGGCAAATTGGATCCCGATATTCACAACTCCTTTGTTGGTGGAAGATGCCATCAGACACAATGAAACCTTTTGCTCTTTTACTCATAACTATAGGCGCAAGACATAGCAAGTTAATCCCCATTGATATAAAATTGAGAGGGAACGACTATGTCCCATTAAAGTCAATCTAGATTAGAATAGAAGCTTTTATATATATATGCATTGTTGCCTGCATTCAAAGGTCCTCAAAGCTGAAAAAGGCGATCAGGATAATGGTTCCTAGCCTTTTTTTTTTCACTTGTGTGTCCCATTCACTAGCAAAATGTTTGTGATTAATATAGTTGCTGTTATTTCAAATTTTCTGCCATTATACAAGATTAAATGCAAATCCAGTCTGTTTTCGGGATCATCCAATCACATTTAACTTTTTATTCCCGGACTTTATGAGGACTATATTGCTAAAATCCACAGAAAAAAAAAATCCTCAGAAAAACTGTTCTCGGTCCCATTTTGGTGCCCAGCTCACTTTTTTCCCCCTATGGGAATCCTACCAGACTATTCAGGGAGGAAATCTGCTTTTCAGGCTGTCCCCCCTATATCCTTCTGGCCGATGCCTGCCACCGATGGGTGGGATTTTACATCTGGGAAGGTCTGCCTTTCCCCTTCCCATCCCTGGAGATCCAAAAAAAGGTTTTAAATCTTTGAACACAGATTTCCCCTTTCTGTGAATGCCACTGCAATTATGAGAGATACATTTGTAGCAGCTGACAATTACAGAGGGAAACTCTTTTTAGCCCCGCTAAAAACCATGAGCCTATGTTCTCCTCCCACCCATTGCTGATTTGAAAGGGAGAGATCACTTTGCACTGTCTGTTCTTTTGCTCAGCTGCTTCTGTGCAAAGTTGCTGCTTTCCGGGTAACGAGAATGGAGGGAGCATTTGATTTGAAAGGGAGAGTGATTGCTTTGCCCTGTGCATATTCTTTCTCTCAGCTGATTCTGATTGAGCAGGCTTACAGGGTTTGGACAAGTGGCAGAGATGAAAAGATCCTGTTTCTCCATGCTGGGGATTTGGGTGGTTTGAATGGGAACTGCAGTATTCAAATTCAGCCCTTGTTATTCTCAAGCAAATGGGAACAGTCAGAATGCGCACTTGGTCCTGAATCCGGATTAAAATAGTCCAATCCAGGTTAAAATAGTCAAGTGGGAATGCAGCTACTATGTTTTGATTTTTTTTCACACGCTCCTAAATGTCCTGTTGGTACCCCAGATTGGGAATCACTGTTCTAGTGAAATTACCCTTATCCCCAACCCTCATTGTGTACAGTAACTGCAGCATATTTGACCCAGAGGAATGGACCTGTGTGCACCATTTCACACTTGCCTTTCCATTTTTGCAAGAACTGACTTAAATCATGCCTTGAAAATCCTTTGATCCACCTTCAATATGAAGCTACTAATCTGGATAGCTTTGATAATAACAGATTTCATTAGAGCACTTTCTTCTCTGCATGTTAATTAAGCTAAAAAGAGGCTCCTGTAAGCACCTGCTTAACAAGTGTTCATGGAGAAACTCACTAGATTTGCTGGAATAGAAAGCATCTACAAAATGCTGCTGAAATTCAAGTTAAATTATTTCTCACAATGAAGTATGTAATTTAACCATTTAAACTACTGAACTACCATGTATATGGAGCTTCTACTGGGCTGCTCATAGCTCATCCTGGCCCAGCTTTGGAGGCCTGCAACATAAGTTCCTGGCTCTCAAACTTGCTGGCTGGGGCTCTTTTTTCCTGGATGCTGCTGGTGGTGCCTTTTGAGTGCCTGGCCAAAATGGCACCAGAGTTGGTATAGCAGCTTTATGGCTGCATCCTCTTTGTATCCAAGCCATGGTCTGTACGCTACAGAAGAACACTTGTGGGCTGCGTGTTATTACCAAATGTGCTCTGGCATTCTACATGCACAGAGGTTTTGGGATCTTTTTAAGACAATGGGCTTGGTTTAACAGACAAGCAACTGGCATCAAGGAGGGGAAATAACCATCCGGGTTCTTAAACCAGTTTCCATTCATTAGGAATGGCACTAGAACAATTCAAAAACCAAAATATGTTTAAACAACTTTAAATGGCATAGGGAATCAGCACACGTTTTAACCAATTAAGGCAAAGTGGAATTTCTAGCAAAAATCTAAGTTGTCTTAATGAGAGGAAAGGAAAATATTTGAATGGAGCAACAGTATAGCAGTTTACAAAGAATAGAAACTCTGCTTTCCTAAATCTTAGCTGAAGTAACTTGGTTCCCATAATTAGTCAAAGTTCCCAGAAAGTAAAACCCACAACAGCAAGATAAATTCCCAAAGATTCTTATTACCTGTCCAGAAATCATCTAGCAGCCCAGAAGTCTTCATCTTCTCTTCTCTGACCCCACACCATACTGCTAACTACTCCTACTCCTAACTGGCTTTAAAATGTTCTCTTTTTATATTCTAAAAATGTAATCGTGTACATGTTCTCCTCAGCCCAACTTTAGTAAATCATTAAGCCTTTACTTCATTTACAAAATGTGCTAATTAAAATGAAACCTTTTGCTTAATGTTTACTTTTAAATATTTCACCTCAGAATCTTGAGAGATCTCTTGCTTGTTTAAAATGCAAACAGCATTTACTGGAAATCAACTTAAATCCATCAGATAAACAAACATAAGGAGGCAAATACAAGAGTCATGTCTACTTGTTTACTTGTTAGGCTGATTAGTTTTTATGTTTGGGGCTTAAGGTTTCAAAGCCCATGGTTGTAGCAATGGTCCCATAAACCTTTGCAGCACCCATTTATACATTAGTTATACACATTTAATATATAAAATTTGGGTTATGTCCATAACAGTGTAAGCAATTCACAGTTGGAGTGAAATGTGGGGGCATTTTTGTGCTGTATCCTGCTCCAAAGCTTTGTTTGGTGTGGATGGAGTGTACCGGGGGTGGCGGGGTGGGGGGTGGGGGGAAGGGTAGTCAGCTTCATTTCCACATCATTGTGTAGACAAAGTAGCTTAACAGATTGGACTGCCAGTGCTGTCTTTGATCATTTTACTGTCAGATCAGTATCTGTGCACATGTGTGGATACCTGTTTGGACCTCCATGCATTACTGGTTGACAGAGCTATGATGGTGCCTCTGCCCAAAGAGTAAATAAAAATGTTATTGCAGTGGGTTTTCAAGGAATAATTAACACTTTCTTGGAGGGAGGAAATGGGGCTATGATGGAGTTACCTCAGATGCATGAGGCAGTTTGACCATAGTAGTACCATAGTGGTGCTATATTTTCCTGTGTGGACAGGACCAGAAGCGGAGGAGGAGGAGGAGAGTTGGCTTTTCTACCCCGCTTTTCTCACCCATTTAAGGGAACTCAAAGTGGCTGACAAATCTTTCTGTTCTCCCCAGAACAGAACACCCTGTGAGGTAGGTGGGGCTGTGAGAGCTCAGAAGAGAGTTGTGACTAGCCCAAGGTCACCCAGTTGGCTTCATGGAGAAGTGCGGAATCAAACCCAGTATTCCTAGATAAGAGTTCGGATCCCTAACCACTAGACCCAACTGGCTCACTACATATCATCTACTCTTTCTGAGCACCTTAGTGGAGAACTATGTAAGTGCTATACTGCCAAAATTGTGAAAGAATTATACTACAAGACTTAGGAGTCATGAAAATATATCATTTTCTAGCATTCATTTTTGTTTAATGTTATCCAGTCACCTTTTGTAATTCTTTCTTCCTACCAGAATTCTTCTTTCTTGCTTAACCTCTGTTTGTGCTATACAGTGCCTGACAAAAGTTCTGTCGCTTATCCATGTTGTTTAAACCAAAGCCTATAACCTGACTTAAAATTCATCCATTGGTTTTAGAAATGACTCATATGAAAGCTGAAACCCTCCCAAATGAGGTTTTTAAAAAGAAAATAAATTTGCTTCACTGCTGAAATATTGATCATTTAATGAACACAGAAAGGTCAAATTTTGGCTAGACAAAAGTTTTGTCGCCTTGTCATATAATGCACCTAATCCTAGTTTACAGCCTCACCTGTGCTCACTAATTGATCAGATAATTAGTGGGTGTGTATAAAAAGAACTCCAGCACTCCAGACCTTCACTTGAACTGCAACTTGACCTCTGACAACATGCCAAAAATCCACCCTGCGACCAAAGCCTTGATTATCAGGAGACTGAAGACCAGATCCTCTGCAGAGGTGGCTGGCACCTTTAATGTGTCTCAGCATCAAGTACAAAGAATTACAAAAAGATTTGAAGAGACTGGAGATGTTTTTGACAAGCCCAGGTCTGGCAGACCCCGCAAGACGACTGCTCAGGAGGAACGTTTGTTGGTTCGAAAATCAAAAGCCAGCCCTTCTTCCACTGCAGCAGAGCTCCAACAGGCCTGGTCACCTCAAGTCCCTGTGTCAACTAGAACATTTTGTCGGATTCTGTCTCAAAATGGCCTCCATGGTCGAATCAGTGCCCAGAAGCCAGCACTAAACAAAAGGCAATTAAAAAACCGTGTGGTATTTGCCAAGGCCCACAGCCTACTAAACAGATGGATGCTGGAAAAGTGGCAGAAGGTGGATTTCTCAGATGAATCTTCAGTTGAATTACACCACAGCTCCCGCAAATACTGCAGGAGACCTACTGGAGACCGTATGGATCCAAGATATACCCAGGAAACAGTTAAGTTTGGTGGTGGAAAGATCATGGTCTGGGGTTACATTCAGTATAGGGGTGTGCGAAACATTTGCAAGGTGGAAGGCAATATCAATAGCCTAAAATATCAAGACTTATTAGCTACCTCTTACATTCCCAATCATAAAAGGGGTCAAATTTTGCAGCAGGATGGTGCTCCATCTCATACATCCATCTCTACATCAAAGTTTCTCAAGGCAAAGAAGATCAAGGTGCTCCAGGACTGGCCAGCCCAGTCACCAGATATGAATATCATTGAGCATGTTTGGGGTAGGATGAAAGAGGAAGCTTGGAACACAAAACCAAAGAATCTTGATGAATTCTGGGAGGCATGTAAAACTGCATTCTTTACTATTCCTGATGACTTCATCAATAAATTGTATGAATCAATGCCGAAACGCATGGATGCAGTCCTTCAGGCTCATGGAAGTCACACAAAATATTAAATATGGCTCTAATAGCACCACAACTTCATTCACCAATGTTATGAAACATATCTTTGTATTTGAAGTGAATTATCTGTTTGATTTTCACATTAGTTTTTGTGGGCGACAAAACTTTTGTCTAGCCAAAATCTGACCTTTCTGTGTTCATTAAATGATCAATATTTCAGCAGTGAAGCAAATTTATTTTCTTTTTAAAAACCTCATTTGGGAGGGTTTCAGCTTTCATATGAGTCATTTTTAAAACCAATGGATGAATTTTAAGTCAGGTTATAGGCTTTGGTTTCAACAACATGGATAAGCAACAGAACTTTTGTCAGGCACTGTATTAAGTACTGTGCCTGGATTTCTGCATTCAGCAACATTATTTTTTGTTCATCTTTGTCCTTTGTGAAGTATTTTAGTTTTGTTTACCATCCTTTTCTTTGATTTTCATGTCATTTTTATAGTAGCTTCTTCTCCCCCCCACCAGTGGTGGTGGCAGTGATGATTTTTCCCACACTGATTTATCTTCCCATTATAACATTTTTTCTTGTTCCTCCCCATTTATCTGCAGTCGTCAGCCAGAGCGCACATCTTTCTACTGTGCTACTTTTTTCACTAGATAGCTTTTATGCTCTAACTTGCTGATTTACAGTCCTTTGGGGAGGGAAGTTGTATAGCAGTCTCTTTTTTGATATCACCAAAAGTTTTGTGATAGTTGGGGGCAGACGAATTTGTCCAATTTCATTCCCTACAAGTTTCTCATATTAGCAGTTTTATTCATCTACATAAGACTCCAATATTTTCTTTCTCAAAAATGAGTCCCAGTGCATCCGGTGTTGCCCCATTTTTAACATCTTTTTCTTCCTGTTTGTATTTTTTGTACACTTTTATTTAATGATCACAGTTTTTCAATCAATTCCACATCAATGTAATTTGCAGTAAACACATGTTCATTATAGCCATAGATGATTCCCCCTAAAACAGATTTCTAACAGACAATTATATTACAAAATTTAGGGAAACTGTGGGTTTCAAAAGATACTTGCGTTTTGATTTCTGCACTGGTCTGAGAAAGAACAGATTTTATGAACTCGTAAGTGAAATAAATTAATTCCCTTCGCTAATGCACGTCAGTGTTTGTGTCCAGTGTTTGTTAAAAGTTCTGGTCACCCCAGTTTAAAAAAGACACTGACAAGCTGGAACAGGTTCAAAGGAGAGCTACCAAGATGGTGAACGGTCTGCAAACCATGTCCTATGAGGAACGGCTTAAGGAACTAGGAATGTTTAGTCTACCAAAAAGAAGACTGAGAGGAGACATGATAGCTGCCTACAAATACCTCAAGGGTTGTCACAAGGCAGAGGGATCAGCCCTGTTCTCACTCTCTCAAGGAAGGACTAGAAACAATGGGGTGAAACTGCAGGGGAAAAGATTTAGTTTAGATGTTAGGAAAAAATTTCTAACAGTAAGAGTGATCAACCAGTGGAACAGGCTGCCACGGGAGGTGGTTGGTTCCCTTTCGATTGAGGTCTTCAAGCAGAGACTGGACAGCCATCTGTCTGAGATGGTTTAGGAGATCCTGCCTTGAGCAGGGGGTTGGACTCGATGACCCAGGAGGTCCCCTCCAACTCTACCATTCTATGATTCTAAAAGAGTATGATCATTCACTCCAGTTTCTTTTCTCTATTATACAACACCAGGACGAGGGGGTACACCCTGAAGGTGATGGGTAGGAGAGCCAGATCAGACAAGGGGAAGTATTTCTTTACCCAGAGAGCCACTGGTTTATGGAATTTGCTGCCAGAAGAGGTGATAGCAACCAGCTTAGATGGCTTTAAGGAAGGGTTAGACAAATTTATTAGAATGGATGCTTAAATACATCTTTCAGGCTGTGGGGACAAGCAGGACACCTCTAAGGCCATTTGCTGGGATTCAAAGCAGGAGAAGGTTTGTCCTTGTCTCTGCTTGAGATGACCATGGGCAATTGATGGGTCACTGTGTAAGACAGGATGCTAGACTAGATGGCCTGTCCAGCAGGGCTTCTCTTAAATTCTTATGTCCACTTAATGAAAGACAGCTTTCTTTTTTTAAGTATTCCATGACATTTGTTGAAATTGGATCCTAATAATCAGTTTCATTCAATATTAATTTACATTGAGAGAATGCAACATTTTGTTTTGCAATGAGTCAAACCGTGGCTGAAGGAGATCCAAGGAAGGCTTATAACAGAAATGTCACACTCTACAGCATGTTTGCCCTCTCAGGCTCCTGAGGCTGTGTCCACACCTTTTAATCTGGTCCCAGTCCACTTTAAAAGTGAAAAAAAAACATTAGCAAAGTGACTAGTCATTTCTTTCCCACTTTTACCTAACCCAAAGGTGGATTTTCTGAGACAGAAAATGCTGAAAGAAAAAAGCTTCACACTTTGCTGATGTCTTCTCTCAGCCTGAATGTAGACTGAAGCTGGATGAAAACTTAGGTGTGAACATACCTGCTCCTATCATATTTAATATGGGAACAGTCATGATTGTCTAACAGTCATGATTGTCTAACAGATGTCATATGACACATCAATAAATGATGGGGAGGAGAGTCAGGCACCAACCACCAACTAACCTGAATAAGGCATCTCTTCCAAACAATCCATTCTTTACTTAAGGCACCCCAGAATTTTATCCACAAACACAGTTCAAACAGCTGGCAAAGCAGACACCTGAAAAAGAGCAAATTCACAGGGTCATCATGGCTGATTGCATCACTCTCAGCTGACCATCATTTTTAAATTATCATTTTTTGGTATAATCGGTTACTTGCTTTTGACCTTTCCTCTCCACTTTTAGATCTGTTTCATTGCCTTTGATTAATGACTTGTTGACTGTTCATAAGTCCCACCTTTCTTCTTTTCTTAAAAATGATTTTCCTCTCTCCCCTGCTTGAGATATTAAAACCTCCTCCTCCTCCTCTTGAGCTGCTTCTTGACACCAGATAGTTACATTGGCTATATGTTTGTGTCCTTAGGCTTTCCTCCTGCTATAGTTCACAGTCAGTTCCAGCTTGGGTGAAGTGAAAGCAGGAGCTTTTCTCAGAGCACACGGCGAGAGATAGAAACAGGAAGTTTTTCTCAGAGCACACGGCGTGAGATAGAAACAGGAAGTTTTTCTTAGAGCACACGGCGTGAGGTAGAAGCTTTCTCAGACCAATCAGAGCAGCGGACCAATAGGAATTAGCCACACCCTCAGGGAGGAGGAGTTACTCTGCTCAGCAGGGCTTAAATAGAAACGGCCCAAGCGCCTAACGGTGCGCGAAATTAAAAAAACAACAAAAAACACAAAAAACACAAAAACACAAAAAACACAAAAAACATAAAAAAAAGGTACAGTGGGATAAAAAAAAATTCATTCATACCTTAGCATCACATCTTTAAAATCCTTACCCTAAAAGCAATATGGAAGGTGAGAACACCTGTATTGTCACGTGCAATGTATGCGGCATGTTTATGACCCTACCACAACAGATGCCACATTTTACCTGCCACAAATGCAAGCTTGTGGCTCTCCTGGAGGAAAGGGTTAAAAGTCTAGAAGAGAGAGTCAAGACACTGAAGCAGATTAGAGAAGAAGAGAACTTCCTCGACAGCATGGAGGAAACACTTCAAAATGAAGGGATAGAAGAACATCGTTCTGTAGTTGCAGAAACTGAGTTATGGAAGCATGTGACCCAAAGGAGCAGGAAGAACAGGAGACATTTGGCACCCCTGCAATTAAACAACCAGTTCCAGATACTCAGTCAGGAGAACAACACATCTGAAGAGTCGACGACAATGTCCACAAATATTACTCCAATAGGCACTGAGAAACCTCTGGAATGGAGAGGAAGAAATGGTACTGCAAAGAAAAAGAGGAGAGTAGTGGTCATGGGAGATTCACTTTTAAGAGGAACAGAGGCAACTATCTGCAGACCTGAAAGAAACTCACGAGAGGTGTGCTGTCTCCCAGGGGCCCGAATCAAAGATGTAACTGATAGCATATCGAGGCTATTCAGTCCTACAGACTACTACCCATTATTACTCATACATGTAGGAACAAATGATACGGCAAAAAAGCACTTTGAAAACATCTACAGAGACTTTGAAGACCTTGGCAGAAAAGTAAAGGAACTGGGAGCACAAGTAGTCTTTTCATCTATCCTTCCGGTGGATGGTCACGATAAAAGTAGAAGGGATAGGATTCTTGAGGTGAACAAGTGGCTACGTCGGTGGTGCCGGCAGCAAGGATTTGGATTTCTGAACCATGGAGAAAACTACCTATATGACGGACTCCTTGCAAGAGATGGGTTGCACCTTACAGGGACAGGAAAGAATGTATTCGGGAAGTGCCTTGCTTCGGTTATTAGGAGAGCTTTAAACTAAAACAAAAGGGGAAGGGTAACAAAAAGTCAAGCAAAAATACTCAGTCAATCAAACCAGGCGATATTCTTACTCCCAGAAATAGTACCAATGAATTTTGTAAGGAAAACAGAGGAGGCAAGCTCGCAATAGATATCAATTACAAACTAAAATGCCTCAACACCAATGCCCAAAGCATGAGAAATAAAAAAGGGGAGCTGGAGATCCTGACCCAGGTAGATAAATATGATGTCATAGGTATTACGGAAACCTGGTGGGATAACACACATGAATGGAACACAAACATTGAAGGCTACAACTTGTTTCTGCGAAACAGACTTAACAAAAGAGGAGGGGGTGTTGCGCTGTATGTTAAAAAAGAAATTGTCTCCTCAGAGGTTCAAGTTTCAGAGAGTGGAAGCTCAGTAGAATCGGTATGGGTAAGAATTCAAGGAGAGAGCAACAGAAAGGATACCATTGTAGGAGTCTATTACAGGCCCCCTGGACAAACAGAAGATATGGATGACCTCTTCCTAGACCAGATGGCTAAACTTTCACAAAAGCATGACATAGTAGAATCATAGAATCATAGAATCATAGAATGGTAGAGTTGGAGGGGACCTCCTGGGTCATCGAGTCCAACCCCCTGCTCAAGGCAGGATCTCCTAAACCATCTCAGACAGATGGCCGTCCAGTCTCTGCTTGCAGACCTCCAACGAAGGGGAACCAACCACCACCCGTGGCAGCCTGTTCCACTGGTTGATCACTCTTACTGTTAGAAATTTTTTCCTAACATCTAAACTAAAACTTTTCCCCTGCAGTTTCACCCCATTGTTTCTAGTCCTTCCTTGAGAGAGTGAGAACAGGGCTGATCCCTCTGCCTTGTGACAACCCTTGAGGTATTTGTAGACAGCTATCATGTCTCCTCTCAGTCTTCTTTTTGTTAGACTAAACATTCCTAGTTCCTTAAGCCGTTCTTCATAGGACATGGTTTGCAGACCGTTCACCATCTTGGTAGCTCTCCTTTGAACCTGCTCCAGCTTGTCAGTGTCTGTTTTAAACTGGGGTGACCAGAACTGGACACAGTACTCCAGATGAGGTCTGACCAAGGTGGAGTAGAGGGGGATAATAACTTCACGTGATCTGGACTCTATGCTTCTCCTAATACACCCCAGGATTGCGTTTGCCTTTTTTGCAGCTGCCTCGCACTGTTGACTCATGTTCAGTTGATGATCTACCAGGACACCCAAGTCTTTTTCACATGTGCTGCTGCTCAGCCGAATTCCTCCCATTGTATATGTGCTTTTTTCATTTTTCTTGCCCAGGTGCAGAACCTTGCATTTTTCTTTGTTAAATACCATTTTATTAGTTGCAGCCCATTGTTCGAGTTTCTCTAAATCTTTTTGAATCCTCTCTCTCTCTTCTCTGGTGTTTGCAATCCCCCCTAGCTTTGTGTCATCAGCAAATTTGATCAGTTTCCCTTCAACTCCCTTGTCCAGATCGTTTATAAAAACATTAAACAAAACTGGGCCCAGGACAGAACCTTGTGGTACTCCACTTGACACTTCCTTCCATTTGGATGTGCAGCCATTTAAAGCCACTCTTTGAGTACGATTACTAAGCCAGTTTTGAACCAACCTTATAGTTGCCTTGTCAAACCCATATTTGATCAATTTTTCAATGAGGATCGCATGAGATACTTTGTCAAATGCTTTGCTGAAATCAAGAAATACTATGTCTACTGCATTTCCTTGATCAACCCATTCAGTGATTTTGTCATAAAATGAAATCAAGTTAGTCTGACATGACTTGTTTGATACAAACCCATGTTGACTACTGTTAATTATTGAATTCCTATCCAAATGCTGACATATGTGTTGTTTAATAATTTGTTCGAGAATCTTTCCTGGTATTGAAGTCAGGCTAACAGGCCTGTAGTTCCCTGGGTCTACCTTCTTCCCTTTTTTGAAGATAGGAACAACGTTTGCCCTTCTCCAATCGTCTGGGACTTCTCCTGTTCTCCATGACTTCTCAAAGATTACAGCAAGTGGTTCAGCAATTACCTCTGCTAATTCCTTCAGTACCCTAGGATGTAATCCATCTGGACCCGGGGACTTAAATTCGTTTAAGTTAGCTAACCGTTCCCTTACTCTCTCAGTGTTGATTTTGTGTCTTGATTCTCCTAGTCCTTCATCAGTACAGTGAAGGACTGTTGCATGTACATTATCCCTCTTGGAAAAAACAGATGCAAAATAGGAGTTCAGAATCTCTGCCTTCTCAAGATCACTTTCGATCACTTCTCCATTCTCTCCCTGCAGACTTCCCAAAACCTCTTTGACTTTTCTTTTGCTGTTGACATATCCCCAAAACCCCTTTTTATTGTTTTTAGTCTCTCTTGCAAGCCTCAGTTCATTTTTAGCTTTAGCTTTTCTGATACTTGCCGTGCAGATTGTACTGATTTCATTATATTCCTCCTTAGATATGTATCCCTTCTTCCATTTCTTAAACATTTCTTTTTTCTTTTTTATCAAGTTTTTAAGTTCTAGGTTTATCCACCCTGGTCTCTTTAGATGTTTTCCATTCTTCCTTCTTTGAGGAATTGTTAATGATTGCACTTCTAATATTGCATTTCTCAAAATATCCCATCCTTCTTGGACATTTCTATCCTTTAGTACATTTAACCATTTGATCCCTCCTAACCTCCTCCGGAGTCCATCAAAATCCGCCCTTCTGAAGTCCAACTTTGAAGTCTGAGTCCTCTCATGCTTTCCTTCCCTTATTATCCAGAATTCAAGGATAACATGATCGCTGCCTCCTAATGCCCCAGAAACTCTGATATCCTCCACCATTTCCTCTCTGTTGGTAAGAATTAGATCAAGGATAGCCAATCCTCTTGTTTCCTCCACCACCTTTTGGTACATGAAATTGTCAGCGAGAGAGGATAAGAACTTATTAGACTTGTGACTAACTTGTCAGACTAACTTGATTTCATTTTATGACAAAATCACTTAATGGGTTGATCAAGGAAATGCAGTAGACATAGTATTTCTTGATTTCAGCAAAGCATTTGACAAAGTATCTCATGCGATCCTCATTGAAAAATTGATCAAATATGGGTTTGACAAGGCAACTATAAGGTGGGTTCAAAACTGGCTTAGTAATCGTACTCAAAGAGTGGCTTTAAATGGCTGCACATCCAAATGGAAGGAAGTGTCAAGTGGAGTACCACAAGGTTCTGTCCTGGGCCCAGTTATGTTTAATGTTTTTATAAACGATCTGGACGAGGGAGTTGAAGGGAAACTGATCAAATTTGCTGATGACGCAAAGCTAGGGGGGATTGCAAACACCAGAGAAGAGAGAGAGAGGATTCAAAAAGATTTAGAGAAACTCGAACAATGGGCTGCAACTAATAAAATGGTATTTAACAAAGAAAAATGCAAGGTTCTGCACCTGGGCAAGAAAAATGAAAAAAGCACATATACAATGGGAGGAATTCGGCTGAGCAGCAGCACATGTGAAAAAGACTTGGGTGTCCTGGTAGATCATCAACTGAACATGAGTCAACAGTGCGAGGCAGCTGCAAAAAAGGCAAACGCAATCCTGGGGTGTATTAGGAGAAGCATAGAGTCCAGATCACGTGAAGTTATTATCCCCCTCTACTCTACCTTGGTCAGACCTCATCTGGAGTACTGTGTCCAGTTCTGGTCACCCCAGTTTAAAAAAGACACTGACAAGCTGGAGCAGGTTCAAAGGAGAGCTACCAAGATGGTGAACGGTCTGCAAACCATGTCCTATGAGGAACGGCTTAAGGAACTAGGAATGTTTAGTCTATCAAAAAGAAGACTGAGAGGAGACATGATAGCTGTCTACAAATACCTCAAGGGTTGTCACAAGGCAGAGGGATCAGCCCTGTTCTCACTCTCTCAAGGAAGGACTAGAAACAATGGGGTGAAACTGCAGGGGAAAAGATTTAGTTTAGATGTTAGGAAAAAATTTCTAACAGTAAGAGTGATCAACCAGTGGAACAGGCTGCCACGGGAGGTGGTTGGTTCCCCTTCGATGGAGGTCTTCAAGCAGAGACTGGACGGCCATCTGTCTGAGATGGTTTAGGAGATCCTGCCTTGAGCAGGGGGTTGGACTCGATGACCCAGGAGGTCCCCTCCAACTCTACCATTCTATGATTCTATGATTCTATGATAAGGCGGCTTTGGTAGTAGCACATACCATCCCCTAATACTGTAAAGGAGGTCTTGTAATCCTTCCTTGAAGAAAAGACATTTTCTCAGATCCCTAGAATCAATTTAGATCATAATGTGAAAAGGGCACTTTTGCACTCTGAACCAATCCACAAATAGGTCTAGAAGGCTCTCTCTTCTACATGATGGTGTTTTATAAGGGAGGCAAACACCCCGGTAGTATGTACCACCCTTGGTGGATGGTGGGGAACCAAAATGGTGGCCTAGTCCAGAAAATCAGTAACTTGCATTAGACCTCTATGTTCTGGTTTAGTGGGAGATACATTTCAGTGGTGCATTGAAGGACTCTGTTGAATTGGGTCACCTGGGGGGTTCTCGGACAGTTGGGCTAGATCAGGAGGTGAGTTACTCTAGCTGATTTAATCTCACTGGAGTGGTCCACCATAGACAAATGAAGAAATCCCCCAACTAGGGATATGCACATCCCCCGTATTCACTTTGCATAAAAGTGAATGAGACAGAATTTTGCATTTGTGTGAATGGGGTCCCTTTAACTGTACCAGGCTTCAAATTCGCTTTGAATTCGCTTTGAATCCCTGCTGACACCAGCTGTGCCTTGGAATCCATTCCAAATCCGTTCTGAATCCATTAAAAATCCATTCCCAATCTGAAACTTCAAACGAAGGCATAAAATCTTTTACTTCTCATGCGAAGGTCAGTCAGTATAGCCTATATTTTATTTATTTTTGAACCTTTGAAATTTGTACAGATTGAGAAAGTGATGAACATTCTTCACCCATTTCAAGCCCCAACTGTGTGTGACTGAAATATCCTCTAGACAAGCTCAGGGATTCTTTCTTTTCTGTTCTTGAATGTAGCCTATTTTTTCACTGCTATACTTCATTTATTGTTTAGCTTTTTAGGGGGCATTACAAGGAAAAAGAAACCTGACTACTAGAGCGGGCTGCATAATTTCCACAGAAGAACATTCTTTTCAGGTACCCAATTACTTTAAAACTCATGAAATAATAATTATGTAGCAATATTTATGGTTATTAAAAGGACTGAAAGAGTAGGGCCTTATAATTTCCATGAATATGTTTACATGTTTGTTTAAACATAAGAAAATTGCATTTCATTATTTGGAACTTGGTGTTGTGGACACGGTTAATTAATTACTTATATATTATGGTGACTTTGCTAGGGAATTTATTGGCCATCCCAAAAATTAAGGAGGAGTTATAGAATGGTTAGATATTTATCATCATGAGGATGATGGATGAAATCCTTCAACTACTATTAATGGGATTTTAAAAATTTACAGAGAGGGAATTCAAACTTTAGATAAACTGTTGTTCATACAAAAATGGAATAGGTATCTGGTATTACGTTAACAGCCATCTTGAAAATACATGAGCTGATGGTCTTGAGTTACATGCATGGTTTACATATAAATGGCATAATTTGCATGACTTCAGACAACGTGTTTCCAATTGGTAGGTTGTCCCTTCTCCAATGTTCATACTCTTTGTGGGGGAAGATTAGAAACAGCTGTTTTTAAGAAGTTTTGGACAGAAATGTTATGCTTGGAGAAAATAATTGCACTTGATATTCAGGAAACGTCAAGGTTAGTACATCAAGTGTGTGTCTCTGGAACAAAACACAGGTTAATGCATCTTGCACCAGATTTGTATCATGCAGTAGGTGGACAGAGGAAATTTCACATACTAATGTTTTCTGTTATTATTATTAGCCAATTGGACAATCTGTTGTTAGTTTCCAATTTTGTGTTTGTAATTCAGCATACTACAGCAACCCTTGGTCATAATTAACAGGGTGATGAGTATATTTGATAAGCTTGATGTCCGTAACTTGGCTGCCATCCTAACAAAACACTGCTGGAACCTTTCTGATGTATTTGACAATGACTCCCATGTCCTAGTATTCATTCCCACCCCCATACTGATAGGAATTGATTTGCTATAGTTAACAAATCAGTTGCCACACACAAGAAATAGGTCATCTGGTTGACAGCATGCCAACAGGTAAAGATGTATCAAGCTGTGTTTCTAGATGAAACATAAGCTGTCAAATTTCTGCCTCCTAGACAGCTATTAAGGGCACAAGGTCTTGTTCCTCATACCAATAATAGCACAAACCAGTTGTAAAGAAAGGGAAGATAAATAGGCAGCTATGATCCACTGGAACAGGAGAGGTAGAATTTATTAGCAAACAAAAATCAGTAGAATCTCAATATTGAAAAAAGATTGAAAACATTTTAAAATATTTTGGGGATTTCTGACTACAAACAGATAAGCATTTTGCAAATATCATTCCTAATTGTGGTTGGAATAAGTCATTGACGTACCAGTACTTAGCAATAATAGAACTGAGGGAAAGCAGTTGAAAAATGTCACCAGGTACAAAGCCCCTGTCTTCTCTGGCTGGACTTGGTTAATGAGCCTCCTCGGCTCCAGTTTTGCCAGGTCAGGACACGTTTGGCATCCTTTGCACCTATGCATGGAGGCAGACATCAGCCTCTGTGCACATGTACGGTTGTGTTGTAACTCCCTGCAGCCTGTTTCTATGTGTTATGGTGAGGCAACTAGGCTTTGTCAATGTGCAAGGTAATGGTCTTGGAGTTGTTTCTTGCACACTTTGGTTCAGACACCTTTGACAGATCTCTAGGTTACTGTCACCTTCCTGCAGATATTTGGTAGAGAGTAAGTGGAGGCTGGGCACATTAGGGGCCCATCAAAGGCACCTGGGTTGTGACTTGGAGATGCAGTCAAATGCCTTCCAGTTGAAATCAGGGATCCATAGCAAAGAAAGGAAACAATTGTGCAAACAGCCATTGGTGTCCTGGTGCAGTTGCAAAGGAACTGGGGAGAGATATCTTAATACCTTAGGCATTGATAGAAAGCAGCACTATTGGGAACAGCACACATTCTGCACTGATATCTCTGAATATTCTAGTTCCTTGGGAGGGATCCCATTGCCAGAGTACCAGACAAGACCTCCTTTAGACCAATCCATCTTGTAGAAGGGAGGCTCCTAGTGTGCTTGTCAATCTGGAATATTGGACAGTGTGGAATCACCAAGAGTCAGACTTGGGCAAGTTCTGCACAATGAGTTGTGTAGCAAGTTCTGCAGTGATATTTGATTCCCCACACTGACAAATGCTACAATGGCAACATGCTGCCTGCGTGCCTGCTTCTGCACCCAGCAGCAAACGCATCACAGTTGGGGAGCTTTCATTCCCCAACTATGATGTTTCCCTTCAGTTCTGGTTTGCTGAACATAAATTAGTCATTCTCTTGTATTCAGCAAAACAGAGGGCACTTTACTAGAAAGTCTGCATGGCAGTGTATGGAATGAATGAAAATGAGAGGAAGCGCTGTGAAAACTCTTTCTGTCACTCTGCCATTATAGTCTTCTAGGGAGTACCTAAGGTAGAGTTGGTGCTCAAAGGCTGCAGGAACAGCCATACCCTGTGCCCTAGAAACACCTTTATGGTGCAAATTGGTGAAGAGATGTGCATCAGGCCAATCTCATGGCACCACGATGGCCCCATGAGGACCATGCCTTGGATAGACGGTGGTGTCCATAGTGAAGTGTTTTTAAAATATCTTATCATCCTCATGAAAATCCTCATGAAATAGCTATCAAGCAGCTATTTGTTTTAGATTGGAGTCCACATTGGCATAGCAGAGGAAGGGGAAAGAAAAGTCATAAGTATCAATGCGGAAGCATTGGCCACCAAGAAACGGATTTAAGAAAATCCATTTCCCAGCGATCTGTCCTCCCAAGGATCCATCCGAAATAGGGACGGATCCAAGGAGGCCTGCCCGCATCTGCACACACACGGGGAGGACGGATTACGCCAGCTGGATCCTCTGGGTGCTGTGCGGAGCACGCAGCACCCATTGCCAGAGGCATCTGGCCTCCCGCGCTGCTGACGCTGCCTCCGGAGCTGCGGGACTAGAGCATGCAGCTGCCAGTCACCACGCGGTTCCGGCGGTGCATGGTATGTGGGGGAGGGGCTTCAGAGGCAGACCGGCCTCCTTCCACCCTTCCCAAGATGGCAGCCACCGGCACATCCGGCCCCTCGCCTCTCTGTGTGCGGAAGCGTCCTGCTTCCGGACGGATTGAGGCGAGGGGCCAGATGGAAGAACTAATTTTTGAGATCTTCCAGGAGGCTGGATCTTTCGGCGGCGAGACCCCATTAAGAATGAGTCTCACACACTGGAGTGTGGAAGCGGCTGCCGTGAAAGGTTCCGGATCCGGCCTCCAATGCAGAAGGTAAATTCCTAAGTGACTTAAATGTGTCTTCTATGTGTCTCTAAATGGGTTTCCGCGGCCAATGCAGAAACATCCATTCTCTTATCATTATTTATTTTAAATACATTCCTTTAAAATAGAGGACATTGAAAGGGAAAGGAAGAACTAGTAGACCAGAGCTATTTTTAATTATCAATTAATAGAACAGGGCCAAAAATGACATGTTTAATTTTGCTCATAAAGATATTTGGACTTGTCGCATCCACAATATCTATCAAATAATAAAACAATATTATCTGCTAAAGAAACCTATTCATATACTGTATTCAGGCAAACCCCCTTAAAATGAAAAGAAAGGAAAAGAACTTACACACAGAATGTTATCTGATGGGAAAAAATATACAGTATAGGCAAAATGAAGATTTTCATTAAAATTGATAGGAGCCAACCCATATTTATTTCAGCTATATTTTAGTTAGAAAGCAACTACTGTGGGTTTTGCATACAGTTTTCAAGGCTGAGAATGTTCTATACCAAAGGGAATGCTTTTATTGCAGAAGCATGCTTTAAAAGAAAAAGAACTGAAAAAGATACTAAATGTGGTGCTTTCATACAATTCCCTGAAAAGGCTGCCTTTGGATGCCATTTGGGGACAGTTTGACAAAAAAGATCTATTGCATTTATCTGTTGCAGTTGGATGGTAAGCGACCATACAGGGAATGAAGGCAAAACACTCATTCTTTTTTCCAGAACAGGAAATGGCTGTAATAGGAATACAGATGACAAATGAGGGGATGGGAATCTGCCTCCATCTGTCCCCTCCCCCCACAAGGGTTGGCCATGTTAAAGTTGGGGTCTTTAAGCAGCACAGGGTTCCCCCACCCCCTGCATCACAACACAGGGAGGCCAGATTGGGCAGCCGGATCCTCTGGGTGCTGTGTGGAGGCTGCAGCACCCATTCCAAAGAGCATCTGGCTTATTCGGATTATTCGGCGGCAAGACCTAATTAAGAAGTGCCCTCTGCGAAGAGTCCCAGATCCAGCCTCTAATGTGGAAGGTAAGTCTTAATGTGTGTCTAATGTGTATTGTATGTGTCTTTAAATGTGTTCTTAGTGCCTGTGTGGAAACACCCCTAGTCTCATTTCAAGCTTAATATGGAAACTGTGTTTCCAGTTTCACTGATATTATCCAAGCGTCTCAGTGTCTCCACATTCAGTAGATATTCTTTTTATAAGTCATTGGGAGTATCTTCCATATCTAGAGGTATTTCAATCAGGGTTTTGCAACTGATATGCTTCAGGTGTTTAGATCTACAATTTTGACCCACATAACTAAGTATATCCAGGTGTGAAACATTTTAAGGTAGACTAAGACTTAAAGGATTTGTATGACTATAGTTTCCTAATTCCAGGACAGAGTCTAAAATAAAATATATTTGGGGTGTTTTTGCACTCAGCTTCCTGACTGTTGGATGGGAAAAGTGTGTGGCAGACTAATGTGTACTAGTGTTCATACTTGGGAATGCTAGTACATCTTACACCAGTGATGGTGAACCTATGACATGCGTGTCACAGGTGACACACCAAGCCCTTTTGGGTGACAAAATTCCTGGACATGTTGTCACTGTTTGATATCTTGTAGGATGCAAGCCACTTCTGGCTTACAGCCTATAAGATACCAGGAGCCCAGAGGCACTGTCTGTGCCCAGCATAGGAGTTGCATCACCATGCCACCGGGTCATGCACAGTACGTCTGTGCTGCCAGCAGCTAGAGAACTGAAGACCTGTGTGCAGCAGCAATGGCTTTACTCACAATTTTTCCCTCTTCATACTTTTGTAAGACCTTATTATCAGTGTTAAACAATACTAAAATCAATAAAAGAATCCAACTGACAGATGAAGGTAATAGCACTTGCTTGGCCATGAAGAGTATGAAATACCAACCTTCAATTGAAGATTTAGCAAATGACATTCAGAAAAAAAAGTCACTAATATAATTATTCATTTTTGCTTTCAATAAATACATATATCAAAAATATATCTCTTTTTTTACTAGAGCAACAAATATCACACAATTATGGATATTTCTAGGTGTGACATGGCATCTGAGTTAAGCTTGGTGTGTTTTTTTCCCGCAAAATTTGACACACCGAGCTCAAAAAGTTTGTCATCACATGACCAGAGGCTTAACTGTGTCCGAGTGCATGTCCAGTTGCCAGCGGAACACCATCATCTTGTTCCCATAGCCTAGCACGACTGATGTGAGGGTAGCTTGCCCTCTCACATTCTTGACCAGGTGTTTCCCTAGCAACTGGGATCTTTCTTTAGACTTCTGTTTCTGCTTCTAGGCCTGACCTTGGACTTGAGTGATAAGATTCCTTAGTATTTAGATAGTAGTACAGTATAAGCTAATGTCTTTGATCTTCAACAAAATAAAGGAACATTTCTCTGCTATACTTCTGTGTGATTTCTATGGGTGGGTAAATCCGGGCAGAATAATCCAAGACCACCAGCTGGAATGATGAAGAAGACCCATGGACCCCGCATGAAACATCTTTCCATGTTTGAAAGAACCATGGTCAAGATTGCACAAGCTTTAAGTGGGCATATCCACTGCTCTTGCCTTTGGTTATGTGGATTTTCATTCATATTGTTCAAATTGTCCTTAAATGACAGCTTAATTAAGATACAGCAAGTTTGAACTTGCCTGATCAAAATGATCTTTCCATAAACCCCATGACAAGAGCAGTGATTAGAGAACACAAAATGGCTTCAGAATTGTATTTTAAGAGTAGATTCACTGGGAAGAAGAGGGGGGAAATTAACAAAATAAATGTGTTTCGAAGAATGCCTTAGTTACTACCTGTCAATTTTATTTCTTAGTTGGTATTTTTATAATAGTTTTAGAAGCCAGTCATTTCAGTATAGATCTTCATTTTGTTAGTATAAAGCAGCTATGCTGGAATGAGACTGGAAAACATAATTGCAACAGCTTGTTCATCATTGTTTTTATGGGCTTTGAGTGATATGTTTAAAATGGGCTTGTTTGAGTAACAAATTGAATGTTTTTACCCATTTAATTCTGTAATTCTTGAACTGCATGGTAAATACAAAGCAGTTTGTTCTTCAGGGAGAATTTGAGGAGGTTTTATTCTGTAGAGATAGTTAAACCAGTGCCAGAATAACCCTTTTATATTATGAAAGAATGAAAGAAACAAGAGAAAGGTCTGTACAGGAAAGGCAGTGAAGTCCAAAAAAGTCCTTTAAGGGTGTGACTCCATGGTCTCTTTTTGCTTCTCTGTTGCATCAGATTTTAAAACTGCGGGTTGTAATTCGAAATAAAGTGTTCCCATGTGGTTTGAGGCAATGCGGATTTAAAACGTACTTTCCTATCCCCATGCAAACCACTTTTTGTGAGCCTGCATCTTTTTCTCCCCCCCCTCCTGCCCGCTGCAGCGATGACAGGCAAAAACCTCAATTGAACCTCCACAACACAACACTGATTATCCCTTTACTTGGCTGCAAAGAGTTAAAAGCAGTTAGAAGCATAACTGAAAGCAGCTTACTCCCTGCAGCTGCCTGTGTGCAGAAGCTGTCCAATGAACTCTCTTTCTTTCACACTAGTGGGAGGGGGAGAGAAATTCTGTGCTTGCTAATTATCTTAACAACAGAGGGGGAAACATCTATTTTCACACACACACTTTTCCCTGACAGCAAGCACAGAAACTCCATTTGTGCGCTAAAACAGAGTGGAGGGAGGCTGGATGTGACAGCTGGCTGGCTGACAGGTTGCAGAGAGCCACCGCTTTTAGTTATACTTGTAACTATGTTACAAGTATTGGTTATGCTTTTAACTCTTGGCAGCCAAGGAAAGGAATGTTTTCACACACACATGTAAAGAATGAGAAAGATTAATGTAGCCAGAAAGACACTTTAAAGAAATCTGTGTGCGTCTCCCTGCTCCCAGGATAATCTGCAGTTTCCCCCAACGTCGGATGCAGTACTGTTTGAAAGGTTTTCTGCCGCAGGTTTTCCTCCTTTGCACCTGATGTAGCCCAGAGTAAAGCTGTGCATGGAGATGCTCTGAGGCAGAACAAGCTTAAATTCAGAGTATTTTTGGCATGGAGACACGCCCTAAGTCACTGAATGAACTAGAGCCACTATTACACTTTACTATTTTAATCTGCATCAGGAAGGCAGCTGAATCCAAGCCATTTTCAGCTTGGAACGGCTTGGCCACACCTTCCTACAGCTGTCACTGGTACTCTTCAGCTGGTGAGAGGGTGGGGAAAATGCACTACTTGAGGGGGAGGCATTCTGGGAGGATAAGGGGGGTGAGATGACAGGTGGAGGTGGAAGGAGAGAGATCAGGGCAGGGCAGTGGTGACAGGACAGAAGACAGCCAGGGCAAGAGGGAGGGGGTATGGAGATGGAGATCGTGGGCAACAGGACAGAGAAAGAAGTCACAGCAAGGGGAGGGGGAGCATCAAGAATTGAAGCAGAGGCTTGGAAGGTATCATTTTCTGGGCAACAGCAGGAGCAAAGCCAGTGCCCCCCCTGGAAAGGGATTACAAGCTTAATGCTGTGTTGGCCCAAATAAAGGAAAACCAT
Organism: Aspidoscelis tigris stejnegeri; assembly: GCA_023333525.1. NCBI lineage: Eukaryota > Metazoa > Chordata > Lepidosauria > Squamata > Teiidae > Aspidoscelis > Aspidoscelis tigris. Next base: position 95,608,662 of record JALMGA010000002.1, read on the forward strand.
AATAGAGGGAGGAAAATCCAGAAAAAAAACTGGTGTAGCTTTTAAAGGTGTAACCAATGGGTCTGGAATTTGGGTTGAAGCAGGATTAAAGTAAAGGTGTAACTGTGGCCTAAGTAACATCAGTCATACCAGTTTGAGCCCATTTGGTCTAGTGATTAGGGAGCCGGACTCCTACCTCGGAATACCGGGCTTGATTCTGCCCTCCCCCGTGAGGCCACCTGGGTGACCTTGGGCTAGTCACAGCTCTCTTCTGAGCTCTCACAGCCCCACATACCTCACAGGGTGTCTGTTGTGGGGGGAAGGATAGAAAGCTCTGCCAGCCGCTTTCAGTCCCCTTAAATGGGTGAGGAAAGTGGGGTAGAAAAGGTACTCTTCTTCTTCTTCTTAAGATCATATTGAAACTATTTTGGCAGCTGGCTCAGTTCTTCTACTCCAGCTTTTCCATAGTCCTTCTAAAATATTCCTGACAGCCATTTGGGCAGATTTTGAACCGGCCACATTTGCTTTGCCATCTTCAAGGGCTGCTGTCCCAGAGCAGATGTATATCTGTGCTCTCTGTGAAGGGTGTCAGGTCTCCCTCCCTGCTGTTGCAGTACAAAAAAAGAGAAAAGCTTAACATTGCCTTGCCCTGGCATGAGTACTTTGCTGCATACATTTAGGGAACCCTTTGCACAAAAGAGCATCAAAATATATATATAATTTCTTCTGCTTGCAGTCTGAAGGAGCACAATTCTGTTTCATCATGCATTCAATTTCTCTTTTGCCTCTGAATTGCCTCATTTCATTTTTGGAATCGCTGCAGGTCTAGAATGCCAAGACGCTTTCACAAAACTTGCTGTCATGATCCGGCCTTGCAGTTATCAGAAGATCTGGGAAATAATATCCCATTGCCCCACCTTTGGTCAAATCAAAAGAGAGTTGTGAAGGAAGTTGCTCTCGCCTTTAAAAAAAAAAAAATATGCCCACGCTGATTCCAACAAAGGATTTGAGAGCAGACTGCATTAAATTAAAAATAAGACTTGTCTAGAAACATTCTGGGGGATGTAATGTAGATATCCACAAGTGAAAAAATGTGAAAAATATGCACAGCAGTTAAAGTTGATAGGGGCAGGATAGGGGCTACACTGTACATATTAAGGAATATATACAAGAGAATCATGATTTATTTCATTTTACAGTCTGTCTACCAAGTCCTAAATCTTTTCAGGCTGCATCCTCATTACAACCTTATTTCGGTTTCAAACTGTTTTCAATCCTCGCAGACCCCACGTCAGTTTGGCTTAACACGCTTTCCGCGTGTTAAATTGCCCCAAAGCATTGTAAATGTTAATCCTCATTTCAACAGGTCTCACTCCAGTTCGTGCACTTGAAACGTTTTACATTTTTAACTGTGGGAACCCTTCCATGTTAAGGGATGAGAGTTTCCCTCCCCCAATAGCTTGATTCCAAAGCAAGCTGTAAAATCCACCCCTCAAAGCAGCAGCCCTAGTAGCAATCCAAGCAATCCACTGTAGCAATCCAACACTTCACACCTGATAATGATCTTGCCATTGAAAGTGCTGACCTTCAAAAAAGGGAAAAGAAACAAAAGCAGCTGCAGGTTTGGGGAGATGTGTGAATGCTGCTGCGTGCCCTGAGCAATGAGGAGAGGAGGGGAACGAATTGCTGGCTGTCTGCTGCTGTTTTTCTTCCATCCAGGCAAGCAGCAGCCACCCAGCTAGGGGTCCCTTATGGGTGGCGCATTCATGCCAGGAGGAAGAGGACAGGGCAGCCCCGAAAAGCAGTTTTTAAAAAGTAGCCACTGGAGTCCCCCCTTGAGTCACGTACATCCTCAGAATCCGGATTGAACGCGATTCTGGCTGAAAGTAATGGGATCAGGCAAATTCGCATTTGCATCTGGTTCTGTTATTTCGGTTTAGGGAAACTGGATTAAGCTTCTAATGGGGATGCGGCCTCAGTGTCACTACCATTTCAGATGGAGAGGTGTGCTGTCTCCCAGGGGCCCGAATCAAAGATGTAACTGATAGCATATCGAGGCTATTCAGTCCTACAGACTACTACCCATTATTACTCATACATGTAGGCACAAATGATACGGCAAAAAAGCACTTTGAAAACATCTACAGAAACTTTGAAGACCTTGGCAGAAAAGTAAAGGAACTGGGAGCACAAGTAGTCTTTTCATCTATCCTTCTGGTGGATGGTCACGATAAAAGTAGAAGGGATAGGATTCTTGAGGTGAACAAGTGGCTACGTCGGTGGTGCCGGCAGCAAGGATTTGGATTTCTGAACCATGGAGAAAACTACCTATATGATGGACTCCTTGCAAGAGATGGGTTGCACCTTACAGGGACAGGAAAGAATGTATTCGGGAAGCGCCTTGCTTCGGTTATTAGGAGAGCTTTAAACTAAAACAAAAGGGGAAGGGTAACAAAAAGTCAAGCAAAAATAGTCAATCAAACCAGGCGATATTCTTACTCCCAGAAATAGTACCAATGAATTTTGTAAGGAAAACAGAGGAGGCAAGCTCGCAATAGATATCAATTACAAACTAAAATGCCTCTACACCAATGCCCAAAGCATGAGAAATAAAAAAGGGGAGCTGGAGATCCTGACCCAGGTAGATAAATATGATGTCATAGGTATTACGGAAACCTGGTGGGATAGCACACATGAATGGAACACAAACATTGAAGGCTACAACTTGTTTCTGTGAAACAGACTTAACAAAAGAGGAGGGGGTGTTGCGCTGTATGTTAAAAAAGAAATTGTCTCCTCTGAGGTTCAAGTTTCAGAGAGTGGAAGCTCAGTAGAATCGGTATGGGTAAGAATTCAAGGAGAGAGCAACAGAAAGGATACCATTGTAGGAGTCTATTACAGGCCCCCTGGACAAACAGAAGATATGGATGACCTCTTCCTAGACCAGATGGCTAAACTTTCAGGAAGGCATGACATAGTGATTATGGGAGACTTTAACTACCCAGATATTTGTTGGGAATCTCGCTCAGGAAAAAGTCACAAGTCTAATAAGTTCTTATCCTCTCTCGCTGACAATTTCATGTACCAAAAGGTGGTGGAGGAAACAAGAGGATTGGCTATCCTTGATCTAATTCTTACCAACAGAGAGGAAATGGTTGAGGATAGCTAACTTAAACGAATTTAAGTCCCCGGGTCCAGATGGATTACATCCTAGGGTACTGAAGGAATTAGCAGAGGTAATTGCTGAACCACTTGCTGTAATCTTTGAGAAGTCATGGAGAACAGGAGAAGTCCCAGACGATTGGAGAAGGGCAAACGTTGTTCCTATCTTCAAAAAAGGGAAGAAGGTAGACCCAGGGAACTACAGGCCTGTTAGCCTGACTTCAATACCAGGAAAGATTCTCGAACAAATTATTAAACAACACATATATCAGCATTTGGATAGGAATTCAATAATTAACAGTAGTCAACATGGGTTTGTATCAAACAAGTCGTGTCAGACTAACTTGATTTCATTTTATGACAAAATCACTTAATGGGTTGATCAAGGAAATGCAGTAGACATAGTATTTCTTGATTTCAGCAAAGCATTTGACAAAGTATCTCATGCGATCCTCATTGAAAAATGGATCAAATATGGGTTTGACAAGGCAACTATAAGGTGGGTTCAAAACTGGCTTAGTAATCATACTCAAAGAGTGGCTTTAAATGGCTGCACATCCAAATGGAAGGAAGTGTCAAGTGGAGTACCACAAGGTTCTGTCCTGGGCCCAGTTATGTTTAATGTTTTTATAAATGATCTGGACGAGGGAGTTGAAGGGAAACTGATCAAATTTGCCGATGACACAAAGCTAGGGGGGCCGTTTCTATTTAAGCCCTGCTGAGCAGAGTAACTCCTCCTCCCTGAGGGTGTGGCTAATTCCTAATGGTCCGCTGCTCTGATTGGTCTGAGAAAGCTTCTACCTCACGCCGTGTGCTCTAAGAAAAACTTCCTGTTTCTATCTCACGCCGTGTGCTCTGAGAAAAACTTCCTGTTTCTATCTCACGCCGTGTGCTCTGAGATAAACTTCCTGTTTCTATCTCACGCCGTGTGCTCTGAGAAAAACTTCCTGTTTCTATCTCACGCCGTGTGCTCTGAGAAAAACTTCCTGTTTCTATCTCACGCCGTGTGCTCTGAGAAAAACTTCCTGTTTCTATCTCACGCCGTGTGCTCTGAGAAAAACTTCCTGTTTCTATCTCTCGCCGTGTGCTCTGAGAAAAGCTCCTGCTTTCACTTCACCCAAGCTGGAACTGACTAACTCCTCCCACTTGAGCTTCTATTTAAGCCCTGCTGAGCAGAGTAACTCCTCCTCCCTGAGGGTGTGGCTAATTCCTAATGGTCCGCTGCTCTGATTGGTCTGAGAAAGCTTCTACCTCACGCCGTGTGCTCTAAGAAAAACTTCCTGTTTCTATCTCACGCCGTGTGCTCTGAGAAAAACTTCCTGTTTCTATCTCACGCCGTGTGCTCTGAGAAAAACTTCCTGTTTCTATCTCACGCCGTGTGCTCTGAGAAAAACTTCCTGTTTCTATCTCACGCCGTGTGCTCTGAGAAAAACTTCCTGTTTCTATCTCACGCCGTGTGCTCTGAGAAAAACTTCCTGTTTCTATCTCACGCCGTGTGCTCTGAGAAAAACTTCCTGTTTCTATCTCTCGCCGTGTGCTCTGAGAAAAGCTCCTGCTTTCACTTCACCCAAGCTGGAACTGACTAACTCCTCCCACTTGAGCTTCTATTTAAGCCCTGCTGAGCAGAGTAACTCCTCCTCCCTGAGGGTGTGGCTAATTCCTAATGGTCCGCTGCTCTGATTGGTCTGAGAAAGCTTCTACCTCACGCCGTGTGCTGTAAGAAAAACTTCCTCTTTCTATCTCACGCCGTGTGCTCTGAGAAAAACTTCCTGTTTCTATCTCACGCCGTGTGCTCTGAGAAAAACTTCCTGTTTCTATCTCACGCCGTGTGCTCTGAGAAAAACTTCCTGTTTCTATCTCACGCCGTGTGCTCTGAGAAAAACTTCCTGTTTCTATCTCTCGCCGTGTGCTCTGAGAAAAGCTCCTGCTTTCACTTCACCCAAGCTGGAACTGACTAACTCCTCCCACTTGAGCTTCTATTTAAGCCCTGCTGAGCAGAGTAACTCCTCCTCCCTGAGGGTGTGGCTAATTCCTAATGGTCCGCTGCTCTGATTGGTCTGAGAAAGCTTCTACCTCACGCCGTGTGCTCTAAGAAAAACTTCCTCTTTCTATCTCACGCCGTGTGCTCTGAGAAAAACTTCCTGTTTCTATCTCACGCCGTGTGCTCTGAGAAAAACTTCCTGTTTCTATCTCACGCCGTGTGCTCTGAGAAAAACTTCCTGTTTCTATCTCACGCCGTGTGCTCTGAGAAAAACTTCCTGTTTCTATCTCACGCCGTGTGCTCTGAGAAGAACTTCCTGTTTCTATCTCTCGCCGTGTGCTCTGAGAAAAGCTCCTGCTTTCACTTCACCCAAGCTGGAACTGACTAACTCCTCCCACTTGAGCTTCTATTTAAGCCCTGCTGAGCAGAGTAACTCCTCCTCCCTGAGGGTGTGGCTAATTCCTAATGGTCCGCTGCTCTGATTGGTCTGAGAAAGCTTCTACCTCACGCCGTGTGCTCTAAGAAAAACTTCCTGTTTCTATCTCACGCCGTGTGCTCTGAGAAAAACTTCCTGTTTCTATCTCACGCCGTGTGCTCTGAGAAAAGCTCCTGCTTTCACTTCACCCAAGCTGGAACTGACTAACTCCTCCCACTTGAGCTTCTATTTAAGCCCTGCTGAGCAGAGTAACTCCTCCTCCCTGAGGGTGTGGCTAATTCCTAATGGTCCGCTGCTCTGATTGGTCTGAGAAAGCTTCTACCTCACGCCGTGTGCTCTAAGAAAAACTTCCTGTTTCTATCTCACGCCGTGTGCTCTGAGAAAAACTTCCTGTTTCTATCTCTCGCCGTGTGCTCTGAGAAAAGCTCCTGCTTTCACTTCACCCAAGCTGGAACTGAATAGGCTGAGACCCCTGGCAAACTCTCCCAGCCTTCTCTCTCTCCTTCCCCCAGACGTCTCCAAACACCATCAGGAAACTGCTGATTCTTGTATCTTCATCCAAGACACCACCACAACTCAGTAGTCTTAAGTAAACTTTATTCTACTATATACAAATACTATCACTATATGCCCAATACACCACAATATCCTATTTACTCTACAAACTCTACCCACTACTCCACCCCAAAACACACCAGCAAAACTTGCAACTATTATAGCAATTGTTAGTTTCCACCCACTAGTCAGTTTCCACCCAGTGGGCGTGTACATTTACTTTTGATTGGCTCAATTTGTTTAACCCATACTTAAGTCCAACCCAACTCAAGACTTCTAAATTACATTATCTTTTACACCTGTGTGCTTTCTTAATTGTTTATGCTTTGTCATTCTGACTCTCACATATATATTTTATTTCTATTACTGCATGTCCCATGTTGCATTTCCTTGACAGGTTCTGTCCTGGGCCCAGTTATGTTTAATGTTTTTATAAACGATCTGGACGAGGGAGTTGAAGGGAAACTGATCAAATTTGCTGATGACACAAAGCTAGGGGGGATTGCAAACACCAGAGAAGAGAGAGAGAGGATTCAAAGAGATTTAGAGAAACTCGAAGAATGGGCTGCAACTAATAAAATGGTATTTAACAAAGAAAAGTGCAAGGTTCTGCACCTGGGCAAGAAAAATGAAAAAAGCACATATACAATGGGAGGAATTCGGCTGAGCAGCAGCACATGTGAAAAAGACTTGGGTGTCCTGGTAGATCATCAACTGAACATGAGTCAACAGTGCAAGGCAGCTGCAAAAAAAGCAAACGCAATCCTGGGGTGTATTAGGAGAAGCATAGAGTCCAGATCACGTGAAGTTATTATCCCCCTCTACTCTACCTTGGTCAGACCTCATCTGGAGTACTGTGTCCAGTTCTGGTCACCCCAGTTTAAAAAAGACACTGACAAGCTGGAGCAGGTTCAAAGGAGAGCTACCAAGATGGTGAACGGTCTGCAAACCATGTCCTATGAGGAACGGCTTAAGGAACTAGGAATGTTTAGTCTATCAAAAAGAAGACTGAGAGGAGACATGATAGCTGTCTACAAATACCTCAAGGGTTGTCACAGGGCAGAGGGATCAGCCCTGTTCTCACTCTCTCAAGGAAGGACTAGAAACAATGGGGTGAAACTGCAGGGGAAAAGATTTAGTTTAGATATTAGGAAAAAATTTCTAACAGTAAGAGTGATCAACCAGTGGAACAGCCTGCCACGGGAGGTGGTTGGTTCCCCTTCGATGGAGGTCTTCAAGCAGAGACTGGACGGCCATCTGTCTGAGATGGTTTAGGAGATCCTGCCTTGAGCAGGGGGTTGGACTCGATGACCCAGGAGGTCCCCTCCAACTCTACCATTCTATGATTCTATGATCATGTCCCCATGCAAAATGTACTCCAAAGCAAAACTGAGTTCGCCTCGGAGCATCCCCTGAACAGCCTCTAATCCGGGGTACATGCGGGACAAATTGGACAAATTCGCGGCAAAAAATCCCCCTTTACAACTGTTCTCGCCCCGAATTAGGAGGCTAGCACACATTATCCTGGGGGCATGGGGATGCTCCCGTGTTATTGGGGGCAGAGATTGGCTGTCGCAGTATTAGCGGACGGGGTTTTGTCTGTGCACGCTTTTCCTGCCATGTGTGCTGCGATTGCGTCTGTTTTGGGGTTTCTTTAAATAAATTATGATGAAAGAAGAAATGATGAGGGGGTCAAATGGCTTTCATTAGCCCTATGATTATCTTTCCGGCTACAATTATTACACCCCCTCCCCTTCCCTGATTACAAGCTATGCTTGGGTAAATGGTTTGATTTTGCGCATGAGTGCTGCATCACTCACCAGTGGCTTCCCTGTGGCAGCCAAAATGTAGTGACAGCGCTGGCGCATGCACAGTTGCACAAGGCATTGCACTCAAGATGGCAGTACCCAGGAGTGGATTGGCCATGCAATCAATCTCAGGTAAGTGATTGATCATGCGGGGACCAGGATGTCATTGATTAGCTCTCACAAGTCCAAGTGGTAGTCGACATTAGTCTCTCACACGTCAGAAGTGCAAAACTGCCCTGAATTGGTTCTGAATCTTGCGCAAGCTTCAAGGATGGGTTAATCCGGACCAGTGTCATTGTGCAGGCAGCCCTGTTCCAGACCACACCTTCCTGTGATCCAAATCAGCCTGCCTGACTAGTTTGGGCCATGGAGAGGTAAGCACATAAACATCTAACATTTTACTTATTAGTCTTTGTAAAATGACTCGCCTGTATATAACAGGCATTAAAGAGCACACTTGGCTCATTATTCAGACATACTCAGTCTCATTATTCAGACTTCAGCAATTAATTAGCATCTCTGTACATATTCTACCTCTTTCCCCCATAAGCAACTTTGGTAATCTTTAGTGTTAACTTGTAAGGACTGGAGACTTTTCTAAGAATGTCAAAAACCCGTGACATCTCATACATTTTAAAAACCAGAAAGGAAAGACGCACACATTAAAAAAAAAAAGCCCTGGTGTTTGGATGAAAAGGCATCTAGGTGGAAAATATTAAAGTGATGGAGAGGTTTTAAAAATATTGGCACCTCTCATCTGGCTGACATGGCTAGAAATTAAAAGCCCCTCATCCTGATTACAGAGGCCAGTGTTTTAGAGGGAAGATGTAGTTTGCATTTTAAAATCTTCTGCTCAGGAAAGAAAAGCTTTGCAATATACTTCTCTGGCTGGTGCTAACAGTGGGAGTTTAATTTGTCAGCTATAACCCTGCCAACCAGACTACATGCTGATTTTTTGTACCTCTCTTTATTTCTTCAGTGCAATTTAAGAAGATCAGTATAATTTCTGTTTCAAAAGCAGCTGAATGAGACCCAAATCCTGGATCTTCAGAAAAAGAGAAAGAGAGAGAGACTGCACCCTCCCTGCTCCGCCCCAGGAAATTTATTTTGGTACATGTGGGGAAGAGAACTGAAGCATAACTTTTCATATTTCCAGTCCAAATCTCATCTCAACTAGAAAAATGGTAGAAGGCCTTAGGGTCCCCTCGCAGATTAGCATTCTTCACATAATAAGATGTTAATAATAAGGGTAGCTGTAAGAGTTACTGAAAATGTGTGTGCGGTTTTTTCAGCTTGAGAAAATTATTACCTTTGTATCTTATTGCGGTTCATATATATTTAGCAGTGGTTAATCATCTGCCAGCATTTGTTGCCAGCTCCGAAGGGTACCTTTGTAGCATGTTGTTGTTGTTATTACATTTTTTTTTTTTTGCAAAATCAATCCAGAAAAAAAAGTGCCAAAAAGGGTCCCCCATGGGCTCACTAGTCCATAGGGTGATTTTACTGACAACTTACACCCGTATTTAAGTTAAAGGTTATTTCATTATAGTCACTGTTCATTGTTGGAACAAGGTGATATCTTGCACCAGATCCTTCATGAGCATTACTTAGGATCAAGTCCAGGATCCCCTTTCCCCTAGTTGATTCTACAGCCATTTGTTGAAGACCCCCATTATAACTACCTTTTTTTTGGGGGGGGGGAGTTCTCTTTCACCTCATTTTCCAAATGCCTATTTCCTTCAGTTTTGGGTACGAGGGCTAGAATGTGTCCCTCATATTAGACTTGCTTTCTAGCACTTCTGTGGAAGGGTCTGATTCACTTATACATTCCAGTTCATAAAATTCTATTTCTTCTTTAATATACAAGACTATGGGTGTTTTCCCACTGTCACTAGAAGTACCCATTAAGTACCCATTAATGGGTACAAAAATGCCATTAAGTACTTAATGGGTACTTAATGGGTACTTCTAGTGACAGTGGAAAAACACCCTTTGTCACATCCAGACTGCCTCTTCTTCTCTTCCTTATACAGTTTTTAATCTGGGATAACTGTATCTAATTAATTTTAATAATTTCAACAGGTTTCAGTTATGTCAATAATATCATTTTGTATGAGGCTTCTGGTACTTGCATTTAGACATTCATGCTAAAGAGGATACAGGAACATCTTCTAAAGAAGAACCTGTCCCTCTTCCTCAGTCTGGTGTTCTCCCTGCCTGAGACCTGCACTCACTCAATGCACCCAGCCACTGGAAACTCCTGCCTCCTCCCCTGCTAGCAGTACTTTTAATTTTGTTGTGTATAAATTATTTCAAATTATTATTTTAGTTTCTGATGCTTTTAAATTTTTTGAAAAAATATTTAAATCACTGGGCGTTTCTGTACTTGCCTTCCCATCCACTGGACGGGAAGAGTGCATTAGAGACCAACATGTACTAATGTTTGCACTAGGGGACACTGGTACATGTTAGACTAAGCCCTGTGTGATTGGACACTCACCTGGGTCCAGTCACACATCTGCTCCTCCACAGGGTGCTGCCATTTTGCTTGCAGTGCCCTATGCACCATCGTGTGCACCAGCACTGCCGTCATCTGAGGTGCCAGCGTGCTTGGGTGGCACCTCAGATAACCCCTTGCACAGGAAATTGTGCAGATCATTGCCACATAGATCGGAAAGGTACGGAATTGTTCAGGACTGGGAGGGTCGGGTTGCTTGTGGTGCATGATTTCATGCACCACAGCTAGTATGCAATTAGTTAACATCTGAGCAGGTAGGGGGCATTTGTAAGCTGTAAACGCCTCCTGCAAGTACAGATGCACCTGCCCAAATGTTAACTAATTACATACTAAGAGGCCAAGTGTGAATTGGCCTATTATTTTACTTTTTATTGCTATCTGAATTACCAGTATTTAACTTTTTAAATTCTGCAACCAAAATGCAGTGCACTGGGGATATGCAAATTTTCCCTTGGAATTCAGATTCTTGGATGCTGGTTTGCCAAGTCAGTTGAAGTCCAGCTGTTTTTTGCTGCAATGACTTTTTCTTGCTTCCCAGAATGCACCGAGAATATGCAAATTATTCCCTGGAGCTCTGACTGTGTGGCACCATTTTATGCTGAAATGCTAACCAGAAAGAGAGCTTTATTACCTATATTGTCCTCTGCTTTTTCTGTGGGGTTTAATTCCCCTTCATGAGACTTGGTAGACACATGGGCTGTTTCTGCGCTTGACCTTATTCTGGAATACATCTCAGGACAGGGGCCTGTTGTCCACATGCTAATGCAGATTCTGACAAGCCTCACCTGGGACCTTCCATAATATGCACTAGCATGCAGATAGCAGGTCCTTATTCTGGGATGGATTCCAGAATAAGGCCAAGTGCAGAAAGGCCCATGGTTGGTCTTTGAACTACAACTGGACACTTTTTAGATTATTTGTTACTGTGGTGGCTGTTGAATTTATGAATAATTTTTAACTACAATACATTGATCCAGATGCATGCATGGAGGACTTTTTTTGGAGGTAGTATATTTATTTAAACTTGATTTTTACTGTTCACTGTTGAACAGAGCTTTGGGACTACCATTGTATAAATCCTTAGATTACAATATAAAGGAACTTCTGTATGTCTGCTCAAAAGCAAGTTGCACTGAATTTGATGGGACTTATTCCAAGCAGATTTATAAAGGATTCAATCTCTAAATAAGGAGAAAACAGGAATAAGGTTTTGGGTTATGCATGTTGTGGAGAGAAATGCCATCATGCTGGAATGCTCAGCATGCATATTGATTCACAATATATGAATCAATAAACACACTTTTAAATATAAATGCTTATTTTGTGGAGAGAAAAAAATCCTTTAAGCCGTTTTTCTGTTATTTAAACATGATGCCTTCTCTCCAAATCTCAACATGTCTCAAAAGTTCATGCTGATTGACTGAAATCTTTTTTTCAACTATGTATCTAAGCCCTACAATGCTAAAACTGCAGTCCTGTGTGTACTGAAAGTTGCTTTTCACCTTTGTAGAGGGCAAATGTTCCAGATATTTATAATGCTTTTCAAATATTGACATTCTCATATCCATGCCCAGAGTCTCCCGGCTACATTTGGAAGCTATCTGTAACCAGTGCTGCTGAATTTAATTGATATAATTTGTTCTGATAGTGAATCCTTTAGCTTACAGCCCCTCTGCTGCTTCCGTTATAAGTGTTTGTAGAATGATTTCAGTACTGCAAGATTTAGGTTGAGGAGTATAGTAATAACTGCCTTTCAAATTTGGAGAAAAATACCATTAAGAATTAATTTAAGAGTCTGTCTGTGTTCATGAATCATAGAGTCCGGTGGTCATGCAACACTTTGGATACACTTTCTTAGCAAAGCACTGATGATAATTTTTTAAAGTGCAGACAGCTCCTACCTTTATTGTAGTAGAATTCATAGGAATGATTTAAGGGAGATGCTTTAGCCGAAGTGCTGAAGAAGCAGAAAGCAAAGTTATGGATAATATTCGGGAAATAGGGAAACAATAGATGGCTGGGTCTAAACATGAAAATGATATAAAGAATTGTATGCTTCAATTTGTGGGATTCAGTTTGTGTTCACCTTTTAAAGGAGCAAAATTCTGTAGTAAGAAATAAACTTCAGTGTGATTCTGACTATGCTTTCATTATGCAGCAAAAACACCTTTTCCGGTCCCCAAGGCAGCTGGACTCTTACTGAAGTATTTGCAGGGAGACATTATGGCTGCCTCCAGACTAGCAGTATAAATGCGAAGTTTAATCAAAATGCGCAGTAAACTTTTTAATAAAAATTACATTTAAAAAATGTGCAGTAAACTTACTGCGCAGGGAAGACCAGTTGTACAGACTGGAAGGCAGCTCCATAGTTTCCTCTATCAGAGGTGTAATAGTAGAGGTGCCATGTGACAACACAAGGATTGAGGCAGCCTATCAAATTTTGAGCTACCTTTCCTGGTTAGGCGGCATCTCGTCTCCTTTTCTGGCTCTCCTGTCTGCATTGATTTGGTAACTTCAAATTGCCTACATACTGCACAGCGAGAGTACATCTTGCACTAAGGGATTGTATAATGCGGCGCCATGACGATAGATCAATTGTTGTGTGTGACTGCTTAATTGTGACTGTGCATTCAGTGCACAGTATTAAACGTGTCTGGACACAGACTGATCCACTTGAGGGCAAATGAAGTCACAAGTGTTAAGCTATGACTCACAACATACATCATCTTTTCCATCACCTACTGAAGACTGGGATAGACCACTGATTTACACTTGGGCCCATTTAGAGAGGGAGCATAAAATGGTAAGATAAGCAGAAGTGGATAATTTAATGCACCCCAATGTATCCAATTTAGCAACAGAAGCCATGTTGTTTCCACTGCAGTTCCCATAAGTGCTATGCTCATGTATGAACAACTGAATTTCTTGGGGATTTTATTTTTTTTAATAAAAAAATGTCAGTGACAGGGTGGCTGAGTCCTGCCCAAAGCCTCTGTCCTTCTTTGCACTTACTGTAAATTAATGCAGTTTCCCATAGATATTGTGTTTTCAAAGATTTCAGAGAAAGCTCCCCCCCTTTTATGCTTATATGGGGACACACCCAGGAGAGGTGCAAGGAGGTCAATTTAGATTGCTCTGTCAGGTGAGCCACGCCTCTTTCTTACCTGGATCTAATGCATCACTCTTACATTTTACACTTACCAGAACTAAGCCATCACAGATGCTTACCTTGATATATGTTGCAACTGGCTCCATTGGGGCTTCCAGTAGTCCCTCTTGGGCTGGTAGTGGAAGATGCCCACAGACATGAAGGTAAACATGGGGTTAATGTTCCTCACATTGTGGGGTGGCAGCAAGATGTGATGTCAGGATCTTGTTTAAATCATGCATTGCTTCTTGCTGTCTGGAGGCAGCCCAAGGCAAGGGCCCTTTCTGCACTTGGCCTTATTCTAGACCATGTCTTAGAACTGGAGTCTCTTGTCCATATGCTAATACAGACTATGGCAGGCCTCATCTGGGGTCTGCCATAGTCTGCACTAGCATGGGGATAGCAGTCCCGTGTTCTGAGATATGTTCCAGAATAATGTCAGGTGGTAAAAGGCCCAAGATTTTGCTGCAACAAAGTGCACCATGTTGTGTGAGGGTCTATGGCATCTGTGCATGGAGGATGAAGAAGTCCCACAGAGACTTGGAAATGGCAGGCACAGAGACTTTGATCACTCATAGGCTTATAGGTATATCTGTAGGTTCAGATGGCACAAATTTGCTGTTGTCATCTGTTCCTTTCATATGTGAGCCATCCTTCAGTTGTTTACTTAAAGAGGAAATAAAAGGTTAACAGAGCATATGTGGCTCACCAAATTATACTCCTAGCAATTTTTTCACTTTCTTTTTCTAGAAAAGCCTGTTTGGCAGTGATCACTTTAGCTGAAATAGGAAAGCTAAATTTAGTCAGTGAAGTTTTGTGCCATCAATCTCTGTTCTACATCGTGAAGTATTTTGGGAAAACCAAATTCAGAAAATAAGATTTAAAAGAATTTCTTCTGGAATATATTTTGTTCTTAGTATTTTTCCCTTTAAACATAAATGTGAAATAGCAAAAGTTACAAACTTTTCTTATGGGGTGATAAGCATGGTATTTGTATGAATATCTTCAGGTTTGCACAGATGGTATCATCAGAAGGAGACAGAAGGGCTTCTTTTTTGTTTTTGTTTTGAGGAGGGAACCTAGGCCAACCACCTAGGGTACAGGAGACTTGAAACAAGTTACCCATGTTGCATACATCAGGGAGACTCAGAAGTTCTGAGGGTTCCCTTGAAACAGTTGGGTGTTCTAGTGCAGGGGTAGGCAAACCACGGCTTGGGAGCCACATGTGGCTCTTTGGCCCCTTGAGTGTGGCTCTTCCAGCTTAGGAGTACCCTAATTAAGTTAATAACAATACCTACCCATATAGTTTAAAAAATTTGGCTCTCAAAAGAAATTTCAGTCATTGTACTGTTGATATTTGACTCTATTGACTAATGAGTTTGCTGACCACTGTTCTAGTGGAACACTCAGGAGGTTCTTAAACTTGTTTTTAAGTCAGAACAAAACTCAAAATTATTCTTAGCTTCTCTGATCTTGATGGAGCTATTTGGTATGAGGCTGGACTGCAAAAGGAGACCCTGGGGCATTTTTGCACTTCCCTTCCCATGCAGTAGATGAGAAAGGAGTGCAATCACCTAATGTTAACTAGCACTCACACTTGTGAGTGTTAATCACTAACAGCCCAACCCCTGGGCAATCGAACACTCACTTCCTTTTGATCACCGGGCTGATCCTCTTCCGGTTCCTGCCATCTTGAGTGCAGTGCCCTCTGTGACTGCATGTGCATCGGTGCCATCGCTATGACAATGTCAGTGGGTCATCAGAGCTGCCAGCGCAGTTGCTCATCCACACCAATGACCTTCCCAGGTAGCAGAGGTGTGAATGCTCACTGGCTGGATGTGACAGGTAAGGTTGTGGTTGTGTTTGGATCCGTGTAGAGCATGATTTTGTACTCCACTGCTAGTGCATAATTAGTGAACATGTGGGGAGGCAGGGGATACTTGCAGGTTGTAAGGGCTCCCTGCGGGTGTTCACTGCTTATGCGCTAGGACTCTAAGTGTGATGTTCTCTACTTATGCACTAAGACTCCAAGTGCAAATTGGCCCCTGTTCAGAAGTTACCTTGTAAAGTTGCAAGTTTTGTGGCTGTTTGAACATTCAGATGGTAGTAGCTAGCAAAATGAAGGTACGAGGTGATGGTGTAAATTGGTGTGTTCCTCCACCTCTTTCCATTTTGCCAGCCACTGCTGTGTTCAGGAGGTTAAAAATAATAGTTACCCTGGAGTTTTGTAAGAGGTTCAGCATGCTGTAACTTCTATTTATTTATTATTCCCTAATGTACAAACTGGAGTATATTCAAGAGGCTCATAAAATCAAGGAAATGGATATATAGGCAGAATGGCCTGACCTCTTTTGCGACACACGTCACGCCTAGTGAATTTTTAGCACTATTTTTCAGGAATGTAGGGGATCAAACAAATTATGAAAGAGGTCTATTATATATCAGGTTATCTTTCTAATGTGTGCTCTTCATCAAAAGGAGCTTTCATATGCCAGAGGTGGTCTAATGCAAAAGGTTTTCAGGATTCATTAGCTGCCATTGAAATATTTTCCTTTGCATAAATGTGGAGCAGTACTGTATAGGGAAGTGTTATGAAAAAAAAAATCCAGGGACACCTGCTTTTAAAGATAACAACATGTCCATATTTCATTTGTTTAATTTTATATGGCATGTGAGTCCTCACTGCTAATGAGGAAAAATGGCTTGATATTTTGAAGTCTTAGAGCAATGACCAGTATGCTTCTCAATGTCTGTTTACTCACGTTGTGTGCAGTATGAGAAAGTTTAAAGTGCATTAAATGCTGCCTAATCAAAGGATAATGGGAAATGATTGAAGCATGTACCAAGAGTTGCATTTGACTTCACAAACATCTTTAGAACACAAACACTGAGAATGTTATGTGATGAAAGTCAAGTACTGCACTCCTGGAAGAATTTGGTTTTATAGAATGCAACCAGACCTAGGCAGGGCCCACATGACAGCAATTCCTATCACTTCTAGAGCCAAAGTGCTTGTTCAGGCTGCAAAAGCAGAGGGTGTGTTATTCACATCAGCAGTGTTCACACACACTGAAATTTTTAAGTATTTTTAAGGACTATCAGTTTGGTTTAACTGATAATGTACTGGAGCTGATCTGTATGAGGAAACACTTGGCTGACCTCAGTACAAAGTTGCTTTATTGAAATTTAGAAGGCACACAATAACTTCCAGCAAATACATAGCTTGCATACTTTTAAAAAATAAACTCTGCTAAAACAGGCTATGATAATTTTATAGGAAAGTGACTAAATGAATTAGAAACATGAAGGACAGGAAGGCACCGGGAAAAGATGGGTTCCATCTATTTATAATCAGTGGCAGTTTGGCTTCTGAACTTGTATAGGTGTGCAATTATATTTTGGGGAATGGAACATTTCCTTCAACCTGGAATAATAGTATGTGACTATAAAAAAGGAAGTCAGTCAGAGCATCCAGATCATTTCCACCCAATCTCTTTGCTTCAGCAAAACTTTAAGATCTTACAGGAATTTTGGCTTATTAACTTTCTTTCATTGGTGATCTCGGGGAAACAATTTGGATTTATGGCAGGATGTCATATTACAGGCCATGTGATAGAGGTTTAAATATCTTACAACATTAGGGATGTGCACAAATGCAATTTTCGGGATTTGATTCAATTCAAATTGAAAATTCAAAAATTCAATTCAATTTGAATCTTTAAAATTTGGATTTACCAAATTTGATTCGAACTAAGCAAATCTGAATCTATTCATTTGAATTTTCAATTCAGATTTGCACTTAAGAATGTCAACAACATTCATATGTGCCTGTACGCGTCATTAAATATTCCATACACATTTGTGCGTCCATATGCATCCCGTAGTTATCCCATATGCAACCCATTTTCATCCCATATGAATCTGTACAAATGCGTATGGATGCGGGAAAGATGCATATGTGCAAGTATGCATCATGTATGAGTCTGTACACATGTGAATGTCCGGATAATTCTAATTATAGATCTAACATTTGAAATTCATTTGAACTTTTAAATTTGAATTTATGGATGTTCGATTAGAAGTCAAAAGTCAAAATTTAGACAGATTTGATTGAATTTCAAATACCTTCAAATATATACAACCCCTATACAACAGAGTGCCAGCATCAAGCATTCTTCTCTCAATGGTAGGTAAATATATGTACAAAGTTTTTGAGTCTTTTGAATATGATTACCAGATAAAAATATTGAAGAAATTTCAATTTGGCATAAAATTAATTGACTGCTTCAAAATTTATATTCCAATGTATTAAGCAATGGCAGGGAAGAAGATCAAAGCAAGGATGTCCAATGTCTTCTCTATTCTTTATACTTGTCCTGGAACCCTAGATTAGAATGATCAAAGCTTGAGGAGAAGTCAAAGGTTACGCCATTAATGATACAACTGTGGTGCTGAATGACTATGCTGGAGAGTGAGTTTTCTTCCTAACAAATCCCTGCAACTTGCTGTGTTCTCAGCTTTTCCAGAGTCTGCCCATGTGAAGAATAAGCCTATACAATCAGAACTATTATGCAAAACCATTCCTCCAGTGGATCAACTGTATTTACAAAGAATGTCTAAATTTAAATTTAACAAGCAACAAATTAAATATCTGGGGATTCTGCTAAACAAAGATATCTCAAAAACTGTGTATGTTAATGATAAGATTTCTGGGAGAAAAATAAAAAAAACCTTCATTGATGGAACAAACATATATTGCCACTCTGAGGTATAATAGCAATAATTAGAACAGTGGTTGTTCCTAAGCTGACATCTTTTTTAATTATTTCATGCGGTCCCTCCCAGTCCTCTATAAGGTTTACTCAAAGATCCTGCAAAACAGACTGATCAATTTCATGTTTAAAAGCAAAAACCTCTGAATTACTAAGCATAGCCTTCCTTCCCAGGGTGGTCAGGTGATACCTCTATTAGGTAATGATTTTGCAGATGTCTGATGCCGCCAATATCTCTGCTTGCACTCTGTTTAAAAAAAAAAAACTTTAAAAATGTGATAATTGTGCTGGGGTTCTGTACCATTTAAGTAGTATTTTCCTTCTTACCTCTTTAAGATCATTATACTTTACTATTTTTAGACGTTTGCTTGCACTCTGTCTACAAAATGCAGTAGGGAAATTTTCTGCCCTCTCCTTCACCACTGATTCCACTTGCAGCTAGCTCTGGAAGCCTTCAGACTCTTTCTAAAGCACAGGGAGAATCTGTATCAGCTATGAGACCTTTTTTTTAGCATAATGGCAATGTTCTTCCCCTTGAAAAGCTAAATTTGGCTTTTTCTGGTCTTTTCAACAGTTGAATGTCTCCCCACTCTTTTTAACGATTCCTGCAGACCACTGACTTTGGTATATGCAGAATGTTCAATGGCCCTGAAATGATGTCATTGACATTTGAACAGAATTCTAGTGGTCTAGTGTTCAACATCTAAGGGTATTTAAAAAAAAAACCAAAGATCCAGGATTCCAGGATTGAAGCATGTATGGGTGATGAATTTAAAATGGGAACTGAATATAGATGATCAGCAAAAAGGATTAACCTTTAAGGTTATTGGACCAGCAGCTGATATAGAGAAATAGAGAATAGTTGCATGGGTGGCAAGTAGGGATGTGCACTAATGTGTTTTTTGGAATTTGGTTTGTAATGAATTATATGTTAGAAAATTCATAACCATACAAATAGACCCTTTCGAATGTGGTAAAATTCTATTTGATACAAAGGTATTTGTATGAATTCATATGAATATCTGATACAAACAAATATCAGATAGGAATGAATATGTATCGGATACAAATGAAGACGTATCTGATACATATCCCGTAACAAATCCTCTCTGAAAGTTGAAATCCAGCCTGAATCCACATTTAATATGCTTTCAATCCATGTCGAAAGCAGTCTAGATCCATTGCAGATGTGACTGGCTTAGCTGCTTTCCCACCTCCCCAGTTTTAACGAACATCCGAACTATTCATACAAATGTCCAGAAACATTCGTATTTATACAAATGTCAATATATATCGTAACATTCGATTCGTGTATGAATGTCCAAATTTGTACAAATTCATACGAATAACATGTTATGAATATTCGTGCACATCTCTAGTAGCATGCAAGACCTTGTAGACTCACTCCTTTTAAGAGTGTATCCACCACACTGTTGGCATTGCAAGGAAAGTGAGGGCATGTATTTTCACATATGGTAGTCACAGAAAAGTGAAATAAATTAGGTCAGGTATATCAATGGCCAGGGCAAAGAGGTGCGTCTTCACTGCCCCTCTAGACATAAACAATGAAGGGGCCTGAGGCACCTCAAGGGAAAGACTATTCCATAGCCTGGGGGGCATCACTGAGAAAGCCCTGTCCCAGGTGCCCACTTCTTTTACTACTGAATGTGAATATTTCATTAGAGCATCTACCCTCAGACCCTCTCTGTGGAGAAAGCCTGAAATAAAGCATTTCTATTAAAATATATTTCACTGCGGCCACGTGACATTTAAATCCTATAATCTTTTGTCTGGGAGCAAATCCACTCAACTCTAGATCTGTTTTGGAGTAGTGATGTACAGAGGAGAGGGATATGTAAATTTTTAATATGTAATCCCCCCCTTATTTCTACATCAGTAGAAATATTTTGTATATTATTACAATATTTTGTCAAATCTGCATTTTTAAAGAGAATGCTGACCGATTAGAAACCTCTTTCCTTTGGCTGATATATATATGACCATCTATAAAATACAGGATAATGGATTATGGATAGTTGATATTATATTCAAAGAACAGTGATCCAAACTGGTCCTTTGGATACTATAAAATAATAGTTTGTACAGATATTTATATAGACTGAATTGCTATTCAGGTGTTACTGCTGTTGTTTTTAACGATTTTGAAAGAAATGTGAAAATTATGCCAATCAGTTAATGATTTTCTGTGCATACACATCAGATATCTTTCAATGGTGTGCAATTTTCTGACAATTATTGTATTTGATAAAATGAAAGCAGAGTGACATATTACCAGAGCTTTCTGCTGAACATGTCATTTCTGTGCTATTTTCCCCCGATCCTTTGCACAGTACCCTTAAAGTGACTGTCAAGCATGATGTTTTCTGACCCTTCTTCATATAATTGGTTGCCCCGAGGGAGGCTTCAGGTATTCAAGTTTCACTTACAAAATTATGCTCCAAGAAGAATTGAAGATATTCTCTTGGTTTTTGTATTTCACCAAATAATGGAACCCAGTACTTGGCTCAAAATGGAAAATACGATGCTTCTTAAAATCCTTTATACATATATATAAACTTTATTTAAAACATATTTAATTAAAACATTCCTGTTAAAACAAATCTCAAAGATTATTAATTTTAAAAGGTAAAGGAACATGAAAAACAATATGAAAACAATGGATCAGGGGCACCGTGATGCATAAATGCAGATAAATACAGAAATGAAATGGAACAAATTGAATGTTAAATTATGAGAATTATGAGACAAATGTGTATGTGACTGTGTGTGAGAGAGTAGAAATTAGTTTTAAGGGAATTGTTGTTGTTGGATACCACCATGTCGTGACTGATTCCTGCTTGACCTTTTGAGGCGAGGATGGGGATTGAACCAGCAATTGCAGCTCTCCAAGCAGTTTCCTCTACCACTGGGCTACAGCCAGTCCCAATAAGGGAATAGGTATCCTAAAAGAAATTGTGGAAGAAATGAACCTGGGGTAGGGTCTGGTGGTGAGATGAGATTTAAATTAAATGAACAATTCAGTATATGTTAAATGCAATTTATGTACCATTATTTTGCGGGAATAAAAAAACTTTTAAAAAGAGGAGACTAGGGGTGTGCATGAATGTAATTTTTGGCATTCGATTAGATTAGAATTGAATATCTGAAGATTTGAATCGATTCCGGTTTAAACTTTGAATGTATTCACATTCTATTTGAATCGAATACATTTGTATCTATTCGTACTAATATTCAGTTCATATTTGAAGATACTAACGTCGACATTTGTATGTGTCTGTACGCATCCTGTTTTTATCCTATATGCATCTTGTTTTTGTCCCATACGTATCTGTACAGATACGAATAAGATGTGTATGGATATGTATGTAATGCATACGTATCCGTACACATATGGATGTCCGAATAATTCATACGAATGATTCAAAGGATTTGAAATCCGTTCAAATGTTTAAATTCAAATGTAGAGACATTCAGTTCAAATTCGAATGTATGAATTTGAATTCGATTGAATTTCATGCATACTGCCAAAGGAGACTGTAAAAAAGCAGTGCAAGCTGGAAACAGGCAGTCTACTCCCAGCTGGCAATGACATGAGTGGAGTTTACTTATATATATCCACTAATTGTGCATAAGTAAACCACTGTATATTTTTTCCCTCTTGGTTTAACTGTTCTCTTGTTTTAATGTCATATTCATTAACATCATCTTTTTTATGTAACGTTATCTTCATATTTCAACCAAGCTCTTCCTTCCACAAACTCCTTTAACAGCCCTTCATGTGGTGATACCCAAAGTAATGGAACACTGTTCTAATGTGTAAAGTTAAAATATTGTGACTGATACCAGAGGCATACCAGAAGGGCTATAAGTGAATTTACTGCTGCTCTTCAAAATCTATATGACCTTGTAGATCTTTCCTTGAATCAACACAAACAGACTCACTTACAGATTGGGTCAAGGTGCATTATAAAAAAAAAAAGTGACATATTCACACATAGCAACTGGCCACTGCTGGGCACTACATCTATTTTGATTAATTATCAGAATAGTTAGATTATTTAAGGCTGTTTGGTCTGCCTGCCTGCGTATATCTTCCTGCCTGCCTGCCTGCCTGCCTGCCTATCCATCCCACCCTATACCCAGTGGTCGCAGCATGGGTTACAATTTCATAATAAAAACAGAAGGAGCAGAAGCAGAAGGAGGAGGAAAGGGAGGAGGAGAGTTATCTTTTATGCCCCATTTTTCTCACTCTTAAGGGAACTCAAAGCTGCTGACAAAGCTTTCTATTCTTCCCACAAGCGAACACACTGTGAGGTAGGTGGGGCTGTGAGAGATCAGAAAGAGAGCTGTGACTAGTCCAAGGTCACCTAGCTGGCTTCATGGAGGAGCACAAATCATACTGGGAGACTACCAGATAAGAGTCTAACATGCTAACCATGAGACCAAACTGGCTCACAGGTTAAAAATATAACTAAAACAATTGCAGTGCCTGTATGGGTATGGGATATTGTTTCCTCAGACAAAGGCCAGAGTAAAAAGTTGTGATTTCACTTGTATTCTGAACACATGCAATGAAGGTACTTGAGACATGATGGTCAGAAACCATGCAGGGATGGTGCAGCCACTTCTGGGGTGTTTTTCCATGGTCACTTAGTACCCATTTTAGTACCCATTAAGGACCCATTTGGGTGGGAGCCGGATGACCTGATTTCCATCACGGCACCCATTAGAGACACATTTGTTTCCACCGCGCCTTGGGAAATCCGGATCATATGGGTACTTTTGGAGCTTTAATATGGATTTTCTGTAGACCCCATTAATGGGGTCTACAATGGGGTCTTCAGCCAGAAAATCTGGATTAAAGAGAGCCTGTTTCCATGCTTGTGTGGCAATGGGGTCTAGAAGAGGCTAGGCGGAGGAGGCACCCATGGGGGGGGGAGCCCCAAAACCTAAGCTTCGAAGTCATTTCAAAGTCTGTGCAAAATAGCTCCGGAGCGTCTTTGAAGTCTGTGCTGATCTTCAGAGTGAACTTCGAAGTGACTCTGAAGTGACTCCGAAGTCACATCGAAGTCACTTCAAAGTTCACTCTGAAGATCAGCACAGACTTCAAAGGAGCTATTTTGCACAGACTTCAAAGTGATTTCGAAGTGACTTCGAAATGACTTTTAAATGACTTCGAAGCCGCTTTGGAGATTGCACTCCCTGTCCCCCCAAACACCTGGGGTAACAGGCAGACCCCTCATGGGTAGATCCGGATTTCTAAATGGGTGCTCCGGTATTTCCACGGCAGGGAAGCTAGCACCCATTGCTATTGGGTGCTAGACCACCCATGGAAACACATTGGGTACTTCCCTTAATCCGGATCTACTAGATCCGGATTAAGGAATGTACCCATTTCTTAGATCCGGATCTTCTTAGATCCAGATTAAAGTAGTGTGGTGGAAAAACACCCCTGGTCCACCTGACAGCACAATTGGAAGCTGTGCTGTCCTTTTGATGATGCGGCTTTCCTTCTGTCAGTTGGGATGCACCATTGCCCACAGCAGGGGTGCAGCATATCATAGAAAACTCAGAGTAAAAAGATGCTGATTGATCAGCATCTTTTTACTTCGATCTAATGCTGCACCACTGCTGTGAGCTAAGAAAGCTGCTCAGCTTTGAAGCAAGTCTGGCCACAGTCTATGTCTTAAACAGAACAAACTTAAGCCACTCCTGCCGACTGTTGAGGACAAAGGTAGGGTAGCATTCATATTCTTCTCTGCCAACCTCTGTCTTAGTAGTGCTGCTGCTTCTGGTGGTATCTTTGTCAGTCTGGGCCAGTTCACACTTCAGTGGGATACCATTTGCACTGTGAGTGTCAGCACTGTTCCAGCTTACCCAAGGTAGCTGGAGGTGTGGACAGCTTTACCAGACTGTCCAAATCACCATAGAAATGGCAACAGCAACTTCTGCCACATGCCCATGCATTGCTATGGCAATCACGATGAAGCACATATTTCTGCAGCTACAGCTACAGCTGCACCGCTCGGCCTCTTCACAGCTTCACACCCAGAAGTGGTTGTGAAATCATCCAACCAGAAGTGTACTAGACACTCTCAATCAAGCTCTGCCACAGTCCTGGAGGGTCAGGATGCTCTCACATCTCCAGGCTGCTTTAAGACAGATGTGGCACCGCAGCATGCAGAGAGCAGGACAACATCACAATTGTGTGAGTGTGAAAAAGCCCTCTGACTCACCCTTGTGGTGGCCAGAAACCCCCCCACACACACAAAGAATGAAGACTAGAATTAGCATGACATCCACACACTAGTCCAGTCTTGGGCACATTAATGTACACATGTTATCATCTGCTAGCTTTTTTTTTTTGTCTGTGTGGATGCAGCTTAGCCAATCACAAAGGCCACTTGGGCATAAACAAAATTCCATGTGGGATGTATGGCTATTAGGGAAAAGATTTGAAATGTATCTTCTTTGGGGTGAGATTAATTCCCTCCTACCCTTTTTCCTCCTGTTTTTTGATGTACTGATCTGTGGTTGTAACTATAAAGTCTGTATGTAGATTTGTTTGTAAATATATTCAGTCTGTTCAGTTCTGTTTCCTTAATATGGTCCTTGGCCATGTTGGACACTCATATATATTTGTGGATGGGGAAAAAAAAAGCATTTCTTAGCAATGCCTTCAGAGAGTCTCTCTTCTTGATTTAATCCATCTGCTAAAAAGAAACAAACTGAGTATGACCACTGTTGTAATTAAATTGTAATCTGTAGCTTTGAAAGCTGCTTATAGAATGATATTATTATTAAATAATGTGATATATACATGAGCTTATCCGTGATAGATGAGAATGGCACATAGCAATAACCATTGCTCCCAAGCTCATAAATATTGAAGGCTGCAGCAAGAAGGTTTATGGGCAGGGAAAGCTTTTACTGCCTCAAACATCCTTCAATGTGTAATTGCAGGAGCTTTTTTTTTTTTTTCAGATAGTCATAGTTATAGCAAGCAATATTATTTTTTTCTCTCACTTACGGGCTCAGATATCAATTTTGTTTGGAACAGATTTAGACTGACACAAAATGAACTTGGCCCCTTTCTGCACTTCTGGTTTATATCTCCCGCTAAGGACTTGCTATCCTCATACTTGTGCACGCTTCAGCTTGTGCAGACTACTGTCCACCTAACATATGGATGGCAGGTCCTTAATCTGAAATATAGACCCTTTTTGCACTTACTTTGGCCAATCCATATTAGCTAGATCCGGATCAGCCACAGGCAGAGGCATCTGCATTGAGTGGACTTTAGAACTACATGTGCTAAAGAGTGCTAGCATGGATGTAGAGGCCTTGGATTGGTGAGGCCTTGGCACAGTTCTAATCCAGATCAACTCTACTTCTGTGCAGAAGATGCATTCTTAGCAGCTTTTAGTCCAGAATAAGGGCCAGTGCAGAAAGGGCCTTAGTATCATGGAAAGATGCTTACTTAAAAAAAAAGTCTCATGTCATACAAGGTGATGCTTCACAACACAATGATTGTCCATTTAGTATCTTTTGAACATTTTGCCATAAAGGAAAGTAAGGGCCAACTGTTCTGAACCATAGATAGACATGGTCTAGAGTAGCACAACGGCACTGGTCCAAACCAGCCTCTACCTTGGGCCCAAATTTTATGTGAGTTTGCAGCCAGGCTTTGAGCACTCTGAAGGGCTAGCAACAAACATTTCTAACCTCAGAACCACTGGAGAACTCATTTCACCAACAAATTTCAGCATGCTAGCAAAATGGGTCTCCCAGTAGGCAGGACTATGGAGGTGTGCTTCCCGCATGCTTCCTTGCTCTGGATTAGGCCGTGCTGATCCACCAGTAGACGTCCATAAGAAATGAAGACAGGATATGCCTCAAATTAGGCTCTGTCTCACAATGTCTCTCATCAATGTCTTTTTTTTTTAGGTACATCTGACATCTGAAAATTAGGCTTACATCCACTGTTTCACTTCTTATTTCAAGCCCTGGAAGTCCTAATCTATGAGCCACCATTGCTCAGGAGATTTTGGCCGCATCCCCACGACGTCGTTATCTCGAATTCAAAACGTTTTGAGTTCGCGCAGTTTAGACGGCACTTCGGCTTAATACGGTATTTCCGTGTTAATCGACGTTATCCCGATTTGAAATAAATCCTGATCTCAACAGGTCTCACTCCGGAACATGCCCTTGATACGTGTTTAATTTTTTACTGTGTGGACAGTATCGTTTCCGTGATGAGATTCCGTGTTAAGGCTGTCCTGCCCCCAATGGCACTGTAACCAATGGGCTCTCCGTATTGTAGGCACGTCATGTTTAGGATTCCCTTCCCCAATAGCTTGCTTTCAAATGATTTCATTGAAAGAATCCACCCACTACCTCCAAAGATACACTGTAGCAATGTAGATTAATAACAATGTTTCACTTTTGCGCAGTTCTGAACTTTAAAAAGGAAAGGAAAGGGGAGTCCCCGGGGAACTTTCCCAGCCCACTCTCCCCGCTCTCCGAGTTCCCTCCCGGCCACGGGGGGAAGAGCGAGCGAGGAGCCCCCTTCGCCCTCCCCGCGGTGGGCATGCTGAGCCCGCCCGCCCTCTTGTCCACCCCTTGGCTCTCCTCCTCTTTCAGCCAGCGGCAGCCGCAGCTCTGCGGGGCAAAGTGGCGGCAAAGCGGGGAAAAGCAGCGGCGGAGCCCCAGGGTGAAGCCGCCCGTGCCGCAGTGCCAGGATGGATGGATGGATGGATGGATGGATGGATGGATGGTGCGGCGGGCGCTGGAGCCACCGGCGGGGGAGGCAGGGGCGGCCCGGGCTGTGAGTGCACTCCGGCCAGCGGGGCGAAAGGCGCTGAGAATGCGGCGGCGGAAGCGGTGGAGTCGGGCAAAGCGGAGTGGACACCGAGGAGCCCCAGGATGGATGGATGGATGGATGGATGGATGGATGGATGGATGGATGGATGCTGCTGCTGGTGGGAAGGGGGAGGGTAGAGAACGGGAATCCCTGGCGGAGCATGGATGACACAAAGGGAAGGGAGGGTGGGATCCTGGGAGGGAGGACCAATCACAGGGCACCATGACTGGCAATGGGCGGGAGCACAGGGCTATTGTGGGGATTACCAGGATTGATTCCGCATTAAGGAATGCCACGGAACCAGATCAATTTGCAAGTTGTGTGGACAGCTTTGTTCCGGGTCAGTTATTTCAAATTATTTAAATTGAAATAACACATGCCGTGAAGATGCAGCCTTTGATGTGTTCTTGGATTTAGAATGGAGATAAGAGAAATTTCCTATAATAAAGTGAGGCTGCATCCGCACGGCATGCCTTAATTCAGTTTAACGAAACCGAAATAATTGAACCGGAACGAAACTGTCTTCACGGCTTTCAACTTGATCCATGTCAACGGCATCCCGCCGGCAACCTTATCTCGGATTCAATCCTCAGAGGCCTCACGGCAAGTCCTCCCTGCCCATTGCCAGTCATGATGGTGCCCTCCCCTTCTCTGATTGGTGTTCCCTCAGAGATCAGACCTCTCCCCCGGCTGCTGGGGATGGTTGAAAGGGGCGGGGAACGAGGTGAAAAATGAACCAGATGTATCGGAAGGGAAATTTAACAAGAGATGTGGGGGGGGGGGGCTGGAGGGGACCTAGAGGCTTTTCCATTGCTCAGCAGCAGCAGCAGCAAGTAAAGTTCTGTGTGACTCCTGCTCCTAATTCCAGATCTAAGGGAGGAGGGGGGGAGAGGTATTTGGGAAATCCTCAAGGAGTGGCCCCCAAGAAGGTGGCGGAGGAGAAGAGAACTGTGCTGTCTAGTCTGGTAGGCATTTTGAATATTTATGGAGAGAAAAGAAACCATGAAGACTCAAGAGTAAAGCCAACTGTTGTGGTCACACCTAAGGCTGAATCCAGTTTCAGTCCACTTTAAAGGCGAGGGAAAATATCAGCAAAGTGACTAATCATTTCCTTTCCACATTATCTGCCCCAAAGGTGAATTTTCTGAGATATCTAACACTGAAAGAAAGCAGCTTGTCACTTTGCTGATGTATTCTCTCACTCTGAAAGTGGAACGAAGCTGGATTAAACCTTAAGTGTGGCCACAGCCAATGTCTCTTTTTATGTGGAAAAGATGAATTTTGGGTAGGTAAATAGAGCAAAGAGTCTGAGAAGTGAGGAAAAAGAAAAGAAAAGGCTGCTTCCTTTCACTTTCTAAATGTCTGAACTTGCACAAAATTGCAACATTGTTAATCGGGAGTGAAGGGGCTTTCTTGCTACACTGTAGCGCTGCTGTGTGAAGGCTGCTCCAAGAAGTTCAGGCTTGCAAGAGAAGTGATCCAAAAAAAGTTTTTGCTTCAGATCAGGCAGGGAAACACACACACACCCCCAATGATGTGCCCAGCATACGGACAGCCATTGGATACAGTGCGATTGGGGGAGGGACACCCTGAACACGGAATCTCATCCCTTAACACGGTACTGTCCACACAGTTAAAAAGGAAACACGTATCGACGCACGATTCGGAGTGAGACCTGTTGAAATCAGGTTTGAGATTCAAAATGGTTTGGCATGCTTTAACACGGAAAAAGCGTGTTAAGCCGAACTGCCGTCTGGCCAAGGAGAACTCAAAACGTTTTGAATTCGAGATAAGGTTGCCGTGAGGACGGGGCCTGAGAGGAACAAAACCTGCTTATCTTGCTACATAACCACGTGAATTGATAAAATGGCTTTAAAAACATCCAATCTATAAAATTTATTCAAATCGCCCTAAAAAAAAAGTTTTGCTGAGTGTTGGAGTGAAACATGCCAAAATAACCTTTCCCAAAAAAGCAGATACATTGCAAGAGCAATGCCATAGCAGTATGAATGACAGAACAGATGGTCAAAAATCAGAGTGCGATGCTCATGCTGTCAGTCAGTGATCAAGCCTCAATATTCTGATCCAGCTGTCATTTGTGAGTCATTACTAAGGGTAGATTAGCACAGTTGAATCTCCAAGGGAGACAAGATAGCATCCAGATCTTCATCTTCTAGGGTAATGTGCAGTTGGTGAGCAATCCATGTTGTAGAATGTTCTATGGCCAAAACTACCTCTTGTAGGTCCAAAAGTGTCCTCTATACTCTCTCGGGCAGATATTCCTCAGCTTGGAGATCCTTTTATTATCACCAATATTGTTGTGCAGTGTCACCTTTTATTTTTATCTAATGCTGTGATCACATGGCCTCCAGGGCACAGAAGTAAAAAGGTTGACTCCTGCCCCGGTCAAGGTAGCCATTTGGGGCTGCCTGGCCCAGACATTGATAACAAAGGGTGGCTGCTGGACCCCTTGCTAAAGAAGTAAACAGGTGAAAACAGAAACCTCCCCCTGCTGATAACCTCTCCAAATCGCACTTCGGCCTGCTTTGACCAAGCAAATTGGTCAATCTTTTGGGTGGGACTATTTCTAAAAACTAAGGGGCCTAGATATCCCTGCTCCACTGTTACAGACATCTTTGAGCTATAGTAAGAACTAAAAAGTCAACCTGCTGATAAAGAACTTAGAATTTAGTGCCGCTCAAAGTCAAGAAATGTCTGCCCATTTCTATGAAGGATGAATTGCATAAAAAAGGAAGTGTAATTAGGACCGTGTAATTATAAAGGTTAATCATTATTGAACATATTTTTAGTACAGAACTGTGCTTCCCTAATATGTTCCTACATAAAAGTGTGCAAAGAAAGGAGGTGGAGGAAGAAATTATATCTCTGACATTACTCCTCACTCTTCCAAGTCTTTTTGACAGCTGCAAAAACAGAAACATTGCTGCAGGCTGACATTGCTTTCAGCCATTTCCCAGCAGGAAACTGCTTCCCCTGACTACACACAGCATTTTCTATGTGTTTGGGGTTTCTTGCCAACTGTCCTGTAGAGTTAGAAGGAAGCATTCTGTGACATGCACTGTACTGGAATGCTTGAAAGACAGAGGCACAGCTTCTCAGTTAAAATAGTTTTGATCCATCAATTCTGCCAGGTGCTGAAAGTGTACATTTTGGTATTTTCAGAGTGTTTGCTTTGAACACCTAAGTCATCCAGGATGAAGAAATGTATGAACAAAGCAGCCTTCTATTTTGAGTTTGAGACAGGATCCAGCTTTAGGGCTGTTTCATATCCAATCTGAGATATTTTGTGAGTCTTTAGTCACTTGTCTTGGCTATTCTTACCTTCACTTGGGCTTCAGGTCTGATCAAAATTACACCTCTCATGTGTTTTGAACATCAGTAAACAGAGGCCTATTTGCATGAGGGCCTCCGGAACATGAGTAGGACACCCTGGGATGGAGCATTCCCTCTGCTAGGCTGGTGGTTCCATTTGGAACCGCCCCATCCCATCCCAGGGCATCCACTCGCTTTTCTCCTGTTCCCAGCCATCCTAGGCTGTCCCACAACTGTATGGGAGGGAAAGCATTTGCACTCTCTCCCAAACAGCTGTGGGACCTGCCTCCCACTGCTGCTATTGGGCTGAAAATGGCTCAACAGCTGGCAGGCCTGTGCAATTAACTTACCTTGCTGGACCCGGGGTGCTCCTTGTGTGGCCTTGAGAGAGGTGAGCATGGGGCTGAGCTACCGGGAGTGCATGTGCCTGCACAGACTGTAGCACATTGCTTCCCACGATGCGTGAGGAGCACCCTGCACCCAACAAGGTAAGTCATCGCACGCAAGGGTGTGTGGCTTGAACCCCTGGGTGCCGCTGGGCACCTAGGGGTTCACTGCTGGCCGCTGCAGCCCATTCGGCTGTAGCGCAAAAAGGCCTCTGATATCTTTTAGGTGATTGGTAGGCATCCTTGTCAATTTAAGAGTCTGTCCCATGTAAATAGGAACCTGAATCGACAGTACGTTTTTTTTTTCATGCCTCCTTTACAATGGACAGCATGGCAATCTAATCCTATTATTCAGCATCATTTGGGGATACCTAGTGGTGATATGGTTAAATTTCTATGTACTTTTTTATTTAGCAAATTCACATCATAATACATTAATACAATAGACAAACACAAGAAAACAAGAAAAATCAAGGAAAAAATCACAAAGTAAAATCGTAA
Source organism: Aspidoscelis tigris stejnegeri (assembly GCA_023333525.1). Taxonomy (NCBI): domain Eukaryota; kingdom Metazoa; phylum Chordata; class Lepidosauria; order Squamata; family Teiidae; genus Aspidoscelis; species Aspidoscelis tigris. The sequence goes on from JALMGA010000002.1 coordinate 95,640,125, forward strand.
ACATACATTTAAATTGCAGATGTAGTTTATCACACCTTTTGTCACTGTCAGGAAATCACAAAAGTTCCCACTATATGCTCAGTTTTGACATTCTCTCACTATATGCTGGATTGTTCTTATTTCAGTCCCAGAGTCACACTTGGGGATGGAGTTATTCCCCACTTACAAAGAGCATCTCACATCGTATGGGGCTGGTCAATCCAGGTGGTTTTTGACAAGTCTATGCTCAGGAAATGCTTTGACACACATGGGATGAGTTCCCATTACCACTTTAAAACATTTTCAAAACAGTTTGGATCCTCGTCGTTCCTACCCCCCCAATCAATTAAAACGGTTTTAAAATGGTTTGGATCCTCTTCGTCCCCATTCCTAATCAGTTTCAGGGGTATTTAGAGATTTGGCTTAAAAGCAGAATAAACACCAGAATTTTCCAGTGTTTTTTTTCCGCTCTTGCTTTTAAAATGTTTCTCTTCCTTAGTGCTGTGGGAACTATGCAACAGACTGTTTCATTGTAAAAATTCACCCACTTCATACCTCATAGCAATGTTTCCTTTCCCACCCACACAAGCCTAAAGATTGAAAGAAGCAATCCTGTGCAATTCTGGCTGTTTCCCTCCTTCCTTGATCTTTAAAGAGGGAAAGGGGTGAAGCTGCTGCAGGAACTGGGAGACGTGTGTATGTTTAAGTGTGTGTGCACAGGCGGTGGTGGCAGCAGAGCGAGCCAGCCAGGCAGGGTGCTTTTTTCAGAGGGAACCCCTGCTGGCGATGGTGGCTGTGGAGGTGGAGCGGTCGAATGGGGCTTGAGTTGCCTCTGCTGTCGTGCGCCCTGGGCAATGGGGAGAGAGGAGTGGGGAAAGGCTGAGGAGGGGAAAGAACCGCTTTCCCCAACCTGTTTTTGGAAGTGTTTTAAGTGTTTAAGAGTAGGGACACAAAATCGGGGTTGAATCTGATTACCAGATGCTCCTTTGCTTCCTTTTAACATGCTTTACATATCGATGTAAATCCCGATGTAAATCGCCTGGTATATAGCGCTTTATTCCTTCAATGGGAACTCGCCCATGGAGACACTTTTAGGGGTTACTCCAGACAGGGTTAAAGCTGCTCAGGGATTGCACAGCCACTTTTTATTTTACAGACCAGATGCAGCACTCAGTGAAACTCCAGTGGCTAGAAAGTGATGATAAAATGAACTGGTTTATGTCAACATGTGCTTTGTAATAAGGGGTAGTCTAAATGGAAAACTATTAAGGTATAGGATTAAGAAATTATTTCTGTACACTTTTTGTGTATATATTGTTCATTTTTGGAATTCATCATCATCATCAGGACTAGCGGTTTGGACACCTGCTCTTGAGACAAAAACACAAAACTGTAGTAGAGGCCTTGAACTCTTAGCTGCTTTACCCTGATACTTAACTCCTGAAGAGTCTGCGTGGTTCAGGGAACGCACCTGCTTTCCAAAAGCACAATGCTATTATAGCCTCCTCTGGGGTGGGGGGCGTATTAGGCATCATTGTGTGTAAGTACACACACACACAATGACCTTTCATCCAAGCGTGCTGATGCACACTGCAGACCCACCCACAGAAGGAGCTATAGTAAATGTGTCCATGTGTTTGGGAACAGATAAATTCACAACACTGTATGGACATCTCAGGAGTCAGGTACAAGATGCCAAAGACAGCCAGTACTGTCAGGTATAGCACTTGACAGTCCTGAGTTTTTTCAATTTGGCACATCCCTTTTAAATATATATTTCCAGGGAAAGGTATTCAGATATCTCCCAATTATTCACCTTGCAAAATGTAGTCTTGTTGTTCCAGAATATAATTTCTAAATTGGGTTATGTTTACACAGCAGAAAAAAAACCCTCAAGTAGAAGAAGGTAAAAATGAAAACTTACAAGGATGAAGATACAATAAAAATAACAGCCCAATATTTTTTTGAATTTCTCAAGAGCCCTTTCATGCAAATAACGTGCAAAATTATATCAGCAAGCTGCTAGAAAAGCTAAGCTGTTATGAAGGCTAATACAAATGGAACCCCTGAAATTTAAAATGCAGGTTGTTAGAATTAACAGACTTTTCCCTTGTCATGCCTACTGTTTTGTGAAAAATGCCATTCAAAATCAAGTCTTTACTGTCTCTCCTGGCAGCCAGCAACTGCAGATACTGGAAATAGTTTTTCAGCCCTGAGTATTTGGGACTCTAGATATCGAGGAAAACAATTGGTGCCAGGTAAGGCAGGTAAAGAGGAGAAAAGCAAAGTACTTACTTTGTATTCCATGCATGGATATGCTCCTTTGCTATCACTTTCATATTTGTATTAGTTTCATTTAATGGTAAGTTGGAATCAGGTACATTCTCCATGCTTTAGCTGGCCTCTAGAGTATAGGTGCATGCAACACCTCAGCAAGAAAAGGGCTGAGGAAGTGATATTTAATCACTGTTTCAAATCCCTTTGGCCAATGCAGAAGCTCAGGCAGAAATAAGGATTCAGAAATAAAGGACTCAGAAACACAGCTGCATCCTTTTCTCTCTTTTTTTTTCTTTACAGATTCTCCTTGAGTGTTTTATACCAACTCTGGGGTGCTGATTCCTTGTTCCCCTCCTTGTCTCTTTGTGGGCTAGGCTTGCTCCCCATCTGGGTTCTGCACATAGATCAATTTATTTATTTATTTGTTTGTTTGTTTGTTTACCTTTCTATCCCGCCCCATACCCTAAGGTCTCTGGGCGGGTCACAGGAAATTAATCACAAGATACACATTAAAAATGAAAAGTAGATTAAAAACAATATAGGCATTAAATATAGATTAAAAACACTTAAAAGTTCAGCAAATTTAGAACACTATCACAAACAGTATCACTCAATGAGGGGCCTGTGCCCTGCACTCCCGGAAATGTAGCACATGCCAGTGATTCCAGCCTGAGTGCTGCTGATTTTTGTACCCTTGGGTTTTGCTACCTCCTTTTCCCATCAAGAAAGCTCCTTCTTGATCCTGTTTGGTGTGGTGGATCAGCTCCTGAAGACACATTTATGTTAGAGCTGAAGATGGTGGTTTTTGCAACTTGTGAGACTTCGCCAGAATCTTAAACTGTAAAAGGATTCCTTGAGTATAAGATCTTATCCTTTATTGAGACATCCATTGCAAAGAATCTTATTAATTGCAAAAGTGATTTGATTCTCAAGTTCTTCTTCATTTATACTTCATTTATTCTTTTCCCCACCTCTGCATGATAGCACCTGGTACAGTCTGTGTCTCTTAACACAACAGTAATACAATGCTCAGCCATCTAGTCTCCTTGAATTTCATATTATAAAATCTTGAGAACAGACATCCCAACCTTACTCCAAACACACCCACATTCCCTTTCCCCTTTCCCCCTCACCCAGCATGGCCATTCTTTTAGCTATCTTCATGATACCTTAAAGAAGAATTTATAATCATATATACATAAAATGAAGGAGGAGCTGCATCTTTTGTTAGCTACTCCTCCATAGCTCTTTTTGGCTCTGACTCTTGGTGGCTGTGATGACAAATGCTTGCTCTCCTATGATAACCTATGGCAGGGGTAGCCAAACTATGTCTGTCCAGATGATATTGAACCGTAACCATAGGCCAAATTGACTGCAGCTCACAGGAGTTGGAGTAAGCAACATCTGGAGAGCCATCATTTAGTTATTCTAGTGCTATGAGATAAATGTGAAAAATCTGGAGATGATGCCACTGCCTTTTGTCTAATTATACTGAGAAATTCAAAGTTTCAAATGAAAGTAGCAATTTGCAAGTCCTAAGAAATGTAGGGATTGTGCAGAATCAGGTATCTTTATCCACAGGACAAGGACAGATTACACAATAACACCAATTGTACCTCTTTTCAGAGGTGGATCTTGAAAGAAAAAAATAGGTTTTATTTCAAAAAATTTAGGTGTTTTTTTTTAAAGTTACACCAAAAACAACATTTCAAGGAATGTAAGTTTTCATCACTGACTACTTATCTTTTGGACGAAGAATTTCTTTGCTTTTGAGAGGGTATTGAGAAAGGAAATTGAAATGAGCATGCTTTTGTAAATCAGCTGAATATTTTCTGCATCATATGAGTGCTTTCTGGAAGAGGTCAGGCATTCCATAGTCATTCCTTTGTCTCACCTCTACTTATAGCTGTGCAGCATGACCTGGAGTTCAACCTAAGTATAGGCAGGTATCATTATTTTTCTCTTTATGTGCTCCTTTTTTTAGTATGCTGATACAGAATATCTCTTCTAAAAGTAGGACATCCAATAGTATCTTACTTCATCAGAGAGCTTTTGCCATTGGTGTCACAGACCACAATTTACTGGAAATGGGGCCTTTTTGCACTTAATGTCACATAGAGGTCACAATCAGGGATGGAGGCCCATGTCTCAGTCTTCATCCACACCTACCTCCATGCTCCTGAAGTGTGAATGTTCCCGTAGCAGAGCATTGACCTGACCACAGCGGTGGCTGTGCATGCTAGGCCATTGCTACAGTAATCAGGCAATGCAGCACGTTACTATACAGTCACAGCTATGCCACCCTCACTCAGCCTTCACATGGAAATAATGTGAAGGCTGCATGTGGAAGTGGATTTATTGCTTCACAGCTTCTGAAGATTGAGGATGGCCATGCAGGCTAGCAGTCATTCTGGGACAGAAGTGGCTCTGCAGGCTGTGTATGTTTGTTTCTGGGGTGTCCTTGGCCATCCCTATCTTCCAAGTGCAGAAAGTTCCATAGTTTGGTAGTGCCTTTATGCATGCATGAAGTCTTCTGTGGACAAAAAAAAAGTTAGGAAAGAGTTTTACAAATTGAGCAAGAGGGAGAGATCAAAGTTGCTCGGACATACAAGATTTAATTTGTCTTCTAGAAATCCTAAGTTCCCGACAGCATTCCTATGTCTAGCTTGGGTAGAATATGTGTGGCATCTCTCTGGAATAGACTGAGTTACAGTTAATAGGGAGGAACTCTACTGTCAGCTGGATTGTAATTGTTATATTAGATGGGGGAAATTATTATGTGGATACAGGTGGCAGCCACCAGAAGTGATAGCCCTTAACATTGTTAAGTGATAGCCCTTAACAATGGGGGAGGCCAACATCATAACCATATAGTAATTATGATGGCTGTATACTATGCTAAATCAATATGTACCATGCTTTTGAAATGTGAATGCAGGTTACTGGCTTTCAACAGTGAGAAAATGCAATTGTTCTCATTACCTGATCATAGGATTTCCTTTGGGCCTTTTCGCACATGCCGCCGAAAACGGATCTAACAGATCTAACAGATCCGTTTTCTGGCGAAACGTTTTTAAAGGGGAAACCGTTCCAAACAGGAATGGTTTCTCGGAGACCCCGCGCGTACACACACGCGCGGGGCAGCGGCGGCAGGGTCAGATTTGGAAACAGTTTGGGGTGGGTGCTGTGCAAATGCACCAGCACCCATCCCAAACCGGCCCTGCCGGCGCCTGCCTAGCTGTCAGAGAGGCAGAGCGCATGCTCTCCCACTCTGACAGGTGGGCGATCCGGCAGCCTGCGCCATTGGCTCCTTCAGGAGCTCCCATGGCACGGCCGGCTGCCGCCTTCCGTGGCTTTCCCCTGGCAGGAAAAGCGGGCATGACCCCTTATCTTTGCCAGGGAAGCCATAGTAGAAACCCCCCGCCCCCCCAAGGTTTCATGGCCCGATCGGGTCTTTCCCCTCGGAAGAGAAAGGGCCATGGCTCCTTCTCTTTCCAGGGGAAGCTGCAGCTGCCACCCCACACCCCACCCATGGCCACTTTTGGGGTGCTTACCTGGTCACTGGTGGGGCGACTGTGAGAGCCTAGGTGTGCCGCTGCCTACATTTCCCAGGAAGCCTCGCGAGGGTGGCTGGCGCCTCACTGGCATCCATCCATGCGTATTGGGTCTCAGAATAATGAAGTATTAATTTAGTAACCAGATGGCTAAACTAAGGGTAGTTTGCATTAAATATTGGAAAAAGAAGGGAATGGATTAGAATGGGAGTGTGCTTTATAAAGAACTGTAACCTTTCTTCCTTTTGTTTTGATGGTTTATTTATTTTTATATTTATTTATATTTACATTTATATGCCATCCCATACCTGAGGGTTTATGTTGGAATGAAAGTATATAGAAAGTGCAAAATCCCACTAAGGAATGAGCAGTGAATTTTGGAAGAAAGAGCATGGTTTCCTCAGTACTATCTTGATAGGATAGGATCTAGATTTTGTATCACATCATTAATTCTATTCTGTTTGAAGATCAGAGGCGATTTCCTGGTTTTGCCTGAAGAAAGGAAAAGAAGTTTCAAGATCAAGGTTTGTTTTACAGCTGCCTGTCAAAATTGCCCACAGCCAGTGTATATGATGATGTCTTTAGAAAGATTATATGTGTGGGTGTCCAGGTGGACATAAGGTCATCTCATGCTTTGAAGGGGGTGGGGGAGAGGTAATTTGGATAATAGTATTGTGTAAGTTCAAAATCATCTTTACTTCTAACAATTTTTCTCCCAATATCATTCTACGATACTCTTAGGGAGTCTTTGGAAGTACTGCTGTTCCAACAACTGCGTGCTTGGTTCGATGCAAACATTCACAAACATGGACTGACTTTTACACATCCCTAATGTACTTCTGCCTTTGCTTAATTTCTTCCAGTGTAAAAAGACCAGCCAAAATGTCAATGCAGATCAGCCACTATCAGCCTCCAATAGTTCCCTTGTTTGAGGTGTGGTCACCTTAAACAAACAAACAAAAAACAAAACTGCAATGCAGCAAAGGACCACTAGAGGCCTGTAATGCAACCAGTTGCTGACTGAAACCATGGGTGTTTTTCCACTGTCACTAAAAGTACCCATTAAGTACCCATTAATGGGTACTTAATGGCATTTTTGTAACCATTAATGGGTACTTAATGGGTACTTCTAGTGACAGTGGAAAAATACACCATATGTCATCATACCACCTTCCATCTTGCTGTTTATTGGAGTGGCTGGAGAAGCCTTAAGTCTTTAATAATTGCATAGAAGAAGGGAATGAATTAGCATTCTCCTTCATGACTAAGGGTGTTTTTCCACTGTCAAAAGTACCCATTTTTGCACTCATTTAGGACCCATTTGGGTGTGAGCTGGATGACCCCATTTCGACTACGGCACCCATTTGGGACCCAATTGTTTCCACTGCCATTGGGGAAATCCGGATCTAATGGGTACATTTTGGCCTTTAATCTGGATTTTCTGTAGACCACATTAAAGGGGTCTACAATGGGGTCTTCTCCCAGAAAATCCGGATTAAAGGGAGCCTGTTTCCACTGGAAACAGGAAATGGGGTCTAAAGGAGGCTAGGGGGAGGGGATGCACCTTTGGGACCCCCCCCAACATTGGCTTTGAAGTCACTTCTAAGTTGACTTCACATTCACTCCGAAGTGACTTCGAAGTCAGCTTCAAAGTCACTTCAAAGCATGAGCTCAACTTCGAAAGTTGAGGTCATGCTTCGAAGTCACTTCAAAGCTGACTTCGAAGTTGCTTCAAAGACTGCACCCCCCTGCCCCCCAAAACACCTGGGGTAATGGACTGACCCCTTGTGGGTCGATCTGGATTCTCTAGATGGGTGCAAAGCTATTTCCACAGCAGGGGTGTTAGCACCCATTCCTAATAGGTGCTACACCTCCTGTGGAAACACATTGGGTACTTCCCTTAATTCGGATCTACTAGATCCGGATTAAGAAATGTACCCATTCCTTAGATCCAGATCTTCTTAGATCCAGATCTAAGGGCTGCAGTGGAAAAACACCCTAAAATTCCCTTTTCGGTACAACTGTTGAAAGTGCGAGGATCCTTTCTTTTCCATCTGTCATCTCCCTTCTGTGTATATATGTTTGTCTACTTATTCAATCATTTCTTCACTCAGACTTTTGATATCTTGCATGTGCTAAATGAAGCACTGGAGAAGACTGTAATAAAAAGAAGCATCTCCTGAAGATTGTAATAAAATCACACATACATACCATATAAAATGATCTGTGCAATCTTTTCATCTTCCTACTAGATAGCAGCAAGATTGCATCAGAACTTACAGCAGTGGTTCACTCCATTACATTTAACAATTGTGTCAGCATTCTCCCCAGTAAACTCATATTTTCAGGGCTTTAAAGCTCTGCTATAAAATTTTTTATTAAGCTAAAACTTGTTGCATATGTCTAATATATCTTGACACTGCAGGTTTTTTAAAATTAATTGTAAAAAGCAAAAAAAAATCTTTTCATCCCTTTTAAATTTAAAGTTTGAGGGGAAAAGAACAAAGGTTAATTGACTTCAGTTACTTTGAGAATACAGTGGTACCTCGACATACAAGTGCCCTGACATACAAGTGTTTTGAGATACAAGCCGCCGAGCGAGTGATATTTTGCTTTGAGATGAGAGCAAGATTTGAGATACGAGTATGTAAATACAGTACAGTACATAACAAAAGCAACTGAGGTGGTGTTTTGGGAGCTGGAATGGATTAATGGGAAAATTGCTTTGAGATACGAGCGATTTGACATAAGAGCAAGGTTATGGAACGAATTAAACTCGTATGTCAAGGTACCACTGTATCTCCTAAGCTTCCTACCAATACCGCTGTGTTATCTGCTGGCAAGCTTACTCTTTCTTAGACTTCAAAAGATTTTTGACTGAATGGATGTTTTTATGAAGCAAGATGCCATGATATCTAATCACCAGCTGTGCTCATTCCCATGTTTCTTAAAGGGGTTAATCAATTTCATTGTCTATAACCTCAAGTTATCAAATATCCATAGTATTAACTCCATCCTTTCCACTCATAAACACCTTCTGTAGTTCCCCTTCCTATACTTAAGCATTGATACTTAACCTTTCTCCTCAAAAGCAAAGACCCAGCTTGGTTTTAACATGGAATGATCAAAAGTTCAGTGACAAGTCAAATGTCATTGGATCTATTCAGTGTGATTGACACGACCTACTTCAAACCAATTCACCACGGCAATTCCTTCTTAAACAGACAATGCCTCACTCTGAATCCAAGGAATTAGTGGAGAGCAGGAGTACAGATAAGGCTGCAATCTAGAAGATGGATTGTGTGACTTTAGTGCTTCTTTTATCACTCCAAAACAACCTACTCAAAAAGCATCCTCTTAAGTTAGTCTTTCGAAGCATTCTAGATGTTCTCTACCTCATATCCAAAGTCCCCAAACAACTTGAAAACTAAACACAATATTGGACAATCCTCAAAAATTGTACACTGTACTTTCTCCCCATATCCTTTGTTCTGCTCTCTGTATTATTATTCCTACTGATATTGATTGTAGCAGCCTGCAGGAATGAACTGCAATTGAAGTTCTTTCTGAAGGTGCAGCATGATTGGGCAAGAAAAGAAGGGGAATTATCCCCAGAATAAACTGAACTAAGATTTCCTAAAGGAATCCCTCATTATGCTACACTGCAAAGGGGGTACTGGATATGGCAGAGAGGATTTAATTTTTCATTTCAGATTGAGATTGGATCTATTCGTGATACACTACATTAGATATGTTTCTTAAGGTGCCACCATGTAATACAGTCATTGTACTCTGTTGTTTTGAAGCAGTCACCCTGTCTTTCCGTTGGCATGGATTTAAATGATCTGTCAAGAAACTGCTTTATGTTAAAACTCAGATGTTTTCAATGGACATTAACATTTCTTCATGGAGCTTAGTATGCCAGTCTGGCCTTGTGACTAGTAGGGGTGTGCACAAATGCAATTTTCGACATTCAATTAGATTTGAACCAAATATTCAAATGTTTGAATTCATACAAATAGAGAAAAAATGAATGTATTCAAATTTGAACCATTTAAAATACATTTGTATCTATTCATATGGATATTCAATACATATTTGATGATACGAATGTCGACAACATGTGTCTGAATGCATCTGTACACATCCCGTTTTTATCCCATATGCATCCTGTTCTCATCCCGTACGTATCCGTTCAAATGGGTACGGATACGAATAAGATGCATACAGATACATATGTAATGCGTACGTATCTGTACACATACGAATGTTGGAATAATTCGTACAAATGATTCAAAACATTCAGATTCATTTGAATATTAAAAAATGAATGTATAGAGATTTGATTTGACTTTGAATGTCCAAATTTGAACGAATTAGATTGAATTTTAAATGTTTGGAATATTTCTGCACATCCCTAGTGGCTAGAGTGTTGGACTCTCATCTGGTAGTCTCTTGGTTCAATTCCACACTCCTACATGACCTTGGGCTAATCACAGTTTCCATGGGATGACTTACCAGAAAGAAGAGAAGGAAATGGAGGGTGACCCTGACTGTCTGGTTGTCTTTGGGATAGCACACCATTCCAAAAGCCATCCACAGATAAACTTTTGAAAAGGTATACCCAAAGAGTAGGGTTTCCTGGGGTCTTTCTGCATTGGCCCCATAGTTTGCATACAGTACACTCCCAGACATGGTAAAGCCCATTTGCACCTATATGGAACTGGGTGGGTAATCTGAGGCACCGCACAAACACGCTGGCACCTCTGATGACCCCAAACATGACTCTGCGTGGGCAGCACATCATCACTGTGTGCACTACGAATGCCTTCTCCCATACCAACCTGCCTGTGCCTTAAGATCTAGCGGTGAGGCCCCCCTGGGTGTCCCATCACCTTCAGCAGTGAGGCTGGTGGGCACCTGGGAGAGGGCCTTTTCGGTGATGGCCCCCAGACTATGGAATAGTCTTCCCCTTGAGGTGCATCATGCCCCTTCCTTATATATATTTAGGAAGGCAGTAAAGACACACCTCTTTGCCCTGGCCTTTGGCTGAGGTGATTATATTCTCCCTCCTTACAATCACTATTAATGCAATATGGAATGTACTGTAATAAATCATTGTCCTGGTGATATTGCTGGCACACATGCAGTTGTGCCCGCCTCCAGGAAGAAAATGGTGGCACCCGGACATGCATCCGCACCCCAGGTAGGTCTGCAGATTTGTGAGAGGTGGCATGCAATGCACTAGCACTTGCAAATGCTAGTGCATGGCAGTGGGAGTGCACTATTCCCATCCCCCAGGCAGGATGGGAAGAAAGAGGAGGAGGAAGAGAGTTGGCTTTTTCTACCCCGCTTTTCTCACCCATTTAAGGGAACTCAAAGTGGCTGACAAAGCTTTCTATTCTTCTCCCCACAACAGACACCCTGTGAGGTAGGTGGGACTGTGAGAAGTCAGAAATAGAGCTCTGACTAGTCCAAGGTCACCCTGCTGGTTTGTGGAGGAGTGCGGAATCAAACCTGGTATTCCCAGATAAGAGTCCGGCTCCCTAACCACTAGACCAAACTGGCTCATGGAAGTGCAGAAAGGCCCCAGGTCTTCAGTCACTGCGTTCCTTGTAGCGGCTAGTGCTGAATGGTGGTTAATGCAGAGCTCTCTAAAAGTGTATGATGTCTAATGTTTGCCATAAATTATGGGATTTTTTTAAAAAAAAAGTCAAAGCAAATTTGCAAGCCCAGTAGTTAAGTATTTGTCTAGCCCAGAAAACTGTAATAGCAACCATTGAGAGGTTTACAGAGAGTTATGATGAAAATGATGGTCATCCTGCGAAAAGAACTTTTTCCTTTTGGGAACTGGGCCACATATGTATGGCTAAAGATGGTCGTGACTTCTATCCATTTGATTCCTTTAATACACACTAGGTGGATGAAGCCTTTGGATTGATTAGTCACTTACTGACTTAATTAAAGATACAGAGCAGGATTATCTGTGAGAGGCTTAGAGATGAAGGGAATTTTTTCTTTTCTCTGTATTTTTGAGTGAGCCAGATTAATTTGCATCTTCGCTCCATGAATGCACAAATTAGAAAGTCATTGTACTTCAAGGTTTTCTCATGCCTTCAAATTTAGCAACTCACCATTATTCCTCATATAACTTGATTCTGTGCAGTATATCTGCACTTGCATGTGGCTTTGTGAAATGTGATTGCCTCTTGTATGTAAAATTGTGCTCTCAAAATCACACCCGTTGTGCTGGTGTTCCTTAGCATGTTTTTAAATATATATATAACAAGGTGAGAACTAACATATTATATGAGGGACAGCGGTTCTTTTCAGCCTAAATAAGCCAACTAAATTTAAGGTTAATGACAGAAATACCTGTATAAATAATACATAGATCACAGGTAGACCAAGGCTGCATCCAGATGTTGCTTATTTATTACACTATATTTAGGTATTCTGGAAGAAACATGGACATTCTGGAATACTCATTTTTTATTCCAGAATATCCAAATATTGCAGAATGCACCATCTGGGTGTAGCCCAATTGTCTGGGAAGCAGGAGGCCAGAGGTTCAATCCTAGGTACCACCCCAGAAGAAAGTAATGGCAAATTACATCTGTATCTGCAAGGAAAATAGCAGATATGTACCCATGAAGTTACCAGGAGTTGACCCCAACTTGATAGTAGCATATAATAATAGTAAAATGACACATACAAGTGAATGTAGTGCTCACAATGAATGCATGGATTTAAATAAGAATTTATGAATACATTCATGCAAAACAAGTAGAGATTAGAAGGAAGGAAGTGCCAGTATGGTGTAATAGTTAAAGCTCCAGGCTAGAATTTAACAGTCTCAACTTTTCAAAGTCTTACTGGATGACCTCACTGGAAGTCTCATTGGATGATCTTGCATTCGTCTCTGCCTCTCAGGTAACCTACCTCACAGGTCTGTTGTGAGGATAAAATGAAATAAAGGATGTGGTGCACAGTGCCGTGGTCTCTTAAGGAGGTAAGTCAGAATGATGTATCAGTCCCCAGTGAGTATCAGACCTCTGTTAGTGAATCTGGCACCAAACCTTGTCTGAAGAAGAGCTTCTCAGTGGTAGGCTCTGGAACATCTTTCCCAGAAAAGTTCACCTAGTGCCATCTGAATAGGCTTTTAGATATCAAATGAAGATTTTTATTTATTTATTTACCCAGCCACTTTAACCCGGTCAATGTTTTAAATTGTTCTATTATATTGTTTTAATTTTTCTGATTGTTCTTTTGGTGATTTATATTTTCAAATGATTTTTATTTTACTCTTAATGCTTAGACTATCCAGATAATTTGGGTTATTGGGCAGCTGTGTGAACTTAGTAAATAAATGAAATAAAGGCCAATTTTTCACAATTACCTTACTGCAATGGTTCTACTAGACCAGCCCAGGCTGTACTGTTTCTATTCCAGTTGGTGTTGTTTGCATTGCAAGGGCACCAGCAATGTGGACGTTCCATCCCCTGGTTCATGTCTGGAGATCTTTGCTTCCAGTGGATGTTTTGCCCACCCCTATCTGTTATTGGGTGATGCGCACATTGCTTCTGTGTGCATCCATTGCACATTTTGCCTTATAGTTTGCCTCAGTATGCTCCCAGATGGAGCATCTGCACTTGAAAAGGCCATTTCCAGCTCAGAAATGATCCTTTCTGTGCAGGAGCATACTGCATGCAAACTATGTGTGGAACACGATTCTGTGCTCCACACGTAGACTTACTCCACCAGAGATGGCCTGTCCTGTCTCTGGTACAGCCCATTCACACCTCTGTGGTGCTGGGTGGGTCATCTGAGGTGCCATGCAAGCACTGACATCTCAGAATACCAAACATGTGAGTGCATGTGCAGGGCATGTCACTCTAATCCTGGCGATGGCAACAGTGCACACACAGTCACAACAGTGTCCAGACCCAAGATGGTGATGCCCAGACATGTGTCCTCATCTCGGGTAGATGTGTGGGGGAAAAGATGGCACATACTAGCATTCACAAATGTGATTGCTAGCACACACCACTAGCATGGAAATGCACTGTTCCCATGGAATGGGAAGTGCAGAAAGGCCTCAGATTTATCATTATAGGGTCTGGTCCTAGCATCACAGGGTCTGGACTTAGCTGTTTGAACCAAAAGGCATATTCATGAGGCGCCAACTGTCTGGCTTCACAACATCAGAAGAGGCACAGAAGTGCTGGTCCCGGATTATTCCTACTGCCACAGATGTGAACACTTTATACAGCTCTTAGGAGGCTTCTAGAACACTTCCACAGATCACACAAGTGGAAGAAGCAGTCCAGTGATCCACTTGTTTCGATATACCTGGTAAGTGCAAAAAGGCCCAAAGGCCTTGTAAAGAATTTGCTTCCCTTCTTATTGAGAGCAACACCAGAGTATTGTAAAACTTGATGTGAAAATATGAACTGCACTAGATGCTGTTAGAAGATATTGAAATGAATGAACTGCAGACAGATCTTTCTCATCCTGTTTGCTTGGGTGGTTTAAAGTCTCCACCGAGGGCTTCTTAATATTAAACCTCCTCCGTTATTCTCTTTCGGTCTGCACTTAGAGACTTGAAAACATCACCTTGTTGCCCGGGAATTTTCCACTGAAGCAGCATGGACAAATTTGCACAAAATAAGAACAGATGCGAGCCCTTTTCTAAATTCACTTCCAAAAGAGCTTTATTTAAGGGCTTTTCCCTGGTTATGCCAAAAGGCCCTTCAGCTTCTCTTGCCACAAATCTGAATGAGCAGCTGCTGCTTTTATAGCTAATCTATCAAATATGGCTTGCTTGGCAGAAAGCTGGCTGGGCTAAGAATTCTGCTTTCTGTTGCTTACCCAATTTACATTAAAAAGAGGTTACAGTGATATAAGCTTGGGATGCAAGCCTGGATCTGAAAGTTTATTTTCACCTTTCTTTCAAAGATGGACTCCCTGTGCTTCTTTCTTTGTTTTTATTTGACTGATGGGTGTACACATGTCTATAGTAGTAATATTAAGAGCAACAGTTTTGGAAATAGTTTTACGTTCTCAGTCCTGGACAGTGGGAAAAGACAAATGTAGAAACATGCCCTGGAGCCAATAAAAACATCTGTGAAGCAATTTAAATAAAAGATAGATTTTTTTGTGCACAGAAGGATGGTCAACAAGTGAAATACTATAGTGGTTCAGGGCTCTGGGTTAAAAACTGTGGCAATGCCGGGATGCAATGACTTCTGCTTTTAATAGTTCACTAGTAGCAAGTGTGCCTCCATGGAGAACTGGTGCTATGGCAGTATGGTTCTTTCTGCGTGGGGCAGGAGTGCAGTTCAGGAGTGTACCCACTGGCCTCCATTGTAGGGATGTGCAAAATTTGATTTGCATTCATAAATTCAAATATTTCATATTTGCTGACATTCGTCTGAAAATGAAAATAGGAGGCCTTTTCACACAAAGGGTTTTCGAATGCACAGAGAGCACGTTGGGACGCAGCACTCACTCTTGCAGGTGGCCGGATCCATTCCAGGCAGCCCCCAAGTGTCCCATACTTGCTCTCCAAGCGTTCGAGTTTCAGAGCACTAAAAAGTGCTCTGAAACTGTCTTTGCACATTTGGCCCATTCCGAACTGTCTCAGAGAGAAAGCATTCACATGCTTTCTCTCTGTGACAGCTCAGTCCCTCCCCCGGGCTGCTCCTATTGGCTCCTATGGACCCAGTGTGGGCAGCCGGGGAGCCTTCTTTCCCTGGGCTCCTGCTTGCTCCTGAACCCCAGATTGGGCTCCGGAGGTGGGCAGGAACGCCAGCCAAAAGCTCCCAACCCATCCCCAGGGTCACGTGCACATGTGAATGGGGCTTACCTGCAGGCCCGATTCTGTGTATAAGCTGGGCTGTTCTGAGCATGCTCGAGGGGGCGGCTGCTGATTGGCTGAGCACCTGCCTGGTCTCAGCTGGCCATCTGAGCATGTGCATGTGCCCAGCCAATGAGGGGCCGCCTCCTTGAGCATGCTCAGAACAGCCCGGCCTAGTCTACACAGAATCAGGCCCGCAGGAGAAGGTAAGCCCCATTCACACACACGTGCGACCCTGGGGATGGGTTGGGGGCTTTTTGGCTGGCGTTCCTGCCCAACGCTGGAGCCTGATCTGGGGTTCATAGGAGCCAATGGGAGCAGCCCAGGGGAGGGTCTTCCCCCTGAACAGGTTGAGAACACTTTCCCATTTCCACTGACAGGTAAGGGAACTGCTCTCAAAGCGTTCCTTACCTGCCTTCATGTGAACGGGAAAGTGTTCTCAACCCATTCGGGGGGAAGCGTTCCGAGGCGTCTTCGCCTTGGTGCGAAAACGCCTCTGGTTTTTCAAATATCCAAAACTGCAGACTGAAAAAATGCCAGTTCCCCCATCAGTTTATCTTGAAGAGGGAAAAGCATGCATGAGACATACTAGTCTACTAGTATGGTCATTTTGATCTGCAGTAGCTTCAGAGCAAAAGTGTGGTTGTGCAAGTTAAGGTGCTTCTCCCAATCACCACTGGCCTTCCTCCTTTCCCTCTGCACAAGTTGGAACTGATTTGCACATTGAACTCTGGAGGTATATGTTTTTGTTGATGTTTTCATTTTAACAGGAGAGTAACCATGTTTTCTTACTTTGTTAGATCCTAATGCTTTGTTGTCTGCAGTAGTCATCAGTGATTTGGTTTCTTTTCTGCTATTGAAATCTCTCTTCAGTTTAATGGCACTGAAGGCAATCCACAGAAAGCCTTTCTCCTGATAGAAAGCAGAGAGTAGTCCATGACAAAATCCACACTGGGGGAAGAGCAACATCTGCCAGAAAACAGTGTTGTATTATCCATGATTACACCTTACCCTCTGGAATCCCAAAAACTAATGATGCTAGAGAAGCTGATGTCACCATTCTAATGAGTTTCAGAACAAATCACATCCAAACCATATCATGTATCCAGTATGATATGTGGATAGTGATATCTGACTATGGCTCTTTAATTATATTATCTGTTGCTGGACTTTATATTTTAGGTCCCTGCATCATTCTGTCATGAGTATGCTCTAGTTGGCTCCAAGTTGTAGTTATTTGAAAGATCCAGGAACAGCATGAACTGGCTTTTGAGAGAGAAGGGGCAATGGTGCCAAGGTGATCTTGGCACAAATGTTGTTAGTATCTAGAGAGATAATTTATGTCTGAACCTCAGATCCAAAATGAAACAGAACTCTTTCTACTGTCATATGACAGCCACCTGCTGCAATTGTAGGATGTCCCTTTTTATTTCTAAAAAAGATCTCGTATAGTGCTGAACTCACTTCATATAGGAATCTTACTATGAAATGTGGTTTATGTGCTGGAAGATATCCAAAAGCATTCAAAGGTAATCACAAGCTTGATTATGATGATGCTGGAGAAGACTCAAAGGAGAGCTGCAGAAGACAACAACATGGTTAAAGGGTAAATTCTTATGTGAGTTAGATAAAAGGTGTGGGAGAGATTTCACAACTATATTGTCTATGAGGTATTTTTCCAATTTTTTTTACAATCTCCTCCTATATGAGTTTTATTAGAAAAGAACTGGAGGAGGAAGACTGTAAACATGCCGTAGTTATTCAAATGCCAATGGCCCCAACTTAAATTTAATTGAGTTGGTTGTCTGAATCTACAGGGTTGTAATATGGCTAGCTGTTCATCATCCTGTCACTAGACTACAGAGGAGCTCTATATTTTGTTATACAGTGGTTCAGTGTCTGATCTTTTTTTTTTCAGTTGCTTACAGTTTGAACAGCAATATTCTGCCAGTTTCTAGTATGCACTGGAGTGTGACATGATTTTAGAAGGCAGTTTGACACCATTTTTGTTATAGAAAGTAATAGAAATACTTGAGTCGTATTTCGATCACTAAGCAGAAAATACATTCTAGCACCTCATTTTCTATTATTATTATTATTATTATTATTATTATTATTATTATTATTATTATTATTATTATTATTATTATTATTATTATTATTATTATTATGTAAAACAACAGTTACACACAGCAAACGAGATCACTATGCTGGATTTTGTATTATATTACTAAGACTGCGTGATGTATCGGTGAATTATGCGAGCAGAACCCAGTAAAGTGGCTTTTTGTAGCTGGCAGGTGGAAATTTTGTCAATGCCAGTCGTTTTTAGGTGTCTGCTGAGAGCTTTTGGCCCAGTGTGCCAATGATGACTGGGACCACTTCCACTGGTTTTCGCCAGAGTCGCTGAAGTTCAGTTCTAAGATCTTCATATCCAGTGAGATTCTCCAACTGTTTCTCCTCAAGTCTGCTGTCACCTGGAATAGCAATGTCAATGATCCACACCTTCTCTTTCTCAACGATTGTAATATCAGGGGTGTTATGCTCCAATTTTCTGTCATTCTGAAGCCTGAAGTCCCAAAGTAGTTTTGCCTGTTCAATTTCAACAACTTAGGGTGTTTTTCCACTGTCACTGTGACAGTGGAAAAACACCCTTTTTCTGGCTTGTGATCCCACCAGTTTTTGCCACTGGCAGATGATACTTTTGGCACAAGTTCCAGTGGATCATTTGTGCTACAGCATTGTGCCTCTGCTTGTAATCAGTTTGTGTTGTTGTTATCTGATGGCTGTGCAATATTATTATTATTATTATTATTATTATTATTATTATTATTATTATTATTATTATTATTATTATTATTATTATTATTATTGTGATGATGTAAAACAGCAGTTACACACAGCAAACGAGATAACTATGCTGGATTTCATATTATATAACCAGTCGGGCACTTCCCAAGCACCTAGGACTGCGTGATGTATCGGCGAATTATGCGAGCAGACCCCAGTAACGTGGCTTTTTGTAGTTGGCAGATGGATATTTTGTCAATGCCAATGGTTTTTAGGTGCCCGCTGAGATCTTTTGGCACCACGCCCAGTGTGCCGAGGATGACTGGGACCACTTTCACTGGTTTTCACCAGAGTCGCTGAAGTTCAATTCTCAGGTCTTCGTATCTGCTGAGCTTCTCCAACTGTTTTTCCTCAATTCTGCTGTCACCTGGAATAGCAACATTGATGATCCACACCTTCTCTTTCTCAACAACTGTTGAAGTCCCAAAGTAGTTTTGCCTGTTCATTTTCAACCACTTTTTCTGGCTTGTGATCCCACCAGTTCTTTGCCACTGGCAGATGATACTTTTGGCACAAGTTCCAGTGGATCATTTGTGCTACAGCATTATGTCTCTGCTTGTAATCAGTTTGTGCGATCTTCTTGCAGCAGCTGAGTATATGGTCGATTGTTTCATCCACTTCTTTGCAGAGTCGGCACTTTGGATCTTCTCCTGATTTTTCAATTCTGGCTTTGATGGCACTTGTTCTTATTGCTTGTTCTTGTGCAGCAAGAATCAGTCCTTCTGTTTCCTTTTTCAATGTTCCATTTGTAAGCCAAGACCAGGTCTTTTCCATGTCCACTTTGCCTTCGATCTTCTCCAGAAACTGTCCATGCAGTGCTTTATTGTGCCAGCTGTCCGTTCGGCATTGAATTGCAGTTTTCCGGTACTGGTTCTTGGTTTGCTGCACCTTGAGAAGCTTCTGGTTGTTGACTTCAATTAAAGCTGATTCTTTGCTTTCTGCCACGTAATCTTCTAATGCATGCTTCTCTTCTTCCACTGTTTGCTTCACTTCCAAAAGTCCTCTACCGCCTGCTTTCCTGGGCAAGTACAACCTGTCGACATCACTCCGAGGATGCAGTGCATGGTGGATCGTCATCAGTTTTCTGGTTTTTCCGTCTACGTTGTCCAATTCCAGCTGAGTCCAGTTCACAATTCCCGCAGTGTATCTAATGACTGGTATGGCCCAGGTGTTTATGGCCTTAATGGTGTTACCGCCATTCAATTTACTTTTCAAGATTTTTCTAGTCCTTTGGATGTACTCTTTACTGACCACAGATTTCACATGGCCATGCTTAATGTTATCCAGTTGCAAGATGCCAAGGCTGGTGGGACCTGATGGCTTGACCATTTGGCATTTCTATGCCTTCACTTTCAGTAATCTTCCCCTTCTTCAGTGCCACTGTGGTGCATTTGTCCAGGCCAAACTCCATACTGATGTCACTGCTGAATATTCACACTGTGCTGGTCAGTGACTGGATCTCGATTTCAGATTTTCCATAAAGCTTTAAGTCATCCATGTAGAGTAGATGTGAAATTTTCTGAGAATTCCTGGCAGTTTGATAGCCCAGGTTTGTTTTCTTTAGGATGAGTGACAGTGGGATCATAGCGATGATGAAAAGGAGTGGGGACAATGAATCCCCCTGGAAGATGCCGCTTTTGATGTTGATCAGTCTGTAGCTTTCATTTCCGACAAAAAGCTCAGTCTTCCAGCGTTTCATCGCACTTTCTATAAATTTGGTGATGTTCTGACTGATCCCGATGGTTTCCAGGCACTTTGTGATCCAACCATGTGGCAGTGAATCAAAAGCTTTTTTGTAGTCGATCCAAGTCATATGCAGGTTTGTTTTTCAGCTTTTGCAGTTCTCCAGAATCATTTTGTCAATCAGTAGCTGGTCTTTTGTGCCCCTGCTTCTCCGTTTGTTTCCTTTTTGCTCTACTGGGATGATGTTGTTGTCTTCGAGGTAGTCTTGAATCCTGTCTGCTATTATGCCTGTCAGCAGCTTGAGCATAGTAGGTAGACAAGTTATCGGCCTGTAGTTTCCTGGTATGGCTCCTTTGGCTGCATGTTTCTGTATTAAGTATGTTTTGCCAGTTATTAGCCATTCACCGATGTTTCTTGTTTGCAGCATTTCATTGAACAGTTCGGCCATTTTTGCATGCAGGCTGGTCAGGTATTTGAGCCAGAAGCCATGCAACTGATCAGTGCCAGGGGATGTCCAGTTCTTCACTTTCTTCACTCTTTTCATGACCATTTCAGGTGTTATTTCCAGCTGCTGCATTTTGTTCATGGAGAATTTCTTCTCAAAATCCTTTATCCACCCAGCAGTTTTGTTGTATTCTTTTTCAGCCTCCCAGAGATCTTTCCAGAAGTTGGTTGTTGCTTCTTTCTCTGGCTTTTCCATTTTATTGTCTACTTGCTCATGCAGGCTCTGGTAGAACTGCCTCTGATTAGACTGGAACATTTGGTTCTGCCTGTACTGGTTGATTCTTGCTTCATATCTTTCGATTTTCCTGGCTGTAGCTGTTATCTGCTGTTTCACGATTTCCAAAGCTTCATCAATTTTCCTTGTATTCAGCCAGTATTTTTTGATCAGATGTTCTTTAGTCTTCTTGTTGTTCAGTTTCTTCTCCTTCATGTTTTTTAGGTTGCTGGCCTCTGATCTCAGGTTTCTCATCTTTAGTTCCAGTCGGACTTTCCACTTTGGTTTTCCAGTAGATTTTCTAATTGGTTTTGGCTGCAGTATTCCTAGTTCTTCTGTTACTATCACAGCTGTACTGTAGGCGAGCTGGTTCAGTTCTTCGATTGTTGCTACTTGAACAGTTACAAGGGCAGAGTTGATGTCATTCATCAGTGGAACTAGTCGTTTTCTGCCTATAGTTTTTATGGTTGGCAGTCACTTTCGCTCTGTACTTGATGCTGTATGAGCCATTATTCTGTCCTTCAGTTCCTGCTATCTTTGAGACAATGTGCCAGGTGTTTCATCCATGACTTCATGCTGCTGTTCTTCCTCTTCTTGCAGAATTTCCAGATTTTCATCAGGTTCTAGCTGATCAGTGACTCCTGGTCTTGTTGGAGCTTCTGTTGCTGCCACAATAGGCTGTGGTGCTTCAGTTTCTTTAGTTTTTCGTATTTCTTCAAGTTCAGTTTCACTGAACACTTTAGTCCCACTTATGAATCTTCTCTGATCAGCCAGCCGCAGTTCTGTTATCTTCGAGTCTGGGAATTCTTGTTTCCATAGCTGGTGCATCCGTTTTTGATAGCCTCGTTTTCCAGGTTCTGATTTATAGTAGCACTTCATGACTATACGTTTCTCTAGCCTTGAGAATTTCTGCCACTTCCTTGTTTGTGAATTTTGTTCCTGTAGCCCATTTGTCGATGGTTGCCCAGGTTCCTCAGCAACCACCGCGGTCCTTTTTATCCTGGGTGATGACCGAGCCAGTATAGACTTCTTTTTTATTTGTGTCTCCATTGTGATAAATGGGTTGGGTGCACTTAGTCTGGCTCCTCTGCTTTGACCACTCCGGCATGGTTGAACCTGCCAGTAGTTTGCAGTACCGCCGGCCCAGCTCTCAGCTTCATTGGAGCACTCAAGCCCCACCGCCACGACAAGGCCACACCCATCGGGGGTATTATTATTATTATTATTATTATTATTATTATTATTATTATTATTATTATTATTATTATTATTATTATTATTATTATTATTATTATTATTATTATTATTATTATTATTATTATTGCACAGCCATCAGATCACTAGTTGCTCTTCATAGCACACTGAGTTATTCCCAAGAACTTAGGATATTGTGATGTATCAGCATAAAATGTGTGCAGATCTGAGCAGTGTGGCTTTTTGTAGTTGACATGGTGATTAGGGCTGTTTTTGCATGTACCTCCATTAATCTGGATTTAGAAAATCTGGATCTTTGGTATATGGTCCTCATTTAATCCAGTCCTTGAAGATCCCCATCATGGAAAGGACCCCACACATCCACATGGGCCATCTAGCACCTGATTACAATGGGTACTAAAGAGGGCTGCTGTGTGGGTGCTGTAGCACCTACTCCGAAGCTCCAATTAGGCCTGAGCAGGAAGGTCTGCTAGTGGCACAGTGTGACTGGCCCACAAAGCTGTCAATTGGGAATCACTTCCAGTAACAGTGGGTGTGGCAGAACAGCTTTGTAGCTGCCTATGTAGCCACTATGAAGCTTGTGCCTAGCTTTGTAGACCAGTACAAAGGACATGCAGGCCTGAATAGTATGTATATTGAGGGGCAGAGCTAGAGCTGCCCCACTGCAAATGGCAGCCTCTAGGCCTGCCCAATGCCCCAGTATATGTGCAGACACACGGCCTCTGATCCAGTCTTCACAGTGGAAGACTGGATTGAAGACACCATTAAAGGGGTCTTCTGTTAATCCAGGTTGAAGGGCTCAAGACCTCATTAAATCCTGATTTGCTCAGTGCTCATGCATACAGCATTTCAGAATGGGGTCCTTATGGGGTCCTTAAGGTGTCCTGTGTGCAGAAGGTACATAACTGATGTGTACCAATCACATACTTTGGGTTCCTAATGGGGTCTTTGTTGCTTATGCAAAAATAGCCTTTGTCAACATTGGAATCATAGAATCATAGAGTTGGAAAGGACCTCTAATGTCATTGAGTCCCACCCCCTTTTAACTACCACACGAGGTCTTTTAGGATGGCAACCAGTGTGCTGATCAACACTAACAACACAACTGCTGGCTTCAATTCTCAGGTTTTCATATCTGGCTATTTTCTTATGTATTGAAACATCAATGACTCATGCCTTTTTCTTCTCAACAATGGTCAGATTAGATATGTTATTCACTAAGACTTTGTCTGTTTGAATACAGAAACTCCACAATATTTTGGCATGCTCATTTTCTACCACTTTTTCAGGCTTGTGAAACCACCAGTTCTTTGCTGTTGTCAGATGACAGTGTTGAAAAGACTCCAGTGGATCATCTTAGGTACTGAACTATGTTTTTGTTTATAGTCTGTGGCCTCCTTGCATAGTCAGCATTTTGGATCTACTGCCAATTTTTCTATCTTGGTCTTTTTGGCATTTGTTCTAATACCTCTTCTTGTGCAACTAAGATCAGGGTTTTCTCCATGTCTCCTTTTCTGTAAATAATAATAATAATAATAATAATAATAATAATAATAATAATAATAATAATAATAATAATAATAATAATAATAATAATAATAATAATAATAATAATAATAATCACCAAAATGATCCACTGGAATCTGTGCCACAATAACCTTTGCCAGCAGTACAGAACTGACAGGATCATAAGCTCAAAAAAGTTGTCAAAAATGAACAGGTGAAAATATTATAGGATACAAACTGATGTCATCTTAGGGCAGTCATGTCAAAGATACGGCCCGTGGGCC
Source organism: Aspidoscelis tigris stejnegeri (assembly GCA_023333525.1). Lineage (NCBI taxonomy): Eukaryota > Metazoa > Chordata > Lepidosauria > Squamata > Teiidae > Aspidoscelis > Aspidoscelis tigris. The sequence goes on from JALMGA010000002.1 coordinate 95,664,050, forward strand.
GGATGCGGCCCATGGGCTGTATTAATATGGCCCGCGGCCGCCGCCACCACTGTCCTACTTGGGCGCGAAGGAGGCGAGGTGAGCCGAGGCGAGGCGAGCAAGCACGTGGCGGGACCCTCCACTGCCTGAGTGCGCGGGTGCCGCCATGGACAGCCAGCCCCGCCTCTGTGCCCTAGCCACGCCCTGGCCATGCCCCAACCATGCCCCCAGTCATGCCCCCAGCCACACCCCAGCCCCTCCTCTGTGCCCTAGCCACACCCCGGCCATGCCCCAGTCACGCCCCCAGCCCCTCCTCTGTGCCCTAGCCACGCCCCCGGTCATGCCCCCAGCCATGCCCCAGCCCCTCCTCTGTGCCCTAGCCATGCCCCAGCCACGCCACCTGGCCCTGACAGTACTTTTTTTTTTTTTAATCCGGCCCTCTGCAAAATTGAGTTTGACACCTCTGTCTTAGGGGCTTGGGAAAATCCCAGTGTGCTATGAAATATCAAAGTCGACATGTTTGGTACAGTGTTATATTGTGTTTCATGAGCATCATCATCACATAGATGTTTATGACCAGTTTGGTACTCTGACCATTGGATCATGATTCATTTTATCTTTCCTAGTTATGCAAAAGAATTACTAAATGGATGTATAGCCACAAGTACAAAATGTGATGATAGAAGAATGGCCATGCTTATATGTGAGTTTCAGTGGTTTCAGGTTCCCCTAGAGATTTCAGCCCAAACTTTGTACCTTCGTGACTTCCAAAATAATCCACAGTGACCCAAATTGTATTTCTTTGGGTGTTTCCTTTAAGGAAAGGGCAGCTATACTAAAAGAGAGATAGATGAACAATAGATGAAAAACATAGTGTTGCTCAATGGTGTTTTGCAATCCTAGAAAAACCGAAGGCTGAATTAAAGAATATATATTAAAATATATTAAAGATTTATCAAGGGGACAGGCACCAGGAAGCATTCTCATTTTCTTCCTCACCATATATAATGACTGCCTCAAGGAAGAAGGAAGAAACCATAGGATGGTTGAATTACAAGATCTGTTGATTAGAACTGTATTTCATACTTCTAGCGTGTAAGTTTGGGATTTAGCATATATATTTTAGTGCTAGAGCTCATTTCTAGAATTATCATAACTGGAGATTTGTGATTTATAGGATCATCCCTTCATATGTAAAATTTGATTCAGTGTTTTGTTTGTGTTACTACTAGTTCCTTACTAACAAATTAACTAACTAAATAACTAACTTAATTCTACTTTCAGGCTGCATTCACACTCAACTTTTAACCTAGCTTCGGTCTACCTTCAGAGGGAGGGAACATAGATATAAAAAACTGACCAGTCATTTTCTTGCCACAATATCTACCTCAAAGGTGAATTTTCTGAGCTAGATAAGCTATTTTCCTTTGGCATTCACACTTTGCTGATGTGCTTTCTGACTCTGAAAGAGGACCGAAGCTGGATTGAACTTTAGGTGTGAATGCAGCTATCTTGGGTTGTTTCTGCACTCAGTCTGTAAACTAGGAAGTTGCCTAGTATGATTATTTCATATTGGATTAGTGCTATTCAATCCCATAACCATCCTAAGAGCTTCACATGCATTTTTTGCCTACCATTTCTAATCATTGGCTGGGTCCTTGTCTTGCAGAGACACCCATATGACTCTCAGCAACTTGATTACTTTTTGTCCGGACACTACACAAGTCTGAACACCAGCAAGTGTGCCACTGGACTGTAATGAATGACCCTTACCATGTTTTGATGCTGCCTCGTCACTTGACCAATGCTAAGTACTCACAGGCACCTATTCCAGCCTCCCACCTTTATTGTTTAAAAGTGTCCCAAGTGGGAATACAGAACTTCTAACTTTTGTGGGATTCCAGGAGCCTTTCTGCACTTCCCATCCCATCCAGAGGACAGGAATAATGCTGTTCCACTGGCATGCACTAACATTTGCACACATGAAGTCTAGTAATAGGGATGTGCATGAATATGATTTTCAGCATTTGATTTGTAATGAATCGAATGTCCCAACATTCGTATTCATTCAAATGTGCAATTTCGAATGTCCGGACATTCAATTCAATATGAACATATTTGTACATATTCGTTCAAATACTTGATATGTTTGGATGCATATTTGATGATACATCCATACGCATATGCATCTGTACACATCCTGTACGTATCCTATATTCATCCCGTACGTATCCGTATGTAGAAGATGCTTCCCAGAAGCTACCCCAACATGCACTAGGAGGCCAAGTACAAAAGGGCCTCTGGTCATGCTTTGCAAGACAAATATATGTCCAAAATTCTAATAATGATAAAACCTGTTCCTTTCTCTGACACAACCCTTCCTGGGATACTTTGCAAAGGACAAGAGCCTAGTGCAGCTTCTTAGGGTGGTTCCGCACTGGCCTTCCGAAATACGGATCTATTAGATCTGTATTTTGGAAATCCATTTCTGGAAAGATCCATATCTAGTAGATATGAATCTACCAACACCCTTTCCATCCACACCCACGAGGGAAGGATGGATTTAGACATGGGTTTGAGGTGGGTGCTGTGCAGATGTATAGGGTATTATACATACTTTGAAAAATGTTTCCAGAGCTCATATTTTGGATTCCTTTTGGACTCCTTTACACTTAACAAATGTTTCTGAAAAATCTCCTTTGAGTTGCTTTTCTTGCCATAAATTTTGCAAAGCAGAGGGCAGCTAAGGTAGAATAGGTCCCTCCAAAGAAAACAAGATCCCACCACTATATGATATAGACATGCATAAAATTCTGTTATATTATCAAGCCCAATATTCAGACAGACATACTTGGGACAGCTGGTGAGTTGTAGTCTCTTTTCTTCTCCTTCTGTTGGTTACTTAAGGCATTTCTGCACTTACCTGGTATGATACATAACACATTATATATTCTAGACCAGAGGCCCCAAAGCTTGCATGAGTTTACTTGTGGTTAGAGAGCTTGTTAGAGTTTCTTTACAAGACATGGTAGAAAAGAGTTTCCCTGCTCCTGCTGCAGATCTTCTGCTACGTTGTTACTAGTTAACTCTACTTGGAATTCATATATTCATTCAACCTCATAATCTCATTAGCATCTATTTTTCACTTGCTACATTCTGCTGCCTGATACATTTTGACTGACAATTTTGCAAGTCCTCGCTACTCTTTCTTTGTGTACTAACTGCTACCTGTTTAAAAGCTTATTGGCTGCTATTGCAGCCTGTTTCTTTGCTGTTTAAGGCTGTGATCCCACTTGAGTTATTTAAAGTGGAATTAACAAAAATGGATGTGAATGTGCATTATGTGCATTCCCATTTTTTTGTTAATTCCATTTTTAAAAGTGGAGCACAGCAGCAGTGGTGGCTGGGTGGCTGGGCGGCCAAGCGAGCCGTTCCTTCTTCCCATGCCCTGAAGCACCACGGCTGCTCAGTGGGTAGCCGAGTGAGTGAGGCCGCAGCAGTGGCACAGCAGGAAAGGCCAGGCAACTGGGTGAGGTTCTGGTGGCCGCCACAATGGTGGGCAGGTGAGGCAGCAGAGGAGGTGGTGGGTGGAGGCAGCAGTCACAATAGTGGCCAAGGCAGTGGCTACCGCTTCAATGGCGGTTGAGGTGACAGCCACTGCCATAATGGCAGGCAAGCAAAGTGGAAGCAGAGGCCAAAATGGCAGGTGAGTGGGAGGGTGAAGCACAGGCACCATATACTACCCTTGTACCATTCCCAAAGGAAAAATAAAGTGTGTTACCAACAAAAACGGGAGTGAGAGGTGTTTGAATGAGTGTTTTTTGCTTTTTTTTTTTTTCAAATTTACTCCTCTGAAAGTACGGGAAGCCAATTTTCAATGTGGACAAAGAATTTTGAAAATGTTTTCAACATGCAATAAAGTCCCAGTGGAAACGTGGCCTAAAAGTACTATTTTATATTTTCTTTCGGTTTATTGAAGATAATCAACTTTGCATTATATCAGCCTGCAGAACTCCTTCCTTTACCTGTAATTTCACCCTGGCCAATTGCATTCTGTCTCTGGTCGTCTATGAAACCTATCTTGTTCCTAAAAGTTCTAAAGGAATATCTTGAATAATCCCCTCCCCCTTCAGTTCATTCTTTTGTAATAGGCATATTTTTTTCTTGTTTCCATATTGTTTTGCAGGGCAGCTTTATCAGTAGAAAGCTATGAATTCAGAACCACAAAGAGATGGAGGTGTGACCAGGCTCCAGGTGGGTGAATAACTATATAACCAAAGCAAGATTCTGATTTCAATGAACAGTATGTGTTTTGGCTTCCAAATGGAACTTGCTTCTATCCTTATTAACCTCATAAACTGCTAGTGTAACCTATATTCCAGCAATTAGTTTGTGAAGTCCCAAAGGATGAACGAGTGAAAATATCTCTGTAGATCACATTTCTGGTTACACTTACCAAATGGTTTACATTCATTTCATGCAGAAGCACTATATCAGGATTATTATAAAACTTTCCAGGCATGGGTAGAAAGTATATGCCTGTGCGCAAAGCCTTTTGTCTTGCCTACACTATAGAATCTTAGACCTAAATTATAGTACAAGGATGGTGCTATTTCTGTTGCCTAGAATGTCATCCATATAGTTTTATCAAGGTTTTAGATGGTTTCCTCAGCTCCATAGGGCACTCAATGTATTATAGCCAGCAGAACTACATAATAAATTCCTTCCACCCCATGACTATGCCTAGAAGTGCTATAAAATTTATTGGATGGAGAAAATAAAACCCCTCCTCCCCCTGTTATAACAGATGTATGGACAAAAGCATAAAATATCAGGTGGTCCAACTACTTTTTATGATTTTACTGAGAGTGCAAACTTAAGAAAGCGGTTGGAAAAAACAATCAATCCAGTTTATCTGGCACAATGGCATTTATCAAGGACACTGAGAAGTACACAGTGATGATCTGCCAAAGGGAATGAGCAGAACAACATAACTAGGAATCTTGAGGAGTAGAATAATCATCTATCTTTACATTTATGATCCAAGAAGGAGGAAAGGTCAAATAGAGTCAAAGGCTAAGGAACAAATTCCCTCAGTATTGACCCAACAAAGGATATTTAGGACATTAAGGCCGTGTCTTCATGGCAACCTTATCTTGGATTCAAAACGTTTTCAATCCTCGGAGTCCGCACGGCAGTTTGGCTTAACACACTTTCTCTGTGTTAAACCACCCCAAAGTGTGGTGAATCTCAATCCTGATTTCAACAGGTCTCACTCCGGATCGTGTGCTTGAAACATTTTACATTTTTTACTGTGGGGACCGTACCGTGTTAAGGGATGAGAATCCATGTTTAGGGTTTCCCTCCCCCAATAGCTTGCTTCCAAAGATAGTGATTTCATTGAAAAAAATCCACCTTCAAAACAGCCACTATAAAAATCCAGTCCTTAAAGATACACTGTAGCGAACTAGCCACTTCACACCTTAATAACAATGTTGCAGTTTTGCGCAATTCTAGCTCTTTGAAAGTTCTGACCTTTAAAAAAGGGAAAGGAAAGGGAAGCCCTGGAGGTTCTGTTTTAAAGGCTGTGGCTGTGAAGGGGGTTTGAGTTGCTGCTGCTGCTGCTGCTGCATGCCCTGGGAAATGGGGAGAGGAGGGGAAAGAATCGCTGGCTGCCGGTGCCTGTTTTTCATCCATCCAGGCAAGCGGCAGCCACCCAGCCACCCAGCTAGGCTCCATGAAGGGGTCTGTTATGGGTGGCATGTTCATGCCAGGAGGAAGAGGGCAGGGCAGCCCTGCAAAGCGGCTTTTAAAAAGTAGCCACTTGAGTCCCCCCTTGAGTCACGTATGCCATGTACGATCCTCAGAATCCGGATCGAACACGATTAAGTTAAGAGTAATGGGAACAGGCAAATTCGCGTTTGCATCCAGTTCTATTATTTCGGTTTAGGGAAAGCGAAATAAGCTTGCTGTGGGGATTTGCCCTAAGATTTGTGAATCTATACCAAAAGAATAGCTCAAAAAGGCACTTCAGTACTGAATAAGGATGCACATGAATATTCGTAATATTAAAAATTTAGCGTAATTTGGGCATTCAAATTTCAATCTAATTCATATGAAGTTTTTTTATTGGATTCGCATATGGCATTCATATGCTATTTGTATGCATTTGTATGAGATCCATATGCTATTCATATGCATTCGTACATAGTATCTGTATGTTATTTGTATGCATTTCTATGGGATCCGTATGCTGTTTGTATGCATTCGTATATAGAACGGTGTGCTATTTGTATGCATTCATTTGTGTACATCCCTAGTACCCAACACTGTTGAAATGGATTCTCATTCAGTAGTATTTCTGAATATTATTAACTAGGCAATTTGTTCAAAATGATGCACACTTTATCCCAAAGCAAGAGAGGTGTTCTGAAAGGAGGAAAAAGGCAGCACTTCATATTCTTGCTTCAGAGGCTGGAAATATAAGCGACATTTGGGAAAGCTATGACAAAATAATTGTTGCTTCAGTATGTCAAACAACTTCCAAAACAGGCTCATAACAGTTGCATACACCATACAAATTCTGCTCTTGTGTTTTGTTAGTTTGGGCAGAAATGTTACAGTGAAGATAGAACTGTCAGAAATATCAGCAGAAGATCTGAGCCCTATTGCTGAGGTGCCATTTACAGCTGGTATGCAAATACAGTGACAGGAATTATTTTAATGCAGCATTTCGTCTAAATTCATGAACAGAAGATGCCAAAACACTTACATTTGAGTACTGAATGCTAAGAAAGATGTTTCAGTATCTTAGCCATTGTAGAATTGAAGTTGCTGTTTGTTTAGTGGGCAAAGATAAAACAGGTCCCATAGGAATCCGAATATTTGCCCTAAAGCAAATAACAACATTGCAGGGATGTGCTGAACATGAACTGCAGTTAGATACCAAAGACTGCCAGGTGTTTCCCCTAACAGACCTGGTTCTAGGGATGTGCACTGTAAAGGCCGCCTCTCAGTTGGGTAGTGATTTTATATATCTTTATATTTGGTAGAGTGGTAGCGTTGGTTTTACTTTTTAGATTAACACTCTGTTATTCCCTTCCAAGAGATACACCTTTCATTTCCCTTTCTCTGCTATTAAGTTTGATAATAATGTTGCCTCCTTCCTGGTGCTGCAGCAGACAGCTCCTTCCCCCACTCTGCCTCGCTCCAGCAGTGGGTTAAAGATACAGTATCTGTTTAGAACTCCGGCCTAACTTGGCTCACTTTGAAAACAGAGTACTCAGTTGAAGCTTCTTTAAAATAACAAGAAAACAAGTTCACTGTGTACAGCTTTCTTAATAATAAACAGGTAAGTTCACTAAGTCAATCACAGCTCCATTCACCCTTCTGACTGAACTGTCCCCAGCTTCCTCACTCAGCCCAAGTACTCCCAAAGTTATTCAGATTAATGCCAGCAGCATAAGTAACGTATAACCATTTCAATTATTTTACTTTCTAAACACCGTATATTCACTAATGACTCAGGACTCTATTCCCAGCTTCCCTCAGGACAGCTTAGAGCCCGTTTCCCTCCTTCGTTAACCCCCTCTGGTCTGTTAACCCCAGGCAGAGAACGCTAACAACTCCCTCAGGCTCCCTTAAATATGGGCCTGGCTGGCTAGCTTCATTCTGATTGGTTGAGGCTCTGCCAGGATTCTATTTCACACTCCCTCCTGGAGAGCTTGACTAGCCCCTCCCTTAAACTACTTACCATTACTAAAAAAGACACTTTGGTGACACTTTTAACAGTATAGACAAATAGTTTTTGCCACACTTTGTATTTTAACCAAAATAACTTAATTTTGGGGTTGAGGGGTCCTAGCGGGCATCACAAATACTGTATGTATGAATTTCTACATTTGTGGCTGAGTTGAATAGGGCCTACATTTGTGCATGTGTAAGTAATCCATACAATTATACTGAAGGAGGGGGCAGCTAAAAAATTGCTACCATTCTGACAAGAGAAATTCTAAAACGGACATACACTGTGATTCTACTAAATGAATGAATGAATCAATCAATCAAATGGGGTTAACTATGTTGTTCCATATGGGCAGAAATTTCTACAAGTGTTGCCTTTTATTTTCATATAACAAAGAAAACTAATGAAATATGCAAATATGCAGATTTTTCTCAGAGCAATGTTTATGTAATACAGCCTTTAGCAGCATCTGCCTCTTCTCCCCTCAATAAAATCTAGATTTCCCTTTCTGGTTTCTTTTTAATTAACAAAGCTTGAATGTTTAAAAACAAAGCCAACTGGCATTCAAAAAACATTTTTTGTATGAATGGTATTTTTTATTTTTGTAATGAATGTGAATTGTTTTAGAAAGCACTCTTAACTTTTTTGTTTATTTTCAGTGAAATGGATAAAACTGTAAACATGCAAATACAATAAGTTCATTTTCAAGTGATTGATCTAAAAATGAGTACCTGAAAGGAGGTTATATAGCTCATGTCAGTGAGAACTGTTAAGACTGAAGGATGAGCATGGTGATTGATTGATTGATTGATTGATTGATTGATTGATTGATTGATTGATTGATTGATTGATTGATTGATTGATTGATTGATTGTGTTTTTATCCCACCTTTTACCTTAAGGCTTCAGGGTGCCTTACAAGAATAGAAACATCATGGCTCTTCACAAATGTGAAAGTAAGTTAAAACTCACAAGTTTGAGTTAAGCTACGGCATGGGTATTCATCACTTCACCACTGTCATGTAGAAAATTAGTAAGAGAGTAAGATAAGGGTGTATACTCTCACCATATCTGTTTAACTTGTATGCAGAATATATAAGGCAAGAAGCTGGCCTGGAAGAAGATAAGCACGGCTTTAAGATAAGTGAGACAAACATTAACAACTTCCATTCTATTCTATGAACAGGTGATGAACATTCTATTTAAAGGTCTTCATAGCCACCTAAGAGAGTAAGAAATGAAGATCACATCAACAGGGCCAACCACAAATTTCCAACAGGAGATGAAGCTCTGGGAAGAATTGATGATTTTTGTCTCCAGGGATTCATGATTAATAATAATTGGTCTAGCAGGAAGTATGCCAATTGCCAAAGAATACTAGGAAGAGCAGCAATGAAAGGTTTAGAGAAGATTTTAAAGTGTTGTGACATCACCCTGAACACAAAGATCAGAAGGGTTAACAACACAGATTTCAGTGCTGTGTTGTATGGAAGTGAAAGTTGGACAATGACAAGCAAAACTGGAAACATATAGACTTTCCTGGCTTCTCAGGGTACCATGGACTGCTAAAACGAACAATCAGTGGATTCTAGATTGAATAAAACCTAAATGTTCATTAAAAACACAAATGTCAAGACTTGTGCTGCACCCAGACAGGGACAAAAATTCATGATTATGGAACTGTGGCAACCCCATGTGATATCGAGTGAAATCCCACTATGTCCTATTTCAGGAAAACCCAAATCTCAACCCAGATTTTCCTGAAATAATGGTATAACCTACCTGTCTGGAAGCTTGGATTGTGGGTTCCTTACTGAAGAAAATCGCCCTGCATGTGCTTAGTGCTGAAACTGGGATGAACAAGGCCAGTGAGCATTTGCAGAAGCCAGCACTCACTATTTTGTGCAATTGAAATATCCAGAAATAGCTACCTTGCCATCATAAGGACAAGTGATGGAGACAGGTAGGTCATAGTGCTTTTCCCATGATATTGCCCTGCTTTCTGGAAGAGTCAACGACAGGATATAGCAAGCTTCAAACAAGCTGTTGCATTTTCCTCGTCATCTGGAGGAAGATTTCAACTGTCATTCTTGAGAAAGTGGATGGGTGAAAAAGAGGGCAGCCAGCTTGTATGTGGATAAATTCAATTATGACAGCAATGAAAATCTCATTGTCATAAAAGAGTGGTCAGTCTGAAAGAAGACAACCCATAAGGTCATGAAGATTGAGGTATGATTAGATGACATCAAGTGAGCAAACATCTAAATGCAGAGGAACACATTATGAACACTCCTTCCTTTTTCCAACATCCCAGAACTATGCCCTGGCTCTTCCTGAATTGTCCTTCCTTCCTCCTGGCTTCATTCTGACTCATCATATTGTGTCCTAGACAATGTGTATGGAGTGGCTTATGGAGAGGGCAGGGCCTTTCTTTTCCACTCCAGCAGTGGAAGGGAGGATCCCAACAAGAGACAGGCATTGCATCATTCTTTTTCAATGGCAAATATGGAAAGGCCCATAAAGTAAAAAAAAAAAAGCTCCAAAGTTGGAGCAAGTAAATTCAAGGGTACGATAACACACACAAAAACAAGTGCCCCTGAGGCACATTTGAGGCTTTTGAGACACATGGAACATATAAAAGAAACAACCGAACCCCAAGCCTTTGTTTGTGCATCCTTTTTGTAGACATGAAAATATCACTCTTAGGGTTGGGAATTAAGAGTTGGGTGGGATGAAAGGCTAAGAAGGTTCCTAGCCAATTCTTGCCTGCTCCTATTATTGGCCAATCAGCCTATGGGAACTGAGGTTTAGATTTAGAGTTCAGTACTAAAATCTTTACACTTGACAAGTATAGTTACATAAAAAATAATTAAATGAAGCCAAGAGGCTAAATTTTAATTTATTTTTATACATTTCAAAAAGCATATCCTATTTTTGTCCCTTATTTTCGGTTTTTCTCCAGTAAAAATAAGTAAATGATCAGCATCAGTGACTTGCAAGAGTGGATGCATATTATTGTAACAAAATGCACAATATTTCTAGCTTTACTTATTAATATTTGTTTCTCAGGCATTTCATTTATTCTGATCTAGCATGAGAAGGAGAAAGAAGAAGAAAAATTTCCCAAAACAATATGAGAATTATTTCAGAGGAAATTATTAATTTTAGTCAATACTAATGATTTGCTTCAGTTAATGAGCAGCAAAAAAGGATGAATAATTTTTCAGATGTTACAGATTCAAACAATATGTCTCTTCTGAAAAGAAAAGAAAAAAAAACAAAAAGTGCTAATTTCAACATATGGGGACATTTGCTCAATATATATTCAAAGTGGATTTGAGCATGCTACATGAATAAAAAATAGTCCCTATATGATGCTGACAGATCATGGAAAAGTACAAAATCCAATTGTGTTTATTATGTGTTCAATTTTGATAAGGATTCAAGTGCCCAATGAATTGTTACTCTTCCAGTTATAGTCCTGTCAAATCATCCAGATGTCCATGGATTAGCGATCATACCACTTGAGTCCTCACAAAGCTGTGAAGGACAGTGCTGTATTCCAGCTAGTTTTTGCTCCAGTGGGCCAATTCTTGGCAGGAAACATGTGAGGGGAGGGGGCAACTTATGCCATGCTTAGTGTCACTGGTGCCCAAATAAGACACTCCCTTTTGTCAAGTACATGTGACCTGTTGAGGGTCTACATTTCTAGATATGCCAATAGACCTGTCCCTGCAAGCATAAAGGTGTCATTTTGGAGACAATGGGTGACATCCAATATGACAAAGCCAATCTGATTTGGAACAATTTCCTCATCAGCATCACATTATGTCTGCCTGGCATTGCTGACAGGAATATTCCTGAACTTTACTGTTTAATTAAATGTGTATTTGGGTTGCCAAATAGCTCTTAATGGCATGTGGGTTTTTTGTTTGTTTGTTTTTTGTTTGTTTTGTTTTTTTGCTGCTGGCTGGAAAATCCATTAACTATTAATCCATCCAATCTGGGCTAATTCTGCTCCTATGCAGATGTTTCTCTGGCCTTTTCCAAGCCCTTGTTTTGGACACAAACAGAATATTTTGCAACACCTTTATTTCCTTTCAAATCAAGGTCTGATTTTTCTAATATGGATCCTCATGAACAAAGATGGATTCAGAATCTAATCTATTATAGGGACTCAGGCTTTCTGGTCCATTTCCCTGTACTTCCAAACTATATGCCAATCATAAAGCCAACTGAGAAGTCCATTATTTACATTGCAGTGTGGCCCAAATGGAGCACACCATGTGCTCACCAAACACTGTGGCTGCCACAAGGGTCCTGAACAGGGCCTGCACGGATGCTGTCTGGGCTCAGTTTATTTTGGATAAGAGTACACACTTTGAATATATGAGATTTTTGAAGGATGTGTTGTATTTATTCACCTCATTAATTCAAAACTTTATTTTTATTCCACTCTTCAGCAAAGAAGGTATTCATATCACCTGATAATTGCCAGTCATAAAAGACAGGCCCTGCTTTCAGGCTCAAAATCAAGATTTATGAGTATATAAATGCATTATATGTTGGAGCAAGTACTGATTTCTGCAAGGCAGCACTATCTGCTACTTACTTCAGGCTCCAAGAGAGAAGCTATGCATCCCAAAGCATTTCACCACCGGATTGTTCCATGTCAGGAATTTTGCCAGCCACACGATTTGTGTGGCCAGTTGAAGCCCCCGTACAGAAATCCATTGACAGCTATTAAAAGAAAATTAGTGTCCTTTTGTCAAATTGTGGTTTCTAACCAGCCAATACAGTCATAGAAATTGACCTGCTACAGTAATCAGAGATTAAACTCTTAGCAATACCTTTTGGGACAATACTTGGGGAAATGAATAGATGAGGCACTGATGAAGTAGGTGAAACATGAACCGCAGTTATGATAGCTTCTTCAGATACCTGGAAGGATGTTCTGTGAAGAATTCAACTCAGGCAAATAACTGATAACATGGAAGAGGTGCAAATAATTGATAACAAGGGCACCTCTGGAGAGTGATGGAGTTTCTCCTTTTTCACTTACATATTACATCCTGGTTTGTTCATTCTTGGCAATGGAAGATTTCAGATTAGAGTTGCCTGACAAGAGAAGGCTTTCAAATGCCTTGAGGAGAAAAAGGAGGTGCTACTGATTCAGTTTCACTTTTCTGTGGTGACCAGACCAGCCTCCCCACCATCACTGCCAGTGCAATTAGGCTACCTGGGGCTTCTTGGAGGCCTGGGCCTGCCCAGGCATTTATCTCAGTAGGATGGTAAAACCATATCATCCCACTGAGGTGAAGATCAGGTGCAGAGGGAGGCATCTGCACCTAAAGTGATGGTTCTGTCACCAGCTGGACCACTAGTACTTGAAGTGCTGATGGTCCCACCCAAGCAGGCCAGATCCCCATGGCAATGGCTGCCGTAATATCTGGTTCGTGGCAGGACATTGCCATAGCGATTGGTCTGTGGTGTGAGATGCCACAGCAGCACTGTCCCACCCACTAACAGTGTTTGTACCTGGAAGACGGTGTGAACACTGCTAACCAGGAACCTACCAGCTGGAGGGAATTCCTGGATGCTCCAGGACAGTGGCATCAGTATAGTATGTGGACAAAAGGGAAGGTAAGTGCAAACAGGCCCAACCATGGATAGTGCCTCAGTTCTGCTTCTTCTGCTTTTCCCCCCCTCTGCTTCATCACCAGTTTGGTCTGTGAGCCAGTTTGGTCTAGTGGTTAGGGAGCTGGACTCCTATCTGGGAATACCAGGTCTGATTCTGCCCTTCCCCACAAAGCCAGCAGGGTGACCTTGGGCTAGTCACAGCTCTCTTCTGAGCTCTCACAGGCCCACCTACTTTACAGGGTGTTCTGTTGTGGGAAGAAGAATAGAAAGCTTTGTCAGCTGCTTTGAGTCCCCTTAAATGGGTGAGAAAAACAGGGTAGAAAAGCCAACTCTTCTTCTTTTCATTTCCCACCAGACATCCCTAGCTGGGAATAGTACATTTCAGTATTCACACACACAAACCCCCCACCCCCAAAAACCCAGGATACTAAAAGTTGAAGTTGCTAATATATGGCTCTCCAAATGTGTCTGAACTACCGCCTTCACCATCCCTTGCTGTAGGCCATACGAGGTAAGAGTGATAGATAATGTAGTTTCGCAATATTTAGAGAATGTTCATTAGCTGTCTCTACATTTAATTTTAATTTTTGCAGGCTGGGCTGGCAGAACAGAACTACACATATGAGGAAGGAAACAATTATAGGGGCAAATTCTAGCTAAGTATGCTAATAAAAATATCCCTATGTTTCTTCAAAGGCTCATTTTAATGCATCCTGTCTCAGTTGCTAATGTGCTTTAGATGAACTTCTGGAGTATTTAGCGAGATGATAAAAAGACCTGTGGAATCACAGTACTATTGGATGCAGTAGTAAAGCTCTGTGGATGTGATTTTATTAAGATTCGGTTGAAATGTGCATTAGTTCAAAATGTTCTGTAAGAGTGGGGCACAAACCATCCACTAACATGAACATACCTTGGTGGTACTGAATGACACAATTGTGATCGTACATATTTAGAATCATAAATAATAAAAAAGGTTGAAAACAAGCTTGTTTATCCTTTTGTAATCATGCAGAAGGAGCATCTGTTGGTCAAAAAGGCAAGAAGCAAAACATGGAAATACAGAGCTTAGAAATGTTCAATGAATGGTTGCTATCTACAGCCCTTAGAAGAAGCAACTGCCTAAGACGAAGCAGAAAACAAATAATAAGGCTACCTAGTGCCTGATTTGACTGAAACCACTACTATATACTAATTAAAGAGAATAATAGAAGAGGGAAGTAAGAGGTTCAGTACTATGATTTTGAAACATCTGATGTAGACCTTTTCCTTACTCCTGTTAAATATCAGCTAGTAACTTTTTAGCCATTATGTCTCTTTCCAGCAAAGAATTCTAGGGCAGCAGAGACTTCAATCTGGCAAGAGACGAGACTTATTACGTGCATGACATTAATTTCTCATTGTTAAATTTTATCTACAAAAGGCAGTTATAAAATTGCTCATAGCATTCAAGATCCTAGCTGCATGCCAGCTTTTCAACAGATAAGCACTTCTTAAAATAATTAATGTTTGGTGGCATTGAAAGTATTTTCCCCTTGTCTTTTCTCACATTCCCCTCCTTTCTAATTAATTTTGTTTCTAGAAATACAAGATATACTACCAATACCAGGTGTGCATGCTTCACACCTTTATTATACATTTAAATTTCACCCACCTTAAGTTGATTAAACAAATGTTTGTATGTGTAAATATTCAAAAAATGTAATGTAAGCTGTGATTGGAAGCTTTTCCCCTTCCTTCATTTGCTGCACACCTTCTCAGTTTTGGAGAAATATATAAGGAACTAATTTGCTCAGCCGGATGAACATTTATAAGGGTTGATCTGATAAATGTGCTCATATAATAGTGCAAAAATTGTCTTATACTAGTTTTTTTTTTCTAATTGGAGTAGGTCTGAATCATTCAATGGGTGTTTTTCCACTGTCACTAGAAGTACCCATTAATGGGTACAAAAATGCCATTACGTACCCATTAATGGGTACTTAAGGGGTACTTTTAGTGACAGTGGAAAAACACCCAATATTAAATCTTTTAGATGGCATGAAAGACCGTGAAGGAGACAAACAATTATTGCATCAAAATTTCTCAAAGTGGGATCAAAGGAATAAAACTGGGGGATCCCATCTTTAAGAACTTTAAGAAGCTAGCCAAAGTCCTAAGCTTCTGGAACATATTGCATTTGCAACAAAAGGAGTAAAGGACTCATGTGCTGCAGGGTACATTTCAGGTAAGTTTGGGACAGGGCCAGCAAGCGCCAACCTTGGTCCCTGATCTTAACTTCCCTGGGACAACGTTCCAAGGAAGTTAATGGCAAATTTCCCCTCTGTAGCCAAATCAGCGAAGTGATTTACCTTTCCCTGGGATCATCTCCAATTTATTATCAGTCAAACTTCAGTCCTTCTGCTTGCAGGAATTCTGCTAAAAACCATATACAAAGTTGTTGCTGTAACAGTAACGTTTTAAAAGACTGATACCATTCCCCAGGAACTATGACAGAGTGAAATGCTTCTGTGTTGACTTGGCTTACTCACAAAGAGGAAGTGGCAAGTGCTAAAACCACTTCCCCTTTCCCCCTTCCTGTGTTAATAACCTCAGGATGCCTGGTCTGTACCAGGTGTGATTTTGCATTTCCCTTACTGTCCCGTGGATGGGAAAGGTGTGCGAGAGACTAACTTTGACTAGTGTTCACACTTGTGAGCACTAGTCAATGACAGGGGTATGCACGAACGCAATTTTTGGGATTTGATTCAATTTGAATTGAATATTTGAAGATTCAAAGCAATTTGAATGTTCAAAATTCGAATGTATTCACATTCAATTTGAATCAAATATATTCAAATCTGTTTGTACGAATATTTGATTCATATTTGAAGATATGAATGTCGACATCATTCAAATGTATCAGTACACATCTGTATGCATTTGTACGCATCCCGTTTTTGTCCCGTACGTATCTGTACAAATGCATACAGAGACGAATAAGATGCGTAAGGATACATATGTAATGCGTACGTATCCGTGCACACACGAATGTCCAAATCATACAAATGATTTGAAAGATTCAAAAATTCATTTGAATGTTGAATTTGAATGCATAGACATTCGATTCAAATTCAAATGTCCGAATGTAAATGAATTCGATCAAATTTTGTATATTTTGAATATTCATGTATCTCCGTACTCAAGGACAGCCTAGCCCCATGCAATCAATCACTTATCTGAGATCCATCATGTGGCCAATCCACTCCTGGGTGCCGCCATCTTGAGCGTGGTGGCCTGCCCAACTGAGCATGTGCCAGAGCTGTCACTATGGCAATGCTGACACTTTGCTCAGTCACAGTTGCATCAGGGGGACATGTGAGCTGCCAGTGTGCTTGTGTGGCAGCTCAGATGACCTCCTCAGCCAGCCAGAATACAGATGGTTGCTGGCTGCACACGTAAGGTAAGCTTTTGGGTTGCTTGTGGTGCACAATGTCATGCACCACAGCTAGTTTACAATTAGTCAACATCTGGGCAGGGGGTACCGGTTGGCTGTAAACACCTCTTGTAAATGCAGAGGCCCCTGCCCAGATGCTGACTAATTGTAACCTATAGGCTGAAGTGCGAAGCAGTCTTAGCTTCCACATGACTGTAGAACTTTCTATAAACAAAGATAATTTCTTCAGGTTTTTATTAACCTTCCTTTGATTTGGTGAAGGGAGCAATGAACCAGATAAATTGCATTTCCTTTTCAGTGTTTCCACCTGAGGTCTCTGGAGTACCCAGGAAGTGTCTGCAGAAGTCAGTAATTTTCCTCTCTGTCCAAAGATTAATGGCATGTCTGCACACAATGACCCAAGAAGACTGTTGGGAGAGTGCCATCACATAACTCCCCCAGTTTATAGTTTTGTAATGATCCCTTGGTCAGGAGCAGATGGTAGCTGGGGCAGTAGGAGAACTGGTGGCTTGTGGCTCACATGTGCCCCAACCTTTGGTCTTTGGTCAGCCAGTTTGGTCTAGTGGTTTGTGAGCCAGACTCTTATCTGGGAATACCAGGCTTGATTCTACACTCCTCGACAAAGCTCTTGGTGACCTTGGGCTAGTCACAGCTCTCTTCTGAGGTCTCACAGCCCCACCTACTGCACAGTGTGTTCTGTTGTGGGGAGAAGAACAGAAGGTTTGTCAGCCACTTTGAGTCCCCTTAAATGGGTGAGAAAAGTGGGGTAGAAAAGTCAACTCTTCTTTCTGTAGAAAATCACTGTCCATTTTGTTGCAATCAAAGATGGAGTGTCACTTGCTACCTTGCTTGATTCCTTGCCTCACTCCATTTGTTCATGTTGACACATATCCTAGCTCCAACTTCTGCTAGTAGTTCTGATTATGTTTGCTCCATCACACTTCATGAAAAGCAATTTCCAGTGTTTCTGCAATCGGAGTGGACAGTAGGCTTAGTATTTATTTTCTTCCTGCAGCCATAGTACCTGCAGGAGTATTGTTTTCATTGTTCAAATATTACGAAATCAAATCACACACCTTGTCCTAGAAAATTAGAACATCAGAATATGCTTAGGTGCCAAAGTAGATTTTTTCTTTCTTTTTTCTTTGCTTTTTTACTTAAAGCTATTTCCTAATTAATATAAATTATTTGGATGCTGGCTTATTAGCACAGCTAGTGGAAAATGCACTACAGATGTAAAATTATTATTCCATCAGTTGAATTCACTAGCATATGGATTAACATATTTATTCCCTTGTCTCCTTTCTTATTTCTGAATTCTTTGAAAAAGAAAATAATCTGTTGGAGTTATCAAAAATGTGGAATAAGGTTTGTTGACTTAAAATGAAAAGAATTTCAGGAAGCATATGGCGATAATCCTCGATAATACCAAAGAATTAAAAAGAAATCCTGAATAGTTGGAATAAACCTAATCAGAGCAAATGTGCCCCATTTATAAATAACATCATTGTAATGGGTTCTTCTAGTTTCTGAACGTGCCTTGTGTTGTGGCTTCTGCTTTTCCTCATTTCTACTTGAACTGGAAAATGAGGATGGGCCAGATCTCAGCATTTGAAGTTTGTGAAAAGAAAGGTTTCTCTCCCCTTTCCTTTCCTTTCCTTTCCTTTCCTTTCCTTTCCTTTCCTTTCCTTTCCTTTCCTTTCCTTTCCTTTCCTTTCCTTTTTGAACTCCTAAAATTAAATTCATCCAATTTTCAGAGACACACAAATACA
This sequence comes from Aspidoscelis tigris stejnegeri, assembly GCA_023333525.1. Classification (NCBI taxonomy): domain Eukaryota; kingdom Metazoa; phylum Chordata; class Lepidosauria; order Squamata; family Teiidae; genus Aspidoscelis; species Aspidoscelis tigris. Next base: position 95,682,620 of record JALMGA010000002.1, read on the forward strand.
GTTTGAGCACAGCTTAACTGGAGTTAGAAAAGCCTGCTATACATTGAAGCCAATTTGGTCTTGTGGTTAGAATGCCTGACTCATTTCTCAAAGTCACTCCTCCACAATGCCAGCTGGGTGATCTTGAGCTAGTTACAGCTCTCTTTCTGAGCTCTTACATCTCAGAATATATTCCTTTCTAGAATATATTGTACTTTATAATTTTATGTGTGAATGTTTATACTCTATGCTGGGTGGGATAGCAAAGATATCTCTGCAATATCTCATGGTCTTACCATCTGACTCTGGCCCTGCTTGCCATTGGGATAAGGGTTGTTACTCAGCTTTTGGGTCATGGAAACTACACAGGAAAAAGTAAGATATAATTATGAGTTGGTGATGGAAGTTTGTACCTTTGCAATTTTTAGGGCCTTTTCATACGCAGCTGTGGAATGGTCCAGTGAAGAGTCTTTGGACCTTCTCTTCCACATGCTAGGAGGGAAGAGAGAGCTCCCTCCCTTTCCCTAGGCTGCTCCCAGTCTGGGTGGCTATCAGCAGACCTGTTCTTTCAGATCTATAAATGTTGCAGGACTGGTGAGAGTGGTCCATAATTACATCCAGAAAGATGCACACTGCCGATGTGCACAAATATTTGCAACATTTGAAATTCATACAAATTTGGCTGAATTCAGATATTTGTATTCAAATTGAATGTTGCCACATTCAAAGATTGACATTTGAATTCAAATTGAATGTTCTGAAACATTTGTATGAAGTTTTGTATGGAAGTTGTATGGACTATATATGAGATTCATATGGGATTTGAATGCATTTTGTATGCATTCATGTGGGATTCATGTGGGATTGAACATTGGTATTGAATTTGAATCCCACTACATTAGAAAGAGAAGAATGAATGAATATGAATTTTCTTGCATTTGATTCAATACGAATTGAATTACACAACTAAACAAACAAACAAACAAACAAACAAATACATAAATAAATAATTTGTGCACATCCTGAAAGCACGCCTGACTGTTTTGGTCTAACAGGGATACATTTCAGTGGCACATCAAATTGTACTGCTGGAATCCATCCTCAAGCAGATCTGTGGAATCTCTGGAGCCAGTGCAGGATACTGTACTGGGAGAGTATCCCAAATGGAGAAGGCTTATCCTGGTATTTTGGAGCCGTTCCTATCAGACTGGCCCACTGGATCCTGCCTTAGTTTCTTAAATCATGATGTCAGAATAAAGAATCTTTCTTAATCCACAGAAGGGTTATTATTTTTGCTAACTTCTGGCTGGGCCTCACAGTAGGTGCCTTATGGGTTTTTCAAATGCCTCTGTCTTTCACCTCCCATCACTACTGGATAGAGCAAGGATTTTGCAGAGGGTGCCTCATTCATTGGAATAGAGGCACTTACCCTGTCAGCCACTGGATCACAAGCGGCCATTAAGTAGGTGAGCTCCCTCTTACCTCACTTCTGCCTCCCATGCTTTTTCTAATCATCATATTGCCTTGCACAGCTTGCCTTCCTCTACCTTTCCCTGGCCTTGGTTTCAAAAATGGATGACCCACAGGGCATCCCAGACACAGCTGAACCTCCTCTTCAGTCCAATTTATCTTGGGTAATTTCCCCCAGTCACTTCTTTTAGAGCCAGTTTGGTCTAGTGGTTAGGGAATCAGACTCTTATCTGGGAATACCAAGTTTGATTCTGCCCTCCTCCATGAAGCCATCTGGATGACCTTGGGCTAGTCACAGCTCTCTTCTGAGCTCTCACAGCCCCACCTACCTCACAGGCTGTCTGTTGTGGGAAGAAGAACAGAAATTTTGTCAGCCACTTAAATGAGTCCCCTTAAATGGGTGAGAAAAGAGGGTTAGAAAAGGCAACTCTTTTTCTTTTAATCCACTTTCTCAATTTATGCAATTTCTTTTTGCATGCCATTTAGGGGGAACCTAACCTTTACACGAATCAAAGTTTGTAACTTTTTTCCTTGGCAAGTTGTGTTTAATAGAAAACTAGACAGGATGATTTTTTCCCTCTGGGAAACTGATCTTACATGATTAAGTCAGAATGGGCTATAATTTCTCCTCCCCTCTCTGGTGCACAGTAATGTAAGGATTTTGAAACCCAGAAGAAGATTTGCCATGCAGCTGAAGCAACTACCACCCAGAGACTAATGGAGTGTCAAAGAGTTTAATTAGATACTGAGGCAGGAGTTATAGGAATCATTATGGACAACAGCATAGCCTGCAACTTAGAAAATCCACATATCATTAAATACTTGGTTAATATTGAACGGGAATACTGGTGTAACCGCTGCTATAGAAGGTGTGTAGAACAGATCACAGTTTTCATGAAACCAGAAAGGACTCGTTCATCATTTAAACCAGGAAAGACCATGGAATCTTCTTGTTGCTGTGTCTGAGTAAGATTTTGTAAACACTAGTTTGAACCAATTCATTGTTTTTAATGAAAAATGTTTTTGGGTGTGTGCGAGTGGACAATGAATGATTGGCTTTAAGTGCAAAGGATGTTGAGCTGAACTGGAACTGTCTTGAATCCCTCCCCTTAAATAGCTTGGCTGCAGAGAAAGGGCAACAGAACTCCTGCACTTTTGTTTAGAAGAGGGAATTTCAGCAGGTGTTATCCATATGGTGAGCTGCAGCTGCTGAATAATTCCTGGTTACGAGAACCCCTCTAAGCCAATCATTTATTGGAGGGTTTTTTTTTTCAACCTCATGGTTTGGTTTCATATGTAAGTGGACAGCTAAGCTCAAGGGTAAGTAGAGGGAGGAAGCCTAGCCACCCAAAGGAACAGTCGGATCAGTTAGAAGGACACAGGTCATGGTCACACCTTCACCTTTAGCCTTTTTCGGTCCATCTTCCGATCTCAATGCTCACACATTTATAAAATGTATAGAAATGAAAAGGTGGGAGCACTGCAATCAACAGATGGAGTGAAGAACATTTAAAGTGAAGGTGTGACCATGGCCAAAGTGTCAGCAATGAGGTATTGGGTACAGAATATATACAATGGAAGAAAAATTTCATTGTTCAGGGCAGTCAAAAGTATCTACAGAGCACTGGCTCAAACGTAGTTGGAGTGTTACATCTGGATTGAGAATAAGCTCCTGACAACCCCTGGGACAGCCACTTCTGAATTATCTAAAGGCCTCTGTTCTTTTCTCTTAACAAAAGGAGGGCACAGTGTTCTCACTATCAATTTATGGTTATTTCTGCATTTAATTGATTGGGATGGTCCAGGAGGACTGAGCCAGCCTAGTGCTGTTCCGGTGGCAGAAACAGCCCCACAGTCCTGGGATAAGTCTTTGCATTTGGAAGGCTGTCTCAGGACACGGACCTATGGTGGATCTCAAGATTGTGCAATCTTCAGAGTCACTCCTGGGTTCACCAAGTGCCAGGAATTGAAGTGGCAAAACTTAACACTGTCCTGTTTCAACGGAAAATACAGAAAATCCCCTATGCTTTAATATTTCATCTACCTTGGATCTCTGCCTCAATTGTGACAAATACTTATTGCCTAGTTACATTTCCCATAACCTGACAGTGTGGAATAGGTGAAAAGGGTGGTGTGTTAGATAATTTGATTCAACCTCTCTCATCTCCCCCCCAAAGAAATCCCTACTCCCCCCCCCCCCAATTAAGGAACAGCCATCTCATCTTAAATTATACCAAGGTGTCTGGGGTCAGTTTCTGTTCTCTGTATGCTAAAAATCTTGCAGATTTTCTTCTGGTGTCAGGACTTGGCTGGCCTGGATGGATGGGAGAAAATTAATATGGGCTGCCCAGATACCATATTTCTGGGAGGAAAGACAGAAGAAGAAGAAGAAGAAGAAGAAGAAGAAGAAGAAGAAGAAGAAGAAGAAGAAGAAGAAGATACAGTATATGCAACAATGAAAATAATGATGTCAGACAGCTTAACCGAACCATAAGCACCTTCAGCACACAGGAAGGGGGGCTGTCAGATTTGCCAGAGATAGACCACCAGCTTGCTTTTTTCACCCCTGGCTTCTTGTGTTCTTGCTCCATCTGGATACTGTTCATACTCCAGAAGAGAAAGGCTTTCTCCTGTAAGTGTTGGCAGAACTGGCATCTGGCTATCTCCTGACTACAGACTAGAGAGAGGCAGCAAATAGGACTGGAAAAAACTTGGAGCGGCAGTGGTGGTGGGAAGGTTGTAATCACAGTTTTGTGTTAAACTTACAAACAAACAAAGACATACTGTTTAAGGCTCAAGTTGTGATTCATTTTTTGCAGTTTTAAATTGTTTGGAAGTCTGAAATCCTTTTTTCTGGAGGAGCAACATGTAGAGACAACCTTAGCACCTATAGGGCCCAATTTGTGGCCACCCTAGTGTAACTTAGGTCATTTTGATTGGGATGTGATGTTCCTTTATATCTTCATATTTTCACTCTGCTTACCTCCACTTGAAAATATAGCTGATCCCTATTGGGAACTCTATGTAACACTGGCATCTTACTTTCAGCCTGTATGAATTTGCATGCAAGATGTTTGTGAGCTGATAGAATTGTGTGAAATCTAGAACATGGCTATTTCACAATCTGAGCAAGCAGAAGAAAAGGAAGATGAGGAGGACTGGTCAACTGACTGCTGATGTCACAATGACAAGTTACATAGCAACAGATGCCCTTTCAGTCTGATTGCAAATCAAAGTTGACAGGTTTTCTACTAAATACAAAAGTTCATCCCTGGATTAATGACCATATCCCATTGGGTCAAGAATGTGAACACATTGGTATGGAAGTTCATTATCACACAATTGGTTAAAAAACAATGTTCTGAGTGTGGACTCAGAGGGTCAGTGTTAGTTCACTACATTGTCCTTTTTTAGCAGATCACACAAGGCAGTAATTGCAAGCCAGTCCAGAGAGCAGAAATCTAGAGTGAAAGTTCAGAGCCAAAATGGATCAAATTACCATTACCAGATCAGAGCTGAGACGATTCATCCAAAAGGCAAGGCCATGAGATGATCTGAGATTAACAATCAGGAAACAGAATTCACAGGAGCTGATGTCACATGAGATAGAATGTTTGTGAGCAACAATTGAGCTATGTGCCCTTCCTTCTTTTATTCATCTGAGTCAGCCAGAACTAGGGTGTGTCCAGAGTTGAGGATATTGCACATTCTGATCACAGCCAGTGTGTGGGCATCAGACCTGATGCCCAACCCTCTGTAGCGGCAGTGCATTATGCTGCCGCTACTGCGGATTTACCTGCTGTGGAACGATCAACACACGGTCTGGGGTATCAGGTAAATCTGAAGTTTCCCGCTGTTCTGAGGGGACGGCGAGAAACAGCCAACATGAGCTGAGCCTGCAGCTCAGCTCCCATTGGCTGCCCCATCCCACATGATGTGTGGCTTACCACATGCGCCGTGGAAGTCTCGCAGCTGCCAAGGAGTTTGAATGTCCAAATTCAGCTGAATTCGGCCAAATTTTGAATGTTATGAATATTTGTGCACATCCCTAATCAGTGTAATTAATCAAACAAAATGATATACAATTTGCTTGCTTGCTTGCTTGTTTATTTTAATGCCTGTGTCTGGACAGCAACAAGTGTGTTCATGACGATGCCAAATGCTATCTTTCCTCCGAGAAGCAATTGTGCTCTTTGTATCTCAAAATAGGGGTGGGAGGAAGAGATGCCTGCAACAATATTCTTGCACAGTCACTACCCAAGCATTCCAGCCTCCAAATGCTTTTAATCTCATGAGATTATTCAATAAAATGTTGCTATGCCTCCTGGCAAGTTGAATGAAATATTTAAAGGAGATTATGGGCTCAGAATATTCATTTGGTGTAGCCGTGATCGAGCAGTACAATTCCAATTCAGGCTCAGCCTTTTTTTAAAGCATCGGCAGAAAGAAGTTTTGTTTTGTTTTAAATATAGCATGGTATTGCTGTATTCAGGAAAAAGCAGTACATAGCCAGCAAGCCCATGTTATGCGATAATACTGACAGCACAGATTAATTCTCGGGGCATAATTCAACCATTTTAGAAGAGTACCAAATCCTTGAAACTGTTTAGCTGTCAGATATCAATCTCAAATATTCAAACTGGATTTTAAAAATTAATAAATTCAGTTTTACAATCTGATGATTATGATTAATTATGTTTATAATTGTGATTGTAATTGTGATTATGTATGAATAACTTATCTGTCAGAGATTGTGTATGTTTGTTGGATTGTTGGTCTATATTGAATTATGTAGTATCTAGTAGAATGTGCACAGGCCTAACTCTAGTTAAAAAAGGACAAAGGTTTATTCTACTCAAGCCGTCAATGGGGTAGTTCATGTTTGCAAAGGAGCTGATGTTGGCTTCTGGGTGGGAGGAGCCTGCCATACTACCAGGGTTGCACAGCAGCCCTTTTGAGGTTAGCAGAAACAATGTGAGTGAAACATCACCACCACCAGGAAGAGCTCCCCCAAAAAGTGGTTAGGTCCCTTTCCATATGGAATGTTGTCCCGTGCTAGGAAAAGGTCTAGGTCCTCATCCCTCTATACACTGGAGTAAGATAAGGGAGGCTGTGCTTCCTCTTAGAGCCCTCTGTCCACACAGGACAGAGAATAGACAGGGCATCCAAAACAGCATCCTATACTGGTTTACCAGTAGATCTCAGTATTTATTTGGTGCATGACAAATTCACATAGTTTAAACCATGTGATAGAACCTCAGGAGATCCTTTAAGACTGTCTGGTTGCCACATCTTTGAGGTTTTAGATGGTAGCCTCAAAGTGACTGCTCTTTAGTACCACCCAGGGAATACATGTGACTTAAGGAGTGTCACAAACACAAGCAGTGGTTGTTCCCCAGATCTTAGTAATGAGACCTATAACTATGCCAGTTCCCATATTCTCGAACACAGAGGTGTGAGGTTGGCCAGAATACAAAAGGGGGGTCTTTTCTGTGTCCAGGAAGTACCCTGGAAACTTTGAAGGCCAGGAATGAAGGTTCCCATGTTGGGATCTGATTAGATCTGTTGATATGCAGAGTGGTTACCTGATTGCTAAGTCTTCTGGGGCTCTCCGTAGCTCCGGCAGAATTCCTTGGCTCAGCTCCCAGCTTTCCAGCATTCCAGCATTCAATTAAGAATCACGGCAGTCCAAGAGTTATCTAACTCTACGTTTATTGCAAAATAAGATTACACTGGCATATAGCATTAGCCTGGCGGATCTCCAGTCCACTCCATGCTTATCAGCTTACATACTTGGCAAGCAAGCAAGCAAAACAGCAAGCGATAGATAGATCGGCTAACAACCGAGTAAAAGACAAAACGGAAGCCTTTTACATACTAGCACCCGGACGTTGTATTATGACAACTTCCGAGGCTCTGTCCCCCCTCCCAAGTGGCTACGTGCTTGAAAACACTTGTCGACCTTGCAGCGTATCTGCTTGTAGCCCGTTCCCAGGAGAGAGGCAGACACACTATCAGTTTGTTTTGAAAAAATCTTTCCGTACATCCGAGCTGTGTTTCCCTCACACTTTTCTCACAGCTAACATGCCCCTCCAAACACAGTTTGGATGTACGCAATGTTTATAATTTAGTTCACAGTGTCATGCCTAACAGGCTTGCCAATTGCTCATGTTTACCTGTTGGCAGTGGTTTTGTGAGAATGTCAGCAATGTTGTCTTCAGACCCAATGTACTCCAGTCTTATGACTTTGTCTTGCACCATCTCACGTACATTTTGATATCTGACCCCTATGTACTTGGTTCGACACTTAAGATTCTCAGCCTCAGCCATTGCTATGCATGTTTGCGAATCTTCACGAACTGTAATAGGTTGGTCCACTGCTTCTCCCAAATCAATGAGCAATTGCTTAATCCACTGAATCTCAGCCAAAAGTTCAGATAAAGCTGCAAACTCTGCTTCTGAACTGCTTAAAGCAACACAATTCTGCTTCCTGCTGTGCCAAATTATTGGACTTCCAGCAAATTTGATAAGCAAACCAGACACTGACTTTCGGTCATTCTCCTCAGATGCAAAAGAGCTATCAGCATAACAATCTAAACCTTGTTGATTGCCTTGGATTTCCAGCTTTCTGTGTTGTGTACCTTTGAGATACCTTAACACATGCTTCATCTTGATCCAATCCTGAACAGTAGGCCCATTTGCCTTTCTGCTAAGCAGAGCTACTACAAAACTGATGTCGGGCCTTGTGTGCGAGCTTATGTACAGTAAGCTTCCCAGAACACTTTGAAACAACTTTGGATTCTCAAACTGTTTCACTGAGTCTTCATTAGAAGTTCCAGTGAGCATTGGACTCTTCACTACCTTTGCGTTCTGCAAACCACACTTTTCAATCAGTTTCTCAATCTTTTTCTGCTGGCTCAACAGGCACTTGCCATCCTGAGTCCACTGTACCTCGATCCCAAGGTAAAACTTCAGATTTCCCAGGTCTTTGAGCTTGAACTTCTGAGACAACTCCTTCTGCACTAAAGCAACTTCCTTATCAGTCTTAGCGATCACGCAGAGATCGTCAACGTAGATAGCAAGAATTATCTCATTCTTTGTGTATACGCAAGCATCAGCAATGCTGCGTTTGTACCCCAACTTGACTAACTCCTCGTGAATGCAAAGATTCCAGCAACGTGCACTCTGCTTCAAGCCATACAGAGCTTTCTTCAACTGAAAAACCTTCTGCTGCTTACACTGATCAAAACCTTCAGGTTGCTCCATGAACACTAGTTCATCAAGGGGAGCGTTCAGGTAGGCAGTCTCAAAATCAAAGTGTCTCACTGCAAACTGCTTTCTAGCTGCAAGAGCTAAAATCAGCCTCAGGCTTTCTGCCTTTGCAGTAGGTGCAAAGGTTTTGTCAAAACTCTCAAACCTCTGCTGTGAGTAACCTTTAGCATCCAATCTAGCTTTGTACTTCTGGGTTCCATCAGGCAACTCCTTGTGCTTGAAAACCCACTTACAGCCTATAACCTTCTGGTCCTCAGGCCTATCAACAACTTCAAACACCTGCTTGTCTACCAAAGACGAGTACTCTTGCTCCATGGCTTCAAACCACTTCTGCTGCTCTTCTTCAGGAAAAGAGAGTAGCTCTTGAAAGTTTTCTGGTTCAGCCACCACTGAAAAAGCTTTTGCACCTTGCACAACAAACCTATCTGGAGGTTTCCTGACTCTATGAGTCCGCCTAGGTATGATCACCTTAACTCTACCTTTCTCATCTGTGTCTGAACTGTCTGAGGTCTGAGCCTCAGTGGCAGGGTGTGTCTGTGTATGGTGTTGTGTAGAGGTACTGGGTTGAGGCCCTGCAGAAGCATCCTGCTTCACTACCCCTCCATTTCCAGCACTTGCAACACTTTGCCCCAGCTTGAGAAAAACCTCTTGGTTGGCATGAAGCCTGTCCCACCCGGAATGTTTCTCAAAGTTGGCACTTCTGGACAGCAACACTTCCCCATGGCCCAGGTAGAATTTGTAGCTGTTACCAGAATAACCCACAAACATCAGTCTCCGCCATTTGGGATCACCCTTCTTCCTAAAGTTTGCTGGAACATACACATTAGCGTACTGTCCAAAAACTCTTAGGTATTTCAGATTTGGTGGCCTCCCAAACAGCATGTGGTATGGAGTGGTTTTTACAAAGGAATTCCAAGTGCGGTTAGCTATATGATTGGCAGTCAGTATAGCCTCCCCCCAGAGTTGTTCCGGAGCCTGTGAATCGAGAATTAGGCAGTCCTTTATCTGCTTTAGGACCCCAATTCTTCGCTCAGCGAGGCCATCCTCCTGTGGAACTGCTGGGTTTGTTGTTTCATGCTGAATTCCTTTTACCTTTAACCAGTTCTTCAGATCATTAGACAGAAACTCACCCCCTCTGTCTGTAACCAAGAACCCAACCTTGTACTCAAACTGTCTTTCAACCATGTTGACCCAGTTTTTGAGAAGTTGAGCAGCCTCACTCTTCTCTTTCATGAGCAGTACATATGAATACCTTGTGTGGCGATCCACAATTACCAAAAAATACTTGTTCCCACCAAAAGTTTTGCTCATGGGACCTGCCAAATCTGCATGGATTACTTCAAAAGGCCGTTGCGTGGTTCGTTTACTACGTTTCGCAACTGGAAAAGCTTTCAGCTTGGCCTGGCTGCACACTGTACAGGATAAAAACGAATCACATGCATGAATTTTGAGGTCAGGACACACCTGTGTCAATCTTTGCAGATTTGTGAAACTCGTGTGACCCAAGACTCTATGGTAGTAATGGGCACATTCTTCGTGTAAAGGCTGATTCCCAACCTGTGAGCAGTGCTCTTCCAATTCTTTGTCAACCAAAAAATACATTTTGTCCCTCTTGACAGCTTTTGCACACACCTGGCCATTCAGGTTAATGTTACATTCATTCCCTGTGAAAACCAGAGTGTAGCCACTAGATGTCAGTGCAGAAACACTAATGAGACAGTTCTGTAATTCTGGCACACATAACACTTTGCAAAAATTTTTCCCAAAACTTGGCACATAGACAGTACCCATTTGTTTCACCATTCTTGCCCTCCCATCAGCTAAGGCAACGGAATGTATATCAGGTTTTATGACCTCTTTTAGGAGCTTTTCACTGTTAACCATATGAGTAGAGGCTCCAGAATCTAAGACCCAGGTATCTGCATTAGAATACACTTCTTTCACAATAGACACCATCATCCCACCAGCTTTCTGGCCCCGGCTCGCAGCCCCTTTGCCAGCCCCTTTACCAGCTGTTGGTTGTTTACAGTCTTTTTGTACATGTCCTTTCTGGCCGCAAGCCCAGCAGCGTTTCTCCCTAGAAACAGCTGCCTTTTCTTGCTGAAGGCCTTTGAAGTCTTCGGACAGATTAGACAGATTAGTAGAGTGTCTCTGTGCTGCATGCGGCTGTCTCTGGAGCCCTGCTTCGTCCTTCCGACGCTGGCTCTCCTCCAAGACACGCGCTGCAACCAGTTCTGGGGTAAGCTGCCTTTCATCAACACTTTGTAGACTCCACAGAATGTTTTCATACTCATCTGTCAAACTCCCGAGAAGGATGTAGGAACGTTGAAGGTTCGAGATTTCGATCCCGCGACCTTGGACTTGATTGAACAAATCAGTCATCCGCTCCAAGTGGGCTGCTGGATCTGTTCCCTTTTTCATTTTGCAGGAATAGAGTCTCCGGCACCAAATCATTTTAGACAAAGCTGTCTGCGATTGATGCACAGCTTTCAAAGAGTCCCATGTGTCTTTAGCTGTAAGCTTGTCTCTCACATGCGAAAGTTGCGAGGGAGAGATTGTAAGCAAGATAGTGGCTCTGGCTTTACGGTTCTGTTCCGCAGTCGCTTGGGTTGGCCCGTTCTGAACAACATCCCAAAGGTTCTCTCTTATCAGCAATGCTTCACAATACGTCTGCCAGGAGGCATAATTGGAATTCTCTAATTTCGGAAACCTTGCTTGCTCCATCATTAAACAGCTTACAGACAGGATCTTGGCAGTTTTCCCAGCTTTTGCTGTCAGCTATGATAAGACACAGACGCTCCGTCTTACTCAGTCTCACCAATCAGCCCAGACAGCCTTTCTCAGCTTCAGGGTAAAAGCCTTTCTCCCAGTCTCAGCAAAAAAGTTTCATCAGATAGCAATCAGATAAGAGCTGATAACGATCTGGGCCCATAACCCTTGTTGGGATCTGATTAGATCTGTTGATATGCAGAGTGGTTACCTGATTGCTAAGTCTTCTGGGGCTCTCCGTAGCTCCGGCAGAATTCCTTGGCTCAGCTCCCAGCTTTCCAGCATTCCAGCATTCAATTAAGAATCACGGCAGTCCAAGAGTTATCTAACTCTACGTTTATTGCAAAATAAGATTACACTGGCATATAGCATTAGCCTGGCGGATCTCCAGTCCACTCCATGCTTATCAGCTTACATACTTGGCAAGCAAGCAAGCAAAACAGCAAGCGATAGATAGATCGGCTAACAACCGAGTAAAAGACAAAACGGAAGCCTTTTACATACTAGCACCCGGACGTTGTATTATGACAACTTCCGAGGCTCTGTCCCCCCTCCCAAGTGGCTACGTGCTTGAAAACACTTGTTGACCTTGCAGCGTATCTGCTTGTAGCCCGTTCCCAGGAGAGAGGCAGACACACTATCAGTTTGTTTTGAAAAAATCTTTCCGTACATCCGAGCTGTGTTTCCCTCACACTTTTCTCACAGCTAACATCCCAGCCTTTGAAACCTCCAGAGCCAGATCTAAGGACTGGCCTAACATTCTGAGCCATCTGCTGAAGATGGACCAGCACTGGTCATCTCAGCTGGTGTGCAGAAACACCTTATCCCAAATTAGGGCTGGTCCAGCATAGCATGGCCTGGACTGTCTAGTCCAGGGTAGCACACCATAGGATGGTTCATGTTGCATTAGAATGGCCTAGAATTCAACAGTTAGCTTCTCAGAAAGGGACACCCCAAAAGTTATTTTTCTGTTCTTGAGGGAAAGTACACACTTTTAAAAGCTGGAATAGAAAACTGCCATCCTTGGTGTGTGGCCATTTGCCTATCCTGCCCTTTATGTGAACCAAGATTGCCCTTTTTCCTTTGTGTTGGTACAGCCTTGGTTGCTCCAGCTTAAATTAAGACATTTATTTATTTATTTATATTTCTATCCCACCGTATAAGTCTCAGAGTGGGTAACAGCATTTAAAAACAGACATGTTAAAATAACACCATATATATAAAGCAGTATAAAACATGGGGATTTATTAAGAAACATATGTAGATACTACTATTTTATTTATATACCGCCTTTCCAAAAGGAACTTTTGCCCAAGGCGGTTTACAAATGGAGAAGAAAAATACAAAGCAGAATACAATAATTACATCAAAGAAATATGGCAAATAAAATCAAAAACTTAAATCAAAAACAATTTTTTCTCCAAGGCAATTTACGTAAGTCAAAAATACATTGCATATCATAACAAATAAAAACATTATATAATAGTTAAAAAAGAAAAAGGCTGGATGGAGGCTGCCTGGTCCTTTTCTCCCATTCCCAGTCTTAACTATACTTGCAAGAGGGAGGGGCCGCAGGGAACGCTCGCAGTCCGACTTGGAGGCAGGTTGGAGGCGGCTTGGTCTTCCTCTCCCATTCCCTCTCTTAAGTATACTTGCAAGAGGGAGGGGCCGCAGGGAACGCTCGCAGTCCGACTTGGAGGCAGGTTGGAGGCGGCTTGGTCTTCCTCTCCCATTCCCTCCCTTAAGTATACTTGCAAGAGGGAGGGGCCGCAGGGAACGCTTGCAGTCCGACTTGGAGGCAGGTTGGAGGCGGCTTGGTCTTCCTCTCCCATTCCCTCTCTTAAGTATACTTGCAAGAGGGAGGGGCCGCAGAGAACGCTCGCAGTCCGACTTGGAGGCAGGTTGGAGGTGGCTTGGTCTTCCTCTCCCATTCCCTCCCTTAAGTATACTTGCAAGAGGGAGGGGCCGCAGGGAACGCTCGCAGTCCGACTTGGAGGCAGGTTGGAGGCGGCTTGGACTTCCTCTCCCATTCCCTCTCTTAAGTATACTTGCAAGAGGGAGGGGCCGCAGGGAACGCTCGCAGTCCGACTTGGAGGCAGGTTGGAGGTCTAGTTCTAATTACTAACTTCATAAGGAAGAATAAGAGCAGGAAGACACTTTTACGTCTTTCCAAGAAGAAGCTATTTAAGAGATACAAAAGTTAGTAGTTAGGATGTAGAGAAGAAGACAAAGCAGGAGGAACATTTGGCTCTGGCTATGTGCCCAGTGACCCAAGGAGACATTTGGATTTTGGGTGTTTTTCCACGGTCACTAGAAGTACCCATTAAGTACTAGTAGAGCTATATCTTGAACATAACAAAACATGGAAGCATTTCTAACATTACCAAATATAATTTTATTAATCAGCCTGACTGTTTGAGCACTTGCGAACCAGATAAATTTGAATTTAAATGATATCCCACTGAGAAAGAGCAACCTGTGTAGCAGGATTATCCATTCTTAGGATAAAGCTTATGAGCTGTTAAGAAAATTGAAAATATTTTCTCATGATTTATGTAACCAAACAACACATCTTGTGCACAATCAGGCTACAGAATAAATAGTTTACACGCACATTTGAATAATAAAATAATCTGACAAAATCAATATTTGTGAACATTCTGAGAAGTCAGAAAAGAGATTAAATTAATCCTATAAATGTTTCATGATGAAATATACCTCATTTGTGATGTTCAGAGTTTGCTGGATGTCTGAGTAGCAGAACAAATATATTGACCTAAACATGCATGACTCTGTGGCTCATAAATTACAGCTGTTTTAAGAAAGCATCAAACAAAAGAATGCTCACGGTGTTTAAGTATAATTGCATGTTCCAAGGAAGTTGCATTAAAGCTATATTAGCATATACTGTGGATCAGCTGATTTTCTCCCATTCACAGCAGCTGAGCCCATTTTTCGTCTCCTGATCTCTCTTACACAAATCAAGTCGACTGGTTTTTCTGTACTGCATTTTAATGGAACCAGAGAAAATTCTGTAAAAAGTAAACCCTTTCTTATGAGAAGGGGGGGGTCACAATAAACTTGTTGTCAATGACAACTTCTGCATGGGTGGTTTGCTACTGGGCTAGAGATTTTACTTTGGCCCAGAAGTAGAAAAGTTTGCACGGCCTGGTCTGACCTGACCTGCTCAAATTTTGAGGCCACGAATGAACATTCCCCAGCATTGAAGTTTCCAACCAGGTTTGTTACATAAAGGGCTGGAAATAACTCAGTGGCAGTCACATGACTACAGGTAAGTAGGGTGGTGGGAGGCCCTGGGAGGTGGCAGGAGACCATGGGAGGGGACCTGGCCTTGGCTGAAGCTTTGATAAATGCCAAGTAGATCCAATTCAGGGAGAAATAGGGACTATGAATGTAGGCCCTGTTTGATTTATTCATAAATGTTGGAATTCATATGAATCCATGTGAATTCTGAATAGCACAAATATTTGTGCACATCCCTCAAGCTCTGTATAATGACCTTGAGCAGCTGGGGCATATGTCCAACAGCTGCCAGCCTTCTACATAAATGACTGCAAGAGTGAGTCAGGCACATGTGGATTGGTTTTCCCACTTTGCAAAAGGAGTGTTCTCATGAGTCCACTCTCAGGAGTACAATGGGTACCTGATGGGCGTAGTAATATGCAGTCATCACACTCCTAGCAAATCAAGATGTTGTTGGGTGGTTCAGCATGGTGGCACAGCATGGTGGCATGGTGGGGAGGATTTTAGGGGCAAGGGGGGCAAGGGAACCATTGGGGATAAGGCTTCATTTGGTGGTGGGTTGTGGTGGGAGGCCTTGGGGGGCGTAAGGAGTGATCCTCCCCTGCCACCACACTGAAGCTTACCTTTTTCCAAGCTAGGGGGATGGATTGGCACAGTGGCTACTGTGGCAAGATGGGCTTTTACTTGGCTTTGGGTCTGTTTCTTGGAGAAACAGATTTAGTACTGGGATCATCTGACTGTAGGATAATCCCATTCCAATTGAAAAAGTCCTCAGAAAAAACAGAAACACATTTTGGCATCTAGTCTCTGAGGACTAAGACGGCCTCCTTCTCCTAAAGCCTAAGATGTAGCCACGGCCTGATTGCTTTTGTTGTGTGTATGGGAGCTTCAGGTATGGGGAGAGCCTAGTTGCGTTCTCTTTAAATGGGCCCTTTCCAACACCAGTGTGTCTGCTCCATAGCAGTTGCAGGAGAATTGTCAGCATCTTCACAATCAACCACATAGGAAGCTAAGCACTCCAGCAAAGGAAGATTGTAACATGTTGTCAGCATTTTAAAAAAACAATTTCTCAATGACCTTCACAGACAGCAAAAGAGATCTAAAATAAGAGGGATGTGCACAGATAAGGGGTTTCTTGCATTTGATTTGTTAATTATCGAATGTAAGAAAATTTGTAATCATTCGAATAGATCCCCTTCAAATGTGGTAGGATTCTATTCGATACAAATGCATTTGTATGAATTTGCATGAATATTTGATATGAATGTATACCTATCCCATACGTATCCATTATGTATCTGATACTTATCTGATACGTGTCTGATGCATATCTCATATCATATCTACTCTGAAAGTGTCAAATCTGCCCTGAATCCATTTTGAATCTGCTCTCAAACCATGTCAAATTCACTCTGGATCTGTTGCAGACGTGACTGATGCAGGCACTTTCCCACCTCCCCGTTTCACGATTGTTCCAAAGCTTCGTACGAATGTTCCTAAGCACTCATATTCGTATGAATGTCAATGTACGAATGTCGTAACATTTGATCATATACCAAATTTGTCCGAATTCATATGAATAACAAATATTAATATTCATGCACATCCCTAAATGGTTGACACATTAAATGCAACATCCAATACCTCACACTTCTTTGAAAATGTGTGCATAATTACCTATGCTCAGGGGCACAAGTTTTAATGTGAGTTTCATAGAATTGCACACTTAGGAGTATCTTAGCTATTATTAGTTCTATCTATTCTGTTCCCTTGCTGTTATTATTTCTTTTAAGCTGCCTTGCCCTCTGTCTTCTGACCATAATGAGAACCAGCCACCACTGATCAAAACAGAGCACTACTGACGTGCCCTAGTAGAACCTGATCCACATTGTGAGAATAATAGAAGTTGATACCAGCCTTTTCCCTCCAGCCGTATGGAGGCACATTTTC
This sequence comes from Aspidoscelis tigris stejnegeri, assembly GCA_023333525.1. Lineage (NCBI taxonomy): Eukaryota > Metazoa > Chordata > Lepidosauria > Squamata > Teiidae > Aspidoscelis > Aspidoscelis tigris. The sequence goes on from JALMGA010000002.1 coordinate 95,699,324, forward strand.
CTATTTTATTTTCCTTTGTGGATTAATTCTGATAGATATGGCTATAGCAAAAAGGTATACATAAAAGCATTTTCTGCCAGTGGCTGAAAATGAAGAAAGATTTCTAGCCTGAAATTCTATGCCACTGGATGCAGTAGTGAATTGCACAGTTATTATATAAGAATCAATAGTAAGCAACATATAAAAGCTTGCCCAGATAAAATGATCCTAAATAAACAGCACAGAAAATAAGTTTACTTTCCTGACCAGCAAATATATATTCTAGAAATGAATTCTGAAACCCTGTGGAACAGAAACTGCTGCATTATTAATCGTAGGTTAAACATCTCATGGAACTACAGCAAGAATTTGTTAATACTAAAAGACAACATAACAGATCTGCTAATCTGCCAGCCTCTCGTATGCCAACAGTTCAGGTTAATTATTTTGACGTCCTTAATACTTTTCCTCATGCTGACAGTCAGTTCATGAGTTTCCAGTGAAGTCCACATGCCATCGGCAAACCCTACTTTGGTTTGAAATATTTGGGTAGAAAATCTTCTGGCTCCATTCACTCAAGCTGGGCTGGAACTGATGACTGCTATTAAACAGCCTTAGGATAATCTAGAATGGTTGTCTCCAGACAGCCTTAGGAATGTGGGATCTACTCAATATCTTGTGATTGTCTCCTACCGCGAGGTGAACCTGAGATGTTCTAGAGTTGCCCTCAAGTGGTGCAAATGTTATGAGACTTCTGTTCCTCATTGAACAGAGCCAGCAAGAAAATAAAGAGTGCATCTGTAACAAGTGCACCAGGGTGAAGGTACTAGAGAAGGCAAATTGTGCCTAAATAAGCTCCATTAGTGTACCCTCGATATTACACAATGAGTCTTGGCTAGATGTCCTATCATATGTATAGCTGCTCCCTCACATAGTTTTTCTTTCTTTCTTTCTTTCTTTCTTTCTTTCTTTCTTTCTTTCTTTCTTTCTTTCTTTCTTTCTTTCTTCCTTTCTTCCTTTCTTCCTTCCTTCCTTCCTTCCTTCCTTCTCTGGAGGTCTCCCAGTTCAAGTCCACACACTCTTTCACAAAGCTAGCTGGGTGACCTTGGTCACAGCTCTCTTTATGAGCTCTCATAGCCCCACCTACCTCAGAGAGTGTGTGTTAAGGGGAGAAGAACAAAAGCTTTGTTAGCCACTTTGGCCACATCCCATTACAAGATTAAAACGGTTTTCCTAAACCGAAAAAATAGAACCAGATGCTAACACAAATTTTCCTGATCCCATTACTTTCAACTTCATCGCGTTCGATCTGGATTCTGAGGATTGTAGGTGACGTACGTGACTCAAGGGGGGACTCAAGTAGCTACTTTCTAAAAGCCGCTTTTCGGGGCTGCCTTGCCCTCTTCCTCCTGGCGTGAACACACCACCCATAACCGAACCCTTCAAAAAGCCTAGCTGGGTGGCTGGGTGTCTGCCGCTTGCATGCATGGATGAAAGACAGCACCGGGCAGCCAGCGATTCTTTCCCCTCCTCTCCCCATTGCCCAGGGCTGGCTGGCTCGCTCTGCTGCCGCCGCCTGCACACACAACCTTAAACGTTCACACATCTCACAGAACCTGCAGCTGCTTTCCTTCATTTTCCCTTTCTAAAGATCAGAACTTTTAAAGAGCCAGAATTGCAGAATTGCAACATTGTTATCAGGTGTGAAGTGGGTGGATTGCTACAATGTAACCGTTGCTGTACGGGGTGGATTTTTACAGTGAAATCACTATCTTTGGAAGCAAGCTATTGTGGGAGGGAAACCCTAAACATGCATTCTCATCCCACTACAACAGTACCGTTCCCACAGTAAGAAATGTAAAATGTTTCAAATGCAAGAACAGCAACGAGACCTGTTGAAATGAGTGTTTACATTTACAACACTTTGGGGCGATTTAACATGCAGAAAGTATGTTAAGCCAACCTGACGTGGGGACTGCAAGGATCAAAACCATTTCAAAATCGTTTTAAGCTTGTAATGGGAATGCGCCCTTTGAGTCCCCTTAAAAGGGTGAGAAAAGCAAGGTAGAAAAGCCAACTTCCTTCCTTCCTTCCTTCCTTCCTTCCTTCCTTCCTTCCTTCCTTCCTTCCTTCCTTCCTTCCTTCCTTCCTTCCTTCCTTCCTTCCAGCAGCTGAAGTGTAGCTAAAAGGTGGTAGCTGCCACATACCTGTGTTCTCATCCCTCCTCTAATCCAAAGTCTATTTTCTGGCCTTTAATGTGGGTTAGATCAGGGATAGTACCCCTAGCTGGCACTGGTTTGAAGGTGCAATGGCAGAGGTCTTGGTAGAAGCAGAGTTCAGCATGGCCACCTCTTTTTTCTCCTTGTGATCTCAGCCACAGCCACTTGAGTTGGAAAAAGCATTCTAGTGCACCAGGAAAGTGGTGGACTGGACACACTGCAATCCTGGAATCCTGACAAAGATACTCACTCACAATGCAGACCCCACTGCTTTCCTCATCGGTGCACCAAAATGCACCCAGCTGCATCAACCTAACAAGGAAGAAGAGGAGGAGTTGGTTTTTATACCCCAGTTTTCTCACCCATTTAAGGAGTTTTGAAGTGGCTGGCAAAGCTTTCTATTCTTCTCCCCTGAGCAGACACACTGTGAGGTAGGTGGGACTGTGATTGCTCAGAAAGAGAGCTATGACTAGTCCAAGGTCACCCAGCTGGCTTCATGGGGGAGGGCAGAATCGAACCCAGTATTACCAGATAAGAGTCCAGCTCCCTAACCACTAGACCATGTGCTGTTCATTTCTTCTGTATTGCTCTGTGGAGCACCAAAACACTTGTGCTGTTTTGTTTTGTTATTTTGTTTTGTTTATTCCCAGCAGGCCAATGCAAAAGGGAGTTTCCCCTTCTATCAGCCTGCTGAGGAAAGCAACGGATGTGTTTTCATGCTGGCTGAATTGAGCTCTTTGCTTGTCACGCTGTTCCCATTGCTTTCCTCAGTGGTGCTTTCTCCAGAGGACTGATACAAGAGGGTGCTCAGACTGACAAGAGAGCAGGAGAAAAGACATGTGTCAAGATGATTTTCTAACCATACTTAAGTACAACTATTTTGATAGGAAGACAGGAAACACCTACTGACACTGAATCTGGTTTGTGCTGGGTAGAGAAATCAGATTTTACAAAGAAGAAATATTGATGTATGCTTCAAATAAAATAAAATAGTTTTATTTCTTTTAGATGGTAGGGATTGCATTGGACAACATTGTTCAGTCTCTGACAAGTCCAATTAAAAGGATGTCATGCAGCGGGGCTGCAGGAAGTTTGAGGGGCCACTTGGGAAAGATGCTGCCAATCATATCACTAATATAGGGATAGATAGACCAATGATCTGACAGTATGAGGCTGCTTCATGTGTTTTGATCCACATACTTTGAAATAAAGAAGACCGGTTGGGCTTTAGAAATACTTCCCAATAGATGTCAGTTTGTGAGTCAGAAGATAAACTTCACAAGGCCTAACTCTTTACATTATTAATGGTTGACTGTGGATTGTGACACACAAAGCAGCAGAGATCATGTTTAGCCCCAATCTTCTTGATAGATTTCTCCTGATTTCTTTCTTCCTTCTGCTGCTTTGAGAAAAAATAATTTAGAAGAGGATAATCATGCTGAACTGGAAGGTTGGGGGGGATGTTTTGCATTCTTCCTGAAATAATACTTATTGTTCTTCTCCTTCTTCTCCTTCTCCTTCTCCTTCTACATTAGGTGCAATGGAGGTGCAAATTGTTAATATAATTTCACCTCTTCATGATGGAGGGGCTTGTGTAACAAAATGAATCTATCAGCTATGCTGTGAAAGGAAACACAAGACAAACAGATCATAGTGAAGAGTTTGGACTAAGGCTGCATCCCCATGGAGCTGCCACTTCTGCACAGTGGATTCAGGGCAGCCTTAATGCGAATCTTAATTCCCATTAAGGAGTTCCCTTGGCAATGGAGAACAGGGTGGGTTCAAGGCGAACCCACCCATCCTCATGAAAACCGTGGTAAATCCCTGCATCAGGATCCCACAGTTTTCTCCACACACCCCTTGCCTGAGCACTTAATCACCCAGGTAAGGGCTTGATTTACCCCAAACGATCAACTGACAGCTGCCCTGCAGTCAGCTGAGCAGCTGTCAGGCGGGTATAGGGGCTGACATGCACATGAGCAGAGCTCCGGCTTTCGCATCTGTTTTAATCATCTTACTGGAGCTCTGATCATGCTCTTGACAGACGCTATACCTGCTCAGGTAAGAGGGGACAGTTGCGATCACAGGGACAGCGAAACCCCACCCGTTAATGCTGCAATTAAAACCTGAGAGTGTTCTCGTAATTCGGGGCGAGAACAGTTATAAAGGTTTCTGTTGTTGTTGTTTTGGAGATTTTGTCCCTCATGTAGCCTGAATTAGAGCTTTGCATAGGGACTCTCCCGAGGCAAACTCACATTTGCCTTGCAGCATCCTTACAATAGGGACACGGACTAAGTGCTGTCCACCATAGAAGGAAATTGCACACCATTCCAGTATCTTCACCAAGAGAACACACAGTATCAAAGGCCCTTTCCAAAATGAGTCTTATTCCAAATTATAGCTCAGAATAGGGACCTGCCATTCATCCACATGCTGGTGCAGACTATGGCAGGTCCCCATCTGGATCCTGCTGTAGTCTGCACTAGCATGGGGATGGCAGGTCCCTATTCTGGGATATAATCCAGAATAAGGGACAATGCACAAAGGGCCAAAGGCTAGAAGATGAGCCCTTAGGTCAGAAGATGTCTAATATGATACTAGTTGCACTAAGTGAACTAAGGGGAGTGGAGCTTACCATGTTCTGCAACTGGGCGAGTCCAAAACCCAGTGCGGAAAAGGCCCTGGTGTCCAGTTTGTGTGTGTATCTCCTCCACAGCAGAACTGCCTCTTGCTTCTTTGGGGAGCTAAGGCTGGAATCCTTTGGATTGGTAAAGGTGTCATTAGAGCTATTCATTCATTCATTCATTCATTCATTCATGTATTTATTTATTTATTTATTTTCTATCATGCCCTGTACCTAAAGGTCTCAGGGCAGGTAACAACATTTAAAATCAACATATTAAAACAATACCGGTATATATTAAAACAATAGTGTCTGCAAGCGGGAAGGGAAAGTGTATCCACATTTAACTGAAGGCCAGAGCGAAGAGGTGCATCTTCACTGCCTTCTTAAACTTGTACAGTGAAGGTGATAGATGCACCTCAAGGGGCAGACTTTTTCATGGCCTAGGGGCCATCACTGAGAAGGCCCTCTCCTTGATGCCCATCCCCTTTGCTGCTGAGGTGGTGGTACAACCAGGAGGACCTCCCCTCCAGATCTTAAGGCATGGACATGTCAATATGGAAGTAGGAGTAGTTAATACTCTAGGTTGCCACTGCCACCACAGAGCCATCTCAGCACTGACCACTGCAGCACCTGCTTCTGCCTTGTTCCAGAAATTTCATTCAAATACATTGCATATGCCAAAATGCAAAATTCATCTTTCAAATTGATTTCTCCCTTCTGTATTTCATTTATTATATTTCATAGAATCATAGAGTTGGAAAGGACATCCAGGGTCATCAAGTTCAACTCCCTGCTCAGTGCCAGGATCTCCTAAACCATCCCAGACAGATGTAGGTCCAGCCTTTGCTTGAAGACGTCCAGTGAAGGAGAACTCACTACCTCCCATGGCAACTATTCCATTGACTGATTGCCCTCACTGTCAGGACGTTTTTCCTAATATCTAATCTGCACTGACTCCCTTGAAGTTTCATACCATTGTTTCTAGTCATTCCATCTTGAGTAAGTGAGAATAGGGACGATCCCTCTCCCCTGTATCATTTCAATCTTTTTCCTTGCAACTTCTTTTCCATAGGAAGGGAGAGGAAACATTGACCACTGCTGATATCAGGGATCAGCAGATTGGGTAGAGACATCTATGCAGTTTCTCTGACAGAGTTACAGAAACAGTTTACCATAATTTCTTCCAGGACATACTGGCCATTGCACATGTGACTGTCTGTTTGCAAGCATTTGTTTCACTGCTGAGCTACAGCCACATCTAGAGAGCTGATGTTGAAATGCCAATGAACATATGGACAGGGCAGGGATGTGCACAAATATTTGTAATGTTCAAAATTCTTACGAATTTGTATGAATTTAGACATTTGAATTCAAATCGAATGTTGGCACAATCAAAGATTGATTGAATTGAAATGTGAATTGAATGTTTTAATACATTCAGACCAAGCTCCGTTACAGATCTGTATAGGATTCATATGGGATTCGTATGCAATCCCTATCTAACGTTCATATCGAATTTGTATGGAACATTCTTACTGAATTTGAATCCTACCAGACACTAAGAGATTTATTTGAACAAATACAAATTTTCTTGCATTCAGTTCTACACGAATAGAATACAAAAAAATAATAATTGTGCACATTCCTAGGGCAGGGTCACAGTGCAAGAAGGAGAGGAATGAATTTTCTTTTTTGTGATATTGTTTTTGTAGCAAAGCACATGTGGCACTGTGCATTGGAGTGAAAGCTAATTTGAGAGTTTCTGAAGATTGGCATTAGCAGAAATTGTGGATAAAAAGTGCCAAATTCCCTTCCACATATTTTATGTGTGAGAGACAGAGCAGGCTGCTACGTCCCCTGAAATATCTTAAAGGGAGATAGAAAAGAGAAATTCTGTTTCAGATGAAATTGAATTAATCCTTGGTAATAAATAATGCATGAGCCATGTTCTGTATATTAATACTTCAGATGTAAAGCTGTGAGGTCTAGAGCCCACATTTGTTAAGATTCCACACATGATGAAAATGATCAAAGACAAGTATCAAGGTTAAAGCAATGATTTATTTCTGGCCACTATTCCTGAAATAACAAAAGCAATAACATTAAAGCAAGCATAGTTCAGCCATCTGCCCTTCCATTAAATGTGGCAGGTAGTGCTGGATATTCTTTAGAAAGTGTTTCTATTTGTCAAATATATTTCAACTACTATTTGATTGATGCTTCTGAGTGGCAGTTCAGGCACTGGCGTACTTTGCATATGGCAGTATTTGACAGGTGCCACGTGAAGACATTTAGTATTGAAAGGTATACACTGATTTGGCTATATGCCATTTGATGTTTTAGGATGGTCAAACTTAAAACAGGCAAAACACTAGATTTGGGGGAAGAGTTTCTGTTGTATTCTGTAGCATGCCCTGCACTTTGGAGATTTGCTGTCATGGACTTGAACTTTGATCCTAGAACTGCTTCCAGGCACCCATGAACATGGCATCCTTTCCCCAAAAGCTGATCACCATCGAAGGGAGGAATCAAATAGGGATGTGCAATAATATTTGAAACATTCAAACTTCAATTAAATTAGTTTGAATTCTGACATTCGAATTTGGATTGAATGTCTATACATTCATTTTTTACCATTTGAGCGAATTCAAATGTTTGGAATCATTTGTACAAATTATTTGGACATTCGTATGTGTATGGATACGTACGCATTACATGCATATCCATACACATCTTATTTGTATCCATACGCACTTGCACGGATATGTACAGGATGAAAACGGGATGCATACGGGATAAAAATGGGATGCGTATGGATGCCTACAGATGGGTACGGACATATACGAATGTTGTCAACATTCATATCATCAAATACAAATTGAATATTGGTACGAATAGATATGAATGTATTCAAATCGGTTTGAATTTGAATACATTAATTTTTTCTCTATTCGTACAAATTCAAACATTTGAATATTCAATTCAAATTCGATACCCCTAGAATTGAACAAAATCAAAGGGAGGAAATGGGCTTTGTGCACATCCCTACTAGTGGTTTAGATGAGATATATTTCTCATTCCTAGTAGCATTGCCAACTTTACACTTATTCCAAGGTGGCCTTACTGGCAACAATGGGCAAAAACTAGTTGCAGATGGAATCTGCTATGTCCCTGGCATTGTCATGGCCACAAATACAGGCCACAGTCAATCACAAGTTAATGTAGCTGTTTGTATTCCCTTCATGAGAGATCAAATCTTTGGTTTCACATGATTTTTCTGGAGGAAACTTCCCTCTTTTCTACTTGAATGTGATAAGGAGAAGAGTTATGTGAAGTCCCTAAAGACCAATTTATGCTTTCACTTTTTCAAGAAAGCTCGCCATATAAACTTTTTTAACTCTATGACACAGTTATTTGGGTTTGTCTTGAAGAAACAAATAGAAGACAGAAAATCTCAAAGGTGAAAGAATGAGCTTGATGAATGCATACGTCTGTAACAGAACTTTTGAGTATTAATGGAGTGACTGCAATAGCAGATTGTTTGTTACTGAATGACAAGCCCAACATAGTAATGTTCAGGTCAGGCCATCAATAATCCCTAAGTTGGTTCTTTACAATTCAGCTTCTTGGAGGTGCCAGCCCTGAAAACAACATGTTTGCATTTGATTTTGCTCCATGTCTATCTCCACAACTTCCCCACCATTTTTTTTCTTTCTTGAAGAAAATGAGATTACTTGGGAGGAACAGGGGATAAAGCTTAGATATTGTTGTGAAAATGACATATAATTCTGAAGTAAAATGAATCTTGTCTTTCTTTTCTTTTCTTGCCTTTCTTTTTCTATTCCTTTGCCAGCAATCATTGAAGGCTATGATGGCAAATTGCTTTCTTTTTAACACAGAGGCATTTTTTTGTTTTTAATTATTTAATTTTTAATTATGTACTTAATTCTTGCTGAAAATATAGTACCTTTCACTGAGTGTGTGTGTGTGTGTGAGAGAGAGAAACGTGGGCACTCTTTTTTTTTTTTTTAAAAAAAAGATTTTAAAGGTTTTTTGAACCAGAATGTGTAAATAGTGATGTACATAACCTGTTAAACTTTCTGCAAGATTTTACTGGCTCCATCTACATGCAATCAAAAGTCCGTTAAAAAGCTTCTTTTGCCATGGAGCGCCTCCATGCAGAGCTTTTCTTTGGGCTTCCAGCGCCACAAAGAAGGGAAATCCATGGAAGAAACCCCCCCTTTAAACAAGTCTACCAGCACACTTTTTGGAAGCCACGGGTTTTCTGAACATGGAGACGCTCCTGAGGTATTGGGGGCGGGGATTGCCAGCCCCGGTATTAGTGGGCAATTCTTTGCTTTCTGCATTTCCTGTCCCATCTTTCCTCTTTGTTTCTGCATTCTCCCTCTTTTTCTCTTCAAATAAAATCACTGACATCATGACTACAGAATCCAAGAAAATAGTAGGTGGACATTTCAATCACATACAATTGAAAGTATGTATGGCAGAAAAGTAATAAGTCAATGAGCGCACAAGCGTGTGAGCGTTGCAGCCCGGCTGCCTTTGCCGGCATGGGAGACATTTTGGGGGACGGAGAACTTGTTTTGAATACTGACGGCTATTTTTTTTCTGGACGTGTTGGGGGTTGTCACGCTGGTTGGCTGGCTCATTGTCCAGTTTGGGATGGGGTGGACATGGCAGGTGGTGCCGAAGATCACCTAGTCAGGGTGATGTTGCTAGCAATGGCGAGGAACAGCTGACTCCCAATACATTAAAGGCTTTCTGGTTGTGGCCTCACAGATCGCAGTCCCTCCTCGTTCCCACTGGCACCCTATCAACCAGAGAGGGGGCGGTGAGAAAAAGATGTGGGGAAAGAAAACACGGTTTCCATGGGGATAGAAGGTACATTTTAAATGCACGTTTTACTGAGCCTCATGGGGACCCTTATTTTGGAATAGAACGTGCATTTTTAAAGCCTGCTGCAATAGAGGGACAATAGAAAGACAAAAAAATACCATGGGGACACGCCCACTATATTTTGCAGCTGTTATTGTCATTCCGTGAGTATAATAGAAACATACAGGTTTAGGAGTCCCTTCAGGGCCTTTGCCAAATGACTAAGGATTTGAGATGTGCACTAATGGGTTTTTGGGCATTCATTTAGTAAAGATTTAAATGTTAGAAAATCCATATTCATTTAAATAGATCCCCTTCAAATGTGGTAGGTTTCCATTCAAGACGAATGCATTTATACAAATCTTTATGAATAATCAATACAAATGTATCTGATACAAATGGATATGTATCCGATACAAATGGGTACGTATCCGATACAGATATGTATCTCATATGAACAGATATGTGACTGATACAAGTGGATACGTATCCGATACGAATGGTTACGTATGATATGTATCTGATACAAATGTGTCCGTATCAGATTTGTATCAGATACATATCCAGTATGAATGCATACATATAGGGTATGTATGCAATACATATCTGATATGTATCCCCAGTTTAACAAATGTCCAAACTATTAGTATGAATATTTATTTATTTATTTATTTATTTATTTATTTATTTATTTATTTATTTATTTATTTATTTATTTGTATTTCTATCCCGCCCTATACCCGAAGGTCTCAGGGCGGGTTACAATATTATATTAATCTTAGAATATGCCAAAACATTCATATTTGTGTACAGATATCCAAATTCAGATGAATAACCAATGTTACAATTATCTGTGCACATCCGTACCAAGGCTCCATTGTGTCATTCTATGTCTTCTGGAACATTTCTGTAAACAGGATGCAATATGAAAAGACTAGATGTTCTACTGAAAGTCAGACCACACACCCTGTACAGTGCCTGAGAATGCCAGGTTAAGGGTTGGATAAAGTGTCACCCCTGTATCAAACACAGGAAGTCATTGCTCTTGAAGGATAGAGTACAAGGTGGCTGAATCGATCATTTACCCACTCCACCTTCCTGGCTGACCCAGTGTTGGCCACAAAATACAACGTAGATTATACCAATGACACAGAACATTCTTCTCATATTAAATTTAATGCTAGCACTGCCAGTTTGGGGCTAGTTTTATCCTATGCTCCAGCAAGTGACCGCTAGGATCACTTAAATGAATCAGCTAGGCCAGGTCTATGGCTATTCAAACAGCCTAATATATTCAAATGTACAGCAAATTCCCACTGCCCCTGTGAACCATGTACAGTTGTCTCTCAAATAAAGCAGTGGTTCCATTTCTGCAAGCTGCATTAAGAGAAAGTGGCATGACTGCTGCTCCCACAGCTAATGGTTTTCAGTAGCCAGAAACTACCTTCATAAATGTTATGCTACATAGCATGGTGTGTGCATTTTTCACAACCAAAGCTGCTTTTCACATTATGGACAGACAGCAACATATGACAAAAAATTTAATTTGGGGTAGGACAAACTGTCACAGTAGTAAGGTGGAAAAGATGGAAGACTTTCCCTTGTCTTGCTTTTTATTGGTTTTGCAGCTAGATATAATTTTAACAACAAAGAGACTAATTGTAAACATATTGTTATTCAATACAACATATTGTGTATACTAAATGCAGTTTGCTCCTTATACATATACTTGTATTCTGCATCCCCCCCCCAATAATAATAATCTAGAACAACTAATAAAAGAAACACAATTTTTTCAGGATATAAGGGGATAATAGAAAGAGAGACAAGAGACGTTTTCGCACGGGGCTGAACGGAACGCGAAAAAGACAGCTGCGGACACGTCATCCGCATTGCCCGAGCGCGGCTTGCGCTCCGACGTGTCCGCAGCTGTCTTTTCCGCGTTCGAAATGTAGAGCACTTTAAAGTGCTCTACATGCGTTCCAACGCGGACGAGCCGCCCGCAGGCGTTCGGGAGGAGAAGCGTTCGCGCCTGCTTCTGTCTCCCGAACAGCTGCGGGCTCGCCTCCGACGCCGGCGCGGCATCGACAATCAGCTGTTTGACAATCAGCTGATTGTCGATCTGCCTCCGCGGCTGTCTCCGCGCCCCTGGCCGGCATTTGCCGGCTAAGACAGCTCCCGGCGCTTTGAGCATTCGCACACAGACGCTCCGGAACGCGTTTACACGCGTTCTGGCGCGTCTGTGTGTGAACGGGGAAAGCGCCCGGAGCTGTCTTAAGCTTTCCGCCTGAACGCGTTCCGTTTGGAACGCGTTGCAGTGCGGAAATGCCTAAGGTCTAAACAATTGTGGATCCTGCCACTTTTAGGGCTGGAAATGCTTGCTCCAGGTCTTGAAATGTGAAGCAGGCTGATTGCACACACCCTCACTTATGACAGTGCTAAAGCTAAAGCTGGAGGGAAAAAAATGTTTCCATGCTTTGAAGATTCCATTGGGACCTATTTTCAGGGACACAGGAAGAGGCCCAGAAGTGGTCATGTTCTGTCACTCTGAAGACAGTGCTGATCAGATTAGGGATGTGCACGGATATTTATTATTCATTATTATTATTCATGAATATTCATTATTCATACGATTGAGTCTGAATTCGGGCATTTGTACACAAATCAAGTGTTATGACATTCATACATTTACATTTGTATGAATACAAACATTTTGGACATTCGTATGAATAGTTCAGATATTTGTTAAACTAGGGAGGTGGGAAAGTGGCTGAGCTGCACATCTGCAACTGACATTGCAACTGGATTGCATTCGACATGGATCGAGAAACTAAAAATGGATGCAGGTCAGATTTGATGCTTTCAGAGCATGGATTTGTTATGGGATATATATCGGATACATATTTGTTCGTATCGGATACGTATTTGTTCATATCCGATATGTATCGGATATTAATAATAATTTGTACAAATACATTTGTAGCAAATAGAATCCTACCACATTCGAAGGGGATCTATTCGAACAAATGCAGATTTTCTAACATTTTATTTGTTACAAATCAAAGGTGAAAAAAAAATCATTCATGCACATCCCTAGATCAGATTGCTAGTGAGGAAGCACTATAAGGTAAGTGCGCATAGTAGTAAAAAAGTAGTAGAGCGCTGGAATGCATTGTCAGATGCTTCTGATAGTGTTTTCCACTCCTCTGTGGCAGGAATGATGGCCCAATGAAATGAAGGCTGTGTGGATCCTTTCATGGCATTGCCATCCTGTGCAGGTCCTCTGATTCCCTGTCATTCTGGGAGATGGACAAAATCAACCGGAGGTGCTTGAACTCCCCTCTGCCTTCTGAGTTGCAGGTGCTTGGGAGCAGCTCTCCTCGGCATCTTCATGCTGCCATCTTCCCCTGAAGTTGCCAGTGTGTCTCAGGCTGATCGAATCAAATTTCACTGGCTGCTCATCTTTTAATGGTGCCACATTTTTACTTTTAAAAAGCATGGAGACTATTTGGCAAATCCAGATTCTGTTTCTTGTTTTGTTTTGTCTGCTCATACCTTGTTCATGCCTGTTCTACAGTACCATATGGGAGAAGAGAGCACATAATGGCAGCCTCCAGTAAGTTTAAGGATCCGCATGGTGTCATTTTGGGCAGTCTAGAGCAGTATACTGTATGTTTCATCCAATGCTGATGGAGTATGCTAGAGTGCAGAAGAGAGGGGCCCAGGAGGAGGGTAGGTCTTGTACTATATTGGATTACTGGTAAGCATGGAAAGTCCCTTCAGTTCTAACTGAATTAGAGAAAAATATTCCTGATAATTTGTACAGTAATAGAACAGTGTACCTTTGTAGGCTCTGGAGGATTTTAAGAAGAGTCTGGATGGCCATTTCTTGGCAATGGCTGCTTTCCTGAATATTGCAAATGATTGTATTATATTATCTTCATGATCCCTTCCATCATTACAGTTTTATCGTTCTGTGAAAGGATTCCCAATATGCTGTTTTCTTAAGGCCTCATTCAAAACTCCTCTGGAAAACCTTCATTCTCTGCTCCCAAACTTGCAATCATGTGAATTTGGGCACCATTAGGTCCTTTTTGCATTAACCTCTAGATCTAGACCAAAAGGTCGCTGGCCTGGGTCCTGGGCCTCCTCATTCTCACGTTAATGCAGATACAGGAGGCCTTATCCCCCATTAGTCTGGCTTCACCTGCACAAGATATATGTTGGATCCACAACTGGACTAAGGGCTGCAATCCAAATCACACAACTCCATGAGCCAAAATTACTGGGAGCTGTTACTCAGTGATACACTATATAGGGCTGTCAAGAATCACTCCCCCAAGACCAGAGGCTGGGAACTTTCACTCCAAGCTGTCAGGGTGTGCATATGTGGGGATTTTAGCCTTGAGGAGGCTTGGACCAGATCAGCACCTTCAGTACAGATCGTGCTGATCTGGCTCTCTCCTCAATGTGGTCCAGATCAGTAGGCCCAGTGAATATAAAGCTAGAAAGTGCAGAAACAGCCTTAGTCTTTTGAGATGTGAGGGAGAAATGTCACAAACCCTCACCTAACCCAAATTGAGGGAGTATTGTTCTGCCTCCCTTAACTTGATCTTCCAATCCATGTATGTCAAAGGGAGGCTACAAACAGTACAAATTCGTCATGCACATCATGCAGCATTTAAAATGATATAAAAAATTACATCTCTGCAAATGAAATCCTTTGCATCAATTATGTATGTGTGTGTGTGTATTTCAGACAAGTGTGTCCCTACTTTCAAACTTCAGGAGAAAGAATGTCAAATCTTTGTGAGGCGTCTAAAGTCTGAAAAGCACTGTTCTTTTGCTTTCCTTTTTTTTTTTAAAGATAGGGTGTAGCCTTTTATTTTTGTTTTTGGTTGTCAGTCTGTGCTTTACTTGGCTTGTAGAAAAGACTCTATTCTTTGATTTAATCAGAGTAATTTTGTTTCCCCACAGTGCGATAGAGTGGTATTCCATTCAGATCAATTTGGATTCAGAACTATATTTCCTCTTGCTTATGCTAGTGAAACCATGGAATACTGATGAATCTCAAGGAAATTTCACAGAGAGAGATCACTTTTCCCCCACATTCTCTAGTTGTATTTTGTCTCTTATTTTAATTACTACTCCTTTTGGATTTTCCCTGAATAAAGTCAAATTTTCTAGAATGGATGGAGATTATAGCATTCTGTATAAACAGAAAATATAAATGTCTCCTGTTTTTCATCTTCTTTTGCTTCTTCAGTACTGAGGCGCATGAATATCTGTATGTGTATTAGGAAAACAACTTTTCAAAGAAAGAAGATACATTATTTGGGATCCTGGAAAGGCTCACAGGAGTGACAACACTATTTGCTTGTATAAAGCTCTTATATAAGCATTACCCAAAAGAAATGGACAGCAGGTACCAGATAATAATTCTGGTAAACTTGATATCCAGTGTATCCAGCATTAGTCTGACCCATTACAAGGTAATATTTAATGACCATTCACTGCTCCAAATTTCAAGAATAATTCATAAATATGGGCAAGTATCACAACTCTATGACGGTCCACCCTCACAGCATATTAATGTGAAAAAATGGAGCCAGGTAAAGCAAGTTAATGTGCACAGTTTTTAAAAAAAGAACATTAAAATCTATAAGACATTAAAATTTATGAATACAAAGCAATTAAAATACATGCTGGGTCAGTTTATATTTTTCTTCTACAGTCCTTGTTAATGGTATTTGTGGCTGATGAACACATCGATTTCATGAATATTGAATCAGAGAGAGATGATTTATCAAACAAAATACATTCAAGTCTGTTAAGTGGACAGAATTTTGATGGTTACTACTTGTTCAAAACAATCACAAATGTTCAGTTGCTTCTACCTGTTATTGAGAACCCAACAGTTCAGATAAGTCTTTATAGGTACACTTTATGTCTTATTCTACCTATGTCCTCTTTCCATCACCTGACCCAGCCCTCTTTTGGCTCCCTGCCCTTATGGGTTTTGCAAAGAGATGTCTTAAAATGAATTTATTTATTTTTAAAACATTTCCTGAGAGTTGTTGCTGCCTCTTTGTGACAGAACTCCCAACTGTCAACTGCCTAACGGACTCCTTCAGAGTTCTTCTCACCATGTTCCACCTCCCTTACAGGGCTCCTGCCACGATGCCCAGCGTTCCAGAAAGTGCCTGCCCTCACTAGGAGTGGTTTGGCCCTGTTAGGATGCTGGGTTCGTGCAACGGCCAAGTGAATACTACAGTGTGGACACAAAACACTGGTAGCAAGCGTTTCAACAGTAAACAAAAACAAGTTTATTATTATACACAAGCAATACTATAAATGAAAAATAAGGTTCAGGTATTTGTTGGATTAACTCAGGTTTAACTCAGTAAGTCTCTTAAGGCTAGGAGCTACCCCTTTCTCTAAAGGAAAATAGTTCCCCTTTTAAAAGACAAACCTCTCCACGTTCCTCTCCCTCTGGCTTGCTTCTGCCTCAGCTCAAGCCAAGCCAGTGTACCCAAACGTGGCCCTAGATGATCACAAGGCACGGCCCGTCCTTGCTTGACCGATCATCCAGTCTGGTCAGTTGCTAGTGAAGTCTTCCACCAAGATCTTCCAGCCAAAAGACCCCTGATCTACTTCTGGTCCAGCTCCCTCAGGATTTCAGCTCTTCTTCTGATTTCAGCTCTTGTCCCAGCATGTAGACACCCTCTGCTGTACTCTGTGTTCATTTATACACATCCCCCTGATCCTGATTGGCTCTAGCCGCAATAAAATGCTGCTGGAGACTCCTAACAGAGGTTGCTGTCCCTCCAGCCTGATTGGTGGGAACTCCTATTCTAGCCCCTCCAGCACTCAGATCCCCGGACAGCTTTTCCCTCCAAAACCTTACTCCAGCCAATCACTGCAACAGGGCCCGCACAGGATTTCCCGCTCTTTTTGCAGCCCAAATCCCCAGGTTTGCAACAAGGCTGGCTTTTGCAGCTTGCAAGAAGCCTGCAATGCCAGAAAGCAAAACAGCCTGCAGCCTGCACCCCTGAAACCGTCACAGCTCCATAGTAACCACCCAAGGGAACCTTGTTTTTCTTTTCTTCTAGAGCTTTGGGGGCATCACTGCAAGCTTGAGGAACTTCATTCTGCCCTTTATTTTTTTACCGAAAACTCTAGGGTGTTTGAAAACACGCTCAGGTTTTTTTGTTCATTTAGAAGAAGAAGAGTTGGCTTTTCTCCCCCGCTTTTCTCACCCATTTAAGGGGACTCAAAGTGGCTGACAAAGCTTCTGTTCTTCTCCCCACAACAGACATCCTGTGAGGTAGGTGGGGCTGTGAGCTGGTTTCATGGGGGAGGGTGGAATCAAACCCGGTATTCCCAGATAAGAGTCCGGCTCCCCAACCACTAGACCAAACTAGCTCACCTACACTCAGACTTTGCCACATTAGCCACATTCAGACATGTCATTTTCACATTTTCTCAAAATTCAAGGAGTCCATGCCATCTGGCCAAATCCCTGTTGATAACCACTTATCTACTCAAGCCCCTATCATTCTCATCAAAATTGTGTACAGTATATCTGTAGCTATATGACTGGATCTTTAACTCTGTAGGTACTGCTGGGTATTTTTATTCCAAAGGTCAGCTAATCTGTAAAGCTCTTTTTTAATGGAATTTGGCTATTTTATAAGAGGACACAAAAGTGTAAGCTATTTAAGAACTCTAATAGTGTTGAATATTAAGCATTCAAACAGTGTGAGCTATAGTAGAATTATGTAGGCCGAAATAGTATTTGAGAAAGATTGACTGTCTTTAAGGAGAAAATAATGGGGAAATGTAGGCTGAGCATGTTTTTGTCATTGTTCTGAGCCTCAGGCACTTGTAAGAGGAAGTGAAATCCAAATATAATAAATAATTATATTTAGAGTTCATCACTGCCACCACTAGTTCATAGGGATGTGCATGAATATTTTGTAACATTCATTATTCATACAAATTCGGACATTCATCCATGAATTTATTGTTACAATATTTGTACATTGACATTCGTACAAATCTGCATGTTTCCAGACATTTGTACGAATAATTCAGACATTTCTTAAACTGGGGAAGTGGGAAAATAGCTGCACCACTCACATCTGCAATGGAACTAGAGTCCATTCGACATGGATTGAGAGCATATTAAAAGTGGATTCAGGTTGGATTTGATAGTTTAAGAGCGGATTTGTTACGGGATATGTATCAGATAAGTATTCATTATTCATATCCAATACATATTATTTCTTATTGGATATTTGTATGATTTAATACGAATACATGCATATTGAATACAATTTTGCCACATTCAAAAGGGTCTATTCAAACAAATATGAATTTTATAACATTTGATTCAGGCTGGGGGGGGATAGCAGGACACTTCTAAGTCCATTTGCTGGGATTCAAGAGCAGGAAAAGGTTTGCCCTTGTCTCTGCTTGAGATGCCCATGAGCATTTGGTGAGCCACCGTGTGCGACGGGACACTGGACTAAATGAGCTGTGGCCTGATCCAGCAGGGCTTCTCTTATGTTCTTATGATTCATTAAGTTTTGAATATCAAAAAACACATTCATGCCTATCCCTTCTAGTTTACTAAAACCCCAGTAATGGGATCAACAGATTAAGATAATAATGTCTTAGGCTTAGTTTGTCTATAAAAATGAAGGAAAGAATGACCATGTTCTATACTAACCTTAAACCCTGGACCTTTTCTCACTTGGCTTAAAGGGGCAGGCTGAGGATGCTCCAGTGTGGATAGCAGTGGAGCACTAAACTGTGCTCCATAGCTATACTACCTGCATCTGTGATGTTGTTAGTATGCTCCAGCATGCACTGCTCACACTTCTTCTGAGTAAAGGATGCATGGGGCAGTGCACAGCAACAGTAGAGTACCATGTCGTCTAGTTGCCACAGCAATGGCTGGCATACGTGGCCATTGCTATGATGAGACAATGGATCCTAGTACAGTAGTGGTGATTGCACTTATCTGGCACTTGGTGAAGTGCTGGGTAAGTTTGGGATGTATCAAGGGGTTCCATTGTGTGAAGGCCAGGTAAGAAATTTTCCAGCCTTAGGACATCAGGTTGCTTCAGTGGCAACCTATTACAGCACAAGATAGACTGCTAATTTGAAGATAGGATGCTCCATACTGTTCTGGAATAAAGGGGGCAAGTATAGAAGGGCCTTCAGGGAACTGATCATTTAATCAAGCCAGAAAGTATTCTTCACCTCTGTAGAAAAGGAGACACTGAAAGGGGAGAGAAGAGGGAACTGAAATCCTCATTAACACAGAATCTACTTCTAAGTGAGGAGGAGAAAAAAAGGAAATTAATTACAGCCTTGTAAAACCAGCATTGTTGTAGCTTATTATGCACATGTTGAATTTATAAATAGTAAACAGGCCAGGAGGAAAAATGGTATGTGAAGATATCTTTCATGTTGTTATTTTAAACTTTAGTCACAGTTCTTCCAGCTTGACTCATTATAACACATTATACGTATTGGCTTGGTGGAAGCCATTAGGGAGAAATCCAGTGAACTACCTTCTTCATTTATTATCTGCCAGCTATTTTCTCCATGGATAGGAGATGAAAAACAATCTATATTCACTGTCTGAATTATCAGGAAATATATATATATAGGAAATCAGCCAAAAAGAAGGCACACCCTCAGAGCTTTGCTTTTGGTAATATTAAGCCTATATAATATAAATAAGCTACATCTGGACTGTGAGACCCATTCACCCCTGATGAACATCCACTTGGGACTGAGGCTGCATTAACCAACTATCCACTGAAGGAATTTCAAGTTCTTCCCATTTATCTGCATATATTATTTCACATTATTAATTCGTGTTATCTAAATTACTCTCTATTAGTCCCAATAAAAACATTTCTGGTTTGAATGGTACATTGATTTTTAGTATATTTCTTGTTGCTAGCTTTCCCATGGGGGTGGGGAATGTGTGGTTCGCAGCTCAAGTGATATACTCATGCCTTTCCTCAGCTTTTTTTTTTCACTTATTGACAATAAATGAAGAAACACAAATCCTGAGGAACCCTGTGTCCTGCTCTTGAGTTTGGGCCTTAGTGGGTGATGGTTCTGACAGGTCCCCCAAAATCAGGAATTACTCCGGGGATTGTGAATGGCAGGTCACCTCTAACTGTAGTTTGGGTTCCTCTGAACAATTTCAGAGAATTTTTCTCCTGGAGATGGCAATTTCACCTACTTCAGTGATCTCCTTGTCATTGCAGGGCCTCAGTCACATGTGAAGGTGGGAGACCATTTAAATGCTATCTGAGAATCTGGTTGAACCAGAAGATTTCCTCTGCTGCTGATTGTCAGAAAGAATCACCACCATCATCATCATGAACAGGTAACGGGTGAAAATCATAGAACAAATAACTGAAAGAACAGGCAAGCATAGGGTGTGCATTGGCGGTCAAAAAATGAATCTAAAAAGATCCATTTTTCGGCAATCCATCCTCCCCCTGATCCATCATAAATAGTGATGGATCCAAAGGGCCCTTGTGTGTCCGCACAGGCATGGGGAGGCTGGATTCCAGAGGATGGAATCTCTGGAATGCAAGACCAGTTTTTAAAACCAGTTTTTAAAATGGGATGCGGACACATCAGCACCCATTCCAAAAGTCCTCCAGCTTGCACACTAGCAATGCCGCCTCCATAGCTGTGGGACTGGAGCATGCAGCTGCCAGTCACTGCATTTTTCCAGCAACACCCAGCGTGTGGGTGAAGGGCTTCGGAAGCAGGCAGTCCTGCTTCCAACCTTCCCAACATGACGGGCAAAGGAAATCTGTCCCTTCGCACCCTGCTTCTGCACACATCCAGACGAAGAGACAGATGTAAGACCTGATTTTTCAGGTCTTACATTTAATCTGGATTTCGGTGGCAAAACTGGTTTTAAAAACTGGTCTTGCATGCCAAAATATGGAAGCAACTGTCAGGGGGTAACGGGGTGTCCCCCCTGTGGTGATAAATCTCCACCTGCAGAGTTGCACGTCCGTGCTGGCTAGAAATCAATCCTTCTCTCTGTGTCTCTGCTCAGCTTCAGCCTGTCAGCTCCAGCGTCGCTGTCCAAGGTGCTGCAACGCATTGGCTTCTCTGATCCCGGGAAAGCCTGCAGATTCCTACTGCTGCCAGTGTAAATAAACTGACAGGGACGCCGTAAATTCTCCAAAGAGGTTTATTGCATAGCAGTTACATTCTCCTTCCGGTCTTGACCAGCTAGGCAAGGCAAGGCAAGGCACAGCCGTCTGTGCCCAGTTTTATACCTTCCCATTATCTGAGTTGGTGTGTCATATCCTGGCATTTCGCAATTGTTACCCAGTCTTACACAACTCTTGCTCAATCCCTGTGATGCTGTCACCAGCCTAGAAGAACTGGTGACTGTTTGCACACATCACCTATGTTGCTTTAAAGAGTCTTCTGACTAAATACTAAGATACTAGGTTTAACAGCTAGTTATCTCTCCTACTTCCTGTGTGGAACTATTTTCCCAATTCACATCTATGCATTTTTCCTCCTACTGGCCTTTTTAGCCTTGACAGCAACCTCCACAAAGGATCGAAGAAGAGGACTCCAATGGGGAAGCCACTTGATGTAAGTGTTCTTAATCTGGCTTGGGGTGGTGGTGGTTAAAACGGTTTTCTCAGCTAGTGTGGAAACACCCAGAGATAAAAACCAATAGCACCCAAGATGAAATTGTAAAAGAACAAGCTGTTACGAAGAACTATGAAGTCTGGCCCCAGCCAGAACAATTGAATAAAATAGAAGGTTAAAAAAAATATACAAAGCCTTTTAGCATATATGAAGCGTATGTGAAGGTTACGTAAAAATCATAATTGGAATGTGCCTTAAGAAGCTGCCTATACTGATTTTGTTTTATTGTTGTTCTTAAAAGGAACAAAATAAAACTGTACAAAAATGATCAATTATATTAGCATTGTGTAGTAACGTGGTCTATTACCTGAGCTGTGGATGAATCTGATGAGCCTAGAGATATGAATTTCAACATTGTCTCAGAATCAGAAGATTAAAAGTAAGTAGGATTCATGTTGCTTTTGTATTGCCACAATAAGCAGACAAGTATGAAGGAGGTGACAGTTGAACCATTTTTGTTATTCTTTTGAGAACTTGAAGTATTAAGTTAAAAGAGCACAGGATCGAATTGCCTGCTCTGTAATGGCCTTAGAGAAAATTGTCCACTGAACTGGCATTTCCATTGAGAATTAATATTATTAAGGTAGATTGAATATAACATGAGGATTGGCCTCAGTTAAGGCAATCAGAATGGTGCCAGCCTGAATGTACTTCTCCCTTTGTGGAGATCATAATCACTTACAAAACTGAGGAGAAAGTTTTGGTGAAGTCTTAGGACTTCTTACATGACTCCTTCTAATTTGAAGGGAGGACAAGGGTCATCTCATCGTTAGGGCAAAGGCAACACAAGTTTTTTTAAACAATATATTTTATTTCATAATAACAGGGATGTGCAGGAATAGAGCCACTTTGAATATGGTATTGAATCCTCTGAGAGTGCTCTTTGAACCTGCTTCGAATCCTTGCAGCTGGTTGTGCCACTGAATCCACTCTGAATCTGCTGCGGAGTTGATTGGGCAGTTGTTTTGCCATCTCCCCGCCTTCATAAATATAATAAAGCTTCAAATGAATGCTCAAAAGTATTCACTTCACATTCAGTCTTTGAATGTAGCTACCTATATGTTTCCGATCTGAGTTCAAGATGGCTTGGGACCTCAATACTTGAGGTAATGCCTCCTCTCATACCGATCTACTCTTGGTTTAAGATCTACTGGAGGGGGCCTCCTCTGTGTCCCACCAGTTAGAGAAATCTGCTGTGTTAGGATATGGGAGAGGGCATTCTCAGCTGTGGCACCTCACTTATGGAATGTCCTTCTCTTGGAAGCCCAATTAGTGCCAACACTTCTAACTTTTAGGTGCCAAGTAAAGACCTGGCTGTTTATTAAAGCCTTTGGACATTAATTCACTCAAGCACTGTTTTAATTTTACTTTAGCTGTTAACTATGTTGTTTAATACTGTTTTAACAGGGCATGTATTTAATGTCTTGTTTGTATATGGGTCTTTTATTGTAAGCCACCCAGAGATCTTCAGATATGGGGGGATATCAACATAATAAACAAACAAACAAATAAATAAATGCAAATGTTTGAATTTGTACAAATTAATATGAATTGTGAATCTGATGAATATTTGTGCACATCTCTAAATAGTAATATTGAAAAACAACAAGAAGCCCCAATGGTTGTGGTACTTTATCTTGTAGCATCATTCCTTCTGGTACCTTCTGTAGAAACCAAGTAGGTATCTAGATTACTCACTTCTGCTCCATAACTGCTTGACACACTGGCACAGTTTGACATGCTAGCACAGATTATAAAAAGAGATACTGAGATATGGGGAGGTGTGAAACTCAGAGTCATATACTACTAGAAAGTCCCTTTATTTCCCCCCAGAATTAGTTTTGCCCAGTGCCTGAAACAATTCTCTCTCCCCCACAGCTCTTGAAGCCAATGAAAAACTGCAGACCAAGGTACTTCAGGCTCACTGTAAATTAAATATTTCTAATTTTTTAACTGTAGGTGCATGCTTGATATATTTGTGCACTTACTATTTCAGTAAGAAAGGCTAATGAAATAAAATACCGTGTTCTTCAGTTTTTCTTCTGTTCTACTGCCTTATTGTTGTTGATGTAAATAATACCATATGTTCACTGTGAATTGGGGAAAGCACCCTTGTCTGTAGATATTCCCATTAAGGAGATCAATATTCCCAATCTAAATGAAATAACTGCTGGCAACAGAGTAATTAGGCTATTAGCCAGGAGTGGATCTGCATTAATAAGCAGAAGTAAGAAAAGAAGCCAAAACCCACCCGGCTCAGGAGAACAGTCTGTTGCAAAGAGGCTTTATTTAAGGTGGGCGTATTTAGCATTATCAACAAACTGGAAGAAAAAAAAACATGTAGGGAGGGAAGAGAAGAAAGTCAATTTCACTGATATAAATTATGAAAATCAAAATGGTAGATAACAGCAGCTGAATGCTTGGCGGTGTACCAAGGTACACGCCGTAAGCCTTGCTGGTGAGCCCCCAAGCAGAAGTTAGCGAAGTTTAAAGCTTTCTGTATTTCCTTTGTCCTGAAAGAAAGTGGAGAAAACATGGAAGGGAGAGAAAGTCAGAAATGAACTGCTCCCCTTTTCCCTTTTCCCTTCCCCCTCTCCCTTTTATGCTAACTAGCCAGTTACATCCAAAATGGCTGAAAAGAGGAATTAGGATCAGGTAACTCAGGTAACAGTATTTGCATCTCCTGCCAAGGTAAGTGGGGGAAGTCCCTCTGTGAGATGAGAAAGTGGCACAGAGTATGGTGCAAAAACATTCCCCGAGCTGGCATTTCCTGCCCAGGAATAGGCAGGGGAGTGCATTTAATTTGGTCTCCCAGTGACATGGATTCTGAATGGATTTCCATGAGAGCATCAAAATGGGCATTTTGCGCAGGTGTCGGCCGCTGGCCAATCAGAGCACATACAGAGCGCTGCTGACCATGCCGTGAAGCCCCGCCCTGGGTTTCCTAGTCCAAACTCTGGTGGTGAGGAGGTAAGACCCTCACACATGCGTGTCCAGGGAGGCCCATGTCCCAGGGTGGGGTTCCTGCTAGCTGTAGCTGACTTGATCCGCTACAGCCTGCAGGAACCCAGACAAGGGATAGGACCAGCCTGCCCACCCCTGGGTCAACTCTGACCCAGTGGTGGCAGGCCTGGTAGGGGCATCCTGTTCCCATGCCAGCCTTTTTGGGCTAGACCATGTGGGGACAGATTCCCCATTCACATCTAGGCAGGCAGGGACGCATTCCCTCTCATTCCTTACCTACCTAGATGCGAATGGGGAATCGGTCCCCACATGTCTTAGGCTTTGTGCACTACAGCCATTCAGCTAGAGGACCAAAAGGCCTTTGGTTTGAACCAACAATGACCAAGTCTAACTATTGTTCTCAGTCTTTGTCATCCATTCTGTTGTCAACATTTGCTTGGCAAATGCTGAACAGTTAGATATTTCTTGATCTTTTAGGCCCTTTCCGCACTGAGCCTTATTCTGTGATATGTTGCAGAATAGGAGACTGCTGTCCATATGCTAGTGCTCACTATGACAGATCCCACCCAGGGCCTACCACAGTCTTCATTAGTATGTGGACAGCAGGCCCCTATTCCAAGATATACCCTGGAATAAGGCCCAATGCGGAAAGGGCCTTAGTTCCTTGTGGCTATTTCATGAGCTATATTCTTCCTTTTAGCATTACAGAGCTATAATGTGATCACTTCCTTATAATGTTACATTTTATAGTGTAATCAAATATTTTGTTGAGCAGTAAAATATGAAGCCATAAAATGCATTCTTAATTAACAGACATCCAACAGGTTCTTTTAGTTAGATTTTACT
The DNA here is from genome assembly GCA_023333525.1 of Aspidoscelis tigris stejnegeri. Lineage (NCBI taxonomy): Eukaryota > Metazoa > Chordata > Lepidosauria > Squamata > Teiidae > Aspidoscelis > Aspidoscelis tigris. Next base: position 95,724,575 of record JALMGA010000002.1, read on the forward strand.
TAAGTGTGATCTCTGTATTTCAGTGTAATTCTATGATTGGTAGGACTATCCAAGATGATATAAATCTCCCTCCCCCCCTTTTTTTGTAAGACATATAAAGAACAAACAAGTAACTGCATAGACACTGAAAGTGTGGACTCTGAACAACATAAAAATTCATTAAATAATCCTGCAATTATCTGATGCTATCAACAAATAGTGTGACTTGTGGCAACAGCAACCTCATACATTTCGATAGGATTACAAAAATATCAGAGGAAGTCTAACAGTTTTATGTTAGACTTACAAACAAAGAAAATCAAACTATCTGAGCCCCAGGTTGTGATTTATTTTTGTGGTTTTGGTTTGGAGCTCTGAAATCTATTTTCTGAAGAACCCACATGCAGGGTCAACCTTAGGAGCTACAGAGGTGGCCCTGGTCTCATAATTTATTGTATAAATCAGTACATATTTATGTTGTCATATTTCCCATAGAACTCCAGGTTCTTCATTAGCATTCTAGTACTATATCTTCATATTTTCACTCCTCTACTTGAAAATCTAGCTGATTCCCATTTTATGCTAGGTGTAGCATTGGAGATGTAAAATTGAAGTCACACTAGAAACTTACATGGATTTGTGTGAAATCTATAACATGGCTATTTAAAAGCAAGCAGAAGAGAGGATAAATGGAGGGCATTGGTCTACTGATTGCTGATGTCACAATGACATGTTACATGGCAACAGATGCCCTCTTAGTGTTTAAATATCCAATTGCAAATCAAAGCTGGAAGATGACCAGACTAGAACCAAGGAAGGAGATGCAGGCTAGACATTAGGAGACACTTCATGGTTGTAGGAGCTGTGAAACAGTTTACCTGATGGAGTGGTAAGTTCCCCTTCACTTGAGGTCTTCAAGCAGGAGCTGAACAGTCGTCTGTCCAGGATGTTCCAGTGGTTCTTGCACTGGGAAGGGAGTTGAGTCTGATGACCTTGGTGGTCCTTTCCAACTCTGATGATTTTGTGATTCATTTCTGCTTCTTGTTAGATATTGTTGTTAATGCTTCTTTTTTTCAGTTCACAGAAATAAAATATTCATTATGCTTGAAATGAATTATAGTCCCATTTAAAAATTCAGGACAAAATATCTAATTGGATCTGCATGGCAGACCTTAGCTAAGATGTTTGGCTGTCAATTCAATGACATTATTAAATAGGCAATGAAAGTTACTATATTCCCCCTCCAAAAAAAATCTTTGCAAAATATTTTCCCTCTTCAAGATATTTTTACTTTTGTTTCTGTGAAATTCTTTGTTACTTTTATACTATTTTTAGGCTGTATCCCTGAGGATGTATTGTTTATTTTGGTCTCTCTCCAGTGACCTGTTTTTCAAAAAGGAAAGAGAAACTTTCTTCTTTTTTTTAGAATAGAAAGTAGAGAAGGAATCAAAGAATGATAAGCATCAGAATGAAGCTAGGTGAACAAGGTCAGAAAAACCCCTATCAAGTACTGTAAATGATTTCATACAACCAGATGTCCAAAATGTGCATAAGAAAGAAAAAAGAAAACTGTGAAATGAACTCTGCTATGTTGTAATTCTTGAGGCAGTGTTTTAGCTATCATTGGAAGCCTTCTATGCACAGCACTCTTATATGCTCAGAGTAACACTATTAAATAAGATCTTCGAACTGAATGGTTTAAAGTGGCCATGAAGCAGAGGAGCTGAATCAAAGGAAAGATAGGGAAAGCATAGGTCTGTTCTTCAGTGCAATTCTAATTAAAAATTGTAAAATGTAAAAAGGACATAGGGTGTTTTTCCACTGTCAAAAAGTATCCATTTGTGCACCCATTTAGGACCCATTTGGTTGTGAGTCTGATGATCCCATTTCCACCACAGCACCCATTTGGGACCCAATTGTTTCCACTGCCGTGGGGGAAATCCGAATCTAATGGGTACATTTTGGCCTCTAATCTGGATTTTCTGTAGACCCCATTAATGGGGTCTACAATGGAGTCTTCTGCCAGAAAATCCAGATTAAATGGGGTCCAAAGGAGGTTAGGGGGAGGGGGTGCACCCATTGTGGACCCCCTAAACCTAGGCTCTGAAGTCACTTTGAAGTCACTTCAAAGCTACTTCGAAGCCACTTCGAAGTCATTTCGAAATCTGCGCAAAATAGGTCCGGAGTGCCTTTGAAGTCTGTGGTGATATTCAGAGTGAACTTCGAAGTGACTCCAAAGTGACTTTGAAGTGACTCCAAAGTCATTTCGAAGTTCACTCCGAAGATCAGCACAAAGGCACTCCAGAGCTATTTTGCACAGACTTTGAAGTGACTCCGAAGTCATTTCAAAGTTCACTCTGAAGATCAGCACAGACTTCAAAGGCACTCCGGAGCTATTTTGCACAGACTTCGAAGTGACTTCGAAGTGACTCCGAAGTGACTTCAAATTGAATTCGAAGACTGCCCCCCCTGCCCCCCAAAACACCTGAGGTAATGGACTGACCCCTTGTGGGTCGATCTGGATTCCCCACATGGGTGCAAAGCTGTTTCCACAGCAGGGGTGTTAGCACCCATTGCTAATGGGTGCTACACCTCCCATGGAAACACATTGGGTGCTTCCCTTAATCCGGATCTTCTAGATGTTCATGGGAAAAGAGGAATGAGCAATAAATGGAGAAACTCTCAGAAAGATGTGAAAGGATAATATACTTTTTATTTTGTAGGCATCATGATCAGTGTAGGTGCTCTTTCTTGGTTACTAATACATCACCTATAGCAACTGATGATGCTACCTAGGCTGTTTCTACACTTACTTGCTTTTAGTTGGAATCAGGGTGGGCCTGGATCAGCCAAACTCACTGATTCCCAGCATAGGAAGATGTGGACAGAATCAGCGCTTTCTCCATGTGTGATGCAGTCCTAAAGCTCATGTGAGCTTCTTAGCCACACCCCCAAATTTCCAAAGCTATGAGGAAAAGTTCCTAGCCTTGAACATTCTGGGGAATGGATTTTGGTGGCATTTTATGGTACACCATTGAAACGCATTTCCTAGTAGTTCCAAGCATGGAAGGTATGCCTTCTGCACATTGCCTTTATTCTGGATCAAGGCCACTTGTCCTGCTGGTAGACTCAATTAAATGGGTCTACCAGTAATCCCAAACAGGACCTCCCTGGTCAGACCACATTTTATCTAAAGTGGATTAAGTGTATCGATGGGGGCATGGCTACCTATATCTGCACTAATATACAGATCTAGCATGCTCAGATTCTTACTACTCAGGGCCTTAATCAATAATAATAACTAATAATATAGCACCCAAACTTTGACCACAGGTATTTGACATAACTGAGAGGAAGGATTGTGTGTTGTATTTTCCACCTTGAAGTTGCATGCACATTAGAGATGTGCATGGGTATTCAAAAATATTAATTATTCAGAAAAATTCAGACATTCATATATGAATCAAATGTCTGGATATTCAAATTTCCAAATTTAAATGAATAATTTAGACATTCGTATCTGTACCGGTACATATGCGTCTTGTATATACACGTACACATCTTGTATGCATCCGTACGTATCTGTACACATCTGTATGGGATGAAGATGGGATGCGTATGCGATGCGTATGGGATGTGTACAGATGAGTATGAGATGCGTATGTACCAGAAGAGATACGAATGACTGAATCATTCAAATGAATAGATACAAATGTATTCGTATAGATTCAAATGTCCATACATTCATTTTTCCTTATTTGTATGAATTCGGATTTTTGAATATTTGATTCATTACGAATCGAATGTCGAAAATTGCATTCATGCACACACCTAATTCACACCTAGGCCGCATCCCCACGACGTCGTTATCTCGAATTCAAAATGTTTTGAGTTCGGGCAGTTTAGACGGCACTTCGACTTAATACGGTATTTCCGTGTTAAACGACGTTATCTCGATTTGAAATAAATCCTGATCTCAACAGGTTTCACTCCGGAACATGCCCTTGACACGTGTTTAATTTTTTACTGTGTGGACAGTATCGTTCCGGGATGAGATTCCGTCTTAAGGCTGTCCCGCCCCCAATAGCACTGTAACCAATGGCTGTACGTATTAGAAGCACGTCATGTTTAGGGTTTCCTTCATTGAAAAAATCCACCCTCAAACACCCACTATAAAGCTCCAGTCCTTAAAGTTACACTGTATCAATGTAAGCACTTCACACCTTAAAAACAATGTTGCAGTTTTGCGCAATTTCAGCTCTTTGAAGGTTCTGAACTTTAAAACAGGGAAAGGAAAGCCCTGGAGCCTGTATTTTAAAAGCTGTGGGGCTTATCCAGCAATACGAGGGGTGAACGGCAGGCGCCCCCCGCCCGCCATCCATCTGACACCTCTCTCCTCCTTCCCCACCAGACCGCCACCCCGCCTTGGTAGGGGATGTGCGGCCGGTGCCTTGCCTCAGCCGCCGCTCTACAGGAGCCCGATGTCAGCACCGGCGAAACGGCTGCTCCTTTCTCCACCACTGCCTCCGTCTCCTACCGCTGCTGGGGAAATGAAGCGACATCCCCCATCCTGCTGCGGGCAGGGGGTGCCTGCCATTCACCCCTCGTAGTGCTGGATAAGCCCCACGCTGAATCAATCCCGCCTGCTCCTGCTCCTGCGACGGCGGCAGCGGAGCATCTTCCTTCAGTTGGAGGAGGCCGATCAATCATGCACAGGAGCAGCAGCAAAGGCAAAGGGGGGGAGGAGGGCAGTGAGAGGGAGGAGTGGCGGGTGGCATCGGCAGTGGAGCCCCTTCTCTGAAGGGGTGTTCTGTTGTGAGGAGAAGAATGGGAGGTTTGTCAGCTGCTTTGAGCCCCCTTAAGGGTGAGAACCGGTTTGTCAGTCGCTTTGAGCCCCCTTAAGGGTGAGAAGGCTTGTCAGCCGCTTTGAGTCCCCTGAAGGGTGAGAACAGAAGGTTTGTCAGCCGCTTTGAGCCCCCTTCAGAGGCTACTTTGCCTCTGCTTGTGGTCACACCTAAGGTTTAATCCAGTTTCAGTCCACTTTCAGAGTGAGAGAATACACCAGCAAACTGACAAGCTGGTTTTCTTTCAGGGTTAATAACTCAGAAAATCCACCTTTAGACTAGATAATGTGGAAAGAAAACTACTGGTCACTTTGCTGATGTGTTCCCTCACTCTGAAGGTGGAGTGAAGCTGGATTAAAGCTTAGGTGTGACCACAAGCCAAGGTTTTAATCCAGCTTCGGTCCCTGTGAGGTGGGGGGCGGCTGTGAGAGCTCAGAAGGGAGCTGTGACTAGCCCAAGGTTACCCATCTGGTTTCATGGAGGAAGAAGAGTTGGCTTTTCTACCCTGCTTTTCTCACTTATTGAAGGGGACTCAAAGCAGCTGACAAACCTTCTATTCTTCTCCCCACAACAGAACACCCAGTGAGAGCTCAGAAGGGAGCTGTCACTAGCCCAAGGTCACGCATCTGGTTTCATGGAGGAAGAAGAAGAGTTGGCTTTTCTGCCCCACTTCTCACCCCCATTTAAGGGGACTCAAAGCGGCTGACAAACTTTCTGTTTTTCTCCCCACAACAAACACCCTGTGAGGTGGGTGGGGCTGTGAGAGCTCAGCAGAGATCTGTAACCAATGGGCTCTCCGTATTGTAGGCACATCATGTTTAGGATTCCCTTCCCCAATAGCTTGCTTTCAAATGATTTCATTGAAAGAATCCACCCACTACCTCCAAAGATACACTGTAGCAAGTAGAAGTTTCACTTTTGCGCAGTTCTGAACTTTCAAAAGGAAAGGAAAGGGGAGTCCCCGGGGAACTTTCCCAGCACACTCTCCCCGTTCTCGCCCTCCCGGCGGTGGGCACGCTGAGCCCGCCCGCCCTCTTGTCCACCCCTTGGCTCTCCTCCTCTTCCAGCCAGCGGCGGCCACGGCTCTGCGGGGCAAAGTGGCGGCAAAGCGGGGGAAAGCGGTGGCGGAACCCCAGGGCGAAGCCGCCAGCAGCGCAGCGGCGCAGCGGCGCAGTGCCGCAGCGCCTGGATGGATGGATGGATGGATGGATGGATGGATGGATGGATGGATGGATGGATGGATGGATGGAGTGGTGGGCGCTGCGAGTGTGCTCCGGGCGGCGGCGGCGGCGGGCAACAAGGAGCGCCAGGATGGATGGATGGATGGTTGCTGCTGCTGCTGCTGCTGCTGCTGCTGCTAGGAAGGGGGAGGGGAGAGAACGGGCCGGATTGGACAGGGAATCCCCGGCAGAGCATGGATGACGCAAGGGAAGGGAGGGTGGGATCCTGGGATGGAACACCAATCACAAGGGAGGACAGGGCTGCCGTCTGGACTCCCAGGATTGATTCCGCGTTAAGGCTGCAGTCAGAATGCTCTCGGAACCGGATCAACTTGCAAGTCGTGTGGACAGCTTTGTTCCATTTCTTTTATTTCGAATTCTTTAAACTGAAATAACACATGCCGTGAAGATGTGGCTCTAAGTTTTAATCCAGCTTCAGTCCACTTTCAGAATGAGAGAACTCATTTGCACAGTGACAAGCTGATTTCTTTCACCATTATTTAACTCAGAAGATCCACCTTTGAGTTGGATAATGCAGAAAGAAAATGACTGTTCCCTTTGCCAATGTGCTCTTCCATTCTGTAAGTGGACTGAAGCTGAATTAAAACAGGTATGAACACAGCCTGAAAATTGTACAATAGAAGTTCTTTTCTGTATCAAACCTTTTTCCCTTCACTTGATGGATTTGATTTCCTTCTTGATGGGCTTTCATTCTTAAGTAGATGGCACCATGATATATATGATAACCATACTTTTACATACTATTTTATATAATATTGCTAGTTGCCACCTCTTTGCTTGACAGAACAGAAGCTGTCATAAGCTTATACAGTCTAGAATTCCTGGGGCAGTAGACTGTAAGCAGATCAGATCAGGAAGGAAAAGACAGTAAAAAGGAATCAATGTGGGAATCAACTCTGGAGCCATTGCGGATATGACAGGCGCAGCGGCTTTCCCAATTCCCTGCTTCACGAATGTTCCGAAGCATTTGTACGAATGTTCTAAAACTTTCGTATTCGTACAAATGTAACATTCAATTTCTATACAAATGTCCAAATTCATATGAATTCATATGAATATCAAGTGTTACAAATATTTGTGCACATCCCTACTAAAAAAATCTTTATATTTACCAAGTTTTCTCAAATGAAAAGCAAAGTAAGCTTCTAAAGCTACTGGGCATGAATATGAACACAGAGTAGCACACATGTATCAAGGGTTATCTGAATCTCCTCCATTTCCCATCCCATCTGTCTATATTAGTGTTGGAAATGGGCCAAAAAAGTGTTACCTCCTTGAATGGTGTTTTAAATTATATTTCTGTTAAATACAAAAGTTCATCCCTAGATATATCTCATTAGTTCAAGAACATGAGTGCATCAGCATGGAACTTCATTATCACACAAATGGTTAAAAAAAAGTGTGCCAAGTGTGCACTTAGAGGGTCAATGCTAGTTCACTAGATGTGCAAATGTGACATCTTTCATATAATAAATATGAATGACATATGAGGGTATCAAATGTTCAGGGTGACTTTATTATTTATTTATTGTTTTCTAAGCTACAAGGCAAATCTGAGGGCTAAGTGTGTCTGGATATGTTTCAGACAAAGAGATGATTATTAAATTCAACAAGGTTTGATTTGGAACTTGTACTACAGTGTTAAAATGAGAACATAAGAACCTTGCTAAATCAGACCACAGCCCATCTAGCCCAGCATCCTGGGCTTTGTGCAGAATATAACGGCAAGCCCTTCACTTGCTTTTGATGCCTTGCAAATGGTCTTGAAGGGCATTCTGCCTGTGTCTCCAACCCAGAAGCAGTACCTAGGCATGTATTCTAGTAGCCATTGATATACCTGTTCTCCATGAATTTATCTAATCCTTTGTTAAAGCAATTCAGACTAGTTGTTGCCATTATCTTTTCTGCAGTAAATTCCAGAAACCTTTGAACCCCAAGGTAAAAGGCAAAACAAAACCTTCCTCTTGCCTGTCATAAAGGTGTTTCCGCACTAGCTGCAGAAACTGTTTTAATCCCCGCACCAAGCCAGATTAAGAACACTTACCTTAAGTGGCATCCGCATTGGAGTCCTCTTCTGTGACCCTTTGTGGAGGCCGTTTCTGCACTTCGGCATGCAAGACCGGCTTTTAAAATTCGTTTTGCTGCCAAAATCCAGACTAAATATGAGACCTGAAAATCAGGTCTTACTTCCGTCTCTTTGCCTGGATGTGTGCAGAAGCAGGACGCTTCTGTACATGGCCAGGCGAAGGGATGGATTCCCTCCACCCATCATGTTGGGAAGGGCAGAAGCAGGACTGCCTGCTTCCAAAGCCCTTCCCCTGCATGCCAGGCCCTGCCAGAAAAATGCAGTGAGTGTCAGCTCTCCGCTCCAATCCCGCGGCTCTGGAGGCGGCGTTGCCAGTGTGAGAGCCGGAGGACTTTTGGAATGGGTGCTGATGCATCTGCACAGCACCCACTCCATCCATCCTCCGGAATCCATCCTCCCCACACATGTGCAGACTCGCGAGGGCCCTTCAGATCCATCACTATTTGTGACGGATCAGGGGGAGGATGGATCACCGAAAAACAGATCTTTTTAGATCCATTTTTCAATGGCCAATATGGAAGCACCCTAACTTTCCTGCCCATTAGCTTCATAGAATGCCTCCTGGTTCTAGCATTGTGTAACAGAGAAGATATTTTCCCACATCATGCATGATTTCCACATCATGCATACCACCTTTCAAGGCTGGAAAGACCTGGGAAAGGGGGGAAACTATTTTAAAGAAGGAATGGTTCTCCTTTGGCTAACAGTGACCCTTTCTTCGCTTGACAAAAATTCAAGAGGATTCTGACTGTAACAGGAAAATTAGGCTAAAGTAGAAAAACAAGCCAACTGTAGTATTTACTTTAAATAATGCAAATATAAAAAAAGAGTTAAAAAAAATCCTTATCCTACAGATATATACTGTAAGTTTGGTGCATATATCTTTCTGACATTGATTTCTGCTTAGCAAAAAATGGAGAGTGAAGATTTACCAGAGTTGAATAAAACAGAGTTGCAGTTTGATTTTTGATATTTTTCTGGTCTTCTTCTTCCTTCTCAATTTACATTGAGATTGATGTTTTTATGGTCAGTTCTCATACGCTAGAGTTATATTGGCACATTGTTGATACAATCTGGGGTGTATTTTTTATACTTCTTACTATTTTTTAAAAAAACATATTTTGGTTTTATATTTAATTTGGCTTTATTAGCCATTTCCCAAGAAAATGTACAAATGTAGTTTAATACATTTTTAAAAGGTTGTACAAAATGCTAATAGCTGTGCATACATATAGACTGATTATAAGCAATTATTATTCTTGCTATGCCAGCTATAGGAATAATTAAGGATGTGAATGAAAATAAAATCTGCATGTTTGTTTCACCATTAACGTAAAAACCTGTTAGTCAATTTCACTGTCAAATTGTTTAAATGGTTTAAACTGAAAACCCTTTTTTCATTTTTATACTTTTTGGAAAAAATATATACTTTTCCACATTGTTTTCCATCTAAAGCATAGTGAAGTATTTACGCACCAAACAATGCACAGAAACAGTATTTAACAAATGTATTAGATCTGCTGCAAAGATTTGCGGAGAGCCCTGTGTTTATAGGGGGAGACTTGAATATAGAAATAGAAACAGAACAACAACTGCACAAAAGGAATTTGGTGGACTGTTATGACAAAGCTGGTCTAATGTTAAAACCATTTACTTTCTATTCAGCAAGGCACAAAAACATCTCTAGAATAGACCATGTCTTATCTAGTAAGATATTTCCTTTTAGAATAAGGGATGTTGGAACTAAGTCAGTATGGATTTCTGACCATGCACCATTGGTGGTCAGGCTAGAGGTAGATAGGACAAGAAGTAGGCAGATATGGAGATTCGATCCGGAGATAATAAAAATGGAAAGAGAGAGAGAGAGAATGGTAAGGACAATAAGGGAATATTTCTTACTTAATGATACGGGAGAGGTACCTCTGAATATACTATGGGATGGTTTCAAGGCAACAATAAGGGGACACTGTATAACAGCTGAAATAAATAGTAAGAAGAAGAGAAGGGAAGATTGTAAACAGCTATGTGGAGTGGTGGATGACATGCAGAGGGAATATATGTGTACCAATTCAAATAGGATGAGGAGAGAATGGATTCAGTGGGAACAAAGAGACTGGTGAGATGTCTGAAAAAGAGAGAAGGTAAAAGGTATATCTCGGTTAAGAAATTTGGTAGAACAAGAAGTCATAAGTAACGATCAAATAGCTGAAGCTATGGCAGAATTTTATGAACAGCTTTCTAAGAGGAAACAAGTGGAAGAGGGAGAAGTAATAATAAATGACAAATTTACTCAGGAACAGCAGGAAATTTTAAATGGAGAAATACAAGAGGAGGAGTTAATTCAAGCTATTGCTGAAATGAAATCAGGAAAATCACCAGGCCCTGATGGATATACACCATCTTTCTATAAATTATTCAAGGCAGCTCTACTGCCTTATTTGAAGAAGGTGTTTAATGCTGTATTACAACACCAGGTGATACCAGAGACTTGGAAATCCTCAACAATAATTACAATCCCTAAGGCCCAGAAAGACCCACAGCTACCAGACTCTTACCGTCCAATTACATTGGCTAATTGTGATTATAAGATACTCATGAAGATCATAATGATGCGTATCAGGGGAATTATGAACCATGTGATAAATGAAGATCAATATGGTTTTATTCAGGGACGTACCATTGCAGATCCAATTAGGAATGTAATGAATGTGATTTATCATGCAAAGAGGCACTGCTCTAAAGTAGCTCTTCTGAAGCTTGATGTCTATAAAGCATTTGACAGTATTAGTCATAGTTATTTAAACAAGTTATTAGAAGGGTTCAATATTGGTAATAACCTAGGTAGAATGCTGAATGCAATGTATCAGAGAAATACAGCAAGAATACAGGTGAATGGTGTACAATCTAGGAGTATAATTTTGGGGCAAGGTGTAAAACAGGGGTGCTCGCTATCACCAATACTGTTTGCAATAGCGATTGAGCCACTTGCCAATATGTTGAGAGAAGACCCAAATTGGTGGGGTTACCAGATAGGCCAAGAGGAATTGAGAATTAACTTTTTTGCCGATGATGCAATTATAGTATCATCTAAGCCAACTGAAATGGTTGAAGGAGTGGTGGAAAAGGTTGAGCAATTTGAAAAGATTTCTGGTCTACATATTAATATAGACAAGTCCAAAATCATGTTTCTTAATACACCCCTAGAGGAACGGAGGGAGGTGAGAAGATTGACTGGCCTAAATAGAGGATGTAAAAGGATGAAATATTTGGGAGTTTTCCTAATGAAAAAAATTGCAAAAAAAAATGGGTGATTTCAATTTTAAAATGGTATGGAAACGAATAAATAAACAACTGAAAGGATGGAAACAAAAATATTTGGGCATCTTAACTAGAATAAAAGCATTGAAGATGTTCATAATTCCTAAAATACTATATTTCTTTCAAACTGTTCCTGAATTTATTTTCGAAGAAGAAGAAGAAGAGTTGGCTTTTCTACGCCACTTTTCTCACTCACTTAAGTATTCCCAGATATGAGTCCAGCTCCCTAACCACTAGACCAAAATGGCTCACAGAGCAAACTGGTGATGAAGCAGAAGAAGCAGAACTGAGGCACTATCCATGGGTGGGCCTGTTTGCACTTCCCTTCCCTTATGTCCACATACTATACTGATGCCACTGGAGCAGTGTTGGTAACAATCTCATTGCTCCAGATGTACCAGGACTGATGATGACATAGGAAAAACAGAAAGGCTCAAATTTTATTACAAAAGAAACACAGGACCTTTTTGTACCTCTATTTATGCAATGGCCAGGGCACTGTTGGAATGGAATGGATGTCCAATTCATTCCAAAATGAGCTGGCTCTTCCTCAAGTGCCATCTAAATGTGATTGCCTATATACTAGGTGGTCACCTCATCTTGGCATTGGGCATGCACACACAGCGCCATTGCTATGGTGGATGGACAAAGCAGTGCGCAACCATGCCTGCACCACATCACTGCATGTTCCATTCACCTGGAACAGTTACGAATGGAGCTGTGCTGGTGGGCATCAATTGTCAGCTGGTATAGTTTAGAGCTTTATGTCCAGGGCACACTCTGGCATGTAAGAAGATGCTTCTGGGATGGGAGTGTCTCTGTGCACTGGGAATGTTCCATCTTGGGGTATCCCTGATCTTCTCTTTTTGCAAAGTCTGAAAAGTGGGCATGTGCACAAATGTTTTTTTTAATTTGATTCATATTGAATTGAGTGTAAGAAAATTCATATTCATTCTAATAAATTCCCTTCCAATGTCACAGGATTCTATTTGATGTGAATGTATTCATACAAATCTCTGATATGAACACATACATATCTGATACGTATCCCATAACATATCCGCTCAGAAAGCATCAAATCCTGAATCCACTTTGAATCCACTCTTAAACCATGTCAAATTCACTCTGAACCTATTGCAGCTGTGACTGATGTAGCTACTTTATCACCTCCCCATTTTACGAATGTTCCGAAGCCTTGTACGAATACAAATGCCAATGTACGAATGTTGCAACATTCAATTCATATACAAATATCCACATTCATATGGATTTATATGAATAACGAATGTTACGAATATTTGTGCACATCCTTAAACCCTTCAGATCCATCCTAAAGTTACAGTGAGATGAACTTCAAGACAGATTGCTATAGATGAGTTGTTTATGTCATTAAATTTTGGTAAATGGAAAGAGGTTGAGAGCATCCATTTATGCTGAGCCCCATGGAACACTTCATCCAGAAAAGAATCAAGAGGCAGAAACAAAATTTATTATCACAGGGTTAGGTTCCTCTGCTTTATTCTTCTATTATACCTTAGTTAATGGATGCACATCTAAAATAACAGCAAAGGAAATAATGATGCAGACAATCATAGAAATAGCACCCAGTTTGTCATTTTCTATAACGGGACTTCAACAATAATACAGCATTGTAGTTGATTCAGTGCTGCCCCTGGAGGCAAACTAAGAAAAGGAAAATATGTTCCTTTAAAAGCTTTCTCCATATGAACCTTTTTGTTTTTGTAAGGACAAATGGTAGAAGAAATGGATTGCATGAACAGTCTGCATCAGAAATCAGACTTCAGAACTGAATAAGCTGCTCTCAAATGTCTGAGTTCCAGATAATTGAGTGGGTTATGTATCTTCATGTATCTGGGTCAGCATCACTCCAAATATGTAGCAATTTACTAATGTCCAATGCTGCCAGTATGTTTCTCAGAAACAGGGCAAGCAAAAATTTGGGGTGGGAATGTATTTTTGACAGATTGATCATTTTAGCCATAGACAATTCTTGTATTTTTTATCTTAAATATATATTTTAGGGGTCTTGGTTTGCTACCATGACAGAAGTCAACTAGGAGCGGGCAGCTGTGAATTCCTGACCTTACAGTGCTGCTGGGGGCTTTTGCACCTCCATTTGGAACATTACAGGTTCATGGTGAAGGTAGTTAAGCTGAGGTGCCCATCTTCTGTTTTCATTTTTGCACTCTTTACCTCCAGCCACCTAAAAAGGACACTGGGCACTCTGGAGAGCAACAGATAAGAACATCAGAGGAGTCCTGCTGGATCAGGCCACAGCCCATATAGTCCAGCATTCTGTCACATACAGTGGCCCACTAATTGCCCATGGGCATCTCAAGCAGAGACAAGGGCAAACCTTTTCCTGCTCTCGAATCCCAGCAAATGGCCTTAGAGGCATCCTGCTTGTCCCCCCAGCCTGAAGGATGTACCTAGACATCCATTCTAGTAGCCATTGATACATCTGTCATCCATAAATTTGTCTAACCCGATGATGATTATGCACATGGAGATGCATCACTTGAGCAGGCCTGCAGAGGATCCTTTCAAGGCTTGAATAAGATACATACTTTTCTAAACATCTGGTCCTGAGGCCGAGCAAGGTGGGGCTGAGTAGATGCTGGCTGACCATCTCTACCATCATCCGGTTTGTCATCAATGAAGAGAAAATTGAAAGTAAAGAGAATAAAAAAATTCCAGCAATAAGAAATGAACTGAAGAATTGGATCTGAAGACCTCAAATGCTTGCTTTTTGCTGTTCCCTGTTCCCTCCCACACCATTTTCCTTTTGTTTCTTGTCTCTTTAGATTGTAAGCCTCAGGGCAGGGACCTGTCTAAGATTAATATAATATTGTAATCCACCCAGAGACCTTTGGGTATAGGGCAGGATAGAAATACAAATAAATAAAGAGATATTAAAGTGAATAGCCTTAGGCCCAACTATGGCAGGTTCCACCTGAGGATATAATCCAGAATAATGCCCAAGATTCAAGGTCTCCTTAATGTTCAGTAGATCTATACAGGCCCAGAATAATTGAAGTACAGATTTCTGAAGGGCTTTTTTTTTCCATCTTTGTGAGCATGGTAGATCTTGTGGCAGCAGAAGGAAGAAGTATGCAGTGAACTTGATGAGTGACAGATGGTATTACAAGTTTGCCTGTGAAACTTTGAACTCCGTCCAGACTTACAGGATACTACTGTGTCAGATATCAAAAAGAAAAGGGAAGATTGTTAAAGCTGCAGCTTTAAATTTACAATATAAGGACACTCAGTGGCACAGGGGTGCAAAAAGATTTTGTAAAAGGATTGTTAGAAAGCTAGTGACTCATGCACAAGATAGTACCTGTCATGTCTCGTGCTATTGGATGAGGAGCCTGCCCATGCCAGCCAAGATGAAGGACTCTCCCCTGCCTGCCAAAGTGAGGGAGGCATGCCTCAACAGCCAAATGTGGACACTGATTTGGTCTCCCAAGATGGGGACAGGCCAGACTCAGACGCTGGCCAATGCTTTGAGCAGAGCGCTCTCAGGTGAGAACAACACCTGAGATATTCAGTGCATCTCCATGCCAAACAGCTGCCCCTCTGGGGGCATGGCTCTCTCAGCCCTACTTAAGAAATGCCCAAACTTTGCAGACAAAGGATCTTCCTAGCAACCTCGGAAGGTTGTGTTCCTGAACTCTGACTGATTTACGGCTAAGGAGACTATCTGGTAATTCGACCCCAGCTTTCCTGACCATGCATTAACTCTTTGTCCTCCAAGAACTTTGAAAACTCAACTGGCTGCTGGCTGAACGCTGCGCTTGCTGAATGCTGCCTGCTTGGGACATGACAGTACCCATGAAGAAAAACTGATCATCGTGTTGGAGATGAACGATAACCAACTTGGAGATTAGGAAGTTAAACTGCAGGAGATACCCAGTTTTGGTCCTATTTCAAAAAGGATTACCGTTCAGGGTTGGCATACTGAAATGAAGTCAGAGATCCTGTATCCATTCATAGAGCCTTTTTGCGCTTAACTTCCCACTGTGAATGTTGAGCCCGTCCCTAACCTACCAGTAACCTGTGCTGCAGCAGGATAAATGTGAATGCTGCTGTCTGGTCTTGTGGGAGCAGCCATTGCTACATCGCAATGCACAACTGCGCAGCTGCCCATGCAGTCTTTGCATGGAAGTAGGTGTGAAGGCTGTATCTGGGGCTGTACTAGGGATGGCATCAGCATTCCTAGGTTTTACTGCTCCACAGTTATTGAAGATGGGGACATTTGGGCATTCTGAGAACCACTCTTGAATGGAGTGGCTCTGCAGAGTGCATATACTCCATACTGGAGGATATCCAAATGTCCCCCATCTTCACAGTGCGAAAAGGCCCAAAGTTTACAGAATAATAGTTGTAGCCTGCAGAGCTATTAGGGCTGCAGTAACCAAGACGTTGGTAGCCAAATATGATCTCCAGTTCAACTTAAAATTCACGGTCACATGCCATTTTCTTAATTTGTCTCCTGTTCCAAATTCACAGCATTTCTCCTTCTCTCTCTCTCCCTCCCTCCCATCTCTTTCCGCTCACTGTAACAGCTCCTACCTGCTCCTGCTTACGTTAGCCAATTCGCCTCTGTTCAAGGAATGAGTGGGAGGTTGAATGTTCTGCTAAATTACAGCCCCAAACTAATCCTCTTGGAACAAAACCATTCATTCTCATGTTGGGTGAGAGAGTAAAAATATAACAGGAGATAGGCGAATTAATTTTTCCTTGCAAAATGTTCCAGAAAGATAAAATGCTATTATCCAATGAGCTTTAAAAAGTACCTCTGCTGCTACCCCTGGTGAATTATTATTACTTAGGAAAATCAATAATGACATTTGATTTCTTTTCAGGACATTCGAGAGCCTGGATGATCCACTGTTTAAATACAGAAATCAGTCTTACTCGAAGTCATTAATAGTGAGAAATGTCAAGCAAAGTACTTTATAGTCAAGGAGAAAAATGAGTTTTATTTAAGCCTGGATGAGCATATACCACACAGACTTGACAAGAGCTATTTGTGAGCTTTACATGTGTGTGTACCAAGAGGGCAGCCTTCTCTCTTCCCTCCTGGCAGCACCACACTTACTCGTGGTGATATACGCACTGCAGGTACTCAAGGAGTCATTCCAATCCCCCCCCCTTTCTCTCTGTATTACTTTTCACAGTTCTTTTGTGGCTGAGAATTGAAACCTTATATTTTCCTCTCCCACTTTTGCCCTCAGTGGTCAATTCAAATTTTCCATTATGGACAGTTTGTGGAATGAAACTCCTCTCAAGCTATTTTGAGTATGCTGGATAGCAAAGCATCATCCATTGCACACACCTTTGGAGCCATGCCAGTTGTGGCCTGCCAGCTTAATGTCTGCTTAGTACGGATGTACATGAATGGGGGGTTTGGCTTTCGATTCATAATAGAATGTTAGAAGATCCATATTCATTTGAGTAGATCCCCTTCAAATGTGGTAGGCTTCTATTTGATACTAATATATTCATACATATCTGGTCTAAAAGTGCCAAATCCGACCTGAATCCACTTTTAATCTGTTCTAGATCCATGTTGAATGCAATCTGGATCTGTTGCAGATGTGACAGGTGCAGCTGCTTTCTCACTTTCCCAGTTTAACAAATGTCCGAATTATTCATCCAAGTGTCTGAAACATTCATATTTGTATGAATGTTAATGTATGAATGTACAAATTCAGACAAATTCATATGAATAGTGAATGTTACGAATACTCATGCACACATCCCTACTGCTTAGCGCTAGATGCAAAACCAGGACCAGGGCCACCTTTGGCATGTGGAGCTATGGAATGTGCTGGCTTAAGGAATTACTTTCCCAGCATACCCTAAAGGTCCCAGAATGAATGTGGTTGGTTTCATAGTAATGCAATTATCTGACATACGGTTATAAGGTTGGGGGTGGGGTCAAAGGAAGGACTTCTGAATACTTTTAAATCCAAATTGACAATCTTTATTATACAGATTTTATTTAGCAAAAACACTAAATAAAATGGCACTACAGAAAATCAGGCAATTAATACAGAAAAAGTTTGGAAGCTTGTTATGCTGTCAGTCACAATGTTGCAGCAATTTAGCAAAGCAATAACAGGGTTATATGCCTGAGTGAATCTTACAGAGTCTAAAGCAGCAAGGGCATAGAGAAGTGGTTGTGCTTCTTTAAATGGGGTTTTTGCTTGCCAGTTTTAATCTGGAAAGCTAAAATGAGACAATAACCTAACCTTTGGAACAAGCAGTCTTGCTTCCGCCCCTCCCAACATGGCAGGCGGAGGGAAGCCATTTTTCAGGTCTTACATTTAATCCGGATTTTGGCAGAAAAACCAGTTTTAAAATAAAACTTGCAAGCCAAAATGCAGAAGTGGCCTCCACAAAGGGTTGCAGAAGAGGACTCCGATGCGGAAGCGGCTTAAGGTAAGTGTTCTTAACCTGCTTTGCGGGGGGGGGGGAGGGGGCGGTAAAACGGTTTCCGCAGCTAGTGCAGAAATACCCTTGGTCTCTGACATATACAGATTAGGGATGTGCATGAATATTTGTAACATTCATTATTCATACAAATTTTGGAAATTTGTACACAAATTGAATGTTATGATATTTGTATACTAACATTTGTAAAATTTGGACATTCGTCAGATTGGGGGTGCAGAAAAATGGAGAGCCAGTTGCATCCGCAATGGATCCAGATTGCATTCAAATGGATCGACAATAGATTAAAAGTGGATTTAGGTCAGATTTTACCTTTTTAGAACACAGATATGGATATGTATCAGATACATATTCATTCGTATCAGAGACGTATTCATTTCTATTAGCTATGTATTCGTTTGTATCATATACCTATTTGTTCATATCAGATACGTAGTGGATAAGTATTCATTCATATCAAGGGATGTGCAAGAATATCCGTAGCCATTTGAAATCCAATTGAATGTGCCAAATTTCGATATTCAGACTTGAACAAAATGTCCCAAAATTTGAATGCAAACATTTGAATTTTGAATCTTGGATGTATTCGCTTGAATTATACGGACATTTGTATGTGTATGGGTTCGTACATGACGGGTACGTGAAGATCTGCATCTTTCCCGGATCTGTACGCATTTGTACCAATCTGTACGGGACAAAACCGGTTGCATACGGGATAAGTACCATACAGATGTGTATGGATGGTGGGAAGATGTGTAGAGGCACATATGAATGTTGTTGACATTTGTATGTACAGATTCAAATCAAAAATTTGAATGAATAGATTAAAATTTGGTAAATACGAATCAAATCTTGTTAAATTCAAATTTAAAAGAGTTGAATCAATTTGGATTTTTGTATTAGATTCGATTCAAATAGAATGTAAAAAAAATATTCATGCACATCCCTATTCATATCCGATATATATTGAATATTCGTATGAGTACATATGAATAGATTCGTATCGAGTAGAATTTTACCACATTCAAATGTGATCTATTTGTACGAATATGGATTTTCAAACATTCGATTCGATACAGATTTGACCTCAAAAGTCCAGGGACTTCTCATGTAGAGACAAAGTGATAAAGTTGTTTGTAAATAATAACTTCTTAAAATACAGAAATAAGATTAGATTATTTCTGCTAAAAGTTTCACTGGCAACCCCTTTAAAAGCAGCTTGATTGGTCTGCTTATTTCCATGTTGTAAGAAGTTCTTCGCTGGCTAAATAGCTGTTCAAAGCACAAAAAAGGGCTAGTTTCCTTCCCCAAAGCATCATTCCGGCAGTCACTCCAGATCAAGCAATAAATTTGGAATCGCTAGTGTGAGATTGGAGATTCAGTGCTAGATGCCCCAGAGAAGCTATAGGATTTTGCTCCCTTTCAGTCACCATTTTCTGCTCAATATATTAAACTAGCTGTGTGGAAGGATATGAACACTCTCTGGAGAATTCCTCTGCTTCTGACTAGCTGTGAAAGGGAGTTGCTTTGGGACTGTTTTAGGCAACTGGAAGTGCAATACAAAAATGGTGCTGTGGGTATTGACTCTGAAGTATTTGATAAATATAACTAAAATGAAATGCCTCGTTATTCTGCTAAGCAGCAAAATGGTGGTTGAATATGCCACACAGTTGACATGTGAGGATATTTTGTTTAGCTTGACCCCTACCCCAAGAAATTGAGTGGCATGGCTCCCCTTCCCTCCTCAACTTTCTAAATTATGGCATTGATTTACATGTTTAAATCCTAACTGAACTGTCAAGGTACTCTAGATTTTCATATGTACTTACATCATGCAAAATTAAAGCATCTGTGTGTGCTTTTCTGTGTATGCTTTTTCATGCTCTAACAGTTCTTCTGTCATTAAATCATGGTTGGTCATGTGGGTCATACATTCAATTCAACTTGCATGAGCGTCAAAGAGAACTGTGAACCATTATTCTCTTCCCCTGCAGGACTTTGGTAGAGACCACTTAAATTCTGTTGTTCTGGGTGAAGCAGAATTATGGAGTGCTATCCTACATCATTTCCTAACCTCTACCTAGAAAGCTGCAATGATGATATGAGCATCTACAATTATTTTGGGAAGGTTTGTGCTTCCATCCAAACTATAACTCAGTGTTACAGCATCTGTTTTCAATGCAGCCGGTCTCAGATTCCACCTATGGTTCCAAGAACTTCTGGCATTCAGACTTATCTATGCAACCAAATAAGTTAATTTCCAGACTTACTGATAGACTTGTAAATTTGGTGGCAAGCCCTCTTCTGTGCTTCTCTCTTCCACACTCTGATGCAGTCTAAAGAGCTTCAACCCTCTGCTAGCATGCTTCATCCTGACTGGATGCAGCTTAGGTTGGTCTAGGAGGCCCAAAATGGCTGTCTAGTTGGGGACAGTGGTGGACCTAACATATTTACCACTCTGTCCTCATGAGGAAACTAATCCAAGCCAGCATGCAGAAAGGTACATGGCCTCTATGGCCAGTTTAGGGGGGGTATTCCAACAGTGCACAAAACGTGCTGCCAGAATCAGTCCCCCTAGACTTCTGAGGCCAGGAACTGGTCTTGGAGATGTTGTTGCAAACTCTGAAGCTCAAGTGAGCTTTGTAGTGGTATGGTGAGGTGAGGGTGGCACAGTGTGGTGGGAAGTGGGTGGTAGCATGGAGTGGTGGTCTGCAGTGGGATGCTGTGGGGGATGATGGACTGGTGAGGGGGAGGGGGAGTCAATGAGGGAGTGACTGGGTGGTGGGGTGGTAGGCTTCTGACACCACACAGCACAGGACCTGTCCAGAACAGGCAGTCCAAGTGTGGACAACTTCAAATTGAGGTTCTCAAAATGTAAACAAAATTCTAATGAACTGTAATCTCAGATCTAGGATTTACTGATGGCCAGCTGGTAATTGATGCAGATGCTCTCGTTTCAACCATCAGTTATGTACTCTGAGGATCTAGGCTTTGCAATTCCAGTTCCTAATAGGAAAGACCTGCTATCACTGCCTTGCCCTTGGGAGCATCTGGTACCTTCCCATGGCCCTGGACAAAGGAAGAGAAAAGCAGCATCAATACCAAACATTTGCACAGCCTTTGAGAATCCTCAGGAGTACCCAGTAATCTTATGCTAAGAATGGGAAAGAATTTCAAACAATTCACATTTTTAAGTAACCAAATAAAGGACTGGAGCAACCTCTTCACTTCACACTTCCTCTTGATTGTGTGTGACAGTTCTGGGGCTTTTAAACAGAAACCTCCAGATCCCAAAACCTCAAACATTTTAGAACTGTACATAGTAGGACAAATGAAATGTATATTTAAAATATCTTGTGATAAAATGTATGTGTAAGAATTTGTTGAAGAGTTCCTATACAGTTTTTTGTTTATTGCAAACTAGTGTCGGAATGTGACAAATCAAATGCAAGAAAACACACATGTTCAACCAATACTGTCTTCCTGAACAAGTAAACTAAACTATCACCCATGCATCTTTATGAAGCACCTAGCTATTATTATCTTGTCTTTTATTCTTAAAATTTCACCATCTATTTCCCACTCCAGGTAAAGGCACATATAGGTTATTTCCATCTTTCACTTAAGCTGCAATCCTCGACATAATTCTCTGGAAGAAAATACCACTGAAATCAATGGGGCATACCGCTGAATGAATCTGCGTAAGTGTATAGCCTCACACACAGACTTGCTATGACACATTAAGGCCATCTGGCTCTGTGGAGAATTCTCCTTTCAGAGAAATCTGCCACAAGTAGATGGAAAATAATAAAACAGGTTAGTCATATGAGAATATAATGTGTTAAAAAGTAAGGACAAATGCAGCCAAGTGTTTCTGCCACTGTGATTAATAGTCTCAATTATGATTTTGTGGTAACACAAGATGAGCAGAAACTGCTTCTTCTTCTGAATAGACAGGTGCAAGTCTTACAGAAAATGAAATTTGTAATAGATAAGGCAGCATCTTCTATTGAACCAACCAGCGACAACTCACACAATGGAACCAGTGGAGCAGCAAGGGGAAGCAAAGTTTGAATTTGAGTTGGAATCACTCCAGGAACTATCTTCCAGAAAACTATGTGAGCTTACAGTACGTATGGCAATCTGAATTGGAAAAGTGTCAGTTTCCATCTCTGCCCATGTCAGTTTGATGAGAATGCGTTCAAAATGCTGTGTTAGGTATTCTTTCTGTGCTCGTTCCCATGGCAACGATATTGCGAGTAAGAGTCCCCATGCAAAGCACTAATTTTGGCTACCTGAGGGATAAATGCCACAAATGTGTGGCAACCTCCCCTTTATAACTGTTCTCGTCCTGAATTACAAGGCAAGAATGGATTATAAAGGAGGCATGGGGACACTTGTCGGTTATGATCGCAGCATTAGCGGGTGGGGTTTCATTGCCCCCACTGCTAATGCTGCGATCGCAACTGTCCCCCCTTACCTAAGTGTTTAATTGCCCAGGTAAGGGCTTGATTTACCCCAAACAACTGCCTGACAGCTGCCCTGCACAGCTGAGCCCTTTCCTTCCTTCCTTCCTTCCTTCCATCCTTCCTTCTTTCCTTCCTTCCTTCCTTCCCCAATCAAGTTCTTTTGTGTTCTACTAAGCATTCATTAACTTTCAAAAGCAAAATGTAGCCCATTCTAGTGAATTGTTGCTTTAACCATGGCCCTTTCTGAATTTGGCCATATTCCAGAATGTATCTCAGGATAGGGGTCTATTGTCCAGATGCTAATGTAGACTATGACAGGCCTCATCTGGGGTCTTCCATAGTCTGCAGCAGCAGGTGGATAGCAGGCCCATTGTTCTGAGATATGTTTCAGAATAAGGCCCAGTGCAGAAAGGCCCTTTGTTCTGAGGTAACATGATGGCTAAATGGCAGAAAATATACATTATATTAAAAATATACATATATTAAGTGTGTGATCATGCTTAGTAGATTACAGTACATCCCTACTTTATGGAATTTCCATTTGTGAACTTGAATTGATCACAGTGAATCAGTTTATCTTGAGGTTTGAATGTTGGACTCCTACTAGTCATCCTGGTTCAATTCCACACTCCTACATCAAGCCATTTGGGTGACCTTGGGCTAGTCACAGCTCTCTTCTGAGCTATCACAGCCCTACCTACCTCACAGGGTGTTTGTTATTGGGAGAAAAAGAGGGAATTTGTCAGCCAGTTTAAGGGTGAGAAAAGCTTTTGGTACTTAAATTCTTTCCAGGGTGTGTTTGGACATTGGATAAATATATTGTTTTGGAATCAGTGGGTTCAGCATGCCAGAATAGCTTTGTTCCACAACAGGAGCAATCCATCCCAGCTTGGGATGGACTACATAACCCATAACCCACTCTATACTGGAACAGAACTACAAAGTGCAGGAACAGGATAACATTAGTTTAATTATCTGTACTAATGTTTAATTAGACCAATGTATTCTCACTTCTAGGCCTCCATTAGTATTCTAACTGGCTTCCACATGATATTTTCTGCATAAAGAAGGAAAGATAAAAATTATTATTCCCTTACATTTAATATTTACCCATTAAAGTTAATGACAGTTGAGGGAAATATCTATTTTTCGTTTGCAAGAAACAGAAAGAAAACTATGGAAAATGCTTTGAGATAGTCAAATTGTTCACATCAAACTTTTGCTGTCAAATATCTTGCTATTTCAATTGGTTCTGTACCAATGGTTTTTCTTCGTATAAATACAAATGTTGTAAAATGAGTTAGTGAAATATCATTTAGATTTACTTGAACCATTTGTATGATGAATACCACCTGGAAATCTGAGGCGACCCATGCCAAAATAAGATAAGATCTAAATTGGGACTGGGCAGGAGTTGTTTAGATATAGTAGTCTTTTGCTGCATTATGAAAAACTCAGAACAGATACCCATGCTTTTGACTAACAGTACAATTTTAGCTAAGCTTGCTCAGAGTCCCATTGTTGTCACACATTGATCATTGCTAAATAAGACTAGGGAAATAGGAAAATAGGGGTTTCTTGCACTTGGTAGTCAAGATGGAGGAGCTCCCAGATAGTGCATCTGCATCTCCCAGAAATAGTTCCACATGTCCCAGAGCATCCCCCAAGTGCTCCATGCCTGTACTAGCCACCAGGCTGTAATAGCCCAGCAAGCTCCCATTTGCACCTCTTCCAGGTGGAAGAGGTGCCGGGGGAACATGTGACCAGTGGTGCAGGCTTGATGACATGCTGCATTGCCTGGTTGCCCTAGCAATAGCACCACACAGCTATGCTCGCACCTGTTGCCAGACTTCCGCGATGGCAACTGTAATGGAAGCCATTCACACTTAAGGTAGGTTTGGAGTGGGCAGAGCATTCTAGTTCTATGCCTCCCGATCAACAGAGGTATAGTGCACGTTTTCCCTTAAAACTGCAAATGAATTGATAAATAAGACTTAGGGTGTTTTTCAACTGTCACTAGAAGTACCCATTAAGTACCCATGGCATTATTGTACCCATTAATGGGTACTTAATGGCATTTCTGTACCCATTAATGGGTACTTAATGGGTACTTCTAGTGACAGTGGAAAAACACCCTTAAACTGCAGCCCAAATGACCTTGGCATTTGCTTTCAGATGTGTCTAAGGCTGCATTGAGACATCAGCTAGTTATTCCTCTATATTTGGATATTCTGGGTGGGAAAGGATATTCTGAAAAAAAGAGGATATTCTGGAATATACAGATAAATTAAGTCAACAATGTCTAGATATAGCCTAATTACTTAGTTATGTGCATAATTAGCCATACAATACGCAATATGTTTGTTGTGAATTATTCCTCTTATTATTTGTTAGAGTTGTTATAAATTATGGGGGGGGGTGTTCCACTAGCACTAAGTTCCCATTAGGGTCCCATTATGGACCCATTAGAGCAGGAAGACCCCATTTCCACTGCAGACCCCATTAGAGCCACATTTGTTTCCATCAGTTCTAGGGAAATCCAGACTGAATTGGTCTTTCAGGACCTATAATCTGGATTTCCTGTAGACCCCATTAAAGGAATATGGATTTTCTAACATTCAGTTCGTTACGAATCAAATGACAAAAAACCATTCATGCACATTGCTAGCTAGGATATAACTTTTAAAAGAGGTGTCAAAAACTATTATTCTCTTCTCCATTTTATTCACACACCAGTCCTATGAGGTAAGTTAGGCTGAGAAGCAATTAATTGTTTATGGTCACTTAGCACATTCCCTTGGCTGAGCTGGGATTCAAACACAGAGGGATGTCTTAAGTTCCAGTTTACAGTCTAGCCTCTGTGAAGTTAAACAGCCTCTATGACATCACTTCCTCCACCAGCTTCATAGCCTACCAGCCTCCAGTGCATGGAAACATCTATATATCTTATTTGGGTAACAACACAGAAGGAACCGTCTACTGGAGTTATGGTAGGGAATGCATTTGAGAATCTATATTTGGAGATCTGATGTAGTAAAACAGCTTCTCATAAGCAAATTATGGCTGAAAATTGGAATGGTGGTGGTAGGAAGTCATTAGGTGGTGTGGGTGTAGGTGGGGTGAGGTGAGTGGGTAGGTGCAATGTCTACCTATTCTTTATTTAATAGAAAGGCAAGAACGGAAAGGTAATACTTATTATGTATTACCAAGAATGTTTTGTATATAAACTTATAATTCAGGTGCCTTTAGCATTCTTGTCAGTAGAATCACTGCCTCACCTATCTTGTCAGTGGAATCACTGCCTCACATCTAAAAATAAAGATTCTGGGATTTTTCTCTTCAGAGCTGGTGTCTGACTTGGTTGGAAGCTAAATAATACTTCTGACCCTAATTTAGAAGAGAAAACATAGTAATGTGGTAGAAGCTGCACATGTGTGCATACAACTACTGGCTTTAAAAAAGCAATGGTGGTATTTTTTTTTAGCCTTGACAGTAATTTTGCACTGTGAACCTGAATGGCAAGACCCTTTTGGCAATGTTGATTAGGTGAAACTGGAAGGCCAAGCAAAGCAAGGCAGAAATCACACAATTAGGAATCTATTTTCTGGAGATGTCTCACACCCTTCAGCTATGTATACAAATAAATCAGGACTAAATAGAGTGTATGTGTTTTCTGATCTGAGAGAGATTTTTGACACTTTCACCCAAGACCAAAGACTGATTTTCATTATGGTATGAACATGAAAGGCAATCAATATACTGCCACCCAGCTCAGTGGCAGCTGAGGATCCAAGAATAAACTCAGCTCTTCCTCTCTCCAGGAAAGTGCAATCCTGACTAGGGATGTGCACAAATATTCGTAGGCATTCAAAATCTGGTAGAATGTGCTGAATTTTGACATTCGAACTTGAATGTCCTGAAATTTGAATGTAAACATTTGAATCAAATTTCAAATTTTGGATCTATTTGTTCAAATTTTTCAGACATTCGTATGTGTAGGGGTTCATACACAATGTGCACTTGAAGATCCACATCTTTCTGCATACGTATACATTTGTTCAGATCTGTATGAGACCAAAACTGGTTGCACATGGGATAAGTACAGGATGCATACAGATGCGTACGGATGTGGGGAAGATTTGTATGTGCAGATTCGAATAAAAAATTCAAACAAATAGATTCAAATTTGGTAAATTCAAATTGAATCTTGTTAAATTTGAATTTAAAAGATTCAAATTGAATGGGATTTTTGGGTATTTGATTTGATTCGAATAGAATGTCCAAAAAAAAAAATATCCATGCACATCTCTAATCCTGTCCAGAAAAGGATACTTTTTTACTTCCTTAAGTAGAGAACATAGGACACAAAGCAATCTATTGCACCACATCCACTCCATTACTAGCTCCAGGTGCAGTTCAGACCTTGGTAGAAGAGAGATAGTGAGCCAAATATTATTAGCATACCGATAGTGTTTAACACCAAATCTCCTGATGACTTCCCCTACAGCTTCATATATGCTAGTTATTGAAAAGTATAACACTAATCTTCGGAATCTTTCTTAGAGATAGGACTGAAACCATTTTAGAACTTTGCTCCCAATTTCTAAATCCCTAGTCATTCCAATCAGACAGTGTGGTTGACAGTATCAGAAGCTGAACACTCCATTTCTGTCCCACCAAAGATCATCCATCAGAATAATCAAGCAGCCACAATGCCATAATTGTCGTGTCCTGTGCCCTGCCTGACTCCTCAGACAAGGAGTTCACCGCTCCTGCAACCCCAGGTGTGCGATCCATGCCACAGGGGTCTGCCCTGGAACCTGCTTCTGTCCGCCCAGACACAAACGGTTCACAGTCAGACTCTGAGCCACACCCAGAGGCAAGTTCACTCCAGCGAGAGAAAGCACAGGTGTGACGATCCACTTACCTTCATGGCAAACAGCTGTGCAGGAGAGGGTGGGACGGCCTTAGCCCTCATAAGGACTCCTAGCCTGGCATCTCCTGTTGCAAACAAAGGTCTTTCCTGACAACCCTTTGGCTTGTGCTACTCTCCAAATCTCTCAGCCCTGGACTGGCTTATGACAAATTCCTGGTAACCTGACCCCTGACTTGCTCTGACTACATTCGACTCTCTGGCTCCCTGAGTAAACTCTTTAGACTGACCTTGTTCCTTGTTGCCAGTAGGCATGTCTGTGTGTGATGTACACATGCTTCCTCACTGCTGCATATTCAAGACACAACAATAATCCATCCTGAAACCAGACTGAAATGGCCCCAGAATAATCTGCTTGCCTGAAATTGGACTGCCATAATCTTCTCAGGCACTTTGCCTAATACAGGGGGATTAGTAACTTGGCAGTGGTTATTCAAAACTTCAGGGTGAAGCAAGGTCCTTTTAAGAAATGAGTGCAGTACTTCCCCCTTAAATGCAAACGGAATCTCACCCTCTTTAAATGAAGCTCAATTACTCAATAGATCCATCCAGTCAAACCCCTCTGACTCTATTTTATTAGACAGGATGGGCAAAGGCTAAGAAGACATGTGGTGGAATGAACTCTTGCAAGCAGCTTGTCCATATCATTTGCCTGGAATATTTGAAAGTGCAACAGGAGCAGATGGTACTCCTCAGACATCCATATAACCATCTCCAATGATAGTGTTCAGGAACATTTGAGCAATTTTACCTTCAAAATACTTCTCAGAGTTGTCACAGTTGCTTGAGATAGATTTTGTTTTGAAAAAATTAACATTGTTCTATGCAAAAGTAGAACCAACAATCAACAAACAAAAGCATGCAATTGCAATTTTTTAATGGTTAAACTGAATGCCCCATTATGTTTAATACTAAATAGTCCAAACCATGACTCCTTATCCAGCTAGGGTACATTTATAAGCTTGATGGTACTTCAGATTGAGGATCTGGAGAGATCAGACCCTTGGAAGAGGCACTATCCACATCAGCTGGAAACTCCACAGCAGCATTTAAAATCCCAGTTGGTTCCAAATATCTCCAAGAACAGAGCAAATCAATAGATCCTACAGTCCTGCAGAGAAAGTTTCCATAAAATGTCACTGTTTGTGACAACAGGCTCACAATGTCTCCTTATTCACAGAAAGATGTCCTTCCTCCCCAAAATAAACACTAGGGGTATGCAGGAATATTCAAAAATTTGAGTATTCAATTTGAATCCAATGAATGTTGACATTTCAACTCAAATCTGACTTTCCAAAATTCAAATTTGTGCATTTGAACTCGAATATGGATTTTCAAAAATCCGATAACAGATTTTTGAATAATTTGAATGTGTGGATTTGTATCTGTTGTGTACAAATCTATGCAAAAATTATACGTGTCTTGCACTTAAAATATGGGATTAAAACGAGATGCATACAGGATAATATGGGATGCATATGGATTTTTATGGAATGTGCACAGATACTTATAACAGATACAAATGTTGACATTCGTATCTTTAAATATGAATTTAGCATTCAAATGTACGGATTCAAATGTTGCAGATTCAAATCAGCTCTTAAATATCTTAATTGAATTGGATTTTTTGACATTTGAATCTACTCAGATTTGAATGTGAAAAATGCATTCGTGCACATCCCTAATAAACACTAAGCTGCAAGTTTGACCGATTATATAAGGAGGAGCAATGATAAAACAGTTTTGTGGATGTCACAGACCCATGGAAGGCAACCTTGGTTTGGAAGCTGAAGTCAAGACACCAGTACTAGGATTCTTGGGAATCTGCCCCCACCATATCTGAGAGGGTATCCACCAGCTCAGGTACAGGAAGGTGGGTAATGCACAGGTACTATATCTAATCTCATATGACCAAACTGGAACAGACTCTTGGTCCCAGGGACATCATAGGTTGAGTGTCTAGTGAAAAAGAGAATCTCTGAGGATTATGGGCTCCCCCTTAAATCAGCCTCACTAGGGCTTTTGCTTAGTGATTTATCTCATAGGTAGAAGACGACATAGGTCTTCCCTAGCTTAGTGATTCTGCTCATGAGTGGGGAGGTAGCACATACTACTCCCTTTGGCTCAGAAGCAATTATTTCTGCAGAAATTCTGGGTGCAAAGCCCAGGGTACAGCAAGAGTCAACACACATAGCAACATTGCCTCTCTGGGGGTGAAAGGGAGAGAATCAACTCAAATCTTTTCTAAGAGCCCTTGATGTCTCATCAGTGGGAACACATGAAGTTCAGTCTCTGTTGAATCTTAAATGTAGCATGCAGGGTGCTCTTTGAGGGAACCAAAGACCCATGGTTCAGCTTTTGTTGCAGGAAGAAAGGTGGGCTCCAAGTGGATCAAGGACCTTAATTTGAGCTCTTGAGATGCAGAGTGAACCCAGTGAAAGCCAGAGGTGTAACCATGGATCCAGGGAAAGCCAGCAACATGGCAGTGGACCAGCAAAAGCCAGAGATGTAACCATGGACTTTGGAATGTTGAATACCCAGAGACAATAGCAATAGAACTTAGCTGAGGCAAGGACAGAATGGATTGCAGTGAGAACTAGAGACATAGCCGTGAACCCAGCAAAAGCAAGAGACGCTGGGCTCAAAGATCCCTGCAGATGATGACTGCAGTTGTGAATTTAAAAGATGCTTGCTCCTTGAGAGGGAAGCTGTGGCAAACTTAGACAGCATGTAAAAAGCCAAAAGATCAATCTGCCAAAAAAGTCAGAGTTATGGTTTTCCTGGTAGTAAAGTATGGCTGTGAGAAATGTCCTGTAAGGAAGGATGAACACTGAAGTCAACCCTTTTGAATTTTAGTGCTGGAGAAGAACTTTCAGAGTCCCTTTGGACTATAAAGAGATGAAATCAGTCAATACTAAAGGAAATCAGAAGGATCTGACATGCTATGATCTATGGAGTCACAGTGAGATGGACAAGATTTAACAACTGAACAACAACAATTAGAAGTGCTGGTGAGGTTCTGCCTTGCTTATGGGATCATTTAGCTGATAGCTACTGGTAGAGGTACGGTGGGAAAAGTATGGCTGCGTCCAGAAATCAGTTCTTTATTCTGCTATACTTGGATGTTCTGGAATAAGGCATAGATATTCCAGTTTCATTCCAGAATATCCAAATATAACAGAATAAATAAGTGACATCTGGATGCAGCCCATGTGTTTCCATGTTGGAATTGTAGCAATGGCATGAAAAATTTCCATCTATATGGCGCAGATGTAATTCATCTTGTTGATGTTCTGTCCATCACTGCCAGCCATCTCAGTTTACAGAGTATCTGCTTGAGCACTGATATGATCACATTCCTTTTCATTGTATTTTACAGTCTGTGCACTGCTGCTTTACACATTGATTATATCTCAAGCCATTTGAAAGATGAGATTATGTATGTAAGAGGGAAAGCAAGGAAATCTCTTCTGCCCTTATCGATTTTGGAGTTCTCCCTCTCTCGCGTGCAGATGCCTTTTCCATGGCTCTGTCTCCCACATGTTAGGAATACAATACTCAGCAACGTGGCACTTAGAGCGACCGTCTTGCTACTCTTTCCTCAGCCTCTTGGCACCCTCCGATACACCCATAAATTTGTGTACCCAGCTGGCCCTAAAGCCCCAAGCTATTTTTGGATCAAGTGACAATATAATGATGAGTTTCGGATGAATAATTCTGTGGGATGCAGACAACAGCACTAAGCAGTGGCAATTAGTAACAGATAATATGCTATCAATTATGTTATAAAAGTGAGTAATGTTATCCTTTCCCCCAGCCCTAACAACCTACAAAGCTAAAAGAAGTACATATGTCATGGGCAGATCTAACTATGGGGGAACTTAGTGGCATCCGTCTGAATAACATTTATGTGTTTGTTTTAATGACATTTTTCGAGCAAGCCTACCTTGGTCAATCCATAATACACATAATAGTAATTAAAATGCAAAGGAGAATGGTTGCACATGCAGAATGATTGCACACAATGATTCCAGAATTTCATGCTGTTTTGTTTTTGGTACCAGGGATACAGAACAGCTTGGTATAGCAGTCCAAGCAGCATTTTGATGCTGCAAGGGAGCCATGAATTCTTTACTAGGAGGAAGTTGATCTCAGCTGGATATTCATGTGGGGAAAACAAAAAAACAAAAAACCCACAAATTCTGCAGGGAAAAGACAGAATAGTAATTAGAGGTTATCACTTGTGATTTCCGTCACCAAAAGGGCTGCTCCAGTTACCAGTCCACCCCACCTGATACTGCACGAATGGGGTTTGTTTGTTTTTTGTTTTTTGCATTCGATTTGTGTCAAATTGAATATACAAAACTTCATATTCATTTGGATAGATCCCTTTGAATGTGTTAGGATTCTATTTGTTAGGAGTGTTTCATACAATCCGATACAAATATCTGATACATATTCGATACTTATCCAATACAAATATTGGATATGTATCCCCAACATATCCGCTCTGAACATATATCTGCCCTGAATCCACTTTGAATCCATTCTCAATCCACGCTGAATGCACTCTGGATCCAATGCAGATGTGACTGGCGCAGCTGCTTTCCTACCTCCCCACTTCACGAATGTAGTGAAGCTTTGTACAAATGTTCCAAAAGTATTCATACAAATATGAATGTCAACGTACGAATGTCACAACATTGTATTTATACATGGATCTCTGAATTCATATGACTATTGAATGTTATGAATATCCATCCACATCCCTACTGCTTATATCCCACAAAACTCTGATACTGCTGGTGAGCAGCTGATTAAGCCTGACTTCTTCCTAGAAGCCTAGTAATTCTGAGTTCCCTAGAGGTGTTGAAGCATTGCATAGAATGCTGCTCCAGTCAGTTCTGCACATCTCTAAATATAACCAGTAGTTCTGTGAGCTTCAAGTAACACACATCTGCCCCTCTCACTCTGCAACAAGATCATGATCATTAAGGTAGCTTGCTTGTAATAGCACTGTTTTAAATTCTACAAAGTTCACCTTTTTCTTGCAAAGCCTCATTAGTTTGTTTTATCCTAAACAAAGTACAAGAAACACAAATGGCATCTTTAGCCTGTCATTTTGTATATAAGAGGGCTTTGATTGATTGCACAAGATCATTAAAGGAAATGTCAGTGCTGGAGGGATAAAGGAAAGCTCTTCTGAGTACAGAGCTCAGATCCAGGTAAATGTGATTGATGCCTATTGTTCCTATTGCAAAGCTCCATCAATATAATTAAATTAAAAGTGAAGTGGATTGAAATTGTCTTATCACTCCTTTGAAACATGAGCCTGATGGAGAGCTGTAGTCTAACAGCTGTTTACAACAAAGATACAAGAATGAATGAGGTAGGGAGAATGAACTTGGTCAACTGGATGCTGTTAAACATTCCATCTTAATTTTCTTCTTTGCTGCAGAAGCTAGCTGGCTTGATATGATAATCTTTTGCTTCATTCAAGTCTGACTGAATTAATTGTCTTAGTTCACTCCAATCTAGTATGGTTAGTTCAGTTATCAGCTGTCGGTGCCCCAAAATGGAGCCTTGAAAGCTTTGCTGAGTCTTAGGCTGTGTCCCCATGCAAGCTGTTTGGTGCTGTTTGGGTGCCGATTGGGCTCACATGGGACTGGGTGCAGGACCAAGATTGAATCTCGGTCGTCTTCATGCCATTCCAGTAACATGGGCTGGGGGTGGATTCAGCCATCCCCATGCAAACCATGCCGGGATTGTTATTTTACTCCCTTTCCCAGGCAAGCTGTTTGCTTGCCTCGAAAGGGGAGTAAAGCTTACTCCCTTTCCCAGGGTTTCCCAGGCAAAGGGAGTAAGGGGGTGCAGAGGTTTGAGATTCTCCCTTTTCTCTCCCCAGGAAATGGGAGAACACTCAAGCCTCTGCCCCACCCCCCCACCCCCGGTTCAGAATCTTGGCTGACAGGAAAGCCTTGGCTTTAAAACTCAAGCCTCTTTCCTGCCGGCTGAGTTTGTGAAGTCTGGGACCATCCCCATGCGCTTGCTCGGCTTGGACCAAATTGCTCAAACCGTGCCCAGACTTGTTTTTCTGGGTACCAAATTTGGTCTGGGTTTGGCATGGGTTTGGGTGATTTGGTCCGTGGAAATCAGGCCAAATCTAAAATGCATGGGGACGGCCCTTGCCAAACCCAATTTCGGTACTGGACCAAACATGCATGGGGACACACCCTTAGTTTGAAAAAAAATTCATTCAGAAAATTCTTTGGAGAGAAAGCAAAATAATAAATTAATTTTATGGAATTACTACAAGCAAGGATGCAAATGATTCGGCTATTTTAGAACCAGAGTCAGCAAAGAAGTTGCCTGAGAAAATGTTGATATTATTTATCTGTATCTCCCTCTGGTTTCAATTAGATAGGTTGCCTTTTCCACAGTGTGGGAGTGGGGGTGCCCTTTTGGCATGGGCAGCTAACCCCAGCCTGTTGCCTGGGTGCATGGGCTGATCACCATCTCTTACATTAGATGACCTCTGCCATGCCTCTTTCTTTGCCTTTGTAAATCTATATAAACAAAATGTAAGCAAGACCAGCACTAGCAGAACATAATAATCTGTACCCTAGCATGTGTTTATAGATGTCATGTATAATAACCATACCTCTCTCTCCCTCATTTTCTCTCTCTCTGTAGCTCCATCCTCATTGCACATGTGCAGAACTGCCTCAGGTTGGTATCATTCAGAATAGAGGAGCTAAACTGTGAGCTAGAATATTTATGGACAACATTGAAACATTTTTTTTCTTTCTATGCTGAAAAGAGATCACACATATACTTTAGAAACCAAAAGGTTTCAGAGAATAATAACGTATTTGGAAGAATGCAAATGGAAACCCCCATCCAGAGGGTTGCTTGAGGGGCAAGAGCATGGGTCCTGTCTCAGGAGTGGGAGGCACATATTTCACCTTTACAGACAGCTGGAGCCATTAACAACAGTCAATGGTAACGTAGGTTTGTCACCTGCTATTGCCAACCTGCATGGAGGTAGGAGATATAGTCAAGAGTGGCAAATACTTTGCAGACTAAGCTATCCCAATATGGAGTTTTAAGAGTCTCTTCCCAGTGGAATTACAAGCCCTAGGGGCATGTTGGTCTATAGACACTTGGGCTCCTGCTAGTGGCTTATTTTGCCCATGTGGACTTGCCTATATTTGGGCTGAGTGGTGTTCTACACACTTATAGCATTCCTGTGTAAAAAGCATTCATAAAATATGTATTTCTGTTTCATCCAAGTCTTATCTATACTAATAATTTGATTAGTTTGAAAGTAAGCTCAGGCATACTGCAAAAGAGAGGTGCCTTTGTAATTGTGAATTCTCTAGATACACTGAATAACATAATTTTGTGGGTTATCTTTAAAGAAATATTATCCACAAAACTTGCCAAGTAAGGGCAAAGCATTTACTGTAGTTTGCTAGAGCTGAGAAAATCAAAATGTGATTGGATGGTGTCTTGTCTTGTCTTGTCTTGTATCCTGTTGGCTTGGCTTGGCTGAAACTCAAACAGCATTGGTGGTAAATTCAGTATTTACAGCAGAGCCATAAATTTTTTAAATCTGGTTTGGGAGGCTCCGTTCCTCAGTGTGACGGTTTCAGGGTTCAGGCTGCAAAGGACAGTAATATTTCTTTGCTCCCTTGCAAGCCTCTTTTGCAAGCCTTGGCTACAAACTGAAAAAAGGGCAGGAAACATTGCCCTGGCCCTTTTGCATTGATTGGCTGCTGGCAATTTGGAGGGAAAAGCTGCCCAGGGTCCTGGAGACCTGATTGACAGGCAGGAAGAGTTTCCCTCAGTTGCTTGTGGTAACAGCCAATCAGAGCACTAGAGACTGAGGGCTATAATAGGCTGAGCTCTCAGCTGTCTGTGTCTTTTCTCTGGAGGGGAATTGATCCGGAGGTCTTTTCTTTAGGGCAAGAGTTGAAGGAGACAATCATGGGGGGTTGTGGCTCTGAAGGAACTTTGCTAAAGAACTGACCAGAGGCTGGGACCCACAGCCAAGCAAGGAAGGGCTAAGCCTTGCTGATACCAGGATTTAGTTGCTATTCTTTAGGAGGCTTGAGCTTAGGCAAAGCAAACCAAAGGGGAAAATGGATAGGATTATCTGCTGGGAGGCAACTATTTACCTTTAAGCAAAGAAAGCTGTTTGTGCTGGAAGCTTACTACTTCAGGAGACTTGCTGAACTTTATCTATCAATACCTGAACTTACCATTCTTCCCTTTTCCCTTTCTTTCCCTTTTGGTTTACTGTTTAACTGTTTGCTACCAGTTTTTGCTTATAGACTGTATTACTCACTTGGCCCATTGCACATTTCCAGCAACCTAATAGTGCCCAGCTACTCCTAGGAGGGCAGGCACTGGACGGTCTGTTTGGAAGTCATGGCACTCCACATTGACCCTTATTTCAGATAATATCTTAGAAGTAAGCAGATGGCAGGTCCCTGTTCTGAGATATAACCCGGCATAAGGCTTAAGGTAGAAAGGGGCATTGCTATGTTGTGCTCAGAGAAATGATTAAAAAGTCTCTAATAAGGTCAATGCTGTGAAAAGTATCATCTCTTGCAATGCTGGGATTAGTGGAGGAATGCATGTTAGATATGAAAAAGTGATAAAAAGTAAGAAAGCTGTACTGTATGTCAATGTGTATTTGAGTGTGTGTACACTATGAAATGCAGTATAAATATACAGCAATATAATGTGTTTAAACTAAAAGTGATCAAAAATAGGAAAAGGGGGGAAAGGAAGAGAGAAAACTGGTACTGTATCACAAACTCATCATGTTGACAAAATCTCTCATGCTTTGAACTGTGAGGCAAAATACCAGCACATCAGAAAACACCACTTAAGAAATATGTATAAACTTTGGCTAAAGCAATAAGTGCTGAAACTGATTGCACATATTCAGTATCTCTGTGGAAGCAGTTTTATTTGAAACTTAACAGCAGCAACAACAAAAATGCATAAATGCAAACACCAACAATTTTTAGCAGCTTTCCAGAAACAGATTTACTTTCTGTTCTATTTTCCATTCTTGTTCTTATTCCTCTACATCTTTGCTTTTATGCTAATTGTGGATGACTACATATGCACATATCACAAAGAAAACTTTCTCCTCAGCCACTTCCGAAGTCCCGTGACTAGGGGTGTGAATGAATGCAATTTTTGACATTCAATTTGATTCGAATTGAATGTCCAAATGTACAGATTCGTAGAAATAGGGGGGAAATGAATGTATTAAAATTTGAACCGATTCGAATACATTTGTATATATTCATACTAATATTCGATACGTATTTGATGATATGAATGTCAATAACATATGTATCTGTACACAACCATATGCATCCCATATGGTTCCAGATGCATATGGATACATATGTAATGTGTATGTATCTGTACACATACGAATATCTGAGTTATTCATATGAATGATTTGAAATATTCATATTTGTTCCCATATTTAACAATGAATGTTTGGACATTCGATTCAAATTTGAATGTCTGAATTCAGTCAAATTCAATCAAATAACGAATAACGAAATATTCTTGCAAATCTCTACCATGTCATGAAGTGCTAATGTAGTATTGGGACCTACCAGAAGATTGCCAAAAAGGAATGAGTAGTAGTGTGTTCCCTTTCTTCTAATGCATGATATATATGTATTCAGTATATGTGCATGGATTTGCAAATTCTTATTTATTCCTCTTAAGGATCATATAATCATATAGAGTTGGAAGGGATCTCTAGGGTCATCAAGTCCAACCCCCTGCTCAATGAAGGCTTTCCTAAACCATCCTCAGACATATGTAGGTCCAGCCTCTGCTTGAAGACCTCCAGTGAAAGAGAGCTCACTACCTCCTGTGGCAACTTATTCCACTGACTGATTGCCCACACTGTCAGGAAGCTTTTCCTAATATCTAATCTGTACTGACTCCCTTGAAATTTCATACCATTGCTTCTAGTCCTCCCATCTTGTGCAAGTGAGAATAGGGACAATCCCTCTGTACTGTGACAGCCCTTCAGATACTTTAAGACCGTGATCATGTATCCTCTCAGTCTTCTCTTCTGTAGGCTAAACATTCCTAGATTCTTCAACCGTTCCTTGTAGGTCATCCTTTCCAGACCACTAACCATTTTGGTAGCCCTCCTTTGGACTTGCTCCAGTTTGTCAGTGTCTTTTTTAAATTATGGTACCCAGAACTGAACACAGTATTCTAGATGAGGTCTGATGAACATAAAGAGGAATAATGACTTCTCATGATCTAGACTCAGTACTCCTCTTGATGCATCATAGGATGACGTTTGCCTTTTTTTTTACAGCTGTATTACATTATTGACTCATGTTCATCCTGTGATCAACCAGTACACCCAGATCCCTTTCACTTGTGCTACTTCTCAGCCTAATTCCTCCCATTCTGTATTCATTTTTATCATTTTTCTTACCAAGATGTAGGACTTTGCATTTGTCCCTATTAAATATCACCCTGTTAGTTTCAGCCAACTGTTCAATCTTTTTTAATCCTCTCCTTTATGAATTCACCTAACGGTTGTCCTGTCTATCCCATATTTGATCAATTTTTCAATACATATGGTATGAGACACTTTGTCAAATGCTTTGCTGAAGTCAAGATACACTATGTCTACAGCATTTCCCTGATAAATCCAACCAATGATTTTGTCATAAAAGAGTATTAGATTAGTTTGGCATGACCTGTTTGTTACAAATCCATGTTGGTTCTGGTTAATTACTGCATTCCTATCTAAGTGCTTGCACACATGTTGTTTAATAATTTGTTTGAGGACCTTGCCTGGTATTGATGTCAGGCTCACAGGCCTGTAGTTACCTGGGTCAACTTTCTTCCCTTTTTGGAAGATGGGGACAACATTTGCCCTTCTCTAATCTTCTCAAACTTCCCCTGTTCTCCAGGAATTTTCAAAGATCACAGAAAGTGGTTCAGCAATTCTATCTGCTAATTCCTTCAGCACTCTAGGGTATAATTCATCTGGGCCTGGAGACTTGAATTCATTTATGTTAGCTAAATGTTCCCTCACCTTTTCTTTGTCCACATGGAGCCTTGATTCTGTTGTTCCTTCAATAAGCACAATGAAGGCCAGCTGGTTTTTCATCTCCTTTCTGAGAGGAAACAGATACAAAATAGAAATTCAGAAGTTCTGCCCTTTCTATATCACTTTTGACAAATTCTCCATTTTCATCCTACAAAGGTCCTCTAGATTCTTTCATGTTTCTTTTGCTCCTGATGTACCCCAAAAGCCCCTTTTTATTGCTTTTGGCCTCTCTTGCAATCCTCAATTCATTTTGAGCTTTAGCCTTTCTGATACTTATCCTGCAGTTTCAGCAGATTCCATTATATTCTTCTTTAGATATGCACCCCTCTTTCCATTTCTTAAACATTTCTTTCTTGTTAGCAGGTTATAGAGTTCTGGGTTCATCCACCCTGGTCTCTTCAGTTGTTTCCCGCTCTTCCTCCTTTGGGGAATTGTTAAGGTTTGTGACTCTAAAATTGCCTTTTGCAAAATTTCCCATCCTTCTTGGAGATTTTTGCCTTTTAGGACATCCAGCCAATTTATCCTTTGTACTCTCCTTCTGGGTCCATCAAAATCTACCCTTCTGAAGTCCAACCTTGAAGTTTTGGACATCTGAGGTTTCCCTTCCTTTGTTATCCAAAATTCAATGATAAATATTGCTCTCACCCCTCACACCCCCACCTCCTGTATTTGGCAGATGAACCTGGAATGGACAGGCAAAAGTAGCTATATAATAGCTTTTGGCACAATGTATAACTTTTCTTGGAAGTTTTTTCTTATTAGTGGCCGACCCGTGGGTAACATGGTTGGTCAAGCCTACATTTTAACCTTTGGAGAAGTACTTCTTTTACATTTGGCAGGGAAGTGAGCAGAAATAAAGGAGAAATAACAAGACCAAACATCAATTGGGACCAAATAGAGAAAAGGCACCTATGAAAATAAACAAGTATGATTGATTAGTGACCCAGGTTTCTA
Organism: Aspidoscelis tigris stejnegeri; assembly: GCA_023333525.1. NCBI lineage: Eukaryota > Metazoa > Chordata > Lepidosauria > Squamata > Teiidae > Aspidoscelis > Aspidoscelis tigris. Next base: position 95,764,004 of record JALMGA010000002.1, read on the forward strand.
TAAAATGGGGTCTTGTGGTCACACTCCCAAGACCTCATTTCGGACCATCTGGAAGGTTCCATGCATTATATTCCCTCTCACTGCATCCAATCACTTAGTATCAGAGGGCTATCAAGTTGTTCTGGTACATGTCAGAAGACTGAACACGTGATTCTCCCACTGCATATGTGGAAATAGCAGACAGGTTTCTGAATATGTGTGAAAAATGAGCACATGTATTGGATACCACTTTATAAGCATACTATGATGGTAGTATATTCTAGCATGCAGCTCTGCAATGCAATGATATATATCATACATTTATATCACAGTTATAGTGTGACTGCCCAGTCCATTTTGCTCTGCTTCCATCTGCTCTGAACTGATGGGAGTTTCCTGCACATTAAATTGTAAGAGAGCCATTCTTACTCATATTGCTTTCTTTCTTATCTCTCTTCACCCCCTGCAGGAAGCATTGTATCCTGAAGATGGCAAAATATTAATAGGCATTGACTCAAACAGAGAAAGCCCTGTTGAGTCTTTCTTGCACGCTAGCATGCCTTTCTAATGTCACTGAAGGTTGGCGCTAAGTCAACCCAGCATCATCTATGTCTTTCTTTCCAGGCTATTATTGGGCTTTATGATTTAGACAAACAAAAACCCATACTGTTTGGTCTCAAAAACCTATATTTTAGTGATTTAAACAGGGACTTCAGCAGCTGCTCTATACCTTAAGAGTTGAAGGAATTTTGTAGCACACATGCAGATAATTTTGGATACTAGCCAGCTAAGAAGTTATTGTTAATGTCCTCTAGATGTGTTGAAATGACACTCTTCCAGATGACCTTAAACTGTGACTGGTTCTCCATTTTACTAAGGAGATGACTTCTGCTTAGGTGTCTTGGGGGAGGCACCTCCATCCTTTCCAGACCATTTCACCTAAAGCTTCCCACAGCCGGTAAGCCAAGTGTGAAAAGGCCCTGGGTTTCTTAGAGTGGATCAGAGATGCCTTGTGCCTTCCTAGTACATTCTGTCTACATAAGATGAAGCATATAGGGTCTTTTCACAGTTAACTTACCTGGGGCAGTGTCTCACAGAAGGTAAGGATAGGGACAGTGGCTGGTCTTCACATTGCAGACACCAGCCCCATCACAAACCTACCTAGAACTTACCCTGCAATAGGATACATGCACATGCTGCTGTCTAGAAGCATCTGCTTTGCTTCAGCAATGGCTATGCAGCACGTAACTGTGAAGCCACAGCCATCCCTTCCCTATGCATGGAAGTATTTATTTATTATTTATTTATTTATTTATTTACATTTCTATCCCGCCCATACCCGAAGGTCTCTGGGCGGGTTACAACAAGTAAAAATAAATTAAAACAAGATACAAATTGAAAGCAATACAGATTAAAATGAAATACAAATAAAACAAGATGCACACTTAAAAACATCTTAAGATTCAACAAATTTAAAACCGTGCACTCCGTAGTGCATTAAAATGATGCCATTATAGCTGGGGAGGGAAAACAAATCCTTAACCAAAGGCCAAGGTAAACAGGTGTGTCTTTAAGGCCCTCCTAAATAAATATAAGGAGGGGGCATGGCGCACCTCGAGGGGGAGGCCATTCCACAATCTTGGGGCCACTGCAGAAAAAGCTCGCTCCCGGGTGCCTACCAGCCTCACTACTGAAGGTGGTGGGACAACCAGGAGGGCCTCATTATTGGATCTTAAGGCACGGGCAGGTCGGTATGGGAGAAGGCGTTCCTTTAGATATTTGGGGCCCAAGTCATTTAGGGCCTTATAAGTTAAAGTTAACACCTTGAATTGGGCCCGGTAGTAAATTGGCAGCCAGTGCAATTCTTTTAATACTGGAGTAATGTGTGTCCAGTTAGTTGTACCAGTCAGCACTCTAGCTGCTGCATTTTGCACTAACTGCAACTTCTGGACCGTCTTCAAGGGCAGCCCCATGTAGAGCGCATTACAATAGTCCAATCTAGAGGTTACCAGAGCATGGGTAACTGTGGCCAAGTCATCTCTATCCAAAAAAGGCTTCAGTTGGCGCACCAGCCGTAGATGGGAGTAGGCACTCCTGGCCACAGCCTCCACCTGAGCTTCCAGTGTTAGTGTGGAGTCCAGGAGCACCCCCAGATTACGCACCTGTCCCTTCCAGGGCATAACAAGCCCATTGAGAACAGGGTGTCTCCCAACTACACGGACCCGAGATCCTGTAACACACAGCACCTCTGTCTTGTCTGGATTCAGCTTCAATTTATTGGCCCTCATCCAGCCCATTGCTGCCTCCAGACACCTGTCAAGCACTTCAACCGCCTCTCCTGATTCAGATGGTACAGAGAGATAGAGCTGGGTATCATCTGCATACTGATGACACCTCACTCCAAAACTCCTGATGACCTCTCCCAGCGGCTTCATGTAGATGTTAAAAAGCATGGGAGATAAGATCGACCCCTGAGGAACCCCACATTTGAGCTCCCAGGGTGTCGAGTCCACATCCCCCACAGACACTATCTGGGATCGGCTTTGGAGATAAGAGCGGAACCAGTGCCAAGCATTGCCTCCAACTCCTAAACTCCGTAGCCTTTCCAGAAGGATACCATGGTCAATGGTATCAAAAGCCGCTGAGAGGTCCAGGAGAACCAACAGAGTGGCATTTCCCTTGTCTCTCTCCCGGAGTAGGTTGTCAACCAGGGCGACCAAGATGGTTTCTGTGCCATGACCGGGCCTGAAGCCAGATTGAAATGGGTCTAGATAATCAGCTTCTTCCAAACATGCCTGCAGTTGAACAGTGACAGCCCTCTCTAGAACCTTGCCCAGATAAGGTATGTTAGCCACCGGGCGATAGTTGTTCAAATCTTCTGGATCCAGGGAGGCTCTCTTCAGGAGGGGGCACACTACAGCCTGTTTCAGGGCTGGCGGGACCACTCGATCCCTCAGAGAGGCATTCACTACTCCCAGGATCCACCCGGTCATACCCTGCCGGCTGGATTTTATCAGCCAGGAAGGGCAAGGATCCAGAGAGCACGTCGTCGGCCGCACCCCCACAAGTAGTTTGTCCACATCCTCAGGCCGCAATAATTGAAACTGATCCAAGCAAACTGGACCAGACAGTTCTCTGGATGCCTCATCTGGACTATAACCAATTGTGACATCTAATCCACTACGAATCTGAGTGACTTTGTCCTCAAAGTGCTTTGCAAATTTGTCACAGCAGATCTTACTTGGCCTGGCTCATGTTTCTTTGAGCTCGGTTTCATAAGGCCATTTACTACTCTAAAGAGTTCTGCTGGACGGCTACTCGAGGATGCAATGGTGGCGGAGAAAAATCTCTTTTTTGCCGCCATCACCGCCACATGGTAGGCATGATAGTGTGCTCTGACCTGTGTTCGGTCAGATTCATTGCCGGATTTACGCCACCTGCGCTCTACCCGTCGGCCTTCCTGTTTCATGACGCGCAGCTCCATGGAATACCAAGGAGCTCTACGGGCTCTACAAGCATGCCGAGGACACTTGGGAGTGATCATGTCAATAGCCCTGCTCATCTCCTGATTCCAGAGAGAGACCAGGGCTTCGACAGGAGCACCAGTCATGCCAACTGGAAAATCCCCCAAAGCATTCAGGAATCGCTCGGATTCCATAAGTCTCTGAGGGCGGACCATCTCAATGGGTCCCACTTCCCCACAGAGGGGAGCTGCCATTACAAGTCCAAACCTCACCAGTGAATGATCCGTCCATGACAACGGGTGGACAACCAACCCTCCTATCAACGGATATTCACCAGTCCGCTCTGAGGCAAAAACCAGATCAAGGGTGTGGCCTGCCACATGCGTCGGGTCAGATACAAACTGAGACAGCCCCATGGTTGTCATGGAGGCCAAGAAGAACTGAGCTGGTCCACTAAGCGCAGCCTCAGCATGGATGTTGAAATCCCCCAACACCACTGTGGCAGGGGCTTCCAACACCACGTCCGAGACTACCTCAGCCAGCTCAGATAGGGAGGATGCTGGGCAGTGGGGTGAGCGGTACACCAGCAGCATCCCTATTCTGTCTCTCTGGCCCAACAAAAGAAACAGGCCCTCAACCCCCATCACAGAGTGAATTGGCCATCTGGTGAGAGAGATGGAAGTCTGGTGGACTACAGCAACACCCCCTCCCCTCCCCCCTGGTCTAGGACAGTGTTGTATTGTGTAGCCTGGAGGGCAGAGCTGGGTGAGACATGGTCCCCCCAATTCGTCCATCCAGGTCTCGATGATACATGCCAGATCAGCCCTTTCATCAAGAATTAAGTCATGAATAACCGATGTTTTATTCCGGGCTGATCTGGCATTCAGAAGCAACACTGTTAGAGTAGGGGGTTTTTGGTTGGCAGGGCTCCCCAAACTCTGCTGGCTGGGAGGCAGAACAGAAGGGGCGATAGCTTCAAGATATCTAGTGCCCCTTCTCTGAACCTGTCTATTCTGTGTCCCAACGCCATATCTCCCCCTGCCCGATACCATCCTCCTTCTCTTTAAGACTCCTATAATTGGAAACTGGTTTTGATAGAATCTTGTAATGGAGATGTTCTGGAGGAAAAATAGGTCCCGATGGTTAAATATCTTGGTCACTGCTCTCTTTGATATAAAAGTCACAATAGCTTTTACTCGCCAGGAATCTTGGAAAAGGTGCTGTACATTCTTAATTTCAGTAAAAAAGACTTGCAAGTTGGTAAATGACTGAATGAAGTCTATAAAATGAAGTTTACGTTCTCTGTGTGTCAGGTAGATGTCAGGCTTAGGATAGTTTATGAATACTAACTTATTAGACATAAGCTGTAAGGACCAAGGTTGGTTTATGAATTCGAATTGAACATCTTGTGGGGAAGTGCCCTCTTGCCTTGATTTCTTAGGTTCTTTTTCTGGTATAATAGAAATTGACGTTGTTCTATTTGACATTTTCTCCAAGGTCTTGGGGCTATTTCTCTCAGGTTTTTTAGCATCCCTGGAAACTGTTTGTTTATCTTTCTGAGCAGATAGTTTTGTCTCCACATCCTTCGTGTTAAGTAATGAAATGAGTTTATTTACATTGAATTTTACTTTGGGCCTGTGGTGCTCTTTATTCTTGATATTCTTTGACTTCTTTACTTGCTTTTTAGTTTTTTTGTGTTGCTTTTTTAGCAGTTTTTTTCGGGGATGCCTCAGTTCTTTCTTCTCAATTGGCCCAGGTGGTACTGGTTCTGTCTCAGTTGGTTTAGTAAGAGCCATAGATGAGGATAAGGAGAGTTTATTATTATGCCCCTCATTGTCTAACTTTCCAAGTATGGTGAAGGTTGCATCTGGGATTGTACTAGCAGTGCTGTTAGTGCTCCTAGTATAGTTGAGAAGATGTTTTTACTGTTCCACAGCTTTTGAACATGGAGACAGCTGCACACACTGGGAACTTGTACGAGACATAAGCTGCCCCATGGTGTGTGGATGATCTGTGCTGAAGCATCCTCAACTGTCTCTGAGGGCCAAGTGCAAAAAGGACTGTAGGCTGGATACCAAAAAATAGCTCCCTGGTGAGCCAGTTTGGTCTAGTGGTTAGGGAGCTGGACTCTTATCTGGCAATACTGGATTTGATTCTGCACTCCTATATGAAGCTAGCTGGGTGACCTTGAGCTAGTCACAGCTCTCTTCTGAGCTCTCACCCACCTACCTATTTCACAGGGTGTTGTGTTGTGGAGAGAACAGGAAACTTTGTTAGCCACTTTGAGTCTGCTTAAATGGGTGAGAAAAGTGGGGTAGAAAAGCCAACTCTTCTTCTTCTTCTTCTTCTTCTTCTTCTTCTTCTTCTTCTTCTTCTTCTTCTTCTTCTTCTTCTTCTTCTTCTTCTTCTTCTTCTTCTTCTTCTTCTTCTTCTTCTTCTTCTTCTTCTTCTTCTTCTTCTTCTTCTTGTCTACCAGTAGACTGCTTTTTTGAGGTTGATCAGTATACTAAGGGGAGGTGGCATACCAGACAAGATAAATGTGCAAATTACATATCTTCATAGTTCAGTACACCACAGGGAATCAATTTTGGTAGTGCGACAAAGTGTGCTGCTGAAATACCCACCCACTGAGCTCTGAAGTCCAGAAATGTTTATTCTTGGCCTTTTGAGCATCTAGAAGCCCCAGTGCTGGGACCAAAGCTGATACAAGGCTGCTGTGGAATAAGTTGTTTTGTTTTTGACCCGGAGCAATCCATCCCAGATTAGTATGGTTTGCCTATTCCAGACTGAGGAGTACAGATTTGGTCCAATTGAAAATATTATGGATGTTAGAAGTGTAAGTCACATGAGGGAATGCATATGCAACCCATGAGTAGAGCCATCTGATCCAAGACTGCATCTGTGTATATAAAATGTTTCAAATTCAAATGAAATACCATTACATTTTTATTCCTTGGACATTTGGAGAAGCTCTACCACCTTCATCACCCCAGCCAGCATTGCTACCACCTAGACATGACAATAGTTAGAATTCAAATACAAATGGAGAACCATGGCTATTGGACAGTAAGTCTCAGCACAAAGGATATTATTGATGCTTTGTAAACCACCCTGGGAGAGTTTAATTGGCTTAATGGTGGAATAAAATACAAGCCATCAATCAGGGCAATGTAGAGTGTAAAGCTCTATTTTAATCCCTAAATTGCCCATGTAGTGTTCCTTGTTTGCTTACATATAATGAATAGGCTTGAATAAAGTAGCAGCAATTGTTTAAGGTTTGTGTTAAGGACCAGCCCTGTCACGATTTTCTGATCATTTTGTTTGGTTTGGTCCACAAGTTGCTTTCCTCTTTTCTTTCCCCTGTTGCATGGCAGATTTTTTTTCACTATTATTACTATTATTATTATTATTATTCCACCACAAATTCCACATACCTGAATATCTGGATATTGAAACCTACCAAGAATATGGAGCAATTGCTTCAAAATTGTTTGGGAGTTATGCAAGTGCTTTAGCAGAGGAATCCAGTAATTTATATAGCTTTAAATATTTCTATATACTTTGTAAAATAGTTTCTTTACAAATACAGAGAAGCACTGCAGCATAAATTGCCTGCCTATCATACTTCTAGCACTTTGGTTTAGTTGATACTTTCCTGGAATTCATAAAAAGTAAATAAATACCAAACAAATTTGAAAAACTATTTGAAAAAATAGCTTTGGTAGATTTGGATATCCAGTCATGCAGATCTTTTGGGGGGAGAAAAAGAAATTGAAAATTCCCATGGTGGAACATTAGAATAGAGGCTCCATCTTTATTTGAAAAACAAAACAAAGCAAGGGCATACAAAAAGGAAGGAGGCTGATCTTTTGGAATGTGCAAAACATGAAGTGCTAAATTGTTGGATAATACCAAGTCTGGCCAACTCCTGGAGACAGGCATGGGTGCCACTGTTCATTCTTCTTGATAGAGATGGAGAAGAGTTGTGTCATTGGCTGCATTCGCACATAAGTCTGAATCCACCTTCAGACCACTTTCAAAGTGAGACAACTCATCAACAAAGTATCAAGCTGTTTTCTTTTAGCATAATCTAACTCAGAAAAACTGGGCCTATTCACACTTAGGCCTCTGGTATGCAATTAGGACAGCTCTGGTACAGATGAGCTGGTATTGCCATTGAAATAAAAACAGAGGAAAGGCACCCACACATGCTCAGATGGCCAGTTGAGGCCAGGCAGGTGCCCAGCCAATGAAGGGCTGCCCCCTTGAGCATGCTCAGAATGGCCCAGCCTATTCTAGCAGAATCAGGCCGGGAAGAGAAGGTAAGGCCCGTTCACGTGCGCGCGTTACCTGGGGTGGGTAGGGTGGGTGTTGGCTAGGGTTCCTGCCCACCCCCGGAGCCCAATCTGGGGTTCAGGAGCAAGCAGGAACCCAGGGAAAGAATGCGCCCAAGCTGCCCCCACTGGGTCCTTAGGAGCCAATGGGATCAGCTCAGGGGAGGGGCCAAACTGTCACATAGAGAAAGCATGCAAATGCTTTCTCTCTCGGACAGCTCGGAATGCGCAGAGACAGTTTCAAAGCACTTTTTAGTGCTCTGAAACTCGAACGTGTGGAGAGCAAGTTGGGACACATGGGGGCAGCCTGGAATAGATCTGGCCACCCGCAAGAGCAAATGCTGCATCCCAATGTGCTCTCCATGTGTTCAGAAACCCCTCATGCGAAAAGGCCTCAGATTACTGCACCCTTAGTACAGGTCTAATCCTAATTACCACTACTCCCATGCAGACAATGTGGGCTATGAGGCTTCTTGATCTGGATTAGAAAGTAAGCGCAGAAAGGGCCACTGTGTTTATTCTAGATCTTCCAAACAAACAAACAAACAAAAAGGTTTTCAAATATCCCAACCCAAGGAAGGCATTTTCCTGCCTTAAAAGCAGTAGAGATGACAACATATGGTTGAGACTGTGAAAATTCGTCGCTTAACCATTTCTTGGGCAGCATAACTATCGTCCAGTCTCCAACCTGCCTTTTGTTGGGAAAGTAGTGGAGAAGGTGGTGGCGCTGCAACTCCAAGGGGCTCTGGATGAAGCCGATTACCTGGGTCCCTTTCAGTCAGGTTTCAGATCTGGCCATTCCACAGAAACTGCTTTGATCGCGCTGATGGATGATCTCTGGCGGGCCCGGGATAGAGGTGAATCCACTATTCTGGTGCTCCTTGATCTCTCGGCGGCTTTCGATACCATCGATCATGGTATCCTTCTGCGGCGGTTGGAGGGCTTGGGAGTGGGAGGCATCGTTTTACGGTGGTTCTCCTCCTATCTCTCTAATCGCTCACAATCGGTGTTAGTGAGGGGTGAGAGGTCCACCTCTAGGTTACTCCCTTGTGGGGTACCCCAGGGGTCGGTGCTTTCCCCCTTACTATTCAACATTTACATGAAACCGTTAGGGGAGATCATCCGACGACATGGGGTAGGATGTCATCAGTACGCTGATGATACTCAGCTGTACATTTCCACTCCATGCCAAGTCAACGAAGCAGCGAAAGTGATGTGCCAGTGTCTGGAGGCTGTTAGGACCTGGATGGGTGAGAACAGACTCAAACTAAACCCTGACAAGACGGAGTGGCTGTGGGTATTGCCTCCCAGGGACATTTCAAACTGTCCATCCATTTACCTGGGGGGTGAACATATTACCCCCTCAGAGAAGGTTCGCAACTTGGGAGTCCTCCTTGACCCGCAGCTTAGTTTAGACCATCATATAGCTGCGGTCTCAAGGAGGGCGTTTGCCCAGGTTCGCCTGGTGCACCAGCTGCGTCCTTATTTGGATCATGAGGCCTTACGTACAGTCGCTCATGTTCTTATTACCTCGAGGTTAGATTACTGCAACGCTCTCTATATGGGGCAGCCCTTGAAGAACATTCGGAGACTACAGGTGGTCCAGAACGCAGCCGCAAGAGCTATTGTGGGACTTCCTAGACGGTCCCACATTACACCAACACTCCGCGAGCTGCACTGGCTGCCTGTCGGTCTCCGGATCCGATTTAAGGTGCTGGTTATAACCTATAAAGCCCTACATGGCTTAGGACCAGTATATCTGAGAGACCGCCTCCTGCCTCATGAGTCCCTCCGACCGATTAGGACCCATAGACTGGGGCTCCTGAAAGTTCCAACATTGAAACAGTGCAGAAGAGCGGCCCTGAGGGGGAGAGCCTTCTCGGTGGCAGCCCCCACCTGGTGGAATGAGCTCCCGCACGCTATAAGAAATGCCCCCACCCTCCTGGAGTTTAGAAAGCTTGTTAAGACCTCCCTGTTTCGGGAATGGGTTTGAGAGTGGGTGTTTGATGTTACTGTTTTGCTTTTAACTGTTATTGTTTTAACCTGTCTGATATTTTGACCTGTTGTAAGCCGCTCCGAGTCTTCGGAGAGGAGCGGCATATAAATTGAACAAATAAATAAATAAATAAATAAATAAATGTGGAAGTGTGTCTTGCTCAATGTAGTTGATCTGATCTTGGTCCATTTGGTACATAATAGCTAACTAATTGATTAACTGACTAAATGTATAGTTCGATGAGATCTTTTGGGCTAAGATGTATAGAACTAATGGACTGCTTAACAATTATGGCTGCTGTAGCATCCTTGGGTGCAAAGTCCAGTGCAGTTTTATCTCATTAAACCTCAAATGGGTAAAAACACACAAAAGATGTAATTTACAGATCTGAGGAGGAGCAGAGAAAAATTCTTGCTGCTGTGATTAGCTGCTCTCCCTATTTTACAAAGAAACAGCTTGAGAGAAGGGGACACTTCCTCTTGCTGTCTAATCAACAACATTTGTGGTCAGAGTTGTGTGTTCTTTTCACCCACCAACACACAGAGCAACAGTGTAACTTACCATGTTATGATGCAGGCACAAAACAACTTATCCAAGAGGGATAATGTACATGCAACAGTCCTTCACTGTACTGATGAAGGACTAGGAGAATCAAGACACAAAATCAACACTGAGAGAGTAAGGGAACGCTTAGCTAACTTAAACGAATTTAAGTCCCCGGGTCCAGATGGATTACATCCTAGGGTACTGAAGGAATTAGCAGAGGTAATTGCTGAACCACTTGCTGTAATCTTTGAGAAGTCATGGAGAACAGGAGAAGTCCCAGACGATTGGAGAAGGGCAAACGTTGTTCCTATCTTCAAAAAAGGGAAGAAGGTAGACCCAGGGAACTACAGGCCTGTTAGCCTGACTTCAATACCAGGAAAGATTCTCGAACAAATTATTAAACAACACATATGTCAGCATTTGGATAGGAATTCAATAATTAACAGTAGTCAACATGGGTTTGTATCAAACAAGTCGTGTCAGACTAACTTGATTTCATTTTATGACAAAATCACTTAATGGGTTGATCAAGGAAATGCAGTAGACATAGTATTTCTTGATTTCAGCAAAGCATTTGACAAAGTATCTCATGCGATCCTCATTGAAAAATGGATCAAATATGGGTTTGACAAGGCAACTATAAGGTGGGTTCAAAACTGGCTTAGTAATCGTACTCAAAGAGTGGCTTTAAATGGCTGCACATCCAAATGGAAGGGTCAAGTGGAGTACCACAAGGTTCTGTCCTGGGCCCAGTTATGTTTAATATTTTTATAAACGATCTGGACGAGGGAGTTGAAGGGAAACTGATCAAATTTGCTGATGACACAAAGCTAGGGGGGATTGCAAACACCAGAGAAGAGAGAGAGAGGATTCAAAAAGATTTAGAGAAACTCGAACAATGGGCTGCAACTAATAAAATGGTATTTAACAAAGAAAAATGCAAGGTTCTGCACCTGGGCAAGAAAAATGAAAAAAGCACATATACAATGGGAGGAATTCGGCTGAGCAGCAGCACATGTGAAAAAGACTTGGGTGTCCTGGTAGATCATCAACTGAACATGAGTCAACAGTGTGAGGCAGCTGCAAAAAAGGCAAACGCAATCCTGGGGTGTATTAGGAGAAGCATAGAGTCCAGATCACGTGAAGTTATTATCCCCCTCTACTCTACCTTGGTCAGACCTCATCTGGAGTACTGTGTCCAGTTCTGGTCACCCCAGTTTAAAAAAGACGCTGACAAGCTGGAGCAGGTTCAAAGGAGAGCTACCAAGATGGTGAACGGTCTGCAAACCATGTCCTATGAGGAATGGCTTAAGGAACTAGGAATGTTTAGTCTACCAAAAAGAAGACTGAGAGGAGACATGATAGCTGTCTACAAATACCTCAAGGGTTGTCACAAGGCAGAGGGATCAGCCCTGTTCTCACTCTCTCAAGGAAGGACTAGAAACAATGGGGTGAAACTGCAGGGGAAAAGATTTAGTTTAGATGTTAGGAAAAAAATTTCTAACAGTAAGAGTGATCAACCAGTGGAACAGGCTGCCACGGGAGGTGGTTGGTTCCCCTTCGATGGAAGTCTTCAAGCAGAGACTGGACAGCCATCTGTCTGAGATGGTTTAGGAGATCCTGCCTTGAGCAGGGGGTTGGACTCGATGACCCAGGAGGTCCCCTCCAACTCTACCATTCTATGATTCTATGATTCTAGGAGGAAGTACCCACATCTATGACTACAGGCAAATTCGGGAAGCCCTTGGGCATGGGGTTCAAATTCTGAAGACCCCCACAGCTGGAGAGAGGGGCTAGAGGGCCTTCAAATTCCCTCCCAGAACCCTTCCTCAGAGAAGGAGAAATGATGCCGAGGGTTCCTGATGCCCTCAGTCACTTTCAGTGACCTGTGTGCCTATTGTGAGCATGTGCTGTACTGGCAAAGGCCCATTTCTGGGACATTTTTTTCCCGTGTAATGGTGGGCCATTCATATTTGGAGCTGACAACTTAGTTCCCAAATTCTAAAGGTGCCAAGGGGTGAAGAGAGGGACATGTGGACTTCTCATTGCCTACTCTGGGGCAGAAAGCAAGCATCTCCACTTTTCTTTTTTAATATTTTATTTATTACAAGTTTTTAAAAAACAACATAAAACTTCTTACATTATTCTCATACCACACTGTTACATTGCTTTAATGTTCTTTATGTGACTTCCTCCATTTTTCCGGCTCCTCTTCTTCATGTCGCTTCTTCCTTTGCTCCCCTTTAATGTCTCTTGTTCCTTTTCAGCTGACCCCTTAGTTTTTAGTCAAAGCCATCTATCATTACTTCTATTTCTCATAGATAGTTAATATAAGAGCTCCAGTCTTTCATAAACTTATGTGTTGCTATATCTTTTAGTAAATTAGTCAGTTTGCCCATTTCTGCCAAGTCCATCAATTTAATTAGCCATTCTTCCTCCTTCCGTTTCTGTGCATATAATAATCTAGCTGATATCACCATATATAAAATCAAAGGATTTATTTATATATCTAAAATTCCCAACAAAAACAATTCTGGCTTAAATGCAATATTTCTCTTTAAGATTTGTCTCATCAGATTCTATATGTGTACCCGGTACTTTTTTGCTTTTTCACAAGTCCACCACATATGATAAAAAGTTCCTTCAATTTTTTTTCCATTTCCAACACTTAGTTGACATATTTTGATATACTTTCCCTAACTTATGAGGTGTTAAATACCATCTATACATCATCTTATATATATTTTCTTCTAATAGCATGCAAGTTGTAAATTTCATATCTTTTATCCACAATTTTATCCACAATGTCCATTTCAATCTGGAGTAAGACATCATACATAATACCAATTGTTCCCCTTTCGGCCTTATTTAATTTTGTTTCCCAATCCTGTTTTTTCCATTCAAAGTTTAATCTCTCTTTATCTCTTCTATATGTATCCGCTAGTTGTGCATATGTAAACCACTATACATTTTTACCCTCTTGATTTAACTGTTTCCTTGTTTTTAATATCCAACGCACTGGTGTCATTTTTAAAATAACATATCTTCATATTTGAGCCAGGGTTTCCTTCCGCAAACTCTTTTAACAAACCTTCATATGGTGCTACCCAAAGCGGCATTTTTCTGTAAAGATTATTTTTATAATTCAACCAGGTCTTATACAAAGTATTTCTCGCAAAGTGATTCTTAAAATCTGCATTGGCTTTTGCCATATCTTAGGGTTTCTTCTTCCAATTGGAGTAATCTTTGATCTTTCAACCAAAACCATTTTGTAAGCCATCCCATACAGATGCTGCATGGTATAGCTTTAGATTTGGTAAACCTAATCCTCCTCTTTCTTTGGAATCTTGCACCAGCTTAAATCTTATCCCAGGCTTCTTTCCTTGCCATCTGAATTTTGAAATGTCTATTTGCCAGTTTGTAATATCCTTTATGTTATTTATAATAGGTAATACTTGAAATAAAAACATCATCGTTGGAATTAAGTTCATCTTTATCACTGATATTCGTCCTATCAATTATAACTGTAAATTGGACCATTTCAAAAGATCTTATTTAATCCCTGACCAAATTTTCAAATAATAATGTTGGTACAATGCAATATTCTGATTGGTCAAAGTCACTCCTAAGTACCTTATTTTCTACTGCATACCTTGATTTAAGTTGAAAAGTTTATTGTTCTTCTTTTGACATATTCTTTATTAAGACCTTGGTCTTAATCTCATTTACTTTCAGACCTGCAGCTTTTCCATACATCTGAATTACCTTTTTGAATTCTTCTATTGAGTTATTAGGATCTGTTAATATAACCGCCAAGTCATCTGCAAAAGCTCTTATTTTATATTCTTCTCTTTTCATTTTAAGTCCTTTGATTTCTGCATTTTTTCTAATTGTTTGACTTAAAACTTCCAGTGTCAATATAAACAATAACAGCGATAAAGAACACCCTTGTCTCGTTCCTTTTAGAATGGCAAATTTCTCTGTCATTTATCATTTATTACTATCTGCGCCTGTTGTCTTGTATGTATCACCTTGGTTGCTTTTTCAAAATTATTTCCAAAGTTCATCTTTTCCAGTACTTGGAATATAAAAGACCAGTTCACATTATCAAATGCTTTCTCTGCATCTAGAAAAATTATTGCAGCTTGTACATCGTTATGCTTTTCCAAGTATTCTATAATATCTAATATTGTTCTTATATTGTCTTTCATTTGTCTGGTAAAAAACCTGCTTGATCTTCGTGTATATAAGTTTTTAGCACCTGCTTAAGCCATTATGCTTATAGTTTATAGTCATTATTCAACAATGATATGGGTCTGTAATTTTTTTGGGGGGTTAGATCCTGTCCCTCTTTCAGTATCAGAGTGATAGTTGCTTTCTCCCAAGTTTCTGGTATTTCTCCTCTTTCCAAAATATTATTCATTATCTCTGTTAATATTGGTACAATCTCCTCTTTAAAAGTTTTTAAATAAATTGTGGATAACCAATCTGGTCCAGGAGTCTTTGCTGTCCTTGATTTTTAAATAAATTCCTCCAGTTCTCTTGCTGTTATTGGCATGTTCAAAAGATCTCTTTGTTGTTGTGAAGTTTGTGGTAAATTTTGATCATTTAAATATCTTTGGACCTCGTCTTCATTTACTTTATTCTTCTTACATAGCTCTTGATAAAATGCATGCATAATCTCCTTTATTTTTGTACTGTCAGTTATTTCTTCATTACCTTATTTTAATTTTAGAATCAATTTTTTTGCTCTCTCTTTTCTTAACTTGTAGGCTAGCCATCTTCCAGGTTTGTTCGCTGATTTAAAATTCCTTTGCTTTAAAAATGTTAAATTAGTTTCCATCTCTTGTACTTCTAACATTGAAAGTTCTCTTTTGCAAGATTTTTATGATTACCTTTGAGTCAGGTTTTTGTTTCAGTTATTTTCCTTTTTTAAAAAAATTTCTCCACCTTTGAGTACCCTATGGCACTGAATTGTGGACACAGCCTGACAAGCTATGATGAATCCATTTTGTTTAACCTGCAGCCCTTTTCAAGTCTCTGCAAGATTTGAAAAGTAGCTTTTTGTATTATAAAATTATCACTAAATAAGATTTAATGATTTCCTTCCTTGGCCATATTTTGGTTTCATTGAAGAAGCTAAGGTTTCATTCAAACGATGATGATGAAGAAGAAAACAGGCAGCACAAAAGAGACTTAAGAGATGGTAGCATGTGGCAGTCATATTCTCATCCCATCTCTAATGCACCCTTTCTAACCTAGAATGTTCATGAAAAGGGGCAGGGGCAGACTGGTATGTGAATGATTCCACAAGCTGCCAGCAATCTCTAAGATGACAGCTATAACTATGAAGCTTTATATATGGGTCCCTCTGTGTGTAAATAAAGTCTAACTTTGATTACTGTGGCTCCTTCTTCATAAGAATGTACAGTAAGAGAAACCCTGCTGAATCAGGCCACAGCCCATCTAATCCAGCATCCTGTTTCACACCATGACTTTATTCTTGCTTCTGGGCATTTTCATCCAGAAGACAAGGGCAAACCCCTCACCTGTCATTCCTGCAAATGGCCTTTAGAAGCACCTTACCTCTCCAACCCAGAGGTGAGGCCAAATCATCCATTCTAGTAACCATTGATACACATATCTTCTATGAATTTGTCCAACCCTTTTAAATGCCACCCAGGCTAGTTGCTGTCCTCATCCCCTTTTAAATACAATCTTTCAAGACTGAACCGGCCTAGACATTGCAACCTAGTCTTATAAGAAAGGTGTTCCACCCCCTTCATCATTTTGGTTGCCACTTTTTCCAGTTTCACAACATCCTTCCTGAGGTGCGCTACCAAATGTCGCCTTACTATAGATTATAAAGTGCATGAATTATTGACTATGGTGAAGAAAAGAACTGTATGATTTCAGTCCCTAATCCAATTTCATTCCTTTATGGATCCAAAGGGCCTATGTCAGTACTACCAGAACAGATGCATGCTGTAGACCTTTCTATATGGAGTGTTGCCTCTTCTCATGAACATTCTAGGTTAGAAGAGGCCTGGAGGCCTCACTTCCACACACAAGTGCAGATTGTGGGTGGCCCTCCTATATACCAGACCAAAGAGGCATGAGGATGTCTCAACTTCGTGGATTGAAAACCACAGGGGACCCTATTTGTGGTGAAACAGGGCATGTCACTCTCATTCCTAGCTTTTGGAACACTTGGGGGCAGGGCAGATCTGGTTCCAAAGTAGGTGGGGCCTTTGGAGCTGGTGCAGGGACTGGCATGGGACAGGATATCTTAATGCATGCCCCATGCCCGAAACAAACTATTTCAGTTTAAAACAGCTTTTGATATTCTGGGACAGAGCAAACTGCTCCGATCCAAGATTGCAGAGGTAAGTGTGAATCTGCACTGTTTCTAAACTTGAGGTTACTCAGGTTTGTTACCATTTCAGTGCACCCTACCCCACCCTACCCCACTACCAATGATATCCTTATTTTCCTAGATGGCATCCTTATGATCACTTTCTCATCTATCTGCCACCCCATAAGTTTCAGGAATTGCCTATTTGACATTGTCCTCATCAAATATCCAACCTCATACCTGCCCCCCATTTACTCAGGACTTTATTATGGAAAAAGTCCCTCAACTTGTTTTTCATGACCTCAAACAGCTTATTCTCCTACACCAAGATGCCTCCGTATGTAATCATTTTCTGGGAGCAAATTCTGGAAATGCCAAATGAACCTCATTGCCAATATGAATGTTACAGCTGGCTCAATATGGTGTGTACTTGTAACCATTTCTTTGTTTTTAAAAATACTGATAAATGCATCAAATTACATAAAGGGACAGCTAAGAAATTCAAATTATCAGCTAGGGGAAAATCAGAGAGGCTAATACAGCTTTGAAGAGATGAAGGTCTGCTTATATACCTGCTGTATAATCCTTAAATTATATCAGTGTTCATCATGCAGAAATATGGGATGCAAATCTAAGCATCCTATGGTGACAATGTCTTAGAGAATACCCAGGGCTTATCAGAAAATTAATATCTTGTTTAAAGGATTTGTAACAGGTTTTTCTGTATTACATTTTTTTCCCTCCTGGAAGTTACTTTTGGAAATAATTATTTACATGTTTTACTCTGAAGTCTTTGGCAGACAAATTTTATCTTTTGCTTTTGACAGCACCTCACTTGCTTATTTTTACTCCATTAATCTTCCCAGCTTCTTATATCTCCGTTTTGTTATCACGTTTTTACATATTGACTTCATTTAAAAATTGTAGTGCTGAAGATGTGTGTGCGCGCACACACTGTATGTGTAATATAGGTGGAAGAAGGAGCTTTGATTTCTCAAAGCAACTTGTCTCTGTCCTGTTGCCTCTGTCTCTCCCCCTCCCCAAATAAATTAAAAAGGCTACAGACTGGGAAAGCAGATTTGCAGCTTATTAGGTAACCAGAGGGTGGCACTGGTCTTTCACATCTAAATAGTTCAGGTCATTCAGTAAAATATATATTTAAAAGTTGTATCGATATTGCAGTGAGACATACCACTGCCTCCTCCATGAAATAAGCAAATTTTTTTTTATAATTTTATCTCTATTCAGGTCCCTTGGATGTGTGCACCTGCACATACACAGAGAGAGAATAAGAGAGAGAGAAGTGCCAGTTATAGGGCATTCACTTTACTGTAGGAGGTTGCTGTAGCTCAGCAGCATTTCAACTGCATGGAAGGCTGAGTCATAGGATTGATCTCTGGGATCTACCTACCTAGAACTGAAGAAGGCAACAGCAAGGCACTTGCTTATCCCTATGGATGTGTTCATATGGTCAATCATACCTTGGTTTTGAGAGCAGTCAAAGCACCACAGCAAGAAAATCCAGGAATCTTTGGACTGTTTGCACCCATCTTGGGGAAAGTAGACCAGCTTGGATCCTAGTCTACCTAAGTCAAGCAGCCTCACCCATTTCTCCCCATTGCCTCTGCTAATGTGGAAGGCAGTCTTCAAATTCTGAGATGGAAGGGATAACTCAAGGGGTGCATCCCCATAAGGGCTAAAATCTGGAATGGATTCGGATTTGGTATTGGGGGTTCCCATTAAATCCCCCGGTACTCTGAAACCACTCTGGATTTTCCCGCCCTGTTCCCATACCAGTTTTCTTTCCCCTGATTTTTCAGAGATAATTTGGGGAAAGAAAACCCCTGTTCTATCACCATTGCACGAAAGCTTCATGGGTCCCATGCAGGCAGCACCATCAGGGATGCACACCTACCCATCCAACAAGTCATGTAAGGTCCATCCTGGTGTGGGTGGACAGACCTCATCCCTTGTCAGGCCCAATGCCATTGCAGACTTCTTTCCTCAATCAGCACTTTCCTTGGAAACTGACTCAGTGCTGGGATTACAGAAGACACGGAAAAGAACTTTGTCATGTAATCTCTGCAGACTAAGGATAGTCCTGTTTTCTATTAAAACTAAGGTGTGACCATAGTCAAATTGTTCTTCCTTCTCCTCTTATTATTAAAGTACATTCAACTTTTAAAAAGGAGATGAAGAAGCATTGCTGTTGTAAGTTTAGTTTTGCTGTAATTTTACCAATGCATTGCAGAGTGGAATTTTCAAAACTTTTTGAACATGGCTTGCTTTTTGTACGTGCTCTCCATATTGCAAGCCAGGGCAGGATATCCTGGCCTGGGATATGCAGTCCATCCCACATTGAGATGGATCACCTTTGGAGCAGGAGAGGGCCATCCACATTGGGATGGTTTATCCTGCCCCAGCCACAGAATTCCCAGGCCCCCATTTTGGCAGTACCACCTATTGTGCTGTGGAAATGCCTTCTCCATATCCTGGAAAAGGCTATCATATGCCACCTGCTGCTCTGGACTGAGTTCCTAGCATACTGGTAGACCTTGTCACCAAAGTCTACCAGAAAAGTGGGATAGTGAGCCAGTTTGGTCTAGTGGTTAGGGAGCTGGACTCTTATCTGGGAATACCGGGTTCAATTCCACCCCTCGACATGAAGCCAGCTAGGTGACCTTGAGCTAGTCACAGCCCTCTTCTGAGCTCTCACAGACTCACCTACCTCACAGGGTGTTCTGTTGTGCGGAGAAGAATAGAATAGCTGCTTTGAGTCCCCTTAAATGGGTGAGAAAAGTGGGGTAGAAAAGCCAACTCTTCTTCTCCCTCCAACTAGGGCTCTGTCCATGTATATTGGGCTAAGAAGTGGGTCAGGACAGATGTCTTCTGTTTACTAGTCCTTTTATAATTCATTGCATCAGATCTAGTTTTTATATACAGTACTTTTATGAAGATACTATGTAACATAGTACCTTCATCTACAGCTGGATCTGAAATACTGGACTAAAGAGATTTTGGTGAGCTGTCTGTATGGAAGTTTAATAGCTTGTATGTAATATACCGTATTTATGTAAGATTTTGACATTTTATTCGTCTGCTACATACTCAAGCCATTGAAGAAGATGTAATTGTTGAAACACATCTGGCAAGAGTAGAGACAAACTGGATACAGCTACTTGAAATCATCTCTAGTCTGCAATATTAAGAATGGACTATTGATCCAGGGTAATTACAAATCCAAGTTACAGGGACATTAGATTCTATATGTGATTTTAAATTTGATTGTATAAAACTTTTTGGACTTTTACATTGATTAATTTTCATATACAAGAATTCCTAAAACTTAATGTGTATAGATTGTGTTCTTTGTGTTTTAGGAAATTTTAGACTTTTTATTGTGTTTGATTTCAAGAGGAAGTGGGGCTTTTGGGCGGAATAGAGGAGGCATCCCACTTATTAACCTGGGAGTCCACCTTTTGTAGTATCCCCAATAGCTATACATTGTATTTTACTATCTGTCTGCAAAAGATGTGAGGGACAAAGTTAAATATCTATTCCCCCCCCCCCATAGGAGGGAGAAATGTACATTAACTTATCTAAAGGAATGCCTTCTCCCTTATTGACTTGGCCCTCCACTATTATGCTTCCTTCCTCGATGATGTGTAGTCTGGGTAGTTGTTTCACTCTCCATGCATGCACATTGGATGGAGTTATAATCACTGCTCCATCCAAAAATGTAAGTTGCTTCTTAAACCCATGACCAGAAACAGTGCAAAAAGCTTTTGGGAGGTGAAAAAATGGGGCTATGGTGGGGTTGTCTGTAACACATGAGATGACATCACCATAGTGGCACCTTAATGACACTATTTTCTCTCATCTGGATGGGTCGTTATTCACCCTGGCCTATGGCTAAGGAAACAGTTCGCCTTTCCCACTTTCTGGCACTATTATTGTAATAAGAACAACAGATGGGTTCTTCTCATGTGTTTTACCACTGTAACCCATCCTGAGATCTTCTGTTACAGAGATTGGATGGATGGATGGATGGATGGATGGATGGATGGATGGATGGATGGATGGATGGATGGATGGATGGAGGTAGGTAGGTAGGTGGGTAGGTGGGTAGGTAGGTAGGTAGGTAGGTAGGTAGGTAGGTAGGTAGGTAGGTAGGTATGGAGATCACATGAACAAGTTTTTGAATGCTCAGTGCCATCTTAAACAGTAGTGGCCAACAATGGAGATACATGATTCCATATATCCTCATCTTGAAAGGATCAAGTCTGTCAGAGGGAGCTTAGATAAGGGTTTATACATCTGATGTTATCCTGGAGTAAACATCTAGGTGCTTCTTAACTGCCTTAGGTCGATTCCATTAGGAAACAATCATCTAGCTCCCATAGAAGTGGTGTGCTATAGCGCTATGCTTTGCCTTAACCAAAAGCTGTTTAGATTCTAGGATTGAGGCAAGTGTCACTATCGCTCAGAAAAGACCAGTGATAAACCACCCAATGTGATAAAGCCATAATTTTAGGTGAGGTGCCCAATGCTGTGTGCCACCCCTCAAAGATGAATGTCACAGCAAGACTTGAAGTAACCTAAAAGAGAATGGGCCACAGTGAACTTGCTTCTCATGATGTCTCACAAAATACTTCTGTGAAAAAAGTGAGAGTGGGGCAAAGGATCACTTGAAAGCCTGCTTTTGACCTTTTGGTAAAGCTAGAGGCAGGATGATGAGGTCAAAGTGAGGTTTCCCACCAGCATCTGGCCTCATTAATCCTGACCTAAGAAGGATCGAGACAGCACTGTAATGTGCACTCAAAAGGTAGAATTGTGCAGAACTGTTTCAGGTTCAAACCAGTTTGAACTGAACAGGAGGTGTTCAAAAGGTTTGAGTTTGGATCAAACTCTCTACATGTTTGAAAATGGAGTTCAGATTTGCATTGGATACCCTGTTTGATCCAAGTTCAAAGCCATCAAAAGATATTTGAATCAAACTGAGCACCATGCTTGTTTCAGGTGGGGGAAAAAAAAGGTTTGACTTCAAACCAAAGAGTTGAATAAAACTAATCCAGGAAAAAACAAACAAACAAACATCAGTAGCCTGTTCTTGCACCTATTGGGTTAAAATCATGGGATAAGTGCTGTTAATAGTGCTTAACAATAGTGCAGGGCTTGGAGGTGGGATACAAGCATCTCACAGCACTTTCTCCTGCTGCTTTTCTCCAAGGCTGCAAAGACCACACAAGCCTTGAAAAATGCCATCTTTAGCCTGAATGGCAGCGCCCTATTTTGGAAAGCACATAAAATGGCCAACTTCCAGGATCATTTCCTGTCCTTTCCAAAGCAGTCCTGAAGAGAAGCTTTCATTCCCTGGCTCAGATGTTGGCACAGCTGGGGTTGAAGGGGGCATGTAGGCCATAGCCTTCCACGGCAGGTGGTCCAACCCTGACATGGCAGGAACTGCCACCACGCAGCTCCTACCTTATGTAGGTCCTGCTGCCCCCAAGTACACTATAAAACAGTTAAAAGAGCTCCAACTGAACAAACCATTTACCCTATATATTACTGTTGTTTCGCTGTCGTACATGGTGTATTGTCTTTTCAGATATTCTTCTGCAGTGCCCGAAGGAGAACAGAGTTTCAACCTTCAAGGAAAATTAAGTCTCCCTGCAGCCAAATGATTTATTAGTTTGATGCTAAAATGGTGGTGTGAAAGTACAAACAGACAGAAGCATTTCCGAGTAAAGTGTTTTCACTTATCCTTCATTGCAGGCAGAGCTCAGATCAAGTTGCTTTCAAAAACAGAGTGCTCCGCCATTTCGATGTTAAGTCTGTTGAGCAAAATGCATAAGGGATCTGAATAATTACATAATTATGGGCTACATGAGAAACATGAGTAGAGCTGTATGCTCTGGATTGTGGACCAGACCTTTCATCATTTGTATGAGATGAAATGTGGAATGAAAGGAAATGAGCCTGAATGTTAAGCGACTTTCACTATCCTGTTCTCTATTCTGTACCTTATTGTGTATTCCTTGCATGTGCAGGCTTCAGTTGGCTTCTATTGATCAAGCTCTAGGCAAAAAACAAAACAGCAATGTACTGTAAATAATTGTGGCAACAATATGTGAAGACTGGGGGGAAAATAATAGGCCGATTCCTCCCAGTACCTGATGTAGAAGGGGCTTCAAAACTGTCTTCATGTTACTTGATTGCTCAAATTAGACTGCATCCTGACACTTTTTTTAAAAGTTGCTCAACAGCAGCTTAGAGGTGCAGAGTCCACTTACTAATGCCCTAATCCACAATAAATGGAAAATACACTTCAAAAATTCATTCCCTGGGCTTTAATGGGCTTGGAGGTGGGATACAAGTATCCACATGCTACCATCATCTAAGTCACTTTTGAGTTCCTTGTTTTGTTTAACATGCAGGTGCAGTACAGACAGAAAGCCTGAAATTCCACTTTACCTTGTGAAGTAACCCTTCTGCATAAGAGACGTTTTCGCACGGGGCTGAACGGGACGCGTGGGAGACAGCTGCGGACACGGCATCCGCATTGCCCGAGCGCGGCTTGCGCTCCGACGTGTCCGCAGCTGTCTTTCTCGCGTTCGAAATGTAGAGCACTTTAAAGTGCTCTACATGCGTTCAAACGCGGACGAGCCGCCCGCAGGCGTTCGGAAGGAGAAGCATTCGCGCCTGCTTCTGTCTCCCGAACAGCTGCGGGCTCGCCTCCGACGCCGGCGCGGCTTCGACAATCAGCTGTTTGACAATCAGCTGATTGTCGATCTGCCTCCGCGGCTGTCTCCGCGCCCCTGGCCGGCCTTTGCCGGCTAAGACAGCTCCCGGCGCTTTGAGCATTCGCACACAGACGCTCCGGAACGCATTTACACGCGTTCTGGCGCGTCTGTGTGTGAAAGGGGAAAGCGCCGGGAGCTGTCTTAAGCTTCCCGTCCTACTCCCGTTCCAAATGGAACGGGAGTAATGCGAAAACGTCTAAGGACTTTGAATAGAAAGCCTCTTTCTTGTTGGACTGCAGTACACGCTATATAAAAGCTAGCATAGCCAACATGCAGCCCCCTGTGGCCTCTGAATTACAGTAGGGGTGTGCATGAATGGGATTTTTTTCTATTCAATTCATATTCATTCAAATAGATCCCCTTGAATGCGGTAGGATTCCATTCAATGTGAATTCGTACAAATACTGGATACAAACACATATGTATCAGATATGCATCCTGTAACATATCTTCTCTGAAAGTGTCAAATTTGACCTGAATCCACTTTGAATCTGTTCTCAAACCATATCGAATTCACTCTGGATCCATTGCAGGTGTGACTGGCACAGCTGCTTTCCCACCTCCCCATTTTGTGAATGTTCCAAAGCTTCGTACAAATGTTCCAAAACATTTGTATTCATACAAATGTCAATTTACAAATGTCATAACATTTAATTCGTATACGAATGTACAAATTTGTCTGAATTTGTCCAAATAACGAATGTTACAAATATTCATGTACATCCCTAAATTACAGTTCTCTTAATCCTTGATCACTGGCAGGGCATGTGGGAGAGGAGGGCAAGAGGATAGTTGTAGCCCAAAAATAAGTTGGAATGCTTCACCTACAGGTCCAGATGCTCATATTAATGGGCAAAGCTCAGGAGCCTTGCAGTAAAATCAAACCTAAACAAATTCAGCTGGAGGAATAATGAGTGGGAATTACTTTTGATGCTATATGTACAGTAAGGGGTGTGTACAGAGTCATTTTTCCACATTCTATTCAAGCTGCTCCACCACATCACCGGATGCTTCTCTGAAGGGTACGATTTCACACTCTCACTCCTAGGCACTTCTGATGGGCCTCTCACTGAGCATGTGCACCATGCCACTGATGAAAACAAAAATGTCTCTTTGTCTACTGCACTGCCATATTCTTTACTTTCAGTGACCTAGCCTTCCTTTCTAGCTTTTATGACAGATACTGCCTTTCCTCTGTGTTGTGGTTGAATTCCATGTAGGCTGAGAACATTGCACTGGGAACTAGCAGGTCCCAGTTGTGTTAACTGGGTCTGGTCTTTGGAAATCAGACAGGAAAGGTTGCTAGTTATATACACTTAACCTAGCTGTACCGTTTGTGATTTTTTAAAAACAAATAAAGCTTTTTTAAAAACAAATAAAGTTTGTTCTGCCTCATGTCTATGAAATGAGGCCTAGGGAAGAGATTTTGATAGATGTGGCACCCAAAACTGCACCTGTAGATGCTTCAAAGAGTCATAGATTACGTCTGGACAGATTGGGACACTCCAGCTGCAATAGGATACATAATTTACAATTTGACTGGGTGCTTTGTTTTGGAGTGCACAGACATAACACATGCTGTGAAAGTTTGCAGAGAATACTTGTTTTTGTACAGTGTTGTTTGTAGAGACTCCCAGTTCCTAGCTGTTCCTCAGATTTTGAACTAGTAAGAACCACATCAAATCATGCTGGGAGGCATCATGTCCTCATTTGCTGGGTCTGTTCACTTGGATGCAACATGAACTCTTTGAACTTGGCCTTCCCTTGATTCTTTCTCTCCACCTCTAGTACGTGATTACACTGTACTATATATTCAAGAAAAGAACCAGCCACTTGCTTTTTGTAGAATCAGTACAAATAAATCTCAGAGAAATTGTAATGCTGCTTCAAATTGACAAAATGTCAAATCTTTGTAAAAAAAAAAAGTCATAAACCATACAGGAACAGAGGCATGGGTAGAGGACAATCTGTAGACAGAGGTAATCTTATGCAGATCTCGTTCATTCAACAAACCAACACAAGTCCCTAAAGCCAGAAAACCCAAGTACTGTAACCAAAAAAAATGCAACAAAGGGGTTCTGCCAAAATATAACAATAGACAGGATAAAATAAGACCCACTATCAGGTGTAGAAAGGCAAATATAACAAATAAAGAAGTAAATGAAAGCTGAAGCAGGAGCACCAGTGTAATTTCTAAAAGGGTAGCAATACCCCACTGAAAAGTTTATGAAATGTATAAATGCTAAAAATAATAATAATAAAAAACAAGTAATATAATAATAGTAAAAATATCAAAACACAAGGCCAAACGCGTTTCGACTACCAGTCTTCTTCAGTGGCCTGTAAGTATTATAAAAGTTATAAAATATAAGATACCACAGCTCACACAATGTGACTCTGTACAGTACCAAGTTTGTAATGTGCTTATCCTGCTCACAGTGTCTCTTATATAACAAGCTAAACCAGTAATGGGAATGATCCTGCCAAGACTAAAGACAAGAACTTAGGGAAAACTAAGGGTGTGGAAGGACAGTGAAAAACTCAAACTAACCAATTTACATTTTCATTTAAACCCAACGGGGATTCAGATTTCAAACGATGAATCCATTTGAGTTCCAATATTTGTAATTGTTTTATATTCTTAATATTGGATATCCCATCTATGCACCAGAATTTGAATGAATCAAAAGAGTGATGTTCATCCAGAAAGTGTTTGACCAAAGGGGCTTCTATTTTGTGGTTTTTGATGCAACGTCTGTGCTCAATAATTCGAGTTCTTATCGCTCTACTAGTCATACCCACGTAGATACGTTTACAAGGACATTCAATTATGTATATGACATTTTTACTTGCACATGTGAACAGTTTATATATTTCATACCTTCTACCATCAGCAGTATTCACAAAGCATTTCAAATTGCTACTGTGTCTACATACTGAACAATGTCCACATATGTAATGTCCCTTGACTGTAATACTATTTTGTATAGCTGTAAAACCATAGTCTGCCCGTACTAATATATTCTTGATGTTTTGAGTACGTCTGTGGGCAAACATCGGTTTGTTTTTATATCCGGGTATATTTTCCAGGAGATGCCAATGTTTCACAATACTTTCTTTAACCCTCTGTGAATGTGTATTAAACGTCAGTGGTATAACCACTCTGTCGGGTTCTTTCCTGGGTCTAGAGTCAAACAGAAGTTTCTTTCGATCCAACTTGCGAACTTTGTCTTGTGCCTCTTTTATAACCTTCAAGGGATATCCTTTCTCCAAGAACTGGAGGCATGTCATATCTGATTCCCTTTCATACCCTTCCAGCTGCTTCCAAGCAAAGCTGCTTCCAAGATCTCCAAGGCCTCATTACAGTCCCTTGACTGTAATACCAAATTTGATATGGTATATAATTCCTCTGCAGTGAATTTTCTAGATATAACTATTCTAACAAAAAGGGGCTCATTTGAAACAAACTTATATAGAAAACCAAAGGATGTCAATTCATTTCTAAGATATGACAGCTATCATCCAACACCTCTTAAGAACAACCTTCTGTACTCACAATTTTTACGTATTAGACGAAATTGTAAAACGCTGGAAGGGTATGAAAGGGAATCAGATATTACATGCCTCCAGTTCTTGGAGAAAGGATATCCCTTGAAGGTTATAAAAGAGGCACAAGACAAAGTTCGCAAGTTGGATCGAAAGAAACTTCTGTTTGACTCCAGACCCAGGAAAGAACCTGACAGAGTGGTTATACCACTGACGTTTAATACACATTCACAGAGTGTTAAAGAAAGTATTGTGAAACATTGGCATCTCCTGGAAAATATACCCGGATATAAAAACAAACCGATGTTTGCCCACAGACGTACTCAAAACATCAAGAATATATTAGTACGGGCAGACTATGGTTTTACAGCTATACAAAATAGTATTACAGTCAAGGGACATTACATATGTGGACATTGTTCAGTATGTAGACACAGTAGCAATTTGAAATGCTTTGTGAATACTGCTGATCTTAGAAGGTATGAAATATATAAACTGTTCACATGTGCAAGTAAAAATGTCATATACATAATTGAATGTCCTTGTAAACGTATCTACGTGGGTATGACTAGTAGAGCGACAAGAACTCGAATTATTGAGCACAGAAGTTGCATCAAAAACCACAAAATAGAAGCCCCTTTGGTCAAACACTTTCTGGATGAACATCACTCTTTTGATTCATTCAAATTCTGGTGCATAGATGGGATATCCAATATTAAGAATATAAAACAATTACAAATATTGGAACTCAAATGGATTCATTGTTTGAAATCTGAATCCCCGTTGGGTTTAAATGAAAATGTAAATTGGTTAGTTTGAGTTTTTCACTGTCCTTCCACACCCTTAGTTTTCCCTAAGTTCTTGTCTTTAGTCTTGGCAGGATCATTCCCATTACTGGTTTAGCTTGTTATATAAGAGACACTGTGAGCAGGATAAGCACATTACAAACTTGGTACTGTACAGAGTCACATTGTGTGAGCTGTGGTATCTTATATTTTATAACTTTTATAATACTTACAGGCCACTGAAGAAGACTGGTAGTCGAAACGCGTTTGGCCTTGTGTTTTGATATTTTTACTATTATTATATTACTTGTTTTTTATTATTATTATTTTTAGCATTTATACATTTCATAAACTTTTCAGTGGGGTATTGCTACCCTTTTAGAAATTACACTGGTGCTCCTGCTTCAGCTTTCATTTACTTCTTTATTTGTTATATTTGCCTTTCTACACCTGATAGTGGGTCTTATTTTATCCTGTCTATTGTTATATTTTGGCAGAACCCCTTTGTTGCGTTTTTTTTGATCTCGTTCATTCAATCATGCGCTTCATGGAAATTCATTTATTAGCACTTTACTAGTGAAAAAGATTTAGGATTCATTATCCAGAATTAGGGATGCACATGAATATTTGTACCATTTGAAATTCATGCAAATTCAAATGAATTTTGACATTCCTGGGAAAATAGGCACCCATTCGCCTGAAAATCAAATGGACCCAACCTTCACTGAAGCTTTGTAGAAGCTTCAAGGAAGGCCAGATCTACCCACGCCAGGCTCCTGTCCTCCTGGCTGCACCCTCTTACCCTCCCATTGTAGCCACAGCTACATCCTCCACATCCTCCAACACCATTCACACACTCATCTGAGAGGCCCAAGTAGGTCTTGCTTCTTGGACCTCAGATGAGTGCGCAAATAGGGGAGGAGGCCCACCCCCAGCCTTCCTTCCTTCCCTCCTGGCCATGCCCCCATGCCCCTTATTGAGATTGCAGCTGTGGCCACAGCCTCCACAGTCTCTGCCGCCCTTTGCACGTTTGTCCAAGGACCAAGTAGACTTTCTGGAGCTATGCATGCACCTCCTTCACCTGGGAATGTGTGCACAGTTCCAGAAGGCCTACTTGGGGCTTGGGCAGGCATGTGATGGCAGTCATGGCAGTGGCCGATGAGGGGGGTGAGGCAGAATAGGGAGGAAGGGTGGGGGTTCCCATAGTGTGCAAAGCCAAAGCCCCCCACATTCGTGGTGGTGGGGAATTCACATAATGTTAAATATCCCCCCATTCCATTTGCATAGAGCTGAAGGGGGAAATTGGCTTCGTGACCCTCCCTATTCAGAATAAAGTTATTTCCAGAACTTTAATATCCTACAAAGCTGTATTAAGAATATGTCCTGGCACAGAGGTAGCGTCACATTGAAACTGATGATTGTGAGCTATGGTATGGAATTTTTTTTCCCAAAAACCTTATTTTTGAATTTACAGCATATTTGTATGTTTGTTTGTATTTCTATTCTACCCTGTATCTAAAGGTCTTAGGGCAGGTAACAACATTTAAAATCAACATATTAAAACAATAATAGTATAAATTAAAACAACGGTGTCTGCAAGTGGGAAGGGAAAGTGTATCCCCATTTAATTGAAGGCCATGGCAAAGAGGTGCATTTTCACTTCCTAAACGTGTAAGGTAAAGGTGATAGTCACACCTCAGGTGGGAGACCATTCCACAGCCTAGGGGCCATCACTGAGAAGGCCCTTTCCCAGGTGCCCACTTAATTGAGGATCTATACAGGTGAGCATGCCCACCTAGTTAAGGATCTAAACAGATCAATCTTGTTTTAGAAAAATCAGTACATTCAAGATGCATCAACCCCCTCACTGAAATGCAGCAGAAATGTAGCTTCTTCTTTCTCCTCTGTTTTTATAGCTAAGCTATAATATCAGAACATTCTAGAATTTCTCACCTCAGTTGCACAACAATGGCTGATGACACAGAGAGCACTATGACATCATAGTGGAAGCAACTATTATAAGACAATGCAGGAGAGAACATACACTGTTTTTAGTTGCAGATGTCAATATATTGTGGTTTGACCTGAGATGAGTCTATAAAGATTTCTGGGTTTGTACAGCACTCTAGACAATCATGACAGATTTGCACTGTTTTATGTACATATTTGTTTTCTTTTCATTTAGGGGTGGTTAGTTGGCACGTCTAACTTTCAGGAAAGAAGGCCTGGGAGTTTGAGAGTTCCTATGCAGTATATTAGCTGTTCCTAGGACTGTTCTGTTCTGAAGAGAGATTTCCAACATTTGTCCTGGAATCTGTTGAAGCCATTCTTCCAAACTGGGTGTCACTGCCCCCAAATGGTCCTGTCACAGAGGTACCTAGTGCATTGGTTGGTCTAGAATAATGGTTACTGCAAGATTTATTATCACAGTATTGAATTGACTTGCCAATACCTGCTTTTTCCTGCAATAGCAATTTTCATTTACCTGCCTAGATGCTGCTTCTAGGAGCCACAGTATTGGAGATGGCCACCACACATGATGCCCATATGACAGCTGAATCTCCAGATACTTGTAGCTGTGCATAAGTTATGTAGCCATCAAGTAGTTCATCACCTTCTCTTCTGGGAATATAACAAGGTAGAAGAAGTCATCACATAAGACTGAAGTATTGCTGATACACATTCTACTGCCTTTTGGAGGACACAGTTTTAGTTATGTGGTGAAATGTGTCTGTTTCAGCTAAATTATAGGTTATAGACCAAAATGACGCCTGAAAGAATGCTATGTAAAATTATGAGTATTCCCCTTGATTGATAGAGCAGAATAGCAGATACTTTACCCTCCCTTCCTTCATTGGCTGGCATTGACCCTAAAGGTGCTTCTGCACTGGCCACTTAACACCCATTAAGGATGGATTTAAAAACCTCGTCCGCAGTACAACACTCATTAGAGGCACATGTGTCCACCTTGCCTCTCGCACGATGTGTCTCTAATGGGTGTTAAGAGTCCCTTAAACTGGATTGGAGGTAGTCTTAATGGGTACTTAATAGGGAGGCACACTGCATGCACACGCAAAACGTGCTGGGCCCTGGCAGCCAGAATTGACCTGGCTGCCTGAAGGTAAGGAGGGGATCATGAATGCTAGCCACGGGGTGGGTAGGGGGGTGTAGGTGAAGCCCCCCTGGCTCCAGAAGCCACGATCTGTGGCTTCTGGGGTGAGGGGCAGCCCCGAGATAGGATGCCCCTGGCTTGCCATGCTTGGCTCTGGGGGAGCCAATCAGGGAGGCAGGGGGAAAGGCCTTCAGAGCACAGATTGAGGTATGTGCTGTGCTTCTGCACTGCACCCACATCAAATCTGTATCTAATCCCTTGCTGGTGCGGATGGAAGGGTTCTTAGTATCTACTAGATATGGATCTACTAGAAACAGATTTCTGAAATAAGGATCTAATAGATCTGTATTTTGGAGGTCCAGTGCGGAACCACCCTAAGCTCCACTATGAAGTCCACTCTCTAAATGAAAACAGGCAACATCTACATGTGCTGCTTGATATGCACAAAGGAAACTGAACCTGGGCCGGAGCACTTTCTCTGGCCCAGGATTGGGATGGATGGTACTCTGCTTTGATGGCACATCCAGGCCATGCTAACTTCAAACTAGGGAACTGAATTTTCCGCCCAGCAGAATTTTGGCAAATTCTGGAAATATCCTTGAGATCTGACCATTTTCGGAGCCTGGCAAAATGTTGGTAGGCTATGGAGAGAGATATAAAGTAGTCCTGCCACCATTGTCTTTCTTCATGATGGCAGCAGGGTGCTTTTCCTGGACTTCAAATAGATCCCTCCTTGGATTGGATTCTACCTTTGGGAGTGGGCTAGGCTCCAAGTGACATCCAATCACCTCACACAAGATTGCCTGTCCCCCTTTTGGCATGCAGTGGCATCTGACCATCACACACCCAGCACCTTGCTGGTTCAATGGGATTGTGTTGATTGTATCACAACTCCTTTATCTCTTTCTTTTATACCGTTGCCCTCTTTTTTATATGACTATGAAATAACTGCTGTTAGATATAATTTCTAACCAAAATCTTCCAAATGATTCTCTTTGTCTCTCTTGTAAAATGAATTTAGAACAGAGTGGGAGAAACTTGATGTCGAAATAGTCATAATGAGCTATAGGCCATCTTCCTTGGGGAGCTTCTCACATATTCTGGATAAGCTATTAAAAAGTCCCATTTGTCAGAAGTCATCTACATAGCTTCATTTGATGAGGACTTTTGGGTCTCAATGCTAACTAGCAAAAGCAAAGATGTGGAGCAGCCATCTGCAGGTGTTAGCCATTTGGAAAAGCAAATTTTATCTTAATAAAACTGCACTTTGTTCTGCAGTTTGCAAATAAACATGTTTGCAAATAATAATAATAATAATAATAATAATAATAATAATAATAATAATAATAATAATAATAATAATAATAATAATAATAATAATAATAAAACAAACCAGTGAAAGTGGTCCTCAGTCATCCTCGGCACACTGGGTGCAGTGCCAAAAGATCTCAGTGGGCACCTAAAAACCATTGGCATTAACAAAATATCCATCTGCCAACTACAAAAAGTCACTTTACTGGGGTCTGCTCGCATAATTTGCGGATACATCATGCAGTCCTAGGTGCTTGGGAAGTGCCCAACTAGTGATATAATATGAAATCCAACATAGTGATCTCGTTTGCTTTGTGTAACTGCTGTTTTTACATATTAATAATAATAATAAATCAAGGTTGGCCCTCAAATCAGCCACTGCCCTTCCTTCTAGTTCACAAGCTGCTGCTACTGGAGAAATCTTAGATTACAGATTGATGAATACAAGATAAGGTAAACTGGTCCCAATCCATTTAGGGGTTTGAAGGAAAAACCCAGCTCTTTCAAATGGCCTGATCTACATCTGATGAAGAGTGATGAAACTGAATGTTATCTGCCCCATGGTGGCACTTGAGGCTAAATCTTCTGTTAATTTCTTCCAGTGGCTTGTGTTAAGCTGCATGTGAGCACAATAAAAAAATCAAGGGTTTAAAACATTAGAAATACTTTGGTCAATCTACAGCAGGTGAGCCTCTTTGGTCTAGTGGTTAGGGAGCCGGACTCTTATCTGGGAATATCAGGTTTGATTCTGCACTCCTCCACAATGCCAGCTAGGTAGGGACGTGCACGAACATTTGTGGCATCCGGAATTTGTACGAATATGTACAAATTTGTAGATTCATGGCCAAATTGAATAGGGCCTACATTCATAGGTCCTATTCATCCACGTATAGGATTATCTGGTATTTGTAGAAACTTCGGTCAAAGCTTTGGTGAATGCTAGATACCCTGGGACCTCCCTCCTGTGGCCTCCTGATCCCCTACAGCTTCCCTTTCCTCGCCCCGGCCTACCATGCACTCCTTTACCTTTTGGGATACACTCTCTGGAGGCCAAAATAGGCCTTCTGGAGCCCAGAAAAGGCACTTCCAGTCTGTGCATGCAGACCTGGAAGAGCCTTAGAAGACGTGGCAGTGGCAGCAAGAACAGGTAAGGGGGGGTTGGGAATGGTGGGGGGGAGGAGGTTGTATTCATTTTGTGCAAGAATATTCATTAGAATATTTGTGCATGAATATTCAGCCCTCCACATTTGTGGGGGTGGGATTCGTACTGAATCAAATGTGGGAAATGCGTTTCATGTACACCCCTACAGCTGGGTGACCTTGGGCTAGTCACAGCTCTCTTCTAAACTCTCATAGCACCATCCACCTCACAGGGTGTTTTGTGAGATAGTACCAGAACTACATTACTCCAGAATATTGCTAAGTGGTGGCTTAAACAAACCCCATCTTGGAAGGGATGGGCAAAAAAAGTTTGTTGCCTTCATGAAGATTTGAAACTTTGCACTTGAATGGAATATTGGCTACGCTTGAAGACTGGCCTTCACATGCAAAGCAAAAGCTCAAAGATTCACAGTGGATTCAAAATGGATTTGGAATGGATTCAGAAGCATGACTGGTGGCAGCAGAGAGTTGAAGCAAATTTGAAGCCTAGCATGTTCAAAGTGACTCCACTGGCATGAATATTACGTTCCGTCCCATTCGCTTTGATGCAAAGCAAAGTGGGGGCGGGGATCTGTGCACATCCCAACATTTGGGTTATAGCTGTTAAAAATTGTTTCCTCAACTTTCTTTTTGACTGTTGAACAGGTATAAAAGTTGATTCTCCCCCCCCCCCTTTTCAGGATGTTTTTCATGGTGTTGAGTGCATGTGCATTGTGAAAACAAATGACTACAGTCCAGTTAACAGAAATTCACACTTTTTCCTAGGGGGTGTTGACCTTTCCTTTTGTTTCTTTTCAAGAAGATATCGGAGTTTGCTGGTTGGCCCATTTGTAAGGCCTGCATATTAAGTTGCACGTGTGTGCAATTTACCCAGCATTTTCAGAACATCTAGACCATCTTTTCATAGATTAGTAGAAAAAAGGATGATTGAAATAGCAACAATATTCCTAAACTTACTTAATTCCTTACCATCTTTGAAGCTTTCACTAAGAACTGTTCTCTTAATTCTTTGTAAAATTCTTGCCTTGCTGGGATTCACGGAACAATCTTCTGCACTAAAGGGTCTCGTACCGTTAGACAATGCCAAGTATCACGATTATAGAATCAATCAACAAACAGGCTCAAAGCTGCGGAAAAGATTGGACTTAGCTTTTGCATTTCAAAAGGAAATAGGATAACCTTAGGATCACTCAGATAAGGACTTTGTCTTAAGTGATTTAGCAGACAGTGCCTCTTTGGGAAAAGTATTAGCATGCATCAAAGCCAAATAGAAGGTTTTGCATGCTGGTCCCAAAATGCTTGCTCTGTCTACAGTCCTAGGCAAATGTTTTTGCAAATGTGATAGTATTTAACACCACACTTGTCATGTGTTGATAGCACAATAGTTGGCATCTTCTCCCATCCTATATTGTCATTTTATAGAGAATTATATTGTCTCATTCAGATGCTTCATGCTTGATGTTTGGAAGTTTTGAGTTACATATTCATTTGTACCGAACTAGGTGGGACCTTTTTTGCTCATCCCACTGAGTTTCTAGAACTGAGGCTGCATCCCATGTTGCAGTCTCAGAGATGAGGTGCATGGTATCTGCATGCCACATGCCTCATCCTGTCATGGTCTTCAAAGCTGGGAATAAAATGCCACAAATTTAGCATATTTTTCCTCACTTTGGAAATGGCCCTGGAAGTCAGCCATTTTCTGCATGCCAAAAAATGCTCTGAGGTTATACATGGGCCAGGTAGATCACATGAGGGATCACTGTGTATTTACATGTCAATAGTGTAAATGCCTGAGGGCAGCCTGTGCCCTTAGAGTCCTTTCTCCTAGTTTTGGAGTTGCTCTTCACACCTAGGAGTGCCACAAAGCTATGTATGTCATTTCCCTCAGGCTCTTTCTGGTTGTCCTTTAGGCCTGGTGTGGATGCAGCCTTCATGTGAAATTATGGCAGTAGTGAACCTTGTCACTCTGCCATATGACACTCTTGTGGGCCTAAAAATACAGAATCAAATGGGAAAGTGCAGAATCATATCAAAGTAAGTAAGCAAATACTGCCTCCAGATCAGCCTCCATAAAGGATTCTCTATTTTGTGGCAGAGCAGGGCCTCAGGACCCCTCAATCTCCTCTCTCCATTTGAAGATACCTTTAGATTGTTCTGTTGTAAAATGTAAACTAAATTTCTCCTATATATCCGTTATGTGAAGAGAAGAATGTTTTTGAAGCATTTCATTGTGACTTATAGATATGCGCTTTCTCCAAGAAAAAGGATGCTAGGTAGAAATGTTCCATCCCGAGGGATTTCCGCACTGCAACGCGTTCCAAACGGAACGCGTGCAGGCGAGCAGCTTAAGACACTTCCGGGCGCTTTTACCGTTCACACACAGACGCGACGGAACGCATTCCGGCACGCCTGTGTGCGAAAGGTGAAAGCGCCGGGAGCTGTCTTGGCCGGCAAAGGCCGGCCAGGGGCGGGGATTCGGCCGCAGCGCTGCCCGCCCATTGGGTGAGAGCACCCAAGGGGCGGGCAGCGCTGTCAAGCCACCCGCCCCGTGCTTCGTGCCAGCTCTACGGGCTGGCACGAAGATGCCCGGGCACCCGGGCACCCATCATGGGGCCCGGGGCAAGGCCCCTATGGGGCCGGACCCCTTTGAAGATCAGAGCCCCTGGCTCTGATCTCCAAGGGCTCGCCCCGCGCCCCCATTGCGGCCATCTACGGGCTGCAGGCGCCTGGATCTAGGCGCCTGCAGCCCGCAGATGAGTCCCCCCCCCCAGTCCCCCAAACCCCCAACCCCAACCACCCTCCGGCCCGGATCGGGCCCATCTACGGGCTGCAGGCGCCTGGATCTAGGCGCCTGCAGCCCGCAGATGAGTCCCACCCCCCCCAGTCCCCAAAACCCCCACCCCCAACCACCCTCCGGCCCGGATCGGGCCCATCTACGCTCTCTAAGTGCCCACAGCGGGGCACCCAGAGAGTGAAGATGTTTCCCCCCCCTCCCCCAGGGCCCTGGGAGGACGCGCGCGCGACGGAGGGCTTACCTCGTCACCGTCCAGCGTCGAACTAAGGGTGGCATTGTGGGAGCGCGCAAGACGCAGCCCACCTAGCCCCCCTATTGGACAAGCAGTTCATGTGAACTGCTTGTCCAATAGGGGGACTAGGTGGGCTGCGTCTTGCGCGCTCCCACAATGCCACCCTCAGTTCGACGCTGGACGGCGACGAGGTAAGTCATTCCTCGCGCGCGCGTCCTCCCAGGGCCCTGGGGGAGGGGGGGAAACATCTTCGCTCTCTGGGTGCCCCGCTGTGGGCACCTAGAGAGCGTAGATGGGCCCGATCCGGGCCGGAGGGTGGTTGGGGGTGGGGGTTTTGGGGACTGGGGGGGGTGGGACTCATCTGCGGGCTGCAGGCGCCTAGATCCAGGCGCCTGCAGCCCGTAGATGGCCGCGATGGGGGCGGGGGGGACCCTTGGGGGACCGGAGCGATGCGCTCCGGCCGCCCAAGGCGTT
The DNA here is from genome assembly GCA_023333525.1 of Aspidoscelis tigris stejnegeri. Classification (NCBI taxonomy): domain Eukaryota; kingdom Metazoa; phylum Chordata; class Lepidosauria; order Squamata; family Teiidae; genus Aspidoscelis; species Aspidoscelis tigris. The sequence continues at coordinate 95,800,896 of JALMGA010000002.1, forward strand.
CCTCGCCCCCAGCGAGCCCAACATCGACCTCCTGCCACCCCAGAAAGGGGCGACAGGACGCCGATGCTGGTGCCTCCTTCCCGGGTCTGGCAGCCCCATTGGGGCTGCCGGACCCGGGAAGGAGCCACGTCCCGGCGGCCGTCGGAGGCGACAGACGGGACGCACCGAATCGGGGTTCCCCTGTGCCATCTGCCAGGGTCACTGACCCTGGCAGACGGGAAAGGGGAACCCCGATTCGGTGGGTCCCGTCTACCGGCTTCGCCGCGCCGGCGCAATCGCCGGCCCGGCAAGTCGGGCCCAGGGGGCGTGCCGACGGCTGTCAGGGAGAGAAGCGTGCGAACGCTTCTCTCCCGGAACGCGCCGGGGCAGCTCGTCCGCGTTCGAACGGATGCAGAGCACTTTAAAGTGCTCTGCATCCGGAACGCGTGGAGGACAGCTCCGGACACAAGGCGGCGCAAGCCCCGCTCGGGCAATGCGTATGCCTCGTCCGAAGCTGTCCTCCACGCGTTCCGGAAAGGCCAATGCGAAAAGGCCTCTAGTTGTTCAACACAGGCTTCATTTTCCTCTTTTATATGTGTGTGTGTGCATTCTCACATACACACATTTAAAGGGAAGATGCTCTAACACATTAGCCCCAATTTATCTCTTTTATACCAGAAAATATTCTTCTAATGCCATTGATATTAATATGGCCATCCTATGTGTGATAGAAAACTCAGCTTCTGAATATTTTGGTGGAGCAAAGCTTCCTAGTGAGAAAATTCAAAAGATTGCTTTTTATAACCATGAAATTCCTTTTGCACTCAAGAGAGAAATATGATGTGGCTTGGATCCAAGGACTGCTCTACTTCTTTGGAAAGACTTAGAAAGAAAAAGAAAGAAGAAAGGCCTTGAATCAGATAGATGAGGATCTAGGATTTTTGCCCAGTTATCACAAAACGGAACAAACTGAAGCTGTGTGGTATATTCATCATCATTTTAGCAAATTTCTGACTGTAAGCAGCGATGCAAATACAAAATGATGTCCAAGCGCATGAACAAAATCAAATCTAAGGATATCACCAAATGATCTCTGTGAAGTTTGATCAGTGAGGGAATTATTTTGGAGAACTGGGCAGGGTAAACAGTCAAGCCTTAATGGGGATATTTGTTGGTAAATCTATTCAGACTATTATTCATGACAGATTTATGTAGAGTAAAGCTAAGTGAAAGAAGGTGCCAAAGCTTTTGAAATGAGTATGATGGGAGTGGAAGTTACACCATCTCAGTTTGCTGGCAGGAGAATGCAGCTGTTCCATTTTTCTGCTGAACTGCAGCTATCAAAAGTTCAGTGATGCCAGATGGGCTGGGAGCCACTGAAGCAAGCAAGGTGCTGTTTGCTAGTCCTGCTTGACTCTCTTTCTGGCTTTGGTCTCTGTCCTCTTGCAGATCAAGGCCTCTGCATCAAAGAACTGCCTGGGTGAAGGGTGGTCTGGGAGCTGCTCAGTGGATCCAACTGGGGGGTCTGTTTGTTGGCCTTGCCTGAGTCTCTTGCTAGCTTCTGTCTCCACCAACTTGCAGGTCAAGAGCTCTCCATAAAAGCTTTGGCCTTGGACTGAAAACTACCACATGCTCTTCAGAGAGAGAACAGCTGTGCTTGCTATTCAATTGTTTTCTTTCTGATGGATTTTTATATTTTTATATGATCTTTAATAATCTGTGAATACTAGGGTTGTGCACGAATATTTGTAATATTTGATAGTCTTACTCATTTGGATATTTGTATACAAATCGAATATTATAATATATTGTTGACCTGGGGAGGTGGGAAAGGGGCTGTGCCAGTCACATCTGCAACTAGGGATGTGCATGAATGTTTTTTTGGCATTTGATTCAATTTGAATTGAATATTCAAATATCCAAATTCGTACGAATAGAGAAAAAAAATTAATGTATTGAAATTTGAACCAATTAGAATACATTTGTATCTATTTGTATGAATATTTGTTTCATACTCGATATGAATCTTGTACACATTTTTATGCATCCATACGGCAGGTATAGGCATCCCGTTCTTATCTAGTATGCATCCTGTTTTCATTCTGCACGTATCTGTATGGATGTTTAAGGATACGAATAAGATGTGTACGGATACGTATGCAGTGCATACATATCTGCACAGATGCAAATGTCAGAATTATTTGTATGAATAATTTGAAACATCTGTATTCATTTGAATACTAAACAAATGTCTGGACATTCGATTTGAGTTCGAATGTCTGAATTTGGCTGAATAAGATCTAATAACGAATATCTTGAATATTCTTGCACATCCCTTCTATATTAGGGTGTGCATGGAGCTAATTTCCACATTCTATTTGAGGTGAATAGAATGCGGAAAAATTTGGCTCTGGCCAAATACCTCCTCTCTCCCCCCCCCCCCGGATGTCGGGGTATTTGTATCTGTGGATGCTTTGAGTCCCCATTGTCCTTATTCCATTGTAGTGTGACCTCAGACAAAGTCTTCTGAAGTTAGTTAGAGACCTTCCTTAACCTTCTGGCAGCCAAGAGCTCTAGTCTCCTGATCTATGTTCCCATCTGCATTGCTGTACTTAGCAATAACTAAGCTGCCATTGGAGACAGCTGGCTCGGCAACTCCAAGCAAACTACATAATGGGGACTGGATAGAAAAGATTTGCCGGCTTGTTACAGCTACCCTACAGTCTGTCATGCCCTGTTCAGCCTCATCAAAAGAGGAGGATATGCCTGCAATGCGACCACAGGCTGAGGAGCAGCCACAGCAGAGTATTGCAGGCATGGAAGAGCTAAGGCTGGGTCCAGGTGAGCAGCCAGACAGCTCTGGTGATGAATCCACCAGCTGTGAGCCTAATCAATGGCTCTGTCATCGCTTGCTTAGGCAGCAGAAGCAGATGAGACAGAGATCAGAGCGATTAGCCCAGCGATTGGCTCTGACTCCTCTATTTAAGAACAAGCTCACGTTGCCTCAAGTTGCTGCAGACAATGTCTTAGCAGCCTCATGTTGCCTGAGCTATAAATCCTGGACTCCTTGTGACCTGCTGACCCTTGCTGACTTTCTGGACTCCTAGACCCTGGACTGGAACTGACTTCGAGAACTCCTGGAACCCTTGGGACTGAGTAGCTGCGCAAGTGTTTGCCTGTTGCCTGACCAGCCTGTGACGTGACATAGTCCTTTGCTGGGTCTCATTACTTAATTTTATTTTCAACAGAGGCTTGCACAAATGGTTTTTTGCATTCAATTTGGATCCATAACATATCCACTCTTAAAACATCAAATCCACCCTGAATCTACTTTGACTCTGCTCTCAATCCATGTTGAATGCACTCTGGATCCATTACAGATGTGACTGGCACAGTCACTTTCCCACCTTCCCAGGTTCATGAATGTTCCAAAGCATTTGTATGAATGTTCTGAAACTTTCATACTAATATGAATGTCAACATATGAATGTCATAACATTAGATTTGTATATGAATGTTCCAAATTCATAGGGATATCAAATGTTACAAACATTCGTGCACATCCCTAATTTTCAAGGTAGAACATATGGTTCAAATTACCATACCTAAATTTCCTTACCTGCAACAAAAAGGTGGCTTTACCTCCCTTCAGATAACTCAGGATTTTCTTTGATGTCTAGAGTATTTCTGACACTGTTTCCTTTTTTGAAATGTGACTCATCTGGGTCACTGAGTGCTTCCTAGCTTCCATTTTTGGTGCATGCACAACTACTTTCCACGCCAAGGGACAAGGGGCTCATCATCAAAGTGTGATTTTGTGACCTCAGCTGTGGGTGCCTCAAGTGGGCATCATGCTTCTCAGCTGGCATGTTGCACCTGTGAGAATGGAGACATGGTACTAAAAGCCAGGCCCATGTGTGCCCTGAATCCTAAGTGGAAACTTAGCTTCTATCTATTTGTGAAGGTGTTTGTGAGCAAATGTTTATAACCCAGAACTAGGTGAATGCCCATGAGGCAGGATCAAGAAAGCTGCCTAAAGGATCAGACCTCTGGGCAGTACTCCCAATTTTTGTCCCTAAATTTGGCAGTAGAAGTGTATTTTTTCTCATGTTTGTCAGGATCTTATTGCTGTTCTTCAGCAGTTTCTCTATAGTTTGATGGACATACAGAGTGGTGTATAATACATAATTGGTTTTTGTTAATTTTCATTCACAGCCATGCTGCTAGTAGAGTCTGCTTGTATTTCATAGAAAATTCCCCATGTTGACAGTAGACTTCTATTTTGTAAACATAACTATTATTCTTCATGGATTATTCACTTCTTAACTTGATTGTTTCCAAGGTGTGAATCTGTGGAACTGATAACTCCATTCTTAAGGGAATATCCAACACTTAAGGAAAAAGCAATTTACACTGTGTTATCTGGAGCTCGTCAGTATTTACTTACACTGTGTTTCTTTCTCTTGGTAAATGAAGACTATAAGCAGTTTGAAACTTAAGTCTAAATCAATGTCTCACTTTCACTGACTATTTAGCTTTTAGAGAGATACTCTAGGGATGATCTGGAAACATTTTTGCTATTTTCAGATGCTAAATATTCATTTGTGTGAGAGGAACAAACCGGTATATCACTTTTTCAATAACAAATTAGTCTGAAAATGTGTCTTCATGCATAGTGTGGGAGGTGTCTAGGGGCAGCTGTTTTGAGAGAAATACCTATCCCCTCAGATTGCCAGGAATTTCTATGTATCCATTTAGGTGATTTTGAAATGCAGAGAAGAAGACATTCCTTTGGAGAGAATGATTTCCCACGATTATCCTGGGATGTCTTGAGTGGATGTCAAGTGTGATAGCCTATTTGTGAGCCAGTTTGGTCTACAGTAGTAGTAAGGGAGAATGGAGTCTTATCTGGGAATACTGGATTTGATTCTGCACTCCTCCATGAAGCCAGCTGGATGATCTTGGGCTAGCCACAGCTCTCTTCTGAGCTCTCACAGCCCCACCTACTTCAGAGGGATTTCTATTGTGGGAAGTAGAATAGAAAGCTTTATCAACCACTTTGACTCCCCTGAAATGGGTGAGAAAAGTGGTGTTCTTCTTCAGTGAGCACATCATGCCACCCAAAGTAAAGATGTGACACACAACATGTGCAGCCACATTCACATATACCTGGAATGGTAAGTGGAGCCACGGTTAGTAACAGTGTGTTTGGCAAAAATATCTGGATAATTCATGAGATGGCTTACAAAAATGTGGCACCAGCCATATGCACATGGCTGGTGCCAATTATATGTTTGATAAACTGAATTATTTCACAGGAAGGAGACTGTCTGACAGTGTAATTCAGGACAGATTTAAGCACTGAATGTTTGTTACCTGTACAATGCAGTAGGCGTACAGTACCACTTTGCATTAAGCAAATTTGGATTCAGCTGAGGCTCAAAAGGTTCTGAATGGTGGCAGGGAAACTTATTTTGGAGCTATCTTAGCAACATGGAAGGCACTGCTCTAGTAATTTGGCAGTGTCACATCACACTGATGAAACTGAGATACCATATCCTCAAGGTTTCAGTCCTTTGATATTCACTCAGCACTATTTTTAGTAGGAATGTGCATAAACATTTTTGCGGTTCACATTGAACCAAACCACATTCATGGCTATTCTTAAAGAGCATACAATGCCCCTATAATGTTCTGCAAAGGAGGTGGATGCGTTAGAGACACTGAGCCCGTCTGTAAAAACCTAATGACCCAGGCTGCATCCTCATGGTGGTGGAAGTTGGGATGAGTGCTGAGAAAACTACCATAGGGATGAAGGAGCCTCAGACACATGTTCAAGGGCCTGCAGCAGTAAGGGGAAACACTGCTGTGGGTGGAATGCCTGCTTGTAGCAGCAAGAGCTTTATGTGGATCCTCCTGAGAGGACTGCAAATGCCACTGAAAGTTGGCAATCTTTGGTTCTCTAAGAGGAATTTCTGGGCACAACTCACATTCATTGAGTTGCTTCCTATGCCCTCTTCCACATGACGGAAGTAAATGTCACCACCTAAAGTGCCCTGAGAGCAACTGGATCCAGCCAGGTCTTCAGTTAGATGCCAAGGGGCAGCTTAGAGACCAAAAGCATTTACTTACCTTGCCCCCTGGTAGGTCAAGAAGTGCACCAATTTCTCAGTGGCATAGCCCCCACTTCCCCAAACAGTAGCCAGGCTGCTCCAAGAGGCCATTATCTTGCAATAAGAAAACTCTTTATGTTTCCTGTGGCAGGACATCTGTGGTTTCTAGGGGCCACACAACAGCTCTACAAGGTATCTGTGATGAAAATGACAGCCAACAATGGGTGTTTTTCCACTGTCACTAAAAGTACCCATTAAGTACCCATTAATGGGTATGTAATGGCATTTTTGTACCCATTAATGGGTACTTAATGGGTACTTCTAGTGACAGTGGAAAAACACCCCATGTCAAAGCACACCAGAGTCCCAGATGTTGGAACAGTGAGAGCCAAAGCAGCTAAATTATAGCCTTCCTTTGTGCTCCATGCAGGAACAACAGCATCCTCTTTTAGCTTCATCCTCTGAGGGGAAATCTGACTCTGAAGCATTGCTAAAATCTAAAGTACCTCTCACACTGAAGTGGCAAATAATATGCTGTATTTATTCAACAGCCAGGTATATTGTTGACTAATAACACTGAATTGCATAAGGCATCTCTCCATTAACTTCTTAACATTTGATTTTTGTTCTAACATCTATAATGAAATCTTGAAAATCACCAGTCTGGACATATTTATTAAAAAAAAAAAAACCCAGTGCTTGGCCAAAGTTTATTATATATATTTTTACTTATGTTACTCCCTCTTGAACCAAGAGAAATCTTGAAAAATAATCAAACTCTTCAAGGTTTTCGCACAAGATACATTTAATCTGCACTCTGATTTGGTATCACAAGTGTAATCAACAAGCTATTCAAATGTCTGAACAGAAATGAACAAAGTAATTGTATACTCTCCACAAAGAGATTTTTGAGAAAATAATTTAGAAGAGGCATTTCTGTACGTGCAAGAACTTATGAAAAAGTGCCGTGCTTAATAACTCTCAACAACAGTTTTTTTTAATATGACAATGATACAGGGATTTTGATATTGCAAAGAGCTACTGTGATTCTAAGCCAATAAAACTCCCATTCTGAAGACAGAACTTTGAGAGGAAAAACAAAAACAAAAACATTATCTCTTCTATAATGTGTACAGTATGCTTGAGTTAATGTCTTTTCCGAGTGTTTCAAAGCCAGCAATAGATAATTGGCCTTCACTTCATTCTGTCCTTTCCAAGCATATATTCATATGGTCCCTAATGTAGCCACTGAGGTTGTGTTTCCACTGGCCCTTTGGTCTAGCTTGAATCCAGCTTGAGAGTCCAGCATCCCGGCACTTTGGATGGGATTCCCCGTTACTTCAGACTATATGTCCAATAATAACGCGGAATCCTGTTAAAATCCAAATATTTTTTAATGGGAATACCTGCTGATCTCCTCCACCGCCACCCCTGATGTTTGCCTCCCTCCCCCACTCTATTCTTCTGTTCTTCATCTCCCCGGTATTTGCCTTCTCCCTGCCCCTCATCTTTCCTCCTTGCCTCCCCCAGTGTTCGACTTTCCCTCCTCTCCCGCCTCTCAGTCGGGTAGCGATTTTTATATATCTTTGGTATTTTGGTAGTGTGGTAGCGTGTATTTACTTTTTAGATTAACACTCTGTTATTCCCTTCCAAGAGACACACCTTTCATTTCCCTTTCTCTGCTATTAAGTTTGATAATAATGTTGCCTCCTTCCTGGTGCTGCAGCAGACAGCTCCTTCCCCCACTCTGCCTCGCTCCAGCAGTGGGTTAAAGATACAGTATCTGTTTAGAACTCCGGCCTAACTTGGCTCACTTTGAAAACAGAGTACTCAGTTGAAGCTTCTTTAAAATAACAAGAAAACAAGTTCACTGTGTACAGCTTTCTTAATAATAAACAGGTAAGTTCACTAAGTCAATCACAGCTCCATTCACCCTTCTGACTGAACTGTCCCCAGCTTCCTCACTCAGCCCAAGTACTCCCAAAGTTATTCAGATTAATGCCAGCAGCATAAGTAACGTATAACCATTTCAATTATTTTACTTTCTAAACACCGTATATTCACTAATGACTCAGGACTCTATTCCCAGCTTCCCTCAGGACAGCTTAGAGCCCGTTTCCCTCCTTCGTTAACCCCCTCTGGTCAGTTAACCCCAGGCAGAGAACACTAACAACTCCCTCAGGCTCCCTTAAATATGGGCCTGGCTGGCTAGCTTCATTCTGATTGGTTGAGGCTCTGCCAGGATCCTATTTCACACTCCCACCTAGAGAGCTTGACTAGCTCCTCCATTAAACCACTTACCATTACTAAAAAACACACTTTAGCGACACTTTTGAACATCTGGACATACAGTGTTTGCCACACTTTGTATTTTAACCAAAATAACTTAATTTTGGGGTTGAGGGGTCGTAGCGGGCATCACACCCGGCACTTTGGATGGGATTCCCCATTACTTCAGACTATATGTCCAATAATAATGCGGAATCCTGTTAAAATCCAAATATTTTTTTAATGGGAATGCCTGGTGATCTCCTCCACCACCACCCCTGATGTTTGCCTCCCCCCCCCACTCTGTTCTTCTGTTTTTCATCTCCCTGGTATTTGCCTTCTCCCTGCCCCTCATCTTTCCTCCTTGTCTCCCCCAGTGTTTGACTTTTCCTCCCACCCCTTTCCTCAAGTCTTTCTTCATCCCCTGGTAATTGCCTCCGCCCTGTCCCTTTCCTCCATCTGTTGGAGAATGGTGGGGAAGGTAAGCAGTGGGATGACAATGAAAGATGGAGGATCGGGGTAGGGGGGAAATGGCTGGAGACGGTGTCCCAATGCAGTCAGGGTGGCTGCAAGGAGGCCTTGGCACTGGTAAAAAACAAAACAAACAAACAAAAAAACCACCCAGATCTTTTTGACCAGTGGAAACATAGCCTGAGACAAATAACCTCCAAAACCTAAATGTTGCATCTTTGGCTCTTTCCAAAGGCTGTTATTGCATTCCATGGAGGAGTCTAGGCCTTATGCACAATAGTGTAGATCAGTGCAGGCCCCACCACTCCACTCCCAGCATGCTTTCTCCACATTGGTTGAAATGATGGACAGGAACAGGACACAAAATTGATGCTATGAAACTGTTGAATGGCAATTAAACAGGGCCCACACTTGAAGAAAGCCAAGGAGTTTGTTTAACAGCAATTAAATAAACGTGCAAACGTATTTAGGCCAAGAGTGCCCTTACTTGCAAAGTCACTCTATACAGTTACCATCTGGGTAAACAAGGAAACAGCTTTCCCTCCTCACTTTCAAGCACTTTTAGGCCACATTCTCATTATAAGCTTACTTCAATTTCAAACCGTTTTCAATCCTCGCAGTTCCCATATCAGGTTGGCTTAACACCCTTTCCATGTGTTAAACCGCCCCAAAGCATTGTAAATGTTAATCCTCATTTCAACAGGTCTCACTCCAGTTCGTGCGCTTGAAACGGTTTGCATTTCTTACCGTGGGAACGGTCCGTGTTAGTGGGATGAGAATGCATGTTTAGGCTTTCCCTCCCCCAATAGCTTGCTTCCAAAGATAGTGAAAAACCCTGTAAAAATCCACCCCTTACAGCAGCCGCTACACTGTAGCAATCCATGCACTTCACACCTGATAACAATGTTGCAATTTTGCACAATTCTGCCTCTTTAAAAGTTCTGACCTTTAGAAAGGGAAAGGAAAGGAAAGCAGCTGCAGGTTCTTGGAGATGTGAGAATGTTTAAGGCTTGAGTTGCCACTGCTGCTGTGTGCCCTGGGCAATGGGGAGAGGAGGGGAAAGAATCGCTGGCTGCCTGGTGCCGTTTTTCCTCCATCCAGGCAAGCGGCAGCCTCCCAGCTAGGATCCATGAAGGGGTCCCTTATGGGTGGCGTGTTCACACCAGGAGGAAGAGGGCAGGGCAGCCCTGAAAAGTGGCTTTTAGAAAGTAGCCACTTGAGAATCCTCAGAATCCAGATCCAACGCGATTAAAGTTGAAAATAATGGGAACAGGCATATTTGCGTTAGCATCTGGTTCTATTATTTTGGGTTATGGAAACTGGAATAAGCTTGTAATGGGAACTGGGTCTTAGTGTTATAGTCCAACCACTGCCTCCAACTCCATGTTAAGCTGCTGCTGGGTGCTCTTTATCAGGAGTAAAAAAGATAGTACTGCTAAATCCCTAGTGGTCTTCCTTTCTGAAGCCATGCCTGTAACAGCCAGGCTGAACAAAAGCATCAGGTGCCCTCCTCCAAGGTTTCTTCCAAGTCTCCTGCCCCTATGTGTTGTCTCTGGCTGTGATGCCAAATATGAGTATGAGATCCGTTCTTTGCAGCCAAGAGGTTTCACTGGCAGCTCTATGGGAAGCCTATTTTCTTGGGAATCCAGGGATATCCAGCCATTGCATTGTACCCTCATCCTGTGCAAGAGGTCATTCAACTTAGATTATTGCATTTTTCCTATGAAGTTTTTACATTGAACTCCTGTCCAGGGACTGTGGGAAGTAGATAAACATTTTAGAAAGTTTGAAGTGGGGAGTGCTGGCATCAAATGTGTTTTGCCTTTTGGATCATTGAAACAGACTGTTCCTTAGAGTGTAGCTTGCCACCCGTTAAGACCCTCGCCTAGATGATGAAGGTGGCATCTTGCCAGTCATCTGTGAGTCCTGCATTGCAGTCTGTGAAATACTTTTTTCTGGATGGGGGTGTCTTGCATGGTATCTGTGCTGTGTAGGTTTCAGGCATAGCATTTATATGTTCCAGCATTGCCCTCATGATAGATGCTCTGGGGAGGGAGACTGTGCCGTGGCCTTTTCAAGTCAGGTTCCTTGTTTCCATTGAATTGCATTGGGAACCCTTCCCCATCTTAGTCAATGGAATTTCAGACAGAGCTGCTTTACTGAAATGTAAGTCAATAGAAGTTTTTGTCCTTGTTCCTCTAATCCCTGGATTTGCATTCATGTCTATTGCTCCTCTGACACAGTTTATTCTTAGGCAATATTTTGCTGGAATGGAATCCTCACATTAGAGGAGGATGCACTGTATTCTGACTAAAGGAAAAGGCAAATAAATAAAATAAAAGACATTCGGCAATGCAGGTAAGTGGCTTACACAGGGCACATACACATGCTAATATATTTTAGATTCTTTGAGAGAAGAGAACAAAATGATTCTGAACATTTTCAAGGTTGTTTTCCCAGTTGTGTAAACATTCTAAGAAATAAAATACTAATAATAAATCATATTCCTAAACTAACAAAGTTCAGACAAGTCTACATCAGAGTAACTTAGGTCAAAGAGCTTCCTTTTCCCCAGTACCTGGCTGATCTCAACTTCTTGGCCCACCTGGCTCTTTTACAGCAGTGGAAAAGAGAGGTGTCTGACCCCCCCCTCGTTGTAATCCACCCTTACAAGAAAATATAACTTCATTTGCACAGCTCAGCTGTTTCATCCCACAGTTGGGCCAAGAGGTGAGTAAAAAAAGAAGAGAGAGTGAAAATCAACTTTGCTAAACAACTCATTATTGTCTCTGCTAGGAAGATCAGTGCTAGAGAAACTACTGATTGTTCTGTTCCTAACATATTGCTAGGTAAAAGAGTCATGGAATGGGCCCATGACTAATCTGAAGATATATATAGATGTGCTTTAGGCAAATCATCAATACTGTACCTTGCACTGCTGCCTGAGAAAGATATATTTTTAGGAAGGGAAAAAGGATCCAGGAGATGAGGCATATGGCACAAACCATAGCTTTGCTAGTCCAGCAACTTGTCCTCACAGTGGTCAACCAGAGTATATGGAAGCCCTCAAGCAGGACATGAACACAACAATTTGTCTTGCTAAGAGTCTTCTAATAACTTTTAGAGGCAAATCAGCTTCTACACCAGAAAAGGTTTATTTTATTTTATTTTTTATTGACAGTGACCCTACTTCTCTCCATGGAGTGAACATCCTGTTCTCTCACCCCGCTCTTTTTATCTGTCTACACATCTGTCTATTTATCTGCCCAACAAGCAGCTATGGATGGATGGCTGAAGGCACATCTACATATGCGTGCAGTGATGATACAGTCTCCCCCCCCCATTACAATCCAGAGGCAGGAGGACTTCCGCCTGCCTTCACATTCAGGTGTTAACAACACTCCAATCCTTGGTGCGCCATGAGGCTAGTTGAGGTTGTTGGCAGCAGACCTACTGCTGCCATCCGGGCATGTAAATTCTATTGCCAGTATGGTATGAGAGACCTATTTAAAGATGTTTCACACCCAAGTTCACTAGCAGCATGGTTGAACATGCTGTCCTCATGCATGCTGCCTGTGGGCAGTACTGGAACATCAGGGACCAAACTGATGGGAATTGTGATAAAATCATTTGGAAGAAACTCAGAGCCAGTTCGCTCTTAACTTCAATGGAAGGTACATCTAAACCATCGCACTGAAATTTAGTTCTGGGATGGTGGTCAGTGTTTACACCGTGAGCACTGGTTCCCTCCCCAACTTGTCTAAGGGCGCTTGATGTGCAGACACTCCATCACTGACCATTAAAACACCACAGCAATGTTGCATTAACTTCTGCCATGTACTGGCCATTAACAATGTGACTGTGCCATGGGGCACATTTGCACAGGCACAGCCATGCCACCCTGGCTGCATCCGCACGGCATCATTATCTCGAATTCAAAACGTTTTGAGTTCTCCCAGTTCAGATGGCAGTTCGGCTTAAAACACTATTTCCGTGTTAAACCAGGTTAAAATGTTTTGAAATAAATCCTGATTGCAACACGTCTCACTCCGAATCGTGTGTCGATACGTGTTTCCTTTTTAACTGTGTGGACAGTACCGTGTTAAGGGATGAGATTCCGTGTTCAGGGTGTCCCTCCCCCAATTGCACTGTATCCAATGGCTGTCCGTATGCTGGGCACATCATTGGGGTGTGTGTGTTTCCCTGCCTGATCTGCCTGATCTGAAGCAAAACAGCAGCAGCAGCAGCAAGTAAAGCCCCATTCCTTTAAACATTAATGCTTCCCCTCCTTTCTCTTGCAAGCCTAAACTTCTTGGAGCAGCCTTCACAGAGGAGCGCTACAGTGTAGCAAGAAAGCCCCTTCACTCCCGATTAACAATGTTGCGAATTTGCGCAGTTTCAGAAGTTCAGACTTTTGAAAGTGAAAGGAGGCGAAGCAGCTGAGATTCTGTATTTAAACATGGGGCTTTACTTGCTGCTGCTGCTGCTGTGTGCTCTGAGCAATGAAAAAGCCCCTCACTCCCCTCCAGCCCAACCTCTTGGCGCGAGGGAAGCACGGGTGGGAAAGGGGGATCCAGACTTCTTCGATGGGGGTGATGAGGGAAGAGCACAAAGCTGGAAGAAAAGGGGGAGGGAAAGGTGGTGCAGAGGAAAGGAGGTGGAGAGCTGCACAGCTGGGCAGCTGTGATAGCTCAGAAGGTCACCCAGCTGGCTTCAGGGAGGAACAAGAAGAGTTGGCTTTTCTGCCCCACTTCTCACCCCCATTTAATGGGACTCAAAGCTGCTGACAAAGCTTTCTATTCTTCTCCCCACAGCAGACACCCTGTGAGGTGGGTGGGGCTGTGAGAGCTCAGCAGAGATCTGTGACTAGCCCAAGGTCACCCAGCTGGCTTTGTGGAGGAGTGTGGAATCAAGGTTACCAGGTATTCCCAGATGAGAGTCCAGCTCCCTAACCACTAGATCAATCTGTTTTAGTCCAATCTGTTTCATTTGTGGACTTTCTTCCCTTCAAGCATACTTTCCTGAGTCCTGATTTTTATTGGTCTCAATCCATTATAGGCTGTGGTCACACCTAAGGTTTAATTCAGCTTCACTCCATCTTCAGGGTGAGAGAACACATCAGCAAAGTGACCAGTAGTTTTCTTTCCACATTATCTAGTCTAAAGGTGGATTTTCTGAGTTATTAACCCTGAAAGAAAACCAGCTTGTCAGTTTGCTGGTGTATTCTCTCACTCTGAAAGTGGACTGAAACTGGATTAAACCTTAGGTGTGACCACAAGCAGAGGCAAAGTAGCCTCTGAAGTGATTCCAATCACTTCTCTTAGGTGCCACTGTGAAACGGAGGAGAGGAAAGTAGTATTTGGGGGGGAAAAGCCTTTCTTTCATATGTCCCACAGGCAGGCTTTCATGACAGCTATAAAATCAGACACTTTTGCTACTCCCCCCCATGCCCTCACACAGAAGCGCTACAGTGTAGCAAGAAAGCCCCTTCACTCCTGATTAACAATGTTGCAAATTTGCGCAGTTTCAGAAGTTCAGACCTTTGAAAGTGAAAGCAGGGTAAGCAGCTGAGATTCTGTATTAATGTTTAAAGGAATGGGGCTTTACTTGCTGCTGCTGCTGTGTGCCCTGAGCAATGAAAAAAGCCCCTCCAGCCCAGCCTCTCAGTGCCAGGGAAGCATGGGTGGGAAAGGGGGATCCAGACTTCTTCGATGGGGGTGATGAGGGAAGAGCACAAAGCTGGAAGAAAAGGGGGAGGGAAACATGGTGCAGAGGAAAGGAGGCGGAGAGCTGCACAGCCATGAGGGAGAGGTCTGATCTCTGTTACTTTGAACTAAGTGAGAGGGGCTGATCCTGGGAGGGAACAGCAATCAGAGAGAAGGGGTGGGCTGGCAATGGGCAGGGAGGACTTGCCGTGTGGCCTCCAAAGATTGAATCTGAGATAAGGTTGCCGAGGGGATGCCCTTGACACGGATCAAGTTGAAAGCCAGTGGAGACAGTTTTGTTCCGGTTCAGTTATTTCGGTTTCGTTAAACCGAATTAAGGCATGCCGTGCGGATGCCGCCCCTGTATCCTCACAGCTTCATACCTAGAAATGGGTGCAAATTCTGCTGACCAGGAGAATACTAGATGTTCCTGGCCAAGTTGTGGAGAAGTTTCTACTTTTCCACAGCTTTAGAGGATCATGGGTGCTTTTGCATACTCTGGGCCATGCTGGGACAAAAGAAGGCACTGTGGTGTGTTGATGGAACATTCCAGAGCATGTGAGAATATTCTGGACAGGAAGGTGCAAAAAGGTCCTCAAATAGAGGAACCTGCTTTGCAGTGGTGTACAGATCCAGATGCCGGCCACAAAGATTCTAGATTTTTAACATTTCTTTTTTAAAGCAGCATAAGCTACCTAAAATGGCAAAGACAGTTCACAACACATCCACCTTGGGAGCCATATGACTTCTAGCTGGAAGCTTCATCTTAACATGGCACTAACAACATTTCAGTGCTCTCCTGGGCCTGACATACTCTTCATTTTTTCTATTCTATAGAAGGAGAAGGAGAAGAGTTGGCTTTCTACCCCACTTTTCTTACCCTTTTAAGGAGACTCAAAATGACCGACAAAGCTCTCTATTCTTCTCTCCGCAACTGGCGCTCTCTGGGGTAGGTGGGCCCTGAGGGTTCAGAAACAGAGCTGTGACTAGCCCAAGGTCACCCAGCTGGCTTCATGGAGGAAGATGGAATGAAACCTGGTGATTCCCAGATAAGAGTCTGGCACTCTAACCACAAGAGCAAACTGGCTCAAACTAAAATGGGGCCAAACTAAAATAGGCAGCTATTTTAAAAGCATTCTAGGATAAGATATTCTCACAGCGGCTCTTTGAGGCCTAGGGATGGGACTTGTACATTTTTACTTGTACATTGTATATGAAACAATACCAGGCAAAGAAATATGTTGGGTCTTGCTCCGAGCATTCATGCTGCTCACTTAAGAATGGAGGTTGGGCACCCCCTCTTGACTGCCAGGACGCCTTTTGTGCTCCTTTATAAAATCAAAAAAAGAAGACACACTCTCTCTCCACACAAATATTGATTCTGCTGAGCTGCAATATGGCATGTATTAGGAAACTGCAGCGTATCCTTGATTTTCTTTCTCAAGCTGCTATCGCTACTTGTATGTTGGCACAAAGGAAAGAGATCTGGGATGCTCAGGGATTCTTGGCTGTAATAGCAACAGAATGGTGGATCTGTCAAATGCGGTGGTGTCATTCTTCAAAGGCACATTGCAGCTTTCATACAGTAGACTCCCAGTGGGTGCCAGCACACAGCACAGGAAATAGGGCTTAAAATTGAAGATCATAGATCCTATAATGTTTAGAACTAATCTGAATACGGGAGATTTTTGCTCTTTATGTATTTGCATTAAAATGTTTATGTTTTTCCTCTTCCTTAAGATTTTTTAAGTTCATATTTAACTTTCGGAAAAGTCATGAAAATGTAATTGCTGCTGTACGTGTGAAGAAGTAAAGTCCAGTGCGGCCAAATGACGCAAACTATTCTCTCTGGTAGGTTCTTCATCTTTTTTATTACATATGAAATTAACCTGCAAAGCAGCAGCTTCTTGTCCTCCTCTTTCAGATACTTTTTGCCCCATTTTATCTTCATTTCCTTAGCATTCTTCTTCAACGAGTAATCTCTGGTGTGAACTGTGAAGCCTTGCCAAATACTTGAGACTTTATCTTTGCTGCATCAGTCGAATCCTTCTTCGTGTACTATGGAAATAATAATTTCAAAGAACTCCAGCAGCCTTGTTAGCCACAGCATCCTCTGCATGAAGGCATAATGCCCAGCTTTAAGGTACCTATCGCAGACCTGCACTCCCACTTAGATCTTTTTAAGATAATTAATCCCCCAAGAAAACATGGAATTTAATCATTCTCCTTCCCTCAAATAGTATTTCACTTATAGCTGAACTAAACTATTGAGGGAGGGGACTGGAAGAACGACGTGGGAGGAGACCCTATGCTACACATTAAAACGGGCTTAACTGTTGTCCCCACTTCTCAAAGGATTCATGGGAACTGGCCTTCTGTGAGGAGGAATTAGAGCACCATGTGGGAAAACTCCTAACAAAAACTGAAACTGCAGTGGCATCCTGTATTCATTGAGGAAAGCTACAACAGCTAGCAAAGTAAAATAGCTGGGATTGGAAGCTAGCAGAGCTGTAGCTGGGCCTACCAGGACTCTTATCTGTAATGATCAGAGCCTGCCTATACTGATCTAAGCTGTGCTCAGATCAGAGAATGCAGAGGCTTTATTACTGTGCACGAGTTTGTGGTGCCATCAATATAACTGGACTTGTCCCTTATCAGATTGCAGTGTGTCCTTTCCCTGGTTTTAACTTCCCATGATGTCCCCTTCCTGAAAAAGCTCCAGTAACTCAAAAGAACCCCTTGGGTGCTTCCACACAGGCCCTTTAACACCCATTAAGCACACATTCCAATGTGCACCTCCGCACTCAGTTCGCTAATTAGGACACTTCCGGTGAGGGGTGTCCACACAGCGAGCCCGTTTTTAATGTGGATTTTGGTGGCAAAACCGGATTGCTGCCAGAGCGTCCGCATTAGCGGGGGCAAAGTAGCACACTTCCGGTGGGTGAGTCCTCACCTATCTGGACTTAATGTGTGCTTAATGGGTGTTTCTTGCACACCACATATCAAGTGGTTTTGTGCTGTGAATATGCATCTGTTTCAGATGCAGCCACACAGCACAAGTGTGCTAACCCATGGCCCTCCCCCGGCTCGCCATGATTGGCTCCCCGGAGCCAAGCATGGCGAGCTGGGGGTCTCCTACCTTTCGGCTCGCCCTCGCCCCAGACGTGGCGGATCGCTGCTTCTGGAGCCAGGGCGCGCTTCCCAAAAGCCCACCATAGCCCACCCTGGGGGGAGCGTGGCGGATCCCCTCCTTACCTCGTCAGCGTCACCCCAAAACTAAAAGCAGGCACCCAGGATGCAGTGCACCTGCGTCCTGCACACCCCCTGATTGGCCAGCGCGCAAGTCAGGGCAGCGCACTTGCGCAGAATGGCTCCTGAGGGCAGGGGCTGCCAGGCGCAGCCCCGGCCACTCAGGAGGAGCCCAGGACGCAGGCGTGCTGCCTCCTGTGCACCTGCTTTCAGTTTCAGGGCGACGCTGACGAGGTAAGGAGGGGAACTGCCATGCTCCCCCCAAGGTGGGCTAGGGTGGGCTTTTGGGAAGCTCACCCTGGCTCCAGAAGCAGCGATCTACCGCTTCTGGGGTGAGGGTGAGCCGCGGCGGCGAGGTCCCCCGACTTGCCAGGCGGGCTGGGGGAGGGCCCTCCATCCCAGGTGGGAGGTGGGTGCCGTGCAACCCTTAAATGCCTTGACAAGGTAGCTTAACTTTGCATGTTTGAAAACTCACCTTGCTTGGGCGTGTGTCCAATCCCTGCCAGGGCGCCACCATTTTGATTGTGGTCTCCTGTGTGACTGTGCATGCACTGTTGCCATTGCTATGGTGACGATGACACTCTGCACACATGCATGTTAAGGGTCATCTCAGATAATCCCTTGCACTAGAAATAGTGTGAATGGTCACACTGTGGACACCAAAGGTAAGCTTTTAATTAGGATTAGGTTGCCTGTGGTGCACAATTTCATGTACCACAGCTAGCTTGCAATAGGTGAACATCTGGGCAGGCAGGGGACATTTCTAGGCTGTAAACACCTCCTGCAAGTGCAGATATGCCTGCCAAGATGTTCACCTATCGCAAACTAAGAGGCCAAGTGTGAATTGGCCCAAGGACAGAAAGGTTTATAAGAGAGACTTTGTTGTCCTTCAACCTTTCCCAGTTTTGGAGCCCCAGATTTTACTGGGCTATCACACATTATTGACCAAGTTCCTTTATGATGATTGGCATTGTAGACCAATAATATCTGAGGACCCAAAGCTGGAAAAGCCACTAATGTGAAGTATAATCTTAACCCTGCCTGTGTTAGATAACAGACAGGACAGTTTAGAAATCAGATTAACTGTATCTGATGGTTTTTAAGTAGCTGAAACACATGCTAACCAGGAAGGATGGTTTGTGATGCCAGTTACGATGTCACAGTCTCATGATGACTTCAAACAAATCTACATTCTGAAGATGAAGGAAGATCACAAGAGGAATTTCCAGGAGACACTTTTCCATTTGAAAACAGCACCAGCTGATCACAAGTAGAATGCTAAGTATTTTCCTGAAGTTGTTGCATGTCATTTTGAGCAGTTTTACACACAAATAGAAATATTTTTCTAAATTTGAATATAGACTTCGTGCCAGTTAAAATATTATTTGTGGCCAATTTTGCTATAATGGAGCCTGACAGCTGAATAACTCTCAAATTAATTAGGTAATGCTTGCACTTTAGGACTGAAGGCAGCCACAGAGACTTTTAAAAACTATTTTCCACCCATGCACTGTACATACAAAACTACCCTTCATTTTTGACTTTTACTTAATAACAATGCTGCTGCTGCTGCTGCTGCTGATGATGATGATGATAATGTTTATCTATAATGCCATTTCCACCAAAGGACAGTACAAAAATACAAAATACAGTGCCTAAATACCCAAGGTATCCTTGGTCTGCATTAGCTGTGGACAAGTAAAATCCACATATTGACCGGGAGCAAGTGCTGAGCTCTTGGTCAGCAATGTTCATGTTGTCTTCCAGGTGTGATGCTGTGAGTAGGTGTGGTAGTGTGGCTGTGCAGTTGCACACCGTGGGCCGATCACCATGACAACACCTTGGCAAGTGTGAACAGGCCCCATATGTATCTACAAGAAAAGTGCACCTTACATTGCACAAGCGAAGACTGGTACCTAAGTGTAGGATATCCTTTTATCTTATATACAAGTAACATAGATTCAGTGTATTTCAATTGAGCCTTTGGGGAAGAGAATGTTACTCTTTGCTGCCATTAAGCCAGAGATACAGTCAGCCTTGTATATTATCCTTTCTAAGGCAGTTAAACAGTTCCAACACTTATGCTATGTATTGCTAAAGAGAAAATTAGCTTTCACTCTACAGGATTAATTAAATCTCCAAGCTTTTATATTCTCAAGTCTTTTCTTGGTGTATCTGGGAACAATAGACAGGGAGCTATACTGCTTCACTTTATATTTAATTAATCTAGAAATAGCTGTGTAAGAGAACAATTTTGATGTCACTTTGTATGCCGGGTGAGACATTTACTGAGCTGTTTTCTTCCATCTTTGTATATTGCTTAATAAATATGTAAGTAGTTTGTAGTGTTGTTTGCTCTTCCAGTGAATTATTGAGATTCTTCATAACAAGCATGATCATGTTTCTTACTCTGCCAAAATAGGAAGTCACACTAAGCCAGTCCATTAACTAGGAAGACAATACACAATCAGTCTGACAAGGTAATGGTCTGCAAAAGTTAGGATTGCTTGGTTCACAGTTCTTCCAAGAGACTGACAGCACCTGTGTGGTGTTATTATGGCACCATCACAGTATCATGAGGTTTAAGGGTCCATATGATCCTACCCTTCATGGTGCTTTAGGTGCACTGGATTTAACAGGTGCCCACACAGACATGCCCTTGTCCAGCCACTGTCCCACCATAAAGTCTCTATGAAATCCCTGAGGAAGAGAAGGAGCAGGTACTCAAATAGTTGCTACTTGAGTAGACTTTTCCTGAACTGCTGGGCAGCCTGTACAGGGAATGTCTCACAATAGCAGGTGTGAGATCAACATGCCATTATACCAAGAAAAGCACTACCATTTCTTAGTGTACAGGAAGAAGAGCACCATGTTGATAGCACTCTTCTCACTACCTGCCAATGTGATATCCGAGCGAATTCACCCCTGTATCTTGGGGCTATGTTGGAATTGCCAAGAATAAGTGTGGCAATCCCAATATAGTAGGGATGTGCATGAATATTCATAAAATTCGTTATTCATACAAATGTGAACATTTATACATTAACATTTGTACGAATATGAATGTTTCAGATATTTATACGAATAGTTTGGACATTCATTAAACTGGGGAGGATCCAGATTGACATGGATCAAGAGCGGATTCAAAGTGGATTCAGGTTGGATTTGGTGCTTTCAGAGCGGATATGTCACAGGATATGTATCCAATAAGTATTGGATGCATATGCATTCTTGTCAGATATGTATTGCATATTCGTACAAATTCAAATGAATACATTCATATCAAATAGAATCCTACCACATTTGAAGGGGATCTATTCAAATGAATATGTATTTTCTAACATTTGATTAGTTATGAATCAAATGCCAAAAACCCCCATTTGTGCACATCCCTACAATATAGACCTGAGATAATCCCAAGTTTAAGCCCTGTACAGACACAACGTTCATTGCAACTCTGTCACCACCAGTGATGTTGTGGTATGCCAGCAACATCTTCTTCCTGATGTGTGACAACACAACAACAAAGTAAACATCCAGGTGATGCCACCGTAATAGATACATACATGTGACAACTCATTAAACAAAATTTCACTATGATATGCTTATAGCAGCCACCAGCGTGGCACAGAAAGTGTTCCAAAGCAGAAGGTATTTCCACTTTGAATGAGTAACACATAAGAAAAGCGGGACAGGAAATACAATAAAGTTCAAAAGCAATTTATTTGGGTGGAGGTTCCTTCCCAAAATAGGTGTCTCATATAATATCACAGGAGCAATATCCAGCAGAAGTTGAAGGCTCCTCTTGCAAGGAAAGAAAGGAAAGATTTAGAATTGCTACAACTGCTAATTTACGAGATAGGCCACTCAAAGTCAGAACAGGCAAGGCAATTTTGAAGCCTATAGAAGGGATGATAGGTTTAAAGCAAATACATTTAATGAAAATGCGCTTCGGTCCAAGAGGAACTTTCAGTCTTCCTTTGTGTCTTTCTCTAGCAGAGGGATGATTGGCACACTCGTAGAAGATTTCATAAAAGCTTTATTCTAATCTCTTTTCAATGTACAATAAATGCTCATTTAAGGCTTCTAGTTTGATTCAGTGGAAATTATCAGGCTAATGATGAAAGGCATCTTTTGGTGTCGGTAGAAAAAACGTATTCCTTTTTTAAAATAGAAGTACAAGTATTTTACAACCTGCCTTTTCCTTCCTGTCCCCAGTGTATCACACAGGTTTGACAAGTGAAAGAATGGAACAAAGAAGCTGATTTATAACCGGTCAGTCTGTTGGTCCATCTAATTCAGCAAATGTAAGACATAGGGGCATGATCTCTCTATAGCAGCCTCCATTGATAGGGGGCCTTCCAAATATTTTAAGCCACAGCTTCCAACAACCTTGACCATTGCAGAAATGAGCTAAGGCTAGCGGGACATGGATTTTAAAATATCTAGAAGATACCATGTTGCTGCTATAAGATTTATTAAGAACTACATTCCATATCTTGATTGTGGACTGATAAAACCTAGGACATTTAGCATGCAAAGAAAGAAAGAAAGAAAGAAAGAAAGAAAGAAAGAAAGAAAGAAAGAAAGAAAAGCTCTGCCACTGAATTAATTAGCTGAATTATCCTTCCCTGTCTGAAAATGAAATTAATCATGATTGCAAAACAGAACCTTCAAGCACAATTGTAGTGTACTAGAATAAGAAAAATAGAGGATCAATAAAATCAGGATTGGCTTTTGTTTTCAGTTGTGAATTCCCAGAAGCATTAGACTGGCTTCATCCTAGGAATACAGAATCTTAGAATATGATGACCACTAGTTTGATGTAGCAAAACAGGGCAACTGTGTGCATGGACATCATGTCACGTGATGCATCGGCACACATGCACAGCGCACCATGTGATGCATTAGTATGCATATGCAGCACATCATGTGGATGTGCTTTGCATCTTGTGTCTGCATGTGCGTGTGGCACATCACATGCTCCTACAACACCTCTTCCACCCAGAAGAAATGCAGAGGGAGCACACCCAAGATTTAATCAAACTTCAGTCCATCAAAAGTGAATTTTCTCAGTTAGATAATGCCAAAAGGAAATAGCTCAGCATTTAACTAATGTATTCTTTCGCTATGAAAGTGGATTGAAGCTGGATTAAGCTTTAGGTGTGATGACAGCTGTTGTTATGATTTTTGCTTCTGATTTCAAACTGAGTATTGTTTTCAGAGGCACATGATCCTACATCTTGTTAGCTGTCTGTCATCTATTCAAAATAACACTGTGGACTGTCATTCAACAAAATTAACAGTTTCTAAAATTGTTTTAGAGCTAAACGGACAGTTAGATGCTAACAGGGGATGATGAAATCTCTAATGAACCTCTTCCTCCACATGATGGAGAAAATGTTTCCATTTTCAAATGATAAAACTAGGTAAAAGAAAATTTATGATCTAAACTTGCTGCAAATCATTTGTATTGATCTGTTTTGTTTCAATTCTGCTGAGGCTAATGGAAATAATTTGTCACCTGACTTGTCCCAGTTGATTTGAAAAACCACTGTATCATTTATCAGGCCAGTTGAAGGCCTACTACAAGGAAATGCACTGTTATATAAAGGAAAGCATACACACATAGAGTGGGTGAATTCCTTCTTACACATTGTTTTTCCAGGCTGAAAGCAATGCCACACTAAATTAATGGAGTGCAATAATTATGAATTTGATTTTGTACTCCCATTGAAATATCTATTACGACTTCAGTTTTATTAGATTTTTCAGTTGGATTTTTAGTTATATACTTAACTTGCACAGGTCAGGTTTTCATAAAGGAGCTTCTTTAACCACAGGGAAAATAAAAATGAATGCATGGGGATATAATATATCAGTATTGACATGTGGGTTGCTGGTGTTGTCAACTGCATATGATAAAAACAGCATTGCTAGGTTTCCCCCCCCCCTTTTTTTTTTTGCTTTCAAGCTAGCTGTCAGGAAATCACAGTGCAAGCCAATTTTACAGTCTCTGCAGTGCTTTATTTCATGATGTAAATTTCAATTTTCAACCAACATTGGTATAAGTCTCAAGTTTGTACCTGTGACAAGTCTGGTCCGAGCAGAGTTGGATAGGTCCATTTTCCAGTCTTAGGGGCGTTTCTGCAGTGGGCCTTATTCTCAGTTATATCCTAGAAAAAAAGACTTGCTGGTGGAGAATATGGTAGGCTCCAAGTGGGACTTGGCATATCCTGCACTAGCGTACATTTGACAGGTCACTTTTCCAGGATATAATCCAGAATAAAGCTCAGTGCAGAAAGGGCCTCATTCTCTCCCTTGTTGCCAGGATTATCCTGATGGCTGTTCCAAAGAAAATTTAATAATCTGTTATTTTATTTGTATTTTTTAAAAATATTTTAAATTGGGTAACCTGTCATAAAACCATTTGGTATAGGATAGAACCTTTTCGCATTTGGCTTCCCAGCCATGGGAAGCTTTGGGCAAAATGGTGTAGAATGCACTAAACACCTGCAGATGCTTAGTGCATTCCAACTCTACCCAACCCTTACATGCAATGCAAATGGCTGTCCGGATGGCAGCTGCGTCTGATCCCTGTTGTGTCAGCATGCATGCGTGGTGCTGTCACCAGGGCAACTGTGTGATGCATTGTTATGATTTATGATTTTTGAATAAAAATAGAGAAGTCTAAGTTGTGATCCTTGAGGATGGAAATATGGGGTCTGGAAAGATGGACTCCTAACCAGGATCATCTGTGGATCTATACAATAGGGATGATTGGGTAGAGATAACTTCTATTAAACTTCACAGTGATCCCTTCCCCACTATTATTATGGAAGTGTTTTATCAATGCAAGGTGCCACCATTCTTAATCTCGCTCAGTTTGATTTGGATATAAAGTGGTTCCCATAAGAACACATTTTTACTACCGTTGTCAACCAACAGATTAACTTATTGACTCATAAATTACTTTAAAGGTTGAGAATGTCTTAAGCTTTAAATCACTTCCAATCCTTAAACTCATTTAAGATGTTAAGCTGCTGTAATAGTGTTGTGGCAGCGGCCTCATCTTTGGAATAACTGTTAGAGAGTAAATACTTAATCATTGTCTCAATTAAATTCCCAAATGGGAAAAAGATGTTCTTCTGGCTGAGTGGATTTGATCCCTCTTCTAAATATCTAAATAGCTTCACTGTAACTCCAACTTTTCACAACCTGCTGTCCTTGGCAAGGCTGATAGAAACTGAGGGACTGGTGTGGTCAAAGCAGACATAGGATTGTAGCATCTGTAAAACATCGTAGTAGCCATATTTGACTGCCAATATTGTTGCATTTCTATAACATTTTAGGGCTCGTCCCCATGCATTATATACTCTGAAGCAAACCTGAATTCGCCTCAGAGCATCCCTGAGCAAAGCCTCTAATCTAGGCTACATGTGGAACAAATCGCTCAAATCTGTGGTAAAAAAAAACCCTTGCTGTTTTTGCTGCAAATTAGGAGGAAAGCATGGATTATCTTGGAGGCATGGGGATGCTCCCGGCTTATTGGGGGAGGAGATTGGTGATTGCATCATTAGCGGGCATTATTTCTCCTGTGCTCGCTGTTCCCATCCCGCGTGCTGCAATCGCAACTGTTTGGGGATTTCTTTAAACAAATTTGATGAAAGAGAAATGATGATCACTCTCATTTGTCTGATGAGTGTCTTTCTGGCTACAGTTCTTACACCCCCCTCTTCCCTGTCATCACTGAAGTGGGCGGGACAGGGCTTCCTATCAGGGGAGAGGGGATGGAGAGAAAAAGCTGTGGTTACCCGATGCAGGGGTTTACCGTGGTTTTCATGGGGACAGGTACATTTGACTTGAACTCACGCTTTCCTCAATCACTTGGGGATGGGTTAAATCGGACTACAATCCGCATTGGGAATGACCTGATTCAAATCCGAAATAAACGGAGTTCATGGGGACAAGCCCTTAGTGTACTAAGTGCACCTCACACATTTTCACAGGAGTCCTCTTAACTCCTTAATGAGGCAGGTTGATTGATATTGCTAGCACTGGAGATGAACCTTGAGTTAAAAAAATAAGGACTTTAGATATGTGTGGAACATAAATTTGGCATTAGGTTGGTGGGAGTCTTATGTATTCTATTCCACAAACATAATCTACAGCAAAAAAGAGAAGGTGAGGAGTGAGACATAAATAGGATAGAGAATATACTTATTACATGCCCTCTGCCACCACTACCAGGTTTTCCAGCTGGCCTTGCAGCCAGAACTGGTTGGTGCCACATGGTGCTTGCAAGCAAAGTACTAAATAAAATGATGTTGCTCACAATCACAGCACTGCCACACATGCTCCTGGCTGCATGATCAGCTGGGATCCAGGAAGTAATGAAGGAGGGATATGTGTTCTTATGCCACACTCATCTAACCCTAACCCTAACCCTAACCCTAACCCTAACCCTAACCCTAACCCTAACCCTAACCCTAACCCTAACCCTAACCCTAACCCTAACCCTAACCCTTCTCTCATTGCTGTAGAGAAGTCAGGCTTGCAGGATAAAGTACCTAACAGTCTCAGCCCTTTTTACATGATTCTCTAATGCAGAAATTCAGCTCACACAAGCCTACTTTCTGTTTCATATTTTATGATGTTTACTGTGTTAAATTATCTTTCGTTGGTCTACTTGGTTAAGAAAAAGGAAACAAAAATGGTAAGGGGGTATAGCACATCTCTTATGGGAATAGAAGTTTCACGTTTGGGTCTTTCTAGTTTAGAAGGAAAAAATATTTATGAAGAAGTATAATGAGTCACGACAGAGCCATACAAAACATTTCTCACTCTCACAAAATACTGAAAACAAGTTTATTCGATAATCAAAACAAAGGGAAATGGTTTTTCAGTTGGCACATAGTTAAACGAAACATAGCTGCAAAATATAATGATAGTCACCCAACAGGATGAATTCAAAAGAGGGTTAGCTGAATGAAGAGCAAGGCCATCCATAGTTAGTAACCCATATGATTACTACATAGTCTAACACTGAGGCTGCTGAATTACATGGACCATCTGTTCAATCTAGCAGAAGATTCCTTATGTTCTTCTGTCTTGGAGAATGGACTTTTTCTAAGGAATCTAATTTGTGGTGCTATTAGGTTATGGAGAAATGAACTTAGTTACCTTAGGCATCCTCCATTTGACATTTCCATCCCTGAGAAAATAAGTTCTGCATTCTATAAATCTAGGGGTTCTCCATCCCTCTTTTAAAACTGTTAATGCATCTTGGCCCTTAAAATATGAATCAGTAGATGTTCCTCAGCCTACAGGAATGCCTGAACAATGAGGTAAGAACTCAAGGGGAAGCCTCCTGTTTTCTTGGCACATGTGGTTGTTTCCAAAGGGATACAAACTTTTCTTTACTGTGTCAAGTGGCTCTCTGAGCATTGCAAAGATGGCTCAAGTCTTTGTACCACTTCCCAGAATTCTCTGGGCAATAATGTAAGATGAGTGTCACAATACTGCTGTAACTGAATTCCAAAAAGATCTTCCAGTTGCTGCTGCAGCATCTATTGTTCTTTACAGTGCTAGAAACACTGAGGGTGATTTCAGCTTACCTCCACTGGACCAGATCAGAATGAATGTCTTGTTGATCCAGTCTAAGGAACCCATCCCAGGAGTGTACAGGACTGTCCTTGGATTGACAGAAGCTTGTCTAAATTGGAATTGTGTGTTCTGGCTCAGGTCCTGCATCTGCTCTGAAGCTTGTGCCAGCCCTGAAGGTGAGAGACAAAATATCCTAGCCTACAGAGCCCAGTGGGAGTCATTTTGGCAGTGTGATTGGTTGTGCCACTGAAATGGGTTCCCCATGATATGCTGAACCATGGAGGCATGCCACAACTGCATGCCTCTATGGTTCAGTTTAACAGTGCCTAGTCTGCCAGTCTGCTAGTAGACTGGACCAGGAAGCCATTTTCGGTCCCCTAGTCCTATCTGATCCTGTCTATGCTGCATCCTATGTGGTCTGAGAATACCAGGAGAGGGTACGATCTCTCTTAGACTGCCCCATCAGTGCAAATAGGAGAGTCCTAATATACTTGCTTGACTGGTATACCAGCAACTGCAAGAACTCCCTAGCAGATTACAGTGTGTTGTGGACAGAAGCTGTGGCTAATTGGGGTCTTTGAGACTTTAATCATCCCCCCTCCCCCAGTCATTACAGAGTCTGCAATGAGGTCTGAACTAGGTTCAAATTAGACTTAGAATAATCTGAGCTATTGCTGTAAATGGCTCTGCTTTGTAAACTCAATATTGTTCAGGTTGAGGAGAGAAAAGGCAAAGCTATCTTAGGTATTTTAGGTTAGATAGTGGCTGGTACTCCTTGGGACTGGTGGAGGAATACTAGAGAATAGGAAGAGATAAAGAAAGATGAGACGTTCTTAATAGGGATGTGCATGAATGGGACTTTTTCATTTGATTTGTAATGAATTGAATGCAAGAAATTCATATTTGTTTGAATAGATCCCCCTCGAATGTGGTAGGATTCTATTCAATATGAATGTGTACAACTATCTGATATGAAAGTATATATATCCGATACATATCCCATAAGATATCCACTCTGAAAGCATCAAATCCGCCCTGAATCCACTTTGAATCTGCTCTCAAACCAAGTCTTATTCACTCTGGATCCATTGCAGATGTGATTAGCACAGCCTGCTTTCCCATCTCCATGTTTCACAAATGTTCCGAAGCTTCATATGAATGTTCTCAAATATTTGTATTCATATGAATGTTAGCGTACGGATGTTGTAACATTCAATTCATATATGAATGTACAAATTTGTATGAATTTGTACAAATAATGAATGTTACAAATATTCATGCACACTCCTAGTTCTTAAGGCTGTAGTTCTATTCAAACTCACATGAATGCTGACCTCACTGAACATGGTATATGCATACTTTAGCTAATTAGGAATTATCTCATGCATGAAGAAGAAAGTGAGTCTGCACTTAAGCTATGTGCTATTAGCCATGTCTCCTGTCTAAGATTAATATAATATTGTAACCCGCCCTGAGACCTTCGGGTATAGGGCAGGATAGAAATACAAATGAATAAATAAATAATAAATAAATAACTGTTTTTTCTTTCTTTTTTCATTAACTACAATTGATAAATATGAACAAATAGGCAATATTCTTATAAACATTAAAAACCATTACAAAGAGAATGTTACAAATTTTAACAATAAGAAAAATAATATAAAGTAGAACTAGGGTTATAGAAATATTTAACATGTTAGTCACCACTGCAACTTCAACTGTATGCATATGGATTGAAAGGCTACCCCTTCCTGAAGCTCTGGGAATAATCTGTCAAAACTGGGTCATTCTCAGGAAGCTTTTTTGTAAGTCTAACCACCCCGAGAGTCACTTTTCCCATAAGCTGGGAACAGATCTAGTCCCTGAGCTGCCTGAAAGGGGAAAACAACTATCTCTCCAGCCAATGTCAATGTTTGGAACCTTGGGCCTATTTGCACTTAGGCCTTAGGACAGCTCTGTACCAGAGGCAACCCAATAGATAAGCAACCAGTGCAATTATTTTAAGCCAGGTTTGATACGCATCTGGCCAGGAGTATCTGTGAGCAGGCTTATTGCTGCATTCCATATTAGTGACAGCTTCCAAAAAGTCTACAAGGGCAGCTCCACATAAATCACAAAGCCCAGACTTTCAGTGGTTGAAAAAGGAAGATCAAAACCTACTATAATCCTTTCTTTCCCCCACTTTTTTTTGAAACAGTTTCATTGTTATTTAAAAACATTTAGAGGTTCTTTTTTTTTTTTTACAATTAAGTATGTCTTGATAGATTTTCTTCTAAGCCTTCTAGAACTCTAAGAAGAGTTTACTAATTCATAGAAGTTAGGGTTATCATTGGTTCCTAGTAAATAAAATGTAGCCCTCAGAAGAAAAACTACTGGGAAATGTGAGAAAAAAGTATGTTGAGCTTATGTCTTCCTGTAGCCATTTATTTGGCCAGATGTTCTCCTTATGTTCTTTATAGTCATTTCAAAATTGACAAAAGGAATACAATTCCATACAAGTTAGAATTAATAAAGGGAATTTATTGGCAGATGATGTGGGATTTTGCTTGATAGCTTAGAAATATTTTCACAGTCGTACTCTGATGTTCAGAGCAGAGGCCTACCATGAGCAATTACTCTGGAGACTTAAGAGAGAATTTGCATTCAGAAGACAATGCTCTGCCTTCAGGCTAGGTCTTCAGGTCATATAACAAGAGAGGACTTTTGCTTCCATGCTCTGCTTGTTTGGTTCCCAGAAGCTTTTAATCAGCATGAAGCTGATCTTAGTATATTATTCAGTGTTTGATAAATTACTGGGAATTAGCGATTAGAAGGTCCAAAGGATTCTTGTCAACATCCAAAGGACCCCCCTAATTTTAACCCAGATTTCTTACCAAATGTGCATAAAAATAAGCAGAATTCCTATGTTCACATCCTTGAGAAGACATGTCTCAAAGCTTCTTTCCACTCACTCCTCTCCGTCCAACAACAGAGAGGCTCGATCTTGTACCATGCTATATGAATAATCAGATTAATACAGTACTATATTGTTCACCTATAACTGGATACCAGTTTGGTTCTAGGTGGCAAGCAGTGGTGGATCACTGAGTGAGACCACAAGGCTTTTATGCACTCACTTCTGTGAGGAATGAATCAATGGGTTCAGGATCACAGGTAAGTGCAAAAAGGATGGTAAATTGAGTAACAGTGGCAGGGTAAGACTCCCACTGGAAGCTTCTCTTTGATCTCTCTTGAATAATCTTTCTGTTTTCAGTGGCCCAAAATCCATTTCAACAGGATTAGAATGAGGCTGCCAAATGGAGCATTGTCTTGTCCCTTTGCTCTCTGGAAAACAGGGATGTACAATGTTAATCAAAACATTCAAAATTCGAAAAGATGGCGCCGAGTGAAACAGCCTGTTAATCGATGCTCTGTGAGAAACTGTATGTATTTTCATATTTTAAACTTATCAGAGGAAGAAATGCACACTAGCAAGATTATTTTGACTGCTGTGAAGGGAAAACTCACTTATAGTGGACTGAAGCACTGAAGAGTATCTGACTGTTTGTTTTAAAAAAAGAACTGGAGTCTCTTTGAAACTTCACCTCCCTTCAATCACCTGTGAAAGGTTGGAAATTCCTTTTTACTATTTTTACTTTTTAAACCTGTCTGAATGACCACGGTGCCAGGCAGCTGTACCTTATTTCTTATCTTATTTTTAAAAAGATTGAAGCAAACAAACTTTTGTTGCTCGTTTTAACGTACCTGATAGTCTGCTCGAGTGCTTTCTTTTAAATTTTGTAATGGGAAAAAGGAAGAGAGAACGACAGTCTTCCTCAGACACGCAGAATGATAAAGCAAGTAAGCTGGCGAAGGAGGACTCTTTATCTGACCTCTTTTGCAAAAACAAATACGAACTGCTTCAAGGAAACTCTGAGGCTAGTAGCTCGGAGGAGATAACGGAAGATAAGGGGAACACAGATCCCAAATGCACTCTTGAAATTAATTCTCTGGAATCTAAGGAGGATTTATCAGTCTACAATTTGTTTGCTAAGCAAGTCTTTTTAACCCACGACACTCTGAACTTTCTATGCACTAAATTAGACGTAATTCAAGAACAACTAAAAGATATTAAAGCCAAATCAGATGAGCTTCTGAAGGCTACAACTGGAATAATTCTTAAAGAGCAGCAGGTCTGCATAGATAAGTTACCCGTTATTACTCAGCAAGACCAATCGACCAGACAGCATTTTTCACCAAATAAAGGACTTAAAACAGGGATTTCTCCTGAAATAAGTCATCTAAAATTGAACCCCTGCAAATTGGAATTTTGTATCTCACTGAATACTTCAAACTGGAATAGATGGGGACACAAAAAACAAGTGTTACGCTCCCTAAGTCTCTTGTTAAATATTCCAATTTCACAGATACATGTAAAGTCTCTGTTTTGGTTACCAAAAATGCAGCATCACAAAAGACTCATAATATCTTTCGCCAGCGTTGTAATCCCACAGACACTACTCTCCATGCGCTCATATTTGCGTTATAATTATGGAATTTTTATAAATAGACTGTTTGAGGAGACTGGAATAAGACCGCTCATTGCAAATTACACATCAAGAAATAGGATAGCATCCCCTTCTTTAAATTGCCCCTTTAAGCCTCAGACAAAGGTCCTGGAGAAAGTACCTGAACAACAACTCTCTGATCATTCCTACCGGGAGAAGTTGTGTTATGACACCAAAATCCCACCAAACTCGGAGTGCGTTCTGCCGTTAGTCACCAGGACAGAAACGATTTGGGATGAAGAGGAAATTGCCCTTTTGAGAACTTTTCAAAAATTAAACAAGGCAGAGCAAAAAGCAATTACAGAAAGGCTAGAAGACTTACTTAACACACTAAACGGCTCCTTGAAACTACCGGCACCCCTGCCCCCCATACTTCAAGCTACAACACTTAGTCAGGGTAAACCAAGAACAAGACCAATTAAATCATCTAGCAGGCCTAGTAAAAACAGCAGTAAACACCAAAAGAAGCCACAGTGTAAGATAGATTCCTTTCTTAATTTAAGAAAGCAGTCTTGTTCCATCAGATCAAATACTACAATAACATCAAATGAACAAAAATCAACCCTAAGTACTGTGGAGAAATCGACCATCAAACAGAATGAGCACAGTACGCATACCAACAATGAAGGAAACAAATTAACGAATAAAGTGCTAAAAACAAAAAATTGGACCAGACAAGAATATTTGAATTTTTTATACCTAGAACCCAATGAGCTAGGACAAAATGACACCAACACTTGGGAACCTGAAACCAATACGAACATTCCATACAAGCATAATAAAAATGGTAGCATTTGTTGGGGAACTGATAAAATTACCAAATTAGAAGATTGACTAAATTGCCTTAAAACACCATTTCCCAATCTGATCACATGGAATATAGCAGGATGGGCAGGAAAAGTTAAATGCCCACAATTTCAAGATTTCCTGGCTGAAAACACAATTGTCGCTCTGCAGGAAACCTGGCTTTTAGCTTCAGATCACCCAATTCAAATCCCTGGTTTCGCTGTTTGGACAAAGCCCGCAGTAAAAATCGCAAAATTCAGTAGGCCATGTGGAGGCCTAGGCCTCCTGATTAAAGGAGAACTAGGCTGGATTGGAGAAGAAATCTCATTCAAAGACCTGCCAGAGCAGCCAAATATACTTGCGGTAAAATTTTCAATCAAAACCTCGTATCAACGAAGCAAGATTTCTCCATCTAAGGTCGTAATTGTAAATGTATACATACCACCTATGTCATCTAGATCTGCTCAATGGTCCATGTGGGTATCACTTGAGAATGCGTTAGAAGAAGTCCTTACTGAACACCCAACAGCATTACTAATCCTAGTCGGTGACTTCAATGCGAGACTAGGGAACTCAGCGGACAAATTGTCAGAACTAACTGGGATCCCTATGGAAGACCTCCCTTTCAATCCCGGCTGGAACTCCTGAGATACAACTAGAAACAAAGCAGGGATTGAACTGATTTCAGTATTGCATAAATTCAACCTATATATACTAGGCGGGGACAGTACAAACTACTACTACCCTTTTACTTTCCATTCGAGCAGAGCCAGTATTTCTTTAGACTACATATGTGTTTCAAAAGAATTCAATGAGCTCTTCTCTGAGGTCACAGTCAATCCGAGGGCAGATAGTGATCACCAGCCGCTGTCGGCAGATATCTATTGTTATTCTGACTTGCGACCTATAAATCGCACAGAAACAAAATTTACACACTCTGTGTCTATAATACAATGCAAGAGACTGAAACGGCAGGAAGTCAACTTAACTGCAATTGAAGAATACCTGTGCAGTCCGTCAGCAGTCGCATGCAGTCAAGAGATAAAAGCAACTACATCTAACCCAGGTCAGGCTGTTCAAGCTTTTACTGTCCTGTGCACCAACCTTAAAGGCCTGCTCACATATACTCCAAATAATACGAGAGAAGGCCCCACTGACAGATCAAATCCTTGGTTTGATCAGGAGTGCAAGAGAATGAGGAACGCTCTAAGAAAGAGCATGAAACAAGCCATACGAAGTCCAAATAATGATCTGCACAACAACATGCTTATCCTTAGGACATATAAAAAATTGATTTTCCAAAAGAAATCTGCATACAATGTAAATATTTGGCATGAACTGGACACAGCACTACACACTAAGAACTCTGTGGTATTCTGGCACCTAGTAACATCAAAGCTGAAAGAAGTCAAGTTTGCAATAGATTCTCCAATTCCTGCATCTCATTGGGAATCCTTCTATGGAGACCTTTTCAACAAGGCTGATAACAACCAGACTACAAAGCAGGGAACAACATTCTATAATCCTGCCTCTCTCCCAGTCTGGCCACAAGTTGAGGCACACGAAGTTATACCTATTATTAATGCCCTTCAGAATAACAAAGCTCCTGGGGAAGACTTTTTGCCAGCAGAACTACTTAAGACCAACATTGACTGGTGGGCTGAACTTTTAGCAGGGCTGTTCTCTCATATTAACAGTTCCTGCACCATTCTGAATGGCTAGCAAATGAGTATTATTGTCCCTATTTATAAAAATGGAGAAAAAAACAATCCAAAGAACTATCGCCTCATAAGCCTGATTGACATCATAGCAAAAATATATGCAAAATACCTCCTAATTAAAATAGAGCATTGGTCAAATGCAAATAACATCATCTGTGAGGAACAATCAGGCTTCCGGCAAGGACGATCAACTTTAGACAATTGCTTTGTACTCCAGCACCTAATTCTTAAGTACAACTCGAGGGGAATGAATCTGTTCACAGCCTTTATAGATCTTTCATCTGCATTTGACACTATCTGCCGCTCTACTTTATGGGAAAAGTTGGCCACCACAAATATTGACACCAGACTACTAGCCCTAATCATTAAGTTGTACTCAGATACAGTATTGAAAGTCCGACTAGGAAACAGCGGAGCCCTGAGCCACGAAATCAAAACCACAACTGGCGTGAGGCAAGGGTGCATACTAGCCCCCTTCCTCTTTAACTTTTATGCCAATGACATTGTAAAAACATTAACTGCCGATAATTTACATGGCCCAAAGGTTTCTGCCAAAACTATCAACATCCTGTTATATGCCGATGACATGGTGATCATGGTTACAACTCCAGTGGGACTGAGAAGATCTTTGAAAAGATTTAATATGTACTGCGAGCTAAATTCACTCACTGTGAACAAAGATAAATCCAAAATCATGATTTTTGGTAACAACAGGAAACAGTACAAGTGGTCCCTGAACGGTGTACAGCTAGAACAAATTAATAGCTATAAATATTTAGGCATTATGTTCTCAGCTTCTGGCACCTGGGGTAACCACATTAATTATAGCATCCACAGAGCAACCCACACTGCAGGTGCGCTAAACAAGTTATGCCATCATAGATATCCAGGTACTATAAGACCTGCCCTAAAAGTTTTCAAGGCCAAAATAATTCCCTCACTTTTATTTGGGGCCGAAATCTGGGGCAATACCAACCTGACCAAAATTGAAACCTTTCAAACCAAGCATCTCCGTATCCTGTTGGGCCTCTCTAGAACAACCTTGACAGCTGCAGTAAGGGCAGAACTGGGAATGATCCCACTAAAAGCCCTGATATTAAGGAGGCAATTTAATTACTGGGTAAAAATTAATCAGATGACCACAAACAGGCTCCCCCGCTTATGTCTAGAGGAGCAAATCCTGTGTCAACACAACTCATCATGGACAGTGGCCCTGAACAATCAGTTGGCTGGTATTGGCCTTCCTTTACAATTCCTCTACAGCTTAGGCTCCAGGGCAAAACAAGCTCTTATACAACGTACCACGGATATCTACTCTCAAATGGATATAGCAAGCATAGCTAATTCTACCGCTACAAAGTTTTTAGCCACTCAAAAATCACATACCAGCTTAGAAAAATATCTGACTATACCACTCCCGATCCCTTTAAGAAGAATTTATACTAGGGCAAGGTTCGAACAAATCGGAATTATGATGCAAACTGGGTGCTACAATAATATTCCTAGCAATGAGAGACTCTGCATCTGAGGGGAACAAATCGTGGAAGATATTGAACATTTCCTAATTGACTGTACAGCATACTCTGACCTCCGTTCCAGATATCTAGATCAAATATTAATTAATTTCAGGTCCCACAACAGAAAGAACCTCTTATCCTTTCTCCTGCAAGGACAGGAAAGAGCTACAATAATCAGCGTGAGCCTTTTCATTCTGAAAGCTTTGAAGAAAAGAGCACGTTATCTGGAAGATAAATCGGGCAATTAAGACCTTGATTGTAAATAGATGGTCGATTGCTCTCCTTTGCCTTCTTCTGTTTTATTTTATTTGTATAGTATTGTACTCTACTTTGAAATGGTCAGATGACTAGTCAAATAAATAAATATATATATATACATTCAAAATTCCATTTGAACTCATTTGAATTCGTACATTTAAACATTCAACTGGATTTTGAATCTTTCAAATCATTTGTACAAATTATTTGGACATTCGTATGTGTATGGATACGTATACATTACATATATATCCAAACGCATCTTATTCATATCTGTATGCATTTGTACGGATATGTACGGGACAAAAATGGGATGCATACGGGATAAAACGGTGAACGGTCTGCAAACCATGTCCTATGAGGAACGGCTTAAGGAACTAGGAATGTTTAGTCTAACAAAAAGAAGACTGAGAGGAGACATGATAGCTGTCTACAAATACCTCAAGGGTTGTCACAAGGCAGAGGGATCAGCCCTGTTCTCACTCTCTCAAGGAAGGACTAGAAACAATGGGGTGAAACTGCAGGGGAAAAGATTTAGTTTAGATGTTAGGAAAAAATTTCTAACAGTAAGAGTGATCAACCAGTGGAACAGGCTGCCACGGGAGGTGGTTGGTTCCCCTTCGATGGAGGTCTTCAAGCAGAGACTGGACAGCCATCTGTCTGAGATGGTTTAGGAGATCCTGCCTTGAGCAGGGGGTTGGACTCGATGACCCAGGAGGTCCCCTCCAACTCTACCATTCTATGATTCTATGATTCTATGAAAACGGGATGTGTACGGATGTATATGAACACATGTGAATGTTGTCAACATTTGTATCATCAAATACGAATCAAATATTCATATGAATAGGTACAAATATATTAGATTTGAGTCAGATGTGAATACATTCAAATTTTAAACATTTGGATCAATTCAAATCTTTGGATATTTGATTCAAATCGAATTGAATGCTAAAAATTGCATTCGTGCACACCCCTACTGGAAAATGATCTGTACATCACTGCTGGCTGCCAAGCTGCAAAGGTCCTGCCAGAAATCTGCTGTTCCTTGTTGTTCCTTAATTATCAAAGATGCATTTCTCTTTGGGTGTTTTTCCATTGAGCTCCTTTAATCTAAGGAATGAGTACTTCCCTTAATCTGGATCTAGTAGATCTGGATTAAGAGAAGTAACCAATGTGTTTCCACGGGTGGTCTAGCACCCAATAGCAATGGGTGCTAGCCTGCCTGCTGTGGAAACACTGGAACACCCATGTGCAAATCTGGATCTACCCATGAGGGGTCTGCCTGTCACCCCAGGTGTTTGGGGGGACTGGGGGTACAATCTCCGTTGATGCTCCAGAGAATCTTCAAAGATCCTCCACAGCCTTTGACAGTGACATTGTTCTCACAAGGGGTTCTCTTCAGAGCCTGTGCTAATCTCCGAAGACAACTTCAGAGGGACTTTGGAGGGACTTCAAAGTTTTGATTTTGGGGCACCCCCACATGGGTGCCCCCCCCGAAACTTCCTCTAGACCCCATTGTGCAATTGTAATGGAAACAGGCTCCCTATAATCTGGATTTGATGGCCGAAGACCCCATTGTAGACCCCTTTAATGGGGTTTACAGGAAGGACCCATATGATCAGGATTTCCCTACCAAATGTGGCTCTAATGGGGTCTGTGGTGGAAATGGGGTCATCCTGCTCTGAGCCTAATGGGTCCTTAATGGGTCCTTCAATGGGTACTTGGTGCTAGTGGAAAATCACCTTTTATCACAGGAAAGTTCAAAATATGAAAGGAGTACTTTTGGTATCCTCCAGACTTGTGAGATAAGACCATAGAAACATGTTCTGCTTTATTTTTATTTTTGTAAAAGATGATGAGATGCTTGTCTCTGTCCAGAAACCTGGATCATTCCAGTCAATTCTATGGTGCCTTGTTATTTCATAGTAACTCTTTTATCATTCCTAAAGTGTCCAATTTCTGTGTGGTTGTTTGTAAAACATGCCACTCCTTTATACAAGCCTAAGTTGAGTAATCCTACTGCTATTTTAGGTAACTATACTGGTTAAGTTTACTTATGGAGGCTTATTCTAGATTTCAGTTATTTCAATGTGAGTTTACATGCAACTGTCTTAGAGAAACTTTGCTTTCAGACTATACTCTGATTTGATTTGTAGTTTATGCTGGTCAACAACCGTAACAAACTGTTACAGTTACAGATTTGTGGGATGGAAAATCATGTCATACCTAACCATTGGTCATTTTAGTTGCCGCTGTTGCAAACTGTAGTTAAAAAAAAAAAAAGAGAAGGTTTCTGGTGGACTGAGTGACATCAAACCTGGGCTACCAGTTCAGAGTCTTTAACTGATGGACCTCAAGAGTTTCATATACAGAAACTATGAACTGGTATGCCCTTTATTGGTTGAGTTTGGCCACCTAATCCTACTTTACCATCACACATTACCTCTAAAATCTTCAAAAGAAACATAAAAATTCAGATAATTAACTATGTACCTAGATCTATCCTGGTAAAACTTTTAAACCAATCCAGCTTTCCATCTACCATTTCCTTCTCAGTTTAGCTTTAGCTAATGAGCCATTTTAAGTACCTACATTTAAATGAATTAGTATGTATAAATTGAATTTCTCCCCCATTACTCTTGGAGAAGTAGAAACATTAGGTCTATGTTGGGCTGCTACAGCTGTGGTCATATAAAATTACCTCCACCATGTTAGGACGGTATTGCAGTATTTTGGTTGGTTGGATGCAATTCTGTTAAAATTCAAGTGATAAAAATAAATGCAACACTAGTATGTGTTATAGTATCTTAGTACTTAATAGATTAATTGGTCATTTCATTGATTAAAAGCATCATACTTAATTAACTAAACACTATAATTGGTCAGTAGGCCCTGTAATTACCCATTTCCCATAAGACAAATGTCTTAGTTGCTGTTGTTAATATGCATGCAATTATTCTAAATTGTAGAGCTTTAGGCTCCAAATGTTACACCTTAATCACACTGTAATCTAGATCAGGAGAATCTGTTTCAATATTGTATACCTGTAGATTGAAGAATGAAGAGCTGTATAGAACAAAGTTAGTAACCATTTTTAAGTGAAGTATGTCAATCTGAATCCTATTTTTAATTGAACAAGAAGAAAAGAAAGTGAAATGTCAACGATCTGGAAAAAAAATTATATGGTATTTTAGAAAACAGAAATCAATACCATCCCAAATTTTCTATGAAAACAAAAATAAAAGAAGTGTTCACAGTGAAGTGCATTTGTAATATGTTACACTTAACTTTTCAAATTTTAGGGCGGTTGGGGTGGGGGGAGATCCACTTTTCTCATTAAATTGACTACTGTGCTAAGAAACCACAGTGTCCCGTGATGCATCCTTGAACATTAATTACTGTATATTCTGGAACATAAGTCCTGTTTGCACTTGCCGGCTTGGTATAGTATAACAATGCCATACCAGGCCAGTAAGGAATCCAGCACAGTGGTGGCTATTTGTACTACAAACACTTTACTAGCCCTGTGCCTGGCCATTAATGCTTGTATACTTGCTTTCTCCAGATACAAAGCACGGAAGGATGGGGGGTGGGGGGGTAGATCCGTATCTATCCGGATCTACCCTGCATCCAGATTTAGTAAATCTGGATGTATTCAAAACTGCGTTTACTAAATCTGGATGAGGTAGATCCGGATTTATTTAGGTAAGTGCGGAAGCACCCTAAAAGTCCAGGAAGTCCTTTCAGCACTTAATTGTCTGTGGTGAGAATCAGTGATGATTCAAAATATGGAAAGGCATGGATGGGATCAATCTCACAGTGGTGCATAGCACAACATGAAGTCTCGAGAGGAATGACTATTCCTAGCCCTACAGCTACCAAGGAATGCATTTTGGCAGTGAGCTTTGGTCCCCACCAGAAATATGTCCCTGAGAGTCATCTTTCCCATAAGCCAGAAAGAAATCTAGTTTCTAAGCTGCCTGAAAGGGGAAACCAACATTTCTCCATATCTCCAACATTTTGGCAGTGTGCTTTGGTGCCCACGAGAAACATGCCATCTGCCCAGCACACTTCCTTGTTCAGGATCAGGGACCGTTGGTCTGCCAATAGACACATTTAATTATGTCTGCCAGTATTCTTGATCAAGGCCCGCTTGATGGAAATTCCACTCCATACAATCGCTTCTGGGGTGAGGGCGAGACGTGAAGTAGGAGTCCCCTGGCTCGCCATGCTTGGTTGCAAGGAGCCAATCATGGCAGGCTGGGGGAGGGCCCTGGGTAGGCACAGTTTCGCTGTGCGGACGCATCCTAAACGGATGCGTTTTCACAGCAAAACACCCTTTAAAGGCACATTATATGTGGGGGTTTTTTTAACACCCATTAAGCACACATTAGAGACAGATAGGTGCAGACACAGCTGCCCCTATCTGTCTCTAATGGGTACCGCTGTGTGGACGTGGTCCACCCATTCTGTTCTTAATGGGTGCTGCTGGGCGGGCACGGTTTCCCACATGTGTGCTTAATGGGTGTTATTGTGCGGACGCTCCGTGCTAAAAGCAGCTTAAAAAGCTGCCGCTGTGTGGATGCGTGCTTCCACATGTGTCCTTAATGGGTGTTTAAGGGCATGTGCAGAAGCACCCTTCTGCTACCTAAGAGCCTTGAAATTTCCTCTCAGTACAGTAAGTGCATTATTTTATTATATACAATGTTTTGCTTTTAAAATAAAATGAAAACAAACTCTTTGGATATGCAAAGGTAAATATTTATGTGCGTAGCATAACAAAGGAGTGTTCTGTGAAGTCTGAGATCAGGGTCTTATTCTGGATTTTAGAGTGACCCCTTATTATACTTTCTAACCGATTGGTATTCAGCTCCCCTACACTACGATCAGGAGGGAGGAAAAGTACAATACTTCTGTGAGATCTTAGTCAACACAATTTATTTGCCCCCTAATATCTTATTATCCACCTTGCTTGGAAAACATGTCAGTAATATATCAAATATGACATGGATTAGCCTTTTTTGACAGAAGCCATTTTGGTGTTTCCATTGAGATATCCCCTGGTAGAGCTTTTAAAAGACCCGAGCTCCTCTGAAACAATATTTGATAACAGCTGCTGTCAGACTACAGTTGATACCCAGTAGCTTGCAAATATTTGTATACTTGCTTTCTCCAGATACAAAGCATGGAAGACAATTTATGGCCAATTCCTGAGTAGAAATGCTTACATTCTGCTGGGTATACCAGTTTATGAGACAA
This sequence comes from Aspidoscelis tigris stejnegeri, assembly GCA_023333525.1. NCBI lineage: Eukaryota > Metazoa > Chordata > Lepidosauria > Squamata > Teiidae > Aspidoscelis > Aspidoscelis tigris. Next base: position 95,842,378 of record JALMGA010000002.1, read on the forward strand.
TCTGTCATATTTAAGCAGATCTGTGTTCCCTGACTAGCCTACAGCAGAAACAAGTTATTTGAATACTGCTCTGTTTTGATAATCTACTCAACAGTCATTATACAAACTAGAATGCTTTAAGCATATTTTCACTGATGTCTCAATAACTTCCATTCTGATTGGTTGAGAGTGCATACTCATTTCTAACTGCTTATACAGAAAGATCACATCTGTAAGCAATGTGTGGATTCTGAAAGCTATGGTGTACCCAAGCTCAGACTGCGAGGCGATTTCAAAATGACGAATTTGACTATTATAATTTATTGTGTTTTTCTGCTTTGTATTCCAGGAGACATGTGGACTTGCAGTTTAAACATGGAAAAGTTCCATAACATCTGCTACTAATTTCTGCCAGATGAAAGTGATAATGATGATGAATATTTCTGTTGATGCTACTGATGCATTGGCCCAGCTATGCATACTTCCAGACTGTATGCGGATAGCTAATTGAAAATATATGACTTGTAACAAAGGCTTGTGGATTTGGGCACAATTTTTATTGTCTTAACTTGCTTTAGGGATTCTCTCTTAAAAAAAAGGAAAGGAAAGGAAAATAAAGTAAAAGCAAAAGTCCATAGTGAAAGTTTGTTGATAGCACTCTGATATACACAAGCTACCTTGGACTTTTTAAACTGTGATATTTATTTATTTATAAATAAATGTGCACAAATATTTGTGACATCTGGAATTCATACAAATATGTATGAATTTGTAGATTTGTGGCTGAATTGAATAGGCCCTATTCGTCCACAAATTGGATTGTCAGGTATTCGTAGAAGCTATGGTCAAAGCTTTGGTGGATACCGGAGGCCCTGGGGACTCCATCCCATGAGCTCCCACCCCACCCTGCAGCCTCCCATCACCACACTACCTCCCCCTGCCACCACTGTGCCTTCTTCCTAGGCCTTCTGGTTCTGGAGTCACCCAACCCTGGTACCAGAAGGACTTGTCCCACCCCTGGAAAAGCTATTTTAGACTCTGGAGTGCACCAAAAGAGGTATTAGACACCACTGGAGGCTGTCCCACTCACCTCCCAAGTACCACCTGAATGTTTGGGATGACCGCCCTATTGGTCTGGAGGCCAACGAAGGCCTTCCAGGGCAGGAAAAGGCACTTCTGGTTCCTGGAAGTGCCTTAGAAGAAGGTGAGGCAGTGGCGAAGACAGGTAAGTGGGGGGTGAGAATGGAGGGATGGGGAGAGGTTGTATTCATTTAATACATTCATTTGTATTCAATACAAATACCTCCACATTCGTGGGGTGGGATTTAGCCAACACTGAATTTTCCCACATTTGATTCGTACTGAATTGAATGTGGGAAATGCCTTTGTGCACACTTCTAGTCTCCAGAAAGAAATAAAAAATGTGTTTACCTTTTCTCCGGAGTTAAGAAGTTTGCAGAGAGTGGATTATCCTCACATTCTCCTTATGCTCTGAAGCAGCAGAGGGTCTGCTGTTTCCTGAGTGAGGGTGGTCAGATTCTATTTGATACAAATGTATTTGTATGAATTTGTGTGAATATCCAATATGAACGAATACGTATCCGGTACGAATGGATACATATCCAATATGCATCCCATAACATACTCGCACTCTGAAACTGTCAAATCCAACTTGAATCCACTTTTAATCTGCTCTCAAACCATGTCAAATGCAATCTGGATCCATTGCAGATGTGACTGGCACAGCTGCTTTCCCATCCCAGTTTAATTAATATCTGAATTATTCATACAAATATCCAAACTATTCATACAAATGTCTGAATTATTCCTATGAATGTCCAAAACATTTGTATTTATATGTATGTTAATGTACAAATGCATCATTTGATTTGTGTACAACTGCCCAAATTCAGACAAATTCGGATGAATTTGGACAAATAAAAAATGTTACGAATATTTGGGCACATCCCTATTTCTGATCCTGCCCAAGTTTCCTAAAACAAAATTATATCAATGGATAAAATGGATAAAAGAGTAGGTTTTTTTGGCTTTCCACTTGCAGTATTCCAAGAGGTTGTGAGGGGTGTGAGAGAGTGAACTGGAACTTAAAGCATTGATTAGGCTTATTGTCATAGGCTAGGGAGAGGTTTGTTGGGAGGTTTGAACACACAAAGTGTGCCTTCAGACATTTATTTATTTATCTATTTATTTACATTTATATGCCGCCCCATACCCGAGGGTCTCTGGGTGGCTCACAACATTTAAAAACAGACATTTAAAAAATTATATCAGCCCTAAAACCAGAAACAAGTTTAAAAATGCAGCTTTAAATAATACAAAAATTGTTAAAAACAACAGTGATTTTCAATGGGGGAAGTGTGGGGGACATTTAACCAAAGGCCTGCATAAAGAAGAACATTTTCTCTGCCTTCCTAAATAGGAACAAAGAAGGGGTCTGATGCACCCCAAGGGGGAGACCATTCCATAGCCTGGGGGCCACCACCGAGAAGGCCCTCTCCCGGGTGCCCACTAGCCTAGCTACTGAAGGCAGAGGGATCACCAGAAGGGCCTCCCCTCCAGATCTTAAAACATGGGCAGGTCAATATGGGAGAAGGCGCTCCTTTAGATATCTGGGGCCCAAGTCATTTGGGGCCTTATAAATCAGAATTATGCTTAAAGCTCTGAATTCCTTGTTGCAGCTGCTTCTAACGATGTGCACAGATGTTCTTTTTCTTTTCAAATCGTATTGAATTGAATGCCAGAAAATTTGATTTGTTCAAATAGATCCCCTTTGAATGTAGTAGGATTTGAATTTGATACAAATGTTCGGTCCCATACAAATCCTATATGAATCCCATATGAATGTACATAAATCCCATACATATCCCATACAAATCCAATATGAATCCTATACAAATTCCATACGAAGCTTCATACAAAGCTTCATAAGAATGCATCAGAACTTTAATTTGAATGTCAGTCTTCAAATGTGCCAACATACATTCCGAACTCAAATGTTCAAATTCAGCCGAATTCGTATGAATTTCAAATGCTACAAATATTCATACACATTCCTAGCTGCTTCCCATTGCCCTTACAGGATTAACAAAAGCTGGACAGGGAGGACAGAGCCCCTGCAGATCCACATCCAATTATCCAGATGGGATACTTGATACTCTGCACTTTCCTCCCTCCAGGCAAGGGAAAGTGCAAAGTTAAAAGCTGGTAACTAAAAGGCAGCTTTTAAATTCACACTCTCCCTGCTGCTGCGCCACCACTGTGCTAATCAACAGTCATGTGATCAAATTCAAGTGACCGCTGGGTCCACAGCAGCTGTAAAGCTTCCCTTCATGTGTGGAGGTACCCAAAGATGTAGGGAGACAAAGGGCTTGTTTGCACTTGGCTTCATTCTGGAATATTTCTCAGGGTATGGGCCTGCTGTCCACCTGCTAATGGAGGCTACAGAAGACCTCAGGTGGGCCCAACCAGAGTCTGCATTAGCATGACAACAGACCCCTAACCTGAGATATATTCCAGAAAAAGGCCAAGTGCTAACAGGCCCAGAGTGAATAGCTGTCTGTAAGCTCAGCCTCCATCAGTAGTTTGTACAAAAATTATCTAACAACTGGAATTGTTTACCATCTATAGGCACTCTGGAATATAGATCATTTCTACATCCACACCTACCTCAAATATTCTGGAGCAGAGTGGGACACCACATTCTGGGATAAGCAATCCCTGCCACTAGAACAGGACAAGGCTGTCCACTGCATAGTATACTAGACCATGGAGTTGGACCATACTTGCAAACACACAGAGAGACACGCACAGAGAGACACAGAGATGCATACACATCAGTGGTCTGCTATACTACTCCTTGTCCAGTTGAAGATCTCAACATTGAGGTCTAGAACTAGACTGGGCTATGGCACAATTTTCAGCACTCTAGCCGAGTCTATGGCATCCAGTGTTGATGAGATGTGACAGGGGAAGTGGTGCTTAGCCTAGTGCCTGGACTGCTAACCCCTGTTCCAGAATTTGTTCTGGAATAAAGGGCAGTGTGGAAAGGGCATAAATGGTCCTGGTTCTCTACTCAGAATAGGGCCTCGTTCCATTTTTCAGGCAGTAGCCCTAAGTCACCATCCAACTGGCCTAATGGTAGACCTGCCAGTGTGGTAGACCTGAAGATGAAAGAAAAGAACAGCATAATGAAGCAGCCAGATGTCAAAAATTAATAAAACAGAATATTCTTTCACATAGCTTTACTGTTTTGCTTGTTAGTTTCACTATTAGTGTAGTTGTCATGGCAGTGACACACTAAATAACATATTATTATTGCTTTATTTGAAATATTAATTTTTGTGATCATAGGAACAGAGTTACATTTTTTCCTTGCTTTGGTCTCCTGTTGCTTCTGGTTCCTTCTGGACTCTAGTGGCTGAATATATTTTTGCAATACTTCCTGGGGCTATTAAAATATATATCCAGAAGCAGATATTACCAAACAACTTAAATGCTTCTTAGAAATACAACCTGCATTTGGTAAAATATCTAATATGATGATAGAATTTGTGCATGCAAATTAGCATAATTTAAGTGTGTGAAAACTCAATTCCTTTGTTATTGTATGCTTATTTGGAAGTAAGAACTGTAAAGCAGAACTAAATAATCATCAAAATGTCCAGGCTTGCACAGCTGCTGTTCATATTATATGCTTATAAAAGTATCTGTTTCTTGCCAGATGTCCACTTCTTTTAACTATTCTTTACTCTGTATGGGACTTTGGTTCTCTAAAATGTCCAATATTCAGACAGCAGTCTTCATAGATGTGAAGTATAACCTTTTGCTTTTGCTTATTTTCCAAGTCCAGGTTGGAGATTAAGCTATCACTGACAGAATATTTTGCTGCTCGTGCACTTTAAGTGATGTGAAGAAAAGCCAGACAGTAAGGCAGGCATGTCAAACTTACGGCCTGCGGGCCGGACCCGGCCCACGAGGCGTTTCAATCCGGCCTGCGGCTGCCTGCCGCGGCGGCGGTGGCCCGCCTGAGGCTGCGGCCCACCACCACGCGACGCCGACACCGCCGCAGTGGCTCGAATGCTGCCGCCGCCGAAGCGACCCGCCTGCGGCTGCGGCCCGCCGCTGTGCGACGCCGACGACGCGGCCGGCCTGCCGACGCGGGACGCGCGCCGCTGATGCACGCCGCGCGGTGGGCCGACGCGCGCCGCCGCCTGCCGACGTGCGCCGCCCTCCTTGGGCCGGAAGGAGGCGAGGTGAGGCGAGGTGAGCGCGCGGGCGCCGCCATGAACAGCCAGCCCCTCCCTAGCCACGCCCCGGCCACGCCCCTAACCCTCCTCTTCGCCCTAGCCCCACCCCCAACCACACCCCAGCCCCTCCTCCGTGTCCCCACCACGCCCCCCGCCACGCCCCCCGCCACGCCCCCTGGCCCTCACTTTTTTTTTTAATCCGGCCCTCGGCCGGATTGAGTTTGACACCACTGTAGTAAGGGGTCAAACCTGAAATAATCTCAAGAAGAGAGAATAAGTGATGAGTAAGTTAATTGTAGCAGGTGGGGAGAGACCAATGGAGAACATAATATGACTAAGGGTTCTCCAGAGGATGGGGGAACACATTTCTGGAAGCAGCAGAAGATGGACTTAATGAAATTTTAAAAATATGGGAAGGACTAGAGGAGGAAAAATTATAGATAAATGGATAAATAAGGAGGATCTAACAAGAGCATCATGGAATGTAAATAGCTTTAGTTCTCTGATTAAAAGATATGAGTTACATAAACTGTTGAGGGACAAGAAGATTCTGATTGCATGATTCAAGAGATGCATATAGACAAGAACTAACAAAACTGATAAAATTTTATAAATGGACTGCAGTATATGAACCAAGGAGGACTAATAAATAAGTGACACTATTACTGCATTTTCTGGCGTATAAGACTACTTTTTAACCCAGGAAAATCTTCTCAAAAGTTGGGGATTGTCTTATATGGCGAGTATATCCCAAACTCTATATTCTAACAGGAAAGTTGGGGGTTGTCTTATACAGCCAGTCGTCTTATACGGCGGAAAATACAGTACTCCATGGTGATGTTCAATTTCATTTTTGGGTAGAAAAAAAAAGGATAAAAAAGGCAGATTTTTTTTTTTAAAAAAAGGTAAAAGAAACAGAATTAGTGACCTGAGCATGTGTACATTCTCCAAATGTCAACCAATAAATAATTCTTTGAGCAAACTATGAGGAAGCTGGAGAAATTTTGGGGAGAATTGGTGATAGCATAGAAATTGGAATTGAACTATCCAAGTAAGAACTGGATATAAATAGATGGAATTTGGTTAATACCTAAGTTTATCATAGGTAGGGATCAATTATCAACATACTATTCAGTTCTACACAAGACAAATTGATTATTTATTCAAGTTCAAGGTTTGACCTTTAAAGCCTTACGTGGCTTGGGGCCCTCATATCTGTGGGACTGTCTTGCCCTCTATATGCCCAGGATAATATTAAGGTCATCTGTGGACCTTAACTTGTTACAGGTCCCTGGTGTCAGTGAGGCCCGCATTTTGGCTACCAAAAATAGGGCATTGTCATGCGTCGCCCCTGCCTGGTGGAACACTCTGCCTGCAATCACTCAAGCAATCCAAGAACTGTCTAGTTTTTAGAGAGCTTGCAAGGCAGTGTTGTTCCGCCAGGCTTCTGGCTAGCTTCTGGCTAGCCTTGCTCTTTCTGTTGTCTTTAGGGTCACGTCACTGTGGACATGAATTTGTTTGCATTGGAGCTGTGCTGCTATTTTATGTTTTTTGTGTAGTAATCTATTCTGTGCCACTGGGGGGATAGCTGTGGTTTAAGAATGTTTAAATTGTTTTAAATATTCTTCTGATTTTGATTTTATATAATTCATGTCGTATGCTGTATTGCATTATCCTGTATTTATGTTTTGTATTGTGAGTTGCCCAGAGCCCACTTGTGGGGTGGGGAGGGTATACATCAAAGAGGAAAGGAAAGACAACTAAAAGGGATCAGATACTAGATTTAGATACTAGAACAATTTCAATCTCGGATCATGCGTCTAAAATCACAAAGATACATTTTATAAGAAATACCAGCAGGGACAGATAAGAATCAGTTCAAAAATTGTGTTAAAGAAATAAATACATATTTTCAGAAAAACAGTAGAGGGAATAAGTAATCCAATTCTCTGGGTGACTGATCAAGGAAATAGGGATTATGAAAGAAAAATAAAAGTATAAGGACTAATCAATTTTTGAAATTTGAAAAGTATAACATTGCAGAAAAGTAAAAACAAGGGATTGGAAAATGAATTAGAGAAGAACAGAGGGAATTATTAAAATTGGATGAAATGAATCTGGTAATAAAACAATGATGGGATATTCAAAGTTTGAGAAAGATTGTTATAGGGGTGTGCATGAATGCATCTTTTGCATTCTAATTCAAGTCAATTTGAATATTTCAAACCTGAAAATATGAACGTCGGGAACATTTTAATCCAAGTTTTGAATTCGTGCATGTCCTGTTTTTATCGTGTTTACGTCCCATTTGCATCCCATATTATAAGTGCAAATAAACACAATATTTGGATGTGATATACAACGTTCTAGTCAGTTGAATTATTTGAAAATCCATATTAGATTTTTGAAAATCTGAAATCTGTTTGAATTAAAAAATTCAGATTTTAAAAAATCTGATTCAAATTTGAATATCAATATTCATTGATTTTTGAATTTTTGAATATCCATGCACATCCCTAGATGGTATGGCACTTGAAGAAAAACAGGGGAAATAATAAAATCAAAGCGAAAGATGGGATAGTAGAGGGAGATGAATATATAACTGAGGTCATGGTGAAGTTTTATGAAACTTTATATAGGAGAACAAATATTGAAAAAATTCTACATATTGACAGAAAACTGAATGGAGGAGAAAAGAAAGCAATCTGAACACACTTAGGGAGCCGGATAAATTCATAAAGGTCATAAACAGATTAAAAACTGGGCAAATCACCAGGTTCTGGTGGCTTTACATTATATATTTGTGTTTGTGTATGTAATTTTCAAAATTGAGCTAGTATTTTATAAGTTAGAAATATATAATAAAGTTTTAGGGAGAAAAGGCAGATAACCTGGAAAGAGTCAGGAATAATTACCATATTGAAAACCAATAGAGAAGAGTCAAACTAGAATTTTTTTTAGCTCAATGTTATTATGCAACCAGGGTTATAACATTTTGCAGAATATTGGGTAAGAAATTGGAAATTATATTTATTATACTAAATTTAATAAAATAGTCCAATACCGTTTTGCCTGATTAGAAATGTAGTAAATGCAACCCACCATGTAAATGCAAATAAGAAAATAATATTACAATTGAATACAGCCTTTAATTCAATAAACCACAAGTATTAATTTAATACTTACAAAATGTATAAATTTATGGAAACTTTAAGGTCAGTAAACCAAGGAGGGAGAATTTCAATCGTATGCCCATCGACATGTCCAGAACATAATTCCCTTTTCCAGGGTGGGAAGGCATATAGTAGCTTGGAATTGGGTTATTTGGTGGTTGAGAAGGAATGCAGAGAGGCATCTTTGACCCAAACTGGCTCTTGAACTGTAGTTGTTCTGTAACTATTCTGATGAAAACAAAAATTTTCCTCCAACACCCTGTCTCACTTCTTAGTCTTATCTCCCTGTTCATACAGTCTTACACAGGAGGAAGCAATGATTTTATGTCCTTTAGTTTTGAGACATGCTGGCAGGTATGCAATTTGCTGTGGATCCAAAAGTTGTGTATCACAGAATGCCTTCTGTTTCTCTTATTAATTAATATATCTGATGCTGCTGAACAAAGAAAAGGAATTTCTTCAGTTGACAGAATGTCAGATTGATATGAATGTATATGCTCTTTGCAACACTTTAGATTCAATGTTTTTAGAGCTTTTATTATTATTGTCTTTAGAGCTATTATTATTATTGAGCCTTTTTAAAAAGGCTCAAATGTGACTTAGAGGTGGTAACTTTCACACGTTAGTGTTCTCATCTCACCTCTAATCCACATTAAATCCTAAAAAATTACTTTGAAAGTAAATACTACATCTCTGATCTGCTTTTGACCCACCTTTTTAGATGGCTATGAATGTAGCCGGATTGGTACTGGTGGTAAGTGAAGTTGGTAGAATTCTGGTTTCCTGTACAATTAAGACAGATGAAATTTGAACATTCTAACATTTCCAAATTGACTTTACAAGCAAACACATGAAGAAGGTCTTACAGTAGTCCAGTCTAGATACAAAAGAGAAGTGGATTTCTCCTGATAGGGTTGCATTCGATATACTCGACAAAGGTGAAGTCCACACTTAGTACATGTGAATCCTCTCCCCACTCATCTGGAGACCAACCTCCAGTGCAGATGGTGTCCAGGCATTGCTATTTTCCTGCCCAGGTGTCAGCACCAGCACATATGCACTGGCACCGAGGTAACTGTGATAAGATATGCACGTGTGCTTGTGCTGCAGATCATGTGGTGCATCAGCTTATTTGTGTGGCATGTTAGGTGACCCTTCAGCTCACAGAACAGGTGCAAATGCAGCATTGAGAGCCTTACTGGCTCTGGTGCTAGGGAAGGTAAGTCAATTCATGGTGCAGGTTCAACCAGGGAGTTAATCCAGTAGTTAATCCAGGGAATGCTTGAGCGTGGAAGGAGCTCTTTCTGGTGCAGAAATGTCTCTTTCTAGTGTGGCTGCTCTGCCTGAGAGCATTCCCTAGATTAATTACTGGGCCAAGTGCAGAAAGGCCCTAAATTAATAATATATATATATATATTGCAGTCCCTACAGCAATAGGAACTTCTCAGCACTGTATATAGACATATAGATAAGAGGTAATCTGAAAGTCTCGCTATCAAATCAAATCAAACTTTATTGATTAGTCATATATGACCATATAAATTAGGGGTGTGCACGAATGCATTTTTTTGCATTTCAATTCAAGTTGATTCAAATATTTGAATATTCAATTCGATTTGAATCCTAAAAAACTGGATTTTTGAAAATCCAATTCGAAACTGGATTATCTGGATCTGTACATCCAAAAATCCGATTTGAATCTCCAAATACAAATGTCAGGAACATTCGTATCCAATTTTTGAATTTGGGCGCATCCTGTTTTCATCCTGTATTAGTTCTGTATGCATCCCATTTTAATCCTGCGTTACAAGCGAAAATATGTATGATATTCGTACAGTGCCTGACAAAAGTTCTGTCGCTTATCCATGTTGTTGAAACCAAAGCCTATAACCTGACTTAAAATTCATCCATTGGTTTTAGAAGTGACTCATATGAAAGCTGAAACCCTCCCAAATGAGGTTTTTAAAAAGAAAATAAATTTGCTTCACTCCTGAAATATTGATCATTTAATGAACACAGAAAGGTCAGATTTTGGCGAGACAAAAGTTTTGTCGCCTTGTCATATAATGCACCTAATCCTAGTTTACAGCCTCACCTGTGCTCACTAATTGATCAGATAATTAGTGGGTGTGTATAAAAAGAACTCCAGCACTCCAGACCTTCACTTGAACTGCAACTTGACCTCTGACAACATGCCAAAAATCCACCCTGCGACCAAAGCCTTGATTATCAGGAGACTGAAGACCAGATCCTCTGCAGAGGTGGCTGGCACCTTTAATGTGTCTAAGCGTCAAGTACAAAGAATTAAAAAAAAGATTTGAAGAGACTGGAGATGTTTTTGACAAGCCCAGGTCTGGCAGACCCCACAAGACAACTGCTCAGGAGGAACGTTTGTTGGTTTGAAAATCAAAAGCCAGCCCTTCTTCCACTGCAGCAGAGCTCCAACAGGCCTGGTCACCTCAAGTCCCTGTGTCAACTAGAACAGTTTGTAGGATTCTGTCTCGAAATGGCCTCTATGGTCGAATCAGTGCCCAGAAGCCAGCACTAAACAAAAGGCAATTAAAAAACTGTGTGGTATTTGCAAAGGCCCACAGCCTACTAAACGGATGGACGCTGGAAAAGTGGCAGAAGGTGGATTTCTCAGATGAATCTTCAGTTGAATTACACCACAGCTGCCGCAAATACTGCAGGAGACCTACTGGAGCCCGTATGGATCCAAGATATACCCAGAAAACAGTTAAGTTTGGTGGTGGAAAGATTATGGTCTGGGGTTACATTCAGTATAGGGGTGTGCGAAACATTTACAAGGTGGAAGGCATTATCAATAGCCTAAAATATCAAGACGTATTAGCTACCTCTTACATTTCCAATCATAAAAGGGGTCAAATTTTGCAGCAGGATGGCGCTCCATCTCATACATCCATCTCTACATCAAAGTTTCTCAAGGCAAAGAAGATCAAGGTGTTCCAGGACTGGCCAGCCCAGTCACCAGATATGAACATCATTGAGCATGTTTGGGGTAGGATGAAAGAGGAAGCTTGGAACACAAAACCAAAGAATCTTGATGAACTCTGGGAGGCATGTAAAACTGCATTCTTTACTATTCCTGATGAATTCATCAATAAATTGTATGAATCATTGCCGAAACGCATGGATGCAGTCCTTCAGGCTCATGGAAGTCACACAAAATATTAAATATGGCTCTAATAGCACCACAACTTCATTCACCAATGTTATGAAACATATCTTAGTATTTGAAGTGAATTATCTGTTTGATTTTCACATTACTTTTTGTGGGCGACAAAACTTTTGTCTAGCCAAAATCTGACCTTTCTGTGTTCATTAAATGATCAATATTTCAGGAGTGAAGCAAATTTATTTTCTTTTTAAAAACCTCATTTGGGAGGGTTTCAGCTTTCATATGAGTCATTTTTAAAACCAATGGATGAATTTTAATTCAGGTTATAGGCTTTGGTTTCAACAACATGGATAAGCAACAGAACTTTTGTCAGGCACTGTATGCAATATTTGTGGATCTATTCATTCAAATTATCTGAAAATCCATTATCAGATTTTCAAAAATCCAAAATCCGATTTGAATGTCAATATTCAATGGATTCAAATCCAATTTTCTAATTTTCAAATATCCATGCACATCCCTAGTATAAAGTTTACAAAAAAGATAAAAGCACATAAAACATACAAAGATAAAATAATAAATCAAAAGAAAAATATCAAAATTATTTGTCCCCATTACCCTTGCACCACATCCCATTCAATTCAATGAAAATTTTCCTAAATTGGGCAGCCTTAACGAAAAAGCTACCCTGTACGTCAACTGGGCGTTTTCTCCCTTCAGAAGGTAAGTCAACTTACATTCTGTACTTAATTGGGACACATTTTGTAAAAGTGAGCCCAAATAATTTATTCTAATTGAAGAATACAAGTAACAGGTAAACAAGATATGAAAAAGACCTTTGACCATTGCTGCACCACAAGCACTTAAGGTTCTATACTACCCATGAATTAAGTACGTTCAAGGGAGGCTTCTAGTAATGAGCACAGTACCTGGAGAACCAAAACATTTCCCAAATCATGTGCAGAATGGTTCTTGCTTTGCAGTTTTCCATACCAGCTTCTATCTCCTGAAAAATTGTGAATGCCTGCCCAGACTCTTATTTGGATATCAAGACTTAGCAATTCTTAAAATTCTCTATTTTAAAAGCAATCATTGAAAACCAATCCAGAAATGTACTGGGCACAATCCAGCTCTTGTTTTTAATAATAATTTTATTTGATCAGTCATTTGACCATTTCAAAATTCCATCAACTTACAATTAAAACAATGCGAAACAATGCGAAACAGAGTAAAAGAGAATATCTTATTTTCCCACTTCTTTTTTCAGGAAGTGAGCTCTTCAGGCTTTCAAAATGAAGAGACTGACTCTGATTATAATAGATTTATCTTGACCTTGCAGAAGGACTGACAACAGATTCTTTCTATTATGGGGGCTGCAGTTGAATATTATTGGATAAATAATATTGAAAAAATGAAAAAAATCCAGCTCTTGTTACAGTCCAATGAGATTCATTGCAAGGAGAACAGGATTGCACTCATGGGCAACAATCCCATCTATAGTCAGGCTGCTTAAATCCTGTGACTTTTAATGGGACATAGCAGCAAGACTAAGTATGTGAATGATTGCATAAACAACATTTGTAATTGTCTTTAAAATGGCACTTGTGTTGCAATTTCAGGAAAGTTAGTGCCTCGTGGCTCTCATTCTGAGGAAATTTGTTGTGCTAATTTGAAATTAATGATGCTCAAATAAGTTAAGTCAACTTGTTAATAAGCTAACTTGTCCCATTGAATTTAATAAGACTTAAGTGTGTCTGTGGCTGTGCACTCTTACGTAGAACTGAATGCCATTGCGTTGAGTAGGAAATTAAGCAAGTCATTATCTAACTTCAGGCTGTAAGTTCCCAAGCATTGGGGTTTGTGTGCATGACCCACAACTATTTTTGCTAATGGTGTCCAAAAGTTTCATCTGTCTCTCAAGAGAGAACTTTCTGAAATGAGTTTTTAGTTTCAGCTGAGACCTTACAGATTTTCCTTTGACCCTAAATAATTGAACACTTTAGATGTTTTTGATGGAGCTTTAAACATTCAATACATTTTAACTAGTCTTGAAATGTGTCATATTTTACTTTCATGCTTTTCTATTTGTGGTCAGAGGTCATGTCTGAAGATAAAATGGTATCGTCATTTCAATGCATTTTAATATAGCTTTTAAGATGCAGATTTTTTTTAAAGGTTCCTATTGCTACCGTAGTATATCAAACATGGGAGAAAATGTCCTAAAACGTGTCATGTCTGGGGATGGTGAGGCACACAAACTGATTAGGTTAATTGAAATGTGCATGAATGAAAATCAAATGTTTGTTCACTCTTCCATTGACCCACATACCCATTTGTTTGGTTCAATGGTGAACCAGTTAATCAAAAGGATTGTTCGTATCTGATTCTGAACTTGTTCCATTGAAAAAGCTGTTTTTAAGGACAAAAATACAGCAAACACGTATTCAATTGAATTGTTTGTGTTTGGAAGCTAGAGACTGAGTTGGTTTGATTGAAATATTTCCAGATATTTGAATAACCACGTTTCGTTCAATGAGAATATTTGTGAACATGAATTGTTTGACTGGCTTTTTTAATATGAACCAAACTTGCACGTCTCTAGAACCGTGCCATATCCATGCAGTAGTGTAGGGACCAAGGGCCAATTTGTACTTTGGCCCATAGTTTACAATTAGGCAACATCTGATCATGTGCATCTGCACTTACAGGAGGCACTTATTTATTACTTATTACCTATTTGTATTTTTATCCCCCGCCCCCAATACCCAAGGGTCTCAGGGCACATTACAACATATAAAATGAACAGATTAGAACCAATAACATATTAAACATATTAAAATCATGGCAGTGTCTGAATGTGGAGAGGAAAAGGCTGTTCCTTTACTCAGCCAAAGGCCAAGGTAAAGAAGTGCATCTTCATAGGTCATTTAAACACATAGAGTGAAGGTGCCTGATACACCCCAGGAGGGAGACTACTTCACAGTCTGGGAGCCACCACTTAAAAGGCCCTATCCTGGGTGCCCACCCTTTTTGCTGCTGTGAGTGGCGGTACAAGCAGGAGGGCCACCCCTCCAGATCTTAGGGTATGGGCAGGTCAATATGGAAGATGCTCCTTTAGGTATTTGGGGCCCCTGCTTGCCCAGATGTTGCCTAATTGTAAACTAGCCATGGGCCATGAGATCATGCACCACAAGCAACCCACAGTAAGTGACCAGGAACTGACTTTATGTATCCAGCCAGTTACTATCTGCACTCTGGATGGCTGAGGAGGTCATCTGGGCTGGTGCACAACTGCACTGGCAGCTCAGATATCTACAATGTGATTGTGACTGTGCAAAGCATCAGAGTCATCATAGCGATGGCGCTGGTGCATGAACGGTTGCACAGGGCACAACACTCAAGATGGCAGCACCTTGTGGAGGATCAGCCATACAGTCAAAAGCAGGTAAGTGATCAATTGTGTAGGAGGTAGGCTGCGCTAGTCAATGTTAGTCTCTTGCACACCTTTTCCATCCATGGGATGGGAAGGGAATTGCAAAATTGCCCCAAACATTCTCCAAGATCCTTGCAGTATAGCCTAGGGCTTCTTGGTGTCCAGTTTACCGCTTTTAGGAAGCACTGCAGAGGACTTGCCGTGGAACTAGCAGAAAAGAGTTACTGAAGAATTTCTGTGTTTTTGCCTGCAGGATCTCAAATATATGATTTGGATCAGATACTGCATAACATTCACTGAGCTGAATGAAGTTAGGGCTTGCAAGGACATACTGTAACATACTGTGTATTCACATCAATTAAACAGGTTAATATAAAACTCATTTAGTGTACCCAGATAATCTTCCTTCTTCCCTTGCCTTCAGAACACTTTTAGGATGATTGGATCTGCTGTGGCTAGAGTATTCTTGTCACCTAAACCTTGAGATTCCAGGAGCTTGAAAAATAAAGAAATAAATCTCTGGCAAATGTGAGTGGTCCACCTGTACCTGAAGTTTACCAGCCCTAGTTCATGCAAGACTAATGAGGTATGTGCAGAAAGGCGTCAGGTTGAAAAAAACACGCAAGATGCCTCTAAGGGCCATATGCAGAGAGTCGAGAAGCAGGTGAAGGTTTTGTCTTTGTCTTGTGCTTGAGGTGCTCAGAAGCACTTGTTGACCATTGTGTGAGACAGGATGCTGGTTTAGATGGGCTCTGTTCTGATCCAGCAGAACTCTCTTAGGTTCTTATTTATGTTCTTAAAGCATTTTTGTGCATCTGGAAATTGAACTTTTTTCTTAAAGGGATAACTTTTAAAAAGTACCCGCAGCATTTCGGCCCAGCTGATGTGGCAAATGCACACTGACAATTTAATTCCATCCATGGTTATTTTGAGGCATACTTCATTTCAGATACATACATTTTGGCCCTCAGGAGAAAAGAGGTTCACTATGTATCATGCCCCTGTGACTGACTGATATTCAACGACTTCTGTGGAATTTACTACCCTAAGGGCGCGTCCCCATTGTTGAGTCCCCTTAAAGGGTGGGAAAAGGGGGGTAGAAATGCCAACTCTTCTTCTTCTTCGCTCAGGCTTTCAGCTAAATGTTGCTTACATTTCCCCTATTGCAAACACTACTGTTTGATATTGTGCTGTTTTTAACATGTTGGTTTTAAAATATTCTGATGGTTATTATTGTTTTGATATAGTTTTTTGATATGCTGAATTGTAAAGGTTGTTACCTGCCCTGAGACCTTCAGGTATAGGTCAGGATATAAATATAAATAAAAAAATTAATATTCTAGCATACTAATTTTGCCATTGATTTTGCTTTTCTCGGTGATTAACTCCTTCAGGTAAGTGGCAGAGGGTACATGGATTAATTCACTCATACATTTTTTCATTTAGCATGTGGAGAGACCTGAACTGTTTGAGAATTAACTGTGATTTTTTTAAAAAAAAATCAGTTCTGTTGCTTGGGAACAAAAATACCTCCCTTCCTAACAAAAGATCTTTGTTGGCTTTCATTCATGGCATTTTCTTTATATGAAGACCTGAAGAAGTTCTTCTAAAGGGATATAATGGAGATGTGATAAACTTCCTGAAGATGAATCTGGCTTTCATTACAGCCATAGTCTATGCATTGATTCTTTTAGGGCAAGAATGCTTAGTTCTTTCTCAAGACTAGTGGGAATCAGGGCTTTGCTCTGACTGATAGCCTTACTTTGATCTCTCTGCTCCGTATTTCAACAAACTTAAACATTTTTGAGAAAGATGAGTTCTCCAAAAAGACCTTCCTCTTCTGCCTTCACAATCCCAATGTGCTACTGAATTGGGAATTATGTAATCTGAACTCTATCAAGTTGATTATTTGTTCCACAACCTCCCGTATTCTGCACAGAGGAGTATCAGTGTGTGTGGACAAAGGAAAGTTTTGATTCACGGGTGATTTCACAAGTGATTTCATTGCCATGGAAATGCAGATAAATTCCAGGGCTGCTCCATGTGGAAATAATGGGAGAGAGCACTTCTACAAAGTGAGGGAGCAGTGACATGAGGCCTTTTCACACTAGGCCTTTTGGAACGCATGGAGGACACGCTGGGATGGAGCATTCGCTTCTCTGGTATGGCAGTTCCATTTGGAACTGCCCCATCCCATCCCAGCGTGTCCTACATGCGTTCCGGGGATAGAGCACTTCATTGTGCTCTACACCTGGCCCAGCGCATTCTGGCCCATCCCCTGCCGTTCCGCAGCTGTTCAGGGAGGGAAGCGTTCACATGCCTCCCTCCCTGACAGCTGTGGGACACACCCTCCACTGCCACTATTGGGCCAAATTCGGCTCAACAGCTGGCAGGCCAGCACAAATCACTCACCTTGCCAGGCCCGGGGTGCAATCTGCCATGGTCTGTGCAGGCGTGCACACTCAGGTAGATGGGACCCATATGCTTACCAATATGAATCATTTATTGAGAATGGCAACCAGAGGTATCTGATTTTGTCTCAGAGGCTAAACTTCTCGTGGAACAAAGCCTCAAATTGCAGCATGCCTTGAGAAAGGTCATTGGAGTTGCAATGCATCCCAAGTGCCACCGGCTCTTTTTGGTAGAACCAAAAAGAACTGATCACCTGCCAGCCATTTAGTCATCTCCAACTCCACTCTATATAGTGGCTTGTCATGAACTTGTCATGAACTAATCTGACTTGTTAGAGACTGCCACCATTCCCATAACAGCCGAACTGCATTCACAATCTGCATTGGACACATTGGAAGAGTTTAAGGAGGGGGAGGAGGACAACCCGGGAAGAGAGGTGGAGGTGGAAAGAAGTCCAAGGCCTCCCCTTCAACGATCACTTCACTTCTCCCCTCATTTTATTTTTTCCCTATGCCATCTAATTCAACCATCATTTTTGCTTATTCGTTTTGACACTGAATTCCTGTCTGATTGAGAGGAGGGTTCAGCCAATAAGTATGGGATCCACATTTTTCAGCATGGAATTATAGGAACGTTATGTGGTAGAAGCTCTCTGAGGTGGCTATGCTACGCTCCTTGTAATACAGGTACCATTTGTCTTTTGACTTGCATAGAAGGGCTGATTCCTTATCCAGTTCAATTTAACCGACAAGTAGATCAGTTGAATCTAATGCAAGTAAGGGCCATTGTAAACCAATGGAGTTCTCAGGTGTGGCTGACCTAGTTTTCAGTTTCCCATTACAGTCAATTGTTTAATTTATAGTCTCCCCCACCCCCAGAGAATCAGCACGTAAATTAAAGTCAGCAGCAGCAGCAGAATGAACTTTCACATCACATTCCAGTTTTACTTTCCTTGTGTATTGGAAAGGCTATTTATTACAGCATATTTCCCGATTAGCTATTATAATAGAAAGCTGGAATCCCTACAGTGGGTTGGTACACAAATATTCACTCTAAAATCACTAGCCTGTGAATAAAATTATAGTATGAAAACAATATTAACCCACCTTAACATTTTTGCCTTGACTTCAAAAAATGAAGCCATTCCTCCGCATATTGTGTATTTTGGAGAGAAAAATCTGCATTGTATTGATGTGACAAGGACTGAACAAGATTTCATTGTCATGATTTGTGTTAAAGAAAAGTGTTATGAATAAATGTATTAATAATGAAATGTAGCCATCTGAGAATAAGAGTATCTGCAATAGAGCTACTAAAAGCAGATAATTTTTTATGGAGACAAAACAAGAATACCTGTCAAAATTAGTCATGCTTCTATTCTGGTTCAGCTAAGCACATTATTTACCATATGGTTACACTGTGGCATTTGGTTTTCGTACTGAACTTATGATTTGTTTCTGTACATCTACTAGGGCTAACTACTAAATCAGCAGTGCATCCAGCCATTACCAAGCAATATGCTTTAAGAAGAGAAGACAAGGGTAGTAGATTAGACCAAAGATCCATCTAGACTGGTAGCTTGCTTTCACAATGGTCCTGTTCATATCTTTTCCTTTTTTGCCATGCAATTTTATACCATCCTCCTTCTTCAGATGACAGAATGATGATGGGATTGATAATAAGGAAAAACAAAAACACTTCAGAATATGGAAAGCTGCAAGACTTTTTCTGTTCATGGCCAGAAACATGGACTGATAAGATTGATATGATAGACTGTTATCAATCTCCTTGACCAAGTACTAGGTTAAAATGGGAGTGTTGGGGAAAACAAGAAGCCAGGTTGCAATAAAGTACCTTGCTAGAGAGACGAATTAAAATCACTTGATTATTTGGTTGGTAGTTTGGTTGCAGCTTAACAGAATGTCAATAGGGAGCTTCTTATCATTTTGCCCAGACTCCTTTACTGAATACAGATGACAAATTACATCCTGTTCCTGGTATTGGAAACTGCAGCCTTCCAGTAGTGGACAAAGCAATGGATAGTTTGCATAATTGAACTGTTAAAATTATTATAGCAATTATTGCTTGAAAATTAGTTGTGGAAAATTGGTTTTGAGACCTCAGGTAATAACATTTATAGCTTTTAGAATAAGAAACAGTTAGCCCGGGGGCCTTTCTGCACTTCCTGCACTGTCCAGGGAACAGGAATTGTGCACTCACACTGGTGTGCACTAGCATTCACATTTGCAGGTGCTAGTGCATGCTGTCCCTCCCTCCACACATCAGCAGATCTACTGGCAGTCTGGAGGCTTGTTTGGGTGCTGCCATCTTTGTCCTGGTGGTTGGCACAACTGCATATATGCTGACACACCAGGTTAACAGTGATGTGTCACACACATGTGCTAGCGTCCCAGGTCACATGATGTGCCAGCGTGCTTGTATGGCACTTCAGATGACCCCTGGCACTAGAAGGGGTGCAAATGCACTCTCCGCTGGCTGGGACAGATAAGCTTGTGGACGTGTATGATGCAGGGTAGCTTCTGAGCAGGTGGTGTTTCTGGTATGGAAACATGCCCTGCAAGTGGAAGTGGTGCTTCCCAGAAGATACCCCAACATGCACTAGCAGGCCAAGTGTGAAAGGGCCTCTGGACTGGCCAGATTGCCAAGGTAACATCCAAGACAACACCTGGTGCATGCTCAGACATTGCCAGGGTGATCTGATTGCTATGTGCAACTACATGGATGCAGTCACACAGCCATGCCCACTCCGCCCACTGCACCTGGAAAAAGGGTACAGACACAGCATCCAAGAACAATGTAACCACTTTTTAGCAGCCAACAGCTGAACAACTCCAGAGATACAGTGCCAATTTCTATTGCTTTGCTGTGGGTCCCCAGTGCAGAAAAGCCTGACTGGTGAGTGGACCAGAGCTCACCTGGAGGCTTATCTAGACATCAGTTCTATTGGCCATTGATATACCTGTCCTTGATGAATTTATCCGATCCTTTCTTAAAGCTATCCAGGCTGATTGCTACCATCACCTTTTCTGGTAGTAAATTCCATAGACCAGCGACCTTCTGGGTAAAAAAAACTCCTTGTTGGTCCCAACTTTCCTGCCCATCATCTTCATAGAGTGCCTTCTGTTCTAGTGTTGCATAATAGAGAGAGAAAAATAATTTTTTTCACTCATGTGCTAAAACATCATTTCTCACCACCATTTTCCCAGCTAAAGGAGATAATGATAAACTTTCATAGATAAATTACTCTCCACTGTTCAGCTGTGCTGTTTCTATGTTTCTAAAGAAACGTGCTGATAATCTAAAGAAGTTTTAAATGATTGCTTCCTGATGTATATTTTCACCTTCCATTTCTAAATACTGTGTCTACTTCTGCTCTTTAGCAATGATGGTTGACGTGACGTCTACTATAGACCTGTGCCCCATCTTAATTTTTTGTGGCCTGAGGGATGCAGTTTTAAATAACAGTTCACCTGTCATCCTGCTGCAACCAAGGTGATAGGGTTAGTGGAGCAGCACAAATTCAAATCTGCCCCTGATCCTGATTTTGGCATTGGCAAGTATCCAAATGTATTTTTAGAACCACCCTTGGGAATTTATCTATTCTTGTGGGAGTTTTTATACCCACCTTCTCTTTCTGAAAAAACAAACAAAACAAACAAAAAAACCAGGCTATTTCTCTGCCCCAGAAATTGCTTTTGACACTCCTCTTAGTTCAAAAAGGTTGTTGTAAGATCTGAGGAGGATCTACGTTCTTCTTTCAGTTAAATAAATAATTCACCCAGCTAAAGAATTCGTATGGCTGGATTTTATAGCTCATTAGTCTGGGAAAAAGTACAGTAGTAGTAGCAACTGGTGTTGCAAAAGCTTCTCCTCCTGTTGAGTACCTGATAATGGGCTTTCTTTGAAGTCTGGCAGCAAATATTTCTTTGATCCGATGCAGTGATTGGGGTGGTGGTGAATGTCCACCCTCACTCCCCCATGCTGGCAGCTCATGTATATCAGAGGTCACAATTAGCCTACATCATAATCTTGAGGTTTTTTATCATTTATTTAGATGATGTATAAGTAATATGTAAGCAGTGTTTAAAAATTCCCACCTAATGTGATGAAGGGCTGTGTTAAGGGCTGGCCTAGCCATGTGTGTGAAATATATATGTGTGTGTGTATTAATTATATATATTTAATTAGGATTTTTATTTCACACTGTTGCAAGGGTTTCAAGGAAGTAGGGGAAGTAGTGTCTCAAGGAAGTAGAAAGAAAAAAATCCCATAAAATCATCATAAACAAGTCGCGAGGTACAGTGCTGTATCATACACACACACACACACACAAGTATTTTGCACTGTGCTTATATTTCAGTGTTCATACGGAATCATGCTTGTTTCAGGGCTTTTTAAGCAGTAAAAAAAAAGAGTGATGCATTAAATGGTTGTAAGAAACTAAGTGATTTCAAGTCAACTGTGCTCAGCAACCATTTGTCAGTAATGCCAATGCATATTATATTTCTTTTTTTAAGGAAATGAACAGTCCTGATCTCAGCAGGAACAGGATAAATGTTCTTACCCATCATTAATTTGCTTACTGTTTTGGAAACTATAAATATAGTCTAGAATTAATGCACAATTCTCCTTCCATTGCTATGCAATAACAACAGGATTTGTTTGTTAAAAGATGCCTTAAAAAATAGAATTTTGGTCTTTATGCAAATATTATCAGGTAGGTTTGGAAACAAATATAGATAGAATTTGTAACTAATGCTGGCATTCCAATTCTGAATAACTTACTATGTATACTGCAAGTACTGGAAATATTGGAGGAGTTCTACATTGTTATCTATACCAAAAAAAATCAATGTATCCATTCCAGTATTAGCCAGATGAATGTGGAAGCATTTGTGGAAATAGATACTTGCATAATATTACCATGTTTTGAAGTTGACTCCAAGCCCTCTCTTTGCTACCTTGTTAAAACTGGTTTTAACAAATTATAGCATGCATTTGACCTGCCATGTTGAGGACTCTTGCCACTGCTTTATTATTTTCTTGTTGACGTTTTCTGCTGCACCTGTCTCAGAGAACATCCGCATCTAAGTTTTAATTTAGATACATTATACTTTCAGAATCAGGGGATGGATCAGCAAAACGACCAACCATTTTCTTTTTGTCAGTTTGTCATTTTGCTGATGCATTCTTTCACGCTCAAAGTGGACTGAAGCTGGATTCAAACCTATGTGTAGATGGGTCTGCAGATTTCCATCCTATTTATTTGTATTTAATTATTTTTAAGGGAGTTGTGTTGCATTAGAATATTGTAAGGGACTCCTCGGTAAGTCTGGTGATGGCAGGGATCAGGCATGTTGTGGTGCTGTCAATGAGCATTTGAAGCAAATTCAAAGCCTAGTCCATTTGAAGCAGTTCCATTTGCACGAATGTGAATTTCTGTTCCATTGAATTTGATGTGAAACAAACAGGATAAAAAAAATTGCACAGCCCTACTTCCCTGTGTTCTGAAGCAGTAAACCTCATTGGTCTAGATCTACCAGTTTGTATCAAAGTGAAGCCGTGCAGAAAGGTCCCAAGACAGCATACTTGGCAGGAAACTTCATATTTAAAAACTGACTAGATCCCCAGTTACATAGGTTTGAAAATTTGGAAACTTCATGTTTATAGTCTTCCAAATGTTTACAAACTACAACTTCCTTCATTTTCACTTGCCAGGCTCATTGAAACTCATGGGAACTGTAACGAAATAGGCCTGACGCCATCTTTGCATGTTGAGGGTTAACATAAACTGAAATCTCATGTGCACAGAGTGTCAGCATCATCATGGTGATGGTGCTGATGCATGTGCAGTTGTGGAGGGCGCTGCAGCCAAAATGGTGGTGCCCAGAGGAGGACCGGCCTCGCAGTCGAATCAGGTAAGTATTCGACTGGGGGTGGGGAAGGGTCAAAGTTGACTAGCACTCGAAGTACAAGCGCTAGTCAATGTTGGTTAATCATGCTATCTTCCCATCCATCAGACAGGAAGGGAAATGCAAAAATGCACTGGGAGCTATGCCATTCTGAACTAGCTGCAGCTGGGAGCCAGCTTGGGAGAGATAACACTAATTGGCTCCAAAAAGGATGGGAGGGACCATTAACCTTGTCACCCCATGGGAGGGGGTTACTTGCTCATCTTCTTGAATGTTCTAACTTGGTCTATATCAGCGGTTCTCAACCTTCCTAATGCTGTGACCCCTTAATGGAGTTCCTCATGTTGTGGAGACCCCCAACCATGGGGGCAGAGCAGCTGGGAGGTGGGAGGGAAGGGCGGCAGGAGACTTGTTGCGACTCCTCTGAAAGGGTAGTTTGACCCCCAAAGGGGTCCCGACCCCCAGGTTGAGAACCACTGGTCTATATCTTATTGGCTGTTTAGTCCCTGATGTAGTGGCCATTCTTCTGCTTAATCATGCTTGCGTTGAGTGAATTATTCCTCAGCCTTTGTCCTTCTATTGGTTTGTTTTTATACTTTCGGAACTTTGACACTGGACCCCACTGTCTCTGTGGTGATATCATTTTGTTTGCCTGGACTTTTTGTCTTTTGCACTACAGCCTCTAGTGAACAAATAGTGAACTTCTGGTGAAGTTTGGTCTAGTGGTTAGGGAGCTGGACTCTTATTTAGGAATACTGGGTTTGATTCCACCCTTCCCCATGAAGCCAGCTGGGTGATCTTGGGCTAGTCACAGCTCTCTTCTGAGCTCTCACAGCCCCACCTACCTCACAGGGTGTTCTGTTGTGGGGAGAAGACCAGAAAGCTTTGTCACCCACTTTGAGTCCCCTTAAATGGGTGAGAAAAGTGGGGTAGAAAAGCCAACTCTTCTTTTATTCCTTTATTGCTATTTGCAATTGCTCAATTTTTGTGCTTTCATTTTAATAAACCAACTTATTATAAACTTGGCCTGTTCCTTTGGACTACCTGGAGGCATTGAGTTTTGAAGACAATAGGGCTCAGCCTACCATCACAGAAACTGTAGTACTCTAACAACCAGAGGAGCTTAGTTTGATCACACTTGCTTTAGATGATAGCCTGTGGTAGAAAGGTGATATTATTCTTTCCTGGACTTCGTGTCTTGTGATTGTTTTATTTTTGTTGAGAACAATTTGAAGCTGTGAAGCTCAACAGCGGTAAAAAAAAAATACATTCTGGTCTTGTGGTTTTTGTTTTTGTTTTTTTAGCTAATGTAGTTTGTGTATTTTCCCACACTTTTGGTTGTTGTTGTTGTCTCTGTGTGTAAGGTAAGAATTAATAAACACAATATAGCTTGCTTTTTTTTAAAGGGTCACCATTAAGGATTTATATTATTGTAGCATGTTGAAGGGTGCATCCAGACAGGTGTAAGACCTGGGGTTACATCAGCACTATATTGGGATTGCCACACATATTTGTGGCAATACTAACATAGCCTTGGGATGTAGGGGTAAAAGCTCAGACTTGAAAAATAATTTAAGCACATCTAAGAGGTTGTGGGCATTTGAAAAAAGAAAAACGGCACGAAGGAAGGCTTTTTGTGTTAAAAAAAAAACATACTACAGAAAAAGTGAATTCAGAGGTAAAAACTGCACGACTGGCTGCAAGAGATCGATATTTGATGCGATTAAATTCCTAGTGAGAATTCTATTACTTTCATTATGAAACAGAAGTATGATAGATGTATTTAAAGCTAATGAAAATTAATATGCTTTTTAGAATAATACATTCCAGCAGCTTGACCTGGAAATGTGTGTGGATAACAGAAAATCTTTTTTAAAGGCATTATCTTTTTATGTATCTACTTAGCAGAATAAATTTTATTGTAACAAATTGTATTATATAGGGAAATCAGTTCTACTCTAGTTAATGTTTTGACATTTAGCAGATGTCCTTCTAGAAAGAATAATTGATGGGACACACTTTTTCCTCAAATGAAGCAAAACTGACATAGTTAACTGCCAACTATTTGTCACAAAGCCCAAAATATAAGCAGCAAATTTAATCTTGTTATAATATTTCTGTAATTAGGTTGATTATGGGGCTAGGATTGGAAGCTGAGGTATGGGGACAAAATTTATATAAGTGATATCTCCTAAAATGTTCCTGTTCCTTTTGATAGTGCTGGAAATCATTAACGATATAGTTCTTGTTAAAAACTGGATTCTAGTACTAAATCCAGTTTATCTGCAGGCTTGATCTGTAGATTTCATTATACTTAATTCCCAGATTTTTATTTATGGGAAGTTTACAGAGTGTCTTTCTAAGGAAACAATTTACTTAGTGTCAGTGGAGCTGAGCTGAGGTGACCTATTTTTAATTTAATTTTTTTTGAGGGGTGGCTAAAAACTCATTCTGTGATGGGTCATAGAGTAATTCCCTCATGGAGACCAGCGGTAGGGAGTGGCTCAGACTGAAATGTTCCCTATGATCTTACTAAAGAGTGTTTTGTCCAGCTTCAAGTATTGGATAAATCTAGATATGGCGAATAAAAGTGACATCTTAAATGTGATAGCATCCATATGCTAGCACATTGATCTGCATTAGGGACCAGAAAATGCACCTTCAAACCGCATTCTCTGGCCTTTAATATGGATTGAAAATTGAAATGGAACACTAGCATAAACATGCTACCCCACCTCTAAACTGCTTTAGGAATGCCTTTTTAAAAATGTGTGTGGATGCAGCCATTGTTCATTAGGAACAGAGGAAGATTTCCAACCAGAAATTTATCCACTCCCTGGCAATGCTGTGGCTCCAGACTATTACAGCCTGCAGTTTTCCAGTGATCTTTATGAAAACAAAATAAGCTTACTTGTTCATATATATTGTCTCTTCCTCCCAGTATGTCACCATTGAAATCTGGCTGTACAGGACTGAGCTGCTAAACTGCTCAGTGAATGATTTCTGGTCAATATGGTGCTACAATGACTCCTGCTTTTTAAAAAAATCTCTATATTGGAACAATATAGAAGGAAAGAAGTATTGCTAATAGAAAATGGCAGGGACAGCTGATTAACAAGCATGACCACAAAACTTATGAATTTTGGGATTCGTCTAATGCAAGAGGCGTGGCTATTTTACTGAGTGATAAACTGAAATTTGAAGAGAAAGAAACACTTTGAGACACCAGTGGCAGATATATATTTGTTAAGGGGCTACTTGACGGGAAATTGGTAACAATGGCAGCTGAATATGCTCCAGACAGCAGGAAGAAATCATTGTTTGAATATCTAATGAGGAAACTTTTAGTATTTTCTGAAGGGGACTTGTTTGTTGGAGCATACCTTAACATTAAAGTGTTGAAAGACAGAAGTTTAAAGCTCCCTAAAAGAATTAATATTGATAAATGGAGGCTGATTGATACCAGAGATCTTGAAGGAGGAGGAAATCATTCTCATGCCTTCTTCTTCGCAAGACATTCAAAATTTTCTTCCCATTGGCCAGCCACTCTCACGAGGGCGGCTGGCAAATGGCGGCTGTGGCGCACGCATGCGCAGTGGATGCTGAGGTCCAGCTGCCAGAAGCCGCCGCGCCATGACCAGGTAAGGACCAGATCGCGAGTGCGTGTCCCTGGGCGGGGTGGGAGGTGGCAGCTGCGGCTTCCCTCTTGCTCGAGAAAGCACCATTGCACCTTCTCGGGTGAAGGGGAACCCGGGGAAGCCAGCTGCTGGCCTTGCCATGCCGGTTCTGAAGGAGCCAATGGCGAACGCTGGTGGGCAGGGCCAGCTGTCAAACAGGGAGAGCATGAGCTTTCCCTCTTTGACAGCTTGGCACGTGCTGGCAATCCGGCTCTTTCCCCTGCCGCTGCAGAAGCGTTTGCTTCCGAAACAGTTTCAGGGGAAAAGCCAGATGTAAGACCTAATTTTTCAGGCCTTACATCTGGGTAAGATTTTGGTGGCAAACTGGTTTAAGAAACCGGTTTTGCTCACCGACATGTGGACATGATGTCCTCAAAGGGACCGTAATTCTGTTCCCTTTGCGGAAGCCACGTCTTAATCCCTCCCTGAACAGGCTCTAATTCTGTTTTTAGAGCCTGTGAAGAAAGGCCCAAAGAGACTATTTCAGAACTAAAATTCCTGCATGGGGACGCAACCTAATAGTAAATTTTCCCATCCACAAATGAATTCTTTATGGGTTCACAACCTTTCTTTTGTTGCTCTAAAAATTCCAATGTGGGTTCATGGCTACGATCAGTTAAAAACTCCTTCCAATTATTTTGCAGTTCTGGAGAATCAGTATTGTTAACCACATTGCACAGAGTCTTGCAGTTAGGTGTTACGATGCATTAAATTCTAATTAGTACATCTTGTATGTTTCCCTCATCCTGGATATGTGCATATTAGTAGAATAAGATGTTAATTATACTTGTTTGGTCTCATCATTTCGTTTATATTCCATAATTATTCCATTGCATTGATTTTATTAATTGCATAAAAGGATTTTATACATCTTTAATTATAGGGCTACATAATCATTGTTAATACATTGATACTAGAGATGTGCATAAATAAAAATTGCATGTTCGGATTGAAATTGAACACCCATTTGTTCAGCTTGACGGTGAACCATTTAATCAAACAAATACAATTTTTCTATTGAAAAATCATTTTAGGGCAAAAACACAGTAAACAAGGACTGTTGGTGAGCAGGTTTGATTGAATTTCTGGATATTCAAAGAATGTCAGTATCTAAAATGACACTACTGGGTAATTCCTATTTCCATTAGGAAGTGTTGTTATCATGTGATATTGGAGAAAAGCTAAATTACTGAAAAGACACCAGACATTTTTGTTTATTCAGCTATGGTGACACCTGAACCCATCAAACTAATCTGCACAGATTATTCAAGTGTTAAAACAGTAATTTCAAGAGGACTGAACATTTAACAAAAAAATCACCATGCAAAACGCAACGGCAAACTCATAGTGTTTCCAGACCATTTATTACAAAATGCATTACTGGTTATGTTATTAGGACAAGATTTATATCCTACTGTTAATTGCTTTCACTTATTATTTTAAAGTCCATATAGTATATAAATCATATTGCTTTAACTTTGTAAGTATACAGAACCTCTTATGAATACAGTGGGACTAATGAAGAGAAAAATGCATTTTGTTTCCTGTTAGAGTTGAGAATTTATCCAAAGATTCCAAATAAGACTATGGGTGTTTCCACACTGGGTGTGGAAACCAGATTAACCACACCCCTAAGACAGATTTAAAACATTTACCTTGTTAGCTTCCGCACTGCAGACCTCTTCAGGGACCATTCGTGGTGGCTGCTTCTGCATTTTGGCGAGTGAGATCCGTTTCTAAAATGGGTCTCGCTGCTGAAAACCGGTTTAAAACAGAGACCTCAAAAATTAGGTCTTCAATCTGTCCCTTCGCCTGGATCTGTGTGGAAGCAGGACACTTCCGCACATGGCCAGGCAAAGGGATGGATGTCCTGGTAGCCGCCATGTTGAGAGAGGGAGAAGCAGGATGACCTGCCTCAGAAGCCTCTCCCTCATGTGCCACGCACGGCCAGAAACACGTGGTGACTGGTAGCTGCCTGCTCCAGTCCCGTGGTTCTGGGGGTGGCGTCAGCAGTGTGGGAATCCGGTGGACTTTTGGAATGGGTGCTGTGCATTCTGCAGCCTCCAGGTGCGTGTGTGGATGTGTGAGGGCCCTTCAGATCTGTCCCTATTTGGAACGGATCCTCGGGAGGTCAGATTACCAAGAAACAGTTCTTTTATGAGCCGTTTCTCAGCAGCAAATGTGGAAACACTCTATGGTTGCTGTGCCTGTAAAAAAAAAATCCATACCATTTGAATCAATTTATACATCGAAGAGGAAAGATGGGATTAAATAACCATGAAGGTAGAATTAGTTTGAAATATAGTTTGATTTAAAGTGAGTGGCAAAACCTTTACAGATATCCACTTAGTGTGACTGTCAGCACTCTTTCAGGATTGCTGTTTAATAAGGGAATGGTTAATAGATTTAACATTTCCTCCATAGAATATTATCTCAAAAGTAGGGGTGGCTAACCTTTTGAGATCTGATGCCTGAATTCACCTTTCTCCAGATACTCAAAGGTCATTCCGATAGTAAATAGGAAAGACAATTTGCATTTTGATTAAGATACAGGGTTGGCTAGAGAGAGTTTACCTTTCCAACCATCCTAAAATTGTGTCTATACTGTTATCACCTTCATCATTGCCTTGCCAAAATCCACAGAGCACATCAACATTTTGGACAGGTGCCTCCATGTCCTACAGAACTACTTAATTTCACTACTTCATCTCTTGAAATACACTATGAGCTCAAGTTGAGGGACCGAGGCCAGTGATGAGAAAGTACATGTTCATTCATTTGTTTACATTTTTAGCCCACCCTATACCCGAAGGTCTCTGGGTAGGTAACAACATCTAAAATCAAACATTACATAGTGGTAAAACCAGCAGTCAGCACAACATGGAAGGTTGTGGAACTGGGGAATAAAGGCAGGTCAGAGTTCAATTTCTTTGCCAGCGGACCCAGAGAAATGAAATGACAGAATGAAAGGTGGGACATTCCCCAACTAAGTGCTTATCAAAGGTTTCTTATCCCTCTGTGTGTAGATGAAAAAAGGATGCACCCTACATCAAATCTGTATACATCCCCTTCCCCTTGTAAATGCAATCAGCAAGATGCACACTTCACAGGGTGGGTAGGCATCACATCAGTGCATAGTAGTGCTGGTCTCAGCCATGCCCATTCTATGCTGTGGACTGCTAGATGACCTTTGTCCATCACTAGAATCATAATTCAATTCCTTCACTCCATTGCATCAATGTAGTTTGTCCTTGGCCTCAGTTATGCCCACTAGTGTTTCCCTGAGGCTTCCTGCTGTTGACTGGCATCTTGCTGAGCTCATCATGCCCTGCCTGAGGTTCTATTCTGTCTCTAGGAGAAAGAACCACCAGGATTTCTCTGTAACATGCTGATTCCCTGCCCACTCATTTAGTGCTGTGCTAGTCACATTCATGTTTTTAAATTTGTTGAATTTTTAAAGGTGTTTTTAAACATGCGTTTTGTTTTAATCTGTATTTCATTTTAATTGGTATCTGTTTTAATGTGTATCCTGTTTTAATCTGTGTTAATCTGTTGTTACCCGCCCAGAGACCTTCGGGCATGGGGCGGGATAGAAATGTTAATTAATTAAATGTTTAATATAGGGACTAGGGATGTGCACAAATGGATTTTTTTTGCATTCAAATTTGAGTCAATTCAAATATTCAAATACTGATTCGATTTGAATGTTTAGAATCCAAATGCAACAAAATCCAATTCAAATCAAATACATTCGAATCCATTCTTTTGAATGTTAGATTTGAATCTGAAGATACAAATGTTGACAACATTCATATGTGTTATTCATCTTTGTACACATTTTGTATGCATCCTGTTGTATCTCCATATGCATCCTGTTTTCGTCCCGTACTATAAGTACAAATGCGTACAGATATGTATGAGATTTGTACAGATATATATGTAATACATACATATGTATACATTTGAATGTTTTGGAACATTCAAAATTCATTCAAATGTTTAAATTTGAATGTGTCGACATTCTATTTGAATACGAATGTCCACATTTGATCAAATTTGATTGAATTTTGAATGTTTAGAACATTTATGTACTTCCTTAACAGGGACTAGTTTGCTTATCTCCATGCTGTTTTTGCACCTGGTCATACAGAACTACACTTTGTCTTATTTCTGCATTTAAAATCCACATGTCAGTGGTTCTTGCACTGTGGATTCCCCCCACCCTCAGGATTATGTTACACCTATCAATGCTTCATAAAAATATTTTTGCTTATCCATGGATATGTTGATTAATTTTGTTTTGTTTCTTCCATGATGTTGGTGGATTTTATGTATTTATAAATTTTGTTGAGTTTAATTTGTTCACTGATCTGGAATTTTGGTGTAGGACTGTATAAAGAATAAAGAGTTCCAGCTTGGGTGAAGTGAAAGCAGGAGCTTTTCTCAGAGCACACGGCGAGAGATAGAAACAGGAAGTTTTTCTCAGAGCACACGGCGTGAGACAAAAACAGGAAGTTTTTCTTAGAGCACACGGCGTGAGGTAGAAGCTTTCTCAGACCAATCAGAGCAGCGGACCATTAGGAATTAGCCACACCCTCAGGGAGGAGGAGTTACTCTGCTCAGCAGGGCTTAAATAGAAGCTCAAGTGGGAGGAGTTAGTCAGTTCCAGCTTGGGTGAAGTGAAAGCAGGAGCTTTTCTCAGAGCACACGGCGAGAGATAGAAACAGGAAGTTTTTCTCAGAGCACACGGCGTGAGACAAAAACAGGAAGTTTTTCTTAGAGCACACGGCGTGAGGTAGAAGCTTTCTCAGACCAATCAGAGCAGCGGACCATTAGGAATTAGCCACACCCTCAGGGAGGAGGAGTTACTCTGCTCAGCAGGGCTTAAATAGAAGCTCAAGTGGGAGGAGTTAGTCAGTTCCAGCTTGGGTGAAGTGAAAGCAGGAGCTTTTCTCAGAGCACACGGCGAGAGATAGAAACAGGAAGTTTTTCTCAGAGCACACGCCTGGTTTGATTGACTGAGTATTTTTGCTTGACTTTTTGTTACCCTTCCCCTTTTGTTTTAGTTTAAAGCTCTCCTAATAACCGAAGCAAGGCGCTTCCCGAATACATTCTTTCCTGTCCCTGTAAGGTGCAACCCATCTCTTGCAAGGAGTCCGTCATATAGGTAGTTTTCTCCATGGTTCAGAAATCCAAATCCTTGCTGCCGGCACCACCGACATAGCCACTTGTTCACCTCAAGAATCCTATCCCTTCTACTTTTATCGTGACCATCCACCGGAAGGATAGATGAAAAGACTACTTGTGTTCCCAGTTCCTTTACTTTTCTGCCAAGGTCTTCAAAGTCTCTGTAGATGTTTTCAAAGTGCTTTTTTGCCATATCATTTGTGCCCACATGTATGAGTAATAATGGGTAGTAGTCTGTAGGACTGAA
The DNA here is from genome assembly GCA_023333525.1 of Aspidoscelis tigris stejnegeri. Taxonomy (NCBI): domain Eukaryota; kingdom Metazoa; phylum Chordata; class Lepidosauria; order Squamata; family Teiidae; genus Aspidoscelis; species Aspidoscelis tigris. The sequence goes on from JALMGA010000002.1 coordinate 95,874,825, forward strand.
TAGCCTCGATATGCTATCAGTTACATCTTTGATTCGGGCCCCTGGGAGACAGCACACCTCTCGTGAGTTTCTTTCAGGTCTGCAGATAGTTGCCTCTGTTCCTCTTAAAAGTGAATCTCCCATGACCACTACTCTCCTCTTTTTCTTTGCAGTACCATTTCTTCCTCTCCATTCCAGAGGTTTCTCAGTGCCTATTGGAGTAATATTTGTGGACATTGTCGTCGACTCTTCAGATGTGTTGTTCTCCTGACTGAGTATCTGGAACTGGTTGTTTAATTGCAGGGGTGCCAAATGTCTCCTGTTCTTCCTGCTCCTTTGGGTCACATGCTTCCATAACTCAGTTTCTGCAACTACAGAACAATGTTCTTCTATCCCTTCATTTTGAAGTGTTTCCTCCATGCTGTTGAGGAAGTTCTCTTCTTCTCTAATCTGCTTCAGTGTCTTGACTCTCTCTTCTAGACTTTTAACCCTTTCCTCCAGGAGAGCCACAAGCTTGCATTTGTGGCAGGTAAAATGTGGCATCTGTTGTGGTAGGGTCATAAACATGCCGCATACATTGCATGTGACAATACAGGTGTTCTCGCTTTCCATATTGCTTTTAGGGTAAGGATTTTAAAGATGTGATGCTAAGGTATGAATGATTTTTTTTTTAATCCCACTGCCGTTTCTATTTAAGCCCTGCTGAGCAGAGTAACTCCTCCTCCCTGAGGGTGTGGCTAATTCCTATTGGTCCGCTGCTCTGATTGGTCTGAGAAAGCTTCTACCTCACGCCGTGTGCTCTAAGAAAAACTTCCTGTTTCTATCTCTCGCCGTGTGCTCTAAGAAAAGGTTCCTGCTCCTATCTCACGCCGTGTGCTCCGAGAAAAGCTCCTGCTTTCACTTCACCCAAGCTGGAACTGACTAACTCCTCCCACTTGAGCTTCTATTTAAGCCCTGCTGAGCAGAGTAACTCCTCCTCCCTGAGGGTGTGGCTAATTCCTATTGGTCCGCTGCTCTGATTGGTCTGAGAAAGCTTCTACCTCACGCCGTGTGCTCTAAGAAAAGGTTCCTGCTTCTATCTCTCGCCGTGTGCTCTAAGAAAAGGTTCCTGCTTCTATCTCAAGATCACTTCTATTATTATTCCCCTAGCAACCTCTTCTTCACTTTTAGCATTTTCTCCAACTGCTAGAAAAGTCTTCTATCACTTTCACCTGAGAAAATGGCCTTGAAGCTTCTCCAAGAATTTCACTCCTCTTTCCCCCTCCCAACTGGCCTCTAAGTTAAGCAGCAGCAAGCAACTAGAAAGCTTCACACAGAGAGAAAGGTATGAATGTGATACATGAATACGTAGGTGAATCAATAAGATATATATGAATACATATGAATGAGTACACGGCTTGAATAATAATAAAGAATGCAAGAAGTACTCAGCCAGAAGCTCTGTGGTAGTGACCTATGAAACTGAAAATATTTATGAAATCCCTGTTGGTGCCATCTACACTGAAATACTGGCCAGATTTTATACTAGGCTGTATGACATGCCAATATACTATTAAGTACACTAGAAATTCAGTTCATTGGATAGGAGCTTTGAGTTCTTGATTTTTCCATAGGTAAATTTTTAGTAATTGCGCATTTGATTTTAAGAACAGGAATATTGCCACTAAGAAATAGCGTCCCCATGGTCACTTTAATCTGAATTCAATTCAAATTCGGGAAGGACCGTTCCCATGACTCCTCTAATTAATCTGAATTTGGCATCCAGGCATCCCCATGCAATTCCTTATGACTATCCTGCCTAAATCTGGAGAAAAAATAGTCCTGATGAAAACAGGACTGAGTCCCCTTCTTGGAGGTGAGTCTGCTTATTCCCCCACATGAGGACAATACCGGGCTATTCAGGGTGGATACTGGGCTATTGGTCTTATGGCCAATGGCAGCTGGCTGTGGGTGGTTTTTACAGATGCAAAGCTCCGCTCCTACCTTGCCAGGTTTGCAATGCTAGAGCCCCATTGGAAAAAGGCAGCAGAAAGGGGGTGGGAGACCTGCTTTCCTCTTAAAAGGGCTTTTAAAACATTTTTGCTGGAAAGATTTTGTATCTTTTTGAAAAGATACATGTGAGAAGCTTAGGAATGCTTTTAAATATTTGAAATGCTTTGAAATGCTTTGCATGGATACATTTTATCATGCTGGGTTCGATCCTTCACTGATCTGTTTGAGCGCATATTTGCCAGTAATGTCAAAAAGGAGAGGTTTGAAATAGAAAGTATTTTCCTGCCTCTATTGCCGGCAGGGTTTGCACGGGGGGGTGGGGGTGGGGGATTTAATAGTCTAGTTTTTTATGTTTAAAAATAGTCCCAAAAATAGTCCAAGCAGGACTAAACCAGGACTAAAAACCCGAATGGAGATACACCCTTAGAGTGAAAGGTATCTGAGCAGCTGTATTTACTGTTTCTAAGAGGCTTTCCTAACCTTTTCCTTGAACTTCTTGTCGTCTTGCTTAGACAATAATCTTGACAAGAACACACACATTTTATCGCTAATGTATGTTTGACCTACACAAGCCATGGAGATCTGGTGGCGATACTGAATAAATTTGTTATACTAATAGCTGTGTTACAGTAATAAACAGTAGCAGCTTTGTGTACAGTTTTATCTTTTGATATGAAGGATTTTTTATTGTTTACAGACTGTAAATATATATTTTGCTTGATGTAATTGGGGTAAATGAAGCTTGGGAAAGAAAATGTTTGTGTATAAAAATATGAGGATGTTCATGGCAAATGATTTTAGAAAGAATAGTATAGTCTTGTTGGTATTAGGCTTCCTATGAGCCATTAGTTATCATTTTATTGTTTCCATGTTATATCTTTAATTATATATAAATCTGGAATGGTAAATTCTAAAGTTAACCTTCCCAGAAGCCTGACAAGAGTGTGATAGTACCTCCATGGTACTTGCTTTGTGGAACAGCATAATGGAGGGGACTTCTTTCTAGCTAGAGTTATTTCTGAAGTGACACTCTTCTTTCTTAGCTTTCATCCAAGGTTGTCCCTGACAAGGAAGCTCTGAGATTTTCATAGAGCCATTCCTCACTGTGTAGCAGACTGGAGCATGGTCTGGTCTAGGGTTCTGTCAACTACACACAAACACAGAATATTAGAGGCCCCTACCCCTCCCAGTACGTTATGTCTGCACAGGACAAAGCATAGTTAGGGCATCCTGGGACAATCTAGGGTAGACTTCTTTTTCAAGTTCTAGCAGCATACTAGGGGCATGTTTCTGTGGTCCCATATAACATGGTGGGCCCATTGCAGCTGTATAGCAAATTACACCACCAAATAGGGGCCCTGGGGCTCCAAACACCAGGTACCTTTATTTCTGGTAGTCATAGCATTTGGAAGTCCCTTGCACCAGTTCTGAAACTGGAGTAAGCTTCAGAGTGGGTAGGGGGGCTGATGTGGAATAGACCATCCCAATTCTTCTCTAAACCAGGATACCTATGGTTCCCCTTCAGATGTCTTATCTTCAGCTCCATCTATTCTTTATTCTCTATCATAGTGCCGCTGACACTATGGGAGTTAAATTTATCTATTTAATGAAATTTTATCCTCTCCTTAAGCTCCAAAACAGCCTCTCAAACTGGCTTGCTATATATAACTAGATGGCCCATCCTCAGATAAGGAAGGAAGAAATGGGAAGGCTGATAACTATTTATGGATGGTGAGGGTCTCTTGAGGCTTGAGTTTCTTCCCCTTTGCTCATCATCTGTCTCATGATTGGGCTAGCCTTTCCCAAATATTACCAGACTCTGCCTCCAAAGAATAAGAAAACTACCAAAGGGATCTAAATAATAAAGTTTGGGCGAACTCCTGATGACCCTATGGACATGTCCATGCTGTTGTCTTGGCTGACATGGAAGCAATTTGCTATTACTTTCTCTTGTGAAGATGCCGTGGATCGAATCTGCAACACAATGACTTCCAAGGAGATGTTCTATCACTGAAGTACAACTTTACCCTTGTGTCCAGCAGAGAACCAGCATGAAATCTGGGTTAGGGGTGTGTGTCTGCACTTAATGGTATCCTGGTATAATGCAAGACCTAGACCCCTTCTGGCCTTCTTTGTTCTGTATTCTGGTGCAGAACAGAGAGACCACATCTCTTGACAGCATGCTTCATCTGCACTTGATGAAACATGTACCAGTATAGGTGGCTCAAAATGGATGCCTAGACCAGGACAGGCATATAAAATCTGCTGTCATACTACTCACAAATAAACTGAGATGCTTTTGCACTTCATTTTCCTTCCTGTGTACAGGAAAGGTGTGTTAGAGACTATTGTTGGCTAACATCAATGACAGCCTACCTCCTCATGCGACCAATCAATTACATGTTTTCAATCACATGGCTGATCCCTCATAGGGCACCATCATCTTGAGCATGGTGCCCTGTGTGCCTGTGCCTGTGCTAGTGCTGTTGCTACAGCAACACAGATGCTCTGCGCAAGTGAAGTTGCATCAGGGGGTCATGTGAGCTGCCAGCTCAGGTGGTTGCTGGCTGGATGCTGAAAAAGAAGAAGAGTTGGCTTTTCTACCCTGCTTTTCTCACTCATTTAAGGGGACTCAAAGCAGCTAACAAAGCTTTCTATTATTCTCCCCACAACAGACACCCTGTGAGGTAGGTAGGTGGGGCTGTGAGAGCTCAGAAGAGAGCTGTGGCTAGCCCAAGGACACCCAGCTGGCTTCATGGAGGAGGGCGGAATCAAACCTGGTATTCCCAGATAAGTGTCCAGCTCCTTAACCACTAGACCAAACTGCCTCACTGGTAAGCGTATAGTCGAGATTGGGGATGGCTGGGTTACTTGTGGTGCATTATGTCATGCACCATATCTAGTTTGCAGTTAATCAACATCTGGGTAGGCAGGGGACACTTGTAGGCTGTGCCTCCTGTAAATGCAGATGCACCTGCCCAGATGTTCACTAATTGTAAACTACAGGCTGTAGTGCTTTGGTCCAAGAGGCATGCAGAAGAGTGCACACCTCCATAGGGCAGTTTAGCAGCAGGACTCATTTTGGCAGTGCATAAAATTCCACCACTGGAATGGGTTCCAAGGTTGTCACACAAGCTTTGGAGCAACTCAGGGGCTGTGTCTGAACAGACGTCCTCTGTGCAAACAGTCTCGTTTTTGGACAACTCAAGTTGGGAACCATTCCAGTTGGAACAGACCAGCTGGAGTGATGTAGCTGCTGGTATGTACAGAAGCGCCCTGGATTCAGTCTGAATCCTGATGTACAGCATCACTGATGCACAATCTGCTGTATTCCAGCAGAAGTTTAGTTTCTAGATAGCTAATAGATTTTGCACAATGAAACCTGTAGTGTATGAGAAATTAAATCTCTCACACTGCAGGGGTAGTTCATCACTTAATTCTTGATGTGTTTGTTGTTTGATGGTGTTAACATCAGGCACATAAAATTATATAAGCCAAAATTGGTATTAATTATATTGTGTCAGACAGTTCTAATACCTCTATTATTACTGTAATATGACTATATGTTTTGATTTTATTGCCAATCTATCTTTCAACCTGTCCTTTTAATGACTGCAGTCTAATTTACAATGTGCTTGCATTGCTATTGGATTTCCAAATGAAATGTAATAAGGTAAACAGTTCTTTCGCTAAATTATTTAAACTGTGGGTGAAATGAGGATTGCAGGAATGCCTGTGCTTTTGTAAAAATGGCAAAGTGACACACACAGCTTACCCTTAAGTTAGTGTTTAGGTTCTTGGAAAAATAAATAAAAACTGATTCTGCTACAGCCATCTAGCTTCTTTCCCGCCTGGACACGTGATAAATTCCAGGGCCTTACTTTATATTAGGAACCTGGAAAAATGGCAGGTGGAAGTGTTACTTAACATTTCCCCCGTTCCCCTGAAAATTACTTTCTAGCTCTGCATTCCTCCCCTAGAAGCTTTCTCCCTTAAAGCGAGGCTGGATAAGCCTGTCAAGTTCTGTTCATCACAGGACTCCTATATTTTCTATATTTTCTATGGAAAATTCAATTAATCCTCTTTTTCTTTCTTTCTTTCTTTCTTTCTTTCTTTCTTCTTAAATGTTGCCATCTGTGAATTTTGAGGTGATAGGACCTCACCCACATAAAATACACCACTGAGCAAAGCTTCCAAGAACTTGCTAGATACCATAAATGACTTGGCCTCAGGTTGGTGGGGTGGCTGAGATGAAACAATATTTTGCATTTTCAGACATTTTTGATGGATTCTTCCAAGCTAAGTTGAATGAATGAATGAATGAATGAATGAATGAATGAATGAATGAATGAATGAATGAATGAATGCATTTTATTTACGGTCGCAGACCAAAATCAGAAAGTAAAGGTACATTATCATTATTCTAGTTCACCATACAAAAATACGTTTTAAAAAGTTTAACAATGTGAGAGTTAAAATAATAAAGGTTTAAAAAGTATGGTGGAAAATTGATTTAAAAAAATAATAAAAAGTATTATTAAAATACAATGTTTCTTGTTTTTCTATGATCCTGTCCACTAGTCGCGATTGCCCTTGTTCTTAGTTTGACTGCTGTCAAGCAGAACTTTACCACAGTCCATGTGTTCTGGTTGTCTTGTAATAGATATTTCAGACAGTGGTCTTCCCCTGTTGTTAGAGTTTGGGACATAATGGTAGTGATAAAAGTTGTACAAGCCTTTTGTGCGAACAACTTCTACCTGGATCAATCCACATGGGCAGATGCATTCAGAGTAGGGGACATCTTTGAATCTAGCCTGAAGAATGACTGAGGGCAGTACATTAAATTGCACCCAGGTAAATTTGTATGAATTTGACGATTTGCAGGCAAATTGAAAGGCCTCCTTGCCTGTGAACTGAATGTATCTTGTCAACAACGGCTGGATCTGCCCACCCTTACCTAAAAATCTGGCCACTACCACTACACCTTCCTCAGAGATTCAACCAGGTCTTCTGGCTGAGTCTCTGAGGAGGGTGCGGAGGTGGCAAAAGGTAAGTGGGGGCAAGGTGGGAGTGAGGGAGGGTATGGGGTGTTTTCTTCATATGTGAACATTTGACTGATATTCATGCATGAAGACCAAGTCCCCCACATTCATGGGATGAGGGCTTTGCACATTGCTGAACACTCCCCTTCAGTTTGAATCAAATGGGGGAAATGTGCTTCGTGCACACCCCTAGCGCAGGTCTAGTCCCCACCTAGTATGCTAGAGACTGGGTCCCATATATGTGGTGGACCTCATTAAAGATCAGAGGTTGATCTTTCTGCACTTACAGTACCTCTTTTAGATCTGGAATAACTGAGCCCACTGATGCAGGTTGTGTGGAGGTGTCGGCTGGATCAGCATTGTATGCACCGATGATGCTGATCCAGTTCACACCTTCTCACAGCTCTGGAGCTCAGGGCCTGGGGTGGTGGTGCTTTTTTGGTAGTACACTATGGTGTGTCATTGAAAAACACTCCCTGGTACTCCTGCAATATGGTGGTGTGTGATCTGCATACCTCCCTAGCTCTGAATAAAGTCCCTTGGTATTCTGGTTGTACTTATTAAGCAGTGCTACCAGGGATCCAGATTAAGGGCCTCCTAATCCAGATCCTATTCTGTCTAGTGCAAATAAAGCAGGATTAATGAGGGGCAGGTTTCTCTGATCTGCATTAATGTGTGGTTGAGGCGGCCCAGCATTGAAAGTACATTGGAAAGACTCCTTATACTGATCACAGTGCAAAAAGAGCCAGGGTTTGTATTCTGGAGTAGGAAAGGTGTGTACTTAGCATGCTTTTGTAATCTGGATTACAGTGGGAACCTTTTTGGGTAGTGTACCAGGAAGCCCAGTTGGACCAGGAAATTTAGCTGGCATGTGCTGAAAGACCCAGACAAAAACTGTGAAGGCTTGGCACAGGCTGAATGAATTCACACACTGTCTGAATGAAGACAGTCCTTGAAGCAAGCTGCCACTAGCCCAGGGTAAAATGGAAAATATGTGAATTCTTATTACACCTCATTCATCCATTTGTGCATCCAATTATTCAATAGAATATTTTCTCAAACTGATAAAATATGCTGAACAGCATACCTTTTGCTTATTTCCCCAGAAACATGTTTTCTTATTTTAAAATATATGTTTTGAGAGAGCTTCCTCTTTTCCCCATGTTAACAAGCTGGTTTTGGAAAGACATTAATATCCTTTCCATTTAATGACTTTAAGGAAGGTAGGGGGAATCATTCATCTGAACACCACAGATGTGTACTTATTACTGGCCTCTTAAACCATTTTGAGATTGCTTTGCTCAATAGCTTTAAAAAGTTAGTCCTCAAAGGAAATGTATATGACTCTCATGTTGCCTGAACTTGCATCCCAGAAAAGTGAACCATTTCACACAGTCTCCTAGTTATGTAATTACTGTCTAAATAGGGCAGACTTACTGTTATGATGTGTGTTAAGGGGGCAGAAGAGATTGCTCCAACCAAACCAATAATAATGAGTCAGGGCCCCAAGAGATTTTGTTTTACCTTTTCTTATGGCAGTGAACAACAATAAAACCTAATAAAAACCTATAACCAAGCTGCATTCTCCCTCCTTTTATTAGCAGTTTGAAGAGCACATTAAATGTCCACTGCTGAGTAAGGCTGAGGTTCACCAACAGAAATATTGTGATGCAATGGAGATCCATGAAGGGAAGGTAAATCAGTCTGTCTCTGTTCTCTCCTTCAGTTTTAATCTGTAAAATGCTGCATGCAAAGTCACCTTCAGAGACATTTTAAAATATTCATATTCAATGTTCAAAATACTTTCAAGATCCAAGATCTATTCAGAAATGCATTTTCTTCCAAATCCCATATTTCTAAACCCTTTTTGTGCACTAAAGCATTTGAGAAGTGAAATAAAAATAAATGCTAGAACAAACTTTCAGGACCCACACAGATCTGTGAAATGTTGGGTTGAGCTGCTGTTAAATAATAAATAAATAAAGGGCAAATTCATATATTATGAAGTGTGAATGGTTATTAATTATTATTAAGGCTCTTCTCAAGAGTCAGAGGGAGTTTTGTCTTTAAAGGCCAGTTGACTAATGAGAGATAGTTACCTCTTTCAGATCCTGCTTGTGAACTCTGTTAGCATCTGAAGTGTAAGACGTTTAGGATAATTTAATATAAAATAGTGAACACCAGGATTATGAGGAAGGTTAAGAACTCAAGCGGTACTAGAAAAGTTAAATAATTCTAAAGCCTGGTGGACATCAAACATAAAGTAATACACTTTTGGCAGGGGCAGGGGCTTGTGGATACCGCAATGACCGCCGAGCACCCGGTTGCCGATTTAAAAGGAGAAAATATAAAAAGTAGAAAAATAAACAGAGATAGGGATACAGGGATAGCTCCAACCAATGAAAAGTGGCTGGAAATATTCCTGTATCATGATTGGAGGAGGCGCGACTGTTAGAATGGCCCCTGTATGGCGGTCAAGCCAATGGGGCAAAAATTTTAAAATAGTCACACACCCTCCTCCCTCCACAGCTAAAGGCACTCCTGATGCCATTATTGTTGTGTGGTGGTGGAGACTGCAGCAGTTCGAGTCGACGGAGGTAACATGCCTCTGAGCCTGCGAGACGGGGTTTGGTAGGCCTTCTCACACGGCGGCCGGGCCACCATGGCTTCTCTTCCCCCCAGGCAGCATAGCCTTGTTGGGGTGAGGAGTATTTCTTTGCTGGCTGCCCGCGAGCAAGGCCTGGATGGAGGGAGGGAAACCCGGCCTGCGGGACTTTGCCGGGTGGCTGGGTGGCTTCTCCCCCCCACCCCAGCGGTGCTTTGTCGCGGCGAGGGCTTTTTCTTTGCTGGCCATGTGAGGCCTGGACGGAGGGAGGGAGACTTTGCTGCTTGGCTGGGCCACCATGGCTTCTCTCCCCCCCCCCCCCCAGGCAGCACAACCTCAGCGACGGGCGCCCACAAGCCCTGGATGGCAGGAGACTTTGCCGCTTGGCTGGGCCGCCATGGCTTCTCTTCCACCCCTGGTGGCACAGCCTCGCTCATTCCCCCTCTCCGTGATGAGCAAGGCTGTGGTGCCTGGGGGCGTGGGGAAGAGAAGCCGGTTGGCCGAGCGGCAAAGTCTAGGCCTTGTGGGCGGCCGTCGCCGACTTTTGGTTTTACAGGGCAATTTAGACCATTTGGCCCAGGATGAGGCATCCTTGTGTAAGGTGGAAGAGAGAAGTTTCTTATCACCATGAGAACAAGCTGACCTTTTGGGTCTAGCTGTGGACAATAAAACATCCACATAACAGGAATCATACCACCTGAAGGTGGGACCAAGATATTTTTGTTCTAGAATTTGCTAGGTTTGTCTAAGGGTGTTTTTCCACTGTCAGTAGAAGTACCCATTAAGTACCCATTAATGGGTACAAAAATGCCATTATGTACCCATTAACGGGTACTTAATGGGTACTTCTAGTGACAGTGGAAAAACACCCTAATTCTCATTGGATAATCATTCTCACCTGATGGGTAGCCAAAAAAAACCCAATACAATCAGGCCTATATCTAACAGCAGTTACTAGGGTTTCCAAAGATGTGGGCTACTCGGGTGATCATGGAGCTCAGCACAAGCAGTGACTATGAGGTACTTTTGATCCTCGTGAATCCATGTAGGATTTGGTTATTTCTTCTTGAAATTGGTTGTTTGTTATGTGTAACCCTTTTGTTTTGATGCCACTTTTATGCAACAATCAATGCAAGAACTTCCTCACACATAAAGGGAGTCTTCTGTATATATTTCAAACTATGCTTTTTTATTTTTCTCTTTATTTTTTGTCTTTTTCAATAAATTTTGCTTTTTTAAAAACTTTGAACTGTGCCTGGCATGCCTACCTTGAAAGGACAGTTCATACTCTACACATTTTGAGTTCTCATGAGATGTGCGTTCCCCTTGTTGAGAACATTACAACATCAATGAACCTTTTTGCACTCACCGTGCCATCATCTGGCCTAGAGGGTCTGGACCAGTGAGCCCCTCTGGTCTGTATCAAAGCAAGGAAGGTGTGGTCTGGAACAGCAACATCTGCATGGCAGACTGCTCTACATCAGCCCCCACACTGCCCCCAAAGCTTGTACAAGCTTTGAGGACAGCCTCTGAGGGCTCTGAAAGCTAGGAACAAACGTTCCTAGCCTCTGATCCCCTAGGGGACATATTTTGGCAGCTCATTGGGTGTACCACCAAAATAGATACCCAGACAATGGAGGCGTTCTTGTGAATCTCCATAATCCAGAGCAGCCTGAGCTGGTATGACAGTAGTCCTTAATGTCTAGGACTACTGGTAATCCAGATCTGGAGCCTCCTGATCTGGATTATGCTCCATCTTATTCAGACAGATCCTCCTTCATCTGTATTAACGTGTCGCCAGAAAATGCCCCGAAGAAGATCTCAAGGGATCCCAATTAATGATGAATACAGAAAGGTCCTATGAGAATCAGAGCATTGACTAGGAATCAACTTTGGACATCATCCAGTAGGAAAAACTTTGGCTTCACCCAGACTGACAACAAAAGGGCTGTTTCTATTGTGGAAGAGCAAGGATCCACCACAGGGCTGAGTTATAGCATCTACACAGCCAGTGTCTCCCTCCAGAACAGAGGTTTGGCAGCTGTGAGATTTCTCCACATACAATTTTGCACTGCATGGAAATGGGCTAAGGGGTCAACCATTTTTGATGTATTGCTAATCTGGGATGTGCAGAACCTGCCCCCAGTATTTAACCTCCTCCATTGCCATCACTCTACACATGGGTGGAAGATGCAAATGAAAACACAGTCTAACTTTTGAGCTATTTGTTGTGCTTAAGGGTGGATTTTGTGCCCCTAGGGTGGCTGGTAGGCCTGACTGATGTGGGAACATTTGTCCTTTGGGCCCAGAAGCACTTCAGGAGTGCCCAAATCTATGACAAAGCTCTTGAGTTTTTAGAATATCTGTTTGGTTTTTTGAAGTACAGAAAATTATTGAAGTCTCAAGATTACAGCTAGATAATCTTCCAGTATTGAATTGCCCTTAGGATAAATCTGCCTCACTACAGACTTCATCCCTCCGTTATACCTTTGGATTATGACGCATAAAATATGGGGTTGCTGAAGAGCTCTGAGGCTCTGAGAGGTGAATTGGCAAAAGTGAACATTATTTCGTTTCATTTGTGCTGAGAATATTATTCCTTCTTTTTCACTAGGATCATTAGACTGAGAAACTTTTTCTATAATGGAATTGTAAAGTTTTTTTGGCTCCCACAGATTTCTGCTGCAGTTACCAAATGTCAGGGCCTGACCCAGAATGTTCAGAATCTATGGTCTGCTACTCCCTGTTGCTGTTTGTAAAGAAAAGTAAAAGGTTAAGAGGGAATAGCGTTTTTAATAATTTCAACCTTATGCATATTTCCTAACACAATTTCTGCTAGTCATTCAGATGGCATGCTCTTGGCCACTAAAATGTACACTCCAAAGAAGCATAAGATAAAAATGTCAAAAGTGTTTCTGGTAACACATTACATCTTTTTAAAATATCAGAATTTAGGTATTAAAAAAAAAAGATTTACGAGTTCAGGTGACTCTTGTAGTATATATAGCTCTCCTAGGTCATACATTTCTGCGTTCCCACACACAATGAGGGTTTTTCCACTTACCTCCCTTAATCCTGATCTAAGATGATCCGGATCAAAGAAATGGGTCCTTCAACTAATCCGGATTGAGAAGATCTGGATCTAAGGAAGTACCCAATGTAGTACCCACAGGCAGTGTAGCACCCAATAGCAATGGGTGCTAGGCAAGCTCACAGTGGGAACACCAGAGAACCCATGTGGAGCATCCGTCTGTACCCAAGTGGGAGACATCTGTCACACCATGCTTTTCTTTGGGGTGTGTGTGTGTGTGTGACACATCTAATCTGGATTTGATGCCTGAAGACCAGATTGTAGACCCCTTTAAAGGGGTCCACAGGAAATCTAGATTATAGGTACTGAAGGACTGTCTAAGATTTTTCATCCCATGCCCAATAGGTGCTGGAAATGGGGGACTGTGACGGTTTCTGGGTACAGGCTGCAAACTGTTTTGCTTTTGGGCTTTGCAGGCTTCTTGCAAAGCTGCAATAGCCAGCCTTGTTGCAAAGTTTGTTGCGAACCCTGGGATTTGGGCTGCAAAAAGAGCGGGAAATCCTGTGCGGGCCCTGTTGCAGTGATTGGCTGGAGTAAGGTTTTGGAGGGAAAAGCTGTCCGGGGATCTGAGTGCAGAAGGAGTTCCCACCAATCAGGCTGGAGGGACAGCAACCTCTGTTAGGAGTCTCCAGCAGCATTTTATTGCGGCTAGAGCCAATCAGGATCAGGGGTGTGTGTATAAATGAACACAGAGTACAGCAGAGAATGTCTTCATGCTGGGACAAGAGCTGAAAGGAGAAGAAGAGCTGAACCTGAAGGAGCCAGACCAGTAGTTGACCAGGGGTCTTCGTGCTGGGACTGAGGCTGAAGGGAACAGAGGAGCTGATCCTGAGGGAGCTGGAACCAGTAGCTGACCAGTGGTCTTTTGGGCTGAGTGATTTCTGAAGGAGGCAATCGGGTGGATTGTGGCTCTGAGGGAGACTTCACTAGCAACTGACCAGGCTGGATGATCGGACAAGCAAGGACGGACTGGGCCTTGTGATCATCTAGGGCCACGTTTGGGTACACTGGCTTGGCTTGAGCTGTGGCAAAGCAAGTCAGAGGGGGAGGAACGTGTGGAGGCTTGTCTTTTAAAAGGGGAACTATTTTCCTTTGGAGAAAGGGGTAGCTCCTAGCCTTAAGAGACTTGCAGATTTAAACTAACAACTACCTGAACCTTATTATCTTTTTAGTATTGCTTGTGTATAATAATAAACTTGTTTTTGTTTACTGTTGAAACGCTTGCTACCAGTGTTTTGTGTCCACACTGTAGTATTCACTTGGCCGTTGCACGAACCCAGCATCCTAACAGGGCCAAGCTACTCCCAGAGAGGGCAGGCACTAACTGGATCGCTGGGCATCGTGGCAGGGACCAATGTGGGAACATTTTATCACATGTGGTGGACCTGCGGAGTAGCAAGAAAATATTGGACAAGAATCCATCTAGCAATGGGAAATATATTAAAAATTGTGATTCCATTTAAACCTGATTTTTTTTCTATTAGGAATAATAGACAGCAACTTATACTATTTGAATACTTTGATTATGTATATGGTTACTGCTGCAAGAATGGTCTATGCAAAAAAAAAAAAGAAAGCGCCAGAAATACCTTCAGTAGATAATTGGTTAGTTAAACTGTCCGAATTTGCTGAGATGGACAAATTGACAAATCTCTTAAAAGAAGTAACAACAGAAAAATATTTAAAAGAGTGGAGACCCTACATAGAATTTCTACAAGAAGAAGGATTAACAGCAGCGGGTTACGATTGACTCTTCTTTTCACGGAAGGGTCGAATTGGAAGACACTAGAACAACAAGATAAGATCCTGGAAAAACAGAGGAAGTCACCAGTTGTGAAAAATGGACTATTATACGATAACTGGGAAAAAGGGGTGAAAATGAACCTTGAAGTTTTAGTATATTGTAGTATCAAAAATAAATAAAAATTAACTGGAAATTTGTTTTTTTTAAAAAAAATCCGGATTTCCCTAGTACAGGTGTGAACAAATCGGGTTCTAATGGGGTCTACAGTGGAAACAGGGTCTTCCTGCTCTGAGCCTAATGTGTTCTTAATGGGTCCCTAATGGGTTCTTAATGGATACTTAGTGCTAGTGGAAAAAACCGCAATATTCTGGGTCAGAGCAGGATGCTCCAGTCTGGGATATGCAAAGGGAGGGGATGTTCCTTCAGTGGAAGCTCAGGGTAAAGAGGAGTGTCTTCACCACTCTTCTAATACATACAATGAGAGGGTGAAATGTACCTCGGAGGGGATAATATTCCATAACCTCCCACAAGTTCCCACTGCCTTAACTGGTGAAGGTAATGGGACTGCCAAGAGGACCTCACCAGCAGATTTTAGGAAACAAACAGGTCTCTATGGGAGAAGGCTTTCTCCACCTGCCTTTTTCAAAGTCTGTGCAGAGCCTTTGAAGGCAGGGAACAAGAGGCTCCTAGCCTCCAAAGTTCCTGAGCAGGCTCTTTTTGCAGGCACACCTACTTCCAGTGGTGCTTCCAGTCACACCACTGAAATACCCTTCCCATATACCAGAAGGGTGGGCCATATGCTTTCTGCCTATGGCTGCTGTTCTCATTCTGGAAGCCCTGCCCAAGAAGGAGGAGAACCTTGCCATCCCTCTGAGGTTAGTGGCCTGGTGGTGGCAGCCTAGACCCCTCTGCCTTCTACTGTAGATGACTCTCCAGCCTGGATGGGCCCTGATAATTTGGAGCTGCTTCCTCACAGGACCAGGTCCCTCTTGTCAGGTGCTCTGGCCCCACCTGGTCTCAGATACACTAGAGACCATAAAGGACAGCTGCTTATGCCATCCCTCCTGGGGATGGTCTCGTGGTGGTAGCCTAGACCCCTTTGTCCTCTGGATGATTCTCCAGCCTGGCTGGGCACTGATATCTTGAAGGAGGTGATTCACCCTGAGCAAATTTTCTTTCAGATAGGTGGTATACAAATAAAATGGAAATGAAATACAGATTTAGTAGTCTGCCAGTAGACTTCATCATTAAGGTCTATGAGTAAACTGGGAGCCGTTTTGCACTTACCTTATTGGTAAAGAGTGGGTGAACTCCCACACAGTGTATCCAACACAGAGCCCCTTCCTAGAACAGCTCTGTGTGTGCCAGAGTTCTCTCACACGTATCAGTGTGGAGCAATTAAAACTGTTCCATAGCTATACTAATGGGAAGGCCAATTTAGCCCTGTATGCTGCATCTGTACCTCGTCTGGGTGTAAGAGGTGCAGGGGGAGTATGTAATCAGTGGTGAAGGCATGATTGTATGCTGTATTGCCTGATCACCCTGGTGCCAGCACTGCACCAAAAAAATGGTTGTGGCTAACTGCAACGAGGATTACTCACAGTATTCTGCTGGTGCCATCAGAGAACTTCACTTCCCTGGGATGGGAGGGATAAGTCATCATTTTGGTGGCTTGCTCTATGGCCTCTTGCATCATAAGTATTTGAGAATGAGGTGCGGCTTCAGCGTTCCCACACCAGAGTGCAAAAGTCAGGTCCCTGGAGTAGACCCCTTCCTGGCTCAGACTACTAGTGGGTACAGAAAGGGCCAGCAATTCTGGTTAAGCATTTTTAATTTTTTAAGGATAAATTTTAAAACGGGAATGCTAATAGTCACAAGACTCCCATTGTTTTATTATGAAATTGCTCATTTCCATGAGCCAAGAGCTTTTGATATTTTGCTCTTCATATTTGATTTTGGAAATAAACATTTTTTCCCTGCAAATGAGTTTAGCATGTAATATAAATCTATTTGCATGCTTTTAGAAATATCAAACATCTCCAGAGAAATGTGATGTGACTTGCTTACATGAGTAATCTACAATTAATGCTAGAAATGTAACCTTTAGTTTTATGGATTCTATGGTTCTGAGAACAGCCTGCAAACATGTAGGAGGAGGCCAAGGCAGGTCAGACTGCCTGCTGTTGTACCATCTGCTGCATTCTACTGCTGAGAGAACTGCTCCCTGCTTCTGTTCGTGTTACTCATCCTACCTGAAAACCACCTATGTGCTTGGATCTTCTGGGCTAAATTTGCACTTAGGCCTCTGGTATGCAATTAGGCCAGCTCTGGTTGGCTTTTCTACCCCACTTTTCCACCCATTTAAGGGGACTCAGAGTGGCTGACAAAGCTTTCTGTTCTTCCCCCCACAAGAGACCACTCTGTGAGGTAAGTGGGGCTGTGAGAGCTCAGAAGAGAGCTATGACTAGCCCAAGGTCACCCAGCTGGCTTCTTGGAGGAGTATGGAATCAAACCCAATATTTCCAGATAAGACTCCAGCTCCTGGGGTTAGTTTAAGGTGATTGGGCTTGGAGAGGGGCTTTAAAGCTTTTAACTATTTAATAGTTTAAGGGCTTTTTAATGTTTTTTATGGCAGGAGCTGCATTTTAAAACCTTTTTAGATCTACTTGTCTGCAGTCACTGCCAGCATTGTTCACAGGAGACACGGTAAGAAGAGGGTCAGGGTGTGAGGCAGATCCCTCTTCAAACGAGCCATCAGCCTGTGTGAGAGGCAGTGTTGTTAGCCCAAGTTTATCTCCTGTGTGATAGGAAATTATCCTGTTGTCCTAGTGCTGGGCTGGTGTCCACCTTGAGTGAGCAGAGCCTAGAACATACTTACAAGAGAGGGTACTAAGCAGGGGGGCTCTATGTGCCTGGAGAGAAAAGAGTGAGGTAAAGGGTATCCTATTTCCATATTAATGGCCAAAGGGAGACATGATGATGGGAGGCAAAGAAGAATTCAAAAGTGTTAGACATATTAAGGCTATCAAAAGTTCAATTCTGCCTCATTATGATCGGAATCCAGGGATGTCTGTCAACCTTCTTACTGGCCCTGAATCTATGGTTAAACACCAGGGCCCTTTCTCCACTGGGCCTTATTTTGGATTAGATCCTGGAATAGGGACATGACATGTGCATGCTGGTTCATACTACGGTAGGTCCGAGGTGGGACCTGCCATTGTCTGCACCTTCATGTGGATGGCAGGTCCCTATTCCAAGATATAATCTGGAACAAGGCTCAGTGCAGAAAGGTCTCAGGTCAGTCCAAAACAAGTACTTTCTCATTCATGACTTGAATGTGCATTAAATTGGTGCATAATACAGAGACCTGCATGGGTGAGCTGGGAGGTTCACTCCTTACTCAGAGGTTATCTGGTGCAGCACCAAGCTACGCTTATTGAGCTGTGTGGGAGAGTCGCCATAATCTACAAATAATCCATCTTTCTCACCAGACATCCTGTCTGCACTGTTGCTGGGATAGAGGGGTTTGTGAGATTGGGCCAGAGAGACAAAACCGAGTTGCTGTTGGTAAACCACTCACCCCAAAGGTTGTGCTATTGGTGGTCACTGGCACAGTGGTATTGGAGAATTCAATTTCCACACTGAAGATGCCTCTTGTAGAATGGATCAAGACTTCAAGATGACTTCCAGACTTTGGAACCATCTCTCTGTAGAGGTAGATCAGGGCTACTTTTTATGTCTTTTGGCACCTGGTTAATATATACCTCTTCACCCATGCATTTGATGCTTAGTTTCCTCTAAGTGTTGCCCTGCCAGGCAGGAAAAGGAGGTTACATATTTTAATGTATGTATAACACTAGTTTATGGCTTTTATATTTTTATTGTTTGGACCCATCTTGAGATTGTTGGGTGGTCTTTTTTTGTTAAGCTTGCTTCAATCAAAACTGTAAATATGCAGCAATATATTGGGGGGGAAACAACTGCATGAGTACATAGACTTAATAGAAACATCACAGATGTGTCTCAGTTGCAAACAGTAATCAAATCTATTAATTCCAGTTTCTTTTGTCCTCTAATACGACCAATGCCAGGTTGCTACCTTAGGGCCTTTCTGCACACGCTCCAAAAATGGATTTAGAGCCTTTTCGGGGAGGGATTAAGCCGTGGCTTCCCCATTGGAGGCCACATTGGAGCCCCTATGAGGACGCTGCATCCACATTTCAGCGGGTGGATGGCCAATAGGAGGCCACGGCGCACGCAACTGCAATGGATGCCGGGCCTCCCACTGCCAGAAGTGGCCTGGCAGCAATGAGGTAAGACGCCGATTGCAGGCGCATGACCCTGGGCGGGGTGGGGGTGGGGGCTGCGGCTTCCATCTCACTCAAGAAGGTGCCATTGCGCCTTCTTGGGTGAAGGGGAACCAGGTGAAGTTGGTTGCCGGCCTCGCCATGCTGGCTCCGATGGAGCCAATGGTGGAGGCCAGTGGGCAGGCCCAGCTGTCAAACAGGGAGAGCATGTGCTCTCTCTGACAGGGCAGGCCCTTCGGAGGCTGGATTGTGGTGGGTGCTGGCGCATCCGCACAGCACCCACCCCAATCCGTTTCCCCATCTGACCCTGCGCATGTGCGGACGTGTGGGGCCTCTGTTTGGGACAGATTCTTTGAAAAAATGTTTCACCAGAAAATGGATCTTTTAGATCTGTTTTCCGGCAGCATGTGCGGAAAGGTCCTTAGAGGAAGACTGATAACTTAAAGCAGAACGAGCAATATCCCTACATAAGCAATATCAGCAAGATGTGAGCCACTTTTCATCTGCTGCTTCCAATAATGTCCTTGCAATTTTCAGTTTCCCTTAGGCAAGGTGATGAGAGCGTAACTTCTTTAGCTCCCAATAGCAAAGCCTCAGTACTTCCTTTGACTATGTTTTACTACACTACTTTGGAACAGCCCGGCGATCAGGATAATGCAGAACTCTTCCCAATAAGTTTCACATCATGATGAAGGTGTTTTTTAGCTGTCTGCATAGCAGCTAGAAAGCATTCCTAAGCATCAAAATGGCATGCCTACACCCGGGATAATGCCTGAGAAGGGCCCATGTGTATAAACAACAGCCATGGGATTCTGCCTCCTGTTAAGTTTTGCCTGCCCTCATACGCAGTGCCATCTTCTGCCTCCCCTCTCTCAGTGAGTCCGGTCTTGGACTCCATCAACCCATTTGGAGGTGTTATATAAACAGCTTTGTTTGTGTGTCACTGTGCCCTAGATTTTATGAGATGATTTATGTTGGCCCTGTAACTGGCATTTACAGCTGGTGAATAGCTTTGCCAGGCCTATTTTCATTAGCATTGCTCTTTTTGAAATTTGATATGCATTGGAAGCTGTATCTAGATGCATTGATTGGCAGTAAAGCTCTCCCCGTCGCAAAGTCAAAATTTTCACTTTTACAACTTCTGGGTTTCTGAGGACAGATTGCACTTAGCTTCTCAAAGACAATTGTCTTTCTCTTGGCTATAAATTGAGGAATTTCTTATGAGTGTGCTTTGATCAGTCACAATGATTGCAGATGCAATCTCCGTAGGCTCTTTAAAGTTTTCAAAGGACCCCAGAAACTATCTTCATTGGGTACTATGAATTATGCTCTTTATCCTCTACAATTGTCATTGACCGGAAGCTCCACTGTACTATTAAGAACTTTCCGACGAATCTTGGCGCTTTTCCTCTCTCTGTTCTCCCTCCCCCTTCCACTCTTGATTTGTTCAAAACAAAAATAATAGACAATTTCCTATATTTTATAATTGCTGTGCTAAATGCTTTCAGTGCACCAAGCTTCATGTGATTGTTAAGAAACAAGTTTAGGCTAAAGGGGTGTCATATAATTGCAGCAATTATGCAGATATTTGTCCATTATGATGGTTCATGCTGCTTTTATATTATTAATATCATCAAGGCATTAAAGCAAATTATCTTCTGAGCCCAAGCTTCTCTGATACTTTTAAAATCACACTCCTAATATTTTGTGTAGTATGTTTTAGCATTTTTATTTTTGAATGTACTATATAGACACATTGGCATGCAGCCAGAACCTGAATTGGTTCATTTTGACTGGAAAATTCCTAAAATAAAAGTCCATTGCTGGCAGTGACAGACTCAATGTGACTGCAGTTGCACATGGTGGGAAACTGGGGTCCTTTCCGCACTTGACCTTCTTCTGGAATATATCCCAGAATAGGGACCTGCTATCTGCATACTAATGCAGAATATGAAAGGCCCCAGGTGAGGCCTGCTGTAGTCTCCATTAGGGATGTGGACAAATGGTTGTGTTATTTTTTGCATTTACATTTGAGTTGAATTGAATGTCAAAACATTCAATTCGATTTGAATATTCAGAATCCGAATGCAACAAAATCCCATTAGAATCAAGTACGTTCAAATCTATTAATTCAAATGTTAGATTCGAATCTGAAGGTACGAATGCCAACAACATTTTTATGTGTTATACATATCTGTACACATTCCGTACGCATCCCATGTTATCCCGTATGTGTCCTGTTTTCGTCCTGCATGATATGTATGATATTTGTACAGATATATAGTAAATACGTATCTGTACATTCAAATGTTTCAAATCACTTGAACGATCCAGTTTAGCTCTTCTTTGATTTTTGCAGGGTTTACTTGTGATAAGTCACAGGAGCTTTTAGCTGCAGCTTACTTAACCCTTAGTTTTACATGGATTCACTTTATATAGCTTGTTTATCTGGGAAAAAACCCTGTGTAAAGTGGTGTTGAGTCTATTGGTGCAGAAAGGAAACATAAGAATTCTAAAAATGTATGCAGAGAAAATGCAGTCAGGATGGAATTATGCTGATCAACATCTGTAATCTGGATGGATCTCATATCTGAGAATGGCAAGAATCCTGGGACACAAGCTTCACACTCTTGCTTTGCCTACTGTTCCTTCCCCCTTCAGCAGTTAAGCAAGGCAGCTACCATGAAAAGTTGTTAAATCAATGAAGGGAATATCGCACCACTCTCTGTTATTCATAGGAAACAGGAAATGTTATTCATAATCATCCCAGCATCAAAGCTCTGAAGATCCATTAGCTGGAGTGCCAAAGACAGAGATGGGCCAGTTCAAAACACGTTAATTCATTAGGTTTGGACATACTCAAGATCATCCCAACAGAGACCCAGGATGGAAACAGTTTTGCTAGTTAATTTTTTGCAGAGTTTGAGCTGGGTGTGGGGACTTCTGGGAAGGTCTCTGTCAAATCTCAGGACTAGGGAAATGCGTGAATTTTTTTTTTATTCGATTCATGTTGAATCAAATGCAAGAAAATTCATATTTATTCAAATAGATCCCCTTCAAATGTGGTAGGTTTCATATTCAGGACAATAAAATGCAACCTTGCTTTTCTGGGAACAGTAGGGAATCTTTGCTCCACCAATAAATAAATAGATACATAGAAATCTATCAGGGGATAAAAATCAGGGGAGCTTTGACTGTCCTGCCAAGTCCCAGACCCAAATGCCTATTTTGGAGCCATAAGGGGTGTTTATAAGGGAGAATTACAAAGGACTCTAGAATCTTTGTCGCATATAAAATGGATCTGGTGTTTTCTATTAATCTTGGTTATGGTAAAGAGGTATGGTTGTTGTTATTGGGCATCTTTTTGCCTCCCTTATTTCTATGTTGGATGACTGGAAACTATCTGTCTTTGAACTGTATGTGCCTTCCCTTCTTATTTGTCCATTTGTGTCAAATTTGGCAACAAGAATGCTTGAATCAACCAATTGCAAAAGCAACTGGTAGCTGAGGATATGTCAAAATATTGGTGACTGAGAGCAGAAATATGCCTTCTTTAAAGGTACATGGAGTTAGAACTGTTTTTAGAACAGCTCATCAAATGCTGTTAACATTCATTTTGATGTCAAAGACTTAATTTGAAAATGAACACTTTGTACACCCCATTCTCTATAGGCTAGTTCAGCATATCTTTTGCAGAGAGACTGCATATATATGCAACAACATATATCAAGATTAGGAGTTCATCAACAAAACTGTCTGTTTAGAGTCTTCATATTTTAACAAACCTTGCTGCATTCTTTGTTTGGAAAGCTGAGTCAACTGGTGGTCTGGGAAACTGATGAGGCAATAGGGTGCTTCTCCTAGAGGTGAATCCAGTGATGTCACAATGGAAGCGGATCCAATGACATCACAAAGGAAGCAGAGCCAGGTGCTTCTTACATGAATAATTTCTGTTTCTGGAGGAAAACAACAGTTCTAACTTTGCTTTCCTTAGTGTAATCATCATTAACCACAATAGAGTTGAGGCCCTTTCTTCACTTACCTGGTAATCCAGAATAAGGAGCTCCATAGTCCACATGGTATGCGTGGAACATGAGTAATCCAGATCTATGCTAAGGACACAGTAGTCTTCATTAGGGGTGGACAGGATTAATCAGTATCACAAGCGTGTTAGTACTGTCTGGTCCAGGACAAGTGGTGGGGAATCCACATCTGGAATGGAGCTAAGAAGAATGTGGTCATGACAATGAGCAACATGGGCTATGACAGTGAGAATGTGAAGATGCCTTTGGAACAGCAGCCGTGTTGATGGCAATAGAGTATTTTCATTGCCTGTGATCGACAGGGATATGGGACAATTGCATCAGGAGGCCTTTTCGCACAAGGGGTTTTGGAACGTGTCTACAACACGCTAGGACACTGCATTCACTTTTGGGCGGTGGCCAGATCTGTTCCAGGCCACACCAAGAGTCCTGACACGTCATAGACGCATTCCATTTTCAGAACACTAAAAAGTGCTCTACACACATTCCAAGTGTTCTGGAATGCCCCCAGCTGCCATGGAGGGAAAGTGTTAGCACACTCTCCCTCCATGACAGCTAAGCCCCTCCCCTGGCCTCCCCCGATTGGTTGCCTTGGAGCCAGGGCGGGGAGGCCAGTCAGGTCCCTTTCCTGGGGTCCCGCCACCTGCATCAGCCTGGATGATATTCTCTGCATACGTGCGGGCTGGCCCCTCATTGGCCGGGCACCCGCCTGGCCTCAACTGGGTATCTGCACAGGTGTAGGTGCCCGGCCAATAAGAGGCCACCCCGCATGCATGAGCAGAACGTTGTCAGCCTATTCCAGCCAGAACTGAGCAGGCAGCAGGAGGTAAGTGCTGTTCACATGCGCGTGCGACCCCAGGGTGGATTGGGGGTGCTGGGTAGGTGTCCCGCCACTTGCATGGGCCTGATCCAGGCTGATGCAGGTTGCAAGACCCCAGGGAAGGGACCTGACTGGCCTCCCCACCCCTGGCTGCAAGGCAGCCAATGGGGAACGGCTGGGGGAGGGTCTTCTGCCCAAACATGTTGAGTACAGTTCCCCTTCCACACGTAGGCAGGGAAAGGATGCATTCGGAAAACATCGTTTACCTGCCAGTGCAGATGGGGAACTGTACTCAACACATTCGGGCCAAAACGTTCTGAGACATTTTCACCGTAGTGCGAAAACGCCTAGGATTTCTGAGGTGCTGTTGGCAGTAGTTCACATCTACATTGCATCTCTCCTTGTACCTCCTGTTCTGTCATCCAGCTAGCTTAATGCAAATGCCTCCTGCTGTGGGTGATCCAGATCTAGCTAATCTAGATTCACTATTCTGGATTAAGTGTGGCAGGTGCAGAAAAAGCCTATGTTTTGACAGTATTTAAAATTGCCATACTCAGAAAGCAGTCTTTAACTTCACTATTCTGCTGATTCTGAAACAGTTTTTTCCCCCTGGAATGTCATTTCCCCCCCCCCCCTGAAAAATAAAGGACAAATCAGGAGTGACTGATTAGCTAGACACAACCATATACTACAGTCTTCTGGGTGCATTCAGGAAAGATTGTGTGTCAAAGCACAGCACAGATTTATATACATCTACCCTGAAACATTGTATTGTGGCAGTTCACATAAGAAGGGATATAAGAGGGAAGTGGTTACAAGGTTTGGCTTCTGCTTTTCTCCCATTCCCTCTTTGCATAGACAGATACAGACACTCACAGAGGTAGATCCAGTTTCCCCATGGAATACATTTTCTTCTCACCTCTTAGCTATGACTTCCAGATTTCCAGTTTCAAACTCAGTATTATGCTCATATTGGGCCAGCAAAAGTATCACAAAGCAGCACAAAGGCATCCAAAATGCTTTATCAGACCCCATGAAGCAGGAAACATAAACGCGAATGTAGCTGAAGGTAACACCATAAGCCTTTATCTATTAAGAAACTTTAGAAAGAAAAATAGATGATACCTCCTCCCAGATGCATGTTTAAAATTGTTATCATCAACTATCTTCCTTCAACTTGCTTTCCAGACTTGCATTAATAACGAGCTATTTTAATGCTTCTTTAGTTCCCAGTGACACGCTTATGTACAAGTTTGGGATAACACATTCCACTGAAATCTGTGCAGAGTTAAGAACTATCTGCTGCTGCACCATCACAGATACAGTCTGGTAATATGATTTATATTTAAGAACTTAGATAGGTGTGTAGACATTATATAAGGAATCTGGATTGGAGGGGTTAAATGATCCTTGTCATGGGCTTGTGCCCTAGATCAGAATCCATTCAGGCTCCTTGAACATATGGGATGTTTTTTCCACTGGCAGTAAGTACTCATTTTAGCACCCATTAAGGACCCCTTTGGCTGAGAGCCGGATGAGCCCATTTCCACTACAGACCCCATTAGAGACACATCTGTTTCCATCACAGCTAGGGAAAATCCAGATCATATGGGTCCTTCAGGACCTATAATGTGGATTTCCTGTAGACCCCACTAAAGGGGCTTACAATGGAGTCAAATCCATCAAATCCGGATTATAGGGAGCCTGTTTCCACTAGGGGTGTTTACATATAGGGTTCCAGATTGGATTTGGATTGTGGTTAAGGTAAATGTTATGGTTAGGTTTTGGGTTCGGGTTCGGGTTATAGGTAGGGTTCCGGATAGTACTAGGGTTAGGATTAGGGATAGGGTTGGGGTTAGGGTTATGTTTACGGTTAGGGTTATATTTAGGGTTAGGGTTAAGGCACGGTTAGGGTTAATATAGCATTCCTGATTGGATTAGGTTAGAGTTCCAGATAGCGTTCTGTATAGAATTAGAGTTAAGGTTAGGGAAAAGTTTAGGGTTAGGGTTAAAGTTAGGAATAACGTTAGGGTCAGGGGTTAAGGGTTAGCATTAGGATTCCCTATAGGGTTCCAGATAGGATTATGGTTAGAGTTAGGATTAGTGTCAGGGTAAACTTTAGGGTTAGTGTTAGTGTTCAAGGTAGGGTTAGGGTTAGGGTTTCAAATAGGGTTCCACATAGGAATAGGGTTAGGATTAGGGTTATGGGTTAGGGTTAGGGCTACAGTTAGGTTTAGGGTTAGGCTTAGCGTTAGGGTTAGACTTAGGGTTAGGGTTACAGCTCGGGATAGGGTTAGTTAGGGTGAGGGTGAGGACCCAAAATCTGATAGTCCTGCAACATTCTTTATTGCCCATCATCCTCCCTCACTCAGCTGTCCTTTGAACTATCTCCTGAGTATAAAACTGTCCCTTTTAGTGTCCATCAGAGAGGGCAAGATTGAAGGCAAGATTGAACAGCTGATTGGAAAATGCTCCAAGTGATTAGAAGCTACTGGAGAGACCATAATATATGTTTATTCTAAGAATGATTCAATAAACCTGATTCCATATGAAAATTGTGTGTTTCAGCTGATTCTCTTGAATGTTTGTTGAAGGTAGCCCATCCTTTAAGCTATGCTTCAATGTTAATTTCCAAAATTCATTCACATTTGGATATTTTCTTTTCATATTTGTAGCTATAAAATATCCAGATATATAGTCATATCCCTACATGTTTACAGGTATTAACAGAAGATTCTTAATCAAGGCATGCATTTCACAGTCCCATAGGTGTCTTACATTCAGGTAAATAAAACATTGCTGCACAGTCTGGTAAAAATGTGCAAAAATGCATGTACATCAAAACTGGTTGAAAGCCTTCTCTGATCATTTCATATTATTGCATCATTAAGGTTCATTCTGTCTCTCTCTCTCTCTCACACACACACACACACACAGAGCTCTTGCTAAACTCAGTAAAGCTTACTATATGCTGACTTTGTGATTTGTGCTGTCAAAACATAAATGCAGCAGAAAGAGGCTCATTTTAGCAAATCAGATGTCTCTTACAGATATGATTATTCATCAGTGAATATGACTATGCAATCCTGCCATGAATAGCTTGTAATTTATCATGGTTGTGAAATCTGAATCTACTTTTGGAGTTGGAAATTGCATATACCTGCATTTTTAAGTGTGTGCATGCACATGTGCTTACACACAGATACAGGCAGACACTCACTGTTCTCCTAGCACTCACTAAATTTTCCTAGACTTAAAATGAAAATGTAGCTAAGCCAACTTAATGGAAGCATTCCATACAGAAAGCATGACTTGGTTGTAGGAGCCATACCAACAACTCACATGACCCTAGGTGATATGAAACAGATGCGTCCCGTCCCCTTGATGTTTTCATCAAGCAGCACTGCTTTTCTTCAATCACAGATGGCATGCCATAAACAAAAGGGTGACCAATCATGTTTTGTGTCACATGGCCTAATATATTGCAGTGTGCACTGCCTTACTGTCTTGTACATGACATGGTGAGCTGATTATTTCTCAGGCATGTTGACAAATGATATTCCGCTTCCCCCATCTCTTACATAAAATTGACTTCTCTACCACCACCACCTTGCTTCTCTCGACAGTTGTCATTAATACTGCTCTAGTCCACTGGAATTTTGTCCACACACACTTCTCTTCCCACGCAAAGTCCTTTCTGGTACCTCCAGACCAGGGATCTGCATGAATGGTGTTTTTGGCATTCAGTTCGTAACAAATTGAATGTTGGAAAATTTGTATTCATTCAAATAGATCCCCTTCAAATGTGGTAGGATTCTATTCTTTTTTAATTTTTTTTAATATTTTCCAAATGTACATATACAAGTACAAACATTCAAAACAATACAGACTACAAACAGAATATGACAACCAATACTAAAACAAAAACAAAACAAAAACCCCTTACACTTACTATATGCATCAAGTCTCATTTACCTCGGACTTATAAGAAACTTATTTATTATTTCCTTCAAGTTGTTATTTACTTCCGGTTTGGCAATATAGCTATATAAGTCTTTCCAACTATCTTCGACATTCCCTCCCAACATTCTCATTCTTCTTTGTCTGATCGTATCATATTTAAACTGGTCGGATATGTAGTAATACCATGTATCAATTGTACACTTATCAATATTTTTCCAAGATGCAGCTATAGTCCATAATGCCGCCATAAACAATTGATCTAACATATACCTCTTACTTTCATGTATGCTTTGGCCTTTATACAGCTGTAATAATGCAGCCTCTGGATATATTTTTTACCTCTATACCATTATATTCTTTATTTGTTTAAATATCATATCCCAGAAGGGTAAAATTTTTGGACATAACCACCACATATGAAAGGTCATTCCTTTTATTCCACATCGTTTCCAGCATCTTGATGAAAAATTTGGAATCATGTAGGATAATTGTGCTGGGGTTTTATTTGATATGAAGGTATTTAAAATTATCGTATGAATATCCATTATGAACAGATACATATCCATTTGTATCGGATACGTATTCATTTGTATCTGATACATATCCGTTTGTATTGGATACATATCCATTTTGTTTTTATCGGATAAGTACCCATTTGTATACTTATCCGATGCATATCCCCAGTTTAATGAATGTCCAAACTATTTGTACAAATATTCCAAAACATTCGTATTCATACAAATGTTATTTTATGACTGTCATAACATTTGATTCATGTACGAATGTCCAAATTCATACAAAGTCATAAGAAAAACGAATGTTATGAATATTCATGCACATCCTTAGTCCAGACAGGTCCTACACTGCAAATGAAATGTACAGTCCTGATCATCCCATCAGAGAGGACTGCCAATTCTTTATCATTGCTCTGCAGTATAACACTGTTACAGCGCCTTTTCCTTGCAGAAGTAAGAACTCTTGCTGCGCAGTATGCAGTTAGATCACATTATCGTGCAAGTGCAGGCGGAATGACAAGAGCTATGAACAAGAGGACGCTAAACCCAGAAACTTATTGGCTTTCTGAACACACATGATGGTGTGCTGCACCTAAACTTTCATTTCTCTGATTGCTCGTTAAACAGGAAATTACAGAGTTTCTTTTTAGTTGGGGCGATCAGTTTTCCCTTTGCATTGAGTATACATTGGTTGATCACTAAACTGCAAATTTAAACAGTTCTGTCTGGAGGTAAACTTCATTAGCTCTTTCTCTTTTCTTCTTTGCTTTATCCAGATCTTGTCCTTCCCTGTTCCTTTCATTCCCTAGCATACACTAGAGCAGTGGTTCTCAACTTTCCTACTGCCGCGACCCTTAATACAGTTCCTCATGTTGTGGTGACCCCCAACCTAACCCTACCCTAACCCCAACCATAAAATTATTTTTGTTGCTACTTCATAACTGTAATTTTGCTACTGATGGGGTTGGCATGATGATGTCATCATGCCATGTGCTCATATGTGGGCATATCTGCATGTGGGCGGACTCACCTGGAGACAGATAGAGGAGCGGTGTTTTGGTTCCTATGTGTTTTCTGATGGTCTTAAATGACCCCTGTGAAAAAAGAAGAGTTGGCTTTTCTACCCCGCTTTTCTCACCCATTTAAGGGGACTCAAAGTGGCTGACAAAGCTTTTCTATTCTTCTCCCCACAACAGAACACCCTGTGGAGTAGGTGGGGCTGTGAGAGCTCAGAAGAGAGCTGTGACTAGCCCAAGGTCACCCAGCTGGGTTCATGGGGGAGGGTGTAATCAAGCCTGGTATTCCCAGATGTGCCCAGCTCCTTAACCATTAGACCAAACTGGCTCACCCCAAAGGGGTTGCGACCCACAGGTTGAGAACCACTGCACTTGAGTTAGTCTTCTGTCCTATATCTTGTCTTGCTTTTCTTTAGAAGACTGAGTCAACTCCTCCCCCTCTCCTCTTTTCTTTTGGCACTCTTCTCTAAGTAACACCCATACTTAGCCTGTCACGCAGCTTTGAATTACATCTCCACCAGCTGACTGTGTGTCCATGAGTTTCAGCAGAAGGGAAGGAATGTATCCAGCATACAGAACAACAACCAGCTGAGATGGTTAGTTGGATGGTTTTGCCCAACTCAAGAAACAAGGGAAGCCTTTCCTTCCTCTCCAATCCCAACCCTAACATGTACATTTAGAATTTAATGTTTTTCTTTCAAGTTTAAATTAATAAAGCTGCGAACTTGATTCAACGTGGGGTGTGAAAACAACATATTTGAGTAATATTGATCATGTAGACAGGTATTATAATGCTATAAGCACATGCCGGTGTGTTGTTGGCTATGTCCTGCAATATGCTTTCACTTTCAGGCCACAAGTTCATGCAACAATTTGGTTTAATCCAATGTCCTCCTCCCTCTCTTGAAATTCCTTTTCTTTCTCTTATTTTGTGGTTCATAATAACCTGCATGACATCTTAGTTGACTGGGAAATCTGCATAAATAGATGTCCTGAAGAGTCTTTGAAAGTAAAAGTCTATATGAATTTTTTATGAAGTTATCACTGTTATCACTGTTGTTACCAAGTTTATTTTTCTTAAACCACAGCTGGATATTTGCCAGCCTGCATAAAACTGACACAAACAAAAGTTTCCAAACTATAGTTTCAAACATTTAAACTGCCCAGAGAAATGGGGGGAGGGGGAGAGACTGAATGAGAATTTGCCCTCTGCAAGAAGAACGGAAAGGAGAGAATGCAGATGAATGATAACTAGGTATATGAGGAAAAGTTCAAAGAATCACTCACCAATACTCCTTCCTTCTATCTCTCAGCTGGGTAGGACTATATGGGTCATGAGATAGCATCAGGGATACCTTGTGGGTCATGCAATGATCCCTTCTCAGTTGAAATACATGTGAAATTACCAGAGCAGGAGACCTATAACATAAAAAACGTGTTTATGTACAGCTATTTGTCTCCCTTTTGTTTAAGAGTAATAGGTCAAGATGTAGGTGACTCAAGAATGGCAAAGTTATAAAGAGGACATAAAATGAGGTTTTAATCCATGGCAAAAAAGTGTATTCATAAAGGTCAGACTCTTATCAGAGAATACCAAGTTCGATTCCACACTCCTCCATTTTTTTATTTAATTTCATTAATACAATTCATACATAATTATATACCATTACAATAATTTCAATAACTTTTTCATGTGACTTCCTCCGTTCTTCAGACTCTTCTTCTTCTAATCTTTTACATTTGGCTCCCTACATCTACTTGTTGCTTTTTCTCCTAGAGACCAATGCCTTCCATAGGAATACCCAATCCCTGAAGAAATTGTATAAAAGGTCCCCATTCTTCTATAAACTTGTTCACTGTTTTATCCTTTAATAAGTTTGTTAGTTTGTCCATTTCTGCCATCTCCATCAGTCTGATTATCCATTCCTCTTCTGTAGGTAATTCTTCTTGCTTCCATTTTTGTGCATATAGCAGTCTGGCAGCTGTTACCATATACAATATCAAAGTCTTTGCTTCACTTAAACTATTCAAAATTTGTCTCATCAGGCGCCTTATTATTTTCCAATATTTTTTTGCTTTCTCACATGTCCACCACATATGATAGAAAGTACACACTCCTCCATGAAGTCAGCTGGGTGACCTTGGGTGAGTCACTGCTCTCTTCTGAGATTTCACAGCCCCACCTACCTCACAGAGGAGAAGAACAGAAGGTTTGTCAGCTGCTTGGAGTCGCCTTAAATGGGTGAGAAAAATGGGGCAGAAAAGCCAACTCTTCTTCTTCTTAGTTCTTTGCATTTAAAAATAATTCTTTTACAGTAAAAAAAATGGACTTTGCATTAAGCTGTAAATTGCCGTAGGACGGAGGGAGAGATCTTCTAGGAACAGACACATGTTCAGTGTCCTGCGCTTTAATTTCCTTCCGAAAACTTCTACCAAACTACCATGCGAGATCCTTTCAAGATGATGCTGTTAGCGGTTCAATAATTCTGTCCTTGAAGTTGCTTGAAGGAGGGGGCATCTGGGACAAATCGAATGTGGGAAAATTCGGCCTCAGGCAAATCTCCCCCCAAATGTGGAGGGCTTCATAGTCGTGCACGAATATTCAAATGAATATTCATGCATGAAACAACCGCCCCTCCATTTCTGTCCCCCCCCCCCCAGTTACCTGTCTTCCTCACCGCTGGTGCACCTTCTTCTGGGTCTGCACACACAGATCTGGAAGTGTATTTTGGCCTCTGGAAGGCCTATTTCGGCCTCCAAAGCTCACCAAAATATCCCCACAATGGCACCGGAATGTGCCCTGAAAGGTAAGGGTGCGTGTGTGTGAGATGGGTGGGATGCCTCCAGTAATATCGCAGGCTATTTTGATGCACTTTGGAGGCCAAAATAGCCCTTCTGGAGGCCAAAAAAGCACTTCTGGTTCTGGGGTAGGCCCTATTCAATTCAGACACAAATCTATGAATTCATACATATTCGTATGAATTCCGGATATCATAAATATCCATGCACATTCCTACTTTTTACCTATTTTTTT
Source organism: Aspidoscelis tigris stejnegeri (assembly GCA_023333525.1). Taxonomy (NCBI): domain Eukaryota; kingdom Metazoa; phylum Chordata; class Lepidosauria; order Squamata; family Teiidae; genus Aspidoscelis; species Aspidoscelis tigris. The sequence goes on from JALMGA010000002.1 coordinate 95,906,976, forward strand.
TATTTCTTATGTTTTTTTATTTAAACAAGAAATCTGTTTCTTTCTGAAAGAATTCTTTTTACACCCCTTTGTTTCCCTATAGCAATCCTAGACAAGAGAGTTTGACTGTGATTACAGCTCTACAGGAGAAATACAATGGAAATTCTAAGACACAGCTCCAGATAATCTCTTATAGAAAGCACCAGGAAAAGTCACCCAGGTCAGAAGAATCTAGCTTTCTTTATTCCATGTCAGTAAATTAAATTATTCTTGGCAAATATGAGTAAAATTTGGAAGATTTCTTTGCATTTTCTTGGTGCTGTGACAGTTTTGAACATTTTCTGTTTTTTTTTTCCAATGGAAATGAGAATAGTCAGAGCTCATTCAACAGGAAGAGGAAAAACGGCTGCTCATGGCCTCCACCATCTTTGCAATCTCCTTTCCATTCTCTCAAGCTCCATTTTGTAGATGCACAGACAAATTGGAACGCCCAGCCAGGATACTCAAAATAATGGTCTTAGCTTAAATAGTGGCTTTCCTTTGTAGTAGTAAAGTGACTGACATAAAGACTGAACCAGAGAAGAAGATGATAATGATACAGCCAGTGGACTGTGCTGTCTGAAAGGCCCCCTTATGAGTTAAGTAATGTCCTACTTGTTATTATGGTGGTCAGATGAAAAGGACAGGGTTCCTGCAACTTTAATAGTTGGATGGAAGATGAATAGAAGGTACCAGCAGATGCAGATTGTTATAAAGTCAGCACTGTAGAAAGAAATTGCAGACTTTCTCTAACAGCAGCTTTGGAGGATAGGGAACCACAGGCTAGAGGTAGCATCCATTGCTGTACATTTTAAGACACAGCTAGATAGGCACTTTGGCTTGTTGATGTTCAAGGAGGAACATATTATGGTAACCTTTCTGAAGTATGAAAGGCTAGCAGACTTAATGTAGAGGAAGAAAGAAAATACATAGAAAAAAAAAGAGTCCCGTCCTCTAATAGAAGAGGAAGCGTTAGCTTTTATACCCTGCCTTTCTCACCCATTTAAGAGGACTCAAAATGTCTGACAAAGCTTCCTGTCCTTCTCCCCACAACACACACCCTGTGAGATAGGTGGGGCTGTGAGAGCTCAGAAGAGAGCTGTGACTAGCTCAAGGTCACCCAACTGGCTTCATGTAGGAGTGTGGAATCAAACCTGGTGATCCCTGGATGAGAGTCCAGCACTCTAACCATAAGACCAAACTGGCTTATTACTGAGCATAATACCTCTCCAACTGGAGAATTATATTACTGCAAGAAACAGCATCAATAAGTGACAGTCAGGATCAGGGATGAGGGCTGGTATTTGCATTGTTAGTGCCAGCCCATTCCATACTTCACCCAGACCTACCTCAGTCTACATGAAATGCAAATGGTCCCATCCAGGACCATCCACCAAATGGTAACAATGACCATGTGTGCCAGGCCATTGCTACAGAGCTTGGTGACATGATTCATAACTGCACTTTGTGTACGAAACTATACTAGGAGCACCATAGGGACAGCCATGCATGCTTTGAGCTGCTCCAGGATGGAGGTAGTTCCATGGTGTGTGGATGGACCATGCCAGAGTGTGTGCAGCCATCCTGACTGGCCAAGCATGAACAAGTCCATAGTCCCAGGTTATGGAAGAAATCCCAGAACACTGTTATTTTGGGAAAAAGAACTCACAACCTGGGTCCTTTCTGCACTTAGCCATTTAGGCTGCTGTGAACTAGGGCTGGTAAACTTCTGGTAAAGGTGGACCATTCACACTTGTCATGAGGAATGCTTCCCTAAAGCATCCATTACTGAACAGAAGTACAAATGGTCCTCCCATTTACTAGCCTTCGCTGCTGTGTCCAAAGCTGGAAGTTCTGCCTCCACGCTGCCGTGATTGGCTGTTCTGTGACATGTTTGGATGCCATTGCAGAGGGGCGAGTTTGAGCAGATGGACATATTGTGGCTGATCACATCAATGCCCGTGATTGAACGCCCCTCTTGTGACTCTATGACCAGATGCCACTCCTGGAGATTGGTGGTCTGGTCATGTTAGAGGGCAGTGATTGATGATGGCCACCAAAGACACCACACCTGCTTGGACATCGCCTCCCCTGCCCACCGACTGCAGGGAACCAGAAGAAGAGTGAATGGTTGCACTACTGGATGCTTCAGGTAAGCCTTTGGTCAATATTGGTAAAGGTGTGGAGCACAATTCAGTGCTCCACACCTAATAAACAATTAGTGAACTTCTGAGGAGGCAGGGCACGCTTGGAGGCTGTAACAGCCTACTCAGAATGTGGATGCTCTTGACCAGAAGTTCACTAATTGTTGACCACTGGCCAAAGAGCAAGGATTGTCCCAAAATAGCAATAATTCTTACCATATCTGGAGCTTGCTCCCAAGTTTTTCTTTTAGGAAAATGCCAGTTGCACAAGTGAGGGGGGAAACAGAGCTGAAAATATCCACTGTGTAAGTGCAGATACATGAATATGTCCACTACTGGTATTTTTGTCAGCAGAAGCATCAGAAAATGTAAGTACTGAGACTAGCCCTTCAAGTTCTCCCTGTTGTCTGGCAAAGATGTTGAGAGGCAATTGTAGGATCTAAGCAAGTTCCTTTCATTTTCTGGAGGCAGCCGCTGTCTGTTCTCAAGAACGTGTGTTTGATGCACCTCTTCCCACATGCATGGTCAATCTGCTGTGCAGTGTAAGTGCCTTAGGCTACCATGTATGATCAGCTCCACCTACAATCTCTATAGCTGGAAAAAGCTGTTGCTTCAAAGAGGTGGAGGGATGAATGTAAGGATGCCGTATTGCCTACACGCACTGCACTATGAACATTTTTTGTGGGTTTTTTTCAGTGCTGTATATATTCATGCTGTTTGACCACAAGTTGGGATGTGCATGAAATCAAATCACATGTTTAACTCATCATCAAACCAATTATCTGTTGGTTCAGTTTGACAGTGAACCAGTTAACTGAACATTCAAAAACAAGAAATACCAGTGCAGGAGAGGATGTAATGATACTCCTACATACTTCCATATGGTATGGGAATGCACGCCCTTGCAAATATTCAGAAGGTCAGTGCAACAAGAAATAGCAACAATAACTGGTATGTCCCTCCTTTTAGATCCACAGATCTATCTTTTGCAAAACCTCAATACAATTCAAACTTCATCTGACCTTAAAACTCTCTTGAATTTCATGATTCATGCAACAAATATAATAATAGGTAAACCATGGAAGCAAGCACAAGCACAGAATACAAGATAATGTTATGCACAACTTTGGAACATTGCAATGAATGAATTTGTGACTATCTTAAAAAATAAGATGTTGGGAGAAGGATGACAAGAGGAGTGGAAGAAAGTTTGGATTCCTTTTATCAGGGCTGTGCAAAACAACGATAACATCAATATACCTGACGAAGCTCATTTCTTGAGAATTGTAAACTAAAATTGTATGTTAATCACAGCCGTGTCTGGGAAGGAAGGGGGAGGGTAAAAGGGGAGGGAGGAGGGGGTTGAAAAGTGTAAATGTGTAAGCTCTTTAATTGTATAGACTCGTTTTTAAAATAAAGTTGAAACAAACAAAACAAAAAACAAGAAATAGCATTTTCTTTCTCATTGAAAAGGCCCTTTTCAGGGGCAAACCACTGAACACATATGCTAACACATAGCATTCTCAGGTGGGGGACTCTATCAAATGTTTACATATTTAAAAAACCAAATACTTTGTTCAATGTGAACTGTGAACCAGTCAAACCAGCTAATCTGAAATGCCACAGCCCAACAAGAGGGGCATTGTATTAGCCTACTAATGGTGTTTTGTTTTCTCAAGAAAAGTAACAGGCAGGGTAATGCATCAGCTAGTTCCTGACTCAGCAGTCACCCTGAAGGGTAAAAGGAAAGACATTAGTGGTAATAAAGTGTTTGCAGTCTGGAGATTTAACTTCCCAGTCAACCACCATGGCTTTTCTTTATTCTGAAAAATGTAATAGGCAACTCATTTCTCACTAGAGTTTTGTATTCAGGAGCTTTAACCAAAAAGATGAGCCTGAGTACAGACTAATGCTGTGGCTTTTATAAATCTCACAAAAACAAACTTTATATTTTAAAGTATTTAAAATTCAAAACATGTTCCTCTTGATTTAAGAGGAATTTACTTCATAATAAATGGGCTTAAGATTAGAGAACAAGTATTATAATGCAAAGGCAGATGTACTGTACTCAAGTATTGCAGGCTATGTACTCGCCCCTATCTTGAAGTTCTATAGAAACATATGCCTGAAAAAGTTTGGCAAAACTTCTCAGCAACTGGAGTCTCAATTCATTTCAAATTGGAACAGCCTCAAAGTCAGTGAGTAATGCTGAAGATAATTTGTTCCTCTACAGAGAAAATCTAATTGCATGTTCTTACAAAACAAGGGATTCTTAGATGTGACATCCACTTCTTATTCAGCAGAAGGTATTGATGCAACACAACTTAATTTGAACCAACAATTTTATGCTGTTTGTTGGTTTTGCTTTTTGTGACACCAACTGTTAGCAAAAACGTTGGCAAAGTTTACTTGATGTATCTGACTTTGTTTAGTGTGCAAAATTCAATTGCAGCTTCATCATGCAGTGGAAATCTGATGTCCTCTAAACAGAAAAAGAACAGGAAAGATTTTTGTCAAATAAAAAAAGTCTAAAGAGACCAAAAACATTTGAGCACATCCCTAGGATCCAGTTTGGTCTAGTGGTTAGGGAACTGGACTCCTATCTGGGAATACCGGGTTCGATTTCTGCCCTCCCCCATGAAGGCAGCTGGGTGATCTTGGGCTAGCCACAGCTCTCTTCTGAGCTCTCACAGCCCCACCTACCTCACAGGGTGTTCTGTTGTGGGGAGAAGAATAGAAAAGCTCTGTCAGCTGCCTTGAGTCCCCTTAAATGGGTGAGAAAAGCGGGGTAGAAAAGCCAACTCTTCTTCTTCAAATGTTTGTTTTGTATTCAATTCATATCAAATCAAATGCAGGAAAATTCATATTCATTTGAACAGATCCCCTTCAAATGTTGTATTATTCATATTTAATACAAATGTTCAATCCCATACAAATCCCATACAAATTAGTGATGTGCATGAATATTCGTATGCATTTGAAATCTGATCGAGTGTGCCAAATTTCGTCATTTGAACTCGAATAGAATGTCCCAAAATTCCAACGTAAACATTCAAATCGTATTTCAAATTTTGGATCTATTCGTTCAAATTATCCAGACATTCATATGTTTATGGGATCATGAATGATGTGTACTTGAAGATCCACATCTTTCCTGCATCTGTATGCATTTGTACAGATCTATATGCAACAAAAACAAGTTGCATACAGGATAACTATGGGATGCATATGGACATGTGCATATGAATGTTGTTGACATTTGTATCTGCGGATTCTAATAAAAAATTTGAACGAATAGATTCGAATTTGGTAAATTTGAATTGAATCTTTTTAAATTCAAATTTAAAACATTTGAATCAAATCAGATTTTCAGATATTCGATTCAATTCAAACAGAATGTCAAAAAAACATTTGTGCACATCTCTAATAGGCATGCATACCAATGGCATATGAATCCCATACGTATCCCATACAAAGCTTTATACAGATGTATCATAATATTCAGTTCAAATTCAAATGTTAATCTTTGAATGTGCCATCATTCAGTTCAAATTTGAATGTCTGAATTCAACCAAATTCATACAAATTTTGAATGTTATGAATATTCACGCACATTCCTAGGATATACTAAACTAGCCAGTCAGGGTGCTTCCGCACTTATCGGGTTAAATCCGGATCTACTACATCTGGATTTAGTAAATCCAGTTTCCAGTAGATCCAGATTTACTAACCCCAGTTTGCTGTAGTTCCAGATTTAGTAACTCCGAATGAAGGTAGATCCGTATCTATTAGATACGGATCTACTAACACCCCTTCCGTCTGAACACGCAGCAGAAGGAAGCTTTAGATCCGGATTTAAGGAGGATGCTGTGTGGACACACAGCACCGACCTTAAATCTGTGCTCCGGAGGCCCTCCCCTGGCTCCGGTGGAGCCAATCATGGCAGGTGGGCCCCAGTTAGGCACCTTTCCACTGTGCTGACGCATCCTAAATGGATGCGTTTTCACAGTGGAAACACCTATTAAGACTACATTGTATGTAGTTTTCCGGTAAACCCCATTAAGCACACATTAGAGAAGATAGGTGTGGAAGCGGCTTCCCCTATCTGTCTCTAATGGGTCCTGCTGTGTGGACGTGGTCTACCCATTCTGTTCTTAATGGGCGTTGCTGTGCAGTCGCAGATCAACCAAAGCGTCCTTAACAGGTGTTGCTGTGCGGATGCGGGCTTCCACATGTGTCCTTAATGGGTGTTTAAGAGCATGTGCGGAAGCACCCTCAGAAGTAAAACAGAATGGGACTGTATCTTTCCAACATGTCAGTGTAAAGGACTCACAAAATTCCTGAAAGAAATTCTGTCTTGAGCTACTTTGTTTGGACAAAGCCACAGATTTCCACACGAGATAATGCAATGCACTTGATTCCATATAGGTTCACACTGTGTTGCTATGCTCATGCCTCTTGTATCATGCTGAATCGAGTCTTATCATGTCCTGTGGAGTCTGAAGTCACTGCATGCCTAGGTTCCTTGTACATGAAACATGAAATGAGAACAATACTACAATCTTAAACTAATGTGTGGACAAAGTGGAACAACATGTGTGTGTGGCATGTGATACAGATAGTAAACTAGGCTCCTCATGCAATGCAGATGGAGACCAAAAGCATGAATGGAAAGGAATAATAAAGCTCGGAAATTGGCCAAACATTCCAAAATAGCTTGCCCTATGCTTCTTGAGCCCTGGCAAAAAACTAGAGTCACTCATTGGTAATTATGTCCCAGGTCTTCAGTGAACTTTCTCCTGAGAAAACACGCATAAGATGGCACAGAGAACGCCTCTGAATTCTAGCTGATCATTAAATAAACTAACAATTTGAATTATCTGTATCTCTGACCAGGGCAACAGAAGCTTTTTCCAAAGAGCTAATCCTTTTTTTAGACTTGTACCAAAGGTGCCTCCAAGGGTGTTTCCTCACAGGGGCTTTAACACCCATTAAGCACAGATTGGGAAACGCGTGTCCACATTCGTGTGCATTTTTAGCACACTTCTGGCCACGCGTGTCCGCATTTAGCGTCCCTTTTTAATGTGGATTTTGGCGGCAAAACCGCTTTGGCGCCGCATCCGCATTAGAGAGGGCTATTAAGCACACTTCCGGAAGGTGCATCCGCACCTACCCATGCTTAATGGGTGCTTAATGGGTGTTAGTTACACACCACTTCCCAAGCAGTTTTGCGCCATGAAAACGCATCCATTTAGGATGCGTCCGCACGGTGCAAGTGTAACTAACACACGCCCGCCCCCGGCTCGCCATGATTGGCTTGCCGGAGCCAAGCATGCCGAGCCGGGGGACCCTGCTGCCATGGCTCGCCCTGGCCCCAGAAGCGGCGGATAGCTGCTTCTGGGGCCAGGGCGAGCTTCCCAAAAGCCCACCCTAGCCCACCCCGCTGGGACCGTGGCGAAACCCCTCTTTACCTCGCCGTGGTCGTCTTCTTTGTGATGGTCTTCTCCCAGGATGCAGCGCGCCTGCGTCCTGGGCGTCTCTGGGGTGGCTGGGACTGCCAGGAGCAACCCTTGCCCTCAGGATCGTTCTGAGCATGCACATTGCCCTTAGTAGGCAGCGCACATGCTCAAAACGCCTCCTGAGGGCAAGGATGGGCTTTTGGGAAGCTCGCCCTGGCCCCAAAAGCAGCGATCCACTGCTTCTGGGGCCAGGGCAAGCCACGGCAGCAGGGTCCCTTGGCTCGGCATGCTTGGCTCCAGCGAGCCAATCATGACGGGCGGGGGGAGGGCCCTCCACCCCAGATCAGAGCCGGGTGCTGTGTGTCTGCACAGCACCTGTCTCCAAACCAGATTCGTGCCGCGTGTGCGGTGGCAGGGGTGCGGGGTAGATCCGGAAGTGTCCTAAACAGCAATGGGATTCCGAATGTGTGCCTAATGGGTGTTAAAGGGCCTGTGCGGAAGCACCCCAAGTTGCTCCATCTGCCAGCCCCTTCTGTGATTGTTTCTCTTGCAAGTAGCCAGATGTCAGACAAGTGCCTGCCCACTTCCCTTTGTTTTGTTTCTCATGTACTTGACTGACATCTTGGTATCTGCAATAGAAAAAAGTGCAAAACTCACTGGCAGATGGATTTAAATGATTGCTATTATGGGAAACCTACAACATTGCTACTTTGGCCATAATAGTGATGGGATAGCACCTCTGTATCTCAGGGCTAGGGACGCACACAAATATTCATAAAATTTGATATTCAGATGAATTTGGATGAATTGAGACATTTGTATATGACTCAAATATTGTGACATTTGTACATTGACATTCGTATGCGTATGAATATTTCGGAACATTCGTGAACTGGGGAGGTGGGAAAGCTGCTGTTCCAGTCACATCTGCAACAGATCCAGAGTGGATTTGACATGGATTGAGAGTGGATTCAGGGTGGATTTGATGCTTTCAGAGTGGATGTTACAGGATACCTATTAGATATGTATAGGATATGTATAGGAAACGTATTGGTCATGTATGGGATACACATGCATTTGTATCAGATATTCATATGAATTTGTATGAGTACATTTGTATCGTACAGTCCTATGACATTCGAAGGGGATCTATTAAAACTTATACAAATTTTCTTACATTTGATTCAATACAAATTGATTGCAAAACAAAAATATCTGATTTCTGCACATCCCTACTCGGGATGACATTAGAAATACTATAATGTGGGATTCCCGATATAATCATAGGAGAATCATGGGTTTTAGCCTGCACCTGGAAACACCCTAAATTGCACAAGGGGAGTGGAGGAGAAATCTTGTGGTGCTTCCATGCAGGCCCTTTAACACACATTAAACACAGATTCAGAAACGCGTGTCCGCACACACGTGGCTGTGTAGGACACTTCCGGTGAGGAGTGTCCACACAGCAACACCCATTAAGCACACTTTCGAGTGTGCGTGTCCGCACACTTGTACCTATCCTTACACCCTGCACCTATCCTTACCTAAAGTGTGCTTAATGGGTGTTAAACGGATGCGTTTGCACAGTGTAACACCCTTTAACATTACATCATATGTGGTGTTAAAGGGTGTTACACTGTGCAAACGCATCCATTTAGGATGCGTCCGCACAGTGTAACTGTGCCTAGCAAGGGCCCTCCCCCAGCCTGCCATGTTTGGCTCCTTGGAGCCAAGCATGGCGAGGTGGGGCACTCCTACCTTGCGGCGCACCTGCGCAGAATGCCTCCTGAAGGCTGGAGCTGCCAGGAGCAGCCTCGACTAATCAGGAGGCATGCAGGATGCAGGCGCGATGCCTCCTGGGTCCCTCCTGCCAGAATTGTGGTGACGCCAAGCAGGTAAGGAGGGGATTCCAGCTGGTCTCCCCTGGGTGGGCTAGGGAGTGGTTTAGGGAAGTTCCCCCTGGCCCCAGAAGCGGCGATCCGCCAATCATGGCGGGCTGGGGGAGGGGCCCCGGAGCATGGATGGGAGGCGGGTGCTGTGCGTTCACAAGGGAAATCAAGGGAAATAAACAAATCACCATAAAAGACATTTCCAGAAAAGATTAATTCATGCATCAACAATCTAAACTTCCCTCATATCCAAGGAAATATCTCTGCTAGTCAGACATTTTTCATTGCTTTTGTTCTAAACTGTTAAATGTTTTCAGCTCCTCAGGGAAGGCTCCTGCTTCCCAGTTGTTGCCCGTCATATTTATAGGGCTCTCAATGAGGATTATATTACCTTAATACAATTCAAATCACTCATAATTCGAATTTGTCACTTAGAATGGAAATCGAAAAGTGCAACATTACAAGTTTGGAATGGACCATTCCTGAGATAGAAAAGAGGACTTTTCACTTTGGGAATTATGCCACTAATGTGAACCAACTGGCAAATGACATAATTTGTACTGTCTTGAAGACAGATTTTCTTCTTCTGTTAATGGAACACTTTAAAACAAAAGAGCAATCAAACACAGTGGCATCAAGTAGCGAAGGAGAAAACTGGTTCTAAAAAAGTCAATACTCTTGACATCTGGAGCAAAAGAGGGCACTATTTGGTGGTTAGACAGTGGATTTCACAAATTCATGGCCAAGTTTGGACAATGACAAAAGCAGCTGAGAGGGAAAAAAACAAGGAAGAATGAAAGAAGGACAAGTGTGTTGTGAATAAAGACGTGTGCAGATTTGAATTGGCTGTTCAGCTCAAATTGAACTAAATACTCTATTTGGTGAGAATTCAAACCTTTTTCTTAAAACAGCAGGGTGTTCTTACTGATCTGTTCTTGAACACCAAGGTGTGTTCCCTAGAAACATCCCTTTGTATGGTTTGAATTAAAACTCTTATTTTTGAATAGGCAGGGTGTTTGAGTCAAACTCAGATCTTTTGAACACCCCTGTTTGAACGAGTTTCAACCTGAACCAGTTTGGTACATCTTGACACTTCTTTTGTCCATTTTGCAACATCTTGTGTTACCTCAGCTGTGAGATGGATGTTTCCATGGATTCCTTGTCAATCTGAAAGTGGACTTGGGAAAGAAAGGCACAACTCATAATCTGCTTTTCACTGCTTGTGTGTGTTGGTGTGACGGAACATGGGTTAATGAAATCATGCAGGCTGGAGACAAAGAATCACATGGTGTTAGACTTCCCTCATTCATAACATGGCCAATGCTCAGGGACAAAGAGAGCAAAATCAGGAAAACCACACAGAGTACCTTTTCCTGTATATGATGCATTACGAAGCTGTCTGGAGCTCTAATTATGGAATATATTATTTGGAGCCTTATGTGGTCCCTGAACTTGCAAAATAAAAGAAATTGAAGTTAGAAGTAATGTGAGGATGGTTGCTTGCTAAATAATAATTGCACGTGGTATTGCATGCCTCCTAGCAATGATCATAATAATGTTCTTGAGTACAGTGACTCATACTCTCAAGAGGAACTTCACAGCATTCAATTTCTCTTTGAATAATAAAGAAAGGAAACATTCAGATTACAAGCTGAAAAATGAAAAGCATTTAACCCCTTTCTGCATTTGCCAATATTGTGGATTAAGAAGGGGTCTAAGGGCTTCCCTTTCACATGCTGGTACATTTTATGCTTTGTCCACATAAAATGGAGCATAGACCAGAGTAGGGGGTTCAAAATAAGGCACATTTCAGGATTCGACTCAATTTAAATTGAATATCTGAAAATTCAATTTGATTTGAAACTTTAAAATTTGAATTTAACCAAATTCAATTTGAATTAATTAAATTCGAATCTATTCCTTCAAATTTTTTATTTGAATTTGCACTTACGAATGCTGACATTTGTATGTGCCCGTATGTATCATTATGCATCCCATATGCATCTGTATACATCTGTATGCATCCCGTGGTTATCCTGTGTGGAACCCGTTTTGTCCTGTACTAATCCATGCAAATGCATATGGATGCGGGAAAGAGGCATACATGCAAGTACACATCGTGTATGAACTGATACACATACAAATGTCCATATAATTTAAACTAATAGATTCAAAAATCCAAAATTTGTTCAAATGTTTAAATTCAAATTAATGGACATTCAATTCAAATTCGAATGTCAAAATTCAGACAAATTCTATCAAATTTTGAATGTCTTTGAATATTTGAGCACAGCCTTAATGGTGTCCTGGTACAGTCTACCAGGATACCTCTTTTCCCAAGGTCTCTCTGTGTACTAAGTGGAAGCATATAGACAGCACTTCTCTGTACTTTGGCATAAGATGGGGAGGGCTCTTTAAGTAGCACAATAAAGAGCACCACCAAAATGAGCTCCCAGGAGCTCCAAAGGCCAGGAGTGTTTGTTCCTCACCTTTGCAGCATGTGGAGGCACACCACACAGGATCTGAAGTTGGAGTGAGCTTTAAGGGACTCGTGTGGTCCAGGCTGTCTCAGGGAGGACAGCCTTATTGTGCTTAGGAGCAATCTGTTCAAGCAAGTGAGAGGAGAAGAAGTCTATAAGAAGAGAATAACGATATGTTTGAAGAGGACTATGTCCACAACTACAAATGCAGACTGGGAGCAGCAAAATGCTGTTCAAAAAAATGTAGCAGTATAGCTTGAGGTAACTTTGGTTGTATCCAGATGAGAGCAGGAGTAAGGTGGCAACTTTAAGCCATCAAAGGAGTAGGAGAAACTTTCAGCAGCTTAAGGCTTGGGATAAATCACTGGGGCACAAATGCAGCCGGCTGGAAGAAGGTGGTGGATCGAAAACATGGAGCCAGAATACCTTTCCATCCCGGAAGGTGCTTTATTGCTTGGTTTTAGTATATGGCATAAAATAAAGCAAACAATATAATTGCTGAATGAATAAATGCATGGATATATGGGTAGATACATGACATGTGAATGTCAGCAGAAGAATGAGAAAGAACGGATACGTGTGCATGAGTGAGTAGATATGTTTCTCATCACACAAAATCACATGGCTTCTCATGTCCAATTGTGTTGCTTGATTTGGTTCTGAAGTCAGGCTGACCCTTTCTCAGGAGCTAAACAGTTCCCATAATGTCAGTGGACATAAACAGTCATGTTTAGACTACATCAATAGAATAACAGCATCTGTTGATCGTGTTTCTCAGCAAACTCGGCCTTGGGGCCTAGCATGAGATTTCCGTTCCTGCGCAACATAGTACACTGTGAATGTCTGACAGAAACAGCAGACAAATCCCTTGCTCCTTGGTGGTTCATGGCCCCTGGAAACCTCTTTTCTTTTTAAATAGAAGTAAGGTTTCTGCATGGAGCACTTTTGCAAATGACCTGAAGTGGCCCCAGAAGGAATTTTTCAGTCCTTTGAAGAAGCGGCCTGGATGGAAATTGGTCAAGGTGTTTCCTTTCTCCCCTTGTGCATCACTGGGGAGGGGGAAAGCTGAATGAAACAGGGCAATAGTTCTTCAAAGAAGACACCCAAGGATGTTGGAATGACTCCTAGGTTGGTTGGAGGTAGAACTGTATGCCTGCCCAGGTCCCTGGGCACCTTGGAGTTTATTTGCCATTGTCCTCAGGTGACACATGAAGCGCCCATATAAAAGGAGGCTTTAATTTGACAGATAGGAAACTGCTTCTTTATTGCAGTGGAAACATGTGAATAAAGCCACAGTTTGCTCTCCATATGCAGCTGATGCTAAATACCATGTCAAATAAAATCACTTTAACTGGAGGCAACTAATTGTAGAATTCTTTGCTGAGTGGTTTTCTAATTAAGTTATTTCCCTCAGTTTTTCAATGGTCATTCAGGTAACAGCTGTCTATAATCAAGGCATTTGGCTAATGTTCTTATTTTTGAAATAATATCCAACAGCTTAAAGACATCTATTTGTCAATATTAACAGGCTGAAAGACAAGTAAACAACTCCCATTAAATGTAATATATGTGGGCAGAATGCAAATAAATCTACTTTAATACAGGAGTCATTGGGTAGGATCCAGCCAAAGCACAGCGTTTTAGAGCCCATTTATTTCAACTATGCAACAAATAAATACATGCTTAAGGCTAAATTTCTGTGTACCCTTTGAATTCTAGTGAAACATCTGAATAAACATGCATGGAATAGCTGCATGAACATTTGGACTTCGAATTATTTTTATTGTAATGGCTGCAGTCTTTTATCGCCTTTCCTCCTTCCTTGTCCTGTCCTTCATTATGCCAAATATAGTTCACAGCAAAAGAACAAAAACTTGTCAGGCAAACAATATGAGGTCAGATAACAGAGTGCTGGATCTAAGATTATGGCTATGATTTCCCTGCTGTGGCAACAGATTCTGGATTAGGGACTTCCACCATAGCATCTTCAGCTGTGGCCCAATGGGGCCCCTTGACTCCATGACCACCTTAGAAGGCACAGCATACCTTTGAGATGATGCCCCAGCCACAGGGTCTGCTCAGTGTCCAAAAAGCAAGCAAATACTGATGCCGTTACTTTCACACTGGGCTTTAGGTGCCTGACTTACCCCTAAGAAGCTATTGATTCTCCTCTTATGCCTGTTGGGGAACAAGAAGAGTCTGGCCACCCTAGGAGCCCATTAAAAGCATCTAGGCCCTTCAGTAGAGACATGGCCTAAAGGTTAGGAGAAGACAAAAGGCCTTCAGGTCACCTAGGTTCTGGTTACCCCTATATGAGATAGGTTGTCCTGGTCATAATTTGAGTCGAGGTTGTACCAGTTCTGTTCACACCTATATCGTTATAGGTCATCCTCAGTCTGTCCTCACTTTGGGCTACATCACTCACACCTGTCTCCACGATCAACCTGAGCCTCCTCAACGGAACTCTTGGCTCTCTACCCCTTTTGCTCGGTCAAATTTATCTCCTTTCTTATTGGATGCCATTGTGTCACTCAAGGGAAGCAAGGATGTGTGTTTGTGATTCTTTTTAAAGCTTGCTCCATCACTTCCACACAGACCTTCCTTTTTTATGTGCTTTACTTAAAAAAAAGTAAATTTGTGGAAAAATGCTAGATAGTAAAAGGAATCGTGCACATAAACTGAGGAGAGAGGGAGAGGTGCCTCATAAACTCCACGTGTGCCACCCTCCCCTTGACATTGGCTGAAAGGAAAGATTGGTTCAGCCTCCTTTAGCCCCACCCTCCTGCTCACACTGAGGAAGAGAAGATGGCCTGGCATGCCATATGGTTAGAACAATCTCATGAGGAACCGCCAGCCCAACAGACCGAGTGTTCCATCCCAGGTCATCCTACATGTGTTCCAGAGGCCTTTGTGCAATTAGACCTCTTGTTTCCAAATCTCTTGGTCAATTAGTTTATGTCTGCACAGGTCACAACCGACACAGTGCATCAATACAGTATAGATTTGAGTTTTGTGTCATTTCCCCCCCTTTCCTTCAGATTTTTGAAAGAACTTTCAAACAGAGTTAATTATCTGTCCAGATTAGACCATAAAGATTTTACTATTGCAGCTTTTAACGTAGCTTGGGCAAACCTATTACAGCCAATATTCCTGAGAACTTGTGACATTCTGCTAGTGATATTTGGGCTGCCCTTCATATATTTGAGGTCTCTTGAGCCAGGGCTTTTTATTATTGGGTCATTAGTATTTGGGGCAATTCAGCAGCTAATGGAGAGAGATGAGGGACCAATTGTTGTTTTTCATCCCAGATTTCCCAAGTTGAAGCCATTACAAAAAAGAGTATGTGGTTTTGCTTACCTTGCACTTCACAATTTTTACAAAAAGAAACTGTCTTATCTCAGGGGCATTGGTGATTTCATAAATCTGCCATGCAGCAAAATTATGTGATAGTCTTGGTATCTCCCAACCATTGTTGTTTCAATCAGTTCTTATATAGTAAACTCCTTCGAATCTTTGGCCATTTCCCCAGAAATATATATTTTTTTCCATTAAGCTTTGCCACTTATGCAGCAGCCCCTCAATAAGATAAATATGTAGGCACTGAGAAATATACAGGAAATGTGATACAACAGCCATCTGGCCTGTTGCAATATCGACAGATAAAGTCAAACTGAGTGCAATTTCAAAAGATCTCTTCATATGGTCTGAACAGAGAGGGAAAGGTGAAAACCAGCTCCCTCTTGCCATGCACTCTGCCGGAGACTAAAATCTGCAGCTACAGGGAAGGAAAAGGAAGAAATGCCTTGTATTTTTCTACTTTATAAGTTTCTCTTTAATTGTGTAATGTAATATTTTGTATGATCTGAGATTTTGTAACGTATTTCTATTATAGTGTGTGGTAATGTACTCTTTCGTATTGTATCTTTCCTGTTTCTTGCAAACCTCCTTGGGCAAATTTTCATTTTGGAAAGGTGATATGTAAATAAAATGGAGATGAAGATTTTTAAAAGGGACTCAAAGCATTTTTAAAGGGACTCAAAGCATCTGACAAACCTTATTTTCTCCTCCTCACCATAGACACCCTGTGAGGCAATTGGGGCTGGGAGAACTTAGAAAGAGAGCTGTGACTAGCCCAAGGTCACCCAATGGGCTTCATGGAGGAGTGCAGAATCAAACCCATTAACTCCCAGATAACAGTCCAGCACTCTAACCATGAGACCAAACTGACTCACTGAAATGAAATAAAGCCGAGCAATTTAACATAACCAACCTATTCATTTTCTGGGTGATACTGATTCTGGGTTATCTGATATACTTGGTGGTAATTTTCATTTTAAGATCACTCTGAATCTGTATCTGGACCTTTGTCATGAAGGGAAGAACATTATTAAATGGCCTCAGATTTCCTCAGTTTGACCCTTATGTGTAACTGAGTAAAAGTCCTTAGTTGTGTCAGGCAAATGTCTTTTAGAAACTAAGTAGTCTTTCTTCAAAATCTCCTAAATCTCCTCTCCTGCTACTTCTTAAATTAAATCAAACCAATTCCTATTTTCCTTGCTCCCAAGTAAACTATAGGTCTGTTTTCCCATTATAAGTTTCCTCTCTAGTCAGTTTTCCCCTCAGAGTTTCAGTGTCTCTCCTCTCAGGCTTGTCAGCTCTCTCTGTGGGAAAAAACACTCTCCTCCTGCCAACTATTCTTTTAAACTAATTACTTTTTTCTGTTGCCCTTGGGCCAACAAAGCTAAACCCAACTTGACTGGCTCTCTCCCTCTTTCTGACTTAGAGGTGAGGCCTACATCCACACATAGGCCACTGAGCAGCAGCCCTCATGGCTTTTCCAAAATTCCAGCAGAGACCCACAGCAGTCTAAACACCTGCTAATATACATAGAGAATATTGGCTGCTAATTGGCTGGAGAGCCTGCTTTTTGGTGAGCAAATGGAGCTTCCTGAGTCTCCACCTCCTCAGTATATCAATCAAAAATCCAGCAGCAGCAGGTTGTTTCCTGAACAGCTGGCTGCCTAGGGGTCTTTACAGCCAGGGAGCATACAGCCAGACACCTATGCTTATGGATGCAATGCAGCATGGTACATGTGCCTATTCCTAGGACAGCCACAGCAATGGATGAGGTTGAGGAAGCAATAGGACCCCAGAGTGAACTCTTTCCTTCCTGCTGTACTCAAACAATGTAACAGAAAATTGCTGTAAGGTTTCTTGCAGAGGGAGGAGAGATTCATCTGTCCCAGTCCCTCGGGGCTGTGACTCCACAAAGTTACTTGTGAGGTGCTTGGAAAGGAGTGGCTGTTGAGCTCCTGGCCCATCTGCAAAGGGGTAGGGGTGGGGGTGGAGTATCACTGATTCTACATTCATCACCATCACCTTCCACCTTAGAACACAAGAACATAAGAGGAGCCCTGCTGGATCAGGCCACTGCCTACCTAGTCCAGCATCCTGTTGCACACAGTAGCCCACCAATTGCCCATGGGCGTCTCAAGCAGAGACAAGGGCAAACCTCCTGCTGCTCTCGAATCCCAGCAAATGGCCTTAGAAGCATCCTGCTCCCCCCCCCAACCTGAAAGATGTACTCAGGAATCCACCCTAGTAGCCATTGGTACATCTGTCATCCATGAATTTGTCTAACCCTTCCATAAAACCATCTAGGCTGGTAGCTGTTACTACCTCTTCTGGCAGCAAATTCCATAGACCGATGACTCTCTGAGTGAAAAAATGCTTCCCCTTATCTGATCCCACTCTCCTACCCATCAGCTTCATAGAGTGCCCCCTGGTTCTAGTGTTGTGCGATAGAGAAAAGAAATTTTCTCTATCCACCTTTTCTATACCATGCATGATTTTATATACCTCAATCAGGTCCCCTCTTGAACACCATCTTTCCAAGCTAAAGAGGCCTAGACATTGCAGTTTGATTTCATAAGGGAGGTGTTCCAGCCCTTTAACCATTCTGGTTGCCCTTTTCTGCACTGTTTCCAGCCCCACAATATCCTTTTTGAGGTGTGGTGACCAGAATTGTACACAATATTCCAGTTTGGGGAGCTATAGTGGAATTATGGCTTGGTCACTTGCTGTGGACAACACGGTGGGGCTCAAAGAAGTCTTTGAAGTGGGGTGCCTTTAAAGGGCTGTGGTCAAGCCATTAACATAGGATATATTGCAACTGAAATGCCCCTTGTGCCTCACCCCCAGCATAATTATCATTTGCACTTATTACTTTGGCCATTGGGCCAGGAAACAATAACTGATTTGGTAACATGGACTACCTCACATGCACTATCTTAGCCTGTATGTCCCCACTGTGTGCATTGTAGGGCATGGATCTACATACTCCACTTGGGGAGGGGGCCTGGCAGCAAGATTATTAGTTGCCCAAGTGCACGTTGCCAGTCTCATTGAAGTGTGCAGGCTTGGCAAGGAGGAGAATCTCCAGTTTCAGTGGTGTGACGGTTTCAGGGTACAGGCTGCAAACTGCTTTGCTTTCTGTCTTTGCAGGCTTCTAGCAAGCTGCATTAGATAGCCTCTGTGCAAACAGCCTTTTGCAAGCCCTGGGCAGAGGCTGCAAAAAGGGCAGAAAATCCCGTGCAGGTCCGGGTGCAATGACTGGCTGCAGGTGAAGTTTGGAGGGAAAAGCTGTCTGGGGATCTAGGAGCTGGAGGGGCTAGAGGAGGAGTTCCCACCAATCAGGCGTTCGGGACAGGCACCTCTATCAGGAGTTTCCAGCAGCATTTTATTGCAGCAATTTTCCCTAGGAGGTGACAGCCAATCAGGGCCACAGAAAAAAGGTATAAAGGAACACAGAGTACAGCAGAGGGTGTCTTCATGCTGGAACGCTTGGGATCGTGACAAGTGGTAACCTGACTCCCCCATTCATCTGAATACTCAGCCCCATGGACGGGGCCTACTGGATGGGAATTCTTCAGCATCAGCCATAAAGAACAGAGCAGGACAGCTGTCTTGGGTGGATAGTTACGATTCTCCAATCTGAACTAGAGAGTTGAAGATATTTGTCTCAATGGCCAGGAAAACATCAGGACCAATTGCTGCTGAGTCAGAAAACCAGATGTGACAGTTTATTAACAAAGCATATCAACAAGGAAGTAAAAACTTTCTAGGTGACTATCTGCAACCATAAAGACTGAATATGGTATTACAACTCGAAGTCAGTTTGTCTAATTGTAATAAAAAAAAACCATAAACCAGGCAACCAGCACAATTTTTTAATCTGTTGCAAAATGTGCATCACTTGGAACATTTTTTCTTTTTTATAAAGTGGCTTATTGAGGTATATAATTGAATTCCATGGAATCTCATATGTCATGCCCATGTGTCTCCCAGTGATCTGTAATACTTATTCTCCTGGCTAGAATAAAGCTCAGTGAACCAGAAGATGTAAAAGAAAAAATAATTAAAAGCAAAAGCAAAAGTTCAGATGTAGAAGAACAAAGAAAATGGCTTTAGATCTTGTGTTAGTTTTTAAAAACCATTTTTATATTTTTTTTTCTATCTGTTCATTTTATTTCTGCATAAAATACCATTCTAACAACATTACAAGAGAAGAAGAAAATGGGATCTAGGCTTTCTAAGGGCCTTTTTGTATTTACCATGTAATAATCTGGATCAGTCGGTCCCACTGATGTGGGATGTGTGAAACCCACTGATCTGGATTACTTGGATGTGCAAGAATATTTGAAACGTTCAAAGTTCATTCGAATTCATTTGAATTCGAGCATTTGAATTTGAATCAAATGTCTATACATTTGTTTCTTAACATTCAAACAAACTTGAATGTTTTGAATCATTTGTACAAATTATTCAGACATTCGCATGTGTACGGACATGCGCGCATTACATACGTATCCGTACTCATTCATATCCATATGCATTTGTACAGATATGTATGGGAAGAAAACGAGATACGTACGGGATAAAAATGGGATGTGTAAGGGTGTGTACGGATGTATATGGACACACACAAATGTTGTTGACTTTCGTATCTTCAAATACAAATTGAAAATTCGTATGAATAGATACAAATGTATTTGAATTGAATACATTTGTTTTTTCTCTGTTCATTCGAATTTGAACATTCAAATATTTGATTTGGTTCTAATCTGAAAATTGCATTTGTGCACACCCCTACTTGGAGGTAGAGATTTGCGTGATTTTTTCTCCCCATGTTCACTTTGCACTGAACTGAATGTGAAAGAAATTCACATTCATGCAAATGTAACCACTTCAAATGTGGTGAGAATCACATACTATTTGTTTCTGCTTATCATGTTTCAAATCATTTGTACGCATTATTCTGACATTCATACATGTATGAATGTGTACTCATTACATACATATCCATACGCATCTTATTTGTATCTGTATGGGATGAAAACGGGATGCATACAGGAGGAAAATGGGAGGAGTATGAATGCATATGGACACATACGAATGTATCTGAATCTGTTCGAATTTGAATACATTTGTTTTTTCTCTATTCTTACGAATCAAATGTCAAAAATTGCATTCATGCACACCTCTAGTATTGATGGATGCAGGGAAGAAGCAAAACATCACTTCTGAAAGACTTTTTTTTAACAACTATTTTACAGGGTGCATAAAAATCAAAATAAACAATTTCAATTTGATACTGATTTAAATTTTATCTCTAAATTTCCACATTCAAATCTTTCAAAATCATTCAATTTTTGCAAATGTGGGTTGCATTTATAGCTTGTCTATTTTGGGACTTTTCAGTTTAGTCCAAGATCTAGATACTACTCATGAGGAGGGGGAGCGTATCCTTATGCAGTGTATCCTTGTCTGTGTGTTTTACAAATTTGACCTTGGCCTAATATAATGCATGATTTTGTCATTCAGTATTAGCTGATAAGCTCTGAAGTAGAACTTTGCTACAAAGGCTAATATATTTTTAAATATACTTGGTTTGCTCAGTAATAGAAATGATTAATAATGCAATACTGGGAAAACTAGATTCATCAATCATAATGAACACAGAATTTGGCAGTAGATATAAAATGCTTTACAAGTGCTTAGTATGGATATACTTGCAATCATATGATAATAAAATTGTATGATAGGAGTGTGAATCATTAAAACTTCCATTGGCACGCTTGTCCATATGCAGAGTTGGTTTTTTGTTTTTTGTTAAGTGCTGTAAATAAGATGAGGAAAGATTAAATTGAAAGGGGAAAAAACCCCGATGTTATATTTTGCAACACTGAATTTGCTAGGGTGGGAGCATATATAAATTCTAGTCAGATGAAAAGAGAGCAAGATTAACCGGAGCCAAAAACAGCTAGCAGATGAAAAAAAACCTAAAAAGGAAATGAGAACATGTTGTCAAGATGAAGAGTGAAATACCATTGGAGAGTAATTATTGATTAAAAGGTAGATTAATTTTTAAAGCAAACAGTGCTAAAAGGAATGAAGACACAAGAGGCAGCAAGGTTGGAGATTCGACATGAACTTTGCAAGGAGTACTGGTAGTCAGAGGTGTCTCAAGAGGCTGGACCAGTAATCATCAGAAAAATATATTATGGACACTAATAATGAAGTTATAACCATGCTGAATAATTATGATTTTTTTTAAAAAAAATGTTCTGCAGGCTTATTTCTATGAGAAGAATACTGTAGATCGTATGGTTGAATTTTCAACACATAAGTGATAGAGCAGCAAATGGAGAAACTTTTGAGCTTGGTGTGTCAAAATTCACACACACACAAAACTAGCTTAACTTGGGCGCGGTCTCACATCCAGAAATATCCATAATTTTGTGATATTTGTAGCTCTACTAAAAAAACAAGTTACATTTTTGATATAGCTTTTTTATTTTTGGGGTTCTCCACCACAGGGCTGCAACAATAAATAAAATATAACAGTGTGAGGAGCTGAAAAAGTCAGGCATGGGCCCTCATCCACACAAAAAACCCCACATATGTGTATGTCCACATAGAAAATTATGTGTCAGTAACCTATCTGCAAAAATGGTTCTGTAATTATGGACCGTAATCCAGGACAAATCACGTTGTGTGAAAGAGTCCTAATAGCCCTTTATAGAAATATACTCCCCCCCAAGTGGGGGTTGATCTAGGGGTGGGGGGTGAATTAGAAGAGTCTTTCTACCTCCCCTCTGGGATCAGAAGAAAAAGCTCTTCAATCCCCAAGCGGTGAGAGAGAAAGCCGCACA
The DNA here is from genome assembly GCA_023333525.1 of Aspidoscelis tigris stejnegeri. Taxonomy (NCBI): domain Eukaryota; kingdom Metazoa; phylum Chordata; class Lepidosauria; order Squamata; family Teiidae; genus Aspidoscelis; species Aspidoscelis tigris. Next base: position 95,929,180 of record JALMGA010000002.1, read on the forward strand.
ACATCACCTCCCCAGCCCAGGATTAAGCCCCCCACACACCCAGTTCATACAGGGCATACCCCGGGGTGTGGGGGGGCCTGGATGCTCCCTACCTCTACCTTCCTCCTTCCTTGCTATTTGCTGTTTCCTCATCTCTCTCGCCACCTTTATAGCAGTCCGATCCTGTGATATTACAGAGAGGTTAGATGAAACACAGGGCAGATTGGGGAGGGGGCTGGGGGAGGATGGGAAGGGGGCATACAGGAACCTGGTGGTTGATCCTGGTGTGGGGATGGTTTTTCTTCTCATCCCAAAGGGGAGGGGGGCAAAACCCTGAAAATCCGCCCCCACACACACATCTGGAATATTAGCTATATTTGAAGACTGTGGTTAAAGAGCCGGATTCATATCTCGTAGTTTGATTCTGCACTCTTTCACAACCTCACCAACCTCACAGGGTGTCTGCTGTGGGTAGAAAACAGAAAGCTTTGTCAGACATTTTGAGTCCTCTTAGATTAGTGAGAAAAATGGGGTATAAATGTCAACTCTTCTTCTTCTTCTTCTTCTAATTAATTCTTTCTCCTCCTCCTCCTCCTCCTCCTTACATTTCCCCAAGGAAGTGTATTGTTCTTACCTTTTTCTTTTATTTTCTTCACATTGCTTAAGGATGGGATAACCTTCTATGTTTATTATTGAGAATGTCTTTAAATATGTTTGTTCTACTGATTATTTGATTGTTATTTGATTTTAGTTATTTGAGTGCCTCTCCATTTGATTGCTAATTCACTCATTGTTCTACAAAACTAATAAAAGGCCTTTTAAGGAACCCCAAGTTCTAGTTTTCTTTCTCAGTTTATTCCTTGAGTCTAGCTTATCAGTGTTCCTACTGTTTTAAAACTTAAGTTCAAGAACCCCTCATATACATTCAGGGATCCTCTCAGCATATTCAGAACAGTGGTACTGCCTCTGAAACAGTTAACATGAGGCCTATTTGTGCTAAAGCCCATAGTGCATGATTAGGGAACTTCTGGGGAAGAGCATCTGCATGTTGAGGAAGCTGTTACAGCTTCCAGGCACCCCCTGCCTTCCCAGAAGCTCCCTAATCATGCACTTGTTACAGTCAAGTTAACGCATATTAACGCTACTACGCAAGGAATCAATAATCAAAGGAATATTCAGAAAGAGGGTCTTTATTTGCATGCATATGGGCACAGGGGAATAAGCTCTTCCTGTCCATCCCTGTCCCTGATGTCTCTGATGTTTCCGATGTCTCTCTCAAACAAAGGAAACTCCAACTTTTATAAGAAGGAGGGGCAATCGCACAAGTTAGCTCTGCCCTTATAACAACATTTCAGCATATCAAGACTCTAGGCATAGTATTTCAGCTACCTTAATTCTCTCAATGCAGTTACTAGCTCAGGTATCACATTGCTTCTAAAACAACAGCATCTATTGATTATTTAACATATACATCTCCTTAATTTCTCTTATCTCATTTTCCTATCACACTCCCCCCTTTCAATATTGAAAATATTGCTATCTGTGTCATCTCCAGGTTCTAGATTCTCTCTGTCTACACTAATATCTGATAAGCTATCTGATCACTCTCAATTACCTTCACTTACAAAACCATACTTCAGCATGATACAAAATGATACTAAGCAAAAAGCAAATCACATGATTAATTTTAAACTAATTTCAAGCTTTCAGTGCATAAGCAATCAAAAGAAAACAGCAGTTACATTTAGTCAGTATAATATTGTGCAAGCAGCTCAATTTAGAAAGATACTTTTTGCAGGAAAAATGTGTTCACATACTACTAAAATCTCAATGTTCTGGGGCTATCTACTATGGACAGTGGCATGTCAGCTCAGGCTGATTCACTATGTGTGGTTGTTGCTTCGTGTTTTATTATTACTGACAATCAGATTCTTAGCAATTCCTGCTGGGATTGATGCATTGTACTAGGCAATAATGGAATATGGCTTCATTTTCAGCTGGCATTCTTCAGGTGTCTTTTTCTAGGATGAGTGTGTTTGACTAAGGATGGGTGTATCTGGGTGTATCTGGTTAAGGAGGTGTGTTAGTGTCCCCCCTTTTTGTACTTCTAAGTGAAAATGCCTTACTTGGTGCTTAGGGTCAAAACATTACTTTACTAACGCGTAGAGCCAATTATTCTGTCTGCGCATTAATCAGAAGGTACATTCACAATGTATTACATACAGTTCTAATACACAGGTTACATAAGCTTGGTTACTATAACAATGCAAAGAAAAAGCAAAAGCATTAAAATGAAAAACAACATGACAATAACAATAACAAATTCTTGCTGGCTGGGCTGCAAGGGGCTGACAGATGATCTCAGCTTCGCGGTAACTTCTCTCTTTCTCCAGGTCGAGAGAAGCTATAACGTCTTTTGGTTGCCTCTGATGTCTCAGCACGCCTCAGTTGATACTGACTCAGCTGACTTGGCGTTGGGCATTTGCCCACAAACTCAGGAGAATTGTCTCTTAAGTTTTTAAAACAACAAACAATGAGTAACAAATAACAGTGTAATGGTACAGCTCCTACCTATTCTATTCTATTCCCCTATTTTTTCTACTCTATTTCCCTTTTTTGAAAAGAATTCTATACTGGGGTGACTGATCAAATGTCAGGGGTTGATAGTGGCTGGGCAAATATTTCTCTTCTAATCAGGGCAATAGTTTCCTTTTTCAAAAGTCTGTTCTTTCCAGAACTTTCTCTGGGGGTGTGGTGCCCACACTAAATTCTAGTGCTGGGAGAAGAAATTTTAAAAGTGTAATAAAAGTGTATTCAATGTGTTTTGAGGAAGAGTCTAAACTGACAGCTTAAACAGGTAAAGGAGGGGGCGAAGCCTCCCTAGTTAGCATAATGGGAGGGGGAGGAGCGCACTCCACCAATCAGGCATCGAGTTTAGGCTAGTGAGGAGTACAAAATCCGCCTGCTAGAGGAAAAGATTTTGTCCTTGCTTTTGGGTTTTGGGGGGGAGAAGACAGGTTAGACTATCTCTTTAGCTCAGGGAAGGAACCAAGCATTGGTCCCGAACTTCTGAGCTGGAGAATAGGCCAGAAGGGGTTGAAAGTAAAAGGAACTGTGAAGTTAAGACTTATGTGTGAAATCTAGGAACTAAAGGGTGTGGCTTTGAATTGACAGACGTGTATTCTTCCGTTCTTTTATTGTGTTACCTGTTACTAAGAATAAAACCCTGTTTATTTTTCCCTTTGAAAAGTCTAAGCATTGTTGGTGTCCGCTTGTGGGGTGCGAGGCTAAACCATTATAAAGACATGCTACCAGAACATATATAAATAATACACGCTACCAAGATTTTAAAAAACTTATTAGCCTTACTGTGTTTGAAGACAGAGGTGAAGAGAGTTAGGCAGCTTGCACTGGGAGATAGGCGGCGCCACAGGGGGCAAAAGAGTCACGTGACAATTCACATTGCTTGCAGTGTCTTGAACTTCTTGTAAAGGCGGGGTAAACTTTTTCCTTCTTCCAGTGCTATGGCAACCGTCTCCTCTTTCTCTGATCTTGGCCTTGGGTCTATGCCAAAAAACTAGATAACAAGTTTCGAATTTAGGAAAAATAACTGGGCTTCTTTGTTGCACATCATTAAAAATGATTTATTATCAGAATACAGAGTAGCATCTTGCTTCTTACAGACAATCAGTTGTTTAATGCTGAAAAGAGCCATATCTCTTGCTTAAGGCTGCATCCTGTTGCAAATACTATGTTTGCCAAAATTAGGACTTATCTCTTAAGGGTCAATACTTTGCCGAGAAAACTTTGAGACTAACTTAGAATGTAGCAGCTTGTAAAACCGCACAGACTGGGGTCTTTTTGGAAAACTATGCAGGCCTAAAATCTTCATTGTTTGATTGCTTCCTGATCATTTGCATTGCTCTGCTGGCCATTTTGCTCATACTGATTGATACAGACTGATACTTAAATCAATTTTGCACAGATTTTTGCACTTATCTAGGGTTAGCATTGCACACATCTATATCATGGCTCAGTGATATTCTGTAACTGTGGACAGGTTCATAAGTGCTACTAACTTTGCCTTCTGGCTGATGTTCCAAGTGGCAAGGCTCTTTGTCTTAGGCTTTTGCTGGTTCACTTTAGCATTCTCAATCTTGCATCTAATGCCCTTCCGAAGAGGGGTGTCTCTTCTAGGACTTGCAGTTACCAACGAACAGGTGAAAGGTCTCAGTGATGTCAAGGCTTCTCCTCCTGGTTCCCAGGTCAATGAAGCTTGCTCAGGTAGTTCATCCTTCAGGTTTCCATAGAGTGGCTTGGTTAGGACAGCAAATTCCAAGATCCAAATTCTGCAGCAGTCAGTCATTTCCAGGAACATGCTAAAAATTTTCTCAGCTGCTGGTTGGAGCAGAACTAGGTACCATAACCCTCCTTTTATGATAATTCCCATTAGAACGTGCGGATCGGCATCCGCTGTCATATCAGCTGTGATTTCACTGATGGCTTGCAGATTTTGCACTGGCTGGCATTTATCCTGACTTCTAGGTTTCTCAGCAGTTAAGAGAGGTGCGTTCCAATCAGGGGCAGCTTCTCCTGTATTCAGCAATCTGTCCAAGTGCACCTGGATGGCTGCGTACTGTGGCAATGAGATGCCTAGCAGTGACAATGGAACAGGGCTAACTCCATCTTTGGGAGGGATACAAACAAATTCAGCTGTGTCTGCCGGTTCCTTGATGGCTGGTGAGACGTGAAGACTAGCTAGCATTTGCCAAATTTGTGGGCTGTAGCATTTCTGGGATTCCTGAATTCGCTCAGTTGTCAGGTTCACAGGATTTACCTCTGCCTGTACTAGGCTGGGTTGCATTTCATGCAGTAAGTCTCTCCCAATAAGGGGCACTGGTCGTGTCAAAGCAGACTTCTGGACTACTAGGTCTAAGTCTCTGATTTGTGTGTCTGCTGCTTCAATTTTCAGAATGGGCTTTGAAGTCAGGTTAGCCTGTTGGCCTTCTCTGTCTTGCACTGGAGGGGTTGCTGGTGCAGTTAGGCCTACTGGTGCAGAACTGGTTTTCTCTAGGTTCTTGCTGGCTTCTTCCTGGAACTTGCATCTCTGGAAGGACAACTGAGCTGGAATGGACTAAACTGACATCTCCTTGTGCTTGCATCTCTGCAGGGACAACTGGACTGGGCTGGACTGGACTGACTTGTACTTGCACCTCTGGAGGGGCAGCTGGAGGCAAACTGACTGTCTCCTTCTCTAGTTCAGCTTTAGCATGGCACTTGCTTCCCCATTGCAAAGGCAAATCAGGTCTTTCTTTGTCCACAGTGAGTGGAGGACTGGTCTGGGCATAATTGGGGAACAAGGGCTGAGTCTCTTGACCTTTTTCCACATACTGACAGCGTCTTTCTGAAAGGGACTGGTTTTGTGAGGGACAAATCAGGACTTGACTAATACTGACATTGATCCCATTGCTCAGATTCTGCTGAGTGGGCTGGGTACTTTCACAGCCTGGACATTCTCTTTGGCAGTCTTCATTCATCAGTTCAGGGTTCAAAACAGCTTGAGTCTTTGCACTGCACTCAACCTTGGCTTCTGTGCCCATAGCAGAAAGCTTTTCCTGGTCTGCAACTTTCTTGACCTGGCTTAGCCTGCCCTGCAAGGCTGTTGTTAGCGCTGACAGCTGAGGCTGTTGGCTGCACTCACTGGCTAGATAGTCAATTAGTCTCTCATCATGGTTGGCTGGACGGCTGGGGCTTTCTCCTTTGATTTCACTATTCTGCTTAAGTAGCAGGAATCCAGATAAGGTTTCTCAAAACTCAGGGTTTTGAAACTTTTGATAGACTTCTGTCAGAACAATAAAGATTTCATTCCTAGCAGCTGTATTTATGTCTCTGTTTGACTGGCCCCGTGAAGGAGGCATAGGCTGGCTGTCAAGCTGGTCCTTCTGTGAGATGTCCTCAAAGCTCAACTGGCTGAAATCACTCTGAGTCTGTGCCTGTGTTTCTGCAGCAAGAGGCTTCTCTTCTTCCGTGACTTTCTTAGCCTGGCTTCCTTGCAGGGCTGTTGTGTAGCTTTTTGCCTCTCTGCTCTTCCTGGTTTGGATTTCTTGCTTGGTTTGTCTCTGCTCTAAGTGGGCCTCAAACTGCGGCCTTGGCTGCTTGCTCTCGTGCTTTGGCAAGATTTCAGAACTCTCTAGGTCAGGCTGAACTCTTGGCCCTGAACCAAAACTCGAGATACAGCTGTGCTCTGGCCCCCCTTTTTGATCTTCTTCAGGAAAGGCTGTGCTGGGAGGGGGTGTTTGGCTTTTTACATCATCTAGCTTTTTGTCTTCCTTCTGTTCTTGTCTCCCCACTTCCGCTGCCCCTTCCTTCTCTGCTTCTGCTTTTGTCTCTCCTGATTCCTGTGTCATGTCATAAACTTTTTGCACATTCATCAACTTTTTCTGCCCTTTCCGCAGCGTGGCTAGGAAAGCAGTCTGGTAAGCTGTCAGAGCATCTACTCCTTCCCTAGTATTAAAGCCCCAGTTGGGATTGGTGGTAGGAGCCAGCCGGGCCAAATGGCCTGTAGGATCTTGGGCCCCGCTTCTTGTGGCAGCACCACGGGCTGCTTCCTCTAGGTTCTCCTGCACTGTACGTCTTTGCTCCTCAGTTAGCAAATATGCTTGTAGTTGTTGAATATCCGCCCAGGTAAGGTTCAGAGAAAGTACGAACCCTTCCACCATGTGAATAAAAGTAACTGGGTCCTCATCATACTTGACGCCGTAATTTCTCCAGACAAGCAAGTCAGAAGTACTAAAAGGGACATATGACCTCACATCCATGATTTCTGCCTGCTGGCCAGGGGCTCCTGGAGATATCCCAGCTGTGATTCTTACAGGAAAGACTTGAGCTGAACTAGGCTGAGTGTTTGAGTCAGAAAGAAAGCTGCCCATTCCTCCCCCTTCTCCTCTCTTGGAGCTTGTGTCTTCGCTTGGCTGCTGTCCAGCAGCTGCATCCTTTCGTCTCTTTGTTCTGGGGGGGGGGCAAGGGGCTTGGCTTCTCGCTTCACAACTGCGCAGCCTGTCCTTTATGGGGGTTGGCCTTTGGGCTATGTCACAGTTACATGATCCGTCTCCCTTGGGGGCTGTCCGTTCCTGCTTTACATCGTTATCTCTTTGCTCTTCCTGCTCTTCCTCCTTCTCCTCTGCTTTCTCCCTCTCCCCCCTTTTTGATCTCAAGTTAATTGTCTCTTTGTTCTCTGGTCTTGCATCTCCAGGAATGTAGGGGGCTGGGCTGGGCTGTAGTTTGCTTTCTTCAGTGAGACATCGGGATTGCTTTCCTTCCAAAACTTTCTCTTCAGCTAGCCTAGGTCTCAATTCAAAGGCTTTGTCAGCAACTAACAACTGAACTTTTCCTGTCTCTGGCAGTTCTTCGCTGAATGAAACGCACGGGGAAGTGGGCATTTCCTCAAGATTTACTTCTTCCAGAATCTTAAGCTTCTCAGCCTCTTTGAAACTTTCACTGTGCAAGGTACACGGAGCAAGTTTTCCCTCAAAGCCAAACACTTCTTTCTTACTAGGCAGTATTGGCGTCTTGCCATCTCTTTCTCCCTTATCTCTCTGCTCGTCTGTCTGGTCAGGAGAGATGGAAAAAAGCATGTTGCTTCTTTCAGATTGTTCTTCTGCTGATTGTTTCATGGCCATTCCCTCAGCTGGAGGTTTACAAAGGGCCTTTTTAGTCTTTACCATTTGCTTAATAGCTCGTCTTGTATCCCATTCTAGTAGCTTAAGTTTCACTGTGTGGTGCAAGTTTTCGCTTAGTCTGAGCCAGCCCTCTGCATAAATTAAATCATCTGGCAGGCAGCAACTGTCTTGGTTCCCTTGGTTGGCTTTAAGAAATTTACAGAGTTTAGAGATGGCTGGAGGAAACAGTGTTCCTTCTCTTGGCCACCACACATGTTCAGGACAGAGAAAGACCCAATAATTTTCACATTTCTCTTTCAGGACTGGTATTGAGCAAGTCTTAGTGTCAAAATAATGCTTAAAATGCTTTACTGCGATGTCCAAAGGAGTTTTCTTGGGACTTTCAGCTCCAGGCTCTCCTAGTTTCGATTCTCCCTCCCCCATCTTACTATCTCTAACAAAGGACAGCAAGAAAGACAAGGCACAAATAGGGGTGTCGGGCACTAAGCAGTACGGGTCTGCTTAATGAGGATAACATGTAGGGTTAAACACCATTTGCTTCATCTCTGATCGCTCGTGCCGGAAGTTCCAACGGTCGCGACGTGAAACTGCAGAGATCAATCATTTTCACACACACACCAGGCATTCCAAACAAATCGACCAGAAACCCACAACCCAGTTTCCACCCAAAGCTAGAAAGATTTCTCTTTCTCAGGATAGAGAGACAAGCTCTCTCAGGATTCCAAAAGCCCCTCTCATACTCGCCCGGTCAGAGGCTTGCATGAAGCAGGAACAGACGGAATTTTCAGGCTGATCCCAAGTCTTCCAGATAGACGTAAGGGATATTCAGGTTCAGGATGCTTTAGGCAGACTTGTAGGTCTCCAGGTTCAGGCAGATCTGTATCAGGTTTCACACTTCAAACCGACCAGCGGCTGGCTTTTCCTTGGACTGTCTTTCTGTTCCTTTTCTTCCCAAAACTGCTTCTCAGGTTACAAACGATGGCAGGACGGCTGTGCACTTCCGCTCTGTCAGTCTTTTGAGGTTAGGAAGCTGAAATGGTTGCAGAATGCTGCTGTATTGTTCCTTGGTGCCAGGGTTCTCTTTTTACGTTGCATTTGCGTTTTCCTGGCTGCGTTAATTTGCGTTCTGATGGGTCCTGCCGCGGTCGCCAAATGTTACAGTCAAGTTAACGCATATTAACGCTACTACGCAAGGAATCAATAATCAAAGGAATATTCAGAAAGAGGGTCTTTATTTGCATGCATATGGGCACAGGGGAATAAGCTCTTCCTGTCCATCCCTGTCCCTGATGTCTCTGATGTTTCTGATGTCTCTCTCAAACAAAGGAAACTCCAACTTTTATAAGAAGGAGGGGCAATTGCACAAGTTAGCTCTGCCCTTATAACAACATTTCAGCATATCAAGACTCTAGGCATAGTATTTCAGCTACCTTAATTCTCTCAATGCAGTTACTAGCTCAGGTATCATATTGCTTCTAAAACAACAGCATCTATTGATTATTTAACACATACATCTCCTTAATTTCTCTTATCTCATTTTCCTATCACACACTAGGTGTGGAGCATGAAATTGTGCTCCACACCTTTATTAACCGTACCCAGGGACTTACCAGAAGCATCCAACAGTGAGCAACAACACCTCTTCCAGTGCTCTGGGGTTGTCTGAGGTGCCTCACAAGCACGCTGGCACCTGGGATTACCACAGATGTCACTGTGTGTGCACAGAGCACCGGCATCATCATGGCAATGGTGGTGACTCACGCGCAGTCGTGGAGGGCACCACAACCAAATGACAGCACCCTGAAGAGGACCAGCCCCAGGATCAGTCAGAGGTGAGTGTCTGATCATGCAGGGCATGGTCTGTAGTTACCTAGTGCTCACAGGTGTGAGCACTAGTTAACGTTGGGTGATTATAATCCTTTCCCATCCAGTGGATGGGAAGGGAAGTGTGAAATTGCCCCTTTACTTACAATGTGCATCAAAATGTTCTAAGTGTAATTTCTGAATGTCAGTCTGGAAATGAACAAATGTAATAAATGTTTTTGTACCTTGTAATAGATCCACACGAGTAAATGTATTTGAAATCATGCGAAGTTGAAGTTCCTGCCATACTCGGACACTAATCACAGCAAAGTCTGTTAAAGGAACTTCATAATGGCACAGAGGGATAAATTGCATAATACAAACGGTGCAAATCTCATTGAAGGTTTGCTCTGTGGAAAAGAAGAAAAACAGCAAGTTGACTATATAAATCTGATGCCTGACAGCCTTCCATGTATTGAAAGGCTCCTATTTACTCCGAAGTGACACTCCTTGATTTCTGACACCTCAAAAGGTTGTCAAACAAACCATATTTCAAAGAGGCAACTGATATATTATTCTTGGTCAGTTGTTTGCAAAACAAAAACAAAAACCCAGAATTATCTTTTTAAAAAGTACTTGCTGTGAATGATTTTGGCTTTCTAATGAAGAATGCAACAATTTTGTACCTTTGTAGATGAGGAATAAAGGGTAGATCATGACTGATTGCCTTTCCCTTTTATGGAAATTAGAAGCTGAAATGGGAAAATATATATTTAATTGTAAAACAGCATGCTAATACAGTATGATTGGATTTTAAAAGGAGTATAATCACTCATGGTTTTTCTTTCATTCTTGAGCTTATGCTTTTAGATTAGTATGGAAAGTATAATGGCCAATCTGCACTGAAGTTTCTTTAAACGGCTAGACTTCATTATAATGGTGTGTATTTCATACAAATTCATTGTATTTAATGCTGTGTTCTTTTCTGTTTGGTCTAGAGGTTTGGGAGCTCGTCTCTTATCTGGGAATACCAGGTTTGATTCCACCTACCTCCATAAAGCCAGCTGGGTGACCTTGAGCTAGTTCACAGCTCTCTTCTGAGCTCTCACAGCCCTACCTATCTTACAGGGTGTCTGTTGTTGGGAGAAGAACAGAAAGCTTTCTCAGATGCTTTGAGTCAACTTAAATGGGTGAGAAAAGCAGGGTAGAAAAGCCAACTCTTCTTTTTCTTTTCTTCCTTAGACTCTTCCCCTTGTCCATGTAATTGGGTAGGAACTGGGTGGGATTTCAGTTTATTTTAAATGTCATGCCTCCAGAGCATCTTTGATGCCCTTGAGACATATATTTAGTTGAGATTATAGTAGGCTTTTCTATGTATTAGTTTAGGAGCGGAAATAGAGTTCTATTGCTTTAAGAAATAAAAGGATTGTGGGAAATTCTAGGGTCTTATACTGCCTCTCCGGCTAGTTTCATTTTTGTTTGTAGTAAGTTTTCAGCCAAGTCAGACATGGAGAGAGTATTTTCCTTTGAGAAAGATAAAGTCCACAGAAGAAAGATAAAGTCCACAGGGATAAAATCCACAGAAGAAACAGAAAACAGTCCAAAACAGAAGGTTAACCATCAGAGTCAAGAGAGCCAGGTATTTAAGAAAGACTATTGAGAGAGATCAGTTTCATGTTATTTGTGTTTGTAACCAATAAAGCTTTTGAAAATCTAAGAAGTTGTGGACAAGTCTTTTGTTCAGGCTGTGTTCCCTAGAGCCCGAGGCCTTACTACATGCAAAGTCCATAGCATTGCTCTGGGGACAAAACATTAAATCAAAATCAAAATCTTTCAGAATAATGTATGGCTATCCAGCTGAAACACCCTACTGCATTATGATTTTTGTTGTTTTTCTTAAAAGTGAACACATACACTTATTTATTTGTAATATATTAAACATTAAAATTTATTAACCATATAGACATTGCCATTACTTCTGGGTTTGTGGTCAGGGCTGCATCACTTACACAACTGTCATGAAACAGTGGTTTGAAGAGAATATGTTTACACCTAAGTTTTGATTCAGGTTCAGTCCACTTTCAGAGTGAGAGAATGCACCAGTAAAGTAACAAGCTGTTTGCTTTGGCATTATTTAACCCACCTTTGTGTTAGATAATGTGGAAAGAAAGTGACTGGTTGCTTTGCGGATGTGTTCTCTTCAGTTGCACTCACATCTAAGCTTTAATTCAGTTTCAGTCCACTTTCAGAGTGAAATAACACAAAGTTCCAGCTTGGGTGAAGTGAAGAGTTCCAGATTGGGTGAAGTGAAAGCAGGAGCTTTTCTCAGAGCACACGGCGTGAGATAGAAACAGGAAGTTTTTCTCAGAGCACACGGCGTGAGATAGAAACAGGAAGTTTTTCTTAGAGCACACGGGGAGAGATAGAAACAGGAAGTTTTTCTTAGAGCACACGGCGAGAGATAGAAACAGGAAGTTTTTCTTAGAGCACACGGCATGAGGTAGAAGCTTTCTCAGACCAATCAGAGCAGCGGACCAATAGGAATTAGCCACACCCTCAGGGAGGAGGAGTTACTCTGCTCAGCAGGGCTTAAATAGAAACGGCCCGCGCGCCTAATGGTGCACGAAATTTAAAAAAAAACCAACAAAAACAAAAAAACAAAAAAATTGTTTAAAAAAGGTACAGTGGGATAAAAAAAAATCATTCATACCTTAGCATCACATCTTTAAAATCCTTACCCTAAAAGCAATATGGAAGGCGAGAACACCTGTATTGTCACATGCAATGTATGCGGCATGTTTATGACCCTACCACAACAGATGCCACATTTTACCTGCCACAAATGCAAGCTTGTGGCTCTCCTGGAGGAAAGAGTTAAAAGTCTAGAAGAGAGAATCAAAACACTGAAGCAGATTAGAGAAGAAGAGAACTTCCTCGACAGCATGGAGGAAACACTTCAAAATGAAGGGATAGAAGAACATCCTTCTGTAGTTGCAGAAACTGAGTTAAGGAAGCATGTGACCCAAAGGAGCAGGAAGAACAGGAGACATTTGGCACCCTTGCAATTAAACAACCAGTTCCAGATACTCAGTCAGGAGAACAACACATCTGAAGAGTCGACAACAATGTCCACAAATATTACTCCAATAGGCACTGAGAAACCTCTGGAATGGAGAGGAAGAAATGGTACTGCAAAGAAAAAGAGGAGAGTAGTGGTCATGGGAGATTCACTTTTAAGAGGAACAGAGGCAACTATCTGCAGACCTGACAGAAACTCACGAGAGGTGTGCTGTCTCCCAGGGGCCAGAATCAAAGATGTAACTGATAGCATATCGAGGCTATTCAGTCCTACAGACTACTACCCATTATTACTCATACACGTAGGCACAAATGATACGGCAAAAAAGCACTTTGAAAACATCTACAGAGACTTTGAAGACCTTGGCAGAAAAGTAAAGGAACTGGGAGCACAAGTAGTCTTTTCATCTATCCTTCCGGTGGATGGTCACGATAAAAGTAGAAGGGATAGGATTCTTGAGGTGAACAAGTGGCTACGTCGGTGGTGCCGGCAGCAAGGATTTGGATTTCTGAACCATGGAGAAAACTACCTATATGACGGACTCCTTGCAAGAGATGGGTTGCACCTTACAGGGACAGGAAAGAATGTATTCGGGAAGCGCCTTGCTTCGGTTATTAGGAGAGCTTTAAACTAAAACAAAAGGGGAAGGGTAACAAAAAGTCAAGCAAAAATACTCAGTCAATCAAACCAGGCAATATTCTTACTCCCAGAAATAGTACCAATGAATTTTGTAAGGAAAACAGAGGAGGCAAGCTCGCAATAGATATCAATTACAAACTAAAATGCCTCTACACCAATGCCCAAAGCATGAGAAATAAAAAAGGGGAGCTGGAGATCCTGACCCAGGTAGATAAATATGATGTCATAGGTATTACGGAAACCTGGTGGGATAACACACATGAATGGAACACAAACATTGAAGGCTACAACTTGTTTCTGCGAAACAGACTTAACAAAAGAGGAGGGGGTGTTGCGCTGTATGTTAAAAAAGAAATTGTCTCCTCAGAGGTTCAAGTTTCAGAGAGTGGAAGCTCAGTAGAATCGGTATGGGTAAGAATTCAAGGAGAGCAACAGAAAGGATACTATTGTAGGAGTCTATTACAGGCCCCCTGGACAAACAGAAGATATGGATGACCTCTTCCTAGACCAGATGGCTAAACTTTCACGAAAGCATGACATAGTGATTATGGGAGACTTTAACTACCCAGACATTTGTTGGGAATCTCGCTCAGGAAAAAGTCACAAGTCTAATAAGTTCTTATCCTCTCTCGCTGACAATTTCATGTACCAAAAGGTGGTGGAGGAAACAAGAGGATTGGCTATCCTTGATCTAATTCTTACCAACAGAGAGGAAATGGTGGAGGATATCAGAGTTTCTGGGGCATTGGGAGGCAGCGATCATGTTATCCTTGAATTCTGGATAATAAGGGAAGGAAAGCATGAGAGGACTCAGACTTCAAAGTTGGACTTCAGAAGGGCGGATTTTGATGGACTCCGGAGGAGGTTAGGAGGGATCAAATGGTTAAATGTACTAAAGGATAGAAATGTCCAAGAAGGATGGGATATTTTGAGAAATGCAATATTAGAAGCGCAATCATTAACAATTCCTCAAAGAAGGAAGAATGGAAAACATCTAAAGAGACCAGGGTGGATAAACCTAGAACTTAAAAACTTGATAAAAAAGAAAAAAGAAATGTTTAAGAAATGGAAGGAGGGATACATATCTAAGGAGGAATATAATGACATCAGTACAATCTGCAGGGCAAGTATCAGAAAAGCTAAAGCTAAAAATGAACTGAGGCTTGCAAGAGAGACTAAAAACAATAAAAAAGGGTTTTGGGGATATGTCAACAGCAAAAGAAAAGTCAAAGAGGTTTTGGGAAGTCTGCAGGGAGAGAATGGAGAAGTGATCGAAAGTGATCTTGAGAAGGCAGAGATTCTGAACTCCTATTTTGCATCTGTTTTTTCCAAGAGGGATAATGTACATGCAACAGTCCTTCACTGTACTGATGAAGGACTAGGAGAATCAAGACACAAAATCAACACTGAGAGAGTAAGGGAACACTTAGCTAACTTAAATGAATTTAAGTCCCCAGGTCCAGATGGATTACATCCTAGGGTACTGAAGGAATTAGCAGAGGTAATTGCTGAACCACTTGCTGTAATCTTTGAGAAGTCATGGAGAACAGGAGAAGTCCCAGACGATTGGAGAAGGGCAAACGTTGTTCCTATCTTCAAAAAAGGGAAGAAGGTAGACCCAGGGAACTACAGGCCTGTTAGCCTGACTTCAATACCAGGAAAGATTCTCGAACAAATTATTAAACAACACATATGTCAGCATTTGGATAGGAATTCAATAATTAACAGTAGTCAACATGGGTTTGTATCAAACAAGTCGTGTCAGACTAACTTGATTTCATTTTATGACAAAATCACTGAATGGGTTGATCAAGGAAATGCAGTAGACATAGTATTTCTTGATTTCAGCAAAGCATTTGACAAAGTATCTCATGCGATCCTCATTGAAAAATGGATCAAATATGGGTTTGACAAGGCAACTATAAGGTGGGTTCAAAACTGGCTTAGTAATCGTACTCAAAGAGTGGCTTTAAATGGCTGCACATCCAAATGGAAGGAAGTGTCAAGTGGAGTACCACAAGGTTCTGTCCTGGGACCAGTTATGTTTAATGTTTTTATAAACGATCTGGACGAGGGAGTTGAAGGGAAACTGATCAAATTTGCTGATGACACAAAGCTAGGGGGGATTGCAAACACCAGAGAAGAGAGAGAGAGGATTCAAAAAGATTTAGAGAAACTCGAACAATGGGCTGCAACTAATAAAATGGTATTTAACAAAGAAAAATGCAAGGTTCTGCACCTGGGCAAGAAAAATGAAAAAAGCACATATACAATGGGAGGAATTCGGCACATGTGAAAAAGACTTGGGTGTCCTGGTAGATCATCAACTGAACATGAGTCAACAGTGTGAGGCAGCTGCAAAAAAGGCAAACGCAATCCTGGGGTGTATTAGGAGAAGCATAGAGTCCAGATCACGTGAAGTTATTATCCCCCTCTACTCTACCCTGGTCAGACCTCATCTGGAGTACTGTGTCCAGTTCTGGTCACCCCAGTTTAAAAAAGACACTGACAAGCTGGAGCAGGTTCAAAGGAGAGCTACCAAGATGGTGAACGGTCTGCAAACCATGTCCTATGAGGAACGGCTTAAGGAACTAGGAATGTTTAGTCTACCAAAAAGAAGACTGTGAGGAGACATGATAGCTGCCTACAAATACCTCAAGGGTTGTCACAAGGCAGAGGGATCAGCCCTGTTCTCACTCTCTCAAGGAAGGACTAGAAACAATGGGGTGAAACTGCAGGGGAAAAGATTTAGTTTAGATGTTAGGAAAAAATTTCTAACAGTAAGAGTGATCAACCAGTGGAACAGGCTGCCACGGGAGGTGGTTGGTTCCCCTTTGATGGAAGTCTTCAAGCAGAGACTGGACAGCCATCTGTCTGAGATGGTTTAGGAGATCCTGCCTTGAGCAGGGGGTTGGACTCGATGACCCAGGAGGTCCCCTCCAACTCTACCATTCTATGATTCTATAATTCTATGAAATGAAGTAATGTGCTGCTTGGTTTAAGTATTATATAACTGTGAAAATATCCACCTTTGGGTTAGATAAAGTAGAAGGAAAATGATTGGTCACTTTGGTCTGAAGCTGGATTAAAACTTAGGTGCGAACACAGCCTAAAAGTGTCAGCACGATGACTACTTTGCAGCCATATTTGTCTGTCTATCAGTCCCAGCTGCACTTGCTTGCATTTCTCACAAATCCAATGTTTCCACTTTTTGCTGGTTAAATAGGAACCCCAAGAAAGTGCCTGATGCACACCAGTTATTATGAAGACCTGAAACTAAGTTATGGGGGTGGGGGACCAGGATAGACCTATGCTGTTTTCAATACTGGAATGCTCGCCTCTGAATTTTTGTGTTCTGTTTTTGCACTGAAGTCAAGAACATGCTGAAGCTATCTTCTTTTTGCTATCCCTGGGCCTAGGGAAGTAATTTTAATAGTTAGGGATCCAGTTTGGTCTAGTGGTTAGGGGGCCAGATTCTTATCTGGGAATACTGGGTTTGATTCCACCTTCTTCCATGAAGCCAGCTGGGTGACTTTGGGCTAGTCACAACTCTCTTCTGAGCTCTCACAGCCCCACCTACCTCACAGGGTGTCTATGGGGAGGAGGAGAAAAAAGGTTTGTCAGATGTTGTGGGTAGAAAAATAGAAAAGTTTGTGAGCCTCTTGAGTTCCCTTAAATGGGTGAGAAAAGTGGGGTAGAAAAGCCAACTCTTCTTCTTCTGACAGTTGGGAAGAATGCAGGCTTGTATTGTGTCACAACCACAAAACACTGATTTGTTCTTGCTCAGGCATGCCATAGCACCCAACCTGATGCCATAAGCTGGCCTTTCTTATCACACTGGTACTTTTCTTTTGTTCTCAGAAACAGTGTATCAAAACAAACTGCCTATCTTGAGGTTCCCAGCTGTCCTTATTACCGTTAAATCCAGACAAGTACCAATGCATTAACACATGACATATACTTCATGGTTGTGTCGAATCAATACTAATAAAAGTACTACTTGAGATAACAATAACTTTCCAGGCAGTGCAAAGGGCCATCCATATTATATTTGTGGAACTGAAATGGAACACTAAATTATATGTTTGGATAGTATTTTGCCATCTAAAATTGATCACCAGCTGACATTTTAAAAACTAATTTTGTTCTCTTTACAGAAAAAGTTTCTGCCCAAATCAGATGTGTAGAGATTGTTCCTTCTTAAATATCACAAATATTGTCTCTCTTGTTTCACAAAGCACTTTACAGTTGATCATTCTGCATTGCTAAATATAAACAGAATATATGTGAAGAAATGTAGAGATTGTGCTCATCCTCATTCTTTAATGGACGCTAGTCTACAGCTAGAAAATTGTCAAGCTAAACCAGAAAAGAATTGACTTGACCCACTTGCAGAACGGTAAAGTATAGGTATGAAATTGTTTTATAATGATAGAGAATTTCAGAGAGAGTGGTTAGCAAAGCATCTGGTAGAACAAACAGCAGAGATGTATTAGATATTACCTCATGTCACTGGAGCAAAGTTTCCTTTCTTCTGAGTAAAAGCCTGCAGAGTCAAAGTGGTAGAAGAAAGCATTCTCAGCAGGAATGGCATGTTACCAAACAGAAAGTCACACACAAGAGGAACCATTGGTGATACTTTCCTTGCAGGCCAGTGTTGTGCCCTTCTGGGCATCAACCCTGATTCTGCAGATGCAGACTTCAACGACAGCTAGAGGAGCCTTTGGCCAGTTGTAATTGATGAGCCAAAAGCTTCCATGTGAAGGCTCAGCATAAGTGGTGGGGAAACAGAAAGGGCCAAACATTGATTTGTGGTTCGCCTCTAATGATGGCAACCCACACATTGATCTATACTATTTATTTATTTATTTATTTATTTATTTATTTATTTATTTATTTATTTATTTATTTATTTATTTATTTATTTATTTATTTATTTATTTGTATTTCTATTCCACTCTATACACAAAGGTCTCAGGGTTGGTTACAAGATTATATTAATCTTAGACAGGTCCCTGCCCTCAGACTTACAATCTAAAGAGACAAGAAACAAAAGGAAAATGGTATGCGAGGGAACAGAGGCCTTTTCGCACAGGCCTTTCCCAAACGCGTGGAAGACAGCTCCGGACGAGGCATTCGCGTTGCCCGAGCGGGGCTTGCGCCACCTCGCGTCCGGAGCTGTCTTCCACGCGTTCCGGATGCAGAGCACTTTAAAGTGCTCTGCATCCGTTCTGACGCGGACGAGCCGCCCCGGCGCGTTCCAGGAGAGAAGCGTTCGCGCACGCTTCTCTCCCTGACAGCTGTCAGCACGCCCCCAGGGCCCGACTTGCCGGGCCGGCGATTGCGCCGGCGCGGCGAAGCCGGTAGATGGGACCCACCGAATTGGGGTTCCCCTTTCCCATCTGCCAGGGTCAGTGACCCTGGCAGATGAGACAGGGGAACTCCGATTCGGTGTGTCCCATCTGTCGTCCCCGACGGCCGCCGGGACATGGCTCCTTCCCGGGTCCGGCAGCCCCAATGGGGCTGCCGAAGCTGGGGAGCCACCAGCATTGGCTTCCTGCAGCCCCATTCCGGGGTGGCAGGAGGCCGATGTTGGGCTGGCTGGGGGCGAGGAACGCCTTGGTCGACCGGAGCGCATCGCTCCGGTCCCCCAAGGGTCCCCCCCGCCCCCATCGCGGCCATCTGCAGGGCGCGAGTGCCCCGCAGATCAGCCGCCCACCTCCCCAGTCCCCAAAACCCCCACCCCCAACCACCCTCCGACCCGGATCGGGCCGATCTTTGCGGTGAAGGTGCCTACAACGAGGCACCTTCACCGCGAAGATGATTCCCCCCCCCAGGGCCCGGGGATGGGACGCGCGCGACGGAGGACTTACTTCGTCGCTGTGCAGTCTCCGACTGAGGGTGGCATTCTGGGAGCGTGCAGGTCGTAGCCCACCTAAGCCCCCTATTGGACAAGCAGTTCTTCATTGTTTGAGTAGTTCTGTTGGTAGTTGAATAATGGTCTCCAGCACTGGGGATATCGTCTGTACTGGTTGTGGTTGCCGCATGTTTGAGTTGAAGATGGTAACCTCAAAGTGACTGCTGTTTAGCACCACCAGGGAGCATGTGAGACTTAGGGACTGTCACAGATGTGAGCAATTGACGCCCTACAATGGCTGCCTCTGGTTGACAGTTGACAGTTCAGGCACAGAAAGAGAATGAGTGGAACAGGTCTTTCTTTGGCCTGAAAAGGTTTTAATACTTTCCCTCTTGTTCTTTATAGAGCTTGAGTTAACAGCATGACTGACAGCTACTGACACAAATTAAAGTACTGGTAGTGACTTATCAAGTCCTACATAACTTGGGAGCAGGATACACAAAAGACAAAAGTCTTCCAGATGAGTCTACTTTGGTGATTGAAACTACAGGACAGGTTCTTCTTACTGTCCCAGCTGTCCCAGCAGAGCAAGTGCAAAAAAGCCATAAGTGATCAACTATGATGGTAGCATCCCTACTGTAATGGTAGATCAGGAGAAAGCACTGTAACAGGACTTCCACCCAGGCATGGTGGTGGGCATTTACATTCCGAACACCTGCTCTGTCCCAAAGTTAACTGACACTAAGTGCCAGGTAACTGCAGGTGCAGTGATTGACTTGGTGCCATAGGTGCTGGCCACTGCCGCATTGACTGGGAGACACTGCATGCAGTTGTGGCTCTGGATGTATCACCCCACTCTCACACACCTGTCACATGGAAACAGTGTGAAGGGTGCATGCCAGAGTGAGCTAGTAGTGTTATAAACATCACCACTATACCTGTTGAGTACTTTTTAGAACTTCACAGCTGTCTGGGCCAGGGGATGGACTGACATACTAGAAGGTGCTCTGGCATGGGACCATCCCAAGACCTCCCCTTTGGCCTAAGTGTGAAAAGGCTCACACATGACCTAAATTTTACTAGTACCTAGGGATGTACAAGAATGTTTTTTTTTTGCTTTCAATTCATAAACAAATGGAATGTAAGAAAACGTGTATTACTTTGAATAGATCCCCTTTGAATGTGGTAGGATTCTATTCAAAACAAATGTATTTGTACGAATGTTCAAACATACGTGTCCAGTATGTATCCAATATGAATGCGTATGTATCAGGTACATATCTGATATGTATCTAATAGGTATCCCATAACATATCCACTCTGAAAGTGCCAAACCCACCCTGAATCTACTTTGAATAGACTCTCAAACCATCCTAAATTCACTCTGGATCCAATGCAGATGTGACTGGCTCAGCTGCTCTCCCACCTGCCCATTTCACAAATGTTCCAAAGCTTCGTAGAAACTTCCTAAACATTCATATTCATACAAACGACAATTTAATGAATGTTGTAACATTTCATTTGTATACAAATGTCCGAATTTGTACAAATAAAGAATGTTATGAATATTGGTGCATATTCCTACTAGTACCTATTTCTTGCTCTTTCCTAGAGATGTGCTGGGTCCAAACTGGCTCAAATCAAACAGGGGTATTTGAAAATTTTGAGTGCAAACTGAAAGCACTGCCTGTTCAGAAATTGAGTTCAAATTCACACTGAAGAAAGGGGAGTCCTAGGGTGTTTTTCCACTGTCACTAAAAGTACCCATTAAGTACCCATTAATGGGTACGTAATGGCATTTTTGAACCACTTAATGGCTACTTCTAGTGACAGTGGAAAAACACCCCTAATGAACCTAGCAAATGCACCCTGTGCGATTGAGGTTCAAAGGTATTTTCTTCTGTTTGAAGAAAAAGTTTGAATTTGAACCAAACAAGATGTTAATGCAGACCTCTATTATTTTATATGAAAAATGGAACACAAGCAGTACGCTTTTGATTGCAGCTTTCTAACTGAAATAAATAACTCCTATTATATAGTGTTTAATGTCTTTGATGAAGAAAAAGATTGTAAATAACATTCCCAGTGTAAATAAGTGGACTTTTTTTTTTTTAAGAAACGAGCCTGCCATTAACAGGATGCAATCAAAGGCAGAAAAAATATGGAAATACCCATCATGACTTACCAATAAAGAAAGGTGTATTTATGCCTAACCATAGAAAATGTTCCTATGTTTCTGAATGTATATTTCTACCTCTGCAGCAGACACACTTCAAGTGATTTAACTTTTGCTGAAATCAATGTTTGTAGCTAACTTGCTTTGGATCGATCAGCTTTAATGGCTTGACAGAGTGCTATCATATTAATCATTGTTTTTAGAGATTTATCATTGTTTTAGAGAGATTCACCATCTTTTAATGATAATTGCTATCAACATCACTTAGAGTTAAACTATTTCTTCACATATATCAGGACTGAACTAGATGTGATACTGATTGCATGAAAGCAAATAATGTGTGTGTTTTTTGTTATTTAAATAATAATCTTGAGCAGTATGAACAGCCTCAGAACTGCAGGGGTACGTGAAAAAGAATTTTCTCCTTTCCTCCTTCCTTCCACCTACCAGTCAAAGAAAGCTATTTGGATCTTAGGAGAAGGTACCATTTAGCATCAATTATAGCTGCTTTTAAAAGAATGGGAGGCTTGACTTCTCTCTCCCCTTATCTACTTACGAT
Organism: Aspidoscelis tigris stejnegeri; assembly: GCA_023333525.1. NCBI lineage: Eukaryota > Metazoa > Chordata > Lepidosauria > Squamata > Teiidae > Aspidoscelis > Aspidoscelis tigris. Next base: position 95,950,951 of record JALMGA010000002.1, read on the forward strand.
TCTGATGCTGCTAAGTATCAGTTGCTATTTTAACATTTGTTTTTGTTTTGCTCGGGCTGTGGTCACACACCTTCACTTTTTCACACCTTTTCATTTTTATCCATTTTATTTGTGGCCTTTCCACCCTCAATTTGGACTTCCTGAATGAAATGTCCACACCATTGGAAGGGATGGAATAGATCAAGCAAGATCTCCATCATTTCCTGCCTGGGTCACTGGTCACCTCCGTGTGACTCTGATTGGGACCATGTCCTGCTTCCGTACTACTGGAGTTCCATTATACTATAGGATATTATTGGTAATAGTTGGTTGCTTGATGGGATCTCTCTCTCTCTCTCTGTGGTGATTACAATCTGTATAATAAGCACCTCTTCACATCAAAGCCATCATGTGGATTTGTCAGCAGATAGAGGTTTGAGGATCCAAAAAGCCCAGTAAACTGATTGCTTATTTGCCTTTGCTTTCCCCTTGTCTCTGACAGATACCTTTCAAGCTTATATATATCTAAGAGCGTTTTCACATTTCAGCTGTAAGAGAACTCCAGAGGATGTGCCACACACACCATCTACATTTCACATACCTGCATCTTCCCCAGACTCAGCTCCACAACTGCATGTGGAGCACCTTCCTTGGAGCACCAGGGAAGACTCTTTCCACACTTCTCTCTTTAGGAAAAGTACATAGGGAGCCAGGGGAGAGGCTGCACAGGTGTGGTGAGTGCTGTGCTGCCCCATCACTGTGGCAACAGCTCCACCAAGCATGTTGGTGCCATTGTCATGGTGATGTAATTGCCATCATAATGGAGTCAATCTGCACCTCACCACCACCAAGAGATGTTCTGTCAAGGTTGGGAAGGGAGTTGGCATCCAAAATTTGGACACCTGAACTCTCCCCTGTGAGTTTCTCCCTAGGAAGCAAAGGAGCAACTTTGCCCAAAGACTCCACCTTTGAATTTCCCATAATGGAACCTTAATTTCCCAGGGGACCCAATGTTTAGCCAGAGACATCATCTACAGTAAGGTCCATGACTGGCCTAACAGTGTGACAAACCTGGAATAGCCCAGAGTTGATGTCAGGTGTCATGGTCAGCCAGGATGATGACTCAGAGGATGAGGAGGATTCACTTCCTGAGGTACAGGAGGAACCTGAGGTGATGCCAGGGCCCAGTTCTGACCCCCCAGCCCCATTGGAACCTGGGGTTCAGCAGCCCAGCCCTACCACAGCAGAGGTGCAGGATGTGGGAGACAGGGAACAGCAGAGCCCAGAGATCCCCAGCTTTAAGCAAAGGAGAGCAGAGAAGCAAGGGTTAAGAAGATCAAACAGGCTGGCCCAGAAACATGCAGATCACCTGCACCTGTGAACTCAATCTGCAAAGTTAAAACACGGGGCAGATGCTCAAGCCCTTTGTCAGAAACTATTTGTTCACCTTAAGAGAAAGCTGCTGTATCTGACTCCTGGGCTGCTTGGAAACCATAGACCCTGGAACGTACCCGTTGACCACCCTTCTGGCTGCCCTGACCTCGGACTGGACTGTTTGTACGACCCTCGTTAACCCTGGACTTGGACTGTTTTGGATTCCTGCTTTTCGGACATCGTTTGGGGCTGTATCTTTGTGGAGCAATCTCTTACCAGCTGTGTGTTTGTAGGTGAGCGGGCAGCTTTCCCGGACATCAGGACACTTCCAGGACAGCTGGGATCATGGTCAACCCAGCATGGCCAGAACCTCTTTTCAGGTTTTCGTGCCATGCTCTCTGTGGAAATGCCAGTTTTGCCTTTTTAAGTCCCTCAGGTATTTTTTTCAGTTAAGTCTCTGAAATGTCTTATTTGTAGCATTTCTTTGGCGATGCCTTATCGTTCTTTTTGGAGTTCTTTATAATTATGTTTTCAAAAGACTATTTTTTTAAATCTTTTTTTGAGCAATATGCATAAAATGATTTTCTAGTTTTGAAAGAATTCTGTACTGTCTAGATTCAGTAAATTCTGTCAACAGGTATTTTTGTCATGAAACTGCCTCCTCCCTGTTAACATAATGGAAATTAATTACAATGGAAGATAATTTGAAGCTCTTTTCTATACCATTTGATAAGTAAAACAGTCCAGAATGTCTGCTGAGTAAATCTGAACAGTTAAAACTATCAAATTGTCAACTGTTTTCCATTGCCACAATAAAATTATTTAGAGGAAATAGAACCTGGGACGGGGCATGAATGACCTTGTTTCATGTGAAGTATGAGGGGGGAGATACAGTGCAAGTACTACAGGAGCGATTCCTTGGCATTTTTCCGCATCATTCTGCATTTATGTACCTACAAAAGTTTCCTTTTTGATTCTGGGACTTTTCCTTTCCATATGATATTCCGACCAGACCTCTGTGATTTTACTGGAGTATGAGGGGCTTTTTCCATATGACAAATATTATTCTTCACTGCGTGGTGCTGATTATGGATTGGGTCAAGTGATCCAGTAAATAAATAAAGAAAACTCTAGTGCCTCAGGTGATTTATGCTTTAATGATAAATAAACTTTACAACATTGAATTCACACACCCCACACACTTTTTTAATGCATGAAGCACCTTAGAAAGCCAGTTGAAGGCACATCATCACATGCTATTCCCACTAGCACTAAACCCCTGGATGATTTGTAATTGCTCATTTCTGATTTTCATTCCAGGCCTGCTCCGCATGTGTAAACAGAAGAAGAAAAAGTTGGTTTTTCTACCCTGCTTTTCTCACCCACTTAAGGGGACTCAAAGCAGCTGACAAAGCATTTCTATTCTTCTCCCTACAACAGAACACCCTGTGAGGTAGGTGGGGCTGTGAGAGCTCAGAAGAGAGCTGTGACTAGCCGAGGGTCACCCAGCTGGCTTCATGGGGGAGGGCGGAATCAAACCTGGTATTCCCAGATAAGAGTCCAGCTCCCTAACCACTAGACCAAACTGGCTCACCAGAGAATCTCTAACAGAAGCAATAGGACTGGAAGCAATTAGAAGAAGTTTCTGTTTGGTCCTCTGCCTTTCTCCCTCTCTTCTCTGCTTGTCTCTCATTGGTAGACTGATACTTCTCAAGACCTCAGGATTATCCCATGATTCCCACTTCCTCAAGCCTTTCTTTGTGTACTTTTAATCTGGATTATGGTCATTCATTGTCCTCTTCAGGGCCCCATTGGCCTGCATGTTAGTGCTGATCTGTCCTGCTTTATGCTGTACACAGTTTGAGTGGGATATGGCAACATTTCCATGCCCCATTCAACTCCAACACCTTGTCCTGTGTGACTGAACTCATCTACTGAGGGGCATGGCCAGTAAACCAGTCCACAATGTGGATGAAGCATTGTACGAGGCTCCTTGGTTGGTTTACTAGCCCAGTGCAGATCTATCTGTGGCAATAGCAGGCTGTGATAGCATTTAAGTAATCTTTCTAAGAATCTCAATTGGTTCAATCCCAGTTTAAGCCTAACTTTGCGATTGCATTGTGCTTTGGTCCTGAAGCTTATAGTGATGTTGTTGTTTTAATAAATTGAGGCAGTGATGAAGCATGCTCCAAAGTCTGCAGTGACAAGAATAAATCTCATTTTATCATAAGCAGTTAGAACAGTGTTCATGATCAAGGGTACAGCATGTTCAGTGATAGTTAAAAAGAAAACAAAAAATATATAATTCTTCAAAGATAGATAGCTTTATGTATTCATCAAGATTATAAGCTACACAGAAGGGTAGAAAATAGGCCACTTCCATTAATTCTCATAAACCTTCCTTTGTTTCTCTGTTCCCTTCAAAGAAACAGTTTATGAGCAAGATTATTTTGAGAGAGAGAGAGAAGGAAAAAGAGAAAGTCCAGCATTTTCTCCATGCAGAAGTGTCTTTTGCGACACGTTGAAATTACAGAATACAAATTCTGAAGATGACTAAAGCATTTTGAGTGAGATTTACTCAACTGTTTCTAAATCCAGGCTTGCCAAAGCATTTACTGTATTTTCTGGCGCATAAGACTACTTTTTAATCCAGGAAAATCTTCCCAAAAGTCAGGGGTCGTCTTATACACCAGGGGTCGTCTTCTTATACGGCGAGTATATCCCAAACTCTATATTTTAACTGGAAAGTTAGGGGTCGACTTATACACCCAGTCGTCTTACACTAGGGTTAGGGTCAGGAGAATAATGGGCATAGTCCATTTAACACAAGACTTCTTGCTAGCAGTCTTATCCAGTATTTGGGATTCAACTCTGTCTTTGTTATATGCTTATTCCATGTAATGATTTGATAGCCTGTGCATCCACTACTTCTTTACTAGTGGAAGCAATGTAAAATTCCTGTAAAGTATTTAAAGTAAAAAATTAATTTTAAAAAACATACTTTTTCTGGCACATGATTTGATCATTTCCCTCTAACTTTAAAGCTTTTTTACACAGATTCCAGTGTGTAATTTTTGCTGCACCAACCGATTAAAAGGTCTACAGTGTCAGCTTCAGTTTTACTTAAGTGATATTTACTGTTATCAGGAATATGCTGGACTTTAACTTCAATAGTATTTGTTTGTAAACTTGTTCTTGAACTGCCAGGATAGTGCCCTCAGTTTCCTTTTTAAACGTTCTCATTTGAGCCAACCCCAAAACTAATTCTTTTGTGTACCTTTCCTTAAATATCATGAATTGGCCATGTAATGGTTTATGTTTTCACTTAGTTTTTTACTGATTCCTTTTTATATTTGAGCTTTGTCTTCTTTTTTTTTGATTTAACAGACTTATCTTGATATAATTGGAAATAATAACAATAACATTAAAAACACATTGGGTGTTTTTCCACTGCCACTAAAAGTACCCATTAAGTACCCATTAATGGTGCAATGGCATTTTTGTACCCATTAATGGGTACTTAATGGGTACGTAATGGGTACGCAATGGCATTTTTGTACCCGTTAATGGGTACTTAATGGGTACTTCTAGTGACAGTGGAAAAACACCCATTATTTCTATCATCATCATCATTGTTATCATCTGATCAACACCTGATTAAGAGCAAGCAGGAAAATTAGAAGACCAATTGTAAAGCCTTTTAAAGAAATAACAATAAATTCTATGTGTATGGAATTGATTGAAAACACCTGGGAGCCTGAATAAACAAACCAGCTCTCAGTCAGTCAAGAATATGATGCACAATTCATTGAGTTGAGATGCTTATTGTTTTGACTTGTTTTTACCTGGTGATTTTATCAAGAGTGCAAAACAAAAAGGCTTACTGCTACATTTTATTAAAACATCATTTATCATCCATTTTCCATGAGGCTGCTACATGTAGTCATTATTTCCTTTCACTTAGCTCAGTTATGCACACATACCAACTCTGTAATGATAGAACCAAAAAGTTTATTTGGGGAAAAAAAAGGAGCAACCAATAGAGAACACAAGCACGGCATAAAGAAATTCTGATATTCTCCTGACATGCTGAGATGCTGGCATCCTACTGGCATGGTGGCAAGACCAGCAGACAGGTCCAGCACCATGTCAAGCCACTATTTTATTTATTTAGAGAACCTATATCCTGCCCTTCACCAATGCATCCGAAACGTACCTGGCACTTCCTTATGTGCCAGATAAGTGCAATCACCATGGTAACAGCAGCAATAGACACGGGCACCAGCCATTGCTGCAGCGACCAGGCAATGTGACACACAACTGTGACTGGGCTGCCCTATGCTACCCCACACACCCTTTACCCTTTGCAGTGTGTCCTAGCTGGCAGTTCATTTTCATGCTTCACTGCTATCAGGCTGAGGGAAGGGCTGGCATATGCAGAGTTGTTCTTGGGATGAAAGTGGCTCCATGCGGTATGCATGCCCTACGCTGGAGTGTACCCAGATTTCCCTTTCAGCAAAGTGCAAAAAGCCCCCATGTTAAAGTGGCAGACAACTCTCCAAGTTAAAGGCTGAAGCAGACAGAGCACTTCCTTGGAGGCATGTTTTCCTGGGGACCACTTTATCCAAATATTATTTTCTTCCCCAGCACAGCCTAAATAGAAGCTGCCATAGAGGCTACGGAAGTATGGAGACCAACAGCTGAGCTATATATCCTTTTAAATACTCATATACTTAAGGGATTCAACTTTTCTGTTTATTGTGGGTTACAAATTTGCAGATTTTAAGTGGCCTGCAGGTTTATACAAAGCTGTACCCTCAAGACTTCAAGGGTCTTGAAGCAGCCTTTGAATTAAGTGAGGGGCTCTCTTTGCCTTCCCTTGGCAAGCTTCAAAAGTCACTTTGACTGGTTTTATTTTCCCTATGAGAAGCAACTTCTAAAAGCTGCATTGTTATCTCCTTCCTCACCATCCTAGTAATTAGAACTACACTTCATCATTTTTAGCAATTGCATAGTCTCCTTGAGCTTAAAATGAACCCCCACCCCCAAAGCAGTTAATAGGCGGGGGAGCAAAGGAGTCTTACCCACACAATGTTTGGAAGATTACTGCAAAGGTTTTATGATCTTCTGCATAGTATCAGTCTACTAGCCTGCTCTCCAGTGTGAAAAAAAATGGTGCCATGGAGTGAGCTAAGGGGGATCACTTTAAAGCAGTGAGCCATGTCTTCATAAAGGTAGACAGGGCATGCTGTCCACAACTCAGATAGCTGGGTCAATGTTTGGAGCAATTAGTGTTTGGAGCCTGTGCCACCAGCACCATTTCTGCAGAACACACACACACACACCTTGGGGTCTGGCAACCTTACAAAGAAGATGAGCCCTGGTATGCGCCAGTGGTGGCTGCTTTGTTCTTGGCCTGGTTAGCTCAATCTGGGCCAAGATGACCAGCCTCCATGATACGCTCCAATACGCACTGTACAAATGTTACCCAGGAGTCCCTTGGTTCAAAGCACTGTTCTGCCACAAAAGCTCACTGGGTCTTCTCCGTTATGGCTAAAACAACCTCACTTTCTTGTGACTGTCTTCAGAAAATTAAAGGCCCTGATAAAAGACCCAAATTTGGAGCTTCAAAAGCAGCTGGATGGACTGTATATCATCTTTGCAGGAACTTCTGTAGCCCAACCCATTGTCAGGCATTGTGTTTATATGTCTTTGGTTCAAACTGGCAAGAGTGCGAAAGAAAACTCTGATATCTGGGCAACACAGAGTTTGTACACTTTCATGTTTGGGCTGTCTTTCAAGTTGTGAGGATGCCAACAACAACAGTGAATTCTAGAGGTTTGTAGCATGTTTGAGTGAAGGAGATAAAAGGCTCGACTATCATAATGGAAGCTGTGAATTTGTTCCTGCTACCGTGCTCACCTTTGGATTTCCCCTCAGAAGCAACCTTTCTTTCAACATCAGGGAATCTTTTGAATGCCTGCCTTCACTGTGCATTTGTAAATACTGCTAAAATAAACATTCACCTACTTTTGTCTTTGAAGCAGCATTTGTTTGTCTCACTGACATACAGAACTATAAATCATAGGAGAGAAAAAAGGTCATACATTGTGCAAGATGACAAGAGTTAGTTTCATAGCAAAGCTAGATCAAGGCCTGGATTGACATGGATCTGCTCATTTAGGCTTCTCATTGTTTCTTTGTTTTTAAAGCCAGTTCCTACTAATCAGTTCGTATTTGAACTACTAACCAACACAGGGAAATTCTGTCAACAAACAGTTCTTGGTATTTCTTTTTTTACATGAAAGAATGAAAGATTACTTGAAAATTCTAAAAGTGTATGTTGTAGTCCAGTATTGTTATCTAGCGTCTTCCCTTCTTTGCTTGAAGAGGGATGGGTAAAAGTTGGATCAATTTTTAAACTTAATTTTTAAAACATAAAAAAGCAAGATTTTTAGAGATACATTTTTAAAAAAATGTAGTGAAATTACAATTCCTTAAATGCATGAAGGTCAAATACCAGTGGCTACTAGAATGGATGCTAGATATTGCCTAGAGATGTGCATGAAAGTTTTTTTAAAATATTTGAGTCATATTGAATTGAACGCAAGAAAATTCATATTCGTTTCAATAAATCCCTTCAAATGTGGTAGGACTCAAATTTGATAGTATGTTTCATACAAATTCAATACGAATGTTAGATATGAATCCCATACGAATCCCATTATATATTCCATAAGACTTCTATAAGAATCCAATAAGAATCCATAACAAAGCTTCTTACAAATGTATCAAAACATTCTATTTGAATTTGAATGTCAATCTTCAAATGTGTCAACATTCTATTCAAATCCGAATATCCGAATTCAGCTGAATCTGTACACATTTAGAATATTATGAACATTCGTGTACAACCCTAATAGTGTCTCTTGGTTGGAAAAACAGGCATGATACCTTTGGGAACAGAGAGCAAGTGAACATTTTGCCTTTGTCTTCTGCTTGAGAATGCCCAGAAGCAATTGGTTGGCCTCCGTGTAAGACAGGATGCTGAACTAGATTGGCTGTGGTCTGATCCAACAGGACTCCTCCTATGTTCTTATGTTCTTCAGATGGGCCTTGGGATAGATTTTATAAAGATTATTGCTTCTGGCTCCAGGACATTTTCCTCCAGGTCTGATATTTTCCCTCTTTGTGATGGCATCTGTGACACCCACTGTTGTGTTACTGTATTTAAAGTGTGTTGAAAATGTTATATTTTACATGTGTCTACTGTATTTGTCCTGTTCTTGCTGTATTCATTGAATTGTAATGTAAGTATCAGAGTAGCAGGTAAAGAGTGGGCAAGACAACCCTAGTTAGCATAAGTAAAGGGGGGGAAACAGCTGCCCACAAACAGCCAATCAGGCTTGAGCCTGGTCAGGGCCAAGGGTTTAAAAGGAACCACCCAGCCAAGTTAAGAGTGTTCTATGCTTGGGAGTCCAGGGAGGGAGGATGTGTGTGTAACTGCCCTGTGTCTGAGGGAGACTCCAAGATAGTTCCAGAGTTTTATGCTTGGGTTTCTAGAGAGGGAGGACTGGTGTGTGAGACAGTCCTGTGCCTGAGGGAAACACCAAGGGAGAAACAGGGTTCCAGAGCTTAGTGTGACAGCCTAAGGGAGTCCTGAAAAAAGCCTGTGGTGGTATAGGTTGTTGGGTAGACTGAGAAGACTTTAATAGTTGTTTTAGTTGTTTAGTTGAAGATTTAGTTGTTTGCCCAATTTCTTTACAAGTTGTAAAACAATAAACCAATTTCTTATTTCTTTATAAAAAAACATCTGTCTGCAGTGATCATTTGAGTCTTTTAGGTAAAGGAGAAGCTGTGGTGGACTCTTTAGCCTGTGGGGGCTAGGGAAGCAATGGCCAATGCTCTTATTAATTATAAAACTAATTTATTTTTAAACACTCACTAGTCAAAGGTGAGAGGGAAGTAAAGTCCTGCCTAGGCTGAAGGGCATCCAGTATTTGGAGATCTATAAATGTGTTGACTCTTAACAATTAGCATGAATGAATGAATAAACTTTATTGATTAGTTGTTTGACCGTATCAAGTATCAAGTATACAAAGATAAAACCATAGAAGAATAAAATCAGTATAAACAAGAGTAAAATCAGGTCTGTACATATGTTATAGTTACATATCCTCGTCACCCTTACAAGGCACTCCATTAGACTCAATGAAAAGTTTCCTGAGCCAGGCTGCCTTAACCAAGTACAAAGCTACCTTATATGTTGCCTGAGCATTCTCTCCCTGCAAAAGGTAGTTCACTTTTTGCTCTGCATTCCAAAATGTCATATTTTGCAAAAGGGGATCCAGGCATGCTGTTCTTAATTGAGAGTACAAGGGGCAAGTAAACAAAATGTGTAAGAGGTTTTCAACCTCTGTTGCCCCACAGATGCACAGTCTATCTTGATAAGGTATCTGAAGGTATCTACCATACTTCATCATGGAGTCAGTCAATTCAAATCGTGCATAAGTGAGTTGCTGTCTCAACGGATGGGGCATCTTATAAACCAGGTATTTTTCAATTCGGAAAATAGATTTTGTACGTGCCAACCATTTTAATGATTTTATGTTGCAGAGGTTTGCAATATCATTTTGGGCACTGATGTCCTTTACTCGCTGCTTAAAGCATTCTTTTGCTATCAGACTGGTATGCCCTAGTGTTTGCAGGGACAAACCACAACGAGAAATTTCACTGTGTACTTTATGGACCCATGTATTGGTGTTCTCATTCCTATATTGTTCCTCCAAGCACATTCTTGATAATCTATTTCCCGGCAAAGAGACTAAGTTGTTTAGTTGTTTAGTTGAAGATTTAGTTGTTTGCCCAATTTCTTTACAAGTTGTAAAACAATAAACCAATTTCTTATTTCTTTATAAAAAAACATCTGTCTGCAGTGATCATTTGAGTCTTTTAGGTAAAGGAGGAGCTGTGGTGGACTCTTTAGCCTGTGGGGGCTAGGGAAGCAATGGCCAATGCTCTTATTAATTATAAAACTAATTTATTTTTAAACACTCACTAGTCAGAGGTGAGAGGGAAGTAAAGTCCTGCCTAGGCTGAAGGGCATCCAGTATTTGGAGATCTATAAATGTGTTGACTCTTAACAATTAGCAATTGTCCAAGGAGAAGGTAACCTGAGATGAGCGACAGGTCCCTCCAGAAGGGAAGAAAGAGCAATCGTGGGAACTGCAGCTTTACTTGTTAGAGAGAAGATCTGCACAGGACTTTCATAATGCCATGGGGCTGATCTGATCATGCTTGGGTTGCTCATCTGCTCTTCCTTGAGGTGCCACAGAAACACTCCTAGGTTGCAGGATATGCATGGTTCTGTACCTCTGGAGAATTCACAGCACGCTCTCCTCTCCACTCCACATTGTACAGACTTACTGTTTTAATTGTTCCCCATTTTCCAGAGCACAGGAAAATGACAGACTCCCTGCACTGTGCAAAGGATTCCATGGGAAAACATTAAATCAATGAACACAAGTTCTTCAAGCTTGATGTTCCTGCCACTGCAAGTGGCAGGCATGCAGATATTACTATTTTTTGGACTCGTCTCCAGACATAACAAGAAGAATGCCTCAAAGATGCTTTCTTCCTGTGTCTGATCACAGCCTGGGTGGTTTCTGGCATTGTGTGGCAGCTGCTAAAGTCATCTTTGATATTTAATTTGGTTTGCTTCAGAAGGCCATGGATTTCCAATTGGTATCTTTGTTTTTACAGGAGGTATAGGAAATAGGTAATATTAAATAAGTATTGCATTTTCTACCCAGACAATCTACACAAGTTTCAAAGACATGCATAGCTGATCCTTCCTGAGCATGTTTGATCATGCTTGGCAGCCAGTTTTTTTCCAAAATAAGGTAAGTCTAGATTTTTGACAAGGCTTCTTTTCTGTTCTATTTGCCTACATGAGTTCATGAACAAATTATTGAACTGCTTGACAAACTAAAGAGTTTGAAGTTGCTGGGTAGAAAACTAAACAGAGCTACATTCTGTTTATGTGACACCTGCTCGGTTTCTTTAGATGTTAAGTTTTATTCTTCTGACAACCAATTTTTCAATTTCAGTTGACAGCAGAACTTAGCTTCAAGTGAAATAATAGATTTAACCATATTATCTGAAAGTAAGCCCTGCTTAAATTAAGTTATGCTCAAGTTTTAAAGTGATTTAAACACAAGTGCTGTACTTCAACAGATTTATGGCTTAGCCAGTTTGTGCCAGGGATTGGGATAGTATATTCTGGAAACAATGCTCACAGGTCAGAAAGCTGATTTTAGGACAAACAAAAACAATACAGATCATATTATTAGTTCACAAAACAATTAAATGGAGATGTAGAATTACATTTTAGTCAAATGGCTCCAATACTTTTATTGGGATACACGTATCTTAGTACATCAATTTATGGTTTATATAATGCTAACCTACATCTGTGCCATGTTGATCTGTATGTCTGACAGCTACTCCAGATGTAGATATGGAATATGGGGTCCACATGCCAGCATGCACATCAGGTGACATGGTCTCCAGTGGGATGCAGCCTCTGATAGTATGTAGTGGTGGCTCTGCACATACTCACACTTACTCACTCACTTTCTCACACTCACACACACACGAGTGCCTTGTCTGATCCTAGCATCAAGACTGCTTCCAGGAGATCTTCAATGTGAGACCACTGTAGAGTAGTCAACCACATGGACTTAAAGGTGGGATAGTAATATTTTAATAAAGAAAAACTATATTTTCATACAGTACCAACCTGTTATTAATTCTAGGTGTACTGTCCACTGCAAATTGTTTCCTCCAAGCTGTACTTATTAACTGAAGGTTTATTGGGTTCATTTGACTCGCCACTTCATTAGGCTCAGTAAAGCTCAGAGCATTCCCAAAATTCTATGAGAAGTAAAAGTTTTCTTGGCTTTAAAGTAGAAGGTTACTACTGTCAGTGTTAGGAATACAAATGAGGATTAAGCCTGGGCAGCTGCATGAAGCTTAGGCTTTGGCAGAGATAGCAAAATTGGGTATCATTGGATTTTCCTGTCCACTTGTTCACTAACGTTTGCTAAGAAGGACATCTTGAGACCTGGCTCCATTTATCATAAGGAACTTGCTCACCTGAATGTTAAGTGTTTGCTTGTTTGTTTGCTGAGAAATCTTCTCCAGTGCTGAACTGCAGCATCACTCACTGTCAGTCACTGTTTATCTCTCTTTATTTCATTCTTCATCTAATGTGGCTGTCATTTGGCAGACATCCTGAGTTCAACTGCAGGGTTAAATACATTGAAATGGCAACATTCAGTGTAGATTGTAGTATGAACAGTATTTCCGCCTGCTCAGCTTGCCTTAGCATGCAGAAGGTATTCATGAAACACAAAAGGAGGAGGAAAGAGTGAGAGCTTTATGCCTCTGAGCCTGGGGCTGGGATGGAGGGAAAGAGTAAAATATATTCAGCACACATACAAACAAAAACCATACACTAGATACCTAACAGTTGTGAAATTCAAGATGTGAGCCAGGATCACAGTCATTCATCAATATAGAGACATCACTCTGAAGCTGTGAGGAATCCATGAAACAGATGGTTCTTCCAGCTCTCATGATTGCACCAGGTGAATCCACCTCCCCCCCTCACACACACACGCCTGTACCCCAATTTTTGGTGGTTGAAATTCTAACTAGCATTTCTGGCTACCTGATCCAGGTTGTTTTCATTTCAAAGCTTCTCCCTCCTTGCTTTGCATAACCAAGAGATGGAAGGGGTGGTGGAAGGAGGGGCAGAGGAGGAGGGGGAGCACTGTGAGATCCAAGGAGGAGAGGCAAGATTAGGATGGAGGCGTGCGGAAGCTTTCTTTAAATGTGCTGTTTGGTTGAAAGGTCTATTCCTCTTTTTCACAGTCTTTGTATTGGGATGCAACCAAGCAATGACCTGATAGTCGTACAGAAAATCCCAGGAGAGAAATTTGTTTTCATTCCGTAATAGTAACAGATGCCTTTATTCTCAGTTGTCAATATATAAATGTCAAAAGCTGAGCAACTTCATGCTGTGCCTGAAAGAACATAGAGGAAAGTTCAGATAGAATACTATGGGGAGTTTCAAACAATTAGTTACCAAGAAGATCTAAGCAAGGCTACAAGTGGATTCCAGCATTTTGTACTACTTACTTTAGCAATAAGTGCAACCAAGCGATCCTTTAGAATTATCAATGGACTTTAAAGCACAGACTGTGTGACTTTACTGTCAGCTGCTCAGAACAGCTTGCCTTCCTCCTTTTCTGTTGCCATGAAAGGTTTATCTCAGAAGCACGGTGGGATGCAGTACCAGACACAACAAAGACTCCAACCAGAAGCCCTGTTCTTCAGTTCAGTGCCACTAAAATATCCAGGCACCTGGATATTTGTATATTGTAAAATTCAAATATACAGATATCTGAGCTTCTCTTAAGCAAAGATCCACAAATTTTGACAACCAAACACCATCACCACCATCATTTAAACACATGGGTAAACAAATATCCATTTATACAGGTAACTGGATTTTTCAAAGGAAAAAAAAGGCATGAGATTCAAATAATTTTCTAGGTACGCGTGTGTGTGTGTGTGTGTGTCTATGTGTGTTGTCCCCTGGAGGCTCAATCCATTTGTGCCCTTATAAAAGGAGGAGGGGGTGAGCCATGGCTGCCACCACAATGTCCTTCACATATTCTCTATTCCTGTATCCTTGCTAGGGCATTCCCTATTGCAATTTTCATCCTTCCTCTTCTTTTGTTCCAAGTTAGTTAGTTAGTTAGTTAGTTAGTTAGTTAGTTAGTTAGTTAGTTAGTTAGTTAGTTAGTGTAGCAGAATTGGGTATTTAAAAAACTTCAGTTTAGCAAAGAAGACTCCAAAGTACTAAAGGGTTAAAACTAGTAGTAGTCAAGCTCAAGCCTGGATAAAGGGGAAGTGTGCCAAAATTACACGTGTAATTAGTAGAGGCAAACTGAAGAATGAATTGCTTGATGATTAGCTAACGGTCTGAATACGGCTGCAAGCAATAAAATGTCCGCTAGAGATCTAAGGTCAATTATGGGTGCGAGAAAAGTTACGCCTAGCCTAGAATCTTCTGAGTTTGTTAGGTTTCTGTTTGGATAATTAAGATTGTGAGATGTAAAGTCAAACCAAGATATAAAGAAGGCATTCTGAGCCATGGGAGGAAAGTGCCAGGGAAGGTACTAAGGAGGTGCCAGAGTTGTCCAAAGGACGATGTGAAAGACAGAGTGGAGGTTTTTCCACGGTACATCAAGCTTTGACAAAATCTTGAGCTTGGTATGAGTTGTCTTGAAGAAAAAAATGTTTTACTGAAGAAGTCTCAGTTTGTTTTTATACCTTGGAAGTTTTTGCTATTTTTGCATGTTAAGTCTGTATATGCAACTACAAGGTGATACCGCACTTTATAGTAAAGATTGCTTGATTTAATTTTTAAGCAAAAAGCCTTTTTAATCTTTTCTTGTGGCAAGAAGCATTTTTGTACCTTTTGAGAAGCTAAAGTGACCGATGTGTCTGCTTTAATTCATGCCAGAACCCCCCCCCCAAGAGTTATTACAATTAATAATGAATTTTCTTTGAGAAAATCCAATCATTTGGATATCTGTATATAGTAAGATTGAAATATACAGATATCTGGGCTTCTCTAAAGCAAAGATAAACAAGTTTTGATAACCAGATTTCCCCCCTCATAACATTCATAATTCATATTAATTTGGCATTCATACACAAATGAATATTATGACATCTGTACATTAACATTTGTACGAATACAAATGTTTCAGAACATTTGTACAAATGCATTCGTTAAATTGGGGATACAAATTGGATACGTATCAATACATATGCATTTGTATAGGATACGTATGTGATATGTATGCATTCATATAGGATCCATTTCCAGGATCTGTATGGATTTGTATCAGATATTTGTACGAATTCATACAAATACATTCGTATTGAGTAGAATCCTACCACATTTGAATGGGATCTATTTGAACGAATACGAAATTTCTAACATTTGACTCATTACAAATCGAATGCCAAAAAAACCATTTGTGCACATTCCTGGTATACAAAGATCCATTTATTCAGGTAACTGGATTTTTCAAAGGAAAGAAAAAAGCCTGCAACTCAAATATTTTTCTGGAGTCAAACTAGCTACAATGTTTTTAAGCCTTCCTTGCAATCTAAAGATTGCTCCACATTTTTGTGCTTTTGTTTTTCCAGCATGTATTACGCCTTTAAGGAAGGTTTTGTGGGGAAAATGTAACTAGTTTGTACGCAGCATTTAATAAATTATTCAAGACTCCATATTTATGGAGAAACAAAAGGGAGAAAGAACAAAGTGTCTTTTGATTCCATTGTTATTTGCTTTGATTTTATTCTGAAAATACTGTCTTCATTTTATTTTGTGGATTAATAAATCTGTTTTTAAAATCCATTTCAATCCAGTCCCCCTCCATTCCCTCCTATACCAATCAAAGGATTTGATTAAAGAGGAAAAGATCTTGCCCTGCTAGAGGAGAGACTCAGCATGCTGATTGGTGGGGGAAGTTGCACTGCCTTCGGGGCTATGCAGGGCGGTCAGCCAATCACAGGGGACCAAGCCCACAATGCCATCAGCCAATCATACAGTCAGTTGCTGGGGAAAGCCTGATCTTGCAACAAATGCTTAGCTATGGTCCAAACAGCAACTGCTTCATTTAATGTGCATTTCCTTTGGAAATAGGTACAATGAAAATGGTGCACCTACATATCACTGGACCCAATATACAGCACTGTGCAAAAGTTTTAATTAAGTGTGGCAAAAATGCTGCAAAGTAAAAAAACTTTCAAAAAATAGGTGTTAATAGTTTATTTTTTATCAATTTACAAAAAAACATGTCTGGTTTCTCAATCAAAGAGTACTCTAAATCAAAACAGTATTTGGTGTGACCAACCTTTGCCTTCAGAACAACAACAGTTCTTCTAGGTACACTTGCAGAGGGTTTTTGAAGAAACTCGGCAAGGTGGTTGCTCCAAACATCTTGGAGAAGTCACTGGAGATGTAGGCTTGCTCAAATCCTTCTGTCTCTTCATGTAGTCTCAGACAGATTTGACATTTTTGAGATAAATGCACTTGGACTTACTTTGCAGTACTTTTCCCACCCCTGCCTATAACATTTGACCAGTACTGTATGTGTGTGTGTTTGTGTCCAAAAAGATTGAAAAGAAAAATGCTATGATCTCAGAGACAAAAGATAAAGGTATATTCCCTGAATATCATTTCACAGATATCTCACTGAGAACATAAGGTCTGAACTGCACAAATAACACATGATAACTTGTTAAAACCATATGTTCCTTAACTAATCTGAATCGTACAAATATTAAAAATACACCGAGACAACTTAAAGAAATGTAAGCTAATAAAAAAATATGTATAGAAAGTTACAGTTTAATAACAAGGCATCTTGACCTGAGAAACCAGGGATTTTTAATTACTATTTTAGTAGTATATTAAACACTTTAGTGAAAGTTTCTAAAAGTTCCAGAAACTAAGCACCATGAACTTTTGCTCTGTAGAATTGTGTTAGTTCTCTGACTGCAACTTTAAAAAAAATACAAAAGATTTATCAAAATTTTTCAGAATTGGTCAGAGACTGCAGATGACCATGCCATCTGCCATATGATTGTGCACTGACTAGACTGGCTTGAACATGATTGGCCAATTTTCTTATATGTCTGTGCATTTGGCATACTGGGAGGAAACATGGTTCTCCATTCTGAAAGGCCTCGTAGGTCAATAAAGCAGGCCAATTCGCCTGCTAAAGAATGACATCATTGCCAGTAGTAGCACAGCACAGCCCACTTGGAAGATTACAGGCAATAAGCCAAATGTGATGGGGTAGGCTGCAGATATGTCTGGAATAGGTCAGAACACAATCAGAGAAACAAAAAGGGAGTCTGGGAATGCAACTGGGAAGGCCAAGAATGTGAGCTAGTCAGGGAATAAACACTTGACCTGTTTGGGTCAAACCCTCATTTTTGGGGGGGATATTATTAAACTAAAGGTGCTCAAACCTTGATTCAGTATCAAACCCCTGAAGCTGGTTTGGGTTCAGATTGATTCTGAATTAGGGATGTGCACGGATATTCATAAATTCACAAATCCAATTTGAATTTGATGAATATTGACATTCAAATTCAAATTGGATTTTCAAAAATCCAACTTTCTGAATTCAATAGAATTTTGAATTTTCAGAAATCTGATACTGATTTTTTGAATAATTCAACTGAATAGATCAGTTTATATCGCATCCAAATATTGTGTCTATTTGTACATATAATACGGGATGCAAACAGGATGTGCACAAATTCAAAAATTGGATACACATGTCATCAGCATTTGTATCATTCAATTCGAATCAGATTTTCAAAATACGGATCCAGATAATCCAGATCTGAATCAGATTTTCAAAAATCTGGATTTTTGAATTTTGAATCAAATTGAATATTTGAATAATTGAATTGAATTGAATTTGAATGCAAAGAAATGCAGTCGTGCACATCCCTATTCTAAATCAAACACGTTTGCACATCTCTACTACATTATATTGCATATTTCAACACATGACTTATTTGTTTGGGTACCTGGCTTGTCTATTCGTTTCTGTAATTTCTACACGGAACTTCCATAAATGAATGGATAGGGGAAGCTGGCCGTTTGGTGGAGATTATTATGCTCAATAATGAGGAAATACTAATAACGTTAAGTTTTGGAAGCTCCAATAGTCTGCACAGATGGACAAAGTCCAGTCAGAAAAATCCCAGTAGTTGGTGTTGAAATGCCACTGAAAAGTACAGCAAATAAAAGATGTGCCAAATTGGTTCACAGTGACATAGAGTGTTCACTTGGTTCATATAACTGAACAGTATAATGTAAGTAAAACCTTACAGAGACAGATGGTGACCATTTTAACATCTTACCAACATTCTACCATTTTACCATTTGTAAATATACTGTCATTGTTATAAGTTCAGTTGTTGAAACTGTTCAAGAATAATTGAAAAATATGTGAAAACATGAATGTTTCTCAGGTAGTTTTTTAGCTTGTATTGACTGTTCTCAATGTTTTGTCCATGATTTCATTGGCATCTAAGCAGATACCTTATGAATATTGGTACATGAGAAGCAAATATATCAGGGACAGTAAAAGCATGTGTAAGTACCATTAGTGCTGTGTTATTGGTTTGTTTTCCTCTTGATTTAAGCTCTAATCTGCTCTCGAGAGTAGATAAGCATCAGAGATCTGTATTTCATTTCTAAAATCCTGTTAAACAGACTAGCTTGCTATTTGGATATCTTCACTGCTGGAACCTAAAACCAGATTACAGCGTTTTTTATATATCTAGGCAAGAGAGAAAGAGATTCAAGAGATTATGCAGTTTTTTATGTAAACTTTCCTCTGTAGGCTGAATTTATGCATCACTTTGCTATATAGCTCAAGGACAACCTGTAGAGAAGTGTGCCATCTTCCAACATGCTGTTACTGGTTTTGTACCAACAGTTTTCTAGGGTTTGAAAGGACATAGAAGCAAACTCCATTGTGTGTAATCCATCCTTTGTAGTGGACTTGAGCAGCCATTTCCTGGACGCTGAGAAAGCCAGAGATTGAATAAAAGGAGAGAAAGGAATTGCAGAGAAGCTGAACAGGTCAAATCCTTGATCCTGAACCCTATTTTCTCAGGATCAGAATCGCATGAACTAAGACAAATCGTTGTAACAAGAGTAGAAGGAATAGGTCTTATTATACACTTAAAATCATCAGGCCTAGATAGCATTCAACCAAGAATTATCAAAGGTGAAATTACATTCCTTCTAACAATTTGCGCTAAACTCAGATGCACTAGTTAAGACCTGGAGGGTGCCCTGGGGTGGTTCAATACAATTTAGTATGGGCTTGTTAACACTGGCCTTTTAGTCAGCACTGGTCCACTCACTAGAAGGGCCAGTCCACATCAGGGAGCAATGGCAGTTCACCAGAAGTTGCCAAAGGTGCCCACAGAGCTAAAAAGAAGAAGAGTTGGCTTTTCTACCCTGTTTTTCTCACCCATTCAAGGGGACTCAAAGTGGCTGACAAAGCTTTATATTCTTCTCCTCACAGCAGACACTCTGTGAGGTAGATGGGGCTCTGAGAGCTCAGAAAGAGAACTGTGATTAGCTCAAGGTCACCCAACTGGCTTCATGGAGGAGTGTGGAATCAGACCAGCCTGCTAACCACAAGACCAAACTGGCTTAGAGACTGAACTGGCAGTCTTCATGCTTAAAAAGCAGTCTACACTGAATCTACTCCCTCTTTCAGATGCAGTGCAACAAGTAGGCTTTTTTAAGAGATCAAATGATTTCTGAGGTGCCTTAGGGAAAGTTTTCAGATGGGACTGCTCACCCACCAGTCTTCCCCTCCCTCTCTCCTGAACATTCTGTGCTAGAAAAGGTGGAACACAAGAGCCACACACTTTGGCTGCCTCCAGACTTGTGGAATAAACCTGCAGTTAAAGGTAAAAGTGCAGCTCGCTGTGCAGCGATGACTGGCCATCCTGACTCGAAAAGCTGCCCCACAGCTTCCCATCAGAAGCTATGAGAGCTGAGTCAGCATGCACTATCATGTGAGATGAGGCAGCCAATCACATTTGAGCTGCCCTCCTGCTCTTGTTGTGCTGCTCTTGCCATCCTACCTGGACTGAGGGGGGGGGGGAAATGGCTCTGTAATTATTCATCTTAACTCACACATGAAAAAGAAAAAGAAGCTGTAGGGGACACGTGTAAACAAATTCATTGCTTTTTGTTTTGTCAGTTACCTAACCAGTGGGTTGCATTATTGTTTAAACCAGCCACAGCACTGTTTACAAGGTTTTTAAATTTAACAGGTGACTATAAGAAACAATTCTATTAGCTTAAATAATGGAGTGCTTTGGAGATGTAATTATAAATTATTTCAATATCCCATTGAGCAAGATAAAAGAATTTATTAAGCCCTCCTAAATTCACATGTAAACTCTTCATTAGAGTTACTGACATTGGCTCCCAAAGTCCCGAAGAACTGTTTCTACAGTAATTTGTGATAAGATTCAGGAGTGAAAGAAAAGTCCAGCTTAGACCTAGTCAGTTCTTAAGCTCCTTATTATAATCCTCCTTGAATCATTTAAATCGTGTATATTTGCATGGGAAAGTTGCTCCATAATCATTTGAGTACAAAGATGCCAGTCATTGCTGAATTGATTTTAGTTTGCTTCTTCAATAAAGTCTTTCCAGGGAAGTACCACCCTTCTCTTGTATTGCCTAAGGATTTTACAGATGGAGAGCAACTCATTAGCGAGGCATGCTTTGCTGGAAAGTGAGTCTTGACTTAGCATTAAATTACTGCCATGGAAAACAAAGGAGAAGTAATTATCTATTCTACAGTATGTTTAAAAAAATAAAAAGAATATTGAACATTTTCTGTAAGCCATAAAACACTTCATGTTAATACATTTAACTTACAAGTATGGAAGCAGAGGACTTGGGATACAAGCAAAGGAACACAACTATAAATATCTCAACTCCTACAACTTCATGTGCCAGTATAAAATTCTTAATATCTGTATGCCTTGTTATCTATCACGTGCAATAACTGTGCCATGTCAATAGTAGCGTGCAACTATGCATATGTGAAGTTTGACAGGGATTTTACTTTATCTTTAAAAAAAAACCAGAGATAGATGCATAAACAGAATTTGAGGAAAGGCACAGCTTAGCTCTATAGCTCATGTTTTGCATCGGAAAGCCTTAATTCAACTCCTGGCATTCCCAGGTGTTGCTGGATCAGACTTCTGTTTAACTTCTGAAGATCCACTGAACTGAATAGGGGTGTTTTTCCACTTAGTATGCATAATGGGTCCTTAATGGGTACTCTAGTGCTAGTGATAAAACACCCTAGATTTGTGCTTTGACAAGGAAGAACTAGGTGGCAGAATATGACTTTGCTAACTGATGTGATGTTTTTAATTCCTTCTTCTAAACTCCGTTCTGGTCTGCTATAGGGTTGATATCATTTTCACAATACTGGTGCTCAACTGTTGTCCTTGAGATATTCCTGAACTCCAAGATTCATCAGACCTTTCTAGTGTGGTGTATGGTTGAATATGATTGGAAGTTAACATTTTGGAATAGTAGGATGTCTGCAGTAACAGGATTCCTGCCCTTCAAAGTTTCTGGTAAAGGCCATTTGGTTTATGTTAACATTTTCCAACTTCATACTTTCAGTTATAATACAACTCCCACTATTTCTGACCTTTGGCCAGTTGGAAAAAACTGTGAAAAAGGACACTAGGCTGTCATAGGCTGTCATGATAGTATGTTATTTCCTGAAAAGTTATGATTGTGAGATGCTGTGATAGGTATGTATTTATCACATATATTAAGCCTGAAGAAAAAAAAAACTCTGAAATTCTTCCAGATATCACTGTGTGAGATCAAGTTTTACTGACTATATTGGTTGACTGGCTGAATTTGTGGTTGAAAACCAAAGGGAAACTCTGGAAAAATACAAGTCAACATCTAGACAAGTAGAGTTATGCACAAATTAATATTAATTAAATTCAGTTCAAACTGAACCAAACCAAACCTCATTGAGTTTGGTTCATTCTAGAGCCAGATCAAATAAGTTCAATCCAGTTTGAACTGAACTTCAGTTTGCAAAAGGTTTGCTTGCTAAAGATAAAATAAAAGATATAATAAAATACATTGGAGGAGGGGAAAGTCTATTTAAAGTTTGGATGGGGGTTGAACCAAACTGGTTGAAATTGAATTGGGTGGTTTCATCCATCTAATCAAATACCCACTGGATTAGTTTGAAGCAAAACAGCCCCTCTCAAACAGGAAGGTGGTTTGGCTCAATTCATACTGTGTCAGACTCCCCAATTTGATTCAAACTGAATCAAAACTGAACTTAATTAGCACATCACTCCATATAATAAGAGGTGGGTGGGATACATGGCCATAGTACTATTCTTTGACTTTACAAACAGACAAATGAAGTCACACATGTCTGCTTCTGTTAAATTTTCCCAAGAAAAACTTTTAAAAAGTAGTTACCAAGCCAGTAATATTATCAAGCTAGATATTTGACCGTTCTTTTCTATTGAACTTTTTATCAATGTCAATATCCAAAGCATCAAAGACAGGTCTTCCTTTTTAAATATATATATAATTCTTGTGTCTTAAATTTAATCATGTGCATAAATTTTCCTCCGTGTTACTGGTTTGCCAGGTATATATTGATTAATCATTAATTTGTAAATAATCCAAACTTACTTAGGAAGAGTATGCACTACAAGTAAACTAAGAAATATACCTAATGGAACACAGCTGACTTTCTTTAGGTGGGCAAGTTAAATTATAACTGACAGCCATGATAGTTAAAATTATTATGATGTTTTAGGGCTGACTTTCAAATATCTTGGATTGGATATATTTGATAGCAACGAACAATACTTGAAAATTCTATAGATAATGTGCTGTTTCCACTTGCTCAGATTTCTTAGAAATTCTGCCAACCATTGGCTCCACCAAGTTCTTCAAGTAACCCCAGCAATTAAGGAATGAATTGGGCAATGGTTTGCAAAGAAGATAAAAATGGATGTTTTCTGCTTTGCAGGGAATGGAATCTCCTCCCACACAAAACCTCACAGCAAGTAGGTCAGCTGCAAAGAGGAAAATCTCTTTAGATGGAGACTTGACTAATGGCCCAAGCTCTGCAGAAAGGAACAGAAAGGGGAAAGGTCCCGAAAACTGTGACACTGGAGTAGATCTACTGTTGTATCTTAGAAGGTTCTGACAAAGACTCCTCTTGGTTCATGAAAGGTTATCTGGCTTCATGGTGACCTCTTGATTCCCATTCATGATCAGTGTGGAACATTTGTCCATAATTCTTACTATAGGTTGACTGAAATGATGTGCATGTGGGTATATGAGACAGATCATAGGGACAAAAATGCGTATGCTTTTGCCTTTTAAAAATGTGACCAAACCCACTTTTGACCACATTTTGAGGGCTGTACTGTCAAATTGCAAACATTATATTACCCTGGGGCTTCAACATATTGGAGAGGTTTGCAAAATTTTAGTACTTCATCTTAATGTTTCCACATATTCTCTTTTTAGATATGGCTTCCCCAAAGTGTATATGGCAGTACCTGAGAATAAACCACAATTTTGCAAATAGTCCTATAGAAATTAGTAGAATTTCATTTATATAGATTTCAATCCATTTGAAATAGCAGAATCTGGCCAAAAAAGGATTTATTTCTCGATGATGATGAATCATAGAATCATAGAATCATAGAATGGTAGAGTTGGAGGGGACCTCCTGGGTCATCGAGTCCAACCCCCTGCTCAAGGCAGGATCTCCTAAACCATCTCAGACAGATGGCTGTCCAGTCTCTGCTTGAAGACCTCCATCGAAGGGGAACCAACCACCTCCCGTGGCAGCCTGTTCCACTGGTTGATCACTCTTACTGTTAGAAATTTTTTCCTAACATCTAAACTAAATCTTTTCCCCTGCAGTTTCACCCCATTGTTTCTAGTCCTTCCTTGAGAGAGTGAGAACAGGGCTGATCCCTCTGCCTTGTGACAACCCTTGAGGTATTTGTAGACAGCTATCATGTCTCCTCTCAGTCTTCTTTTTGTTAGACTAAACATTCCTAGTTCCTTAAGCCGTTCCTCATAGGACATGGTTTGCAGACCGTTCACCATCTTGGTAGCTCTCCTTTGAACCTGCTCCAGCTTGTCAGCGTCTTTTTTAAACTGGGGTGACCAGAACTGGACACAGTACTCCAGATGAGGTCTGACCAAGGTAGAGTAGAGGGGGATAATAACTTCACGTGATCTGGACTCTATGCTTCTCCTAATACACCCCAGGATTGCGTTTGCCTTTTTTGCAGCTGCCTCGCACTGTTGACTCATGTTCAGTTGATGATCTACCAGGACACCCAAGTCTTTTTCACATGTGCTGCTGCTCAGCCGAATTCCTCCCATTGTATATGTGCTTTTTTCATTTTTCTTGCCCAGGTGCAGAACCTTGCATTTTTCTTTGTTAAATACCATTTTATTAGTTGCAGCCCATTGTTCGAGTTTCTCTAAATCTTTTTGAATCCTCTCTCTCTCTTCTCTGGTGTTTGCAATCCCCCCTAGCTTTGTGTCATCAGCAAATTTGATCAAATTTGATGATGATGATGATGATGATGATATTGATTTGGGTTGGATACCTTTCTGTTTTGCCAAAATTTGTTAGTCTTTTCGTAGAGCGTTGGACCCCATGGCTGTGGAATGTAGAAGAATTCCTAAATTCACCCAGTGTTTCCTAATTTCATTTTCATCCGACACATTATTTGTCTCTTGTTCCCCATTCATGATCCTTTGACTACTATTGCTGCAAGATGATTAGTCAGACATCCTGCCAGTCCCACCCATAGACACTGAGTAATCTCGCTGAGAGCACCATTAATTTATGGCAGCACCTCCTCATATGTAGCACAAAAACTTCTCCAAATGTAACACTACCATTTACTTTCTGCTGTTGTCTATCACTTTTTTCCTTTCTGAATCAGCTCACATAATGACCAATACTAGATTTTCCAGTATACTGGTGTATGTTTGGTTTCAACAAACTTTCTCTGATATAAGGGCAACCTTTGGAAATATAGGAGGACTCTGTTCAAGAGGTCCTAATGTTCTTGCCACTGTTGAAAGAGGAAGTGATTGTTATTCTGCTCTGACTCGTAATGACTTGCTGAACCAGTGGGAAACCACAGTTAACAGGTGGTACTCAGTCTGTTCTGGTGTCCGTGACTTGTACAAGAACTTTTCAGATAGACTATAGGAATGCAGGAACAAATGTCTGTAGAGAAACAAGTTCTTATAGCTGTTGAGTGGTTGGGGAGAAATTTAGCAGAAGATGATCAACTTCAATTATGATGATTGTGGAGATCAGGGGGAAATTTACCCTTTGCTGTCTGTCCTTGGATGCCAAAGGGTGAAGTTCCCCATGCATGTACTAAGCATTGACACTAGCAAATGCTAGTACACATGATCACTCATTGGCACACACACCCACAGGCTTACTATAAGTGCAGATAGGTGTCCACATGTGCAGGTGCTGTCACCAGGACCATGATGATGCACGTACCGGGTCAAATGATGTGCCAGTGCACTTGTGTGGTGTGCCAGGTGACCCTCCGGTACCCATACGAGCTGTGGATGGGCCTCACTGGGGCTGTGAAAAGTAAAGGTAAATCTGTCTCAGAGAACACAGTGGGCCAAGAGCAAAAGTCTTCATGGTTAGCCATCAAGATACACCTCTTTAAGCATGTTGGGTATTTTGGAGGCATACATATTATGATTCATCTACACATCATTTGCAGTTCTCTTAGTTTCTGAATCTTTGCTTTTTCTCCCTGCTTTCACTTCCTGGAGGAGATTGAATTATCTGCAATTAGGTTCCACTTTTCTTTGCCCTATCTATTCAACCATTACTTGGTTTGTGGCTTTGTTAACCCTTCCTTTGCATGAAATAAAGATGGCTTGATCCCTCTTTCTTACAAAGCTTTGAATGACCGAACAGTTGGATCAGGTTCCAGCTATATTGAGTCCCATTTTTATTTCCACAGACCATAGACAGGCTTGCAAAGCTTGGCTTTTCCCCTGTATTGGAGCAGCAGACAGAGCACACATCAAGATTATTTTCTTCCTGTGCAATAGGCTGTTGATTTCATCAACAGACAGGACTTTTCCGTTGTTCTCCGGGTGATGGTGAAGTGTTCACAGATGCAGGAACTGGCTTAATCATGATGCTATTATTTTCAGAAATGGCATAATCTGCAGGACGTTCAACTGGGGTTCAATTGGAACCTAAGTATTTCTCTGATGCGCGAGTCCTCTGTCATCAGTGAAGAAGATGCCATCTATACCATATGAAATGGTAGCTCACAAATTACCTGCATCTCTGTCTTCCTCTCAGAACTTGGTTTGCAATGGGCCGTGTGGGGTCTGAGTCTACTGTAGTTGTTTGAACATTTACTTAGGTACTAGGGACATGCATGGATGGGTTTTTTGACATTCCTTTCATAAAGAATCAAATGTTAGAAAATCCGTATTTGTTAGAATAGATACCCTTTGAATCTCGTGGGATTCTATGTGATACAAATGCATCTGTAAAAATTGTATAAATATCTAATACGTATCTGATACGAACAAATACTGTAAAAAATCCATACTCTGAAAGCATCAAATCAGACCAGAATCCACTTTTAATCCACTATTGATCCATGTCAAGTGCAATCTGGATCTGTTGCAGACGTGGTGCAGCCGCTTTCCTACCTCCCCAGTTTAACAAATGGCCGAACTATTAGTACAAATGTCTGAAACATTCATATGAATGTCCAAAACATCTGTATTCATATGAATGTTGATGTACGAATGTCATAACATTCGATTCATGTACAAATGTTTGAATGTATGAATTTGAATTTGTACAAATAATGAATGTTATGAGTATTTGTGCACTTCCCTATTAGTTCTTGGCTTTTCTGTTGTTGTCCTGCTCCTAGACAAAACGGATCATCTCCTTGTGCTTTGCTTGCACGTTGAAGTTAGACCCTTTTTGTGCTTACCTCAGTTATTCCGTATCAGCTAGATCTATATTAGCTAGAGGCATTTCTGCCCTAAGAACACACAATCTGCATAGGAGTAGAGAAGATCCAAATCGGATAAATGTGGTCTATGTCCAACACACATTTACTGTTCTAAAGTCCACTTTAGTGCAGATGCCTCTGCCTGTGGTTGATCTGGATCTAGCTAATACAGATCTTGTTAATGCAGATTAACTGAGGTATGTGCAGAAAGGGCCCAGATTTGTATTAGTTAGACCACATTTATCTGATCTGGATCTCCTCTATTCCCTTGCAAATAATAGGTTCTTAGCAGCTCCTTAGTCCACATTAACAAGCACAGAAAGGACCTGAGGCTTGTATCAATGGCTGTAAAGTCCACAAAAGAACATGATACAGTGCATCTTCACCTTCAAGTTTAATACTAAAACCTATTTTCCAAGCCTTATCTCTACTCTTTCTGCTGTTAATTGCAAATTTTTCTCTATTACTATAAAACCTGAAACCAATAACTATTAAGATACAATTTTAAAGATGGATGCTCATTTTTCACTGAAAGAGACAGAGAAATTGTTGTCTAGTTGTGTATTGATTCTGGAAACACTTATGATAAACATTTATGATGGATGGATGTTTCAGCTTTGTAATTTGGGATGAATATCTGAATCAAAGTTTTCCAAGATACGTTATTGCAAAAATATACCTAGGGCTTCCATTTTTCTATACAAATAGTTATCTTTAATACTCTGTTTCTGTGAATTATAGTGGACTTTGCTTTCTCCACAGAGAGCACTAAGCTAGCATAACAATGAAAGTTATCGTAGTTTATTTACTGGCTTGTACTATGCAATTTGCCTCCTCTGAAGGAATTTGCATTTCAATGTTTTCCTTTGTGATGGCTTTAATAACTGGAAACTTATGCCACAGTAATTTCACTGCTATATAGAAGAGATCAAGAGAGAGATTATCCACAAGGACCATATCTGAATGAGAATGAATGATATCGTTGGCATTCTACTGCACTCATTTGGGACAAATCACACATCACTTTGCACAGAAATGGTACATTTGAACAAAGTGTCACTATATATCATTTGAAAGTTGTTATAGAAGTCACAGTGCTGAAATGAGTTACATCCAGGTAAACTATGACCAAACATATGTAGGGATCAGACCAATTACTTTGGAATAAACCCTCCACTTTCAGTTGAAAGGGGAAAAGTGCATAGGTGAAAGTAAACACTGAAAACCAATTTTTCCGTTATCAATATGTACAAAACGTGCAGATATATATGTTAGTAATATTCCCAAAATTATTGTTCGGTGGATAGTTAGTTTTGACTATCCCTTGGATCACAAACAGTGATATAAATTTGGAGTTTAAAAAAAATCCAGAGGAAATTCTCCAGGTATGTATTTCCACACTGAAATTAAGTTATTTTCTTTTTATCTACATTATCAGTTATGAGTACTGACTGGGAATGTGTACAAACAAATTCATGTCTGAAAATTCAATCAAATTTGTGAATTCACAAATTTACACATCAAAATGAAAGTGCACAGACATTCAAATGTTTGGAATTTCAAACAAAATGGACAATGTTCCTGGCTTGTGAGTACAAAAATTCCATCGATTTTTCACACTTTCACAGTTCTTCCAATGAAAATTGGCTTTTTCAATGGGAAAAAAGCCATGAAAATATTTAGCTGAGGATGCCAAAGGACAAATATTTGACTGTACGATTCATTGACGAAACAAGTTTTTTGGACGTTCATTCTGCAGTTGAAATGAATGTGGTATTTTTAGTTTTGCACATCTCTAGTACTAATGAATTAAAGATATTTCTTTTCATCCGTTCATTAGGTTTCTGGATTCATTGTTCTGACACATTTATTTTTTTTAAAGAGATGTATAAAGGTGAACATGAAATGTGAACATTTTTGACATTTTAGGGGGTTTCCTCTGCTTCCAGTGAAGGCAGCTTCATTTGAGCCAGTCACCTCCATTTTGGAGCAAAGAGGTGCCATTTTTTCATGACACCTTTGTGCAGGGCATGAAAATGCACTCTGCAGAGAAGATGTCTCTATCAGTGATTGCACTGGCAAAGGGACCAGCACAATCTCCACAAAATACCCGCTTTAGCTGAAAACAGCTCTGGGTGGTAGCAGATACCTTCTTTGACTGATGGAGAATGTCCTTCAGATAAGTGGAGACATAGCCTTTTGAAAAAAAACTTTACTGCATTTTGATGTTATGTAAAATTTTGTTCCAGCTTTTATAATCAATTAATACATTTGATTATTCTTTCTCTAGTACTATATGAGTGTTTGACTGACCCAGTTAGCATATACAACATAACTGTTCTACATCAATTTTGAGTGATGCTGTGCACTATGTTCTGATTTGCCAAGGGCCTTCATGAACCACCCTGTGGAAAATTTGGAAAGATTAAAGATGAGGCTCCAATCAAAGCCTTCCCCCCAAAATCTTCTAAGTGTTACTGTGCATGTTGCCATAAGAAAATGTCATGGCGCCAATACTGGAAATTAAAGCTAAACTAAGTAATTTTTAAGGAAAGGCCTCCCACTTTGTACAGATATAATTTTCAATCAGACTATTAAGTTTCATTTTGTTGGGCTTTCTCTTAATAAGGGTGATTGGCATAGTGGCCCTCTATAGCTTAATCTTATGGATGTATTATCAGAAATAATTCCAGCTTTGCTCATTGGAATTCAGAATGGAGAATAATAATTTATATGGATTTAGATATCCTTAGAAATTTGTACTTCTGTGAATTTTGTGACATATATATATGTCACGAAATTCACAGAAGTACAAATTTTTATATATAAAATTATATAATTGCGTCCCCCAGTACAATACAAAACTTCAACCATAAAGGCTGCATTCACATTGCATGTGAGCTCCTGAGACTCATTATCAATGCTCCTTCTGGTCACCAATGCAAATTTTGCCCTCTGAGGTGATCAATGTGCAGAGTGTGATACCTAGCCCCAAAAGCAGATTTTGCCCCTGCTGTTTCTGTGGTGGTAGGGTGGGGTGACATTCCAGAGGTGATTTCTACCCGCTCAGCTTCCAGGGACATAATCTATCCAGTGCTATATCATGCTTCATTCATAAGCACAGGGTTTTTTAAATGTTTCTTATAATAAATACCTTTGTACATTTTTTAAACATGCCAAAATTAGAAAACAAATACTAGAAGTGTATGTAACAGAGATGTGCCAAAGTGCTTTAGGTTTGATCCAGTTCAAAATCACCTTCGTTCAAAAGATGCCTGTTTGAATCAAACAGAACTGCAGGGTATTAATTCAAACAAATCAAACCATCTGGTTTGATTCAAACCAGTTTGAGTTCAGCTGCAATTGCCTTAAAAAAGGGCTTTCCTTGTTGTCATCTTTAAAGGAACTGGGTTGAACCTGTTCAAGGTTCAGACCTGAATTGAGTCGAGCCTGTTTGACCCTGATTAAATTCAAACTGAACTCTATGTGGTTCAGTTTGATTAAATCAAACCACATTTTTAGAGCTCATACATTTGCTGTTAAAATAAAAGTCCATTAATTTGTTTTATTGTTGAATCATTTAATCAAACAACTCATTCTTCAAATTAATTTTTGAACTTTCTTGTAAATACCTTTTTTTCCTATTTAAAAAGCCATGTTCATGGCCCAAACCATACTGAAACATGAATGTTCAATTGAATTGTACATCTTGCAAGAAAGAGATGGGTTTGTTTCAGTTGATGTTTGGATGTGCAAAAAAGAGAAAAAGAATGAATTTTCATTTTAATGTAAATGTATGCAAATACAAAGTATTTGACTGAATTTGCAAATCAAATTTTGCACATCCCTATAAAAGATGCAACACCACATTAGTAGAAAGTGTACTTAGTGGATCCCTTGGATATATACAAACCAATGTGTTGGGGATAGAAAAAAACTGTAAAACTATAATGTAGGATAGGTTTACAATGAAGGGAAGAAACTATTCTGATAACTCCATGATGGTTTTGTGCATAGTTCCTTGCTGTGTACATTATTTTCATGGTAATTTTTCCCCTTGTACTCACAGATGAAAGAATCCAGTTTGGAAAATTGGGAAAATGCTTATTTAGGATGACTAGTAATAATACATTGGCATGGAAGTGAGTATTCCCACTGTTACTGGAGTATTCAAAATGCTGGTTCAGTCTTCAGATGTAATGAGGCATATAGTAATATGACCACTAAAGTAAATAATGTGCTTCATAGACCACCCTTGCTGTACTATTATGAAGAGAAGGATTCATCTTTCACATGCCACACTTCACTGAATAGGTGGCTGAAGCGTTCTTTAGAATTCCCAGCCAAGCTGGCCCAAACAGAGATGACATAAGATCAAAAATATCTTCTCTGTATATAAATTTTAAAGTAACACATATATAGATTTTGTGCATTTGCCTTGTGAAGTAGAAGCATTTTAAACTGTAAGCAAGGAAGTGTGAGAGCTTTTCCCACAAATAAATAATCAGATTGATTTGCAGAAATATTTTGAGTTGGAGAGTGGGCACAGATCTCTGTTACAGAACACTTTTGCATTTGTGAGCTGTTATACTCCATGATTGCTGGCAGTAGTCAAGAAAGCAGTAGTTCCAATTCCCATATCTCCACCTGGGAAACACTAATCTAAAATAACAAAAAGCTACTGCCAGCCTGTACAGACAATGGTAAGCCAGGTTAGTGACCTGACTTGGTATAAAACGGGGCTTCCAAATCCTGGAACCCATATCAACTTTTGGAATATGCATGCCATTTGATACATCATATTATTTTAATGGATGACGTATCCTGGGTAAGGGTGTGTATAGATGCAATTTTTGACATTGAATTCAAATCAAATATTCAAATGTCCAAATTCATACAAATAAAGAAAACCAAACGTCTGGACATTTGAACTGACATGAATACATTCGTATCTATTTGTTCAAATATTTGATATGTATCCAATGATATGAATCTTGTATGCATCTGTACACATTCCATTTTCATCCTGTATGCATCCCGTATGTATCCGTATGGATGCAAATGGATCGGCACAAGATGTGTATGGATACCACTCTATTGAGAACTGAGTGCTGCCTAACTTCCTAGACTCAATATCTTGTGACAAACAGTACCTTTATCTTATCTGGATTAATTTTCAATTTATTGGTCCACGTCCAGTCCATTACTGCCTCTAGGCAATGATCAAACACCTCAAGTACCTCATCTAATTCAGAAGAAACAGAAATAAAGACCTGGGTTTCATCTGCATATTGATGGTACCTGACTTCCAGTCTCCTGATGACCTCTGCCACCAGCTTCATATAGATGTTAAATTGTATAGAGGACAAAACTGGTCCCTTAGGATCAGAAGAATTTTTTTATTCCCATCATATTTTAAAATCTGACAAAGACCCTTAGTTCAGTCCCCCCTCATATAGCCCTTATTAATGGCTGTGCCATTCAAGGGTACCTGTAATACCCGTTTTTAAAGAAATTGATGGAAAGGCAATCACTTGCACCTAGAGTCATTAATAAAGGGAGAGATGAAGAAAAATGAACAAAATCTCTCTCTTTGGCGCATGTCATTTTTTTTCCAGACAAGAGAGGTGAACACTGATCCTTTTATATGAGTTCCATACTGCAGATGAGCTTCAAACACTAATAATATATGATTTAAAATGAGGCTGCACCCACATGGCACAGAAAGGTACTGAGGCTTCATATCATCCCATGCCCTTCGGGTTCACAGTCCACGTCAGAGAGTGGCAAGCGCTCTCAGAAGTGGCCATTTCATGGAGTGGGAAAATCTGCTCTTGTCATTTGCTTCTGCCACCGCTAGGGATGTGCATGAATGAGTTTTGGGCATTCTATTCAAAACAAATTGAATGTTAGAAAATTCATATTCATTGAAATAGATCCCCTTCGAACGTAGCAGGATTATATTTGATACACATTTGTACAAATATCCAATATGAATGCAAACGGATCCTGGATACAGATCCTATACAAATATATATATCAGAAACCTATCCTATACCAATGCATACATATCAGATATGTATCCTATATGAATGCATATGTATCGATACTTATCCGCTACGTATCCCCAGTTTAACAAATGTACAAAGTATTTGTATAAATGTTCAGAAATTCATATCCATATGAATGTTAATGTACAGATATTGTAACATTCTATTTGTGTACAAATGTCTCAATCATCCGAATTCAGATAACAAATGTTATGAATATTCATGCGTATCCTTAGCCACCACTGTATGGAAAGGATGGAGGTAGCAGGCATGGCTTACCTGAGTTGCTGCTCATCCAGTCCTATTAACACTCAGGAAATGGTTGGCTTCATAGGACATTTCCTGTCCATTGCTTAATGCAACCCATCAGAAATGTTGAAGCTGAGGTACTTTCATTTCCCGGCTTCAACAACTATGGGCCTGGGAAGTGGTCGGCAGGTGAGCACTGTGCCTCCTGCACTCAGTGAGTGGGGAGAAAGACTGTGGTTCAGAAGAGGCCTTCTTCTGCCTGCATGTGGTACAACCTCAGAGTCTCTAAGCTCCAAATGACTGGTTTTCAGAAATGCCTGTAATACTGAAAGGTGCTGAGAAAGTTTACTGAATTTGTTCCCTGACTTAACAGGATGGATTCACTGAGTTCAAATGGCCACCAACAGCCATTTATAGTAATCATGTGCAAAACACAGCCCTTTAAGTGAAAGTTGAAGAACCAGTAGGAAAAATATTCCCATCCAGCTAGAAGCAATCAAGGAAAAAGCAACACTGCATGCTTACTTAAACATACCTAAATTTCCTTCTGATAACATTTAGAAAAAGCTATGTGCCTATGCATATATAAGTATATCTGCTCAGGAATAAAAGGGACATTTTTACAGAAAAATTCCGTTTGGCTATGCTACAAAATATCATGCACATTAATGGTTATATAGAAATATCTGTGAAAAATTGTTGACTGCGTTCCCAGATATGAGCTGATGAGCATCCTGAAAATGTAACAATTACCCTGTTGCATTGCCTTCTTATTCTCTTAGATAGGGGCTGGGGAGATTGCTTAACTGAAATAAAAGGGGGGCTTCAGCATGCTCCTAATGTCTCCAGAAGGCATTGCCAAACAGATGCGGCTGACTTCCAAATCTCTCTCAGAAAGGCCAAAATTCGCAGCACCAGAATTCACAAAAGTCAGCAGAGGCACAATTCAATAGATGCAGAACTCAGAACTGGGGAAAGTATAAAGTATGAAGTGTGAAGCCTGGAGTAGGGGTGTGCACAAATGCAATTTGTGGATTCAATTTGAATTGAATATTCAAATGTTTGAATTCAAACGAATAGATAAAAAATGAATGTATCTATTTGTACAAATATTCAATTTGTATTTGAAGGTGCAAATGTTAACAATATTCGTATGTGTCCATACGCATTCATACCACCCATATGCATCTGTACGCATTCATATGCTCCCATTTTTATCTCGTATGCATCTCGCATGTATCTGTACAAATGCGTACAAATACGAATAAGATGCATACGGATATGTATGTAATGCATACTTATTTGTACACATACGAATGTCTGAATAACTCATATGAATGATTCAAAACATTCAAATTCATTCAAATGTTAAAAAACACATGTACAACATTTGATTTGAATTCGAATGTTTGAATTAGAATGAATTTGATGAAATTTTAAATGTTTTGAATATTCTTGCACATCCTTAGCCTGGAGTATCTCAAAGGGAGCAATATTCCAAAGCCTGGGGTCCACCATGGAGAAGACTACCCAAACCCGTGAAATGCAAATCCCAACTCTGTGGCTACCTATGGTACTTGGAGAGGGGAGAGAAATTGTCAATGGTTGCTGTAAGTCAAAATTTGATTATACAAGCACTCTGGGATTTGTTTGTTTCCTGATAGGCAATAGTAAATGTGAAACAGATACATACACACTAAAAGAGTACAAGTAAGGAGATTGGAAGGGAACAACATACTGTCATTAAGACAATGAACTTATATCATGTGCTAAAAATCATGGTCACAGTTCAATACATGACAGCTATGAGCCCCTTGACATATTGCAATTTAATGGTTTCATGCAATGGTCCTCTTTCAAACATCATTCTTTGAAAGCTTTAAGATCATTCATTGATTGTAGTAGAGAGGTGAAATGTTTCTTTGGCTTTTGAATATTCCCATTTCTAACATCACCTTTGAATTGGGGATGTGCACATTTTTTTTCCTGTTCAGATTTGCATTTATGCAAAGATTGTGCTAGGACTTTAATTCGCTTCAAATTTACTTCCAGTCTCTGCTGCCAGTCCAAATCCCCTCTGAATCCATTCCTAATCTGTTCTGAATCTGCTTCAGAGGTGACTGGGGAGCCACTATGCCACCTCCTTGCCTTTCCTAATGTAAGGAAGCTTTGAACAAATACACAAAAACATTTGCTTTGCATGTGAATGTCAATCTTTGAATAAAGCCAATATTTGATTTGAATGCGATTGTTCAGAGCTTTTAAATTTGTATGAATTTTTGAAGCTGACAAATATTTTTCACCTTCTTTATATTTGTTGTTCTTTGTATCTGTTGGTCTTGTGACATGTAGAACAAAGGTAAATGATGCAAGTAGTAAGC
Source organism: Aspidoscelis tigris stejnegeri (assembly GCA_023333525.1). NCBI lineage: Eukaryota > Metazoa > Chordata > Lepidosauria > Squamata > Teiidae > Aspidoscelis > Aspidoscelis tigris. The sequence continues at coordinate 95,986,760 of JALMGA010000002.1, forward strand.
TTATTATTCACATGAAATAGTGAGTGAGTGAGTGAGTGAGTGAGTGAGTGAGTGAGTGATCAGGCACAAGTTCACTTTAGCTGGAAGTGAATCACCTAAGTTTGGGTCAGCACAACTGCACGAAGAACCAAGGTGCAGCTGGAGAGCTTGATACAATCTATTCCTACTAAGCCAAGGTGTTCATGCCTGGCTTGATAGTTCAGATAGTCTGAAATGTCAATATCCCTGAGCTAGATAAAAAAAAAAAAGGTTTGGAATGAAAAAGTGATGAATCACTCCAGGTTCTTCAGTTATAGCTCAGTTCAGTATATAGCTGACCTGACCTCACCTGACCGAAAGAGTTTCAGTTCCGTTCAAACTGATCCAGCCAAACTGATGATTATTCTCAGTTAATCTTCTCTAGCATTGCTCGGTGCATGAGAACAGAGAATAAATTATTAAGAATATGTTGAACTGTGGTTCATTGAGGCACAGACTGTAGTTAAAGACCTGAGGCATTTCCGCACTGAATCGCGTTCGAAACCGAACGCGTTCAGGCGGAAAGCTTAAGCCAGCTTCGGGCGCTTTCCCCGTTCACACACAGACGCTCCGGAACGCGTGTAAACGCGTTCCGGAGCGTCTGGGTGCGAATGGTCAAAGCGCCCGAAGCTGGCTTAGCCGGCAAACGCCGGCCAGGGGCGCGCCGGCGGCCGCGGAGGCAGATCGACAATCAGCTGTTTGAAAAACAGCTGATTGTCAAAGCCGCGCGGCGTCGGAGGCGAGCCGGCAGGCGATCGGGAGACAGAAGCGGCGCGAACGCTTCTTCTCCCGAACGCCTGCGGGCGGCTCGTCCGCGTTGGAACGCGTGTAGAGCACTTCGAAGTGCTCTACATTTCGAACGCGAAAAAGCCAGCTGCGGACACGTCGGGACGCAAGGCGCGCGCGGCCAATGCGGATGACGTGTCCACAGCTGGCTTTTTCGCGTTCCATTTTCCCCCGTGCGAAAACGTCTCTGAAAGTGTCAGGTGCTTTACCTGAGAGCCCTGACTCTCCTCTGAGGAATCCCATCAGTGTGAGGGACTGAATTGTTCCCAAAAGCATGGTGACCACCATTATAGCTGCCTCCTTCATGAGCAGGGCTGCTTCACATATCAGCACACTTTGTCATGCATGTAGTGATGTCATCATGCATGCACAGATGTGTTGCATTTCTCTGTGCATGTGCACTGACATGCACCACAGCTGTACACACAAAACAGTTTAAGTATGTTTTGAATCCCTGTGTTTTATCATATGCTGTGACTTGCCCTAGATAACGTGTGGGATGCAAATGGTATAAATTAAGAACTGCAGTTTGTGCTTCAGTGAACTGTGGTTTGGTGCATCCCTATGTATTATGGAAAGATGAACTCTGGGCCTTTTCACACTCAGCCTACTGGGATACCCTGGGGATGCTCCCACACAAAGCATCTGTATCATGCAGAACTGGTTCCATTCCAAAAGCAGATCCATACATATTGGACCATCCCCCATTGTGTAGCAGTGGAGCAATTGCTGCATCTTCTACAGCCCAGGCTTGCACCCTTTGCACTTCTTTTGGGTGAAGAGTATGTCTGGTGGGGTAAGGTGGGGCAACTCCAATTGTGTGGTGTGTTGCCTGGTTGCTGCAGCAATGGCTGTTGCCACAACATGGCTGTTGCCACAGCAAAGTGATCACAGCTAGTACAGCTGCAATTGCATTTACCTAGCACTTAGTGAAGTGCCAGGTATGTTTGGGATGGACTGGGCATTCTGAAATGTGGAGGCCTAATCCATCCTAGTTGTTCACCAGTTTCTGCACTGAAAGAAGCTGTGGGAAAGCTCTCCATTCATTGCCCAGATTGCATTATATCTATCTATCTATCTATCTATCTATCTATCTATCTATCTATCTATCTATCTATCTATCTATCTATCTCTATCTATCTATCTCTATCTATCTATCTACCTATCTATCTATCTACCTACCTACCTACCTACCTACCTACCTATCTATCTATCCTGCTCTATACCTGAAAGTCTCAGGATGGGTAACAACATTTAAAATCAGGCACATATTAAAACAACAACAGTATATATTGAAACAATAAAAGTGTCTGTAAAGTGGGAAGAGACAGTATATTTCCATTTAACCAAAGGCCAGGGCAAAGAGGCGCGTCTTCACTGCCTTCCTAAATATATACAGTGAAGGAGCATGGAGGAAGAGACATCAAAGCAACATCAGGGGATTGGAGGAAAGCTGCTGCCTTCCAGATCAGAGGTCCTTGTTCATTTCTACAGCAGCCTGGTGTTCATTAGGGGTGTGCACGAATGCAATTTTTGAATTCAGTTTGTAACAAACTGAATATTCAAAAATCCAAATGACAGAAAAACAAATGTCCAGACATTTGATACGAATTAATTTGTATGAATAACTCACACATTTGTATCTTTAGGGGTACATACAAATCTTGTACACGTCTGTATGCATCTGTACGCATCCCATATGCATACTATTTTCATCCCATAAGGATGTGTACAAATGCATACGGATGTGTACTGGGTGTGTATTTGTACGCACAAGATGCATATGAATGTCCCAATAATTCATATGAATAACTTGAGATATTCGTATTCATTCAAATTAGGAAATCCAAATGTCCAGACATTTGATTTGTATATGAATGTCCGAATTGATCTGAATTTGAACGGGTAACAAATATTTTGGATATCCATGCACATCCTCAGTGGCCACAGGAGCAACCTTCCTGTGCAGTGCCATTATGCAAGTTGAAAAATTTGATGCTGGGGAACTTTCATTGCCCAGCCTTGATGTTAGCATGCCCTGACATGCCTGTGACCATCTTGCCTTTTGTCTACATGCATGCATGTGTCCATGCAGTCTATCCTTCAGTTATCAGCCATTTTGGTGCATTACAAAACAGAAATCCCCTTACAATTCAAAAATAGAAAACATAGAGATGAACACGATTGAAAATTCAGAACTGTTCAAAATTAGAATATAAATTAGAATATAAAATGCAACACACATACATAGGGATACCAATGAACCAGAGGCATCAAAATGCTTGTACACCTAAAGCCTTCCAGAGCAGTTTTCACGTCTACAGTCTCTCTCACACAAAGCACATGCTGAGTTACTTGGTATTGCTCTGAAAATCCAATATCAAATGCCTGATATATTAGTGACATACTAGAAAATGGTCAAAGAATAAACTGAAAATAGATTGTAGATCAATTTTTTGTTACAGCAAAGCAATAAGATATACATTTTTGTTTGTTTTATAGTTGTGCAGATGCAATATTTTCTCCCCATTTAGAATCTTGAGTGTGCTACAAAGGTTTGCCCATCAGAAAAGCAAACAAACAAACAAAAATAACCCCCACAAACCTCTAGTTTACTATTTCTTACTTTAACTCACTGTCTATGAGTTTTACTCGTGGATACTGTAGCAAAGGCATGATCCAGTGGAAACTGTGATAAAATAAAATAAAGGGGGGATTTAAAGGACTTGACAGTCAGAATAGCAGGTATCCATAGTGTGAGTACATCTTTACCCTTTGTGTAGCCTGCCAAATTTCTTGCTTCAACAGTATGATGCATGAGATACTTAGTATACAATATTCTGTCATGGCACAGTATAGCCTTGGCACATCAAGATTTTTCAGGAATGGGATGGGAGAAAACCACACTGAGAATCAGGCTGTGCGGAAACATTTCAAAAGGTTTGAGACAATTGAAAAATTCAGTGGGATAGCAAATCTACTTGGTCAACATTCACAACTATGTAGACCAATTTTTATGATGCAGCCTCTCCAGACTGCTCTTATTGAATACAGTATTTATAATGATGAGAAATTGTTTATAAGTGCAACAATAACAGGCTCACAAACTCATATGTGATCATGTTTTTTATGGAAGGAAACACTGGTTCTTAACACTTTGGTTTACATGCGAATGCACAGGCACCAGAGAAAGGCAGAACACAGCCACAGGGAAGAATTTATGGGTGATTATGCACCGGCCTTAGGGATGTGCACAAATATGTGTAACATACGTTATTTGTACACAATCATCCAAATTGGACGTCTGTACGTGAATCAAATGTTCCGACATTTTTACATTGCCATTTGTACGAATACAAATGTTTTGGACATTCATACAGATAATTCAGACACTTGTATGACTAGTTCAGACATTTGTTAAGTTGGGGAGGTCAGAAAGCGGCCGTCAGTCACGTCTGCAACAGGTCCAGATTGCATTCAACATGGATCAAGAGCGGATTAAAAATGGATTCAGGTAAGATTTGATGCTTTCAGATATGTTATGGGATATGTATCAGATACTTATTAATTCTTATCAGATATTTTTTCACTCATATCAGATATGTATATGTTTGTATCTGATACGTATTGGATATTCATATGAATTTGTATGAATACATTGGTATTTAATAACATCCTACCACATTCGAAGGGGATCTATTCAAATGAATATGAATTTTCTAACATTCGATTTGTAATGAATTGAATGCACAGATACCCATTTGTGCAGATCCCTAACTGGCCTGTATATTTGACCAACAAGTGCACTAGGAGCCTCCTTTCTGCATGCTGGTGTGGTCTAAGGAAGGTTTCATGTGGGGCCTCCTGAGATCACACCAGGGTGTGGCTGTTAGTTCACTTTCTGGTCCAGTATACTGGCCAATACAGAATTGCCCTATGATATCATGACCTTTATGTCTTTCTTACACACAAGGTACTTATCTGCCATGTTCCTTGAGAAATAATTAGCATATACAACTGTCTATGGCTGCATTCACACCTGAGTTTTAGTCCAGCTTCAGTCCACTTTTGGAGTGAGAAAATGCATCAGCACCATTACAAGCTGAAGTCTTTCACCATTATCTAACCCAGAAAACCTACCTTTGGGTTAGATAATGTGGAAATAAAATGACTGTTCGCATTGCTGATGTGTTCTGCTCTGAAAGTGGACTGAAACTGGATTAAAACTTAGGTGTGAACACAGCCTATGTGGCCAATCCTAAAATACATAATGAAATGTTATGTGAAAGACAGTTATGGTAATAGTATGAATGGATCACATCAGCACCCATGGACACATTCAGTTTGTGTATTTGGTTGATTGGCAGTGACCAGCAGAACGGGTTGCAAGGTTACTGGTTCAATCCCTAGTCTTTCCCCAGAAGTAGGCAATGGCAAGCCACTTTTGTACTACTGTCAAGAAAACTTCACAGAAGTACCCATCTTGACACCCATGCAGTCTACCAGATAGATGTTAAACCAGTTTCTCCCAGTAAAGATTGCAACAGTGTTGGAATATACATCACCAGGCCGGAAAGGCCATTCGCCCTGCAAAACACCAGCTGCCTTGTAATCTTGTAATGTAGTCATAAGAAGTAAAGTTCCTGTGGGAAGCGAATGGTGTTATGAGAACTGGGACTCTGTGCAGCACAGAAGAATGGTCTCGATAAGGATAGGTTTGATGTGTCCACATGGGGTATCTGCAGTTCTATGACATCATGCTATTCCACATGTATAACTGTTTTCCTTTGTTCTCCTAACAGGAAGCAAGAGAGAAACAATGCAGAAGATGTGTAGTGTACCTGTATTCATATATCAGTGGTTGAGTTGTATACCTGTATTCTTTTCATATACTCATGTATTTATCCAATAAATCCATGTCTTTATTCAGTACATACTCTGCAACCATAAAACAGTAAAACCTTCCTTTTTGGAATGAACCAAGTCTCTATTTGTGTATGTGAACTCCAAACTCATATGCTGTCCGCTGTGCATTTGCCATGTGCAAGCTCTGCTACCTTCTGAAGTTCCAACAATAGGGGCTTGTCCCCATGCACTCTGTTTACTTCGGGTTGGATTCGGGATATTCCCAATAAGGATTCTAGTTCAAATTGACCAATCCCCATGTGATTGACAAAAACCGCGCTAAACCCCTGCATCAGGAAACCACATCTTTTTCTCTCCACCCCTTTCTCCTGATAGGACCGAGGGCAGGGAAATCCCACCCAACACCCCTTCCCCGATCGCAACTGCTGGGCATTAAACAGTGATCAAACAGAAATGAGTCTCTTCTCTCTGCGATCTGATCACCAAGAAAATGTAAAAGAACTGATCACCCCAGTAAGATCCAGTAATGAGGAGGGTCATCTGGTCCTTGCTGTCTCACAAGCCTCTTCCTGCAACCCTTATTCCACCCCCGCTTTCTGATTGCCGGCAAGTGGCTTCTGAAGTTAGAGGCAGTTTATCAGAGAAGGAGAAAAGTGCTTCTCTGGTAAACTGCCTCTAAATACTGTAGCAAGAAGCTTCTGAAGTTTGCCGGCTAAAAAGCTAACAAAAGCCTCTACAATGTTTGCTTCTCTGATAAACTGCCTCTAACTTTAGAAGCTGCTTGCCAGCAATTGGGCAGTGGGGGTTGAATAAGGGTTGCAGGAAAAGGCTCGTGGGAGAACAAGGGGCATCACTGCACCTGTCAAACTGGGGTGATCAGTTCTTTTACATTGTTTGATCTTTAAAAATGTCCAGCAGTTGCATATGGACATAAATAAGATGCGTATGGATATGTATGTAATGCATGTGTATATGTACACATATGAATGTCCGAATAATTCATACAAATAATTCAAAACATTTGAATTTGTTTGACTGTTAAAAAACAAATGTATAGACATTTGATTCAAATCTGAATGTCTGAATTCAAATGGATTTGATCAAATTTTGAATCTTTTGAATATTGTTGCACATCCCGACACAAGACCTATTGGGAGCTAGAGCACTTTTAAAAAATTTAAAATGAAGGAAATTTTGAAGATAATTTCATTGCTTATCTTTACATAAACTATGAAGAGTTTTGAGAGAGAAGCTAGAGATTTTAATAATAACGACCAAACTAACTACCATGCATGACCATGGGTGAAATTTTAAGGGTCAAATTCAAAGCACGTCTTCTGCAACTTAAAAAGAAATGCCAAGGGAAGAGTTTAGATAAGATTAGTAAAATTCCTCAGAAGGATTTCACACCTCCCTAGGTATAGTATGAAGCCGAATTAAAACTTATAGTTTAAATTTCAGAGCTTTCCTTAGTCAATCTGACAGGAAAATATTTTGTACATTATCCATCAAGAAATCTGTATATTTGGCACAGGAAACCAATCCTCCTGATCTTTTTAAAACTCCCTTAGTTAAACAAAACTCCTGCAATGTAAACAGCTACTGATTCCAGATGTTTCGGCACAGATGTTGTATTGCTCTGATAACTCAAAACATTATCTTGAGACCTTACAATCTTTTTCATCTCACCTATTCGAACCCACCTTCTTTTACAGGTGGTGATTATACTCATCTCATTCACAAAATATGCTAATAATGATGAGTTATTCTTCTAATCCAGTCCACGCTATATTATCTAGCATTGCTACAGTTGCTTTTTTGCTCAGCTTTTTGAAAATCTCTTCCCTTTGTAAAAGGGCAGGATCTGCCAAAGTTGTAGGGGTTCATTTAGTCATGAACATCTGGTGGCATGGGGGGGTTGTTTATTGTTGATATGATTCTGAGGTATGAACCACTCATCAGCCCCTGGAAAGAATTACCAGAAAATCTTACAGCTCCAGGCAAAACAACTAAATGAGTCTCTTTGCTCAAGCTATTGGCAGGGAAGTAGTCAGACCAAAGCAGGTCAGTAGCACAAGGATGGTCTCTAAGCTGTTAATAACGGTCTACCTACTCAAAGTAAAAGAGGATAACACGAATGTCAAGTTGATATTATTTGAGGTGATGCTTCTGGAGGCAAAGCCTTGGACATATCCAAGTTTGGGTACTGTTAACATCCCAGTTCAAGGATGTTCTAAATGTATGTTATTTTCCTTTTTAAGTGAGAAGAGGAAGGATAGACATAAACAGCATTCCGTTCAAATAAAACCATGGCTTAGTTTAGTGATGCCTCTCCTTTTGTTTCAGCCAGGTGCATTGGGAGCTGATAGAGGTGATTCTGGAAGATGAAACTAGGGATGTGCACAAATATTCATGACATCCATAATTTGTCCAAATATGTACAAATTCATAGATTTGGAGCCAAATCAAATTATCCAGTATTTGTAGAACCTTTGGTCAAAGCTTCAGTGGATGCCGGATGCCCCAGGGCCTCCTCCACACAGCCTCCCCCCGCCCCATGGCCTCCCTTATCTTTTGGGGTGAACTCCACAGGCATCCCAGGCCTCTTTCCATGCTCTCCAGAGGCCAAAATAGGTCTTCTAGAGGGCAGAAAAGGCACTTCCAGTTCTGGAGTCAGGCAACCCCTGAAGCAGAAGGCCCTCTGGAAGGCTTATTTTGACCTCTGGAGAACATGGAAAGAGGCCCAGGATGCTATCAGAATTGGTCTACCCACCTCCCTTATGCTCCCTTATTTTGGGGGCATGATCTGCTGGTGTCCTGGGCCTCTTTCTGCTCTCACCAGAGCTGAAAATAGGCTTTTGGAGCCTGGAAAAGGCACTTCTGGTCTATGTGTGCAGGCCCAAAAATGCCTTAGAAGAAGGTGGTGGCAAGGAGGAGAGATAAGTTGGGGGGGGTGCATTTGTTTTCTGCATGAATATTCATTTGAATATTCATGCACGAATATGAAGCTCCCCACGTTTGTGGGGGTGGCTATGACTGAAACTGAATTTTTGTACCAAATCGAATATGGGAAATGGGCTTTGTGCAAACCCTTAGATGGGACCAAAATGCGACCATTATCTGAACCAACGAAGATACATCACTTCTGGCTGCCTCCAGATAGCAGCCTGACATACTGTTAGAAAGCAATAATGTGTTCACTTCAGAAGCACATATACTATATTTCTTCCCTGCTGTTATTGCTATCTATCCTGACAGCACTGGCCCCAAAACTGTCTTTCCACATTTTAGTCACTTGCAATCCCATTAATTCATCTGTCAATGAATTTCAGATATGCATGTGACCACCTCCATGCAGGTGTGATCAGCTGTTTCAATTCCTTGTATGTGTGCTGAATAAAACTCTGATTGCTACTCCACCCAGAAAAGTTAAGTCCACTGCTAAAACATGCTATTGCTGGAAAACCTATTAGTGCTGGGTTTTCCAGCAATTGTCTTTAGAAGAAGGAAGAGGAAGAGGAAGGAAGGTTGGCTTTACTACACAACTTTTCTCATTCATTTAAGGGGACTCAAAGTGGCTGACAAAGCTTTCTATTCTTCTCCCCACAGCAGACCCCCTATGAGGTAGGTGGGACTGTGACTGCTCAAAAAGAGAGCTGTGAATAGCCCAAGGTCCCCCAGCTGGCTTCTTGGAGTTGTGTAGAATCAAACCAGGAGACTACCAGGTAAGAGTCCAGCACCCTGATCACAAGGCCAAACTGGCTCACAGCCATAAGACCAAACTATAAAATGGTAGCACAGACATTGGTACTAGATTTGTGAAAACCACTGTTTGACAGGACTGCGTGACAATAAATGGTACTACTAGGTGCTTCCCTTATCAAGCCTGAGCTCTCCTCAACACATATGTAGAGGTAATTGGGGAGCAGGTGAGCAGCATGAAAAACACACAGGAAATTCACCTGTTGAAACCATCATGCAGGCACCCCCATCAGTTCTATGGTGAGGGCAGCATCACACTTGTCCCTTGGTGTCATGCACGAGCATAATGCCACCCTGCTCATAGACACAGAACGGCAGCATCCACAAAGTGGATTGAGCACAGGAGTTCCACACACAATTTTTTGGGTGCTTACCTGCTCCCTAATTACCCCCAGATGCTGAGCAAAGCCCAAGGTTTCTAGGTGAAGGACCTAGGAATCTAGGGCCTATTCACCATTCAGTCCTGCCAAACAGCAGTTCAGAACAAATCTAATCATTACAAATGCCACAATAGGATGACAACAGTGGAAGAAACTATGCTTTTAAATTATTACTTTAATATTAGAAGGGGAAGCACTCGCGGAACCTACTAATCACAGAATGGATGTGTGTACTCATGTCAAGTGTGCAAGGAAATGTGCAAGTGAGTATATTCTGATTACAAAGTGGAACTAAGGCAAAGAAAAGGGAAAATCTTTTTGCAACTGACCTTCCTTCCTTCCTTCCTTCCCTTTAAATGCTTTCAGTTATGCATGGCTCTAAAAGCACTGTTATCTGTGATCCCTTAAATCTCATTCCTACATTTCACCCATTAAACCACTGCTGAGGGATCATTCCTAAATTCTACTTGTCTCAGTCAGTATGACAAATGTTGTAGAGTAACATCAAAAACATAACAGATCCCACAGTCCAGTGCAGAAGTGTTTGTCTTTTTTTTTTTAGCAAACCCAAGGAAATTGTTTTAATTACCTTGTGCTGCCCTCCCTTTTAAAGGAAGATATAAAACAGATTTAAGCCAGACCCAAACAGTGATGTCAACAAAGATTTTTTTAAGAAATTGCATCACACCTTGAAATCAGAGACTGCTAGTTCCGGAAAAGGGCACAGACTTGTCAGGTGTACAGTGACAATGTGTTTGATGGGAAATGTGTTAGAAGAAAACCTAGGCTACATTTCTATAATCTATATAAACTTTTCTTTCCTTGCTTCTCATTTCCATTCCTCCTCCTTCCTTTTTGGGTCTTAACCTATTGAGAAAAAAGGACCATTTTCGTGTGTGTGCGCATAGGTTTTTCAAAGCAACAACAAAAACCACAGTTTCTCAGTTGCTGGTGATAAAATAAGGCTTCCAGATATGGTTGCAAGTCACTTTAGTTCAGATCAAAACAGATTGCTGAGATAGTCCCCATCTATTGAGGAGATACAGAGCCATAAAAAGCAAGTACTAGACCTCCAAATGATCCTCGTGAAACAATGTGCACATAAAAAGGAAATATAGGAAAGGCTTGAACAAATGCTGCAGTAAGGCTTGAGAAAGTTCATGAGAATGTAGTTCCTAATAGTATTTTGCTCCTTGGATCCTCAGGACAGTAATTACTTAGCACTTGATTTGAAAACCTGCTTCATATTATCAATTTCTTACAGTCTGATCACTCTGTACGTATTATGTTGGCCATATGTATCATTTATTTCAAACATTCCTCTAGGTTTTAGAGTACAGATTTCAGTGTAAACGAATTCTATATCTGAAGGATTCTCCAGTCCAAATGTGGTTTGAAAAAACATAAAGAGGAAGACAGAAATCTTCAAGTCACAGTCTTCCCTAACACAATTTGTAAATTATAGTAATTCTATTTTTTTTTACTGAATCTATAATTTGGCTTTTATAACTCATAGACAAAATCTTTGACCCTTTTTTTATTTTGGTCAAGGGATCATAAGGTTGGAAGGAGCCATTTATGTTAATGAGCCCAACTCCTTTCTTCTCGGAATCTGATCAAAACATTGGTACTGTTCTCACTTGGCCATATTCTGGAATATATCTCAGGACAGAGACCTGTTGTCTGCATGGTAATACAGACTCTGGCAGGCCTCACTTGGGGCATCCTGTTGCCTGCACTATTATGTGGACAGCAGACCCCTTTTCTGAGAAATATTCCAGAATAAAGCCAAGTGTGAACAGGCCCATTGTCAACATAGCTGCCTACCATCTGTTTGAATACATGGAGAGTCTTCAGCTAAGGTCACAGGAGGATGACTTTCATAGGAGGAAGATAGGCAAGGTACTCTTTCCAGGGTACTTGGTTGCTGGGACAGCCTTCTTGTTGGCACTGCTGCAGTGGTCCAACTCTGGGGGATCACCAGGCATTCCTATGGGATGATATCCAGCTCTCGTAGTGGTGTGTTTTTTTGTTTTTGTTTTTAGCAATAGTGCATTTTAGTGATAGACTTACCTTTCTGGAAAGAGGAGCTATCAGAGCTCCATCCAGCACACATGCATGGAGGCTGAAACTGCCAATCACTGATGCATGAAGGTGCCAAATTACCCAGATAGCATGTGACCAAAATGTGGAAAAACAGAGCTGGGAGCAGTGCTGTTAAGATAGAAAGCACTTATAATGGGAGATCAACGTCCCGCATTATTGCTTTCTAGTGGTATATTGGGTTGCTATTTGGAGGCAGCCAGAATGTGAATAGAGGATGAATATGTGGACAAAGGTTTTCTTTCTTTCTTTCTCTCTCTTTCTCTCTCTCTTTCTTTCCCTTTGTATTTAAAGATGCTAGATGCTGATATAATTGATACATTGCCTTTATAACATCCAATCCCCAGAAATAATTCCAGTTTGGAAAGATTTCAGTACGCAATACTCTTTCCATCTCCTCTAAAGCGAGCTCTATATTTATGTGCTCCGTTACAGTAAGTTTGGGACTCACTACTGCCAAATCCAGTATTCCTTTATCTGACATTGATGACAGATATACTTTGCTCCCCATGACTTAACACAATTTCAAGCTTTAAGATTTTCATTAAAATGTCTTTGAACAATAAGTAAATGCATAAATAAATAAATAAATTTCCCTGCTGTTCCGTCAAAGGCAAAGAAAAGGAACACAGCAGAGTATTTTTTTTTGTAATCCAAAGGTGTCAATTTCCTCCAACAACAGTTTTGCCTATAGATAAATATAGCATCTTTGCAAGCAAGAGTTTCATGATCTCTTTTTTGAGAAATAGGAAACCAACCATTTTAATTTTTTCAAACTGTGATGTTGTAAAGATTATACAGTTCTGCTTTAAAAAAATCTGCAAATATCTGATACAAATGCATGTTTATCTGGTATACACACTAGAGACATGCATGGATATTCATAACATTCGTTTTTTGTACGAATTCATACGAATTCAGACATTCATACATGAATTGAATATGACATTTGTACATTAACATTCATACAAATATGAATGTTTCAGAACATTCATATGAATATTTTGGACATTCATGCAATTGGGGATATGTATCGATACATATAGGATACCTATCCAATATGTTTGCGTTTGTATAGGGTATGTATGCAGGATACGTATGCAGGATACATATCTGATATGTATGCATTCATTTTGGATGTTTGCATGAATTCGTACAAACGCATTCATATCTAATAGAATCCTGTCACATTTGGAGGGGATTGATTAGAAAGAATACAGATTTTGTAACATTCAATTCATTACAAATCAAAAGCCAAAAAAACCATCCATGCACTTCCCTATCCCATAACGTACCTGCTCTGAAAGGGTCAGATCTGCCCTGAATTCACTTTGAATCCACTCTCAATCTGTGTTGAATGCACTTTGGATCCATTGCAGATGTGACTGGCACAGCTGCTCTTCCACCTCCCCAGTTCACTAATGTTTCAAAGCATTTGTGTGAATCTTCCAAAGCGTTTGTACAAATATGAATTTCAGTGTATAAATATTGTAACATTCAATTCATATACAAATGTCTGAATGTTACATATATTCGTGCACATCCCTACTAGGGAATAATTGCTGGGAATATTGAAGAGGAATACTGCACTTATGTTCACTTTGTGGACTTTTTACAGTCCACATTGGAAGAGGTCCATCTATGTTCATGTTCAGGTGGCTGCAGGTGTTTTGGTGTGATGAACTCTTGGGCCTTTGTCCTGTGAAGCCTCGACAGTTTTCACAGACACAGACAGAGAGAAAGAGTGGGAAAAGGCTTGGTACGCAAATGCCTCCTGAGTCCACACAAAGCTGGGGAAGGGAGGCAGCTACAGAAGTATGAAAACAACAAAGGGACGGGTTTGAAACATGAATAGGATGGCAGCAGGATGACCAAGGTGTATACATTTATTGTAGCGATCTCTCTCCCCACCTACCTCACCTGATGCCTGCCTTTGAGCCCCAGCTTGGCTCGAGGGCTGCCTCTCTCCCATTGCTCGCTCATCCACTGCTCCCAGCAACCCCAGGGCAGCAACCCACTGACCAGGCCCAGCTTGGGTGAGGTGGCTAATGGTGGGGAGAAGGGAGGTGGTCAGTGGTAGGCCCCCAAGCAGCTCCATTGCCTGCATGGCCCAAAAACTTGCCAGGGCCTGGCAAGCTGTGACAGAGGGTGATCGACTGCAGAGGAACCTCCTTCACCTAGGTCCCACCAGTGGACTCCCCCATGGCTGCAGCGCAGCTGGAACCAGGCCCGTCAGGGTAGCATGGAGCTGGTCTCCTCTCAGAAGGAGCCCAGTGCTGGCATCACATGCGGCAGGTGCTGTGGGCCCAGGATGGCGCTGTTCCTGCTGGTAAAGGATGATGACACCCTGGCTACTCAAGCCTCATTTCCCCCCCCCAGACCTACTTACCTCCAGTAGCCTACTCACCTGGTCACGAACTCCAGCGGTGGCCTGGCAACAAGGGGTGGATTGGTCAGAGCAGCCCAGGAGGAGGCAGCAGAGATGGATGGCAGCAAAGATGGATTACAACGGAGGCAGACGGCAATGGAGGTGAGCAGTGATGGAGGCATATAGTGGCAGAGGCAAAGCGGACAGACGGATAGGAGAAGAAGAGGCTGCAGCGAGGACAGGATGTACCAGCACCAGCGGCAGCTGGCACCAGCAGCAGAGCATGTGGAACTCCAAGCACATGGAGTCCCAATGGTTTCTCCCTCTTCTGGCTGGAAGAGAGAAGTGACATCAGGGGATTCTACCCTTACCTCAACTGATCACCTGCCTAGATTTGCCTTGACATGACTTCCCCCACACCCTCTTTTGGAGGGATATTTAAAGTTCTGCAGAAGAATAAATTGTTGTCTGTTCCAGCTGATCCTGTCTCTTGCCTCCTGTCCCTGTGCTTCCAATCTTTCATGTCCACCATTAAGCACATGGTGGGTCCCTGATCTCAATCCGGTAGGATTCAAAGGGGTTTTACTTTTGCAACACATGGCAAGGAACCGTAACAGCAATAGCTGCTACCCACATTGCTATAGCCCTTGGATTTAGGTTGCAGGTCTAGACTGCAACAATTAATGTTACTTTGATCTGTGTGGTTTACTGTCACTGCTATGCTTGATGACCATGAACTTTCAATAAAAGACATTTGCTTATGAATATTCTGCTGTTCCCAGACTCAGGAGTGTCTATTTTTAACTAAAGCTGGTTCACTAACTACTGCTCTTTCTGGACAGAGATAGCTTAGCCACAGTAATCTACACTTTGGTAACTTCCCAGCTAGACTACTGTAAAGCATTCTGCATGGGGTTGTCCTTGATGACAATTCAGAAATTGTAACTGGTTTAGAATATTGCTGCTGGCAGTTGTTGCCCATTATTACCAAATCCAATTCCAGGTGTTAACTTTAACAGTCCTAATCTGCCTGGATAAATTGCTGCCAACTTGCTTTCTCTTTAGCCAGGAGAAAAGATCACTCCTTTATCCCTTGTACTTACATCAGTTGTAGTTTGTTTGCAATTCTTATGTTATGTGTTGTATTTCACTACATCCTTCTTATACTGTGATTTTGCACAATGTGAATTCACTTATATGACATCAGCTGAATTTCTCTCCCTTTGGTTAACGTGGGGACTAACACTGACATGTATGCAGATATAAATTAATGTGGTGTCCATATGGACCAACACTCATCCTGCTACCATGTCACCACGAGACACCTTTAAGGTACTTGAATGGTGGAGCAGGACAAGGATCTCTGAGAGCTTTTTCTTATGCTTTTTGGTGGCTCTGCTGCCTCTGCACTGCTACTACTGCTCAAGCAAATTTACCTGCCTCTTCAGCTGCCTCTGCAAGTACAGGAAATGCTCCTTGTTTGATCACCCCCAACCCACAAAGATCAGAGCAGGGGACTCCCTGCCTGTGATCCTGATGCTCAGAGACATTCCCTCAGATATAAAGATCACAGCAAGAGAAACCCTGCCTTCGATCTTGAAAGACAGGGACAGCAACTAAGAGGATCACTGCAAACATTGACCTGTAGGGATGTGCATGAATATTTGTAACATTCAAAATTTGGCCAAATTCAGCCATTTCTCATACTCATATGATAACATTCAAATACAAATGTTTCCGGACATTCATACGAATAATTTGGACATTCGTTAAACTGGGGAAACATCGGATATGTATCTATTCTTATCAGATACATATCCATACATATCAGATACATATTCATTTGTATCTGATATGTATTGGATGTTCGTACGAACACGTAGAAATAGATTCAAATCAAATTGAATTTTATCACCTTCAAATGTGATCTATTTGTATTGAACTGAATGCCCAAAAAACATTTGTGCACATCCCTATTGACCTCCCCTTAATTTGCAGAGGGGCAGCACTCTTTTCCACCTCCCATGCAGATCCTGTAACTACTAATAGTTCTCAGTACTACATTAAAACTCTTCTCAAAATTCTAAGTAACCCTGTTGGCAGGCATCATAGGCTACATCTGCAGACATTACAAAGAAGCAATCTGAAAGTGACTTAGATGTAGTAGCATGCAAACACTATGCCATTTTGAGCCAGTTTTTATGTTTGCTATTTTACTGTGTGCAGTGGAGATGTGCACAGATTTTTTTTGACATTCAAATCACATCAAATTGAATACCCGAAAAACCGATTTCATTCAAATCTTTTAAATTTGAATTTAACAAGATTCGATTCAGATTTACCAAGTTCAAATCTATTCATTTGAATTTTTGATTTGAATCAGATGCATACACATCTTCCCCACATCCGTACACATCTATACAAATCTGTATGCATCCCATGGTTATCCCATATACAACCCATTTTTGTCCTGTACAGATGCAGGAAAGATGTGGATCTTTAGGTATGCATCGTGTATGAACCCATACACATACGAATGTCTGGATAATTTGAATGAATAGATCCGAAGTTTGACATTCGATTTGAATATTTACATTTGAATTTTGGGACGTTCTATTCGAGTTTGAATGTTGAAATTCAGCACATTCGATCAGATTTTGAATGCCTACGAATATTGTGCAACCCTTAGTGTGCAGATACAGCCAATGAATTTATGTTAAGATCTCTTCCTCTCCCCCCATGCAACAGAAGAATGTGATGTCTTTAACTCAGCTGCTTCCTTGGTCTCCCAACACACCTCCAGTAGATACTACATTTCTGAAAAAAGCCAAAGTTACGGGAAATGACATATTTAACATCACGTTTACTCTGGCCCTAAATCAGAAGTTGCTGTCTTAGCTCAAAGTTCTTCTCCAGTTCAAGTTCTGGATTTCCTGATGGTTCTCTCTTTTATGTTATGTATTAAGCTTTTGATCCAAACAGTTATCTTTTTGTATATTATGTTTTCTGCTTCAGTGATCATTCATCTTTGAGGAAAGTGGAGACTTGGATTGTGTTATTCCTGTTAAACCTTTGGTCCTGTGCTTCTTCAAGCTCTAAGTGAATTGCAAACTCCATTTCTTTTTGTGTTTAAACCAAATTAGAAGCAGTGTGAGAACAGACTCCCAAAATTCAATAGCACTCCATGGATAATGTCCTTCATCCTTTTGCTTGTGATTTGAAACAGATATGCATATATTAATTCAAGGCACCAGGCCATATCAGCCAAATTAGTTCATTTGCAAGAAGCATCAGACTTTATGGGGTGCCAGGTTTAGCATGCAAATCAAAGAAAATCTTGTAGATAAATAATTACATATAATATTTATGTTATGCACAATATAGAGACAGGTTGTAAAATGCTCACCTGAATGGGTGTCTGAGGGCTAACTCACATTTACTTCTTTTGATGGAAGGTTTTTTTGTTTTTGTTTTTTTACAGATGTCGCAAAAACATTCCATAGCATCTGCATTGCTTTGGCAGAAATGTGTGCAAACTTCATGCAATATCTCTGAATTACGTCATCTAGAGTTTTTACACATAAGGCCTTTTTGCACTTAGGCCAGTAGTGAATAATTAGGGAACTTCTGGGGGAGGGCATCTGCACTTGGAGGAGGCTGCTACAGCCTCCAAGTGTCCCCTGCCTACCCAGAAGTTCCCTAAGTATTCACTGGTTACCCAGGGACTTACCAGAAGCACCCAGCCGTGAGGATCTGCACCTCTTCTGGTGCTTTGGGGTCATCTGAGATGCTGTGCAAGCACTGGCACTTGGGGCAACCATAGGCATGACTGCCAAAATGGTGGCAACCAGAAGAGGATTGCCCTCAGGATCTGTCAACAGTGAGTGACCAATCACACAGGGGTTAAGTGCTAGTCAATGCTGCATGATTACACTTCTTTCCTGTCCAGCAGATGTGAAGGGAAGTGCAAAATCACCCATATACTCATCAAATATAAATCTTGCAAGACACTGCAAGCTTTTGGGAAAGTTGAGAGGTACATGCATATGACACCATGCTTTTGAAACAGAGCTGTATTATACAAAAATTCCATAGGAACCAGTAGGTATATATGTGCCCATATTTCATCTACAGAGTCAAAGGGCCTTTCTGCACTTACCATGCGCAATCCAAATGAGCTGATCTGGATCTTGCACACCATGATACCCCAAAGCTCATGTAAGCTTCAGAGCTGACCCTAAAAGGCCTGATGGCCAAGAATCAAAGTTCTGGGTCTTGGAGCCCCTGAAGGACTGATTTCAGTGGTGCAACAAGGTGTGCCATCAAAATGGGTCTCCCATAGACCTAGTAGATTGATAGAGTTCATTATCAAGGTCTAAACCAGACTGAGAAGCCATTTGGGACCTCCCAGCATGGACTGTGCTCTGTTTTGTACACATGGCATGTTCCAGTGGGAGCAGAGTCTCTCTAGTCTGCACCAGCAGGCAGACAAAAGAGGCCCAGAAGAGAAAAGTCTTCCAAATTAGAGGTAAGTGCAAAAAGGACACAAACCTCTTTGGTTGGACCTGCATGTTTAACAACATGTGGACATATGAGCCACACTCTGACAGCATTTTCTTTTTATTTCATTTATTGACCAATATTTCCCACTGAAGCTGAAGCCTAAATGTGGAGACAAAAGACAACTATAAAGGTCAATAGAACTAGTAACAGGATAAAAATCAGGTAAAACTATACCCCATGATGCACCATTCCATTTGTAGTCACTGACTTATACAAGAGAAAAAAGTCAGTCAGGTGAATTTTTCCCTTTCTCTTGCATGATTTACCATGGAGCCAGAAAAAGATTATTTGCCCTTGGCCCCGAGTTCAGTTGCAGTATTAGCACTCAGTGCATTCTCCTTGAATGCTCTGAAGAACTTCTTGGGTCTTTTTGTTTCCTTTCAAAGCAGTGGATATTGAAGAACATTCCAAAAGAGGAGACATGACTTTTCAAATGTCACTGCAAGCAAGTTATCAAACGTTGCATTGGTACTCAGCACATGGTAAGTTGGTCTTGGTTTTTTTTTTTTTTTTTTTTTTTTTTGTTTAAGTTGTCAGTATAAATCTATATTGATACAAGACTGGCAAAAGCTTCAAGTTATTTGTGCAAAATGCTTTGACTGGTAGCTTGATAAGAAATGATATGTGACATTTCTTTGTGGCAAGACAAAAGGGATTATATAGAACTAAATTATATGCACACAAATTTCCTCTAACGTTCCTGTTAAACAGAGGATAGCAATTCTAGTCAAAAGAGCCAAGAACAGGGAGATGTCTGTTGAAGGAGGACTTGGCAGTAGACTGATTTGATGGAAATGGAGTGAGGAAGGTTAACTCTTTTGTTAAAATGTTCCTACTAGTGCCAGGAGATCACACATTTCAATTCCTGAGAATTAGGGATGTGCACGAATATCCATAACATTCGTTATTCAGACAAATTTGGACATTCATACATGAATCAAATGTTACAACATTCATACAATAACATTCATACAAATATGAATGTTTCAGAACATTTGTACAGATAGTTCATAAATTTATTAAACTGGGGATACATATTGGATATGTATCTGCTAGGTATGTGTTCATATCGGATACATATCCAATATGTTGAATGCGTTCGTGTCGGATACGTATCGTATACATATGCATTTGTGTCAGGAACATATCGGAAAGGTATCTGTTCATATCAGATATTAGTACAAAATCATATGAATACATTCATATCAAACAGAATCCTACCACATTCAAAGGGGTTATATTGAAATGAATACAAATTTTCTAACATTAGGTTCATTATGAATCGAATGCCAAAAAACCCATTCATGCACATCCCTGCTGAAGAGCAATTCAGCTTTCTTCCACACTAACAAATAGCTAACCCTATAATAATCTTGTTTGTTGCCTTTGCATATCATAAATCAACCAAATCACGTTTAGCACTGGTGTTCCTAGGGATTTGTCTTCATGGCTCATTGTGTCATGAGTATCTTCTAAAAATGCCACAAAAATACCAATTTGGCTCAAAATTCATAAAAAACCATGAACAATATTTATCAGTCAGCCTATGTCAGAATTTTAATTAATAATAATTTAACAGATAAAATAGAAATTGGATTAGATACTCCTTGAGGATGTTTTCTGTCCCTGCTTTTATTATCTTAATCATGGACCCTTTTGCCCTCTCTTTAAAAAACGGTAATGAAATAACTCAGTAAAACTGTGAAAAATTAAATGTATTTGCTCATGGCCTACTTTTATTTACATACTATCCCCTCCATATTCTGCTTCTGCTATGCTCTCTTCTCTCAAAACTTTATGAAATCCCAGGACTCAGAGTTAAAAAGGCAAAACCCAGACATCATACCACACAAATAGCTACTCAGAATATTCTGAATTTTAAGATAGTTGCTAAATTATTGAAATATTTAGGCTTCTAGGGCCCAGAACACTTGGCTTAGCTCATCCAGGTAATCTATTTACCCCATAGGAGGAAATAAGAAAAGTTAACTCTTGGAAAACTCCCTATCTAAGTGCAAATTCATACCTTCACTTCCCTGGGCAGTTGTCCCAGAAAAGAGAAGATGGGGTATGGATTGGGCCTTCACACTTTGTGATGCCTGATTCATCCCAAAATTACCCAGCATTTCACTAAGTGCAGTTGCTTGTATTCTAGAAGTGATCATCTTTCCACTGCAAGGTCACTGTTGCCACAGTGGCCAGGTGACATGACACACAACCACACCTGTGCTACCTAGCTACATGCACCGTTGACCTGCAAAAGTTGCAAATGATGCATGCAAGCAGCTAGTATACCTGTGAAGCACAAAAATGTGCTATCCTGGGCAGGGGATGATTTGACATGGATGGATGGAAGTGTCTCCACATAGTGTGAATACTCTATCTTTGGGCATCTCTGGATTTCCCCTTTTCACAATGTATGAAAAGGCCCTAACTCTTTCAAGGCTCAACATGACAATAAAAATAAACTATGACACAACATGCATATCTATTTCAAGTGATCCCTGTCTCCTCCCTCCTTTCATGCACTCTGTAACAAAGAGAAATCCAGTTAAATAATTCATTGGTGATGAGGGACCCCCGCAAAAAAAATTAAGGTCAGGTCTCCATATCTGGGTGTAGTTGCTCTGGATAAAGAAGGTGCCACAAAGAGAATGCACCCCTCTTGTCTTCAGTTTGTGCATGAATGCAATTTTCGGTATTTGATTCAATCCCCAAAATTCAAATCAATTTGAATCTTTAAAATTCAAGTGCATTCACGTTTTATTTGAACTGAATACATTTGAATCTATTCGTGAAAATTTTTTATTCAAATTTGCAAATACAAATGTTGACATTTGTATGTGCCCGTATGCATCCATACGCATCCTTTATGCATCTGTACACATCTGTACACATACCGTATGCATCCTGTTTCATGCTGTACGGATCATATGGATGCGGGGAAGATGTGCATGGGCAAGCACGCATTGTGTACATATCCGTACACATACGAATGTCAGAATTATTTGCATGAATAGATTCAAAAATTGAAAATTCGAATGTTTAAATTCAAATTTATAGGCATTCAAATCAAATTTGAATGCCCAAATTCAAATAAATTTGGTTGAATTTCAGTGTTTTGAATATTTGTGTGCATCCCTACTACTGATAATACCCATTTCCCTAAAGCTTCAAGGTACCCCTAGCATGGTATGCAGCTCTTGGAAGAAGGTTTGTTTGTCCTACTTGCTCATTTTAATCTAGATCTGAAGTCTCCACTGCTGTCTTTGTGGTATGGTTTATAAACTTCTGCAGCAGAGTGCAGGTGCCATTTTCAAATGCAGCAACATATACACTGCCTTCTCAAGCATAGGCTTGCTGGATTTGCATCTATAAGCCTACAGTGGAGTGGCCCTGGAGGCTCAGATGCATAAACAACAGTTGTAAAATCTGTGACTGCCAGAGTGAAAAGTTTCTTTCTGATGATCCTTGAAGTCCTCATATATTGTAGGGATGATGCCATAAAGGACTGGTTGTACTTTCTGTAATAATGAATTGAATAATCTCCCTTGGGTGCAATCTGTATTTTCAGCTGTCAGATTCTTCTACCCTCAGATTGCATCCCCTGTGTGCTGTTTTTCATGAAGACATTAAAGGAGGTTTAGAGATCACAGGAGGCCTTTAGTTAGAGCAGCAGATAATGATTCTCAATTAGTTCAGGTAATGGCAGTTATCAGCATTTCGGAGGAAATGGGGCTTGAAATGTTTTGTGGATGAAAGGTGAGCAGGATCACACATAAAGCACTGGCACCAGAGTTCACAGAAGAGGAGCGGAAATATCTTTTGGTTCTGTGTGCTGTCATTATATAGGTATTCCATTTGGTTACAGTGTATTTTGCAAGAAGTTGTCAAGATGATATAATTCCAGTGCCATTTTTCCAAAATAAAATCCTGAAGCTGGAGAAGCTTTTTAAAGTTTTTCTAAGTATAATAGGAGAGATCTATTCATGTTGAAAAGGGATATAAATTAAGGTGGCTACACCTTATAGAAAGCAGTCCTCTGTTTGAGATTTTTCTCCACTTGAATAGCTGCCTGCTATAATTGATTTGCAGATAAAACACCCTAAGAAAGGAGGGCAGGAAGATTTCTGTTCATACCTGAACAACACCTGCAACATAGAATGAGCAGGCCCTGGGGATAGATGAAATCCATTTTGTTTAGAAAAGTCTGTTTTCCAGGGCTGTATGTAACCTCAAAGATAAGCATCTTAAGAAATGTGCAATCCTTCATATGTTTTTTGACACAGCCATCTTACAAAATATATTTATAGAGAGGCATAATTTACACAAAAATACGCACAAAAAGCCATGCATCATGAAAATCATGCAGAAAAATGCACCACTCTAGGGCCACATCTCCATTACAAGCTTAATCCAGTGTCCCTAAACCGAAATAATAGAACCGGATGCAAACGCAAATTTGCCTGTTCCCATTACTTTCAGCTTAATCGCATTCGATCCGGATTCTGAGGATTGTAGGTGGCATACGTGACTCAAGGTGGGACTCAAGTGGCTACTTTCTAAAAGCTGCTTTTTTGGGCTGCCCTACCCTCCTCCTCCTGGCGTGAATGCGCCACCCATAACGGACCCCTTCACGGAGCCTGGCTGGGTGGCTGCCACTTGCCTGGATGGAGGAAAACCAGCAGCGGGCAGCAAGCGATTCTCCCCATTGCCCAGGGCACACAGCAGCAGTGGCAACGCAAGGAAGGGGGCTTTAAACATCCACACATCTCCCCAAACCTGCCCTGGTTTCCTTTCCCCTTTAAAGGTCAGAACTCCAAAGAGCTAGAATTGCACAAAATTGCAACATTGTTATCCGGTGTGAAGTGCCTGGATTGGTACAGTGTAGTGGCTGCTGTGAAGGTTGGATTTTTACACTGAAATCACTGTCTTTGGAAGCAAGCTATTGGGAGAGGGAAACCCTAAACATGGATTCTCATCCCTTAAAACGGTAGGGTCCCCACAGTAAAAATGTAACACGTATCAAGTGCACAATCCGGAGTGAGACCTGTTGAAATGAGGGTTAACATTTACAATGCTTTGGGGCAATTTAACACGCGGAAAGTGTGTTAAGCCAAACTGACATGGGGTCTGCGAGGATTGAAAACGGTTTGAAAGCGAAATAAGCTTGTAATAGGGATGCGGCCTAGGTGAAATTGCTTGCAAAACTGCCTATTAATGCACACAGAAAGCAGATCAGGAAACTTAAAAACATTAACTGACAGAGAAATGCAGGACATATCAAACTGAGTTAGTAATACAAGAAAGGAAATGACAGGTTTGGGCATCATTAGTATATGTCACATTGTTTTAAATCATGTTCGGACATATTTTTATTTAAATTAGTGGCCTTTTCACACTCCCTGGGAAGCAAAGATGGGGGAAGAGTTCCAGCATCCATATTTTGGACACTGGCTCTTTCCCTAATCTCATTAGCACTTTGCTTAGCACCAGTGAGGTGTGAATTGCCACTATAATGGTAGTGATCACAGCCCTATGACAATGGCACCACATACCTGCTGCACTGTCTTGCCTCTGGGTCCCTTTGAACTTCTCTTGGTAGGGAGAAGAGTGAAGGGGGTTGTTTCTGGCAGTGTGGAATGTAGATGTAGAGCAGATAGAACTGCTCTACATCTACACATTGTGGGAGTGTGGCTACATGCATGCAACCACCTCTGGAACAGTATCTGTTCCAGGAAATGTGGGTGCTGCATGAATCAGCACTCCCAGCATTCTCTAAAGATGTAAATTAGCATTTGCTCTAGGAATGGGCAGTTCGTGCCCCTTTAGAAGGTGCTGCATTACAGGATTAGTATGGTAAACCGAAGCCCTTGTTGAGTATGGCCCTATCCACACTTCTATTCCAGGATTAGTCCTGGAATAAGGACCTGCTGTCTGCAATCCTACAGTAGACTTCTTCCCTGCCTATCATTTTTTTCCACATTGGACAAAGTTCTAGTTCAGGATAAGATGCCAAAGTGATCCAGGAAAAGATCCTCTATATAAATGGAAAAGATGGTCTTACTTTGACTGACTTCATAGAGATGATGAAGACAATGAGGTTGAATTTGGGCATTTATATTTGAATCGAATGTTGGCACATTCGAAGATTGACATTCTAATTCAAATGGAATGTTTCAATACATTTCTGTGAAGCTTCGTACGGGATTCATAAGGGAACTGAATGGGACTCATTTGTACTCGTCTGGGATTGAACGTTCCTAGCAAATATGAATCCTACCCCATTTGAAGGGTATCTATTCAAACAAATATGAATTTTCTTGCATTCGATTCAATATGAATTGAATTTTAAAACTAAACAAAATATTTGTGCACATTCCTAGGAGGCAAAGGCCATGAAGGAAAAAAACCATGAAGGGAGATGAAAGGAAAGGATGGAACCACTGATAGAATGATAAAAACAAAGATGTAAGGGGCCCATAGAATAGAGAGAAGGCTGCTGGTATGACCAGGGCAGGGGGGAATCTACCCAAGGGTAAAAGGAAGGCAGCAGAAATATTTCAGATGGCTAAACCTAAATGATTGGCTGGGGAGAAAATGATGAGGCCTTGGTAATCAGTTCACATTTTCTCAATCATGAATAATCAAAACATGTTATTAAAACCGTAAATGAGCAATTACCAGTGCATTTTTGAAATATGGTACTTGTGCTAGTGAAAGTCTCCATAGTCCTGCTAGTTTGGTTCTAAAATTAATTTCTACTCAAAAGTGGATCTGCATGATTGGGTTATCTCAAGCGGGAAGGACTATAAAAATGTGAAGGACATGTTGGTTCTACCTCTACATTGGAGCTGCCTTTAGATTGGCATGGAGGAAGAAGCAGGGTGGATGACACCTGAGGCGTTTTCGCACGGGGCTGAACGGAACGCGGAAAAGACAGGTGAGGACACGTCATCCGCATTGGCCGCGCGCGGCTTGCGTTCCGACGTGTCCTCACCTGTCTTTTCCGCGTTCGAAATGTAGAGCACTTCGAAGTGCTCTACACGCGTTCCAACGCGGACGAGCCGCCGGCAGCCGTTCGGAAGAAGAAGCGTTCGCGCTTCTTCTGTCTCCCGAACGGCTGCCGGCGCGCCTCCGACGCCGCGCGGCTTTGACAATCAGCTGTTTTTCAAACAGCTGATTGTCGATCTGCCTCCGCGGCTGCCGGCGCGCCCCTGGCCGGCGTTTGCCGGCTAAGGCAGCTTCGGGCGCTTTGACCATTCGCACCCAGACGCTCCGGAACGCGTTTACACGCGTTCCGGCGCGTCTGTGTGTGAACGGGGAAAGCGCCCGAAGCTGGCTTAAGCTTTCCGCCTGAACGCGTTCCGTCTGGAACGCGATTCAGTGCGGAAATGCCTCTGGAGCTGTGAAATTGAATTCTTTACTACCAGTATAATCTGCAATAGAGAGAGAAAAAAATCTGCTTGCAGACATTGTTTCTATCCATGTCTATAGACCAGTATTCTAGACTTAAGGAAATATCCTTAGAATAGTTCTTCAGGATTTAAAGGGTGGTTGCTTTGTTCACCAGAAGAGGTGGGAGGTAAGCACATAACCATACCTGTGTAATGTGAGGACCACTAAAGCAGTTATTCTTCCAGCAGGATAGCATCAGAATAGGGAGAGAAATGAATATCACTGGGAGATTAAGGCAAAAAGAAAGACAAAGTTCATGATCACTAAATGTCTAGGTATGTTGGTTATAACAGGAGGCCTATTCGCACATGGGCCTCTGGATGCAGTTAGGCAAGCCCTGGGACAGAGCATTCACTCTGCAGGCTGGGCGGTTCCATCTGGAACTGTTCTCACCTGTCCCAGGTGGCCTAATTGCAGCCAGAGTGTAGAGCACAAAATTGTGCTCCACACCCAGCCCAACCTGTCCCCGGCCATCCCAGAGCTGTCCAGCATATTCGTACAAATTTGTACAAATACATTTGTATTGAATAGAGTCCTACCACATTTGAAGGGGATCTATTAGAAGGAATATAGATTTTGTAACGTTCTATTCATTATGAATCGGATGTCAAAAAAACCCATTGTAACCAGCCCAGAGACCTTCAGGTATGGGGCGGGATATAAATATAAATATAAATAAATAAATTTGTCCACATCCCTAGTGTACCTCTCTAATTTGCAATAATCCTCAGTCCCTTAAAACTGATTTTTAAAAATTTTAAAATTAAATTCTGCACACACACATAAGGACTTAAACATTTAAGAGATGTTCTGCTGGATCAAGCCACAACTCACGTAGTCCAGCATCCTGTCCCACACAGCATCCCCCAGTTTGTTTCTGGGCATTCTCAAGCAGAAAGCATGTTGCCTGTCTTGCCAACCATACTGCACTTTGAAGCCACACAGACAGTGTCCTTTCTTCTTTTAGATATGGTTTCTAATTGAGCATACGGATGCCCCAAAATTGTTCTTTACCTTTGCAATTTGAACAAATTGTGAAGGTTTGAAACTTCACATTTGGACTGAGTAGCGACTATATTCGAAGAATGACCTTTGCATGCAAAAGGAAAGCTTTTTGCCTTCATTTGAAGCGTCATAGTGGATTTGGAGTGAATTCAGAACAGATTCAGAGAGGTGCAACTGGTGGTGGCAGGGATCCAAAGCAAATTTGAAGGGAATTCAAAGCTTAGCACATTTAAAGTAGCTCCATTCACATGAATGTGAAATTCTGTTCCGTTCACTTCAATGCAAAGCAAATGGGGCGTGTGTGTGGGAAATTGTGCACATTCTTAATTGAGCTTCCAGTATTGCATTTGTAAACACACATCCCACATTGTGATTTGTGGAAAATAATGATCGAAAATCTTATATTGTCTTCTAACCATTCTTACCTACAATTTTCTTCCCCCCCCCAAAAACACAAAATTGTAGGTAAGAATGGTTAGAAGACAATATAAGCTTTTCGATCATTATTTTCCACAAATCACAATCAATTCTAAATTTCAGCATCTATCAATTATTAGCCACATCCCTAGATGCAATGGGCTACCTCTTCAATGAAACTACTGTGCCATGGAAAAAGTTGTCTCAGTCAATTAGATAACCCACTAGAGAAGGCAATGATGCCAAGGACAGTAACAGTAAAGAAGAAAAAGATCACTGAGCAAATATTCAAAATATGGATAGGTTGATTCAAACTGTATGCTAATCAAAAGCAAGTGGATATTTGGCTTAGCTATAGCTGAGATTCAAAACTTCATTGCCCATGACTTCTAAAACCCAATCACCTAAAGAAAGGAGAGTGCCATGCTAATCAGGATGAAACACTAGGAATCTTTGAGATGCATCTTCTTCAACATGTTGTTACTCTTATTGTTCTTTAGCTGAATGGAATTTATTAAGGCTATTCATTGCCTGTGTGCACAGCAAAAGTGCAGGGTTTTTTGAAGCTGAGAAAGCTATAGAGTTAATAGCTTAATAATTCACCAAGAAAAACTGACGGGCTGCTGACCCATGTATCAGACTGTCAGCAGTGCTTGAGGGTAGTACATAAATTCCAAAGGAAGACTCTGCGGGTGCTCAGGATCAACCCCCATTCAAAATAAAATGGCCTTGTAGAGTAGGTCAGGAGGGATTAATGCAGTTATTCTCCAACTTAATTTGCATGCCAATGAAAGGCGAGGAGAAGCAATTTCACCATCAGGAGCTAATAAGGAGAGAGTCACTTCTTTAAAGACAAAGCAATGTTCCCACTTTGTATAGTAGCTTGATGTTGGCTGGAAGCTATTTCTTGAATGCAAAAGGAATAGGTGAACCTGTCAGCTGAGTGAGCTTCAAAGACATTGTATGTGAAGTACAACGATATTGGTCTGAAGTTGATTGCAGTTATCTGCTTTATGATAGCCCATATATGTATGATAAGGAAAGATCCTGACATATCAACTAAGCCAATAATTCTGTAAGCCAAAATTCCCAGCAAGATCAGTGACTACAGTGAGGTGGCTTGTCTCTATATAGTATCACATATACATTTGATTGAAATAAAGAAACATCTTCCTCTTCCCACATTTAGCTATTATTTATATTCCTTATTATTTTTATTTTTATTTTGTATTTTGTTTTCTATTGCCATCACCCACCCTGAGACTTCATGTATGAGACTGGAGATCGGTTTAAGTATGAGGCTTTGCAGGTCACATTTGTCTACCATCAAAATTGGTATGTCACTAAATATAGCAAATTAATAAATATTTGAATATGAATATAAGAAATCACTGCTAGGAACTGTGTAGTTGGAATTGCAATTGCCCTCCCTCCCTTTCCTTTTGAAATAGAAAGGTGCTACCCATTAGAGAGTTTCATATCTGATTTGAATGCTCCAAATTTAGTGTTGGTTGAGGTTTTTTTGTACTTCGTATATACAGGATATAGATATGATTTGCATATTTGTTTATATCCCACCCTTCACCAAATGGTCCCAGGGTGGGTAACAATGAGATTTAAACATACCAAATGGTAAAACATCATTAAAAATATAAGCCACTGTCTCCCACACCCTCCCTCCCTAACAGGACAGCACCCTGGGTGACCCATTTAAACAGTAAAAGCCTGGGTAAAAATATATGTTTTCATCCCGCCCCGAAAAGTCTACAATGTAGGCATTTGGGCCCTGTGTCCATGCAAGTTTGGTATGGTTCCAAGTGTGGCATCGGCACTGTCCGTCCCCATGGATTTTGGATATGGTCTGCGAAAAGCGTGCCAACCCCTCCTAAACCGTGCCAGAAGGGTGCCAAATTTGATACCTGAAAAAAGAAGACTTGGCACACTTTGGGGGACCAGTACACATTGCTCAGCAAGCTGGGAACACACATAAGGACACTAGCGGGCTAACAGGGAGGAGATTTGCGCTCACATCATTGGGAGGTGGGGTGTGCTTGCTGTCCCTGCCCTGTCCACTGAAGATCACGGCCACTGACTTTTTAAAATGCTGATTGCAAAGGCAGGCTGGAGAACGGCTCGGTTTTTAAATTTTCTGCCATTTCTTCAGAGGTAATTCCAACCCTGTTTCAAGAATGCCAAGGCAGGCTGCATAATGGCTTGATTTCTGTTCCATTTGCAACCCCCATCTCCAGATCTGGAAGGTGATCATAAGTAAAGGCTTAATTTTCAGGTTATGGCTCTTCTCACTTCCCCAGAGGATCAGAGGTGTACATAACTGCTCAAGTGCCTACTGCCGCTAAACCTCGTAGTGGCTTTCAACATTTTAAAAATTTTTAAAAGTTATTTTTTGAATGAAGCTTTATTTTAACTTGTTTCCGTGCCTCCCACCCCAGTCCTGGCTGTCTGTGCCACTAAGGGGGGGGGGGAATGCAGCACAGGGGTGGGCTGACAACAATCTGGCTGCCAGTGAGGATAGAGGGGGCGGAGAGGAGGTGGTGCTGCTCCACCATACCAGGGTTCAGCATGGTTCTCATGGGGATGCCTCCATCTGTGTCCAACCTGTAACTGTCCCGCATTGCTGGGAATCTCATGGGGACACCTGAAGTGCGTTCCCGGTCCCATGCCCAGCCCATGCATGCCCAAACAGCACCCAAAGTGTGCCAGATGGCCAGCGTGGGAATGGGGCCCTGGTGAACCTCAAGAGGGAGGCTGTTCAAGAGTCTAGGGGCCACAACGGAAAAGGCTCTCCTGCAAGTCCCTATGCCTCATACCTCTGCAAGAGAAGGAGCTACAAGAAAACCCTTTCCTTGAGAGCTCAGTGCCCTGACAGGTCTATGTAGGAGAAGGCACTTCTTTAGATACTCAGGGCCCAAGCCATTTGGGGCTTTATACTTTAGTGTCAACACCTTGAATTGGGCTTGGTAGCAAATAGGTAATCAGTGAAGGTCCTTTAAGACTGGTGTGATGTGAGTCTGGCCAGAGACTCCCATCAGCAGTTGAGTTGCTGCATTCTGTGCCAGTTCCAACTTCTGAACCATTTTCAAGGATAGTCCCATATCGAGTGAATGACAATAGTCTAATTTTGATTAATTGGCTATTTTTTCTAACATGCAACTGTTCCATTATTTCTAGTTCACCTGTCTGGGGAGGTGACATTACACCCCATGTAGATGTCCAGGCTTTCCCTCCCACCTGCCTCTATGAGCACATAGGGAAAATCCAGCTTGTTCTATTATTCTACATAAGCAATGATTTTTCTTACCATTTCTTATTACCCCTTCGTACATGTATACGTTTCAAACTTTTGTTCTGTTGCTTGAGAAAAAAACACAAGTAGGCTTTCCCATCACTGCATGCCACTCAGTTTGATTTTTCACTTTGATATGAAACAGCCTGTTATTATAAATGTGGATATGCTTCAATATACAGAGTTGCCATTTTGCTATGTTTAAAAAAGCCACAGAGTGTGGGACCGTAAGATGCAATGGGGCCATCTTGACAGGCTGATGTGAACATAAAAACTATGTTCTAACATCCTGGCTGGGCTGCTCTCTTGTTTCCTCACTGAGACACTTTCATTGCACAAGAATAATGTCTCCATAAAGCATGGATGTATCTGGGACTCTGCAGTCTTTTGCAAGCAGCCAGTTTAGTCCATCAGATACCAAAACTGGACAGGTCAGGTTTGGAAAGGTACATCCTTTCAATTGGAGATATCAACCTACATTTCTGCTCAAAATCATTTTAAATCTAAAATGAGAGCCCAGAGTAAACCAGATCTTCTATTGTTTAATTAGCACATTCTGCTATCAGATCTTAACACCTTAGCCAACCTTAACACTTAGCCAGGTGCAATTAAGAGCTACATGACCTCTCATTCTCCTCATTTTTCTTGCCTTGTGATCATTCCTGGTCCCTTCTAGTCCACCCAAACTCCAGTGCAGCACAAAAACCTCTCATTGTTCTAGTTTTTCCCATCGTGGATAAGCCCAGGAAAGCTTTTGAAAAACCTCTCTTTTGTGTCTTGGCCTCTGGACCTCCAGCTTGAAAGAACCCCCCCCCTTTCTCTTGGCCTTCTGGTTGATATACTCTGCCTTTTGCCCCTTTGCTCTTGTTTGCAGCCCACCTGCTTCTCGCTCTCTTGCTTCTTCTCTCTGTCTTCCTGTGATCCAGAACAGGCAAATATTACCCAGTGTCCTCTTGCTCTTAGTTGAGTTAGTGGTTTGAATGATAAAAAGTGCAAGTTGGGACATGGAAAGTTGGCACCAGTTTACACCAGCCAGGAACTAATAAAGAAAGCCAATAGGATGACCAGTTTCAAAAGAATATCAAGTAGAATTTGAGTAATATATTAATCATAGGCTCTTTTTCTAACTATCTCTCTGCTTGAGAAAACTACTGTTTTCAGTGCACGTCTCACATTCCTGCACTGCTCTAACTGTGCTTCTGTAGAAATAAAATGTTTATATTTCTCTAATCAAGGTCACCTTGTATTGGAAGGGCCAAACAGTTTGGGCTCTGCCTCTTTTAGGAACCCACAACAGCTAGCTGCATCATTAAATTAGCCTTTTCACTATCCCAAAATGGTATGAAATGTAAATTCCAAGGCAATCTGGCTGTTCTATATGAGAGTACCAAGCTGTTTCATACCCTGCAATGTTCAGGCCCACAAAAATAATACTGCCTATTCAAATTCAGCTGTCAGGTGGCTTGAAGAAGAAAAGTAAGGAATAGGTCACACGTGTTGTCAGGAGGTTTGAGCCCAAGGAATAGTGTCCACAATGATTACAAGTTAGTTTCTTCTTTCTCCTTTCTATCCTGAGTATCCTGAGTACCGGAGCTCTGGCTCATGCATTAAAACACCTCCTAATTTGTCACTCTGTCAGTAGACCAGGGAAAGAATGCAACTATCATGGATACATCTTAGGGGTGTGCAAGAATATTCAAGATATTCATTATTTGATTGAATTTGGCCAAATTTGGACATTCAAACTTGAATCGAATGTCCAGACATTCATTTTTTAGTATTTGAATGAATACAAATGTTTTGAATCATTCATACAAATAATTCGAACCTTTGTATATGTACAGATATGTATGCATTGCATATGTATCTGTGTGCATCTTATATCCATATTCATTCATATGGATACGTATGGGATGAAAACGGGATGCATACAGGGTAAAAACAGGATATATATGGATGCATACAAGATTCATATAATCAAACACGTATTGAATATTTGTACAAAGAGATACGAATGTATTTGAATCAGTTCAAATTCCAATACATTCATTTTTTGCTCTATTTGTACAAATTTGGATATTCAAATATTTTACTCAGATCAAATCAAATGCCAAAAAATATCATGTATCCAGCTTACATGATGAATGCGAGGGCTCCGGGAAATGGGGAGAAGCAGCTGGTTGCTGCTGCCCCTGAACACCATCTGTTACGAAAGTTTTTCCAGTTATCTGACAAACCCAGATAAGTGGGGATCAGGCACATGTATCTTGCCTGACCCTGAGTAAGCTAGAAAATTAGGGATGGGGATGAGAGATGAGGCAGGAAGGAGGATCAGCTGGAAAAGAGAGTGTTTATTTCTCTGCTGAGGTTTAAATAGGGTGCCACAGGAGAGGTGTGGAAGAAATGATGTAAAGGCACAATCCAGTGAGGTGATTGGTGGAACTTGGTCAGGTGAGCAGGCCAGAGGTCCTTCCAATGTCATATACTGTGGCAGCAGGAAGGGAAGACGGATGCTATGTGCTTGCCGCCATTCCAAAGGCTACTACCTGGAATGAAAAGAGTCCAGCACCGTGCTGGTGCTGTGTAGTGCAAGCTTATGGAAGCAGGACAATTCTTTTTATTCTGAGGCTTGAGATTCAAGGTGGGGCTGGAAGGGAAGCTAGGAGGAAACTGTAGCTTTTGTGGTTACTACAAAAAAAAAAGTGCACATCCCTAATACACCTATTGCTCTACATTGTGTAGGCCATTCCTCCCTTTACTTCTTCTGGCTATGTGATTCTCCCTTGTCCCAGATGCATGAGAGTAGTGAAGCCATTATTTGAAAGGCCACTTTTATACCGGAGAAATCAGGATGGGGTTGGAGCATGTAGGCACTTTTCTACTATCAGGAAGAGCTTGATAGGTTCTGAGGTAGCAGATTTTAGAATGCCCTGATATGCATTCTGTTATGTTACTATAGACGTTTTCGCACGGGGCTGAACGGGACGCGTGGGAGACAGCTGCGGACACGGCATCCGCATTGCCCAAGCGGGGCTTGCGCTCCGACGTGTCCGCAGCTGTCTTTCTCGCGTTCGAAATGTAGAGCACTTTAAAGTGCTCTACATGCGTTCGAACGCGGACGAGCCGCCCGCAGGCGTTCGGGAGGAGAAGCATTCGCGCCTGCTTCTGTCTCCCGAACAGCTGCGGGCTCGCCTCCGACGCCGGCGCGGCTTCGACAATCAGCTGTTTGACAATCAGCTGATTGCCGATCTGCCTCCGCGGCTGTCTCCGCGCCCCTGGCCGGCCTTTGCCGGCTAAGACAGCTCCCGGCGCTTTGAGCATTCGCACACAGACGCGCCGGAACGCGTTTACACGCGTTCTGGCGCGTCTGTGTGTGAAAGGTGAAAGCGCCGGGAGCTGTCTTAAGCTTTCCGCCTGAACGCATTCCGTTTGGAACGCGTTGCAGTGCGGAAATCCCTTATATTTTGTTACTGCCAAGAAGGAGAAAGATGTAGCTATAGAATGTTATGCCTCAAGGCTATTGCATTCCATGTGATGTGACATTACACAACACTCTCCAAGAGAGGCATTTGAAGACATTGCGGTGAGATTATCTCCTTTCTGTTCTAGAAGTGTTATACTTTGAGAAGCAGCATACAATAGGAGATAGTACATAGTGGAGCATGTCATTTAGCTGTTAAGAAATCTGAATGCAATATAGTCTGTTAATACAGCCCCATTATTTCCAGTGCAGACAAGCAATCAGGTGCCACAAGCCTAGCTGGGTTGAGGTATTGTCTTAAATTTGTTGGGAGATAAGAAGAAAATTGTTTGCTTTGCTCCAGGGAGCAAAATGTTTCAAAATGGTCTTACACAGCTGCAATTAGAATATTGTACTTTTCAAATATTTTCCTTGCTTCTACCACCTGGAGAAGGCTGCATATGGAAGCTAATACTAAAAGCCACTATCAAAAATGAGGATATAGTAGCATGAAACCAATTGTGTCTATGAAGCCTCTCTGGTAGGAATATTCATAACATTTATTTGCACGAATATGGACAATTTTGGACATTCGTAGATGAATCAAATGTTACGATATTCATGTACTAACATTTGTATGCAGCCTACGGCCATACCACCCTGAACACGCCCGATCTCAACAAACATTTGTATGAATATGAATGTTTCCAGACATTCATACAAACAGTTTGGGCATTTGTTAGATTGGAGTGTGGAAAAACAGTGCCAGTCACATCTGCAGTGGATCCAGATTGCATTTGACATGGATCGACAGCAGATTAAAAGTGGATTCAGAGGCATTTCCGCACTGAATCGCGTTCCAGACGGAACGCGTTCAGGCGGAAAGCTTAAGCCAGCTTCGGGCGCTTTCCCCGTTCACACACAGACGCGCCAGAACGCGTGTAAACGCGTTCCGGAGCGTCTGGGTGCGAATGGTCAAAGCGCCCGAAGCTGCCTTAGCCGGCAAACGCCGGCCAGGGGCGCGCCGGCAGCCGCGGAGGCAGATCGACAATCAGCTGTTTGAAAAACAGCTGATTGTCAAAGCCGCGCGGCGTCGGAGGCGCGCCGGCAGCCGTTCGGGAGACAGAAGAAGCGCGAACGCTTCTTCTCCCGAACGGCTGCCGGCGGCTCGTCCGCGTTGGAACGCGTGTAGAGCACTTCGAAGTGCTCTACATTTCGAACGCGGAAAAGACAGGTGAGGACACGTCGGAACGCAAGCCGCGCGCGGCCAATGCGGATGACGTGTCCTCACCTGTCTTTTCCGCGTTCCGTTCAGCCCCGTGCGAAAACGCCTCAGGTTGGATTTCTCTTCTGGGTGTGAATATTATGAGTGGACAAGTGGTATGGCTGTGGCTGCTCAGTTCATGACATTGGCTGATTGCCATGGCAACTTCCCAATGTGCACTGGATGTTGCCATGGCTGTTGCCATGGTGATTCACTGGGCTGGGCCATCTGCACTTAAAGTGCTGGTGTTCCCATTGGGGAATGCACTAGCACTTGAAGTGCAGATGCCTTCCTCTGTGCCTTAGCTTCTCCTCAGGTGATGGTACTGGTTCACCATCCCACTGAGTTAAGTATGAATAGGCCCTAGATCTTGAAAGGTGCCCACAAAATATTAAATGACGGTAAATATTGGTATTATAGGTAGCTCTCATTAGCTTACAGAAGGCCAATATATGAACTTCAGTCACCAGTTTAAATAATCTGAACTCAGTGTTGCTCTATTATGAATCACAAAGCTTCAAAAGAGGAGGGGTTGGAATTTAATTTGTCTGTCAATCAGTGTTAATTCTTTTCAGTAGCAGAAGGGCTGCAAGAGAAACATTTGAATGCAAAACATTGCCAATGGGAATAGAAAAAAGATATTTCAAGTGCAAATATGTGAACAGCTGCAGTTATAAATCAGAAGAAACATAACGGTAGAATATTTCTTATCAGATATTGGCAGCTCTCTATGGACTGGTATTTTGGCTCAGGCAGAACAAACTAATATGCCATGAATAGGGACATAATTGTGTGGAAATACGCAACTGGTTCAGCACAAAAAGAACTATTATCATTGCTATTATTTACCATTGTAGTTATAGCAAATGAAAATTCAATAGAAACTGTTAACAGTGAGGATCTGTATTGCATTAAAGTGCTGTGAGATTCAGGGACTACCACATATTTCCTAGTCAAGTGTAGGTCATCTGAAAGGAATCATCTCTGAGCTCTACAGTCACTTAAAGTTGAAAATAATAGACATCAGAGGCTTTTTCGCACTGCAACGCATTCCGTTTGGAACGCGTGCAGGCGGGAAGCTTAAGACACTTCCGGGCGCTTTCACCATTCACACACAGGCGTGCCGGAACTGTGTGAATGGTAAAAGCGCCCAGAACTGTCTTGGCCCGGCAAAGGCCGGCCAGGGGCGGGGATTCGGCCGCAGCGCTGCCGCCCATTGGATGAGAGCACCCAAGGGGCGGGCAGCGCTGTCAAGCCACCCGCCCCGCGCTTCGTGCCAGCTCTACGGGCCTGGATCGGGCCCTGGGGACCTGGCACGAAGATGCCCGGGCACCCGGGCACCCATCATGGGGCCCGGGGCAAGGCCCCTATGGGGCAGGACCCCTTTGGAGATCAGAGCCCCTGGCTCTGATCTCCAAGGGCTCGCCCCGCGCCCCGATCTCGCCCATCTGCGGGGCATGAGCGCCTGGATCTAGGCGCGAGTGCCCCGCAGATCAGCCACCCACCTCCCCGGTCCCCAAAACCCCCACCCCCAACCACCCTCCGACCTGGATCGGGCCGATCTTCGCGGTGAAGGTGCCTACAGCGAGGCACCTTCACCGCGAAGATGATTCCCCCCCCCAGGGCCCGGGGATGGGACGCGCGCGACGGAGGACTTACCTCGTCGCTGTGCAGTCTCTGACTGAGGGTGGCATTCTGGAAGCGATGGGGGCGGGGGGGACACTTGGGGGACTGGAGCGATGCGTTCCGGCCGCCCAAGGGGTTCCTCGGCCCCAGTCAGCCCGGGATCGCCCCCCTGCCACCCCAGAAAGGAGCGACAGGATGCCGATGCTGGTGGCTCCCCGGCTTCGGCAACCCCATTGGGGCTGCCGGACCCGGGAAGGAGCCACGTCCCAGCGGCCATCGGAGACAACAGACGGGACGCACCGAATCGGGGTTCCCCTGTCCCATCTGCCAGGGTCACTGACCCTGGCAGATGGGAAAGGGGACCCCCAATTCGGTGGGTCCCGTCTACCGGCTTCGCCGCGCCGGCGCGATCGCCGGCCTGGCAAGTCGGGCCCTGGGGGCGTGCCGACGGCTGTCAGGGAGAGAAGCATGAGCGAATGCTTCTCTCCCGGAACGCGCCGGGGCGGCCCGTCCGCGTCGGAATGGATGCAGAGCACTTTAAATTGCTCTGCATCCGGAACGCGTGGAAGACAGCTCCGGACGCGAGGCGGCGCAAGCCCCACTCGGGCAATGCGAATGCCTCGTCCGAAGCTGTCTTCCACACGTTTGGGAAAGGCCGGTGCGAAAAGGCCTCAGGTTTAGGACTTTTTATGTTGCTGCTTGGTGTGTCATCCCCTGGGCTTCAAACAGTGATGGCCCATGCATTGGGAGCATGAGGGCAGTGGGAGAGGTCTATGCCCCTCTTTGATATGCTTTGACTGCTTTTAATCTACAGGGAAGACGAAAGGGAATTTTTAAGTTGGTCCTCCCCTTTGCCCTCATGATACCGCTGCATGGGCTGTCACTGATGAAGACCTTCTATTTTTGGAAAGGAAGGATAATTATTGACAAACTTCTGACCCTGGCAGATGGGACAGGGGAACCCCGATTCGGTGCGTCCCGTCTGTTGTCTCCGATGGCCGCTGGGACATGGCTCCTTCCCGGGTCCGGCAGCCCCAATGGGGTTGCCGAAGCCGGGGAGCCACCAGCATCGGCATCCTGTCGCTCCTTTCTGGGGTGGCAGGGGGGCGATCCCAGGCTGGCTGGGGCCGAGGAACCCCTTGGGTGGCCGGAACGCATCGCTCCGGTCCCCCAAGTGTCCCCCCCGCCCCCATCGCTTCCAGAATGCCACCCTCAGTCAGAGACTGCACAGCGACGAGGTAAGTCCTCCGTCGCGCGCGTCCCATCCCCGGGCCCTGGGGGGGGGAATCATCTTCGCGGTGAAGGTGCCTCGCTGTAGGCACCTTCACCGCGAAGATCGGCCCGATCCAGGTCGGAGGGTGGTTGGGGGTGGGGGTTTTGGGGACTGGGGAGGTGGGTGGCTGATCTGCGGGGCACTCGCGCCTAGATCCAGGCGCTCATGCCCCGCAGATGGGCGAGATTCTCTGACACATTTATGTGCACTTTTAATATGTTGAAAGAGTAAGGGTCTGATTACTCTCAACTATTTTGTCCACCTTTGAGCATTTTCAGGAGTGAAGAGTCCACATCAACAAAGTGGTGAGATGCTTTGCTACCATCAAGGAACGAGCTCTCGTGAAAATTGAATAAAGCTGTTAGAATTCATATTTAACGCCTAAAGCTCTGGTGTGCTGCTCCAGCACATTTTGAGAATCTGGATCCTTGGCATCCCTAGAGAAAAGCAGCCAAAATTATGATGATGATGATGATGATGTAAAACAGCAGTTACACACAGCAAACGAGATGACTATGCTGGATTTCGTATTATATCACTAGTCGGGCATTTCCCAAGCACCTAGGACTGCGTGATGTATCGGCGAATTATGCGAGCAGACCCCAGTAAAGTGGCTTTTTGTAGTTGGCAGATGGATATTTTGTCAATGCCAATGGTTTTTAGGTGCCCGCTGAGATCTTTTGGCACCGCGCCCAGTGTGCCGAGGATGACTGGGACCACTTTCACTGGTTTTTGCCAGAGTCGCTGTAGTTCAATTCTCAGATCTTCGTATCTGGTGAGTTTCTCCATCTGTTTTTCCTCAATTCTGCTGTCACCTGGAATAGCAACGTCGATGATCCACACCTCTTTCTCAACAATTGTAATGTCAGGGGTGTTATGCTCCAGTTTTCTGTCAGTCTGAAGCCTGAAGTCCCAAAGTAGTTTTGCCTGTTCATTTTCAACCACTTTTTCTGGCTTGTGATCCCACCAGTACTTTGCCACTGGCAGATGATACTATTGGCACAAGTTCCAGTGGATCATTTGTGCTACAGCATTGTGTCTCTGCTTGTAATCAGTTTGTGCAATCTTCTTGCAGCAGCTGAGTATATGGTCGATTGTTTCATCCACTTCTTTGCAGAGTCAGCACTTTGGATCTTCTCCTGATTTTTCAGTTCTGGCTTTGATGGCATTTGTTCTTATTGCTTGTTCTTGTGCAGCAAGAATCAGTCCTTCTGTTTCCTTTTTCAATGTTCCATTCCTAAGCCAAGCCCAGGTCTTTTCCATGTCCACTTTGCCTTCGATCTTCTCCAGGAACTGTCCATACAGTGCTTTATTGTGCCAGCTGTCCGTTCGGCCTTGAATTGCAGTTTTCCGGTACTGGTTCTTGGTTTGCTGCACCTTGAGAAGCTTCTGGTTGTTGACTTCAATCAAAGCTGATTCTTTGCTTTCTGCCACGTAATCTGCTAATGCATGCTTCTCTTCTTCCACTGTTTGCTTCACTTGCAAAAGTCCTCTACCGCCTGCTTTCCTGGGCAAGTACAACCTGTCGACATCACTCCGAGGATGTAGTGCATGGTGGATCGTCATCAGTTTTCTGGTTTTTCTGTCTAAGTTGTCCAATTCAAGCTGAGTCCAGTTCACAATTCCCGCAGTGTATCTAATGACTGGTATGGCCCAGGTATTTATGGCCTTAATGGTATTACCGCCATTCAGTTTACTTTTCAAGATTTTTCTAGTCCTTTGGATATACTCTTTACTGACCACAGATTTGACATGGCCATGCTTAATGTTATCCAGTTGCAAGATGCCAAGGTATTTGTAGGCTTCTGGCTGATGGGACCTGATGGCTTGACCATTTGGCATTTCAATGCCTTCATTTTCAGTAATCTTCCCCTTCTTCAGTGCCACTGTGGCGCATTTGTCCAGGCCAAACTCCATACTGATGTCACTGCTGAATATTCGCACTGTGTTGGTCAGTGACTGGATTTCGATTTCAGATTTTCCATAAAGCTTTAAGTCATCCATGTAGAGTAGATGTGAAATTTTCTGTGAATTCCTGGCAGTTTGATAACCCAGGTTTTTTTTCTTTAGGATGAATGAGTGACAGTGGGATCATAGCGATCATGAAAAGGAGTGGGGACAATGAATCCCCCTGGAAGATGCCCCTTTTGATGTTGATCAGTCCATAGCTTTCATTTCCGACAAAAAGCTCAGTCTTCCAGCGTTTCATCTCACTTTCTATAAATTTGGTAATGTTCTGACTGATCCTGATGGTTTCCAGGCACTTTGTGATCCAACCATGTGGCAGTGAATCAAAAGCTTTTTTATAGTCGATCCAAGTCATATGCAGGTTTGTTTTTCGGCTTTTGCAGTTCTCCAGAATCATTTTGTCAATCAGTAGCTGGTCTTTTGTGCCCCTGCTTCTCCGTTTGTTTCCTTTTTGCACTACTGGAATGATGTTGTTGTCTTCGAGGTAGTCTTGAATCCTGTCTGCTATTATGCCTGTCAGCAGCTTGAGCATAGTAGGTAGACAAGTTATCGGCCTATAGTTTCCTGGTGTGGCTCCCTTTGCTGCATCTTTCTGTATTAAGTATGTTTTGCCAGTTTTTAGCCATTCACTGATGTTTCCTATTTGCAGCATTTCATTGAACAGTTCGGCCATTTTTGCATGCAGGCTGGTCAGGTATTTGAGCCAGAAGCCATGCAACTGATCAGTGCCAGGGGATGTCCAGTTCTTCACTTTCTTCACTCTTTTCGTGACCATTTCAGGTGTTATTTCCAGCTGCTGCATTTTGTTCTTGGAGAATTTCTTCTCGAAATCCTTTATCCACCCAGCACTTTTGTTGTATTCTTTTTCAGCCTCCCAGAGATCTTTCCAGAAGTTGGTTGTTGCTTCTTTCTCTGGCTTTTCCATTTTCTTGTCTACTTGCTCATGCAGGCTCTGGTAGAACTTCCTCTGATTAGACTGGAACATTTGGTTCTGCCTGTACTGAATGATTCTTGCTTCATATCTTTCGATTTTCCTGGCTGTAGCTGTTATCTGCTGTTTCACGATTTCCAAAGCTTCATCAATTTTCCTTGTATTCAGCCAGTATTTTTTGATCAGATGTTCTTTAGTCTTCTCGTTGTTCAGTTTCTTCTCCTTCATGTTTTTTAGGTTGCTGGCATCTGATCTCAGGCTTTTTATTTTCAGTTCCAGTCGAGCTTTCCACTTTGGCTTTCCAGTTGATTTTCTAGTTGGTTTTGGTTTCAGTAACCCTAGTTCTTCTGTTACTATCACAGCTGTACTGTAGGCGAGCTGGTTCAGTTCTTCGATTGTTGCTACCTGAACAGTTACAAGGGCAGAGTTGATGTCATTCATCAGTGGGACAAGTCGTTTTCTGCCTATAGTTTTTAGGGTTGGCAGTCGCTTTCTCTCTGTACTTGATGCTGTATGAGCCATTATTCTGTCCTTCAGTTCCTGCTGTCTTTGAGACAATGTGCCAGGTGTTTCATCCATGACTTCATGCTGCTGTTCTTCCTCTTCTTGCAGAATTTCCAGATTTTCATCAGGTTCTAGCTGATCAGTGACTCCTGGCCTTGTTGGAGCTTCTGTTGCTGCCACAATAGGCTGCAGTGCTTCAGTTTCATTAGTTTTTCGTATTTCTTCGAGTTCAGCTTCACTGAACACTTTAGTCCCGCTTATGAATCTTCTCTGATCAGCTAGCCGCAGTTCTGTTATCTTCGAATCTGGGTATTCTTGTTTCCATAGCTGGTGCATCCATTTTTGATAGCCTCGTTTTCCAGGTTCTGATTTGTAGTAACACTTCATGACTACACAATTCTCTGACCTTGAGAATTTCTGCCGCTTCCTTGTTTGTGGATTTTGTTCCTGTAGCCCATTTGTCGACGAATGCCCAGGTTCCTCAGCAACCGACGCGGTCCTTTTTATCCTGGGCGACGACCGAGCCAGTATAGACTTCTTTTTTGTTTGTGTCTCCATTGTGATAAATGGGTTGGGTGCACTTAGTCTGGCTCCTCTGCTTCGACCACTCCGGCATGGTTGAACCTGCCAGTAGTTTGCACTACCGCTGGCCCAGCTCTCAGCTTCATTGGAGCACTCAAGCCCCACCGCCACGACAAGGCCACACCCATCGGGGGGATTATTATTATTATTATTATTATTATTATTATTATTATTATTATTATTATTATTATTATTATTATTATTGTTGTTGTTGTTGTTGTTGTTGTTGTTGTTGTTGTTGTTGTTGTTGTTGTTAAAATTGTGATACATAGAATCATACTCCATCAGAGCAGCACTTCAACTGCACATGTCCAGAGTAACATATAGGCTGTATCTAGACATCAGTTACTTATTCCACTATATTTGAATATTCTAGAGTATCCCTACTTTATTCTAGAATATCCAAATAATAGCAGAATAAGAAAGTGATGCCTGGATGCAGGATGTGTGGGTCTTCTGGGCTATGTAGTGCATATCTGCAAGAAAAGTCAAACAGATAAAACAAATATCACTTTAGAATGTTGTTGTCATTGGGTATCACTGAGTCATGGCTGACTCCTGGTTGACTCTGTGATTACTTTTGCTTTCCAGACAGTTTGCTCTACAACCACTCCCAACTTTAGAATTAGATGACCAAATTACCAACAGCCCTAGTTACTTGCTCTCTTTTTTCGGGCCTTTATGCAAAGATGTGTTATCAAGGATTGAGGACCAAGAAGAAGAAGTATGAAAAACAGATACAAAAAAATCTATCATACTTTTCACTGCTACTCTGATATATTGTATTTTATACCTGACAGCAGGCCTCATTCTTCAATATTAGACTGGTGCTGCTGCTGCATAGAGAAGATTTAAAAAATCAGGAACATTGTCAAGGCAACCAGACTGATGCTACTATGAATAGGGGCATGTGTCCCTTTGGAATGGATGCAATGAAGAGGAATGAAATTTGTGTCAGCAGGATGTCAAAATATATGCAACATTCTCACTGCCCTGCATTATTTTGAAGCAACATATTTCTAAATGCAAGAAACTCTCAGTGAGCCAGTTTAGTCTAGAAAAAGTTTGGCCTAGTGGTTAGGGAGCTGGACTCTTATCTGGGAATACCAGGTTCGATTCCGCCCTCCCCCATGAAGCCAGCTGGGTGACCTTGGGCTAGTCACAGGTCTCCTCTGAGCTCTCATAGCCCCACCTTCCTGACAGGGTGCCTGTTGTGGGGAGAAGAACAGAAAAGCTTTGTCAGCCACTTTGAGTCCCTTTAAATGGATGAGAAAAGCGGGGTAGAAAAGCCAACTCTTCTTCTTCTTCTTCTTCTTCTTCTTCTTCTTCTTCTTCTTCTTCTTCTTCTTCTTCTACCAAGACTCTGCCCAATGAACACACTTGCACACTTTTTCCAAGAGGTGTGAAAAAGCTACTGAAATTAAAGGAGATCTTTTAACAAAAGGGAAATGCCCAGGAACGTGTAGCTTTCTTGTCATCCCTCCTGCCGGCAAATGAAATAATACCCCTTGAAGTATGGGCTTGCAAATATTGCTAGAAAAGTAAATGGACATGAATCAATTATAAAACAGAGAATGATAGTTAAGGAGAAACCCATTACAGGTGTTGGACAGACAGTAGGGATGTGCATGAATAGGGGGTCTTGCATTCGATTTGTATCGAATCAAATGCAGGAAAATTTGTATTTGTTCAAATAGATCCTCTTCAGATGTGGGAGGATTCTATTCGATATGAATATATTCGTACAAATTTGTACAAATATTCAACGTGAATGCATACTTATCTGATAAGTATCTGATATAGCGTCAAATCCACCCTGAATCCATTTTGGTTCTGCTCTCAAACCATGTCGAATTCACTCTTGATCCATTGCAGATGTGACTGGCACAGCCCCTTTCCCACCTCCCCATTTCACTCAC
The DNA here is from genome assembly GCA_023333525.1 of Aspidoscelis tigris stejnegeri. Classification (NCBI taxonomy): domain Eukaryota; kingdom Metazoa; phylum Chordata; class Lepidosauria; order Squamata; family Teiidae; genus Aspidoscelis; species Aspidoscelis tigris. Next base: position 96,031,317 of record JALMGA010000002.1, read on the forward strand.
ATTCCAAAGCTTCATATGAATGTTCCAAAACATTTGTATTTGTACAAATATCAATGTACGAATGTTGTAACTAGGGATGTGCACAGATTATCTGTGCATTCAGAATCCAGACGAATGTGATGGGGGGGGGGAGGGTTTATTCGTTCCAGGCACAGATATTTTATAGAATATCCATCCGTGTGTAGGGGTATTCGGCCAGAGCCAAATTTTTTCACATTCTATTTAACTCAAATAGAATGTGGGAAAATGGCTCTGTGCACTTCCCTTGTCGTAACTTTCAGTTCGTATATGTATGTCTGAATTCATATGAATTAGTATGAATAACGAATGTTACAAATATTCATGCAGATCTGTAACAGACAGAGCTTTTGTTTACACAATCTTTTCCTTTTTGTACTTTTGTTTCAGGTGTATTCTCCAAGCTTACTTAATAACCCTCCCATTATGTAGCAGAAAAGAAAGTTGTCTTTTAATAAAGAAGCATTTTGTTCATTTGGGTGAGACACGGTGTGCAATCCTTGAAGTGTAAGATGATTTACAGTGGAGTTTCAACTGATCAGGTCCCCAAAGAAAATTGTATTGCATTTGATTTGCTGCCTTGTGCTTTCTAATTTTGTTTTCCTAATGACAATTGATTAAAAATAAACTAATAGAAAGTCAGTTAATTGAGCTGGTTACTGGCTAGGGGACGTGCAACTCATCTGCAGTGTTGTAATGAAGTATTTATCTTAGCAGGAGTCCAATTTTCAAAGCCGTGTGAAAAGAAATCAGAAAGTAAGGGGGAGGAGAGAAATGCAGAACACTGTGTTCCTCAGCTAAACTTATCCATTTTTAATATTCCCTGGCCCATACATATCTGCCCATGACTGTAGATTTGTTTTGTCACTTAGGCTGCTTTTACGGGAAACCAAGAAAGTGTCTCAAAAGAGCCTTAGAGAATACTGTGTGGTCTCTGTATTCTCATGTCATCTCTAATTCACTTTCTCTAGCCTAGAATGTTAATAAGAGGAGGAGGTGTAGGCTGGTATGTGAGTGATCCCTCTTGTCAGCCATCTTTAATCTCCCTCTAAGCAGCCTCCTATCACCTTACATGTGAATGCAGCCTGACAGCCTAATTTATATAAAAAAATGTTACCCTCTGTTCTTATCTACCCTGGTTGTGTCCACACTGGGTCAGTAGATCACCTCAAGGGACATCCTGGAACTCTTAATCAGCAGAACACATAGATCTAACATGAGGCCACACACTCCCGGTAGATCAATTTATCCATTCAGGATGAGGTGTTGGAGCAGGTTACAGTGCAGTAATGTAGCTGAAGCCCACTCTAAGAGGGGACTACTTACAAGCAGTCCACCACAGCTCTATCTGGTGGTAGAGCAGATAAGCATCTCTAGTGTAGACAGCCCATGGACTTTGTGTGATACCACATATAATTTCAATGGGCGTCCAGAAGCAGCACTGAAAATGCACTGCTCCTAGAATCCCAGCCAAAACAGCACTGGTTGGTGACTGTGAAGGCCAGCAACATTTGTTCTGAGCCTCTGAACCTGGGCCAGGCCAGGCCATATTCAAAATGGATTATCGTTAGATCACTCCAGTAGCAAACCAGACCAGGTTCAAGGCCCATGTAGCATTAGGTAGCCTGTGGTGTGTAGTTAAGCCCTCTGAAACACACAAAAGAAAAGAAATTAGGCACTAGTAGTGGAACAGACAACAGGTGAAAAGATGCTATAACATACAAGGACAGATTATTGGTCCACCTGTCTCAGTAGATATTCTCTAGAGTTTCAGAAACAAAATCCTAGAGACTGAACGAGGAATATTTTGCAGGTAAAAGAGAAGCTGACATTTTTGATCCACACAGAGGTGCATGAATCAACTGAAGCTCATTCCACCTACCGCCTGACTCTTTTTTGCCATTGTCTTTATTTTGTCTTGGAATTTAACTCAGTTTGAAAAAAACTGCATTTTTAAAAAAGCTATTAAATTTTGTTATTCCACATGGGGTTACTTAAAACAATAAAACGCACAGCATCTTTCTTAACTTCATTGGTTATTGATAGTTTTTTGATTTCAACCAAATACCAGATTAACACTGCAAACTGGGCTTCATTTGCATCATATTCAGAATATAACCCTCCAACATCCATCGGCCAAAAGGAAATATCTCTTATTCCAATTATCTCCCCTTTCTTTCTTTGAAGCAATCCTTATAGTGTGTGTGTTCTAATCAACTTTTAAAGCATGGGTAGCTAGCCTGTGACTCTCCAGAGGCCTTTTTGCACTAGGCCTTCACGAATGTGTGGAGAACACGCTGGGACGCAGCATGTGCACTGCCGGGGCTGCCATTCCGTTCCAGCCCATCCCGATGTGTTCTCCACGTGTTTGAGATGTAGAGCAGATAATTCTGCTCTACACGCATTCCAACTTCTCCCTGAGCTTGCCTGACGCGTTCGGCTGGGGATACATTTGCACTGCTGCCTCCTGCCTGCTGAGGGCTCCGCCCTCCGGCATCTGCAATTGGCTGATGCCAACACGTCATCTTGTGACATATCAGCAAGCAAACCAAACCAGGGAGGAGGGGGAGAGGATTCCCTCCACAGCTTGGCAGCCGCCCACGTTCTAATGCACCAGCCAGGGGGGATCCCCACCACAGGCCAGATCAGCCAGGGGAAAGGTGAGGGTGCCCTCCCCCTGCTTCAGGTGAGCATCCCCACTGCCTCCCAGGAGCAGGTGGGAGGCATCCCCCTCCCCTCCCACTGGCGATCAGGGCGGGAGAAAGCTCTACTTCATTTCCGAAGTGGAAGGAGGAAAACGAAGCCATCTCCCACCCAGATCGGCCATAGGAAGGGTGGGGGGCGCCCTCCCCCTGCTCCAGGTGGGCATCTCCACTGCTTCCCAGGAGCAGGCAGGAGGCAGCCCCCTGCCCTTCCCCCTGGTGATCTGGGCAGGAGAAGGCTTTGTTTTACTCCTGCTTTTACTTCCGGAGTGAAGTAGAGCTTTCTCCGCCCAGATTGCTAAAGGTAGAGCACTGTTTGCACTCTCTCTCTCTCTCTCTCTCTCTCTCTCTCTCTCTCTCACACACACACACACACACACACACACACACACACACACACAATATGAGCCATGAGTCATTCACCTCCAATTGTATCATGTCAAATCTGATCTGAGCTCTGTGCCAGCTCTAAGGATTAAGAAGTTTATATTTTTTGCTTGGTTGTGATATCAAATTGCTTCTGTTCTGTTTTATTCTGTTTTTTACCAGCTCAGAGGCACACAGTCACTTATACCCTACAAGGGTCAGTGGACTTATCTATTCAGTTGGGCTTCCCCCGCCCCTCCCACTGGCGATCAGGGCGGGAGGCAGTTCATGATGAACATTTGTTGGAGGAAACAGAGTTCAGAAAATTGCAACATGCAGTTTTCATAGTCAAAGCAGTGTCCTATTCCCATTACTCTTTCAATACACTGATGCCTGAAGTATCTGCTATTGTACAGTGTTTCACAAGTCCACTGATGAAGGGTTAGTTGGCTCGCTGGCTGGCTGATTTGAATTGGCCAAATGTCAGCCTTATATCCAGGCTTTTAATGTATGGTCAGTGGTACTGCAAGCAGCCTGGAAAGCAGAGGGTTGTTGGTTTGGTCCCCATCCCCTTCCAGGAAGTAGACAATGGCAAACTACTTTTGTATCACTACAAGAAAACTACGCAGAGGTATCCTTGAAGCACCCATCACAACTTGATGGTATTCAACAACAGTGACTCGATTGGGAAGCATTGTATCTTCCTTGTTAATGAAAGCTCTATCTGCAGTTTGTTCCATGGCATCTATCAATGAATCATCTTATCATATTTTGATTAATATTAAGCACATATCTGCAAAAAGGTTCAGAGCTTGCTAATTCGGTTTGGATGGGGCTTGAGACTACCAGTCTCCACCGCATTGTGTCATTATCTGCAGCTATGAGGAGCAGAAATTGGGGTGGGGCTGGGGAATGGTTAGCCAGTATCCTAGTCTCAGTTTCTAACAGATATGCTGGTCAATCAGGGAAGGGATATATACATATTAGGAGTGTGCACAAATGCAAGTTTTGACATTTGATTCATAATGAATAGAATATTCAAAACTCCAAATTCATACAAATAAGGAAAAAGACATTAGAATCAATACGAATACTTTGCATATATTCATACGAATAATTCTGACATTCATATCTCTATAGGTACATATGCATCTTGCATATACAGGCACACATCTGTACGCATCCTGTATGTGTCCCATATGCATACCGTTTTCATCCTGTACAGTTGTATAGAGATGCGTAGGTACCCGTACAGATACAAATCCAAATTGTTTGTTTGGATTTGGAAATCCGAATGTCCAGACATTCATACGATTTCATATGAATAACAAATATTTTGAATATTTGTGCACATCCCTAATATGTATATGTAGCATGACATGGAAATCAGGGCCCTTTCCGCACTTGGCCTTATTCTGGAATATATCTCAGAATCAGGGTCTCTTATCTGCATGTTATTGCAGACTACAGCAGGTCCTAGTGAGACTTTCCATAGCCTGTATTAGCATGTGGACAAGAGACCCCTATCCTGAGATATATCCCAGAGTAAGGCCAAGTGCAGAAGCAGCCCAGGTTGTCTGCATAACTGTTTAAAAGCTTCTACACAAGTGACAATTCCTCCTCCTCCACCACACACACACACACACACACACCCAAGCTCTCTGTGAACAGTGTTCTTTTCATTGTTTATAATGGGGAACAGAAGGTAAATGTCAACAGCAGATGCCTGGGGCTCACAGAGAGTACATTCATCTAGCAAAGTTCCAATTTGCTTTAGACTCATCCATGCTGCCTTAACTATCTTCTGTTTTCTTCTGTTGCCTGAGGACAGCACCACAGCGTGCAAGATCACAGTATGGTCTCGAGGTACCTGAAGACTAAGGAGGCCCTGTGTGCAGTTAGCAAAATAAACTAAATATGAGGCATTGTAATTGGAATGCTCTGTAGAAATGCTCCAAATTTGGTTCCGACAAGCTGAGGCCCCCTCTGCTTCTCACTTCCAGAATATTTCCAATTACAGGCGCCGAGGCAGTCTTGCAAAAATCAATCATCTTTTGAAATCAACATGGCAAATAACGTGGCTCCCCCTCCCCTCCTGCAAACGTCTAAACTCAAAGCATGCATGTGCATTCAAATAATCATAAATACAGCACTTACAAGGACGTGTGTGCTTTTTAATGTTCAATCTGCTATTGCACATCTGTGACAGGCTGAAAGCAAAAACTGCTCACTGGCATATTGCAAAAGAAATGTTCCTGTGTTCCCAGATGAAGAGTCCCTGGGTTTTGTTCAGCTCTGTTGTGTGATCACAGTGAATGGCAATAATGTAAGCCAGACAAAGTGTGAAAGCCGAGACCAGGACGGAGAGGAAGAGAGCGGGAGAGATGACAATGGTGATGATTGTAATGGTTATTGTATAGTGGTTTTGAATTACCGCTATGCTTTGTGTTTTGAATTTCTCTGGCACAGAACTTTATGTTGGTCTTTGCAATTTAGAAAAACTCCAACAGATCCAAAATGCCGTCATCAGAAGTTTGGCAGGTACTCACAACCTAGTTGTTGTGATATTGACATTTTGAAGTCTTTCTCATTTTTTTCAGCGAGATCTAAAGAATGTCATCTTAGCAATCTCTTTCCATCCAGAATATGTATTTCCTAAAGACCTGTGTCCATAAGGACCATGGCCTGTATATTGGGTTGATGTTTTACCAGGCTTTTGCCAGCTTTTCCCCTCAAAAGATCCAGAAAGGAAGTGTGAAAGTTTCTACACTTCCTTTTAAAAGATTGGGGCTTTCTTTGCCATCATGACACTAGGCTGTGTTTGGTGTGGCTTATGATGCCAGATCAATTGATCCAGAGATTGCTGTCTAAAGAAAAGTCATGAGGGCCAATTAGATCTTATATTTCCTAGCCCATACAAAGTAACAAGAACATAGGGCCAGGAACTAGGGGTGTGCAATATATTTATTTTTTGCATTTGAATTCAAGTAGCTCAACGGAGCCAAGAATCCAAATTACGTCTATAAACTGAATGGGTCTGAGCTTTCTGTAACACTCCAGGAAAGGGATCTCGGGGGTTTGGTGGACAGGTCAATGAAGGTGTCAACCCAGTGTGCGGCAGCAGCGAAAAAAGCAAATTCAATGCTGGGAATAATTAGGAAGGGAATAGAAAATAAGTCACCAAATGTCATTTTGCCCCTTTATAAACCTATAGTGAGGCCACATTTGGAATATTGTGTACAATTCTGGTCACCGCACCTCAAAAAGGATATTGTGGAACTAGAGAAGGTGCAGAGAAGGGCAACCAGAATGATTACGTGGCTACAACACCTCCCTTACGAAATCAGGCTGCAACGTCTAGGCCTCTTCAGTCTGGAGAGACGGCGTTTAAGAGAGGACCTGATTGAAGTATATAAAATTATGCACGGTATAGAAAAGGTGGATAGAGAAAATTTCTCTATCGCACAACACTAGAACCAGGGGGCACTCTATGAAGCTGATGGGTAGGAGAATAAGGTCTGACAGGGAGAAGTGTTTCTTCACCCTGAGGGTCATCGGCTTATGGAATGTGCTGCCAGAAGAGGTGGTGACAGCTACCAGTCAAGATGGCTTTAAGGTAGGGTTAGACAAATTTATGGATGACAGATGTATCAATGGCTACTAGAACGAATGCCTAGGTGCGTCCTTCAGGCTGGGGGGGGAGGGGAAGAACTGGGGTGCTTCTAAGGCCATCTTCTGGGACTCGAAAGTAGGAGAAGGTTTGTCCTTGGCTCTGCTTGAGATGCCCATGAGCATTTGGTGGGGCACTGTGTGCGACAGGATGCTGGACTAGATGGGCTGTGGCTTGATACAGCAAGGCTTCTCTTATGTTCTTATGTTCTTAAGTCAAATTAAATGCCAAAACATTCATTTTGATTTGAATGTTTAAAATCCAAATGCAGCAAAAATTGATTCGAATCTGATACATTCAAATCTATTCATTTGAATGATAGATACAAACGTGAAGATATGAATGTTGGCAACATTCATATGTGTTATACATATCTGTACACATTTTGTACGCATCCCGTTTTATCCCCTATGCATCCCATTTTTGTTCCGTATTATAAGCACAAATGTGTACAGATACGTACATTTGAATGATTTGAATTATTCAAACGAGTGCTTGGAACATTTGAAATTCATTCAAATGTTAAAATTTGAATGTGAAGACATTCTATTCAAATTCAATCGTCCTCATTCAAATAAATTCAATCAGATTTCGAATATTCATTCAGATCCCTACGGGGAACAAATCTTTATTACCTATGGTAATGAGCAATGAGTATAGTTTGTATTTTTATTTTGCTTTTTCTATTTTCTTGATAGTTCAGAAGTTTAAGCATGCGAGGTATAGTATTACCTGTCTTTATAAATGCCACAGACAAGGTAGGAATGGAGACTTTTGACTCACGGCTCATCTTTTGGTCACTGGCTCATCTGCTATGTAAGTGGTGGCGTGGGCGAAACTGTTAAGTGAACCAGTGGGCTGTATTAGTAGATACCTCACATGTTATCTTCCTCTGTCTTGAAAAACCCAAAGGGATACATTGACCCAGTTTTAATGACATGCTCTTAACTTTAAGGGTGAAGGGGGGGGGGGACACAAAACCAGGAAATCCAAACCATTCAGAGAAGCTTCGCTGACAGCCACTTAGCCATTAACAATACAAGAAATTTCACAAGGTGCTGAATGCATTCAGGTCCTTCAGCACATTCAGTTGACCTGGTCAATTTACAGGCAGAAGAAGAACATAACAGCTGTCATGTTCTTTGACATCAAACTTCCTTAAGGTTACAGGGGAAGAGCAACAGAGGAAAAGGCACCACTCAGGGACCAAATGCTTCTTTGTGCAAGAGTTTCCAGTCTTAACTATATTGGTTTGCCAGATGTCTTCGAGGCAGCATTTTCAGTGATGCCTCCATCAACCCTGAAATGACTCCAGAATTGGGCATTGTTCCTTTAAGAAGAGAAATAAGTTGTACAGTCACATGAAGGAAGGGCTAAGAACAAGACCAGACCAGCTGGCTCTGTTTCTTACCATGTGATCAGATGACTTGAGTGCCTGCTTAGTATGTCACCTAGATACTAAGGCCGCTTCCAGACTAGCAGAATAAATCCGCAATTAAGGGAAAAATTGCAGCTTACCTGCTGCGAAGCAGTAACCGGTCATCCAGACTACAGCAGCCTCCTGTAGCCAATTGGAGTTAAGCTGCCCTCCCTGTCCTCCCTGAACCGTTCCATCAGGACTGGGGGGAAGATTCAAAGTTTCTTAATACTGTGCTCTGAGTGCTGTTAAATCAGCATTAACATAATTGCGCAGTAGCTATGGGGAAAAGTGTCACCACTATGATCTATGGATTGTTGTGTGTGATGCCCTGATAGCGACTGCAGATTCCACTGCACAGTATTAATGAGTCTGGGCGCACCCTTTCTATACTTACCTTAGTTCTGGATCAGACAACTCTGTAGTCCTCTTCAGGGCCTCTTTCATCTGCACATTAGTGCAGAATAGCGATATCTGACCTACTGCTAGCATGCTCTGTCTGCACCAGACAGACCATTCTCCAGATCAGAAGATGTATTAGCCAGGAGTGATCCTGATTGCAGAAGCAAGCAGAAGATGCACATGTCCATGTTCTGATACACCAAAGGATCCATTTCAGTGGTGCAAGTGTGCTGGCAGGTCCACTGGCCTCCTGATGTGACTGCTACTGCACAGAGTGCCACAGTCATCATAGCAACAGTGCTGACTCATGCATAGTTGTAGAGGGCACCACACACAAGATGGCAGTGCCCAGAAGCGGTCTGGCAAGCAATCAAACAGAAGTTAGTCTAATGTTGACTAGCACTCACAAGTGTGAGTGCTAATCAGTGTTAATTGATGGCGCTCCTTTCCCATTCATGCGATGGGAAGAGAAGTACAAAAACAGTCCTGGCTTTTAATTCCTCTGCCTCTTCAAAACCCAGCTTGTTGGTCTAGTAGTTTCTTTAGTTCGTTATATTGCTGAAGCCTGCTTTATAGAATCTTGAGCATAATGTTGTTAGTGTGTGAAATTAGGGCAATTGTTCAGTTAGTTGAACATTCTTTGGCACTGCCATTCTTTGGTGCTTATAAGCACACAGCCAGTTTGGTTCAGCCAGTTTGGTCTTCCGTTTAAAGTGCCAAACTCATATCTCATAGTCACTGAGTTTGGTTCAGCACTCTTCCATGAGGCCAGGTCGGTGACCTTGGGCTAGTCAGAGCTCTCTTTCTGAGCTCTCACAGCCTGATATGAATAATGATAATAATAATTTATTATTTATTATTATAAACATCCATGCACATCTTTATCATACACTAGACAGCGTGATGCATTCTAATATCTTAATCAGAAGAAAGACACCCTTACTTTGTTCCGTATATATTTTGTTCTTTTGAGGTCTGCAGTACAGCAAGAAAAGATTATTATATTTAAATGACTCCATTGGATAACTGTGTTTGGTCTGTGACCTGTGCTAAGTATCATGCATTATAATTACATAAAATGTTGACCACTGGACTGTCACAGTAACATTTGGGGTTGCAAGGGCAATGTGAAAATGCCATTTGGGAAATGTAAAACTTTAGACCCCAGACAATTTATTGCCATAGTAACATCAGTGAAGTCTAGGACTATTTTATTTTTTAGTTTAGGTTTTTGGTGTGTTTTTTTGTCAGTGTATTGCAATCAACCCATGACTGAGTGTAGAAAATGTACTGTGAAAGAATTAAACTCATAGCCCATTTTGAATATTAGTATACTTTCTCTTTGGGGATTCCTATCGTGGAAAAAATGCATTGTAGTATCAAAAAAGAGGTACAGAGTGGCAAAGAGTGCTTATACAACACATTCAAAATGTTCAATGTCTTTAGAAATTGAACCCTATTCTAATTACAGGTTACAACACTTCTGAAGGTGATATGGCCTTCAGTAACAGTTTTACTATGCTTAAATGGATACAGCCTGTTGTTGTGTTCCAGAAAAGTCTAGCCTTGGGCCAGACAAACCTAAAATGTTGTGCACCTTTCACAACTCTGCTGGTTCTACTAGTCTAGGCTCTGATCAGAAAAAAAAAATCACACACCAGTCTGCCCCTTCCCCCTCTCCTAAACATTATGTAGTAGATAAAATGGATTAGAACACTATTAGTGGATTGAGGACATGAGGGCCACATACTGTTTCTCTGAGGCACCCTTTTTGTTATATATGAACACAGAGTTGCTATATTGTAAGGCCCTTTTCTCTCTGAAGGTGAATCCTGGTTGAACGAAGACAAACAAAGGGACTTCTCCTTTCTCTCCTTAAACACAATTTACAGTCAAGCTTTGGAAGCCACTACCATGAGATATAGGGAGCTTCTGCTCCATTAAGGCCACCCCTTCTGCACAGGCATTGCAGAGATCCAGATCCAATGGAGTCCATGGGCCCTTTAATCTGGAATAGCTGCAGATGCCAAAAAGCGGCCTAGAATCCGTGCTTGTTAGTTGAAATCCAGATTACGCAGAGAACTTCTGCACATAGGCCTGATGCCAGCAATACGGGGGCAAGTCCAAAGCACCCCCCCCCACACACACGTAACTGCTAAGTAACTGCTATGTAATCCTGAATGTCCCTATGCATTGGTTACACAGCCAATTACAAAGCCTTATGCAGATGTGCATTTTGAGTGACAGCTGCACTGTCCAATCAGCTGGTGCTCTAGGCGACACTTCCAGAACTGAACTCTTCTCTTTCTTTGAATGCATGCTATGGTATCCACACAGCCTACACGTTTAGTATCCATAGACATCCATCCCAGTATGATCCATGCAGATGTGGGGTCTACGTTTTGATCTGGAACTATGCTATCCGGATTTCCCAGGCATGAATTTCAACAATCAGGATCTACTTAATCCGGAATAAAATCAGTAAGTGTGAAATGGCCATTGCGTTGGCTATTAGCTTGAATCATTTCATGGAAACCAGGGCTATCAGCAGCTATCAATGTCACTGCCTCTAGTGATAGGAGGTGGTATGACTCTGACAACAGCTTCTGGGAGACTATGTGCAGAACAAGCTTCATCTCTGTATCCTGCTCGTAGATTTCCCTGTGCAACTGGTGGGACTCTATGTGAACATACTGCTGGACCAGATGGACCACACGGTTGATCCAGTGGAGAATTTCTTATGGTTATGTCCTTAACTCAGGGATTTTTACTTTTCTTCCTCCCTGTGGAAATGAGCATAAGTTGCCTGAGAAGATATACACTCACCATATAGTGCATGGAAGAGAAAGCCTTATTAAGACTCAGCAGTGCCCAATTCTGTCTTCAGCACAACGAGCACAATCCCAATTGTTAAAAATTGCATTTACTTTGAAGCCCCAGGTACCCATAATACATCCTGAAAAACACAAAATAGAGGGAAATTTGGAGGAATTACCTACTGATAACAATTGCCCAGGGAGCACCACAATTATAAAAGAAACTCTATAAATCTTGCCTAGAGAGTTACTTCCCTAGTTTGAAGCCAATTTTAAAACCATACATTATTTTGTAAGATGTGCTATACTTAAAAGCCTCGGAAGCATGCCTATTTCCCTGCTGGCTCTGAAATTAAAAAGGTTAGAATCTAAATCTAAATATATTATAACTAAAACTTTAAGACCTGTGCTCTGATTTCAGTTTAACACACTTTTTTAACTTACAGCAGTATGCAAAGATGTCAAATACTTCTTCTCAGTCCAGTAACCTCAAGTGCTTCATCCAACATTGTTTGAGGTTGGGGCTACTGATTTTTTAGAGTTTAAAAGGTTGGATACACTACACTTTAGCTTATGGAAGAGATTAAGGAGCAACAAGGTACTTGCAAACAAGCATCTGTTACTAGAGGTAATAGGTAGAAATTGCAGAAGATAATAGATTTTGGCTGAACATCCCACTAATGGTTTCACTGATAAAAGCTATGTTATATGAAACAGACTGATTCAGATATGGTAAGCTGTCCTTGGCTGGAAATATTTAAGCCAAATATTCAAGACCAAAAAAAACCCCTTGTCTGATTTAATCATAGAGTCATAGAGTTGGAAGGGACCTCTAGGGCCATCAGGTCCAACCCCCTGCTGAATGCAGGATTTCCTAAACCAACCCAGACAGATGTAGGTCCAACCTCTGTTTGAAGACCTCCAGTGAAGGAGAGCTAACCACCTCCCATGGCAACCTATTCTATTAACTGATTGCTCTCACTGTCAGGAAGTTTTTCCGAATATCTAATCTGCACTGACTCCCTTGAAGTTTCTCATCTTGTGCAAGTGAGGGCCTTTCCGCATTAATCTCTATTAGCTAGACCTGTATTAGCTCGATCTGGATCTACCACAGACAGAAGTGTCTGCCCTGAGCAGACTTTAGAACAGCAATGTGTGCTTTTCTTTGGATCACATTTTAATTTGTTAATGTCTAGGGTTAATAATTTCAAATTTTGATAGATGTTCAAATTCAATAGAATTTTGGTGATTTTAAAAAATTATCCACTTGTTTATTTATAGTTCTCTCCAACCATGTATAATACAATGTGAACAATGAAACCAATACAAGAAAACATTTTAAACCGGATTAATCTAAACTACAAATAATGGTTACATCTCCATTCATCTCCAAGGATGTCCAGTCTTCAATTTTTCACCCTTCAAAGTGTCCAGGAGGAAGCACTAGTGTCCCTAGGGCCCTGGAATGATGTTTTAAGCTCAGTGAACAGGGAAAAACTCTAAAGTTTCTACTTGATGACCTTAAAAGCTCTTCTAATGCCATTGGGTTGGAAGCAAAGGAGATGGGATGACCCTTCATTGGGACCTCCTCCCCCCCGGATGCCTTCAGCCGTTGAAGCCATTGCCAATCTTACCTGCGAGGGAGAGCAAGCTCTCTCTTCAAGCCCAAGACTAGGGGAGAAAGTTGTATATATACTGTGTATCTAAAGATATATAGTGATGGAGTTTGATGCCCCTCAGGTCATTCTACAATATGGGGACCACCACAGAGAAGTGTTTATGATGTATCTGCACACTGTTGACTGTCGCTGGTGGTGGTGTACCAAGTGATCCTCTCCCATGGACAATTCAAATATTGAGGATTTGAAATTGTTGCATTTGTTCTAGTCCATAGGAATGGGCACATTTGAATTTTGAGAATTTGGTTATTTTTGTGACTGAATCATTCTCACATTTTGCTTATTCTAGAACTATCTAAACACGTCTGTTCAGGGCAGACTTGCATACATTCTATGTAAGAAATTTATGTACTCTGAAGAAATAGCAGTTTGGACTTGCAATAATATGCATTTCCTTTTTATTGCACTTGTGGCAGTTTTTGAGAAAACGTCTACTAATAAAACTAAAGGTTTGTCTATGAATATAAATCTTCAATCCATCTCTGTGAGTGCTGATTGAGTTTATTATTACTCCTAATAACCCTAGTTTAGAGGAAGGTGAGCTTAACATCTTGGGATGTTGTCACTTTGGTATAGTTTTTCTTTGGCAGACTTTTGAAAATGGCTGTCTACAGGCAACTTTCTAATTTTAAATAATTAAATGCTTGTTAAAGCAATGCTCTTCCTGATTCCTTCATTGCTTAACCAAGGCCTAAAGGTTTATTCTTGGTCTAGGAAACCAAAATCACTCAATAATGAAAGCTCAAGGCCATTGCTTATGCTTACACAAAGCAATTTACTTTTTAATTTATTGGGTAATAAACCATTCTCTTGTTACAGGAGATAATATTTGTACTTAAGGGTTATTGTGTTACATTGTTGAAGTTCTCCAAGTTTGCTTTCTTTTCTATGACATTTCACCACCAGGTTAGGTGGTGAGCAGTCAGACCTGAAAATGGACTTTAAAAGTGAAGGTGCGACCATGATCTATATTGCCACGATGCCCAGCGATCCTGTAAGTGCCTGCCCTCTCTGAGGAGTAGCTTGGCCCTGTTAGGATGCTGGGTTCGTGCAACGGCCAAGTGAATACTACAGTGTGGACACAAAACACTGGTAGCAAGAGTTTCAACAGTAAACTAAAACAAGTTTATTATTATACACAAGCAATACTAAAAAGATAATAAGATTCAGGTAGTTGTTAGTTTAAATTTGCAAGTCTCTTAAAGCTAGGAGCTAACCCTTTCCTCTACAGGAAAATAGTTCACCTTTTAAAAGACAAGCCTCCACACGTTCCTCCTCCCTCCTGACTAACTCGGCCACAGCCCAAGCCCAGCCAGGGTACTAGAACGTGGCTCTAGATGATCACAAGGCCCGTCCCGTCCTTGCTTGACCAATCATCTAGCCTGGTCAGTTGCTAGTGAAGTCTCCCTCAGAGCCACAATCCACCCGATTGCCTCCTTCAGAAATCACTCAGCCCAAAAGACCAATGGTCAGCTGCTGGTCCAGCTCCCTCAGGATTCAGCTCTTCTTCTGTTCCCTTCAGCTCTTCTCCCAGCATGAAGATCCCTGGTCAGCTACTGGTTCCAGCTCCCTCAGGTTCAGCTCTTTTCCTTTCAGCTCTTGTCCCAGCATGAAGACTCCTTCTGCTGTACTCTGTGTTCATTTATACACACACCCCTGACCCTGATTGGCTCTAGCCGCAATAAAATCCTGCTGGAGACTCCTAACAAAGGTTGCTGTCCCTCCAGCCTGATTGGTGGGAACTCCTTCTCTAGCCCCTCCAGCACTCAGATCCCCAGACAGCTTTTCCCTCCAAAACCTTACTCCAGCCAATCACTGCAACAGGGCCCGCACAGGATTTCCCGCTCTTTTTGCAGCCCAAATCCCAGGGTTAGCAACAAGCTGTTTGCAACAAGGCTGGCTATTGCAGCTTACAAGAAGCCTGCAAAGCCAGAAAGCAAAGCAGTTTGCAGACTGTACCCTGAAACCGTCACATATATCACCTGACCAGGGCCCTTTCTGCACTTGGCCTTATTTTGGAATATATCTCAGGATAGTGGCCTGCTGGCCACAAGCTAATGCAGACTATGGCAGCCTCACCTAGGACCTTCTATAGTTTGCACAAGCATGCAGACACCAGGTCCCTATTCTAGGTATGTGTGAGAATATTCAAAACATTCAAAATTCAACCAAATTCATTCGAATTTGGACATTTGAATTCAAATCAAATGCCTATGCATTCATTTTTTAACACATGAACAAATTTGAATGTTTTGAATCATTCGTATGAATTATTTGGACTTTTGTATCCATACACATCTTATTTGTCTGCATACACATTTGTACGGATACGTACAAGACAAAAATGGGATGCATATGGGATAAAAAGGGATGTGTGCGGATGCCTAGATATGCGTATGGACACATACGATTGTTGTTGAAATTCGGATCTTCAAATACCAATAGAATATTTCTATGAATAGATATGAATGTATTCAAATCTGTTTGAATTTGAATACATTTCTTTTTCTCTATTCATTCGAATTAGAACATTAGAACATTTGATTTGAATCAAATGGAATCTGAAAATTTGTGCACACCCCTACCCTATTCTGGCATATATTCCAGAGTAAGACCAAGTGCAGAAAGACCCCAGGTTATCTTTTGTATAGTGAGTATTTTCTTTTTGAGAAGGCTGATTTCCTTGGGGGGGTTTCCTGAAAATACAATACTGTTACCTGCTATCATCCCTCCAGGTCTTAATATTTATTTTATTCCAGATATGCTGTTTGGGTAGCAGAAATGATGGCTGAATTTCCCAGCAAATGTTCAGCACTGTATGGCTCTTGAAACTAAAAATCCCAGAGGTCCAAAATCAAGATGAGCACACTCAGCAGTGTTGATGCTTATGATGCCAACAGAGAAAGCGAGAAGAAATGAATATATTCTTAAATGGGTTTATTTAATATTATATTAAACATTAAATATCTAAAGTATTAAATAGGAATATTCTAGAGATGGCATTCTTCTATTGAGATACATTTTTAGCAATATACTTATAAACAATATACTTATAAACAATAAACATAACTTGTCATAGTATTTTGAAATGTTCAGTGTTGCTTTACAATATTTATTTTTTCCTTTTCTGCCCAGAATAATCAAGGGACCAGCTAAAGTCTTTGCAGCCCATAAATCTTTAAGGATTATTTAATTGGCGTGTTAAATTTAACTACGATTTCAATTTAGCCAAATTGACATTTAGCTTTCTCATCAGTCAATTACTGTTTTCTGTTATTAGCACTATTTTTCTCTGAATATATAACAATTTTTCACAGTGGGAAAATTTTACACCTTTAAGTCACACTCTCTTTAACATTCAATAGAAGATTATGGGAAGGGTTTTCATTAAAATACTAATTATCCTGAAGTCACATAGCCATGTTTGTTTTGGAGTCACCTCTTCCAAGTTCAGTTTTAAACCATTTCCCCCTTACTTTTAAAACAATGGCTGCATTCACATATAACTTTTTAAAAAATCACAAAAGTGTCTTAGAGATTATAGTGAGGGGCCCTCATATTCACACTCTATCCACCCATTTTTAATTCAGAAATGTTCCTGCCAGGTGAGTGTCAGGCAGATGTGTGAACAATTCCTCTTTCAAACTTTATCTACCATGTCCAAGTTAAAAACAAAAACAAAACTCTGTATGGATACAGCCAATGGGTAGGTTGGTTCTGACAGTTATTTGACTCCTAGAACAAGGTAAATATAACTTCTAACTATAAAACATATAAAAAGGGCATGAAGACTCAAGGCTTTGCTTGTGTGTAACTTTAAAAAAATACCATGGAGGAATTCAGGTAAGGACCTAGTTGGCTGCTGCTTTACCTCCAATGTTCTGTATAATTTTATAATGTTTGTATTATATGCAATTGAAAGGTCCATTTGGGCATTCCATATATTCAATCCAATGAATACACATGGAAATGAAGGATGCAGCTTTTATTTATTCTGACCAGGATAAATGGCTGGGGGGATAAAACTCATGCAGGAGAAGTGTCAGATCCAAGATATTCTGCAATCTGTTTTCTATCATTTCTATCTCGGGAAAACACTTCTGGCGTTTGCTCAAGTATTCTGTTTATGAACTCAATACCAAGAACTTTAGAGTACCTTCTACAAACTTACACCTTACTTTCCTGTCAGAACATCCTGTTGATGCTGAGACTTCCCAGAAAGTGTCTCTTTTTATGAGCCAGATGGGAAGGCTAGAGAGGTGAGCATAGTACATTTTTTGCAAGTTAGCTGCTCCTTATCAGAGGCATGCCTTTTCCATTGAATGATCTTTATTTGATACTGATACCTAATGGGAAGCAGGGTTACAGAACCTAAAATGGCATCAAGTATGTCAAGCTTCAGCTTGGGTCATTTTTCATGTTTCTCCCTTACAAAAGCATACTATACCTTGAGCACGGTACTGATTAGCAAAGGTTAGTAGTCAACCTGTCTCTTTCACCATTTTATAAATTTTATATTAAATGTAATTTTATAATGTATTGTTTTTGCATTGTATCTTTTTTTAAAAAAAAAACTTTTATTAAGCTTGAACATTATAACAAAATAACAATAACCAACTAACAAAAAACAATTCAACAACAACAACAAATATAAACTGTGCAATATTGATCAAAGTTACAATTTCAGTTTTTATGTCTATTAATTCCAACATAGTACAACAGAAAGGTGACTGTCAGAGTCTGGATCCATATATGTCCATCTAGGATTTGAATGACTGTTATAGAAATGGGTGCCTAAAGTCATTAAAATTAGAGCAAAGAATTGTAGCCATATGATGCTGGAAAGTTTTTAATTGCATAATTGCACATTCTGCAATTTTTAGTACCAATTTGAGAGATCAAGAATGTTGCACTGTTTCCATTTTTATTTTTATTTTTGCCACTAGTGTTCACTAATATCATACAATGGAGTAATATTTAGGAGGTAGTGTGAACTGGAAAAATATGTAATAAACATTTCTCCATTATGAACCTATAATTTATCTGTGTGATTCTTCGTGTGTGTGTGTGCGTGCGCACGCACGCTTCTACTTCAGCTAACTTTCCAAAAGTCTGTATTCAAGGGTATAGATAGCACTTATGACTGCAGGTGTCATGTTCCCCCTTCCCATGCTAGCAGGAGGTAGAAATTTGGGGTGAAATTTGGGAGATCCAAACTGGGGTAGAATAGCATTAACTAAGTAATTTTAAGAATAGTGAGGCAATTGTGACATGGATAGGTATCACTCTAAATTCTGGACCATTCTTCTGGTTGAATGTGTCTGGTAACCTCAAGACCCCATAGCCCCTGGAATGAGGATAGATCATTAGAAATGACATCTAGGCCCTGTCCCCAAAAGACTTATTAGCCCCTCTCGGCTTCCTCTGCCGTCACTCTGTTATAGCTGACATTAAAAGTCCCCTCCACTTCCGGAATAAGCGTCCCCATGGTAGCCGTGATCTAAACGGACTTTCCATCCCCATGGCAGCCGTCTTCTCTTTCTGGGCATCTTTTTCCCCCTGCCCCCTCTCTTGTTAAAAGGAAAAATAGCCAGATCTCCGTCTCCTGAAACGGCTTCCCGCCCCTAGCAAAGGCAGATGATCGCTCATTCATTCACTTTCAGCACTTACTTTCACTCAGTTCTCTGTTAGAAAAGGCTTTCTGCCCCGGCAAAGTCAGCGGCTGCAGGCATCGGCAGCGCGATCCTTCGCTCATTCTCTTTTAAGGCTTTCACAGATCACTTGATAACAATGTTGCAATTCTGAGCAATTCTGGCTCTTTTTACAAAGGAAAGGAAGCGAACTTGCTGCATTTCTCAGATGTGTGAATGCTTTTTGGCTGTGTGTGCAGGCAAGCAATCCCCGCCCCTTTTGCCACGGAGCGTCCTCAAGGCAGATATAGCGAGCAAAACCCGCGAATCGCCGAAAGAGCGCTGGAACTCTTCTTTAAAGTGTACGTATTTTATCGCGGGTGTCTCACTTTCCTAAGCTCCCTAAGTGCCTTGTAAAGCCTGGAATGGCTCAGAGGCAAAAGAAGAGTTCCAGCAGACTTTCAATTGCATGGGGACAGGGCCCTAATAATCTTTATAGGAGACATCTAATAATCTTTACGTGAGAGACATTTGTCCTTTAGGGAGTTTTAATAAAATATCTAAAGCTTTTTAAAATTTTGTATGGTTTTTATTTAAGGATTGTTGTTTTTGAGAAGAGCCTAATCCTTGCTTAAGAGTTTCTATAAAAACCGAAACAAATTGATTATGTGGTTATATTATTGTATCTATAGTGTTCTCTCTAATTAGACTAGGTTGGGAGATACAGAAATCTTGTATATTATATAAGCCTTGCGAGACTAGTTCTTCCCACATTCTGTTTGGAAGTGCTCCTTTGAGTTCTGTGACCAATTTAAGTGGCATTTCTTAAGAAAGATATGGAAAACAGTTCTTCTTTGCATCCATACTGTTAAAGAAGGCTTTATAAAAAATTGGTAATTATCTCAGTAGCATTTTAGTATCTGAGAATATGAGATTCACTAGTTCTGATTCAACTCCCTTCGGTTCTAATTTAACCTACTAGCTCGTAGTATGGTGTAAAGAGAATCTGATGTATTTTGCAAGCAGAATAGTAAGTTTTGGTTCCTATTAACAGGTTTCTGGGAATTCTATTTCATTTCCCTTTAAACACATATTTTATTTATAGTAGCACGTTTTCCAGCAATAGTGCTTTTTAGCAACTAACTTTACCTTTCTGGATAGAGCAGCAATCAGAGCTCCATCAACATGCATGTGTGGAGGCTGAAACAGTCAACCATGCATGCCTGAAGGTGGTCATGTGCATATCCAGGAATTCAGTGGTAGCTGAATTACTAGACTGCACATGACCAAACCCCACAAAGATAGTGCTGGTGCCAGTGCTGTCAGAATAAAAAGAGGAGAAATATCCTGCATTATTGCTTTCTAGCAGTATATCAGGCTACTGTCTGGAGGCAGCCTATGTTTGGCAAAGAATCATCATGAAGCTCAGTTGAACACCAACCAGGGGCCTTTCTGGACTTTCCATCTTGCCCAGGAGACAGTAATAGTGTGCTCCCACTGCCATTTGCGAGTGCTAGTGCATGCCATCCCTCCCCCCACACGCCTACAGACCTACCAAATGTCTGGACGCATATCCAGGCATCTTGGTCCCGGCGACTGATGTGACTGTGCATATGCTGGCACCGTCACTGGGACAACTGGGACACACTGTGCACATCAGGACATTTTCACTTGTGTAAAGTACTGGCAGGATCGGGGTCCACATTGCTAGGCCCCAAGGCCATCACAGTCCTGAACAACAGCAGGTGTATTATAGTCTAGAATCTGGTTTTTCAGTAGTATGTAGACATAATAGTACTGTAATGTATTTGAGAAATGTTTTTCATTATGAGAACCAGGTCGATGTGACTCCAAGAACAGTTCTCTGCTGGGATAGGTTTAGAGTGTTCATGTGAAATGAAATGTTCTCCATAATCATATGTTTATTCTCCATATTGTATCTCGTTATCATTGTAGTGTTATAGTATACTAGTGTTTACACTGTTTTGTTATTTTCCTATATGCATGCATTCATCCACCACTCATATTCTTACAAGCATTTACTCTGTAACCATCAAGCAATAAAACCTTCCATTTGGAATGCAACAAAGACTCTATCATTTGGGGACTTCATACACACTTTTCTGCTGTGTGTGCTGAATGCAAGCTCTGCTAAGCTGACATACTACAACAGTGAATGTGTGCTATGTCCTAAAAATATGTCATGAGCCTCTAGCAGTCCGTAACCAGAGAGAAGTGTATGCTCGGAACCCGACCCAAACAAGCACATAAAGAGACAGGAGACCAGATCTGGATTTCAGCACTATTCATGTAACATTTATTCTAACAAATACATAATACAATCAGAGGGATCCCATTCACTCATTCATTCATTTCATACTCACATACAAGCCTACTCCCGATCCGGATGATCAGTCCAACCGTAGAGGCGATGGGCACGCATCATTGCAGCTGATTCGATGGGCAAAGCATCAGTCCAAAAGCCTTGTTTTTATATCCTTTTTACAGGGTGTATCCGACGCATGCTCAGATATGTTGATTTCCACATTCTGCTGAGCTTGGTTTTGTCCTGTTACTCATTTACTCAGTCTCTGGTGGTCTTTTCGACTTTATCAGCCCTCATTTCAGAGGTCAAATACATTTCTCCATCTCTTATCGCCGTTATTCAGTTTATCTTTCCTGTTAATGACTCCTTCGGCCTTGCCACCTTGCAATTTCGGCACTCCTTACTTTCAGTGTCAAAGTTAGGTCATAGTTCCACTGTCCTCGCTTCAAATGCCAAATCGCCATTTTATCATGCATTGCGAATCCTTGGTTTCGGCTCTCACTCATGCTCACTATCGTGCCATCACACATTCCCCCTCTTGATATTTACATTTCACAAATTTAAAAATCATTCAATTTCAATTTGAGTATAATATAGTAAATTTAGATTAATGTATCATTAAACAAGTTTTCCCATTAATAATAATAATAATAATAATAATAATAATAATAATAATAATAATAATAATAATAATAATAATAATAATAATAATAATAATAATAATAATAATAATAATATTTATTTGTATACCACCCTGTGGCAACCCAATCCGGGCGGTTAACAACAATAAATATAATAAAAACATCATATAAAAATAAAACATTATAGTCCCTCCCCCCCTTAAAAGTATATTAAACAATATGACAAATTAAAATACAATATCAAAAACTATAAAACATAATTAAACAGACCAATAGCCCCAGTGTCCCTCTAAGATCCTCGACCATCACTAAAGATGAGGCTACGGGAGGAGTGAGGGGGTCAGAGAGCCCGAGCAGGAATGATTAATCTGGAAAAGTTAATCTGGAAAGGCCTGCCGGAAGAGATCCGTCTTGACAGCTTTTTTAAAGCTGTCTAATGATATCAACTGACGGATCTCATCCGGCAGGTCGTTCCAGAGTTTGGGGGCGACAACAGAGAACGCCCTCTGGGAGGTCGCCACAAGCCTGGATTTTAAAGACTGAAGTAAGTTCCTCCCAGAGGAGCGGAGAGCGCGGGGAGGATTGTACGGGAGAAGGCGGTCCCTGAGATAGCTTGGACCCAAGCCATTTAGGGCTTTAAAGGTAATAACCAACACCTTGTACCGGGACCGGAAGCTAATAGGCAGCCAGTGTAAGGACCTCAGAACCGGAGTAATGTGGTCCCTCCTAGATGTACCAGAAACAAGCCTGGCTGCCATATTTTGTACCAGCTGAAGCTTCCGAACCAAGTACAGGGGTAGCCCCAAGTAGAGCGCGTTACAGAAGTCCAGGCGTGAGGTTACCAGTGCGTACACAACAGTTTCGAGGTCCCTTACTTCCAGAAAAGGGCGCAGTTGGCGTATCAGCCGAAGCTGATAGCAGGCGCTCCTGACTGTCGCATTTACCTGGTTTGTCATCAGGAGTGACGAGTCAAGGAGCACCCCCAAACTGCGAACGCAGTCACTGGAGGAGAGTGTGACTCCATCCAGGACTGGAGGTTGTAACCCAATTCTTGGTTTCGGGGCCGCTACCGTGAGCACCTCCGTCTTGTCTGGATTCAGTTTCAATCTGTTTTTCCTCATCCAGCCCATTACCGCTTGAAGACATTCATTGAGCGAAGAGATGCCATTGGAACTCGAGGCCGACGAGCGAGACATGGAGAAATAGATTTGGGTGTCATCAGCGTACTGATAACACCCAGCACCATAACTCCGTATTATCTCACCTAGCGGCTTCATATAGATGTTGAATAACATCGGGGACAGAATAGCCCCCTGAGGAACCCCACAAGTGAGGTCCCTCTTACTGGAGCTACAGTCCCCGAGCAGCACCCTCTGGGACCGACCCGAGAGGAAGGACCGGAACCACTGCAAAGCAGTGCCTCCGATACCTAACCCCCTCAGGCGGTCCAGGAGGATGCCATGATCTATAGTATCGAAAGCCGCTGAGAGGTCCAAAAGCACCAACAGGGTCACACTACCCCTGTCGATGCTCAGGCGCAGATCGTCGGTCAAGGCAACCATAGCAGTCTCAACCCCAAAGCCTGTCCTAAAGCCGGTTTGAAATGGGTCTAGATAATCGGCTTCATCCAAGACAGCTTGGAGCTGAAGAGCGACCACCCTCTCAACCACCTTGCTCAAAAATGGCAGCATATCCAGGGGGTCCAGGGAAGGTTTTTTCAGAAGCGGCCTAACAGCCGCTTCCTTTAAACAAGATGGAACATGTCCTTCCCTGAGGGATGCACCGATGATATCCGTAAGGAATCTCATCAATGCATCCCCTCCCTGGATGGCCAGCCATGATGGGCAAGGGTCGAGAGGGCAAGTCGTCTTCCTCATCTTGCCAAGTAGCTTGTCCACGTCCTCGGTACTCACAGATTGCCACTGATCCAGTATGACTACATCGGCGGAGTCACTGGACGCCTCGTCTATCGACTCTGTTTCAGTGGTGGCATCTAAGTCGGCTCTTATCTGAGAGATTTTGTCTGCAAAGAAGTTATTAAATGCGTCGCAGCAGGCCGTCGTCGGGTTAAGTAAGGGATTTGGCGCAGGGGGTGCCTGCGTCATCTCCCTCACCACCTTAAACAGTTCTGCTGGACGAGACTCTGCAGACGCAATACGTGCAGAGAAGAAAGCATCATATTAACCTTCTAATTCCTTCCAACTCCTTCCTTATTAATTGGAATTCACGCTGAAATCTATATAACTTCCGCAATATAATAATAATCCATATTACTATAACAATCAATATTATCATAATGATTACAATTGGATGTATTAATACCTTCAATCCTGCATTTGTCCATCAGACCAAATCAATGTTTCATTAGCTATTGCTGTTATACAACCTATTCCATTATCAATTAAAAGCATTTTCAATGGTATTTTCTGTAATCTACAAATTGCATCAGTGACATTATCTCCACATGGTTCAATTTGTCTAACATCCTTTGGACATACATACCCAAATTCCCATCTTTCACATTTCTTCAAATTTACTGTACTTTTTACGTTTTCTAATTCTTTTCCCTCATGTTTACATAACAATTTATCAGACAATAATGTTGGCTGCCATAAAACGTCTCTCAAACAAAATGGAATAGCTACTGCTTCACATATCCAATTTTTTTCCGTTTCACTTGTCATCATAAGGGTTTCAAACCTTATATGTGACGCTTCCGGATGTAAATTTATTTCTCTTATTTCCACATACTTTTCATGGTATGGGTCCATCCCTAAGTATTTCCTTAATTTCCCTGTGTGGATAAACATCTCACCATGTTTACCGAGCAGTGCTATTTCCATTTCGTTTCTCCATTGTAACAACATTTGTTGCATTGTTATACATGAAATAACCTATGCAATTTTTCCATTATTTTCCTGTGTCAAGTTCATTTCAGCATATATGGTTCTGTTTAGTTGATCAAATAGTTGTTCAGATAAGACAGCTATTATTGAAACTCTGAATGAAATTATCTCCCGTCATATGTAACACTTTCCATTGCAAACTCCCCAGTGTTGCCAGTTTGTTTGCTTGTTTTCAATATCCCATGAGTTTGCAATTCCTACTCCAGTTCCTACCCCTTCCAGAATAGTGTTGAGAAGGTCCCTTTTATTCCTTTTCCATCCTTGTTGGAATCGTAGCATTGGGTTTACGAATTTCCATGTTCAGGATATTTCCTTGTAATATTAAAGAGGTGCACATCTAAATACAAATCCCAACTGTGTATTTGACCATTTATAACTTCTATCGGCTGTTGCCATGTTCTCATTATCTTTGGTTGTCTGGATGGCACCACATGTTCAATTACTTTTTCCATTTGTAAAATAAACATTATTCTCTTCCTTGAGTTCATTTAACAAAACTGAAAAATTATTTTGCCAGATCAATACCTCATCACAATCATGTACCCCCTCTGGGTAAAGAATTAAAACCAGTAAATCAGGATTCTGCAATGTCTGGAATCCTATCCCTTTTTGATGCAATTTCACTGTCCACTAGGTTGGTTTAGTAGAACTCAAGGAAGAAGCTTTTCCTTTATATATTTTAAAACCCCATGTACAACTTGAACCCTGTCAGATATTCCCATAATTGTAATGTCCACATAGTGGCATAAGCTTCCCTCCATTCCAAAACTTCCACGTAGGTGTAAGATGATTTCCATCTTACTAGACCACTTTTAGCACTATTCATTCCACTATAGATTCCACTTTCCCAATCAACTTGTGTATATCCCCAAATATTGCATTAACTGTTATGTTTGCAGTGTCTGTACAATTATTTATAACCTTTGGTCAATTATGTTTCCAGTTACTAAACATCCCAACAGAATTTCCCCTCTGCCAATTCATCTGTGGCCTTCTTATATTCATACATACCCAGTACTAACTTCAAACCTGTTTTCATTTAACCTTCACACCAACAGAATGTTAGAAAGAGGATGAAAACCAAACATGCACAATGATCCTAATCTTATTCATTCTTCCATCCTGTTTCTTAAAACAAAACAAAAAATGTTAATTTTCCTTTACAGCTTTCCACAATTTAATTTGGTTTCAGTGAACCCATATTTTTCCCATATTGATCAATTTATTTCCCATATTGATCAATTAGGTAACATGTGGTTAACCAATTCATACAAAAATTGCTCAAGCAAATATTTTGTATTCTTTACTCATATTCACCCCCTCTGGGGCTGGAAATACTTCTAGAGATTCCAGCACCTCCAATACAGCCACTTTAAACTGCTTGCCAAGTTCATTCCATTTGGGTTAATATGTAACATCGTAAGAAGCAGAGAGAGATAAGCTCTCCCCTTTCTTTCCCTGTCACCTACATAAACATACCAGCTATCTCCTTTCTGCCTATTTTACAAACAGCAAACTATACTAACTTTCCTTTTTCTCCTACTAACAGACAATAAACAGATATGGACAAAACTACAATGACCAAAAATTTACACACAGAGAGACAAAGAAACAATTTACACATACACACACAGGGGGTCAAACAAATCAGACTTGTGAATACATAAAGCAAAGAGAATGAGAGAGAGATAAAGTGACGATCGTCCACACACACACAGATTTCACGCCGGCTCCAAAAGTTTTACTATAGTCTGCCCTACATCCACAGGCAGAATTCCTGCTCTACATCCACAAGCAGGATTCCTAGACAAAAGGGATCCTTATCTTTCTTTCCCCTTTGCTAGTTTTCCAAAATTCTGCAACTCTGCCCTACATCCACAGGCAAGTAAGTTCCCAGTTCCCTGCCCTACATCCACAGGCAAAGGAACCACGAAGGGAGTATTATCTCCTTATCCTCCCTCCTCTTTCCACTGGAATTCTTCAGCAGTCCAATCCTTTATTATCTCCTAGTATTCAGTTCTGCCCCTTTATATCTGTGTTTTTTCACAAAATGTCTTGAGTCTCCAGGCATATGTATTGGTTTACCCCTAGACTGCCAGGTGCTTGGTTTTTTTGTTTTTTTTTATTGCTTTTCGTCTGGGCAGTGGGTCACCCCTAAAGGCCTTTCAACCTTTCCTTTGTCTTCTGGGTTTCTGTTTTATTGCTCAATACCTTTTTTGTTCTCTACTCAAACTTTGCTTAAGCCCTTCCATCCACAGTTTATATGCTCACCTTACTAAACCATGTTTTTTTTTGGGGGGGGGGTCCTAATTTCTCTGCTATTTTCAAAAGTTCAGCTTATGTCGTTGGTTCTGTTGTTTCAACCATGGTCCTATGTGCAACTCCTGGTATTCTGTGGGTGATTATGGTTTTCCTATATGCTTTTACTTTATTAATGGGATCACAAGCAGGGTCAAACCTACATTCATCATCCCAACGTTCAGGAAAAATCAGGTGGTTCCTCGACTACCAGAACCATAGGAGAGAAACAGTTTATTTTAACTGGTCCCCGTTTATTCCCCAGCCTCCCGTCTGTTGAGACTGGGCAGGACGAGCAGTTTATTTTAACTGGGTCCTGCTCTTTCATTCCTTTATCAGTTTCTGTAACATTGCTACTTGTTCTCTTAGTTTGTTATTTTCTTTCATTACTGCTTCATTGCCCCATGTCTCTGCCTTCAAATTTTTTATTCTTTGGGCCATTTCCTCCTTTTCTTGTTCTCCTTTTACTGTATCCTGTATATAGCTCAGATTCTCAACTGTTAAAGTCGAGATCCTTAAATTCTTATCTGTAATCTGCTCCTGCATTTGTTTCATTTTCTCTTCCATCTGCATCATGGTTTCCATTGCCAGTGTCAGACAAAAGGTTGTCTGGTCCTCAGTTATATTTCCTTTAAATAGCATAAAATGCATTCCCATCAGGCATTTGCCTATTTGACTTTCCTCTGGATTTTCCTTATAATCCAGAACCTGTATTTTCCCCTTTTCAAAAGCTTTAGCTTTTTCCTCAGTGTCCAAAATCCTTCGTTTTAGACCATATATCCACTCCTTAGCTTTTTCTCCCCATCCCTTTTCATTAGATGGGTCCATCATCTCTCCCTTCTCATCCAAAAAGGGAGACACCAGCGTAAGATTTTCAGTCAGTGGTTTCTTACTCCGTTTAAACATTTTCATTTTCCTTGTGCCTGGGCCCTTGGCACTCCACTTCTGTCTCTTTCCCTTGTTGAGTAGACTCCGAGCCACTCTCTTGGATCCTGCTCACAGCGCCAAATATGTCCTAAAAATATGTCATGAGCCTCTAGCAGTCCGTAACCAGAGAGAAGTGTATGCTCGGAACCCGACCCAAACAAGCACATAAAGAGACAGGAGACCAGAGGCATTTCCGCACTGAATCGCGTTCGAAACGGAACGCGTTCAGGCGGAAAGCTTAAGCCAGCTTCGGGTGCTTTCCCCGTTCACACACAGACGCGCCAGAACGCGTGTAAACGCGTTCCGGAGCGTCTGGGTGCGAATGCTCAAAGCGCAAGGGGCGCGATGACAGCCGCGGAGGCAGATCGACAATCAGCTGATTGTCAAAGCCGCGCGGCGTCGGAGGCGCGCCGGCAGCCGTTCGGGAGACAGAAGAAGCGCGAACGCTTCTTCTCCCGAACGGCTGCGGGCGGCTCGTCCGCGTTGGAACACGTGTAGAGCACTTCGAAGTGCTCTACATTTCGAACGCGGAAAAGACAGCTGCGGACACGTCGGAACGCAAGCCGCGCGCGGCCAATGCGGATGACGTGTCCTCAGCTGTCTTTTCCGCGTTCCGTTCAGCCCCGTGCAAAAACGTCTCAGATCTGGATTTCAGCACTATTCATGTAACATTTATTCTAACAAATACATAATACAATCAGAGGGATCCCATTCACTCATTCATTCATTTCATACTCACATACAAGCCTACTCCCGATCCGGATGATCAGTCCAACCGTAGAGGTGATGGGCACGCATCGTTGCAGCTGATTCGATGGGCAAAGCATCAGTCCAAAAGCCTTGTTTTTATATCCTTTTTACAGGGTGTATCTGACGCATGCTCAGATATGTTGATTTCCACATTCTGCTGAGCTTGGTTTTGTCCTGTTACTCATTTACTCAGTCTCTGGTGGTCTTTTCGACTTTATCAGCCCTCATTTCAGAGGTCAAATACACTTGTGGGGTGCCTCAGATGACCCCTGGCACTGGAAGAGGTGTAAACGCTCTCTCTGTTGGCCAGGAAGTGTAAGGTTTGGGATGCATTGGTGCACAATTTTATGCACCACTACTAGTAGCTGCAGGGATAGCTTCTGGGACAGCAGAAGACATTTCTGGTGTGGAAACACCTCCTGCAAGTCAAGATGGTGTTTCACAGAAGCTACCCCAGCATGCACAAGCCGGCCAAGTATGAAAGGGCCTCAAATCTAAGCAAAACACAAACTTCAAGTTCCTATACGACATTTACAACTGAAGATCTGGAAGTAACTGCTTCTAATTCATTTGCACTGCTTGATCGCTCTGAATCTGGCTGATTTGAAACATGGCATCCTAGAACTGACCAGGTGTTAACTGTCAATACCTGATAGCAATAAAGTGGTTTCAAACACCATCTAGCTTTCAGTGTTGTTGCATGCCATGAATTATTGGATAAAGTGCACCCATGGATTTCACAGTATACTTAGTCTATGGCTAGATGTGCATGTTGTGCTAAACCACAGTAGGAAATGAAAAATGGGGCCAAGTTGTGGGTTATTGCTCAATTTCTCCTTCTTCATGCTGCCATGCCTGGAGCTGGGGAAAATTAAAATATGAGGTCAAGATCAACTTGGCTCAACCTTATATACAAACAAATGTTTATAGTTTCTCTCTAAAAACAAAAAACAGCATGTGGGGAAAGACAAAGATTTCTTTCTTGATGTATCATTCATAGTTTGTTCTCAGAACTAGTTTGCAGCTAACCCTTAGCCAAACTATGCAGTTTATTTCCTGGGGTTCTTTCCAGTAGCACTAAGGACCCATCAAAGACTCATTAGGGACCCATTAGGCTCAGAGGAGGAAGACCCCGTTTCCACTGCAGGCCCCAGTAGAACCCTATGTGTACTAGGGAAATCTGGATTAAATGGGTCCTTCCCATTAAAGGGCTCTACAATCCAGTCCTCAGGCATCAAATCCAGATGAGATGTATCCCCCCCCAAAAAAATGTGGCATGATGGACGTAACTCACTTGGGTACAGACGGGTGCTCCATATTGGTGCTCCAGCATTCCCACTGTGAGCTTGCCTACCACCTGTCCGGGAAAGCTGCCAGCACACTCACAAGCACACAGCTGACAAGAGATTGCTCAGCAAAGGTACAGCCCAAATGACATCCGAAAAGAAGAAATCCAGAAACAGTCCAAGTCCAGGGTTAATGAGAGTCATACAAACAGTACAGTCCAAGGTCAGGGCAGCCAGAAGGATGGTCAACAGGTATGCTTCAAGGTCTAGGGTTTCCAAGCAGTCCAGGAGTCAGATACAGCAGCTTTCTCTTAAGGTAAACAAATAGTTTCTGACAAAGGGCTTGGGCGTCTGCCTGGTGTTTTAACTTTGCAGATTGAGCTCACAGCTGCAGGTGATCCGCATGTCTCTGGGCAAGTCTTTTTGATCATCTTAACCCTTCCTTCTCTGCTCTCCTTTGCTTAAAGCTGGGGATTTCTAGGCTCTGCTGTTCCATGTCTCCCACATCCTGCACTTCTGCTGTGGTAAGGCTGGGCTGTTGAACCCCAGGCTCCAATGGGGCTGGGGGGTCAGAACTGGGTCCTGGCATCACCTCAGGTTCCTCCTGTACCTGAGGAAGTGAGTCCTCCTCATCCTCTGAGTCCTCCTCCTGGCTGACCATGACACCACCCATTGATATTGGGTGGTACATTGCCCATGGAGACACTTCAGGTACTTCCTCAGATCCAGATCTTCTAAATCCAGATTAGTTGAAGGACCCATTTCTTAGATCCAGATCATCTTAGATCCGGATTGAGGGAGGTCAGTGGAAAAAAGCAACCTTCTCGAAAGCACTGGAGAACAAAGCAAGAGGGACAGGATGGCATTCACTAGGGCTGTTTTGCACAAGCACTGAGAACCCAATTAAGAACCCTTTAGGAACCTGATTGGTAGCAATCAGGAAGGCCCTGTCCCCATGCAGAACCTATTTAAAGCCCCATCTGCCAGGTCCTGTCCACACGAGGGCAGGAGAAATATGGAACTAATGGGTCCTTCAGGCCCTTTAGTCTGGATTTCATGTGGACCTGTTTAAAGGTGTCCACAATCTGGTCTTCAGGCATGCATGTCAGTGCAAAAAGGGGGTTGGAAGTCATGGGGGAGGGTTAGATTAAAACCAATGTGGTTTTTTTTTCCCTGAGGGTTTACAAAACAAGTGAAAGAATTTGGAATAGATTGGAATGACCTTTGATTCTGGTAACTTAAGACTGTTATGAAATAAGGAGGAGATGTTGAACTCTACTCAAAGGCATCTTCATGCAGTATTTCTCTTTAGTTCACATAAAACTGCAGTGATAGTGGGATTTTTGGCATTCAGTTCATAACAAATTGAATGTCAGAAAAATCTGTATTCATTCAAATAGATCCCCTTAAAGTGTGGTAGGATTCTATTCAATACAAATGTATTCGTACAAATTTGTATGAATATCTGATACCTATCTGATAGAAACGAATACATATCTGATATATTTATTGTAGGGGTGTACATGAATGCGTGTTGGATTCAATTCGATTCAAATAATCAAATGTTCAAATTTGAATGAATAGAGAAAAAATTAACGTATTCAAATTTGAATACATTTGTATCTATTTGTTCAAATATTTGATTCGTATATAAAGATAAGAATGTCGACATTTGTATGTGTCCATACGCATCCATATGCATCTGTCTTACACATCCCATTTTTATCACATTTTATCCCATACATATCCATACAAACACGTATAGACATGAATAAGATGTGTACAGACCAAAGCAATTTTTTTTTATTTCAACCCAGCTTCTTTTCAAACAACAAATTGCTGGGATGGAACCCTTGCATTAAAATGGGCCCTGTTTGTACATGTGAAAAGAGACAAGTGTGAATAACTTTGGGTATTTTTCCACTGTCACTAAAAGTACCCATTAAGTACCCATTAATGGGTACTTAATGGGTATTTCTAGTGACAGTGGAAAAACATCCTTGGTTTTCTTTCTGAAGTAAGCACCCTGCCTTATTGTACATATTCAAGTATTACACTGGAGTCCTGCAGAGGGAAATTTCCTAGTCAGAGAAAAACGGAGAAAAGTCCACAGATGTAGAATAATTTCTTCCCTTTGTTCTGTCTCATTTGTTTGTTGTGTGATGCAGAATGTTACAAAGCAATTTCCAGTCCCATTTCCAAAGTGTACATAGAGTCTGGCTTTTGGAATCCTAGCCAAACATCCTTGTGGTTTTAAAATTTTAGTCAGTTAAACAACTGTACTGGTTGTCAGTTTGGTGCCAGGATAGATTCAAGTTTCTAAGCTTCGCCCTTAAGGCCCTAAATAACTTAGGATTAAGATTCCATATAGATTTCTTTCCCCATTGCCAACTAACAGGATTGCTGGGACAATCTGAGGCAGTCCCTATGAGGTGCCATGACTTACAGAATGTCATACTGCAAGTAACCACAGCAGGACCTTCTAAGTGGTGGTATCCACTTTCTGGAATACTCTTCCCTCTGACACTTAGGAGGCAACTTTCCTGTTGTGATTTAGACACTTTTTAACAACATTTGTGTTCACTCAGGCCTTTGGAGCACTCAGAGACACCCTGTTCCAGCTCTAAAGTTGGCATGACCATCAGAGATGACATAGGGGCTGGAGTGGAACAAGCTGTCCCACTGCAGACAGCTTTATTTCGGGCAAGGGATAAGGCATCCTAGTTTGGGATAGGGTGCTTATTCTGTATACTGTATAGATAAGGTAAGTGTGAGTACAGCCATAGATCGATGCAGATCTCTCTTTTTTTCCTGCCGCCGCCGCTAGAAAATAGATTTTTTTCAACTGTTGTTAGATGGAGAATCAGGTTTGTGGCAGTTAATGAATACTGATGTTTTCCTGATCCAGAGATACAGCTTGATAAAATTGTTATCTGCTGTACCCTTTTTAGTTAAACAAATTGGAAACAATTAACTTTAAAAACTGAGTAACTACACAGTGCAATTTTCTTTACATTAACAAGCTGTGAATAACTTTATATGCAAACTAATTTCTGAACAGGGAGACATATTGTCCAATTAGCACCTTGGGGCCTAGGAGTATGTGATCACCATTAAAATGAAATGCAATGAAATGAGATAAAACACTAATTACTATTTCCTGAGCAGCAGTGTGCTTAAAGGCCACATGTACTTCTCAAAGTCCTTTAGGTCTCCTTTCGTTGATACCATACGTGATTATGTGCAATCTTACACACCCAGACATTTTTTAAAAGTTGGATGAAATCAGCTCTCTCTATATATATACAGTACTCCTGGTAGTAGTCCTTTCTTATTTATTTGGCTCCATCCGCACCCATTTGGCAATCGTATGTGTGAGTCTGTGGCAAGTAACTGTTATTAAGAGAACTGTTCTTCTAGTTCTTTGTCTGTTCCAGACACTGTTGAGAAGGTGAGGTGGTACTGTCAGGGCACAGTGAGATTTCCACTCTCCAACAGCAATCAGGAAGCTTCTTGGAGAGTGGAAATGAGAGGCTATTTTGCTGCTCATGACAGAGAGTACCTGTTCCTTTCCCCTCACTCCTCCACCCCCATTGCTCTTCTCCAAATCTAGTGATTTGAAAGTGGCTTAATTCTGAGAAAAGGAAACGAGTGATGTGTGACCAAATTAAATAATTTCTGGAGATTTTTTTAGACTGTGTAGCTTAAGGACGATGCCTGGAGAACAGCAAAAAGGAGCTGGGTTGCCTTAGTAACCATTGTCAGGGAGATAGCAAGTTGGGAGGGAAGAAAGTAGATAGATAAACAGGTTTTGGGGGCTGGGCAGCTGTGAAGAGGAAAAAAGGCCCCATGAGTGCTACATAATAACCTATTTATTTGTGAATGGCTGACCATGTTCTGCTGAATCGCTCCTTTCTGTCCCAGGGGATGGACAAAGAATCCTGCAATTTGTGTCATGCTTTGCCTCCATGATGAGGGACAAAGGACCCAGATAAAGTTATGGTGTCCACATGGCCTGCACAGCCCAGCCTTGCAAACTTTGAAACTGAGGAATGAAAGTTCCCCAGGTTTAAAGTTTCCATCTGATCCTGTTGAGAGATACACAGGAAATGGTTGCATATAAGCTGTCAGATAAACTATTGCTACTATCAAACCATTCAAGCAGCGTCCAAAATAATAGAAAAATGTTTATTATGAAAATACAGGAAAGCACTGTAAAACATGTAGCAACTACATTGCAGGTGTTCATCCGAAAGACTGACTGGTATTATTGTTTAAACAAGGAAATGTCGGGCAGTTCTGATACATTTGTCAAATCTTCCCATTCCTTGTTCTTAGATATAGATAACACCCAGCACATCTATCCACATTTTATGTCATTCCTGGGAGGCTCTAGCAGAATGCAACCAAAGGTCTTCATGGCAATTTTGATTGGTCCAGAGAGATCCTAGCAGTCAGCAGTGTATTTCCAAATATGTTCATCAGTAAGCAGGTGCTTAGAATCAACCAAAGGATGAAGCTGACTTGCTTTCAGTCCTGGTGTTAATCTCTAGTGTTAATCTCTACACTACAAAACTAGCAATGTTGAAAAACATTTTTCAAACATGTTGAAAAACAGCACCATTGCCTATCTATGTACCTTGCATTTGCAATGGTTCTACTCACAGACAGTTCAGAACAATGGCTATCTTTTAATTTCTTCCACAAACCATTATATTGTGCAGAGTGACTGCTTTTAAATTTCTTTATTAATATATTTCTGTTGAGGATATGCAATCATTTATTTTGTTTTATCCTGTTTGCTTTGATTCAATGATGCCCAGGTGGGAAGGGGCCAGCCACCCTCGTGAGGGTGACTGGGTGCCACGATGCCCAGCATTCCAGTAAGTGCCTGCCCTCTCTGAGGAGTAGCTTGGCCCTGTTAGGACGCTGGGTTCGTGCAATGGCCAAGTGAATACTACAGTGTGGACACAAAACACTGGTAGCAAGCGTTTCAACAGTAAACAAAAACAAGTTTATTATTATACACAAGCAATACTATAAAAGATAAAATAAGGTTCAGGTATTTGTTGGTTTAAATTTGCAAGTCTCTTACAGCTAGGAGCTACCCCTTTCCCTAAAGGAAAATAGTTCCCCTTTTGTAAAGACAAACCTCTCCACGTTCCTCTCCCTCTGGCTTGCTTCTGCCACAGCTCAAGCCAAGCCAGTGTACCAGAACGTGGCCCTAGATGATCACAAGGCCCAGTCCGTCCTTGCTTGTCCGATCATCCAGCCTGGTCAGTTGCTAGTGAAGTCTCCCTCAGAGCTACAATCCACCCGATTGCCTCCTTCAGAAATCACTCAGCCCAAAAGACCACTGGTCAGCTACTGGTTCCAGCTCCCTCAGGATCAGCTCCTCTGTTCCCTTCAGCCTCAGTCCCAGCACGAAGACCCCTGGTCAACTACTGGTCTGGCTCCTTCAGGTTCAGCTCTTCTTCTCCTTTCAGCTCTTGTCCCAGCATGAAGACTCCTTCTGCTGTACTCTGTGTTCATTTATACACACACCCCTGATCCTGATTGGCTCTAGCCGCAATAAAATGCTGCTGGAGAC
Source organism: Aspidoscelis tigris stejnegeri (assembly GCA_023333525.1). NCBI lineage: Eukaryota > Metazoa > Chordata > Lepidosauria > Squamata > Teiidae > Aspidoscelis > Aspidoscelis tigris. Next base: position 96,066,741 of record JALMGA010000002.1, read on the forward strand.
TCCTAACAGAGGTTGCTGTCCCTACAGCCTGATTGGTGGGAACTCCTTCTCTAGCCCCTCCAGCACTCAGATCCCCGAACAGCTTTTCCCTCCAAAACCTTACTCCAGCCAATCACTGCAACAGGGCCCGCACAGGATTTCCCGCTCTTTTTGCAGCCCAAATCCCAGGGTTTGCAACAAGGCTGGCTATTGCAGCTAGCTAGAAAGCAAAACAGCCTGCAGCCTGCACCCAGAAACCGTCACAACCCCTCCCTTCCCCAAAAAAGACAAATGTACCTGGGGCACAACTGTCCCATGGACATTTGTCTCCCAAAGAGGAGTGTGACTAAACATAAATCTAACTATCTAATAAACACACTCTGTAAAAGTCCAAAGTCTCTATCAAAGATTTTCCTTAACTAACTATATACAGCTAAACACAGTGTCCCAAAGTCACTCAAATAGTGCACTGAGTCCAAAATCACAGTCTGGCTCTTTGCTGGTCTTCCTCCTGTGGTCCCTCGTGATGCTGGTCCCATCTGGTGGTGGTCCTGCTGTGGGATCCGGCTTCTGGCTGACCTTGTTGCCTGGAGATGCCGTCCAGTTGGCCTCCCTTGTCCTGGCATTGGATGCTGCAGTCCTTGGCCCTTCCGACCTGGCACCAGCTTCCTGGATCCCTTCCAGCGATGACTGCAACTCACCACTCACATGGTTCATCCACAGAAGGATTTGGAGTCCTAGGCTCCTCAGGATTCCTTTTGCTACACAAGCAAGTCCAGCTAACAGCATTCCCAGTCTTTTTATCTGGCTGCCTCGCTGAAGCTGTTTGGTCTCAGCTTCCCTTGGCACCTCCTTTACTAGGGAGACACCACTTGCATTGTCCAGTTCACTCGTACCCTTTGAAAGTTCCTGACCCCCTGCTTTGGTCACTTCCCCTGACCCAGCTGGTCCACTCTTGGGTTGAGTGAGCTGCTTGTCCGAGCTTTCTTGTTTTAAAAGTGCAATTCCTGTCTGCAAGGATGTTTGCCCCAGCCTCAACTCCCCTACTGCCTCCTGCAAAGCTTTTACACTTGTGCTGAGGGTCTGGGCTGGGCAACTACTAGCCACCCTAGGTCTTGCACGCCTGGCCAAATCGTTGCCAACTAGCAGCGGAACTGGGATGCTGCCAGTTACAGCAAAGTTATGTTCCATGTACCTTGCCCCAATCTGTACTGGAACCCTCGCTACGCGAGCCCTGAAGGAACTGCCACCAATCCCCTTCAGTTTGATCTTCTTTCCCAGTACATAATCACCCTCCTGTACCAACTCTGGCTTAATCACACTGACCGCTGAGCCCGAGTCCCTCATGGCATCCACTGACTGACCATGAACCTGGACCTTCCAGATGTATTCCGCATCTGGGGGGTGCTCAGCATTCATCATTACAAAGTTTTCAGGCTCAGGCAGGGAGTGTCCCACTTGTCCCTGTCTAGCCCCATCATCCTCACTCTCGTGCTTCTGTTTTGGGGCTCGCACACAGTAGGAATGATGTGCTTCTGCTTTCTCTTCCCCAGCGGGGCGCGCCTTTGGGCATCCGGCCTTCAGGTGCGTCAAACTGCCACATAGGAAGCAGGTTCTGGCCTTGTCCGGCACTCTGGACTGTGCCCTTTCTCCATTACCTGAGTTGTAATGGCCTGAGGGCCCATTCCTAGCAGATGAAGACCTGCCTGCCCCATCTGCCTGCTTCCCAAAACAGTCCTCCCTTGCCATTAGCAGACTGTCAGCACACCGGGCTGCCTCATTCAAAGTAGTACACGCTTTGTCCACCACTATCCAGCGGATATGGTTGGGCAACAGCTGCACAAACTGCTCCTTTAAGATTAGCTCCGCAAATTGTTCGACAGTCTTAATCTGGGATTCCTTCACCCAATCCCACAAGTGTCTTGTCATGCGGGCTGCAACCTGCATGAAAGTCTCTCCTTCACCTTTCACTACGTTCCTGAAGGTTTTTCTGTAGTGTTCCGGGGTGAGGTTAAAGCGTTGCTTAACCCGCTCCTGGAACACCTTATAGTCCTGGGCTTCTTCGTCTGAGAGGGCAGCATAAAGTTCCAAAAGGTCACCACTAATCCGTGACCTTAAATACATCATTTTACGTTCCAGTGGAATTTCAAATTCCGCGCACGCCCGATCAAAAGCCCTTAGAAAAGACTCAATATCATCCCCTTTTGTAAACAAAGGAAACCTTTTGATGTCTACCTTCATGGGGTTAGGGGCTCCACCCTCACCCTGTCCAGGGACTGCCCCATGGGCACCCTGCCCTTGGCTAGCTTTTAACTGGAGAACAGCCAGCTCATGGGCTCTAGCTTTCTCACGTTCTGCCAGGTCCATTCCCTTTTCACGCTCTGCAATGGCAGCTTTCTCTCTAGCCAATTGCAATTGCAACTCCATTTCCATTTTTTTTATCTCCACATCCCTTATCTTCATTTCCCGCTCGTACTCGAGCTTAAGTTTGAGCTCAGCGAGCCCTCTGTCCTGTGCCACTCCTGGCACAGCTTCAGGAGTCCCTGGGCCTGCACCCACACTTGGCTCTGGGGTTGAAACCTCCTGTTCCACCACAGACTCCATAACAGCTTTCCCTTGTCTGGCTCTGGACCGCTTGCTGCTAACACGCTTAGCTGGCAGTCCCCCTAGACCCTTTGGAACAGCTTTGGCCCCTCTCCTAGTTAGCATCAAGTGTGGGACTCCCCACCACTTGATCTACCGTGCTGGCTGCTGATATTTGTAGCCAACACACAGGGAACGTAATTCCCTCCCTGGTTCCGTACTTTACCCAGGCAGATTACCTCTGGAACCAGGTCTATTTGGGCGTAGCCACGTGGTTCAGCGCCCGGCTGGTGACTGTACGTTTTACCCAAAGCAATTACCTCCGGCCACCAAACCTACTGACCCCACTATTCTGTGGCTAGGCTCACCCAAATGCTAGGGCTCACAGCACACCAGGTCCTTACAAAATACCATAAGCGTTTACCTCAGGACCTGTGCCTGCTAGCCCTCCCTGATGTCTAGCACACTCACACTTCAGGGATGGAGGAGTTCTGACCCACAGGCACTACCGTAGGGCTCTGTGTCCAGACACCAGACTCATTCAAAAAGGAGCCAAACTCTGGCTGCCCTTCTCAATCACACACAGTATTGCTTGCTACTGTAGTATTCTGGCCAAAGCGGACTGAATCAAGATTCGTCCCGAGCTGCCACCAAATTGCCACGATGCCCAGCGTTCCAGTAAGTGCCTGCCCTCTCTGAGGAGTAGCTTGGCCCTGTTAGGACGCTGGGTTCGTGCAATGGCCAAGTGAATACTACAGTGTGGACACAAAACACTGGTAGCAAGCGTTTCAACAGTAAACAAAAACAAGTTTATTATTATACACAAGCAATACTATAAAAGATAAAATAAGGTTCAGGTATTTGTTGGTTTAAATTTGCAAGTCTCTTACAGCTAGGAGCTACCCCTTTCCCTAAAGGAAAATAGTTCCCCTTTTGTAAAGACAAACCTCTCCACGTTCCTCTCCCTCTGGCTTGCTTCTGCCACAGCTCAAGCCAAGCCAGTGTACCAGAACGTGGCCCTAGATGATCACAAGGCCCAGTCCGTCCTTGCTTGTCCGATCATCCAGCCTGGTCAGTTGCTAGTGAAGTCTCCCTCAGAGCTACAATCCACCCGATTGCCTCCTTCAGAAATCACTCAGCCCAAAAGACCACTGGTCAGCTACTGGTTCCAGCTCCCTCAGGATCAGCTCCTCTGTTCCCTTCAGCCTCAGTCCCAGCACGAAGACCCCTGGTCAACTACTGGTCTGGCTCCTTCAGGTTCAGCTCTTCTTCTCCTTTCAGCTCTTGTCCCAGCATGAAGACTCCTTCTGCTGTACTCTGTGTTCATTTATACACACACCCCTGATCCTGATTGGCTCTAGCCGCAATAAAATGCTGCTGGAGACTCCTAACAGAGGTTGCTGTCCCTACAGCCTGATTGGTGGGAACTCCTTCTCTAGCCCCTCCAGCACTCAGATCCCCGGACAGCTTTTCCCTCCAAAACCTTACTCCAGCCAATCACTGCAACAGGGCCCGCACAGGATTTCCCGCTCTTTTTGCAGCCCAAATCCCAGGGTTTGCAACAAGGCTGGCTATTGCAGCTAGCTAGAAAGCAAAACAGCCTGCAGCCTGCACCCAGAAACCGTCACACTGGGGAATCGAAGCTGTGGCGCACCTAGGTGCAGTGGAAGCTGGCTCCTCGCTTCCAGAAACCACCATCCCGCAACCAGGTAAGACCCCAAATCGCGAGTGCGTGACCCTGGGCAGGGTGGGGAGGTTAGGCTTCGGCTTCCCCTGGCAAGAGGGGAAGCTGCCCCTTCTCTTGCGGCTTCTCTTGTGAGGAAGAACCCGGCTGCCAGCCTCACCATGGCGGAGGATGGTGGGTGGCCTCAGCTGTCAAATGGAGAGCATGCGCTCTCTGTCTTGGACAGCTGGGCAGGGCCTCTGGAGGCTGGATTGGGTTGACTGACTGGTATCAGACCCTGCCGCCGCAGCCCCGCATATATGCAGATGCGTGGGACCTCCAAGAATCTGTCTTTGTTTGTGACAGATTCTTTTTAAAAAACATTCTGCCAGAAAATGGATCTTATAGAACCAATTATTCTTATAGATCCATTTTCGGCAGCATGTGTGGAAAGGCCCTAACTTAGTAATTTGATACCTGCCTTTTTACTCTTTGAACTGCTTCATAATTACTGCCTGTGTTCATAATTACTGCCTGTGTTTTGCTAATAAAACAGCTACTGCCTTATTGTGCTTCTGACATGCAGGTCTGACTGTTTGTCTCTGCCCACTTGCATCAGGACATGGAGACATGCTGCTCCAGAAGTGTCTGGAACCACTCTTGCAAGGTGAGTGTGGACAGGCCCCAGTTTGTTACATTGGAACCAAATTATTCATGCACCAGGCACACTAAGGTAGTAACGTACATACTTGGGACAAGAAGGAATGGGTGAAAGAAGGTTTTTTAAAAAATGTTGACCTGAGGTAACCTTCATTCATCCAGTATCTTTGTTTTACCACTTTGGACAGTTCTAGTGAAAATAGCAATCTCGGAATTCAGCCTGAGGAATAAGCAGCATGAAATGCCATGGAAACTATGATGTTCTTCTGAATAAGAACCCAAGAGCACAAGAAAGCTGAGTTGCTTTAATTTTATTTATTTATTTAAGAACTTATATCCTGCCCTTCTCCAAAAGAGCCCAGGGTAGGGTCTAAGGGTATGCACAAATGCAATTTTTGACATTCAATTCAAATTGAATTAAGAATACCAATGTCCGAATTCGTAGAGAAAATAAGTATTAAAATTCAAACTGATTTGAATACTTTCATATCTATTCATATGGGTATTCAATATGAATTTGATGATACAAATGTCGACAGCACCTGTATGCATCCGTACACATCTGTACGCATACCATTTTTATCCTGTACGCATCCCATACGTAGCCATGTGGATGCTTATGGATACATACGTAATGCATACATATCCGTACGCATACTAATGTCTGAACTATTCAAATGAATGACTTAAAAATTTGTATTCATTTGAATATTAAAAAATCAATGTCTGAACATTTGATTTAAGTTCAAATGTCCGAATTCAGCCAAATTTGATCGAATAATCAATATTTTGAATATTCTTGCACCTCCCTAATAGGGTCACAGAAATTATTCTGATTCTGATTACTACTACTACTACTACTATTACTTTAAAATATAAGCTCTCTTGCTTTCCTCCCATCCTCCTCAGCAGGACAGAACCATAGCTACTCTGAGAATAGGAGAACTTCATGGGAAACTAAGTGTTTTTCAAGCATCACAGTCACAATTAGGACAGGCTAATTTCTTAGCTAGTGCATGTTGATATATGTCCTTAATAGAATGTCCCAAGGATGAATCGTGATGGCAAAGAATTCTCTGGATCAAAGTTTGATTTCTTGAGGATGTCAATGTGTCCTTAAACTGATATACTAAGGCATTTTATTCTACCACATTTGGCTGTTTTTCAGCCACTCCAGATCACAAATAAGTTATGAGCTCTATGATTATAAAACCTAAGTGAACTAAATTATTAAACAATTATTGAAAAATAAGCATTCTGCATGAACAGTCACTTCTAATATATGAACTCATACTGATAAATGTATTCTTCTGTGAGAGATTTTTTAATCCATTTATGAATTCAATTAATAAACCCCAGGTTTCTAATGAAATACAAATTAATGCTTTAGACATGGCTTGTTTTGGCCAGGACACAATCCCCCTCCCTGCCATATAGTCTTTGGTATTGCCCTACATCCTTTGGGGCATAATGAATGTAGAACCAACACACATTATTGAATATGAATGAGATGTACAGCATGTCTCTTAGGATGCCTCATTCATGATTTTTCGTATGGATGCATTGATGAACCTACCTAAGTCAGAGGTGGGGTGTGTAAGACATTTTAATTTGATCTAGTTAACAGTGGTTCAAAAAGTTATTCATTTTTTCTGAAGTATATAGGCTGGCTTATGTACAAGGCTTATGTACTAGGGGTGTGCACAAATATTTGAATGCATTCAAAATTCAATTGATCAACCAAATTTCAACATTCAAATTAGAATCGAATGTCCTTTAAATTCAAATTTAAAGTTTTGGTTCAAATTTTGAGTTTTGGATCAATCTGAATTATTCGGACATTCGCACATGTACGGATTCGTACACAATGCGTACTTGGAAATTTGCATCTCTACCACATCCGTACACATTTGAACGGATCTGTACGGGACGAAAACAGGTTGCATATGGGATAACCATGGGATGCATAAAGACATGTACTGATGCGTATGGATGTTGTCCACATTCATAAATGCTAATTCAAATGAAAAATTTGAACAAATAGATTAAAATTTGCTTAATTTGAATCAAATTTGGTTAAATTAGAATTTAAAAGATTCCAAACGAATCAGTTTTTTCCACACTTTATTATCATCTTCACTACTTTACAATACATGAAAACACATGCAAATCACACAAATCATGAAGTGTCTTCCACTTCAATATAATTCATGATATGGCTTTAAGAAAGGATTAGATAAATTCATGGAGGACAGGTGTATCAATGTCTACTTGAATAGATGCCTAAGTATTGTCCCCAGGTTCGAGATGGGCAGGATTGCTTTTAAAGGCCATCTGCAGGAAACTGAGAGCAGATCAAGGTTTTGCCCTTGTCTTCTGCTAGAAGCTCAAAAGCTATTGGTGGACCATGGTATTGGACAGGATGCTGGATTAGATAGACTGTAGCCTATTCCAGCAGAGCTCCTCTTATGTTCTTATATATTTCCATTATTTTAATTTAGAATACAAATGTGATCACTGAGAATATTAGAAGGACAACTAAGAACCTCATCTACAAATCATAAAACTAAAAGGAATTGACTTTGGTAAGAATATATTGTCTTCATGTGCTCCTCTTTAATAGGCTGATAAATTAGATTGCCCAGTATCCAGTTGTGCATGGCTGATAGGAGAGTTTTTGCAGTTAAGCTTTGAGAGCCATTACAATTTGAGGACATAGCGTAGAGTGCCTGGCTGACCTATCTCTGTTTGTCTTGGTCTGCTTGACAAAAGTACTGGCAAAATGTTTTAATATGCCACTGGGATAGCATATCAATGCACCACGGGTTATTTTCTGCAGCCTCTAGTAAAGCCAAGTATAGAAAACTAATAATTATAGTAAATTTCTGCATCTTGGAACATCACACAAGAGCTATTGAGGTTGCCCTTGTAGGGAGGAGAAATCCATAAGGAGACAATTATGAAAGCTTTTTATGAGTTGAAATGCACCACATTGCTGAAAAGTAATTTAGATTCCCAGCAAGCTGAATTTGTCTTATGTTTGGAGTACAAATGATCAATCAAGCAAAGCTGTGGCTGTTCATTTCTTAAGAGAATCTTGGGGTTTTCAACTGTCTTTTTTGAAGCACAGTACCTGAAACATCCATACTAGAGAGAACTAGTCAAAAGGTTAATTGCTGTTGTCTGATACAGAATGTTTTGGACCTTCCAGGTTTTCTTTTGATACTGGCAAAATTTGTGCAACCTTTTAGGGCTGCGGCTCTAAGCCGTGATGGGAGACACCTGAGGCAGATGCATCCTGCCCACACTTCAATAGATGCTTCCTCATTTTCATGTGCAGCACACATGACATCTGAGGAAACTGCAGGCAAGGAACTGGCAAAGAAAGTGTGATTTCATCCCCTCATCTGCAGGCCTCTTGGGCAGGTGATGCTTCTCCAGTGAGTGTTCCTGCCTGACAAACATGATTCACAAAAAGGACAAGGAGGACACATGACCTAGATTGCCAAAATGCTGCATGTTCCCCAGCTGTTAAAACATACTATACATAAATCACTCTTTTTCCAAGGGTCAGAAGGCTTCTCAAGTATGCTGTGGTAATTTTGCATGTAAAGGCACATTGCAATTAGCAAAGGGATCTCTTTTGTATAAGAGCTATTTTTTGGTCTGTGATTTTCTGGGTAATTTCCTTTTGTTATATTGTTCTCATTTTCTTTATTTCTTCTTTTGTACTGTATACTTTACTTTTAACACACAGAGAGAGATGCACACTCTTTTAGTACTCTGGGAAATGGGTTCAGTATGCCTCCCCAGCATTCAAACCACAGGAACAGAGACTACAGCCCTGAACATTTACATTTATGGAAATATTGTCTACTGATGTTTCAGGAGCTGCCTTTAACATTTAAATATTCAAATATTCTATTTGATTCAAAATCTGAAAATCCAAATTTTTGAAAATCCCATTCAAATCTGGATCCATATTTTTGAAAATCTGATTCAAATCGAATGATACAAATGTTGGCAACATTTGCATCCGATTTTTGGAAATTCGAAATACATTTGAATTCAGAAATTCGGATTTTCAGAAATTCATTTCAAATTAATGTTGATAACTGTTGAATTTGAAATGGATTTTTGAATTTTCAAATACCTGTGCACATTCCTACATTATAGTAACTCAGGTTTTGTTTAGATATAACAAACATGGCACCTCAGCAGCAACTCAGAGAGAGATTGCGTGGCCCTTGTGTCCCAACCCTTTTCTAATTCTCCTTTTCTAGCACAGAACATAAAAGAGAGGAGGAGGGGCAGGCTGGTGTGTGAACAATCCTACCTTGAAGCCTTCTCTGAATTGCCTCAGAGACACATTAGGGAGCCAGTGTGGTCTGGTGGCTAGGGAGCCGGACTCTTATCTGGAAATACTGGGTTTGATTTCGCAAACCTCCATGAAGCCAGCTGGGTGACCTTGGGCTAGTCACAGCTCTCTTTCTGAGCTTTCACAGCCCCACCTACCTCACAGGGTGTCTGTACTGGGGAAGAGAACAGAAAGTCTGACAGCCACTCTGAGTCCCCTTAAATGGGTGGGAAAAGTGGGGTAGAAAAGCCAGCTCTGAAGTAACAAGTAAACCTTACTGAAGCCAGAGGCAAGTACCACTGTTGAGGCTACCTGGGTGAAGGCTGCTTGGCAACAATTGTGACACAGTGGTGGCACCTGCCATTCCTGGTTTCTTGGTTGTAAGGGAGATGCAGTGCATACTGATAGCACTATATTCCAGGCTCGGCTGCCAGACAATGGAAACTGATCTAGTTCTGGAGGAGAAGGAGAAGTGGAGAAGTTGGCTTCCACATGACACAGACCTTTGGGTATGAGGCGGGCTAGAAATGTAAACAAACAAATAAATCTTACTGCGTGTGCCACAGAAATATTGCAGCTTTCTCTGAGAAAGTTCCAGGGAGGCTGCTGGGGTCTGGACAGCATGCTGTAAGCTTTACCTTTTCCCTCTTTTTCCACACAATGACTCCCTTTCAGATGCTGACAAAGTTTGAGCTGTTTACAAGTTTTTTCATGCTGATTTCTACTGTTCTGTGAGTGAAGAACAGCTTAGTAATGAACTCACTGATATAAAACCAAAGAATAACCAAGTGAAAAGGCCTTTCTGAAAGGAACAGCCCAACCTATGAATAAAAGTGCATGTTAGAAATTGATTTTATTCATCTAAACCGAATGACCCAGGGGATAGTTCTGTAATATGCAGATTTTATACAGTGTTAACCAAAGGATCCTAATTCAGGGATCAACAAAGGATGAAATTATTATTATTTAAAACCATGAAAGAAAGAAAGAAAGAAAGAAAGAAAGAAAGAGAGAAAGAAAGAAAGAAAGAGAGAAAGAGAAAAAGAGAAAGAAAGAGAGAGAAAGAGAGAGAAAGAGAGAGAAAGAGAGAAAGAAAGAGAAAGAAAGAGAAAGAAAGAAAGAGGTGAGTGAGAGAGAGAGAGAGAGAGAGAACTTGTTGGGGAAATGAAATATTTTAACTTCACCTTGCCTTTCTGTGTTGTTGTTTTTGAACTACACCTTTTCCTCCTCACAATTGCTCATGTTGGCTGAAGCTGGAGTTGAACGATCTTTGGAGAGCTCTAGGTTGGCTAAGAATTTTTTTTTACTGATGTATTTTCTGATGCATTCTGATACAGGTGCAGATTTTTTAAAAAAATGTATTTTGGGCTCCATTACACAACAAACCCATACAAATGCATATTTGCATATTCTATTTATGAACATAAATCTGAACACTAGCCTTGTGTTGAACCACCCAAAGAGGAGCCAGGACTGTGGGATGCTGCATTGTGTGAGCTGGCACTCTTTGACACCAATGGCAAGATAAGGCACAGGCGAGCGGGAGTTGGGAGCCAGGCAAATCAGATGATAAAAACATGCAAGATCACTACCGAGATGTAGTGCAGGGCAGAGGTTTGGGAAAACTTGAGATGATTCACATGCAAAACCTGCTCTGTGCACCTCCACAAACTGGCTACGCAAGAAAGTTTTTTTTCATTCCCCCAGCCGTGCAACATTTCCCCAGGGAAGCTTAGCTGGTGTTCACATTGTTTGGTGGTGAACAAACCAGTTGTTTCATTTTTTTGTAGTAAAGGAAAACCAATATCAAATGAAAAAGTAGCATAGAATGGCAATTTGATCAGGACTGTGTCTTGTGAATGGTGCCAGAAAACATACATTAGCAATTTAATGAGAAGTGATAGGGAACATGTTATACAAAGTGTGCTGAAACCTGTGAAGGAGTAGTAGTAGTAGTAGTAGTAGTAGTAGTAGTAGTAGTAGTAGTAGTAGTAGTAGTAGTAGTAGTAGTAGTAGTAGTAGCAGCAGCAGTTGGTTTTTCTAGCCTGCTTTTCTCACCCATTTAAGGGGACACAAAGCAGCTGACAAAGCTTTCTATTCTTCTCCCCACAACAGATACCCTGTGAGGTAGGTGGGGCTGTGAGAGCTCAGAAGGGAGCTGTGGCTAGCCCAAGGCCACCCAGCTGGCTTCATGGGAGAAGGCGGAATCGAACCCAGTATTCCCAGGTAAGAGTATGGTTCCCTAACCACTAGACCAAACTGGAAGTAAGCATTGATATTGGTTTGACAGATTCCTATACTGTGCAGGGATTGGCTAGATGATCACAAAGAACCATTCTGACTCAGTTATTCTATTATTAGGTGATGCCAGAATTACTTCAGATACGGAGAATTCTCTGTGGTAGTAGCAGCCCATAGATCAAAACTGCAGAACATTATAGGAGAGGTAAAGTTCTGACTGAATTTGTATTTATTTGTACTTACTTTGGTTATCTAAACCACAGTTTGATTGATGACTTAGCTATTGTGTTCATTCATAGGTCTGTCACAAATTTAGACTGTGATTATATAACTTTAACTGAGTTTCTCTTTGTGTTTTATACTGAGTAGGGATGTGCACGAAAATTCATAACATTCAAAATTAATACGAATTTGCCCAAATTTGGACATGTGAATTTGAATTGGATGTTGGCACATACAAAGATTGACATTCAAATTCAAATCAAATGTTTTGATACATTCATATGAAGCTTTATGTGAAGCTTCATTTAGGAATTGTATGGGATTGAATATTTGTATCAGATACTAATCCTCTCACATTTGAAGGGGATCTATTCAAACAAATGTGAATTTTCTTGCAATCAATTCTATACAAGTCAAATACAACCACCACAACCTATTTGTGCACATCCCTAAGGGTTTTTAGGTTCCTCTTCTTGTATTTTTACCAGTCTATTATAATGCTTTTAATGCATTTTATGATGTCTAGACAATGAAATACCCAGAATATGCAAAGATCAACAGCAGCTCCTCACAGGAACATTTTAAAGCCTAAGGCTTTTTTTGAAAGACTGTAGCAAACACTAAGCTGCACAGCCTCTTTTCCCCTGCCTTCCCTTCCAGTCCCAACCTTAATTCTCAAGCCTCTAACTGGTTTAAAGAAAAAAACATTGGGATACGAAGGGTTAAAAGACAAGCCTCATACAGCATTATACACTTATTGCTGTCCGGGCACTGAAATCTTTTCCCCTCGGTGCAAAGTGCCTGCAGCATAATGGAGTCTGCAGCCACATGGAGAAAATTTTTAAGAACAGCTTCCTTCTCTTCCAGTCGCCTTTTCTCCTGCCAGAAACTACAGGAAGTGATATCAGGAGGACCTTTGACCCACAAAACCCCAGCCTTGGTCCAATCACCTCAACAGATGCTGCATCAATGTCATTTCCCCCATGTCCCTTCTCTGTCTGTATTTAAAACCCTGCAACAAATAAATGGGGTCTTCCCCCCCCCTGCTGTCTCTGATGCCTCCAGCCTCTCATTTCCCCTTCCCCATTTCTCTATCCTAATTGGGTCACCCAGCAATGTGGTTGATCTCCCGGACCTGTGCCAGTTGGGAGCCCAGGAAATACCTATCACAACACCTGACGAGTAGCAGCAGCCCCCAGCTGCTGCACCTTGCTTCCCAAAGCCCTGATCAGGTCATGAAGCCAGATCATGACTAAAGATGGTGTTTAAGTGGTGACCTGATTGAGGTACATAAATGCTTGCATGGTGTGGAACCAGGGGGCATGCTATGAAGCTGATGGGCAGGAGAGTTAGGTCCAACAAGGGGAAGGATTTTTTTCACCCAGAGGGTCATCAGTCTACGGTATTTACTACCAGAATTGCTAAGTACAGCAACTAGCCTGGATAGTTTTAAGAAAGGATTAGATAAATTCATAGATATCAGGTGTATCACTGTCTGATCAAATGGATCCCTAAGTACTTCCCCCACATTTGGAGAGACAGGCAGGATGCCTCTAAAGGTCATTTGCAGGGATTCAAGGGTAGATGAAGGTTTTGCTTTGTCTTTAAAATATCCAAAAGCAACTAGTGGGGCACTTTCTGAGACAGGACACTGGACTATATGGACTGTGGACCCTTTGAGCAGGTCTCCTCTTATATGTTTATGTTCATATGTTCTTAATACAACTGGTCTGGGGCTGCCACAAAGAGAACCCAGATAGCATCTTTATGACCTAGGAAACAGCTGTCTTCATGACAGGATTCTCTGATCCTGCTGGGAGGTACCCGGTGCAAGTGGCAAATGACTCTTGGCCTCATAGGCTTGGAGGATGTGGAACAAAAGTTCTTGAAATTTCTGTCCATGCAATTAAGCACTGAAAGGGCACCATCAAAAACAGATTTCCTATGTTGAAGCTGGCTGCAGTCTTAAGGCAGATGTTGGTGTTCAATGTTTTGCAAGAGTAGTCCATGTTGGACAGTCTTGCTGCGTGGTAGTAGTTGCCATCTGAATGCAGCCAAAGTAATCTTCTCCACCAGTTTTTTTTGTTTGTTTGTTCCATGGAAGCTCCAAGCATCAGTCACAACATAAAGGGAATAGGAGATGGATTAGGTGATGCCAGAATTACTTCAGATCCAGAGAATCACAGAAATTCTTTGGTGAGATGGAGGTTCCAGAGTTCTTCAGTTCCTTATCTGTGAATCTTCCATGGATTTTTCCCCCTCCATAGGGTGTTGTAGTTCAGTATAAGAGTAAACTGCCTGGAAAGTAGAGCTGGTGTGATCCCAGCCTTTCCTTGAGGTGGGCAATGGCAAACTAGGGATGTGCACAAATTTTTTTTTGGCATTTGATTTGAAATGAAATGAATGTTCTAAAATCCATATTCATACAAATAGATCACATTCGAATGTGGTAAAATTCTATTTAGTATTCATATGAACATTCGATACATATTTGATACGACTAGACACGTATCTGATATGAACAGAAATGTATCTGATATGAATACATACTTATCTGATACATTTCCCCAGCTTAACAAATGCCGAAACTATTCGTATGAATGCCCTGAAACATTCTTATTCATTCAGATGTTAGCATACAAATATCGTAACATTGAATTTGAATTCAAATGTCTGAATTCAGCCAAATTCGGCCAAATTTTGAATGTTGCAAATATTTATGCACATCCCTAATGGCAAACCACTTCTGGTTCTTTGCCACTAAAACTGCCTAGAGGTGCTCATTGTGGTGACCCCACACGCCTCTGCCCTACTCATCCTCCACAGAGTAACGCAGTCTGGAAGCAAGCTGCAAAGTGCCACAGGTCACTGCCACACCCCCTGGATTCCTTGCAAGTAATGAACCCTCTCTGCCATCCTCCTTTATCAGCCCTGAATACAGGCTTCCCTTAAAAGCAGCAGACTCCTTTTTATAGGAAAACTCTCCAAGTTTATTGTTACTACTGAAAAGAATTGAGAAGCAAGCTTAACATCACCTCTAATGTCCATAATAGTTTGAAATGAAAAATAACTCCCTTGAGATCCCCTCTTAGGCTCCAGTAGCCCAACTGTAGAAATTAGCTCTAGGTAAATTCAGCATTAGAGTCTTTAGTCTGTTTCCCTCCCCTCTCTTCCCCGAGAGAAGAGAACGCATGCACACACTTAGAGCAATGACCCTTGATCCCCCTCTAACTAGACAAGACACATGGAAGCTGCCCCTGCAAGTCCTTATATAGTCCATGATCTCTGGCTTGCCATTGGTCCATTTTGGCGGGCTGGCATGGCTCTGGCTGGTGGACACACCTCTACTGTCACTTAAAGCCCTCTGCAAGCCCACAAAATCGTCTCCTAGCTTCCTGGTTTGCCTGGGAATGCCACACCCATTGAGGTGCCCAGGAAGTCAAGCAGGAGTTGGCCACAACTGAGTGGTATCCAACAACAACTGGGTATGAGCATTGGTGCAGTCCTGAGACGTTTTCGCACGGGGCTGAACGGTACGCGTGGGAGACAGCTGCGGACACGGCATACGCATTGCCCAAGCGGGGCTTGCGCTCCGACGTGTCCGCAGCTGTCTTTCTCACGTTCGAAATGTAGAGCACTTTAAAGTGCTCTACATGCGTTCGAACGCGGACGAGCCGCCCGCAGGCGTTCGGGAGGAGAAGCATTCGCGCCTGCTTCTGTCTCCCTAACAGCTGCGGGCTTGCCTCCGACGCCGGCGCGGCTTCGACAATCAGCTGTTTGACAATCAGCTGATTGCCGATCTGCCTCCGCGGCTGTCTCCGCGCCCCTGGCCGGCCTTTGCCGGCTAAGACAGCTCACGATGCTTTGAGCATTCGCACACAGACGCGCCGGAACGCGTTTACACGCGTTCCGGCGCGTCTGTGTGTGAAAGGTGAAAGCGCCGGGAGCTGTCTTAATCTTCCCGTCCTACTCCCGTTCCAAATGGAACGGGAGTAATGCGAAAACGTCTCTGCTCACCTCCCAACCAAAGGATGAAAGAGTTCAGAATGTTTAATTAGTTCGCCATTTGTGAATGGGGTGAATGGAGCTATTGTCAAAAGAATTGTATTAAACTGAATTTGTTTTGTAAAAGAAGAAAAATGGATTTTTTCTTTCCTTTGGCTTGGAAATATTATCAGAAAGCAGAATTATATGTTATCTTAAGAAATCCAAACTTGAAACAGCATGTTTAGTTCAGAAGTTGCTGAACTCCGGCTCTTTTGAGTCTTGACTATTTGACTCTGGCAGGCCATAGTGATAATTACAGTTCAACATGGCTTGGGGGTCAGAACTGCTCAGTGATGAATCACAAGTATTTGGAAAGAGATTTGAACATACACCTTCTGTTTTCTGATTATTACCAAGACCCTGAATAAACACCATGAGAGAAACAGAGCACAATACATCTTGCATTTTCTCCCAACCTGAAGTGATTTGAAATATCAAAGTCCACATTCCCTGAGGGACACTGTTGGACACTCTTCAAGTCAAAGGGCTGAAACAAGTACATTGCTAACCCCCAAGCAAAGTTATTAAAAAAACACAAACTAAATGATATGAAATAGAGAGATACCAAATGCTTTTCAGCTAGCAATTAGTCTTCATCAGTGGCGGAGTAGAACAAACATCTCAGTCTGGAGCACATAAAACAGGTGCTGGAACAGTCAACGGCTGTAAGCATGGATTGAGCTCAGTAGGGCCTGCAAGAACATCCAGTGTTACTGCAAAATACTATTGGGCTTAATACATATTCACAAACTGTTGATTTCTCCATTGCTCAATATACCATGCCACTGATGAAGACTATTTATTATTAAAAATCCATTGCTGTCCAAATATCTGGCACTGGAACAGTGTATCTTACCTTCAAGAAACAAACTGAGACAACTGAATATTGATTCTTGGATGAGGGACATTTGAGAGGTTGCGGTTTTGGGTTTGTTCATTTTTTAGTCCATTTGCCATTCATATTTGTAGAGAGTGTTGTATGTCATACTCTTATTACATTATATATGTCTTATCTATAGTTTTGTGAATTCTTTGTATGATTATGCATTAGTGATCATCATATTACAAGTTCATTTTTTTGGATTCTCTAGTTTGGGGGTTTGAATATAGTTTTGTAAATCCATTCAGTGATTTTGTTTGTTTGTTTGTTCATAGGTTAATTTCTAGGATTATTTACTTGTGGGTTGCTGTTATCCATAGTAACCCAGAAAGAAAAAGAAAGGAGGGAGGGATTTTTAGTGATTGTTGCACAATTTCAAAAGTTGCATGACTGTTTCAATTAATTTGCATTTTAAAAAACAGCCAGGCTTGGTGTGTGGTAGGGTTGAAAGTTAAAGAAACTTGCTCCCTGAGAGAGAGAGAGAGAGAAACCTATAGCAAGTCTGGACAACATACTGAAAAGGAGAGACATAACTTGGCCAACAAAGTTACTAATAGTACAAGCTATGGCTTTCCCAACAGCAATTTATGGCAGTAAATCTTGGATCCTAAGGAAGGCCGAGTGCCAAAGAACTGACCCTTTAAAATTACCATGCTAGAGAAAACATTTGAGAAATCAACACTGACTGTTCATTGGAAGGACAAATAGTGATTTTGAATCTCAAATACCTTGGCCACAAAATGAGAAGACAGGACTCATTGGAAAAGATGGTGATGATGGGAAAGATGGCAGGCAAAAAACGAAGGGGAAGGCAGGAGATGGAAACATAGTGTCGTGGAAGTACTTAATATATAGTTGGGCAGTGTTTTGGAGACAGTGGAGAACAGAAGGACCTGAAGGTCAAGAAAGGTAGGACATGACCATTGAGTGACCAGTAAGAACAACTGACGCATTTAGATCTCTCTCCAGTCTCTTCTCCCTAATTTACATTAATGCCTCCTTGTCAAGAATGAGAAAAATCTGTTTAAGCATTTGATATGAACCCTATCTGAAGACAAGTGAAGGGCACACAGTCTCCTGCAGACATTGATTTACAGAGACAGCTGATTAATCAGAAAATGAATAATAACGTGCCATTGTTTTGAAGGAGATGAAGGCACAAACAACCTCTAGCCAGAAAAAAATGAGGTGATAGGTTCAGTGGGTAATGATGAACTAATTCTTTGGGATCTGGTTATGTACTGTAGATGAGACTTGAACACCTGCAGGTATTTTAATGTTCTTGGCTCTTCCCAAAGGATTGCTTCACATTCCAGTTTTACCAAATGTTCTTCTGATATATTGAAAATGTTTGCATGGTGACTTAGGGATGTTCAAAGATTGGTTCACAATCAAAAAAATGATTGAACAGTAGGGATGTGCAAGAATGTGTTTTGTGTTTAATTCATATCAAGTCAAATGCAAAAAAAAAACTGTATTCATTCTAATGGATCCCTTTGAATAGGGTAGGATTCAAATTCGGTATGAATGTTTGATACAAATCTGATTCAAATCCCCGCTATGAATTGCCTACCTATCCCCTATGTATCTGCTATGTATCCACTCTGAATGTGTCAAATCTGCTCTCAATCCACTTTTAATCCACTCTGAATCTGCTTTTAATCCACTTTGGATCCGTTGCAGATGTGACTGGCACAGCCGCTTTCCTGCCTCCCCAGGTGCATGAATGTAACAGAACTTCGTACCAATGTATCAAAGCATTTATTTTGTATTTGAATGCCAACCTTTGGATGTACCAACATTCAATTCGAATTTGAATGCCCAAATTTGTACTAATTTGTATGCATTTTGAATGTGACAAATATTCATGCACGCCCCTATTGAACAATTTGTGTTTGCATTGAACGAAACATGTGGTTGTTAAGCTATCCAGAAACACGATTGAACTGAATCAGTCTGCTGCTTGAAAACATGAACAAACTGATTCCATGAGGAAATGACGCCCCTGGTAAGCAATCAGACATGATAGAAAACCTGATGTCAGAGCTAGATTTTCCGTTATGTCTTTATTGTCCTTTTTTGGTACCCTGTTTCAGCCATATACTGGAATTACATGGGTATGCATGGCAATCCCCATATGGTTCCAGGAAAATTGCAGTTTTCAAACTATGACTGGAGATACCCTCAGATTATGGTAACTTGGTAAGCAGTGCAAATCAGAAGGCCTATTACTTTAAAAGAAGCAGCAGACGCTATTCCAAGCCATCTCACCTGTTGCTATACATTTAGATGACCTTCCTACTTACCTGCAAGCCAATGTAGCCTCTGAGTAGAGATGTGCTAATCCAATTTTGAATGGTTCAATTCAAATCTGACTTTCTGGAAGCTAGCTAAGCTTAAAGACTCTTGATCCACCTCTGTTACATACATGCAAAATGTCACTGAAGATTGTCTTTCCTTACACTGCATCTGCCCTTGAGTTGTTGCTAGAAACTATCTCCTGCCAGCCCCTGCCAAGAATGAGGGGTTGTATGAGTTGTGACTCATCCCTAGACAGAGTAAAGAACAACGAGACTTGTAGCCAAAACACCTGTAGGAGCCCATGTTAGGGGAGAAAGTAAATATGATGCACTAATCCTTGCCTTTCTATCTCTACAGTTATTTCATGCTAAATTGAGATGAACCTGCACGAAAACTGAAATTGTGCTATTTCCTCTCCGTTTCCATAGGGTTGAATACAATAGAGCACTTGATTCTAAATTTAAAAAAGCTGCTATATTATCCTTCCCCCTGCCCCTGCCACCTTCTTTCTCCCACTGCCTTCTTTACCTGTGAACTCCTAAATGGATTGTCCAGCAATGGAGCCTTCTGTGTTCTAGCAGCCATTGTCTTGCTGGACTGCCCTTCCTCTACAATTGGAATCTCATCATTTTCTTTTGCTCAGGGGCCTAATGGGAAAACAAACAAACAAACCCTACAGAGTTGCCTAAAATTTGCATGCCCATCAAAAGCTAGTCATACATCTGAACAGAAAACTTTTGATCACCGTCCCCAATCGTTAGCAACCAGTCAACAAAAAAGCTTATCTTAACTTCCATGCTTTTATTTATGTGTGAATTGCATTTCTTTCTCACCGGTTTTCCAAGAACCTTGGGGTAGCAAATATCACTCTCTCCCTATTCTCCTTGTCTTCATAGCAACCCTGCGAGGCTTCTTTGTTCCACAATATCCTTTCTAAGGTGTGGTGACAAGTATTGTACACAATATTCCAAATTGTATTTCTCATCTATGTGCAAAAAACCTAACTGCTTAATATGACTGATGTCATGACACATGGAGGGCACATATGTACACATGCTTGTGAGTATTGGACATTTTCACCAGAGGTTATTTGTCATGCATGGGTC
This sequence comes from Aspidoscelis tigris stejnegeri, assembly GCA_023333525.1. Classification (NCBI taxonomy): domain Eukaryota; kingdom Metazoa; phylum Chordata; class Lepidosauria; order Squamata; family Teiidae; genus Aspidoscelis; species Aspidoscelis tigris. The sequence continues at coordinate 96,086,780 of JALMGA010000002.1, forward strand.
TTCAGGGTTAAAGATAAGGTGTTTAACATTTTATAAGGAGCCACGCAGTCACTTCTTGGGAGCAGGAGGTAATCAGAGCATTTTGAAATGCCAACTGTCACAAGCTGTGCAGCTTACTAATAAAGAAATTCATTCCTGCTGAGATGGGGGAATACATTGAGGATTTTTCAATGGGGGAAATGTACAGCAGAGCAACAAGATCAAGCTCTACATCTGTTTAGCACCTGCAGTGCTGTTCAGTTCTTCCACACACATCCCAGTGGCTTTGCTGGGGCAGAGTGCCTATTTTGTAATTAATGATAGAAGTTTTGGTTATCTGAAGCTAATTTGTGAAGTACCTCGTCTGTCACCTCAATTCTTTAATCATAAGTATGTTTTGGGTAAGTAGAATAACAGGAAGCTCCTCTCAAACACTACTAGCAGTTGAAAAGCAAAATGCATTTTGCAAATGCATTACTTGAAAACTGAATGAATGAATGAATGGATGAGCCTTTGAACCTTTTTGAGGCAAACAATAAATATCCTATCCCATGATGTTAAAAGCCATGTTCTTGGTGACCTATGTCCTGAAGTGTCCGATATATTGCTGATTAAGATCTGTGCTGCTGTAGTATAGTAGTATAGCACAAATGTAGTATAGTGTTTGATATGATTCTGTGCCAGATTCACATTTCTAAAAATACATGTTTCTATTTTTTTTTAATCTTAAAGTTATGAACATGTGTTGTTGTTGTTTCCCTCCCAGATCTTCTGGTCATTTTTTGCTGTTTTATTAATAATTTGCTCCCAGGACTCCAAGGATGGGTTGGAATGTATTAAATCAAATTATGCCCTGTTGCTTAGGAATAAAATTCTCACTGCCAGCTACCACGTGTGGGGGCTTTAGCCATAGCCCAGCCTTAGACTTTTCAAATGCATATCAGCCCCACTTGATTCTTATTAACAATGTGAAAGGTTGCAAACAAAATTGAAAGCACTTGCTGCATAAAGCTCCAGGACTTGACAAGTTAGGAAGGCCTACTTCAGATCCATTTTGGACTAGACACACACATACACACACACCGCCATCAAAAGAAAAAAAATTGGCTCAGATTCTCTAAATCATAGCAATTTTTAAGGATTTAAAACAGGGAAATACTCTTCTACTAAATATTCTTGGGGTGCCAAAGGTAAAGATAGGGGGACGGGAGGATGGGAGTAGGCCACCACCATAATTTGCCCACTCATTATAGTTCCAATTAGACCTTCCAGTGTTGTGTGCACACCTCCCACATCCAGGAACCATGGCAATTCCCATAAGTAGGGGGTGCATGGGCAACTCCAGAAGGCCCATTTGGTCCTACAATGAGCCCATGGAGGTGAAAGGTAAGGAGACAGCCTGGGGGGAGGGGAGCCTGGGCATGGGGAGAGCTGAGAGCGAAGCTTTGATGAAGGCCAGATCTACTAGATTTGCAGGTGAATGGGGACCTACAAATGTGGCCCCTTTTGATTCACTCACGAATATCTAAATTCATATTTACATGAATTTCAAATGTGCCAAATATCCATGCACATCCCTATTTCAGATAGTATTCTCCTTTGACACAAATAGCAGCAATAAAAGTTGTTCCAAATGGCTCCATTTTCACCCTTCCAACTTTGTAATGTGTAGGTGTCTTGAAAGAACTTTTGTTCTTGCACAAGTTGCAAAGTTAGCATCAACTGATGAGTAAGCAAAGAGCAAGTCCAAGTCAACCAAGACAAAGAATTAATTAAGGTAAAAATCTTTTTAAGAGCAAACAACCCTAATCAAGGAAGCCAAACCACTGAAAAAGATTCCATTGAAAATCTTATTGTGTCTGATGGCACAACTTTCTTTTCAATACAACTTCACTATGAAATACAGTTATTGTAGACTATAAAGGTAACTCCCTTCTGGGTATCAGAGTCTTTGAGTTCTGCTTTGACTCCGTGTCTAGCCAAGAGGTCATTCCAGTGTCTGTCTTTTCAAGAACACTTTCATCTCTTCCTTGCCTGTGTGGATACTCAACAGCACCACTGCCTGGAGGCCAGGGGGAGCTTCACCTACCAACCCCGTAGCCCACCCTGGGGAGAGTGCGAGTGACCCCCTCCTTACCTTAACGCAGCCAGGCCGATTCTGTCTGTGGGGCCCCGAGATCGGAGACCCCCAGCTCACCATGCTTGCTCTGGAGGAGCCAATCATAGCGGGCAAGGGGAGGGCCTCCAGAGATCCGGATTGAGGTGAGTGGGTGCTGTGCTTCCGCACTGCACCCACCTCAAATCCAGATCTGAATCCCTCCTTTTGTTGCGTGTTCAGACGGGAGGGGTGGTAGTAGATCTGTATCTACTGGATACGGATCTACTTACCATGGATTTCCGAAATCCAGATCTAAATAGATCCGGATTTTGGAGGTCAGTGTGGAAGCACCCTAAGGCTATCTCTCAAGTTCCAGGATAATTATGGTATCTTTTGGCAGCTGAAGCTTAAATGCATAAAAAATGAAAAAAGGAACCCAGCTCTTGGTAGCTTGTCCCTTAATTTTCCCTCTTTATAGCAAGTATTCCCTATTAAAAGAAATCCCTAGAGAACCCCACTCTCAGAAAAGGTCCCTTCCTTCTTTCACACTCATAGTCTCTCATTTTAAGAGAAAAGGATCAGCCAAAACTGACTGAATTGATTGGTTGGAAAACTGATTACAACATTCTCCAAGTGCAAGGGAAATTTGGGAAAGTAACGCTCCATCTATGCTAGAGGGTATTGCATTTGACTTCTTGCACTATGAATAGTTCTTTACTTAGCCTCCTCTTGCATAATTTTGAGAGGATGTCTGAGTAATTATATATCAAACACATCACTGTTCATATTAGTGGCTGCTCTTTGTCCAGTTCTGAAAAGCCCCTATCTCTGCTTGACAACCTTCCCAGCACCACATGCTTCTTCCAATTTTCATAAAGACTGACTTTTTCCTGTCTAATCCTGTTCTCCGTTCTCTGTAATGTACCTATAACAAAGAAACCCTGTTATTTTTGAAGTGAAGCATTAGCATTGCTTCCCTCCCTTTTCTCTTCATGCCTTGCATACACAGTAAGTTGGCTGGGCTGCCATTAGTTCTCCTGCTTAGATGTTATAATTGAATGCATAAAGTGAAATGCGCAGAACCTTTGTGCTGCAAGTGGTTTTTATGGAGAATATGATGTTCTGGTGTTTTGTCCCAAGTTCAGAACAGAACACTGTGATGTTCTGGATGTTATTTTGGTGGCAAATAACCAGCAGGAATTTTTTCTCCCTATTCATGCCTTCACCTTGAGTTCACAGGAGATTAAGCAGGAACAAAAGAGAGCTATCTGGAGTACTACTACTGAACTAACATCCAATGGTAAGCTGAGGTTGGATGCAAAAATAACAACAAAAAACTGCTCAGTGTCTTCTTGCATCTTTCCTTTGGTTGTAGCCTGGCTCTTAGTGCTACAGGCTGCTTTCCTTCATTCTGTCTTCCCTTCCTATACTAAGTTGCAGATTGCTGCCTGGAGCTTTAAAAAAGAAAGTTATTAACAATTCTCTCAATTGCCCGATTATTTTGTAGATTGTCTGGTAGATAGGCCCCATCATGCTTCATCATCAAACTTACTTGGGGGTCCCTATGACCACCATAAAAAAGAGGAACATGGAAAGAATTCTCATCATTTTTAAAGGCTAGAAAACTCAGGTGGCTTCCATATGGTCCATAGGATTGTGGTAACTGGGGCTAAGGAATGCTAGCTCTACATGCCAGCATGTTCCACAGGAAACAAAACCTCCTGAAGAACAGTACTAGCCACACAGGCTTTGGAGCTGTAACACTCCCTGATAGAAAAGAAAATGTAACAGAGACCGTGTCAGTAGACAACCCTTTTAGTGTAATGATCTCCTAAACATTCCTACCCTGTGTCTGACTGCTACCACCACCACGCAAATGCCTGAGTAGGCCATGAAGTACAGGGGACCAATCCCAGTCTGCAGCTTCCAACTAGGGGAATATTCATTTCCCCACTCCTCAGAAAAGAAAGGATGGAGCTGCCAAAATGTGTGCAACTGCCGGTGCATTCTGCGGGACCTTGGCTTATTTCTGGTGGTGATCACTGGAGAGTGTCATGTGTCATGAGCCAAGGTACATAATGTGGAAGATGCCTCAGAATAATCCAAGGCTTCTGTAATTTAGTCTCACTGTGGAACAGCATAGAAAAATTGCATCAATCTCTAATGAATTGTTCTGTTTTGTTGTTGCTGTTATCCAACCAAATTATCCAACCAAAGATATTTATGATATGGTTCCTGTCTTTTTTTAAAGATTTTTATTCAGTATAAAATTTCTAATTATATAGAGATTATCTAAACACACCAATTGGTCCACTTTATACTATAATTGCTTGATAACTTCTGATTTTCTTCTGAATGACTGATTGTTGTCTTCAAGTTCTGTTCATATTATTCTTTGACCACTTCAATGCCTTTGTTTCCTCTTATTCTTCAAAATCTGCCATTGGAAATTCTTTATCTAATGTCTGTAAGTATATAGGCAAGAAAGAGTTGCCAGTTACTATCTTGTCAAACCTGAGGTCAGCATAAACCAAACAGCAACTTGAAATAACGCAGTCAGATTCATATTCACTCAGCTCACCAGGTGGAGGGCAGGATATGACAGTTACTAGTATAAACTAATGTAGTTTTACATCTTAATACATTTGTCAATTTGTCAATTTCCTTCAAATCCATCTATTAGATAATCCATTTCTCCAGTAATGGAGTTTTGGCATTTGCCATTGCTGCACATATGTCAGTCTGGCTGCTGACTAACCATGGCCTCCTGTTCCCCTCCACCCTGTCCCTGTTGCCTTACTCACAAATACAACTGCAACATCATCTTCCACATCCTCTGACACTGTTTACATGCTGCTCTAAGGTCCAAGTAAGCCTTCTGGAAGTGTGCCTGTACCTTTTCCACCTGGAAATTGCCATGATCCCTGAATGGGGCAGGTGCATGCACCCCTCTGGAAGGCCTACTTAGGCCTTGAAGCAGCATGCAAATAGCAGCAGAGGCCCACCTCACTCCCCCTCAGCTGCACTCTCTTACTCCCATGGAAGCCACATCCTCTGCCACCATTCGCCTGCTGCCCCAAAGCCCAAGTAGGCCCTCAAAAGGTGCATGTGCATCTCCCCCATCCAGGGATTGTCAAAGATAGAGGAGCTGCACACACACCTCTGGAAGGCCTACTTGGGCCTCAGAGCAACACACAAATGGTAACAGAAGCCCACCCCTGGCCTCCCACCCCCCATCCATGCTCCCTTACCGCCAAGGAGATGGTGCCCACATACTCTGTGTCCTACACCACCATTTGCACACTGCTTCATGGCCCAATTAGGCCTTCTGGTGGTGCACATCCACCTCTCCCATCCAGGAATCACCATGATTATCAGATGTGTGTTCACCTCTGAAAGGACTATTTGGGTCTCATAGGGACATGCAATGGCAGTGGTGACAGTGGCAGTGACAGATTAGGGGGGTAAGGTGGGATTGGAAAGGGGAAGTGGGGAGTTCCCTTCAAGCACAAACATTTGGTACTATGTACACCCCTAATTACTAGTGACCACTTTAAAACTTCAGTTTCAAGGCCCCACCCAACAGCTGATGTGCAAAATGACATAGAAGCTCCCATTATACATATATAGAGCAACCCAGCTGATAAGACTGAAAATGTTCAAAGGGTTTTGCAGCAGATAGTCTGCCTTAGGCTGTATTCACACTTAAGTTTTAACCCGGCTTCAGTCTGCTTTCAGAGTTAGAGAATACATTAGCAAAGTATCAAGCTGTTTTCTTTCAGCATTATCTAATATGGAAAAGCCACCTTAGAATTAGATAAAGAGGAGAGACAATGGTTAGTCATCTTGCTGATGTATTCTCTCACTTGGAAAGTGGTCTCAAACTGGATTAAAACTTAGGTGTGAACACAGCCTTAGTGTAGAGACATTTTATTATTGTAAAACATTCTCATAATATTCCCTGGGATGGGGTATTATATGATGGCCACCATAAATGAAGAAGATAGTTTGAGCTGGTTGGCTTGCATGTAATAACTGCAAACATTTCTACTACACAAGGGAAATAGATTAAAACTTCAGATAATCCCATTGTCTATATGAGCTTTCTGGGACACATTGAAGGAAGGCCAAATAATAGATGCCTGAAGAAAGGGTATAAATTGCAAAGGAAAATGAAAGAGTGCTCTACAGAAATTACATATGGTTTGGATCAGGAAATTACATATGGTTTGAAGCAGGAGAGAAATGGCAGGGAGGGTTAAAGGACAAAGTGAAGATAAAGGTGAGGAGTAAATAATAGCTGGAAACGTAGAACTCAAAGAAATGATAGGTGATAAGACTTTGGCAGTGAAGATAAAAAAAAAAACTAATGAGAAAGCAAGGTTAGCACATAACCTTCCCTAGGGCCTGGGTTAAGTTGGACTATGCAGTATTAGGAGGAAGTGAATAGTTACACAAAAGAGACACAGAAATTACTGCTTACTAAGTTTAACATATCATCAGAATAAAAAAAAAACTATGCTGCATCCCATGCACCCCATTTAGTGTGGAATGGACTATTTTTAGTCCGGATATGGGTCCGAGTTCAAACTGAGCCATCCCCATGCGTTTGCTGATAATGTGGGCTCAATTTGAAGATGGGTGTCCCCCTGCAAACCGTGCTAGACCCCTGCATGTTTTTCTCTCTGCCGCTACTCTCCTGATAGGAAGCCAGGTTGACGTCACCAACCCCTGTGCCTCCCGCTGTAGTGATGGCAGAGAAATACCACCCAACACCTCCTTCCCCTATGCAGCACATGGGGCTGAAAGGCAATAATAATATGATGATAATAATAATATGAAAAAGCTGGATCACTTTGCAAAGCCGCTATGGGGTTTGGCAGCAGTTTAGCAGAGGTGCCGCCTGTTGTAGCAATGACAAGGAAATGCCACCCAACACTACTCCCCCCTTTTGCAGCTCATAGGGCTGAAAGGCAATAAAAATATAATATTAAAAAGAAAATGAAAAAGTCAGATTGTTCTGCAAAGCCACTATGGGGTTTGGCAGCAGTTTACTGGAGGTGCGCAAGCCCCACCCAGTACAGCAGTCTAGCGCTCATGCACAATTTAAATTAAATTATCATGCCGGGCTTGGCGATCGGGGAGGGGTGGTGGTGGAATAATGGTCATGGAAAGAGACTCATGGGATGCTGATTGCATCTTTCGCTGTAAAACTGGGGCACTCAGTTATCGTATGCATGTTTTGCTGCTATTTGTCTTGCACATTCACCTGGCTTGGCAATCGAGAAAGGGAAGGTGGAATAATGGTCAGGAAAGAAACTCATTAATGTTCAGTCACCATTTATTGCCCCAAATGCCCAAACAGTTGCGATCCCCAATGCACAGGACAGGAACGGCAAGCACAGGATGTGAAACCCTGTCAATCTCCTCCTCAAATAGCCTGGGGGTATCCCCATGTGCAGACTCCACCTCTAAGATGATGCAGAGTTGGCTCCCAAACCATGCAGAGAAAAGTTTTCTAGAGGAATGAATTTAGCATGGATTTGGGCAATTTGGTCCACATATAGTCCGGTTAGGAGGCTTTGCATGAGGACGCTCCTTACCAAATTTGGATTCAATTCAGACTATATAGTTCATGGGGATGCAGACCAAGAGGGTCAGATGCATCTCTGATTATATCTCATTTACCAGCCCTTCCAAAATCAATATAAACTGTTGAACTGGTTCTTCTAGGAGTAGTGTGTGGAGAGAAGAAGGTAGGGGAGTGCACCAATGTGTTGTTGTGGTTGTTTTGCATTCAGTTCATATCAAATCAAATGCAAGAAAATGTGTATTTATTTGAACAGATGCCCTTCAAATGTGGTAGGATTTGTATTTGATACGAATGTTCAATCCCATACGAATAGCATACGAATCCCATACAAAGCTTCATACGAAGCTTCACGGGAATGTATCAAAACATTCAATCTGAATTTGAATGGCAATCTTCAAATATTCCAACATTCTATTTGAATCCAAATGTCTTAATTCAGCCAAATTCATATGAATTTTTTTATGATACAAATATTTGTACACATCCCTAATTCACAATTTCTTGCCATTTGGTTTAGGAGGAGATGAGAATACACACAGCTAAGAGATGATAAGGATAAACAGTATACAGATCCAGAGGGTACTTAGGTGATTATGACATTTTAAAAAATCAGAATCAATATAAAATGGAAAAATTATGAAAATAATAAACAGATATTTATACAATTACGAAAAAGGTAGATGTACACAGAGATATCCTGGTCAACTGAATAAATTGCGAGAGCAATTAGAAAACTGAAACAAAAATCACCCAAACTGGATGCCTTTTTTTCTATTAACACCATCCACAAGTTTAGAAAATGGAATTACTGATGCATATAATTGGATGATTTCTGAGACTTGGTCAGATTGTTATATTTACTTTTGTTTAAAAAAAACCCTGAGAAACTGGCTGATAGATCACATTCTTATCATCTAATATCCTTATATAACCAAGACTATTGGCAATACAGTTAGGAAAAATGGTTGCAAATATAATTTGATATGAACAACAAATATATCTGAACCCATGTGTAGTAGTGAATATTGTTGCTCATAGTACAAGGAATAAGAGCTCATTGGCATTGCTAAGTACAAATATATTTAAAGCAGCCTTCCAAAACCATAAAAACCCAACCCAGAATGATGCGAAGGAATGAACTGAGCATTGTATCTAACCGGTCCTGACCTAAAACTTCCTGTAAATTAAGCCACCAAAGAGCAATGCATAATCAAACTATATATTCTGCCAGCTTTTCCAAAGAGCTCAATGGGATCTCATCACTCACTGTAAAAAGCATCAGAGAACTAATTGTACAACTAAAAAAGGAAAGCAGTGGGTTGCAAGAAGTCATTACTCACCACAGCAATACACCTTGTAAATTATTAGCACATTTAAGTAAAGCTTCTTGTTCTAGTACTGTGATGGCAACCTGCTGTCACTCTGTGATCTTTTATAACTCATCCTGGACAGGCAAATGTGGATTCAGTTCAAGAGCCAATAGTCATTAGATGTTGGTTCAACCCAGAGAGATTAAAAGCTTACAAAGGTGGTTGGATCCTCTCAAGGACAATAAGAAATCACAACTCTCCAGCCAGGACCTATATTCTATAGAAAGCAATCCAGCAGTTTGGAAGATGCTGTACTACCTTACAGTACATCAAACACTGATCCGGTTACCAAAGTAATATTTGTTCACACAGGCAGTGGAATTTCTGAAGGAACACAAAGCAATTGTTTTCCAATAAAATATGGCAACTCTGATTAAAACACACACACACCATAAATTGAGTTTATCCTTCTGGCTTACCCTCATCCCAACCTTGTTTTGCCATTCAGTTCAAGGTGAACTGAACTTTTAAATTCATTTTCCCCAAGATAAAAGCATGGGGGGAGAAGTAATTGTAATACAGAACTTCAGGAAAAGGTGGCCAGGTATCTGTAAGTAAATGACATATGTCAAATGTCAAAAATATAACTAGGTCCTCAATCCACTGTGTGATGAAAGCTAAGCATTTTCCTTCCACTGCTGTAATAATAGTGTTTTGAACGTCAAAAGACATGGAATGCCAGAACAAATGTTTAAAGAAACAGCACTTCAAGTACTGTACATCATCAAAGTTAGCAAATTTAATCCGATACTTATTAAAGCTCAGTGTATTTTGATGAATCCAAAGCCCATAAGATCCAAAGATATCTTAGATACTGGCTACTTCCAGATACAAGTGGAAGCTGTGTAGGGGCTGCACAGGGATCTCCAATCACAGAATTCCAAGTCAATCAGCAGAATTAAAATTCCAATCAGCAGCTTTTTATGTCACATTTCCATGGAATGGTGCTGTAACTGTGGGTGATCGAACTTCCTGTCTGTCAGACAGGAAACAGCTGTGGGGGGACTGCACAGTTTTTGCCCATTCTGGAGGGACCAGACTAAATGCTAAAACACACTGACGCTAAAACAATGAATGATTGATTAAACAAAATGGAGGAGATGCATTTGAGAAATTCTGAAACAAGGAGCATTTCTATGCTTCTGAGTTGTATAGAGGCCCTGGGTGGGATCTACCATAGTCTATATTAGCATATGGACAGCAAAACCCTTTTCCAGGATACACAGAGTGTGTTCACACCTTCACTTTAAACCTTCTTCAGTGTTTTTTCAGTCCACCTCTAAAGTCCACAAATAAAATGGATAGAAACAAAAAGGTGTGAGTATTGCAGTCAGAAGATGGGACAAAAGAAGGCCTCAAGTGAAGGTGTGACCACAGCCCCAATGAGAAAGGGCCTTGAAAACCAATGTTCTCTCCCTCCTCTGCACCATCAATTCCCACTTTCTGGAAAGATGCAAACTGCAAAGAGATGGAAATTGAATAGAAAGTATGACATACTTTTTATTCAATTTCCATCTCTGTGTCTCATAATAGACACAGGAGCCCTGATATAAAAAGTGTTCTGAACTTGAGAATTGGGGGAATGTGTCACGGTATCTTTAAAGACAGGAAGTAATTCGTTTTTTTTCCAAGTTAACATAAAAAACAACAACATATTTCCCAATAGGCAAGCAAGATAAATGCTGTAACAAGCTTTTGAGCAAGATCATTTGCTACTTATCTGCTCTTTATGGATTTGTATGATTGAGCCCCATATGCCTGTTCCAGAAATTTATGGAACTCATTTCTAAAATAAACTGCTGGGATGGGTGGTTTTGGTTTGGCTTGCTTCTACTCTTTCTGTGCCAAAAAACTCTTGGCTTTTATTGTCTAAACAATCTATTTGAACAGATCCCGTGCTTAGAATTTCAGACTGGGAAATATTTTTTTTTCTTTGAGATCTTGCTAATGTAATTCCATCACATTATTTAAATATGGCATCATATTCACCTCCTAGTCTCATTTTGTTTTCTAGCAGAATTACATTGCTTAGTAATACCTAATGTACAGCTGCCTTGTGTATACTATGAACACAATGCAATTTTCAACAGCAATATAATATGGTGTGCCTTTTGTTAATGCTGTCAAGTCTGATTGCTTCTCCCACACAGATGTCCTTTTTAGAATGTACTTGAACTTCTGAGCCATTTCCAAATAGCTCCAATGAACATCTTTCTTTGGAAAACCGCCCTTTTGGAGGACAGGAGCTGATGTTTCTATGATCCATGTGCTATCGTCCATGCAACTAGCCCATTTGAACATAATGGGGAAACTCTGATGATGATATAAATGTGAAAGTACCTTCATTAATTGAAAGCAGATGCCAAAAAGATGGGGTTTTGTAATGTGTGGCTATATAACTGGGTCCAGAAAGCATAATGAAACAATTCATCCAATTTGATATTTCTGATTTAGCACAAATCTATTTGCATTTGGCTGCTAAATGCATTTCTCTACTTATGAAGTCCTATGGTGCTTCTGAGGGACAAAGCATAATAGGATTTTGCAGGAGGTAAGAAGAAGAAGAAGAAGAAGAAGAAGGAGAAGGAGAAGGAGAAGAAGAAGAAGAAGAATACAGTCATGCTTTAAAATCTGCAAGGACTAAGTTCCTGAAAATTACAGCAAATTTCACATTTGTGAATTTTATGTCATTGGACCTGTGGAAAATAGAATGTTAGCAAGATCTGTGACAAACCTATGGAGGTAAATACGATTAAAAGGGTTTTTTTATTGCTGAAGCTTTCACAAGTGTAATTAGAGTGTAAAAAGATGCTAAACTGTAGTGGGGAAGGCAAGGCAGCTTGGTAGCTGGAGTACTTGGTTCAGTTAAATGGCCTGAGTTAGAAGGAGTGAAAGCTGAAAGTAATGTCTATATATAATAAATGAGACCAGTGTCTATCTTTGCTGATATCTGTGCCTGTCCTGATTTGTAATTCTGAAAACAAAGACAGTGTATTAGAGGAGGCACAAACCTATTTACAGGAGTGCCTAGATGTACATCAGTAAATTAGTTTTTGCAGTATTTACTTGTATTGTTAACTTCCATACTTTCAGATGTCAAGGCAACTCTGGCTGCATTTACACACAGTAAAACAAAACAAAATCCAAAAACTTCAAGTATAGCTTGGAGGTGTTTCAGAGTCTGGCATACAACAGTGTGTCCACCAGACCTCTAATGCACTTTAAAACTAGGAAATACACTTCCAAAGTGTAGATGAGGACTCTAGATGCCACACACTATTACCTCTAAGATGCTTATAATCAAGCAGGCCTCAGAATGAAGCAAGTGCCACATGGTATCCATCACTTCCAAAAAAGGACAGAAATGTTTTTTCAACGTTGATTGCTCTGGCTTGCTTCTAAATTAATGTTACTCTTTGGGAAGAAGGGTGATGCGGCATTGAGAGTAACCAAAGCAGAGGCCTTCATGCACTTAGCTGATTAGGCTGCCATGAACTAAGGCTGATAAACTTCTGGTAAAGGTGGACCATTCACACTTGTTATGAGAAAAGCTTCCTCAAAGTGTCCATTATTGGCCAGAAGTGTGAATGGAGTGAACAGTGGTGTGTTCATGCAGATGGACATATTGTGGCCTATCACATCAGCACTGGTGAACGAGTGCCCCTTTTGTGACTCTATAACCGGATGCCACTCCCGGGGATTGGTGGTCTGGTCATGGCAGTGGTAAGCGATTGATCACAGCCACCACTGCAACCGTGCCCATCTGGATGCCGCCTCCCTTGCCCACCGACCACAGGGAACTGGAAGAAGAGTGAATGGTTGTGCCTCTGGACACTTCAGGTAAGCTTTTAGTTAATTTTGGTAATGGTGTAGAGCACGAAATCAACAATTAGTGAACTTCTAGGGAGGCAGGGCATGCTTGGAGGCTTAACAGCCTAGTCCATGTGTGTATGCTCTTTACCAGACCTTCACTAATTGTTGACTACAGGTCTAAGTGCAAATAGGCCTTCAGGACAGAAAATAGATAAGCCAGGCTATTGAAGTATATTGTTGATCCATTGGGGACTTCCTTTGGGGAACAGCCACACCAATACATTGGGGTTCAGAGATTTTCTACGTTGCAGGAAAGTACATTTATATCTCAAAGCAATCATTAACATCACAGGATTTTAGAATCTAAACTGGTTTTAGTAATATCTGCGTCTCAAACGATGTAGAATCATAGAATCATAGAATCATAGAATGGTAGAGTTGGAGGGGTCCTCCTGGGTCATCGAGTCCAACCCCCTGCTCAAGGCAGGATCTCCTAAACCATCTCAGACAGATGGCTGTCCAGTCTCTGCTTGAAGACCTCCATCGAAGGGGAACCAACCACCTCCCGTGGCAGCCTGTTCCACTGGTTGATCACTCTTACTGTTAGAAATTTTTTCCTAACATCTAAACTAAATCTTTTCCCCTGCAGTTTCACCCCATTGTTTCTAGTCCTTCCTTGAGAGAGTGAGAACAGGGCTGATCCCTCTGCCTTGTGACAACCCTTGAGGTATTTGTAGACAGCTATCATGTCTCCTCTCAGTCTTCTTTTTGGTAGACTAAACATTCCTAGTTCCTTAAACCGTTCCTCATAGGACATGGTTTGCAGAACATCTTGGTAGCTCTCCTTTGAACCTGCTCCAGCTTGTCAGTGTCTTTTTTAAACTGGGGTGACCAGAACTGGACACAGTACTCCAGATGAGGTCTGACCAAGGTAGAGTAGAGGGGGATAATAACCTCACGTGATCTGGACTCTATGCTTCTCCTAATACACCCCAGGATTGCGTTTGCCTTTTTTGCAGCTGCCTCACACTGTTGACTCATGTTCAGTTGATGATCTACCAGGACACCCAAGTCTTTTTCACATGTGCTGCTGCTCAGCCAAATTCCTCCCATTGTATATGTGCTTTTTTCATTTTTCTTGCCCAGGTGCAGAACCTTGCATTTTTCTTTGTTAAATACCATTTTATTAGTTGTGACAGTCTACATTCCATTCTCAAGGAATGTAGCAATGTTCTTTATTTGAAAGACAAAGAATTTGGCTATTTCTGCACTTGGCCTTATTCTGGAATATATCCCAGAATAGGGGCCTGCTGTCCTTGGGCTAGTGCAGACTATGGCAAACCCCAGGTGAAGCCTGGCATTGTGTGAGATATATTCCAGAATAAGGCCAAGTGCAGAAAGGTCCTTTGATATTTACTGTTATCTCTTACTGGTTCTAGCAAGGCCAAATGCAGTGATTCACAGATAGTGAGGGAAATGAGAGAGAAGTAAGCAGAACAGTTAGACTGTTTTGTGACCCTCTACCACTCTATGTTGGTTTGGTTAAGCTTAAATTATTCTATCTCTAGTTCGTTAATAAAGACTTTATCATCCATGCCTTGGTTATACTTCCACAGTGAAGAGGAGAAAGGGGTTGGGCTCATTGCATTGAGATAGACTCCCCTTCAGTTCATGTCTTAATTGTAGGCTGTAGCCCAAGAATTACCTCATCTCTAAAGTCTGATTAGTGATCATAGAAGCAGTGAAACAAAATTCACTGAGCTTCTGCAGTATGACTGTAAATTTGGATAGCACAATTGACTGCACCTCACCTTCTACTGGTGGCAGCCACAGATTCTGGCTAGAGCTTACCAACAGGTGTTCAAGGTAGATTGGTTGACTTTGGCCACTGCTCTCTGATGATGTTTATGGCAACAGCAGTGTCATATCCCTGCCCATGCATCATTTACTGTCATGGCACTGCAGGTATCCAGGAGGCCAGGGAATATATCAAAAACATCTCCAGCAACAGAAATACTTGAATAAAGACATCCATATGTAGGTATATGACTGGGAGGTCATCAGAGTGTTCTGGCATTTTATCCAAAGCACCATCTACAGGGCTATTTCTGATCGTTGTCTTGGCATCTGGAGGTAGCACAGACAATTGTAACACTCCACACTGTGTTTAAATCAACTTTTGCTGGGGGTGGGGAGACATTTTCCTCGGCCCACAACTCTGTGTACCAGGTGTTTATAGATATACACCTGGACTTTGAAGATATGGAGATATGAGAGGTATATTGGACTGATTTTGGTCCTAAGTACAAATATTGATGGCCTTTTTCATCTTCTTGATATAAGAGCCCCTGCTGTGTTTTGTGATCCTATTTGAGGTTCTCATCAATCTACTACAATGGGTTATAGGTTCAATTACACCAAATACCATATGTGCTGTTGGTGTGGGCCTCCAGCCATCATGCTATCTAGGATGAAAACACTTTTCAGCCCAGTTTGGCATGAGGTTATGTACACCATGCAGAAACAACTATGGACTTCAAAGATGTACCCAACAGTGCAATTGCTGTGGCCTCTACAAATGCTGTTGAAGAGCTTGATTTTGTCTTCAAAAGACATAATAAGACTGCAGTCTTCTAGACCACTTTCACACTGTGCACTTTGGCATACTGTGCACAGCGTCCAGCAATATCTCCAGAAATGGGGCAAGATGATACACAGTGTGATGGGGAAATTCTGTGCTGTGCCCTCAAAGAGCCCCAGAGTTGGACAGTTTTCAGAGCCTAGGAAAATGGCACTGAGCTGTTGAGAGATGCATAGTTTTACTGGAGCAGAACATAATAGATTCTCACAGCCACACACCATGCATTAAAGAAAATCTTGTCTTCTTTTGGCACATGCCACTGGGTGCATTCAGATGTTAACTGATTCGGTTTGGAGGAACCAGGCAGAAGCTGCCCTAGATTCTCTTGTTCGTCAAGTAAATATCGCAAGTTGGGTCCCTCGCTTCACTTTTATATGATCCTTAGTAGGGATGTGCACAAATGTTTGAAAATTCAAAAATTTGATTCAAATCCATTGAATGTTGACATTCAAACTCAAATCAGTTTTTTGAAAATCCAGATTTGAACATTCAAACTCAAATATGGATTTTCAAAAATCCGATACGCTTTTTGGATAATTTTAATGTGTAAATTCGTATCTGTCATATACAAATCTGCAAGAAAATTATGCATATCTTGCACTTAAAATACAGGATTAAAACAGGATGCATACAGGATAATTCAGGATGCATGTGGATTTTTACAGAATGCATAGAGATATGTATAACAAATATGAATGTTGTTGACATTCATATCTTTAAATACGAATCTAACGTTCAAATGTACAGATTCGAATTGGATTTTATGACATTTGGATCTTAAATATCTGAATCGAATCAGATTTTATGACATTCAAATCTACTCAGATTTGAATATCAAAAATACATTTGTGCACATCCCTAATCCTTAGGAAGTTGAGATGAAACACCTTGCCATGCAGTGTCCAACGCTATTGTAGTCCTGTTACTTTCTATGCCAAATTCTACCCTTATCTGATGTAGGTCCCCACCTTTCCACATGGAATGCAATGTTGGCATCTCATACAACACACAGTAATGATCCATTCCTGCTATCTACAAATTGGCAGCCTTTGCATTTTATGGCACAGTGGCCATAAATAACTCTTTCCCTGAGAGCCAACTTCAATGAAGTATACGTCCCACTGCAGAGCAGAATGAAACATTTTGCAAATATGCACATTTGTTCAGATGTCTACAGTGAGGAAACCCTGCAGATTTTACTTAATTCAGCTTTAAAAAAAAATGAAAGCAATCCTCTCTATATTATTTGTCATGGCACAATGTTACCTATAATCCAGAAAACAATAAGGCTTGACTGTAACAGTCTGTTGCTTCTGCACGTTATAGTACTAAAGCGGTTTAAAATTCCCATCCACTGTATACAGAATGATGCTACTGAGTGTTCTTTAGACTTGTATGAGCAGTGGAACAGTTGGTGCAGTCTCTCTCAGTCCTGTGCCAGTCAATCAATGTTTCATTTTTCAATAGCCTTGTTGGAAAGACTACATACAGAGGGGATGCCAACTTTAATTAATCAAGTATCTTATCTGTGTCTTGGAACAGGCTCTTGTAGGTGACGAGGGTGTGCATAGAGCATCCATCTTATATTATTGTTCATTTCTCAATCATTGGCAGGCTGCCATAGATGGTGTCCATTGATTCTCCAGTCTTTTGCCCTTCATGCAAGGTTATGTATAACAGAGCATCTCCCTCCAGCAGGAAGCCATTTCCCACACAGATGGTAGGAGAAAGTATTCTCCTCATACTTTTTATTATTTACAGCCTTCTTTCTGTATAGGAGAAAAAAATAGTGCTGAAAAGATGACAGGAAGGTTACTTCATAATTACGTGAAAGATGGCAAGGCAGAGTTTCAGCAGGAGCAGCGACAGGAACAGTGGCGACAGAAGCAACCACAATAACAGCTTTTCTTTCCCCTCTGTCACTATGAATTTGAGTACCTGATAACTCTCCATCTATTAGGGACGGGCATGAAAAAAAAATCCCATTCATTTTGCTACTGAATGAGACATCTGAAAATAATCCGATGTCCAGACCTTTGGGATTCGAACTCTTTCACGAAGTTTTCATGACTTTTCCGATTGATAAAGCCCTTTCACATCACAAAAAGACATTGAAATATGAACATTCGACTGAATTTTTCATATTCATGAATGGGGAGGCTTTTAAAAAAATTAAATAGGATTTTTGGATGTTCAGATGTCAAAACTAGGGATGTGCACGAATATGCATCACTTCTGGGAATTTATACAAATATGTATGGATTTGTAGATTCATGGCCAAATCAAATAGGGCCTACATGGTCTATCAGCAGATAAGCAGGCCCTGGTCCAGAACATGGGAGGTGTGCAGAAGGCACAGCTTCCATGTTTGAGACTAGCAGGGAATGCATTTTAGCAGAAAATGTGTTCCCCGGAGGCTCTGAGGCTAGGAACCTTTGTTCCTTGCCCTCAGATGACTCGGAGCTGAACCTCAAGGCTTGGGCCAGGTTGGCATGCTGATGGTGCTGGCCCAGACCATGCCTTTCTGTGATCGAAACCAGCAGGTCAGGCTATCCAAACACACTGGTTGAGACCACAGACAGGTAGGCTGAGATAGCATGGCAAGGCACCTCCACATCTCAGCAAAAGATGTGGCTACATTCCATCCTAATAGACATAAGGGTCTTTGTGCAGAACTCAATGAACTGCTTTGACATTGTCCTGTGATGGACAAGTTGGCATGTGTCTCTCTTGTGTTTCCCTGAACCTAGTTTAATCCTGGAGTTCTAGATTAGCGTTCATTCCCACCTGTTTGGATAGTACACTAATCTCTAAAATCTCTCTAGATAATAATTATGATAAGTCCTTTTTTGGACTGCAGAAGACTAAGGCAATCTCAAGCTGTGCCACTGAAAAAGCTTTCAAGACACTGGTGTCCTCTCTTGTGCATGTAAGTGAGGGAAGACAGTATCATCAGGATCAAATGTCATTAGAGTTAACTTGGTTTTATAAAAATGCTAACTCTCATCTAGCACCTGATCCCCAGCAAACTCATTCATTACTCATGCCCTGACCAAATTAATGTTCCCAGAGAACCTGTCCCTGCTTGCTATCCTGCTTTATGGATCAGCTACCAACTTTCTTCCAAATTGCCTGTACTGATGGATTTCAGTGCTGAGCAGAATTTGTGTCTAATTTTCAAGCTAGGATGGTCTTTTAAACTCAGGACAGCTGTTGTGTCCTTATTCTGTGTTCTGCATACAAGTGTCTAAGCAACAGTGGCTCTCATTTTCAGTTTCCTTTGTGCCATCAATCTAGAAAACGGATGACATAATTAGCTTGTACCCTGTGATAATGGACCGCAGTGAAGGCCTGAGTTCATGAAACATAAGTCATCCATGTACATTTAAAGTGCCAGTTTGACTTGCACAGAGAGAACTTTATTAGCCTCTTTTTTCTTCTTATTCCACTCCTGACAGTTCACTTGACAGTCCATTTTGCTGGTCATGGAAGATCTTGGCCTCTTGACCCTAATTTTTTAAATCTCCTGTCATCATCCCTCTGTGATGGCGTGCATTATATGAATGCTGAAGGAGAGCATAGGATTTCTATTTCTGCAAGGAACAAGGGACTGAGCTCTCTTTATACTTGAGAGCTATAAATGGTGGAAAAATTTAATTGGTTTGTGTTTTGTATGGGCTGTGCTATTCTAGAGTTCCTGAACATTCATTTAGGTCAGAACACAACTTTTCATCAATGTGATACATACTTTTGGACTTTGGTTCTTTATCTAAGAAAGCATTTCCTTATGATGTAGCAGTATTAGTAGTAACAGTAATAATCATCATCACGTTTTCTTAAATAAAGGTCTTTAAAAAGGAAAGTGGAAGTAAGACAGACCTAAAAATTGGTGACAAGAAAGAGCTGCATGAGAGAACCCTGGGGGAAAATCAGTGCATAACTAGAACACCCAGAAGGTACAGACCAGATATATGCCTGGTGGCACCTTATCTGGCTTGTGTAACTTTGTTGACAGAGCTTCATTGTCGTAGCTGCTGCTGGACGCTTGGCAGATGGTAGGATAAGCTGATGGACTGAAGAAGATGGATAGAACCACATTAAAAAATATTTCATCTCATAATTTGGCAGTTCCAAGTACTGGGCATACTGAATTATGCAAAGCCCCCTTTTTGCCCCAGCCTAGCAATAAGCAAAGCTTGGGGGACTTATGAGTCCCAAGAATGGTGCTATGAATGGGAGGCTACCACCTGGACCCATATAAGTTCTGAACAGAAGGCTCTTTGTGAGCCTAGTTTCATCACCTTAAATCAATGCAATATTAGTCAGTTGTTCTCCATTGGGGATTCAGTAAGATCATTATGAAGTACCCTGATTTGCCATTAGCTGCCTTTGCCTGTTTCACACAATTCATTGCCTCTATAAGTTTTAACAGATGAGAGAAAGGGTCATGTCACAAATTCAGAGCATGTGAGGTTGGTACCAAGCCTTTAAATATCCTCAGTAGTTTGGCAGAGAAAGATATTTTTTTCAGCTGTTTTACTCCCAGTTAACCTTTTAAGAGCAAGTTAGCTCTTAAAAGAGCAAGTTGGCATTTCCATTTAATTAACTTCGTTCTCCTCAAAATTAAGGGTTAAAATTGTCAAAAGGTAAATCCATTTCTGTCTGGGTTAGTTTTCAGGAAACTAAAACCAGGAAGAGCAGATTTTATGCACCTCTCTCCTGAGGATGATTTTTGGTTGCATTTTAGCTTTTAGCTCTGGAGTGGTTATCTACCCCTGACTTGGAAGTGTGGCTAGATACTCAAAAAATATATGTGAAGGATAATTGTCTGGTAGAGTCATTTTATCTGCATGTGAAAACACTGCTGTCTAGATTTGGACATTGTCAGCTCTTATACAAGCTAATGGTGTGTCTGATCATTGGATGCACCCAGATGTGGCAAACAAAGCACAGATAATGTGAAAAAGCTCATCAGAATATTTCCAGGAGTGGGGATTGCATTTGCTTAGGGATGTGCACAAATATTTAACAGATTCATTATTTGTACAAATTCGGATGAATTTGGACACTCATATACAAATAGAATGTCCTGACATTATTTCCCAATTTGAACAAATACGGATATTGTGAGTTATTCGTACAAATAATTCAGCCATTCGCATCTGTACAGGTACATAAGCATCTCGTATGTATCCATATGCATCTCATACGCATCTGTATAGGATGAGTACGGATGCGTATGTACTGGTAGAGATATAAATGACTGAATTATTTGTACAAATACATGCAAATTGAATTGAACGTCTGGACAGTTTTTCCTTATTTGTACAAATTCAGATTTTTGACTATACACTTCGTTACAAATCGAATGTCAAAAATTGCATTCATGCACACCACTACATGTGCTGTTAACTTTTACCAACTTTTGATTCATTTTTTATGTAAATGTGTTATTTCTATGTGCACTTGTTTAGCACTAAAGCCATATTGAAAACCCTACATATTCCTTCTGCTTTCCTTAATAAACTTAGTTTTGCAAATTTGGATTTGATCAATGCCTCTGTGTATAACCCCTTTTCATCTCTATATACCTTGCCCTGAGTTTCCTGACAGTTACAAACCCACAGCACTAAAACAGTTTTTAATATGTCAAGATGATCTAGAGGTTTTCCCCACCCCCTGTAGCAAATACTCACAGGCAATGGCTTTAGACCATTGGTATTTCCATCAATATTTTCAGACTATAGTTTGTTCAGATATCACATCCATCTCATATTATGGAACATTCCTTTGATAACACTTCCGTCCATTATTGCTGGTGTCTGGAATACAACATAGTTTGTTCCTGCCTACATTTCGGTGCTTTCTTTTACAGTGAAAGCAATTTGGTTTTAAATTATTATTCTGCCAAATGCAAACAGAGAGCTTAAAAGAGCTGTCATCCATTGAGGCAGCAAGATAATTATCTGTATTTTAACCTAGTATATAACTGCTAGAGCAGCTTTGCTTCTGAAATCTCTGCTTTGTCCCTGAACACCAGGATTTTTTTTTAAGCATTACTATTTCATATATAAGTTCACACTGGGAGCCTGCAGCCCTTATTATTTCTGACAGGACAGGTGCCTAGAAATGGAAAATCAATCTTGCAAATTTCTCCTAATAATCAGATCTTGGCAAATTTGTCCATAAATATGAGCACATACATGCTGGGGGAAAAGTTTGGGGGAAAGTGAAACAATTTTCTTCTGACATCAGCTAATAGCCATGGTGCTTTGTTTGATTCTTGTAAACATTTATTTGTGACTCTTTGGGAATATGCAACCTGTAATAATAAAATAAAACTGTGTTTTTATACACATAACAGCTACAGGGCAGGACAAAACTAAACAACAGAACAGCAGAAGAATATTTGCTGGGGATGGAGGACCCTTCAGGTGAAATATATAGAATATATAGAATTAGTGCTGAATAATTGTATGGAAATATCTAGCTTTTGGTGGGGGTTAGTTCCCCCCAAAATGGTGTGCAAACTTAAGCTACCTCAAACAAGGAAATAATATTATTGTAAAATGGAGAGCTCAGGGAACTTAATCTAATAAATGTTGGAAAATCAGGCTTGTGTGATTTTCCAGAGTTTGCAGTGTAAGACTCTGCAGTGATCCCAAAAAGCACCACTCAAAAGACTAGTGAAATAAAAGTTAACTTTACTTAAAACACAACAGGAACAACATGGTACAGACTGATCTGCTCTCAGGAAGATCTAAATAAACTGAAGTCCAAGCACCGCCTCCCCCCCTTTAGCAGGTTAGGCGGAGCTTCTCTCTCTCTCACACACACACACACACACATGAAATGCTGTATTTCCAATAATAAACTCATCTCAATAGGGGATGCGGCTACAGCTGAGATGTCTTTTGCTCTTGCATGTTTGGATTTTATGCCACGAATGGGGCAGGGGTGGGCAAACAATGAGAGAGAGCTGTTCAGAAGACCAAAAAGTGTGGGAGGCATAGGCAAGAAAGAGAGTTCTTCTTAGACTTTAGTTATCATTGATTATTGCTATGAAATTTTGCTAAACTCCAGTTTTTCCATCTTAGAACAAAGTACTGTGAGTGTTTGTGAGGTAGGTGTGTGTGTGTATACAATACAAAGGGTTTCATGAATAAAAGCCTGTCATTTTGCTTGCTGAGCAAGCTTGTTCTGTGAAACTTGTAGGAGTTTTAGATATAAGTATCACACATCGCCTAAAAACTTGTTGAAAAATGAGGTTTGTTTCCAAGTGTGTGTGTTTTTTTAAATTGCACAAGGAACAGCAGAATCCAGAATTGTTGTAATTTACAAGAAAAGTCTAAAGCCACATTTCCACTTGACTATTTTAATTTAGATTGGACAATTTTAATCCAGATTCAGAACTGAGTGCGCATTCTGGCTGTTCCCATTTGCTTGACAATAATGTGGGCTCAACTCAAATTCCACAGTTCCCATTCAAACCACCCAAATCCCCAGCATGGAGAAACAGGAACTTTTCATTGCCCCTTGTTCAAACTTTGTAAGCCTACCCTGCTCAGAATCATCTGAGTGAAAAAACAGACAGGGTAAAGCCATCTCTTCCTTTCAAATTAGTGAGGGATGGGAGGAGAATGTGTTTCCTGCACAGGTTCAAAGGGAGAAGAGGGGATTCCATTTGCTTTGAATGACCTGCTCAGGAGGGAGTGGGACTAAAAAAGATTTCCTCTGCTGATTGCTGTAACAATGTAACGTATCTCTCTTAGTTATAGTGGCATTCACAAAAACGGGAAAACTATGTTCAAAAAACCAACACTATTTTTGAGCTTCAGGACTCTAGCATTGCAGGGGTGGAAAGGACAGGGAGGCAGACCTTCCCAGATGTGAAATCCCACCCATCAACAGCAGGTATTGGCCAGAAGCTTGGATGGACTGTAAATAACAGTAAGTAATTATTTCTTCAGTAGGTTGTTCCTACTGGAACTATCATTGCCTGAGGATGTAATCTAAAACTTGAGATAGTGACTCAGTGGGCCATAGTACACATGTGATAGATAGATCCAAGACTTGACCACTTTTTAAAAAGGAAAACAGAATCCCATTATGTTAATAATTTATGGGGCTTTAAAGGAAGTGGTTATAGCACACATTTTAGAGTTTAACACAGATCTCTTCAACATTTCTTCATAATTTAGACAGATCCAATCCTAGCTTCATCACTGGCAAACATCAAGGCCACATCCAGACATTGCTTACTATTTCACTATTCTGGAATATCCAAATATAATGAAATAAAAAAGTGACATCTGGATTCAGACCAAGAGAAGCATTGCTTATTATGGGAAACCCAGTAGTATATTATCATTGATATAGTCTAGATTTTTTTTTCTTTTTTGAAACCATTGGTTCTTTATGAAGTCCAAATCCTGACCTTATAGTCTTTCTGAACTTCATCAAATTTCAGCCACCCTGCCTATTAATATCTTAGTGATCATTGCCAAAATTCCAACCTTAATGTCTCTTCCCTGGATGATTTATATCTTCCTTGTTGCTTTACTGTCCCTGTCAAGCCTTTCTCCAATGGCTCAAGGAGAACACCTATGGGTTATCCTCTTCCTGCTATACCAGAAATGACTGCTAGGAGGCGTAGCCTTAAATCTATAAATAGATCCCCAGCTGTTGCCCCCTTTGACTTTTCCTCAGTTACAGAGGTTCATGTAAGTATGTAAACCAACTCTCCAATCTGGCTCATATTTAGTTCAAGTGGCCCTTTTGCAAACTCTAACTCACTCAACTCTGTGTCCTTCCCACCTGATTCTAACCTGATATAGGAGTGCACTGTTGGAATGAATGACGCGGAGGCAAAGATGAGGGAGAATTGCTGTATATGTTTACTAAGCTACACAGTTGCTTATATCTCTTTTCATACGATACATTATTATTGGTAAAACCAGATAGCATTGGTTAGAAAGGAAACATTCAGACGCTGGCTGAGCTGGCGTGTGGTGTCTTTGTGAACCACTTGCAGAAACCATGTCCTCGGCATGGCGCAGTTGATGCTCCAGAAAGATTAGAAGGGTCGGCATGCTCTGGAATGCTTCCTCTTGCTGAGGTTTGCCATCCAAGCAGGAAAGTGCCCCCACAGTGCACAATTTATGTATTTGATGGATAAGCTAGAGAAATGTCTTGGTATAAGGATTTTCAGTAGGATCCTCTTTTTATCAGCACTGCATGCATTTTGATCCAAAGGGTGCAGACTTATAATCAGCTTTTTCACATAATATGACTTTGCATAGTTTACACAGTGTGCATCTCAGAGGGAAACCAAATACGGAATTTCAAGTTAGGGAAACCATTGTGCAGTTGTAATACATGCACACATATGCATAGAACAAATACAGTGGTACCTTGACATACGAGTTTAATTTGTTCCGTAACCTTGCTCTTATGTCAAATCGCTTGTATCTCAAAGCAATTTTCCCATTAATCCATTCCAGCTCCCAAAACACCACCTCAGTTGTTTTTGTTATGTACTGTACTGTATTTACATACTCATATCTCAAATCTTGCTCTCATCTCAAAGCAAAATATCACTCGCTCGGCGGCTTGTATCTCAAAACACTTGTATGTCAGGGCACTTGTATGTCGAGGTACCACTGTACTTCTATATTCCCATCACTGTTCTTATAAGCAGGATAACTTTGTTTCCTGTTTTATCATCATGGGCAGGATAACTTTGTAGCCCACCTGAATGTATCAATGTATTCTTGGATGCAGTTGAAAATGATTATGTAGTACTATTTTACAATCTTATGCTACCTGCAAAGAAAATTTCTGGCTGAAATCAAACCAATAGCTTGCAAGTTTTGATTAAAGGGAATTTAGAAATAGAGATATAAAACAACTCCACTGCCCACAAATTGCATACTTTTTCATTGGTACTGATAAGGCTTAAAACCAATCTGTGCACTAGCAGATGATCACTATCATTGGTAGCTGAGGACACATTGAAAAATGATTGCTAGATTTTAAGCAATCTAAATAACTTGATTGTCACTGAAAGTCTTACCTTCAGGGCATCCTTTATTGTGGGATGAAGTGATTTCACAATGTTTGACATAAACAGGGAGAAAGGTGCTTGCTTAGTATCTTTCTCCAAACCTTTTAGGGAAAATTCAGTATGGTTGATACCAATTTTAAAATGACCTGACAATTGACTCCTTAGCAATAGCCTCCCCCTCGAGGTGCGTCAGGCCCCTTCCTTATATATATTTAGGAGGGCAGTAAAGACGCACCTCTTTGCCCTGGCCTTTGGCTGAGCTGTTAATGTTCCCTCACCCAGTACAGACACTATCATTTTAAACATATTGTATATTGTTTTATATGTGCTGAATTTTTAATGTCTTTCAATGTATATTCTATTTTAATCTGCTGTTACCCGCCCAGAGACCTTCGGGTATTGGGCGGGATAGAAATGTAAAAAATAAATAAATAAATAAATAAATAAATAAATAAATAATAAATAAATAAATAAATAAATAAATAAATAAATAAATAAATAAATAAATAAAACTGTAAGTATTACAACTTTTCTTTTATGTGTATATAAAAAATCTAAATTGACTTATCACTTTGAAAGCCTCTGCTTATGAAAACATGAGAAAGCAGAAGCTGTTTTTCTGGTGGGTTGTGGCACCATCAACTTCTGCTTCTGTAAACCATGAACATTTTGGAGTGTAGGCTGTGGAATTTGTTACATAAGCTTACGGAACTTATCTGAAAAACCTTGTTGCTATTTTGAAAATGGGCACTGCTAAACTACCTGAAAATCAGAGGATTGCTGGTTCAATCCCCAGCCTCTCCTCAAAAGTAGGCAAACACAAATCATTTGTGTATTTCTTCCAAAAGAACTACATACATGTACCCATGGGGACACCCATGCAGTCAACCTGGAGTCCAACATGACTCAATGGGAAGCAGCAACAGAAAATGGGTAAGGAGTAGGGGTGTGCACAAATGCAATTTTTGGCATTCAATTCAATTTGAATAGAATATTTGAATGTTTGAATTTATATGAATAGAGAAAAAATGTATTAACATTCAAACCAATTCGAATACAATCGTATCTATTTGTATGGATATTCAATTCGTATCTGATGATACGAATGTCAACAACATTCATATGTGTCCGTATGCATCCGTATGCATTCCTACACATCCTGTTTTATCCCATGTGCATCCTGTTTTCATCCCATATGTATCCATACAAATGCCTATGGATATGAATAAGATGTGTATGGATATGCATGTGATGCATATGTATCCGTACACATTCAAATGTCCGGATAATTTGTATGAATGATCTGAAACATACAAATTTATTTGAATGTTAAAAATGCAAATGTATAGACATTCAGTTCAAATTTGGTCATATTTTGAATGTTTTGAATATTCTTCCACATCCCTAATAAGGAGATTGCTGTGACAAAATTATTGCTCAAAGCACAGTATTCAAACCAAGGTAGAGCTGATTTCAATTGGCAAAAAATGTATTTCTTCACAACATTTCTTACTTAGGCTATGGTCACCTCAATATAACACATTTATGCATTTGATTCATTTATATGCCAACCTTCAGCCTATGAAAACTATCAGAGCAATTAACAATAAGCAGTGTTAGTCTCTTTCCTCAGTCTTTCAATCTAAAAAAGTCATAATACATGAGGAAAAAGGGATTGGGAGGAACTGGGGGAATTTAGCATCATTACACAGCAGCCAGCTAGCTGATCTGGGGTCTTTCCTTGGTCTTATGGTTAGAGTCACCAGTTTTGGTTCTACAGTCCTCTATGAAGCCAGCTGTGTGACCTTGGTCTAGTCACAGCTCTCTTTCTCAGCTCCAATTTCCAATCTTTCATGTGACAATGGAATTGATACATCAAAATGTTGATGCAAATTAAGCCTCTCTGTGCTCCAGTGTTTGTGACAGGACAGTGTGTGTCTGTGTGCAACATTTTTTCTATTACTGAAACCTATTGAGCAAAACTAATGATTCAGATAAAAACTATGCAATATATTTATATGTGAAAAAAGATGCAGCAAAAATGTTACCATGGATATATTACAGAACACAGAAACAAAAATGTGTTAGTTAATAAATGTCAAGTGTCACTTACAATGATGTAATTGTAACTAATTTTAATTAAAATTGATTTTTTTAAAAAAAAACTTATAGAGTTCAATGAACTGCAATAAAGTCTTGCTCAGGAAGGCATTGTGATACATCATGTACAAGTTTTTTCTCCTGTCTTCCCCCCAGCTCCCTGAGAGCCACTAACCACCTACCTGGAAGCAGATGACTTCCACTTTATCAGATTGCCTTCCCAAACTCCATTAGTTCAGAGTTAATGGCCCACACTTTTGGACCCTTGGAGAGGCAAAGGGCTTAGGGGTGCTTCTCCCAACCACACTGGCCTCACTAAGATGGCTAAAGGTGGATATGTGCACAATGTCCATGCAGTGGCCACCATATCTAAGAATGTTTTTCCAACGTGCTCCTTTAATCCGGATCTAAGAAGATCCGGATCTAAGGAATGAGTCCATTCCTTAATCCGGATCTAGTAGATCCAGATTAAGGGAAGTACCCAGTGTGTTTCCATGGGTCGTCTAGCACCCAATAGCAATGGGTGCTAGCCTCCCTGCCGTGGAAACACCAGAGCACCCATTTGCAAATCCCGGATCTACCCATGAAGGGTCTGCTTTTCACCCCAGGTGTTTGGGGGGACAGGGGGTGCAATCGAAGTCACTTTGAAGTCTGTGCAAAACAGCCACATTGAAGACTGTGCTGATCTTCGGAGTGCACTTTGAAGTGACTTCGGAGTCACTTTGGAGTCACTTTGAAGTTCACTCTGAAGATCAGCACAGACTTCAAAGACGCTCCGGAGCTATTTTGCACAGACTTCGAAGTGACTTTGAAATGACTTCTCAGCTTAGGTTTTGGGGTTCCCCCCCCATGGGTGCCCCCTCCCCCTAGCCTCCTCTAGACCCCATTGCCACACAAGCATGGAAACAGGCTCCCTTTAATCCACATTTTCTCCCTGAAGACCCCATTAATGGGGTCTACAGAAAATCCAGATAAAAGGCCAGAAAGTACCCTTTTGATCTGGATTTCCCCAGCGGCAGTCGAAACAATTGGGTCCCAAATGGGTGCTCTGGTGCAAATGGGATCATCCGGCTCACACCCAAATGGGTCCTTAATGGGTGCAAAAATGGGT
The DNA here is from genome assembly GCA_023333525.1 of Aspidoscelis tigris stejnegeri. NCBI lineage: Eukaryota > Metazoa > Chordata > Lepidosauria > Squamata > Teiidae > Aspidoscelis > Aspidoscelis tigris. The sequence goes on from JALMGA010000002.1 coordinate 96,115,551, forward strand.
ACTTTCTGACAGTGGAAAAACACCCTAAGACCTGTCTTAAGATTTTTATAATATTGTAACCCACCCTGAGATCTCTGGGTATATGGCAGGATAGAATAAATAAATAAATAAATAAATAAATAAATAAATAAATAAATAAATAAATAAATAAATAAATAAATAAATAAATAAATAAATAAATAAATAAATAAATAAATAAATAAATAAATAAATAAATAAATAAATAAATCTGGCCTTTTTGTAGACAGAGCCATGTCATATTTTGAGGCTCTCTGTGCCTGAGTGCTGACTTTGCTTATACATATCTGCCTCCAAAGGAGCCACAAAAAATCAGCCACTGCATGGAGCTAGTACAGGTGTGTTCCCCATTTGATTTCCTTTGGGCTCACATGTGTTTTACCTATCTCTGATCATTTTAGAGTGGCTGGACTTGTTGGAGGAAGTGCATAACCATCCATAAGAAGAAGATTTGGCTTTTCTACCCTGCTTTTCTCGCCCATTTAAGGGGCTGACAATCCTTCTGTTCTTCTCCCCACAACAGAACACCCTGTGAGGGAGGTGGGGCTGTGAGAGGTCAGAAGAGAGCTGTGACACACCCAAGATCACCCAGCTGGCTTTGTGGAGGAGTGAGGAATCAAACCTGGTATTCCCAGATAGGATTCCGGCACTCTAACCATTAGACCAAACTGACTCACCTCTGTATACGGTTTGGACATTTGCCACAGAAGTTCTCAGTATTAGGGACACAATTAAATGCATCCATTTTCCTTCATGCTCTGCTTCTGCATAGTAACCAAGTCCTTAGAATGCTTCTGCAGACTCACCAGAGACGGACATAGATGACTTGTTGCTTGAGGACATCTGGGCTTCTTTGTTTTAGAACGTCAACAAAAAGTTTAGGAATAGTCATATGCCTTTGAGCACCATGTTTCATCTGAACCTCTGCAATTATAAGGTTCCACATTAGCCTTTTAGATTGTTTCAGCTGCTCCCTTACTCACCAGAGAAATTCTCAGGATGTATGGCTTCCCCAAGAATATGCTGGCCACATGATCATGGCAGTTGGAGTGCTTTTGAGTCTTTGCCTCCTTCACCTGTCACCATGCAGGAGCATTAGTAGTTGGAGCAACCCACCATTTTTTCCAGGTTCAGAGAATGACTCACTATCAGGGCTAATTCCCTGGCCTGCATCTTTAAAGGCTAAAGATCTCTAATTCTCTAGCTTCTGAAGGTAAGATGGAACAAGAAAACACCTTGTTTGGTCTAGTGGTTAGGGAGCTGGACTCTTATCTGAGAATACCAGGTTTGATTCCACACTCTCCCATGAAACCAGCTGGGTGACCTTGGACTAGTCACAGATACCGATTTACCAGATCTACAGATCCAGGCCCTGGGGAGGTGAAGACTGGCTCAGTGCCATCTGCACTGAGGCTGTAAAGTCTGTATGAACTTGCTGCCCCCCCCCCCAGCCACCAATGGCTAGAAGTAAAAGCTCTTAGCCTCAGGCTGGGAGAAGGTTGGTTTTTGGTGAATGAAAGCTTCCAGCCATTTCAGATCATGGAGGCATACCATCCACATGACTCCATGATAGGGGTGTGCACAAATGCAATTTTTGGGATTTGATTCGAATCAAATATCCAAAAATTCAATTTGATTTGAATCTTTAAAATTCAAATTTAACCAAATTTGATTCAAATTAAGCAAACTTGAATCTATTCGTTTGAATTTTCAATTCAAATTTGCATTTAAGAATGTCAACCGCATTTGTATGTGCTCGTACACATCATTACGCATCCCGTACACATCTGTATGCATCTGTACACCATATGCATCCCATAGTTATCCCTTGTGCAACCTTTTGTCCCGTTCAGATCCATACAAGTGTGTTTGGATGCAGGAAAGATGTGTATGTGCAAATATGCATCGTGTACGACTCCATCCACATGCAATTTTCCAGATAATTCAAATGAACAGATTCAAAATTTAAATTCGTTCAAATTTTTACATTCGAATTTATGAACATTCTATTTGAATTTGAATGTTGAAATTCAGACAAAGTCGATCAAATTTTGAATACCTTTGAATATTCAAGGAGCACCCATTCTCCATGATCTGGAAAAAGGTCTTGAGTCCAGTTTGTAGACCTAAGTGCGCTGATTTTTCAAAAATGCAATTTTCAGTAATATGTTCCTGAAAAATACAGTATAGTTTCAAATTAAATCTGCATGCCTAATAACCTGAATAACTATAACTAATTAATGTGTGGTTAATTAATAATATCACTTTAAGTGATCCTACACATGCCTTCCAGTGATTGGAATCAGCTAGCCTGTCGGTTCCTGACTGCAAGGGCAGGTAAGTGCAGAAACAACCATTTATACAGAAATATTAAACCTATACAAGCTGTTAGACCAATGCTGTCAAAAATCTGCTTTTTAGCACTTTTCTCTTGGACAGTACATGTGAGCTACTAATACGTGCAAACTGAGGTAGATGCCAGAAAATTAAAACCAATTGATTTTCTCCTAGGATTAGCAAGATGTTTTATCTTGGTGACAAACAGTTCTATCTTAAATAAGCATCCATTTGACCTCCTGGCTCAGAGAGTGGTTGCTATTAATATCCATGTAATATTCATTAAGAATCATGCAGTTTTCAGCAAATAAGTTGAACCGGTTGAACAAAGGTCTTCTATTATTAAAATGAAACAGCTTGCAAGACCTAAAGGAGCACTCATTATGAGGCTATAATAGGATGGCAAAAAATGCTTTGTTCTGAAGCTTGCATGGCTGATAGATAGTGAGCCATTGCCATTTTGATCAACTATTGGGCTCAGATTAATATATTTTAAATTTCCTTGGTTCAATTCAGAAAGAAGCTCATATTGACACTTTGAAAATAGCTTCTGTCCAAACATTTTTAAGTCCTTTTGTGAACTGTCAGTCTACAATTATACAAAGAGCCTTTGAAGCTCCTTAACTTGATAGCTGAATTTGATTGGTTGTCTTCAGTGAGGGGAAAGAATGTCTTTGAAACAATTATGCTGTGGCAAAGTCCTTGACGTTAAGGATTCTGGGAAATTTTATTTCCCTGGTCATGTCTCTGCATCACTTGTTTGGTGCCTTCCAGAAGAGGCTAAACCACGTTTCCTTGTGGTGGCATGAGGTGCTCCACAATGAGAATTTCACCTGCCCCCTTTTTCCACGCACAGTCTGAGATCTTTCTGGAGATCTGGATCTTGAAGATGCCTCAAGACCCCATTGTGGACACCTTTAGTCAGGTCCACATGAAATCCAGTTTTAAGGGCCTAAGGATGCATTAAATCAGGATTTCCCCTGCCCTTGTGGAGACGGGGCCTTGCAGATGGGGGCTTCAATGGTGTCTAGGTGAGGACAGTGCCTTTCCAATCAAGTACTAATCAGGTTCCTAATAGGGTCTTAGAAGGGTTCTAAGCCCTAGTGGGGGAAAGCCCCTGGAAAGCAGTCTGAAGGCAACCTTGTGGGGAGGGTAAAATTCTACACTCTATGGAAGTTCACCTCAATCACTACATCATCAAGCAGTTCTGTGCTTTGAAGTAGACCTGTGGAAGAACCCTTTGTCATATCAGTTGAGATGTTTCCAATAAGACGCTCGTCCTCAAGCCCTCTTTCCTTTCTCACAAAAACATGACTTACATTATTCAACATGTTATCTATTGTATAGATAGGTTAGTTGGCTAAGAATACAGATGCTGTAGAAAACAGATGCTGGTTCAGTTAGTAAAAGTGTTCAGATCAGATTTGAGATATGGTATATTTCTGTGCATACAGATGTCTATTCCAAAAGGGCTTGACTACATTTTTCATTGGGAGGACATAGATGAACAGGCTTCCAGGAGTTCACGCCCAGATTGGTTTATGCAGGATGCATAAATATATTTATGAGAAAACATCATGCTTTTGAGTAGTATGTGAACAAGTTGAAACTCCTTCTGCATTTGTTCAGAACTGAAATAAAATAAAATAAAACCCAACTTGATGTCAGTGCCCCCCAAAAAGTGTGAATAAACTAAATCAGGAAAGTGCAACTTGACTTCCACAAAAGGAAAGAAATAAGGAAAAGGCATCAAGATTCACTCCGGTATTGTCATTCGGCTCTTCCACTCCTCCCAGAATTGTATCTTCGCATATTTAAATGATAAAGAGAATGCAGAAATGGAACCAATAAAACATCTGAGATATTGCAGTAGCTCAGTCACCAAATGCTTTGCAAATGCCCTCATTATACATGGAGAGATGAGTTGGAAGCAGCTGTAAAATATCAGAATTCTCAGCTGAGTTGAAGGCAATTGCTTAGGAACAGGTTTTTGATGTGGTCTTTAATTTATTACTCCCCTGAGACATATTGAAAATGAAAGTCGGATTTCAAAATGGAGATTGTGAAAATACTTGCATTTCTCAGGCAACAGTGTGTCATTGTCCCAAGGATGTTAGCCATGCTGCCTCCTGAATCCTTAGCTTGACAAACATGTAAAAAGAGCCTTTAGGGGTGGAGAAAAGCCAAGAGGAGAGATGAGCTGTTAAGGAATGCCTCCCTTGTCAAGCCATGTGTCCATTCACTCCCAGTTCAGTTGTCTGGAGGGGGAGTTGGCTTCTGATGTGGCGTGGTTGAAGTGGTGGGACATTTGCACTAGGGATATGCATGATTTTTTGTTTTTGTTTTTTTACTTTGGCATTCAATTCAAAATGTATTGAATGTTCAAGAATGCATATTTGTACAAATAGATCACATTCGAATGTAGTAAAATTCTATTCAAAGCGAATCTATTCATAGGTATTTGTACAAACATTCGATAAGTATCTGATATGAACAGATACTTATCTGATACAAAACTGGTGAAGAAGCTCAGGCAGGACCAACAAATGGAACCCAGTTAGATCCACTGAGCAACTTCCTCCCCCAAAGAATATAAACACTGGGCACATACTTTTAAAGGTCTCTGAACGTGAGCACACTGATGCCCACAAGAAACACATTGGTTCATGCTTTGCTCCTTGCATTTTTCCTGCATTTTCAGCTTCCGTAGGCAATTTCCATGAATTCAGGAAAGTAAAAGCTGATGTGAACTGTGACATATTTTCTGTCTATTCTCCTAACAAAATTAAATATGTATATTTAATTTAGCTATGCCACATCAATTTTCTCCAGATAAACCCCCTTGATAAAATTTACTCACACCTTAACTGTGGAAACAGAGCACCTATAAACTACAGTTGGATTCTTAGTGGTAAATAGCATCAAGAAGTGGGTTCTTGGGAAGAAATAAAAGAATCACTTCAAGCTGCCAGATCCATCCCACCTCCTCTAAAGATGAAAATATTAACATGACAAATGAGCATGTGCAGAAATCAACTAAAGCCATACAATTAATTACAAGATTGAAAGTTGGCACCAGTGATGGTGCTCTGAGACTTCTGCTGGAAAAGGACAACAGTGTAGATTATCAGAAAAGATTTAGAGCCTACTACAGTTTTCATCTATTCTAAAAGCCAAAATATATGTCTTTGACTTAGTAGGAATGGATTTCAGATTGGTAAGTTATAGCACTAGCAATATTTAAAACCTCAAAATTCTGCCATTGCCTGTTCATCTACTCACCTTGGAAAAGAGAATATATGGTGTCCTTTGAACATTTAAACATCTATGCTACTTTTTCTCATGTTTAATTGGACTCAGTTTTTTTCTGGTTTGTTTTGACCCTTTCTGCCTTGATGAGCATTGGCAAGTATGCTTCATTCATTCATTTAGGCTGCATCTCCACTCCCCCATTGAGACACTCAAGAAAAGTAACTTTTGCTACAGTGATGACACTGGAGGCAACAGATACAAAGGCTAGTAGTGGGTGGCAGTTAAAGAACACAGAAGCAGATAAGCATCATACCACTTCCATGACCCACTGGATTCTGTCAGTGCTCACACATATCACCAGACTCTGTTAGGACTTATAAGTGAATTAGCTATGGCAGAGCACCCCTCCCATTCAATGTGGAGAAGCCTGAAGAATGAGAAGAGAAATCTTACTGCAGTATGGGTGATGAAGAGATGCTTACTACAGCAGATAGTCCTCTAAATTACTACAATCAGGACAAGGACAAGGTACAGGCAAAACTATACTCCAACAAGGGTAATGCTGGCATGTTCCAGGGAGAATAGCTAGGGCTTTTCAGCACGTGCCAGGGCTTTTCTGGCGGAATGTTTTAAAAAAGAATCTGACCCAAATAGGGTCAGATTCTCGGAGGCCCTGCATGTCCGTGCGGGGTGGGCGGTGGCAGGGCCGGATTGGAAAGGGTGCTGTTTGTGGATGCAACAGCACCCATCCCAATCTGGCCCCCAGAGGCCCTGCCCAGCTGTCAAAGAGGGAGAGTGCATGCTCTCTGTTTGACATCTGGAGGCGCCCACCAGCCTTCGTCATTGGCTCCTTCTGGCTGCAGCGCACACAGGTGCAGTGGAAGCCAGACATCCCTGTGCCGGAAGCCAATGTGCCACGACCAGGTAAGCACCTGAGCACGAGCACACAGCCCTGGGTGGGGGGGATGGTGGCTGCAGCTTCCCTCTCACTCAAGAAGGGCCTATCAGCCCTTCTTGGGTGAAGGGGAAGGCAGGGAAGCCGGCTGCTGGCCACACCAGCAGTCAAAGAGGCAGAGCATGCACTGGCAATCTGGCTCTTTCCCCGCCACTTCGGAAGTGTTCACTTTCAAACCGGTTTAAGGGGAAAAGCCAGATGTAAGACCTGATTTTCCCGGTCTTACATTTTGGTTGGGTTTTGGTGGCAAATTCGGTTTAAGCAACCAGTTTTGCACTCCGACGTGCGGACGTGGCCTCTTCAAAGGGACCCTAATTCCGGTCCCTGTGCGGATGCCATGCCCTAATCCTTCTCACATCTAGCTCTAATTCCGTTTTTAGAGCCTGTGCGGAAAGGCCCCTAGATAGCTATCTTCATTGCTTCCAACATTTGCTTCCTGATATGCTAAGACACCCCTGTGGTGCAGTTTCTGTGTACATTACTTTGGGAATCATTTATATTTACCATGATTTGCACAAGCTGCAGATCTGGGCTGCAGCATGTCTGGGAAAGCTTCACTCTCATTGTCTAGTCTCAATACAACCTGATAGTCCATTTTAAAATAGGAGAGGAACTCAGCCCATTTTCAGCCCATTCATGCCTACTCACGTGGGGTGAGATGCCCTTCTTGGGACACAGCATGGTGGCTCCAGGGGTGTCACAGCCAGACTGTGGCCAGAAATTGATTGAAGAGGGCATACCAGACAGGTCAACTCAGGTCACCCCCTCTGGCTCCGGATCCAGCCTCCAAAGTCTGCAGGCTGCCCTCCACATTGTGGCTGAGCATGACAGGGTGCCCTTCCCAAGCTAAGGTGAGGCAGGTCTGGGAGTGATGCAGCCAGACTGCAGCTAAAGGTGGGTGGATGAGGGCATGTGAGGCAGACCAGCTTTGGTTGCCACCTCCAGCTCCAGTTTCTAGAGCCCACAGTGTGCCCTTCATGTTGTGGTTGAGCAGAGCAGAAACTGGCAGTCCTTTTCGTGGACTGCCCAATGGGATCTCTCACCCACTTGTACCTCATACTCTGAGCACAACTAAGTGGCCACCTCCCAACCTACCCAACCTAATGTCCAGAAGGAAGGGACCTATCTTTGGGGGAGGGAGACATGCCTTGTTCTTTCCTTGCCTTCCTGCAGCTGAAATGGTCTCAGTGCTGGAATAATCCATTACAGAATAGTTTGAATTGGGATGAAGATAGACCAGGGAAGAAATAATGATGCATATTTGGGGTGTGATGCCTGAGAACAGAAAATGCCCTGAAAATAGAAAAATCATAAGATATGACTGCAGTCTTAGTCACATGATTCCCTATCTCATCTAACTTCTTTGGCGATAGAGTTTGTGTTAGTGAGGCTGTCTGGCCATGAGTGATGAAGAAGTCTAAATGTGGATTGGGAAGTTTAAAAAAAGTCCACAAGAGGGCAATGGCAAACTATTTTCATCTTATTATTATTATTATTTGCCTAGAAAATTGCATGGTTATGTCCTTGTAGTTGCCAGAAATCAAGCTTGACTGAAAGGCATTTTTACTGTACCGGCTTATCAAGAAGAAACTTGGTTTTCTAGTAGTCTGTTTTCTTGCCAGCTAGCATGTAGCAATCCTCAAGCTGACTTGGTCTAGGAAGAAGAACACTACAGAATGTTCATAAGAGGGTTCATAGTTCAATGGTACAGAAACTCTTTGTATTTGCAGAAGAAAGGAAATCACCTGTGCGTTAGTAGCCCCTAGCCCTATCTGCACTCACTGATGATCCAGATTAAGAGGTTTCTTAATCTGGATCACAGGTCTCATCATCTGCATGTTAATACAGATCAAGGAGACCTCACCCCCGCTAGTCCAGCTCCATCTACAATGCATGGAGCCAGATCTCGATTAAGGAGTCCCTTAATCTAGATCTCTTATACGGTTGTGCAAGAATATTCGAAACATTCAAAATTTGATTGAATTTGTTTGAATTTGGACATTTGAATTCAAATCAAATGTTTCTAAACTAGTTTTTTAACATTCAAACAAATTTTGAATGTTTTGAATCATTCATACAAATTATTCAGACATTCGTATGTGTATGGATATCTATGCATTACGTACATATCCGTACTCATCTTCTTTGTATCCGTACACATTTGTATGGATGGGTACAGGACAAAAACAGGATACATACAGGATAAAAATGGGATGCATACACATGGATGCATATGGACACGTACGGACACATACGAATGTTGTTAACATCTGTATCTTCAAATGTGAATGGAATATTCATACAAATAGATACAAATGTATTTGAATCAAATTCAAGTTTGAATAAATTCATTTTTTCTCTATTTGTTTGAATTAAAAACATTCAAATATTTGATTGCATTCATGCACACCCCTAACTTCTTATGAACCTGTTTTTAAAAGCCTCTATGTGATCCAGACCAGTAGGCCCTGTCATTCCGGATCCAGTGCTCCAGATTTAATGCAGGTAAGTACAGAAGCAGACATGTGGTTAGTGGGAGCTGAACTTAGCTTGAAAACACCCACACAGTCCATCTCTTTCATTCTCTGGAAACATATGATTCATAGATATGATCTTGGTGATAACAATATCTTCTGCTCTAATAACTGAGGCGGTATCAGAAAGGTAATACCAAAAGTCTTTTGCACCTTCCTGTTTAGGATGGTAGAAAATTACTAAAGGAACTCCAGATTAATATACAAATTATTGAAAAGCTCCCTCCCTCTTTGTGATAAGAGCTGCAGAGCAACTGAAGAAGAAGAAGAGTTGGCTTTCTACCCCGCTTTTCTCACCCATCCAAGGGTACTCAAAGCGGCTGACAAAGCTTTCTATTCTTCTCCCCACAACAGACACCCAGTGAGGTGGGTGGGGCAGTGAGAGCACAGAAGAGAGCTGTGACTAGCCCAAGGCCACCCAGCTGGCTTTGTGGGGGAGAGTGGAATCCAACCCAGTATTCCCAGATAGGAGTCCAGCTCCCTAACCACTTGACCAAACTAGCTCATTCTGGCAATTCTAAACTAATATATTAAGTATTAAAGTGTTTAAAAAAAAGAAAGAAAAGAAAAGAAGGCATAACAAATAAAACTAGAGACACAGATGTCAGCACAGTTTAGAAATGTATTTGCTTTCACACAAAAGCTTGAGGAGGCCAAATCATAGGAGAATCAATTTTGTTGGGAAAGGCTTGGAACAAGTTTTAGCCGTAGGGTGTCTTGGTTTGCATTTTTCAGTAAAAAAAAAAATAATAAAATCTTTGCTCATATCTCTGCTTTATAGATGTCCATAATTATATAGTTTATTCATTGGTAGATGCAAGTACAATAGGCAAGAGTATATCTCCATAATACAGCTAAAAGAATTGCATCTATACTCCACAGTCTTTCTCTCTCCTAGTGCTCTTCAGACTTACATATATAATTGAGAGTAGGCATGGGGAAGTGAAACAGGTATATGTTCACCTCCCTGCTCACAGGTTTTTAATTTTTTAACCTGTCCCTCATTATCTTTCTTTCTCTCATGTTGGTTCTGAAAAATATGTATATGTATTTCACCTCCAATTCAAATGTGCCCATTTGTGTGTATATACATCTTGCATGTAAACTTATTAATTTTACCCATATGTAATATAGATGTGTGCATACAATTAATGTATATACATCCATAATATGTACATAAGAATGTAATGCTCCAAAGTGCCCACATCTGTGTTCATTTTATATCCATTCATATATCTTTACAAATTGAGGTTTATTCAAACCAAGGTTTAGTAACAGTAATCCATAAAATCCTCTAAACATTGAACAAACAACACATTTCTTAATTATGCCTGGTCAAGAAATGGCAAAGATGATGCTCACTGTATTCATTTATCAGTACACTTTAGCATTTGGTAGAGGAAAGGGGAATTCAGTTTCTTCTATTACTGCCGAAAAGTAAGCAAGAAAGCTGACTAGAGAGTAGGGCTGTTTCCATGTGGTGTAGAATATCCAGTGCCACACTGGGCCAGTTCTCACAACTCAGTCCACAAAGGGCTAGGCTTCTGCTGGCCTGCCTGGCTTTGTTAGATTGCAACTGTTTGGGCCAGATGCCTAGGAGCTGGTCTATTATACCAATTAGAATGTTTCATGAACTGCTTATAAGCTGTCTAAAGCCCTTTTCTACTGCACTTGCAGGAGGCATTTCCACACCAGAAACATCTTCCGCTATCACAAAAGCTACCCCAAGGTCCAATAGTGGTGGTGCACAAAATTGCATCAGAAACATCGGCAAGCATTCACATCACTTCCAGTGCCAGGGGTCATTTGAGGTGCTATGCAAGTGCAATGGCACATCAGGTGACCTGGGACACTAGCATGCATGCATGACACATCACCTTTGTCCCAATGAATGTGTCAGTGCATGCTCAGTCATGCTAGCCACCAGAACAAAGATGATGCCTGAACATGCATCCAGACCTCCATAGGGGGAGAGACTAGCACTCACTAATCCAAATGCACACCAAGGGGAGTGCACTATTCCTATCCCCCAGATGAAGCAGGAAGTGCAGAATGGGCTACGGACTCATAATTTTCACACTATAGTCTGCTCCAGTGTCTAGTGTGGATGAACCAGTGGTCCCTTCTGTAGTGTGCATGACAGTATCTCCTAGATCAGTTCACCAACCCAGTGTAGAGACATATAAGCAGTTCAGTGAAAAGAGTAGGGGCTTTCTAGGAAATGCTATGTGATTGCATATTTCTAAAGCAATAATACAGGCAATCCAATAACAGATGAAACATAAGGTGCAAGATAGAGGCAGCGTAAAGATGGCACAATACATCTTGATTTCCCTGAACAACATTCCAATCTATGGTGGATCAGGACTCACTTCAATAGGACCAAAGGAGATAAAAGTCACCATTGCCCCACGACGTCTGTTACAATATTACACTTCACTCAATAAATCAAGAATTACCAGAAAGATGCAGGAGAAGGAGTTTCCATTAGCACATATGAAAACACTGAAACACTGAGAATGAGTTGAAGGAAACTACTGTAAACCAAACACAGTACCTGTTAAAAACAAGAGCTGCTTGAGGATTTTGATTAGGTAGAAATTAAGGATGTGGCCAAATATTCGTAGGCATTCAAAATCTGATCGAATGTGCCAAATTTTGACATTCGAATTTGAATTGCATGTCCCAAACTTCAAATGTAAACACCTGAATTGAATTTCAGATTTTGGATCTACTTGTTTGAATTATCTGGACATTTGTATGTGTACGAGTTCATACACAATGTGGACTTGAAGATCTGCCTCTTTCCCGCATCCATACGCATTTGGACAGATTTGTACAGGCTGAAAACAGGTTGCATATGGGATAACTACAGGATGCATACGGACGTGTATGGATGTATGGGGGAAGATGCGTACATGCACCTATGAATGTTGTCAACATTAGTATGTGCAGATTCAAATAAAAAAATTGAACAAATCGATTTGAATCTGTTAAATATGAATCGAATCTTGTTAAATTTGAATTTAAAAGATTTAAATTAAATTGGATTTTCAGGTATTCAGCTTGATTCTAATAGAATATTAAAAAATTGTGCACATGTCTAGTAGAAACTCATTTCAAGGTACCTCAATGAGACCTTTTTGTGATCTTTTAAGGGCTCACCCTTGTCTGTGGCAGGAGTACACTATTTCATTTATCACCCTACATGGAGTTTCAGGCATCCAGATGTTTGGACAAGAACTGGATGCCAGATGTGAAGCTATGCTACGTTTGCCATGCTAGTCACACTCTGCAGTTGTGCTAAAATCTCCTGTCAATGGATATAAGCAATGACTGAGTTCTGGGTTATTTTTTTTCTGTTTCACACCATTTTTGACAACATAGAGCTGTGCTCACAAAATGAGTGTGAAGGTCATGTGGTATGAAGCCACAGTAATGCCACATCTGTCATTTAGTTTGGCAAAATATTTTTTTTAAAACTATACAAATCTGGTGATGATCATTGCATTGGAAACTTCCAATATTAAAAATGTAATTCAAGCTAATGGCTCAAAGCAATTGAATGAGTGAGAAATTAGAAGCCTACTATAAATCTGAAGCATAATATTGAATTTGTAGTAGGGAATTCAGTGAATGCTATATAATTAATTTGAAACTTGAGTCTTGAGGCAGAACTAGAGGCAAAATTTTGAAGAGTCTTAAGTATGGCAGTTTAAAGACACAACCAGCAAACCCAACAATGGTGAATAAAATTAATTTGTGATCATTTTAAAAATCTGTTTTGACATATCTAGGAAAGAAATGAGATATCTACCAGGGAAGCAAAAGCTCATTAACATTATTGTCAAAGACAACAGAGCTCCATTGGTAATTCAAGATTCCTGAATTTTTATATATAATTACTGAAATATAAAATGCCCTGAAGATACACATGGAGTGGAAAGGTGGGCAGGTCTAATGAGAGAGTGACCCTGTGGCCCTATGGCCCATGGGTTCCAAGCCTGTGCCACTCAGGGTGGCAAATTAACCTGTTATAAAACTAACTTTCAAACAATGCAGGGACCTCAGAAAGACTATCTACCCTGGAACCCCTATTGGCTTTCGGTGTCCCTGCAGACAGGGGTTTGTGAATCATCAGGAACTTGGTATTTACTCTGAAATTCATGGTAGTGCAGGTAACATTCTCTGCAATGTGGCAAAATATCTTCTGGGCTTGGGCATAATTATTTAATGGCATGATTACATGCATGTTTATCTAGTCATACGCAAGACCAGTGGTTCTCAACCTGGGGGTTGGGACCCCTTTGGGGGTCGAACTACCCCTTCAGAGGGGTCGCGACAAGTCTTCCACCGCCCTTCCCTCCCACTTTCCAGCTGCTCTACCCCCGTGGTTGGGGGTCTCCACAACATGAGGAACTCCATTAAGGGGTCGCGGCATTAGGAAGGTTGAGAACCACTGCGCAAGACTCATTATTTTCAACTGAACTTAATCTCTGGTAAATACATTAAGGGCTGGACCTAAAGATCCTGGAAATCCAGAGGCCACAAGAAACAACCTACACACCTAAGTGAGAAGTTCAACATACAGAAATTCCTGTGTGGCCTGAACCTGAGGAGAAGTGGGAAAGGGAAGAGAAGAACACTTAGAGTCCATCTCACAAAATATAAATGTGACTTGGGAAGTAGCACTCACACAGACTTTGCAGGACAATAAGCCTTCAAGTGGTAGCCCTACAGTGTGCAAAGACGGCTAAATGAAGCAAACACAAGAAAAGTAAGCAAGCACATTTTTAAAAAAAATGTATGCAGAGGCAATGACTTTCCTTCACCTGTCTTTATCAATTGGAGAAAGAAGAACCAGGGCTGGCATCAAGAACTTCTTTAGTCTGAGGCACAAAAGAAGCAAAAATGATTTTAAAAAAGAGAGAGTGAAGCTCATTTACACTTGGTTAGCTGTTCAATGAAATCATACAGCTTTTGCCAGAGCTCTAGAGAGAATTCTATGGCCCATTTCTTTATCCCTGACTACAATATCCAAGATACAAATAGATACAGGAAGAATCAAGGAGGGGAAAAGAGCACTTATAATGACCACATACAGGGAATTGGGGAGCATTGTAATAGGAAAAGAAAGGGTAACCTATTTTGGGGCACATGCTATTATTGACTCCTAATTACTTGAATACATGTTGGATTTCAAAGGTTTCTCCAGTGGATGATTTATTCATTCTCACAGCAGCCTAGACCTCCCCAAACTCAATGTCTTTAAATAGGAATTGCAACTAGTAGTTATTCTGGTTACTGCCCTGTATATATAATGAACTGGAATTATGAACTGTAGGAAAGAGGGCATCTCTTCTCAGCATGGAAATTGTAGGAAAGGGGGCATCTCTTCTTCCCTGCAGGGAACATGAGAAAACAGAGCAGTATCCACAAGAAGCTGTGGATTCCCTGAGGAGGCATCAAGCATTCAACAATTCTGCATCATTACTCACTAGAAGGAGTTTGCTAGATCACCTCTCGAGCTCTAGAGTTCTCTAGAATGGCACAACAGTCATACCTCTCAGATCCCTTGGACCTGCATTCTAATATTCCACAGCAATGTCCACAATACAGTCAGGAAAGTGAAGGGATCACAAAGGCATCTAGAGTGAATTCTCAGAAATGCTACCTGTTCCACGTGCAGGACCAGCTAGACAGGCAGAGCTCAGGAGCCTCAATGCGTGGATGAGGCAGTGGTGTTGGGAGGAGGGGTTTAGATTTGTAAGGAACTGGGGAACTTTTTGGGACAAGCCAAACCTGTACAAGAGGGACGGGTTACACTTGAACCAAGAGGGAACCAGACTGCTGGCGATTAACATTAAAAAGGTTGCAGAGCAGCTTTTAAACTGATCCCTGGGGGAAAGCCGACAGGAGCTGGGCAGCATCCGGTTCGGGAGAGCGCACCCTCAAGTGAGGAGTGCTGGAAATATGCAGAAAATGCAGAGCTTAGTGCGGGATTAGTTTCACATGTTCCTCGATGGCAGAATTTGGACAAGAAGAGTGAATATAAATGTATATATGCAAATACCAGGAGCCTTCGAGCCAAAATAGGGGAGCTAGAAAGCTTAGTTATGCAAAATGGGATTGATATTATTGGCATAACTGAAACCTGGTGGACCAGTGAAAACCAATGGGATACAGTCATCCCAGGTTACAAACTGTACAGGAAAGACAGGGAAGGGCGACATGGAGGTGGTGTAGCCTTGTATATTAAAGAAGAGATAGAATCTTATGAACTGGAATGTCCAGGTGAGTCTGACTCTTCCACAGAAGCAGTGTGGGTCAAAATACCAAGCCAAAAAGGAAGTCTAACAATAGGGACATGCTACCGTCCTCCCAACCATACGCCCGAAGGAGATGAACAGTTGGAGAAGGAGGTAAAGGAGGTATCCCATAAAGATAGGGTAGTTATAATGGGGGACTTCAATTATCCTCACATAGACTGGGCAAACTCCTGTTCAACTCAGGATAGAGAGAGAAAATTTCTCGACCTACTTAATGACTGTTCCATGGAACAAATGGTCATGGAACCAACCAGGGGAAATGCAGTCCTGGACTTGATCCTAAGTAATGCTCAAGACCTAGTAAAGGACGTCACTGTAGCTGATCCAATTGGGAACAGTGACCACAATGCAATAACCTTCAACTTAAATACAGGGAGTAAGTTCTTAATAAAGTCTAACACAGAGACCTTAAACTTTCATAAGGGAAACTTCCCCAAAATGAGGAAATTAGTGAAAAGGAAATTGAAAGGGAAAGTCAAAAGAGTTAAATCACTTCAAAATGCATGGAGACTACTTAAAAACACAATAATGGAAGTGCAACTAGAATGCATTCCTAAAAGAAGAAAGGGGACTTCTAGGACCAAGAAGAAACCAGTGTGGCTCACAAATGCAGTAGATGAAGTCATTAAAAACAAGAAGAGTTCATTTAGGAAATGGAAGGCTTGTCCAAATGAGGAGAACAGGAGGGAACATAGACACTGGCAACACAAATGCAAGACAGCCATTAGGAAAGCTAAGAAAGATTTTGAGGAGCACATTGCTAAAAACATCAAAAGAAATAACAAGAACTTCTATAAGTATATCAGAAGTAGGAATCCAACCAGGAGAGCAGTTGGACCACTAGATGGTAAAGGACAGAAAGGGGTAATTAAAGAAGAAATGGAGATTGCAGAGAGACTAAATGAATTTTTTGCTTCCGAATTCACGGAGGAAGACAGAAGACACATGCCAGTAGCTGAGCCTGTATTTTCTGAAGAGTTAAACTGTACAGAAATAACCAAGGAAGAGGTCCTGGCATGTCTTAATAAACTAAATGTGAACAAGTCACCGGGACCAGATGGTATTCATCCAAGAGTCCTTAAGGAACTCAAATGCGAAATTGCCGAACTTCTAGCAAAAATATATAATCTTTCCCTAACATCAGGCTCTGTACCTGAGGACTGGATGGTAGCAAATGTAACACCAATCTTCAAAAAAGGATCCAGGGGTGATCCAGGCAATTACAGACCAGTTAGCTTAACATCAGTTCCATGTAAGGTGATGGAAACCATTATTAAAGACAAAATTAGTGTGCACATGGAGGAGCAAGCATTGCTGAACAAAAGCCAGCATGGCTTCTGCAAAGGTAAATCACGCCTCACAAATTTATTGGAATTCTTTGAGAGTGTCAATAAACACGTGGATAAAGGTGAACCAGTAGACATTGTCTATCTGGACTTTCAGAAGGCTTTTGACAAAGTCCCACATCCAAGGCTATTCCAAGTAAACTCATCAGCCATGGAATAAAAGGACAAGTTCTGTCCTGGATTTGTGACTGGCTTAAGGGCAGAAAGCAGAGAGTAGTAATAAACGGCAAATTCTCAGGGTGGAAAGAAGTAAAAAGTGGGGTCCCTCAAGGCTCAGTACTGGGACCAATGCTTTTTAATTTATTCATCAACGATCTAGAAGAAGGGGTACATAGTAAAATAGCAAAGTTTGCTGATGATACTAAATTATTTAGGGTAGTAAAATCTGAAAGAGATTGCCAAGAGCTCCAGAGGGATCTCTTAGCATTGGGTGAGTGGGCAACCAAGTGGCAAATGTGCTTTAATCTTAACAAGTGCAAAGTAATGCATATTGGGGCCAAGAATCCAAATTACGTCTATAAACTGATGGGGTCTGAGCTTTCTGCAACACATCAGGAAAGGGATCTCGGGGTTTTGGTGGACAGTTCAATGAAGGTGTCAACCCAGTGCGCGGCAGCAGCGAAAAAAGCAAATTCAATGCTGGGAATAATTAGGAAGGGAATAGAAAATAAGACAGCAAGTGTCATTTTGCCCCTTTATAAATCTATGGTGAGGCCACATTTGGAGTACTGTGTACAATTCTGGTCACCACACCTCAAAAAGGATATTGTGGAACTAGAGAAGGTGCAGAGAAGGGCAACCAGAATGATTAAGGGTCTGGAACACCTCCCTTACGAAACCAGGCTGCAACGTCTAGGCCTCTTCAGTCTGGAGAGACGGCGTTTGAGAGGGGACCTGATTGAAGTATATAAAATTATGCACAGTATAGAAAAGGTGGATAGAGAAAATTTCTCTATCGCACAACACTAGAACCAGGGGGCACTCTATGAAGCTGATGGGTAGGAGAATAAGGTCTGACAGGGGGAAGTATTTCTTCACCCAGAGGGTCATCGGCTTATGGAATGTGCTGCCAGAAGAGGTGGTGACAGCTACCAGTCTGGATGGCTTTAAGGTAGGGTTGGACAAATTTATGGATGACAGATGTATCAATGGCTACTAGAACGAATGCCTAGATGCATCCTTCAGGCTGAGGTGGGGAGGAACTGGGGTGCTTCAAAGGCCATCTGCTGGGACTCGAGAGCAGGAGAAGGTTTGTCCTTGTCTCTGCTTGAGATGCCCATGAGCATTTGGTGGGCCACTGTGTGCGACAGGATGCTGGACTAGATGGGCTGTGGCCTGATCCAGCAAGGCTTCTCTTATGTTCTTATGTTCTTACGAAATATGAGAAACCTAAACTCTGATTAATCCACAAGGAAATAAGTAAGTGAAAGTTACCCGAAGGTAATTCTTTGTATGATCTAAAGCCCTTTCCACACAAGACGTTGTCCCATAGAAAGGTGTCTAGAGACCAACATTCCACACATTACTGCAGACTACAAGAGGCCATGCACCCCAGCATACTCTGTCTGCACAGGAGAGACAGTAGTCCAGGCTAGGGCACCCAGAATGGCACCTTAGTCTGGTTTACTGGTAGACCTCATCTTTGAGGTCAACTAGAATGGTAGGGGTAGCATACTGGACCATGGAGGCATGTGGATACCACACTTCTGGTCTGATATACCACAGGAAGCCCTTTCAGTGGCATAAAAGAACACACCACCAAAATGCTACTCCCAGCTCTGAAGGTCAGGAACTTTATTTCAAAGTCTAAAACTATCATTATTATACTAATACTTAAAAAGGAAATGCATAAGTTAGAGGAAAAATAATAAATGAAAAGTTGACTTTCAGTCTTTTTCCCAATGACTATCAATTGTTATTTAATGCCTAGCTCCTCTTGTCATTCTTCCTTTATCTCCTCCCAATGAAAGTCCTTAATTGCTTAGGAACTTCTGATCATGGCCTTCAAAGCATTTGGAGTCTTCCTGCACAAGTTGCAAAAGTAATGTAGGCTTCAGAACCAATGCAGAGGGAAGGAGGGAGGCCAGTCCACTGTGGACAGCCTTGTCCCTTCCTAGAGGCAATTTATCCCAGTTTGGGGTGGGTTGCCTGTCCTGGGACAGGACAGCTCACCCTGTCAAAGAATACCAGGTATTAATGAGAATAAGGTCTTAAGTGCACAATATATTCTATGGAAAATAATTGTAGTGTGTGTGTGTGTGTGTGTGTGCACGCACGCGTACCATGTACCCCATTCATGAAAGCTAAAAGTGAGAGAATGTCAGTCTGACACAATGTTTACATTTCATCTTTATGATGGGAATGGGCCATGAGAAGATAGGATCCACAGAACTTGCTTCCTTGTGTGTGGTGGAACAAGTGTGGTATCCACACTTACTTCCACTGTTAGAAGTCCTGCACCACTCCATCAACAGTCTGCAGCATTTTCAAACTGTACCAGCCTAGCTCACTTGTTACAGTTTTGGACTTGTTGCGCCATGTTCCATATGAATCTGCTCTTTCAGATATAGCTACGACATTCATCTTCAGATGGTTAGCTGACACATCTAGATCCTCTGCAGATGGCTATCATAGCTGTATCTGAAAGCTCAGGTTCACAGAAGAACTATGGAACATGACATAACAACTCCAAAACTTCAACAAGTAAGATTGTAACCGGCCATGAGAGCCTACATTCTACACGTTGGAGTACAAACAGCTTGCAAAGCTGCACTCACACCTAAGTTTTAATCCACCTTCAGTCCACCTTCAGAGTAAAAGAACCCACCAGCAGAGTGACTAGATCTTTTCACAGTATCTAACCCAATATGGATTTTCTGAATTATATGATATTGAAAGAAATCAGCTTTTCACTTTGCTGTAGGGTTCTCTCACTTTGAAAGTGGACTGAAGCTGAATTAAACCTTAGGTATTTTCTACATCATCAAGACTTAAAAACTAGAAGTGATCCCATAAAACTGGATTAGATGATGCCCTGAACACCTCATTGGTAACGGTAACTATACCAAAGTGGCTCTCAAATCAGCCTGAACATGAATGATTTTATCCTCAAAGAACCTTGCAAACTTGTTACAGCAGACAGGCTACAGTAGCCTTAAATTCATTTCTGCACATCATCTAATAGGACTGTGGGTGTGTAGAATAAATTAATGATACTTGTTCAATTGCTAATATTTCTGGTTGATTTCCTTACAATAACTTCAAATGTTCTGCATAGTTTAGACGGATGTGCAAATCTGCAAATTCATTAAAGAGTTATTTAAATGCAGAAATTTATTTGGCTTCAATGAAAAACAGCATATTATAATGATTGAAATAGACCTTTGCGTTATTAGACTACTGACTAATCCAGTGAGGTCTCCCATTAGGATGCTTTAGCAATAAAAGGCGTAAGAAATGATTCCATTAAGCTGCTGTATAAGTGGTGGATGCCGTGTATTTGACACATAAACAGTGGCTATGGCATGCAAAACTTTTCACCAGCATTGGTTTTATAACATCAATGATGTTTTTTTCCCCTCAGGAAACACACACTTTGGTTTGAATAGGTGCTTCAGTGTCAGGTTATCAAAAGCCTGCTCCTGGTTGTTCAACTACCCGTTAACAATTACTTTTGAAAGGCCTGTACAGTCCCAAATATACAAGGACTTGTTGACCCTAGCTTTTTGATGCAAAAATACTTGAGATTGAGGCATAATGAGGTTTATTTTTAACAAATCAAATCTATGCAAGGTCAACAATCAACATTTTCTTTCACAGACATATGGAGCCAGATTATATCTAGTACAAGCCACTAAGGGTATGCATGAATATTTGAAGGTATTCAAAATTTGATTGAATCTGCCTGAATTTTAACATTCGAATTCAAATCAAACTTCCATAAATTCAAATTTAAAGATTTGAATGAATTTCAAATTTCAGATCTATTCATTCGAATTATCCAGACATTCACAGGTGTGCGGGTTCATACACAACGGGTACTTGCAGATACACATCTTTTCCTCATCCATATGCATTTGTACAGATCCATACGGGATGAAAACAGGTTGCATATGGAATAACTACAGACATGCACAGATGCATACAGGATGCATAACAATGTGTATGGGCACATACCAATGTTGCTGACATTCGTAAGTGCAAATTTGCGTTGAAAATTCAAACGAATAGACTCAGATTTGCTTAACTTGAATCGAATTAGTTTACTTCAAATTTTAAAGATTCAAATTGAATTTTCAGATATTCAAATTGAATCAAATCTCAAAAATTGTATTCATGCACACCTCTACAAGTCATGACACTCAGGGTTACTAACCCTCTCAATGTATTTTGTCTACTTTCTGGATAAAAGTTTCTTAGTGTTCGATATCAACTATATCACACTGAAAGTTCTTATTTGCTTTAGTTTTCCCATTGGTTTTGAGAGTTATGGTTCCTGTCATTTCATTCATTGTTTATTGTATATGGTTAGTGTCAGTCATGGTGTTTCTCTCACTGCCGTTATCATACATGTTCATCTTGTACTATTTTTATATTCTTCTGTCAGTTGTTTAAATGAAATAAAACAGTAAAATAAAAACTTAAAAATAACGTGGGTGTTTCAGGTACTCATGTAGGGTACCACCTGAAAAAAACACGGGCAGCTTGTACAAAGTGGCATTTCAAAGGTGCAACAAAGGGGCACAAGTCTGCATGCTACTTCACCATCACTGCATATTCAATGCAGAGGAAGAGCATGACATCTTTGCCTGCCATGCCACCATAAATGCTGTTATGGCATTGTAGCAGCAGAGGGATTCCTGTGTGGATCCTGACACAGTCTTGATATTTATGCCATCTCAGAGACAAGGGCTGCATCCAGACTTCTTTATACTGTGCAGCAGAATACACAGTCATGATCAGGGTATCACACACAATGATTGATGCATCGCCGTGGCATCACATTATCCAATCGTTGCTGCGCACTTACCTTATAATGCTGCACAGCGTAAAGAAAATTTGAATTTTCCCACCAGTCTGGGCCGAACAACAAGAGCAGCACAAGGAGAGCAGGAGGGCAGCTCAAATGTGATTAGCTGCCTCACACATATGATGGTGTGCACTGACTCACAGCTTACGATGGGAAGCTATGGAACTGCTTTTTGAGTAGGGACATCCGGTTGTCATTTTGCAGCAGGTAACCTGTGCTTTTACCTTTAACTGTGGATTAATTGCCCAAACCTGGAGATAGCCCAGCTGTCAAAAGCCTAAAACCTTTTGAATACATTATGATACTATTTTTTTATTGACAGTGCAGAATCGACAATAATTAATTCATCATTAATTGCTGTTTAATTTGCTTGAGCACTAAAAAAAAAGTGTGTGTGAAGCTTCAGAAAAATTAAAAAGCATTCAGCCACCACCTTTTGAACAAGTGACTTTGGGTTCATTTTCACATGCCTAGTTGGGATGAAAACTGAATATGTATTATATGCTCTCTTTGCCAATTACATTTTCAGACATTGCCCTCACCTGTGCGTTTCCCGTAACATCACTGTGTGCCATTACTTGACATCTGGGCACGATCTTAATATCACCAGTATCTCATCTCCAGATTATTTTTTAAAGTGTAGCATCAGTGATTAAGAGAAGATTGGGCCATCAATAATACATCTTGACTAAGAAGTTGCCATTGACATCTTAAATACATCCTGGCAGTCAGTACTTAAAACAGCTGCTTCTTGTTTCTCCTTTTTGAAGGCTACAAGGTCAACAGGGAGCTCTTCAAGTGACAAATGAGCATATGAGGTAATGAGCGTTCAAGATCTCAGCAGTAACTGAAATGTTTCACTATGTATTCTTGCATTCTAGATTCCAAAGGCTGGGGTTAGGTTTAACATAATTAGCTACCGAGCCCAATTCAAGGTGTTAACTTTGACTTGTGAAGCCCTAAATGACTTGAGCCCCAAATATCTAAGGGAATGCCTTCTTTCATATTGACCTGCCTGCAGCTTAAGATCTGGAGGGGAGGTTCTCTTGGTTGTCCCACCACCCTCAATAGTAAAAGGAATAGGCACCTAGAAGAGGGCCTTCTCAGTGATGGCCCCTAGGCTATGGAATAGTCTCCCCCTTGAGGGGCACCAGGCTCCATCATTGTATAAGTTTAGGCAGTGAAGATGCACCTCTTTGCCCTCATCTTTGGCTAAATGGGAATATACTGTGTCTTCCCACTTTATAGACACCGTTACTTTTTAAATATATACTGTTGTTTAATATATGTCTGATTTTAAATGTTGTTACCTGCCCTGAGATCTCCAGGTATAGGGCAGAATAGAATACAAATAATACATAAAAATAAACTAAATGTATGTTGTATTCATTCCCTGGAAATCTGGTGAATTTCTCCATGATTTCCAGATGGGGGCAGCCTTTCTAGTTTCATGTGCACTTCAGAGGCCTTGTTGACCCTCAGAGGAGAGTACAATGGGAGCAGAGGCTGCAACCATGGCCAGATTTTAAGGTAAGGATGGCAGCCAGAGGGGACATAAAGCTAGGGTGGGGAGATGAAGCCTCCATCAAAACTTCTAAGAAGATTCTATGAAGGCCAGATAATTCTATTTGCGGGTGAAGTGGCCCCCTTTGATTAATCTGGGAATCACTGGAACTTAAATTCAATTGCAAATTTGAAGCTGGTGAATATTTTTCACCCATCCCTAGAATTCAGATGTTTATATTATGGCTGCAAAGAGGAGGCTTATTTTAGTATTCCAGGTAAGCCACAGCTTAGGAAATCACCTGAACCCTAAGTCAGTAATTTTTACAAAGAAACCACTGAGATATTTCTCATACAACCTTAGGCCTTTTCGCATTACAGCCCTTCCTGCCTGCCTATGTGCAAATGGGGAAACCGTCCCAAAGTGTCCTAGCCAGGAAAGGCCGGACAGGGGCAGGGACGCCTCTTCCAGGCATGCCTGCCATTGGGTGGGAGCACCCAGGGGTGAGCAGCTATGTCAGGTGGCTTCCTCCGGTTCCTGCCAGCTGTACAGGGACCTGGGGTGGGAGTGGGGGGGTGGGAGTGGGGGTGCTGGGACGCCTCTGTGGGGCTTAGCCACCTCGATCAAGGTGGCTCGACCCTGCAGAGGCTCACGATCTGCCACGGTGGGCCAGGGGATGTGGGAACTCAGTAAACTGGACCAACATGGGTCTAGTCTACCAAGTTGTCCCACATCCCCTGGCCCATAGATAGCTGCAGATCGGCCTCCCTCCACCCCAGAAAGGGGTGATTGGAAGCCAATCTGGGTGTCTCCCTGACTCCTGCAGTCCCGATGATACTGCAGGAGCCGGGAGTGAGCCACCTCCCCCCTCACGAGGCCGTCACTCACCTTGCCCAGCCAGGGTTGCCATTGCACAGGCGCATGTGCTCCCGGTAGACTGGCTCTGTGGGTCCCATCTACCAGACTCGGCAACCCTGGCCGGGCAAGGTGAGTGATTTGCACAGCTCCCGTCACCTGTTCAGCCAATTTTCAGCCAATGGTGGAGGCGGGGCATGCCTGCAGCTGTCAGGGAGGGAAGCGTGTGCAAATGCTTCCCTCCCTGGACAGCCAGGTACTACATCTCAAATGTGTAGGGAACACTCCGACACTCGGACACTGGCTGGGATGGCTCCGCTGCCCCAGCAGTGCGTATGCTGCGTCTCTGCATGTTCTCCACATGTTCAAAACCCCTCGTGTGAAAAGGTCTCTTGTCTTCTTGTCCATTCTGCCTTCCTGATGTCCTTTCTTTATAGATGTAGATGATTTTCAAACATTCCTATTTGCCTTACCCATTGATATACAAAACAAAACATTAACATGGAGGAATTTCCAGTGGGTAGCCTGCTTAAAACAAAAATGAATCAAAGAAAATCTAACTTTCTCTTCCTCTTTTCAACCTACTGAATTTTCTCTGCTTATGCCTTACGTTTACACCGGACAATGATTGTTATTTTGTCTTGCAACATACTTCTCTCTCTCTTTTTTTTCTTATCTCTTCAGTCCTGTGGGTTTCACTATTATTAAAAGTAGGAATCTGGCTCTACTTTCCCTGGGATTGTGGTAACACCTTCATACTAAGCCCTGCTTTTAACTCTGCCCCTTGTTTATTTATTTTATTTTTTATAAAGAAATAAAAGAAACAAAAGAAAATATTGCTTTGAAAAGTTATTGAAAGCAAGAAATTCAGCAGAGGCATGGTGGGAAATTCACTAGTAAAGAAATAACTCCTAGTTCATGTGAGATATCATAGCCAGCCAGCCAGCCATTGAAACTATCATGTCTGCACTGCTTTCTATTGAAATTTCATGGAGGTGGACAAAGAATAAAAACTGCTACAATCATCATTAAAATCAAAGACAGGAGAAGGGGAAACTCACGCCCACTTATGCCACTTAGAGGGAAGGTTGCTTAACAGTGGCTAAAAATAATTGTAGAAACAACAGTGTTACAGATGACCATAGTTAGGCTCCAGTCACATCTTCCCAGTATCCAAGGATGAAGCAGACAAACGCTTCCACCTCCATTCAACCCCTGAGGTTCTTGGAAGAGCAGCTGTGAAGGGATCCTATAGGAAAGTCCAATCAAACTATTTTTGGCTCATCATTGGAAATCAACCCTGACTGTTCATTGGAAGGACAAACACTGAAGCTGAATCTCAAGTACTCTGGGCACATAATGAGAACACTGGAAGCACTGGAAAAGACCCTGATGCTGGGAATGACACAAAGATGGATAGACAATATCAAGGAAACAAAAAGCACGAGCTTGGAAGGCAGTAGAGGACAGAAGTAGGGATGTGCATGAATGGTTTTTTTGGCATTCAATTTGCAATGAATCAAATGTTAGAAAATTCATATTTGTTCAAATAGATCCCCTTTGAATGTGGTAGGATTCTATTGGATACGGATGTATTCGTATGAATTCATATAAATATCCAATACAAATGGATATGGGTCCTGCATACAGATCCTCATGCAGATCCTATACAAATGCATATCGGATACATATCCTATACAAACACAGACTTATCAATATGTATCCAATACATATCCCCAGCTTAACGAATGTACAAACTATTCATACGAGTGTTCTGAAACATTCATATTCATGCAAATGTTAATGTACGAATGTCATAATGCCCAAATTCATATGTGTGCATCCCTAGACAGAAGGCCTCATGCACTATGGCCCATGGGGTCACAAAGTGTTAGACATATCTGAATAACTGAGCAACGACATCATTGAAGTCACTTTCTGGGTGCTATTTGGTGTTATATAAAAACTTTATTTGACTAGTCATGAGACCATTTCAAAGTGCATATACAAACATGTAAGACAAAACAAAAGCAAGAGGTGCCATTTGGATACATACGGCAGCCGGAGTGACTTTTAGAGTGGGGAATTCAGACATAATCACTGCAGAAGTCCAAAAGTATGATGAACTTCCATTCATACCTCTGATCCCAAACAGATATTCTGGCTGTTTCTTTGAGTGGGCACAGGTGATGTTCTGGCTGCATGTTTAGTTTGCTGTAGTTACCTTATAGTCCTGCCTGCAGTTTGCCTCAAATGCCTTCAGGGTGGGTGCTTCACACTGCTCTCAGAATCCATGCCATCCCAATAGGGATGCAAACTTTGAAATATCTATGAGTGTTTACATTTTGACAAAATAGCATGATTTAGTTAAACTGAGCCATAAGCTGTCCCCATAGGTCATGAACACCTTTATTTATTTATTTATTTTTTGTGTGTGTGGTATTGTTGCTGCTGGTTGATTAAAAGTTTATTGTTTTGCGATGTCTTCTTTATACCTCTCTTTTCTCATTCCTCTGTTTGACTCTGTTGTGTCTTGTCTTGGAGGAATGCACCCAAGGTGGGAAGAATCAGCCTCAGGGAATCTGGGTCATTCAGTCTTCTGAAAGTCATCATGATGATGACTTCACAATGCCAGTCAGACTTTAGTCAAGGAGTGTCAGCATGAAGTCACAATAGCCAGTATCTTTCTCCTTCAGGTAGGCAGTATCAGTCTATCATAGCCAGATGGACAGAAGCAAGAGCATGTTTGTAACCCTGAGGACCACAAGTGATCTTTCATTGAAAGAACGTGGAAGAAGAAGCACCAGGCAAATGCAGCAGACTTGTTAAAGAGTGATAACTCTTGTTTGCTCTGTACGGATTAGGGATGTGCACAAATATTTGTAACATTCAAAATTTGTATGAATTTGACCAAATTCAGACATTCGTATTTGGATCTAACGTTGGCACATTCAAAGTATGGCATTCGAATTCAAATTGAATGTTTCAATACATTTGTATGAAGCTTTGTATGGGATTCGTATGCATTCATGTTGAATTAGAATCCTACTACATTTGAAGGGGATCTATTTGAACAAATACAAATTTTCTTGCATTCCATTCAATATGAATCAAATACTGTGACGGTTTCTGGGTACAGCCTGCAAACTGTTTTGCTTTCTGGCTTTGCAGGCTTCTAGCAAGCTGCAATAGCCAGCCTTTGTGCAAACAGCTTGTTGCAAGACCTGGGCAGAGGCTGCAAAATGGGCGGGAAATCCTGTGCGGGCCCTGCTGCAATGACTGGTTGCAGCTGTTATTTGGAGGGAAAAGCTGTCCAGAGATCTGAGTGCTGGAGGGGCTAGAGCAGGAGTTTCCACCAATCAGGGGTGAGGGACAGGAGTTTCTATCAGGAGTTTCCAGCAGCATTTTATTGCAGCAGTTTTCCCCAGGAGGTGACAGCCAATCAGAGCCACAGAAAAAAGGTATAAAGGAACACAGAGTACAGCAGAGGGGTCTTTGTGCTGGGACAAGAGCTGAAGGGAACAGAAGAGAGCTGAACCTGAGGGAGCTGGACCAGTAGCTGACCATTGGTCTTTTGGCTGAGTGATTTCTGAAGGAGACAATCGTGAGGATTGTGGCTCTGAGGGAGCCTTCACTAGCAACTGACCAGGCTGAATGATCGGTCAAGCAAGGACAGACTGGGCCTTGTGATCATCTAGAGCCACGTTCTGGTACACTGGCTAGGCTGAGTCAGAGCAAGTCAAGGGGGGAGGAATGTGGAGAGGTTTGTCTTTTAAAAAGGGAACTATTTTCCTTTAAGAAGGGGAGCTGATAGGCTGGGAAGCTGGTAACCTTAAGAGACTCATAGACTTAAACCAACAAATACCTGAACCTTATTTTCTTTCTAGTATTACTTGTGTTTAATAATAAACTTGTTTCAGTTTACTGTTGAAATGCTTGCTACCAGTGTTTTGTGTCCACACTGTAGTATTCACTTGGCCGTTGCATGAACTCAGCATCCTAACAGGGCCAAGCTACTCCTTGAGAGGGCAGGCACTTACTGGAACGCTGGGGATCGTGACAAATACCAAAAAAAAAACTTTGTGCACATCCCTAGTAGAGCTGCTTCTTGCTTTTTTTCCCCGGCAAGATTCTGGGTGGTGGGGGTAGAGGATTAAACTATAGGAATATTTGACAATCTTTGCATCTTTTCAAACTAATATGGGTTCTGGTTTTCCAAAATTGATTCTGTTTGGACAAGGGGACAAGCAGCCCAGGCCTCCTCTGCTTAAGCTTCCATGACCTACCACAGTCCAAATTCACTTGAGCAGCTGCCAGCTCTATGCAGCACTTTACAATTTTAATAGACCATATCCATTATTTTGGGGGGTTTGGATGTAATCCACCAATAACTAGTTCTTTTCCCTCTCTGAGGCATGTTATTTCAATTTGTAGATTTTGATATTTTGTGATCTTTTTGCTGTTCAGTTCTATTGTCCCTTGAGATTATATAGCATAGGTCCTAGTGCAACATTGCTTTCACTTTATTATATCATTTCTCATATCTAGGTTGTATGTCTGTACCTCATGAAGTAATGAGATAGTCTGCCTCATCGTTTTTTCTTTAGACAATCTAGGCTTCTTGGTATAGGTCCTATGTTTGGCTGCATATAATAGGAATTCTGCTTCTTTCCCCCTCAGTGTTCCATTTTGTAGCCATGTTGTAGATTTTTACTTTACATACCTTTTCCACGAAAAGCAATAAAAATACATCATTTCCGTCCAATAAAAATACATCATTTCCTTCCAATAAAAATACACCATTTCCTTCCAATAAAAATACATCATTTCCTTCCAATAAAAATACATCATTTCCTTGGTATTTTGAATAGATCCACTTTGAATACGGTAGGATTCTATTTGATATGTATATATCTGGACAAAATGTCTGTGCTCCAAACTTGTTGGGGGACAGAATGAAGGAGATGATGATGGAAGGATTTTCTTCCTGTCTCTTGCCACAGATGGAACACCATATACTGAGATTTAAAGTCTGAGTAACTTTTTCTGTTAGGATGAGAGATCAATTAGAATTATCTGCCATGAGAGATTAATGGATATAACTCATTTCTAGAGTATTCCATGAATCTTCCTGTTGGTATGAGTGATACTCCTGTTGAGGTTCTGGTCAATCTCTGGGACAGAAAGATTGACAGGGCAATGGTTCCTTCTCTCTATTTGCAGTCTGCTCAGCTCTCATATCAAGGAAATGAAAACAATGAAACAGGTGGGCAGAAGGATGAAATCTTGTGATGAGCATAAATGAATAAAACTATGTGAGTGCTTTCATGCCTACTCTGTGATAAAGGTGACGAAGATTAACACCCATTCCTGTTGCATCCTCAGAGTGCGGTTCAGCTAAGATTTTCTGTAACTAAAAGCTGGAGGACACAGACAAAACACTTATACTTGCTTAGTCTACTGCATGCATTTTGAAAACATGCCCTTCATGGTTAATGGAATCTAGCCAAGAAAATGACAAGCTATGGAGTACAGAGGTTATAAATGCCTCTTTGGGAGAAGAAATAGTGCCAATTTGCCTTTAGCAGGCAGTAAATTATCTACCCCTTTAAAAGACCCCAACAGCTTGATAAGACCTCTCATCTGCCTGACTTTTCATGACCCTAAATGGCTCTTCAGGAACAACATTTCTGGATCATGTGGTGGTTGATCAGATCCAGGTATATTTTGATAAAATTGATTTTCTGGATTCATTTCAATTGGGAATCAAACTAGATTTTACAAATGATTTGGATTTAGTCACCTTATCTGATCACCTACAGTGCCTGACAAAAGTTCTGTCGCTTATCCATGTTGTTGAAACCAAAGCTTATAACCTGACTTAAGATTCATCCATTGGTTTTAGAAATGACTCATATGAAAGCTGAAACCCTCCCAAATGAGGTTTTTAAAAAGAAAATAAGTTTGCTTCACTGCTGAAATATTGATCATTTAATGAACACAGAAAGGTCAGATTTTGGCTAGACAAAAGTTTTGTCGCCTTGTCATATAATGCACCTAATCCTAGTTTACAGCCTCACCTGTGCTCACTAATTGATCAGATAATTAGTGGGTGTGTATAAAAAGAACTCCAGCACTCCAGACCTTCAGTTGAACTGCAACTTGACCTCTGACAACATGCCAAAAATCCACTCTGCAACCAAAGCCTTGGTTATCAGGAGGCTGAAGACCAGATCCTCTGCAGAGGTGGCTGGCACCTTTAATGCATCTCAGCGCCAAGTACAAAGAATTTAAAAAAAGATTTGAAGAGACTGGAGATGTTTTTGACAAGCCCAGGTCTGGCAGACCCCTCAAGACGACTGCTCAGGAGGAACGTTTGTTGGTTCGAAAATCAAAAGCCAGCCCTTCTTCCACTGCAGCAGAGCTCCAACAGGCCTGGTCACCTCAAGTCCCTGTGTCAACTAGAACAGTTTGTAGGATTCTGTCTCGAAATGGCCTCCATGGTCGAATCAGTGCCCAGAAGCCAGCACTAAACAAAAGGCAATTAACAAACCGTGTGGTATTTGCCAAGGCCCACAGCCTACTAAACGGATAGACGCTGGAAAAGTGGCAGAAGGTGGATTTCTCAGATGAATCTTCAGTTGAATTACACCACAGCTGCCGCAAATACTGCAGGAGACCTACTGGAGCCCGTATGGATCCAAGATATACCCAGAAAACAGTTAAGTTTGGTGGTGGAAAGATCATGGTCTGGGGTTACATTCAGTATAGAGGTGTGCAAAACATTTGCAAGGTGGAAGACAATATCAATAGCCTAAAATATCAAGATGTATTAGCTACCTCTTACATTCCCAATCATAAAAGGGGTCAAATTTTGCAGCAGGATGGCGCTCCATTTCATACATCCATCTCTACATCAAAGTTTCTCAAGGCAAAGAAGATCAAGGTGCTCCAGGACTGGCCAGCCCAGTCACCAGATATGAACATCATTGAGCATGTTTGGGGTAGGATGAAAGAGGAAGCTTGGAACACAAAACCAAAGAATCTTGATGAACTCTGGGAGGCATGTAAAACTGCATTCTTTACTATTCCTGATGACTTCATCAATAAATTGTATGAATCATTGCCAAAACGCATGGATGCAGTCCTTCAGGCTCATGGAAGTCGCACAAAATATTAAATATGTCTCTAATAGCACCAAAACTTCATTCACCAATGTTATGAAACATATCTTTGTATTTGAAGTGAATTATCTGTTTGATTTTCACATTACTTTTTGTGGGCGACAAAACTTTTGTCTAGCCAAAATCTGAAGTTTCTGTGTTCATTAAATGATCAATATTTCAGCAGTGAAGCAAATTTATTTTCTTTTTAAAAACCTCATTTGGGAGGGTTTCAGCTTTCATAGGAGTCATTTTTAAAACCAATGGATGAATTTTAAGTCAGGTTATAGGCTTTGGTTTCAACAATATGGATAAGCGACAGAACTTTTGTCAGGTACTGTATGTTATTTTATTTATTTTCCTGCATCATCATCACCATTGTTGTTGTTTTTAACAAAAACTGTTTGTGAATAAACAGTTCGCAAGGGCTGCGAGCCAAGCTCCCACATGGGACAGACAATTATGTACTAAGGCCAGCATTGCTTTGGAACTCAACCAGGGATGTGCATGAATATTCAAAACATTCAAAATTCAATCAAGTTCAATTGAACTTGGACATTTGAATTCAAATCAATTGTCTATAAATATAAACATTCAACGAATTTTGAATTTTTGAATCTATTCATGTGAATTATTTGGACATTTGTATGTGTACGGATACATACACAATGTGTACTTGTGTATGCATCTTTCCCACATCCATATGCCTTTGTACGGATCCATACAGGATGAAAATGGGATGCATATGGGATAACTGCAGGATGTGTACCAATGTGTAGAGATGTGTTCATTTGCATATGGGTTGCATATGGATATTGTTGACATCTGTATCTGCAAATTTGAATAAAAAATTTGCACGCATAGTTTCAAATGTATTCAATTCGAGGCCAGGGTTGGCGCCTGCGCAGAGAGCCTCCTGACTCTGGCCAGTCAGGAGGCACACAGGACACAGGTGCAAAGGAAACTGGGACCTCACAGCCAGAATCCTGCTGACTGCTTTAAGGTAAGGAGGGGCTTTTGGCTGGTCACCCCAGGGTGGGTTAGGGGGGAGTTAGGTGAAGCCCCCCCGGCTCCAGAAGCGGTGATCTGCCACTTCTGGGGTGAGGGGGAGCACCGAAATTGGAGTCCCCCAGCTCGGCATGCTTGGCTCTGGAGGAGCCAATCATGACGGGCCAGGGGAGGGCCTCCGTAGGATCAAGATTCATATCTTGATCCATATCTAAATTCAAATCCATATCTAAATTCATCCTTCCATCCTGTGTGCGGACGGAAGGACTGGCAGTAGATCCGGATCTATTAGATCCGGATCTACTTTAACACGGATTAATAGATATGGTTCTAACGTTACCACAGATCTCCAAAATCTGGATATATTAGATCTGGATTTGCAGAGGTACTGTGCGGAAGCACCCTTAGAGTCTCTTTCTTTTAGTCATATTGGGCAGAAAGTTACCTAAACACAGAGGTGGGAAATGTAGCCAACCACAGCATGCGAGCTGTTACTAGAGGCAAGCAGCCAATTAGACCATGGGAAGCCAGACAGATGAGTGGTCAATCAACTAGTAAGAAGGAGTTGCCAGACTTGGAGTTGAATAAACAGTGCAGTGCGGAAAAACGAGGAAGGCTTTTGAGTACTTATTCAGCTGTTTGACTTTTTTTGTGCGTATAATCAAAACAGTCCACCTGTCTCATTGCATCTCCATTTGTGAAGCTCAATAAGCAATACTGGAGCAGTGTGTCCTTTCATTCAAAGGTGTTCCCTTAAGGTTACCGAATAAGTCCATATGAAATCCCCCCAAATCTGCTTCCTTTGGCCCATTCCTTCTAACCCTCCAGAAATTAATTATAGTTTACACTGAATCCAGAAATGCATCATTTATTCCAGTCTTTGTGCTAAATATTTACTCCCACACTTTTCAAAATATATTTCCAATGAATTGTATTTTTAACAGAAAAATGCAGATAAATACATCACTTTCAGAACAAGTAAGTGCTTGCGCTGTGGTTGCACACTGAACTGAAAGGTGCTTAGATGCTGTAATGCATTGCTTCTATTGTTGATGAATAATGGCCGTAAGCTATATTATAATACATTTATCAGGCTGGCCTATATATGTTTCAGTTCTTAGCCTCACAAATTATAGTCACAATGATATAGATCTAGTGTGACAACAGCTAAGCAGAACTGATATTTGAATTTGTTAAAGTTATGGCAAGAAACAAGCTTTTTAAAAGAATACTGATAAAGGATGCTTTCGTATTTGCCACCAGGAAATGGATTTAATAAAATCAGTTTCCTGGTGATCCGGCCTCCTGAGAATCTGTCTCTATTTCAGATGGATCCAAAGGGTCCTCGTGCGTCCACACACAGGTGGGGAAGCCAGATCGGGTGGCTGGATTGCCTGGGTGCTGCACGCAAGCCACAGCATCCCTTTGGAAGGGCATCCAGCCTCCCACACCACCGGCACCACCCCCGGAGCCTCAGGACTGGAGCAGTGAACTGCCAGTCACCGCGTGCTTCTGGCAGTGTGCGGCATGCGAGGGAGGGAGGGACTTCCAAAGCAGGCCATCCTGCTTCTGCCCCTCCAAACATGGCAGCTGCCAGGACATCTGTCCCTTTGCCTGGCAATGTGCGGAAGCATCCTGCTTCCACATGGATCCAGGCAAAGGGACAGGATGAAGACCTCATTTTTGAGGTCTTCAATTTAAACCGGTTTTTGGCTGCGAGATCCATTTTAGAAACAGATCTCCCCTGCCGAAATGTGGAAGTGGACACCAGAAAGGGTTGCTAATCCGGTCTGCAATGCGGAAGGGACTAAGGTGTTTTAAATGGGTTTAACCACCCAGTGCGGAACCACCCAAAGTAGTTTTCTACAGTTTTGGGTGTAAATGTTGGGGCATCTGAGCACCCAGATGAACATATTAATAATGAAGGGGTACGCATTTGTACGGATCTGTATGGGATGAAAACAGGTTGCATACAGGATAACATACGGTTGCATACAGACATGTACGGATGCATACAGATGTAGGAAAGATGTGTATGTGCACATACAAATGCCGGCATTCGTATGTGCAGATTCGAATAAAAAATTTGAGCCAATAGATTCAAATTTGGTAAATTTGAATTGAATCTTGTTAAATTCAAATTTAAATGATTCAAATCAAATTGGATTTTTGGGTATTTGATTCCATTCAAACAGATGTCAAAAAAATTCATGCACATCTCTACTAGAGATATGGAAATTTTGGTTCATGTTTGAAAATTTGATTGAACAGTTTGTGGTGGTTCTCATTATCTTGAAATTCAATCAAATGAACTAGTCACTACTCATGAACACAAACTATTGAACCAAACATTTAATGCACATTGTTCTTTGACCTTGAAAAGGGCTTTTTTAATGGGAAAAATGTTTTTTTTATTTTGAACAAGTTTTAAATTGAACACAGACATTTGTTTGGTTAAACTATTTGCCACTGAGTCAAACAAACAGTTCAAGCCAAGCATGTCATTTTCATTTGTGTACATCTCTAGCTACTGCAGGGTTTATAATATTAGTGGAATGTTACTCCTCTTCCTCTCTTCTTCCTCCTCCTGGTTCTGTTGTTTCTTGTTCCATGATATTCGTTTTTGCTCTCTCATCTTGAGTACATCCTCATCTAGTCTTCTTGCTTTGCTCTGCTGACCATGGTCTTCTCTGGTCAGTAATATGTTGGCCAGTGTGTGTAGGGCCTGTGAACATGTTTATTCTGTATAACAGATGCTTACAAAATACAGAGAGATGATATGTAAATTCAGGTGGTTCTCTGTAATTCACATTTGCTGCAAATGAATTGTTATTACACCATGGCCACTATGTTTGTAACTTTGTAATTCCTCAACATTGTAATTTTGATTCATGATGCTGTTGTTTGCTTTTAGCTAGTAAGGTATTTTAGCAAACAGCCCGGGAGTAAAGTTTGTTCTTACGTTGTCTTCTGGAAATGCAATTGATATAAATATTCTAAAACACAGAAATGTGGATAAAGTCTGCATTAGAGATGTGCAAAACTGATTCACATCTGAAAATTCAACCAAATAGTCTGTGTTAGCAGTTATTCACACTGAAGTAAATCTACAGTTGTTCACACATCAAAAAATTCATTCAAATCAAAACAGTATCCAAATTTCAAACAAAAACAATTTGATTAAACATTCATGTTTTGCTGTGTTTTTGCTCACGAAGAGTCCTTTTTTCAGTGAATGCAAACAACTGTTTGTTCTGGGTTTGTTTGTTTTTTGTTTTTTTGATTAAGGGTCTCAATGTCAGAATGAATAAATGAGTATTTGCTTCAATGATGAAACAAACACACAAATTTCATCTGTCCATATCTTTATGCTGCACTGAAAATTCTTACAGTTTGAAAACTGAGGCTAACAATTTGTCCAAATAGTTATGTTACAATATATTCTGCAATTTGGTGGTTAATGAATATATAGCTTCTAAGAAACAAATACCTATTGAAACAGAATCACTAACTCGTAGACAATATAGGAACCATCAGAAGGAATTCATCAATCAGCCCACATGATCTCTATGGCAACTATATTTGGTGGTCATCAAGTTTCATAAGCAAAAAACTATATCTTGTAACTGTAGAGTTTAATCTAAGTGTTGCTTGAATGATCCAGAAATAGGTAGAAGGAGGGGAGAATGGAGATCATTTACTCTATGTTTCACTTAAGTATGATTTATTTAAGCATGACTTAACTCTCTTGTAATCTTATAAAAAATCTGGAATAAAAACATTAATGGAGGAGAGGCACTTCAACTGGACTTCAAGCTGAATTCTATAGGGCATGTTTTCAATTAGAAAATGCACTGTGTGGTGACCTGCCTGCTTCTTCCCACCCTGTACTCCTCAGAGCCACATGAGCTGAGAGGGAAACAGGCAAGCACCCAGTCCTCTGCCAGTTCCTTGAGGCTTTCACCTATACAGCCTTCCCCCTGGCTCCCACTATTACCTACTTAACAGCTATGTTTGTTTCAAAGCAGCAGACAGGCACCTTTTTAAGGAACAAACTTCAAAAGGTTTATTGTTACAGTAATTCTGAAAAATAAAGAAGCAAGCTTAAACCTCAGTTCTTAAATTCTAATCCTTTGAAAGGGAAAGAAATTGTCTGTTTGAATTCTCCCCCTTTTCTTTTCTAGTGTCTTAATGGAGGCAAAACAGTCCCTTTAGAACTCTGCCCTCAGGCAAACATTCCTGCTTAGGCTTTTCGCGGGCTTTCTTCCCTCTCTAGACCAAGAGCAGAGTCCGCCACACACACTCCAATCTGGGCTGCCTCCTCTCTCTTCTCTCCTGGCTGCTGCAACTGTTCCTTTTATAGTCCCATTTTTAGTCACCTCTGATTGGTCAAAATGTTTGACTGATGCGGCTCCTCTGGTGACCAGGCCCCTCCTGTCACTCACAGAGCTGCTGAAAAGCCCACCAAACCTTTCCATTCTCTCTCTCATCCCCTGTGAACGCCACACATTGCCATAATGGCCAGTCTAGAAATAGTTGAGCTTGCTGAAAGATTTCCATGGGAAGAAAACTGTTTGTGAAAATGTCCCCTAATCTTTTGGAGGCTTTAAGCTAAGTGCTTTGAATCCCATAATAAATAGTGCTTTTTGGGGCAAAATTGTGGTGCTTCCCCTACAAATTTTTCTTTGGCACCCAAAACAGAGACAGAGTACTAAAATCTATTTTAAAAGGAAGATGCCCATTTTTAAATCCTAGGTATAATATAATATGCCCCAAGTTGGCCAATTAAGAATGATTAAATGTAATTAAAGTGTCACTTGTGAAAACTACACTTCAAAAGAATAGTTCAAGAATAAATCGTGCCTGTTACAAAGTATTACTACTAATTATTTTATCCAATTACAGGAACCATGTCCAAAAGGCAAGTACTGTATAAGAGTTGTGAGACAGAAGGAAATGCTAATAGAAGAAGAGATTTTCAACCAAGATGGTAGTGAAATATGCTTGCTCAGTTCTGAGAGGATTTTAGAGAACTGTTTTGATAATAGTCATTTGTCAGACATCTGGTTGTTTGGATTTCTGATTTGTGCAGAGGTTTTGTATCTCTTTCTGAACACATTTTTAACACATGCAACTCAGATGTATGCATTTCAGATACATTGTTAATATATGTATATTGCTTATAGGGAAAAGTCAATTCAAAACATAGACTGCCTTCAGTTCTGATTCCTGAATTCTTCTTCATTTTCCATTCTAGTGAAATGGTGTAGATGTCACTGTGTCTGAGCCATTCAAAGCTATGAACAATGGCATTGAATTCCAGCTGGATTTCACTTTAGCGGAAGGACAGAGATTGATGTACAGTGCTGAAGTGAACATTTTAAGTACAGATCAAGAACAGCACTCAACACTCACAGGGCTGAATGTCATAGGAAGCCCAGAAGAATGACTAACTACATTTCTTTAAGGAACAAGTTTGTTCATTAATGGATGCCATGGCTTTGAATATTGTGAAATCAGTTTGAAGATGGATGTCCCACAGGTTTTCAGGCCATCCTTTATTCTGTATAATTGATCTATGTATAATGCCCTTGGAAACTAGTGGAGATGCATTAATCAGAGCATCTATGTGGAATTTTCAAAAATGTGTTGGAGGGGGAACATCACTTCAATGTGAAACTGAAAACAACAAAAAGCTATTTTAGAAAATGATTTTGGGAGTGGGGAGCTTCTCCATTTCTAGACGTTGATCTAATTCTAAAATAGTGAGTCCCAAATGTTTCTCACACACATAGGAACATAAGAACATAAGAGGAGCCCTGCTGTATCAGGCCACAGCTCATCTAGTCCAGCATCTTGTTGCACACAGTGGCCCACCAATTGCCCATGGGCATCTCAAGCAGAGACAAGAGCAAATCTCCTGCCCTCAAATCCCAGCAAATGGTCTTAAAAGCATCCTGCATGTGCCCCCAGCCTGAAAGACGTACTTAGGCATCCAAAGTTGTTGAAGAGCTTTGCATATTATTTCATGATTTTTTTCATCAGTGGTTGTTATGAATAGCTCTATCTGTGCATTGGTGTTTTTGGCTTTATCCACATGTTTGTGATGTGTCCAAAGGGTTTTCCAGACATGTGGTATCCAAGTTTCTTAGCCTCCTTTTTTTTATTCTGATCCTTTTGGAAGATCAAAAATCCCAGATTTATGTAAATGTGCAGACACGGGCTGTGGTCACACTTAAGGTTTCATCTAGCTTCAGTCCACTTTCAGAGGGAGAGAATACATCAGCAAAGTGACAAGCTGTTTTCGTTCAGTGTTAAATAACTCAGAAAATTCACCTCAGGGATAGATAATGTGGAAAAAAAATTACTGGCCACTTTGCTGATGTGTTCTCTCACTCTCATGGTGGACTGAAGCTGGATGAAATATTAGGTGTGATCACAGCCTTGGTTCAATCAAACCAGGCAGTCTATTTTAACTGAACTGTTCTGTTCAACTTAGTTTGATCTGAACCAATCTCCTCCAGCTGTTTGAACAGGGCTAGTTCAATCCAAATCAAACCGGGGTGCCCAATCAAACCAGGCTGAACCAAACAGTTGAGTTCTAAACAGTTCTAAATCAACCCCCATCTGGTCCTTTTTTCACTGTATTTCTCTTCCACCTTTCCTTAAAAAACAAGCAAACAACTAGTTTGGTGCAATAGCATAAATCTGCAGCTTCACATGTTCCAGTGGAGAGGGGACAGGGACTTGAAAAGCTGCATATTTGCACAATTATGCCCTTTTATTTAAGGAAAGATGGAAGCAAAACAGGGCAAGGAAAAAAGTATGAACAGTTCTAGATTCAACCTGGTTCTAGATTATATTGAACTGAATAAGGTTCACTTCATTTAAATTGAACCACATCTCTCCTGACTTCCAACAAAATTACTGGCTCTCCAGAGTGGAGCTAAGGAAAAATAATTATTCTGTGAGTTGTAACAGAAAGCGGTTGTATGGAGGAAGTAATGGCATCTGCCCATCTCCACATTGAACTCTGTACTTTCTATTCCAAACCCCACTTTTCCAGCACTCATCTATGCGCAGTCTTGTGTGTGAGAGAGAATGACATTTCTTCCTCCATTTTAAATTGAATGAGTTTGTTGATATCTTTCATTGGAAGTTGAAATATATCAGCAAGCCCTTGAGCTCCTTCAAGACAGTTATTACCTGGGTGTAAGTCCCATGCCAACTTCTAAGCAAATTTTTCAGCATTGTTACAAGAGATTGCAGTCTTTCATAGACTACAGTTTTGTAAATGGAAGATTGCATAAGAGGTCAGCTGTGCTTGGAACTGGAGACTTTTCAGATCAGAACACAGGTTGAGGCGTATCATAAATTACCATGCTTGCTTGTTGCCTTTAGGTACACTGGAGAACTGCCCCTTGGCTATTGTTGAAACAAGACAGGGTTATCGTATGGAAAAGAAAAGACCCCTGCACCTTTACACAATGTACAGAAGAGAAAATTTAATCAGATATTGCTCACAATACAAGTTATCCCTGGTAAAATTCCTTCTTCTATACTGTACAGTTTCTTAAAGTTGTGGAAGCTCAAGCCACTTCCCCATAGGATAAATCTAAATAAGATTTAATTGACCATTTATTCAACTCCAACAATGGATTTGGGGCCTGGGGAAACATCTTTGGGCCTTTTTGCATTTGGAAAAGAAGAAGTCCAGAGATGCCCCAAGTTGGAGTATTCACATCCTGGAAGCGTCTTCATGCATGCCAGTGTCCACTGTCTGGGATAGCAGTGAACCATGAAAATATGGTTCACAGCTAC
This sequence comes from Aspidoscelis tigris stejnegeri, assembly GCA_023333525.1. Lineage (NCBI taxonomy): Eukaryota > Metazoa > Chordata > Lepidosauria > Squamata > Teiidae > Aspidoscelis > Aspidoscelis tigris. The sequence goes on from JALMGA010000002.1 coordinate 96,155,702, forward strand.
ACTGTACAGTACTAGCTGCCAGCTAGTGAGGGCAGTCACCCTTTGTTTGTACCTTGTCCAGGTGAACAGTGTGTGTGGTGATGTGGCACAGGTGGGCAGGGATGGTTACACGCTGTATCACCTGGTAACTGTCAACATTCATATCTTCAAATACAAATGTTGACATTCGTATCTTCATATTTGAATATAACATTCAAATGAATAAATTCAAATGTATTCGAATCAGATTTTGTTGCATTCAGATTCTAAACATTCGAATCCAATTGAATGTTTGGATATTTGATTTGATTCAAATTCGAATGCAAAAAAATATTTGTGCACATCCCTATTGGCGAAGCACCAGCCAATTCTGGATCAGCTGTCTCAAGGTGTGGGCACCCAAACCTCTCCAGATGTTTGCTGGCCATCACACCTCATAAAGGTATGAATTGGTTTCTATTCTCAGACAACAAAATATTTATTTTCTAAGCCTGCCATCCTTTGGAAACAAAATCATGACACTCGACATTTTTTTAAAAAAAATACCATAAAAATAAAAAATTTAAAAGTGTATATAATTTAACTTCAAAAGATCCAACTTTTCAGATCTTCTGTTCACATGCTAATGCAGAATCCAGAATAAGACCCAGTGTTGAAAGGGCCTTTGTTGTGCCTTTTATTCTGTTCATGGCATACCAATTGTTCATGTCTGAGTCCTTTGAAAATTGTGTTGTATTTTCTTTTGAGTGATGTCATGAAAATTCAGAAGAGAATGATAAATTTAACATTTCCCCATTTCTTTCTTTTTGATGTGGTGGTAGCAGTGTGGCTTGCACTTTTTAATTCTGTGTCAGTGGATACTGTTGACAGACTTTCACTTCAATATGCACTATATGCAGGCACGTGCTTCTTTTCTCTCTGTTCTGAGGAAATAACACACATCACTTTGAAGGATTAGGTGTTGATCAATGTTAGAGGTTATGCTGCAGTCCAAACTGTCAAGGTGCAGCTGTATACAATGTATTTGTGATACTTTGATAAAAAATAACAGGCTTTCTTCTACTTTCACCAATCTACCAGTATCTATTCAGTCCTTGGTTACTATATAACCTCACCTCCTTTAAAAAAAAATACTTTGTATCTATGCTGGGGAACGGAGTGTTCACAGTGCTCCCTATCCCCCACCATCACCACATGGCCTTTTATAGCAGTTGGCAAATGAAGCTGTCAATCAATTCCTCTCCTTCCAGTTTTTGGCTTAGGCTCTTTCTGTATACTCACTATTAGTCAAGAATTAGGACCTATTAATTCCTCCTCTGGGTTTAACAATCTGCACATTACTGTAGATATGTGAAACCCCACCCTACACTGGAATGCATTAGAAGGAGTGGGCCTCCCAAGTTCGGGATGACCAGGGGACACATTTTGGTGGCAGACCAAAGCATGTGCATCCACCAGAGGCTCTGAAGCTAGGAACAAAAGTCCCTATTCTTCAGAAACCTTGGAGTCTGACCATGAAGCTCTCACACACTTTGAAGCTGGGAAAGGGGGTGGTCTGGACCAGCACCATCATGCAAATTATGCTGTTCTAAGCTGTAGGAACACTTCTCTGCTCAGATGGCAAAGCTCAGCAGATGGAAGTTTCCTAGAGCATGCTTGCTGGAACGCTTCCCTGCTTGGATGGCAAACCTCAGCAGAAGGACACTTCCTAGGGCATGCTGACCCCTCTTATCTCTGTTAAGCAATACACATATCTTCCTTATCTCTCTTAAGCTAGACACATACTATGTCCAAGTGCATCACTTATGCAAATGTTTCATGAGGACATCACACGCTAGCTCAGCTGGCATCTGAATGTTTCCTTTCTAACCAATGATTTATCTGGTTTTACCAATAATAATGTATCCTGTGGGAAGATATATAAGTAACTGTGTAGCCTAGTAAACCAAGCAATTCTCCTGCATTTTCATGTCCGCCTCATTCATTACAACACTAAGCCATACCTTCCCATAGTTAGAACCAACAGGCCTGACTGGCCTAGGCCCATTGTTTCCTTTTACAATTGTATTAAGGTCAGCCTAGTATTTCCCCTCCCTTGGGCTCGGCTCCAAACCATTATCAGTAAAACCAGACTCATAAAAGTTCTGTGTGTACATGAGAACAATGTTTAACACACATACAGAAGCACTTCCTGTAACAGATTCTTGGTGAAGAATGTGGGCAGAACACAAATTTTAGAAAATGTGAATTGGCTGATGTTTGTTCTCATTCATTAGTGCTGTACTGGATGGTAACTATATCCTTTTGATTGGCATTTTGTCTAAATTGTTCCTGGGTGCCCCTTGTTCAGTCACAACAATTTGTGGGAGGTCCAAAATCTCTAGGAAAAGTCTGATTTATCTGGGTGCAAATAAAGCTGCATGAAAATGGCTTTCATGGTTAAGGATGTGTTTCAGAACATGTCTGAAAAAAAGTGCAAACTTTTGTCACATGATCTGAATGTGTGAGAACCTTGAAGTTTTAAGCAAGCTTCTGACCCCATTCAGCAATTACTGGATTCTTACAAGTCCCACATTAAAGAATTCTGTTTCTGACACCAGTTTTCCATGTCAGTGGTGACTTGGGGCCTTGGGAACCTTTCTAAAGGTATGTGAGATCTTTGGAAAGAGCAAAAGGGAAGGTGTAAGTGTGCTGAGTGCGAGAAAGTGAAAGAAAAGATGTGGTGAGAGTGAGAAAATGAGATTGGAATTGAAAGTGGTCTCAGACAGCTGCTGATCAGGATGATGGGGGAAATTAGTTTGGAGATAGCTGAAGCTGTAGCAAGATGATGATGATGATGATGATGATGATGATGATGATTTGGAGGTGTTTGTCAAACTGAAGCCATTGAAGCCAAGGAAAGGGCTGAAATGAACATACAGGTGTTGTGGAGGTAATTGCATGAAGCAAAGTCAGCTGCTTCTTTCCTGGGAGGGATGATAAAAGAGCAAGTGAAAGCAGTTCACCATGACTGATGTGAGGAAAGGATTGAGGCCTTGGAGGCTCAAGGGGAAATAAATAAATAAATAAATAAATAAATAAATAAATAAATAAATAAATAAATAAATAAATAAATAAATAAATAAATAAATAAATAAATAAATAAATAAATAAATAAATAAATAAATAAATAAATAAATAAATAAATAAATAAATAAAAATAGCATTTAATTGTGGCTGTGGGTTTCCAAGAGTCCTCTCCTTCTGTCATCCCTGTCATGGTCCAGTATTCCCCTTCACTGAAAACGTCAGTAACTCAAGGTCAGTAACTCAAGGGAGTAAGCAGGTAGAAGTACTGCATTGGGCTGGATTGGTACCAGTCCAAAGAAGTGAAATTCCAATTTGGAAGCAAATAGAAGTAGTAAAGAAAGAGGCTAGACAGTCACAGAAACCATCACAGGTTTGTGTTGGTTCAGTGAATGTTCAGGTGCTAGAAGCAGGACTCCAGTTAGAATGATCTAGTGGGGGTAGGCTGGCTCGGAAAATGAATTCAATAAAAATGTGAGTAACACAACCAGAAGGTGACCTGAAGTCATCTTAAATTAAAGATGTGACCAAGCCCCAAGAGTCTCTTGTTACAAAGCTTTTTCTAATCTACCTTTTCTAGCATAGAATGTCCAGGAGAGGGAGGAGGGGCAGAATGTGTGTGAACAGTCCCATTTTTAAACCCCCTCTGAACTGTTTCAGAGGTGCCTTAAGAGATTCTTTGTGTGTGTGTTTGCTGTGTCAGATGACAGCCTCAGATTAATCATATTTAATAGAAATGAAAGGCAATCAGACCTTAGATTATGGGGGTAAAATAGAGAAAAATGCCATGCAGAAGAATCTATCATGGAACAATATGGACATAGCAAATTACTGGGGCTCTTTGATCTACTCAGACGTCTCTTGTTTTATGCTAGCTAGGAAAATGGCAATTGTATCAGCTTGGATGAATGAACTCTAAAGCATTTTTATAGGATGCATGTAGATGTTTATAACTTAACCACAGCATGGGAGCTGAAGATTTGAAATAGTGTTTCTCACTGATAATTTGGTTGACCTTGCATTTTCTCTGATGTTCAGAATCAGCAATGCATTCAATAAATCATTGTTGTTTTATTCAAGGCTGTCTGAAAACATAACTGGACCAAAGCTAGTAATGGTTTCTTCCCTTCTTTAATTTATTTGTTATTGAAGTATAGCTATATGAGTACTTACTGGTAAACATAAAATAAGATGTACAGTTATTACTTGTGGCATAGAAGAAGCATATACCACTGAACATAAGAACATCACTATGACTGTGTTCTTTTCCATAAAAACTTCCTAACCATTTATGCTTCATCCACTAAGATTTGAATCATAGGGAAGAATTGTGGAGAGATGTATGATATCCTTTAGTCATTTTTCAGATGTGTTTTTTGTTCTGATGCTGGATTAAAATTTCATTGTGAATACAGCCTTAGTCTTAATGTTGTGAATTAGAGAATTTCTAATTGGCAGCCTTTACATGCTAGAGCAGACTATGGTAGATCACAGGTTGGGCTTGTCATAATCTGTGCTATCATGCAGGCAATAGACCCATTTCTGGAATATAATCCAGAAAAAGCGCCAGTGTAGAAAGAGCCTTTGTTTTATCAAAGGCCATAAAAGTTGAGAAGTCACGGCTGATTGTTTTCTTTTTCTAGTTAAAAACTATTTTAAAAGTAAAGAATTAAAAATCAGTTAAGTATCCAAATATTCTCTGGCTTTTCTGGAAGGTTTGAGGTCTTCTCTGCCAATGATCCCATTTTGGAGTCTCTAACACAAAATGATTTTTTTTTAATTCATTAAACAACTTATAAATGTTGGGACCCCAGAAACAGGTGAGAAATATTACGTTTGCCCTCAAAACAAGGTCAAAAGACATCTGCATAAGAGCAGAGCTAGCCCAGGAAGGTATATCTCCAGATTGATTTGTATTAGTTAATAGTTCCTGGACCAGCAGCAAATATACATACATATTGGGCAACCCAGACCAGCTTTTGTTAAGATTCTTATCAGGAATATCAGGCAGAGATAATGAGTAGGGATGTGCACTGATATTTGTCACATTTGAAATTTGAACAAATTCATTCAAATTTGGACATTCACATTCAAATGGAACGTTGGTCCATTTGAAGATTGACATTCAAGTGTGAATCAAATGCTTCTATACATTCATTTGAAGTTTTGTTTTACATTTGTGAATCTGGGGAGGTGGGAAAGCAGTTGCCCTGTCATATCTGCAGCAGATGTAGGGCAGAGTCAAAGCAGATTCAGAGTGGATTTGATGCATTCAGAGCAGATTTATGGGGGATTCGTAGGTTCAACCAGCAGCAGGAAGTTGAATCAGATTCGGATAGCATTTGAAAAACATTTGTATTGAATTCAAATCCTACCACATTCAAAGGGGCTCTATTCAAATGAATGCACGTTTCCTTGCATTCAGTTTGATCTGAATTGAACACAAAAAACATTCATGCACATCCCTAATAATGAGATTCTGACTGAGAGGGTGTATCAATTTGATTAGCTTTGTCTGAGTGGATGCCACCTATCAATGCCAACTCTACACCTTAATGTTTCCAGAAAATAATTTTTTCCACAATACCAGGAAGTGTAGACTTCCTGATCACATTTACCGGGGGGGGGGGAGGACATACTTGGATCGAACCTCTTCCTCTTCCCCCTCCCCTTCATGTTTCCTGTTGAAATTTACCCATAGATTTGAATTGTATCATGTGGAGTTTACACTCCATTGGCAGCCAGGACTTATAGGCAGCGTCAGACCCAGGATCCAGGACCCACACTGCTGTCGTCCACAACTGCTGCTGTGCTGCCATGAATAACTCAGTCCACTTTTGTCTCTGCTCCACTCCACTCGCTGTTTGCTTCTTGTCCGTCTATGTCAACCCAAAGTAGCTAAGGACTTCATTGGAACCTGACCTGTGCCTTGGCTATGCTAGAGAGCCAAGAAACTGCAGCTCTATTCTTCTGCACCATTCTTCAGCTCTGCAAGACCACTGGAGGAACTTCCTGACCTTGGAGCTTTGCCACTGCTGCACAACCAAGGCTCTCAAGCTCCTGTCGCCTCTGAAGGTGAGAAACAATCTGCTCCTCATAGAATTAGATCTCTCTGGAAAACATAAGATATTTATTTAGGTTAGATTTCCTGCCCTTCTTCCCCACCTCTGCTGCAAAGTCAATTTTCACCTTAAATAATCTTTTTCCACTCAAAGTGTTACCACTGAGTTTTTGTCCTTATTCAGCCAGTGTGCACACATAGCAAGTTCTAAGAAGGGAGGTTACCCCTTTGTTGCACCAACAGATTGCTTTTTTTTTACTGTTCCTGTCATCAGCTGATATCTGTCATTTTTGCCATTGTTTGCCTTCTTGGACTCTTGCTGTTGTTTTTTAAGTTTCTTTTCTGATTGAGGGGCTTTAAGAAGTATTTCTCTTACTGTCTACTTGTTCTTTTATTTGCCATTTTCAAAACCAAAGTGTGAAGATTCTGCACTTTAGAGCTTGTAGCTAGGCTGAACTACATCCCCCCAATTAGAACAGTATATTTCATACCACAGCTCATAACACCTGTTCACTGCATAATTCCTGTCTGAGCAGGAAGACCCAACCAAGCAAGACAAGGAATCCAACACTGCAAACCTGGTACAGCAAGGGCAGCCAGAGAGGAGAACGCTAGCAAGCAAAGTTTTCCAGGCAAATATTTGCCCAATGAAGTCCATCTTCAAGGAAAGCCTTTTATGATATCAGAAAGGTTATTTCTTTCTGAAAGCCAAAAGAGCAGTTAAAATTGAATTTGAAAAATGAAGCTTTTTATGTGAATTACAGGATATATAATAGAAATCCATACCTTAAATTAAGTGCCATTTTCCAGTGTTAAGGCAACTTTATGTCTCAGTCATTGATTACAGTGTCAGAGTCTAGCATGTGATTATATCCCATTATAATCACTTAGCAAGCTTGGACAGATTGAACTACCCTTAAAAGTATCTTGATGATAGCAACAAATTTAAAACCAGGGATTTTCAGAATGACTACTCTGATCTGCTCTTTGTAGATCATTTGTCCAGGCAGACTGCCATAAAGACATAGTATATTGTATCTCAGCAAATTCCATACATGTGCTGTAGTGTGTGCCACAGAGATCAGAGTGCTTTCTCTGCCCCAGGTGAGCGTTGGATAACCATCATCCGTCCAAATAAGCAACAATCCAGCCCAGCTTAACTTTGAGTCTGGGAAGTGAATGTTTCACAGTGGCTGCATCCAAACAGGGTCAAAACCCCATAATTAATTCATAATTATACCTGATTTGCCAGACACAACCATGGTGCTGCTGATACATTCTCAGAATATGAACCCAATTTACTGGATTATCAGTAATATTAGCTATTGTAGCACAATATCCTGTTATTCCACAATTTAATGTCAATCTATACTACTAAATGAAAAGTACAGTGAGCATTTGGTGTGAGCTGTTAGACTCTGAAAGGTCTTCACATTAAACTATTGGGACAGTTAGATCTCACAGATCTAACATCAGTCTGCTGCAGGAATGCTGACATCCAGAGTATCAGTTTCATGAGTGTATTATATACGTTAGGTCTGGATATGCTTTAAACCAGTAAATTGGATACATTGAGGACTAAATAATGACTGGTGGCAGCCAGTGTCAAAACTGTACAATGGAACTTTGAGTATCTTCCAGAAGTGGAGTAGCTTCAAAGTTGGCAAAACATACCATAAGCAGGGATGTGCACAAATATTTGTAGGCATTTGAAATCCGATCGAATGTGCCAAATTTTGACATTCGAACTCCAATAGCATGTCCCAAAATTCAAATGTAAACATTTGAATTGAATTACAAATTTTGGATATATTCATTTGAATTATCCAGACATTCATATGTGTACGGGTTCATACACGGTGTGTACTTGAAGATCCACATCTTTCCCGCATCGATACTCATTTGTACAGATCTGTACGGAATGAAAATAGGTTGCATACGGGATAACTATGGGATGTGTACGGATGTGTACAGATGTGGGGAAGATGCGTATGGGCACATACCAAATGTCGTCAACATTCATATGTTCAGATTCGGGGGGAAAATTCAAAAGAATACATTCAAATTTGGTAAATTCTATTCGAATCTTGTTAAATTCCAATTAAAAAGATTTAAATCAAATCAAATTTTTGGGTTTTCAATTCAATTGAAATAGAATGACCAAAAAACAAACAAACAAACAAACATTTGTGCACTTCTCTAGCCATGGGTCAATCATGCCAATGCCATCTTTCTATACATAAGCTATAGTGGCCCACATTGTATTTGTAGCCCAGTTTTCCCTGTTTCACAAATTGAGGACTATCAGTATGTATTCTGTCCCTGGGAGCAGGCCAGGTAGCAGGTGACATGTGATCACCATGAACCTAAGGAAGCCTTAACCCTCCTTTGGTGTGTGATGTTGAGTGGACACCCAAGAATCCAGATGTCACAGTCTGCAGATTCTACCAATAATTATCAGACTTCAGCAAGTCACTTCTGTTTGTGCTTCTCTGTGTATATACAATAAATGGACCACAATTTAGGAACAAAACAGATCCATGGTCTGGTTTGTTGATTTTGATACTAAGCACAAAGTGGGCAAAATGGATGCACTAAATTGGTGTGTGTTGAGTGGAGAAAGTTTGTCTTGAAAAGAAACACCAAGATTATGATGGTGGCAATGGTATTAATTTAAAACATTATCAAGTTAACATGCAATTTTTTTAAAAAAACAACAACCCTCCACTCCATAAGCATTCTGATGCAATAAAAATGCATACTAATTTTCTGTGTAGAAAACAAACAAATAAAAGAAAAACAATATGCTGCCCATGAATCCAAACTAGGGATGTGCACGAATGTTCTTAACATTCAAAATTTGATCAAATTTGATCTAATGTGGACATTTGAATTTGAAAAGAATGTCTATACATTCGAATTTAAATATTCAAATGAATTTTGAATGTTCCAGAACATTCATTCAAATGATTCAAAACATTTGAATATACAGATACATACAGGTATGTATTACATAGTATCTGTACGAATCTCATACATATCTGTACACATTTGCACTGATAGTATGGGACAAAAACGGGATGACAAAGTAAATTGGTCCTTTATATTTAAAGTGTTAGAGAAGATGAATTTTGGTGAAAAATTTCAAAGAAGTATCAAGACAATATATACAAGGCAACAAGCGCAGATATTGATTAATGGAGAACTCTCAGAAAACTTTGATATTCAAAAGGGAACAAGACAAGGGTGCCCTTTGTCACCGCTGTTATTTATATTGACATTAGAGGTTCTGAATAGAGCAATTAGAAAAAACAGTGAAATTAAAGGGGTGAAAATTAAAAAAGAATATAAAGTAAGAGCGTTTGCAGACGACCTGGCAATCATTTTAACAGATCCGAATAACTCAATTGAAAAACTAAAAAAAAGTTATAGCTGACTATGGAAAATATGCAGGTCTGAAGGTAAATGAAACAAAAACTAAAGTGTTAGTAAAAAATATGCCTAAACAAGATCAAGATTTATTCTGACAGAAATCTGGATTTGCAATGGAGAAGAAGATTAAGTACCTAGGAATATTTTTAACTAAGCAAAATATTGCCTTGTACAAGAATAACTATTTGAAAATATGGGCAGAGGTCAAACAAGATCTTTTGAGGTGGTCTAATTTACAGCTATCATTGATGGGAAGAATATCAGTGATAAAAATGAATATACTTCCAAGGCTGATGTTCCTCTTTCAAGTTTTACCAATTGTAAACAATACAAAGGACTTTACAAAATGGGAAAAAGATATCTCAAAGTTCCTATGGCAAGGAAAGAAACCTAGGATAAGATTTAAACTCCTACAAGATGCAAAAGAAAGAGGAGGCTTGGGACTGCTGAACTTTAGATTATATCTTGCTGCAGCCTGTTTGAGCTGGATAGCCAAATGGTTTTGGCTAAAAGACCAAAGACTTTTACAGTTGGAAGGAGAAGGTCTTAGATTTGGCTGGCATGGATACTTATGGTATGACAAAGCAAAGGTTAATGCAGATTTTAAGAATCATTTTGTAAGAAATGCCTTATTTAAAACTTGGTTGATGTATAAAAACAAACTCTATAGAAAGATTCCACTCTGGGTATCACCCCATGAAGGTCTGTTAAAGGAATTTGGGGATGGTGGACATTGGTATAAATATGAGGATTTATTATACAAAAAAGATAATAATGAATTTGATATTAAACCAAGGGAACAATTGATCCAAGAGGGTAAAAATATACAATGGTTTACGTATGCACAAATAGTTGATATATTTAGAGAAGATAAGCAAAACTTTAATTTTCAGGAAGAAATTGAAGATTGGGAGACAAAACTGAACAAGGCGGAAAGGGGTACTATTGGGTTCGTTTATAGAATACTTTTGCAGATTGATATGGAACATGAGCAGGTTAAAGAATGTATGATTACATGGGCTAGAAATTTTGGGTATAATATACAGATGGAACAATGGGAAAAATTGTGGACAAAGAATATGAAATTTACAAATTGTACATTATTAAAAGAAAACATTTATAAAATGATGTATAGATGCTACTTAACACCACATAAATTAGGAAAAGTTTATCAAAATATATCAACCAAATGTTGGAAATGTAAGTAAGAAGAAGGAACGTTCTACCATATGTGGTGGATGTAAAAAAGCAAAGAAATACTGGGCTCAAATCTATAAGAGTATGAAAATAATATTAAAGAAGCATTTTTTATTTAAACCAGAATTGTTTTTGTTGGGTATAATAGATAACTCTTTGGATGATAATAATGTATTGGTATCATATATGGTGATGGCAGCAAGATTACTATACGCACAAAAATGGAAGGAGAAGGAGATTCCTACGGAATATGAATGGTTAATTAAACTGGTTGATCTGGCAGAAATGGATAAACTGACAAACTTGTTAAATGATAGCACAATGGATAAATTTGTAGAAGACTGGCACCCTTTTATTAACTATCTACACGAACTACAAGTGTCGACAGAAGGTTTCGACTAAAAAACAAGGCAGTCAGAAAATGACATGAATAAAGAAGCAAAGGAACAAGCGGTATTAAGACGGGAAGTCGGAGAAACGGGGGAAGTCATACAGAATAATAAAGCAATACACACTAAGAGAACATACAAGAAATTGTATGATAGATATTGTTTAATTGTTTTTTTAATGTTATATTGCTTTTAAAATCAATAAAAAATATTTAAAAAAAGAAATGCGTACAAATACATATAACACAAACAAATGTTGTCGACATTTGTATCTTCAGATCCAAATCTAACATTCGAATGAATAGATTCAAACCTATTTGATTTAAATCGGATTTTGTTGCATTCAGATTCAAATCAAATGTTTGGATATTCAATTCGACTCAAATTCGAATGCAAAAATACCCATTCATGCACATCTCTAATCCAAACCTATTTCCCCCCCAAAATAAAAAATAATAAAAGTATTATTTGAAAATCAATATAGATGTTTATAGAAATAAATGAAATGGATCCAGAGGGACTAATAAAATTCAACAGCAAGTAGCCCACAACAAAGACAAAGCTTAACCTTTGGAATATCTGCCGGAATTCTAAGAGGTTGTTTCATATTTATTACATGCCCATTCATCCAGATATAAGAGCTTTTTCTTATAAATTGCGATGGGTTTAGGCTTTTAAGCTCACTAAGGGTCTTTGTAGTCTGAGTGGCAGTAGATTGGATCTCTTGTTGTTTTAGTGTGCAGAACATTTGAAGAGAAAGGAAAGAAGATGGTTACGGTTTACTAGAGGAAATAATGTACTGCCTGCAGGAGTGTTATTTCAGCCTGCTTCATAGCCTTTTCACCTGAAGGTAACTTTGTCAGTGATAATAATAAAACGAACAAACAAAAATGTTGCAAATCAAAACTCAACAAGTAAAAGCCAATTCTACATTGAATTCAAAGGTCAGTGTTCAAATCTATTGTTACTGGTAATTCAGCTTTTATAGATTTGGAGACTAAACTAGCCTGAAGAGCAACAAGTGAACTGATTGCAGAGAGAGACACACAGAGATAAAAAGGATTTTGAAAGTCTATCATGTTCGATAGTTAAGCAAATAGTTAGAAAACCATAAACCTGACAGCTGCAAAAGTACGGCTGTTTAAGATATGGGGAAGCTATGGTTGTTCTAAAGTTGGTAGACTGGAACTCCTTTTATTCTTAACATTTGTTCTTTCTGACAGGGCCTGATAGGATATGCAGGCTAACGTTTGGGAAGATACACAACCTGTTTGCACTTCATCTTCTGGAGCCATCCAAGATGCTCAGAGGGAAGTGAATCCACTCTCTGCAGTGCTGTAGCATCTGGGAGCATCTGGCAGTAGCCCTGAACTTTTGAAGCTGTGGAGAAGTTTTTCCAGGTGCAAATACTGTGTGGGAGTGGGGTGCCCTGGCTGCACCTGCACTATTGCCATGGCGACATCCGGGCACACTCCAGATGTTGTTGTGCCTGTTGCCATCATGATTCAGCCAGGCCAGGACTGAGCATCCACACTTCAAGAGCTGGTGGTCAGTAGGGGTGTGCACGGATAGTCGAAGCTATTCAAAATTGGATCAAATCTGTCCAAATGTCAACATTTGAATTTGAATCGAATGCCCATAAATTCGAATTTAAAAATCCGAACAAATTTTGAATTTTGGATCTATTCATTCTAATTATCCAGACATTCGCATGTGTACAGGTTCGTACATGATGCATACTTGCACATATGTGTCTTTCCCATATCCGTATGCATTTGTACGGATCTGTATGGGATGAAAACGGGATGCATACGGATGTGCACAGATGCATACAGGATGTGTAACGATGCGTACGGGCACATATGAATGTTGTTGACATTCGTAAGTGCAAAGTTGGATCAAAAATTTGAATAGACTCGAATTTGCTTAATTCTAATGGAATTTGGATTAATTTGAATTTTAAAGATACCAATCAAATCAAATTTTCGGATATTTGATTTGAATCGAATTGAATCCCAAAAATTGCATTCATGCGCACCCCTAGTGGTCAGATTCGGAAATGCCCCAGCATTTGAAGAGCAGAGGCATCCTCATTCACTCAATCTTAACTTCAGTGAGATGGCATTGTTATACAATCTCACAAAGTTAAGTGTGAACAGGCCCACATCTTCTGCATTCTTGTGCTAGAGCTGTGGGAATCATTCATATTAGGCTTGTCTTTTTTTTTATGAGACATTGGGCAGATGGAGCAAATGGCATTTCATGGCTCACTTTTGATGATGGTGGATGATGCTTTGATGAAAGACTCATATCTAGCATGAAAAAAACCATATCCACACAGCCCCTTGATCCAAACTTCGTTCTGATTCCATAAATATTATGCAATCTGTGCCTCCATTTACATCTCCTTGTGTGAAAATTGCACAGAATTTGCATAAATAGCGCACAGCTTCCATATGTTTCCCAGCACTTTTTGAGAAAATTGCATGCTATTCATTGCTCACAGTCCCCAGGGGACCTTCATGGAAATTCCTCCTTTTGTATTATCTCTATATTGCATAACTTCTGCTTTGTAAGGAAGGCAGGCAGGAGAGCATTTTTCATGAAAGTTTCTCATTAAGTGTGAACCAGACCAGTGCAGTACAAGGGCTAGAATGTCGCACTCTTCCTGCACTATGTAAAACCGTTCCAACCCACGTAGCGGGGATTAGTCAGCCTGAGCCATGTCTGGAGTGAGCTAATAGTAGCCTACTCCAAGAACTGTCCACACAGCCCAGTGCTTGCCATTGTCTCCAAAGAGCCTGCAGAGGCAACATGGAGACTGCAAATGTTGGGAATGAACATTGCATTGTTAATTGCATATTGCTTACATTTGCACCCAGTCCATTTTCAGAGCAAGAAAACACATCAGCAAAGTGACTAGCTGTTGTCTTCCTACATTACCTAACCCTGATAGGGAATTTTTTAAAGTTAGATTAATGCTAAAAGAAAATAGCTTGGACTTTATTACTGTGTTCACACACTCTGAAATTGGACTGAAGCTGAATTAAAGAGTAGGAGTGAATGCAGCCATACTGACCCTTTTTTGTCCCCTTCACTCTCTCTTTCTTTTACTGAGAAATCTTTATGCAACCTTCTATTTTCCTTGAGAAGGAAGTTGGCTTTCTCCACAGTCCTTGGTCATTCACCCCAATAGCAAAACTTAAACCTACCAACAGCAATAAAATATTTCTATTTTCTTCGGCCTTGTCTCCCCTAGATAGGAAAATAAAAGAGAAAGAGGGAATTGGTTTAGCCTTAGCCTTTTGCTACTATTTTAAAATTATACTTTGCATTTCAGCTTCATTGAGCAATATATGGAAATTGTGTTCTTTTCACTTGCTTATCAAAAATCAGTATAAGAATAACCCAAAATGTTGCAGACTTTAATTCATCATGTCTGTCATAGGAGAACATACTATCCACTCCTAAATGTAGTTCTGGAATATAATTATACTTTATCTGATGAAATATGGGCATATAGAACCTGTAGACAAGGAAAATGCAGGTCTTACACAAGATCTCTGATTATATCTAAAAAACACACACCCTCTATCCTTTTTTTAAAAAAAAATGTGTAACAGGGCTGACTTGGTTTTCTGGAGTAGTTGATTTGGCAGTTTCTCTCATCTCTTTATTATACTTGCTTCCAGCCTCCCAGCAAGTTCTGTAAAAGTGACCTTCTCAACAGAAATAGTTGGCTATGTGGCTCCCTCATCAGCATTTGCAGAGACAGATATCCTGGAGAGCACCAAATTATTTCTTATGCACAAGCAGCAAATTACTCCCTTTTGCAATTTCTTTTTTTATGTGAAGTTTCAGATTTGATTTTTCCTGAATAAAAGCACTAGCTGTTAGAGTGTGATCATAATCGAAATACAGTTTGAGGTGGAGTTATTATTCTCCCTAGAAATTTAGACCAGAAATGGCTAACCCGTACTTTTGTACTCCAACCCCTCTTAGATCTAACCAGCATGGCCAAACAGAAACTTGATGGGATTTATATGGGTGCTGTAGGATAGTCTTCCATCTTCTAGACACTTCCGCAACATCTTCAAGGCTCTTTTCGACTATGTCAGATGTGCTGGGTCCAGGAAGTACACATTTCATCAGGTGTCACAGAAGGTCACAGTCTCCTGTTGTATGTGGTAGTCAGGTGGTCCCCATGCTAAACCCACTCGCAAGAGCAGGATCTGTATTCAAGTATAAAGATGTAAGAGAGATGCTAATGCTCTTTCTGCACTGGGACTTATTCTAGATTATATCTGGAATTAGGGACTTGACATCCACATGCTGGTTCAGACTATGGAAGGCCCTGTCCAGTAAGTAAGTGTGGTAAGTGAGTAGCCAAAGTATGGTTAGCAATCAAAGTGTGGCAAGGGAGTGGCCAAAGTATGATAAGTGAGTCGTGTATATGTAGTAAGTGAGCAGTCAACATGCTGTACATATGTGGCCAAAGTGGGTAAGTGAGTAATAAATGTGTGGTAAGTGAATGTTCAAAATGTAGTAAGTGCCCAGTCTTTGAAGCTTTGTGTGAAAGAGTAGATATAGGGTGTTTTTCCACTGTCACTAGAAGTAACTATTAAGTACCCATTAATGGGTACAAAAATGCCATTTTTTACCCATTAATGGGTACTTAATGGGTACTTTTAGTGACAGTGGAAAAGCACCCATAAATTCTTAAATATAATTTGTGTGGTGTTTCCACTCTGGTATTTTGTACCAGAAGATGTGGTAACAGCAACCAGCCTGGATATCTTAGAGAAAAGGTTAGACAAATTCAAGAGTCGGACAAAGTCACTGGTGTATCAATGGCTACTAGAATGATACCTAGGTACCACCTTCAGAATGGAGAGACAGTCAGAATGCTTCTAAAGACTATTTGCAGGAAGTCAAGAGCAGGAAAACATTTTGCCTTTGTCTTCTGCTTGAGATGCCTTGAAGCAATTGGTGGGTCACTGTATGAAACAGGATGCTGTGCTGGATGGGCTGTGGCCTGATCCAGCAGGCTTCTCTTATTTTGCTATGTCCCACTAACTTATCAGACTGCTGAATATTGTCTCAAAGGAGAAAGACAATATTCATCTCAAAACTAGTTTTGTTGTTGTTCATCTACTGTATATGCTGTTGATCCTCCTTCATTGTAGGCAAATGCATGAACTTTAAATCCAGAGTTATATATGCTTTTAGAGTCTCCACTTTTATCCCCCCTTAAGAACCAAAATCAGATTTAATGACTATTTGAGGTAGTCTAGTTTTGTATTCAATGTAGATTTGGCAGAACAGTTTTAGGTGAAGTTGCA
Source organism: Aspidoscelis tigris stejnegeri (assembly GCA_023333525.1). Lineage (NCBI taxonomy): Eukaryota > Metazoa > Chordata > Lepidosauria > Squamata > Teiidae > Aspidoscelis > Aspidoscelis tigris. The sequence continues at coordinate 96,172,168 of JALMGA010000002.1, forward strand.
TCTCCCCCCGACATCTCTACACTCATTCTAATGAATACAGATGATGACATACTTTCAAGAACTGCCATTGAACAGTGCTGGGACTTTTATTTTTGCAACAACATTTGGAATTCTCCTATTCATAGCTACTTATGAGTTTTGGAACATCCATCACGGAAAAAAGTTATAGCTTAAAGTATTAAATTGTCAGCTTTTAGGTACCTGAAGACATACATAGATTCAATATATGTGCTGGGTTTCTGTGATTAGAAAAACCCCAGCTAGCAAAATTAAATTACATTTAGACAGTAAACCTGAGCTGCAATCCTGTTTTTAGATATTGTTAATCTCAGAATCTCTGAACATTTTACACAGAAAATGAAAAATAAAAATAAAAGGACTTTTCTGCACAAACACTTAATACAGATTAAGGGTCCAAGGAAGATACTTATAAGCCTCATAGAGCTGCACATTAATGTGGGTCTTTCAGGTCGTAGGTTTACTTTGTCTTTAGACAAAATGTGATCCAGATTAATGCAGGTCTTAATCAAGGTCACTTGTAGACCTGTTAAAGTGGACCAGCACGGACCTGATCCAGATGCCAATGCCTCCCATGTTTGGGACTACCGGGCACATTTCAGTGGCTTTCGGCGGCATGGGGGCAGAGCCACAAAACTCATGTGATCTTCGGAGATGTTTTATAGACTGATCTGGATCAGCACTGTTGGTGCAGATGGCACTGATTCTACCTATGCCTCCCCATTAAGGGTGTGCACAAATGTTGGGTTTTTTTGTATTTGATTCGTATTGAATTGAACACATGAAAATTCATACTCGTTCAAATAGATCATATATGAATGTGGTAGGATTCATATTTGATACGAATGTCGAATCCCATACAAATCCCATACAGAGCTTTATACAAATGTATCAAAACATTTTATTGGAATTTTAATATCAGTCTTCAAATATGCCAACATTCACTTTCTAATTTGAATATTTGAATTGGGCCAAATTCATATGAATTTTGAATGTTATGAATATTCATGTGCATCCCTCCTCCCCATAGTCTGGATCAGTGGGCCTGTCTTTTCCAGATCCACCGATGCAGATGAAAAGCAAATAAGTTCATTTTTTTCCTTTGGATAATATCTTCCTCACAGCAATTTTCCTGCTATTTATATAGAATTATCTTAGTAGAACTCTGACTTCTGGTGTCCACATGAATGCATGAAATACAAGCACATTTTTCCCAAATAGTGGGCCAAACTCAGTAAATGTGCAATGGTGAATCACAAAGCAGAACCAGCAATAAACATGGGAGGAGTCAGGACCAAGCTGAAGTCTTACCTTTGATCCCCAAGGTCATTTTAGTTCACGGCAGCTCAAAAAACAATTCAGGGAAACCAAAGGCAACATCTGCATGGATGTGGAAGGTTCAGAAGTTGCTCTAGAAGTCTGCTTTGGCCCAGGAGCTAGCCTATACATCTTGGCCTGCACAAACTTTGAGACTAGAAACAACTGTTGCCTAGCTTTGTAGTTTCCAACCAAGCCTATGACATGTACTAAAAATGGTGCTAGAAGTCACCCATTTTTGGCACTTTGTTTCATGGGACCAGGCATCAGAAGTGGAGGTAGGCAACTCCAGGGGTGGCTTGCCATCCACACTGCAGCCACAGCAGTGAACCTGACCAGAAAACCTGGGAGTAGATTCTACCTTTGGGAACAGGTTTGGTGCTGGATGAATGCAAAAAGATGTGTTGTCACTCTGGTCCCTGAAGTCTTTTCGTGGAGCCCAATATGTCCATGCAAATTTTACCAATCACTAGGTTTCTATCAATATCTGTCCCTCCCACACTGTACCAACAGTTTCACTATTTTACTGTTGTTACATTCATCAACAACTTAGGTATGTAGCTGCTTATGCTAATGACTGAAAATGACTGAATGGGAAAAAGAAGCAGAATTTAGTATGGTCCAAATTCTGTACAAATGGAGAAATTTCTTGAAATGGAAAGCTATCCAACGGAAACATGAATTTTTGCCTGAAAGTGAGCAGAAATCAATGCTTTAACCCACCTCTACTGAAAAATAACACTTATCAAATGCATATTTCTTAGACAGGGTAGCACCTGAGCTCTGTTTCATTGTGATTTGTTTATTTAGCTTTCACATAAATTTGCAGGAATGGGACTTTTTGCTTTGGGACTTTTTGAATGGTTGTGATGCTATCTCCTCTCTAGGTTCTAGGGAAGTACTTTGGAAGTCCAGTGACAATTGCCCAATTCTCCTGATAACATGGATTTTGTCTCATCTTTTTGTGTCTTCCATCAGCCATGGCAGGTTCTGGCAGAATTGATACAAGAGTGCTCTAAGGTGAAGAGCATCTTTAGGGATCTGAGCTGAATCTTTCCACTTTTAAGCAATTATTTCAGAAAATATTTCTATAATCTGAAATCATCCCTGCTCTCTATCACGGCACTTAATAAAATAAAGCAAAATGAAATAAACACAATTGCAGTCAAAACATTTCAAGGGGCAATATGGTCTATGTACAGTGCAATAAAGCTCAGATATAAATGGAACTTCCCCCTCCGTATTGTAATACTGTACTGACATTCCTTGAAGGTTTTTTTTTTCTTCTCCCTGCTAAGGATGCATAATAAAATGGGTTGACATAGAATTCAAGTCGATATATTTAGTCCTATCAAGACAATCCCTTCAAAATTAGATGCAGCCATCAATCAGATACTGCTTAGATGATCTCTGTACCACTCAGAAGGCACGTAGAAGCCACAGCCAAACCAAGTAGCCCAAAAGCCCCCAGACACTTTGCAAACTAAGCACAACAATAATTGAAAAGTGTTGAAATGCAGCTCCTTTCTGCACTTACCTGCTGTAAGTTGGAATTGGTGGATCTAGAATAGCTAGGCCCACTGACCCCGACCATGGGAAGGCATAGGCACGATCAGCCCATGCTTTGCTCTCAAAGCTTGTGCAAGCTTCCAAAAGCAGGAGCAAATACTCTTTGCCTTGGGACTTCTGAGGGTAGGGTGCTTTTCAGAATCATGTTATGGCATGCCACTGAAATGTACCCCCCAGTAGTCTCAAATAGAGGTGTGCATGAGTGCAATTTCTGGGATTCGATTCGATTCAAATGAATATCCAAAGATGCAAATTGATTCAAACGCTTAAAATTTGAATGTTTTCACATTCGATTTGATTCAAAAACATTTGAATCTATTCATATGAATTTTCAACTCATATTTGAAGATATGAGTGTCAACTACATTCGTATGTGTCTGTACGCATCTGTACGCATCCCATTTTTATCCCAGATGCACCCCCCTTTTGTTCCATATGTAACCGTACAAATGCGTATGGATACAAATAAGATTTGTATGTATCTGTGCCCATACGAATGTCCAAATAATTCGTATGAATGATTCAAAAGATTTAGAAATCCATTTGAATGTTAAATTCAGAGATTATTTGAATTTGAATGTCTGAATTCAATCGAATTTGATCAAATTTTGAATGTTTCAAATATCTGGCACATCCCTAGTCGCAAACATGGGAATCATACCATCTGCATGCCTCCCATGCTCTGGATCAGGATCATCCTGGTCTGCTGGTGGATCGAGCCTACAGTGATTCAGATTAAAGTTCTTCCTAATCTGGATCACACTCTGTGTAATGCAATGTGCATGCATTTTCTGTGTCTCTTCATTTTGCATCAAAACAGATGCGAAGGAAATTCACTTTTTTGCAAACAGAGCCACTTCAAATACAGTAGGATTCAAATCTGCTGTGAATGCTTTTTGAATCCTCTTTGAATCCCTCCCGGCACTCATGAATCTGAGTGCCCTCTAAATCTGTTCCAAATCTGCTTTGAATCCACTGCAGATGTGACTAGGCACCTGCTTTGTTGCTTCATGGATATAATAAAGCATCGAATGGATGCACAAAAGCATTGGCTCCACATTCAAATGTCAGTTTTTGGATGTAGGCAATATTTATTTTGAATGTGAATGTTTGAATTCAAATGAATTCATATGAATGTGAAGCTGATGAATAACACATGCACATTCCTAATCTGGATTAATGTGCAGATCTATGTAGCTTGGATGTCTACTATACAGACCCTTAATCCACATTAAATACATTGTTGGTCAGCCTACAGAAACTTGCCATCATAAGAATGTGCAGGGTTTCCATCCCAACAAGAAATAATGCTTTTTAAATTTTTTTTTTGCTTTTTCTACACTTTCAAACACATTGCTGCACACCACCGGCCAGTGCCCAACAACCACAGTTTGACCTGCTATTGCTGCTTGTGAAAATAATTGCAATAAATCATTCCTATGCTAATTCTGTTAGGTAAGAAGAAAGCATTCCCATGTGGCAACAACATTATCATCCTAATTTTCTGGTTGGAGAACTGGAAAATGGATATCAGGAGCATAGTAATAGGAGAAAATTATACATCCTCACCTTTTTCTTGCCCGTCAGCTTTTCTTAGTGAGTCAACAGGAGTATTCTGCCGTCGGCGGAGGTTTTGGCCCTTATTAACGTTCACAGCCATTAACCAAGCACAAACAGTTTAGGCGTCGGAAATGTCTTCCTCTACAGTTCAGAAGGTTATACATTTTCCATTTGTGAAGCTATGATATTTTTACTCTAAATGTATTCATTTGTCTCCCAGTAGGGGTGAGCAAAGTTTTATCACTTACTTTTATCACCCTGTTGTATCCAAGGCTCATGTTCCTGAAATCATAAAAGTGAAGGAGAGGATCCTGATGCCTTCTATGCATGGTGTGTGGATTGATGCTGTCATGGCTTGGGAGTCCATTTCTCTTCATATTTGGCATCGCATTTCCAAGGAACCGTTCTTTGGAGGTCAATTTATATCATACTTGTGGGTAAGCTTGACAGGACGGAAGGTATGTGGGAGAGTACTTACATTAAAGATCAATACAGTTTATTAAACAGTATTGGGTATGTTTAGCTTTCCAGGGGTGTTTTTCCACTCTCACTAAAAGTACCCATTAAGTACCCATTAATGGGTACGTAATGGCATTTTTGTACCCATTAATGGGTACTTAATGGGTACTTCTAGTGACAGTGGGAAAACACCCTAGGTTTCTGCACCACTTTTTCTCTTCCTGTTTCAGCTTCAGACTCAGGCTATTCATATTAAAATGATTAACCCACAGAAGTAGCCAAAGGCAAACCTGTATAGAGGTTGTATGTAGAGATGTGCACAAATGTTCTGAACTTTCAAAATTTGATCAAATTCAATCAAATGTGGACATTTGAATTTGAACAGAATGTCTACACATTCAAATTTAAACATTTGAATGAATAAACTTTATTTATTGATTAGTCTCTTGACCATATCAAGTATCAAGTATACAAAGATAAAACCATAGAAGAATAAAATCAGTATAAACAAGAGTAAAATTAGGTCTGTACATATGTTATAGTTACAAATCCTCGTCACCCTTACAAAGCACTCCATTAGTCTCAATGAAAAGTTTCCTGAGCCGGGCTGCCTTAAGCAAGTACAAAGCTACCTTATATGTTGCCTGAGCATTCTCTCCCTGCAAAAGGTAGTTCACTTTTAGCTCTGCATTCCAAAATGCCATATTTTGCAAAAGGGGATCCAGGCATGCTGTTCTTAATTGAGAGTACAAGGGGCAAGTAAACAAAATGTGTAAGAGGTTTTCAACCTCTGTTGCCCCACAGATGCACAGTCTATCTTGATAAGGTATCTGAAGGTATCTACCATACTTCATCATGCAGTCAGTCAATTCAAATCGTGCATAAGTGAATTGCTGTCTCAACAGATAGGGCATCTTATAAACCAGGTATTTTTCAATTCGGAAAATAGATTTTGTACGTGCCAACCATTTTAATGATTTTATGTTGCAGAGGTCTGCAATATCATTTTGGGCACTGATGTCCTTTACTCGCTGCTTAAAGCGTTCTTTTGCTATCAAACTGGTATGCCCTAGTGTTTGCAGGGACAAACCACAGCGAGAAATTTCACTGTGTACTTTATGGACCCATGTATTGGTGTTCTCATTCCTATATTGTTCCTCCAAGCACATTCTTGATAACCTATTTCCCGGCAAAGAGACTAAGCGCATCCAAAAGTTAAATATTTTGATATTAATGGAGCATTGGATAGCTTGAATGCCAAGTTCTGCTCTAACAGCAGGGGTTGGTATGGTATTGTTGATACCTAGCATTCGTCTTAAAAAGCGGGTCTGGATTTGTTCTAACTGAGAGGTGTTTGAGAAACCCCAGATTTCTGCTCCATAGGTCAGCATTGGAATGACTTTTGCTCTGTATGCAGTAATGATGGGGACCAGAGTGCCTGGATGCCTGTAATTAAACAGGTTATATAGAGAATTCAATCCTGCTGAGGCCCTTAGCATGCAATTCTTCAAATGCAAGGACCAGGAGCCGGTCTTTGAAAAATCAACCCCCAGGTAGCGATAAGAACTGACTTGCTCAATGATATCCCCATCCAGATGCCAGTTATGTCTTGTTTTCTTTCTCCCAAACACAACCACCTTTGATTTATTTTTGTTTATATGGAGGAAGTTGGCCTTACAATAAAGATTGAGTTTTTGTAAAAGTCTTCTAAGTCCAACCTTAGTCTGAGAGAATAAGACTATGTCATCAGCATAAAGTAATATATTAACATGCCTATCTAGAACTTTGGGTCCATGTGCCTCAGGAAACTGCAAGACCTTTGTAATGTCATTCACGTACAAATTAAATAAAGCAGGGGCAAGAATACAGCCTTGTTTTACCCCCTTGAAGGTTGAAATTTCTTGTGTCAAAGAGCCATGCGTACCTGTACGGACTCTTAGGCTGGTCTTACAGTACAAGGTCTTAATCAAGAACAATAATCTTGGTTCTATATTTAGTGCCTTTAACTTTTCCCACAGTAAGCCTCTATGTATTGAATCAAATGCAGCACTAAAGTCAATAAAGGCCGAGAAAAGCTGTCCCCCCTTATGTGTATATTTTTCAATTACGTGAGAGAGGATATGTTCCAAACATATCTGTATGTGTTTGTGCTGATAATACAGGATGAAAATGGGATGCATACAGGGATAAAATGAGATGTGTATGAAATGCATACAGATACATATAACACACATGAATGTTGACATTTGTATCTTCAGATTCGAATCTACCATTCAAACAAAAAGGTTCAAATGTATTTGATTCAAATTGGATTTTGTTGCATTCGGATTCTAAACATTCGAATTGAATTGAATGTTTGGATATTCGATTCGATGTGAATTTGAATGCAAAAGAAAGTTTGTGCACATCCCTAGTTGTATGAAGGTTGCTATAGAGGCCGCAATCAACAAGGAGATGGCCATGACTTAATGGTACAACAGCAAGAATAAGCCATGTTTTAATGCGATCTATTTGAACAAATACAAATTGTCTTGCATTCAATTTGATATGAACTGAATGCAAAAAAACACCATTTGTGCAGATCCCTACTGAATTCTTAATCACTTCTTAAGCTACAGTTCAACTACTATACATGACTCATATGCAAAACTGATCATTTGACTTTCTTCTCTGCATTCTGCTTTTATGAATACAAGTCCAATTCACCTCTTCTGGGAAAGAACCTCCTTTGTGCTTGCCTACTTTCTTTGACGCAAAAAGATATGTTGCCATCCATTGATAAAAGCGGAATTTCTATTGTATGTTCATTCTAAGTTTTGAAATTTGAGCCTTGAAACCCACTGTGGAGTCAAACAAACATTCCAGCTCTGAAAAAAAGCTCCTATGAGATTAATCATGGACACTTGCACAATTGTGCTTTGACAACTCATTAAGTGAATGAGTCTGCTGCTAAGCATTCCTGGTGAGGTTGGGGCAACATGAGGTCTTCTGGCAATGCCTCATTTCTGGTGTTGTTCTGCTGTTGCAAGCAGATGGGAAGGTAGAGAAAAGCTATTTTTGTATGTCTAAGTGCAGCTGCAGAGCTGGTGTCCCACTATTTCCAATGGTGCTGGGAGGACTCCAGATGACAAGCCATCCAAGTGGGCCTGTGTCCATCTCCATGGGAAGAGTAAAATGCCACATCTTATGGCATTAGTCCTTAACTTGATGCTAAATTTGGATGCAAAGGTAAAACAGAAATTGGCAGTAATCTGTTAGAGCCTTACTCTCAGTCCAAAAGCATGGCAACTGAATCAGTACTGATTAATGAGCATTAGTTTATAGAGTGCAGTTAGGCAGGTTTCTCCAGCAAATGTTCTAATCAAGGGAAGCTCTTCTTCATAATAGAATTGTTTTTAATTACAAGGGATCATTACTAAAATAATATGGAACATTGCTCCTGGAGTTTTCTGTTTATGTAAATCCTCTCTGGACTGTGTACCCCTGTGAACAAAAAGTTATTTTACTCATTTTATAAAGTCATTTCTCTTTCTCTTTTGCAATTTCTAAAGGACTACTATTTGAATATTCATTTAACTGTTTCCATTTATTAATTATCTGAGCTTTTTTTCACAATATTCTTTGTGTACGAGTGCATGTTCATGATATGTGTGTATATGTGCGAGTGAGTGAGAGAGCATTGTTTTGCTTTGACAAAGCGTTACCTCAGCTCCCACTTGCAGGTAACAAGAGTATTCAACATGGGGTAGGTAGACCTAATTTCTAAGCATCTCTAAAGTGTACAAGATTCATGATACTACGTCACACCCATTGAATTGGGAATTTCGCTGCTTGCAATATCACCTGACCATTGCCCTCAACTTGCTGTAATACACCTGGAATCTTGTTTTCTAGAATAACTGAGAAGGGGAGAAAAAATAATTTCAAGTAATTAGGATTGTGCAAGAATGGGTTCATATTTGTTTCAATAGATCCCCTGCAAATGTGGTAGGATTCTATTAGATACAAATGAATTCATATGAATATCTGATACGAATGCATACATATCCTGGACACATATCCTGCATACGGAACCTGGATATGGATCCTATACGAATGCATACATATTGGATATGGATCCTACACCAACACATGCTTATCGGATACGTATCCAATACATATCCCCAGTTTAACAAATGTATGAACTGTTCATATAAGTGTTCTGAAACATTTGTATTAGTACAAATGTTAATGTATGAATGTTGTAACATTCTATTTGCATACAAATGTCTGAATTCATACAATTTCATATGAATAATGAATGTTACAAATATTTCTGCACATCCCTACAAGTAATTAATAAAGGTAGTGGTAGTGAAGATAGAATACAGCTACTTGAAGTAAAAAGTGGGAGGAACTCCTTAAAAATGATGGAGCACCCTTTCTATTGTCTCTGCAAGCAAAACACCAAAAAAGTTCTGAGTAGGAAGGAAAGCTACTTCAAGGCTTTGGCCATTTGGCCATGGCCTTCCTGCCCCCATCATGGCAGGAGCTTGTTATTTTCTAGTAGCCTCCATCCAAGCTCTGTATGCCTATAGCTTATGATTGGAGATCTGCCAAACTCATTCCTGTTGAACTCAGTATACAGCAAACAAGGGGTGTTCAAATGTTTATTATCAAGCCAGACAGGCTTGATGTTTGCATTTGAGTTGAACACGGCATACTTGATGAGCTGTTCAACAAGTTGTTTGCAGGCCCTATTATTACTTACTCAGTTCTTCACCAAGTTTTGATAGATGATCAGCTATTAGTTGCTGTGTTGCCTTTTGCGTTTGGATGATATAGGTTCCAGTGGTTACTTGTGTAAAGGCTGATGACTACTTTATGTTTTGTTTATGTTTTTATCCAAGGAAAACTGGTGTACCACGGCTACTTTGCGATCCAGCAGGGAGGGGGAACTTAAGGAGGGAAATTGAGTGTATAAAAGGACTAACATTCATTTATTCTCTCTTATTACTATTGCCAGGGATTTGACGACAACTAAGGATACTTTAAAGTTAGTCTGGCAAAAGAAGAATAAGAATATCACACTCATTATTACTTTTTGACTTAATTAACCAGATGTAATAAGTCATTTCAAACCTCATTATAGCATCAAAAATAATGTTGGTTGCTGCATGTACATAACCTGCCTTACACAGGAGTTCTCAGAAATCTACTTTCCCACAACATGGTATTTTAGATAAAGTATCTTAAATAAGAAGGAACCTAAAAATGATTTTGAAGTTGGAGTCCAAAAGTTGTAGGACAACAAGTAGTGTTTGGCTTTACTATTAATTATTGGAAACAAATACTGTACGTATATATTATCAATCATTACTTAGTTAAAGAAACAGCAGAACAGGGAGATCTTGAAAAAAGGAAAATTGATGAGAAGCCAGTTTGATTAAGTTGCTTGGTTATTATTTTATACCACAAACTATAGAAAGTTTAATTTCTCAATTTAAATAAGAATCTACATACAGGCTGGCATAAATGCTTTAAACCATAGTTATCACTACTGCCCAGATTATAATCATAACAGGGTATTGGTCAGTTTCCAATATATATATATATATAAAATAGTGTTAAGGATGCATAGTGGAAGATTTAGTATTGCCAGAGGGTCTACACAGGAGAGAAACTGCATAAATTCATGGATCATGGAAAATATTTCAGTAGGCATTCAAACTTCAATCAACTTCAAAAAGATTCACCCTGGAGGGAAGTCATTGTTATATGAACTACTCTACCTTGAAAGGGTTTCACATGAGGACCTTTTAAATACATACAGATACAGAAGAAGAAGAAAAAAGACGACATTTTTACATTCTGGAGGTTGATTTCCATCCCAGCTTTGCAAGTGTTGGAAATTCAAGAGAGAAGAAGTCTTGGGAGATTTCTTCTAGTTTAGGAAAATATCTTTCAACTAACCCAGGTAGAAATTAATTAACCCTTTGTTAATCTATTGCCTTTACTTTTGAAGCAAATGCAGCCGTGTAAGGGGTTATCTGAGGTACCAGCGCAATTGCACAGTACCTCAGATGATTCCTTGCACCAGAAAAGGTGCAGATGGTCACCTCCTGGATGCATCAGGTAAGCTTTTGGTTAGGATTGTGGAGGGCTGGGTTGCTTGTGGTGCATGATTTTGTGCACCACAGCTAGTATGCAATTAGCCTCTGGGAAGGCAGGTGGTGTTTGTAGGCAGTAAACACCACCTGCAAGTCCAGATGCACCTGCCTAGATGTTGACTAATTGCATACTGCAGAGCCAAGTGTAAAAACGCCTTTGTTCTTAAGACATATTCTATCACTTTTTAAACTAAGCAGTATTGAAATGGACTTGCCTTTTTCAGACAAATGGGGTGGATTTCTATTTCTGACCATCTTGACTATTGGTTTTTGTGTGTGTTTTCACTCATGTCTTCTAGGATATGGGCAAAAGCCCTCTGAGAGCAAATTTGAGGCATTTTGGCATTAATGTTTCTAGTGCATCGTGCACTAAGCCTGGTATACTCTGGGTACAGGAGGGCCATATGCATTTCTGGCTGGTGAGACACTCCTCACTGGCCAGAAATGCAAATGGTCCTCCAGAACCCAGAGCGTGCCTCACCATCCCTGGATCACACACCCCATGCCACCCTGTCACCATGGCACCACCCAGGGGAGGTGCCTAGGTTGCCCCTGGCCAGCCTCCCTCCCTCCTCTCAGTGATTGTGGAGGCTTTTTCAAGTGAAGAGGAAGATCAGCCACCTGCCAGCCATCATGTCTCAAAATGTGTGATGTGGCCAGAAGCAGCCAATCACACCAGCCAGGAGGCAGGATTTCCACAGTGAGCTAGAGGGAGAGGAAAGCTCTCGCTGCTGGGTGCTCGTGGTAAGTCTGGGGAATAGGTTGGGATAGGTGTGGAGCATGATTTCATGCTCCACACCTTATCTGCAATCAGGACAGCTCTGGTGAGGGCAGGCACTCATCTAGGCTGTACCAGCCTAGTGAGTGTACGTGTGTTCTTCACCAGAGCTGTCCAGAGTGCATACCAAATGCTTAAGTGTGAATAGGTCTCTGGGGAAAAAACAGCTCATTGGCATAAATGATTTGGCCTCCATGGGAACAATGGCTGGAGTAGAAACTACACCAATGAAAATGTGTGGGAGATTTGAATGGCACGTGCTTTCTGTTGATGTTTTGAATACTTTTTTTTTTTTTGCAAGCGTAATATGCACATTAAGGCAAGTGCTCATATATATGCAAACTTGCTGCCTCCACAGCACAATTAACTCCACAGGATTACACCTTTGAACTTTTGTGAAATCAAAGATTTATTTTCCTTCCACTCTTCACATCCAGTTAACTATTTGAGAGCAAGGCAATTCTTTTTCTTGGCTTTTGAGAATACCATAGTTGCCATAGTGCCGGTGCAAGTGCATGTGCAGTTGCTCAGGATGCCACAACCAAACTGGCAATGCCCTGTTGAGGATTGGTCGCACAACTGGACAGAGGTAAGTGTCTGATCAGGCACGGCCCCAGGGCTGATGTGTACTAGTGTTCCCTGATGAGAATGCTAATGCAATCTTCCCATCCAGCGGACGGGAATGTAAGTGCAGAAATGCCCCAAAATTGACTGTATATTTTATCACCAAACCTATCTTCTCTCATATAAGTTCAGCACTCAAGTTCTTTTAAGAAGTACGCAATAGCAAACCACTTCTTTATTATTATCAAAAGGAATCATAGCTCAGGCTGTATCCAAACATTGCTTGCTTATTCTGCTATATTTGGATATTCTGGAATAAAGCACACCCAGATGTGCTTTACTCTGGAATACCTGTCTTATTCTGGAATATCCTAATATAGCTGAATAAATAACTGACGTCTGGATGAAGCTCCAGTCAAGGGCATGCACCAGCAACAAATTATCTTATATTTTAATACTGTATATGGAGTATAACCTTAGGCATTTTAGGCAGCACATTAAACCATCTGAACACTATTAAAATGTATTGAAGTCTAATAATGTTGAAGGCTGACTTTTTACAAATTAAAAGTTTCTATTGTACAAAACCTTTTGAGTACATATTAATAAATTGTCTCACAAAACACAATTGGCTTTGTTCTGCCACTCCTTTTGTGATGAAACATGTAGCTTTGTTAACCATCAAAATTCATTACAAGTGACATATTTTAGGTGAAGTAAAATATTTTGAATAATTTATATAGTCAGTTCCATCTGTGTGAAAGACAAACATGCCACTTTATGCTTTTCATGGCAAATTAATAGTCAAAAGAGCCAAATATCAACAGTTCAGTGACTGAAATTTCTTTTGAGAGCCAAATTTGTAAAACTTAAGCTATATAAGTAGGTACACCATTATTAATTTAATTGGGGTACTCCTAACCTGGGAGAGCCACAATCCAGGGGCCAAAGAGCCGCATGTGGCTCTCGAGCTGTGGTTTGCCTACCCCTGGGTTAGGGCTAGGGCTAGGGCTAGGGCTAAAGCTAGGGCTAGGGCTAGGGCTAGGGCTAGGGCTAGGGCTAGGGCTAGGGCTAGGGCTGGGTTGGGTTAGGGTTAGGGTTAGGGTTAGGGTTTTGGTTAGGGTTAGGGTACGGTTGGGATAGGGTTAGGGTTAGGGTTTGGATACAGTTGGGATAGGGTTAGGGTTAGGATAGGGTTACGGTAAAGGCAGTGTTTGGCAAACACATTAGTCAAAAGAGCCAAATATCAACAGTTCGGTGATTGAAATTTCTTTTGAGAGCCAAATTTTTAAAACTTATGCTCTATAAGTAGGTACACTGTTATTAACTTAATTGGGATACTCCTAACCTGGGAGTGCCTCAATCAAGGGGCCAACGAGCTGGATGTGGCTCTCGAGATGTGGTTTGCCTACCCCTGTCCTAATATAGCAGAATAAATAACTGACGTCTGGATGAAGCTCCAGGCAAGGGCATGCACCAGCAACAAATTATCTTATATTTTAATACTGTATATGGAGTATAACCTTAGACATTTTAGGCAGCACATTAAACCATCTGAACACTATTAAAATGTATTGAAGTCTAATAATGTTGAAGGCTGACTTTTTACAAATTAAAGTTTCTATTGTACAAAACCTTTTGAGTACATATTAATAAATTGTCTCACAAAACACAATTGGCTTTGTTCTGCCACTCCTTTTGTGCTGAAACATGTAGCTTTGTTAACCATCAAAATTCATTACAAGTGACATATTTTAGGTGAAGTAAAATATTTTGAATAATTTATATAGTCAATTCCATCTGTGTGAAAGACACACATGCCACTTTATGCTTTTCATGGCAAATTAATAGAAATTCTCATTATTGTTCTTTGAAGCATTTTCGCCATTATTTTTAAGTGTTGCTCTGATGAGTTTAAAAATCCAGTAGTTCAAATCTGTGCAGTGATTTATTCTTTATTAAGGTGTAGTGATGCTTGTGAAATTTAAAAAAATAAAAGTAAAGCCCAAAACCTTGTAATATAAATTGCTATAATTCAGCTTGTAACATGTAATGAAATAAATTTGTAAGTAAATGGCATTTCTATATGCCCGTACCACAGCATGTAACAGCATGCAGATCGCAGGTACTTACTCCAGAACATAATCCAGAATAAGGCCCAAGGTCAGAAACTGTCCTTCCCACATAATAGCTATGTTAGAATCCAGTCTTAATATACTCATCACCATGTATGCATGCAGTGGTACCTAGCAATGATGGTGCCCCACTATTACTAGAGGAAGATGGGGAGATGTGGAATACAAAAGGAAAATGGTGGAGGAGAGATGAAGCAGTGATGAAATATGTGATGCAAAGAGAGATGAAGTGGATTTGAGTAAAAAAACAACAACAAAAAATCAGGGTTAATCTGGGACAAAGCAGGAAATGGTCCAAAAATTTAGCTTTTGACCATATGCCCTGGCATATGCAGTGGAGAAAAATCCTGCCCAAAACAAGTTATTTGGGTCAGGAACAGGAGAGACTCCATGATATGTATCATCAGCCATCCACAACATAGTGTCTGTTCTGGCCACCAAAGTTGAAGACCAGGGGAGATCCCATGGTGCACATGGAAATGGCCTCATAAACGTCCTGTTTTCAGAGCCCAAAAATTAGCACTGGGATCTGTGTGCCACATAACCCATTCCATCCACTACCACCTTGTCTGCATGATGTAAGCTGGAAGGGACTACTTATGCTTTCCCTCAGAATCATTCGTGGGCATGCTCTTCACAATAAGGAGCACTCCAACCACTAGGGCCATGTGGCTCCCAAGTCCCCTGGAAACACTCTAGGGTCTGGAGCCCACAGCCCAGTAAGGTAGCTAGGTTGATC
The DNA here is from genome assembly GCA_023333525.1 of Aspidoscelis tigris stejnegeri. NCBI lineage: Eukaryota > Metazoa > Chordata > Lepidosauria > Squamata > Teiidae > Aspidoscelis > Aspidoscelis tigris. The sequence goes on from JALMGA010000002.1 coordinate 96,187,456, forward strand.
CAAGGGGCCATGAAGAAGATGCCAAAGTGGAGGATAGAAGGGGTGGAGGACAGAAAAGAGCAGAGATAATAAGTTCACAAATAAACTTTATCATCCAATGGCAATGATTGATCCAGGCCAAATATGGTTGTCACAGAAATATTTAAAATCTGATCTAGCATGCTGAGCTGCCCATGCAGCAACTGCTGGGTGAGCCAAAGCTCCAAGGAAATGGTATTGGAGCTAGAAAGATCAATGGCTGCGTTCATGGTAATGAAGGAGAGGGAGTGGCAACCATAAAAGGCAAAGAAGACTGATTGGGTCAAGGCAGGTGGGAAGCTATTAAAGGAAACCTTCAAAGTGCAATTTTGTTCCAAAGTACTGTTTCCTGATCTCTCTTTGACCACCTATTTGATGATGAGGGTATGGAGCAATTGGGTTTTCAAATGATTGCAGACAGATTTTTAAATTCACAGTCAAAGGGATGGATAAACCATAGAGGTGGAAGACATGAATGAGAACTGTGGTAAAAGTCATTTTTATGGTATTGAAGAGGACTAAAATTGTAAATCACCCCCTAGAAGCAGGTAAGTCTACAATAGTCTTAGCACTTACTTAATCCACATTATTTGCATAATCTGGAATAAAATACATCCAGACACATTTATTCTATATTATCCATGCTTTATTCTGGATTATCCAAATAATATGGATTAAGTAAGTGGTGTCTGGATGAAGCTTCTATCAAGAACATTCTGGAATAGGAAGCAGTATTGCAATCAAACAGTCTTACTGGGCATGATGAAATGTAAGTGTTAGCATTAGCCTTTGCCTGAGTCTGCCAAAAGGTCCTCAAGATCACATTTCAAGTGGGTAGCTACTAGATTATTGTGGCAGAATCTGAACAAAATAAACTCTTGAAAAGTGGTGGTGGTCCAGGGGAAATACAGCAGGCTGTCCTTCCCAGGACAACATTATTATTTACGTCAGGAATATCTGTGAAGGAAAGAATTTAGAGGAGCCATTAGAGTGGTTCATGCCTCAAATCATAGTTTTTACTTCAAATCATATAATCCTTTCTTTGTAAAAATAATCCCATAACTATGAATCAAAACCTTTCCCCTAGAATCATCTTCCCAACAGGTGATAATTTTACTATTTTTCTATTAATAAAATGCAGTAGGAAAGAAACTAATCATTATTACCTTTAATACAAAACAACAATTGGAGGAAGAAGACAGAAAACTGCTTCTTCAGATTCTTTCTTCTTACTGGATGTGTGTAGTGAGGGTACATACATAAGATGACATGGCTACAACTTTCCATATAGGTAATATCTGTAAGGGAAAAAAGCGGCTCCTATTTACAGTGGGAATTTTAAAGGTCACAGAAAGTGGATAAAGAATAAGGCTGCATTTCCACCTACCCACATTCCCACCGCGAACCCGGATTACTCTGGCCCAGAGTAATCCGGGTTCTGCTGCGGGTTTAGCTGGAGGCTGGGAACAGCACAGAATGCACTTTGGGCTGTTCCCAAACCTCACCCGCGAATTGTACTGTGTGGAGGTTTTTGGACAGGAACTGCCATTGCTGCCGCTGCGACTGGCCTCCTCCTCCTCCTCCTCCTCCTCCTCCTCCTAACCCAAAGGGAAGCCAGGGCTTCTTCAAGAGGTGCAAGAAGAAGTTCACCAAGGGGGACATTTTCTCTTCACCGGTGGCACTCCAAGCCCTATTGCCAGGCCTTACCCTATGGCCCCGGGTATTGGATGTGCTGCCACCGATCGCAAAAGAACATCCCCAGTTGTAAGCTTGGTGCCTGCCTGCCACAGCTTTAACCACACTCTTTGCAGTGTTGGCACATGAGAGAAGCCGGGCTCTGGACGGGAGGTGAGCGGGAAGAAGAAGGGTCCTGCTTGGCCGGCTCCACTTAAGGAAGGAGGTGAGAAAGAAGGAAGAAGAATTTATTGAGAGTGGTGTTTTCCCTTCTCCCTCCCACAGGGATGAAGCTGCACATACTTTAAAATCACAAGAGCCTTTACCTTTTAGAGGATTTTAGCGTTGGCTCACTCATTCACCCGCTCACCCTGGCCACCGGCTCTCCTCCTTCCCTCAGCTTTAATGCGAGTCAGCTGGAAAACCCCTGCTGAAACAGGGGTTTTCTTTCCCCACATTTTCCCTGGAAAATGCGGGGGGAAAGAACTTGCATGGGAACAGGGGGCTAAAATCTGGAATGGATTTGAATTACTGGGGGATTTAATGGAAACTCTCCATGTCGAATCCAAATCCATTCTGGATTTTAGCCCCTATGGAAACATGCCCTAGGTGTGCAATTTGGTTATTCCTCAACTTTATCAATCCTTCTCTGCCCTGTCCCACCCTTCACACTGGAAACATGTCAGAGCCCTGAGCTGTGACATACTGAGAATTGTTTTGGTGTGCTTTCTGATCACTGCCTCTGTGGAATCCTGTTTCTCAAGGACTCCTTCCTGAAATTATAAATAAATCTCTTCAGTCACACACAATCCTATAGAATGTAGAATCAACTTGGACCATGCAGACATTTTCAGAGGAGAATCTCAGCATTCAGCCCCATCGTCTTTGCAGATCTTTTCCATGCTCATCATCGCCACAGGATAGAAAAGGGTCCAAGAACTTCATTTCCATATGTGAGCACTGGACAAGAGAGTCCCCACCCTTCTTAGCATGCTTTGCGCACACAGGAAGCAGCATAGACCAAGGCAGAGACTCCAAAATGGAGCCCTGAGTGGTTTACCAGTTGATCTCATCACTGAGTTCTAGCAGTGTGCAAGCCCTAGACTTCATGTGTGGAAGGCAGAATCTGGGAGGGGTGCATTTTGGCAGTGCCACAGGGGGCACTGCCAAAACACCCATCTCAGGAACTCTGAAGGCCAGGAACATTTGCCCTCACCTTTGAAGGCTGCAGTGCCAGCTTGAAAGCTGGGGCCAAATTTGAAGTAGCGGGGAAGCAGGGCTGGGCCAGACCAATGTAGATGGCCCTATGCCAAGCTAGCAAAAGCCTATCCCAGCCTTGGATCAGCTCACTAATCCTGGGCCAGAGATAAAGGAGGCAAATGTAAAGAGGACAAGTTTCAACTTCGTGGACAGTGTCCTCAACCTGAATTCAGTTCAAGGCTATATTTACCCCTTATTTTTACTAAATGCTGAAATAACCCATAAAGAATTATCTAGAGATGACTCACTAACAAATGCTTTGATAGACAATGGGCAAATAACTTGTTACAATATACTTTTCAGATAAATTTGTGGTTCACTGTTTTGCAGCTGTATATGAGTCCAATAGTATTTGCAGAAGGAGAAGGCAGAAGAACCTTAAATCATGCTTTTGATTTATATTGAGTCAGTCAACATGTTGCAAGATTTTAAATATTTAAAAAAGGATAGGCTTTTTATCCTGCAGGAATTAGCCTGGAAAGGACACATTCTATATACTGATATGTAATATGTGCATAAATCATCTTGAAACTGCTTTTAGTATGGCAGTGGATTTGAGTGAGAAGACATTACATTTTCTATATAAAAGAATTATTGAACTGCAACAGCAGATGGGCGCTGCGAATGTCTGATTCGACTATTAAATCATTTCAGTCGAAAGGATGGATGTGTAGTATTTCAAGCCAAATCTCTAAAGAAACATACATTCTTGCTATCTTCAAACTTTACCCACTAGATAAAATATCATCCTGTATCAGAAGACATTTAAGAATAGTTAAATTAAAATTGCATAGCTATAGCATTGAAGTTCACCAGCTTCCTTCACTCTTTGTCAATATAAAGAAGCAAGATTGTTACTGTGCTTGTCTTGGGGGGGAGGGGGGAATGAAGAAGAGATGGAGCAGATAAACCTAGAGATTTCCTTAACAATTCAACTTCCTTTACCTCCTAGCAAAGCTCCTAAGCAACCACAGAATACTGTCAAAATGCAGCCTTACTTTATTACATGCGAGTGATTTCAGTAAGAGTTTGACAAATACCATAGCAAATTGTGGTTCTGAGTAACATGCTGGTTTTCAAGTTATTCCATCTACAGTGATGGAAGAATAACGGTTAGGGATATGTAAAATTCAGTTTGCATTTCCCAATCACAGACGTTCACACCGAAATGAAAATCCAGTTTTTCATATATCCACAAACTTTGATGAAAGTGAAAGTTTGTGGGAAAAGAACTATTTGATCAAACGTTCATGTTTTGGTCATGAAAAGGTGTTTTTTTTAAGTGGTTTTAAAAAATGGTATTTTTCTTTGTGAAAAAAAATGAATGCAAAATACCCTGGTTGTTTAATGAAACAAATTAAAAGGATCCTTGTTACTGCCATAAGTTGAAATTATGGTGGATGGTGGATGAGCTTCATTCTCACCAGCAATTGTATGTGTGCAGCTGTATTTGATCTTGCTTATGTCTTTTTATTGAAGCTTCTCCTCTCCCAGACACAAACCATGTGCATGTCATTCTGTAAAGGAGGTTTGGTTGGCTGAGGCCCTCCAGATGTTCTTAAAACCCAGCTTCAATCAGGACCAGCTGACAGATGTAGTGGTAAGGAGTTATAGATGCTCAGTACAACTTGTGGGATTGAAAGGTTGGCCTAAACTGCTATAAAATATTGTGCATGCTAGGTATGAGTAAAAAATATGAAAAGTTTGAAAGTTAATTTTTAAAAGAGTCTAATAACATTATTTATTTATTTATTTATTTATTTATTTATTTATTTATTTATTTATTTATCTATCCCGCTCGATACCTGGAGGTCTCAGGGTGGGTTACAATATTATATTAATCTTAGACAGGTCCCTGCCCTCAGGCTTACAATCTAAAGAGACAAGATACAAAAGGAAAAATGGTATGGGAGGAAACAGGGAACCTGAAATATGAAGGGGTTTAAGCTCTGTACTGAACCACCATCACTTTTGGTTTCCTAGGATCCAGTTCTAACCTGAATTCTGCTTTAAACTAAGCACTTGCAAGTATTTCTAAATTGTGCTATATATAGGCTTCATGCTCAGAGGTTTCTGAGCCAACTCAAGCCCTTTCTGCACTTACCTCAGTTAATCCATATTAGCTAGGTCTGCATTAACTACAGGCAGAAGCATCTGCATTAAGTAGGCTTTAGAACATCAAATATGTGTTAAAGTGTATTAGGATCACATTTTTCTAATCTGGATCTACTCTACACCCATGCAGACAATGTCTTCTTAGCAGCTCCTTGATCTGGATAAACAAGTAAGTGTAGAAAGGACCTCTGTTGTTGGTTCTAAACAACCACTAAACATAACACCCAGGCTCAACAATCTCCAAACACTCAGACACAACCAGCACCACCAAGAACTGGCAAAAATATTTGTGCAACAGGTTCAAGGAATTCTGTGGTTCGTCTTCTCATGCTGCATCTGGTGCAGGGGAGCCATGGGCCCATCACCCATTAAGGTGAAGCAGCACTCATGCGCAAAATCAAGCCATTACTTATGCATAGCTTGCCAATCTGGCAATCAGGGAAGGGTGTGTGTGTAATAATTGTAGCCAGAAAGACACTCATAGGACAAAGAAGAGCAATCATGATCTCTCCTTCATCATAATTTATTTAAAGAAATCCCCAACAGTTGCGATCACAGCATGCAGAACGGGAACAGCGAGCACAGGCAAAACCCCACCAGCTAATGATGCGAGCACTAATTTCCTCCCCCAATAACCCAGTGCGTCCCCATGCCTCCAAGATAATCTGTGCTTGCCTCCCAATTCGAAGTGAAAACAGTTTTCAAGGGGGGGGGGTAGCACAGATTTGAGTGATTTGTTCCACATGTAGCCTGGATTAGAGCCTTTGTATGGGGACGGTCTGAGACAAATTCAGGTTCCCTTTGGGGTATATAGTGCATGGGGATGAGCTCCAAGAGTGTAAAAGTTATACTACTAGCAGGAGATACAACCAAAAGCCCTACAGTGAAGACAATCTAAGGAAAGAGTGATTGCAACAAGAGAGAGGGGAGAAGGAGAGATCTGTGTTGACCAAACATTTCTATAAAGGTGTACTTATGATGTTCCTGTTGGGAGCAGAGAGATTATTTTTTAAATCCCTGTTGTGTTGCACTGTGCCATAACAGGTTTGGAACAGTGCATCCAAGCTGGCTTTGCACCAATTTGGAATGATAAAAATTAGCAACTGCTTTGTTTCTCATCTGCATTCTTAAGAAATCTTTTGAACTTTGGAAGTAATGTATATATGGCTCCACCGAGATGCTGCTCTGAGGAATCATGGTTGCCAGGCAAGGATGACTGAAGTGCTCTCATTTCATGTCACACCTGCAATTTTGTTCCCAGGGTTCCACTCTAGTGATTCCATCATTATCTTGCACTTTCTCCTGTAACAAAAAAATCTCCCTCTCAAAATGCACATTTAATTAGGTGTTTATGTACATTCGCTTCTGCAATATATATTGGATGATCCTTGAAGTGAACCATCAAGATAACAACTATATGATTTAGGAACCCTACAGGGATAATCCTTTTTTGGCATGCATATCAATTATGACTTTCCTCTCCTTTGAATAAACAAAATATGCACCCTCAGAAAAGAGCTGTGGATGAATTTCAATCATGAAAGTGCAATCTTCTTTCTCATTCATGTCCCCTTTTGTTTAATTGATTACGAGTTATTATTCCTGCTTCTTGATTATATTCAGCTTTGAGTAGATTCATATACATTCACCAAGTTTTGCTCTATAAGCAAATTCCAGACAATGTCCAAATGCTTCAAATAGTGTTTTCTTTATGTCAGATGCAGTTTGTCCAGACTTTGTGGTAGCTCTGGAGACAGCAATGTGGAAGGTGACTGTACACAGGTTCATGCATCCATCAGTCATGCTCGACCACATAGTGGCTTCACATCAGAGTTCCATTTTTGGCTGAGATCTCCCTGACCAATCATGGGCAAAGCATGAATGTGATCCAAGCTACTGGATATGTCATCAAACCAAAAGACTACACAAAAAGTGAGAGAAGACATTTTGGAAAAGAAGGGGAAGCTATGAGAGGTACACATTGCTTTCCCTCACCTATACCTCAACTGGCTTTCATTGTCCTCAGACTGGGAGCTGCTTCTATCATGAGGAAATGTGAATGGAATGAAAGACTGTATTCCAAAAATATCTGACTCCTCCCAACCCTAAGATAATGGACATATGTGTGCACTCACATCTGCATTCTTTTTTCAACCAGATTTTACTTACTTAACATATGACAAATTCACATAGCTTAAACAATGTGATAGAACCATGAAATTCTTTGAGATTGTCTAGTTGTTGCACCTTTGAGGTTTTAGATGGTAGCGTGAAACTGACTGCTCACTAGCACCACCCAGGGAGCACATGTGACATAAGGAGTGTCACGGACACAGGCAGTCATTTTCAATCGGAATCTGAAAACAACAATGAGGAGGTATAGAATCATAGAATCATAGAGTTGGAAGGGACCTCTAGGGTCATCAAATCCAATCCCCTGTTCAATGCAGGATTTCCTAAACCATCCCAGACAGATGTAGGTCCAGCCTCTGCTTGAAGACCTCCAGTGAAGGAGAGGTGACTACTGTCAGGATATTCCACTTTCGTCCCACTTTGGTTCCACTTTGGAAGTGGCATGAGTGTGTGCCACGATGCCCAGCGTTCCAGAAAGTGCCTGCCCTCTCTGAGGAGTAGCTTGGCCCTGTTAGGAAGCTGGGTTCGTGCAATGGCCAAGTGAATACTACAGTGTGGACACAAAACACTGGTAGCAAGTGTTTCAACAGTAAACAAAAACAAGTTTATTATTATACACAAGCAATACACTCCCCACCACTTGATCTACCGTGCTGGCTGCTGCTATTTGTAGCCAACACTGAGGGAACGTAATTCCCTCCCTGGTTCCGTACTTTACCCAGGCAGTTTACCTCCGGAACCAGGCTTATTTGGGTGTAGCCACGTGGTTCAGCATCCGGCTGGTGACCGTACTCCTTACCTTAAGCAATTACCTCCGGTCACCAAGCCTACTGACCCCACTTCACTGTGACTAGGCTCACCCAACTGCTAGGGCTCACAGCACAACAGGTCCTTACAAAGTACCCAAAGCCTTTACCTCAGGACCTGTGCCTGCTTACCTGTACCTACTAGCCCTCCCTGATGTCTAGCACACACACACTTCAGGGATGAAGGAGTTCTGACCCACAGGCACTACCGTAGGGTTCTGTGTCCAGACACCAGACTCATTCAAAAAGGAGCCAAACTCTGGCTGCCCTTCTCAATCACACACAGTATTGCTTGCTACTGTAGTATTCTGGCCAAAGCGGACTGAATCAAGATTCGTCCCGAGCTGCCACCAAATTGCCACGATGCCCAGCATTCCAGAAAGTGTCTGCCCTCTCTGAGGAGTAGCTTGGCCCTGTTAGGAAGCTGGGTTCGTGCAATGGCCAAGTGAATACTACAGTGTGGACACAAAACACTGGTAGCAAGTGTTTCAACAGTAAACAAAAACAAGTTTATTATTATACACAAGCAATACTAAAAAGATAATAAGGTTCAGGTCATTGTTAGTTTAAATCTGCAAGTCTCTTAAGGCTAGGAGCTACCCCTTTCCCTAAAGGAAAATAGTTCCCCTTTTTAAAAGACAAACCTCTCCACGTTCCTCTCCCTCTGACTTGCTTTGCCACTGCTCAAGCCAAGCCAGTGTACCAGAACGTGGCCCTAGATGATCACAAGATCCAGTCCGTCCTTGCTTGTCCGATCACCCAGCCTGGTCAGTTGCTAGTGAAGTCTCCCTCAGAGCTACAATCCACCCGATTGCCTCCTTCAGAAATCACTCAGCCCAAAAGACCACTGGTCAGCTACTGGTTCCAGCTCCCTCAGGATCAGCTCCTCTGTTCCCTTCAGCCTCAGTCCCAGCACGAAGACCCCTGGTCAACTACTGGTCTGGCTCCTTCAGGTTCAGCTCTTCTTCTCCTTTCAGCTCTTGTCCCAGCATGAAGACTCCTTCTGCTGTACTCTGTGTTCATTTATACACACACCCCTGATCCTGATTGGCTCTAGCCGCAATAAAATGCTGCTGGAGACTCCTAACAGAGGTTGCTGTCCCTCCAGCCTGATTGGTGGGAACTCCTTCTCTAGCCCCTCCAGCACTCAGATCCCCGGACAGCTTTTCCCTCCAAAACCTTACTCCAGCCAATCACTGCAACAGGGCCCGCACAGGATTTCCCGCTCTTTTTGCAGCCCAAATCCCAGGGTTTGCAACAAGCTGTTTGCACCAAGGCTAAACAGTTTGCAGCCTGTACCCCTGAAACCGTCACAGTGTGCTTTGAAGCAAAGCAATTTGGAATCACAGAAGTGAAGGAGGCTGCTGTGTCACCCAAAAGAGGAGGTTTATTCTTGTGGCTGCAAGTCAGCACTAGCTAAACACACAAGTGTATAATACAGACAGATGTGTGCAAGTATGAAAATAAAGTACAGTATACAACTTAGATGGTCTAACGTTCCTGCACTCCTGCAAAACAGGCAGGGGGAAAACCGCACAGGAACAGGAACAGGTAAGGCAAAGGTAAGGTACAAGGCAAAAATAGCAAGGTAAAGTTTGACATGAGAGCAAAGAACCGTTCCAACACTAGGATAATTATGCAGTTTAGGATACAAACATCACATAGAGAGATAAGATTTGACCTATCCAAAATGAATCCCTTTTCAAGGTGCTGTACAAAGCCATTGTGACTAATTAAGAGCAATCTGTCTAATTGACCAGCTGTGTTAGATTAACAAGTCTGGGCAAGTCTGGACATGTCTCTGCATGTCTTGTGCAGGAAGAGAGCCCAAGATTTTAACAATTCATCCTCTGACAACTACCTCCCGTGGCAACCTATTCCATTGACTGATCACCCTCACTGTCAGGAAGTTTTCCCTAATATCTAACCTATACTGACTCCCTTGAAGTTTCATACTGTTGTTTCTAGTCCTCTCATCTTGTGCAAATGAGGACAGGGACAATCCCTCTCCACTGTGACAGCCTTTCAGATACTTGAAAACTGTGATCATGTCTCTTCTCAGGTAGTAGTTAAGGCGAAGGGAGTGAGGTTTCTCCAGAAGGTCCAAGAGCAACACTTTGCTACAGGCCATAGCTGGTTCTTTAAGGTGCAGCATAAGGACTGGACAGTGCTTAACTGCTTACTTCTGATGTTTGGATTCCCCAACAGATTGTGCTTTGATCAGATATTAAAGCATTTTGCCATATATTCCAAACATCCAGGGCAAGTGTCAAACAGTTGCCAGACATTATCAGCTACCTTTGATGTTAATATGTTTAGTAACTGCATCTTGTTTTTCCTTTTTTTTTTTTGTATTATAGTTTCCATGTAAGATTCCTTATATGGACAAGTGAACTTTTTGCTGAAGTGTTCTTAACAAAGGATATTGCCATTTTCCAGAACTGTGTATGATTATGCTAATCTAGAAGCAGGAAAGAAGCCTGCAATTTATCCACAAAGGAAGTCTTATTACATTTGATGGGATTAGCATCTATGCAAATACGGTTGGGATTGTTCAAAAAGCGATTTAAAAAATGTTATCAATTAATTTAGGCAGAAATGTGACAAATATGACTCTTTTTCTAAAATAAGGCAAGTGTTTGAAGAAAGGATAGAGATTCATGCCTCAGATGAGCCAGAGTGGTAGGCTGATATTTGATGGTCTACAATTCAGACAAGGGGGAAAAAACATAGAAATGTAGGCAGGATGCACATAGTGTTATTGTGGTGCTGTGAGACTGGCATGGTGCTTCATAGCCACACATATGTACACCTTTGTGGCATTCAAAGGGAGCTCCTAAGGTATAAAATGCACACACATTTTTACTCTTTGAGCATCTACTTCATCCTGAAACAGCATCTCTCCAACTCAAATTTTTCTAAGAATCTACAAGTCCTGTTCAAACTTTTAAATAGTAACCAAGACCTACTTGAGGACTCTACTCAGTCTCTTCTTAAGTTACCACCCACAGCTTCCAGCTGGACTAATAGTGAGAGGGAGGCACTGATGAACTGTAGCCATGGGCAGCAGGGAATCTATGCCAATCCTAGGCAGGTTTTCTAATTTGATATATGCGGAGGAAACAAGATTGAAGAAAATAGTTGCATACACCCTTGATATCATCAGTTGCATGCTCATTGGAGAGCATACAACAACTTTTGAGATTCTTGCAAGGTGTTTTAATTTCTCGACTATTGATAGGCTATAATAGTAAATGAATGCTTCACTGTATAACAGATGGTGTAAAAAAAGGCACGAGAACTATCATCTTCCATGAACATTGGTGCAGCACTAAAATTTGTTTTCAGGTTTCTGGGAGACCAGACCAGCAAGTGTACTAGGAGTGTCCTTTCCACAAGCTGCTATAGTCTAATGAAGACTGTAGAATGCACTAATGTGTGGAAGGGAGGTTCTTAATACACTAATCCAGAATTATTAAATAACTACCACCCAGTTGGTAATAATCCCGTTCTAGGCAAGATGCTGGAGAGAACAGTGGTGGCCTAGCTGCAAGCATGCTTGGAAGATCTTGACCTATTCAAGGCCCTTGACGCCTTCGAGCTAAAATAGGAGAGCTAGAAAGCTTAGTGATGGATAATAGGATTGATATTATTGGTATAACTGAAAGGGGGACCAGTGAAAACCAATGGGATACAGTCATCCCACGTTACCAACTGTACAGGAAAGACAGGGAAGGGTGGCATGGAGGTGGTGTGGCCTTGTATATTAAGGAAGAGATAAAATCTTATGAACTGGAATGTCTAGGTGAGTCTGACTCTTCCACAGAAGCAGTGTGGGTAAAAATACCAAGCCAAAAGGGAAGCCTAACAATAGGGAGATGCTATTGGCCTCCCAACCGAACACCTGAAGGAGATCAACAATTGGAAAAGGAGGTAAAGGAGGTATCCCAAAAAGATAGGGTAGTTATAATGGGGGACTTCCATTATCCTTGCATAGACTAAGTCAACTCCTGTTCAGCTCAGGAGATAGAAAATTCCTAGACCTGCTAAATGACTGTTCCATGGAGCAAATGGTCATGGGACCAACCAGGGGAAAGGCAGTCCTGGACTTGATACTACGTAATGCTCAGGACCCGGTAAAGGACATCACTGTGGCTGATTGAATTGGGAACAGTGACCTCAATGCAACAACCTTCAACTTAAATACAGGGAGTAAGTTCTTAATAAAGTCTAACACAGAGACCTTAAATTTTCATAAGGGAAACTTCCCCAAAATGATGAAACTAATAAAAAGGAAATTGAAAGGGAAGTTAGAAGAGTTCAATCACTTCGAAATGCATGGAGACTAATTAAAAATACAATAATGGACGTGCAACTAGAATGCATACCTAAAAGAAGGAAGGGGACTTCTAGGTCCAAGAAGAAACCAATGTGGCTCACAAATGCAGTAGATGAAGTCATTAAAAACAAGAAGAGTTCATTTAGAAAATGGAAGGCTTGACTGAATGAGGAGAACAGGAGGGAACATAAGACACTGGCAACCAAATGCAAGATGACCACTAGGAAAGCTAAGAAAGATTTTGAAGAGCACATTGCTAAAAACATCAAAAGAAATAACAAGAACTTCTATAAGTATATCAGAAGTAGGAATCCAACCAGGAAAGCAGTTGGACCATTAGCTGGTAAAGGACAGAAAGGGATAATTAAAGAAGACACAGAGATTGCAGAGAGACTAAACAAATTCTTTGCTTCCGTGTTCACGGAAGAAGACAGAGGATACATACCAGTAGCTGAGCCTGTATTTTCTGAAAAATTAAACTGGATAGAGATAACTAAGGACAAGGTCCCTGCATGTCTTAATAAACTAAAGGTTAACAAGTCGCCGGGACCAGATGGTATTCATCCAAGAGTTCTTAAGGAACTCAAATGCGAAATTGCCGACCTTCTAGCAAAAATATATAATCTTTCCCTAACATGAGGCTCTGTACCTGAGGACTGGAGGGCAGCAAATGTAACACCAACCTGAATCCAGGGGTGATCCAGGTAATTACAGACCAGTTAGCTTAATGTAGGTTCCATGTAATGTGATGGAAACCATCATTAAAGAAAAAATTAGTGTGCACATGAAAGAGTAAGCATTGTTGAACAAAAGCCAGCATGGTTTCTGCAAAGGCAAATCATGCCTCACAAAACTGTTGGAATTTGTTGAGAGTGTCAACAAACATGTGGATAAAGGCAAACTAGTAGACATGGTCCATCTGGACTTTCAGAAGGCTTTTGACAAAGTCCCACATCCAAGGCTACTGAGTAAACTCATCAGCCATGGAATAAAAGGACAGGTTCTGTCCTGGATTTGTGACTGGCTTAAGGATAGGAAGAGTAGTATTAAACAGCCAGTTCTCAGGGTGGAAAGAGGTAAAAGTGGGGTCCCCCAAGGTTCAGTGCTGGGACCACTGATTTTAATTTATTCATCAATGATCTAGAATATGGGGTTGTAACGTCTGCCACCAGATGTAAAGGCTGCCACCAATTATAACATAGAGTGTTGTTATAATATTTCAGTTTAAGTTATTTTGTTTGGGTAGCGTGTATTTATATCCTAAACAAGGATATAATGTCAGAACTTCCCTTTACTTTTAAGTCTTAATATTAACGTAGCAAAACAGCCAGACTCACTGTCTGAGCTCCTCCCCCCACTCCGCCTCACTAGCAGTGGGTTAAAGATACTGTTTAGAACTCTGGCCTAACTTGGCTCACTTTGAAAACAGTAACTCAGATGAATCTTCTTTAAAATAACAAGAAAACAAGTTTATTGTTTACAGTTCAAGTTGCCCGCTGTTTCTTCTTTGTGTTACACTTAAGACACTTCAGTTAATCAAACTGTATAGTCCCCTGCTTTCTCACTCAGCCCAAGGACTCCCAAAGTTCATTTCATAAAGTCATCAATTCATATAACGTGTGTTAGCCCAGCTTCATATAGCTTTTTAACCATGAAAATCAAGTGTTATTAGACTCAGGACCCTTCTTCCTGCTTCCCTAAGCTAAAGGCCCGGTTCCCTCCTTTGTTAACACCCTCTCTGGTCCGTTAACCCCAAGGCAGAGAACACTAAAAATTTCCTCAGGCTCCCTTAAATACTAGCCTGGCTGGCTAGCTTCACCCTGATTGGTTGACACCCCTCCAGGATTCTATTCCACCCTCTCTCCTAGAGAGCTGGAATAGCCCCTCCCTTAAGCTTCTTACCATTTCTAAAAAACACACTTTGACAACACTTCTAAACGTATAGACATCCCAATCTCACCACACTTTGCAATTTTGCCAAAATAACTTAAATTTAGAGTGAGGGGTCCTCGCGGGCACCACAGGGGTACATAGTAAAATTGCAAAGTTTGCTACTAAATTATTTAGGGTAGTAAAACCTGAAAGAGATTGCCAAGAGCTCCAGTGGGATCTCTTAGCATTGGTGAGTGGGCAACCAAGTGGCAAATGTGCATTAATCTTAACAAGTGCAAAGTAATGCACATCGGGGCCAAGAATCCAAATTATGTCTATAAACCAATGGGGTCTGAGCTTTCTGAAATACACCAGGAAAGGGATCTCGGTGTTCTGGTGGACAGTTCAATGAAGGTGTCAGCCCAGTGCACAGCAGGAGAAAAAAAAAAAAGCAAATTCAATGCTGGGAATAATTAGGAAGTGAATAGAAAACAAGTCAGCAAGTGTCATTTTACCTCTTTATAAATCTATAGTGAGGCCACATTTGGAATATTGTGTACAATTCTCAGACGTTTTCGCATTACTCCCGTTCCATTTGGAACGGGAGTAGGATGGGAAGATTAAGACAGCTCACGACGCTTTCACCTTTCACACACAGACGCGCCGGAACGCGTGTAAACGCGTTCCGGCGCGTCTGTGTGCGAGTGCTCAAAGCATCGTGAGCTGTCTTAGCCGGCAAAGGCCGGCCAGGGGCGCGGAGACAGCCGCGGAGGCAGATCGGCAATCAGCTGATTGTCAAACAGCTGATTGTCGAAGCCGCGCCGGCGTCGGAGGCGAGCCCGCAGCTGTTAGGGAGACAGAAGCAGGCGCGAATGCTTCTCCTCCCGAACGCCTGCGGGCGGCTCGTCCGCGTTCGAATGCATGTAGAGCACTTTAAAGTGCTCTACACTTCGAACGCGAGAAAGACAGCTGCGGACACGTCGGAGCGCAAGCCCCGCTCGGGCAATGCGTATGCCGTGTCCGCAGCTGTCTCCCACGCGTACCGTTCAGCCCCGTGCGAAAACGTCTCTGGTCACCATACCTCAAAAAGGATATTGTGGAACTAGAAAGGATGCAAAAAAGGGCAACCAGAATGATTAAGGGGCTGGAACACCTCCCTTACGAAACCAGGCTGCAACATCTAGGCCTCTTCAGTCTGGAGAGATGGCGTTTAAGAGGGTACCTGATTGAATTATGCACTGTAGAGAAAAGGTGAATAGAGAAAATTTCTCTATCACACAACACTAGAACCAGGGGGCACTCTGTGAAGCTGATGGGTAGGAAAGTCGGATCCGACAAGGGGAAGTATTTCCTTGCCCAGAGTGTCGTCGGTTTATGGAATTTGCTGCCAGAAGAAGTGGTAACAGCTACCAACCTAGGGTAGCGTTAGACAAATTTATGGATGACAGATGTATCAATGGCTACTAGAATGAATGCCTAAGTACATCTTTCAGGCTGGAAGGGGGGAAGCAGGACCCTTCTAAGGCCATTTGCTGGGATTTGAGAGCAGGAGAAGGTTTGTCCTTGTCTCTGCTTGAGATGCCCATGAGCATTTGGTGGGCCACCGTCTGCAACGGGACACTGGACTAGATGGGCTGTGGCCTGATCCAGCAGGGCTTATCTTATGTTCTTATGTTCAATCTATCTTCAGGCAGGGATATGATACTGAGTCTATCTTGGTCAATCTGATGGATGACCTTATCACAAGAGAGAGAGGGACAAAGCCAACCTATTGATTGTTCCTGATTTCTTTGTCATTTTTCATAATATTGACTGTGGTATCCTGTTGGAGTGATTTTGGGGAATGGGACTTAGAAACACTGTTCTGCAGTGACATGCCAGTAGCATCTAATAGTTGCTTCTCCTTTGCCAGCAAGTAGTAAAAAATGAAGCTCCTCTGTTCTGATTTGGAGGCAATGTTGATGTTAGGGGAAATTGTTTTCCATCTTCTTGTTACACCCTGATCCAGTCAGTCTGAGTGCAGCTGGGATAAGGATTTACACTCACTTGTTTTGCCACCGAGTAAGTAACTAACTACAGCTTTGCAACTTTAGGATTAGTCCCCAAGACTGACAAACTGAAAAATGTTACACTTCTCCCCAGTGGCACCATGCAAACATCAAACAACAAAAACCTTAGACTGTAATCACAGAATTGCTCATAAAGCTGGAAGGTACTTATTTTTCAGAAGATGCATGTAGTGCATAAAATGTTTAATCTCAACAGCTTCCAAAACCACTCATTCTGAGATGTATGGAGGGGTCTGGCTCTGGAAATCACAGTCTGTAATTTTAATTGGAGTAGCTTACTTGGAAATCTTCCTCGCCTTCTCATCACTTTTTTTTGTTTTTGTGTTTTGTTTCATTAAAAAAATGCTAATTTAAACATATTCCATGCAGTCTTAGAGGAGACCTGTGATCCAACAAATCAATGCTGATAGTGTAACAGGGAAGTAGCAGCCTGGAAGTCTTTGTTAAGCTTTGCTAACAACATGTCTGTTGATCTTTGATGGCAATTCTTGGGCTGACTTTCACATAGCTATTATTAGATGTGAAAGATTCCTCAATGGGTATTTTAAATTCATGAATAATGAACATTGCCCCTTTTGTTTTTTTAAGTATTGACTTTTTAAAAATCTTTGCATTATTTCATCAGTTCTTATTTTAAGTTTATGCAAGACGATTCCTTTATACTTTCATGCCCTGATATTTATATTGTCCATATACAGTTTTAACTCTGAAAGGGGAAGATGAAAGATTTTGCTTGTTCATTTGTTTTTAAAAAGTATATGTATAGCAAGTCTTTCTGTGGCAAATCTACTAAATATGTTCTCCCATTAAAAATTTTGAGCATGTGCCTTCCTGAGCTATAATATTTCTAATCTTTTTTTCTGAGTTGCATTGCCTTTAAATAAATCATGATCACCAGTAGACCTAATGTTTTTCGAATTCCTTCAATTCTGATTTATACATTATTCATTGCATGCAGTCTCACTTGTTATTGATCAGGAATTGCTGCTTGTTAATCTATCAATATCTCATAGATCGGTGATGGCCAACCTATGACACGCGTGTCACAGGTGACACACCAAGCCCTTTTGGGTGACACACCTGGTCACCCTGGCACCTGGGCATGTAGCACTTGCTTGTTCTTGAAGTGTACGAAATACCAACTTTCAATTGAAGATTTAGCAAAGGAAATTCAGCAACAAAAGTCACTAATGTAAAGAATTGTTTTTGCTTTTAATAAAATAAATGTATCAAAAATATAACTTTTTTTACTAGAGCTACAAATATCACAAAATTATGGATATTTCTAGATGTGACACAGCACCTGAGTTAAGCTAGGTTTTCTTGAGAATTTTGACACACCGAGCTCAAAAGGTTAGCCATCACTGTCATAGATGGTACATACCTGTAGAAAGATTTTCTCTTCTGCTTCTCCTCTTCATGTTTTTGCTTGCATCACTCGTTAAATTTATCACACGTATTAACTGGGCTGCATAATTTCATTTTTTAAAAGACACTGAGTAAACTTTCAGTGGCCATGGTCACACAAGGGGTTTAAGTCAACCTCAAATCATCTTCAGGTTTTGTTACTCACATTATTTTTATTTAAGTCATTTTCCAAGCCAGCCTACCCCCATTAGACCATCTTAACCTGGAATCTTGTTTTTAGAGGAGTGACAAGGTCTCAGCCCATCCTAGCATTCCAGACTGTCTTTGTTTCCTCAAAGTGTGAGGACTAAGGGAGGCTGAACTGTGCTGTAGTGGGCGGGGCCCATTCTTCCACCAATCAGAACACACAGAATTTGTGAGGCACCTCTCCTTTGCTCCTCGGTTTACGTGTATGATTCCGCTATCTAGCATTTTTATGGAAATTTATTATTATTTAAAAAATTAATCACACGGAGAAGAAAAGCACATAAAAAAAGAAGGGGGCATGGAGGTAGGGGAGCAGGCTTAAAAAAGAACCGCAGACTGCAAAAACACACACCCTCTCCTCCTGTGAGTGACAGAATGGCATCCAGGAAGAAAGGAGGTAGTTTTTGACACAGCAAAATGGGTGGAGAGCCAAGAGTTCTGTGTACGTGGCTCAGGTTGATCATGTAGAAAGGTGTGAGCAATGCAGCCCAAGGTGGGGATGGCCTGAGGATTACCTGTATGTGACCAGCACTGATATGATCTCAATTCAAATTAATGAATAGGCCATCCTGTCTTAGACTTGTGTGACCAGGGCCAGTGGATATTTTGCTTATAGAATGCTCATGCTGCTGATGAAATATTATACTTTCAGAAGCTTTATTTTTACAGATCTGATGGTCATCATGCAAGATTGCCATACAAAGATCTGTTAAAAGATTTCTTCATGGCAGCTAAGTTGGCAAAGGGACATTGCTGGAAAGACTATTAAGAAACTCGATATAGATCTGTGGAATGATAAAATATGGGATTTTGCTCTTAATGAACTTCACATTTGGCAAATAAGGAAAATGCAACATCTAGATATAACAAACTCTTTCCAAGAAACATGGTCTCCTCTACAGGAAGCCATAACTAAATTGCATTTGACAAATTGGTCAAACTCAAACGTATTTAATTGGTGACTCAAAAAATATACTTCAGTATAAGGTAGGCCCTGTCCCCATGCAATTGAAAGTCTGCTGGAACTCTTCTTTTGCCTCTGAGTGGCCCCATTCCAAGCTTTACAAGGCGCTTAGGGAGCTTAGGAAAGTGAGACACCCGTGATAAAATACGTGCGCTTTAAAGAAGAGTTCCAGCGCTCTTTCGGCGATTCGCGGGTTTTGCTCGCTATATCTGCCTTGAGGACACTCCGTGGCAAAAGGGGCGGGGATTGCTTGCCTGCACACACAGCCAAAAAGCATTCACACATCTGAGAAATGCAGCAGGTTTGCTTCCTTTCCTTTGTAAAAAGAGCCAGAATTGCTCAGAATTGCAACATTGTTATCAAGTGATCTGTGAAAGCCTTAAAAGAGAATGAGCGAAGGATCGCGCTGCCGATGGCTGCAGCCGCTGACTTTGCCGGGGCAGAAAGCCTTTTCTAACAGAGAACTGAGTGAAAGTAAGTGCTGAAAGTGAATAAATGAGCGATCATCTGCCTTTGCTAGGGGCGGGAAGCCGTTTCAGGAGACGGAGATCTGGCTATTTTACCTTTTAACAAGAGAGGGGGCGGGGGAAAAAGATGCCGGGAAAGAGAACACGGCTACCATGGGGACGGAAAGTCCGTTTAGATTGCGGCTACCATGGGAGCGCTTATTCCGGAAGTGGAGGGGACTTTTAAAGTCAGCTATAACAGAGTGACGGCAGAGGAAGCCGAGAGGGGCTAATAAGTCTTTTGGGGACAGGGCCGTAGTGATAACAGACTGAATAAGTGATAAATTTATATCCGTAAATTCTTATATGTTGGACGCATGGAATGTTATAATAGTTGTGTTTCATTGGTTTTTATTTATTCATCATCACCGACTTCCATGATACTTTGCTTTCCTTCATTGGATTCCTCAGTATATGTGGCAAAAAAGGCACATGCTCCCATTGTCCTGAACCTGCATTCAAGACCTCCTTGGATGTCTTTCCTCAGTACAGGAAGAATGACTCAGAGAGTGCTTGGCAGTGGAAACCAGAGGCCTATTCTCACTTAGGTCTCTGGTATGCAGTTAGGACAGCTCTGGTATATCTGTAGAATACTGGGTTTGATTCCACACTCCCCTGTGAAGCCAGCTGGGTGACCTTGAGCTAGTCACAGCTCTCTTCTGAGCTCTCACAGCCCCACCTACCTCACAGAGTGTCTGGTGTGGGGAGAAGAACTGCTTTCAGTCCCCTTAAATGGGTGAGAAAAGCCAACTCTTCTTCTTCTAAGGAAGAATGGCACTTAAATTAGGACAAATAATGTTTATTCCACTGATTTCTGTGTGACTCTCTCTTCCAAAAAAGCAAACAAGGGATTGAGTTCTCAGGTGGACATATTATATTTATAGATACCCTTTACTGATTGTTCAGTTCTGTTTAGAAGCACTGATCCCCTGTGTTTGGTCCCATACAGCTCTCAAGCATCCTTGAGACAAGGACAATGTACTTTAATGCATCTGTAATTCTATCATCCCCCCTCTTCCCTTTGGAAAAAGCAGTAGCGTGTAAGACAAGTAATATTTTATTACCAAAGAAGAGATTAAGTGATCACTTAGCATTTCAAAACTGCACAATTGTTTAAGAGCTCTCAAAAATGTTTTGAAAACTGCATTCTTATTGTGGGGTGTTTGGCCTCCTGAAACTGAACATAGCTTTGTATTTTTTTTGGGGGGGGGCAACAAACAAGCAGCACTATTCACACACTTCTAAATAACAAGACTTTATGGGAAAGAAAGCACATTCTGCTCGCTTAAAATTAAAATAAATTGATCTTGTGTGAGTGTGCCCACGTGACCACCCATGCACAAATGTGTTTATATATATAAAAACATTTGTACACTTTTGAAACAAAATTTAAAAAGGGTTGAAAACATAATGTACATTGTGCAGTGTGGTCATTCATTTAGTATAATTCATCAAATATTCAGGAAATGTAGCTGAGTAAATATAAGATTAGAGCTATGAATCAACTGAAGGACGGTAGCTGAGTCACCATTCACCATTTGGCCTGTGGACTGACTAATTCCACATAAAGTATCTTTTATGTGAGTGCCTATTTACAGGATTAAACTTCACCTGCTTTAAAATACCATCAATTCAATTGTCGAAAGCCTTGATGTTCCATAGCAAATAATAAAGAACTCCAGTCTTGGCCTTTAAACTATTATGATTCACATGGCAATAGAATGCTGGGATCAAGAAAAAGGACCTCAAGAAGTTAGGGGTGTGTGGAATGGGTGGGGGTGACTCAACATACAAAGGAAGAGGCTCCCAGCGGGATCCTGGCAAGGGGGTTCATTGCCCTGCCCTGCCCTCCTCGCTCTCTATCCCATGGAATTTTTTCCTGTATGTCAACATTCTGACTAGATCTTTCTTTTTCTTTTTGAATCCTATGACTTGGAAATTTCTACTGGTCTCTGTGACTGTAATACTAAATAAACTAAGAAAAGGAATGCTTTCCTGTTGCTTTTACTTCTTATTTTGGTTTGAGGTTCTTTGAGGGCTGGAAGGTATAACATTCAGTTTTATGTCCTTGAATCATTTGGTATGGTATAGGGCAGGAAAATGATAATATTGTAGAAAGAAAAAAAGAAAGGGCCAACAAGTTTAGACCATAGCAAGCCATCCCCAACTCTACTGGGCTTACAATGAGAATAGATCCACAACTGAATCCATCCCTCAGGACAGCTTCTAGTTGTTCAGTCTAAGAGAGAGAAAAAGGAGCAGTATCTGTGTGAGAATCACAGGAGGAACTTGGTGAAAAAGTTTCCTCCACATCTCTATTTTAGTTTATGGAGACACCATTTTTAGTGTCTGATTATGACTTCACTCACTGCCTGTCTTCTGCAAACATGGCGCCTCTACTAGCAACCATGCCTCGAAATGGGACAAAAAGATCACTATGGCTGTATCCCCATGCAAGCCAGTTGCTTCGTTTGTGATGCGTGTTATAAAAATCCGTGTTGTAACTCGCAATAAAGCATCCCCATGTGGTTTGGAGCAATGTGGATTTAAATCATATGTGCCTGTCCCCATGCAAGCTGCAGCGTGAACCCGCATCTTTTTCTCCCCACCCACCCTCTCCCCTGATAGGAAGCTGGGTTGACATTATCATAAGCTGTCTCGCCTGTTGTAGCGATGACAGGCAAACAGCTGCAGCAATGACAGCCAAACACCTCAGTTGCACAAACACAACACACTAAGATCATTCCTTTCCTTGGCTGCCACAGTTAAAAGTATAACTAAAAGCAGATCATTCCTTTTCTTGGCTGCACAGGTTAGCGGAGATGCATACATCCACATGACAGTGGGCACCCCCACCTGCAACTGGCTCAAAATTACTCACACACAGCTTGCTATCAGGGAAGGGGTGTGTGATAAATGTAGCCAGAAAGACACTCTATTTAAAGAAATCCCTAAGTGGCTGCTGATCACAGAGTGCACGACAGGAACAGGGAGCAAAGCTGTGGCCACCAAGCTCCGCCCCAAATAACCTGGGAGGGAGCGTCCCCATGACCACAGGACAATATGTGCTAGCCCCCTATTTCAGAATGAGAACACTTGCTATGGGGGGGGGGGGGTTGACATGCATTGCCTTGAATGTAGCCCATATTAGGGCTTTGCATGGAAAAGCTCCCGAGGTGACCTCATGTTCACCTCAGACTATTTTCAGCATGGGGATGCACACTATGAGGTGTTTGCTGATGCCACAAATGGGGACACAACAACCACCACAGCAACAATGGGTGGCAGCAGGGGCTTCCATTTGTACATGGAGATGTCCTGTCATATCTTCCAACTTTTCTAGATCTGAGGGATCCACACTTTTGATGGCATGGCTCTACAAATCATTTGTGTTAGCTAATGATTCTTCTCTAAATTTGACAAGGTACAAGAGGTACAGATCTTTCTGTGGATCTGTCTTCTGGATTAATCCAGGACTCAGTGAACTAGCATAAATATTTCTTGCTTCTCTTCTGGAAAGAAGGAGTCAGAGATCCTGTTCAAACTTATCTCTCAGGGATGGTCCCACATGTTTCAGGATGTTCCTTCCTCACTCTGTGGCTCTCCCTCTGTCCCAAAGCATCCCAGAGTCTGTATCCCAGAGAGTGTTCCAGAACATCCCAACACTCCAAATCTGTGGAGCAGTTTTTACTGCTCCATAGCTTTAGCAGGAGCTGCTACAGATCTCCTAGTAAGTTCCAAGATGCATCATTCACACCTACATCTGGTGTGAATGCTGCATGGAGTTCAGCAGCATGGCTGAGGCTCTGTAAACGTACACTATGTCACAATCACTAGGGTGAACATTGTCACGGCATTGCAGAGGTGATTTGAATCATCTCTCCCCTATTCAGACCATCCAAACCTACATTCCCAGTAATTAAGCTGGGGGCAGCACCAGTGCTCAAGGTCAGAATTCCTATATTTAACTCCATTAGAATACTCATCCCAGGCAGTTAAGTGTTAACAGGCCCACATACTACTGAGGTTCTGGGCAGCATGCCTATACAAATTTTAGTGGAAAATAATCTTGAGGCCCTCTTTGGGGCTTTTTCCACTTAACTCCCTATATCCGGATCTAAGATGATCCGGATCTAAGAAATGGGGGCTTTTCCGCACAGGCTCTAAAAGCGGATTTAGAGCCAGATACAGGAAGGATTTGGACGTGGCATCCACACAGGGAACCTAATTAGGGTCCCTTTGAGGATGCCACGTCTGCACATTGGTGTGCAAAACTGGTTGCTTAAACCGGTTTTGCCGCCGAATCCTACCCAGATGTAAGACCTGAAAAAATCAGGTCTTACATCTGCCTTTTTCCATTAAACCGGTTTAGAAGCGAACACTTCCGCACTGGAGGAGAAAAAGATGGATTGCCGGTGCATGCCCAGCTGACAGAGAGGCAGAGTGCATGCTCTATGTCTCTGACAGGTGGGTGAGTCTGGCGGCTGGCTTCCCTGCCTTCCCTCTGGCCAGACAAATGGTGATCGGCCGTTCTCTGGCCAGGAGAAGGCAAGTTCTACTCCCACCCCCACCCTGCCAAGAACCCCACACTTGCCCTCAGCCTTACCTCATCATTGCCAGCCCAATTCTGGGACTGGCAGGGCTGGCACCAATCATGCATGCACACACCGCGGCCCTGCTGGTCCCAGCAGCCCAGGGGCTGCTGGGAACTGTAGTCTGTGGCACGTGCCACCAAGCCATCCTGAGTGTACATCAAGAGTGACTGTTGGGTTGTGCAGTTGGGTGGGTGCAAGTCAACTCCAACCAAAGCTGAGGCCAGTAGGGTTTCAGAGGTGGGGCAGAGGGATCATACAGGTCCATAATAGCAAATACCTATCAGAAATGTGCAGAGGGAGTAGAATAGTGTCCATAAGTACTGCAGAACTGTTACCCAATGATTCGGGCCAAAGTTTTGGGTCCTCAGCAGCAATACAGTTCATGAGTTTGGGCCTTCAACTCACCTCCTTCCCACTGTGCATCCCAATGTCAGGTCATCTGAAAGCAGCAAAGGCAGTGTCCTTCAGGAGTTGAGTAGGAATGTGCATGAATATTGATAACATTCAAAATTTGTATGAATTGGGCTGAATTCAGACATTTGAATGTGAATTGAATGTTGGCACATTTGAAGATTGACATTCAAATTCAAATCAAATGCTTTGATATATTCGTATGAAGTTTTGTATGGGGTTCGAAGACTATTTTTATGCATTCATATGGGATTTGTAGGGGGCTTGTATGGGGTTGAACATTTGTATTGAATAGGAATCCTACCACATTAAAAGGGACTCTATTTTCTTGCATTCAATTCAATACGAATTGAATACATACACACACAAATAAAAAATAAAATATCCCATGCACATCCATAGAGGTGAGTGACTCAGGAGCTGGAAACATTTCCTAGCCCCATATTCTTATTCCCTAGTTGGAAAGGGCTTGGGTTTCCATGTAGGTTTAGGCAATGTGAACAGAATACAGTAGACAGTATTCAAAAAATGAACAATTCAAAAAACAATTTTAATTCTTCCTATTTACTTCTCCCATTTGCAATGTTGGATTAGATGCACTTTTGCTTGGATTTCATGTTCTTAATCCTTCAGTTCTTTGAGACTTACTTTCCATTTTAATTATAAGTTTTCCCATTCAATTAAAGCTGCCTATCAGGTCATCAGCATTTCTAAGGAAATGTTTCTTTCAATCTGTATTCTTTTTATACTTGATGTAACAGACTGGGGAATTTATTAATTAATTATAGTCGCTCATCCTAACGTCTATGGATTTCTCAACCTTTCAAACAACTTTGTTCATAGTTCTTATTTGAAAGTTAATACCGCTGAACAACCACCAGTACCTTCCTGAGGCCTGCCACATTGATTCATCACTGCTCCAGAACTAGCATGTGCCTGTCATTCATTATTCACACAAATTCATTTGAATTCAGACATTTGTACACAAACCGAATGTTACGACATTCATACATTATTTGTACAAATAAGAATGTTTAAGAACATTCATATGAATAGTTCATACATTCTCTAAACGGCGGGTATCTATTGGATATGTATCGATACGTATCCAATACGTATGCATTGGCATAGGATATGTATCTGATATGTATGTGTTTGTATAGGATCTGTATGCAGGATCTGTATGCAGGAGACATGCATTCGTATTGGATATTAGTACAAATTCATACAAATACATTCAATTAATTATGAATTGAATGCCAAAAAACCCGTTTGTATACATCCCTAGCCTGCCATGTGTTTCTTACAGAGATGAAGTAAAGTATACCCTACAGACTCCCACACCAGCATAGGGGAGAGAAAAACATTCTCCCCTCCTGTCTTTTTCCACAATAAAGCACAGATGGCAGACAGAGACAAGCATATGAAATACCTGCCACAGGAGTACGTGCTTTCCACTTGACTAAAGACATCTGATCATGGCCTCATTCTGCTTAATCCATCCGGACATAGTAATAAAATATATGTAACAGAGATTAGGGATGTGCACAAATATTCAAAAATGCAAAAATCCAATTCGAATCCAGTGAATATCGAAATTTGAATTTGAATCAGATTTTCAAAAATCCGAATTTACACATTCGAATGAATTTTGGATTTTTGAAAATCCGATATGGATTTTTGAATAATTCAAATGAACAGATCCATATTTATTGTATACGAACAAGTGCGAAAATTAAGCATATTTGTGTTTATAACACGGGATGAAAACAGGATGCATATGGACGAGTGCAAATTCAAAAAATAGATACAAATGTTATTGACATTCGTATTTTTGAATATGGAACAAACTTTCAGATGTGCAGATTTGAATAATCTGGATTTTTAAAATTTGAAACGAATTGAATATCTGAATCAATTCGGATTCAAATGCAAAAAAATACATCCTACTAGAAATAGGCACAAGTGTTTTGTTTGTGGTCAGTTTGGATCAAAACAAAATGTGGCTGCTTGGATTCAGTTTCAGACATTTATTCTTTGAATAGCAGAGTGACAATTTTGATTTTTTTCCCCTTTTAACAGTTTGATTCAAATGCCTTTGACGTGTTTGCCATCGTATTACTGGCATGGGAATGCAATATTAAAACATTTTGAAGAATTACGCAGAATAATAATGATATTTCTAAAATAATTTTTACACCCAAATCAACACTTCTATTGATGCTTTTATGTAGTTACCCTTTATGTAGCTGTGCCTTGCCATCCTTCTACTACCTGGTAGGTCCTAATCTATGGACAACCTCTGCCTTTTTGGTGCTGTCCGCTTCTTGCAAAAGGAAACCAGTTTTTCTGCCTTTTCTGCTGGGTGCCAGATTCCTCTACATCTTATCAATTTGGCTTTTCAGTTTTGGGTTTCCCAGAATGGGCCCCACACTTAATTCCATTAACTTTAAAAATCAAGCAAAGGACATTGGACATGGAGTTCTTATTTACTCATGGCATTAACTCATAGGTAACTAAAATCTTGTGATGTGCATACTTGGATATTATGGGTGTTGCCATTTGTGCTATACAACAACAGTATAGCACAACCACAAAATCACTAGTTGGAGTTGGTCTTTCATAAGAGAAGCCTTGCTGGATCAGGCCATAGCCCATCTAGTCCAGCATCCTGTCTCACACAGCGGCCCACCAAATGCTCATGGACATCTCGAGCAGAGACAAGGACAAACCTTCTCCTGCTCTCGAGTCCCAGCAGATGGTCTTTGAAGCGCCCCAGTTCCTCCCCCCGCCCCCAGCCTGAAATATGCATCTAGGCATTCGTTCTAGTAGCCATTGGTACATCTGTCATCCATAAATTTGTCTAACCCTACCTTAAAGCCATCCAGACTGGTAGCTGTCACCACCTCTTCCGGCAGCACATTCCATAAGCCAATGACCCTCTGGGTGAAGAAATACTTCCCCCTGTCAGACCTTATTCTCCTACCCATCAGCTTCATAGAGTGCCCCCTGGTTCTAGTGTTGTGCGATAGAGAAAAGAAATTTTCTCTATCCACCCTTTCTATACCGTGCATAATTTTATATACTTCAATCAGGTCCCCTCTCAAACGCCGTCTCTCCAGACTGAAGAGGCCTAGACATTGCAGCCTGGTTTCATAAGGGAGGTGTTCCAGACCCTTAATCATTCTGGTTGCCCTTCTCTGCACCTTCTCTAGTTCCACAATATCCTTTTTGAGGTGTGGTGACCAGAATTGTACACAATACTCCAAATGTGGCCTCACCATAGATTTATTAAGGGGCAAAATGACACTTGCTGTCTTATTTTCTATTCCCTTCCTAATTATTCCCAGCATTGAATTTGCTTTTTTTGCTGCTGCCGCGCACTGGGTTGACACCTTCATTGAACTGTCCACCAAAACCCCGAGATCCCTTTCC
Organism: Aspidoscelis tigris stejnegeri; assembly: GCA_023333525.1. Classification (NCBI taxonomy): domain Eukaryota; kingdom Metazoa; phylum Chordata; class Lepidosauria; order Squamata; family Teiidae; genus Aspidoscelis; species Aspidoscelis tigris. The sequence continues at coordinate 96,215,267 of JALMGA010000002.1, forward strand.
TGATGTGTTGCAGAAAGCTCAGACCCCATCACTTTATAGACGTAATTTGGATTCTTGGCCCCGATGTGCATTACTTTACACTTGTTAAGATTAAAGCACATTTGCCACTTGGTTGCCCACTCACCCAATGCTAAGAGATCCCTCTGGAGCTCTTGGCAATCTCTTTCAGATTTTACTACCCTAAATAATTTAGTATCATCAGCAAACTTTGCTATTTTACTATGTACCCCTTCTTCTAGATCATTGACGAATAAATTAAAAAGCATTGGTCCCAGTACTGAGCCTTGAGGGACCCCACTTTTTACTTCTTTCCACCCTGAGAATTTGCCGTTTCATCGTACATTGAGTTTTTCCCAAGAACTTATGATGTTGTTATATATTGACATATAATGTGTGCAAATCTGAGCAGTATGGCTTTTTGTAGTTGACCGATGGTGATTTTGTCAACATTGATTTGTTTCAAGTGCCACCCACGGTGGTGGTGGTTGTTGCAATATCAACATTATAGTGCTCCAAACTAGAGACTAAGCAATTAGATTTTCAGGCTGGCAAAGAATAACCACGAGACTCTTTCTTTAAGAAGATGAACAGTGATTTATTTCAGCTCAGCGTTAGGACATTTCTTGTTGGGAGCAACTTGGAACAGAAAGCCCAGCATATTTATATGTTTCATAGCTGGGCAGGGTTTGGCCCTTAAGCAATGAACAATAAGTATTTTTCAAAACCAGTTTAAACTTGCAGCCAAAACCTTCCAACAGAAATGTATCACTTGACCTTAGCAGGGAGGGGGTAGTCAACTGTCAGTTCCAAAACAACAGGCAGCCATTATATACATATATTACAGAATCCCATAGGTTACAGAGATCTTACATTCAAATATTATGTCAGGCAGCTAGTCCTGCCTGACATAGATCTATTTTTGTTAACCATCTAGAAGCCCATATATTGGCCATTGCCTTCACTTGGAATTTATGTGCTCCCCTCTTCCCAGTTTAACTTATCATGCTAAATCCCAAAGTCCCCTTTCTTTGATCTTACTTCTCTTACATCTCCATGGATTGTCCTTTATAAAATGAACGCCTAGATCTCTGAAGAGAGAAGTGTGAAAGTGATAATCTTTTTTTCTGTAAAAAAGTATCATAAAGTCCTGTGATGTCCATAGTAGTTTTTAAATGTAAAAGATCAAAAAGTAAAAGTAAAGTTAGTTTCACAGACTCAGTAGCAGCAGCACCAGTAGTAACTCCCCAGCTGGACAGCCAGTCAAAGAAAGACAAGACTAGAGACGTTTTCGCATTACTCCCGTTCCATTTGGAACGGGAGTAGGACGGGAAGATTAAGACAGCTCACGACGCTTTGACCGTTCACACACAGGAGCGCAGGAGCGCGTGTAAACGCGTTCCGGCGCGTCTGTGTGCGAATGCTCAAAGCATCGTGAGCTGTCTTAGCCGGCAAAGGCCGGCCAGGGGCGCGGAGACAGCCGCGGAGGCAGATCGGCAATCAGCTGATTGTCAAACAGCTGATTGTCGAAGCCGCGCCGGCGTCGGAGGCAAGCCCGCAGCTGTTAGGAAGGGAGAAGCAGGCGCGAATGCTTCTCCTCCCGAACGCCTGCGGGCGGCTCGTCCGCGTTCGAATGCATGTAGAGCACTTTAAAGTGCTCTACATTTCGAACGCACCGAAGACAGCTCCGGACACGTCGGAGCGCAAGCCCCGCTCGGGCAATGCGTATGCCATGTCCGCAGCTGTCTCCCACGCGTACCGTTCAGCCCCGTGCGAAAACGTCTTAGATCTGCAAATTTAGAAACATATATATTTGGGATATGCTGCTCAGGTCATGATTCTTCTGAATATGTACACATACTAGAGATGTGGTACGGTCCCCAGAGACAACCAAGACACTTAGCTTACTGAAATTCTTGGACTCTACACTTTGCTTCACTGAGATTAACTGATGAGTTCACCAGACGACTAGTGTTCCTGCCTTCTGTAAGGTCCTTGCTTCAGTACTTACCAGACAGTTTGCATGACAGAAAACTTATGTTCTTGTAACTTTCTATTCTTTGTTTTAGGAGATAATAACTTTGGTGTGCAATTTATTGATTTATTGACCATTTTATACAACAGTGGTAAAACACGAGTAAGAGTTAATGGAGAACTGACTGACCCAGTCTCATTTAGAAAGTGTACTAAGTAGAGATGTCCACGAATATTCATCACATTTGAAATTCGTATGAATTTGTCTGAATGCAGACATTCAAATTCGGATCAAATGTTGGTACATTTGAAGATAGACATTTGGAGGCAAATTGAATGTTTCTATGCATTCGTACAAAGCTGGCTGACAGTCTGCAAGAAGCGATTTAGTTACAAGCATAACTAGCCAGCTGTCACATCCAGCCTCCCTCCATTCTGTTTAAGCGCACAAACAGAACACCGATCTCTTTCTTCTTAAAATAGATGTTTCCCCCTCTGTTAAGATAATTAGCATCACTTCCCCCTGATAGCAAGCACAGAATTTCTCTCCCCCTCCCAATAATGTGATGCTTTTAACTCTTGGCAGCCAAGGAAAGGAATGTTTTCACACACACATAAAGAGCAAGAAAGATTAATGTAGCCAGAAAGACACTTTAAAGAAATCCGTGCTCCCAGGATAATCCATGGTTTCCCCCAATATCAGATGTAGTATTGTTTGAAAGGGGGGGGGTTTCTGCCACAGATTTTCCTTCTTGATGTAGCCCAGAGTAAAGGTGTGCATGGAGATGCTCCAAGGCAAAACAAGCTTAAATCTAGAGTATTTTTGGCGTGTAGACGCACCCTTACTGAAACCCACTTCAAGTCAATACATAGATGGCAGATGACACGCGTGAATTTGGCTCATACAGTATATATTCTAGCGTTTCTCTATTTTTGAAGAGAGTGTCAAATTTAAAGGCACATACTTTCACCTTTGGTGGAAGTGCTCTAGGGTGCTCACATTCTAGAAGAAAGAAAAGGAGGTCAGTGGGATCCTGGAGACTAGCTCAACCATTGAAGCTGAATTTTGTTTGCTTTCTATGATAATGATCATTCCTGTGAGATTACACAATCAGTACTGTTGAAACTGATGTTAATGGCAGATAAGCTAAGTATGTCACAAAACTAGAAACACTATTATGATTTTACAGTGGCAAGTGGTATAATAATTTATGGAATATTGTCATCAATGACATGCTTGCACACTAAATTTGAAGTTATAAAGGTGATGCTGAGGTTTAATCAGTCACTTAAAGAAGTGACAAGCCCTACTGGAGCACTCCAGATTAGCAGCTAAGATATACCCTAACCATGTGAGGGGTGATCAAAGGCATTAAGGATGGTCTTACAAATGTAATACTCATTGAGTGGATATCTACAAATTTACTTTTTTTCTTTGTTTTGTATTGGAGTGCATTTATTTTGTATGTCCATTATTTTCTGTGAAGAATAACAAGAAGGAGGAGGAGGAGGAGGAGTTGTTACTGTTCCTGGGTGCATAGTGTTACTAGAATTTTGAATTTTCCCTTCGTCTGTCCATCACACTCATGGAAAGCGGCCATTCCGTTATTCTTCTTTGTTCATAGAACACATCGAACCTTGACATTCATCAAAGCCATGTTTGCTTCATCTTGTATTGAGTAACTGAGTTTTGCTGAAGATCAGTCTTAAGTTCCTTGGAATTGCAACTTTCTGCTAGAGGCTCCTGTCATGCTTCCATTATGGAAAGCCAGACACAAGACTTCTCATAACAATACAGCTTTCAATTAATAATGCATGAAGAATTCCCTGGGTGAGTCAATACTTTATATACACGTATAGTGTTTGCACTATAATTCAGTATAATTCAGAGTGATTGAGCCTGAACAGGAAAATGTAAAATATTTCTGAGTCTGGTGAAAGGACTCAAAGTTAAATGGGCTTTTAGAACTCATATAGTAGATGCAATCCAACTGAAATTCAGTGTTTTGAAGCCCATTTGAAGTGAGAAATGAAAGCAGGGTTTGATCTTGGCAATGAAAGCAGTTGAATATTCAACCACAAAATTCCTGGTACAGGTTAGATTGCTTTGCCCACTATGCAATCTACAAGCCATTAAGACTGAGCCCACCACTGGACATCTATGCTAGCCTCTGAGGGTCAAACCTGTTCACCAGACAAGTCTCTGAGAGGTGTACTGTTAACCTTAATGAAAATTACTTCTTCAAAGGTTAAAGATTGGTGCTATCTAGGGCTGTGCACAAATATCCATAACATCCGTTATTCGGATTAATTCGGATATTCATATGAATAGTTCGGACGTTTGTTAAACTGGGGAGGTGGGAAAGTGGCTGCACCAGTCACATCAGCAATGGATCCAGATTGCTTTCAACATGGATTGAGAGTGGATTAAAAATGGATTCCGGTCAAATTTGGCACTTCCAGAGCAGATTTGTTGGGGTACATATCGGATACATATTGGATATGTATGCATTCATGTTGGATACTTATGGGATACATGTCCGATACATATTTGTCAGTATCAGATATTCGTATGAATATGTACAAATACATTTGTATTGAATAGAATCCTACTACGTTTGAAGGGGATTTATTTGCACAAATACAGATTTTCTAACATTCAACTTGTTAGGAACCAAATGTCAAAAAAACCATTTGGGCACATTCCTAATACTACCAGGCAAATGCATGGACATACCAAAAAGTAGGGGAAAGAACATTTAGGAAATGCAATGAACAATGCTGTGGGATAAGAAGCACTATCAAATGATAAGTCCAAATCTTCTGATGTGCTTGCCATTATTTATTTATTTATATTTCTATCCCACCCAATACCCAAGGGTCTCACGGTGGGCCACAATAAAATCAGCATAGTAATGGATAAAATGCCTTAGTTAAAACAGTGACTGTATCTGCATGAGGAGGAGATGTTGATGCCTCAGCCAAAGGCATCTTTACCAGTTTTAATCCAAAACAGGCCAAAATACATGAAAATAATGCTTCTAACCAGACCCTCATCACTCTACTTGGCCCTGATGTAAAACAAATCTAAAGATATATAATTTATTTTTGAGTCAGAGCAAAAGTGTAAGGCTACAACCATGTGACCCTAAGACCAGAAGCACTGTTGCAATCCCTGTGGAAGTAAACCAACCAACCAACCAACCAACCAATCCTTATTTTAAATATACGTGTACAGATTTTATTGTAACCTCCCTTGAGATCTTTGTTTATACAATGGAATAGACATACATACACATATGCATACAAATGCAGGGAACGTCTGCCCACATATTTGGTCTCCTCCAGTGAAAGTGGGCTGTGTTTTGGGACTTCAGCATAATGCTCAGCATAAAGCTCATTTGTGCCCTTCTTGAAACGATGGATATCTTTGTCATTTGAATCTGATTATCAGCCCCTCTTCATTCAAGTATCTCTTCATTAAGTGGTTCTTCTAATTGCCCTTCAATGCCATGTTGCTCTCACATTACTCATGGAAGTCAACCTAGAGAGGACAAAAGATTCATGGCAGATGAAAGATAATGGACTGAAGGGATTTCCCCCCATAAAATTTGATGGGGGAAAGAGGGATAAAATGTTACCTCTTGACAGTGAAGATCAAGAGCTTCATTTTCATTGAGACCTTGGCACAGATATGCTATCTGCTTCTGTGGCAGAATGTTAGGGAAACATTTTAAAAGACTTTTGACAACCTTGCTCTTACAGAGATAATTGCAGCTTTCAAAAGGAAGCTGCCAAGTCAGTGAAAGAGGTTACAGAAAAAGAATACCAGTGAGCACAGGTGATGGCCCTAATCCAAATACACTCACATGCCCCAGATTGCCCAGTTTGAGGACATTCTCATATGAAGTCAGTATTTCACTGCCTACTATGTTTAATCTGCATAGGACTTGGGCTATTCTAGCCGAGAATGACCCAAGAGATTCCCTATTTCAGGGGCAAGTTCACACTTCCTGTCCTGTCCAGGGGATGGGAATGGTGAACTTGCCCTCCCGCAGGGGTTACTATCAGTTGCACTCACAAATGCTAGTAGATGCCAACCCACCCACCCCCACATGCCTGGACACTTACCTTAGTGTGAACCTGGACCTGCCATCTTGTGACTAAATGCTGGTGCCTATGTGCCTAGGAGCATGCTTGCACAGCATATCAGCTGACCCACCCAGAACCATAGAGGTGTGATGGGCTCACTGGAGATGGGAAAGGCCATCTCGAGTTATGGTAAGTGCATGTGTGTGGAGCACTAAGTTGTGATCCCCAAGAAGTTGGCTTCCAATTCACTTCTTCATGGAATGGACCTTTCCTGAGTTGGATCCTTCTAACATTTCTGGGTCAGCATCAGAGGTATGGTTCCTTGAACTTTATGCACCATTCTTGGTGCATTCTTTCTCCTTGCTTTTTCCTTATCTTAGCAGAGATATGTTTGCAGTACAGCATTATGAACCTAATGAGTGGGTCCCACAGGAGGGCACAATGAATTCAGGCAACCTTGTTTGGGAAGGGAACCCATCAATCCTGCTTTGACTTCCTGGCCCTCTCAGAGACTGAGGGGATGGGCAAAGCAACTGCATTGTAACAATCGGTGACATTATGCATTTGAGATGTTGTCAAGGGGCAGGTTCACACTTTGCTATCTGTCTGTGGACAGCAAAGGTTGAAGTTCCCCACGCATGTACTAAGCATTCACATGAGCAAATGCTAGTGCATGAATTCCCTCCTCACACACATTTACAGACTTATCTGAGTTGTGGGTGTATGATCTAGGCACCACCAGCTTCCCTCCCATTGTTGGCACCACTGCACATATGTCATCATTGGGACAACGGTGATGCACTGTACATGCGCAGTGGTGCCAGCAAATCATGTGACTCATCAGAGTGTTTGCACAGTGCATCAAATACCCCTCCGTGCTTCACATGTAGTTCCACACATGGTCCCCTTCGTGCTCCACATGTAGCTCATTTACAGTGCACTCCTGCATGGAAGGGGATGTTTCTCAGTTGGAAATGACCCCTGGGAGTGCATTGAAAGCAACCTATGGAGCCAAGTGCAGAAAGACCCAAGGTTTAGCCTGTTCCCTTGCTAAATAACTACATAAAACCACTGATTCCAACTTTAAGGACCAGACAGGAGCTTCCCAGGCTATGGAATGTCTTTCTTGGTGAGGCACATCAGAAAGCCCTTTTAAAAGGTGGGTGAGAACCCACCTCTTTACCCAGTCCATTAATTAAAGAGCCACCTGTCCTCCTCCTCCTCCTCCTTTGTGTCCTACATTATTTTGTTGTAGTTTTTTTTTTAAAAAAAATCTATTTTGATCCTGCTTTTATGTCTATTAACTTTTGCAACCCTCCCAGAGACTTCAAAGTATTTGGTGGGATATAAGTGTAAAAATAAATGCATGCATTCATCAGACGTTTTGTATGAGGTGCTGTTCTCGAAATTGTTTCAAATTCCAATCGTGAAATTTTGTATCAATTTGAGCAGAGGACATTTTGTGCCATTAAGCTGTGCTAACCTCAGTGCTAGCTCTTACAGTGATTTATGGGTACCACCGTTAGCAATAAAGGAAACAATTTGGTGGTGTATACATCAATTTCTGACAGAACAATAATAGGTCTTATATAGTACTTACTTGGATGATCCCAGTGCTGTTGGATGAGGCTGCAAGTGAGGGTATTTGGATGTAGTAGACTGGAAATAATTTAGTTGATATAAGAAGTATATAATGATCCTCTGAGAGTACTTCAGAGGACATTGGGCTTGGAATGATGAGCAAAATAATCATCGAGGCACTGAAAATCAATAATGGAGTTATTTCTTGGCTAAATGTGTATTGCTTTCCTCTAGCAGTCCAGGGTTGCATAACCTGTGTCTGGGCTGCATGATAACCCTGTCTTGTGACCTATCAGGTTTTTGGTTAAGAACTCATGATACATGTGCAACAGTGAATCATACAGAGTATTGTTTTGGAACAAAAAGAGTCAAGATGGATAGTCAACTTAATCGAATAAAATCCAAAGAGCATTATCACACCAATCTTCCCTGACCACTGACCAAGATAAAATCAGGATAGTACATACAATCATTCTTTGCTAGTTCGATGGGCTCTGTCTGTTCTGCTGAAATTGCCATGAACACAGAAACTCTCACGTTGTGAGCGAACAGGAAACAGTCATTCCCCACCCCCACCCCAATCAGGAATGAATGAATGGATGGATACCAACAGTTGGCTTCATACCAGCTCTTATTAATGAAAATGACTTTCCATACTCTATTTTTACTCACAAGCAATTAGGAGTATCCAAGCTCTGTCTTATAAGTTTGCAGAAGTTTTTAATATAAACCTGCAGATATTAAGGGGTAATTGGATTGAATGTAGATGCTCACAACTCAGTGCTTAGAAAGCAACAGGAGACAGATGCAAAGAGAGTGTGCCTCGCAAAATCAGCTGAGCTGGCACTGATTACATGCCCTTCATCTAATGCACACACACATAGATACAAAACATAAGAGAAAGACAGAAACTATTTAAAGTCCCCCACATATACACAGCTGAAAGGATAAATTGTTACCATGGAGTGTCTGTGTTCTGCTTCAGCAGAGGGCCCAATCACAGGAACCTCCTTTCAAGGATGGATGGAGCCAGCATCTATACCAACTGGCATATGACCAGGAGGATCACAGTCAAGTGGTCAAGGCTGTGTTCCATTCCCTGTATGACCTGGAACATTTCTACAAGAGGAATCTACCTCCGGAAGCTGAATTCCTTACTGGTCTGAAATCCCATATCTTCTGTGAGCATAGGGGCAAGGTCACAATCAAATGCCACCCTCAAGCCAACTCAGCCATCTTGCATGTAATCATATCCAGCTCACCCCCCAGCCAACACTATGTTGTCCAAACCTCCATATATGGATGGTGCCTCATTCCTAACTATTTCTTTCTGTGCCTTTTATCACCTTATTTAGGTGTGCAGGCAGTTGAACTTCTGGGATGGATTGGGCATCCACACCTTGTGACACCCAATGCATCCAGAATTTACCCAGCACTTTCCTAAGTTCTGGATAAGTGTGATCACCAGCATAGCCTCACTCTGACAATGGTTGTGTGCAGCTCCATTGACACAACAACCAGGTGAGATGGTACACAACCACAGCTATGCCACTCTGCCACAGGATCCATTTGCCTGGAAGAGGTGCAAACAGGGTTGTGCTGCGCTGCCATAGCCGGTGGCAAGTGTAGAGCATGTTTTTAGGATCTACAGCTATGCATGTGGGGGACACTCCAGCTCACAAAAAGCAGCTTCTTGAAGTGCAGAAAGACTCTACCTCTTCAGCAAACATTGTTATGGTTCACTTGTGAGTTGCATTTCTGGAAAATCCAATGTTCACGATGAAGTTCAGCCATGTAGGACTGAAAGGGCTACGTCAGATGGATATTTACTTTGGCTATGAACACAAAATACTGCTCTCTTCTTTCTCGTACTGCCATTCCATGCTTCTTTTATGACAAATTGCAACAAAAAATGTGCCGTTTCATTGTTAGCACTTAAATGATCACACTATAATGAATATGGAGATATATCCTGCTGTCCATATGTAAAGACATTTACTTTGGAAGAAGCAAAATATTTTTGTAGGAAACGGTATAGTACTACAAAACTAAAGTGAGTACAATGAAATGAGAATCAGGTATATGCCTAGTCAGTTTTGCTGTGACTTTTCATTTGTTTGTTTAAAGCCAATTGAGGGGAAAGATGTTTCTCATTTTATTCTTGTGCCAGTCCTTATGCCAGTTACAAATCTGTCACTGACACTATCTTCCTCTGCTCTCTGGATGGTCATTTAAGGACATACTCGCTTATAGGCTCCACACGAGTACTAGGTTCCATGTATAGGAGAGATGTGCACATTTTTTTATGTTCAAATCAAATCAAATGCAAGGAAATTCACATTTGTATAATAGAGCCCCTTCAATTGTGGTAGGATTAAAATTCCCCTCAAGGTTTTTTAAATGCTAAATCCGATTCAAATCCCTGCCGCCAGCTGATCCTATGAATCCCCCATGAACCCACTCTGAACACTTCAAATCCACTCTGAATCTACTTTGAATCTGCTCTGGATCTACTTTGAATTTAGATCTGCTGCAGATGTGACTGTTCAGCTGCTTTGCCGTCTCCCCAGTGGACCTAAGTATTAATTCTACCAGCAAATCAGCAAATGTGCTGCTGAAAAGGGTTTCTGAGTGGCTCTGAGGCTAAAACCATCCATTCCTAGTCCTTTGATAAGCTCAGAGCCTGGTCTCAAAACTCACGGAAGCTGGTCCGCACCAGTGCCATCATGATTTCTGTCGTTTGAACTAGTGTGCCTAACTGGTCCAGACCCACTGGTGTGTACCATGGAGAGGTGAATGCAGGCAGGTCTCATATATAAATGATATTTTCTATATTCTTTATAAAATATGTATTTGAATATATCTGCAGTCATCAATGTGTTCACAAATAGCTGAATGGGATCTTTAAGGGCCAGGGGGATCCAAAATGTTTCTGAGATCCTTCACATTGACTGCTCTGTCATGGGGATACAAAGGTAGTTACTTTCTCCACTTTAGATTTTAAAAAGCTAGAAAAAGGCACCAAAGTGCTTACTGTCATTTAACTAAAAAAAATTTACCTCCCTTCTGAATCTCCCTTAAATCATTGAGCTCTAAAAGTCAAAGGACCTTTTTGCACCTTTATTAGAGGCAATGGCCAGTGTGCTCCAGGTAACAGGGTTCAGCACCTTGCAATGCCGGATCCATTCCAAACATATCCAATGCTTCTCCAAATGCTGGCTAAGTGCAATCACTTGTATACTAGCTGATTGCCTTGTCACAGCAACAGGTATGTTTGGTGCCACTGTTGAGTTGAAGGGGCAACTTGGCATGCAACCAGAGCTTCATTGCCCTGCCTCAAGCTCTGTTCAACAGGAAGAGGAACATGCTGAGCTGGGCTGGGCTGTACTAGCCAGAGGTACTAGCTGTACAAGCTGTAAAGCATGTTTTTGAGCTTTACAGCTATATGCGTGGTGCATGCTTTGGCATGCACAGACCCACTTCTAGGATAAGTGGCTCCACACAGCGTGCATGGTCCCCTCTGAGCTAATGTAAAAAGACCCATAGATCCATTTTAATTACTCAGTCTGGCTACCCTATTGTTGCTATAGAAAAACTTTTGCATTCTTTGTGGTTCTATTTCTGTAAACTTTCTAAAACTGCACATGGGTCTCATAAGGTTGGCACCCCTGATACATGTGAACATCTGTAGAAAGCAGAAATATATTGGCTACAGTGTATAGATACAAAATGGAAATATCTTGATTTCTCCCAAATGTTTTCTACACATTTGCCAATAAAACTGTAATGCTACTCAGATGGCATTACAAGTGCTTTGGCAAAATTATGCTCCGTTTCCATCAGTGTAATGCTGGTCAAACCATGTTAGGCATGTTCTTTTGAATAAATTTCTCATATAAGAAATCAAAACTCTCCATATGGTCATCTTCCGCATGTATCAATTGTCCCAAGTAACTTTTATTTAGCAGAATCCAGTGGCTAGATAATAATTGAGTCACAATATTATCCGGTTGTGTAGATTTAAAGACCAGCCACAAAAACAGTGCTGAATGGATGTTGGTACCTTAAAGCATTTAAACAAGAACAATTAATTCCAATGGTGTTGTCATTTGTTTACTACAAAACTGTTTTAAATGTAGGTCTTGCCACAAAGGATTAGTTCATCCTAATGAAATGAGACTCCTGCTCAATTCTCTTGTGAAGGTCCAATTTCTGGGACAGCTGCTTCATCCACAGTAATGTCTCAGTCCACTTGGACTGAATTCTCACTCAACTGTGAGCAAGTTCTCTTTTGCTAATCCCCCTTGGAATTCTATAATTGCCTTACTACTTAGATCCTCAGCATAACATCCCAAGAGAGTTATTATCTTTTCCTCAGCTGTCGTCAAGCCATTGAAACTATAGCTACACAGTCAAGAAAGGGCTAAAGAGAAGTCCCTAGCTTTCAGTCCCTCTGAAGCTGCTTCCTGGCAGGGAGCTGAGAGAAAACGGTTGAGTCTTACGACATAAGTTTCCCATTGGGAAAGAAGACCGCTTGAAAGCTCTTCTCTCTCGTGGTCCTGAAACTCTCACTGAGCATAAACTAAAAGAAAATAAAAGGAGAATCACAAGTCTAAATTCTCTTCCATGAATACATTTTTGCAAAGTACAGGGAAAACGTCAGCAATGGTTTATGTGACAGGCAGGATAAATGATGACCAGCTTTCCTTTAATTACATCAAATTGCATCCATTACCATGTTACCTCTTCCTACACTCTACCAATGCTAGAAAACATTGATCCTTTCCAAAGATACACCTTTAACTCAAATGTTAGCATATGAATACCATAACATTCCATTCAAGTTCAAATGTCTGAATTTGGACAAATATTCATGCACATCCCTACTTCTGGGCATTCTCAAGCAGAAGACAAAGGCAAAACCTTCACCTCATCTTGACTCTCTGCCACTCGGCTTTAGTAGCATTCAACCTGTCTCTCCAACATGGAGATAGTACCTAGCCACCCATTCTAGTAGCCACTGATATACCTGTCCTCCATGAATTTGTCTTATCCTTTCTTTAAAACAATCTGATAATAAGAGTTTACTAAGTCTTAAAGGACATATTTGGTTAAGTTAAAGTATATGTTATGAAAAAATAGTTCATATTTTTGCCTCAATAGTTTCACAGAAGCCCCCGAGAGAAGATTTAAAAAATACAGAGGGTGTTGTCAAATGGATTTTTATGATTTAACAACATATTGCCAGAAAAAAAAGATGTCAAAAATCACAGCATATACCTTAACACTATTGCTGCTAAATCAACGGTAATTGGTTATTTATTAAAAGACTTTTCATATTTGGCCAGACAGTTCCAGATGGATCATGGGAACACATTGCCTGTACCACAATCCACCTGGAATAGTCCCCTAGGCCTCCTGCTCATTTCCACAAGCTGCCTCTCACAGTTATTGCCAATGGAATGCTCCCAGTTGTTGTATCCCAACCTGGTTTGTCCTGCCTTCATTCAGTGAACATACTGTCCCCTCACGCTAGGGAAGGGTGGGGCATCCGATGTCTGGACACAAGCCCTGGAACATGGCCATTTGCACATCTGCTGTTGCTAGGCAGAAACAGAAATGTTCCTGTAACCAGCGTGTGAATGGCCCTGACCATTCCAGATGTTAACTGGCCTGAAATGATCTTCAAAGACCATTCTATCCAGGTAAGAGTGGATTCAATATCTTTCTTTTTGCTTTTTAATTGCACAATTTTGTGTGTGTGTCTTTTTTGCTCTTTTGTAAATTATCTTGTGGCTATTGATATTGGTTTTAAATCTTTAACTCTTTGCAAAAAGTTTGAAATTTTCATGCTCTGTATTAAATTGTGACTCATTTGTGAGATAATATTTGATTCCTTTTAACAATATTTTCCCTACTCTTGCTTCTATGAAAGAGCACTGTTTTGCTCAGGTATGTAAGGTGTGATTAATCTCAAAGCAGGCTGGATACAAATCAATTATGATTAAATAGCCTTTTGCCAGCCAAGTCAATTGATTCATTTTACAAGGTCTTTCTTATACTTGTAGATTAAATAATGTCTCTTCACGGAGCTGATTGTCAATTCACTCAACAAATATAGTAAACAGTATCAGTAATTTTTGTAAGGAAGTATGGGGATTTCTATTTCTTGTGCATGTGTGTGCTAAATTTATAACCCAGAATAATTTCTGTGACTTGTCCTGTGATTTGTTTGTTTGTTGTTGTTGTTGCTCGTACTTGTAGGGAAAACAAGTTTTAGTTCTCTCTTTTTAGTCATAGCGGGTGCTTAGTAAGGTGTTCAGATTCCCAGAAACTGTTAAAGGAATGCTGTATCTCTGATATGGATTTAATTTGCACTTCCTCACAGGAAGAACTTTCTATTCTCTATCCACCTTCAAGATGGAATTAGACTGGTTCACTTCTAAATAATTTCTTAGCATTTCTACTGTACACTTTGGGCTTCCTATGACCATCACACAGTCAGTCATGCAAAATGCCCTAAAAGAAATAGATAGCAATTGACTTGTCAAGGTTTATTTTATTTTTATTTTTTATTTATATTTCTATCCCGCCCTATACCCAAAGGTCTCAGGGCGAGTAATAACCTTTAAAATCCAGCATATATATTTAAAAAAGACAATAATAACCATCAAAACATTTAAAATCCAACATGTTAAAAACAGCACAATATCAGTTAAAACATTAGTGTTTGCAGTGGAGGAAATGTAACCAACATTTTGCTGGAGGCCTGGGCAAAGAGGTGATCAGACATAGCAAAAACAACAGCAGCAAAACTCTGAGGCAGCCCTGGAGTGGCTTAGAGATGGAATTGTCCATACAACAGTCTCTCTCTGCTACTTCTCATAAACATACTGTACTAGAAAAGGTGGATTGGAGGTGTCTTGGGGACATGAGGGCCACCTCTTTTGTTATGTCTGAACACAGGCTCATTCATCCAAGCAATAAAACTATGTTTTGTAAAAACTTGAAACCTTTTTTCAATAAATAAAATATCAGTATTCAGTATTTTTTCCCTAAAATGTTTAAATTATCTCCTTGTCTACTTCTTGTGTGATTTTGCTTTCTAAAAAGAATGTTACCAGGGAGGAAGGGGACTTATTTTTATACAATGACACTAAAATACTGAAGAAAAGCATCTATGAAAAACTAAAATAAGTTTAGTTTATTACCCAGTGGCCAAATTGAGAAGAAATAAGCTTTCACTGTGTCTAGGTAAAGTGGTGAAATGTTGAGGTAGTATAAGAACCTGTCCCATTTGGTGTCAGTGGTAAGTTTTTTACCACATGAAATAAAAATATCCTGTATTTATGTGTGGAAAGCTTCAAATTGGCTTTGCTCTGTCTAGTCACTCAAGCTCATAAGGTTGGTCAAAGACATAGGAATCTCCAAGCATGCTGGGTTGTTGGCATGAGCAGGCAGTTAGTTTTCTGACAGGTCAAAGGCTACAGAGAAAACCAGTTGCAAATTGGTGAGGCACCCAATATGGTCAGGAAACACAGAGACTTCGAAGTCTCTGCCAATCACTTTGGAGGGACTTCAGAGTCTCGCCGCCGGTCTCTCCAAAGAGATCAGCGCAGACTTCGGAGGCACTCCGAAGGGACTCTGGAGTGGCTTTGAAGTCTCTGCTGATCTCTTTGGAGGGACTTCAGAGTCACTTCGGAATGATTTCGAAATCACTTCGAAGCTGGGACTTTGGGGCTCCGCCCCCATGGGTGCATCCCCTCCCCCTAGCCTCCTCTAGACCCCATTGCCTTTTCCCTGTGGAAACAGGCTCCCTTTAATCTGGATTTTCTGGCAGAAGACCCCATTGTAGGCCCCATTAATGGGGTCTACAGAATATCTGGATTAAAGGGCAGAAAGTACCATTTTGATTTGGATTTCCCCCATGGCAGTGGAAACAATCGGGTCCCAAATGGGTGCCGTGGTGGAAATGGGGTCATCTGGCTCACACCCAAATGGGTCCTTAATGGGTGCAAAAATGGGTACTTTTTGACAGTGGAAAAACACCCAAAGAGAGAGGGGCTGAACAGATGGTCAGAAGAGCCCTCCCTCCTGCTTTGAAGTATCGGGAGAACGTGGGGATGTTGTGATCTCCTTGCTTTTATTTGCTTTGCAGTAAGTAAACTTCATATTTTTCATTTGTGGAGGCATTCTGAGTCACTGTTGATTGGCAGGGAATAATACAAAAATCAAAACTCTTCAAATGTAGAAGAGGCTGCATAATTTAGGAAGCAATAACTAAAATATGTGAAGGAAGAAGCAAGAGGAATAACCTGAATTCTCAAAGCTGAACTGTCAGAAAGAAAGGTGGATTCATGTGAAGTATGGAGAGACTTGAAACCTCTCAAAATGCTGTAATTCAAAGCCAGACCACAAAACTGAGTTGTTGCAGGTCTGTGAAAAAGGGAATCATTTCTGTAGCACACAATTACCTTCTGGGATTTCTTATCTAGAAGCATGGGTGGTGACCATGTGCTGTCATGTCTATAAATATAATTAGAAAATTTTAACTACAGTAAGGGTGTGTTCCCACCTGAGCTTCTTAAAATGTTTTTAAAACAAAACAAGAAAAACCTGATGCAAATGCACATTCTGGCTGATCCCACCTCTGTGGGTTTAAATCGCTGTCAAGCCCGATTCAACCCAATTGTGCTGTCCCCATGCAAAATGCTTCAGAATCGCATTAGGGAAAGCGAATCTTTTTTCCCCCTCCCCTTAGCCAGCTGGGATGCCCACCCCTGACTCCCGATTGGATCTGGCGATGATGTGGGGGCGGGTGAGGAATTCCAGCTCCTCCTCTCCTCCCTCCTCTCCTCCTGCTTTTGCAAAAGACCAGCTGTGACCCGGGGAAGGAGAGAAGCACCCCCCCCATGCCCCACCAGTGACTGAGTGTGCATGTGCACCCAGCCAGCACTCTGTCTCTTTGCTGCCATTTTTTCACTTCTCTGCAAGTATGTGAGGTCAGAGGATCAGAGGAGAGAGAGAGGAGGAAGGATGTAAAGGCGCTGCTGCTGAAGGAATGGTGGGAAATGGAAATCACTGGAGACTGCCAAGGAGACAAAAACAGCAGGAGAAAAAGATGCTTAATTAAATGCAACCTCCCACCACCATCACTTCTGTCTTTCAGCCAAATAAAATGCTTCCTGGCAGGGTCTTCTGGGATGGCCTCTGTCACCCCATCTAGGAAGGCTCCTTTCTGGCAGGCCGGCTGGCCGATGGGTGGGTTGAGAGGTCTGTCTCCAAGTTTGATCACACCAAGCAGTCCCCCCACCTTGCTCTCCCTTCTCCTTTCCCCTTCCCACCAAGTCATGTTTTGAAGGAGAACATCACCCACCCACCCAGCAGCCCAGCAGAAAAAAGAAAAAGCGAGGGGAAGTGGAAAATGAAACTTTGTTATCAGTGTGAAGTGGAGTGCTTGAATTGTTACTTCTTATCAGGCTGAATTGTTACTTCTCGGCTGAAAATGAAACCGTGTGTTTTGCAGAGGAAAAAAAGGCTTTAAATCTGGCACTTTAATAAATCTGGCAAGAGGCTATCCTGTGTATGGTGAAACTCCAGCCATTTCATGATGTATCTGCCTCAATACTGCTGTAGCACTCCCAAAAGAATAAAGAAGAAGCATTTTAAAAGCAAAACCGGGAAAAAACACCTGAAAAATAGGTGTTTTTTAATTGCAGTTTTTAGTGATATACTCTTCAAAAAGCACCTGAACCAAATTGGTAATGGGGACAAAGAAAGTTCACATCGCTTTGAAATCGATTTTTAGCATGAGTGGAAACATTGCCTAAGTCTAAAAAATTATTATTATGCTGTGTTCCCATACTAGATTATATCTGAATCCAATCCATTTTTGGGATTATCCAGTCCCATTTAAATTTTTATTCCTGGACTTTATGAGGACCATACCACTAAAATCTGCCTTTAAAAAGTCCTTGGAAAAACAGGTCTCAGTCCTGTTTTAGTGGCTAGCCTGCTTTTTTTCCCCTTTAGGAACAGTACTGGACTATTTGGGGAGGAGATCTGCCTTTTGGGCTGTCTGTCCATATCTATCTAGCCAATGCCTGCCACCGCTATTGGGACATCTGAGAAGGTCTGCCCCCCTTGTCTTTTCTGTGTAGAGATCAAAGTAAGTGTTGGCTCTTTGAACATAGAATTCCCCTTTTTTGTGAATGCCACTGTCATTATGAGAGATACATTACATTGTAACAGCAATCAACAGAGGGAATATTTTTTTAGCCCTGCTCCATCCTGAGCAGCTCATTCAAAGCAAAGAAGAAGGAAGGGAATCCCCTCTTCTTTCTTTGAAACTGGGCAGGAACCATGATGCTCCATTCTCCTCCCATGCCTTGCTGATTTGAAAGGGAGAGGGATCACTTTGCCCTGTCTGTTCTTTCACTCAGCTGATTCTGCACAAAGGTGTTGCCTTCCTGGTTACATTGGAGGAGCTGCCTTGCTGGCAGGATGCATAAATGGCCTTTTCCATTTGCTCCCTTCCCCATAGCTACAGCTGTTAATCAGGGGCAGGCTTACAGAGTCTGGACAAGGGACAGAGAGGAAAAGATCCTGTTTCATCGTGTTGGGGTTTGGGCAGTTTGAATGGGAACTGCAGTATTCAAACCCATCCCATGTTATGGTCAAGCAAATGGGAACAGCGAGAGTGTGCCCTCGGTTCTGAATCTGGATTAAAATAGTCCACTTCTGGATTAAAATAGTCAAGTAGGAACACAGCCATAGAGATAACGGTTGAAGAATGAAACATCTGCACACCACTCAGTACTGAATTGGTATGTATCAAGGAGCCTTTGGGAGGCTATTGATCTCCTTATCCTGACATCCCTGCACATGTCTGGTTAATTGAATTAAAATGAACCTCAGGTTGCTCTTTATTGCTAGTTCTATAATTCATGGTCAGATTAAATCCATAGCAGTATATATCTATTCACTTAAAAACAAATATTTCCAATCAGGTGTACAAAGGAGGTTACCATGTTTTTATTGTTCACAATATACTTCCTAAATTGGCGGTCCTCACAACTTCAATTACAATATATATATATATATATATACAATATTTGGCTTTTATGAAATTCTCCCTCTTTCCTTTTAGCAGCAATTTGATGTATTCTGAATTGGGTCTCCCTAGATATTAGCTGAGCTTGGGACTTATTAGTTCTTGACAGGCAGTGTTATAAAAATTACAGAAGAAGAAGAAACCCAAATATCTGAAGAAATGCCTTCTCCCATACCAACCAACGAGGCCCTCCTCATTGTCCCACCACCCTCAGTAGTAAGATGGGTGGTCACCCAGGAGAGAGCCTTCTCAGTAATGGCCCCCAGGCTGTGGAATAGTCCCCCCCTTGAGGTGCATCAGGATCCTTCACTGTTTATGTTCAGAAAGGCAGTGAAGACGCACCTCTTTGCTCTGGCCATTGGCTAAATGTGGTTATAATTTCCTCCCACTTGTAGACATTATTGTTTTATATATATGGTTCTATTTAAACATGACTGATTTTAAATGTTGCTACCCGCCCTGAGACCTCGGGTATGGGGGGGGGGAATAGAAATGTAAATATAAATAAATAAAATAAAATAAAGATGAAGGTGTGTGTGTGTGAGAGAGAGTGCTATGCCCCTTCTCACCCTTAAAGGGACTCAAAGCTGCTGACAAACCTTCTGTTCTTCTCCCCACAACAGGTCCCCTATGTGGTAGGTGAGGGTGTGAGAGCTCAGAAGAGAGCTGTGACTAGCCCAAGGTTACCCAACTGGCTTCATGTAGGAGTGCAGAATGGAACTGGAAGTCTACAGTACTAGATAAGAGTCTGACACTCTATAAAAGCTAATTCCAGGAAGAGGTTGAGGGAAGACTGAATAGGCTCCAAACCATGTTGAGTCACACAGTAACATCTTCGTATGATCTAATGGGGCAAAGGACTAGGGATGTGCATGAATTTGGGTGCATGTTTGCTTCACATTGTGCAAACGGAGTCACTTCAAGCCTGGTAGGATTCAAATCCACTGTGAATTCTCTTTGAGTTTGCTTCAAATCCCTACCACCAGTTGCACCTATGAATCCCCTCCAAAACTGTTCTGAATCTGCTCTGAATCTTCTGTGAATCCGCTCTGAATCTGTTGCAGACGTGACCGGGCAGTTGCTTTGCCACCTCCCCACTTGTGTGAATATAACAAAGCTTCAAATGAATGCACAAAAGCATCCACTTCTTTCATTTGAATGCCAGTCTTTGAATGTAACCAATCTTCTATTCAAATGTGAATGTTCAAATTTGTACAAATTCATACAAACTGCAAACCTGATGAATACTTGTGTATATCGCTACAAAGGACATCTCTCTCCAAGGGCCTTAGGCTGAATGGGGCAGCCGGGAGCAAGCTGGACCCAGGTAAGTACTCTAGGATCCAGTTAGCTAGGTGTTTCACTGTCAGTAGACTTGCCCAGACTTATAACCTTAGCAGCACCTCACCTACAATCAATGCTACCTATGCTAAGTCACACTACCATTTATTTCCATTGACTTTGTCCTGTTCCCATCAGACACACTGTGTACGAGCCACTCCTGAAAGAAGCTTTATTGTGTTTGTTTGTTTGTTTGTTTGTTTGTTTGTTTGTTTGTTTGTTTGTTTGTTTGTTTGTTTGTTTGTTTGTTTGTTTGTTTCAGCCAGCGTAACAGTCTTTGAGCTTTAGGTAAGCATGTTGCTTGCTTGACTTTACCACTCTAAATCTAATAGATGTGTCTAGGTCTGTGAAATAACATCTGAGGTCAGATTATGGTAACTGCAATACACCAAGCCCTTTTATTATCCACAGGAAACTTTCAGCATGCAGGCTGAATTACTCTAAAGCTGTTTCCCACACAGTCCTCCTAATATAATCCTTTTATCAATACAGAAGTTTTATATCCTGCTTTATGACTGTAAGTAGTGCTTATTGTGGTCTTATTTTAAATGTCAAACATGCCTCTTTTTGATGTGTGTTTAGATCTTCTTTGACAGCATTATATTTGCTTAGTAAGATATATGCATATAATTATTTTTATGCTGAACAATGAATGTCTGTGTAAATGGATTTAATAGATTAAAACATTATAAAACTAGATTAAAACAAGTTATGAAACTATATAATAATTTTAAAGGGACTTTATTTTATTAAGAGAGATTATGGCTTACTATAACATGAAATATAAATTGCCATCCCTTTCTATGTCTGAGATTTTAAAGCTGTTGGATCTGCATTCATTAAGAGACTTAAGTATGTAATAAATACCCTCTGAATTAGGTCTAAATAGAAGTTTCATTTTAAAAAATCTCTGATACTGAGAAATAACTGCAAAATAGAAGTAATGTAATTTTGCCAGTAGACTAAGGAAGCAAATAATTATAATGAGGTATTGACATTTGTATTGACAAGTTCACATAATGAGTTTGCACCTGTTGGTCAGGTGCCAAATTCACTCATGTCCTTCTGAATTCTGAGTGATCAGACTACAGAAATCTGACCCAAGCTAGAAAATACGCAAGTTATTTTGAAGCATGTAAGTCTCCATGTTGGGGGGAAGTTTAATGGTAACTTCTTTGGAGGCTACATGGTGACTTCTCGGGTTACCTAAAGGTCTTCTTGGTAGAGAAATGCATGGGGCAGGTAGCACATTTGGCACATTTGAATTTGAATCGAACATTTTGATACATTCATATGAAGCCTCATTTGAAACTTTGTAAGGGATTTGTATGGGATTTGTATGCATTTGTATGGATTCATATGGGATAGAACACTTGTATCGAATACGAATCCTACCACATTCGAAGGGGAACTATTTGAACAAATACAAATTTTCTATCATTCAATACCAAGTGGATTAAAAAAAAACATTCGTGCACATCCCTACACAAAATGCAATAAAAATACAAACACTAGAACATATTTAAAATATAGCTCTCCCTCCCATCCTGGCTGGACCACTTATGAATCAAAGACCTGGATGAAGATGATTTTGCAAACAACTGCATGGGAATGGAAGGGCAAAAGTAAATAGGTCAAGTATATGGACAAAGAATAGGTGGTATGTACATATATTAGAAGGGCATGAATTTGATGTTACTGCATATTATAGATACAAGAATATTGGGGAAAATCCAAGAATACAGTATTAGATGGATTGGAGGGAATTGCTTATATATGTTGAGAATAATATTAGTCATGCCCTTTAGGAGATGGGATTGGGGAAGTGAATAGAAGATACTGTAAGCAATAGAAGCCTGCTTTTTGGGAGGGGGGTTACTGCTTTGTTTTAATAAGTTATGTATTTATTTTGTGTAAAAATAAAATAAAATGAAGAGCTGAATGAAGAGCTGCATTTTAAATAGATACTGATCTAGTTAGCTAGAACTATCTAGTGTACCTCCACTGGGAAGTTATTCCAAAACCAGGGAGTCCGTCACACTGGATTCTGTTAGAAGGGAAAGATAAGTACAGAAATAGGTATAATTAACTGGGCCCTGTTTTAGTTTATTTTGTGCTTTATGTGATGCTTTGGCATCTAACACAAATGTTTTGAATATGATGTGGAAGCACTCCAGTAAATGAAGAACACCATGAATAAATTGAGAAACAGAGCTAAAAGGTCAAAACTGGCTTTCTCTAATCCCTTTGGTTCAACAGCAAAAGATCGTTATCTTTCATTGACCAAAATCTAAACAACAGCAATAGCAACAAAACACCTGTAGGGCCTCAGTGAAAACTTCCATGTTATCAGTGAATGAAAACAGATTATACTTTGTGAAGCTGGACAAATAATGAAGTGTGCATTATCTCCGAATTGTGCTACTAAAAGGAACACAGAGTCCTGCCAACATTTATGGAGACAGTAAAAATTAAGGAGGCATTGAGGTTGACAAGTATCAATCCTTCAACAACGAGAATTAATGGGACACTGAGTTTGCCTCTTCTACACTGAATCACTTCAGTTTAAAAGATTGTTTCCTGTGATTTAGAATCCATTTATCGAAAATGCATTCCCTTTTATCACCTATAGAAATCAAGGGGTGATAAAGGCATGCAAGGGAAAACCATCCTGATGCAGCTCTTTTTATCATAAGATCACAAAAAAATATGTCTAATTTGGAAAACACAAATGAATTCCAATCAGTAGACCAGGAATTAGCATTCATTGCTAGGATCCATAATGTCATGGGTTGGGGATTCTCTGCATTGCAGTGAAACCAGCCCAACCCAACTTTGGATGTTAGGAACAAAAGTTCCCAGCCTTCAAAGGTGTTGGACAGGGTCGTTTAGTCACATGTCCAGCAGTGGTCCATGCTCCAGGAAGATCAGCTAAGTCATGAGGTTCTGGCTACCCATGAGCAGTTGATAGGAAACATGTGGGAGACTATTTCAAAGTGACCTCCCATTGGAGAGGGCTGACCCCCCTCATTTTTTCACCAGGACCCACTCCAGTTTCATGTCCTATGCAGGTGCAGCATTCTACTGTAGGTGTGACCTCCTGATAGACCAGACCGAAATTTGGATTTTGATTTTATCTTCCAGATTTGATGGGATTCCAGTCCCCATCAATACAACCCAACTAGCCAATGATCAGGGATGGCAGAACTTGTGCTATAGCAACATCTTGACAACCTCAAGTTGTCTATCTATGATAAATGGAATATCTAGAAATATCTTAGAAATGTATGTATTTGGCTAATGCCAATAACATCACAACAACCATGAAAGTTCCCTGTTACCCAGGTTCATCATGCCTTCAACAGATCACCTTAATCGGCTAATTGCCTATCTGTCCCTGCTTCCAGTCTTGAAAGTGCAATGGTAAGATTAAATAACATTACGTAATTAATATTGGATTGTGAGCTGGAGATGCAAACATAGCCAGGTTGCCATATAATATAATGCTTTTATCATGCATCCACCATGCTCTCATCCATACACTTATTTTAACAAGTGGCTGAGAATCAGTTTAGAAGCCACCTAGTAGCTCAGTAGGCTGGTGCACCATATAACAACATCCACATGTGCACCAGCCCATGACTTAAAATCCTCATAAGGGAACAGAACACAGGCTGTGGGCACCTGGTAAGCTGCAAATACAGCAAAAATACAGCCTGGGCCAGTGGTGGTCATGTAATGTAGTTTAGAGATAGTTGTATCCACACAGTAGTGCCTTCCAAAATGTGTTGTCTGAGCTTTAATGAGGATTACTGCATAGCTGAGAATATTAGCACCTGCATGCTACCATTTCCATGCCATGCTTAATATGTTTGGATGCTCCCTATGACCACATAGTGAAGTCACTTCCATACCAGTTCATTACCAGTTTAATGCATATTTATTTACAGTAATAGACCCCTCCTCAAAATTAAATATTTCAAGAAGGAGTACCAAATCATTGGCATGATATCAACCATTCAAAACGTGGCAGACAGTTAAAATCAATCACTTCATCTTTTTACACGAGCACATATACATCCTGGGACCTAATTTTAATAGTTATAGATAAAATACTGGCAGTCACTAGAGCAACACTGACCACATGCCAAATTCTGCAACAGGAATTGGATTTTCACACATTCATTCTCCAGTTCTCTTTCTCAAAAAGCCATTTATTCACTTTTTGAAAAAAATCATATATGGATTGCCACTTTCTCCCTTTGTTCAAATGCATGAAATACAGATGAAGTGTTTTTTAGTTGTTCACACCTATTTTCATCGTATGTGACTGGAGGATGCTGCACAGCTGTGCCATTTATAAGGCAGAAAAATATGTTACCATGGAAATTTTCTCAGCAGAACATTAACAATGTGTCTAGGAACGAGCAGAAACTCTTTTGTTGTTGTTGTTGTCTCATCCTAACTCTGGAGCCATCAGTTCAAGACTAGAGATGTGCCGAACCAATGTTCATCAAACTCAGAAATGGGCTGGAAGTAGGGATGTGCATGAATATTTGTAACATTCAATATTTACATAAGAACATAAGAGAACATAAGAGAAGCCCTGCTGGATCAGGCCACAGCCCATCTAGTCCATCATCCTATCGTGCACAGTGGCCTACCAAATGCTCATGGGCCTCTCAAGCAGAGACAAGGACAAACCTATTCCTGCTCTAGAATCCCAGCAAATGGCCTTAGAAGCATATTGCTCCCCTACAACCTGAAAGTTGTACCTAGGCATTCATTTTAGTACCCATTGATACATCTGCCATCCATAAATTTGTCTAACCCTACCTTAAAGCCATCTAGGCTGGTAGCTGTCACCACCTCTTCCAGCAGCAAATTCCATAAACCAATGACCCTCTGGGTGAAGAAATACTTCCCCCTGTCAGACCCAACTCTCCTACCCATCAGCTTCATAGAGTGCCCCCTGGTTCTAGTGTTGTGTGATAGAGTAAAGAAATTTTCTCTATCCACCTTTTCTATACCATGCATAATTTTATATACTTCAATTTGTATGAATTCAGTCGTAAACAAATTGCATGTTATGACATTTGTACACTGACATTCATATTTGCACAAATGCATTGGAACATTTGTGAACGGAGAGGTGGGAAAGCAGCTGCATCAGTCACATCTGCAATGGATCCAGAGTGCATCTGGCATGGATTGAGAGTGGATTCAAAGTGGTTTCAGAGCAGATTTGGTGCTTTCAGAGTGGGTATGTTATGGGATGTATATCGGATACATATCGGATATGTATGTATTTGTACTGGATATTCATACAAATTCGTACGAATACATTTATATCAAATAGAATCCTACCATGTTTGAAAGGGATCTATTTGAACAAATGGGCCCTTTCCGCACTGAGCCTTATTCTGTGATATGTTGCAGAATAGGAGACTGCTGTCTTATGCTAGTGCTCACTATGACAGATCCCACCCAGGGCCTACCACAGTCTTCATTAGTATGTGGACAGCAGGCCCCTATTCCAAGATATACCCTGGAATAAGGCCCAATGCGGAAAGGGCCATGGGATCTTTTTTTACATTCAATTCGATACAAATTGATGCAAAAAAAAAACATTCACATCCCTAGTTAGAAGTAAGTGCTGTTAAGTGCTTTTCCTAACAACCCCGGCTCTATTTGGCTTCCCTACCTTACTCATGGGTAGAACCATGAAATCAGACATCACTTATTTATTCCACTATATTTTGGATATTCTGGAATAAAGCATGGATCACTGTCTCTATAGGGGTGTGTACGAATGCAATTTTCAACATTCAATTAGATTCAAATTGAATATTTGAATGTTTGAATTTGTACGAATAGAGAAAAACTAACATATTCAAATTCAAACCAATTTGAATACATTCGTATCTGTTGATACATACGCATCCAAATGATGTGTATGAATGATTTGAAGCATTCAAATTCATTCAAATGTTAAAAAACAAATTTATAGACATTCGATTTGAATTTGAATGTCTGAATTCGAACAAATTCAATCAAATTTTTAATGTTTCAAATATTCTTGCATATCCCTACTCACTGTCTCGACTCCTCATCACTGTCATTATAGACTCCTTCATAGGCTGAATCTGCAACCTGCATCTTGGCCTATAAGGATGGCCATGAGGAAAAGAGAAAGCAGGTAAGTTCCCTGGGATTTGGCATGCCGACATTCAAGGCATGCCTTGAATAGTTGACAATAGTTTTCCCTTTAAATGTCTTTTGGTTTCAATTTCTTAAAACCTTTAGATATAATACTGCCACATGCTGAAGCCTGAAATGTAGCTAGAGGCCTAGCACTGACAGGTGCTTTCCCTAGAATGAGTAGTGAAGAGATACTTGCTTTTAAAAGGCTACTCCGATGAATAGAGGCTGAACACTGTAATTTTGAACTCTGCCTCTTCTTCAGAGATGGCTAATATTCATAAGCTTCTAGCTCTGCAGAATGCGCCAGATGGTTTGCCTAAGAAAAGGAATTCAAACAGATATAGTAGCATGATGAGCACCAAAGAAGGTAGAGTTTAAAGCATGTTGTTGAAACATATGATAGGCTTCAGAATTCCATTTTAGCTTTTCCTCTAATTAATTCTGACATTTCCCCCAGAAAAATGGAGCAAGTGTGTAAATGCATTTTCCAGAGATCCTTTTCAACTAGTAACACTTGTTATCAGTTAGCACCACCTCAGGAATGACAATATCATGCCAAAGCTTCACCCAGAAGAGGTGAAGTTGTGATAATCAAAGTGATGCTTAATAAAAAGCTAAAACAAGGTTCTTTATTAATAATCAAAATTTTGAAAGGAGAATTTGTACCTAGCATTGCCTTCAGGTAATCTCTATAGAAAAAAGTTAAGAATAGAACAAGGATATCTGGTCACTGGAGTTGCACTAAAAGGAGCCAGCCATCTATAGAGCTAGCCATGAGGAGAGAAGCAATAGTCAGCATGTGTTGACTATGTACAGTGCCTAGCTGGCCTGATCTAAACTGTTTTCCTTCAGACTAAGCGCAGAGCTAAGGTCAATTTGCAATTGGCTTTTTAGTATACTCTGGGGTGGTTTCTGCTAAAGAGCATCTGCACTTCTAGGAGGTGTTTTCAACCTAGAAATGCCTCCTGCCTTCCTAGAAGCTACCCCAGCATCTACTAGTGGTGGCGCACTAAAACTTTGGGATCCATCCATGCACCACATGGACTCCAAAGCTGACCCAAGGCTTACATTTGCCAGCCAGCTGTGGGACCCTCTGCACCTCTTCCAGCCAGTTTGTTCTAGTGGTTAGGGAGCTGGACTCTTATCTGGGAATACCGAGTTTGATTCCACACTCCTCCACAAAGCCAGCTGGGGGCCCTTGGGCTAGCCACAGTTCTCTTCTGAGCAACCACAGCCCCACCTACCTCACAGGGTATTCTTTGAGTCCCTTAAGTGCGTTAGAAAAGCAGGGTAGAAAAGCCAACTCCTCCTCCTCCTCCTCTTCTTCTTTTTCTTTTTGCTCCTGGATACTCACATGTGCACGCTAGTAGGGATACACTTTTCCTGTCCCACAGACAGGAAGCTAAGTGCAGAAAGCCCCCCTAGCCTGCCAGAATTTCATCCCTTGAAGAGAGCGTCTGAACTCTGGGACACCAACTGTGCACTGACTTCACTTGCCTTGTGACTTTGCATCTATTGGATTCTGATCAAGTTACCTCAGTGCTGTTTCCAGTTCATTTGTTGTTACAGTCTCATCTCTATCCTTGTCAAACAGTGGGAAAGTTTCCTTGAACTCTGCCATCTCTTATACCATTAGTTGTTCAGACATGGTGGCTTGTGCCAGACTGGATGATGAGTTGTGCAGCTAACAATCATTCTAAAAAATGAATAGTTTCCTGGAAGGGGGAGGGAGTGTGGGAAGAGAGAAGTACCAGAAATGGAAAAAAGTGAGCTGCAGCCTTCTAATAAAGTATAGTGGGATCCTGTAAAATAGAACTCTGAGTAACAGGCAAGGTTATGGATGGTTCATAGACCTGAAGTGCATTCATGTAGCTGCTAGGGAGAAATGACACACATCAGAAAATTGACAGCAGTCCATGAGAGACAGGTGTACTACTTTCAACTGGCCTACACAAATGAACTGTTGCTGGGTATCGTTGCTCTGCTAGTCTGTTCCTCCCTCCAGAGTACTCCAGCACTGAGAATTTGGGGACTTATTAACTGCCTGTATTTCTAGGAGCAGAAACATTCATTGATTTCTTAGAATTTTCTCTATCTCAGTTATATGAGATCAGCACTGAGGTTTCTTGTCTTTACTTTCCACCAGCACCCCTTCATTCATTGTAAATTGTTTTCTGATTTCATTATACACCAAGTCTGTACAGGCCTGAATTACCTGGATGAAACTTTCCTTTTATCTCTGAGATTAATTAGGAAGAGTCTTGGATTACTCTGTCTCTCTTCGGTAGAACTGTCCTTGCAGATGCTAGTAGATGAATGAATTATCACTAGCAACATTGGATTTAGCCTAGCAGCACTGATCTTCTGATAGTTGTCCTGTTAAATAAGATTCCTCCCCTGCCCCCCCCCAGTTAAGCCCACATTTTCAATTAGCATTCTCTACAGTTGACACTTTGTGTGTGACAAAGTATGTGTTCCCTGACTTTATTTCACTTCCTTTTGTTACTCATTTCATTTCCCCTGCTTTAGTCCATAAACGGCTCCAAGACTCATCCCTATCTAGACCAAAGCATTTTAAAAGTTCAGACTAATGATGTAGGAGTCTGTGGGTGAATGCCAAATTGGATTAGTTTTCCAGTGTTTCACTTCCGAAGGTCTGAACACTAATACATTTCATTTCCAGCTCAATTTCTGCATGAGAGACCACTGTGAGGGCTACAAGGTGTCTTTGGCAGCTGGAACAGCCTAATTATATATATTAGGACGGATCCAAAATTATTAACATTTCATAATTTTCCTTTTGACTCAGGGAAACAGAATGTATTTCATTCAACCCTTTTTATTACATTTTGCAAGGCACTGTGTGTAGGTGCTGTGTTTTTGCTGCCTTACAGAGAAAATTGTGTGAATGGAGCCATCTTGGATTATTGGTATTTGGACACAGAAGAAGAAGAAGAAGAAGAAGAAGAAGAAGAAGAAGAAGAAGAAGAGTTGGCTTTTCAACCCCACTTTTCTCACCTATTTAAGGGGACTCAAAGCAGCTGACAAAACTTTCTATTCTTCTCCCCACAACAGAAAACCCTGTGAGGTGGGTGGGGCTGTGAAAGCTCAGAAGAGATCTGTGACTCACCCAAAGTCACCAGCTGGCTTTGCCGAGGAGTGTGGAATTAAACCCAGTATTCCCTGTATAAAAGTCTGGCTCCCTAACCACTAGACTAAATTGGCTCACAGGCTGATGCTGGCATAATATATGGCAGGCTACTAGTACAGCTACTTTCTAAAACAATTTGAATGCAATTTCTGTCAATTTTAGGGCCTTTCCATTACTTTATCAGGTGTGATGGACAATGAACTTCTGAGATGCATCAGGCATCCACACTTTGCAATGCCCAGTGCATCTGAAACTTACCCAGCACTTCCCCAAGCACTGGATAAGTGTGATCATGGGAATCAGTGTGTTCCTGTTTCACCTCCAAGTGTTCCTGTCACCAAGGAGAGGTCACAGGAGAGAGCTTCGCTTTAGCACAGTTCCACACTAAGTGGCAATTTGCTGGAACAGAACCTTTGCATTAAATATGGAAACCTAGTGTACACAGAAAATAAAGGCAGCTACACTCTGAGCTCATTCACTCATCTATCTATCCATCTATCTATCCATCTATCTATCTATCCTATCGATCGATCAATCGATCGATCGATCCATCGATCGATCGATCCATCTATCTATCTATCTATCGATCGATCGATCGATCTAATCATTAAGTCCCTATGCTAAACTGTTAGAAACATCTGAGGATATAGATAGACCAATATAGCTTTAAGCCATGTGCTAACTATATATAACAGTAATCTAACATTCTATAATCTTTATATTAACAGCAACTTTACAGCCGAGTTCATATTGTACTTTTATGCAATCATTGCCTTTTAACTCCCACTTCATAGATTGCTCCTTTTATTTACCTTTTTATGGGACAGATTTATGCTTCCATTTTTTTTGCCATGATCTGAAACACATTTTCTGGTCTTGGGATGATGCACTTGAATAAAACTTTCAACTGATTCCAGGCTCTCAAATATTATATAATATTGAGAACATTACAGGAACTATTCCATGTGCCTGTAGGATCTTTAGGACTACTGATTTGGTTTAATGGATAAGGGATTGGAGCTGATCCAAAGGAAGTGGAATTAACAAGCAACCTCCAATAATGAAATTTTCAATACATGACTGCTAGCAAAGAAATGCTTGGTACCATGCAAACACTTACATGTACTGAGGTAAAAGAATTACTGCAAGTATGACACATGGTTTTAGGGGTATGCGCAAGTGCAATTTTTGACATTCAATTCGTAACAAATTGAATATTCAACAATCTGAATCTGTACAAATAAAAAAATGAATGTCTGGACATTGAAACTGATATGAATACATTTGTATCTATTTGTTTGAATATTCAATACATATCCAGTGATATGAATCTCGTACGCATCTGTTCACATCCCATATGCATTCTGTTTTCATCCCGTACCTATCTGTACTCATTCATATGGATACACACAAGATGTGTACTTATCTATACACATACCAAATGTCTGAATTATTCATACGAATAACTCAAAATATTTGTATTTGTACGAGTACTAAAATACGAATGTCTGGACATTTGATTTGTATACGAATGTCTGAATTTGTACAAATTCATACAAATAATGAATATTTCAAATATTCATGCACATCCCTACATGGTTTTCTTGACAGCTGGGCACCAACGCTTAGCTCTAACTCCAGATTCTACTATCTCTCAGATTTAAATCAAGCAGCAGAACACTCACTTAGACAAACAAGGAAATGAAATCAGCAGCATGGAGACAACTGTGTAGGGATTATTCTTGGCCAATCAGAAGCAGGAGAGGAGTATTGTTAAGTGCAAGTAAAGGAGAGCTATGGAAAGTGGGAAGAAAGGAACTAACTTAGAAAGCAAGAGAAATATAACTTGCTCAGGGAAGATCTTCTCAGTCATACAAAGCAATATCTTGCCCACTAGGATTCAGTCTTGCAAGACATCAAGTAATGTTGACTATACTGTAAGCCTGACCACAGTTAGCCCTTGCTTCAACTGTCAACAGTTCACTGGGACATCACTCAGCAAGCCTGTAAGAAGGAAGAGCAAGTTCAATGTCGCCTCTGGAATTATTTCAGAAGGGTAGTGGGCTTGTGGCTCTCTGGAACCCAAGCATGTAACCCACTAACTGAAGGAGATGATGGACATTGAGGCGATCAGGATACAGCTCTTCTAATAAAGTTGAAGGGGATTTTTGGAATGTAAAAGGCAACCCAAAGGTTGCAGCAGTGGACCTCCAAGGACAGCCAAGTATGAGGAGGATGGAGTGGGCCCAGCAAAAACCAAAAGACAGAGTGGACTCTGGAATGACAAATGGTATGCAAAGACACCAAGTGAATAGCAGGACTTTTCTCCATGAGTCAGGCAGGAAACTGGGCTGTTCAGATAGGAAGTGGAGTAAACAAGGAAATTAGCCAACATTCAAGCTTCCCAGGTCATAAGAACATAGAACATAAGAGAAGCCTTGCTGGATCAGGCCACAGCCCATCTAGTCCAGCATCCTGTCGCACACAGTGGCCCACCAAATGCTCATGGGCATCTCAAGCAGAGACAAAGACAAACCTTCTCCTGCTCTCGAGTCCCAGCAGATGGCCTTTGAAGCACCCCAGTTCCTCCCCACCTCAGCCTGAAAGATGCATCTAGGCATTCGTTCTAGTAGCCATTGATACATCTGTCATCCATAAATTTGTCCAACCCTACCTTAAAGCCATCCAGACTGGTAGCTGTCACCACCACTTCCGGCAGCACATTCCATAAGCCGATGACCCTCTGGGTGAAGAAATACTTCCCCCTGTCAGACCTTATTCTCCTACCCATCAGCTTCATAGAGTGCCCCCTGGTTCTAGTGTTGTGCGATAGAGAAAAGAAATTTTCTCTATCCACCCTTTCTATACCGTGCATAATTTTATATACTTCAATCAGGTCCCCTCTCAAACGCTGTCTCTCCAGACTGAAGAGGCCTAGACGTTGCAGCCTGGTTTCGTAAGGGAGGTGTTCCAGACCCTTAATCATTCTGGTTGCCCTTCTCTGCACCTTCTCTAGTTCCACAATATCCTTTTTGAGGTGTGGTGACCAGAATTGTACACAATACTCCAAATGTGGCCTCACCATAGATTTATAAAGGGGCAAAATGACACTTGCTGTCTTATTTTCTATTCCCTTCCTGATTATTCCCAGCATTGAATTTGCTTTTTTCACTGCTGCCGCGCACTGGGTTGACACCTTCATTGAACTGTCCACCAAAACCCCGAGATCCCTTTCCTGATGTGTTGCAGAAAGCTCAGACCCCATCAGTTTATAGACGTAATTTGGATTCTTGGCCCCGATGTGCATTACTTTGCACTTGTTAAGATTAAAGCACATTTGCCACTTGGTTGCCCACTCACCCAATGCTAAGAGATCCCTCTGGAGCTCTTGGCAATCTCTTTCAGATTTTACTACCCTAAATAATTTAGTATCATCAGCAAACTTTGCTATTTTACTATGTACCCCTTCTTCTAGATCATTGATGAATAAATTAAAAAGCATTGGTCCCAGTACTGAGCCTTGCGGGACCCCACTTTTTACCTCTTTCCACCCTGAGAATTTGCCGTTTATTACTACTCTCTGCTTTCTGCCCTTAAGTCAGTCACAAATCCAGGACAGAACTTGTCCTTTTATTCCATGGCTGATGAGTTTACTCAGTAGCCTTGGATGTGGGACTTTTTCAAAAGCCTTCTGAAAGTCCAGATAGACAATGTCTACTGGTTCACCTTTATCCACGTGTTTATTGACACTCTCAAAGAATTCCAATAAATTTGTGAGGCATGATTTACCTTTGCAGAAGCCATGCTGGCTTTTGTTCAGCAATGCTTGCTCCTCCATGTGCACACTAATTTTGTCTTTAATAATGGTTTCCATCACCTTACATGGAACTGATGTTAAGCTAACTGGTCTGTAATTGCCTGGATCACCCCTGGATCCTTTTTTGAAGATTGGTGTTACATTTGCTACCCTCCAGTCCTCAGGTACAGAGCCTGATGTTAGGGAAAGATTATATATTTTTGCTAGAAGTTCGGCAATTTCACATTTGAGTTCCTTAAGGACTCTTGGATGAATACCATCTGGTCCCGGTGACTTGTTCACATTTAGTTTATTAAGACATGCCAGGACCTCTTCCTTGGTTATTTCTGTACAGTTTAACTCTTCAGAAAATACAGGCTCAGCTACTGGCATGTGTTTTCTGTCTTCCTCCGTGAATACGGAAGCAAAAAATTCATTTAGTCTCTCTGCAATCTCCGTTTCTTCTTTAATTACCCCTTTCTGTCCTTTACCATCTAGTGGTCCAACTGCTCTCCTGGTTGGATTCCTACTTCTGATATACTTATAGAAGTTCTTGTTATTTCTTTTGATGTTTTTAGCAATGTGCTCCTCAAAATCTTTCTTAGCTTTCCTAATGGCTGTCTTGCATTTGTGTTGCCAGTGTCTATGTTCCCTCCTGTTCTCCTCATTTGGACAAGCCTTCCATTTCCTAAATGAACTCTTCTTGTTTTTAATGACTTCATCTACTGCATTTGTGAGCCACATTGGTTTCTTCTTGGTCCTAGAAGTCCCCTTTCTTCTTTTAGGAATGCATTCTAGTTGCACTTCCATTATTGTGTTTTTAAGTAGTCTCCATGCAATTTGAAGTGATTTAACTCTTTTGACTTTCCCTTTCAATTTCCTTTTCACTAATTTCCTCATTTTGGGGAAGTTTCCCTTATGAAAGTTTAAGGTCTCTGTGTTAGACTTTATTAAGAACTTACTCCCTGTATTTAAGTTGAAGGTTATTGCATTGTGGTCACTGTTCCCAATTGGATCAGCTACAGTGACGTCCTTTACTAGGTCTTGAGCATTACTTAGGATCAAGTCCAGGACTGCATTTCCCCTGGTTGGTTCCATGACCATTTGTTCCATGGAACAGTCATTAAGTAGGTCTAGAAATTTTCTCTCTCTATCCTGAGTTGAACAGGAGTTTGCCCAGTCTATGTGAGGATAATTGAAGTCCCCCATTATAACTACCCTATCTTTATGGGATACCTCCTTTACCTCCTTCTCCAACTGCTCACCTCCTTTGGGCGTATGGTTGGGAGGACGGTAGCATGTCCCTATTGTTAGACTTCCTTTTTGGCTTGGTATTTTTACCCACACTGCTTCTGTGGAAGAGTCAGACTCACCTGGACATTCCAGTTCATAAGATTCTATCTCTTCTTTAATATACAAGGCTACACCACCTCCATGTCACCCTTCCTTGTCTTTCCTGTACAGTTTGTAACCTGGGATGACTGTATCCCATTGGTTTTCACTGGTCCACCAGGTTTCAGTTATGCCAATAATATCAATCCTATTTTGCATAACTAAGCTTTCTAGCTCCCCTATTTTGGCTCGAAGGCTCCTGGTATTTGCATATATACATTTATATTCACTCTTCTTGTCCAAATTCTGCCGTCGAGGAACATGTGAAATTAATCCCGCACTAAGCTCTGCATTTTCTGCATATTTCCAGCACTCCTCACTTGAGGGTGCACTCTCCCGAACCGGATGCTGCCCAGCTCCTGTCGGCTTTCCCCCAGGGATCAGTTTAAAAGCTGCACTGCAACCTTTTTAATGTTAATCGCCAGCAGTCTGGTTCCCTCTTGGTTCAAGTGTAACCCGTCCCTCTTGTACAGGTTTGGTTTGTCCCAAAAAGTTCCCCAGTTCCTTACAAATCTAAACCCCTCCTCCCGACACCACTGCCTCATCCACGCATTGAGGCTCCTGAGCTCTGCCTGTCTAGCTGGTCCTGCACGTGGAACAGGTAGCATTTCTGAGAATGCAACCCTAGAGGTCCTGGACTTTAGTCTTCTACCTAACAACCTAAATTTGGCTTCCAGGACACTCCGTCTTGCCTTCCCAACATCATTGGTACCGACATGTACCATGACCACTGGCTCCTCCCCGGCACTGTCTACTAATCTATCTAGATGTCGTGTGATGTCTGCAACCTTCGCACCAGGCAGGCAAGTCACCATGCGGTCAACACGCCCATCACAAACCCGGCTCTCTATATTCCTGATAATCGAATCGCCCACTACAAGAAGCCCCCCTCCCAGTACCCGTGGAGGACTATCCTCGGTGCAAGAGGATACCGGCACATCCACTGAGGAAGGGGTCCCAACTAAGGGAGCCTGCCCCTCTTCCTCGGCTTGATGTCCTCCCTGCCTGAGGCTTCGACTCTCTGAGGCAGCTGGAGA
The DNA here is from genome assembly GCA_023333525.1 of Aspidoscelis tigris stejnegeri. Taxonomy (NCBI): domain Eukaryota; kingdom Metazoa; phylum Chordata; class Lepidosauria; order Squamata; family Teiidae; genus Aspidoscelis; species Aspidoscelis tigris. The sequence goes on from JALMGA010000002.1 coordinate 96,250,945, forward strand.
GCTGCTTGTCATGGAGTGGGATGCTCCTACTGCATCCCTGATATAAACAGGTTTCATTAATTCAGTAAGATATTCAATTTGGGCATCCACATTGTGATGTACTGTTGCAGCTGCCCAAACCCATGGCGTGAACCTTCCTACAATGTTAACAAGATTAAGTTGTGGTGCAAAAACAAACTTTTAATAATTAAACTAGCAGGGTTAAAGATTCTGAGGGAGGGGTGGTGCATGATGATGTGAGTTTTAGTTCTATTTCCTGGAATGAGATTCTATCCTGAATGCAAATCTCATTGCTGCGAATGGTCTCTGGTACCATTTGGTCCAGTTCCCAAGGTTCTGATAAAGGCAATGAACTCAGTACACAACAAGACTTCTCTTTAAACTACCATCTAGTGAAGTTTGGTCTCGAACAGTCACTTTATGCTGCAAGGGTGAGGGAAATGTCTATTTCTCCATTAAGAATGTCTAACCAAGAAGACTTAAGAAATCTGATGGATTTCTCAATATCTGGGAATTCTCTCTTGCTTGTATTGATATCTTTGTGGACTAACAGAATCTGAGACATGACTGACCAGCAACATGATTTCTTCCAAAACGTGGAGTCCATGGTACTCCTTCATTTTCTGAGGACTGCTAAAATCAATGGGAAAAGTTCTGCTCTGGGTACCACAAATTACTGAAGGTCATCTGGCATTGGCCTGCAGTCAGACCTTCTCTGTGGTGGCCTTAGCCTTTGGAAAGTTTTCCCTCTGAGATTCAAGTGGCGCTTTCACCCTTTCTCTCACCTACTGTTTTTGTTTGTTTTTATTGTGCTTTAAAACTTTAGAATGAGAAGTACTATGACAAATATTTTTCAAATGAAAATATAACCCAGCTCCATAGACTAACGATAATGGAACCTTTGTTTAACCAATTCTCTATGCTTCTCTTCCTCCAGCCCAGTAATTGCCATATTGTTGTCTTGATGCAGCCATGGGGGAGCTCTGCTTTGCACACAGTACTTAATGACAATGATATCACATTCACCCTGTGAATACAAATGCGTGAAGCTCTTGCAAGTAGTTAGCATGCGATGTGTAACGTGAGAGTTCCCCTAATTTTTCCATTAGCTGAGAACAGTTTTAGGAAGCATCTATTACATGAACACACATGGGGAAAATTGATCTTTTTCATTTGTAAGGGGAGGGAAGATGATGCAGAGTAAATTTCCTGTAGCAAGAAGATTACTAACAGAACTGAAATGGCAACATCTTAATAGTCAGGAGGAGGTTAAAATGAGAAAGAGGAGAACAAGAAGTTGTTGCAAATCACTCCAATTTAGCAAGTGCCTCCAAGTTGTATTCTTGTCGCTAGGGTGAGCACCTCTTTCACAGTGATTAATGAGATGCAATGGAAATCATGACAAGAAAGGCACTATCTCAAGCAGTATTTCAAAAAAAGAGAGCAAAACCAACTAGTCTTACTACAACAACCCCAAAACTTTCTATAAGTCAAGGAAAGTTAAAACTTTTTATCTACTAGGGAATGTTGAAGTTCTAAAAATGCAAGGCTTGCAAAGGAGCAATGAGCATTCCCTGGCTTAGTCCAGAAGGGGACCAAGTATTTTTTTTCTTCAAAATGAGTAAAATGCCGTCTCAGTGCTTTTGGTTTTTGTGTAATGGAGTGCTTTTCTATTGCTTTTTCATATTGCTTGCAAGCATGTTAAGTTTTAGACAGTGACCCTTTCTGCATTGGGCCTTATTCTGGATTATATGCCAGAATAGGGACCTGCTACCTGCATCCCAGTTCATACTAAAGAAGGCTCTGGTGGGAACTGCAAGAGTCCCCATCAGCCATGTAGATGGCAGCTGCCTATTTTAGGATATAATCCAGAATAAGGTCTAGTACAGAGAGAGCTGGTGTTTGCACAGCACCTTTATGGCACCATTGAATGCGCTATGAGGAGGCACAGTCTAGGGCCTCTTAGGCTGCATCCCCGTTAGAAGCTTAATCTAGTTTCCCTAAACCGAAATAACAGAACCGGATGCAAACGCAACTTTGCCTGATCCCATTACCTTCAGCCAGAATCATGTTCAGTCCGGATTCTGAGGATGTACATGACTCAAGGGGGGACTCCAGTGGCTACTTTTTAAAAACCACTTTTCGGGGCTGCCCTGTCCTCTTCCGCCTGGCATGAACACGCCACCCATGCCACTGGGCTGTGATGTTAGTGACAGAGCCTGCGAGCGCTGTGCAGACCACAAGTTGCAGTTTTAAGAAATATTCTAGTGAAGCACTCTTTCTACTGCTGTGTTCTGAGATCCCCTCCTGCAAACTGAACCACAAAAATCTTCACGGAGCCTAGCTGGGTGGCTGGGTGGCTGGTGCTTGCCTGGATGGAAGAAAAACGGCAGCGGACAGCCAGCAATTCTTTCCCCTCCTCTCCTCATTGCTCAGGGCATGCAGCAGCAGCAGCAACTCAAGCCCCCTTCGCTTTAAACATTCACACATCTCCCCAAACCTGCAGCTGATTTTCTTTCTTTTCCCTTTTTAAAAGGTCAGAACTTTCAAAATGGCAAGATTGTTATCAGGTGTGAAGTGCTTGGATTGCTACAGTGTAGCGGCTGCTGCTTTAAGGGGTGGATTTTACATCTTGCTTTGGAAGCAAGCTATTGGGGGAGGGAAACTCTCATCCCTTAACACAGAACGGTTCCCACATTAAAAAGTTTAAAACACTTCAAGCGCACGAACCAGAGTGAGACCTGTTGAAATGAGGATTAACATTTACAATGCTTTGGGGCGATTTAACATGCGGAAAGCATGTTAAGCCAAACTGACGTGGGGTCTGCGAGGATTGCAAACGGTTTGAAACCGAATTAAGGTTGTAATGGGGATGCGGCCTTAGAGCATTTGAATACTAAAGTGTGAGTAAGCACTACCAGCTTTTAGAAGTCAGCCATATCCTGCATTTGAAGGCTCTTTCTGGCTGTCCACACTGTGGTTGGGGGGAGGGAGGAGAATTCCGGGGCTGTGATGTTAGTGACAGGGCCTGCGAGCGCTGTGCAGACCACAAGTTGCAGTTTTAAGAAATATTCTAGTGAAGCACTCTTTCTACTGCTGTGTTCTGAGACCCCCTCCTGCAAACTGAACCACAAAAATCTTCACAAGGTCCATTTTTCCAAGCTCACTTTGTTATAACGGATGTGTTGGGGATGGATCTTACACAATCCTATATTGTTTGGTTTAGACTCTGTTTTCTACTCAGAGGTCTCAAGGGAGTGTGCAAGTCCAAAGTTTTAAAATAAAAGAAAATAAACACACATGAACACACACAAATTAAAACTCCTTGAGGATATGTCTTTCAAAGTAATCCCCAAACCAAGTCCAAATGCCTGGGTAAACTTAGGTTTTAATCAGATTCCAAGCACAATTCTACAGAAAGGATGTACTATAATTTAGGGGGAAGTAGCAAGAAAGCCCTCCTTACAAATAGACACTCTATGGACATCTGAGTGAGAAGGCAATGTAAGGATGGCCACATCAGAAGATCTCAGCTGTCAGGCAGGTATATATGGGAGAAGGTAATTCTTCCAGCAACTGTATTACAAGCCATGTAGGACTTTATAAACCAACATCTTGAATTGTGCTCAGTAATGTATAGGAAATAATTATTTATTCCTTTATTTATTTTAAGCATAGCAGGATGGCTGTCCAGCAGAAATACCCGACAACAATCAGTCTGCTGTTGTGGCCATGTTAGGGAATTTAAGAAGCAAAGAAGGTTTATATTTTCCAGTGATTTTCCAGTGTTCCTGACAGCCAGAAATGCTGCAATCCTTGGTCACTGCAGATTATGATGGGCTGGAAAAAGCCCTCTAAATGGAAGCTGAATTCTAAGAAGATGAACATATTTGGCAGTGATCTTCAGGTTGTGGAATTATTGCTCCTGCCTGTAAGGGCGGCAGGTTGAGGGGAGGGTGGTATTCCCTTTAAAGGAGAAAGTTTCTTGAAAGCCAAACTGTTGCTTGAAGACTTATCATAGGTAAAAAAAGAAAAATTGACAATATTAAAAAAAGCCCTTGTATCTGCCAGCAATACCCTAAGCACCTCTAATTTAGATTATTTTACTCTGTTCTACATCAGTGGTGCACCCAGACAAGATGAAAATAGCGCCATTAGGGTGCTGGTATTGTGGGGTTGTGTCACGTCCCTAAAAAGTGCTGTAGCAAGTTTTCCAGCAACGGTGCTTTTTAGAAACAGACTTACCTTCCTGGATGAAGCAACAATTGGAGCTCCTTCCAGCACGCATACGCAGCAGATGAAACAGCTGACCACACATGTGAGGAGGTGGTCACATGCACATTGGGGAATTCAGTGCCAGACGAATTACCCAGATTGTACTTGACCAAAACGTGGAAAGACAGCACTGGGGGCAGTGTTGTCAGGATAGAAAGCAATAACAGCAGTAAAGCAATTATGCTTCCTCACCCCTGGGAAAGCTCAATGGCAGTTGTGCCCCTGGGGTGCACCATGTCACTGAAAATGAACATGAAGGCCAAACCCACGCCCATGGGCATCTAATGGTCAGTGATTTTAAAACCATTCTCTTTGGAACATGTACAGCTTTGGAAAGTTAATTATATCCTAGATTATAAATTCCTAATACACATTTCTACATGTGCTTTCTTATAAACATAGCAGAAATGCCTTTCTCTTTTTTTCTCTCTCCCCCCTTTTTAATATTGACAAAATATATATGGATCTTGAGGAGGAAGAGGAGAAGGAACACAGATTCTGCTTCAGTAGGCTATTTTTGTAATGAGACATTACAACCCACTCCTTTCCAGGGAATGGTTTGTCATCACTTTCAAAGCCATTTAATAGATGTACTAGATCTAAATCTAAACTTTATGTTCATATTTTTCCTTGTGAGTTGTTCTCAAGGTTTGAGTCAGCACCAGTCACAGCTGAATGCCTACACTTGATGCAGTGGCTTCCACCCAATTCAGAGACTGTAGCTTCGTTCAGAAAATATTGCACACTTCTACTTGAAACAGCCTCATTGTGTTTCTCATTGCTGGAAAGTTTGAATGGTAGTGGGGGGGTATGGAGACAGACAGAAAGAGAGAGAGAGAGAAATCTTTAGAAATATACAATATGAACATTTTTAATTAGTCGTGAGACCAAAAATAAGAGGAACTGTTACAAACTATTGGTTCAGTGGCCTGGATGAATGGAAGGCCCTGTGAGATTAAGGCAGGGGCCCGAAAATTTTTCTTCAGAGCAGAAGGGGAAGGCAGACATTATTACTTTCCTTAATCATATCAGAGTCACAAATTTTTGTTTTTCACTTTTAAAAGAAAATAAAATGTATCCTTATCTGCTAACAAGAATGTAAATACCTTTCTGCCCCCCCCCCTAATGTTCCACAATGGTTTTTAATTGGAGGAGGGTTTTAGATCAGTACTAAATTTTGGTGGAACACTGTCACAAGTAGACTGAGGATGTTTTTCCACTGAGCACTAGAGGACCCATTAAGGTGCTAGTGGAAAAACACCCTGAAACAGTTTGTTGGGCAGATTGTCTTTGATGGGTTCTTGAAAAAGACTCTTCCTTGTTTCTCCTACCAATCAGCTATAGTAATGGTAGATATATCTACTCCACTCCTTCCTCAGAATCTCCTGAAGTGTCCTGGAGTAAAAAAAAAAAAAGGAACTCAAAATTACAAGACCCTAGTCAGAGCTTATGTTTAAGAAGAAGAGTTGGGTTTTCTACCCTGCTTTTCTTGCCCATTTAAGAGGACTCCAAGCTGCCGATAAAGCTTCTGTTCTTCTCCCCACAACAGAACACCCTGTGAGGTAGGTGGGGCTGTAAGAGCTCACCCAAGGTCACCCAAACCCAGTATTCCCAGTATAACAGTCCAGCTCCCTAACCACTAGACCAAACTGGCTAGGCTGGAGACCATATTCAATCCTTGGAGACCAGAACCTGCAACTGGATAATCCCAGCACCGAGTCTGTTTTGGCCAAAGACATACTTAGGCAAAGGGCTGCCATTCAGCTCAGCAATGACATGGAAGGCAGCCAGCAGAAAAGGGCCCAACCTCACCACCTTGACCCTACCACTGCTGCCACCATTGCAACTGCTGACGTCACCACCATGCCATGTCATACTGAGCTTTCATGGATTCTCTGCACCTGGTAAAAAGTAAACTTCATTGTGGAAGTGGGGGTGGGACTCCCCCTGCTTTTAACTGCCCTTTTCCTCCCTCTTCCCTCATGCCCCCACCACACTGAGGCTTATCTTTTATCAAGTGAAAGGGAACCATGAAAGCTGAGCACGAAAAGACATGGCGGTGACAGTGGTGGGAGCAGCATAGTTAGCGTGACCAATCCATTACTAGCTAAGAATGGCCTGAGATCCCTGTCCGTTCCTGGGATGGACTGTCTGCTTATAATGTGACTGTGGCCAAAGTGTCTGATGAGGGAGAATCCCATCTCTTGAGTTTGTTCCCTCCCTGTCCCATGAAAGCCACCTGCTGGATTTCTATAGTTTCAATAGTTTCTTCTGGGTAGCAAAAGCAACAATGCTAAATCCCTTTTCAGCACCAGGGAATGGATCCTTCCAATCATAGTGTGTGTCCTCATCAGGGGCAGGATGCAGCCAGGTGGTGGATCACCTTGCGCAAAGCTCACATATTGTCCTTGAAGCAACAAACATGGGGGACATATGTTTTTCATCACTCTAAGACCTTACAGCTGCAGAGCAAATGTCCTTAGCTGGGAAGTTTCCTCTAGACTACTTTTGCTCTAGACTGGGAACAGTCTGGGAAGTTGACTATTGGCCAGAAACTGAACCAATATGTCACCCCTCCCTCCTCTGTTACTCTGCATGGAAGAGGAGGTGGCACCTCCTGAGTCAACAAGCCACAGTTTTTGATGTTAGCTCCTGAGATGGTTGTTGGGTCTTTGGGACTAAATGGGCTTGAATGTGTGTAAATGCATCACCTAAAGAGCATCCACATGTTTGGAGGATCCAAACCTAGGACAACTGGGTGGTGCTTTTGTACCTGTGTACCTATTGTACCTGTGTGGATGCTGACATAGCATAGCAGCTGCTATATGACCAGGATCATCCCTCAGCATGAATCTTTGGGCTTTGGTTTTGGATGGGGTACTTTTAGCTGGGGACAGATTACTCAAATAAGGGGGGGAGGAGATAAAATAGGGAGTATTGCATGACAGTTATGATTTCTTAATGCTATGAACTATATATGTACATTTATATTATATGAAAATAACTGGGTCTTTCTCTTATCTCAGAAACTGTAGTAAGGGGGAAAAGGTTAATAGGAAATCTCAGCTACAGATCCCTAGGCACTACAGTTACTTAGATGGGGAAAAGAGACTTTTAAATAATCTTGTCTTTATTACCGACATCTGTGAAAAAGTAGAAGTCTCAAAGAATGGTTTGATGAGTAATAACATGCAGAAAAATTATGGACAAAATGTATGCATGGCTGAACATTGATCGACCACTCATCATTTTGGTGACCACTCATCATTTACATAAAGAGAGTCTGAAAGTACTGGACCTAAGGTGACCTTGAATGTTGATGAACATTCTAGTTGTAGGGATCTATGATTAATCATTCATTTGCCACTGAAACCATCCTTCAGTACTGGAGGAATATAGGATGCAAAAGGCAACTGTATGATACAGCCCTAATCTGATTGGTGTTCAAGTGTATAGATATTTTTGACTGTGGCAACTGCTGTTCGAGGTTTTCTTGTTATTTGTTTTCAAGGATGATAAATGTATTTACTTTACATTATAAATAAACCACACAAAATGTGCAGATATAGTTGGACCCCCATATCCATGGGGATAGGTTCCAGGCCCTACTGCGGTTACTGAAAAATCCCAAAGGAATCGTGGGAAATCTCACTTAATTTCCCACATTTCCTGTGAAATCCCCAAGCTTTCACAGGAATCATGGGAAATCTCACATGATTTCACTCTGTTTGTCACCTTCCCAGGACTCCCTCAGGTAGGCCTAATTGCAGTGGCAGAGTCACTGAGGATAAGTGAAATCATGGTTACTGGATCAGCTGATACTGAGGGTCTGACTGTACTAAACTAATATTGATTGATTGATATTTCTATCCCACCCTATACCCAAAGGTCTCAGGGCAGGTAACAACATTTAAAATCCAGCATATCAAAAGACACAATATTAAAATTTAAAACAAACACGTTAAAAAACAGCACGATGAAATGCAAACGTCAATCAAAATTCACATGGTTGGATTTTACTTTTCTCTCTCTTTTTATTAAGCATTAAATATCATAATATGTCTCATTATTTTCCCCACACTTCTGACATTTATTCAAAATATTTTTATACATATTAGCTAATTTTTATGGAGTAACATGCCACTGTTACATCATCTTATACAGAAATTCTCCCTTACATTATAACACAATGTAACTTTCAGTATTTCCATCCACATTCTCTTCCACTGCTACAGGATTTTTTTAGCATATTGAAAGTTCATTGCCAATTTCACCATATACTTTTTTACTTGTTCCCATTCTGTATCCAATTTCAACAGTATTTAATAAAGCATAGAGATCAGGCCCTTTCCTCCTTTTTTCCATTCTTTCTTTCCATTCCTGTTTTTCTTTTTTCTTTTTCTTTTTTTCCTCTAGTTTATAATGTTCCATAATTTGTGCATACATCAGTCATTGTACATCAAAACCTTTTTGCATCTGTTCTGTTTTTTAAATCAATTTTTTTTCTCTTGGTTCAAAATCAGTAGCTGTTTATATGATAACCATTCATCTTTTCTTTCTTTCCACACTGGCCACAGAAACCCCATTGAAGACACATTAGAGACACACTAAGGAACTTACCTTCCTCACTGGAGGACAGATCCAGGACCCTTCAAGTCAGCTACTTAATCACACGCATGCACGAGATCCAACCCTAATGGGGTCTTGCCGCTGAAAAATCTGGCCTCCTTGAAGACCTGGATAATTAGGTCTTCAATCCGTCCCCTCTCCTCAATCCATTTGGAAGCAGGATGCTTCTGCATGTGGAGAGATGAGGGGACGGATGTGCCAGTGGCCACAATCTTAGGAAGGGCAAGAGAAGGCTGGTTTGCCTCTGGGACCCCTCCCTCGTGTGCCATGCACCAGCGGAAACGTGCGGTGACTGGCAGCTGAATGCTCCAGTCCCACAGCTCCGGGGATGGCATTGGTGGCACGGGAGACTGGCTGCCTTGGGGAAAGTGTGCTGTGGCCTCTGCACAGCACCTAGAAGATATGGCTGGCAGGATCCGTCCTCCCTGCATGTGGGAATCGCTGGCAGGATCCGTCCTCCCCGCGTGTGGGAATCGTTTCTTGGATTGCCAGGAAACAGATTTTCTTTAATCTGTTTCTCAGTGGCCAGTGCAGAAGCACCCCCAGTTTCTCTAAAATGAGCTTCATGTGGTCATACCTAAAGGAACATTTTCATGTACAATCTATTTTTAATTTTATTTTCCATGCTGTTAGCAGTTCATTTCATACAAAGTGATTCTTAAATGCCACATTAACCTTTATTTTAATCATACCACAAGTAGCCATGTCATCCATAACTTAAATCATGTCCTTCCATCTGCAGTAGTATTAAATCTTTTAACCATATTATCTTAGCCACAATAGTTTTAAAGTGGCAAATCTAGTCCACCTCTTTATTTTGTAATTTAAATCTTTTTCTCAGTTTTTCCCCTTGCCATATAAACATATCTTTTTCCCATTGCTTAAATATCTTGTCATTAATTACATTTGGCATCAATTGGAATAAAAACATCATCTTAATTGCAGAGATTCTACCCCATAATACCAATTTTAATTTTGCCCATCTTTCTATGTTTTGATAAATTGTTGAATGTATTTTGATATAATTATTCTGAAACAATGTCTACTTTTGATATGTTAAATTAACTCCCAAGTATTTAACCTTCTTCTCTACCATGAAACTTGATTCTGTTGGTTCGTTCCTGATCAATAGTCTTTTGTTCATTGCATTTAAATCCTACTACTATACCAAAATTATTTTTCCTTTCAATGCTTCCACAAATGCTCATTGTGTGTACTCTTCTTAATTTTACAATGCATTTCTCTAACTATAACAAAACCTAGGAAAAGTAACATCAAAATATATAATATTGGAATAACATAATTGAAAAATGTTTTTATTAAACAGAATTGTATGCAAAAAATCTGAACTTTTTTAAAAAGTGAGACCTACAAACTTCCCCCCCCAAAAATCAACAATTAGTGCAGAAGAGTGACAGACTAAACTTTTATTTACAATTGCAATACCAGAAAACAACAAAAGTTAGCACATCAATCCATCTTTATTAACAGTGCTTGAGTACTAAAAAGATTTTAGCTGAGAAATTTTCAAACAGTAAATCTATGGCTTGTCATATAGTGTAGCAGATTTGGATTGGAGTCAGATCACCCGTCAATCTCAGAGAATAGCTGGACAGTCATTCAGTCAAATAAATCCAGAGGCAAAATATTTCTTTCCTCACTGGAGGGTACAGCAGCTTTATTTCAGAATCTCTCTTTAAACAGCAAACTAAAGAAAAAAACTTGTGCAACATAGAGAATACTGCAAATCATCATCATGAGATTTTAGGATGATGTCATCTAATTACTGCAACAGCATGAGACTGAATCAAAAGACTCTGAATCATGAGTTGCTGACTCATTGTAACTCTTCAGTTACTGACTAACAGCATTCTAAACTGTTTGACATGGCTGTGCTCATATGCTACTGAAAAGGCAGCAGGTATCCCCTCCCGTGACTCATGTGTTATACAGTCCTTGATGTTGCTCTTTATCCTGGGTGATAGAGATGCAGAAAGGATAGGAGGGGACAGTATGGTATGAAGCTCTCTTCCAGTGCTTCCTCCCAGTCTGCCTTTTTGAGCATCTGTGGAGGACACAGAAACAGCAGTTGGCTGATTTTGTGGCCCCACACCAGCAGTGATGGAGTGGTATGAGCAACCCACAGAAGGGCCTTCCACCGGCCCATCTGATCAGGGCCTACATTTCATAGCAGTAATCATGGTACTTTTTATACTTAATCAGAAGTATAAGACTGATCCTCAGATATTACTAGAGACTTGACTGTTTCCCAACACTGCTGCAGAAATGCTCCACAAATTGTTCCTGGCTTTTATATTTATGATAAATTTCCACCATTGCAACAATGATGATGAGAATAGATTCAGGCCAGCCAGTTTCTCCTTTTCTCTCATTCATTGCTTTACTCTGTTATTCCAACAATGACTAAAAATATGAAGACTTCTTTCCCGTATTAGGAAAGGATTTATTTCCAGCTGTTTTGCTCCATTGTTCCCTTCTACTTGATCCTCCTTTAGTATAAAGACAATAATTTTCCATGCCTGACCACTACTAATCGTACTCTTCCTTCCTCCAGCAAACATCTAATCTGCCAGGCTGAATGCATCAGGTTTCATTCTGCCATCCAGGTCAGATATGCTATCAGCATTACTATGTTATTCGTTTCCAGCATTTATACCCGACCTTTCTCCTGAAGAGTTAAAGGTGGTCACACTAGGGATGTGCATGAATGATTTTGTTTTTTATTTTTTGTATTTGATTCGTATTGAACTGAATGTAAGAAAATTCATATTTGTTTGGATAGATCGCTTTCAAATGTGGTCGGATTCTATTTGATACAAATATATTCATACAAATTTGTACGAATATCTGATACGAATGCATACGTATCCGATACATATCTGATACATATCTAGTACATATCCGACATGTATCCAATATGTATCCCATAATATACCCACTCTGAAAGCATCAAATCCACTCTGAATTTGATCCACTTTCCCGCTTTCCCACCTCCCCATTTCACAAATGTTCTAAAGCATTAGTATGAATGTTCCAAAACATCTGTATTCATACAAAAGTCAATATACTAATGTTGTAACATTTGATTTGTCTACAAATGTCCAAATTCGTATGAATTCATACGAATATCAAATGTTGTGAATATTTGTGCACATCCCTAGAGTACTCTGATCTCCTCCCCTCTCTTTTATTTCCCCAACATGCCAAAGGCCACCAATGAGCCTTTAGAACTAAAGTTGGGATTCAGCACAGTGGCAGCCCCCACACAATCTGTTGGTCCATGCTGGCTGATGTTGGGGAATGCAGGCTCTGCATGCCAGTGCTATCCCTCTGAGGCACAGGTTTCCAGGCAGCAGTCCTGGCTGTACAGGCATCACAGTTTGAGGGCTCACCAGCATCAAAAACTTCCTGGGGAGTGCACCAACAGATCACTTTAAAATGGTCTCCCAAGCATTTCTAGACTGTGTCCTGCTTCTGCCACTGCTATGCAGACAGGGAGTCAGCTGAAACACCCTGCCCAGTGCTGGGATGTAGACATGGCACACTTTCAGAGCTGTTTCCAGGCATGCTAGCAGACTTCCAGCTGCTTGCAACTTTGGATCAGGGGAACCTTTGTACCTCTGCTCCAGAGAGAGGCCTGTGTGGAGCTGAGGCAATGTGGCCGGCTGCTGACAGGCTTCACTTTGCCCTTTTCTGTTTCTGATCCTAATTGTTCAGTCTGGACCACAAGAAGCTTCTACATCATATGGTAAGGCAGGTGGTGTAGAAGCTACCTGTATCTCTAACCCAATGCTTCACCTACAACACTATGCCTCCCCTTTGTGATTTTGCATTGTGTTCTCTTATATTGTCGCTAAACTTCCATACTGTGATTTCAATTCCGATCATCCCATGTTATGTAATTTTTATTATTATTATTTACAAAGGCAATTTAGAAACTTCAAAGTGAATAAATGGCTTCCAAACTTTCAAAGACATTCAGAAACAGGGATTTCTGCAAATACAGTCACTTTACAAAACTCAGTAATCCAATCCACATTTCCCCCCTAGACAGACCAATTTGCTGTAACGTTCAGTTCACAGTGCAGACAGGCAAAGCAGAAAATGAAATCCAATGAAGCATTCTGAATAAGAAATGTAAACTATTTCAAATCATAAAACCGTAATAACTTTACAGGGTTCTATTAAATAGGTGTTGGGCATCCGGCTAGCTCACTTCTATTTTATGCATTCTTTCTTTCAAAAAAATAGATTTTTTTTTAAAAAAGTGTTTTATAATGTAGTATAGTATTTCATAAATTTCAAGACTGTGTACTCCTTTCATAAGCCCACCTCATTAACCAAGGGAGGGAGCTCATAATAGGAAGGATAATCTGTGTTTTCTTCTAGGTGCCAAAACACTTGTGATTGTGGTGCAGCATCTGTCTGGAAGCATTATCATTATTTTAAGAATTAAAAAAGGGTGTGTGTGGTTTTCGGTGCAGGCTACAGCTGCGGGCTTGTTTCCTGGGCTTTTGCAGTCACTTGATTGACAGATGGGGCGGAGACGCCCTAGAAACTGCCAAAACGCACCAATGGAAGTGGCCAGATCATGGGGTATTTAAGCCAGTAGCCTGGTGCTCTCAGCATTTCTTCTTGTGTGGATCAGCAAAAGAGGGATTACGGAGGGTTAGGCTTGACTCTCCGGACTTCTAGGCCTGCAACTCTCAGACCAGAGGGAAGGGGATAGAAGGGAGTCTTACTTCTGAGGCAGAGGAAGACCGGAACGCATGCCAACCGAAGCCTGGATGTGTAGGAGGGAGCTGTTTGCTCAGAGCCAGAGCAGGACAGGAAACCTTGTGGCATATTAACATCGCCATTAGGCGGATTCTATTAATAGGGAGATACTTTGCATTGAATGGTAGTAGGAATCCATTCAGGGGTAGGAGGAGTGAGTGGAGCTGGAAGCTGGGTGTTTTTATGTTATTTGCTTTCCGTAGGACTTCTTGTTGAGAACTGAACTCTATTTTATTTACTGCAACTATTCATTAAAGCTACTCAAGGACTATCGAGCTAATATTATTTTGCTTCAATTGTTTATTTATTTATATTAATAAACAGTTAGTGTTTGGCACACGCTAGTATTGTATGCTGCTCTAAAGGGGAAGTCTGATCATAGACTAATAAAGAAGCAGGATGCCAGTGTGAGGGGGTATCTTTTACTTCATATACTGACCCCAACCCATTGGAGGCAGTTGGGCCATGGTGCTTGGCCACTGCTTCCTACTGCACAACTCTGTGGAGAGCGAGTCAGGGGGGTTGGGCCAAGTCACCACAGTGAGAGACTCCATAATCCACATTCATAAATCCTGTAGAGTGTTCTGTAGCTCACATTGACCAGTGAGGAACTTATAAAGGACTCTGTACATCAAGAGTTCTTGCTTGAGGTTCATATAGGTAAGGAAACCCTCTAGCTCTTCCTGGGATGTTTTTGCACTTCCCTTCTCATCTGCTGGATGGGAAAGGAATGCAATGACTGATCGTTAACTTGTGCTTGCACTTGTGAGCACTAGGTAATGACAACCTAAGACCCATGTGATCGGTCACACACCAGAGACCAATTCCACGGATGGTCCTCTTCAGGGCACCGGCATTCTGGCTGCAGTGCCCTCTGCAATGGCACATGCCTCAGTGCCATTGCCATGATGATGATGATGATGAAAATCTGCCCATGCACTGTTGCATCCATGGTTGTCAGCACACTTGTGCGGCATTTCAAACAGCTCCGGAGCACTGGAACAGGTGGGAATGGTCACTGCTCCAGGTAAACTTAGGGTTAAGGTTGGTTAAGGTGTGGAGCACAATTAGAAGTTTTAAATCAGAAAAAAATCTGGAAACCAAAGAAATTAAAGAGAAAAAAGAAGAATATAAAGCAAGAGTCTTTGCAGATGACTTGGCGGTTATATTAACAGATCCTAATAACTCAATAGAAGAATTTAAAAAGGTAATTCAAGCTTATAGAAAAGTTGCAGGCCTGAAAGGAAATGAGATTAAGACCAAGATCTTAATAAAAAACATGTCAAAGGAGGAACAAGAAATTTTTCAACTTAAATCAAGCAGACCCTGGTTCTTAGGGGTCATGCCCAAAGATACTCTTCCAATTTTTATCTGAGCCACCCCCCACCTCCCAAATCCAATCTGTCTTTTATATGAATTACCCCAACACGTAAACCATTTCAGTTCCACAGTCCAATTATATTTTCAGAGTGTATACATGCAAGAGAACTAATGGGAGTAGTAACCAAACTTGTGTGCATAGGCAGAGAGAGGGGTTTTGGTTTTCTCTCTGCCCAATGCTGGAGTTTGTGGGCATATATCCTGCTTTCCTGTGCCTTTTAAAATAAAAATAAATGGATAAATAAACTCACACAACCAAAGAATTCAGTATCTTCCAAATGCTATGGAGGTTACATTGCCAGCCATGATTTTGAGGAAGGAAAAGGAAAGCATTTCTTGTGGTGTGTGTCCATGCTTGTGTGCTTGGAGAACCAATGACAGCGATACACATGCACCATGCAAATTCCCTCAGAAAGAAAGAACAAGGATGCCAGAAAAACTTTACATAGGGCTTGTGGCACTGCGCAAGTACAAAGGTGCCCTTGGCTAAGTCCAAACATAAAGTTCTCATCCTCCCACCTGCCCCTTTCTCCTCAGAGTTCACACTTCTTGCACAAATACTTTTCTAAACAATCTTGTGCCCCATGTCCCAGCCTCATCCCCAGTAGGAGTGCCATTAATCATTTCTCCTAGCCCCATTCTTCAAGCTGCTTTAACTTGCTTTCACACACTTTGTCTCAAGCTGCTCTCCTTGCCTGGGGCCTTTTTTAAAATTTTTAATGATCTCTGCAACCCCTCCAATAAAGACACCTGAGCTCACTCCTACCTGGCATCTATTCCCTGATACCCAACTCCATAGGTGTGTCCTGGCTGCCACTGCTAAAATGGTTGAGTTCCTTGGCAATCAGAGATTTTCATCAGATAGCACTTTGCCATCAAAGCTATAGCTTCCTAGGTTGTAGCTGCACAAGGACACCAGGTAAGCATTACGAAATGACAAGTGGCATAATAGCTGCCAGTCAGTCTTTGAGTTAAATCTGTATTAAGGCTGTGTTCACACCTTAGTTACAGCTTCAGTCTACTTTCTGAATGAGAGTACATCAGCAGAGTATGAAGCTGTTTCCTTTTAGCATTATCTAACTGGGAAAAGCCACCTTTGGATTAGATAAAGAGGAAAGAAAATACTTACTGGTAGTTACTTTATTCTCTCACTTGGAAAGTGGCCTGAAACTGGTTTAAAACTTTATATTAGCCCATGAAGGTGGACTAATTATCTACTCAACTTAAGTAACCAATTCGGCTCAAAAATAAGCCTTCCTTCCTTCCTTCCTTCCTTCCTTCCTTCCTTCCTTCCTTCCTTCCTTCCTTCCTTCCTTCCTTCCTTCCTTCCTTCCTCATTTTAATAAGCAACTTTCCATAGAAAAATTGAGCTAAAAGTGAATGTTGGACTGCTGATTTATGTTTCATTTCTGATTGAACAGAATGCTTTTTCCTTACAAGTGTCCATGTTAAAATGGTCAGTATCAATTTTATCAATCAACATAGCACATCAGTCATTCCCAAAGACAGAGGAATTTCAAGTTGAAATCAGATAGCCTACCCATACTGGTTTTAAAGACCAAATCCCATGAAAATTTAAAATTTAATAAGAATGGCTTTTTTGAATACCTGAAAGCCTTTGACTGGCATATTTATGGGTGCTTCATGAATATTTGAAAAGGGGGAGCTGGTAAGAGAATTAAGATTTGAGAAGGGACTCTATTCTGATTGTCCAAATCACATTTACATTGTATAGAGAGAAAGCCATCATGAATTGGCAATGCATAGTATTAGCTTAAATAGCAGCAAAAATCACATACTTCCTGAAATCAGTTGTAGAATTTTCTTTTGAAAGAAGTATAAGCTGCACTTCATATCCCTTAGGAGAATCTTTCCCAAGCTGGGGCCATCCAAATAGGCTACACCTTTCATCAGCCCAGATCACTGATTGTACATACCAGAGGTGATGTGAGAAGGACATTTCTACACTTATTAGTGCTGTTTCAGCTTGCCTTAGACTGAAATAAGCAATCCATCTGGAATAGACTTATTGTTATTCCATACTACAGCTTGGGATAAATTGCTTATTTATTTTATATATTTATATGCATTTTTATCCTGTCCTGAAAGGTCTCTGGATAGGCTGCAGCAATAAAAACCAATAACAGAGCCTTAAAATGAACAAAAAACAATAACAGTGCCTTAAAGTGAGGAGGGGATGGTGTTTGCTCAGCCAAAGGCTTGGGGAAATAGGTATGTCTTCACTGATCTCCTGAAATGAAGAAGAAGAAGAGTTGGCTTGTCGACCCCACGTTTCTCATCCATTCAAAGGGACTCAGAATGGCTGGCAAAGTTTTTTATTCTTCTCTCCACAAGACAACACCCTATGAGGTAGGTGAGGTTGTGAGAGCTCAGAAGAGAGCTGTGACTCTCCCAAGGTCACCCAGATGGCTTTGTGGAGTAGAGGAGAATCAAAACTTGTATTCCCAGATAGGAGTCTGCCCCCTTTACCACTAGACCAAACCTGGCACACCTTGGTGGGAGACTATTCTGGGAGCGTACCACTGAGAAGTCTCTTTCCTGCCCCCCCCACCTCTTTAACTACCAATGATAATGGGGCAACCAGAAGGGCATCCCCAGCAGATTTTAAGGCACCAGCATGTTGATACGGAAGAAGGTGTTCCTTTAGACTAGGGAAGTACATGAATGGGGATTTTTGCATTCGGTTCATATCAAATCGAATGTAAGAAATTTCACATTTGTTCAAATACATCCCCTTTGAATGTGGTAAGATTCTATTTGATATGAATGTACTCATACGAATTCGCACAAATGTCTGATATGAACACATATGTATCCCATACATATCCCGTAACATATCCGCTCTGAAAGCATCAAATCTGCCCTGAATCCAGTTTGAATCTGCTCTCAATCCATGTTGAATGCACTCTGGATCCATTGCAGATGTGACTGGCACAGTTACTTTCCCATCTCCCCGTTTCACAAATGTTCCAAAGCACTCATACAAATTTTCTGAAACATTCATACAAATATGAATATCAGTGTATGAATGTCATAACCGTGTATGAATGTCATAACCTTCGGGTAAGGGGCGGGATAGAAATGTAAATAAATAAATAAATAAATAAATAAATAAATAAATAAATAAATAAATAAATAAATAAATAAATAAATAACATTTGATTCATATATGAATGTCCAAATTCATATGAATTCCTACAAATATCTAATGTTATGAATATTTGTGCACATCCAAACTTTAAACCTTTGAGGTCCATGCCATAGAATTTTATAAGTTCACTTGAACCGGATTTGGTAGTGAATTGGCAGCCAGTGGAGTCCTTTTAAGACTTGCATGATATGCATCTACCTAACTCTTCCAGTCAGAAGTTTAGCTATGTTAATTAGAGTACATGTCAATTATAAAGCCCGGTAAAACAATCAAGAGCTGTCCACACCGTGTCAGAGCTGCCCCCTGCCCCTGTGGGGTTGCATCAGTTGTATGATAACACTGTCCACCATATTACAAACACAGTGAAAAAAGACCACATAGTGAATTGTGTTAGAGAGGCCCCCTTTTGGGATTTGAATTGTTCTGGGGATTTTGCTTTATACTTGATTTGAGATGGCCTTGTGCTACCATCAATGTGGATGATCAACCTTCAACAGTCAGGAAGCTTATTTGGCAATAGATCTCAAAAGTATCAAGCCAATGCTGGATCGTTAGAAATGAAAGTATCAGAAATTTGCCCCTGCTTTACCCACCCCTGTCAGACATTCATTGAGAGCTGTTTTTCACAAAATTTGTGCTGGTTCCTTTAGAAGTGGGAACAGGTTTGCCTCTTCTTCTCTAGAAACTGCATTTTGTGACGGAGTGCTGTAGATTTTTCACAAAGCGTTTCTAGCATCATTTTCTACTGCTAATTCCCAGAATTCTCTAGGGAAGGCCATGATAATTACTCTGGTATAAAAATCAATACAGGTGCCTAGAGTAGAAGAAATGTTTTGAGAATTGTGCTATAGCGACAGCTGGTGTTATCTGCTCTTCAGATGGAATACATTTGACAACTTCATTTGTGAAATAGAGCTCTCAAAACAAATGACCCACATTGCTGAAGACAATAAGTGCATCATGTTCCCAGTTCACCACAGGATGCTTCAGGGCAGAAGCACACATAATTAACTTTGGGAATTGGCTACCATAAGGTGTGGATTGAGCTACCAGCTTGAATAGTTACTTTTTACAAAACGTTTGAACCAATGCATGAAAGTCAAAGCTGATAATGGCTATTGACCTCATGGCCATAAGTGATGGTATGCTTCTGAAGAGGAGTGGCTGGGTTACTGTGAGCCTGACAAACTGTGTAGTGTCCTGCTGCTGAGTTTCCTTGTGCCACTGTGAGAATAGACTGCTGCTGGAGGAGGAGGAGGAGGAGAAGATTTGGTTTTTATATCTCAATTTTTCTTGCCGTCTTAATGGGACTCAAAGCGGCTGACAAAGCTTTCTATTCTTCTCCCTACAACACACACACTTTGAGGTAGGTGGAGCTGTGAGAGCTCAGAAGAGAGCTGTGACTAGCCCAAGATCACCCAGCTGCCTTTGTGGAGAAGCATGGATTCAGACTGGGAGGCTACCAGATAAGAATCCATTAATCTAACCACAAGACCAAAGCCACAGATCTATCCAATTATGTTCTTAAAGGGTGCTTTCTCAGACCACTTTCAGACATCTTCCCGCCCTTTGGCTTTCAGTGGCTGTATATTTTGAGCTGAATCAAAGGGACAGACCACTGCAGAAATGAGGGAATCCTGCTCAGTGCACTGTGTCTTCCACTTCTGACAAGTTTGGGGGGTTTTGGACCTGCCCCACCCTGGCTGCTATTTGCCCTGACCCCAAATATGACTTCTATGGATATCTGAATGTATTTTGAAGAATACGTATTACACATCTGCTGGTTGATTGGTGAAGGAGAGCTATAAAATCATAGAACTATGAAGTTGGAAGGGACTGCAAGGATCATCTAATCCAACTCTTTCTATCATTAAACCATTGTTGAGAAATGGTTGTCCAGTCTCTTCTTAAAGAACTTTCAAGATGGGGAATCCACAACATCTTTAGGTATACCACTACACTAATACTCATACCTTTAGGAATATTTTATTCACATTTATCTGGAAACTAGGAAGCTGCAGCATATTCTCTTTATTTCTGGGTCTATCATCTGTGGTTCTGAAGAACAGGACTTGAAAGTCTCCCCAATGTCACCTTTTTACATACCTGAATAAGATTAACCTCCCCCACTCACTGTGATCTTTCCTTCTATTGCATGTTTTTATACCGTATCTCTGTTTCATCTTTGTAACCCTTCTTTGAATGTGTTCCAACTGGTGATGTGCACAAATCTTTTTTGAATTCGATTTCCATTGAATTGAATGCAAGAAAATCCATATTTGTTCAAATAGATCCCCTTCGAATGTAGTGGGATTCCAGTTTGATATGAATGTTCAATCCCATACATATCCCACACAAATCCCATAGGAATCCCATACAAAGCTTCATACAAATGTATTGATACATTCAATTTGAATTTGAATGTCAATGTTCAAATGTGACATTTGATTTGAATATGAATGTCCAAATTTGGCCAAATTCATATGAATTTTTAATGTTACAAATATTTCTGAACGCTCCTAGTTCCAACCCGTTACGGAAGGCCTCTTGAGTCAGTATGAGTTAAACTGGTTGTCAGATTAATCATCAGTTCCTCAAATCATGCACTGGTTGGACTGAGTTAGCACCTATCTCATGCTACTGTGGCTAGGCAGTGGCAGTCTGGCCTCAACAGCTTCTTTTCAAAAAAAGTACTTGGTCTTTTTGACAACTGCACATTGTGGTTTGGAGGAAAGGATACTGAAAATATTAAATTGAGCATCTTAATGAAAAAAAGGAAAGGTAGTTTCTTGCAAGATTCAGAAGTGGTACCAGGAGTTACTTTTAGGGCCTGGGTGATTACCCACTAGACAATTTTGCCCCCCAAAACCCTGGCAAGCAACACAAAGTCCACTCCTCGTGCCCAGAAATGCTCCAGGCAAAAGGCTTATGCAGCCAGTGCATTCTCTGAGATGACATGCCTCCTGGGCAACGTGCTGGCCCTCAGATCCATTGTTCCCAGACCTTTACCTGAAATGGCCCTATGAACCATGCAGAAGTTGTCTCAGTGCTCCAAAGCTAGGAGAATATATGGGTGAGCAGAATTCCTTCCCACACAGATTTAGGAAGTTTTTCATTTGGCCCTCTGGGACAGCCAGGGATGCTCTAAGATGTGTGCATTTGCACCTGGCAGAGCCACTTCTGTCTCAGAGTGACCAAGAACTGCCCTAATATCTATGAGCTATGGAGCAGTAAGAACTTCTTCACAACTTAATTAAGAGTGTCTAGGAGACTCTCAGTACAGTCCCACATGCAGAATTTGCACAGCTATGCTGTATAGGGACAGGACATCTTGACTGTGGCTGCACAGTCATGCACCACATCACCTGATCAGCATAGCAACGGCCCAATGTGTATGGTTGTTGGTGCAGCAAGGCAGTCACTCCTAGGTGGGAGTATTCACACTTCACTCAGATTCAGACCCAATGTGAATGCCAGCCACTGTCCGTGATCTTAACTTTTGTGGGACACTTTCCCACAGAGTTTAAGTTCAAAAAGGCCCAAGGTTTTTACAAGGATGCTGAAGTCCGTGCTAAGGAATGTTGCTCAAAATTCCAGGCATGGGAGAAAGCCCTGATGAATCAGATACATGAGGATTTGTTGTCTGATTGTGAATTTGCATGCTTCCGAATTCCTGCCTCAAAACCTTCAAAGTTTGCTTGTTTAAACATGTTTCTGCTTAGGTCTCTTACCCTTTATTGTTCTATTCAAGATACAAACATCTGTTCATATTAGTTCAAAGTAAAGCAATCATGACAAGTTTAATCAAAAGTGCCACATGAGATTCACATTACAATCCTGCTACTTGTAGCCAAGTTTGGAAAGTACTTTTTTTTCTTTTTCAGCACAGCAGACTTTTTCCTCTTCAATATTCCTCATAAGATATTTATGTGCTGTACCTTAGCAGTGTACAGTGTGTTTATGCCATACTGATCTTTCAGGATGTCTATACATGTGCATGTCTGAAAAGAAGAGAAATTGGGCAAATTACCTTTTCATGCTGCCTTACTAAACTAAGTAGTGATTTCACTGCAGCCTGCTGTGAAAGTTATGATAGAACAGGGTGTGGAGTAATTTCAATAGATATGAAGAGGTTATTCGCCACCCACCCCATCCTAATCAATATGCTTCAAATCAAAAGCTATGGAAAGTATGGCTGCAGAATGGGACAATAAAAAGTATCTATAGCAGACTTTTCATTTGATCTCAAGTTCCCGTCAATGGATCCAAAGGGAGCCATTTTTGTTTGAAAATGTCAGTGAATGAACATAATATTTCAGCAATGTGTTCAGCCATTGACTTGTGAAATTACATAATAAGGAAATGACACCATTGTTTATTCAGCCAATATCATGTTGGAGCAAATGAAAGGAACTTTGCATGCATAGTAAACTTAACCCAAATGCTGCTAACAGTTAATTGGTAGTGCATACAAAATTCTATGTACATTTCTCTGCATTTCAGTTTTGTTCATGAGGGCAGTAACTATTACATGGATATTGGTTTCCTTGCAATTGTCAGAAAACTAGCATCAGCTAAAGTGGTACATTCAGGCAAAAGCACCCAAATGCTTTGCTCTTTTTCTATTTGAGGCAGATTATATGTTCTGTTCTTCTAAAGCTGACTTGTATGCAGTTGCTTTGCTTGCATTTAGAAGTGCAATAAAGTGTTTCTGAGTAAAAGAATGGCATGACCTGGCACAAATAGCTTTGGAGCAGAAATAACCAACAGCGCCTTGACTTCTGAAATCCATATCAAGAGGTAATTCTTCCTGCTCTAGCCACCAACAGATGACTACCATGTTCAGCTTGATACTTATTTTTAAACTGTATTTCTTTGTCAGTAACTTTTCTGTCCCACTGTCTTCTGCTTCAATAGGCAAATAACCTATAATCTTGCCCCCACACTTATTGGGCCTTTTCTATCAATTTTCTTTATCTGCGAGACTTTGACAAGGCACCTTGAAGATTTGCCTTCCAAAAGTAGCAGAGAAGGAGAAACTAACAAGCTGTGTTCGGTCAATAAATTTACAAGTGTTTGTATTTACAACGACAGGCACTGGCTCCTACAGATAAAATAAAATGAAGTAAGATGTGCATGAATTTGAAATTTCATTAAAGTCAGCCTGCAGATAATGTAAGCATTGTTCAGTATCCATTATCTTGCTATGGACAAAAAAAGAGAGAAGTCAGAATAGCTATGAAGATTGCCATTATTTCACTGCATTATCAGTTGTAGTCAAAGTTGAAGCTGCAACTGCAGATATTTGCAAGGGTTAACCTGCAGGAGAAAAATAAATAAATATTCTTTCTCCTATGCATTTTATCTTATTTGAAAGAAAAACACAAATTCCTTTCTAGTAACAACATACAGCTTCCACACAATGATGGAACCAACACAGTAATGAAGATCACTCCTGGAACAATCTTTGCTTATCACAACATCAAGTGATGCCAAAGCAACATGCTGTATGCACACTTACTGCTGCTGTTCCCTGCAGCAAGAGAATCAAAGATGGGAAATTTTCATTCCACAGTTCAGTGTGTCCACTTATGACTTTTTTTTTAGGGCAAAGGACATAGCTATGGAAGTCAGCCATTTTCCTGTGTACTGCAAAACAGGGGGGAAAGATAAGTCTTTACAGTACAGTTGAAGAAAGTGATGAGAAGCACTGTTAGAGCTCTTCCAATTCTTCTAACACATCCAGAATTACTCCAGGGACCCTTTCAAATCTAGCATAAAGAAGGAAGGAAGGAATAGGTGAACAAAAGAAAATGGTTTGTCTGTCTCTAGACACAATAAAACTGAAAGCTGAGACCAGACAAGCAAAGCTCAGAAATGCAGATTTCAAACTAATGACCAGATGGATCAACCTTAAAACTGAGCATCCTACATTCTACTTTCTATGACAGGATGTTCTCTGGTTTTGCCTTTGAAGTTGATGTGTTGGGTGACTGCATCTGTATAGAGTAAAAAGAGATTCCTGCGGGGGGGGGGAGGGGGAGCAATTTAGTCAATTAAAACTTCTTGAAATATAGTCAATTAAGATGTGCAGACAAGGTGAGATATCGTTTAGTGAAGTAGGTTCAATGAATAATGAAGATTAATGGGACAATATGGAAAGAGAAACTTTTGGCTCAATGTCAAGAATATCTTCTTGACAGTGATAGATATTGTTCCATAGAACTTTCCCCAAGGGAAGAGGTTCAAACTCTTTATCAGGGAAATGTCAAACAAGTTCAGTTAAGGACTCAAAGGTCATTTCAGTAACAATATTGCATTCCTTTGAGACTTGCACATGGATGGGTGAAGACATACATAACTTACTCTTCTTATAAAGAAGATCCTACTAACTGCTACTGGACTAAGTAGAAAAAGAGTAATAAAGTTTTACTTGCAGAAATAGACAGTCAACAGCACCCCCCATATTGGGACCATGGGCGGGGTAAGAAAGTAAGTAAAAGTAAGTAAATTGGTGCCTTCCAACAAGAGAGCTACTGAGAGGAAACATGCACCCCTGTGACTTTAAGGCAAACACCGAAGAAGCTTAACATTTAACTTCAGAATAAATTTTATCTGTAGTTAAAAGGAAAGTATAATGAAGCATATCTTGTTCTAGCTTTCATATTTAATTGCCCTGGTCAATGAGATGCAAAATCTAGCTTCTGTTTTATCCTGGATAAATATGTGAATATATAGAACTGGTTGGTGGTAGTGGATTGGTGGTAGATAATTCTGAGACAACATAAAGGTGAGGCCTTACACTTAAAAATTGCAGAGAGGCTGTCACAAGCTATTGTTCAATGGCTACAGCATCTTGATTGATTACTTTCTTTAGAGAATCTACCTTCATTCAGACAGTACCTCCTACCACAGTATGTGACATCAGAAGGACCTCTGCCCTGGACGATAGCAGCTTTCCTCCAATCACCTCCCCTGATGTTGCTTTGATGTCATTTCCTCCACACCCCTTGTAAGAGTGGGGTATTTAAATCACTGCAAAATAAACTCGTAGTCCTTTTCCATCATTACCAGGGTCCATCGTCTTTATTCCACCACTGCAGTCACCTCGCGGCTGCTCTTACTGCAGTGGCCACTCAGTTACTCCCATCATTGCAACAGTCTCTAAGCAGCTGCCCTCATCACAGGGGTCACTCAGCCACTGCCCTCACTGGAACAGTTTCCAGGCTGCTCCCCTCCTGCTTTCCAGAGCCCTCAGAATTCGTTCATGTAAGCCAGATACACAATAGATGTGGATTAAATAAGTGCTTCATTCCCACCCACATGTGCTTGCCACTTCAGAGAAGAAAGGGCTGCCCCATGAGTTTGGGCACCTTAAAAAAACTATATTTTGGAGCCCCCTCATATTCAACTAAAAATGGCAATTGATTAAGTAGCTTTTGTACTAAGGCTGCCATATGTTGCAAATGTGTGCAACAATCATGGTTATGCCTTCAGAAAGCATGAGCATCGTAACTTACAAAATGTTCCCTGATCACCCATTTCAATTGATGTAGAATATCCTATTTGGAGAAGGATAAAAGCTGGAGGGAGACAGATTTACATCTACCTAATTTAGGTTGCATCCACATTGAAGCACTAATTAAGTATCCCAAATGGACCCTTGTACATTTCTTTTGAGTTTGGTTCAAACTTGATCCAGAAGTGAGGTGAGGAACAGCGAAGAAGAAGAAGAAGAAGAAGAAGAAGAAGAAGAAGAAGAAGAAGAAGAAGAAGAAGAAGAAGAAGAAGAAGAAAGAAAGAAAGAAAGAAAATGAGAAGTTATATTCCATCTTCTCTGCTTTCTCTCTTCTTTTGCTTTGTGTTCATGCACACACAGAGAGAGAAAGAGAGACTAAGGGCTTGTTCACTTTTAGATTTGTTCTGGAATATATCCTGGAACAGGAGCCTACTGTCCACATGCTAGTGCAGGCTACAGCAGGCCCCAGGTGAGACCTGCCAGAGTCCGCATTAACATGCAGGCAACAGACCCCTTATCCTGAAATATATTCCAGAATATGGTCAGAATATGAACAGACCCTAAGGGAGAGAGATTTCTGCCATTTTTTTCCTCTTCTGGAAAGTAGGCTAAAAGGGGACATTCACCAAACTAGCACAAGAAGAAAGGTCAGAATTTCTGCCACTTGGGCATAAGAAAGAAAACCTTCTGGCCAAGGATTTCCTGCCCAGAGAGTGGAAGAAAGGGGCATATGGACTTCTCCAAATCTGCATGACTCTAAAAGTGCTTTCTTTGAAAAATGTACCTTTGGAGCATTTATTCCACTTACTTTGGTGGTACTTTCCACAAAATTAATTTGTAGCATCCATTATAAGGGCAGGTGTATCCTAATGTGGAGATGAATGAAAGCTACAGTGTGGAAAAATAAGATGGTTTCATAGCTGTTTACATGAACATCTGTGTGGAAGGCACTTTTATTATGTATCTGACAACTGGATGATTTTCCCTAAAGGAACAACTTGGAAAAGTCATTTCTGATCACTCCAGATGAATGCATAAAGTTTGGAAACAAGGGGTGTTTTTCTACCGCGTTCCTTTAATATCTAAGGAATGGGTCCTTCCCATAATCTGGATCTAGTAGATCCGGATTAAGGGAAGTACCCAATGTGTTTCCATGGGTGGTCTAGCACCCAATAGCAATGGGTGCTAGCCTGTCTGCTGTGGAAACACCGGAGCACCCATGTGGCAAATCTGGATTGGCCCACAAGGGGTCTGCCTGTCACCTCAGGTGTTTTGGGGGACAGGGGGTGCAATCTCTGAAGACAAACCCCTTAAGAGAGAGGTGCATATTAATTAGCTCCTTGCTTGCATCTCTCCTGTGAGCACTGATGAGTCAGCCTCATTAATATGCACCTCTTTCCATGCCTGGAGGTAACAGGCAGCTCCCAGCAGCATTGCTCTCCCAAGGGGTTTCTCTGTGGAGCCTTTGCGAATCTCTAAAGTTGCCTTTGAGGGACTTCAGAGCCTTTGCTAATCTCCAAAGGCAACTTCAGAGGGATTTTGGAGCTGCCTTCGGAGGGGCTCCAAAGTCTTGACTTTGGGGCACCCCCCCATGGGTGCCTCCCACCCCCACCCCACCCCCGAGCCTCCTCTAGACCTCATTGCTGGACTATAGTAGAAACAGGCTCCCTGCAATCTGGATTTTAAGGCTGAAGACCCCATTGTAGACCCCTTTAATGGGGTCTACACTAAATCTGGATTATAGGTCCTGAAGGACCCATAATGATCTGGAGTTACCTGGCTGTGGTGAAAACAAATGTGTCCCTAATGGAGTCTAATGGAAATGGGGTCATCTGGCTCTTAGCCAAATGGGTCCTTATTGGGTGCTTCAATGAGTACTTAGTGACATTGGAAAAACACCCTAGGCATACTATTCATTCAGAGTATATTTGCTCTGCTATTTGTTTATTGTTTTAAAAAGAGAACTGACCTCCAACTTTTTCGCCCAATACTGGATGTAGCTCTTCAGAAACTGATGCAGTTTGACCACAGAAGGAAACTGGGAGGGAGGGAATCCAAGCAAAGGTCTGAGCTTGGAATTTCTCTTTATAGTTATCCTTAAGACAGATATGTCTCCATGAAAATCAAGCACAGAATATGTTCAAACCAGCTTCCCTTATACTGAGGGCCTTTTCACACTTTGCAAAAGGAGGAACTCCAGGAAGCTCTAGGATGAAACATTCGCACTACACAGAGACATTTGTACCTCTTCCTGGTAAGCAGAGTGTGCAGTGTGTGGCACAGGTACAGTTGCATGCCATGTCACCTGGTTGCCATGGCAGTTGCACCATGCATGCCCATTGGCACCATTGCTGTGGCATCATGATCACCTCTGGCACAGAGGTGATTCACACTTAGCCAACACTTGGTGGAAGTTCTGGCTAAGTTTGGAATAGATCTGGCATCCCAAAGTGCAGACACCAGATCCATCCCTCATCTTCATGTCCCTGGGATGCTTTCCCAGGGAAGTGAAGGTGTGAATAGACCTTATGGCCCTTCATTTCCTTTTCCTTCACAATGTAATTTTCTACTGAGAGAAAATAGCAGCCCCAAAACAAATGAACAAAAACCTTTTCTTATCTTCAAATGACTTGAAGAAAATTGTGTTCTATTTTGCACCACTGAGCTTTGTACATTGGTTTAATCATTGCAAGAAGGCAGAACTGGGTAACACTTGACAGTATGTATTCATTTATTTTTATGTTAACATCAATACATGATTATTCTTCCTGTTTAAAAATAGTTGAACATAGTAGTTTACAACAGAGTAAAAAATGAACAGTAGCTGTAATGTTTAAATAGTAACATGTAAAATAAACTCAAAGGCTTCATAAAAGGAACACAAACTTGGGATAAAATTATTTCTCAGAAAGAGACTCAGTTAGGCTTCTCTGAAAATGTCTTTCTTTCTTTCTTTCTTTCTTTCTTTCTTTCTTTCTTTCTTTGGCCATGGTCACACCTTCACTTTAAACCTTCTTCAGTCCATCTTCAGGTTTGACTGTTCACATCTGCTCATTTCTATCCCTTTTATTTGTGGACTTTCCACCCTCCATTTGGATTTTCTTGAATAGAAAGTCCATAAATAAAAGGGATAGAAATGAAAAGTTTTGAGCAGTCAGACATGAAGGCTTAAAGTGAAGGTGTGACCATGGCCTGCCTGCCTGCCTTCTTTTTATTCCACTCTATCCTGAGAGGTCTCACTATGGGTTACAAGTAAGGCTTTAACTTTTCCTGTTGGAGGAGCAGTGTGTGCAGGGCACAATGAACAGCTGCTAAAAGGCTTTGATCCAATGCAAACAAGGAGCATTCCTGCCCTTAGTTTCCTGTCCCTTGGATGGGAAAAGTGCAGATCAGTCTAGCTTGTACTAGCGTTAGTACTTGGGAATGCTAGTCCATAGAAGCCTAGGCCCCTGCATTCAGTCGCATGTCTGATCTCTAACAAGGCACCGGCATTTTGATTGCAGCACCCGGCACAACTGGATGTGCACCATCACCATTGTCATGGTGATGATGATGCTCTGCACACAAACAGTGGCTTTTGAGATCATCTGACCTGCCAGCCCACTTGCACGGTACCTCAAATGACCCCTCACACCAGAAATGGTGCAAATGATCTCAGCATGGAAGCATCAAGTAAACTTCTAGCTAATGTTAGTTTGTGCGTGGTGTACGATTTTGTGCACTGCACCTGGTTTGCAATAGGTTAACATCTGGGCAGGCAAGGGGTGTTTCTAGGCTGTAAATGCTTCCTGCAGATGCACCTGCCCAGATGTTAACCTATTGCAAACTACAAAGCCAAGTGTGAATTGATCTCAGGTTTTGATCTAATGAAGAGATGAAAGCCTTGTTGACTGCTCTCTTAGCGCATCATGGATTGGATGCTGCTGTGTGCTCAGGCATGCTGTCGTGTGCCGCAAACCAACAAGACCAGTGTTCTCAGCACTAGGCAATCAATAATCACAAAGCAACAATTCCACTTTTTGTTGTCATACAATCTTTTACAATCACTACTGAGCTTAATGTAAGCAAGAAATATAAGGAAGTCTTTGCATCACCTTACAAGAACGTCAGGCATGTCAGGAGCAGGAGTTTCTTCCACAGACTGTATGAAGTTCAGAAGAGCATGCAGAACACGTACGAAAGGAATCAGCAGAAACAGTTTTAATCAAGTTTTTGGACTGGGGGCAATATCCTAAGAACTATAAGCTAGCACAATATTGAAACAGCCCCTGCAAAAAGGTGAGTTCTGCTTGAAATGACAAGCAAGGAAGCTAAATGAGAAGTAATGTGTTCCTCTATTTCACTTTTGGTTCTCCATCTTTACAACCATTTCCTGTGATTCTATAATGTAGCAATTCATGGCAGTATGTGAACGTGCTGTGGCTTGTTAAGTCCTTATTAATTGAATTGCATTTCCTAAAAGACAAAAAAAATCTAAAACGTAAGTACCCATCTTCTGCCACTTCCACATAATGACACTAGAATCATAGAATGGTAGAGTTGGAGGGGACCTCCTGGGTCATCGGGTCCAACCCCCTGCTCAAGGCAGGATCTCCTAAACCATCTCAGACAGATGGCTGTCCAGTCTCTGCTTGAAGACCTCCATCGAAGGGGAACCAACCACCTCCCGTGGCAGCCTGTTCCACTGGTTGATCACTCTTACTGTTAGAAATTTTTTCCTAACATCTAAACTAAATCTTTTCCCCTGCAGTTTCACCCCATTGTTTCTAGTCCTTCCTTGAGAGAGTGAGAACAGGGCTGATCCCTCTGCCTTGTGACAACCCTTGAGGTATTTGTAGACAGCTATCATGTCTCCTCTCAGTCTTCTTTTTGTTAGACTAAACATTCCTAGTTCCTTAAGCCGTTCCTCATAGGACATGGTTTGCAGACCGTTCACCATTTTGGTAGCTCTCCTTTGAACCTGCTCCAGCTTGTCAGTGTCTTTTTTAAACTGGGGTGACCAGAACTGGACACAGTACTCCAGATGAGGTCTGACCAAGGTAGAGTAGAGGGGGATAATAACTTCACGTGATCTGGACTCTATGCTTCTCCTAATACACCCCAGGATTGCGTTTGCCTTTTTTGCAGCTGCCTCGCACTGTTGACTCATGTTCAGTTGATGATCTACCAGGACACCCAAGTCTTTTTCACATGTGCTGCTGCTCAGCCGAATTCCTCCCATTGTATATGTGCTTTTTTCATTTTTCTTGCCCAGGTGCAGAACCTTGCATTTTTCTTTGTTAAATACCATTTTATTAGTTGCAGCCCATTGTTCGAGTTTCTCTAAATCTTTTTGAATCCTCTCTCTCTCTTCTCTGGTGTTTGCAATCCCCCCTAGCTTTGTGTCATCAGCAAATTTGATCAGTTTCCCTTCAACTCCCTCATCCAGATCGTTTATAAAAACATTAAACATAACTGGGCCCAGGACCGAACCTTGTGGTACTCCACTTGACACTTCCTTCCATTTGGATGTGCAGCCATTTAAAGCCACTCTTTGAGTACGATTACTAAGCCAGTTTTGAACCCACCTTATAGTTGCCTTGTCAAACCCATATTTGATCAATTTTTCAATGAGGATCGCATGAGATACTTTGTCAAATGCTTTGCTGAAATCAAGAAATACTATTTCTACTGCATTTCCCTGATCAACCCATTCAGTGATTTTGTCATAAAATGAAATCAAGTTAGTCTGACACGACTTGTTTGATACAAACCCATGTTGACTACTGTTAATTATTGAATTCGTATCCAAATGCTGACATATGTGTTGTTTAATAATTTGTTCGAGAATCTTTCCTGGTATTGAAGTCAGGCTAACAGGCCTGTAGTTCCCTGGGTCTACCTTCTTCCCTTTTTTGAAGATAGGAACAACGTTTGCCCTTCTCCAATCGTCTGGGACTTCTCCTGTTCTCCATGACTTCTCAAAGATTACAGCAAGTGGTTCAGCAATTACCTCTGCTAATTCCTTCAGTACCCTAGGATGTAATCCATCTGGACCCGGGGACTTAAATTCGTTTAAGTTAGCTAAGCGTTCCCTTACTCTCTCAGTGTTGATTTTGTGTCTTGATTCTCCTAGTCCTTCATCAGTACAGTGAAGGACTGTTGCATGTACATTATCCCTCTTGGAAAAAACAGATGCAAAATAGGAGTTCAGAATCTCTGCCTTCTCAAGATCACTTTCGATCACTTCTCCATTCTCTCCCTGCAGACTTCCCAAAACCTCTTTGACTTTTCTTTTGCTGTTGACATATCCCCAAAAACCTTTTTTATTATTGTTTTTAGTCTCTCTTGCAAGCCTCAGTTCATTTTTAGCTTTAGCTTTTCTGATACTTGCCCTGCATATTGTACTGATTTCATTATATTCCTCCTTAGATATGTATCCCTCCTTCCATTTCTTAAACATTTCTTTTTTCTTTTTTATCAGGTTTTTAAGTTCTAGGTTTATCCACCCTGGTCTCTTTAGATGTTTTCCATTCTTCCTTCTTTGAGGAATTGTTAATGATTGCGCTTCTAATATTGCATTTCTCAAAATATCCCATCCTTCTTGGACATTTCTATCTTTTAGTACATTTAACCATTTGATCCAACACTCTATATGTTGAATATATTTCCTAGAAATTTTAAGTCAGTCAGCCGTAAAATTTCCCTCCAGAATTCTAGTCTGGATATATTGCCATGCTTCAGAGCCTAATTTATATCCCCTACCCCTAGATTTCACCTGTTTAGGTGTCTTGGTGTGCACTTTTTTTTTTTTTAGCCTTATGTACACTATTGACAGATGGAATTATTATCTTAGGCCACCTCCAGGCAATGACCAGATATCCCTCTAGGAGATGATAATACAAGAAATCATTCCTCCGCAATTACTCCTTCCTAGCTATACAGCACCACAGCCAGATAACATAAGAACATAAGAGAAGCCCTGCTGGATCAGGCCACAACTCATCTAGTCCAGCAACCGGTTGCACACAGTGGCCCTCCAAATGCTCATGGGCATCTCAAGCAGAGACAAGGACAAACCTATTCCTGCTCTAGTATCCCAGCAAATGGCCTTAGAAGTGCCCCACTCCCCCCCCCTGCTCCCCACAGCCTGAAAGACGCACCTAGGCATTCATTCTAGTAGCCATTGACTTCAAGACTTCATACTTTTTACAGACATGTGCATCCAGGCAATTGGCTATCCCTAAAACCGGGATGTGGATCTTGTAGAATGTGATTATCCATATAGTTCTACATCTCAATTACATAAGCATGGAAGGTGCATTATTTATATCTAAAAGTCACTGTGGAGACTTATTTTTTTTGAAGGAAGGCGAAGTATTTTCTTACTTTTTAGTAAGATTTTCCCCGTGTAATTTCAGAAAACTTTATGAAATAGGTTAATGTATAATATTTCTTACATAATAACTGAACCCTGATACTTCAAGAAGCACAGCTAAACTATGTAGATGTCTTGGGTTGATTTCTGGGCAGGTCAGATGCCACTTTTCTTCACAATACCTAAATGCAGGAAGTAATAAATATTTTTGAATTACTTACTGCATTTAGGTATTGAGAAGAACAGTGCAATGCCATTAAGGTGAATTAAGCAAACAGTGTAGCATCGCAGTGGCACCCTGTCACTAAATACAGATGTGAGAAAAAGGTAGGGGAACTCCACAATAAATGCTACCCTCACTGTCCTCCCTGAAAATGTACCCCCATGTAGGTTTGAAGATGCAGAACTGGACTTCTCCATTTTTTGTTTAATAATTAATAATTGATGATGATGAAGAAGAAGATGATGATGATGATGATATTGCTGCACAAGAACAAGCCATCAGAATGAATGTCATTAAAGCTAGAATTGAGAAATCAACGGAAGACCCAAAGGGCAAACTCTGTAAAGAAGCTGATGAAATGGTCAACCACAGATGAACTATAAACAGAAGCACAATGTAGTGGCGCAAATGATACACCGGAACCTATGCCAGAACTACCATCTGCCAGTGGCAAAGAACTGGTGGGACCATAAACCACAAAAAAGTGATTGAAAATGAACAAGCCAAACTACTGTGGGACTTCTGACTTCTGACTGATCGAACACTGGTACATAACATGCCAGACATCACAATCATGGAGAAAGACAAAGTGTTTATCATTGACATTGCTATTCCAGGCGACAGCAGGTTTGATGAAAAACAGTTAAAAAACTTACCAGACACGAAGACCTGAAAATAGAACTGCAGCGTCTCTGGCATAAACCAGCAAAGGTGGTCCCAGTGGTTCTCGACACACAGGGGGCAGGGCTGAAAGATCTTAGTGGACACTTGAAAAACATTGGCATCAACAAAATATCCATCTGCCAGCTACAGAAAGCCACTTTGCTGGGATCTACTTGTATCATTCACCGATACATCACTCAGTCCTAGGCACTTGGGAAGGGCCCGACTAGTGATAACAATTACCAAAGCCAGCATAAATATCTTGTTTGCTGTGTGGTACTGCTGTGTTATGTCAATAATAATAATAATAATAAATACTGTATGTAGAAATTGGAGATGTGGGGAAAGGGAAGGGTTAATGGCACTATCCCACTTGACACCCACAGGCCCCAGCATTGGTTGAAGAAGGGAAGGAAACCCACCCTCTGTCCACCTATGAAATTTCAGATAACATCTCCAATACTCCTATGAGACATTCACACAACATGGCAATGTACCCAGACTTTGCAACCGGCACAGTCTGGGACCATGGTTAGCCTTTTAATCCACTTTAGCATTTTAATCCATCTTAGGAAGGCAGCCAAATCCAAGCCATTTTTGGCCTGGTCACAGCTTCCTGCTGTTGTCAAAGGGAATTGCAGCAAGAGGGCGGGGTGAGGAGGCAATTCTGACCACAGAGTGAAGGGAATTGCAGCAAGGGGGATGAGGAGGCAGATGAAGGACTGTCACAGCGAGGAGGAGGGGTAAGACTCCAAAGCCGTGTCTTCACGGCAACCTTATCTCGGATTCAAAACATTTTCAATCCTCGGAGTCCGCACGGCAGTTTGGCTTAACACACTTTGTCCGTGTTAAACCACCCCAAAGCGTGGTGAATCTCAGTCCTGATTTCAACAGGTCTCACTCCGGATCCTGTGCTTGAAACGTTTTACATTTTTTACTGTGGGGACCCTACCGTGTTAAGGGATGAGAATCCATGTTTAAGGTTTCCCTCCCCCAATAGCTTGCTTCCAAAGATAGTGATTTCATTGAAAAAATCCACAAAACAGCCACTATAAAAATCCAGTCCTTAAAGCTACACTGTAGCGATGTAGCCTCTTCACACCTTAATAACTATGTTGCAGTTTTGCGCAATTCTAGCTCTTTGAAAGTTCTGACCTTTAAAAAAGGGAAAGGAAAGCCCTGGAGTTTCTGTTTTAAAGGCTGTGGCTGTGAAGGGGGTTTGAGTTGCTGCTGCTGCTGCTGCTGCTGTGTGCCCTGGGAAATGGGGAGAGGAGGGCAAAGAATTGCTGGCTGCTGGTGCCATTTTTCCTCCATCCAGGCAAGGCAGCCACCCAGCTAGGCTCCGTGAAGGGGTCTGTTATGGGTGGTACGTTCACGCCAGGAGGAATAGGACAGGGCAGCCCCGAAAAGCGGCTTTTAAAAGGTAGCCACTGGAGTCCCCCCCTTGAGTCACGTACGTCCTCAGAATCTGGATTGAACATGATTAAGCTGAAAGTAATAAGAACAGGCAAATTCATGTTTGCATCCGGTTCTGTTATCTCAGTTTAGGGAAAGTGAAATAAGGTTGCCGTGAAGACATGGCCCAAGTGGAGGCTGCATAGGTATCATTTTCTGGGCAGCAGGGGAGCAGGAACAGTGGCTGTCTGGAAGGGGATTAAAATGTTAATTGTGTATTGGCCCAAATGAAGGAAAACCTGAATAAAAGGAGGAAAATCCAGAAACAAACTGGCTTGGCATTTAAAGATGTAAACAAATGGGCTGGAATTCTGGTTGAAGAAGAGTTAAAGGTGTAACCATAGCCTGAGAGTTGAAATAATTTGATAACTGAATAGGTCAAATTTTAGTGGAAGGTCATTTTAGGGTATGAACCCTGAACATGAGAGACTTCTTCAGGCTTTTTAAAAACTTGGAGAAACTGCAATCTGACAGAGGCTGCATCCAGATGCTGGCTATTTATTCTACAGTGCCTGACAAAAGTTCTGTCGCTTTATCCATGTTGTTGAAACCAAAGCCTATAACCTGACTTAAAATTCATCCATTGGTTTTAAAAATGACTCATATGAAAGCTGAAACCCTCCCAAATGAGGTTTTTAAAAAGAAAATAAATTTGCTTCACTGCTGAAATATTGATCATTAAATGAACACAGAAAGGTCAGATTTTGGCTAGACAAAAGTTTTGTCGCCCTCAAAAAGTAATGTGAAAATCAAACAGATAATTCACTTCAAATACTAAGATATGTTTCATAACATTGGTGAATGAAGTTGTGGTGCTATTAGAGCCATATTTAATATTTTGTGTGACTTCCATGAGCCTGAAGGACTGCATCCATGCGTTTCGGCAATGATTCATACAATTTATTGATGAAGTCATCAGGAATAGTAAAGAATGCAGTTTTACATGCCTCCCAGAGTTCATCAAGATTCTTTGGTTTTGTCTTCCAAGCTTCCTCTTTCATCCTATCCCAAACATGCTCAATGATGTTCATATCTGGTGACTGGGCTGGCCAGTCCTGGAGCACCTTGATCTTCTTTGCCTTGAGAAACTTTGATGTAGAGATGGATGTATGAGATGGAGTGTCATCCTGCTGCAAAATTTGACCCCTTTTATGATTGGGAATGTAAGAGGTAGCTAATACGTCTTGATATTTTAGGCTATTGATTTGCCTTCCACCTTGCAAATGTTTCGCACACCCCTATACTGAATGTAACCCCAGACCATGATCTTTCCACCACCGAACCTAACTGTTTTCTGGGTATATCTTGGATCCATACGGGCTCCAGTAGATCTCCTGCAGTATTTGCGGCAGCTGTGGTGTAATTCAACTGAAGATTCATCTGAGAAATCCACCTTCTGCCACTTTTCCAGCATCCATCCGTTTAGTAGGCTGTAGGCCTTGGCAAATACCACACGGTTTTTTAATTGCCTTTTGTTCAGTGCTGGCTTCTGGGCACTGATTCGACCATGGAGGCCATTTTGAGACAGAATCCTACAAACTGTTCTAGTTGACACAGGGACTTGAGGTGACCAGGCCTGTTGGAGCTCTGCTGCAGTGGAAGAAGGGCTGGCTTTTGATTTTCGAACCAACAAACTTTCCTCCTGAGCAGTTGTCTTGCGGGGTCTGCCAGACCTGGGCTTGTCAAAAACATCTCCAGTCTCTTCAAATCTTTTTGTAATTCTTTGTACTTGACGCTTAGACACATTAAAGGTGCCAGCCACCTCTGCAGAGGATCTGGTCTTCAGTCTCCTGATAATCAAGGCTTTGGTCGCAGGGTGGATTTTTGGCATGTTGTCAGAGGTCAAGTTGCAGTTCAAGTGAAGGTCTGGAGTGCTGGAGTTCTTTTTATACACACCCACTAATTATCTGATCAATTAGTGAGC
The DNA here is from genome assembly GCA_023333525.1 of Aspidoscelis tigris stejnegeri. Taxonomy (NCBI): domain Eukaryota; kingdom Metazoa; phylum Chordata; class Lepidosauria; order Squamata; family Teiidae; genus Aspidoscelis; species Aspidoscelis tigris. Next base: position 96,288,339 of record JALMGA010000002.1, read on the forward strand.
ACAGGTGAGGCTGTAAACTAGGATTAGGTGCATTATATGACAAGGCGACAAAACTTTTGTCTCGCCAAAATCTGACCTTTCTGTGTTCATTAAATGATCAATATTTCAGCAGTGAAGCAAATTTATTTTCTTTTAAAAAACCTCATTTGGGAGGGTTTCAGCTTTCATATGAGTCATTTTTAATACCAATGGATGAATTTTAAGTCAGGTTATAGGCTTTGGTTTCAACAACATGGATAAGCGACAGAACTTTTGTCAGGCACTGTACTATGGGTCCTTCCCATACTGAAAATATTCCAAAATTATTCTGAGGCCACTTCGGGAGCATCTCCATGCAAAGCCCTACTATGGCCTACATGCGAGACAATAGAGTAAAAGAAAATCCCACTTAGCAAATGTACTCCTTCCAAAATAGGGGGCTAGCACGTATTGTCCTGGGGTCATGCAGACGCTCCCCAGTTATTTGGGGCGGAGCTTGGCAGCCACAGTATTAGGAGGGTTTCTCCTCTGCTCCCTGTTCCTGCTGTGTGTGCTGCGATCAGCAGCCGCTTGGGGATTTCTTTAAATAAACGGCTACATGTATTACACCCACCTTCCCTGATAGCAAGTCTGGGACCTGAACTGGGAGAAAATTTTGAGCCGGTTGCGAGTGGGGGGCACCCACTGTCATGAGGAAGTGTGCACCTCCGCTAACCTGTGGCAGCCAAGGAAAAGGAATGACCTGCTTTTAGTTATGCTTTTAACTAGCTTTTGGGTATGCTTTTAACTGTGGTGGCCAAGGAAAGGAATGATCTTTGTGTTCGTGAAGGTGCAACTGAAGTGTTTGCCTGTCATCGCTGCAGCGGGGGGGATGGGTTATGGTGACATCAACCCAGCTTCCTATCAGGGGAGAGGGTGGGTGGGGAGAAAAAGATGCGAGTTCACGCTGCCACTTGCATGGGGACAGGCACGTACGATTTGAATCCACTTTGCCCAGACCACATGGGGACAATTTATTGTGAGTTACAACATGATTTTTATAACACGCATCACAAGCGAAGCAACCAGCTTCCATGGGGATGCACCCTATATTTGGATATTCTGGAATAAAGCACAGATATTCCAAAATATCCATGTTTTATTTTGGAATATCCAAATATCAATAAGTAATTGACGTCTGGATGCAGTCATAGATACTCAGTCAGACTTTTGTCTATCTATCCATATCTTTTAAACTGGACACTATGGTGTTCCATGGCTAAGAAGAAGAAGAGTTGGCTTTTCTACCATTGTTTTTCTCACCCTTAAAGGGACTGAAAGCAGCTGACAAAGCTTTCTGTTCTTCTCCTCACAACAAACACCCAGTGAGGTAGGTGGGTCTGTGAGAGAGCTGTGACTAGCCCAGGGTCGCCCAGCTGACTTTGTGGGGGAGTGCGGATTCAGACTTGCTAAGTATGAGATATGAGCCTGGCATGCTAACTACAAGACCAAATTGATAGAAAAAGTATTCACACACACACACAGTTCATCCACTGACACGTAAAAACAGAGAAAGTGCATTGCTTCTCAGTTTATAATTTCTTCTGAAATCCAGAAATGGAAGTCTCTGCTTAAATAACAGTTTTCTGACTTTTTTGTTATCCCTTGTGTTTTCTGCCATGAGCAATAGGAAAATTATGTCTGCTGTGTGTCTCTTTCTCTTGTACACATATAATACGGTCTGCTAAATAATTGGTGCTTCTATTTTGGGGCACTTAATAGTCAAGTAATGAAAGGCCAGAGAAATTTAGATGCAGGAATGTATTTAAGAGACCTAACTTTAGCTGCTAATTACTAGAGTTAGATGACTCAGATACAATAGAAATCAACCTTCACCTGCACTCCAGGCAGCTGTGAACTCACTTTTGTTGCTGAATAAAAGGACAGTTCAACTCTCCTCCTGGGAACAGCTTTTGAAGCCCTACACCATTCTGGATTTGAAACCAATTACACTTAACTTGGAAGAGGGAGAGAGAAGTAATTCAGAGTTACATAGTTCAATTAACAAACATGCAGAATACTGTAAACAAGAAGAATTAGGAGCAATGAACATCTCAGTGTCGCTCTGTTACATATATAACAGAGTCATTAGTTGCACAGCTATGCCCTAAATCACCAATAATGCTATTAAACACAGGCTTGTGGTTTGAGTGTTGGATTCTTATCTACTAGTCTCCCAGTTCGAGTCCACACTCCTACACAAAGCCAGTTGGGTAATGTTGGGCTAGTCAAAGCTCTCTTTCTGAGCTCTCAGCACCATCTACCTCAGGATGTCTATTGTGAGGAGAAGAATGGAAGGTTTGTCAGGTGCTTTGAGTCCCCTTCTTCTGCTGCTGCTGCTGCTTCATTCTAATTCTAATTCTAAAATCACAGTTAACACTTGCAACTAGAGACAAGCACTGGTTTGGTTTGGTTTGAACTGAACTGAACCTTTTCGGGTTCAGCTGATCTAGAACCAGATTGAACAAGCTTGACTAGCTTTAGATTGAAATTCAAACAGTTTTCTCACTATTCAAATGTTTAAAAAGAAAATGAAAAAATACAATCAAAATCTGAATGATTCAGATCAAACTGTTTGGCTTTGCCTGGTATGAACAAACACCCCTATTTTATTTGAATCAAATCAGCCCCTTCTGAACAGGGAGTGGCTTAATTCAATTTAAACCAAGTTGAACCATTTGGTTCAGTTTGAACCAAACAAACACAAAGGGCCCATTCTCATGCACATTTTGGTCCGAACCAAAATTGGGTTCAGGATGGGGTGTCCCCATGCATTTTAGATTTGGTCCAATTTCCACAGACCAAACTGACCAAACCAGGACCAACTTTGGTACTGGAAAAAACAAGTCTTGTCACAGTTTGGTGCCCTGGCACGCATTGCTTTGCAAGCCGAGCCTGCACATGGGGATGGTCCTGGGCTATTTGGGGAGGAGATTGCTGTTCGTGTCATTGGGAGGTGGGGTTTCATGTCCTGTGCTCACTGTTCCTGCCCTGTGCATTGGAGTTCACAACCACTGAGATTTTTTGGGAGTAAATTGTGTTAAAGTTGAACTGAAGAGGGGGTCAAATGGCCTTTGCTGCCCCATGAGACTCTTTTATACAAGTATTCCAACCCCCTTCCCCCATCGCCAAGGCAGGCAGGATAATGGGTTGATTTTTCTCCCTTTTACATGGCAAATATTCCACCCGTTTCCCGATCGCCAAGACAGGCAAGATAATGGCTTGATTTTCTGCTTGCCAGGTGTTTTCGTGAAAGAGCGGAGGTGCGCACAACTGCTCAACCACTCAACTGCTGCCAAACATTGTAGCGGCTTTGCTCAAACAGCTTGGCTTTTAAAAATTATTATTTTTGCAGTTCAATCATGGCTTCTCTATACCACTAAGGGGGAGGGGGATGTGGCATTTGCAGCAGGCAGCACAGGGGTGGGGTGACGTCAATCTGGCTTCCAATGAGGAGAGAGGAGATGGCGCTGCTCCCCCGTGCCAGGGTTTGGCTCAGTTTGTATGGGGACAGCTGTATCCAGACCCAGCCCACACCCAGCCCCCATCCAGCCCACGCTATCAGGAATGGCATGGGGACAGGCAACATCCGGTCTCGGTCCAACACCCAGTCACATGCATGCCCAATCAGAGACAAACAGCTTGCATGGGGACACGGCCAAAGTGAATTTCCACATCTCTACTTGCAACACTGCTTTCTAACCATTCTATGGAGATATCACTTTTTTTTGCTCCAACAGTTGTTAGATACAAATCTAATGTTAGATACAAATCTAATGCGACTATCCATTTGCAGCAATGAAAATGAAAACATTTCAGACGGCTGTTGGCAAATCATGTTATTTGTAAATTCTGAAGATTCTTATCTAAAAGTTCTGTCTTTCCAAAGTCAGGCTGGGATCTAGTCATGGTAAGAGATGGATAGCACCATCAAATTTTGTTTCTCTCAAGTTTCTGTTTTACCTCTCTAAAGCATATTTCAACCCATATCTCTAAATTCACATTTTATAAAAGAAAAATTGTTTATAGAGAGTTTTGCAGGGCTTCATTTTGATCCTAAATGGGCAGTAAAGTGTAGCATCCTTCATTTTGCATGATCCAGAAACTTGCAACAATGTAATATGATATTTTAAAATGTCACTGACCAAACAGAAGCAAAACAAACAACTTTCTCACTCAGTTGCATTTAGTCATCTAAGCCATCCTCTTCCTATCCTTGTACGTGGCTGATCTATAGGTTCAGATGCCCCAAGCTAGCTCACTTGGTGCACCACTGCACACACAAATACAAACACACAATGTGGGACAGTTTTGGTGCTCTTGAACTTTGCTTCCTCCCCCCCCCCACCCACCCCAAGCCAGTGGTCCCATTTATGATGGCTTTGTTATAGATAAAGGAGATTTAAAAATGTTCCATATGGAGAAAGGAACACAACCATCAGCTTAAAATATGTGAAAAGAGATTCATTTACAAGGATACTATGAGGAAAACTTTCAGCTAACCCTTCTTATCTATCACCTATTTACAACTCTAAATATGAAGGATTTCTTAAGTGTTTTTATGAATATTATTGTTTTAATCTGTTGTTTTTAAAACTTGTAACCTGCACTGAGACCTACGGGTATAGGGCATGATAGAAATATAAATAAATAAATAAATAAATTCCACTCAAGTCTCTTTCCTACACAACTTCATGATGCCACAGTAGTTCCTTCTTGTTTCCTCTTTAACAAATTCCCTCTCCATCTGTTCTTTCCAACACTGAGTCTTCAGTGTCTCTCACTTGTCCACTGCATGTTTGCTAAGCAATCTTTACTCTTTTATCACCATGCCTCTCTCATCTCTCCTGTTGAACAGCAATATAGCAACATGCCACTTCACTCAAGCTTCTCATTCCAGAATCCTATTCCTCCGTTACAGCTACATTGCATCATCTTTTACAATCAGCTGATAACCTCTTAAAGATGCAGGCTTCAAATCACCAAGCTAGGGACGTGCACAAATATTCATAACATTCAAAATTCAGCCAAATTCGGACATTTGAATTTAAATTGAATGCTGGCGCATTCAAAGATTGATATTCAAATTTGAATAAAATGTTTCGACACATTCGTATGAAGCTTCATATGCAATTTGTATAAGGGATTCTTATGCATTTGTATGGGATCCATATGCTATTTGTAAGCATACATATGGGATTCGTATGAGATTGTTCATATCAAATACAAATCCTACCACATTCGAAGGGAATCTGTTTGAACAAATACAAATTTTCTTGCAATTGATTTGCTACAAATCAAATACACAAAAAAATTGTGAACTTCCCTATGCCACGTCATTTGATTTGCCCTTATTCGCAAGCCTGCTTTCCACCTAGTCATATGTCAGTCTTAGGCTGTGGTCACACCTAAGTTTTAATCCAGCTTCAGTCCACCTTCAGAGTGAGAGAAAACATCAGCAAAGTGACTGGTGATTTTCTTTCCACATTATCTATCGCAAAGGTGAATTTTCTGGGTTATTTAACACTGGAAGAAAACAGGAAGAAGTCAAACTAAAAGTTGCAGAGTAGATAGAAGTAAGGAAATGAGGCCTACAGCTCTGTTGAAAGCTGAGTTGGCCACTGATCAGCAATCCATTCTGATGGGATAGGTAAGGTACTGGGAAATGGTGTAGAGAGAGAGAAAGGATGCACTGATTGGAACTCCATGGCTCTTTGTACTCCAATTTTCCCATAGAATGCAATTACTTTAATAATACATTTTTGCACATCATGGCAATTTGCATGAAGTGCTGGATTGGCATCTGGGAGGAGAAAGTTTAAACCACCACTATGGAAAGTCATTGAATGATCTTGACACAATCTCCCCTTCTGAGCTTAACCTGCTTCCCTGGGCTTTTGAGAGGACAGACTGGAGTGGAGAAAAATAATATTTAAAAGCCAGCGATCCAGAGCTCTCAGCATCTTTCGGCTTGCAGATTTGGCAGGGGGAAGATCATGGAAAGTACAGTCGGACTGTCCAGGCTTCTAGGCCTCGTGCTGTCAACTGGAGAGGCAGAGGGTAGAAGGAAGGGACTTACCTCTCATTAGGGGGAGATCCCTGAGGGCAAGGCAGACGTTTGTTCTTTATTTTGGAAGAATATTCACACTGAACGATATGAGAAATTTCCGTTCAGGTTAAAGGGAAGCTGGAGGCTGGATTTGTTAGTAAGGCTTTCAGTGGATTTGCTTAGGAGAGCTGATATTTATTCTGCTTACAGAACTTGTTCCTTCAAGCAATATTAAGACTCTTAGTTAACCTTATCTATGCCTCTACTTATTTATTTATTTATTTGCTTGTATATAATAAACAGTTAGTGTTTATTTTGCTGCTTCTGGGAGAGGGCTTGGTCTTGAACCTTTAAAGCAAGATGCCGGCAGGAGGTGAGTACTGACACCAGCTCATTGGCAGGCAGTTGGGTCTGTAGTACCCGACGGCCGCTTCTTCAACTGCATTACTCTGCAAAGTACAAGTTCAAAGGGGTTCGAGTTGCTACAACATTTGATTTGAATTTGAATGTCTGAATTCGAACAAATTTGGTTGAATTCAAATGTTTTTAATATTTGTGCACATCCCTATTACAGCTATTTAAGCATCCTTTGGAAGCTGACACTACAGTTGCTGTGCAAAAATATATGCCTCCTTAGGCTTAGCTTAATTTGCCCTACCTCTGTGCCACAGCAATAATGAATGTGACTTTCCCAGAAGTTTCTTGTCTTCATGCTTACTCCCTGTAGATTTTGCCCATTTCCTGTCTAAATCTCTCATCATCTCTCTGGCAGTACTCACCGTATCCAAAAGAACAGAAACATTGTGGGAGTAATTTTAAATTATTGGTGTCTTGGCATTTGGCTTGCATAATTTTTCACTTCACAGTCTGATCAGATCTTGTCAATGTGTATTTGAACTCAGGAATATCTTGTCCCGATGTGCATCACATTTTGGTTTCTTAAACAAGAACCACTTTTGACCTTTGAATAGGCACTCACCTGGTTTCGAGGGATAGAGATCAGGTGTCTAGATGTTGTGAAATTTCCTGGGGCTAGGCAGAAAGAATTGAACTGCCAGCTTGAACCTTCCATTAGAACAGACATAAGGCACATATGCACACTCACACAAACTTGAGAACATACTTCTAACTAAGACGGGCAAAAAATGTTCATCATCTTCAAAATTCATGAAAATTGTGAAGCTTCAAACATTATCATTCAAATAGAGTCTTGGCTATATTTTATAAATTCCTTGATTTTATATATGGTGATAGCAGCAAGACTGTTATATGCACAGAAATGGAAGGAGGAGGAGATACCTTCAGGGGAAGAATGGTTAATCAAATTGATGGATTTGGCAGAGACGGATAAACTAACAAATTTCCTAAAAGATAGAACAACAGATAAATTTACGAAAGATTGGAGCCCTTTTATTAACTATCCAGGAGAAAGAGAAGTAATGATGGATGGTTTCTACTAAGAACTAAGTGGTCAGCTGAGAAGGATCCAGAGACATTAAAGGGAGCAAAGAAACCAGTGATATGAAGGAAAGAAGCTGGAAAAATGGAGGAAGTCACAAAAAGAACAATAAAGAAATGTAATAGTATGACATGATGATAGTGTAAAAAGTTTTATGTTGTTTTAAAAAATTTTTAATAAATAAAATATTTTTTTAAAAAAGAATCTTGGCTATATTTGAAAGCAGCTGTTCACATGTGGAGAGAAAGGTTTTGTGCCTTCGTTCAAAGCGTTGTTACATTTGTGAAAGTGAATTTGTGGATTCTTAGCGGATTCAGAGAAGATCTGGAGGCAAGATTGGTGGTGGTAGGAATCACTGAACATTTGATAAACATCTGAAATGAATTTGAAGCCTAGCACATTTGAAGTGTCTCCACTCGCCCACATGTGAATTTCTGTCCCATTTGCTTCAATCTGAAGCAAGGGGGGTGGAATCATGCACATTGCTACCTCCAATCCCAATTTCAAACTTGAAGAAAGAACTAATTACACAAAACCCAAGCTAGAACTTCCATCACAAAGCCTGCTGTTGCTAAGAGTGCATCGGATAGTGATTCAATGCATAGGGTAGATTCTCAATGGATTCTCCTAGAGATTCCCTTTCATGAGGTTATGGTTTTGATACTACTCCAGCACTTACATTTTCTTCCATCCAGCTCCCAAGTACTTTCCAAAGACAAACTGCTAGCCATGCAATGACTTCTTCTGGTTTTATTGTTGGAATCTATTTATGGTTATGGTTACGGTTATGGTTATGATTACTGCCCTGGGATGTTTTAAAACAAATTGCACTATGAAAATACATTGAATACATTAAATAAAACAAACTAATAGAGTAGAAGTTCAGAAAGTTCACGGTACAACGAAAAGCTCCCAAGGGTAGTGTGGTTTCCTAGAAACCATGTCAGAATCTTTGAATTAACCTAATTTGTTTTTTCAAATAGTGCCTATTGAAAAACTGAAAACCATGACTTCACTTATTCAGGATTCCCTCCTCCCTTTGCTTCTTTTACTTTTTCCACATAACCTAATTCACCAGTTACATAACAACAAAACAACAACGTCATCAATGACAATAACAATAACAACAATAATAATAATCACTTTTTTAAAAAAAGTATCCAATACATAATATAAAAACCTTTGTCTGATCTTACTCTATGTGGATTAAATGCTGATTTCATCACTCTAATCATTCACATATGCCAATGAGAAAGAAAGCTGTAGAATTAGCAACTTTAAAAATAATACTGGCAATTAGTTGTTAATTACAGCATAAATTTCACCTAGTGTACTTTCTAACTTCATTGCATTTTCGTGTACATTCATTTGGTTGAATAAGTAATAAAAATACTGTTTATTTTGCAGTTTACAGTTCGGTTGTTTGTTCTTAGCTATTTCTTACCAGTCTCTTTGCTACAGAACTGCTACAAGAGCAAAAAAGGGTTGGGGGGAGTTTGCAATATGTAATCATTCTAGTTAAAGACTGTAATCTTTTAAATTGCACTGCTATGTTATACATAATATAGAAGGGACTTTTTTTTCTAAATCAATTTTTGAACGAAAGAGCTTTTTGCGAATATTTAGACTTTGACAAGAAATGCTACCAATGAGGATAATTGCATTGGAACTGTGTATTATGCATTCCTGATAAACTAATAAGCTTATATCTTGGCTTGCATAATTTGAAGAGAGAAAGAAGTCTTAGAAAATATGGCAACCTTCTACCAAGCACCAGGTAAGCACTATCTCCACTATATTAGTGGCTGCGGCCTTGCTGCATGCTGGCCATTGCCATGCCAACCAGGAAATGCAACACACAACTGTGGCTGTGCAACCCCGTGCTATGCACCCTTCACCCAGAAAGTTTTTTGGCATTCAATTTGTAACACAAGAAAATTCATATTTGTTCGAATATATCCCCTTTGAATGTGGTAGGATTCAATCTGATAAGAATTCGTACAAATATCCAATACATATCAGATACAAACGCATACGTATCCTCATGAACGCATACATCATCCACTATGTATCCCATCACTCTGAAAGTGTCAAATCTGACCTGAATCCACTTTTAATCTGTTCTCGATGCATGTCAAATGCAATCTGGATCCATTGCAGGTGTGACTGACTGGCACATCTGTTTTCCCATCTCCCCAGTTTAACCAATGTCCAAACTATTGGTATGAATGTCTGGAACATTAATATTCGTACGAATGTTAATATATAAACGTCCTAACATTTGATTTGTGTACGAATGTCCAAATTCAGACAAATAATGAATGTTACAAAATTCGTGCACACATCTACTGCACATGCATTCCCAGACTGGCCTTTTCACCTTTTCTACAGGTTCACTTTGCTGGAATATACAGTTATCCACTCCATATTGACAGGAATTAAACAAATGGGGAACATTGAACTGATGGGGAGTAGGGTTGTGCATGAATGCAATTTTCAGATTCGATTTGAATCAAATTGAATATTCAAATCTTTGAAAAACAAGTGTATTCAGATTTGAACCGATTCAGATATATTCATATCAATTTGTATGAATATTTTATTCATATTTGAAGACATAAATGTCAACATTTGTATGTGTCCATAAACATCTATATACATCTGTACGCATTTGTACGCATCCCATTTTTTTACCCTCTATGCATCCCATTTCCATTCTGTATGTATGCATACAAATGTGTATGGATACAAATAAGTTGTGTATGGATACACACGTAATGTGTACATATCCATACACATATGAATGTTCAAATAATTCGTACAAATGATTCAAAACATTTGAATTCATTCAAATGTTTAAAAAATTAATGTATAGACATTTGATTTGGATTCAAATGCGTGAATTTGATCAAATTTTGAATGCCTGCCAGCCTAGCAGATATGGGAATTGCAGCCAACTGTAAACTGCCAGTCAGCCCTGAAGAACATCCACTTGCTGGTGGAATAGCTGGTGGATCTAGGCACCCGGATCTGGGAACACATGGGATGGGGCCAGGCAGCTCTGGAACAGGAGAGAAACAAATCAGACCAGCTATCTTGGAACATAAGCACATAAGAGAAGCCTTGCTGGATTGGGCCACAGCCTATCTAGTCCTACTGCATCCTGTCTCACACAGTAGCCCACCAATTGCTTCTGGGCATTCTCAAGCAGAAGATAAAGGAAAAAATCTTCTCTTGCTCTTGAATCATTGCAAATGACCTTGAGGGGTTCCTGTCTCTCTCTCCAACCTGAAGGCAGCACCAAAGCATCAATTCTAGTAGCCATTGATACACCTGACCTCCAAGAATTTATCTAATCCTTCCTTAAAGCTATCCAGGCTGGTTGCTGTCACCATTTCTGCTGCTTTCAGTGACCAACTTTTATTTTGATGTTTTATTGAAATTGTGAACCACCCAGGGATATAAATACTGTAAAACAAACATGTTCTCTCCCACTATTATATCTCACCTCTAAAATTTACACACCCAACAGTCCCTGCTTCTAATAATATTCTCAGTTAAGATTACCTCTTCATCTCTAATAAATAGATGTCTTCATAGTTCATTTAACTGACTTTTCCCAGTGTTTATGGCTTGCTTTTGAAATTCCTTCTATAGTATGCTGCCTAGAGACAAAATAAGTACTAAATTAAGGGGTGTTTTTGAATAAGACAGCATTGCAGCAAAGGGTCTTATATTAAATTACACCTCAGAATTCTACTGCCATCAATTATTTTTTTTATTTTTTTGCACTAATAGATCATCATAATCTATGTAAATGCCAGGAGACAGGCCTCATGAAGGAACAAAGGATGAAATGTTCTATGAATTACAGGACTTAAAAAAACCCCACAGATTAAAGATCCTGAATAATTATGTTTTCGATGCATGTAATTACGAATTTAGACAGCTTATAATACTTGATTTGTGAATGAAGCGAATGCACAACACTGATGCTCTATTTTGCCCTTAAAGGCTAACATGCTTCCAGCCAATCAAGCCTAAAATATCATCTTGCTTTGTAGGCACATGTATAAAATTTACTTCCAAGCTTCTAGTTCTCAACAAAACTCCCATAGATCATTTTGAAATCAGTATGATTTATGACACAGGATCATACTGTAGGAATGGATCAATGAATTGCACTTGTAGAATCATGTTCTCAAAGTGATTGAAAGGTTCCTCATAAGAAGCCACATGCACTGAGCCACATGCATCCTCCAGAAACAGGACATTGCAGCAGGAGGATTGGAAGTTTCACAGGGACACTGTATCAGCTTCCAGGCTGTCAGACTGGAAGCTGCTGCATCTCTGTGTAGTGGCTTCCCATCTGTAAGACTTGAAGGTCCAGCCCCAGCAGAGCAGCAGGACATTCAAAGGTCAGACTGTGGTCTCTTCCAGACTAGCGGATAAAAATCTGCAGTCATATATAAAAAATTGCAGCTTACCTGGCTGTGAAGTCGCGGCATGTCCCCACTTGAAACTGAGGTCCGCAGCTTCCTTGGCAGCAGCTGCAAGACTTTCGTGGCATGCAGGGTGAGGAACCTGTCAAGTGGGATCAGGCAACCAATGAAAGCTGAGCTGCAGGCTCATCTTTCATTGGCTGTTTCTTGCTGTTCTGTCATGATGATGAGAAACTCTGAAACTACCTGATACTGAAGACGGAGTGTTGATCATTCCACAGCAGGTAAATGCACAGTAGTGGTGGCATAATCTTGTTTTTAATCTGTATTTCATTTTAATCTGAATCTGTTTGAATTTGTATCCTGTTTTAATTTGTTTTAATCTGTTGTTAGCTGCCCAGAGACCTTCGGGTATGGGGCGGGATAGAAATGTAAATAAATAAATAAATAATGCCCCACCACTATGAAGTATCGGGCGTCAGATGTGACACCCACACATCGACTGCACATCAGAATCCAGTTTCCCCCAATCTGGACACATCCTGTATTAAAAAGATGCTGAAAATGAAAGCAGGTGGGGGGAATGGAATGCACCCAAAATCTGATGCCTCTCCAGGAAAACTGGGAATTCAGGGAAACGTTATTCTAGCAGGACTAGAAGAATTTGTGGACTCTAAAGTTAAATTAAGCAGTCTAAAGTTAAAGGATTTTGCTATTGCAATGGCAAAAGCTGCAATCAACCCCACTCCTGCCCCTCTCAATGTATTCATTGTCAGAATTTGCTGATTTCTTTAGGAGAAGAGAAATATGTAAAGCATAAAAAGGGGGAAATCTTTATTTCCTATAAAGATATGCTCAGAGTAATACATATGTAATGAAGGCAATATGTTGATTTGTAAATTAAAATAAAATGAATCAATAAAATAATAATAAAACATATTTAATAAAAAATATATGCAGCAATTAATGATAATAACGGGATAAATTTATAAAGCCATGTGCAATCATATTTTCTAAAATCAGCAGCTTAAAACTGAAGACCAGCATTTCCACAGTTATAAACATTTCAAACTCCCTTAGCTGAAAACCTTAAAAGAAAAGGAAAAAAAATGATTTGGAAGGCATTCAGAGAATGTTACTAAGCCATCCCACCATTCTGGGACCTTTGGTAGTTAAGTAGTCATTGAATTAGTATTCAAACCCTTCCTAAAGTTCACTGGACCCACCTGTGCTCAAGACCATGCAACCTGGAGCAGTCATAACGTAGCCACCATACACCATACACATACACATGAAACAGATCCTGGATTCTGCATCCCCTGTAGAAGAGTTGGCTTTTCTACCCTGCTTTTCTCACCCAGTTACGGGGACTCAAAGCGGCTGAAAAGCTTTCTAATTCTTCTCCCTATAACAGACACCCTGTGAGGTAGGAGGGGGCTGTAAGAGGTCAGAAGAGAGCTGTGACTAGCCCAAGGTCTCCCAGTTGGTTTTATGGAGGAGAGGGGAATCAAATCTGGTATTCCCAGATAAGAGTCCAGTTCCCTAACCACTAGACCAAGCTGTACACATAAGAACAAAAGAAGTGCCCTACTGGATTGGACCCACGGCCCATCTAGTCCAGTATCATGCTCACAACAAGTCTGTGACCCTGCTTTTGAAAGCCATGGTCAAAAACATAGTGCTCACAATCTGCTGCTGCCTCCTCTTCCAAGACAGTCAGACTGCCCATTACAATGCGCACAAATGCTTGCTTTCTATCCAAAGAGGACTGGCCATTGTGGCTTCATACTGATGCTGTCTGCTTGAAGGACAGAGATGAGTCACAGATGACTTCATAATACTGCTCACTCAAGAGATGCAGCCAGCCATTGTGACCTCAGTAGGAAGGGTACAACTTAAAGGGGAGAGACCAGATCTGTGACTTCAAGTTAATGCTGCCCACTTTGGAAAAAAGGATCAGAAGCAACCATGAATCAAGGTAATTCAGGCTTGCATGTAGCTTAAAGAGAGCAGATGTATTTAACATTTTTGCTCTGCTAGGCAAATGAGATCTGTCTGAAGAAGCATCAGTACTTGCCTTGCTTTTGAATCTCTTCTTGCAACTGTTAATAAAGTCTTGATAGTCTTTCAAGCTGTGTTCATAACTGAAATTCTATTATTCTAAAACTCAGCACTAATAATGCAGCCTACAGTTTCTGCCTTCTGTCAAGCATTTTTTTATCCCTAACAGAGTTTTGTTCATCTTGTTCACCTAAACAACTGAAAGTTCAGTATGAGATACTAAAGTGATATATGGGCTGTCAGTCAGCAGATTTTTTTTTCCTACCACCATGGTTGATTATTTAACTAACCTTGAGTATTGCAATCTCAACAACCTCCTTCATTTTCTCTTTTCTTAGCTGACTGGAATAAGTATCCCAAGTTTGAGAAACCCATGGACCCCTAGATGTTGTTGAATTCTAAGTTTTAGCAACAATAGCATGGCCTGTGACCTCGTATGATGAGAGCCATAGGTCTAACTATATTTTTAAGAACCAGAATTCAGCGTTCTTGGGTTTTCCAGGTGTTGGGAGACCTTCCTTTCCCCATCACTTCATTTGGAATGCTATAACAATATTCCTTTGTACTGGGGAATGAACAAACCATGGTCTGCAAACCAAAACATTCTAGCATGCATGTCAAACTAAGGAAAGACAAAAGCAACTCTTTCCCTAGACTTTTTCTTCTCTGCCTCTTAATTCACAGTGGTCTAGTGCCTGGGTGTTCAATGGGGAGGGAGAGTAGGAGATGCTCAAATTTCTAAAAGTATGAGTGGTAGCAGATGGCTGTTTCCTTTAGTTCCATTTCAGAGGCACAGATCATGTGCTTTCTTCCCTATACGTAGCAGGTTATCTTGTAGAAAGATGGATCCCAAGAGTGAGACACACAACTCATGCTGACCACCCAAATTCTCCTCTACCCCACCATGAAAAAAAAACCATTGAGAAAAGAGGACAATTGAAATAACTGCAGTAATAGTAAATAACAACAGTGATGATGGTGATGGCATGACAATGATGGTCTGTGGAAGAAAGCAATTGTGAAGACACCTTTTTGGGGCTTAACGTTTCATGTGCATCTCTTGAGAGTCAGGGTTAAAGAAAATGGCTGTGTTGTGATCACACTTCAGATGCATATTAGCCTTAATATAGTCCATCAAGCTAATGTGCCATACCTCTGAGAGCTGACATACAGTGGAACTTCTCTCAAATTTCCTGCGTGATGAATGAGAAAAGCAAGTGCGTTTATTTTTAAGTTGCCTGGATACGGGATAATCAGGCATGAATTTATTCCATCACTAACAATTAACTACCATCCAGAGATATAGAATTCGTTATTAACGTTCATGTGAATCATACACATACGCCTTTAAGAGCATTAAACTGGTCATATTCCCAGTGTTTTTGTTAAACAAAATAGGCAGGATGTACTTCTGCAACATACTCATGGGGACAGGGCCCAAAGTCATTCTCAAACCTGCTAAAGGAATGTGGAAGACTTCAAAAGACTGCAAACATTCATTCTTCTGACAAGGCTCACACTTGCCATTATTACTTGCGTAGCTCTTTATCTAAATAACTTTGTGTTAAGTGATCTTCTGGAAAAGCTGCAGTTATATCAGCAGCCGTGGTTTGGTAAGATAGAAATAATAGCTTCTAAATGTATGCCCTCTGTGTCTCCACATACCTTCATGAGCACATGGGGGAAGTATCTGATGTTCCATCTCCACATTCAGTGGCACAATGTGCCAATGAGAAAATCTGGTGCCTGCACAGATCGCCTGGGAAAGAAGGCATAAAACTGAATCCTCTGCCTAAGCATCTTACCTGCCATTGCACTAGCTGCCCATGTTTCCAGATGTGCAGACCAGAAAGTGCCCACTGATGCTGAGGTGAGGGGGCTTCCATAGTGTTGCCTGCCCCCAGGCATCTCCCAGCCTGGTCATGGAGCCATGGCCCCTGAGACACCTTTATACAGCAACTTTCAGTAATGGTCAGATGTGAGTCTATACCTTCCTGGATAAATGGCTTTTATGCTGGACCAAGCACATGGAACAAACAGTACTGGAATCTTGAACTTCAAGAAATGAGTCCTATGCATATTAAATCATATCCTAAGGCTATCTGTTGTCATAATACTGTCTAGAGTTGGGGGAGAAATTTATTGAGTTTTTTTTAAAAGCAAAGTTATGAAACTGTTCCTTCAAGATCCAATATGTGTTCTATATCCATCTGTCTTCTGTGGTGTGGCATATGAGTTCACATTATTAGTAGAAATTAGGGATCTGAATGAATATTCATCATGTTCACAATTCGTATGAATTGGTACAAATTCGAACATTCACGTTCAAGTCAAATATTGGTGACATTCAAAGACTCACATTTGAATGGGAAGCAAATGCTTTTGTGCATTTGTTCAAAGCTTTGTTATATTCTCAAAGGTGGGGAGGTGACAAAGCAGTTGCCTAGTCACATCTCCAGTGGAATCAGATGGGATTCAAGGTGAAATGCAGCTGCTAGACTGCTGATAGGAACACCTGGCCAGAGACACATCATGCATTGGCTTTCAATTCACTACTGAGCCCACTACTTTAACCTATAAGGCCCTAAATGACTTGGGCCCCAAATATCTAAAGGAACACATTCTTCCATATTGACTTGCTCATGCCCTAAGTTCTGGAGAGGAGGACCTCCTGGTTGTACACCACTCTCAGCAGGGAAAGGGGTAGGCACCCAGGATAGGGCCTTTTCAGTGATGGCTCCCAGACTGTGGAATAGTCTCCCTCCTGAAGTGTGTCAGGCACCTTCACTCTGTTTAGACAAGCTGTGAAGAGACAGCTCTTTAAGCTAGTCTTTGGCTAAGTAAAGGAACAGCCTTTTCCTCCCCACATTCAGGCACTGCCATGGTTTTAATATGCTTAATAAATTATGGTTTTAATGTGTTTATTTTATATGTTGTAACCCACCCTGAGACCTTTGGATATAGGACGGAATAAAAATGTAAACAGAGATAATAGATAGATAGATAGATGACAGATAGATAGATATTAAACTACATTTTTTAAAGTGGATTGCCTTGTATCCAGCTTACGCAGCTGCTCCAAGGGCTCCAGTAAGTGGGGAGCAACAGCTGATGACTGCTGCCCCTGAACACCAGGTGTTATGAAAGATTTTTCCAAGTATCTGACCGGCCCAGATAATTGGGGATCGAGCACATGTAATGGCTGACCCTGAGCAGGCTAGAAAATGGGGGATCGGGAGGAATAAAGAGACATGGAAACATAAGGTGTAGAAAGGCAGAATGATCCTCTTTATTTTTCTGCAGCTGTTTAAATATCCTGCTCCAAAAGGGGGTGTTCCAGAAATCACAAGGTGTAGAGCTGGCAAGATGATTGGAGCAGCTGGACTTGGAATCCCCTGACATCACTTCCTGTTTCTGCTGGAAGAGGGAGAAACCATTGGAGTCCATATGGCCAAGAGCTCCCTCGATCCTGTCCGAGAAAGCTGCCAGCACACACACAAACACACGGCTGATAAGAGACAACTCACTTGCCAAGGCAGCTCCTTCAGCAGCATAGCCAAACGAAGTCCACAGAGAAGAAGTCGAGAAACAGTCCGAAGTCCAGGGTTTATGAGAGCAACACAACAGTCCAGTCTGAGGTCAAGATAGCCAAGTATTCAAGGTCTAGGGGTCAGATATGGCAGCCTTCTCTAAAGGAAAACCAATAGTTTCTGACAAGAGGCCTGGGCGTCTGCCAGGTGTTTTATCTTACAGTTTCAGATCACAGCTGTAGATTATCGCCGTGTCTCTGTGCAAGTCTATTTGACTGTCTTAACCCTTCCTTCTCTGCTCTCCTCTGCTTAAAGCTAGGGATCTCTGTGCTCTGTGGTTCCATCTTGCACTTCTGCAGTGGCAAGGCTGGGCTGCTGAACCCCAGGCTTCACTGGGGCTGGGAAGTCAGAACTGGGTCCTGGTAGCACCTCAGGTTCCTCCTGCACCTGAGGAAGTGAGTCCACCTCATCCTCTGAGTCCTCCTCCTGGTTGACCATGACAGATCCCATGTGTATAGAGGACTCCATTATGGCCGCAGCATCAGGAGGAGGAGGAGATCCAGCAGCCGGAGGAGTCCAGGCAGCAGCCAGAGAAGCAGCAGCAGCAATGGAGCTCTCCTTGGCTGGGAAGGACTAGGTTTCAGCAGCAGCAACAGCAGCAGCAGGGCAGGGATCTCTGCCCTGCCAAGAAGAGAAGAAGCAGGTTGGAGGAGGGCGATCACTGTGACCGCAAAGCTCTGGCACTCTCTGAGGATGAGCAGGAAGAGGGGAAGGAGGAGAAGCAGCAGCAGGTGCCAAGGACACACTGGGTGAGAGGCAGCATGAGAGAGGGGCAGCCCCCAAACAGAGGGAGGAGGTAATTGCTATAGTGGATCATGGAGACTCCACCCTCTGCTGGTCCAGCTCTATCTGAATTTGACATAGCCTGATCTGGATTATGGAGATCTTTAATCCAGATCTCTGAAGGTAACATTTAATTGTACTCCCAGAGGAACTGGGGCCCTGATGAAGGATATGGGTGGGAGGCAGAAGGCCACTTCCCATGTTCAGAATTATTGGGGGGAAGTGTCAGTGGTGCACCAGGGTAAACCAGGAAAAAGCATCCCACACAGGTCCTGAGGCTAGGATTTTTTGTTAGTCTTTGGAGGTGTGGGGGTGCAGCTTCAAAACTCACACAAGGTCCACATCCCTTGAAGAGTTAATCTGGATCAGCACTCCCTGCAATCTGGATCAGTGGGCTGGGCTATTCTGCACCCACTGACCCAGGATTTAAAAGAGGTAAGTGCAGAAAGGGCCATTGTTATTACTATACTTTGTTTACTATCTCCCCCTTTTGGATGTTGTGGTTACTTTTTCTGTTGATGTTTTTCACTGTGTAATAGTTTCTGTATTTTCTTTTTATCTGAGAAAATTTAATAGTTTTTTTTTTAAGAAAGGTTGAGATAAAATAGTCCTGTGCCTTTGAATCTGCTCACAATGGCCACTGAGCTAATGCAACCCAACAGAAGGCCCAGCCTGCATTTGCATGGTGGGACCAGCTGTTTTGGAGGAATGAAAGTTGTTCCTGCTGCTCAGGTGCCAATGATACCAAATTGATTTGGAGTGATGGTGGCCTTGTAAATTACATTCTCCAGCATCCATGCCATGTGACATTTGGGTCCTCCCTTAAGAGACAGCCATAAATGTAACTTTGGAAAGCTGATTAATTTATGGTCTTTCATCCTACAGTTCTGTAAATTTAGGATGTTGCAAGAAATATACCCTGAGAGCAAACTCTGCAGTTATTTAAGACTCAGTTTTTAAGGATCCATAGTTGGGCCTCCAGGGGGGAATGTGCCTTTAGGTAAAAATCTGTCCCTACACCCCTCACCATAAACATTAAGTGTTGTAACTTTTTAAGAGCACTTTTTATTTCTATTCTTTTTGCTGTGTTTTAATGATTATTTGAGGCCTTCTTACAAGCTTTATTTTGCAGATACGGGTTCATTCAGAGTTCAGGCACCTCATTAGCTTGATTGATAGCTTTTTTAAAAACCAGTGTTGAGGCAGGTGCTCTCTTCTTCTCAAACTTGTTAGTTCTACCTGGGCAATTATCTCAGCAAGGTCACTCCTCAGAAGCTTCCCACAACCAAGTGAATGCAGCTTCACATCTTGTTAACAATTTCACTGCACTTTCACTTGTTAACTCTTTCAGTGTCTGGATGGCACTGTCAGCAGAACACTAGGATATATTCCAAGAACAAAGTGGGACGTGCTTGTTGTTTGCATGTGTGCTGTTATCCTAACCACACAAACGTCACCACTGGGGAACTTTCCTTCCTCGACTGCAATATTTCTGACCAGGACAGTTTCTTCAAAGACAGATGTAGCCCAGGGAGTAGGCCACTTCCTGTGGTCTCAGGCTCAGAAAAGCCACATTGATAAGTGTTTCATCATTTAAAAATAAATAAAATTTTAAAATCCTAAAGCGCTTTACAGTACAATCCCCAAAATTAGAACATGGAGATTTGCATCTGCTGCATGCATCCACGATTCAGATTGCCAGTGCCAGTGTGCTGGTAGATCTGTTTAATAATGTCTTTCTGTCCTGAATTATGCTCCATCTTGTGCAGAAAAAGCATAATGGCAGGGGTGTTGAGGCCTCTTTGGTCTATTGGTTAGGGAGCAGGACTCTTATTTGGGAATACAAGGTTTGATTTTGCCCTTCTACATGAAACCATCTGGGTGGCTTTGGGCTAGTCACAGCTCACTTATAGAATCATATAATCATAGAATGGTAGAGTTGGAGGGGACCTCCTGGGTCATTGAGTCCAACCCCCTGCTCAAGGCAGGATCTCCTAAACCATCTCAGACAGATGGCCGTCCAGTCTCTGCTTGAAGACCTCCATTGAAGGGGAACCAACCACCTCCCGTGGCAGCCTGTTCCACTGGTTGATCACTCTTACTGTTAGAAATTTTTTCCTAACTTCTAAACTAAATCTTTTCCCCTGCAGTTTCACCCCATTGTTTCTAGTCCTTCCTTGAGAGAGTGAGAACAGGGCTGATCCCTCTGCCCTGTGACAACCCTTGAGGTATTTGTAGACAGCTATCATGTCTCCTCTCAGTCTTCTTTTTGATAGACTAAACATTCCTAGTTCCTTAAGCCATTCCTCATAGGACATGGTTTGCAGACCGTTCACCATCTTGGTAGCTCTCCTTTGAACCTGCTCCAGCTTGTCAGTGTCTTTTTTAAACTGGGGTGACCAGAACTGGACACAGTACTCCAGATGAGGTCTGACCAAGGTAGAGTAGAGGGGGATAATAACTTCACGTGATCTGGACTCTATGCTTCTCTTAATACACCCCAGGATTACGTTTGCCTTTTTTTGCAGCTGCCTCGCACTGTTGACTGATGTTCAGTTGATGATCTACCAGGACACCCAAGTCTTTTTCACATGTGCTGCTGCTCAGCCGAATTCCTCCCATTGTATATGTGCTTTTTTCATTTTTCTTGCCCAGGTGCAGAACCTTGCATTTTTCTTTGTTAAATACCATTTTATTAGTTGCAGCCCATTGTTCGAGTTTCTCTAAATCTTTTATTTATTTATTTATTTATTTTTAATTTTTTTAATTTTTGGGGGGGGGTCCAGTTGTCTTTTTTTTTAATATTTATTTTTATTCTTTTTTCTTACAATAAAAATTTTACATAATTATGCCCTTATACATTCTTCCCTTATTTTTTCCCCCACCCCACCCCCCTCCCACCCCTGAATAATGAATATTCAATAACATTTGTGAGCTAAGGGTTACATTTGGAATACAATTCTTAACTGTAATTTAACTAATTCACTTCTGACACTCACTTCCAGGTAATTCTTAACCTCCATCCATTTGTTTTTGCACCTTCTTATTTTTACTAAATCATTCTCAAAATTTTCCCGACATTCTCGAACCTCTACTGCAATCGAGGATATTATATATTCATACAGTTTCTGTATTTCCCATTTAGATGCATCCTTCCATCCATTTACTACTACCAATTGAGCCGTCCTAAGGATGGAACGAACTACTTCCCTAATCTCTTTTGGCCTTATATTCTCCAAATCCAATTGGAATATTGCTATCCTTTCATTTAAATTAATATTAAGTGCGTATATATTATTGATCATGTTTTCTACTTCCTTCCAAAACACCTGAACTCTCTGACAATGCCAAATCATATGTATAAATATTCCTCTTTCCTGACATCCATGCCAGCATTCTTCAGTTACATTTGGAAAGAAGTGCGACAATTGTATTGGTGTTCTGTACCATTTATGTATTACTTTCATTCTTGTTTCCCATATACGTCCATATTTTATTTTTTCCGTTCTCTGTATTTCCTTTTTTACTTCTTCTCTGTTTATTCTTATATCATCGTTCCATATTCCTCTTATTTCTTCATATATTTCCTCTCCCACTGTCATTAATCCCTTATATATAATTCCTACAATACCTTTTTCACTCTTCCTCACTTTTCTTATTATTTTATCAAATGCTTCATCTTCCTTATTAACTATCTCTCTAATTCTTACTTGATCTATATAAGTCTTTATTCCCCTCGCTTGCAGCCAGCTTCCTCCCAATAATTGTTCTAATTCCCTTAAATTTTTGGGATTACATCCCGTATCATATAAATCTTCAATTACTTTTATTCCTCTCCTATATAATCTATTTAATGCCCATTGTAAACCATCCTCAGCTCCCACATTTATTTTCCAGATTGTAGCTAGTTTCCCTTCCTCCTGTGCAATTTTTCTTTTCCTTTTACTCCATATTTTCATTGTGCCCAAAAAATTTTTACTCCAATTCCTTTGTTCTCTTGGTAACCAATTTCTATATATTAATTCCTTTCCTTCTATGTTGTTTTTTTTCTAATTTAACCCATTTAAACTCTCCATATTGTAATTCTAATAATCTTTGTATCTGAAAAGCATCATGGTAGCCCTCTATACTAGGTATTCCCCATCCACCTTCCTGGTTTATTGCCGTCAACCACTTATGTCTCAATCTCTGTCTTTTCTCATCTGCCACCCATACTTTAATTCTTCTATCCCAATTTCTTAACATCTTCTCTGATACTACTATAGGGAGTGTCTGAAACAAATAAAATAACTTGGGCATTATAAATATCTTTAACACTCTTATTTTATCTAACCTGCTCAAAAATTTTACATTCCATTTTTTCAATAATTTTTCAATCTGTTTCCAAATTCTTTTATAATTTCCTTCCATTGTTTTACAGGGGTCCCTATATATCCATACCCCTAAATACTTTATTTTTTTAACTCCTAGCTTCAATCCGGTCCTTTTCCTTATTTCCAATTGCTCTCTTGGTGGTGTATTCCAAAATAATATTTCTGATTTCTGTATATTCGCAAACAGCCCCGACTGCCTCCTGAAGTTCTCCAGTGTCGGTATTATCGCATCTATCATTTTCTGAGGTTCTTCAGTTATAATCATTGCATCATCTGCAAATAAATTCAACTTTACTTCTCTTCCTATTCTAAATCCTTTCCACTGCAGATTATCTCTAATATTATTTGCCAATACTTCTATTGCCAAACAGAACAGTCCAGGGGAAAGTGGACATCCCTGCTTAGTTCCATTTTTTATATTTAATCTTTCTGTTTTTTCTCCATTCACCCTTACATATGCCATACATCCTGTATATATTTCCTTCAACGTATCACAGAATCTTGGACCCATATTTAATTCTCTGCATAACTGTAATAAATATTTATGAGAAACTTTGTCAAAGGCTTTATATACATCAAGTTTCAAAATACAGGCCTTTCTCCTCTCCCTTCTAGCAATTTCAACCACATTAATCACTGTTTTTATTGGATCTCCAATTTTCTTCCCTTTCACAAATCCATATTGGTCCTCTCCAATGATTTTAGGTAAGATTTCTCTTAACCTATTTGCTAATATTTTCGCAAATATTTTATAGTCTTGATTACACAAGCTTATGGGACGATAAGATCCTGGTAGCTCCAAATCTCTCTGTGGTTTTGGAATCACCAAGATCTCCGCTTCTTTCCAAGTATTAGGGATATCTTTTTCTATATATACCCTGTTAAATAATTTTTCCAAATGTGGTAATAATATTGCTTTATACATCTTATAATATTCCCCTGTGAAGCCATCTGGCCCCTGGGACCTAGTGTTTTTGAGACCATTAATAACCTCTTCAATTTCCTCCTTAGTAATTCTTGCATTTAATAAATTTCTATCCTGTTCACTCAATTTATTTTTTATATTCAAATCTGACTCCTCTATTCCACTATCACTATATAATTCTTCATAAAATTCTTTCATTATTTTCTTTTTCTTTTCCTTTTCTTTACATAGTAAATTGTTTTTATCTCTCAATGCTTCTATCCATCTTTTTTCCCTCTTCCTTTCCAAATATCTTGTTAACTTTTTCATTGAATTTATATTCCAGCCTTGTCTCTCACTTTTAATATATAAATATTTATTCCACATTCTCTGTTATTCCCAAGCTTCTAATTCTCTTTTTTATTATTGTATTCTCTTAATTGTCTTACCCCTTTTGTTCTATTATATTCTCCCTGTTTTCTTTGCAACTCCTGTAACAATATTTCCCTCTGCCTATTCCATTCCCTTTTTTTGAAATTTCTAAACTAATAAGTTTCCCTCTCATATATGCTTTTTTTGCCTCCCACACATATGAATTATAATTTTGCCCATTATCATTAAATCTAAAATATTCCTGTATTTCTCTTCCAAGTTGTATTCTTTCTTGTTCTCCCTTACATACCATTGGATTGAACCGCCACTTTTTTTGCTTAGTTTCATTACTAAGTCTTATCTTTACCTTCAAGGGAGCATGGTCAGAGATCCATATAGGCAGTGTTTGTGCTTCTATCACTTTTAATGTGTTTGTAATCTTTTCCAATATATAGTCAATTCTACTAAAAGACCTGTAACGGGGGCTAAAACAAGTAATTCTTTTACTTGGATCTTCATCTACATGTAGATCCCTGTACCCCGTTTTTCCCAAATTGTATTTTCTCCTATCATTCTGTCCTCTGTGCACCAACTCAATATTAAAATCTCCTGCTACAATAATTTGTCCCTGTGCAAATCCCTCCAATTGTCTTAAAAAGCCTTTTAGAAAGTTTCTTTGATTTGTATTGGGTCCATAATAACTAGCTAGGGTTACTCTTTCATCGTTTAATATTCCTTTAACCATAATCCATCTACCTTGTCTATCTCTTCTTTGTTTGAGTTTCTCTAAATCTCTCTCTTCTCTGGTGTTTGCAATCCCCCTTAGCTTTGTGTCATCAGCAAATTTGATCAGTTTCCCTTCAGAACTTCAGAGCTCTCACAGTCCCACCTATCTCACAGGGTGTCTGTTGTTGGGGAAAGAACAGGAAGCTTTGTCAGCCACTTTGAGTCCCCTTAAATGGGTGAGAAAAGCAGGGTAGAAAAGCCAACTCTTCTTCTTCTCTTGGTTCTGCACTAACAGGCATAAGGGAGGCTAGTAGTCTACTTCTTAATCCTGATCAGAGGTAAGTGCAAAGAGGCCCAAGATTTCCATTTGGTATGCTTCTCAGAGCACCAGAAATGGCCTCATAAATCAACTGTTTTCAGTGCTCTGAAGTAGGGATGTGCATGAAGGGGGGGGGGGGTTTGCATCCGATTTGCATTTGAATGTAAAATTTGTATTTGTTTGAATAGATCCACTTCAAGTGTGGTAGGATTCTATTCAATACAAATGTATTCATATGAATTCATACGAATATCCAATACAAACACATATGTATCAGATACATATCCGATATATATCCCATACATACATACATATATCCCGATATATATCAGATACATTGGATATGTATCTGATACTTATCTTGTAATATATCTGCTCTGAAAGCATCAAATCTGCTATGAATCCACTTTGAGTCCACTCTCAATCCATGTCAAATGCACTCTGGATTCATTGCAGATGTAACTGGATTTCCCACCTCCCAGGTTCACAAATGTTCCAAAACATTTGCATGAATACAAATGTCAATGTACAAATGTCATAACATTTGATGTGTATACAAATGTACGGATTCATATGGATATCAAATGTTACGAATATTCGTGCACATCCCTACTCTATAGATATGCCTCATGTGGAAGTCTGATTGATGGGTCAGCTACTCCACTCTTTCTGCATCCACATGGGGGAAAGAAGTAATCCAACTCCTGGGATCAGCCCTAGGGATACCTTGAACAGACTTGACTCACAGGGTGATGACAATAACTCAAGGGCTAGTAGAAGGTGGCTCTACCACTAGATTCCTAGTCCCTGGCGTGACTGTGAGCTACCACAGGCACCCATGTACAGCAGATGCTGCTTATAGTAATATCTCTAAGTTGTAACCTTAATCTGATACCTTTCCTCTCTGGGAGAAATAAAACCCCTCTTTTTTAGTGAACTGAAGGAATTTTGTCCATTCTTGTGCTGTACAAGGAAGATACTCTGGGTGATCCATTTAAAGATCCTATATGTACTGAACTTAATTGGCTACCTTTTGACTAAAGATGCATACAGGGTTTCTTTTGTCAGGGAACAATCATATTCATCCATTTGTAGAATAGTCTCCTATCTCTAAGGATAGTCTGAGTTGATGGGAAATATGAACATCACGCTATAGCCAGCAGCCATGCAGAGATGGTTAGAAGAATGTGCCTTTTATCTGCTAAGATTAAGGAGTCTTTGCTGTCTCTTGGTGCAATGACTGATGAGAAATGAACTAAGGAAATGTTAGTAGTAACTTATATGTTTGGATTTTCTTTCTTTCTTTCCTCCTCTCTGTGTTCTAAGGAACAGAATTTATATTATCTAGGAAAATAGGGCAGGTTTTGTCTGTCTTACAGCTTCTTTTCATTTGGTGTTATCAGCTCATCTGTGTCCTTTGCAAGACACATGCCGATACTAATCATCTGTTATCTCTAGGGCTCTGCAAATTCTATAAAAGAGAAAGTGATTATTAATATATTATGGATATAGGTGCCATCTGCACCACATTACAACAAATATTATAGAGAGAGCTGAGTCTTTAAAGAAAGTTCTCTCTAGTGGAGCAACCACAATATGGGAACATAAAGCTAAGAGAACATAAGAGAAGCCTTGCTGGATCAGGCCAGCCCACAGTCCATCTAGTCCAGCTTCCTGTCCCACACAGTGGCCCAACAATCACTTCCAGGCATTCTCAAGCAGAAGACAAATGGACTTCAGAGGCATCCTGTCTATTTCTTCAACTTGGTTCTAGTAGCCAGTGGTACATCTATCTTCCATAAATTTGTCCAACTCTTCCTTAAAGTTATCCAGGCTGGTTGCTTTCACCACTTCTTTTGGTAGTAAATTATGTAGATCAATTACCCTTGTTAATCTTAACTTTCCTGCCCACCAGCTCCTGGTTCTAACGTTGTTTCTTTATCCATCTTTTTCATACCATGCCTGATTTTACATAAGTCAATCAGGTCACCTCTTAGATCCTATCTTCCAAGGCTGAAGACGCCTAGACAGAACAGCCAGATCTTGTAAGGGGTTTGGTGAACAGAATCGTATGCAATATTTTAAGTGTGGCTTCACCATAAATTCATAAAGAGGCACAATGATGACAAATTACAAACAGCCAGAAAAGAATCAATATACTCACAAAAGAGAAGAAGAATATTTAGGCAAAAATTTATGTTTCTGAATCACATAAAACTTAATAGCTAACAAATCTACTCGATACTACTGCATTTTTTCCCAAGTGGTACATCAGTCACTGAAGCTTTGCATGGACACCACATGTCTCCTTAATATAAATGAAGTCTTACTAGATACAGGACGGCACAGTGGGAAAAATGCTACCATTAAAATGTAGACAGTGCACTACATATTTCTAATGTTTGAGAAGGGTAGGTGAAATATATGTGGAGACTTAAGTCTCCATGAAACCAAATAAATGAACAAAAGAATGAAATTAAAGTAATTAATTTGGGGACTTCTAATGGAGAGTGTGAAAATATCTCTTTCGAGTAAAGTGTATTACTGAAAGTGTCTCATTAAACTGGAAAAATTGCAGCACAATGTGTCAATAGTTGAATAACATGATTTTCTCTCTTGACTTTATATGAGAGTGAATATTTTCAGCCATGTGCCATTATAGAAAATTAAGTCAGTATCTCCAGGAACACTCCACTGAATATCTAGTAGGGATTTTAAAAAGAGAAATGCATAGTATTTGTTAACTTGTTCACATTCCTATTTTTGAAATAAATATGCTAACAAATAATAATTTTTGATCTAGGGCGAAAGGCTGACTATGGGTGTTTTTCCACTGTCACTAGAAGTATCCATTAAGTATCCATTAATGGGTTAAAAATGCCATTACATACCCATTAATGGGTACTTAATGGGTACTTTTAGTGACAGTGGGAAAACACCCTAAATCTCAATTGAGCACATGCTAAAATGGGTGCATTCCAAAGAAAGGAAGTGGGCATTATCCTGAACCCTTGGATCAGTGACTAACCCTAAACCTAACCCACCTATACTGATGAAGCATTTGTTTTCAGGAGTCCCTAATCCTAGTGAATAGCAATAATTGTGCCAGAGTTCCTCCAGTCAATCAGGTTGGACAATTTTTCAACAACTGTAGCCCCAACACCAATTCCTATAGCTCAACATGGTTAGCTCAAGGTGCAGTCTGGGATGCATAAAAACATCACATTGCCAAGGCTATGTGGTTACCAGCCAGTTAGGGAACAGTTTCAATTGGTAGCTGTATTATAGTCCTACCATATTAGTTCAGACTTTATCTCCATAAAAAGATATAAACAGCCCAATAATAAAATATGGAAGAGAGCCAGTGTAATCATCATATTCCCAAGTTTAATTTTTGTTCCAGATTTTATTAAAACTTCTTGTAATTATTACCAGCTCAAAAATATGCTGACATTGCTGGCTGAAGATTTGCCAACCTTACTAATGGAAGACTTGCCAGAAGAGATAAATGTGTCTATGTACTCAGCA
Organism: Aspidoscelis tigris stejnegeri; assembly: GCA_023333525.1. NCBI lineage: Eukaryota > Metazoa > Chordata > Lepidosauria > Squamata > Teiidae > Aspidoscelis > Aspidoscelis tigris. The sequence goes on from JALMGA010000002.1 coordinate 96,316,963, forward strand.
TTAAGATCTTGGCCAATCCTGCCACCCCAAGCCACGTTTCATGCATCGTCAAAGGAGCAAAAGACAATGCAAGCAGAGCAGAAATAAATAGGGCTTGTAGAAATGCTAGTAAATTAGAATCTGAGGTAATTATTGAATCATCAGAGGAGAAATCTCACAATAGCCAAAGGAGTTATGTTCTGCCCTTTGACACCAGTTATCCCACTTTGCAGATGGACTTCCCAGTACGTGTACTTTGCAGGCAACAGCAGCATATCTGGAAGAGTACAAGCGTTACCAGCCATTGCAGGATACACACACGATACCAATTATGGCTGGATTTTCACAGTCCTCTTGTGTTCTCTCCCTTTTCAGGCACTGCTACTGAATGTTTCTAATGTCTCTATTTGTTTGTTTTATTGCTGCAAACCACCCACAGACCTTTGTGTATGGGGTGGGACAAAAACACAAGCAAGCAAGGTGCTGGGCTGCTGCTCCCCCCGTGGGGTCATCCCTGAGTTCAAAAACCACTCTACTGCTAGAAGCCATGGTGGAGATCTGCCCCTCCCCTGTCATTGAGAATAAAGCCAGCTCTGTACCAGATTGCATACCAGAGGCCTAAGTGCAAACAGGTCTCTGGAATATATTGGATGTGGTCATCATGGTAGGGAAAAGGCTGTTCCCTCTCACACCTGTACCCCCAGATTTGGACATAAGAACATAAGAGGAGCCTGCTGGATCAAGCCACAGCCCATCTACTCCAGCATCCTGCCACACTCAGTGGCCCAACAATTGGCCATGGGCATCTCAAGCAGAAACAAGGGCAAACCATATCCTGCTCTCGAATCCCAGCAAATGGCCTTAGAAGCATCCTGCTTGTCTCCACAGCTGAAGGATGTACTTAGGCATCCATTCTAGTAGCCATTAATACATCTGCCATCCATAAATTTGTCTAACCCTTCCTTAAAGCCATCTAGGCTGGTAGCTGTTACTACCTCTTCTGGCAGCAGATTCCATAGATGAATGACCCTCTGGGTGGTGAAATACCGTATTTTCCGGCGTATAAGACAACTGGGTGTATAAGATGACCCCCAACTTTCCAGTTAAAATATAGAGTTTGGGATATACTCACCGTATAAGAAGACAGCCCCTGGCGTATAAGACGACCCCTGACTTTTGGGAAGATTTTCCTGGATTAAAAAGTAGTCTTATACGCCAGAAAATTCAGTACTTCCCTTGTCTGATCTGAATCTCCTACCTATAAGCTTCATAGAATGCCCCCTGGTTCTAGTGTTCTGTGATACAGAGAAGAAATTTTCTCTGTCCACCTTTTCTATACCATGCATGATTTTATATACTTCAGTCAGGTCCCCTCTTAAACACTGCCTTTCCAGGCTGAAGAGGCCTAAACATTGCAGTCTGACTTTGTAAGGGAGGTGTTCCAGCCCCTTAATCATTCTTGTTGCCCTTTTATGCACATTTTCCAGTTCCACAATATCCTTTTTGAGGTGCGGTGACCAGAACTGTACACAATATTCCAAATATGGCTTCACCATAGATTTATAAAAAGGTAAAATGACATTTGTATTTGATTCTGACTGGCAGGGCAGCAGGATCAAGCAAAAAGCACATCACCAGATTATGGGATAATGCAACATATGTGGTGCTATTCTTAATGTGGAGGGAGGGAACAGAGCTCTTAAAGCACCTCACCCCCTTCCTGAGCGGATTATGTCTGAGCCTAATATCCAATTAATGCTGCTGAACACCCTATTATGCAGTGTTGAAAATCTGTGATGACCTATAGCTCAGGACCACGGAGGCAAAAGAGAGGAGAGGTGGTCTGCCAGAACTATTAAAAAAAAAAAGTGAGAGAACAACCACAAATTGCATCAGGATTTTACAGCCCCCCATCTTCTCATGGCACCAGTACCAGGCATGGCATGAGCATGGAGGCTTCACTTCATAGCAGCATAAGGGCAGCTCAAGTCTGGGTTGATGACCATCCTGGCATGGATAGTCCATGATCAGGATGCTATGAGACTGCTATGATCCTGAAGTCATGAGATGGTGCAAACCTACAGTAGACTTACTCATTTTCATAAGATTTCTGCAATATGCCTAGTCTACCTTTATTTTCAAGATCCATGATAAATAAACATAGTTGTTGTTTTTTAAAGAAATATTTAGATCCCATTCTTTTTCAAAATGTATATTCAGAAGTGTGTAAATGTACAAATACAATCTAATGTGAGTGCCGTAGTACTATCACATACTATACCACTCAATAAAACTGAATTGAAAAATTAGGTTTAAAGCTCATTTGATGCTTATTTGAGACACGTTAAGGTGCAATTCTCAACTGGGCAATGCTGGTATGTGAAGGTTTGGGTAAGAAAGAATCCCAAAGCAGGAATTTAAATTACTTGTCCCACTATATTTGGATATTCTGGAATAAAGAATATCTATGCTTTATTCCAGAATATCCAGATAAGCAACTTCTGGGTGCTCTAGGACAATCTGTATGCACACCATATTGCTGAGGCCCAGAACACGCGAGAGGCTGTCCCTATCCTCTAGGCTGTGGGACAGTAAAAACCATTTCTAAGTAGGGGTGTGCACAAACACAATTTTTGGGGTTAGATTCAAATTGAGTATCCAAAAATTCAATTCGATTTGAACCTTTAAAATTTGAATTTATCCATATTCTATTCTAATGAGTAAAATTTGAATCTATTCATTTGAATTTTTGATTCGAATTTGCACATACAAATGTCGACTACATCCATGCACATCCCGTATGCATCCCATATGCATCCTGTTTTCATCCCATTTGGATCCATACAATGCGTACGGATGTGGGAAAGATGCATACAGGCAAGTACACTTCTTGTACGTATCTGTACACATGTGGATGTCCGAATAATTTGAACATAAAGATTCAAAAATTCAAAATTTGTTCAAATGTTTAAATTCGAATTTATTTCAATTAGAATTCGAATGTCCAAATTCAATTGAATTCAATCAAATTTCAAATGTTTTGAATATTCGCGCATGTCCCTATTCAAAGCTTTACCAGGAGCATCTGATATGCCTCCCCTAAGCTTCTAGATGCAGTATCTCACCACTTTATGTTACAAATGCTATCTGGGAATGGGGTGGCACAGCTGTGGCTGCACAGATGTGCACCATTGCTATGGGGATGGGGATGGTCCAAGATGGACCTCCCACACTGCAATCGTCAATAAGCTGGTGACAGTGACATTCTTGGGACTTTTTGGGTCCAATAACAATTCGGTGTTATTTATCCGGGGAAAATAGGGTTTCATTTTTTGGCTGTATGCAAGTATTAATGACTTCCACCGAGCAGTGCCCTACATAGAACGAAGCTTAGTCCTCCATCTTTAATTGTGGTTTGTTTCCTGGCAGATCAAAATGCAGTTCAAAAATATAAAATACCGAGACTCCAACAGAAGCTTCTCTCTTTCTCTCTCTCTCCCCTTCAGGTTCTTCTGCTTAGACTGCCACAGTCTCCATGTGCACTCTGTTCTTATACATATCCTTTGTCATCAAAGATATTTCCATCCCAAACGGGATGATGTACAGTGCAAATATTCATTAGGAAAATGCCATCCTTCATTGTGCAATTTTAAATGTGGTAGATACACAGAAACCCTTCTTATTAAAGGTGCGTTGTGGCTCTCAGTGTTGTTCATACAACATTTAGTCTTAAACAATTTAGTAAACGAATTTAAAACACCTGGCCAAGCAACTATTCTGCCAAAAGCTTCACAGGGGGAGATATATTGTAACTAAACTGGACACCTGCACAATTTTCTTCAAAAGAAAAGAAATCATCGGTGGAATTTCATGGAAGAGAGAATCTGCCAGAGGCGCTGATGAGAACAGGTCTAGTCACAAAGGGAAGTAATTTATTCCAATATACAGTCACTCTGCAAACACGAGGATGGAGTCAGCATGTTGTAAAGGATTCCTAGCTCCTGCTGTATGTTGAAATGGTATAAATCAGCATAGTTCTAATAAAATTAAAGCTGCTGGTTATTAACTATAGAGAGCTACATGGATTTACAACAGACAGTAGCATGATGGTGCCATCCCTGCATTTATATTCTGGAAAGTATTCAGTGTTTCAGCAGGCACGCGATCAGGGAAGGAAACAAAGGAAAGGAAGGAGAGTTATAACTGCGCACACATCGGAAAAGGAATAAAAAGATGACAGCAGTTATGCATTCATTCCAAGTTTTTCTTGTTGTGGTTATTTCACTAAATACCACATGGCTGTGTGTACAATTTCTCACCTCTTTCAGGGCATTCTGTTAAGTTGCACTTTCTCTTCTTCTATGTTACCAATTAAGCATCAATTTCGTAATGTGCTGAAAAAGCAAACAATTCTGACCGTAATGATTGTGCATATAGTTGCATCAAGCCACAGTGTGTGCGATGTTTTATAAGTTTGCAAGATGATGACATGTATGAACAATTTTGGTACTATGCCTTAGGGCACATCCGCATGCAAACCAGCTGATGTGATTTGGACACGTGTGATAAAAATCCGTGTTGTAACGTGGAATAAAGCATCCCCATGTGGTTTGGGGCAACGCGGACCCGAACTGTAACTGCCTGTCCCTATGGAACGGCAGGAACAGCAGTGGTAGCTGTGGGAGGAGCATTGTGTATCCCCTCATCCGCTCACCGGCAGAGCAAGTGAGCGAGGTTATTTTCCCATTCATCCCCTCCTCCCCTGCTGGCCATGGACAAGAAGGGGATGAATGGGAAAATAACCTTGCTCACTTGCTCTGCCGGTAACTTTACCTCCATCTACATTGCTGAGAAGGCAACAAGTTTGCGCTGAAGCAGATGAACTGTCAAGCAAATGTGCTCACATTTGCTTGACAGTTCATTGGCTTCAGCACAAACTTGTTGCCTTCCCAGCAATGTACATGGAGGTAACATTTCCAGCAGAGCAAGTGAGCAAGCGAGGTTATTTTCCCATTCATCCCCTCCAGGAGTACCCGCATGACACCAGGACAATACATATTAGCCCCTTATTTCGCATGCAAAACACTTGTGAAAAACTGTGCCATAACCACACATCTGCATGTGAATTAGGTCCCTAGCCTTCCACTAAGAATCCATTCTTGAAAAAGAAAAAGAGTTGGCTTTTCTATCCCACTTTTCTCACCCATTTAAGGGGACTCAAAAAGGCAGACAAAGCTTTCAGTTCTCCTCCCCACAACAGACACCTGTGAGGTATGTGGGACTATGAGAGCTCAGAAGACAGCTGTGATTAGCCCAAGGTCACCCAGGTAGCTTCATGGAGGAGGACGGAATCAAACCCGGTATTCCCAGATAAGACTCCGGCTCATGAGAATGTGCTTTTTTCAGAACAGGAAGAAGCACAGATATAAACTGGCTTCAATACATCCTTTATTCCACCATTTTCAAGAAACAACCAGTATCAGGATATCAGTATAGCAATTAGTTGAGTGTTTTTAATGGCTTTTAAATAATGTAGAAGGAAGGAAGATGGCCACGCGTTCACTTTCATGCCATTCCTTTTTATATTAGTTGGGATTTCAGATCTGACACATCACTGTTACTCTGGGACCCAGTTGTATAACTTTTGACCAGAACATAAAACCTGAGTTTTAAACCAGCAATTAGCAAAACCCCTACTGTCAGCCTCACAAAGAAAGAGTGTGGCACTTATTCACCACCTGATGCATGTGTCAATGTGCGCACACATGTATAAACACAGGCCTGGACAAAGCTGGAGCATGTCTTGAACATGTTGTGAGCTCAGGAGAAGCTCCATAAATCCTTTATATCCTTCTGTCACGTACATCATTGTGATGGAGGCCTGCAAGATTTGTTCACTTAATCACTCTCTCACACACACACATTTTGTTGTTTTTATCTGGTACTGTATAGTTGCAATCGACTTCTTGTTTACTGCATGGGCACCTCCATGCCGTTTTCTTGGCAGAGAAACAGAAAAGGTCATTGCCTTATTAGGAGATGTCCTGCTACTTGATTTTGGGGGAAATCGCTCACCAGGACGTCTTCTCCTGTTAGGATCTATGTAATGGTTTTTAAAAATGAAAGAGCAGTTGCCTTAGTGCCCAGAAACACAAGGAGACACAGAGTAGGGACGTGCATGGATATTCGTAGGCATCCGAAATCCGATTGAATGTGTCGAATTTTGACAATCAAACTCAAATTGAATGAGATACCAGAGTAAGTGTGCAAAGGCTCTAAACTTCAGTAAGCACATCCCTAATTAAAGCATTTTATGGTACAGGGTGGAGTGCAATGAACCCTCCACCTCCCACTGCCACCTTCCCAATGTTAATGCAGAACAGAGATGAAACATTCCACTTTGGTCAAAAGGAACTAGTCAATCCTTCATTAGCAAGCTGGAGCACAAGGAGATACTGAAACGGATCTACCTGCAGAAGAAACATACTCCCCACTTTTAAATGGATGTCTTCCAGACATTTTTCATTGTGGCTTCTATCATTCCCTCCCAGCCATTATATATATAAACCCACTCCACCTTGCAATGTGTACTCCACTTCACTGATGAGAAGGTGCTGTAGGAAGTGCTTCTGCCAATGCTGCTCTTCACCTCTTTCCTCACCTGCTCATGGTTGACTTTCTATGTGGCAGGGCACAGATGGAGTTTTGAAGGGGAACATTAAACACATCGAAGTGCCTTAGTCCATTAAAGGCTTTGCAGCAAACGTTCTTGGGGAAAGGATGTCTGCTTAATCCCAATTTGTGTGTTGCTAATGTTCAGCTGAGGGTCACTTTTAAACTCTCAGCTGCCTTACCCAAGAGTTGTACCTCATTACGAGCACTTGTAGCCAAAAGGAATCCTCTCTCTTTTTCTTCATTATGTTCTCACCTTTAACTGCACTAGAACTGTGGCCTGGTAAAAAATAAGAGCAGCTCTTTTCAGCCCTTCAAGATAGAGAGGCTCTAATATTCATTCAGAGTGCAGTGTCCTTTTAATCAAAACAAATAGTGTAATTTCAGAGACCCACAAGGTAACCTTTAGAGAGGAGGATAAAAATCATTACATGGAGATAATAAAACAATAAAGTGAATCCATTTCTTTTCATTTCCTCTAGTCCAGTGGCAGTTCTATTTATACAAAGATCCACCTGGATAAACCTTCCTTCCCCTTGATTAGCCCTTATTAAGGCAAGAGACTTTCCAGGGCATATCACGGTCGTACCACACACATATGTTTTGAATAAGCACCTCACAACAGAGTGATGTCTCTACTTTCCTTTTCTGATCTGCATGACTACCAGGTCCATAGAGCTACATGGTCCCTTTGAAAGTCATTGCCACTAAGTTGGAGAGACAGGCAGGATGCCTCTAAAGGCCATTTGCAGGGAGTTGAGCGCAAGTGGAGATTCTGCCTTTATCTTCTACTCGAGAATGTCCAGAAGCTATTGGTGGGCAACTGTGTGAAACAGGGTGCCAGACTAGATGGGCTGTGGCCCAATCCAGCACCACTCTCCCTATGTTCTTAAAGCAATCTTAGGAGTGTTTAGGGAAGACACAACTCTTTACCCTGGCTTTCGGTTAAGTGAGGATATACTTTTCCCACTGACAGATGCTTTTATTGCTTTAATGTTTTAATGATGTTTAATGGTGTTTGATTTTAGATGTTGTTACCCACCTGGAGACCTCTGGGTATAGGGCAGGATGGACGGACGGACGGACAGACAGACAGACAGATAGATAGATCAATAGATACTGATGAGAGTCACCATGTGGACCTGCATTCTTTGAACACTTGCATAATTCCATTATGTATCCACATGGATCTACCTCAGTTAAATGCTGCCAGCTTCTGAAGCTCAAAAATATATGCCAGAGTAAACAACAACATGTTAAAGGAGACAGTTTCAGATGGGAAAGCTAGGGAGCCAAGGTTTTTTCTTTCTTTCCCCCCTATTAGACGTTTAAAATTAGCTTGTAAGATTCCAGATGCATTCAGAAAAACACAGGGAAGACAACATCTTTTTCACTCAAGAGTGTTCCAATTTATGCTTTTGTTGTTCATATTTTACTTCAGTCATAAAACCTCGGAGAAGAGAATATCTCATTAGGATGTTTTCCTCCACTCTTTTTTTTTGTTTCCATTGCAATTCCCAGTCTAATACAGAATCCCTGTGCCTATAATGATGATACATAAATCTCTGTCTCCATTCTTCCTTTTTAGGCTTTAATTTTGTATCTGGAGAGAAGTCGAGAGAGGTTTCACACACCCATAATAACTTCTGATGATTCCATTTCTATTTCATTTTGTGTGCATGCTGTGATATCTAGGATGGCCTGTCAGTTTTTGGATTTTCTTTTCTTTCCTTTCCTTTTTGAAAGTGAAGCAGACACTCATCACATAGTTGCAATTATACTAGATTTTCCCCTCAGATGGACTTTGTGGGCAACTCTGAGCACGATGCATCACGTTGGTGGACTTACTGGCTTCTTCATGTCTCCCTGTAGAGCTTTTCCTTTGTTCTTCTGACTCAAAATCTTAACAGATCTGTTATGGCAGTGGCGATATGGCCAGACCTGCTGTGATATGGCCAGCCATGACTGTTTGGGTTTTGTTTGTCCGGCAAGCTTCTGAAGATACGCAGTAAGAAACTGCAAACCACTGTGGGGATTTGTACTGACTTTGTGAAGCTTCAGGGAGATACATTGTCACCAGTCATTTGAGGCCATGGTTTGTTTTTTGAAGCGAAAATTGAATTGTATTTGAAATCTGAAGAACATAAACACTCTCAGGCTTCTGTCGCATATTCATCACTTCCTGTTCCATTTAGTAAGCAAAAACAAACAGCTCTCATTTTTATCATGTAGGAATCTTGCCTAGCATGTTTTAGGTAAAGAGAAGCCGTATGCATCAAACACCTTAAGAAATTACTTGGGAAAAGAAAGAGAGAAAGAATAGCAACAGCTAAGCCTTCTCCACTTACCTGGGGGGTGCCTATAAAGATCCTTTGCCCTGAGATCTGTACCTGCAGTAGCAAAAGGCTCCTGACAGTGACTGTACCACCCCATTTATGGGCACAATTGCTGTCCAAGGTGCCTGTTTTGCACGGTTTGATTTTCCACTCTGAACACGGGAGCCACACTTGGAACAATGCCTCCACACTCTGAAATGGAGATGAGGAGGTTCTTTTGCAAGAATGTGCTGCTTCCAGAGAGTAGGGTTCAGTTATGTATTAGAAGGTAGAAATCATGTACTCAAGCCCCAACTGAAACCTGGGTAAAAATGTGGCAGGACTTTTCCTCAGCTTTACCCGCTCTGTTGTACCGAAGGAAATCAGCTTTACCTGCTCTGTTGTACCTGAGGAGAGGAGATCCTAAGGGAAAGGCTGAGGTATATTTTGAAGATCTAAAAGGAAAGGCTAAGGTATATTCCTTTTAGTTATTGTTGTTCTGTGGTTTAAGTCAATAAAGAGTTCATTATATCTAGGGATGTGCATGAAGCCAAGTTTCCACTTTCAGTTTGATGCTTTGGCTGAAATCTGCTCCCTCCCCCTCCCATGAATGTGTGTGGGGGTTGGCTTCATGTATGAATATTCAAACAAATATTAATGAACAAAATTAAGGGACCCCCCCTCCCTTCCTGCCTCCACCACTCACTTGCCACAGCAGTGCACCACTTGGAGCCTGCCTTAAATAGCCCTTCCAGTTCTGTTCAGGGATCACTTCCAAAGAGCACCAAAATGATGGCATACAATGCGACTGCTGTACCCCATTCCACTCTGGCTCACTCCCTTATCTTTATGGTGGCTGCAGCGGTGTCCCTGGGCCCATTTTGGTGCTCTTCGGTAGCTAGAACAGGCCTTCCAGCCCTGTGCATGCAGCTCTCCATCCAGGGATCATGACCCCAGATGGAGAACTGCATGTGCAGACCTGGAAGTAATGTTTAAACTGCTCAAAAGCACCAAAATGGATGGGCCAGAGACACCAACACAGCATCTGTAAGGCAAGGGAGTGCACCGGAGTGGAACAGGGGACCGTGCTTTTTGGTAGCCAAAATGGCACTTGCAAGTCTGGGCAAGCAACTCTCCAACCAGGGATCACACAATGAGGCTGGGAGCTGTGTGCACTGAACCAGAGGGCCTACGAGGACCTATGAGGAGGGTGTATGGAGGTGGCAACATGACCAAAGGTAAGGAGGGGATGGGAGGCTTTGGGGGGAATCTAGCCTTGGCCAAAGCTTTGAACAAAGCTTCAACGAATGCCAGGTAAACTTGGTTCATGGATGAATAGGGCCTACCTCCTCATTTCATTCATCCTTGAATGATGGAATTTGTGCAAATTCATACGAATTCCAAATAGCATGAATATTTGTGCACATTCTTAATAATATCATCTTACCACCCTGTTGATCACTACAGTCAAGGAAAAAAGTTAAAGAGCAAGTCCAAGAGTTATTTCTGAGGCAGAACAGTGAACATTCATTGAACGTTCATGTGCAAGGCAAACCCCATCTCTACCTTTGCATCTTACCTCACCACCCACTCACCTTTTGCCACTGCCAGGCCTTTGATGTTTAGCCTCCTCTGGGTACTGTCTGCCAGGAAGGGAGGGAGGGGAGAAGGTTGTACTTTAAATATGTTTTAAGAATATTCTATACCAGTGGTTCTCAACCTGGGGGTCGGGACCCCTTTGGGGGTCGAACTACCCTTTCAGAGGGGTCGCAAAGAGTCTCCTGCCCCCCTTCCCTCCCACCTCCCAGCTGCTCCGCCCCCATGGTTGCGGGTCTCCACAACATGAGGAACTCCATTAAGGGGTTGCAGCATTAGGAAGGTTGAGAACCACTGTTCTATACTTTTTATTTTTATTGTTGTGACCTGACCTGGGATCTTTTGGTGAAGGTTGTTATATAAGTACATAAGTAAGTAAGCAAGCAAGCAAGCAAGTACACAGAGAAGAAGAAGAAGAGTTGGTTTTTCTCACCCATTTAAATGGACTCAAAGTGGCTGACAAAGCTTTCTGTTCTCCCCACAACAGAACACTCTGTGAGGTAGGGGGGCTGTTAAGACCTCAGAAGAGAGTTGTGACTCACCCAAGGTCACCCAGATGGCTTCATGGGGGAGGACAGAATCAAACCCAGTATTCCCAGATAAGAGTCAGACTCCTTAACAACTAGACCAAACTGGCTCACAGGTCTTCTTTCCATGCTTTCAGCTGGGTGTTTTTAACGAGCCTTGGTCCCAAGCAAGACTATGATGTGAGTGAGCCTGTTTGACAGGGATGTCCTTTGGTCACCCCAGTGCTGTCATTTTTCCGTGTTTAAATATAGCCAAGGTATAATTTGAAAGCTTATTCAAAAAACGTATTACACATCCCACAAACTGCATTCTTTTATCACCAGAGTCTAAGGATTTGTTCTGCTTGATGTATTGAATAGGCCTTGACAGAACAATAGGTTGCTTCCTTATGGAGAATTGCCTTTCTTTCTTTCTTTGTAAGTGCCAAAATTCTGGAACCCATCGTGTACAGGAGATGTTGCTACGACAACCACCTACTACAGGAGAGTTTTGCTTGAGAAGGTGACAGGCCAGGGACTTTGTTAAGCCAGCAGCTTTTGACATTGTCTAGAAGTATCTCTTTCCTGACAACAAAATGGACAGGATTATTTTTCCAGTAGGAAATTATTAAGGAGCAAAGTTTTTTTTCCTCATCAAATACACTTTGTACCATTTTTTGCACCTGCCTCCTAGTAGTTTTCAAGACACTTACCAGTTCCACAGCAAAGCAAAAGTATTTTAGTTTTCAAAATATGTCCTCAGTTATTTGAAATGATGGCTTCATCCAGACAACTACTAAAAGGGCATTTCTTTGTCTGGAGCTCCCAGTCCTTCATGGCACAATTTAGTACAGACCCACAGGTATGTATCTTGGCTTTGTGGAAACCAACCCCAGTAATTCCTCTTTTTCACCATTGTCTTTCCACGTGGTGGTGGAGGGAGGGAGGGAGGGAGGAAGGAAGGAATCCATTCTCAAAATTGTCTATTTGAACCCTTTGCTGAGGGCAGCTTCAAAGGTAAATTCTGGGCTTCTGGTGTAGCCAACAGGGATAGGAAGCCTTGCCCACTGGGACCTAGGGACACTCTTGGACTGCCCAAATCTATGATGTGAAAGCACCCCAAAAGTTGCTTTTTTTCTTTTTTCTTTTTTACTAAATAGCCTTAAATTAATTTTTTTTCTTTACTTTGAGTGAAATATTTTTTTTCCTTTTCTTTTAGACTGGAAAAAAAAAATCCAACTGACATTTATAGGAGAAACTAATAAAATAATGAGCCAACCAATTATTCTACCTTTCAACTATTTTCTCTAAGAAAAAATGAACTGAACGCATCAATTGGTTGCATGCTAACATCAGCATGTCATAACATAATGCAATACAGGAAGGAAGCAGTGGAACCCCTTCTCTCTTGGGCTTTATCTTATGAGGCTATTCACCTCTCAAAAGAGCTCTGCCATATGGCTACTTGAGGATGCATGATGGTGGAGAAATATTTTAAGTTTTTGCTGAATTTTACTAAAACTTTTCCTTTTTTACCAAATAAACTATTTTGAAAGGTATTGCTGCCTGCCCACCTGTGCTACAGAATATGTGCCAATTTATCATTTTTCCTCAAACCTATACACTTTGATCCTTTGGGCCTGTGGTTGGACAGGCTAATTTCTCCATACAAGTGTCCATACTGCATCCTGTAACAGTGCCATATCTCCCCCTGCCCATCACCACAACAATGGTAGCCCCCTGGGATGTCTCCTTCCTCCCTTCTTGCCTTCACACATTATTCCTTTTCCTGAAGACAGGACACTGTACAATAAATAGGCCAAAATGATATTAGACAACACATAAAAACAACCATAAAAATAAATAAAAACAAAGACACCCAAAGCCTTGTCATAAGATCCAAGATCCTGGAACAAAGAGAGCGGTCCTCACCCTCGCTTTCTTGAACATGGCTCCCCAAAGTGACAACCAGGCTGCCTCCAGACTTGCAGAATAAATACACAGTTAAAGGTACAAGTGCAACCCGTTTTCATCCCATACGGATCCGTATAAATGTGTATGGATGCGGGAAAGATGCGTACATGCAAGTACGTATCGTGTATGTACCAGTACACATATGAATATCCAAATAATTCGAACAAATAGATCTGAAATTTCAAACTTCATTCGAACGTTTAAATTTGAATTAGTAGACATTCAGTTCAAATTTAGATGCCTAAATTTGAATGAATTCAATCCAATTTTGAATGTTTCAAATATTCAGGCACATCCCTATTGGCTGCCAGCATTCCCAAAAACTGTATGACTATCTCAAATGCAGGAAGTGATATGCCTTTAAGGTCAAGCTGCAGGGAAATTGTTAGCAAGGAAAGATGTTGTGTTCATATCTTGTTTCTGAACTTCTATATGCAACTGATTGCCCACTGGGGGAACAGATTTCTGGACTAGATGGGCCACTGGTCCAAACTAGCAGGACATTTCTTAGCTGATGTATAATTTTCAAAATAATTCTTTTTTCCCATCATTGTTCAGTCATTAAGTCATGTCCAGTTCTTTGTGATCCCATGGACCATAGCCTGACTCTTCTGAAGTCTTTTCCAGCACCACCGTTCAAAAGCATTGACTCTTCAGTACTCAGCCTTCTTTATGGTACAGATTACAGGATTCAAACACAAACTTTGGGCTTTTTTGCACTCATCTGACTGGTATGGCACAATAAAACTAAACCTGTCAGATCTAGATCCAGGGTGGCAGTGGCCATCCTCACTTCAAGTGCTGAATAGGCCCTGTACTGGACCAACAGGTACTCCAAATGCAGATGGGCAGGGCAGATAACCGTGGCAATGTCCATGACAACATCTGGCGTGCACTCAGACATTACCATGGTAATCTGGATGCAATGCATGACCACACAGACACAGACACTTGCCACACCATACCCAGAAGAGGGTGCAGATGGAGTGACCAGGGCCCTTTCTGTACTTGGCCTTATTCTGGAACATATCTCAGAACAGGGGCTTGCTATCCACATGCTAGTGCAGATGATGATAGACTCCAGAAGAGGCCTGCCATAATCTGCATTAGCATGTGGACTACAGACCCCTATCCTGAGATATATTCTGGAATAAGGCCAAATGTGGAAAGGGCCCAGGAGAGAACTAGTCACTTCTGGTAAAGTAATATGGACTGGGTGTTTTTTTTTAGCAATACATCACTGGAGTGCTTTGGGGGAGCCTGTGGCAACTGCTGGGGAATTACTGCAGCTCCCTGGTGTGGACATACTTCCTGTGTGAATGAATTGCCATTCACTAAGAGATATGTGTGAGCAGACCCTTAATGCCTGGAATTCATATCACAATACAGGACAACCACCATGGTAATGTGTGTTATTTATTTGCAGGTGGCATTTTCCCTAGAGTATAATTAATGACAGTAATTCTGAGAACTATAGAAGCCAATCTATCTCATCTTTTTCCGTTATAAGTAACAATAGCAACAGGCGTGTCACCAAAGATTATGACTGTCAATCATAAAAATTCAAACCCAGATTGCAATTCCTGGCACAAGTAACTGCTTATCCTTGATTCCCAGCTGGCCTGTAATCAGTGTAATATATACAAGAGGTAAAGAAGACTAGCCTGCATTAAAAAGTAAAATAAAATAAAATAAATTGAATGCTACAAGTGTGAAGTGAAAATGACTTGTTTATGCTCCCCCCAAGTAAAATATGTTTTAATTTTTCCATCTGCATTGCTGCAGTGATTTAAAAGCCAGATCACGTCTCCTCCCATAGCATTATTACAAAACTGGAATTAAGGCTCAGCCTACTCAATCTATCTGTATCGTAAAGCAGTCAAGAAAACGCTGATCATGGTTGAACACTTGATAGTTTGTCAGGCTTTATGAACTAATGGAGTGTAGATCATCAATAATTATGTTAATAATGGATTTATGGTACTATTTTTAAACAAAGGGAATAGTGGAAGGAATATGGCTGAATGAATGATTCTTAAGAACTCATCCTTCCCTGCTCTGCTTTTGTGCTGAAATTTCAGAGGAGCAAAATGTAGTCAGTTGTTGTGAATGAGTTATGTGGGTTTTTAAACAAAGTGTAATTCAGTGAATATTTCACTGTGGCAAATCATATCTAACTGTTCCTTTTTCACTTGAAAAAGTCTGAGTAGTAATTTCTCCACCATCAACACCCTGCCTTTAATGGTTGCCAGATTGTAATCTTAGCACCAAATTTAGCACTTAGAAGACTGCTTCATAGAAGTTATTAATTACAATATATTCATTCATTCATTCATTCAATTCAATTCATCCATCCATCCATTCATTCATTTTTATTCCGACTTTAAATCTAACAAGGTCCTTTGAGTGGCTTAACAATACATAGATGACTCCCTGCCCTTGGGTTTACAATCTAAACAGGGCACATAAGGAAAAGAGGTGAGGAAAAACAGCCATCTAGGTGGGAGTTGAGGGAGTATTCTGATGTTGTTGGTCAATGGTAGGGCAGATGGAAAGTCCACATAGTGTCATTTTAGACCCTGAAGGTAAAATGGCTGCTTTGGAACCTAAACCTGGTGGGAAATAGCTGTTCCACTTAACAGTTACCCGCTTGCTATACCATCTTCTGGGACAACTGCAGACAGTCAATTACAATAACACTGTGATACCGGCATGATACCAGAGAAATGAGAACGTTGGGACTTGGGCCCTCTTCACACTTAGGCCTCTGGTATGCAATTAGGACAGCTCTGATACAGAGTATCTGGGTCTTTCTGCACTTGGTCTTATTCTGTAACATATCCCAGAATAGGAACCTGCTACCTGCATGCTGGTGCAGACTCTGGAAGACCCCAATTGAGGCCTGCCATGGTCTATAAGAGCTTGTAGCCAACAGAACTCCATCCAGAGATATACTCCAGAATAAGGCCAAGTTCAGAAAGGGCCTCTGTACTAGAGCTGTCCTAATTACATACCAGAGGCCTAAGTTCAAATAGGCCCCTGGCCTAAGAAGGAGCTGAGGCGGTAGTCATGGGGCCAAAATCTGACGGCAGTTCAAATGCAGTGTTGAGAATTTTTGAATATTCAGATCTGACTCATCTGCATTCAAATGATGAGATTAGAGATGTGTTAAGCTTGATTCTTTTCAAACTCAGTTCCTGGCAGATGGGGGATGTTCAAAGTGTTTGTTATCAAACTGAGCAGCCCCAATGTTCACGTGGTGTGTTCATTCGAAGCAGGCAGATGTATGTGTTCAATGAGCTGTTTTAAGCAGTTTGAAGGGCCTTTTTAGAAGCCCACCCCCCAAAAAAAATTCTGTTCATAGCCTGGAAGCCAGAACAGAAAATATTCTTTGGCTCCTTCCCTATGGGCATCATCCGAGTATGTGGGCACTATGAAAACCTCACAGGATTATCTTGGCAAACCAGTCTGTAGTGATATTTTGGATTCATTGTTATTTAATTTTTATTCATTTATTTATTTTATATTTATATCCCACCCTATACCTGATGGTCTCAGGGTGGGTAACAACATTTAAAATCCAATCTATATTAAAATGATAATGTCTACAAATATTAATCTCTAACCCACCAGATTTAAGCCTAAACCCTAACAATACCCAGCAAGTTATCGTTTTATGGACAATGGAGAACTTTTCTATCCTACTAGTTTTTAATCCAGACAGCCAAAACATAGGTTCTTGATTAATGCACATAGGGATTTATTTATCTTTTTATTTTATTTTATTTTATTTTGCTGAGGGTATCTCCTAAATTTATCAAATTGTACTCAGATATTTCAAACTCCATACTAAAATGCATATATGCTTTCAGTTAGCTGCAGTACTGTGTTACCCCATCTTTAATGAGGAAGGTAGATAATATTGTTCCATTATGTCACAGTCCCTCTTTCTTCAGTAAAGGTTATTATTAAAGCAATAAAAATGATTAGTTGTTTAGCATGTCACCTCTCTAACATATGCAATGAAATTCATAACACAAATCCATATTTTCAGTTTGAGAAATCACATAGAACTAGAGACTTGTGTGAAATGCCATCCCAGTTCATCAAGGCATATTTCTGATTAGCTGGAGTAATGAAACAAGATCTGCACATGGAGGAGGGAGAGTGCTTTAAGCATACTACTTCCTCCCTTCACATTAAGAGTAGGGATGTGCACAGATTTTCTTTTATTTGATTCACACTGAATTGAATGCAAGAAAATTCATATTCATTTGAACAGATCCCCTTGGAATGTACAGTAGTGGGATTCAAATTCGGTATGAATGTTGAGTCCTATACAAATCCCACATGAATGCATACAAATCCCATATATATCCCATATGAATCCCATAAGAAGCTTCATCTGAATGTATCAAAACATTCCATTTGAATTCAAATTTCAGTCTTTGTTGAATGTGCCAACATTCGATTTGACTACAAATGTCTGAATTTGGCCAAATTCATACAAATTTCAAATGTTACAAATATTCCTGTACATCCCTAATCCATGCACTATTCTAGTGCTACTTTAAGTAGTACTAGGCTTAGGGCCTTTTCTCCCTTAACTTCAGGGAAGCTCAGGGATGGTGGCCAGCTTTCTTACCATCCCCAGCTTATCTAGCAACCTTTGCAGTGTGGAATGGTGTTAACACTGAGCCTGATAACTTACCAGGACTCTGCACTTGACACTCCAAGTCAAGCTGTGGGTGCCACCACTGTGGTTTTGAAGCTGGGCTGTTCCTGCTTTAGACAATCTGAAAGTTGTCCATAGGCTTACCTGAAGTGTAAGGAACAGTCCAGGAACAACATCTTTTTAGTTTGCCCTGAGGTGCTTTTTTCAGTGAGCATGCTAGTAAAGACCATGACAGGCTTCAGGCAGGTCCTGCTGTAGTAGTCTGCACTAGCATGTGGAAAGTAGCCCTCTATTCCATGATATATTCTAGAAGAAAGACCTAGTGTGGAAAGGAGCTGAGGCTCAGACCCTCCCAGGTGATCCATTCCAGCCATTTGCTTTCTGCACACTGCCTTCTGCTGTGTTTTTGATAAAAGTTTCATTTTCATTTTTTCCAAGAACCTTGATCTTGTTGCTTTCTTGTTACCTTGATGCTCCATCTAATTCTCTGCTCTTGAAACTAAATTTGGCTATAATATAATCCCCTAGGATTCTTCATGCCTGAGTCCGAGCTAATTTTCCCCAAAGAGTTAACCCAGAACACAGCTCCTAAGGAGTAACTGAAAAGTACTTATGGAAGTGAGGTAGGAGGTATGTCTGATGTCACAATATTAATGTGGCATCCATGGCAACAGAGTTGTTCTGTAGGGAATGAAACTGCTGTTCAGACACACCAGTGATGATCCAATTCCTGTAAAATAAGTTCACCATGATCAGCGCAATGAAGTTATTGCAACAAAAGAAGCCTTGTAATCCTTTGAAAACGATTCTCAGAAATGCTGTCATGTTCAGGTGAACTGGCTGTGTACCATCAGATTGTTCTGTTACTGACAGCTTCTGATATTTAGTAATCAGAAGCAATCCAGAGGCTGTGCACACACCATAAGTTTTGTTCGTATTAGTCAACTTGATTTACCTAATGAATTATATATATACTAGATGGGCTCTCATGTTAGCTGACTATGATTTTTACTTTATTTTTTCTCACAGGAGAGAGTGGCAGATCTGGCTAGTTCTGTATTGTGTTTCGCAGCAGCATTTAATATAATCCAATATATCTGTCTAGTCACAATAAAAATGCATGTTGTTTTATTAGAGTGCTGTATTATCTGTGGCCTTTTCAGCAAGTGGTAACCAAGACAATCTCAGACCTTTAACACTGGGAATTCTGCCTGCCATCTTGCATCCAGAACTTTTTTAAAAATATACATCTTTGCCAGGTAAGAATAGTCATGAAGTCAAAAAGTCATGCGGGTCACTTCTAATTCTGCCTGGCAGATAACATTAGACTTTTTTCTGGCCTAGAATTGCAGCTAATGCTCCACAAAAGAAAGGTGTAGCTCATTATAGTTCCATTTGGGGGCAGGAGGGGTTGGCTTTTTTTGTCTTGTTTTCATTTTATTATTCTAAGATTTTCATGAATAAACCACTGTTTGTGATCTCAAAGTGAAAACAGTTTGGAAGTGAAAATAATAAGTTAAGGGAAAAGAATAAAAAAATTAAATAGCAAGATTAGATATTATTTACTTCTAATAAAACAGCTATGATTTCCAAATAGGACTGCAGGTGTTCCTTAGAATGATTTTGAATGCTAACATAACTACACCATAAAGAATGGAGAAAATGTGATACTCCTGGAATTGCTAAATGTGTACATATTCACACATGTACCTCTCATATACTTACAGTCACAATCCTTATACAAGAGGAGTCACAGTTTCTAGTCAGTGAGGCCATATTCAGACAAGGGGGGGCTGAGTGTAATCATTGTGGAATTATCATTGAATTGCCACACATGCTTACCTGTGTTACATAGTTGTACTGAGGTTTCAAAGCAGTATCATTCAATAACAACAACAAAAATACTGTAGAAAAAGACTCCATTATTCTGATAATACTCTCCAATCTGAATCACTTCTGCAAGATATTTTAAGGATAGGAGAGAGCATTGAACATGAAATTTGACATTATGGAAGTTTTGTGGCTATATGTTATTGGTTCTCTGTGTAGCCAGTATAGAGGAGAGTGGATCATGTGGATGGGAAATTAGTGTGCTAGTGTAATGAGTTGCCACACTTGGCAGGGTTAAAACACACTGTTTTGCTCTTGTGCTCTGCAAATTACGTGCAGTTTGGGGGCAGTCTGAGCTTTCAATATGTACTGTTGAGCCATTTTTAAGCATTCAAAGGAAGGAAAGAAGGAGCTTAAATAGTCTGTGCATGTGAGTTTTGTGAAGAAATAAGCGAAGAAGTAAGCTAATCCATAGATACACCCAGTATGATATTCTTTGAAGTAAAAATAGCAAGGCCCTTGTTTTCTTTGATGTTGACAATTTCTTCCTTTTCAGGTCTCAACAAACATACCTGATTAACAAAGTCTCACACAGTTGTTTCATTTCCCTTGACATTAAATGTCTGCACATGCCACTAAACTTCCTGGTTTACTGACACTGTCTTTTTTCTTATAGAATACAGTTTGCTGCCATTTACTCTTCACATCATTTCATACGTCAGATCAACTGGCAGAACAACAACAATTCACCAGACAGAATTTGTGTTAGCATTCTGTATTATTTTACAGTTTTGCCTTGCTAGAAGGATACTTTGAGAATCCAAAGAAAACAAAAATAATGTAGTAGTGACATTCTGCTGTTCCTGGCATAGCTGAAAGGCACTTTTGCTACTTCTCTTTGGAGTAATAAATAAATAAACCTTTCCTCCTCAACATAAATGGGTTTACTACGAAGAACATGATGAGAAGAAAGAAGTAATAGGGGTCAACTACACTAATGCATTTCATAAACACTGGGAATCATATTACAGCTATTAAATGGCATGGCTAATCAGAAAGGTATCTGAACAGTTGTTAATTTTAATTCCCTGCTGTTTGCCAGTTTATAATCATAATTAGACATTCTGATGGTCCTGGAATAAAAGGTTATAGAAATACAGGGCTATTCTGCACAATACCTTAATTCAGATTAAGGGCCTGTATAGGAAGAATCTAGGCATCATAGGCCTGCATGTTAATACAGGTCTATGAGGCCATGCCTGCCACTGGTCCACTCTGTCTGTATTAGATGAAGTGTGATACTGAACAGGGAGGTTTATTCAGTATCACTACTTGATACAATCAATCATGTCTACCAGCATACCGGTGGACTTGACGCAGATTATGAAGGGCATGTTTGTTCTAGACTACCAGGGGACACATGTCAGTGGCATAGTATTGCCCCACTAAAATGTGTCCTTTTGAAGGAGGTATCAGAGCTCGGGCTGAATGCCTGTACATACTTCAAGCCTACGATGTGGGCTGCAGGTGACACTTTTCCTGCCTATGTCTCTCTGAGGCCAAAATGAGCAGGTTTGGCTGTCCCAGACTCATTTTCACAGAAAGACCCACAGTGGTAAACATAAAAGGATTGAAGCCCCGGATATCCACGTATATGCAGTTCCTAAAGAACATGGTTCTGTTTATTAGAGTTGCTGGGAGACCTGAAGCAGCTACATTTGAGAATTCATTAGATGGGGGCAGAGCTTGCTTAAGCAGCAGAGACCAAATTAGTGGTCTTTGGTAGTGACCAGGGATAAAATTACTTGCCTGGTGGTATTAGGCCATCTGCTTGTATGACAACAGTGTGGTTGGTTCTTGCTTAACCTCCTAGGATGAGAATCTGTTTATCACAGTAGGGTTATTTTTTTTGCTCATCCATTTGAAGGGCACAAAGTTTTGGCCACTCCCTTTCTTATAAGGGGCCAGGTAAAAGGAGGTAGTTATGTGTCTTGGTGATATAGGAAGCCCTGAAGTCTCCATTTAAGTTGTTTCCACACTTACCTTGCTGGCCCAGTTCCAGCAGCAGGAGTGGCCTCACTGTCCCAAAACAAGCTGTCCACACTCAGACAATTGTTCCTGGATAGGTTCAAAAGGTGGTGTGATCTCTCCATCTGTTGTGTTTTCCTATGTGTTCCTTTGGGAACACATTCTAGCAACCAATTTCAGCATGATATTGTCATCTTCCAGCATACTAGAGGGACCTAATCTAGAACATGGAGGCCTACAGGGGGACCATTTTGGTGGTGTGGTTTACTGAATCTCTGAAACAGATCCCCTAGGGGCTCCAGGTTCAGAAATGTTGGGTTCTGGGTGATGGAGCTCATGTAGACCAGTTCCAAAGCTCACATGAGTTTAGGAACAAGCACAGGGACTGAGCTGGAACACATCAGTCAGGAGAACAACACATCTGAAGAGTCAACGACAAGGTCCACAAATATTACTCCAATAGGCACTGAGAAATCTCTGGAATGGAGAGGAAGAAATGGTAATGCAAAGAAAAAGAGGAGAGTAGTGGTCATGGGAGATTCACTTTTAAGAGGAACAGAGGCAACTATCTGCAGACCTGACAGAAACTCACGAGAGGTGTGCTGTCTCCCAGGGGCCCGGATCAAAGATGTAACTGATAGCATATCGAGGCTATTCAGACCTACAGACTACTACCCATTATTACTCATACATGTGGGCACAAATGATACGGCAAAAAAGCACTTTGAAAACATCTACAGAGACTTTGAAGACCTTGGCAGAAAAGTAAAGGAACTGGGAACACAAGTAGTCTTTTCATCTATCCTTCCGGTGGATGGTCACGATAAAAGTAGAAGGGATAGGATTCTTGAGGTGAACAAGTGGCTACGTCGGTGGTGCCGGCAGCAAGGATTTGGATTTCTGAACCATGGAGAAAACTAGCTATATGACGGACTCCTTGCAAGAGATGGGTTGCACCTTACAGGGACAGGAAAGAATGTATTCGGGAAGCGCCTTGCTTTGGTTATTAGGAGAGCTTTAAACTAAAACAAAAGGGGAAGGGTAACAAAAAGTCAAGCAAAAATACTCAGTCAATCAAACCAGGCGATATTCTTACTCCCAGAAATAGTACCAATGAACAAACGCGTAAATTTTGTAAGGAAAACAGAGGAGGCAAGCTCGCAAGAGATATCAATTACAAACTAAAATGCCTCTACACCAATGCCCAAAGCATGAGAAATAAAAAAGGGGAGCTGGAGATCCTGACCCAGGTAGATAAATATGATGTCATAGGTGTTACGGAAACCTGGTGGGATAACACACATGAATGGAACACAAACATTGAAGGCTACAACTTGTTTCTGCGAAACAGACTTAACAAAAGAGGAGGGGGTGTTGCGCTGTATGTTAAAAAAGAAATTGTCTCCTCAGAGGTTCAAGTTTCAGAGAGTGGAAGCTCAGTAGAATCGGTATGGGTAAGAATTCAAGGTGAGAGCAACAGAAAGGATACCATTGTAGGAGTCTATTACAGGCCCCCTGGACAAACAGAAGATATGGATGACCTCTTCCTAGACCAGATGGCTAAACTTTCACGAAAGCATGACATAGTGATTATGGGAGACTTTAACTACCCAGATATTTGTTGGGAATCTCGCTCAGGAAAAACTCACAAGTCTAATAAGTTCTTATCCTCTCTCGCTGACAATTTCATGTACCAAAAGGTGGTGGAGGAAACAAGAGGATTGGCTATCCTTGATCTAATTCTTACCAACAGAGAGGAAATGGTGGAGGATATCAGAGTTTCTGGGGCATTAGGAGGCAGCGATCATGTTATCCTTGAATTCTGGATAATAAGGGAAGGAAAACATGAGAGGACTCAGACTTCAAAGTTGGACTTCAGAAGGCCGGATTTTGATGGACTCCGGAGGAGGTTAGGAGGGATCAAATGGTTAAATGTACTAAAGGATAGAAATGTCCGAGAAGGATGGGATATTTTGAAAAATGCAATATTAGAAGCGCAATCATTAACAATTCCTCAAAGAAGGAAGAATGGAAAACATCTAAAGAGACCAGGGCGAATAAATCTAGAACTTAAAAACCTGATAAAAAAGAAAAAAGAAATGTTTAAGAAATGGAAGGAGGGATACATATCTAAGGAGGAATATAATGAAATCAGTACAATCTGCAGGGCAAGTATCAGAAAAGCTAAAGCTAAAAATGAACTGAGGCTTGCAAGAGAGACTAAAAACAATAAAAAGGGGTTTTGGGGATATGTCAACAGCAAAAGAAAAGTCAAAGAGGTTTTGGGAAGTCTGCAGGGAGAGAATGGAGAAGTGATCGAAAGTGATCTTGAGAAGGCAGAGATTCTGAACTCCTATTTTGCATCTGTTTTTTCCAAGAGGGATAATGTACATGCAACAGTCCTTCACTGTACTGATGAAGGACTAGGAGAATCAAGACACAAAATCAACACTGAGAGAGTAAGGGAACGCTTAGCTAACTTAAACGAATTTAAGTCCCCGGGTCCAGATGGATTACATCCTAGGGTACTGAAGGAATTAGCAGAGGTAATTGCTGAACCACTTGCTGTAATCTTTGAGAAGTCATGGAGAACAGGAGAAGTCCCAGACGATTGGAGAAGGGCAAACGTTGTTCCTATCTTCAAAAAAGGGAAGAAGGTAGACCCAGGGAACTACAGGCCTGTTAGCCTGACTTCAATACCAGGAAAGATTCTCGAACAAATTATTAAGCAACACATATGTCAGCATTTGGATACGAATTCAATAATTAACAGTAGTCAACATGGGTTTGTATCAAACAAGTCGTGTCAGACTAACTTGGTTTCATTTTATGACAAAATCACTGAATGGGTTGATCAAGGAAATGCAGTAGACATAGTATTTCTTGATTTCAGCAAAGCATTTGACAAAGTATCTCATGCGATCCTCATTGAAAAATTGATCAAATATGGGTTTGACAAGGCAACTATAAGGTGGGTTCAAAACTGGCTTAGTAATCGTACTCAAAGAGTGGCTTTAAATGGCTGCACATCCAAATGGAAGGAAGTGTCAAGTGGAGTACCACAAGGTTCTGTCCTGGGCCCAGTTATGTTTAATGTTTTTATAAACGATCTGGACGAGGGAGTTGAAGGGAAACTGATCAAATTTGCTGATGACACAAAGCTAGGGGGGATTGCAAACACCAGAGAAGAGAGAGAGAGGATTCAAAAAGATTTAGAGAAACTCGAACAATGGGCTGCAACTAATAAAATGGTATTTAACAAAGAAAAATGCAAGGTTCTGCACCTGGGCAAGAAAAATGAAAAAAGCACATATACAATGGGAGGAATTCGGCTGAGCAGCAGCACATGTGAAAAAGACTTGGGTGTCCTGGTAGATCATCAACTGAGCATGAGTCAACAGTGCGAGGCAGCTGCAAAAAAGGCAAACGCAATCCTGGGGTGTATTAGGAGAAGCATAGAGTCCAGATCACGTGAAGTTATTATCCCCCTCTACTCTACCTTGGTCAGACCTCATCTGGAGTACTGTGTCCAGTTCTGGTCACCCCAGTTTAAAAAAGATACTGACAAGCTGGAGCAGGTTCAAAGGAGAGCTACCAAGATGGTGAACGGTCTGCAAACCATGTCCTATGAGGAACGGCTTAAGGAACTAGGAATGTTTAGTCTAACAAAAAGAAGACTGAGAGGAGACATGATAGCTGTCTACAAATACCTCAAGGGTTGTCACAAGGCAGAGGGATCAGCCCTGTTCTCACTCTCTCAAGGAAGGACTAGAAACAATGGGGTGAAACTGCAGGGGAAAAGATTTAGTTTAGATGTTAGGAAAAAATTTCTAACAGTAAGAGTGATCAACCAGTGGAACAGGCTGCCACAGGAAGTGGTTGGTTTCCCTTCGATGGAGGTCTTCAAGCAGAGACTGGACAGCCATCTGTCTGAGATGGTTTAGGAGATCCTGCCTTGAGCAGGGGGTTGGACTTGATGACCCAGGAGGTCCCCTCCAACTCTACCATTCTATGATTCTATGATTCTAAGACATCACTGATGCCCAGCCTTGGGACAGATCACTCTGTTTCTGCCTTCCTATTCCAGACTGCAGGAGGCAAGTGTTTTAAAATCTGCAACATTCTGGTGTCTGAATAGTATGCCAAGGGCCTTTTTCCACTAGGGCTTAGAACCCTTCTAAGATCCCCTTAGGAACCCAATTACTACCTGATTGGTACCAATCAGGATGGCCCTGTCCTCACCTGGACCCCACTGAAGGCACTATCTGCAAGGCCCTGTCCCTGTGAGGGCAGGGGAAATCTGGATTTAAAGAGTGTTTCAGGCTCTTAAATCTGGATTTTGTGTGGACCTGGTTAAAGGTGTCCACAATGAAGTCTTTAGGGATTTTCAAGATCTGGATCTCCAGGAGGACCTCATCTCAAAGATCTGGATCTTGAAGATCCGAATCTTTGACAGTGCATGGAAAAAGGGGGTTAAATAGGCATTTATGCCCCTACTCAGTGACAACTAAGATTCAGATTGAGAGGGAGAATTTTAGACCCAGCAGAGATTTTTAAGTTTCAGCAGTCTTGCCATCCAGAGAACATCTCCAAAGTCCCAGAGGCTGCTGCCCACTGAAGACCTTTTCTCAGCCCAACCAGATTCCAATCTGGAGACCACATCATCCTCCCTGCAGGAACAGCAAAGGCTAAAAGGATTCATATGGCAAAAAGGAGCATGCAGGAGTGGATCCAGGATGGGGCAGGTAACCTTTGTGAATTTATATAGGAGGAGCTATAAGTGTTTCCCATAAATCTGAGTGAATCAGCAGGACTTGTTGCTAGAAATTAAAGGCAAACAATTTTTTTTAAAAAAATTACTGGTTCATCATCAAATTGCTTGGTTTGATGTGCATCAATATTCATAACATTTGAAGTTCGGCTGAGTTTGGCTGAATTTGGATATTTGAACTTGAATAGAATGTTACGATATCATATGCTAACATTTGAATGAATAGTTCAGACATTCATTAAACTGGGAAAATGTATCAGATACATAGAATCATAGAATCATAGAATGGTAGAGTTGGAGGGGACCTCCTGGGTCATCGAGTCCAACCCCCTGCTCAAGGCAGGATCTCCTAAACCATCTCAGACAGATGGCTGTCCAGTCTCTGCTTGAAGACCTCCATCGAAGGGGAACCAACCACCTCCCGTGGCATCCTGTTCCACTGGTTGATCACTCTTACTGTTAGAAATTTTTTCCTAACAGCTAAACTAAATCTTTTCCCCTGCAGTTTCACCCCATTGTTTCTAGTCCTTCCTTGAGAGAGTGAGAACAGGGCTGATCCCTCTGCCTTGTGACAACCCTTGAGGTATTTGTAGACAGCTATCATGTCTCCTCTCAGTCTTCTTTTTGTTAGACTAAACATTCCTAGTTCCTTAAGCCGTTCCTCATAGGACATGGTTTGCACACCGTTCACCATCTTGGTAGCTCTCCTTTGAACCTGCTCCAGCTTGTCAGCGTCTTTTTTAAACTGGGGTGACCAGAACTGGACACAGTACTCCAGATGAGGTCTGACCAAGGTAGAGTAGAGGGGGATAATAACTTCACGTGATCTGGACTCTATGCTTCTCCTAATACACCCCAGGATTGCGTTTGCTTTTTTTGCAGCTGCCTCGCACTGTTGACTCATGTTCAGTTGATGATCTACCAGGACACCCAAGTCTTTTTCACATGTGCTGCTGCTCAGCCGAATTCCTCCCATTGTATATGTGCTTTTTTCATTTTTCTTGCCCAGGTGCAGAACCTTGCATTTTTCTTTGTTAAATACCATTTTATTAGTTGCAGCCCATTGTTCGAGTTTCTCTAAATCTTTTTGAATCCTCTCTCTCTCTTCTCTGGTGTTTGCAATTCCCCCTAGCTTTGTGTCATCAGCAAATTTGATCAGTTTCCCTTCAACTCCCTCGTCCAGATCGTTTATAAAAATATTAAACATAACTGGGCCCAGGACAGAACCTTGTGGTACTCCACTTGACACTTCCTTCCATTTGGATGTGCAGCCATTTAAAGCCACTCTTTGAGTACGATTACTAAGCCAGTTTTGAACCCACCTTATAGTTGCCTTGTCAAACCCATATTTGATCAATTTTTCAATGAGGATCGCATGAGATACTTTGTCAAATGCTTTGCTGAAATCAAGAAATACTATGTCTACTGCATTTCCTTGATCAACCCATTCAGTGATTTTGTCATAAAATGAAATCAAGTTGGTCTGACACGACTTGTTTGATACAAACCCATGTTGACTACTGTTAATTATTGAATTCCTATCCAAATGCTGACATATGTGTTGTTTAATAATTTGTTCGAGAATCTTTCCTGGTATTGAAGTCAGGCTAACAGGCCTGTAGTTCCCTGGGTCTACCTTCTTCCCTTTTTTGAAGATAGGAACAACGTTTGCCCTTCTCCAATCGTCTGGGACTTCTCCTGTTCTCCATGACTTCTCAAAGATTACAGCAAGTGGTTCAGCAATTACCTCTGCTAATTCCTTCAGTACCCTAGGATGTAATCCATCTGGACCCGGGGACTTAAATTCGTTTAAGTTAGCTAAGCGTTCCCTTACTCTCTCAGTGTTGATTTTGTGTCTTGATTCTCCTAGTCCTTCATCAGTACAGTGAAGGACTGTTGCATGTACATTATCCCTCTTGGAAAAAACAGATGCAAAATAGGAGTTCAGAATCTCTGCCTTCTCAAGATCACTTTCGATCACTTCTCCATTCTCTCCCTGCAGACTTCCCAAAACCTCTTTGACTTTTCTTTTGCTGTTGACATATCCCCAAAACCCTTTTTTATTGTTTTTAGTCTCTCTTGCAAGCCTCAGTTCATTTTTAGCTTTAGCTTTTCTGATACTTGCCCTGCAGATTGTATTGATTTCATTATATTCCTCCTTAGATTTGTATCCCTCCTTCCATTTCTTAAACATTTCTTTTTTCTTTTTTATCAAGTTTTTAAGTTCTAGGTTTATCCACCCTGGTCTCTTTAGATGTTTTCCATTCTTCCTTCTTTGAGGAATTGTTAATGATTGCGCTTCTAATATTGCATTTCTCAAAATATCCCATCCTTCTTGGACATTTCTATCCTTTAGTACATTTAACCATTTGATCCCTCCTAACCTCCTCCGGAGTCCATCAAAATCCGCCCTTCTGAAGTCCAACTTTGAAGTCTGAGTCCTCTCATGCTTTCCTTCCCTTATTATCCAGAATTCAAGGATAACATGATCGCTGCCTCCTAATGCCCCAGAAACTCTGATATCCTCCACCATTTCCTCTCTGTTGGTAAGAATTAGATCAAGGATAGCCAATCCTCTTGTTTCCTCCACCACCTTTTGGTACATGAAATTGTCAGCGAGAGAGGATAAGAACTTATTAGACTTGTGACTTTTTCCTGAGCGAGATTCCCAACAAATGTCTGGGTAGTTAAAGTCTCCCATAATCACTATGTCATGCTTTCGTGAAAGTTTAGCCATCTGGTCTAGGAATAGGTCATCCATATCTTCTGTTTGTCCAGGGGGCCTGTAATAGACTCCTACAATGGTATCCTTTCTGTTGCTCTCTCCTTGAATTCTTACCCATACCGATTCTACTGAGCTTCCACTCTCTGAAACTTGAACCTCTGAGGAGACAATTTCTTTTTTAACATACAGCGCAACACCCCCTCCTCTTTTGTTAAGTCTGTTTCGCAGAAACAAGTTGTAGCCTTCAATGTTTGTGTTCCATTCATGTGTGTTATCCCACCAGGTTTCCGTAATACCTATGACATCATATTTATCTACCTGGGTCAGGATCTCCAGCTCCCCTTTTTTATTTCTCATGCTTTGGGCATTGGTGTAGAGGCATTTTAGTTTGTAATTGCTATCTATTGCGAGCTTGCCTCCTCTGTTTTCCTTACAAAATTTACGCGTTTGTTCATTGGTACTATTTCTGGGAGTAAGAATATCGCCTGGTTTGATTGACTGAGTATTTTTGCTTGACTTTTTGTTACCCTTCCCCTTTTGTTTTAGTTTAAAGCTCTCCTAATAACCGAAGCAAGGCGCTTCCCGAATACATTCTTTCCTGTCCCTGTAAGGTGCAACCCATCTCTTGCAAGGAGTCCGTCGTATAGGTAGTTTTCTCCATGGTTCAGAAATCCAAATCCTTGCTGCCGGCACCACTGACGTAGCCACTTGTTCACCTCAAGAATCCTATCCCTTCTACTTTTATCGTGACCATCCACCGGAAGGATAGATGAAAAGACTACTTGTGCTCCCAGTTCCTTTACTTTTCTGCCAAGGTCTTCAAAGTCTCTGTAGATGTTTTCAAAGTGCTTTTTTGCCGTATCATTTGTGCCCACATGTATGAGTAATAATGGGTAGTAGTCTGTAGGTCTGAATAGCCTCGATATGCTATCAGTTACATCTTTGATCCGGGCCCCTGGGAGACAGCACACCTCTCGTGAGTTTCTGTCAGGTCTGCAGATAGTTGCCTCTGTTCCTCTTAAAAGTGAATCTCCCATGACCACTACTCTCCTCTTTTTCTTTGCATTACCATTTCTTCCTCTCCATTCCAGAGATTTCTCAGTGCCTATTGGAGTAATATTTGTGGACCTTGTCGTCGACTCTTCAGATGTGTTGTTCTCCTGACTGAGTATCTGGAACTGGTTGTTTAATTGCAAGGGTTCCGAATGTCTCCTGTTCTTCATGCTCCTTTGGGTCACATGCTTCCATAACTCAGTTTCTGCAACTACAGAAGGATGTTCTTCTATCCCTTCATTTTGAAGTGTTTCCTCCATGCTGTCGAGGAAGTTCTCTTCTTCTCTAATCTGCTTCAGTGTCTTGACTCTCTCTTCTAGACTTTTAACCCTTTCCTCCAGGAGAGCCACAAGCTTGCATTTGTGGCAGGTAAAATGTGGCATCTGTTGTGGTAGGGTCATAAACATGCCGCATACATTGCACGTGACAATACAGGTGTTCTCGCCTTCCATATTGCTTTTAGGGTAAGGATTTTAAAGATGTGGTGCTAAGGTATGAATGAATTTTTTTTTATCCCACTGTACCTTTTATTTATTTTTTTGTGTTTTTTGTTTTGTTTTGTTTTGTTTGTTTGTTTTGGTTTTTTTTTAATTTCGCGCGCTGTTAGGCGCTTGGGCCGTTTCTATTTAAGCCCTGCTGAGCAGAGTAACTCCTCCTCCCTGAGGTTGTGGCTAATTCCTATTGGTCCGCTGCTCTGATTGGTCTGAGAAAGCTTCTACCTCACGCCGTGTGCTCTGAGAAAAACTTCCTGTTTCTATCTCTCGCCGTGTGCTCTAAGAAAAACTTCCTGTTTCTATCTCACGCCGTGTGCTCTGAGAAAAACTTCCTGTTTCTATCTCTCGCCGTGTGCTCTAAAAAAAACTTCCTGTTTCTATCTCTCGCCGTGTGCTCTGAGAAAAGCTCCTGCTTTCACTTCACCCAAGCTGGAACTGACTAACTCCTCCCACTTGAGCTTCTATTTAAGCCCTGCTGAGCAGAGTAACTCCTCCTCCCTGAGGTTGTGGCTAATTCCTATTGGTCCGCTGCTCTGATTGGTCTGAGAAAGCTTCTACCTCACGCCGTGTGCTCTGAGAAAAACTTCCTGTTTCTATCTCTCGCCGTGTGCTCTAAGAAAAACTTCCTGTTTCTATCTCACGCCGTGTGCTCTGAGAAAAACTTCCTGTTTCTATCTCTCGCCGTGTGCTCAAAAAAAAACTTCCTGTTTCTATCTCTCGCCGTGTGCTCTGAGAAAAGCTCCTGCTTTCACTTCACCCAAGCTGGAACTGACTAACTCCTCCCACTTGAGCTTCTATTTAAGCCCTGCTGAGCAGAGTAACTCCTCCTCCCTGAGCTTGTGGCTAATTCCTATTGGTCCGCTGCTCTGATTGGTCTGAGAAAGCTTCTACCTCACGCCGTGTATTTATTTGTATCAGATACGTATCCGTTCATATCAGATACGTATCTATTTGCATCAGATACGTATCTATTAATTTGTTCATATCAGATACATACCTGTTCATATCAGATACGTATCTATTCGTATCAGATACATATTCATTCATATCCGATACGTAATTGAATGTCCGTACGAATACGTATGAATAGATTGGTATTGAATAGAAATTTTACTACATTTGAATGCTATCTATTCTAATATGGATTTCTGAACATTCGACTTGTTTTGAATTGAATGCCACAAAAACATTCATGCACATCCCTAGTTTGTGTCCATCTCTAATGAAAAGGCATGTAGAACAGAGCATTTTGTTTTCCTGAGAAATAAAACAATGATATCAGGGTTTTTTCATGGATAAGGAACGAAAATACTGGAACCAATTTTTTAAAAAAGCCAAGTAAGCATTTCAAAACAGAGCAAGTGAAAGTCTGCATTGATCAGAGAAATTCAGAGCTTTACTTCTTACTTGAGCCATGCAAGGATGTGAATCTAGGGCCCTGTCCCCATGCAATTGAAAGTCTGCTGGAACTCTTCTTTTGCCTCTGAGCGGCCCCATTCCAGGCTTTACAAGGCGCTTAGGGAGCTTAGGAAAGTGAGACACCCGCGATAAAATACGTGCACTTTAAAGAAGAGTTCCAGCGCTCTTTCAGCGATTCGCGGGTTTTGCTCGCTATATCTGCCTTGAGGACGCTCCGTGGCAAAAGGGGCGGGGATTGCTTGCCTGCACACACAGCCAAAAGCATTCACACATCTGAGAAATGCAGCAGGTTCGCTTCCTTTCGTTTGTAAAAAGAGCCAGAATTGCTCAGAATTGCAACATTGTTATCAAGTGATCTGTGAAAGCCTTAAAAGAGAATGAGCGAAGGATCGCGCTGCCGATGGCTGCAGCCGCTGACTTTGCTGGGGCAGAAAGCCTTTTCTAACAGAGAACTGAGTGAAAGTAAGTGCTGAAAGTGAATGAATGAGCGATCATCTGCCTTTGCCAGGGGCGGGAAGCCGTTTCAGGAGACGGAGATCTGGCTATTTTTCCTTTTCACAAGAGAGGGGGCGGGGGAAAAAAGATACCCGGAAAGAGAACACGGCTACCATGGGGACGGAAAGTCCGTTGAGATCGCAGCTAACATGGGGGCGCTTATTACGGAAGTGGAGGGGACTTTTAAAGTCAGCTATAACAGAGTGACGGCAGAGGAAGCCGAGAGGGGCTAATAAGTCTTTTGGGGACAAGGCCTAGGATACACCTTCGTCTCAAGACTGTTTTTCAAATAAAAAGTAAAGTATAGCAAAGGCTGTGAATGTTTCATCTTTCTTTGGGTTGCTGGACAGAGATGAAATCATCTTTCCTTGGGCTCAGATACAAATGCCCTATAACCAACCCAGAGTTCATTTCTCCAAAGCTGTGATTTCAGCCTGTGCATTAAATAATAATAATAATAATAAAGTATAAACCCCATGAGCCATAGTAAAAAACTGATGCCCATTTTTAAAAAATATAATAATCCACTGCAGAAGCTTGGTGTTTTGAGGTTGCAACACATGAAAGGAGGAAATGAAAGTAATCTATTTAATATCTATGACACCGGCTTTATCCAAAAGCCCAATATACCACTTTTTAAAATACTTTTTTAAAAGGAAAACGTTTATAAAATCAAAGCCAAATTCTGCATGGGGCTCAATGGTCAGGATACTCAGGTTCTTATGCCTTTAGAGCACTCATCCTGCCCTAAGTACATTGCTATAATGACGAGCAATAAGAGATTTATTGATGCTTTCTGTTCCCACTCTCCCACATACAGCATGTAAGCTTACCTAGGTTGGATCCTCTTTTTGCAGGACACAGGAAGATGGATTACTTCTGTGGTGGTTTCCTGTGCTCTGCAAATTAACTCTGGTTGGAAACATCAAACCTAAGGAAATAAACTTCCCCAGATTTGATGTTCTTACTAGTGGGTGCAGTAGCAGGGGTGCAATGGTCTTGCAGCCACTGAAGCATTTGACAGTAAAATAATTGAAGACCCATTGCAGGAACCATGGCTGCATTTGCATTTCATCCCATAGGCAACATCTGGGCAGGTGCATTTCCATTGCCAGGAGGTGTTTTACTGACTAGAAATGCCACATTCCTGCCCAGAGATTGACTAACTGCATATTAGCTGGGGAGTGTGCTCCTCAAGCATACTAACCCATACCAAAGACTTACTTTTAGCATCCAGCCAGTGACCATCTGTACTTCTGCCAGCTGGGGAGGTCATTGGAGCTGCTGGTAGCTGTGACACCCTCCTGACACAACTGCAACTGGACAGAGCATCAGCATCATCATAGTGATGGCACTGACACACAGGCAGTCACAGAGGGTGCCACACTCAAGATGGCAGCAGCACCCAGGAGAGCCCAGTGATTGAACACAGGTGAGTGTTCAATTGCATGTAGGGTGGGCTGTCAGTGACTAGCACTCAAGTGTGAGCGCTAGTCAAGGTTAGTTTATCACAGACCTTTCCTGTCCATAAGATGGGAGGGGAAGTATGAAATTGCCCCATGTCTGATTCCTCTCTTGCTGCTGCTGTTGCATGGATCCTGCTAAAGGCATTAGATTACTTCCTATGTTATCAGACAGAGTTCAATTCTGTGTTGATTTGATCTCAATAACTAAAGAAACAAACCTTGAGGAAGCAAGGAGACAAGAATTCATGGACTCTAAGGGCTCATCCCCATGTGAACCTGAATTCGCCTTGGAGCATCCCCAAACAAACGTTCTAATCCCGGCTACATGCAGAACAAATTGCTGAAATCTGCGGTTAAAAAAAAAACACCCTTGCTAACTGTTTTTGCTGCAAATTAGGAGGCAAGCACAGATTATCCTGGGGGCATGGGGACGCTTCCAGGTTATTGGGAGAGGAGATTGGCAATTGCATCATTAGCAGGCAGGGTTTCGCCTGTGATCGCTGTTCCGGTCCTGCGCACTGCGATCTCAACTATTTGGGGATTTCTTTAAATAAATTTGATGAAAGAGAAATGATGTTCACTCTCATTTATCCTATGAGTGTCTTTTTGGCTACAATTATTACATCGCCCTCCTCCCTGATTGCCAGATTGGCAAGCTATGTGTGGGTAATGGCTTGATTTTGCACATGAGCGACACACCCATGGCTTCCCTGCACCAGATGCAGCATGAGTGCCATATGTCATGCAAAGGTGCACACCTCCACTAAACTGTGGTGGCTTCAAGTGATGAGCTGCTTTTCATCATTATGCTTCATTTCATCGTTATGCCCCTTATTATTATCATTGTTTATCTTTTTTGTGTTGTGTTCATGGAGGTGCAACTGAGGTGTTTGCCTGTCATTGCTGAAGCGGGCAGGACAGGGTATGGTGACATCAACCCAGCTTTCTATCAGGGGAGAGGGCGGGGAGAGAAAAAGCTGTGGTTACCCGATGCAGGGTTTTGCCACAGTTTTCATGGGGGCAGTTAGATTTGACTTGAACCTGTGCTTTCCTCAATCACATGGGGATGGGTTAATTCGAACTACAATCCGCATTGGGAATGACCTGATTCAAATCCAAAATAAACAGAGTTCATGGGGACGAGCCCTTAGAAATGAAACCATCTTCTTTCAATAATCTTTGTCCTAATCCAGATAAACTGAACACCTGCAGAATCAGATCAGCACCACAAGAAACCCATTAACAGTACTGAAGCATTTGTCTAGAGCATCTGTGCCTCCGTAAATGAAAGTAATCATCTGCATGGCCAAAAAGGCTGTGCATAAAGTGCCCCAAGGGTACAACGACTGTGCATCATTGCACATGTTGGACAACTCCATATGACAAAAACTTTCCCGAGTATTTGAACCTAGAAGCAGAAGATGGTTTTCAAAGATGCCAATGTTTGCAGGACTATGGAGAAAATGAGGGAGTTCCAGAAAACATCTTATGCTTCATTGACTACACTTAAGTCTTTTTTTAAAAAGTCAAATTCTTAATGAGATGGGAGTACCTGACCATCTTAACTGTCTCCTGAGAAACATGTACACCGGTCACAAAATAAGAGTTAAAACCAAACAAGGGACAAGTGGTTTTTTTCAAGACTGGAAATGAAGTATAAAGAGTGCATTGTGCAAAATGCTGGACTGGATGAAAATCAGAAATTAAGATTCCCTGGAGAAATATCAACAAACTCAGATTTGCAGACAATGAAACTCTGATGGCAGAAAGTGAAGAAGAACTGAGCCTCCAGAGGAGGATAAAGAGACAAGTATAAAAAATGGCTTGAAGCTTAACATTACAAAAAATAATGGGATCTGGTCCCATCATTTCCTGGCAAATAGAGGGAGAAATAATGGAAGCAGAGTCCAGTTTTATTGTCTTGGACTCAAAGACTACTACAGCCATGAAATTAAAGTAAGTTGGGAGTAAAGCTACAGGAACCCTCGGCAGCGTATTTAAAATATCCCTATGGTCAAAGCTATGATTGTCCCAGTAGGAATGAATGGCTATAAGAATTGGGCCATAAGGAAGAGTGAACATTGAAGAATTAATGCTTTCAAATTGTGGTGCTTCAGAAGATTTTGGAGAGTCCCTTGGTTTGCAAGGACATCAAGTCAATAAACAGAAACACAATTCAGCTCTGATACTTTGGCCATATAATGAGAAGAAAGATTGCCAGGAAACATTAGAGGCCAAAGGAGAAGGGGATAGCAGAGTGTGAGATGATTAGATAGTGCTATGGAGGCAATAAACATAAACTTGGACAGACTCTGGGACAGATAAGTAATGGAGTCATTTTAGGCCTCCTCTGGTCTGGCCACGTCTATCATGCTGTGGCCATTGCTGCCACCCCAAGCCCTTGTGGATTCCTTTGTAAAAGGTGGGGAAGGGGAGGGCTGTCATGTTGAACCTTACATTTTGCAGCAGCCAGGGGATGGAGGGGAAGCATTGGTGCTGCAGGGGGGCATCCAGTGGCCCAGGGGTGGTGGCAATTTCAGCAGTGTTGGGGAGTGGGCAGGCCTTTGCCTGGCTGGGTCCATTTTTTGCTGAAACAGACTCAATCCTGGGATTATCCAAATTTAGGATAATTCCATCCCAGGCAGGAAGGTCCTTGGAAAAAAAACAGGGGAAACAATTTGGTGTTTGGTTTCCAGGAATCAAGACATCCCCCATCTTTTAAAAATGTATGAACATAAAAGGATCAGGCCACAGCTGCATCCAGGCATGTTTTATACTGTGAATGGAATGTGCAGTCCCAATTGTGCCGGCACATAAGACAATCAGTCTTTCATCACCGCACTGCAGTATACAGTTGGTACTGTGCATTTACCTTAGTGCAAGAGAAATAACTCTCGCTGTGCAGTATATAGTTAAATTGAAGTATCAATCTAATGTAGGCAGGCAGGATGACGAGAAACATCAATGAGATGCCACCTAACCAGGAAGTGCATCTCAAAACCTGATCGACTGCCAATGTTAACCAGGAATGTGTTCATTTTATATGCTGTAACTTGCAAGTCTAGGGAAGAAACAACAAAAGTACAGCACAGCCCCTTCAAGGCGGATTTACCAGGACCAATGCCAGAACATACAAGGGCTAATTTGTCTGCAGTATGCTTGCAACCATGCACACCCATATGCCAGAGAAAGATTTCTTGCAGATTTCAATGAAGAATGCCATCCCACACTTACATATGGGTTTTCACAGTCTGCAATGCTGATCACACCAATGGCAGCCCTCCCTAAGACATTTAATTCATGTAGAAATGTATGCATCTGCTTTGATACTGATCCTAATGGTCCAATTACCATGGAGATCACACTGCAGGCTTTATTTCACATTCTGCTCCCTTTGATAACTGAATCCTTATATTTCATAATCTCTTCCAATTCTTTATTCAATTTGACTATCTGCAGTTTCTATAAAATATCTCATTTCAACTATTATTATATCAAGAGTACTATACACAATCATGGCATTGTTTAAAATTCATTTGTAGAACTGAACTGCTTCCACTGATTATATGATCTATAGTTTCATCTTTTTATTAGCATAATCGGCTGTTATTTAATGCATTTTAAATCCTTGTTTTCATCATATGGCACTCATCTATAGCTGTTGCCAGTTTCTAATATTGCTCATTTAAATTAATTTTATATATTGTCCATATACTGATTTATTGTTCCCATTATCTAATATTTCCCCCAGCTGCTCATTTTTCTATTCATTCCTCATCTTTGATACACTTAGGTTTTTTTAGCCTACTTTGATAAACAGCTTTTCTATACTAACTTTGATATAATCACATAGACCTCTTTCTTCTTCCTTGAATAGCTGTTTGACTTGCAACAGTCCTCTTCAGCTGATTTTCCTTCATAAGTACAATCTATCAATGTCACTGCTTGGATACAAGACATGATAAATTATTATTAATTTTTGTGTCTTTCAACTCAAGCTGTCTAATTCAAGTTACCTCCAGTCTACTATATTATCTGTGTCTCTTAGTCCCTATGGGCATTTTAACCTGTATTGAATTTGAATTCTGGAAGAACCATCCCCATGACTTTCTAATTAATCCAAATTCATCACCCAGGCTTCCCCATGCAATTTCTTATTCCCGGATTTTATGAGGACTATCCTGCCAAAATCTGGAGAAAAAAAGTACTGATGAAAACAGGACTCAGTCACCTTTCTGGAGCCGAGTCTGCTTATTTTCCCCCACATGGGGATGGTACTGGGCTATTTGGGGTGGAGGTCTAGTCTTCTGGCCAATGGCAGCCAGCTGTGGATGGAATTTTATAGATGCAAAGCTCCCCCCTCCCTTGACATGCTCACAATGCTAAAGCTTTATTCGAAAAAGGCAAAAAGGAATGAGATCTGCTTGATGCCAGTTTGCCTTTTAAAACATTTTTGCTGCAAACATTTATATCTTTTCTGATGCTTGTCAGAAAAGATACCTTTGAGAAGCAAAAACACTTTGCAAAAAGATACATTTTATCATGCTGTGCTAGCTTCTTCACTGGTCTGCTTGAGCACATGGTTCCCAGTAACGTAAAAAGAGAGAGGTGTGAAAAAGAAAGTAATAATTGTGGTTACAATTAAAAAAAAATGCCAGTGAGAGTGAAGAGGAAGGTTTTGCTTCTTTCATTGCAGGAAAGGTTTGCCGGGGGGGGGGGGGGGTAAAAGTCCTGTTTTTTATGTTTAAAAATAGTCTCAAAAATAGTCCAACCAGGACTAAACCAGGACTAAAAAAGCTGCATGGGGACATCTGTATTCAGATTAATCGACAGGCACTCTATTCAAATTAAAAATAACCCAAATGGGACTAAAAAAATAGTCCAACCAGGACTAAACCAGGACTAAAAAAGCTACATGTAGAATGGCCAAGGCATTAATGGCTCTTACTGTGTTGTCACCAGTTAACTTTGAATTTAATATTTTTCTTACTCACTTTATCAACTGACTCAATGTGAGGGACAGGCTGCAGCTGCACACTTGTTTTGCAGGCTTTTACAAGCAGCCTGATTGATAGGAGGGGTGGAACAGAGTCAGAGCCCGCCAGAATCCACCAATGAGAGCAGCAGGATCACGGAGGATAAAAAGCAGCAGCTCCGTGTTCTCAACATCTCTCATCCTGCCACTGGAGCAAGAGAGGGATCATGGAGGGCTGGGTGATCACACTGAATGGTAGTAGGAATCTTTTATTTGCAATTTACTTTAAGCTGCTAGCTTTTGCTGAAGCTGCTTATAGGGAACTATTTATTTATTTATTTATTTATTTATTTATTTATTTATTTATTTATTTACAGCTACCATTTATTCAAGCAACGCAAAAACTTTGAACTTACTTTCACTTTGTTTCTACAAACCATTTATTTGTATTAAAAAGCATTTAGTGTTTGGTTCACACTAGTGTTTATGTGCTGCTTTGAGGGGAAGTCTATTCATAGACGGGTAAACCAGGATGCTGGTGGGGGCATATCATTCAGTGACAGCCCCCATGCCAGGTTTAAAGCTTGTATCAGCTTCAAGGCTGGCATGAGCAGGGCTCTGAATGCACCAAGGGCTAGGAATGAAAGTCCCTGGCTTTTGGAGATCCTGGCTGTTTGGGTCATTTCAGCACTGAGCCATTTTGTGTTGTCAAAAAGGATGTTTTGTAGTACTCTGCCTACTGATAGACCAGAGCAGGATGTCATTTTGGGTAGCCTAAGAATTCTCTTTAATCAGAAACATTCCTTCCGTGAATACATATTCCTATTGTTGAGCTGGGAGAATGAGTTAGCACAATTTTCTTTCACATGTTAGCAGTACTACAGTTATACTGCCAGAAGCCAAAATTAAAGGCTACATGTTTAATAGATTTAAGTATAGATTTTCTTGTCTTTGTGTGTGTGTGTGTGTGTGTGTGTGTGTGTGTGTGTGTGTGTGTGTCTTAGGATGATTTCAAACTATGTTCTCTAGGCAACCTGGATTTAAATAAAATAGGTAAACACCAATAACATTTGACTTTGCCTGAGATGATTAATTATTAGTACAATAAAAACAAAGAAGCTATGTTTATGAAAAACGAAGATACTATTTTACCATGATTAATGCCACATTAAGGTGCATTAATTTCATTAGCAGATTCTGTATCTTTAAATTCATTTGTACTAAGTCTTGTAACAAATCCTGATAATTAACCTTTTTAGTTGCTGTTTATATCACCCTACATCAGAATTCCAGGGTGTTTAATAATGACAATAACATTTATTTTTGTGCCCTTTTCACCAAAGAGGGGTTCAAAAGTATAAAACAATGTTTAAACATAAAATGTAATAAGTAACCTTATTACATAATCATTTAAAAATGCATAGAAAAGAATTTAAGCATATAAGGCTTTAAAATCTATCCTACTGACAGCTCAGATTAAACATTCACTCTGGATTGTTGGAAAGAAAGGTCTTCAAGCCCTTCTGGAAATGGGCAAAGTCTTCAGTCCTTTCCAGACTAGTGGATAAAAATCTGCAGTTATATAGAAATTGGCAGCTTTCCTGGCTGCAAAGTCACAACATGTTGTCTCCACTCAAAACACAGGTCCACAGCTTCCTCATCGGCAGCTGCAAGAGTTCTGTGGCATGCACAGTGAGGTGAGCATCATGTGGGATGGGGCAGCCAAAGGGAGTTGAGCTGCAGGCTCAGCTCTTGTTGGTTGTTTCTTGCCATCCTGACAAGATGGTAGGAAACTGAAATTTCCTGATACTGTGGAGCGAGTGTTGATCAATCCACAGCAGGTAAATCTACAGGCGGCATAATGACCTGGCGCTATGAAGTATTGGGCACCAAGTGTGACACCCATGCACCGACTGTGCATCAGAATGTGCAGTATCCCCCAGTCTGGACACACCCTTCCTCTAGCCTGATATCTAATGGGAGGGAGTTCCAGAGCTGTGGAACAAGGTCTTGAAAAGTTTAACAAGAATAAGAAGTACAATATTAAAAAAGAAGACATTATAACAAAACACACAGAGAGAAAGGGGTGTTCCAAAGCTATTAAGGAAGCAGTGACTGCCATATGCATTCCCCTCTCCCCTCCAAATAAGCATGGCTATATGTGGCTGGATCCACTCAGTCAGACAGGGAAGCCACCCAGCTTAGTCTGTGTTCAAACATAAGAAAAGTGGAGCCACAGCCGAAGCACTAACAGCATCTGAGCAACACAGTGTGCAATTGCACCTATGCTGCCAGCAGGTGTCCCCCTTGCACCTCTTTCACCCAGAAGAGGTACAGATGGAGCATGCCAAGCTACCCCAGCCCAGTTTTAATTGCTCCACGCCTATATGTGTGTTGGGAACTCCAGCATAGGTGGAGCTGTTTCCAGTATAGAAGTGGCTTCACAAAATGCAGATGCACTGTGCCAGAGTGCCCTCACGTTCACCACCAAGGTATGTGTGAAAAGGCCCACAGTCATGCCTGCTGGTATTTCTCAAAGATCCTGCTTTCCACCTTTGCGGTCAATTCTGTTTTGCAGATAAGTGTCTGGGAACCTAAGGATTGTTTTGAGACCTAAGGCCTATCCACACTTTGGCCAGTAGTCAACAATTAGTGAGCATCTGGTAAAGAGCATACACACAGAGAGTAGGCTGTTACAGCCTCCAGGCATGCCCACCTTCCCCAGAAGTTCACTATTTGTTTGTTAGATGTGGAGCACTAAATTGTGCTCCACAACTTTACCAACGTTAACTAAAAGCTTACCTGAAGTGTCCAGTAGCATGACCATTTGCTCTTCTTCTGGTCCCCTGCAGTCGGTGGGCAAGGCAGGCAGTGGTGCTGGTGGTCATGACCGATCACTTACCTCTGCTGTGACAGGACCACCAATCCCCAGGAGAGGCATCCGGTCATAGAGTCACGAGAAAGGTAGTCAGTCATGGGCACTGATGTGATTGGCTGCATTATGTCCCTGCTCTGCAATGGCAGCCAATCGCAGCAGAGAAGAGGTGTAACTTCTGGCTTTGGATGCAGTGCAGGCATCCATTCGCACATCTGTCCAGTAATGGATGCTTTGGGGAAAACTTTCCTTATCACAAGAGCAAATAGTCCCCGTTTAACGGTTTACCAGCCTTAGTTCACAGCAGCCTAATCAGCTAAGAACAGAAAGGCCCACACACTTATCTGCTATCATGGGAAACAGCTGAGCTCATGAGAGCAGGGGAAAATCAGGCAAAACTGGAAGTTCAGTTCAATATGTTCCTTGACCACTTTTTGACCTTTTGTGTTTTGTTATCAGTGAACAGAGTAGCATGTAGAAAATGCTGTCTCTCTGCCTGGGTTCTTCTGAATGGGGCCTTGGGTGGAGCGTCTGGCACTCAGTACACTAATAGCTCTCAGCTCTATCTGCTGAATGGAGCTGAAGGGCTGAGCGGAGATTAATAAACTGAAGCAGAATCCGGACAAGGCAGGTGTTGTGTCTGTCAGGAGAAGTTCTCAAGTCCATGAAGTCAAGGACATCCTGTGAGGGAATCGTACTACCCTGGAAGGAACAAATGTGTAGTCTGAGGATGCTCTTGGATTAGTCACTGTCAGCCCTCCAGAATAAGCCAGGGGGTACTGCAACTGTGCCACAGCTCCATGTCCCTACATATCATTTAAGCTTCTATTTCATCTTCAATGTCACCTCTTCCCTCTCCCTGTGTGCATCCACATAGGGGGGAGTCCTTATTTCCACAATGTGAATGATACTGTAGTCATTCCATCCAACGTACTTTTAGGACATTCCTGAAGGCACCTGTGGGGATTCAGTGGCTGACTGGAGGTGGGAGCATCTGTTCAATCCTTCCCTCCAGTTGCTACAAAGGCATTAGGCAAAGGACGCTAGTTCTGTACCA
Organism: Aspidoscelis tigris stejnegeri; assembly: GCA_023333525.1. Lineage (NCBI taxonomy): Eukaryota > Metazoa > Chordata > Lepidosauria > Squamata > Teiidae > Aspidoscelis > Aspidoscelis tigris. The sequence goes on from JALMGA010000002.1 coordinate 96,359,868, forward strand.
TCTGTGGGCAGACTTTACCCACTGACACATAAATAAGGGCTTCAAATTGACAAGACAGGGATCTTGAAAATGACCTCTTAAGAGAGTATATGTTAGGGAGCTGGAAGCTTATCTGGGAATACCAGGTTTGATTCTGTCCTCCTCTGCGAAGACATCTGGGAGACCTTGGGTTAGTCACAGCTCTCTTCTGAGCTCTCATAGCCACACATACTTCACAGGGTATTCTGTTGCAGGGAGAAGAACAGAAAGCTTTGTCAGCTGTTTTAAGTCCCCTTAAATGGGTGAGAAAAGTGGGGTAGAAAAGTCAACTCTTCTTCTTCTTCTTCTCCTCCTCCTCCTCTTCCTCTTCCTCCTTCTTCCATAAATGTACACCATATGTGCCAGAGGTTCTGGGTGATGATGTTTGATTGTAAATTATTAGCAGTTGCTGATATTTAGTTTCAATTTTAAGCTTGTTTTGATTGGTTTCATTATAGCCTGCCCTAGGACCTCCGGGTTTAGGGCAAGGTGGAAATAATAAAGTTAATTTCTTTTTTAAAAAATCAATAAAGGCATTTAAGAACATTTAAAAGATCCTAGTGGAAGATGTTAGCCAAGCATTGGGTTTTCCTCTGTTCCTTAAGAAAATTGCATGTTCCTTTTGAAGATGAGAACTGGCAACGGAATTTCAGCTCAGTGGAGAAGTTGAAAGACCTGTGAGGGCACCAAATTTCTTTCTAGCAAAATGTTAAGATTCCTGCCGAGTTCAAGCATAGGGAAAGGAAATCCAGGGAATGTTAAAGGAATCAAAGAAATTTGGTATGCCTCGCAAAAATTCTCTGAGGGATCCCGTACATTACTAAAAATGCTGTAAAATATATTGAACAAAGCGAATTCACTGGAAACTCTGATATTTATTCAAAAGTGTGGCATGATCACAAAAGTACTCTGTGTTTCATAAATTTTTAAACACTAAAAATGTGCATATTTAAAATGTACTTGAATACACTCTGTGTGAAATTATCTTGACGAGACAGTTCTGGCTTCTCTCTAGAATGTTACTGCAGCATGAATAAGGGGATCTGGCTTGATTTTTTTCATTGGATGTATGGATAGTTTTAGACTTCATATTTGACTACAGAAGCCATAATGCAATCTTGTGGTGCAATAACTTCTTTGATAGCAAGTCTTCTTCAGTGCAACATTAGAGCCGCAATGCCTAAAACAGTGGAACTGAGAAAGAAATGGTGACATCAGGAAAATAAGGAAAAGGAAAAGGAAATGGTTTTAACAAAGAACATATTTATTAATATTTAATCAAAATTAATTCTCAGAGATGGCAACTATGAAGAAGTTCTTCAGTTAGTGAAAAACCATAAATTTGTCTCTGACGTATGCTGTTTACCTTACTGTATGGGGTAATGAAAGAAGGGAAGGCTTTCATTGGAGAACTTTGCTCCCCAAATATTTGAAGTTTCTAGTCAGAACCTCATGTTTTCACATCACCCTCAATAACTGGAATAACTGCCGTATGGCTCACCATCACCAATCCTTTATGTTAAGTCATCCTTTCTTCCTAGGAATTCACAGTGACAGAGAGATTATGTAGTTTAACTGGGAAGGTAGAACTTGGGCTGCATCCCCAAAAGACTTATTTACTTCTCCACTGTCACTCTACTGTCACTTTACTGAAGTGGACTTTAAAAGTGCCATGCAAATCAGGAATAAGCGTCCGCATGAGGCTCAGGAAAATGCGTGTTTTTAACGCACCTTCCGTCCCCATAGGATCCCTGTTTTCTTTGCGCGCATCTTTTTCTCCCCGCCCCTGCTCTTGTTCATAGGGTGCCAGCGGGAATGAGGAGGGACTGCATTCGGTGTGGCCACAACCAGGAAGACAATCCCTGATAAGCCTAAAGGAAAAATAGCCATCTGTTAGTCTCCCAGATCTCCCCCCCCCCCCCCCGAAATGGCTTCTCGTGCTGGAAAACATTCACTCTCACCACTTTCCCTGTTATTGCTTTCAAAAACCCACCCTGCCCAGCGCACGAGCACTGACAGTCCCTGACAAGTGCAAAGGAGAAACAGCGATTGGCTCTCTGTTCATCTCCCAGATCTCCCCCCCTCCCGGAAATGGCTTCTCGTGCTGGAAAACATTCACTCTCACCACTTTCCCTGTTTTTGCTTTCAAAAATCCACCCTGGCTGCATCCCCAAAAGACTTATTTACTTCTCCACTGTCACTCTACTGTCACTCTGTTGAAGTGGACTTTAAAAGTGCCATGCAAATCAGGAATAAGCGTCCGCATGAGGCTCAGGAAAATGCGTGTTTTTAACGCACCTTCCGTCCCCATAGGATCCCTGTTTTCTTTGCGCGCATCTTTTTCTCCCCGCCCCTGCTCTTGTTCATAGGGTGCCAGCGGGAATGCGGAGGGACTGCGCTCGGTGTGGCCACAACCAGGAAGACAATCCCTGACAAGTGCAAAGGAGAAACAGCGATTGGCTCTCTGTTCATCTCCCAGATCTCCCCCCCCCCGAAATGGCTTCTCGTGCTGGAAAACATTCACTCTCACCACTTTCCCTGTTATTGCTTTCAAAAATCCACCCTGCCCAGCGCACGAGCGCTGACAATCCCTGACAAGTGCAAAGGAGAAACAGCGATCGGCTCTCTATTCATCTCCCAGATCTCCCCCCCCCTCCCCGAAATGGCTTCTCGTGCTGGAAAACATTCACTCTCACCACTTTCCCTGTTATTGCTTTCAAAAATCCACCCTGTCCAGCGCACGATCGCTCATTCACTCATCAATTTCCCTGTTATCGCTTTAAAATCCACCCCTAGCAATAATCCACCCATTTCACACCTCACAGCGATTGCAACAATGTTGCAATTCTGCGTGATTCTGGCTCTTTAGTTCTGAGCTTTAGAAAGTGAAGCTGCGCTTGTGTTTCTGCTGTGTGTGCAGGTGGCAATCCCCGCCCCTTTTGCCACGGAGCGTCCTCAAGGTAAATGTAGCGAGGAAAACCCGCGACTTACAGAAAGAGCACTGGAAGAGTTGTTTAAAGTGCATGTATTTTGTCACACGATTTCCACGTTTTGTAGCGCTGGAACCTCGTTAAAAACCCTGGCTTGGGGGAGCTCAGAGGCAAAAGGAGAGCCTTGGCAGACTTTTTATTCCTTGGGGACAGCCCCTTGGATTTTTTTTAGCCTGTTCACAACTTAGTAGTGAGAGAGGAGTCAAGCAAAACTTATCAGTGCCTTGAATCTGTCCAGCACAGAAATCAACAGACCTCTGTTTAGTGCATGTTTTCCTTCACCTGCAAATGCTTGCCCTTAGCATCCCCAGCAAATCCACAAAACAGAAATGAATGTCTCAAACAAGGGATATGAATTCTGTTAGCCCAATCAATATCGAGACAAGAATATACACAACGAAATTGTGTAGGACCTTCTAATTCTGGTCAGTTCCTGGACCTACCATGAAACCCCCTTTGGAATAAAAATGGAACCATCAGGAAGATCTTGGCAACCCTCTGAGATAACAATCAGTCAAATCAGACAGTTTATTTATATGATCCTTATTCAAACATTGTTCAAGGTGATTAACAAAAGGCGGGGAGACAGTAACCACTTTATAGACAATACAAAATATAGGAGCGTAAGAGTGGTAACAATAATACAGTTCAGCCAGTAGAAAACAAAACTAGAAACCTCAGTAAAGATGGTTTTCTCATGCCAGCTCCAACTGAAAACAGGCACAGTACTGATACATCTTTAGGGGAGGGCACATTACACAGAACATGCAACACTCAGCAGCGATGTTCTTCTGCTTTCAAACTTCCCCTAAAACATCTAGAGTTTTTGTGCATGTCAGGGAGAAGACATGATAGAGGTAAACAGGTTCAATTGCAAAACCTAATGGAGATGGTTGCCATGAGAGGTAGTGAGCTCTCCTTCACTGTTAGTCTTTAAGCAGAAGCTGGACAGACATCTGTCTGGGATGGTTTTGGAAATCCTGCATTGAGTGGGGGGGGGGCGGTTGGACCTGATGACCCTAAAGGTCCCTTCCAACTCTATGGTTCTATGATTCTCTCATCTCAAACCTAGGCTAAAACATCCAGTGACATTGTTGCTTGGGCAACCTGGGGTGTTTTCCCACTGTCACTAGAAGTACCCATTAATGGGTACTTAATGGGTACTTCTAGTGACAGTGGGAAAACACCCTTGGTGACACAGCATGTAATTGCACCTATGCCACTGTTCAAGTGCTTCCCCTGCACTTCTTACACCAGGAAGAAGTGCAGAATGAACAAGTAAGGCTCTATTAGCCCTGCCACAAGGAAAGATGAGGAGCAATTTCAACTCCTCCTTGTCTATATATTGTGGGGGATGCTCTGGATTTTTCTCAAATCCAGAGTTCTTATGCAGTCCAGGGAGAGGACATGATAAAGGCAAACAGGTTCAGTTGCAAAACGCAACAGAGACTTTCAGATACAGCCACCAACCACCCTCAGGCCCCAATATAAGCAAGGAATTCACACATAACAAGTTCTGCCTAAAGCAGATTCTTCTGTTTATTGAGCTAATAACAGAAGACAAGGAATGTAGGCAAGGCACAAGTATTTCTAGCAGTTGTTATCTGGTTCCCAGAGAACAAGACTGCTCCAGTGTGAAAGTATGAACAACTAAGGTGGTCTCCAAGGAAATGCTTGGTAAGAAGACAGGGCCTGGTTTTGGTCAGAGCAGAATATGCCTTGGCAGTGGCTCAGATTCTTTCAAACCAAGCCTAAAACAGCCACAGTTCTTATATGCAGTTCTTATATGCATGCCTGCAGAAGGGTTCACAGATTCAGCTGCAGAACCAAAGGAGATAGTCTTTTCCTCTCAACCCCTGCCTTAATCAGCCACAGTTTTTATAAATGCTTGAAGTTGATTGAGCACAGTTACTAGCCTGAGCTCAGGAGTATTCCACGGTGATAAAGGTGGTGAAGCAAGATTTCCTCCCTGCCTTTCCCACATCTTCTGAATCTCCTGCAGCAGCCTTTTTGTGTGTGTGCATGACTCCATCTCTTTTGGGAAATCATGGTGAAAATTTTATCTAGTGCCTTCTGTTATGCTTTTGCTACATTCTTTGCAGATGAAGTTGCTCAGCTCCTGTTTGTGTTGGACTCCCATTTGCACAAAGTCTATAGAAATGTTAGGATTAATGCCTTTTGATTCTTTCTGGTATGAGTTTGAGTTGGTAGAGACTGAAGACGTTGACGAGACATTCTGCAATTTGAAGACGATGAGCAATATTTTAGGTCCTTGCCTGACTTAGTTAGTTCAGACTGCTGGGCACTGGGTGACTGAAATCATCAATGCCTCTATTAGGGAAGGGTTTGCTCTAGCAGCCCTGAAGAAAGCTATTGCCACATCTGAGTAACTACCACCCAACCTCAAAGCTGTCCTTTTTATGGAAAGGACTTCAGAAAATTGTTGTGGTACAGCTTCCGAATGTCAAATATCACATAGTCCAATAGAAGCTTTGTCATGGTGCTGCAGACCTCATCTATGACCAGCATTTCTGGTTGTTTCTGAAGTCTGAACCCATCAAACTGTCAAAGTGACATTTCAGTGATGCCTACAATGAAGCATCTGTTTCTGCTTAGTGTTTATAGCAGGGAAAATATTTTCCCTTTGTAGCCATCTCTCATGAGAGTTTGTGGAGTCAGTAGACAGGTCTGCAATAAAGACAAAAAAAATCTACAGTAAACTCATGTCTCTCAAGGACTCTCCTGCCTTATTTTCTAGTTCTTGGATTTTATAGCACTGAGGATCTCTAACACTCAAAGGAGCTGAACAACCACCACCACAAGAAGCTGAGCCCAAATCAGTCAACTGGGAGATTTCTTTTCCCTTTTCCAGTTTCTCACTCCTGCAAAATTTAAAGTGGCATTTAACCTTCTGCAGTGTCCATTCTGGGTAGAGAAAAAGAAGGCCACACAGGTAAAAGAAAGTAGCTTCAGAAATCAAAGAAGACAGACAAATAGTGGCGAGGCATTGTTAAGCTTTACTTCTACCTACAGGATAAAAACTTCACTTTTTCTCCAAATTTATTCTATAACCAATTACTAAACAATTGCAATTAATTGTACAGAATAACTTATAAGTATACAACATTATTATAAGAACCTTAAAACAAAGTGAGAGCAATCAGATTCATTTGTTATCCATTTGGATTTGTTACTACACCTGTGACCTATCTTTGAAGTAATATGAACTGTATACAATTGTTTCAGAGTTTGTGGAAATGATTTAGAAAAATCTAATGTTCTTTCTGGAAGAGGAAGAGCATATTTACTAGCCATGAAATTGATATTTGACAAAAAAAGCCTTTGTAATTGGATGATTATTGATTCTGACACTGCAGCATTTAACATTTTAATGCAAGTACTGAGATTTAAGGTAAGGGAGACCTTCCAGTTTTTCACTATTACTTTTTTCCCCATCAACAACATAAAATGCAGTATATTTAGGGATAGTGTCTAAATCTGGAAAGAGGTGTAGGAGGCAAACCTCAGCAGAAAATTTGAATGGGAATTGGATATATTTTTGACATTCATTTTCCAGTAATGACCAAAATGTTTGTATCTGGGTGCATTCCCACCTCATGTGAATATAATCACCTACTTTTCCACAGTTTTGCCAACATATGTTTGTAGATGGAGGTGAAAGTACCCACAGAAAATGTATCTAACTGCACAAAGTGGATGATGCATTAATCCTGGATTGGAACACACCTGATCTGAGCTAATGGGTGGGATACTCTTCACTGTGCTCCTATGGGACATCTGCTGATGCCTCTCTGAGGCAAGATCTGCCACCTTTATGGTGTCATGGGAGGCCACGCAACTATGTGTACTTGATGTACCACATGGATGCTCCCAGCATGCAGGATACACATTCACAACACAGGTGCTTATTAGAGTGCTGTAATGGCAGAGAGATGAGAACAACTCTGTTACTGCTTTCCACCATTTTCTTTGCCCTACATTGTCTGTACTTACCTGGTTTTGCAGAGCACAGGAAAATGGCTGACTTCTGTGGCCATTTCCTGTGCTCTACAAAAAAAGCCTCAGGTGTGAGCATTGAACCAGGATACAAAAGTTCCCTGGGTTTTATGTTTCCATCACCATCACCAGCAGTAAACACACAGACAGCACATCACAGCTGGAACTCTAGAGATGTTGTTACCAGATCTGCTTCAGTAATAAACTGTAAGCAAATGTGGATAATCTGGGCTATTTTAAAACCCAGAAACACCAAATTTAACTTTTTTAGGGGAATCAGTAGCTAGATCTTTCACAGGTTTTAATAACGAGGAATAATCAGAAAACAGAGACAAGACTAATTTCAGACTCAAAACCAGTGTTTCTTGTTAAACCAGAGCAAAGAATTTATTAGAAATACAGAAGAGAAGTTGAAATGAAATATAAAGCCATATCAGAAGCATTTTTCATTAGACATTTAAGTAAAACAAGGACAAACATGCAAGGACTTTAAACATGGCTAAATAACTAAACAGCCTATATCAGAATAATTCTATGCATTAAACTGGTAATTTTAGTTTTGGGGAAGAAATGGGCCCAAGCCAGCAAGGAGGTAGAAAAATCACCCTTAATACTAAAGATATTCCCTAACCAAAATATATATATAAAAAAAAAGAAAATTGGGAGAAGTAAGGAGGAATGGAATTTGCTCTCACCACTATGCCTTAGATGGGAGATTTCAGCCGATCTGTGCCTCTTCAGGAACAAAAATAGAAAATAAAAATAAAAAAATAAAGAAAAATGATTCCTTTTATTAATCCGGTCTAAAAAAAATGAGTAAGATATCTCAAAAAATAAAAATAAAAATAAAAAGCCAGTTGAAATGGGCTTCTGCAATTGTTCTGACCAAGCCAAATTCAGAACAACTTTCAAAATTTAAAATGCAGCTCCGTGTAGCAGGAGGGGAAAAAAATGGCAGGAAAACTCCTTTTGCTAGATGAGGAGAGGGAGATTCCTTGCCCTAGACTCCTCCAGCTCTTTCTCTTGTCCTTCCGTGGCAGATATGAGGAGGGAGACTTCTCCTGAACTCCTTCTCTTCTCTGCCTTTCTTATATTCAGAAATTGGAACCAAAACAAAAACCCTCCTGATTATGGTTCTTCCTTTGTTAAATAAAAAAAAAATGTAGCATCTTGTATCTTTTCCAAAAAGAGGCAAAATTACCCTAACAGCATTTCCAAAGCTCTTCCTGCAAAGGTAATCTCCCTTCAGTCTGTCCCAAAAGAAGTTCATCGGTCCTGTAAGCATATGTCTTTCAGAGAAATCCTGGTCTTATTATTCCCTTTAAGACAGAGTATAATGGAATGGCTCATGTGTTATAAGATCCACTTCCTCAGGAACATCTGAATCATTTTATTAAAACAAAGGATATTTTTCCCCTCCAAACCTCAGCGATCAATCATTAACATCAATAGAGCCAATATTTTAGCATTCTCTGTCCTCTCTGGTATTCCTGATTTACCAACTTAAATGGCCCATTAAGGCTCCCACAGTACCAAGAGGTCAGCAGGAATTGTTGCAACACCAGCTCTTGAATGGAGAAACAAACCTGTTTTGTTTCCTTTGTTCTGGCCCCCAGGTATAATCTTGAGTGGGCCATCAGAACCAACAGCAATTTGTAATTCAATGGAGAGATCTGCCCTTTTCTTTTGCAAAATGCCACAGATCTTTTCCTTGCTCTTAGAAACATTTCAGATGTCCAAGGCTTTTATTCCAAGTTAATGGTCAAACCTCTTTCTTATTCCAATTGAGGGAGTCCCAAAAGCTATGATGGAACCACACCCCAATCTTGGATTCCTGGCCCAAGACACTGCTTTTTCACCAGAACTTTTGCCAATCATATTTAGCCAATCCTTTTTATTAATAATTGTGGTATCAATGTGCGCAAATATTGGCCACATTTGAAATTTGATCGAATTTGTTGAAATTCATACACTCGAATTTGGATTGAATGCTGGCTACATTTGAAGATTGACATTTGAATGTGAAGCCAATGCTTCTGTCATTCATTCAAAGCTTTGTTATATTTGTGAACACGGGGGGGGGGGGGCAGTAAAGCAGATGCCCAGTCACATCTGCAGTAGATCCAGAGTGGATCCAGTGGAAGAAGATTCAGAGCTGATTGAAGGCAGATTCAGAGTGGATTTGACTCATTCATAGAGGAATCATAGGGGATTTATAGCGGATTTGTAGGTGATGGCTCTATTCGAACAAATGCACATTTCTTTGCATTCGACTCAATTAGAATCAAACATGAAAAAAACATTTGATCGCACCAGTGATCAGAGCATACTTTCTTTGCTGCCATGAGGAAGCTGCCTGGATGAGCGTCCTTCCTCCCTTCAAACCTAACCAGAGGTGAGGAGCCAGAAGGATTATTTCCATTCCAACCTTCATGACAATTTCCCATGCTTCTGAATTTACAACCCCCCACCCCCAAATGGTCCTTCAGAATTCCACACAGGTTTCAAGGGCTACAAAGCTTTCAGGCTTATACTATAATACATCATTCTAAGACCAAAGGCTAGTTGCCTTAGTTCATGCCTTATGAAAAATCTTCAATAAAACATATTCTGAATGTGGAGGAAAAGATGCTTATCCATTTGCTTTAATGAAGCAATTTATGTGAGCACAAAGTAATGGATCTTATCTCAACCTAATCTTCTATCTAACGAGAGTCCAAACTGCCCAGTATTACTCAACCAATAAATGTACCAGGAGCCTCCCTTATGCATGCTGGTGTGGTCAAGTAGGGAGGGCACAACCTTTTCTTACACTGAGTTTCTCCTCCATTGCTTATATTACTCTGCACTGAACTGGGTTATCACCAAGATGATGATAAAGAGTGATTAGTTTATCAGAATTTGTAAAGGAATATTTTAAATAACAGCTTTTGCTAATAACGGCACCTATTAACAAATCTCATGACAATGCTACACTTAGTAATAGTGGTCCTGAGGGCATACCAAAAAAAGAAAACGATGCTCAGATAATGATAGAAGATAGTAAGTGTTTGCCCCATACAATATGTGTGTGCCCAGTAAGCAAAAAGACTATTTTAAATTAATAGCAGCAACGCAGGAAATAGCCTTTCATGTTTTCTCCCCCACACATATAGCATTAGAAGAAACAGCTAAAATCTATCAAGCTTTTCTTATTAATTAGTTTTGAGCATCTCTTCTCTCTCCTGTACACAATGTAATTGCCGATGCTATCATTATTTGTAGCTCACACCTAGTACTGGTGTGAGTTCCTGATAAGTCTAAACTAAATTTCTATCTTTTTAAGTTTATTATCAAAACAAAACAAAACAAAATCTTTGGGGAGCAGCCAGACATATTTTTCATGCTACTAGCCTTTAATCTCTTGTAAAAAGTTGTTTGCTGTCATTCTGTTCCTAGAATTGGGGGGGGGGGTATTGTTTTTTTTGTACCTTAGAATTATCCCATGTCATTAGGGATCCAGTGACTTGTCAGTCTGTCTTATATATCATGTTTATAACATTTAAAGATGGCATAGATTCAGCCAAGAAAAATAAACCTTTGACAGTAATCAACAATTGCAATAAACAGATGTTTATCCACAGAAAACAAACTATAAAATGTAGTAGTTGTATCATCATCAACATTTTATATTATTATTATTATTATTGTTGTTGTTGTTGTTGTTGTTGTTGTTGTTATGTTAAAACAGCAGTTACATACAGCAAACAAGATCACTATGCTGGATTTCATATTATATCACTAGTCGGGCATTTCCCAAGCACCTAGGACTGCGTGATGTATCGGCAAATTATGCGAGCAGACCCCAGTAAAGTGGCTTTTTGTAGTTGGCAGATGGATATTTTGTTAATGCCAATGTTTTTTAGGTGCCCACTGAGATCTTTTGGCACCACGCCCAGTGTGTCGAGGATGACTGGGACCACTTTCATTGGTTTTCACCAGAGTCGCTGAAGTTCAATTCTCAGGTCTTCGTATCTGGTGAGCTTCTCCAACTGTTTCTCCTCAATTCGGCTGTCACCTGGAATAGCAACATTGATGATCCACACCTTTTCTTTCTCAACGATTGTAATATCAGGGGTGTTGTGCTCCAATTTTCGGTCAGTCTGAAGCCTGAATTCCCAAAGTAGTTTTGCCTGTTCATTTTCAACAACTTTTTCTGGCTTCGATCCCACCAGTTTTTTGCCACTGGCAGATGATACTTTTGGCACAAGAGACGTTTTCGCACGGGCGAAAACGGAACGCGAAAAAGGCAGCTGCGGACACGTCATCCGCATTGGCCGCGCGCGGCTTGCGTCCCGACGTGTCCGCAGCTGCCTCTTTCGCGTTCGAAATGTAGAGCACTTCGAAGTGCTCTACACGCGTTCCAACGCGGACGAGCCGTCCGCAGGCGTTCGGGAGAAGAAGCGTTCGCGCCGCTTCTGTCTCCCGATCGCCTGCCGGCTCGCCTCCGACGCCGCGCGGCTTTGACAATCAGCTGTTTTTCAAACAGCTGATTGTCGATCTGCCTCCGCGGCCGCCGGCGCGCCCCTGGCCGGCGTTTGCCGGCTAAGCCAGCTTCGGGCGCTTTGACCATTCGCACCCAGACGCTCCGGAACGCGTGTACACGCGTTCCGGAGCGTCTGTGTGTGAACGGGGAAAGCGCCCGAAGCTGGCTTAAGCTTTCCGCCTGAACGCGTTCGGTTTCGAACGCGATTCAGTGCGGAAATGCCTAAGTTCCAGTGGATCATTTGTGCTACAGCATTGTGTCTCTGCTTGTAATCAGTTTGTGTGATCTTCTTGCAGCAGCTGAGTATATGGTCAATTGTTTCATCAACTTCTTTGCAGAGTCGGCACTTTGGATCTTATTATTATTATTAAGCCACTCCAGGTCTGAAGGAAATGGCACATTCTTAGTTCACAACAAAAATCCAAAATGGGGAACAATTCCATTCCCCATGGGTTGGCATTCCACAATTAGAAACCTACACAAGGTAAGGCTCTACTCTATACCATTACACAATGAACTACAGCAGCTGATTCCATTATAAGCATCTTTCTCTGACACTGTGATAGCATTGCTGGTAGACCTCTGGGCAGATGTTTCAGGTCTTGAGTTATCTGTAGATTCTTTGCACTGTTCATCTCCCCAGCACTGATGTTCTCTCTTGCCATGGATAGGAGGAAGATACTGTTGACCAGCACCAGTGGGAAGAAGGTGTTGTCAGGGAAGAAACCTCTGAAGGCAGTGAGGATCATAATCCCTCCAACAAGAGAGAAGACAAAATCATCCTGGAATCACACATTCTTCCTAAGAAGGTCACTTCCCCAGTGCAGGAGGAACTCAATATCATCATTTGTTAACCAAGAAAGCATCCCATGGCTAGACTGCAGGGGATGGAGCTGCAGAACTTCCTTATGTATTCCACTACAAACCAAACCAGCATCATCAACTTATGTCCTCAACTGTCATCCAGGAAATCATTCTGCCACTGGGTTGAAGGAAAGGAAGACAGGATGAGAGAGCAGGATCTCCCCATCTGAACCAGAGTAACACCTATTCTATTTCTTCTGTTGCTTCTCCTCACCCAACCCCTTTTACTAATCTGGGGACGCACAGCAGCAACTCAAGCCCCCTTCACAGCCACAGCCTTTAAAACAAAATGTCCAGCTGCTTTCCTTTCTTTTCCCTTTCTAAAGGTCAGAACTTTCAGAATTGCACAAATTTGCAACATTGTTATAAGGTGTGAAGTGGGTAGATTGCTACAGTGTAGCTTTAAGGAGTGGATTTTTATAGTTGCTGTTTTGAGGGGTGGATTTTTTCAATGAAATCACTATCTTAACACTATCTTAACACCCACTGGCAGTGACTCATCCTAAACACGGATTCTCATCCCTTAACACCATACGGTTTCCACAGTAAAAAATGTAAAACGTTTCAAGCGCACGAACCAGATTGAGACCTGTTGAAATGAGGATTAACATTTACAACGCTTTGGGGTGGTTTAACACGCGGAAAGCGTGTTAAGCCAAACTGTCATGGGGTCTGCCAGGATTGAAAACGGTTTGAAATCAAAATAAGGTTGTAATGGGGATGTGGCCTAAAGTACAGACAAATATGACTGAAGTAAGGGTTAGGTGCTTTAAAAATTAAAAGTTTGAACTTTATAACAAATACATACATACATAATCACTAAAAGCAAGTCAAAACAGACACACCTCCACATCCCTTGTGGCAAGATGGTAATGCTTCCCTTTACAGAGACTCCTCTACCAAATTCATATCTAGTAAAGCACTGGTGTATTGCACAGGCCTAGATGATATCAATGGGCACAACGTTATTTAGGAGCAGGAACAATGGTTCTTGAACCTTGAACATCCTTCTTCCACGCACATCCCTATTTTAGACTAGCTGTGGATCACTTTTTAGCAGTATACAGTTGGATTGCTATGGGAAGGCTGCAGCTACTTGCTTGGTGAGCTGCGATGGTGGCCAGGTGTGGTTGGGCCTGACCAGCTAGCAGACAAGAGCTCACAGTGGATCGAGAGTGGATTCAAAGCAGATTCAGTGTGTTCAAAGTGGATTGAGAGCAGATTTGACACATTCAGAAGGGATACACAGGGGATATTGGATTCATATCAAATATTCATATCAAATTTGAATCCTACCACATTCAAAAGGGTAGGATCTATTTGAACGAACACAGATTTTTTTGCATTCAATTCGATACCAATCAAACACATACAAAAAATGTATACACATCCCTAGTCTAGAAGCACTTGTATTTTCTGAGTGCAGCACAGCAGACAAGCATGGCTGTATGACTGCAGCTGCACAGTAATGCACAGCTGCCAGATGGTGACGACAATGTCCAACCTCCTCCAGATGTTGTTTCAGATGTTGCCTTCATACTTAGAGGCACTGTTGCCAAGGGATAGGGACAGTTTTGCACTTGTAAGTATGAATGGCTGCCACTGCAGTGGATCTTTACTGGCTTGGTATGGTATTGTTGTACTATACCGGCTTGATAAGTATGAATAGTATTGGAATATCATTAAAAGTTTACAAAATACCGGTTACTTGGTTTTGTGTTTGCCAGTAGAGGGTAGTACCACTTAGGTAGTACCACTTAGGATTCTGAAACTTTTCTGGATATTTTTTCCCTATTCTGGAGAAAAAGTACAATAAAAGTGGGATGTTTAAGAAATTTTAAGATAGATTTTAGTCCTTCTGGACTAATGACGAATTTGTGTTTGAACAGAACATTTCAAAATTCAGCAGGAATTTCTAGATATCCCTGCTTTGGGGTTCGAGTTCAAGAAATACAACTTTTGTAAATTCACATGTAATACTTAACTAAATAACTTCCTCCCTATTTCCACACCAGGAAGCAAGAACAGATTTGTGTGCAGCAACTTGCTCCTGAATTTAATTTATTCCTCTGTGCAAATAACCGTGCAAACTTGCCCAATGGAAAAACATACGTTTCCTTAGTGTTGAGAATATTCCAATGTGAAAGCAATTACACATCACCTAGTCTTCAGACTCAGGTGTTAACTGTGCATTATTTGTTAGATATAAGTGTATGGAATAGTCTTCCCCTCATGGTGTGTCACACACCTTCCTTATATATATTTAGGAAGGCAGTGAAGATGCACCTCTTTGCCCTGGCCTTTGGCTGAGGTGGTTATATCTTCCCTCCCAGTCCAGATGCCATCATTTTAAACACGGAGTATATTGTTTTAGGTGGGTTGAATTCTTAAAATGTTTTTAATGTATATTCTGTTTTTAATCTGTTGTTTTAACGTTACCTACACATAGACCTTCGGGTATGGGGCAGGATAGAAATGTAAATAAAAAATAAATAAATAAATAAATAAATAAATAAATAAATAAATAAATAAAATAGTACCTTGATATTGATCAGTGCCAGATAAAATTCTGACTATGGCAAGTTCTTTAATATGTTTCCATATTATTATTTTTTTCTGACACTGACTGATACACCTTGAGGCCATATTTTCTTCATTGCTCATTAGCTTTTATCCCTGTGTCCTTCATTCCTGTGGGGTGCCTGAACAAAATAACTGAGAGAAAACCTCAGTTTTTAAAATTAAAAAGCTTTAACAGTGTTTTAGGTTGTTGGTTTTTTTCATCATGCAGGACTTTGTCAGTGTAATGGGCCATATCAAAAGGCATTCTTAACCTTCGATCTAAATGGTTTTCTAATGATAAATGTCCAGAGATCTTCAAATACTTATCGAACAAAGAAAGGCTTATTGAAGAATACAGATCTGCAGAGATCATGAAATAATTTTGGTAAGTTTGTGGAAAAGATAAGTAAAAAAAGTTGAGTTGATTGGAACAACACATGGGTATGAGTTCTGTTCGGGAAATAATAAGACTTTCACGCAGCTCCTACTTCCTCTTCCACCATCTTGTCCAAATCTTTGGGGCATCACTGGATGGTTAAATCTGTAGTTCAGCAGCATCATGGCTACGGGCAACAAAGCCATGGAATGAAAGACATACATGGAGCAAGGCAACATAAGTGCAGAAGGAGAACATACTATTTGATTGTTCTGGAAGAGCATGGGTTCTGCATGCACCCAGCACACATCCTGCCTTAAGGATTCCTAAGAGCACTGCATACTGTAGATAGTGCAACCCTATAATGATGCTTGCTTACACTGTTCCACTGTGCTGCTGTTATTTGTCTGAATTTGGAGATTTGTACACAAATCAAATGTTAAAACATTTGTACATTAACACATATGAATACTTTGGACATTTGTTAAACTGGGGAGATGAGAAAGTGGCTGCACCAGCCACATCTGCAAGATCCAGATTGCATTTGACATGGATCGAGAACAGATTAAAATAGGATTCTGGTTGGATTTGACTATTTAAGAGCAGGTATGATACGGGATATGTATATCCGATACGTATCAGATATGTATGTGTTCGTGAGGATACATATTTGTTCGTATCAGATATGTGTTCATTTGTATTGGATACATATCAGATATTGATATTAATTCATACAAATGCATTCATATCGAATATAATCCTACCATGTTCAAAGGAGATCTATTTGAAGGAATAGGAATTTTCTAACATTCTACTTGTTACAAATCAAATGTCAAAAACCCATTCGCGTACATCCCTAGGTATGACCCATGGACTGAATCATAGCAAAGAAACATTCTATTTGCACTACAAATAAATAAATGCTGTTAAAAGATTTTTTCTTTGACAACTTAAAAACATTATACAGAACATTAATTTATCCCTTATCATAAAGTCTATTTTCTTGTCGCCCTTTCATGACTTCCTGTTTTTCCAACATCTCTCAGTCTTCCTGTTTGCTTTGTCTGCTCTCTGTAATTTTTGTTTTCTTGTTTGTCAGATGACCAATTCCTTTGTCAGAACTAGCCTTGCTTGTTTCCACTCTTCATACTTCATTCAGCAAGGAAATGGCAAACTTCTATTCATATCTTGTATTAGATATCTACATTACTAATACTAAAAAAGGAAAATAAAATATAATAAAACAGAGGAGAATATTCTAATCTACCTATTCCATTATAGCAAAATTATATATCTATCATAGCAGTATAAATCCTTTAACATCTTTCTATAACATCTTTCTTATATTTCTAATCAGCACTATTACATCGTATTTTATTTTGCATTCCACCCAGCTTTTCTTATTCTAAACCTTTTCTAAACTATTATCTAACATTCTTCTATAAAGAGAAATGAAAAAAAGAGAGAAGAAAAAGTTAAACCCAGACTATAGATTTTTACCTTGGGGCTGCCTCCACCTTTCTTCTAATACCAAAATATTTTACTCCACCTTATTTCAATAATACTAGCTATAAAAATGACTTTCTTGACTTCAAAAACAAAAAAGAGAGAAAGAAAAAGGGAAAAGGAGAGACAATTTTTTTCTTCTTATCATATTAATATATGCCAGATATACCAAGATAATTTTTTGATATCCTAATTAACTTTCATAGATAAATCCTATCTTTTCACATTTTTTCTCTCATATAGGGGTATGGGGTTAAAATCTGAAAATACTTTAATATATTGTATATTTACTTCTCAAACTCAATCTTGTTTCACTCTATTACATACAGATTTCATTTACAAATTACAATCGTATTTACTAAAAGACCTCAAAAATCTTAATATTGCCAATTTTTACTATAATCCCATTTAACATAATAAATTTTTACATCATTAATCTTCCCAATTTTAAGCCCAAATTGTTATTGCTTTATGTTTTAAGTTTACTTCTTCTACTCAATAAGCCCCCCCCCTCTTAATTTCATTTTTAAGTAATAGTGTCTCTTAGGTTTCGTTTTCTCCAGTCTGCCCATTTTGGAAAGCCCTCTTTTTCATTTCCAGATGTAACTTTGTTTCACAGATTTACCATCCTCTGTCAAGGTTTAAGGTGTCGTAAATCTCCATGGCATTTATATTCCCAGCAACTGTTGGCTTTCTCAGTAGTTTGCTTTTTCCCTGTGTTAGTTTTCCTTCATCTGTTATTCCAGGCAGTGTGTAGTTTGGCTTTCTTCTTCTCTGTCACCATCTTTTTTCTATCCACATTCATCTGTCGCAAACCACTTGGTCTTGTTT
Source organism: Aspidoscelis tigris stejnegeri (assembly GCA_023333525.1). Lineage (NCBI taxonomy): Eukaryota > Metazoa > Chordata > Lepidosauria > Squamata > Teiidae > Aspidoscelis > Aspidoscelis tigris. Next base: position 96,377,557 of record JALMGA010000002.1, read on the forward strand.
GATTTATATCTTTTTGGATTCTTTGAATTAAATTTTCAAGGTTAGTCATTTTATTTATCAGTCTCAATACAATGGACTTTAATTCTGTATAAAATCCTTGTTTCCTCATCTTGTTTACTTTTGCTTAAGTAAAATTTTCTTCTTAGTTTTCACAATTATTATAACTTGCTGTTTTCTTTTCCTTTCTCTCCCGGTCCAAACTAATTAATTAAATACATCTCCAACAGTACCGTTTTCCAAATTCCTTCCAGAAGATTTTAGCTTGGCTTCCATATTCTTATATCAATTATAGTCTCTGTAAATCTTAAGTTTTAAGCTGTTCTGAAAGTTTACGTTCATTAGTTTGGCCACTGTCAAGGTCAACCGAGTAAATCTTTATGTCAAAGATGTTTTCCAAACATCAATTAGTCCTTAGTTAGATGAGTTATTAAAAGGGAGGGCTATGGGTCGGGATTTGCTGGAACTCTTCAGCTTGCGAGAATGGTGTATAATTTCCCTCACCCGCTCTTTGAGGTAGGCTGTCTTGCAGTCTGTTACAAGGGAATCTCTTAGCCTTCTGATTTCTTAAGAAGAATTATCACCAAAGGAGATATCTTCTCTCCCTTGGGACCTTGATTGCTGAAGATTCTACAGAGCTAAAATTCTGTACATCATCCCACCATCTTGCCCCCATCAAAGTCCAAATACTGTGCAATTCTTTTATCCTTTTCTCCAGTTTTGGCTACACATTCCAGAATGTGATTTTATGTATGTATGTGCTTTGTATTCTTCAATAGTTCTCAGTATACAAATGCTGAATGCTAATTGAGAGGAGGGATTTAAAAAGCATTCACTTTCACCTGCCTTGTGTGTATACCTAAGAGCAGCAAAGTTTAGTATAACCTTAATCAAATCAAACCTAATCTGGTTTTCTAAATGTTGACATATTTTCCATTTTTCATTTCCATTTTTATTATATACCGCCTTTCCAAAAATAAATTTCTGCCCAAGGCGGTTTACAACAAATGGAAAAACAAAGATACAATGGGAATACAATCAAAGAAATTTGGCAAATAAATACAGTCAGTCAAATAAAATACATAAGTCAAAAATACATTGCACGTTATCACAAATAATACATTATATAATAACAACAATAAAAAAACCCAATAAACTTATAAAACAGGCAAGACAGCTGGCCACTAAGTCCCCCTCAACTTATCCATGGTGATGTTAGGGCTGGGCGCCGCCAAGTTCCCGCAGCCCTCACAGCAGGCGAAATGATTGAAAGCCGAGTCTCCCTCCTCTCATCCATAGCCAAGATAGTCCAATGGAAGCAGACCACTGTAGCCCGAGGCCAGTTTTACAGTCTGAGGGTGGGTGCGGCGGGGCCAACGCACAGTTCTTCTGTGCTGGCTGATTCTCCTCCTCCCCTCTCAAGCGGTTTTATAGTCTGAGGGTGGGTGCGGCGGGGCCAACGCGCAGCAGTTCTTCTGTGCTGGCTGATTCTCCTCCTCCCCTCTCAAGCGGTTTTATAGTCTGAGGGTGGGTGCGGCGGGGCCAACGCGCAGCAGTTCTTCTGTGCTGGGTGATTCTCCTCCTCCCCTCTCAAGCGCAGTTTTATAGTCTGAGGGTGGGTGCGGCGGGGCAAACGCGCAGCAGTTCTTCTTATGGGACCTGTTTGGATCTTAGGAGCAGACTGTGTATTAAGACAATCACTATGCTAGCATTGCTTTTCTCGAAATGGCATTGTGCTAACAACACACCTGCTGCTGCCTTTGGTCATAGTGTTGCTGGTGGGGGGCATTAAACACAGGAAATGACCCACTGATGTCACTTCCTGTGCTTGAAGAGATTAAAGACCCACTGGCAGTGACTCATTTAGTTTCGCTGAAGCAGCATGATGATGGCTGGATCACCAACAGAGAGCAGTTGGAATAGTTCACAGAGCTCTTCCTAATGTTCTGCCATTTGCCTGCTCCAGTGCACACTTCTGGCTGGAGAGTGCTTGGTTGAGTGCAGGTCTACGTGAGTGGCGCATTCATCCAGAACACCCAATGTAGCAGGAGAGAGCAAGCTCCTGCAAATCCTGCCTCCCTATGCCCTATTATGGTGCATTCATAGTTCCATAAGGATGTCATGTGAACTTTGCCTAAAGCCTTTCATCACGGTCAGGCAAAGTTAATATTTTCCTCAATCTTTTACATAACTCCTTCGGAAGCTGGAACTGGCGCAGAATGTAGCAGTTTGACTGCTGATGGGAGCCTCTGGCTGGACTCATATTACACTGGTCTTAAGGATCTGCATTGGTTACCTTCTTCCTACTAAGTCCAATTCAAGGTCTTGGCACTAATGTATAAAGCCCTAAACAGCTTGGGCCCTGGATATCTGAAAGGAGCACTTTCTCCGACATACACCTCCCTGGGCACTGAGATCTCAAGGAGAGGGCCTTCTTGTAGCTCCTTCTCTTTCAGAAGTATGAGGCACAGGGACATGCAAGACAGCCTTTTCAGTGGTGGCCCCTAGACTCTGGAACACCTTCCCTCTTGAGGTTCACCAGGGACCTACGATGTATAGTTTTTGATGCCCGGTGAAAACATATCTTTTTACCCAGGCTTTTGCTGTTTAAATAACTTTCTTGGGATGCTGCCCTTTGAGGGAGGGAGGGGATGGGAGGAAGGGAGGGAGGGAGGGGTTTTATTTTTAATTATGTTTCAATATTTTATATGTTTTACTCTTATTGTTACCTGCCCTGGGACCATTTACTGAAGGTCAGGATATGCATTTCTTAAATAAATAATAAAATAAATAGTACAAGAAGGCAGATACATAACTGAGCATTTTTATTACTATTATTTCACAGGACTCTGTCATCTGCTTGGCTATTAATATACACTTTTGGACAATGGACTTCCTGTCCAATTCAGCAGAATACTTCCTACATCTTTGCACCAATATTTGTTCATACCCATTTTTAAAACTATGCAAAGTTCTCCTCTGGGAAAAGAAAGTTATGTACTTTCAGTTTTTTGAGTGGAAAGAGATTTGAGATGGACACAGAGATGTCTCCCTACCACAAAGGTTTCGCTCTTAGCACAAGCAGAAAGATCAGCTCTGGATTCCAAAATGGAATTATCCCTGTCATTCAAATGAACTGAGAGGCTTGTGCATTGATCTCTGGAATCACAGGTGAAGTCTGCCAGCCACATAGTAAGTATTATAAAATGCAGCTTTAATGGAAGATCTTGGTGCCCTACCCTAACCTTGAAGTATCCGACTGACTGTGCAAAGTGAAATGCACCATAATGTTTCTTTGTAATGCTTCATCTCATTTATATTTTATGAAACTACAATAAAGACCAAATGGTTTTTGTTACCCGCCATCAGGGTGGCCCCATGATTTTCAGCTTAATGAATGAAAAAAGAAGCAGTGATGCACTAACCTCATTCATAAGCTTATAAATGTTTCTTTACAACAAAGAATTCAAGTGTATTGTAAAATAAAACTCAGCAATCAAGTCAAGAATTTGTAGGCAGACCTTCTGCTATGACATAGGTGGAGAGTTTCTTTTCTTTTCTTTTTAAGGCCTACAGGATAGGAGAGTCTGGAGCCAGAGGTTATCATTATTGTGTTGATGGTAGACATTATGGAATAGTAGCCATTTCAGAGTAAAAGTTCCTGCTCCCTTTCAATTTAAAAAAGAGAAGCTATGCGTGTGTCCAGGCTTACAGATACTGAACATTCCAATGCGCAGTTGGGGTGTGGGAATCACACCTGATGCCTGAAACTGCAAAGGAATGGCACATTATGCTGCCGCTACTTCGAATTTGCCTACTGTGGAATGACGAGCATTCCCTCTGCATGGATATTTGAAACATTAAATAATTTGATCAAATTTGATTGAATTTGGACATTCGAATTCAAACTGAACGTCTCTAAATTCAAATGTAACATTTGAATGGATTTTTGAATCATTTGAAACATTTATACAAGTTATTCGGACATTCATATGTGCACGGATACATATGCATTACATTCATATCTGTACACATTTTATACAGATACCTACGGGACAAAAACGGGATGCAAACGGGACAAAAACAGGATGCGTACGGATGCGGATGGACACAGATGTTGTCAACATTCGTATCTTCAAATACGAATCAAAAATTCATATGAATAGAGTCGAATGTATTTTATTCGAATCTAATGTGAATATATTCAAATTTTAAACATTTGAATTAATTCAAATCTTCAGACATCCAATTCAGATTGAATCCCAAAAATTGCATTCATGCACATCACTACTCTGCAGAATCAGGTAAATTCGAATGTTCCTGCAGATAAGCTGCACTTTTTCCTCCAACAGTGGATGATATTCTGCTAATCTGGATACTACCTATTTTTAGTATTTCTTAACTGGAATAGGCTTCTGGAGTATTTTGAAGATAAAATTATAATCTTCATGTCAATTGGAACATTTTTCTATCTCAAGCATAACTACTGAGGTATCCAAGGCTGTTTCCACACTTACCTTGCCAGCCCAGCCCAGCAGAACCAGAATAGGGTGACGCCATTCTAGACTGCTCCTTCTGTTCCAGAACATGACTTTTGTGAGCCTCTCTGGCCATGTGGTTTAAGTGCCAGACTCATACCTCACAATCACCGGGTTCGATTCTGCACTCCTTTACAAAGCCACCTGGATGACCTTGCACTAGTCACAGCTGTCTTTATGCGCTCTCACAGCCCCACCTACCTCACAGAGTGTCTGTTGTGGGGAGAAGAATAAAAAGCTTTGTCAGCCGCTTTGAGTCCTCTTAAATGGGTGAGAAAAGCAGGGTAGAATAGCATTCTTCTTCTTCTTCCATCAGTCGTTGGAGCCAGATGTTTAGGAACTCTGTGCTCAATGGAAACCCAATATAGTGGTGTAATTCAGTAGGCTGCCAAAATGGATCTCCCTGCTAAATCAGAACAGGTCTGTTGGTGCCCTTAAATATGCCTACCTGTTCCATTCCAGAGGACCCCAAATTGCCAGTATCCATAGACCAGGCTGCACTCCCTCCAATACAGATGAAGATCCCCAAGCAGAATGTGGAAAAGATGGCTCAGAAGAAGGTTAGGCCTTGCACTGTACTGGGAGTGTGAGTAAGGCCCAAGACACCATCCGGTCCAGTGGCATAATGATATGGACCAGAAACATGTAGCTGTTAATACCTATAATGTGTCCCCTTGCCCCTTAGCCATTGTGACTATTAAAGCTGACTGTGTTGGAGTGGTTCAGCAAAGCCAGGATATTTTGAAAACATTATCTGTGAGGGAATGGTGCAATTAGCCTTTAAAAGATGCTGTGATTCATTCATCCACTCCTGAATACACTTTTCTTGGACTCAGAGATGTGCTCTAACATACTCAGAAATACTCATTTTTTGGGCAAAGTGTTAGAGGGGAAAGAGGCTGTCCAACTTCACAGATTCTTGGAAGAAATACATCTGGGGCAATTTCGTACTTCCCTTCCCATCCACTGGACGGGAGAGGAGTGCAGTGAACAAACATTGATTAGTGCACACACTTGGAGCACTAGTCAATGTTGCCTGTCCCCCACCGCCATGCTCAAATACTTCCCCTGATTCTATTGCTGGGCCAGTCCTCTTCAGGCTGCCACCATTTTGGCTGCAGTGCCCTGCATGACTATGCATGCATCAGCACCATCACCATGATGATGCTGACGCTCTGCACAGCCACAGCCACAGTCACAGTTGTGGCTATGGCAGAGGTGGACGCACCAGGTAAGTGATTGGGCAAGGTTAGTAAAGGTGTGGAACACAATTTGTTGCTCTACACTTAGTGTATGAATAGTGCTTGGGGGTGCTTGGAGGCTGTAACAGGCTCCCCAAGGTGTGGATGCTCTTCCCCAAAAGTTCCCTAATCATTAACTATGGGCTGTGGTGCGAATAAGCCTGGATTCAAATCTCTTTTGGGATGGAATTCACTTTGGTCATCCTGATGATAGGTTGCAAGCCAGTTGGAGTGCAACTCCTGTTTTTCCTGATTGATATTCCAGAAACTTTTAATAGCTTTGACCACGGTATTGTTCTGGATCATCTTCATAGGAGAGGCACAGTGATTTCAATCCTCGCTGAAGGGATTAATCCAGAGAACAGTATTGAGTAGAGACACCTGCAGTATCCCAAGAGCTTGCTAGCTTTCAGAACAATTCCCCTCCCATCTGAGAGCTCACAACACCGTGTTTCTAGAATCTTCTTTTTCTTGCCTCTAGAAAAGTCCCTGACAACCGGTCATGCAGAAGTGGTCCTTGAGGCATTACCAGATAATGGATGCATGAAAATATAAACAAAATTTACTATAAATAAGATGAGCTACATTTTGGGCACAATATGTAGTCTGGCTATTTTTTTTTAAAAAAAAAAAGTACTAGGACATTATTTAGAACCTGAGCAATAATAAACACAACTTTCCAAAATAAAATATATGTTGACTTTTGGCATTTCAGTCTGTGTTCCTCCTGGCTTAGTAAGATAGCTCTCACTTACTTAGTTCTAGCAATAAATTTAATATCCTCCACTTTAAAGATCCTGGTCTGGATAATAAATATTAGATCTGATACTGTATACATTTTTTTTCAATTGGAAACCACAATTGCATTAATCCGATATTATCATTTTCATTTTATTTACTCACTTCTGTTTCTTCCATGCTGTTTCTCCCTTCACTGCTATCAGTGATACAGATGGCTTAGAAATAAAACATAATTCAACAACAACCGTATAATGATTAATAATCTAGCCACAACAAGCTTCAAAACATGCTCAGGCTAGCATATGTTACACAATATACTAGCATATATGTAGCTGCCTCATTATAACTGCATTACACCAATGGTTCTATATTGCTGTTCTGTCATCCAAGGATATTACAGAGAGGAAGCACAAAAAAGTGCATGATGGGACCCAAAGTGAAACAAGAAAAGGATGGAAATAGGGAGTAGAGTGTTCAGGCTCCTGAAGCCAAAAGAGTGAGGGTGTGATTTCAGTTGCCTTAGGTGGGAAGCTTCATAAGCACAGAGAAAGGTAATCTAGCCAATCACAGCATGTGAATAAATGCTGCCAGCCAATGACCTATCATGTCACCATGACCAATCAGGGCCCCAGAAAGCTATATAGGCAACTGGCCAATCCATGGCAAGCACTTGTTGTCAGGAAGGCATTGCCAAACTTCAAAACAAAGGAAGAGCAATGTGTGGAAACATGAGCTAAGTTTATTAGTTCAACTATCTGAATGCCTGTGCTTTTGTGCATCTACAGAAGAGACATATTTTTTTAACAGGGATGATCAAGAAAAAGCCCTGTCTGATCACACCCTGATATACTACAGGGAACCACCTTGTCTTCTGTGTTATTTAACAATTGATGAAACTTCCAGGAGAGCTCACCTGGGGATATAGTGTGCACTGTCATCAATATGCAGAATATTATATACGTGAAGTTTCAGAATAGAGGAGAAAGAGCCTCTGCACAGAGAGTAAATATTAGAACCCATCATAGAATCATAGAATCATAGAATGGTAGAGTTGGAGGGGACCTCCTGGGTCATCGAGTCCAACCCCCTGCTCAAGGCAGGATCTCCTAAACCATCTCAGACAGATGGCTGTCCAGTCTCTGCTTGAAGACCTCCATCGAAGGGGAACCAACCACCTCCCGTGGCAGCCTGTTCCACTGGTTGATCACTCTTACTGTTAGAATTTTTTTCCTAACATCTAAACTAAATCTTTTCCCCTGCAGTTTCACCCCATTGTTTCTAGTCCTTCCTTGAGAGAGTGAGAACAGGGCTGATCCCTCTGCCTTGTGACAACCCTTGAGGTATTTGTAGACAGCTATCATGTCTCCTCTCAGTCTTCTTTTTGTTAGACTAAACATTCCTAGTTCCTTAAGCCGTTCCTCATAGGACATGGTTTGCAGACCGTTCACCATCTTGGTAGCTCTCCTTTGAACCTGCTCCAGCTTGTCAGTGTCTTTTTTAAACTGGGGTGACCAGAACTGGACACAGTACTCCAGATGAGGTCTGACCAAGGTAGAGTAGAGGGGGATAATAACTTCACGTGATCTGGACTCTATGCTTCTCCTAATACACCCCAGGATTGCGTTTGCCTTTTTTGCAGCTGCCTCGCACTGTTGACTCATGTTCAGTTGATGATCTACCAGGACACCCAAGTCTTTTTCACATGTGCTGCTGCTCAGCCGAATTCCTCCCATTGTATATGTGCTTTTTTCATTTTTCTTGCCCAGGTGCAGAACCTTGCATTTTTCTTTGTTAAATACCATTTTATTAGTTGCGGCCCATTGTTCGAGTTTCTCTAAATCTTTTTGAATCCTCTCTCTCTCTTCTCTGGTGTTTGCAATCCCCCCTAGCTTTGTGTCATCAGCAAATTTGATCAGTTTCCCTTCAACTCCCTCGTCCAGATCGTTTATAAAAACATTAAACATAACTGGGCCCAGGACAGAACCTTGTGGTACTCCACTTGACACTTCCTTCCATTTGGATGTGCAGCCATTTAAAGCCACTCTTTGAGTACGATTACTAAGCCAGTTTTGAACCCACCTTATAGTTGCCTTGTCAAACCCATATTTGATCAATTTTTCAATGAGGATCGCATGAGATACTTTGTCAAATGCTTTGCTGAAATCAAGAAATACTATGTCTACTGCATTTCCTTGATCAACCCATTCAGTGATTTTGTCATAAAATGAAATCAAGTTAGTCTGACTCGACTTGTTTGATACAAACCCATGTTGACTACTGTTAATTATTGAATTCCTATCCAGATGCTGACATATGTGTTGTTTAATAATTTGTTCGAGAATCTTTCCTGGTATTGAAGTCAGGCTAACAGGCCTGTAGTTCCCTGGGTCTACCTTCTTCCCTTTTTTGAAGATAGGAACAACGTTTGCCCTTCTCCAATCGTCTGGGACTTCTCCTGTTCTCCATGACTTCTCAAAGATTACAGCAAGTGGTTCAGCAATTACCTCTGCTAATTCCTTCAGTACCCTAGGATGTAATCCATCTGGACCCGGGGACTTAAATTCGTTTAAGTTAGCTAAGCGTTCCCTTACTCTCTCAGTGTTGATTTTGTGTCTTGATTCTCCTAGTCCTTCATCAGTACAGTGAAGGACTGTTGCATGTACATTATCCCTCTTGGAAAAATCAGATGCAAAATAGGAGTTCATCAGACAAAGTGTATTATAATGCTGCACCATAATAGACAATCAAAAGCTGTCAAGTGGGCACAGAGGGAGACATATAAACAGTCTGGAGTAATGGAGCTAACAGATAAGTGCTTGAACAGAAGTAGGACAAAGAGCCAAAGAGAGGAAGCCTTGGGGCTTTTAAAAGACAGAAGCTGGGATCATGAAAGAGACGCTTGATTCTTTAAAGTGGAGAAATAAAAATAAAGAGTGGTAAGGATCAAGAAAGAAACTCATAAGCAAGAAAGTTGTGGTACAGTTTAGACTTCCAAATGGGAACTGGAAGAAAACACTGTCAAGGAGAGAGTGGCAACATCTGCGTGGCTTCAGGACTGCACCAATGTGACCTGGATGCGTAGTATCCGCTCAGGACTTCACACCAAAGGATGGGCAGGTGTTTAGTGACCACTTTGGATCAACCCGTGTCTACGTCATATACCAGCCCAAGGTACGGTAGAAATGCTACCAGTCACAATTATAATACAACACAGTTTGACAGTTAACACAAATGAATGAAGAAATTATAGTATCTAAAAAATGCAAGAAGAGAAGATAGCGCTTCCATAAACTGATATAACTCCATTTACTATGAGCACACATAAAGATGAAGTCCAACCACCAGAGCAGTTTTAAAAACTTTGGCACAATCCTGTTGCTACACCATTGATCATGATCAATATCTTATGCAAATCCCAAAAAATCTTTGGGGAAAAAGGTTTCATATCTAGATCTAGGTATATCTAGGTGGGTGCTGGAAGCTTCTGCCTGGAAGTCTCCCTTTGATGGTGCAAAGCACATTCTGATTCACAGCAGTTACAGGACGTGGCTCTGCATGGTAAAGGAATTTAGGTGCAGCTGTTGTATCTAAATTCACCAATCCCCATCAGTCTCTGTCCACACCTCTACAGCTGATACCAGGAACAACCTACCTTTAAATCACACCAAAGTACATGTCAGCCGTATCAAAGGGCTCTTGGGAAGGAATGTGTTTCCTCCCTCCCAGGTTGAAATGTGGAGCAATTCACTGGGTGTAATTTCAGTCCTGAATAGGGAACTGCACGAATATTCATAACATTCCAAATTTGGCCAAATTTGGCTGAATGCAGACATTTGAATTCAAATCGAATGCTGGCACATGTGAAAATTGATATTCAAATTTGAATAGAATGTTTTAATACATTCATATGAAGCTTTGCATGGGATTCGTATGCCATTTGTATGCATTTGTATGAGATCTGTAATGCTATTCGTATGCATCCATATATAGGATCCATATGCTATTCATATGCATTTGTATATAGGATCCATATGCTATTTGTATGCGTTTGTATGGGATTCATATGGGATTGAATATTTGCATCAAATGCAAATCCTACCATATTCAAAGGGGATCTATTCGAATGAATACAGATTTTCTTGCATTCGATTCAATATGAATCAGATACAAAAAACAATAATCATGTGCATCCCTAGTCCTGATGGACCAGAAGGAGATCCAAAAATGAGCTACTACCAGCAAGGAAACATTGCAGCTATGGTATCCATCCCCTTTGTAGTAGCATTCCAGGAACTCCACTAAGGCAAATTCCATATACCCACCATGACTCCTACCTTCAAGAATGTGCCGACGCTTCCTCCACCAGCAGCCAGCCCTAATGGGCCCCATGTGGATTATGCCTATGAGTTTGCTTCCTCACAGACAGCCTTTTTTCAGTTCCTTACACAGAATGAAGCCATTGATTCATCAAGCTCAATACTGATCCTTTAATCTTTCTCTTAATCTGCCACAATGAAACTGAAGAATTCTTAGAGAAGGAAAATTTAGAACAAAAAGGGAAAGTAACCAAAATAAATAAAAAACTAATCAGACATCTAACAAGACATCCTGGTATATTTGTAAATTGATGGAATCAAGATATTCAAGGGGTTAAAGAGAAGTCATGGCAGACAATCATAGAAGTTTTTATTTATTTTTTTTATTTTTATATTTATATTTATATCCCGCCCCATACCCAAAGGTCTCTGGGCGGCTCACAACAGTTAAAAATGAACACATTAAAATTGTATCAGACTGTGCTAAAATCCATACAAAGTTTAAAAACCACCATGTTAATAATGATAATAATAATAATAATTATACAAAAGCAGTTTAAAAACAATAGTTTTTGCAGGGGGGAAGCATAGAGGGCATTTAGCCAAAGGCCTGAGTGAAGAGGTGCGTCTTTACCGCCTTCCTGAATGTAAACAGAGAAGGGGCCTGACGCACCTCCAAGGGGAGGCCATTCCACAACCTGGGGGCCACAACTGAAAAGGCCCTCTCCCGGGTGCCCACCCGCCTAGCCACTGAAGGCGGTGGAATAACCAGGAGGGCCTCTCCTGCAGATCTTAAAAGGCGGGCAGGTCGATATGGGAGAAGGCGCTCCTTTAGATATCTGGGGCCCAAGTCATTTAGGGCCTTATAAGTAAGAGTTAGCACCTTGAATTGGGCTCGGTAATAAATTGGCAGCCAGTGCAGTTATTTTAGAACCGGCGTGATATGCGTCCGGCTAGCTGTTCCTGTCAGCACTCTGGCGGCTGCATTTTGCACTAACTGCAACTTCCGAACCGTCTTCAAGGGAAGCCCCATGTAGAGAGCATTACAGTAGTCCAACCTGGAGGTTACCAGAGCGTGGATAATTGTGGCCAGGTCATCTCTGTCGAAGAAAGGTTTCAGTTGACGCACCAACTGTAGTTGGGAGTAGGCACTCCTGGCCACGGCCTCCACCTGAGCTTCAAGTACCCCCAAATTTCGCACCTGTCCCTTCCCGGGTATTACAACCCCATCAAGGACAGGATATCTCCCAACTACTTGGACCCGAGAGCCTGTAACACACAGCACCTCTGTCTTGTTTCAATTTATTGGCCCTCATCCAGCCCATTACTGCCTCCAGGCACCTGTCAAGCACTTCAACCACCTCTCCTGATTCAGATGGCACAGAGAGATAGAGCTGGGTATCATCTGCATATTGATGACACCTCACCCCAAATCTCCTGACGATCTCTCCCAGTGGCTTCATGTAGATATTAAATAACATGGGAGATAAGATCGACCCCTGGGGAACCCCACAAGTGAGTTCCCAGGGTGTTGACTCAGTCTCTCCCATCACCACTATCTGAGATCGGCTCTGGAGATAGGAGCGGAACCAATGCCAAGCATTGCCCCCGACTCCTAAACTCCGTAGCCTCTCCAGAAGGATACCGTGGTCAATGGTATCAAAAGCCGCTGAGAGGTCCAGGAGAACCAGTAGGGCCTGAAGCCAGATTGAAATGGGTCTAGATAGTCAGTTTCTTCCAAGCATGCATGCAGCTGAACAGCAACAACCCTCTCTAGAACCTTGCCAAGGAACGGTATGTTAGCCACTGGGCGATAGTTGTTTAAATCTTCTGGATCCAGGGAGGCCCTCTTCAGGAGGGGGCGCACCACAGCCTGTTTAAGGGCCAATGGAACCACCCCCTCCTTCAGAGAGGCATTTACCACTTCCTGGATCCACCCGGTCATACCTTGCCGGCTAGCTTTAATCAGCCAGGAAGGGCAGGGATCCAGAGAGCATGTTGTCGGCTGCACCCCTGCAAGCAGCTTGTCCACATCCTCAGGCCGCAATAATTGAAACTGATCCAAAACAATTGGACCAGACAGTTCTCCGGACGCCTCCCCTGGACTAAGTCCAATTGTGACATCTAATCCCCTACGAATCTGAGCAACTTTGTCCTCAAAGTGCTTTGCAAAACTGTCACAGCAAATATTAGATGGCTGAGGCTCACGTTTCATTGAGCCAGGTTTAATAAGGCCATTTACTACTATAAATAGCTCTGCTGGACGGCTACTCGAGGACGCAATGGCAGTGGAGAAAAAGCTACTTTTCGCCGCTGTCACCGCCACGTGGTAGGCACGATAATGTGCTCTAACTCGTGTTCGGTCAGATTCGCAGCAAGATTTACGCCACTTGCGCTCTAGCCGTCAACCTTCCTATTTCATGACCCGTAGCTCCATGGAATACCAAGGGGCTTTCCGGGCTCCACAAGCATGCCGAGGGCACTTGGGAGCTATTGTGTCGATAGCCCTGGTCATCTCCTGATTCCAGAAAGAGGCCAGAGCCTCAACAAGAGCACCAGACATGCCAACTGGAAAATCCCCCAGGGCATTCAGGAATCGTTGAGATTCCATAAGTCTCCGGGGGCAGACCATCTCAATCGGTCCTCTGACCCCACAGAGGGGGGCTGCCGTTGTAAGTCCAAACCTCACCAGTGAATGATCCGTCCATGACAATGGGCTGACACTCAGCCCTCCTATCAACGGATAGTCATCAATTCGCTCTGAGGCAAAAACCAAATCAAGGGTGTGGCCTGCTGAATGAGTTGGGCCAGATACAAACTGAGACAGCCCCATGGTTGTCATGGAGGCCATAAAGAACTGAGCTGGTCCATTGAGTGTAGTCTCGGCGTAGACATTGAAATCCCCCAACACCACCGTGGCGGGGGCTTCCAATACCACCTCCGAGACCACCTCAGCCAGCTCAGATAGGGAGGATGCTGGGCAGTGGGGTGAACGGTACACCAGCAGCATCCCTATTCTGTCTCTCTTGCCTAACAGCAAAAACAGGCCCTCAACCCCGTTAACAGTGCGAATTGGCCGCCTGGTGAGGGAGATGGAAGTCCGATAGACCACAGCAACACCCCCTCCCCTCCCCCCTACTCTAGAACAGTGTTGTACTGAGTAACCTGGAGGACAAAGCTGGGTCAGGCCAGGCCCACCCAGTTCATCCACCCAGGTCTCAGTTATACATGCCAGGTCGGCCCTTTCCTCAAGGATTAGATCCTGAATTATTGATGTTTTATTACGGACCGATCTGGCATTTAAAAGCAACACCACTAGAGTAGTGGGTTTTTGGTTGGCAGGTCTCCCCAGATTCTGCAGGCTGGAAGACGGAACAGAAGGGGTGACAGCTTCAAGGTATCTAGCACCCCTTCTCCTTGTCTGTCTCTTCCATCTTCCAGCGCCATATCTCCCCCTGCCCACCTGAACAGGGATTTTGGATTGTAGTCCTCTCTCTCTTGGTTGGTCTTGGCACATAGTCCCTCCCACAACACAACGACAACCCCCCACAGCAAATACACCCACACCACCAAAAAGCTAATGTAAAACAACCACCCTCATGCACACACCCACACCCACACATACACATGCACGCACACACACACACAAAGTTTAAAACAATATTAAACAATGAGAATTATATAAAAACATTGCTATTTTTAAAAAGACACACATATGCTCATGCACACCATCTTTCCTTTCCTCTTCCTCTGCTGCTCTTAAGAGGTTGCAGGGAGGGAGGTGTCTGGCCGCAGTGTACAGATGTTAGTCCGCGTCTCTCCTCCTCCTCTGCTGCTCTCAAGAAGTTGCAGGGAGGGAGGTGTCTGGCCAGAGAGCTCAGGTGTTATCCGCGTCTCCCCTCTTCCTCTGCTGCTCTTGAGAAGTTGCAGGGAGCGAGGTGCCTGGCCAGAACGCTCAGGTGTTGTCCGCGTCTCCCCTCTTCCTCTGCTGCTCTCAAGAAGTTGCAGGGAGGGAGGTGTCTGCCCAGAAAGTTATTTGAAAACTATCAAAATATGCACAATTTAGGAAGTTCTTGAAAATCATTTACAGATGGCATGAAACTCCTACTCAAATATCAAAGCTATTTCCAATTGCTTGTGGGTATTCAGCAAGGAAGGTATTTGAGGGTGTTTTTCCACTGTCACTAAAAGTACCCATTAAGTACCCATTAATGGGTATGAAATGGCATTTTTGTACCCGTTAATGGGTACTTAATGGGTACTTCTAGTGACAGTGGGAAAACACCCTAACTTTCATATCCTATGGAATTGTGCTGAAGTAACTCTTGAAAATGATACAGAAGGAAATTCTGAGAGAAACAGGAATCTATTCCAAAATGAACCCAAAGACAACATTATTACAATATTGTGAAATAGCAGTAAAACCAGTGAATTAATTAACATGCTTTTAACAATCAAAAATAATTTGATTATGGGGGCTGGAAAATAGTGCAAGGGAGGATTTGAAGTCATGGGGTGTTTTTCCACTGTCACCAGATGTACCCATTAAGAACCCATTAATGGGTACTTAATGGCATTTTTATACCCATTAATGGGTACTTAATGGGTACTTCTAGTGACAGTGGAAAAATACCCATGGACTATTCTACTGTGGGAGTATCTATGGAAAGTATAACTTTTTAAAAATATATGTATATATTAAGGACAAATTACGGATGTGCATGAATATTAGTAACATTCGGAATTCATACTAATTCGGCCAAATTCAGACATTCAAATTAGAATTGAATGTTGACACATTCGTTTGACATTTGAATTTGAATAGAATTTGAATAGGATTCATATGCATTCATATGGGATTTATATGCAATTGAACATTCCTATCAAATTCAAATTGTACGACATTTGAAGGGGATCGATTCAAACAATTCAGTATGAATCACGCACACACTAAAAAACATTCATGAACATCCCTAGGACAAACATATTCAGAGATAAGTGGAAAATTGTGATACCTTCTTTAGCAAAACGAGATTCATTGAGAAAACCATCTCAATATCTGATGAACCTTTAGATGCAAACTCTAAATGAAAGGGGATTTCCTCAATGGATGCCTCCAGATAGGGATGAAAACAGTGAAGGGACTTTGCTGCTTTTATCCCCAGCAGTAGTGACAGAGCATTCCCCTTGTGCACGCGTGCATTAAAAAGATGCTAAATTGTCAGCATCTTTTTAATGCACACTTACCTTGGAATGCTCTTCCACCACTGTTGGCAATGGAGATTCCCATCTGATGGACATAAAGCCTCTCTGCAAGGACATTGGAACTTCCGATTTGCCAGTGTGGCAGCCTGGAAACAAGACCCTTGATTAAACGGGTCCACAAGAGATCCAGATTAAGGGCCTCCTTAATCCAGATCTGACTGCCCAGTGCAGATGGAACTGGTTCGGTGTGGGAGGGGCCTCCTTGAACTATATTAACATGAAGATGAGGAGGTTTGTGATCCCAATTAATAAGCTTCTTTATCCAGATCCACAGTAAGTGAAGAAAAGGCCAATTATGTCTACACCAGGTCTGTATCTTGAACTATGGAGATGTGTAGATGGGATGCCTCCATATGGCAGATTCTGATGAGCTACACATTTGGCAGAAACAAGCCCTCCTGGAAATTTTGAAGCCTGCAGCACTGGCCCCAAGGTCCTGCCCAGCCCTTGGGGTCAGCACAGGCCATGTGAAGTGCAGGCAACTGTTAGACCATGCATACTAGGGCTGGTCTACCTCAGTGTGACTAAGGACCTGCTTGCACTTGGCTGTTTTCTGGAATATATTTCAGGATAAGGGTCTGTTGTCCACATGTTAATACAGGCTCTGACAAATCTCACTTGGGACCTGCTGTAGCCTGCACTAGCATATGGACAACAAGCCCCTATTCTGGGATATATTCCAGAACAAAGCCAAGTGTGAACAGGCCCTAAGACTACCTAGTATAGAATAGTACTGTGTAAAATGGGGGCATGGAGAAATCAGGTAAAAAGAGCTTTTATAATTGTTCTTGGTAAAAAAGAAATGTGTAATCATTGTTTTAAAATATTTTCCCCATTGTTTATATAAAAAGGAAGGTATACTAAAAGTATCATTTAGGAATACGAAACCACAAAAACATTTCTCAAGGGCTATGATCAAATGACACCTGCAGAATAGGAAAATATTGAATACAAGAAATTAGAGTTATTACCATGGAGAACAATGGGGAAAAAAGCTTTTTTCCCCTGAACAGTACTTCTGAATTCTATGATAAAAGATACAACCTATCTAAATGGGCTCCCTTTTTAAAATGCAAAGGTTAAGAATGCGTATTTCATGATTATAGATGATATTAAGGTTTCTACAACTACCAGATGCAGTAAACAATTACACATTTTTTCTCATTATAAAAGTTCATCTGAGATAAGTTCAGTTTAAGAACTTTGTCCTTGTTCTAAGGAAGCATGTGAAGGAGGAATTGCAGAATAAAATGCAAAAGTTAGAAATAATAGTTAAGCATACAGAGACAAAGAACAGATTTCATCATATCTTATTCAACAGTGTGGGGAAAGAGAAAAAGAGCTGATGTGTACATGTATAGGTCAAAGTTTTAATGATGAAGTTTTATTCAGTGTGAAAAACAAGAAGCTTAAACAAGTATTTTAAAGAAGGAAGTTCATTGTGCTTCCTGAATACAAGATTGATTTGCTGAGGTTATTTTGTCCTAGATAGCTGTTTTCTAAAGCCAAGCAAATGCAATCCATTTTGTTTTCTATTGAAGTAAAGTCTGTTCCCCCTGGTCTTAAATATGTCCTTTTTTCATATGACATTATCACGTGTGTGGAACCATCGATGCTCATAGTGTGTCACTAAGGCCCTGGTCACACCTTTAGTTTAAGACGACTTCAGATCGTCTTCTGGTCGTGTTACATTATTTTTATTCAATTCGTTTTCCAAGCCGGCTTATCCCGATCAGGTCATTTTAACAGGAGTCCTTTTCCCCAGAGGTCCCAGCCCTTCCTGACATGCCAGGTCGTCTTCTCTTCCTCAGTATGAACGAGGAGGGCAGGTTAAAGGAGTCTGAACCATGCTGTGGTGAGTAGGGCCTAGTTTTTCCTTTTGGCCAATATCTAGGGGAGGGCAGCATGCATGGGGTGGTGGTGGTGGTGGAGGAGCAGGCTTAAAAAAGACAAGGGACAGAGATGAAAAGAGCCTGTTTCTCCATGCTGGGGATTTGGGCAGTTTGAATGGGAACTACAATATTCAAACTGAGCCCGCATTATCGTCAAGCAAATGGGAACAGCCAGAATGCATACTCGGTTCTGAATCCCAATTAAAATAGCCCAATCCGGATTAAAATAGTCAAATGGGAATGCAGCCTTAGACTTACTAAACTTCATATACTGTATAGAGCACAGAGGTGTTCAGGGGATGTGGAGCAGTGAAACCAGAGGAAGTAGACCTGACATGGACTGAAACTTCTGTACCAGACAGAATCCACTTTGGTACACTGGAGCCCATATTGGAAAAGAAGTTGCAGTTTCAAGATGACATAAGGATTGTGAAATACACAGCAGAAAGAGGTGTTACCACTTCAAGTTTGCTAACTCGGTGAAGGATTCAATCACTGTGGTAGGCACCTTCTGTGCTAAGGTGCAATTTCCTGCCCTCAGTGCAACTTCCTTGTTCCTTGTCCACCAAGTTATCCGGTGCCTTCATATTCTGCAGTGCAATTGAAGAGGTGCCTGATGAGGTGGCTAACAGTGTTACCCAGGCACCTCCCCTCTGGCCCACTCTCGCCTGAAGAAGAGATATAGCCTCTTTCTGGTAGGTCTACTAGTCCTTCTCCCACACCATCACCTCATTCTGCCATGGGAGCTAAGGTTTAGGACAACTGACTAGGGATATGCACAAATGTTTTAAACATTTGAAATTCAATCAAATTCAATTGAATGTGGACATTTGAATTCAAATAGAATTTCTTCGCATTCGAATTTAAACATTCAAACAAATTTTGGGTGTTTCAAAACATTCATTCAAACAATTCAAATGACTTGAATGTACAGATATGTATGTATGAATGTACAGATACGTAGGCATCACGTTTTATCCCATTTTCATTCTATTCCATATCTCATTTCCATCTGGGATAAAATGGGATGCATACAAAATGCATACAGATACATATAAAACATATTAATATTGTTGACATTCGTATCTTCAAATTCATATCTAACATTCGAACATATAGATTTGAATGTATTCTTGATTTTGGATTTTAAACATTTGAACTGAATGTTTTGACATTTGATTCAACTTGAATTTGATTGCAAAACAAAACAAAAACCAAAAAAATTCATGCACATCCCTACAACTGACACTCTGGAAGATTGTTCTATATTTGAATTTTTAAAAATAAAATAGAAGAAATTTCCAAGTGGGAAGATGAAGAGAATTCTGCTCTTTCCATCTCAACTGAATTTTTTTTTCTTTGAAGCAATATGTCAAGCTGTAGTGCAGTAAGCCCAAATACAATTAGCAGTCTTTCCAGATTTTCCAAAAGCGTGGAAAAGAGCAAAGAATGTTTCTTTCACAGGCTTGCAGTGGGATTTTGCTTTCCCACTTCAGCAAAAGTTGGTGTCACACAGCCTAATTCTGCCAGGTCAAATGAAAAAAATGCCATTAAAGCAACTTCAGTGAATGGTTACCATCTGTGCTACAGATGTCCCACAATGTTTTTTCTTCTAAGAAATTATTCAGGGTTTACTTACAGGGGGTAAATTTAGGGAGCTTTATATAAAGAACTAGGGTGTGAAGTCAACAACACTTTATTTGGTTGTTGTTGTTGTTTAAGGTACTTGGAGAAAAATGCTACTGAATGTCATTCTGCAGATTGGTTCCACCTGGGACACAGTTATAGCAAATTTTCAAGGATCACCTTGACAAAGACTGGTGGTAAACAACATATTTTGAAGCACTATTAGCTTTACGTTGATGAAGTCTATCATGATACTGAACAGAAATTGAGCCCGTATCAAAAAATGAATGTTAAATCTAAAGCAACACTTATTGTATCACTGAGTGCTCTGCTAATTGCAGTATTCGGAACTGTGAACAATTTGAATCAAGGCTAACTAAGAATTCCCATTATGCAATGCTACTTATGCAGCATTTTGTAGATCCTGATGAAATAATGTGTATCAGGAACCACTTATGCTTGCTAGTAATGTTACATTCTCTTTGTTTCTTAGTCAGTTGGGTTGCTGCACTACTTAAAACAGGATCTGCACAGCCTAGTAATAGCACCATGAACTGGTTTGAAAGTTGCAGGAGCCAGATGATCATGCATTCATAAGGTTTCCAACCTACAACAGAGCATCAGAAAGTGTTGCCAGAAGTGTTTTACACACAAACAAAGGAAAAAGGAGCTGGGCAGTGCTTTCCATTAGCATCCCAACTAGAGGTGTGCACAAGTGGGGTTTTTTGCATTTGATTCGTATCAGATTGAATGCAAGAAAACTCATATTCGTTCAAATATATCCCCTCAAATGTAGCAGGATTCTATTCAATCCAAACACATTTGTACAAATTCATACAAATATCCAATACGAATGCATACATATCCCATCTGTATTCCACACGTACCAATACGTATCCCGCAACATATCTGCTTTGAAAACATCAAATCCACCCTGAATCCACTTTGAATCTGCTCTCAATCCATGTTGAACGCACTCTGGATCCGTTGTAGATGTGACTGGTGCAGCTGTTTTCTCACCTCCCAGGTAATGCCATAACATTCAATTCATATATGAATGTCCAAATGTGTACAAACATTGGACATTATGAATATTCATACACATTCCTAATCCCAAGCCAGTGCATCACCATACAGACTTAACTAGAATGCCTTCTTGCTTTTGTTCTAAACAGACCTGTTTTCAGAGATACAGAAAAGAGCTGACTTACAGGGTTGCTCCCTTCATTGACTTGGTTGGAAATGTTGGCTGTTCTTCCAATGGATTAGTGTATCCAGGACAAAGGATTCACCTCTGTTATAATGTAAAATTGTGTTTAATTGGTAAAAAAAAAAAAGTTATTGGAAGTCTCCTTTAGATTTTTAAATTTTATTTAGTTTTAATAGAATGTATCTATCCATCTGCCTTCCTTCCTACGTTCCCTCCCTCCCTCTCTTCCCTCTTTACTTCATTTAGTATTTGGGTGTTTTTTTAACAATTAATGGAAACTCCAATAAAACGTATTAAAAGAAGCTTCCTATTGCAGATATTCCTTCCTGAGCATGTGGGAGGTAATAAATCAAGTAATAAAGAATAGGGATGTGCACAAATGTTCCAAACATTCAAAATTCGATTGAATTCGATCAAATGTGGACATTAAAATTCGAATAGAATGTTTTCACATTTGAATTTAAACATTCAAACAAATTTTGGGTGTTCCAAAACATTTGTTCAAATGATTCAAATGATTTGAATGTACAGATAGGTATGTATTGCATACGTATCTGTACGAATATTATATGTATCTGTACGCATTTGTGCTTATAATGTGGAACGAAAACAGGATGCATATGGGATAAAATGGGATGTGTACAAAATGCGTACAGATATGTATAACACATACAAATGTTGTTGACATTCATATCTTCAAATTCAAATCTAAGGTGGTGATCCCACTTGACCTTTTAAAAACAGAATTAACCAAAATGGATGCAAACGTGCATTATGCCCATTCCCATATTTTGTTGTTGTTGTTAATTTCACTTTTAAAAGCTGAGCACAGTGGTGGTAGCAGCAGCGAAAGGACAGGCAGGCAGTGCTCGCTCATCACTTGGCATTCCTCCTCTCCGTGCCTCGGGAGCACTGCGGCGGTGGCCGAAATGGTGGGCAGCCGAATGGGTTAGGTGCTGGCAGCAGCACAGCCCAAAAGCCTGGACAGGTGAGGTGGCAGCAGTGGCCAAAATGGCAGGCAGCCAAGCAGCCAGGTGAGCAAGGCAGCAGTCCAGCCTAAAAGGGCAGCCAAGTGAGGTGGTGGCAGCAGCAGGATGGCGAGAAGCAGCCAACAAGAGCTGAGCCTACAGCTCACCTCCCATTGGCTGCCTGATCCCATGTGATGTGTGCCTCACTGTGCATGCCACGGAAGTCTCGCAGCTGCCAAGGAGGAAGCTGCAGACCTCCATTTTGGGCGGGGACAACACGTTGTGACTTTGCAGCCAGGTAAGCTGTGAATTTTTATATAACTGCGAATTTTTATCTGCCAGTCTGAAAGGGACCAAAGTCAACGTTACGTGATTTCACACCTTTTCCATCCACATGAAGGGAAGTGTGAAAATGCCCCTAGTTTCAAAGCAGAAGAAAATGCAAAAGCAAAAAAGGAATCAATTGGATATGTACTGCTTCCCAACCTTCCCCGACAGAGAGCAGACACAAATGGAGCATTTGGACAACAAAGTTATTGAGCTTTGCAGATACTATTAAAAGAAAGTGAGATAATTCCCAGAACATTGCTAACCTCTGAAATTAACACTGTCAGGTTTTTTTTTTTTTTGGGGGGGGGGGGGGAGAGATATGTAACATTGTGATAAACTCCAGACGAGGTTAAAATGTGGCATTTTTTTGCCTAATGCATACTTGAGAGCATAGTATTGCTATACTCTACCTTGATCAGACCTCATCTAGAATACTGTGTCCAGTTCTGGGCAACCCAATTTTAAAAAGACATTGACAATCTAGAGCAAGTACAAAGGAAAGCTACCAAAATGGTTAGTGGTCTGAAAAGTATGTCCTACGAGGAACGTTGAAGGATCTAGGAATGTTTAGCCAACAGAAGAGAAAACTGAGAGGAGACATGAGGCCTTTTCGCACAGGCCTTTCCGGTACGCGTGGAAGACAGCTCCGGACGAGGCATTCGCATTGCCTGAGCGGGGCTTGCGCCGCCTCGTGTCCAGAGCTGTCTTCCACGCATTCCAGATGCAGAGCACTTTAAAGTGCTCTGCATCCGTTCCAACGCGTACGAGCCGCCCCGGCGCGTTCCAGGAGAGAAGTGTTCGCACGCTTCTCTCCCTGACAGCCGTCGGCATGCCCCCAGGGCCCGACTTGCCGGGCCAGCGATCGCGCCGGCGCGGCAAAGCCGGTAGACGGGACCCACCGAATTGGGGTTCCCCTTTCCCATCTGCCTGGGTCAGTGACGTGAACTGCTTGTCCAATAGGGGGCCTAGGTGGGCTGCGTCCTGCGCGATCCCACAATGCCACCCTCAGTCGGACGCTGGACGGCCACAAGGTAGGTGATCCGTCACGCGCGCGTCCTCCCAGGGCCCTGGGGGAGGGGGGGAACATCTTCGCCCTGTGGGTGCCTCGATGTAGGCACGCACAGAGCGAAGATCGGCCCGATCCGGGCCGGAGGGTGGTTGGGGTGGGGGTTTTGGGGACTGGGGGGGCGGGGGACTCATCTGCGGGCTGGAGGCGCCTAGATCCAGGCGCCTGCAGGCCGTAGATGGGCGAGATCGGGGCGCGGGGCGAGCCCTTGGAGATCAGAGCCAGGGGCTCTGATCTTCAAAGGGGTCCTGCCCCATAGGGGCCTTGCCCCAGGCCCCATGATGGGTGCCCGGGTGCCCGGGCATCTTCGTGCCAGGTCCCGCGGGCCCGATCCGGGCCCGTAGAGCTGGCACGAAGCGCGGGGCGGGTGGCTTGACAGCGCTGCCCGCCCCTTGGGTGCTCTCACCCAATGGGCGGCAGCGCTGCCGGCCGAATCCCCGCCCCTGGCCGGCCTTTGCCGGGCCAAGACAGTTCCGGGCGCTTTTACCATTCACACACAGGCGCGCCGTAACGCGTTCCGGCGCGCCTGTGTGTGAATGGTAAAAGCGCCCGGAAGTGTCTTAAGCTTCCCGCCTGCATGCGTTCCACACGGAACGCGTTGCAGTGCAAAAATCCCTCTGATCATGGTTTTCAAGTATCAGAAGGGCTGTCACAGTGCAGAGGGATTGTCCCTATTCTCACTTGCACAAGATAGGAGGACTAAAAACAATGGGATGAAACTTCAAGGGAGTAAATACAGATTAGATATTAGGAAAACCTTCCTGACAGTGAGGGCGATCAGTCAACGGAATAGGTTGCCACAGGAGGTTGCTAGCTCTCCTTCACTGGAGGTCTTCAAGCAGAGGTTGAACCTACATCTGTCTGGATGGTTTAGGAAATCCTGCATTGAGCAAGGGGTTGAACTTGATGACCCCAGAGGTCCCTTCCAACTCTATGATTCTGTATGGTGGAATGAGACCCTTATAACAGAAGCAAACTGGACCTTTGTACCATGCAGATAAAAAGCAAGAGCATGAATGGAAAAGAAAAACAAATATCATGTCGCACGGCTAGGCAAATACTCCCAAAAGGCCTCCTCCTCCCTTTCTGGAGCTTCTACCAAAAAGCCAGACATGAATTGATGGCTTGGCCCTGATCTCTAGCCACTTTGTCCTAAAAACCTTCAGAAGAGAAGCATAGTAAATGAGAGAAGGAAATAGTACATTACAGGAATTTCTTTCTTTTTCTGTCTGTGTTAAAGTAGGTCACATTTTGGACTTGAAACCTGGGCTGCAGATCTTGCAGTTAAATACATATAAAAGTAATCATAGGATTTAGGATCCTCAAGCCAGTGGCATTTTTTAGAATCAAATTCAAGCTGCCCTGAGTCTGCTAAGTGATTTAAATTGACACAGCTCAAGGATAAGCCATCTTTTACAGAGGTGCCTGCCAGGATGCAAGTTCGAAATACCAGTTTCTGTGCTGTGATGTTACACAATTCTTTTCAGGTGCACCTAAAAAAGGTTCCACTGGAAGAATACTATGAATATTGTAAGCACAAACTCCTGCTTTAGGATTTGGAATTCCAGCTTTTCAACATCCACATAGATCAAACATTTTATAAAACATGTAACATGAGATCAACCTATCCCTATGGAGAAGTTTGTTTAAGCATAATTTGAGGGTATTGTACAACAATCTTGTCTCCATGCTCTTTAATATCTATATGAAGCCTCCACAGGCCCCAGAGCCTACAGGTGTTGGCAGGCACCGTGCTCTGGTAGTCTTGGGCTTGGTCCTGCAAACATTCCCCACTGCTAAAGTCCTTGGGGAGCTCCAGCCACTGTCCCTCATTGATTGTCACTCTGGAACAGCAGCAACAGCAACCACAGGCAGGGTTCCAACAGGTTGAACCCCAGCCTCTCACCCTGGGGTACTTGTGAGCAGAAGTCTCCTTGCAGCAGGGACATACTTTGCCCCCCATCCCTGGGAAGTGATGGTTCTAGTATGTGCTAAAGTTCCACAATGTGGACATTTTACTAAGCTTCAGAAAGGGTCCCAAGCCCTGTCCCCAAGCAATTAAAAGTCTGTTTAAAAGGTTCTTTTGCCTCTGAGCACCCCCATGCCTGGCTTTTCGCTGAGCTTCCAGTGGCACAAAAGGAGGAAAATTTGCGGTAAAAAGACTGCCCTTTAAAGAAGACTACCAGAGCACTTTTTGGAAGCCACGGGTTTTCCTGGCAGCATTTACCATGGGGACACTCTGTGGCAAAAGGGGTGGGGATTGGCGGCCAATATCTCCAAAAAAAAGCACCCTGGCTCTGCTGCTGACCGCACACACAGCCTTAAACAGTCACACATCTCCCAGAACTGCAGCCGCTTCCCTTCCTTTTCCCTTTCTAAAGGTCAGAACTTTTAAAGAGCCAGAATTGTGGAGAATTGCAACATTGTTATCAGGTGTGAAGTGAGTGGATTGCTACAGTGTAACGACTGCTGTACGGGGTGGATTTTGACAGTGAAATCACTATCTTTGGAAGCAAAGGGCAGAGGAGATGAAGAGAGAACTTGTAAATACCCATGGCTATTTTTCTATTTTTCACTTCCTGATCAGAGCCCAAAGTGATCAGAGCGAAAGTGTGAATGAGTGAACGATTGCGCGGTCGATGGCTGCAGCCACTGCCTTTGCTGGCACGGGAAGTCATAGCCTAATGAATTGCTTCCGCCTGAGCACTGGCTGCAGCCTGGCTGCCTTTGCAGGCGGGGGGGGGGGCAGAGACAGACAGATGGCTATTTTTCTTTTGGACGTGTTGGGGGTTGTCTTCCTGGTTGGGCCATGCAGAGCGCAGTCCCTCCCCATTCCCGCTGGCACCCTATCAACCAGGGAGGAGGCAGGGAGAGAAAGATGTGGGCAAGGAAAACACACTTCGGTGGGGATGGTAGGTGCGTTTTAAATGCACGTTTTGCTGAGCCTCATGTGGTCACTTATTCTGGAATTGAACAGCACTTTTAAAGTCTGCTGGAACAGAGGGACAGTAGAGGCAAATTAGAGAGGCAAATAAGTTGTTTGGGGATGCAGCCCCAGAAATGCAAAGAGAGTGCTTCTGGGACCACATTCTTCCCCCAGAAGTGAACCAGGCATTAGAGACGCGTACTTGGTGCCTTGCTGGCTTGGTCCAGTGGAATAATGCATACACAAGTCTAAGCAGATTACATACAGTGTATGCAGATGGTTTCTAAACAAGTTCATATAAGAACATTTTAGACTAGCCATCCCTCCAATCCTCACTGTCTTTAACCTCAGGATGCAGCACCTTTATATATGAATGAAAAGATCAGTATAGGAAAGTGAAATACACCTGTGCATCCACATTAAAATACATATTTGGTGTTCCACTGAAATATGTAAATGTGTCTCATCCAGGACGAAAAGTATTTCTTTACATTTCACATAATGTTCTCAATTGTTCAAATATCTCAAAATGCATTTAAAAACCATATTTTAAAATAAAGTGGTTTGAAATACACACTGTATTTAAACTTCAAGCAACATGGCTAAATGCTCATTTCTGCAAGTTAAATTTGCAAATCATGGCAGAATCAAGATGTAACTGATGTACAAGTGAACGCATACAGAAATGATACTGAGCAGAAACAACTTCAGCTCATTACTCATCTGTGCCTTCCTGAAATTACCTAATATATGTAAATTAGTTTTGTGAGCAGAGACAGACGGATCTAATCCTCATAATAGCCTCAGCTAGCAGTGAAGATATGAGTAGATGATGGAATTGAAAGCCCTGTTCCAGTTTGGCTGAAAATATCATTGGGCTGGTGAATATCTGGCCATTAAGCAATCATATTATTGGCTCAACTAGATATCATTATTTGCACCTTGCTTTTTTTCCACACCCAAAATAACTGCTGGGCCCTCAGAACATTGCTTAAAACACTGAAAACTGCAGCCATTATTGAGATCAAGCAATGGACTTTCAGAACAAAGGAACAAAGGTGAGGGGATAAGAATGCAAAGCTTTCACATTACAAAAGAACATGACCACTTCATCCCATGGGGTTTGAGGTCTGTCTTGCCACTGATCTGGCTCATTTATCCGTGATTCGTTTTTGACCACTATCTTAAGTTCTCAAAGTATCATCACAGCTGGTGATCCCTTTAAAGACAGTAGGCCTTCACTAGCACAGATGCAGCTGTGGGATTGGAAACTTCAGGATTCTTTTATTACCCAATGGAAATTCATCTTGAAACAGTATTGTCCCTTTCCATTGACTCTTTCAGAAACTCTATAGATATATTTGAGAATCTCTCTAGAATCTGTTTTAAAAAGATGTTTTCATCCACTGAGACCACACTTTGATCGAATTTTAAATAGGGAAGAAATCAGCCTGACCTAGTTTTATTCCATTTTGAGTATTTGGGGACTTTTAAAAACATTTTATTGAAGCAAATATGTAAGAGCATCTGGGGCCCGTTTTAGCACTTCAGAGATTTGTTTAGAATACTTTACTATTTATATTTTGCTTTAACTGCCATTTATTTGCTCACCTCTTGGGGGACCATTAATGCTAGACATGAAGCGATGGCATCTGAAACATGCTCTGTGTATTCCTTTGTAGTGATGTTTATTACGGTGGGCAGAAGGGAGTGAATTTAGCATCTTTCACAATAAGGATAGAACTAACATATGGAATTGGAAATGTGTACGTTTGTTCACTTTTTTTTTTCTACACCCATGCTGCATATAGGGTTTTTCCACTACTTCTGTGAGTGCAAATTATGACATTTTTGGTAAGCAATGTTTAGTCGAAATGAATGCAGTGCTACAGTATGTAGATATACAAATTGAGTACATATGCAACTGTGGATATTTGGGTTGAGTGATCACTGGAACAGTGGCTGAGCCCATCAGCTCACCTGAATGCCTTGTCCACACTACAGGTTGGTAGAATTGTCACCCCAGTAAAACGGTATATCCACATGGAACCAGCCCTTGGACTGGGCTTGAAGAGATCTCTTGTTTTTCCCATTTTGCATTCTTGTTCTTTTTTGGGGGGAGGATTTTTATTGCTGCCTGCTGCACAATGTTGGAAACCTCTGTCCATATTTGTTCCAATAATCTGTCTATCAGATCTAACTCCTTAAATTCATAACTTCCACTACATATTCATAAGGGATATAGTTTAGGCTGTTCCTATATGGTCTAGTGGGTTTCCCAACTTTCTTGAATTTAATCCTGAATTTTGTGATAACAGGCTCATGGTCTGAGCCACAGTCTGTTCCTATCATAATTTGTATCAACTATATAGAATGTCTCCATTTGTGGCTGCAAAGTATATAATCACTCTGGTGTGATGTCCTTATTACAGCCATCTTTTGAACTGTTGGAAAAGAACATCCAGTAAGTTGTCTTAACAAAGCTCTGCTAGTTTCTAGTCTGCATGTTTTTGGACTCTACAACCATAATTGCCTGTTACTCCGGTTATTCTTTGATTTTCTTCTTTAGCATTCTAATCCCCTATGATAAAAGTGGTTTTTTTGTTTTTTTGTTTTCTTAGTGCTGGAAGATGCTGTAGATCTTCATATACCTGGCCTCCTTCAGCCTCTTTGGCATCAGCGTTTGGAGCACAGACTTAACTCATAGTCACACCTTTACTTTAAGCCCTCTTCAGTCCATCTTCTCATTTTGCAATGCTTATACCTTTTTATTGCTATCAGTTTTATTTGTGGTCTTTCCTCCTTCATCTGGACTTCTAGATGAGAAAGTCCACAAATAAAACAAATAGAAATGAAAAGGTGTGAGCATTGCAATGGACTGAAGAAGGTGCAACAATGGCCCAGTAGATTATTGTGCTGTCAAATAGTTGGGAAGGGCGGAAGCAGGACTGCCTGCTTCTGAAGACCCTCCCCTGTGCACCGGGCGCCACTGAAAACACAGAATGACTGGCAGCTCACTGCTCCAGTCCCACAGCTCCAGGGGTGGCATCAGCGGCGCACAAGCCAGAGGACTTTTGGAATGGGTGCTGATGCATCTGCACAACACCCACTCCATCCATTCGCCAGAATCTGGCCTTCCCATGCGAGTGCAGAAGCATCGGGCCATATTTGGATCCGTCCCTATTTCAGAAGGATCTTCCCGGAGACAGGTTTGAGAAAAACGGTTTCCTTTAATCTGGCTTTCAGGAGGTATGTGCAGAAACACCCTATGGCACTACACTGTACCACTCCAACTCCCAAACCATCATCAACAGGCAGAAAGAATTTCAAAAGGAAGCAAAGAGCAGGATGACAGCTTTGATCTGTTTCTACTCTGTTCAGAAATAAGTGAGGAAGAGACCCTGCCAAGACGGTTTTCAAGGAAGCTAGCTAATCTGTTTTCACAAAACTGAAAAGCACGTAATATTTTAGTGAAAATGAGTTGGTAACTGACAAAAGAAATTATGGATGTCTTGTTTATTGATTAAATAGAAAACTACTGAGGAGGGATTTCTGGATTGCTTACCTGAAAACCAACTTATTTATTATTAAAACTGAGTTTATTGGTTGGCCTCAGGAGCTCCATAGTTCATTGCGTATTTGTGAGCTCTTTGTTTTTGAACATTAAAATCACAGGGTATTCTCAAAGATGCTACAAGAAGAAGGGGAATCATTTTATTTTATTCTTAACCAAGGCATTTCTAAGAGGGACTCATGAAAATTACTCTTGGGAAGGTGAGGAATAAACTAGCTGAGGAAATACACGAATAAATAAATAATTTTGTTTCCAGTTCAGAGTAATTCCGCAAGTCTATTCCAACCTGGTTCTGCAATAGTAAAAAAATAAATGAATGGGGAAATCATATGCATTAAAATACAGTACAAATTTCATTCACTTATAAGCAAATACTGTGCTCAGTAGGTTTACTTTTAATAAAGTACAGAGAAGAGTGAAATTATACATTTTTTGTTATTTGTTTGAAACAAAATACTGCAAGACATCCTTGTGAAAAAGGTCTGCTTTTAGTCAAGCTGCATTGCCTGCCATTCACATGTGGTTCACATAGTATTAGTTTTTAATCTGTTCCAGGAGCTGCTCAGTGTGTCATCTCAAGCCTATCTAAATAACCTGAAAACAAATCTTTAAGATAGTTTGTTGTCCTTTCTATACTAGGCCTTATTCTGGTTCATATCTTGGCATATGGACCAGACATCTTCATGCTGGTGGGGACTATGGCAGGCCTGCCATAGTATGCAGTAGCATGGTTCCCTATTCCGGGATATAATCCTGAATAAGGCCTACAGCAGAAAGGGGCTTAAGAAGAAGAATTGGCTTTTCTACCCCACTTTTCTCACCCATTTAAGGGGACTCAAAGCAGCTGACAAAGCTTTTCTATTCTTCTCCCCACAACAGAACATCCTGTGAGGTATGTGTGGCTATGAGAGCTCAGAAGAGAGCTGTGACTAGCCCAAGATTACCCAGCTGGCTTCGTGGGGGAGGGCGGAATCAGACCCAGTATTCCCAGATAGAGTCCGGCTCCCTACCACTAGACCAAACTGGCCTTTTCACACTAGCTCTAGTGGGACAACCAGATGCTGCTCCCACACAAAGCACACACGCTGCACAGAGCCGCTTCTAGAAGCAGCTCTGTGTGTGCCTATAACTGTAGAGTACAAAAAGGTGCTCTACAACTACAGTATACTAGCCACTGGCCTGGTACAACCTGGCACACTCCATTTGCCTCTCTTCCAGGGAAACAGAGCACAGGACCAGATGGCACAGCTGCAGTTGCTGCCACATCGCCTGCCGCTGCCATAATGGTGCCACACATGTCCATTGCCCTGGCCTGGTGATCCCAGTTGTCAGACTTACAGAGCCTGTGACCGGTTAAACTGGGCTCCCCTATGGGTTGACCATATTGCTATTGCAAATATCTTGGGGGCTGAATGGGAACAGAAATGCTTGTCTTTCCAGCTCGTCCCCCCAGACACTCAGAGGACACCAACTTTTGGCTATGTTTTTGCAGTCTCAGGTAATCGTTTGTTTGTTTGTTTGTTTGTTCATTCGTTCATGCATATTTCTATCCTGCCCTCTACCCAAAGGTCTAAGGGCAGATAACAACATTTAAAATCAAATATATTAAAACAAGTCTGCAAGTGGGGAGGGAAAGTGTGTCCCCATTTAATTGAAGGCCAGAGCAAAGAGGTGTGTCTTCACTGCCTTCCTGAACATATACAGTGAAGAGCCTGACACACCTCAAGGGGGAGACTATTCCATAGCCTGGGGGCCATCACTGAGAAGGCCCTCTCCCGGATGCCCACCCATTGTGCTGCTGAGGGTGGTGTGATGACCAGGAGGGCCTCCCCTCCAGACCTTAAGGCACAGGCACGTCTTTATAGTGTTCCTGGTCACACTGCTGGTATTGCTATTGCATTTATCACATTAACCTTATAGTACATCACTCTTCTTAGCATGACTTATCGTTACTTGAACATAAAAGGCAGAGACAAAACTATCACAGTCTAATCAGCTTTTGCAGAATGTAATAAATAAAAACAGATACAGAAAAAATGGACTTGTAACAAAGAACAAATTTTGAGTTTTTTTAAAAAGTAGAAATAAGTCTTATAGTGCTCACTAGACTTCCCTCTCAGTAAATCTTGAATATAATCATTTTAGAAATAAACATTTTCTTTGAGTTTTTTCTTAAAAAAAAAAGAATTCCTATAATTGTTTTGTTACTGTTTTTTGTTTGATTTCCCCTTAGATGAGAACTAAATCACAATATTCAGACTAAGGGCTTGTTTGTTCTTAGCTTCATGGGATAGTATCACTATATCATTCCACCAAAGTTAAGCTAAGGGATGATGCCTGTCGTTTGACCCGTCCTTGGGCCCTTGAGGTAGATCATCTGAATTGCCTTATGGCTGTGACAATTTTCACTGTATGCCTGGCTGTTGCCATGGCAATAGTGATATTGCATGCATTTGTATAGCAGCAGCCATGTTACCCACTTTTCTGCAGCTTCACACAGAGAAATTTTTACTTCTCCACAGCATTGGATGACTGTGGATGCTCTCACCCACTCCAGGCCACTCTGGGGTGGAGGAGGTGCCATGGTATGAGAACAGAGCATCCCAGAGTGTGTGAGAGCATCCTGTACAGGTAGATGTGAAAGGTCCCTAGGACAAAATCCAGAGATGGTTCAACTTACAATGTACATATTTGCCTTCAAGGTGAAGATCAAGTTAACTTACATGGTGATTTTCAAAGACTGATTCCTCAAGAACGTCCAGAAAAAAAAATCTTAACAGGAGAAAGTGACAGTTGCCGTCAGAAAAATAAAACTCAAAGGAAAACCTGCTGCAGAAAGAAAACAGTGAACGAATAACTTCTACTTAAAAGCCTGCGTAGGAAGAAGTAATGGCCAAAGATATACAAAAGTCACTTTCAACACACTGTTTCATATTCTTGAATACTCAGAAGGGCCTTGTATTTTTAACAATTTGGAAAAGATGGGAATGGAAAGAAACAACAATCAACAGTAGTGATTCGAAACCTGGGGTATGTGTATACCATGGGGAAAAGCCATGACATTTAAGGGTCCACCTAAAAGGATAATGGTGGAAACAACAGCAAATATATTAATTGAAACATTTTACTAATATGAAGGGCACAGTATATGGGAAAGGGCTGTGGGGGGAATAGAAGCGAAAAAAGGTTGGGAATCACTGGTCTATAATGCAGGCACATGTGGTAGGGGGCACAGCAAATGCTCTCCCTCCCGTACAGCTGTGGGACAGACCGGGACGGCCGGGAACAGGTGTAGAGCACAATTTTGTGCTCTACACCTGGAATGCAAGTGGGCACCCTGGGACAGGCTGGGGTGGTTCTGAATGGAACCGCCGGCCCAGCAGAGTGAATGTTCCGTCCCAGGGTGTCCTACTCGCGTTCCAGAGGCCCTTGTGCAAATAGGCCTATGGTTGGTGTCATACCTTGTGTTGTCAGTGCCTCTTTCTCTGAGGATGAAGGCCACCCTCCCCAGTCAAGATGAGGCAGTCTTCCTGGCCACCCAAAGTGAGGAAGGCATGCCTCATGGCTGAACAAGAACAATGAGTCTCTCTTCCAAGATGGAGACAGCTCAGATTCAGATGCTGGCCAACACCCAGTTCACAGTGTTCTCAGGCAAGAACGAGAGCACCTGAGATGCTCAGCATGATTACAGACCAAGCACCTGCTTACCATTTGATCCTCTTACCATTTGATAGCTATGAAGACCCTGTGACAAAGTGAACTTGGCATTCCTGACTATGCTTTGACTCTTGAACTCTTGAACTTGAATTGGCTGCTGTGAGCACTCGCATGTGTGAGTTGGCAGAACACTGCCTGCTTGGGACACGACAGTTAGTGATCCATCCTGCCCTAGCTTGTCTTTCTACACTGTGAGTGCTTTTGGCCCAGAATGAGACTGTTTCAGCACTCAAAGTTCAAATGGCTGTCGACACACTGGATCTTTACCAGCCCAGTATGGTACTATAATACCATAGTAGGCTGGTAAGTATGAACAGGTCCTTGAGTTCAAAGCAATCACCTGGTTTGCAGATCTGTCTCTGGTAGCACACACAGTTTCTGGAGGAAATAAACCATTATATATAGAAGGAGGAGGAGTATTTCAAGGAGAGAATACAGCATGTGGGTCTTCTCTTTGGAAGGGGACTGTAGACGCAAATCTTTAGGAGCATAACCAAGAAGAAAATAAAAGCCATGGCAAAAATCTGTACTCATGAGGAGACTGCCATAGTGTGGGGATCGTCTCAGGCACATCCCCAAGTACAAAGATAAAAGATCATTCAAAAGCTTGAAAATATATGTTGAGTGTTCTACCAGTCATCATTATTCCCAGTGTTGTTTATAATCTCATCTCCACTTTTCTAATGAGAGCCATTATTCTCTGATTAGATTGTGCAACAGCTGGTTAGCTTCTTTCCAGTGGCTTCAGTTCACTTCATTTTCCCCATCCATTAATCTGCCAATATTCTAAGGTTTCAATTTCCTTCTGCTTTACTTTCACAGTTGTGCTTCGGTTGCCATTTAAAGAAACTAGCTTCGTGGAACTAGGCAGTGATAGAACGGGAATCATCGGCAAGAATTTTACCAGTCCTGAATCTGAAACATAATACTACCTTCTATTCTGCATCTTGGACCCATTTGTTCTACTTCTGGACATTTCTGCACTTAGCTTCTAGTCTGTCGGATAGGAAAAGTGCACAAAAGAATAATATGCACTAGTGTTTCGCATTTGGGAATGCTACTATACATCACCCTAGGCCCCAAGCATCCAGAAACCTATCTCCATTAAGGTGCTTGTCCAATCGTTCACAGGGTGCCACCATCTTGATTGCAGTGCCCGGCACAACTGCGCATTAGAGTACCCATTAAAGACCCATTAAGGACCCATAAAGAGCCAGCATTCTTGCGTGGCACCTCAAATGACCCCTCACACTAGGGATGTGCAGAAATGCAAGGGATTCAGTTTGATTCAAATCCAATATCTGAAAATTTGATTTGATTCAAATCTTTAAAATTTGAATTTACCCAAATTTGATTTGAATTAAGCAAATTTGAATCGATTCGCTCAAATTTTCCATTCGAATTTGCACTTATGAATGTCGACAATATTTGTATGTGCCCATATGCATCATTATGCATCTCGTATGCATCCGTATGCATGCATACAAGTCCGTATGCATCCCATATTTATCCCGTATCCAACCTGTTTTCATCCCATACAGATCCATACAAATGTGTATGGATGTGGGAAAGATGCATATGTGCAAGTATGCATCGTGTACAGACCCATACACATATGAATATCTGAATAATTTGAATGAATAGATTCAAAAATCTGAAATTTGTTTGAATGTTTAAATTTGAATTTATAGACATTCAATTCTAACTCAAATGTCAAAATCTGGATGAATTCAATTGAATTTCAAATGTCTTCAAATATTCGTGCACATCCCTACCTCACACCAGAAATGGTGCAAATGTTCACCACTGGAACATAAGAACATAAGAGAAGCCCTGCTGGATCAGGCCACAGCCCATCTAGTCCAGCATCCTGTCACACACAGTGGCCCATCAAATGCTCATGGGCATCTCAAGCAGAGACAAGGACAAACCTTCTCCTGCTCTCGAGTCCCTGCAGATGGCCTTAGAAGCGCCACAGTTCCTCCCCCCTCCCCCCAGCCTGAAAGATGCACCTAGGCATTCGTTCTAGTAGCCATTGATGCATCTGTCATCCATAAATTTGTCTAACCCTACCTTAAAGCCATCTAGACTGGTAGCTGTCACCACCTCTTCCGGCAGCACATTCCATAAGCCGATGACCCTCTGGGTGAAGAAATACTTCCACCTGTCAGACCTAACTCTCCTACCCATCGGCTTCATAGAGTGCCCCCTGGTTCTAGTATTGTGTGACAGAGAAAAGAAATTTTCTCTATCCACCTTTTCTATACCATGCATAATTTTATATACTTCAATCAGGTCCCCTCTTAAACACCGTCTCTCCAGACTGAAGAGGCCTAGACGTTGCAGCCTTTCAAGGAAGCTTTCAGTTAGGGTGATGCACAGTATCATGAACCACTGCTAGTTTGGGATAGGTTAACAGCTGGGCAGGCAGCTGGGTAGGCGGACAAGGCAATGTGTATGGAACAATTATTCAAATATGTGATGAGGTTAGTCAAACCCTGGCTTTTGTCTGAGAAACAGCTTCCCCTTCACTGGACAGATGACCACTGGGAAGACTATAATAGTCATAATAAAAGGACAATATAAAGAACTATCAGGAAATCACTTGATCACTAGCACTGATTACACTGCCTAGAAGGATGGTCAGCGTGATCCAACAGCTTCTAATCACAGAAGATGTTTTCCCAGAAGTAAAGAAGGGAAATTGCTGAGATTGTTGAAGAGCAAAAGATCAAATCCTATTTAACAAAATAGTTTTACCCAACTGCAAAAGGTAAAAGAAAAAAACTGTGTGTGTGGCGTGGAGTGATTAAAAACATGCATACAAACAAAAACCTTCTGGCTGCCCTTGCCATACACTTGGATTGAAAAAGAAATCCCCTAAAACAGTGATAAAGTCACTGCCAAGATATTTTTCCCCTTGGGTTATTTGGAGATTGAATAAGAATTCACTGTGATCAAGGGTGTTTTTCCACTTAGCACTTAATGGGTCCTTAATGAGTACTCTAGTGCTAGTGGAAAAAACCCCTAGCACTAGCGTACCCATTAAAGACCCATTAAGGACCCATTAAGAGTCCTTAATTGGTCCTTAAAAGGGTACTCTAGTGCTTAGTGGAAAAACACCCCAAGTTGGGTAAGGTAGGGATCCTCAGGTGTTAATAGCCTATAGTCCCTGCCATTCATGATTGGCCATCCTTTGTGAGGTTGCTAGGAGCTGAAGAAGATTTGATGAATGACGTTTTCTTATCTATGGTCAAAATTATTTGTGTGTGTTATTAAGGGTTTATTTTCTAGGACTGATGACAAAGTCTTATTCCTTTATAGATTAAAATTATAATTTCAAGAAGGATTCTTCCACTTTTATATAAAGTATCAAGTTTAGATTTCCATTCTTTTTTCATAATATCTCCCTCCCTCCCCACTCCAGTAAGAGTCCTTTTTCGTTTCCTGCCTATTATTGCCGCTTTGCAATCAGTGGCTCTCCAGGGGTGATTTTCTGGTGTAAAACTTCAGCTTCCATTCTTTTCTTCCTCTCCGTTTCAGCTAACTCACCCCTGATTACTTACATTGTCACCAACACAAGGAAGCATAATTGGAGTTATCTGTATACAATCAAATGTAGTACAACATTTTCTCTTGTGGGCAGAATTTCTATGAAAACCAAGATAGTAATTCAGCTTATAGAATTTGTATCCTGATGTGCCAAGCAGGGATATACATAACAGCTTGACCCTGTTGCATTTGTATTTCTCTGACACTGATTGCTATCACTGTCTTCCATCTGTCTTACTGTTGGCTTGTTGGCTTGTTGGAAGGAAGGAAGGAAGGAAGGAGTATAGTGGACTTGTTAGATAAAATATATATTAGAGATGTACAAAAGCTGAAATGTGTTGGTTTGGTTTTAAGCATAATCTCATTTAGTTCTCTTTGATCTAGAACTGGGTAAAAAACCTTGACTAGTTCTAGATCAAATGGCTGTTTGAACTTTTTTAAAAACAACATTATGGGCTTTGTCTTTCTCTGTCGAAACACCCCTCCCCCACAACTCACAAAGCTTCAGATTTAGGACTGTTTGGTATGAATTGGACTGACCTTTTGAACAAAATGGTCCAGTTAAATTGAACTGATTCAAAATGAACAGTTCAGTTCAAACAGTTCTAAATTAAACTGAATTTGCACATCTCTGGTATATATTTCTTCAGATAACAAGCATCTGATGAAAGAAAATATGTGCTTTTAATGAATGAATGAATGAATAAACTTTATTGATTAGTCGCTTGACCATATCAAGTATGCTTTTAATGTAGATAATGTATTTTGTATGTGATATATACTGTATATATACTGTATTTTCTGGCATATAAGACTACTTTTTAACCCAGGAAAATCTTCTCAAAAGTCGGGGGTCGTCTTATACGCCAGGTGTTGTCTTCTTATATGGCGAGTATATCCCAAACTCTATATTTGAACTGGAAAGTTGGGGGTCGTCTTATATGCCCAGTCATCTTATACGCCGGAAAATACGGTGTGTGTGTGTGTGTGTGTGTGTGTGTGTGTGTGTATAAAAACATGTTTTGTGTAAGTCACCACTTTAAAAACATACCTAATGTATACTGAAATTGAAAAGCAAAATCTGCCATCTTGTTGTGCATTGAATACTGCCAATAGAGTTTCTTTCTTTCTTTCTTTCTTTCTTTCTTTCTTTCTTTCTTTCTTTCTTTCTTTCTTTCTTTCTTTCTTTCTTTCTTTCTTTCTTTCTTTCATACCTCAGTTCAGAAGAACACAGCTTTTCATGCATCTTAAGAGTTTCTTTTCCTCTTGAAAAAGTACAAATTATTATTATAGTTTTGTGTAGTCCTGTGTACACTTTCAAGAGAAGAAACGAATCAGGATTATTTGTAGCAGTTGTCTAACCCATAAATCTAACTTTCCACATCACAAGTGCTGATAAATTTTTCCTAGAACTTCTCACTTCCTTTTTCAAAATTACAGTTTTAACAAGTTTCTTGCAAAGAAGGAATTACTGTTAAATAAATCAAATTATTGTTGTCTATTGATAAGAAATTCAATTGTTTTGTGACTAAGTAGCAAACATAAGCATTTCCTGGATAATAAGAGTAAATAAATCTATTAGGTTTTCTGCACGCATTTTAGGTTTTTAAAGAGTTCTATTGCATTTTGGTTAAACTTAGGGGATAGGTCTAAATTAAATCTCCTAAATAAAGTGAATTCAAGAATGTAGATTCAAACAGAATTAAAAATTTGAACAGGAAAGAAAAGGCACGGTTTAAGTTATGAGATTTCATAGGCTGTTTCTCCTAAATGTTGGAGGTGGCCTGACACCTTGGCAAAAAAACACCTGAACCACCATGTTGACAGTAGCTCCATGTTTCCATTTAAGAACTCAGAGACACCCAGTGATGTGACAATTGAGGTGTTTTCACTGAGGGTGAGAAATCATGTCTTATGACAATATGTTCCCTTCCCTGGGGTGGGGTGCTCATTGTGGGACATCTCTTGCCACTGCAAATGGGAATTCAGTAGCTGAAAATGTACCTGTAGTGAGCCAGTTTGGTCTAGTGGTTAGGGAGCCAGACTCTTACCTGAGAAGACTGGGTCTGATTCTGCCCTCCTACATGAAGCCAGCTGGGTGACCTTGAGCTAGTCACAGCTCTCTTCTGAGCTCTCACAGCCCCATCTACCTCACAGGGTTTCTGTTGTGGGGAGAAGAATAAAAGCTTTGTCAGCCACTTTGTCACCTTAAATGGGTGAGAAAAGTGGGGTAGAAAACCAACTCATTATTATTATTATTTAGTAAGTGGAGACATAGAGCAAATTCTTACTTCCTGTACCATCCAAAATTGTTCTCCATGCGTAGTTGGCTTCCATTGCACTCCTTCATAGAAGGGGCCATTTCTGAGTGCAGATGCTCTGTATGGGAGCTCACTGGAAGCCAACTGTGTGGCAAAGTGCATAAAGAGCTCTAGTGTCTCGCCCTTTCTGCACTTACTTGTTAATCTGGATCAAGGAACTGCTAAGATCACATTATCTGCACAATGGGTGTGCACAAATCTTTTTTTACATTCAAATTCAAGTCAAATTGAATATAATTTTTTTTAAAAAAATTCAAATGTCCAAAAATCCGATTGAATCTGCATTATTTGAAGACATATGTCCAAATGTTAGATTCGTATTTAAAGATATGAACATCGACAACATTCATATCTGTTATACAAATCTGTGCGCATTCCGTATGCATCCCATTTTATCCTGTATGCATCCCATTTTCATCCCACATTATAAGCACAAATAGGTATAATTTTTTGTGCAAACTCATATGTGATGCATACGAATCTGTACATTCGAATCATTCAAATATTCATATCAGATTTTTGGAAATACAAAATCCGTTCAAATGTCAAAATCGAATGTTATTAAACCCCATTTGAATTCGAATGTCAATATTAATCAGATGTGAATCGGATTTTTGAATTTTTGAATATTCGTGCACATCCCTAATCTGCACAGCAGTCCAGACCAAGAGCTTCTAAGAAAGACCGCCTTCACAGGAATAGAGTTAGATCCAGATGAGAATCATCCTAAAGGGTTCAGTAATTCGGATTAGTGGTAGACCAGATAAATGTGGTTTATATGGCCACGTTCCCATTATAAGCTTATTTCAGTGTCAAAATGATTTCAATCCTCGCAGTTCCCACGTCAGTTTGGCTTAACACGCTTTCCACATGTTAAATCACCCCAAAGTGTTGTGAATGTTAATCCTCATGTGCTTGAAACGTTTTACATTTTTTACTGTGGGAATGGTACCATGTTAAGGGATGAGAATGAGTGTGTAGGGTTTCCCTCCCCCAATAGCTTGCTTCCAAAGATAGTGATTTTACTGTAAAAATCCGCCCCTTAAAGCAGCCGCTACACTGTAGCAATATACCCACTTCACATCTAATAACAATGTTGCAATTTCGCAAAAGTTCTGACCTTTAAAAAAGGGAAAGAAAAGGAAAGCAGCTGCAGGTTCTGTTTTTAAGGCTGTGGCTGTGGCAGTGAGCGGGCAAAGGGGGCTTGAGTTGCTGCTGCTGCTGTGTGCCCTAGGCAATGGGGAGAGGAGGGAAAAGGAGGGAAATGGCTGGCTGCCCGCTGCCATTTTTCCTCCATCCAGGCAAGCGGCAGCCACCCAGCTAGGCTCCGTGAAGGGGTCCCTTATGGGTGGCGCGTTCATGCCAGGAGGAAGAGGGAAGGGCAACCCTGAAAAGTGGCTTTTAAACAGTAGCCACTTGAGTCCCCCCTTTGTCACGTACGCCACGTACGATCCTCAGAATCCGGATTGAATGCAATTAAGTTAAAAGTAATGGGATCAGGTAAATTCGCGTTTGCATCCAGTTCTATTATTTCGGTTTAGGGAAACCGAATTAAGCTTATAATGGGAACTCCCCCTATCTGTGCTCTTTAACACACATTTGCTGCCTAAAGCCCACTCAATGCAGCTGCCTCTGCCTGTGGTTGATCTGGATCTAGCTCATATGGATCTAGCTAATACAGATCTAGCTATTAAAAATTAATTGAGGTAAGTGCAGAAAGGGCCTCTGTCTGCTATCCAATGGGAACAAGCAATGGGGATCAATCACTCAGACTGGATAATTATGGGAGGAGTCTGAATCAGAGCTTAGGAATTAAATATTATAAACTATATAGTCAACTTGAGATATTCTAATAACGGCATCTTGAATAATCAGGGCACTGTTAAACACTGGCAACTTGTGCTTCAAAGGCAAAAAGCTTGCTGTGAAAATGAATGGATTAACATTTATAAAAAAGTTAATCCGAGGCTCAAAGAGATTTCCAAAGAAGTGATCTCTGAACCTACTGCACTCATAATTCGTTAACCCAAATGCCATCTTCTAACAAAGTTAACAAAGGCTCTTTTTCATAGATAGATCTCATTCTCTGGAAAATGCCAGGGCCCCACTGAGCCAACAGCAATCCAAGGAAGTAGGAAACCAGAGAAAGCTACCTTATGTCCATACGTATTCAAACTGTGCTGTCTCAGTAGGACTGGGGGCACCGGTGAGTGTTACAGCAAGTGACAATAAGCAGATATTGAAATTACTCACACTTCAAAAGCAGAACATGCACAAACACGATTCGAGTTGGTGTTCCTTTAGTAGCAGCCCTGCAATAAATTTAACACTGTAAAAAGTAGAAACATGAGCCCAACATCTACTGCTGCTTGCTTCCCAGAGCACCAGCAGCTGTTTGGATTTGAATGCCAGCCAATAGAAAAGGTAGCCATATCCATGCCATGTCTCCTTTGATGCCTGCTTACCAGGCAAGGGCATGATCGGTCCCTATGCACCAACAAAAGCAAAACTGTACTGAATGAAACTGAAAAGGAAAAATTGAAGTCACATTGGGAGCTTCCTCGGAAAACAACTGAATAGCCGGAATAGCTGAAATGATTTGCTTTATTTATTTATTTATCCCAGTGAGCAAGTTTGGTCTAGTGGTTAAGGAGCCGGACTCTTTATCAGGGAATACTGGGTTTGATTCTGTACTCCTCTACAAAGCCAACTGGGTGACCTTGAGCTAGTCACAGCTCTCTTCTGAGCTCTCGCAACCCCACCTACCTCACAGGGAGTTCTGTTGTGGGGAGAAGAATAGAAAAGCCTTGTCAGCTGCTTTGAGTTTCCTTAAATGGGTGAGAAAAGTGGGGTAGAAAAGCCAACTCTTCTTCCTGCTCTTCTTCCTCTTCTATGCCAACAGTAAAAACAAAATTCAAAATGAACCCATTAAAAAAGATTTAAAAACAAAACTGAAAGTGAGGAGGAGAAGCTGTTTCTTCAGCCAAAAGCCAGAATAAAAAGCCACATGTTCACTAAACTACTGAACATGTACAAAATGACTGGCATACCTCAGTGGAGTGGAAGGATTATTCCATAGTCTGAGAGCCACCACTGAGAAGGCCCTGTTTCAGGTCCTCATTCCTTTAACTACTGAAGGTGATCCTAACGCATGGGCAGGTTTATTATTTATTTATTATTTATTATTTACATTTCTATCCCGCCCCATACCCAAAGGTCTCTGGGCAGGTTACAACCTTAAACAACAGATTAAAACAGAATATACATTAAAAGACTTTAAAAATTCAAGGTTGATATGGGAGAAGGCATTCCTTTTTGTTTTCTGTTGGTACGAATCACAAGAATTCAGGTGAGGCAGAACAACACAACCTTTTTCCATAGTAATGTGTCCATAGCCCCAATTTCTAATATGCCAATTTTACCAATGGATTCAAAATTGACTTTAAAATTCCATTTGGATCTTGGTGCCTGGGCTGCTCTATTATTATGGCTCAGAAATTCTGCAAAAGTTTAAATTTGGCCATATTCTGTAAAATGTGACCAAATTAAGATCTACTAGAGACCCCGCTTGGATTTGTCATCAACTTCAGATGTTTAAAGGGTTGGAATCTGCATGTGGTCCTTGTTTGTGGTAACCCCAGATTGTGGCCTGGCCCCCTTCTGAGGGACATCAGATGTCACTACCATATACATTCAGGCAAATCATGAAGAAGCATTTATTTACTTGTGCTTTCATGAAGAGATAGTTTCCTTCTTCTACCACATACCTCTAGTGCCATTTTCAGGAAACTTCACTGAAAACTTTTCTTCACTGCGTCTTATTCCAGATTATATCCCAGTATAGAGACCTTCCAGCTGCATGCCAGTGCAAACTATGGCAGGAGCTACACAAGGCCTGTCATAGTCTGCACTAGCGCAAAGATGGCAGGTCTCTATTCTAGGATATAATCCAAAGTAAGGCCTAGTGCTGTAAGGATGCAGATGGTTTTGCCTTTTCTCTTCTGCTTGAAAATGCCCAGAAACCATTGGTCATTCCCTGTGTGGGGCAGGATGCTGGCCTAGATGGGCTGTGGCTTGATCCAGAGGACACTTTTTATGTTCTTATAATTGTTTTCAGGTTTTATTTTAGATGTTTGGTTTGCTACAACAAGGCCCAAGACCTTAGGCTTGGAGGAACAATTTAAATGCAAATGATAAATAAATACAATTTCAAATTTTAAAACTATTTTTATTTTTTTGAAGAATGTGGTTACTCTTATCTCTATAAGCAAAGACACTAAATTTATTCTTAAATACATAATTCAGGAATGAAGAGGCTGAATAGAGGCTAGGGGTGTGCATGGATATTCAAAAATTCAAAAATCCAATTTGAATTCATTGAATATCAACATTCGAAGTCGAGTCAGATTTTCCAAAATCCGAATTTACACGTTTGAAGGAATGTCAGATTTTTGAAAATCCAGTACAGATTCTTGAGTAATTCGAACAAACTGATCCGCATACAAATATTATGTGTATTTGCACTTATATTGCAGGATGAAAACAGGATGCACACGGGATGAAAATGGGATGCGTGCAAATTTGAAAAATAGATACGAATGTTGCCGACATTTTGATTTTTGAATTCAAATTGGATTTTTGAATGTACAGATTTGAGGTATCCGGATTTGAATTGGATTTTCAAAAATCCAGATTTTTAAAATTTGAATCGAATTGAATTTTTGAATATTCAATTCTACTCAAATGCAAAAAATGCATTTGTGCACACCCCTAATAGAGGCTAAATTAATTTAATTACATGCTCCTGTGTGAGTTACATATACCTGCAATAAACCTAACTAAAGTAAA
Source organism: Aspidoscelis tigris stejnegeri (assembly GCA_023333525.1). Lineage (NCBI taxonomy): Eukaryota > Metazoa > Chordata > Lepidosauria > Squamata > Teiidae > Aspidoscelis > Aspidoscelis tigris. The sequence continues at coordinate 96,421,685 of JALMGA010000002.1, forward strand.
TCCCATTCTTTAATAGGACCTGCTTCCATCTGAGTGACTGGATCCAATCCATAATCGCATGCCTTTTCCACATTCACTGAAATTCTTCTTAAATAAGAAGGAGACCCCTTGCTTTGATCTGTCTTTTTTCACTAAAGACATGCCAAGGTACAATAAGATTTATTTATATTTAGCTGTACTAATGAGAACCTGTAGATGGTCTAAATCAGAAATGAGAACACTTTAAATAAATGATCCTGACCTTCTGAAAAGGCAGCCTTGAGTGAGGAAACAACAACACTTTGTTCAGCACTTTAGGAAATGAAATCAGGGGGTGTAAACAGATAGATAATTGAATACCACTGAAAAGTAGATCTGGCAGCTAAAATTACAAATCCAGGGCCAGTTTGGAAGAGTTGAAGGATAAAGCTTTTCTTGAACAGTACTCTTCAGTCTGCACTGATTTGTTCATTTGATTTTTTTATATACAACTTCCCATGGAAAATCCTTAAAATGGTTTACCAAAAAAGATAGAAAGGGAGGGAGGGAGGCCATGAAGCCATATAGCACATTTTAAAAAGCCCTCAAACAAGGGTACCATCCTTGTTTGGAGGCAGCCAAACTTACCCACATTCATTCAAGGTCAGCCTCGGACCATCCAAATTGTCATAGCAATGGCAGCAGCAACTTCTGCCATGTGCCTGACCATACCTAGGGTGATCACAGCTTGGCCCCCAGAGATGGGTTCTTCTGCACAGATATCGAGCATTGGAGTGCTCAGGAAGTGAAGTGGAACCATGGCAAACAGATGGAACGTCCTGGAGTATGGGAGCGTCTTCTGGCCACAACTCTGTGAAAAGGCCTCGACCTTGAAATCTAGGAAAGAGGATTAACCACAATTCTGCTGACAGAAACATTAAGGAAAGGTTGCTATATATGGAATTATTTGTCTTTGCATTTTTTTTCTTTTTGTTTGCATTTGTTTTAGATTGGAGCGCTGAATACCACTGCTTGGTCCCCTTATGCACAATTTTCTAGCTCTCTTAAGTTCTTTATTTTGATAGTGGCAATAAAGCCACAAAGTTAATCATCTGGAATAGGGAGAGGGACTATAAGGTAGTCTCTCTTCGGTCATTAAATGGATGAAGATGCTGCACAATTGAGGCAGGGGACCTTCATGAGGGTTGGAGCAGAAATTTGTCAGATTTGCATTTTAAAGTAAGCAAAACGTATTTGCATCTACCAGGCTAAAATCTCAAGTCTTATATCTAAAATATGGTGGGAGCCATGCAGACAAATATTCATGAAACCTCCAACCCAGCAGGTGGGGAACATTGATCACTCCATAAAAGTGTCCTTTTTCAATGTCATGGGAATGCAACAATAGCTAAAGAAAAAATCTAAAACTTAGTTTAAGTACATAGGTTATTTTATAATCTGCCCGTATATTCCGGCGTATAAGATGACTGAGTGTATAAGACGACCCTCAACTTTTCCAGTTAAAATATAGACTCCCAACTTCTGAGAAGATTTTCTTGGGTTAAAAAGTAGTCTTATATGCCAGAATATACTGTATTTTTAAAAGTGTATAGCATGTGCTGTAATAAAATATGTATATAATTAAAATGTCTTTGATAAGATGCATTTCAATTCCATCTGAAATTTGACACCGGTGTGAAAATAGAACAGAAGGGGCTTAAGAATTAACACAGGCAGAATTGGTCTGGATCATTAAATGAATGATCCCACAATCACTAGACTTCAAAAATGAAATTACAAGAACAAAATTCATCAGAAACGTCATGCGATTGAAAACTCCTTTCCTTTTCCTGAAAAGTCTGGAACAACAGCAATTGATTTCCAAAGCCCATTTTCTCACAAGTGCTTTCCACATGGCCAGGGTTGGAGGAGAGCACAACTCATGGGAGGATTGCTCTAGTAAGATTGAGCTGATTGGCTGATTGAGTGGGGCTGGCTAGAGTCAGGTCAGATGTTCAATTCTTTTGACAGAAGAGGTAAAGCCAGATTGATTTCCTCCCTTCATCTGGGCATATAACCCTAGACAAAATGTAATCAGCCTGCAATTTGCTTCTTCCCAAAGAGAAGCACTGAAAAGTCAAACTGTGTCTTATAGTGATTTATCGATGAGGACCAAAGGAAGGATGGGATGGTTGACTAGACCACCCAGCATGCCTGTGACTCACTTCACCCAATCTCCCCCTCCCCAACTGCTTCTTCTCAGGGCATGATCTGACCAGGTAAGCAGGAGTCTTGGTGGGAATTTTCTTAGCCACCATTATTTATTTATTTATATTTTTCTCTTGCTCTATACCCGAAGGTCTCTGGGCAGGTAACTACATCTAAAATCAAACATTATTAAAAGAATAACAGTATGTATTAAAACAAAATAAAGCCTCAGTTGCTTAAACAGATGCTTAAATTACACGTACATACAAAATAAGGATTTGAAAAAATATTCATGACTTGAAAACATACATTACCCATATTATTTTCAAATTATCTTGTCATTATAGGCTGCATCCTCCTGTAGATAGGACACAGCCATGAGTCATGGCTGTGATAATAGTAGAGAAGAAGTCTCTTTCTTCAGCCACCAAAATAAAGGCATCAGGAGAATTTTAGAAGAACCAAGGGGTGTGTAGCACAGACAAGAGTGTGTTTATTCAAACAGCGGTCAATGGGTATATAGGCAACACCAGTTCTGGTCAGTGACCACCACTGTGTGATCATTTGTGAGTTTCTTTCAGAGTGTGTAGGACACAGCAATTTTTCAATGCTGACAAGTCCTTATTTTCTGGTAGTGTGGGAAGTTCAAAAGGAAGCTCATTTGCCAGAGCCAGGAACTTTTTTAAAAAAATTCCAAAAATGAGTTAACAGTGGGGAGGGCCTTCTGTTTGTGCTACCCCACATCAGCCACTACAAAGCACAACCTCTCCTGCCCTGTGATCATGAATCTGCTGCTGATGATGATAATGACAATGAAAATAGTAATAATAGTAACAGTGATAATAACAATCCTCGCTGATAAATTTTGGACCATAACACCCCTGATATCACCACTGTAGAAAAAAAAGTGGGTGTGGCTCATTGATGTTGTGATACCAGGAGACAGTTTGATGTGAAACAAACAGAAAATTTAAAAATACAAGATTAAAGATTGAAGTTCAAAGACTTTGGCACAAGCCCACAGTGGTGGTCCCAGTGGTTGTCAGCACACCAGGCCCCATTCCAAAAGACCTTGGACGGCACTTAAAACAGCTCAACATTGACAAGGTTACCATCTGTCAACTGCAAAAGGCCACCCTGCTAGGCTCTATATGCATTATTCGTGACTACATAATGTAATCTTAAGGAAGTTGGGAAGATCCCAGTGCATTACGAGATATTAAAGTTGACATATCTAGTGCTGTGTTATATTGTTGTGTTTTTGTCAACAATAGCAACAGCAGCAGCAACAACAATAATCGATCCTTTCTCCTTTCCTCTCTTTTCCCTTTCCTCTTGTGCCCGTTAAACTGTACTGTATGCCAGTTTGTATGCCAGCAACTCTGGAAATGTTTAGGGGTTTAAAGATGAGATTAAAAAAATACAATCCATCCATCCATTCATCTATCCATCCATCGTTATATGTTCTTCCCTGCATTACTTTCAGGATTGAGCCATTATCTTGGGCCCCAGATATCTAAAGGAGTGCCTTCTCCCATATCAACCTGCCCATGTCTTAAGATCTGCAGGAGAGGCCCTCCTGGTTGTCCCACCGCCTTCAGTGGTTAGGCGGGTGGGCACCCGGGAGAGGGCCTTCTCAGTGGTGGCCCCCAGGCTGTGGAATGGTCTCCCCTTGGAGGTGCGTCAGGCCCCTTCTTTGTTTACATTCAAAAAGGCGGTAAAGACGCACCTCTTCACTCAGGCCTTTGGCTAAATGCTCTTTATTCTTCCCTCCTGCCAAACACCACTGTTTTAAACTGTTTTTGTATTGTTTTTATTCTTATTATCATGTTGGTTTCTAAATCTTATGCTGGTTTTATTATTGTGTGATACAATTTTAGTGTGCTTGTTCTTAAATGTTGTAAGCCGCCCAGAGACCCTCAGGTATTCGAATAGATTCAAATTTGCACTTATGAATGTCGACAACATCCATATGTGCCCATATGCATCATTACGCATCCTATACACATCTGTACATATCCATATGCATCCCGTAGTTATCCTGTATGCAATCCATTTTCATCCCGTATGGATCTGTACAAATGCGTACAGATGCAGGAAAGATACAGACCTGTAAGTATGCTTCATGTACGAACCCGTACACATGCAGATGTCCAGATAATTTCAACAAATAGATCCAAAATTCAAAATTTGTTTAAATGTTTAAATTCAAATTTATGTACATTCAATTCAAATTCAAATGCTGAAATTCAGACAAATTCAGTCAAATTTTGAATACCGTTGAATATTCAAGCACACCCCTAGAAAAGAAGATTCTCTCCCAATCTTCCTTTGCCATCCATAATTTTGTGCAGTCCGTTAAGTCCTTTTCAAAGCCGTTTCCAAAATTATCAAAGAACAGCTTTTATTGTTGTGGTGGTTTGTTTTCTATTCAGAGCACACTGAGTTTCGGCTGGCACATCCTGCCTCTTGTGTTACTCCTTCTGCCCACTTAATGACTTTCTGGATATAATTATAAGATGTTTGGCTGATGTACTATTAAAACATAATTAATTTTCAGTTTGCATGAATTAGCCGTAATATGCATAAAGGCACACATTTAAAAGTGTGATGACATGTTAACTGAAAATTCTGTTTTCAGACATTTGCTTGCATATAATAAAATGAAGTAGCCCTGGACACAGCTCTTCAGGCTGATTCAAGTATAGGAATATTCAAGAAGATTTAGGGCTGTCAAGCTCTCACTTACCTGCAGTCACCAAAGAGAAAAACGAAGAAAGTGTTGCCACTTTCTCCAAATATCCAGAGAAGAACCTCCTCCCACAAGGGCCTGCTCATCAACTGAGATCTTCTACTGAGGCCCTCCATGAAACACCATCTGTCAGAGAGGTTGCTAGGTGATCCGCTAGAGCAGCGGTTCTCAACCTCCCTAATGCCGTGACACCTTAATGCAGTTCCTCATGTTGTAGAGACCCCCAGGCATGGGGGCAGGGCAGGTGGGAGGGGGGAGGGAGGGGCAAGAGACTCACTGCGACCCCTCTGAAAGGGTAGTTTGACCCCCCAAGGGGTCCCGACCCACAGGTTGAGAACTGCTGGGCTAGAGAGAGGGCTTTCTCCATGGTGTCCCCAAAACTCTGGAACAGCTTTCTCCCCAGGGCTATGTCATAGTTCTTTATCGTCCACCTACTTAAAATATTTTTTTCAGTCAGGTTTTCACATTAACTCTCCCCCTATATTATTATTTCTACATCAGACTCTATTTGTACATTCTAGTTAATTTCTCCTTTTTATTATACTGTTTTTTCTGCTTATTGTTCATCATCCTGAGATTTCGGTGTAAGGCAGTATAAAAATAATTAAATACAATATAAAACAAATAAGAACATAAGAACATAAGAACATAAGAGAAGCCTTGCTGGATCGGGCCACAGCCCATCTAGTTCAGCATCCTGTCGCACACAGTGGCCCACCAAATGCTCACGGGCATCTCAAGCAGAGACAAGGACAAACCTTCTCCTGCTCTCGAGTCCCAGCAAATAAGAAATAGTCTGTCGGATTAAATTTTATGTGTATTAATTGTTATCTTGAGATTATTATTGTTGTTTAGATTGTACGCCTTCGGCAGGTTTTTATACTTATATTGTATTTTTTGTCTTGTATTTGTACAGCGCTGAGTACACTGACAGCACTATAGATATAAACTAATAAAATAAACTAATAAATCTAATGACTCACCTAATTCACCAACATATTCCTATAAGGCATGCCTCTCCTTCTACAGCAATTTATAAGCCCACTTTTCAGATGAAAGAAATCTTCATGAAATCGCATTGTGATTCCAAAGTGTGTTTTCTGCATTGATGATGGCAACAAAGGATTTGGGAGGAAAGCCCTTTCTTGCTGTGTGTTGACTTCTTTAGTGTATCTGTTCCTTCCCTGGCTTATTGATTTTCTCTGCCCCAAAAGACATAACAACACACAGCTCGGAAAGGAAATATTTAACCCCACCTGGCATGCAAGGCTACAAGGGTTTTTTCATCCTTCAGGGACTGTGATCCAATAAAACTTTCATTTCTTTTTTGCACAAGTGGAAACTGAGCAACATGATTTCACTGTAAACTAGTGCAGAAGAAGTGGGTTTTTCCCCCAGGATCACAGGGAAAGGTTTCATGTACATTTTGGGTGCTTGGTTCTACTGCTGCTGCTGTATTTGATGGCCGAAGAAAAAATAAAAGGAAGAAAGCCTTCTCTGGAAATGATCATGTCCTGTTTCATAATCTATGGCAACAAATACCCCCAAAACAAGCCACATTACAAAATGCATAAGCAGAGATGGAGAAAATCCACTTTGTACAAAATGCAGATTCAGGGAAGATACTTTGTTGGTTTAGGTTATATATGTACCACTTTGTAAGGTAATCCTAGTTAACAAAATGAACAAAATATTCTTTAAAACCAAACCAAAATAAATGAATAAATTACATTTTCATATAAAAGCATCATCATCCCCCAAGGCCTTTTTAAAAAGTATTTTCACCAGGCAGTCACTGGAATACGCCGATGTAGATACTTTGTTCCAAATCCTGGGGAAGCCAATCCTCTTCCTAGGTTCTGTCCATGAATGATGACCCTTGTCCTCTAACAAAGGAGATGTCTATATGGGTTTAGGCCTCCTTCAGATAACTGGGGCCCATGTTATCTAGGGCTTTGAATGTCACCATTAGAACTCTTGAGTTGTACTCAGAAGTAAAGCAGTAACCAGTGTGGCATTTTAATGACCAGTGTCACATGGGGACTTCTGCCAACAGTCTATTTTCTGCCAACAGCCTACCCACAGCATTTTGCACCAGTTCCAGCTTCCAAATCAAGTGCAGAGGTGGACTCACATGGAGTGCACTACAATGACCTATCCTGGAGATCACAAGAGCCAGGGTTACAGTAGACAGGTGGCCTTTGTCAGGGGATTAACTGTGGGAATAGGATCCACTGGCCTCTGTCTATCGACTAGGGATGTGCACAATTTTTATTTTTATTTTGTATTTGATTTGTATTGAATTGAATGCAAGAAAATTAGTATCCATTCAAATAGATCCCGTTCAAATGTGGTAGGATTCAAATTCGATGGAATGTTCAAATCCCATACAAATCCCATATGAATGTATCCGAATTCCATACATATCCCATAGGAATCCCATATAAAGTTTCATACGAAAGTATTAAAACGTTCCATTTGAATTCGAATGTCAGTCTTTGAATGTGCCAACAGTGAATTCAAATTCAAATTTGGCCAAATTCGTATGAATTTAATATTACAAATATTCATGCACATCCCTACTCTTGACCTTTATGCATGGGCCAGAACACTTCTTGGCCACAAAGATCTCCACATTAATGTGAATTTGTAAGGCCACACCTCTCTTAGTCCTGTTCTATCTGCAGAAGATGGAGCTAGATCCAAATTAAGAAGGCCCTTAACCCAGATCCCTTGTGGACCCATTTAATCACATCCATAAGAGAACTAAAGGTTTTGTTCCAGATCACGAGAGGCATATAGATAGCATGTTTCTGTGATCTGGAACTATGGGGGGCTGCTTTTCAGTGTCTCCCATAGCGGGCCACTGAAAAACACTCCCTCCATCCCCAGGGCTAGGAACTTTTGTTCCTAGGTGTCAGGAAGTGGGGAGGTGATTGCAAAGCTCATGCAAGCTTCTCAGCAGTAAGGAGGCATGGCTTGGACATGATAGGCAACTATTCTGGAACAAGGTCCAGTGTAGAAACAGCATATTTACTGTATTCATCCCATCACTGGCTCTAGGCACTGGTTCAGAACCTTCATTGTTTCACCTGACAGTTGGAACTGAGCTTCAGAGATGGGTAGCATTAGCACTCCAAACCTCCTGATGGCCTCTTCCAATGATTTTATACAGATATTCAAAAGAAGGAGATGAAATGGACCTGTGGGGAACTCTATAGAGAAATTCTCATAGAGACAAATAAATATCACCATGGCACCATGGTAGGAGAGTAATTTCAACTTCCCAACCCCTTGGTCATTCTAAATGCATAATGTGGTCAATTAGATATACGCACAAAATATGTCTGGATATGCTTTACTCCAGATTATTTAAATAATCTAGAATAAGTGAGTACTATCTGGATGAATTTTTTAAGTATGAGTAAAATTTGCTGTTATTGCTGGTATGGGTAATGGTGGTTCCATCTCTAAAGTGCAAGTAATTTTTTCAGCACACCTTATGAATCCTCTTTTTAAAAAAGCAACAGAAAAGCACAGAATCCAATTTTGCAGATGCCGTGGTCATAAATTATGAGAATAGCTGGAGATAATATCATTGTTAAGATGAAATCCTGCACAGTCATATGCATACTTATACAGGAACATGTGGAAGAATGCACAGCTAATAATTCCTGCCCTCTTCCAGCAAACTTCAAGATTAGATTTTCTATTATAACACAGAATCTATAATTTTCAGCACTATGTGTTCTTGTTTGACTTGGGTTTTCTTCAAGAATCTATGCAGCATGTTTCAGCATAGAAAAATGTGCCGTTTGTTTCAAAGCCAACTCAGAAGCACCCCAATGACCAAACTACAAAAAGGTTCTTCTTCATAAGAGCCTCATATCAATACATCAAAGAGCTTTGCACTTGAAGTTGCATGTCCACATGGTGTCCAAAGCATTCTGGAGGGGGCATTGAATCTACTCATGTGCAGAGGGCCCCACGCTGAAGGAACTTGAGAGACCACGGGAGAACTTCAATCTCCCTCCAAGGTACATATAATTTAGTATGGGAGAAGCAGTTCTGATGCTTCTTCTTATGCATTGAGTCAGCCCTGGCCTCAGCAATGGAAATAGAGACCTCAAATTGTTTGTGGAGGTCACAAGGGTCTGGTGGAAGCAGCTCCCTGAAGCATCTCTCACTGGTGGAAAGAAAGCACAGCCCAACTAGAGTTCATAGGCAGATCAGCAGTGCTAAGCAACTGCTATCCTTGATCGGAAGACACAGTGGTGATTCCCTTTCAGTAACTATAGTCTATATATGTGCTTCCAAATGGTAACAGTTCACAACGGGCTGCTGGATTCCAGAGTGTGCTTCCATTTTGCATTGTATTTTTTTCTTTGTTAAAATTGTCTTAAGCATTGGTCAGCTGCTCTTGACTCTGCGTTTGTGTTTTGGCTTATTTTGCAACGTTTTGTACAATGTGCCATTTGTATAATGTATTTTTACTATGTTTTGATTATTACTTTGCATTTTATGTTTGCTCTTTGCTGTAAACCGCCTTGAGCAAAATTTTATTTTAGAAAGGCGGTATACAAATAAAAATGGAAATGGAATGATTCTTGGTAACATTCTTCAAGCACAGTTCCATGCTGGATACCTCCCGCTACTGGAAAGGTTGTGGGGCTTTTTCTTGACTGCTACTTTCCCATGAAGTCCTCAGGAACATTTTCCACCCTATTTCTGAGCCTCCTCCAATGCTCTGAATCAGATCTACAGGGGGACTGTAGAGGTCCAGAAAAAAGTGATTCTAGCCACAAAGCCCTTCTTGGTTGGATCAGATGACATCAGTGGATCAAAATCTACAGCCAGTCTGGTAAATCCGGTAGGTAAGGAGGATACATGTTTAGTAGAGATGTGCAATAATATTTGAAATATGTTTTATTCGATCAAATTCGGCCAAATTCAGACATTCGAATTCTAATCAAATGTCCAGACATTCATTTTTTTAAATATTCAAATGAATATGAATATTTTGAATCATTCATTCAAATAATTCAGACATCCATATATATACAGACATATTAGCATTACATATGTATCCATATGCATCCTATTCATATCTGTACTCATCCGGACAGATACGTACGGGATGAAAACAGAGGCGTTTTCGCACACGGGGTTTTGGAACACATGCAAGACAGCCTTGAACGCGGCATTGCCGCAGAAGGGCTTGCGCTCCGATGTGTGCTCTACATCCGTTCCGGCGCGGACGAAGCGCCCGCAGCCGTTTGGGGAGAGAAGCATTCGCTCATGTTTCTCTCTCCCTGACAGCCGCGGGCTCGCCTCCCCTGCCGGTGCTGGCTGACAATCAGCTGATTGCCTGCTTTGCCGGCTGCAGGAGCCTTGGCAGCCGTCTCCCCGCCCCTTGCCGGCATTTGCCAGCTAAGACACTTCAGAATGCTTTGAGCATTCGCACACAGGCGCGCCGGAACGCATTTACACGCGTTCCTGCGCTCCTATGTGTGAATGGTCAAAGCGTCCTGAAGTGTCTTAGGCTTCCTGTCCTACACCCGTTCCAAATGGAACGAGTGTAATGCGAAAATGCCTCAGCATGTGTACAGGATAAAAACAGGATGCATACAGATGTGTACGGATACGTACAAATGTTGTCAACATTTGTATCATCAAATCTGTATCGAATATTTGTAGCAATAGATACAAATGTATTCAAATCAGTTCAAATTTTAATACATTTGTTTTTTCTCTATTTCTACGAATTCAGGGGTGTGCACAAATCCAATTTCTCACCCCTAATGTCTAGAAATGATCCCCACTTTCTGCTCAGCAAGTTCTAACAACCACCACCTATTTCTTTTCCTTTGTAGGGAAACCAGTCACATCTCAAGCAGAGTATTTAGGGATCCTGTGAAAGTAGCAAAAACAGTGAAAGAGATGTCAAATGAGAATACGTTTTGGAAGGAAAAACTATAAATTTTTAAAATCCATTTCAGTTGCTTATATAATGAATTTCATTACAGCCAAGGCCATTATAAGAATCCATTCTTTCTACGTAGACAATAATTGCAAAAATGAAAGTTCACCTGGATTTAATAATTCATTCAGTAGATTTTTAAAATATTTCAGTTCTTGCAAACTGACCATAACAATTATGGATGAGGATACCATGTCAGACAAATTTAAATACCCCCACACAGACACACACAAGGATGTTTCTAGAAGATGACATTATTAATCCCTATGTATCCTCTATGCTCTCAAGCTAAAATAATCCAGTAAATAACAGTAGGAGAGCCAATTGGAAAACAAACATATATTCCATTCACTACACTGTTAGCTCAGGTGCAGCGAGAGGTAAAAATGCTTGGGGATTAAGAAAATTGATTCACTATCTAAGTCCTCTACAGGCATTCAAAACAAAGCTTCCAAAGAAGACAGCAGCTCTACATATGTGATATTTCCTCAAAGAATACCTGCTTTATTCTCCAGAACTCTTGCTCTGGAGTCCAGGATCTCTTAAGAAGAGAATTGTAAAACTACACATTGAAAGAAGTGTCCAGTTATAAAGGAGAAACTAGGGTGGGTTGCTGATGGGGTATAAGAACACAAGAGAAGCCCTGCTGTATCAAGCCAGAGCCCATCCAGTCCAGCATCCTGTCTCACACAGAGGCCCACCAATTGCTTCTGAGCTTCTCAAGCAGAAGACAAAGGCAAAACCTTCACCAGGGCCCTTTCTGCACTTGGCCTTATACTGGAATATATCCCAGAATAGGGATCTGCTATCTGTGTGCTAGTGTGGACTATGGAAGGGCCCAAGTCAGGCCTGTCATGGTCTGCATTATCTTGTGGCCAGCAGACTGCTATCCCAAGATATATTCGGGAATAAGGCCAAGTGCAGAAAGGGCCCTGCTCTTGAATCCTTGTAAATGGCCTTTAAAGGTACCCTGCCCATCTCTTCTTTAGGCACCCATTCTAGTAGCCATTGATACACCTGTCCTCTATGAATTTGTCTATCCCTTGATTAAGCTATCCAGGCTGGTTACATTGACTCAGTATCAGATTTGGCATCAAAGAAATTGTTTTGTTTTTCCGCTATGCTCATTAAGTTCCTGGATGAGCAATCTAGCAATGAAGCAGCACAGATCAAGCCAGACATCAGTTGTAGTGGAACTGCATTGCACTTACTTGAACTCATTTTGATTTTTTTAATCTTAAAATTGTGAATTGTCCAGGAGGATACAAGAAAAAATAACAGATTGTGTTCTTCTTAATGGCTCTATGTGGGGGGAAAAAAAGTACAGGAAGAATTGCAGAATATTACCTACAAAGTACATGAAGAATTACAAAATATTAATTAGCTCTATGGTGATGTATACTATGACCCTTTTTACATTGGGCCTTATTCCAGATTGTATCCCAGAATAGGGACTTGCCGTCCACATGCTAGTGCAGACTATTTGGGGTGGTGGTGGTCCACTAGCACTAAAGTACCCATTAAGGTCCTTAATCGGTACTCTAGTGCTAAGTGGAAAAATACCCTATGGTAGACAGTCCCACTCAGGACTCAGCAAAGTCTGCATTAGCACGTAGATGGCAGATCCTCTTTCTGGAGGATATCAATTAGAGAAAGAGGGTGTGAAATAATCAATGCAACTGCTTATCTATAGTCTAAATTTTCAACTGAACAAAACTATAATGGGGAATTTAGAAGTTTAGCTATGTCTACACATCCATGGCTTTCCAGTGCCTCAGCCAAGAGGGGCATTCTAGTTACACAGAAGCCTTACCTCTCATTTCATAAATTCTGGATGAAATTTGCACTTGTTTCTCATTAGGAGAGAACAGGGCAGAAATAATTAAAACATATACAATGAATTTGTTTCCTGACACATCAAATGAAGTACTGCAACTAATCCGCAAAGGTTAGTCTGCTGGAAAGAACCTCAGTTCAACCACCTGGGGCTTGTTGCAGGGAGGGAGGGAGGGACCTTCGTCTCTGTTTACAAAATCTGGAGGCTCCTTGAATTTAGAGAACGAGGATTCTTGTGGAGGCAGCATTACTGAGAAGACTCAAGATCAGGCAGTTACCACTCCTGCGATTCTATAAATAAACATGTCTCCAGCTTCTTTCTTATGTTAATAAGGCAGTAGAAAATTAAAGATCACTTCCCCTTCTTTTATTGGTGTTTTACACGAGATCAATAGTGCGAGATGGCAGGATTGAGGCAAAAGCGGGAGCAGGCAGGCTTTTATACAAGAGCTGGCAGCTTTGTGTAAAAGCGTTGTGTCTTTCCGATCTCTGTAAAATCAGACATTTCAATCCCCAATACACTGTTACTTCCCACTCCCAATACATGTGTCTCTTGCTGGCTACTGCAGGCTCTTCATTCTTCACCTCCTCTCCCCCACATCCCTTTCAGCCAGGGCAATGCAAACTCCTTAGCACATAATGGCGGGCAGCCCTGGAAGAGGGGGCTAGGGCAAGGGAAATCACAGCTTCTCATTGGGTCAGGGGAAACTGAAGATAATGCCCCTAAAGCATGGTTCCCTCCCCCTCCCCCAAAATGCTTGTGTTCCCATTTGCTAAATAGTAAAGATTCTTTCTAAATCCAGCAGCAAGACCTCTTTTGATTTTAATATAAATAATCTGCATTTCAGGACCTTTAATCCTCAGAAACTTCAGATTCTTTTAAAACTTTGGGAATGGTGAACACTCAAAACTGTCTCAAAACACTTTAAATCGTGAATGGGAATGCACCCTTAGTGTATTATTTCCCAAAGTATTTGGTTCCAAAATGACTAAAAGAAAGTCCTGCATGGAGTTGATATAAATGACAGAAGACTAAAAGCATTGCTGGAGAGGTCTTCATGTGAGTTCCTAGGCAAAACCTAAAATCAATGCAAGAAGAATGCTCCTGAACAACCCTGCAAATAGAAATGAAACTTAAAAAACAAAAAAAAGTGGGATTTTAGGGTTAGAATCTCTGCTATACAGCAATTTTTTCCCCAAAAGGTAAAGATCTGAAATAACAACTTCTTGCCTTCCCTCACAAGCACCCTTGCCTGGCCTCTATAAATCCGCAATATGGACACATCAAAAAGCCAAAAACCGAAATGTAACAAGCAAAATGATCTCCATATGGGAAAAATAACTGGAAAAGGTGCAGGATGGGAGGGAAATACTACAATTTGACACATGATTTGGACGTCATTTCATCACAACTGAATCTGATTTACTGCAAAGTAAATCCTGAGCATAGTTATCCTCTCAAGAAAGAGCCCAGAAAAGCATTTTTTAAAAAATATATATATAAACATTAATAGGGCTTACCAATGTATGAGATCTGGTTTTACTAAATGAAATCTAATGACTGAGGACTCTTGACATGGAACAAATTCTTAGGGTCGATGGAGACAGCTACTTTAATGAAAACTCTTTGTAAATCTCTCCCTTGCATTGTTTCAGAGTGTTTTTTAAAAAGAAGTAACACTTCTGCATGGCGCAAGAAGAAGAAAAATAAAATTGGTACGAAAGAAGCAATTAAACTTTTCTCCCCTTATAATAGCCATTAACATAGCAGCAATTAAGGGAGCCTCCTCAAAGGGTACTTAATAGGTCATTCATCACTAATCTTCCTGTCGGCACATATTAGGAAAAACAAAAACAGATGGGCTGAACCTGATAACGGGGAAAGATTTATTTTTTGACATTATATTTCATTTTAATGCCATAACAGAATCTAAGATGAATATATTATATGTTTCTCAGCTATGATGTGGTTGGAAGTGAGAATCTCAAATTGAATCCAAGAAAGATTTGGCATATGTCTCCATTTTGCTTGAGGGCCACATTGCTCAAATCATCACACTTGCATCTGAAGGTCCTCATCCTCACCAGTTCACTTTCATTATTGGTTATCCTAAGACCATCTCTGCACGCAGAATTAAAACCACTCCTTCCACTTTTCCATATATGTCTCAGGGATTCATGTGGTCAGGCTACATCCGAACCAACATCAGCCTATGGCTGTGTCTCCATGAGACAGCAAATATCCCTTTCCTGCCCCTTCCCCATGACAGACTGTCTTCATTTCTTTCCTCACTGAGGCATCTAGGGAGAGTTGCTAGGACTGTGGAGATCCAGGAAAGGTGTCTAAAGGCCAGTGCACAAGAACTGATTCTAAAGTGACTCTAGCTTGCACACTTCTCCTTGTGGCTCATTAATATGGGCTGGAACAAGTAAAGGGGCTGCAACACAGGTCCATGGAGGCCAGACTGTCCTCTCCGTACAGACACCTGTGGTTGCGAATGCAGCTTGGTTTGGTGGCAATTGAGGCAGAAAGATATGTTGGCTAGATGTGGCCAGGTAACAATGGACCTTTCTGCACTTGGGCTTGTTCTGGAATATGTCTTGGGATAGGGGCTTGCTGTCCTCATGCTAATGCAGATTATGGCAGGACTAGACCAGACCTGTGATAGTCTACATTAGCATGCAAACAGCTGACACCTATCCCAAGATATATCCCAGAATTAGGCCAAGGGCGGAAAGGGCCAAAGACAGATTATCTGGTGAAAAATAGATCCTTGTTTGAAGGTGACTACCAAGTGTGATTTGCTATTTTCTACTTTCTTGCTTTGCAGTTGGTTGTCTGAAAAAAGGCTAGCATTTTACCCATTTCACACTCTGTTAATTGTTAATCAAGCTCAATAGGTGCTTGACCTTTGGATATACCCAAGTCTGTACAACTGAGCAAAGCTAGATTGTAAGAAAATCACCAGAAAATGATATAATGCCATTTGCTGAGTGAATGAAGGGTGTTCTACCCCAGCTATTATTCCCTCCTGGAGGCCAAATAATTTTTGGTAATGAGCTGATTTTTGCAGGTTTTGCTCACCATGAGTTTCAACAATACCATATAGTGGCATAGCTATAGAATGAAAGTTCAATGGATAATCAGCATTTTCGACAACCTCCAGGTTGGAGAGTCAGGCAGGATGCCTGAACAGGCCATGTGCAGGGAGTCGAGAGCAGGGGAATAGGTGGGCCACTCTTTGGGACATGATGCTGGACTAGATGGGGTGTGGCCTCTTATGCTTTTGTGTTCTAGACAGGGGATGTGCACAAATGGTGTTTTGTTTTGTTTTTTGCATTCAATTTGTATCAAATTGAAAATTCATATTTGTTCAAATAAATCCCCTTTGAAGGTGATGGGATTCTATCCAATACCAATGTATTTGTATGACATCTGATACATATCTGATACATATCCACTCTGAAAGTGTCAAATCTGCCCTGAATCCAATTTGAATCTGCTCTCAATCCACGTTGAATGCACTTTGGATCAATTGCAGATGTGACTGGTGCAGCCACTTTCCCGCCTCCCCAGTTCACGAATGTTCTGAAACATTCATACGGATACGAATGTCAATGTATGAATGGCATAGTATTCAATTCTTTTTGCACGAATGTGCAAATTTGTATGTTATGAATATTTGTGCACATTCCTATTCTACACCAGTGAAGGTGGAAAATTACCCATCCAATTAGTAAGAAGGTAGATTCCTTAAATTCTTGTTTTATGTACTTCATTTGCTAAACAAAAGGAGGGTTTGTGTGAATCTTTACAAATGGCTCAATTTGCCACCCCTATAGGTTATTACATGAAAAAAATCAGTTCCATAGACTTTGGGAGCTGCCAAATGTATAAGACACACTGGCATCCAGCTGTTCAGGGCCAGGGGTGGCAGAGTGGCTTAATGGTCAGACAGCCTCTGACAACCTTTTCCTCTGAAAGATAGGATTTAAGAAAGTTTTCACACTTTCTTTAGGATAGCACTTCTTTTACTGTGAGACATGGGGCACATTTGGCATAACTTGTGCCAGCATCGCACTGGATCAATTGACCCAGAAATAGCCATGGGCACAGAGGAAAGACTGCCCCTTTGCACAGGTCTGAAGAAACACCAGCATTTTTTTAAGGTCTGGCATTTCTCTGCATTAACTATAGAGACCCTTTATCATTTTAGATCTACACTGAAGAACCAACCAAGGTGCGTTTCTGTTGTATTTGTGGTAAGTACATGCAGGGAGATCCATTTAAAAAATATAGAATTCTGCTCAGCGTTGCAACAAAGACTGTGTTGGTCTAACAAAGTTAGATTTTGATGCGCAGAGTCCAAAAAATTATAAGTGCATTACATGCTGGCAGTCAGTAGCAAAAATTACAGGCACAGTCTCTATTGCTGATGAGATTCTGTTAAAACTAGTGCTGGAGCTGGAGCTCACTGGAAGCTTAAATGCAGCCCAGATTTGTGATTTTTTAAAAAAAAAATGCAAATTTTCTGGTTCTCATCCATTTTTAGTTATGCATCTGTAGCTGATAAGATTATAGCAATACACACAGCTGTTATTATAGAACATGGTCCATTGGGGAAGAGAGAATAGATCCCATCAGCCACCACAAAAGAAAACCAGGAACAACTTAGGCTGTTTTTTATTAAAGATAAAAATGTTCTGCAGTGAAATTAAGCTGCATATATCGCATGCCCTCAATTGTGGAAATGCTATTCATTTGTTGCATTTTTTAAGTCATATGCTTCCTCTGGTGAAACAGGAACATCTAGGGTCCCGTTCAGGGAGGGGTAAAATGGCCTTTCCTTGTAGCAGATAGTCTAGTGTTCTTCCTACTAGTCCAATGCAAAGAGGACACTCCCTGTCAATTGCTATTTCTCCCTTTCCTGTAAGAAATGGAGGTCAGATATGCTTGCTTACATTGTAGGAAGCAAGTAGCATTCAAAACACTCTGTGCTGAAAAAGAAAGGAGAGAAAACCTATGGCAATTGTCTCTCTTTCTCCTATGGCAAATCCCATCCTGGCTCCAACTACAGGATCTGTAGTCTTACTAATCCATGGGGTCCTTTGATGTTCCCTTAATGTCTGAGGAAAGATTTAGAATATTCAAGATACTCGTTATTCAATCAAATTTGGATGAATTCAGACATTCAAACTCGAACTGAATGTCCAGACATTCATTTTTTAGTATTCAAATATGAATATTTTGAATTATTCGTATGAATAATTTGGACATTCATATGTGTTCGGGACGTGTATGGATACGTACTGAATATTTGTACAAATAGGTATGAATGTATTTGTATTGGTTATCCTCTCAAAAAACAGTCCAGGCTGGGGGTGGGGGGGAAGCAGGGCACTTCTAAGGCCATTTGCTGGGATTTGAGAGCAGGCAAAGTTTCGTCCTTGTCTCTGCTTGAGATGCCCATGAGCATTTAGTGGGCCACTGTGAGTGACAGGATGCTGGACTAGATGGGCTGTGGCCTGATCCAGCAGGACTTGTCTTATGTTCTAAATGTACAGGATATTCGTTTTTTCTTTATTTGTATGAATTTGGACATTTGAATATTCAATTCAAATCAAATTCAAAAATTGCATTCGTGCACACCCTTGGTCAGGGTTCAGAGAGGGCAGGCCTTCCTGGCATGTTCCTCACACCCAATAGAAGCTGGGTTAAGGCAAAATTCTTCATCGTATAATATGGTGACCACATCTGTACTCAGCAGAAACATCTTAACCAGAATTTCAGGGCAGTCAGACTCCATTGTGCACACTTGGAACCGCTGTAGATCCATTTATTTAGCGACCATCCCACGTTCACATAGGATGTTTAAGGACTACTGATTTATTTTAACTGATAATGGATTGGAGCTGATCCCAAGAGAGTGGGAGACACTTGACTGATTTCAATTAAACTATAAAAATTTTAGGACACAGCAAGATAGAATTCAGCGTTTCAGACAGTAAAGTAACCCAAAGATCAAGATAGCTAAACAGTAACTTGTTGCGAGCAAAGAGGTTTTAACTATAGCCATGGCAAAGAAGAACACAAACCAGAACAAAGGCCATTCTGCATTATTCCAGGATTCATCCCAGAATAGGGACCTACTGTCTGCAGGCTAGTGCAGACTAAAACAGATCCCACCCAGGCCCTATTCCAGGTCCAATGCAGAAGGGGCCAAAGACTGTTTCTGGCACAGGACATTAGACCCAAATCAGAGGGCCTCAAATCCAGATCCAGGGCCTCCTCATTTGCACATTATTCTGGATCTCAGAGACCTACCTCCTGAGGATGGATCCATCAAGACATGACAGAGGTAGACCCGGACATAAAAGTCCTTGATCTGTATTTACTTTAGACCCCATTAATAGGGTCTACCATCCAGCCTCAGGGCCTCAGTCTGGAGCATGGAAACATTATCATTCCTAGCCATGGGGGGTGAGTGGGCTGCAAGGCTTGTGCCACACTGCATGAGCTTCACAGGTGTTGGATGAGGTGTACATTCATACTGGCAGTGTCTGTGCAGACAGCAGAAATCCATCCATCACCTTCCCAGAATCTGGATTGGTATTTCTGTATAGAAGAAGAGGAAGGGAAGAAGAAGAGGAGGAGGCTTTTCTTCTCTGCTTTTCTCACTCATTCAGCTGACAAACCTTCTGTTCTTCTCCCCACAACAGGCACCCTATGAGGTAGATAGGGCTGGGAGAGCTGAGAAAGAGAGCTGTGACTAGCCCAAGGTCACCCAGATGGTTTCATGGAGGAGTACAGTGACTGTGAGATAAAAGTCCGGCACTCTAACCACAAGGCCAAACTGCCTCACAATATAGTAGCAAGGGGGGAGGCTGGTGCTAAAGTACATCTATTTTGACAGCCCCTCAAAAATTCCTGCTCAACCCTATAAGAATGACTAGCTAATGCCATGTTCCATTGGGATAGCAGGTGGGTGCTTTGTGGATCAAAAGAGAGGGGTGCAATGGGAGGAACACCTTTTATGATACCCCAAGAACAGCCCTTAGTAACTCCACTGCAAGGGATAGCGAACCCATTATCTTGCTCTGGATGAAGTTAATGGGGTGCTATTGTTTGCAAACAGTTCCATTTTAATTACGGAAAGCAGAACGTTTGCTAAATCATTTTCTATTTATGCAAATCATATGTTAAAACTTCATGTACTTGCTTCAAAATTTTCCTTTAATTGCAGCAAAATTTTAAAAGTAGAGTGTGAGAGTGGATAATGGAAATCTAGAATGTACAAGTTGTGCAATGTCAGATGCAAAAATGTGTGATTCAATGCCAAATACATACTGAATTCTTCTTTACTTGGCATTTGTCCTTTTCCATTTAAATTCTTTAAGGATTTTGTATCTTTTTTGTTTTGTTTTTTTGTTTCAGTTTAATGTGTTGTGTTATTGAGAATGTGTACACTGATGATGAGAAAATATGAGTGATAAACATATAGCTTTGCAGTATCTCAGATAATAAGGTTGTTGGATCATCCTGTCTAAAATAATTTGCATTTTCATCTGTCCATTTGAGCGTTGCCTGCCTGCCAAGGAGTCAAAATATGCACAAATCCCTTCATTAATACAAATTGGTCCAATGCAAATTTCACTTCTTTTTCATCAGCTACACAAGATGCAACATTACAGAAGGCCATACATATAATGCTTAGATGGAAATAGGAGCTACCCATTCAGCCCAGCCAGTCTGGTATCATGAGAGTATTTCACTGTTCATTTTAGTACCCTCCACCAGTGGGTGAGGGTTTAGCATCACAGCAGTAAAAAACAAAACAGAATGAACAGAGGATAGTGACTTTTTGAGCCACATTTGAGGATATGTCATAGGTAACATCACTTTTGGTTGACCCCCTCCCTCCAGCCCTCCCTTTATTACCTAGATGAACCTACATGGAGACACTTTGCCATTGAATAGAAGGTATGTAAGGGCTAGAGTCTGAGCTGACCAGTGACTGCCTGTAGTCCAGGAGTTCAGGTCAACTGGAAAAGGTTGAGGCTTCACATGAATCCATGGATAGGTTCACACCTTTTTGGAATGGTATCTGAAGACGATTTAGGCCAGTGTACAACAGAAATAGTTGGGGCCTTTTGCATGCTAAACACTGGAACAGACCCTGTCCTGTTCAGCCACTCTAGCAATGTGAACAGCCAGCCTTCCAGATCTCATCCAGATCTCAGATGTTCCACTGACCCTCACTGTAATTGGGTAATGGGATTTCTGATACTCAAGGGCAGGGCACAGCTTGATAGGTAGGTGGACCTGGAAGTGGTGAAAAAACAGTGCTCCTGAACCATTCCCAACACCATGGGAATGCTTGTAGACAGCATTTAAGCTATCCACAGTAGGTAAGGCTTGGGAATGGCTCAGGATGCCTTCAGGACAATGCCAGTGGATCACAATTCGAACAATGCATTCCTGCAAGCCATCTAGAACAGCCCTGGAAGTAAGTTCAAAAACTCAGAGTCCCAACTGAATTTATGCTTCCCTTGCCTTGCCATCCTGAATCCATGGATCACCACACTTTGAAACTCATATGGTTCAATGGTGGAAATTGGGGAGGGAGGCATTTAAAATTATGTAATTCTAGAAACACCAAAAGTCCTTCCAGCTTCACTTTTTCAGCCTTGTGTATTTTCCAAGTGAAAACATTACTACCTATAAGGCCCTAAATGACTTGGGCCCCAAATATATAAAGGAATGCCTTCTTCCAGATTGACCTGCCCATGCCCTAAGATCTGGAGTGGAGACCCTCCTGGTTGTACTGCCACTCACAGCAGCAAAAGGGATGGGCACCCAGGACCGGTCCTTTTCAGTGATGGCTCTCAGACTGTGGAATAGTCTCCCTCCTGAGGTGCATCAGGCACCTTGACTCTGTGTGTTTAGAGAGCTGTGAAGGTGCACCTCTTTACCCTGGCCTTTTCCTCCCCACATTCAGGCACTGCCATGGTTTTAATATGTTATTAGTTTTAATGTGTTCATTTTATATGTTGTAACCTGCCCTGAGACCCTTGGGTGTAGGGTGGGATAAAAATGCAAATAAATAAACAAATAATAAATACCTATGAAATGATGAAAGGAAAGGGTGCAAGGAAACCACTTCGTCCATCGGTACCCTCTTAATTATCTCCAGGATAAGAAACTGCTCAGACACGCAAGGGGTCCTTAGGATAAAGCTTAGAGAAACCCTTGAGCTGTGAAAACAAAGAAACATGAATGAATTCCCATCAGGACTGGGATAGGCCTCATCTAACATCCTTTGCAAACTCATCTCTCGCCCATTCATCACACTGGAGCAGGATATTATCAAGCAAAAGACTGGGAGGGGTGGCTCACAAGGAATGCAAAATGGGAATTCATGGCCCAGTTGGATTATAATTCTCCTCTGCCCCATTCACCGTAGGCAAAGAAGGTTCTACATAACAGGTCCAAAGGGAGTCCGCACGTGTTTTAGTTCAATACAGCTACAGAACTTTGACCTGGAGGACAGAAAACAGCGTCATGCCTCTTAAAGCTATTTTGCAAGGCTGCTACACAGCTACTGAAAAAAGGCGTCTTGAAAATGAGAATATATTGTCTGAGTAACCTGACACTTATTACGCTACAAATTGTCTTGGCCAGGTTGTGTGAGTCATCTGGAGATCACCTTTTGAAGGGCACCTATTTGCTGCTCTAAGTTCTGGTAATTGTTATTTGCAGGGAGGCAGAGAGAGAGTGGGTGGATGGAGTCTCCGCTTGGATGCAAAGAATTGGCCTTTTGTTCCATCCTTGCTGTGCTGTCAAAGCATATTATCTTTAAAAGTACAATTTTTCATTACTATATGACTCTTAATACCAATCCAGAGAGAGAGAAAAAACAGGTAAGGTTAGTAGTAGAAACACTACCGGTGGCAATAGCAATAGTAATGACACACATGGATTGGAGCCATGCTGCAGAAAGAGACAGTGCCAAACTTTGCCAAACCATTATATTTGAGCATATGATGCACCAAAATGCAGGCCAAACAGATTACTGCAAGGCTTCTCCTGCATCCTACAGACTTGGACCACAGGATACCATGAGCCAGTTGTTGTTCTCATTAGAGTAAGCATCACCCACAGTGATTCAGCAATAATCTCCATGTAGTTTACCATTACTTTATACTGGGAAATGTTGGGGATTTGACACTGTCTCTGCCACTCAGATACATCCCACCAAGATTTTCTTTTAAAGTCTCATATGCTCTGTGAAGGCCATAGTGACTGCACATGGTGGCCACATTGGGCCCACAGCCCACCTCCTAGGCAGGAAGTCCATCCTTGGAGGCAACCTAAGGACAGGTCAGAAGAAGAAGAAGAAGAAGAAGAAGAAGAAGAAGAAGAAGAAGAAGAAGAAGAAGAAGAAGAAGAAGAAGAATTGACTTTTCTACCCCGCTTTCCTCACCCATTTAAGGGGACTCAAAGCAGCTGACAAAGCTTTCTGTTCTTCTCCCCGCAACAGAATACCCTGTGAAGTAGGTGTGCCTATGAGAGCTCAGAAGAGAGTTGTGACTAGCTCAAGGTCTCCCAGCTGTCTTCGTGGAGGAGGACAGAATCAAAACCGGTATTCCCAGATAAGTCTGGCTCCTTAACCACTAGGGTTCATGGGTGAATTTCACCCAAGTGTAGCTCCGCCACCGCCATCTAGGCAGACTGTGGTGCCAGGAACTTCTGAGGACCATTCTCAGTCTGGTGTGATTTGGTGCTGGATAGAAAATGGCTGACTTCCAGGGACATTACCTGTTCAGTGCTAAACCAGACCAGCTTGAAACGTGTTCTGTAGCTTCAACGACTCCAAGGTTGAGAGGCACTGGTTATATGCCTGACTGCCTCCTGGCCCAGAGGCAATAGGGTTAGAAGGTTTTGCCACAGAGACTGAGCTTTTCCCGGTTGTCCAGATGCTGCCTTAGTCACCATTCTGTTTTTGAACATATGGGTCTAATTAATTTCCCAATCAGGTGCTAAGAACTTGGTTACTTTTGATATATTTTCTCACAATAAAACCCATGTGTGATTGCCAGCGGGTAAAGAATGTAATTCCATCCCCTCTCAACCTGGCCTGCAGCAGTTGACTTGGAATACCAACCACTAACTTGACAGTTAAGGACAAATTGGCAGATGGGGTTTCATGTCTTTAAAAACGTAGTAGGTTTAGTAAAACCTAACTACTGGATCCACTGGCAGGCTGGTATGCAGGTGCCTTGCTGTTGTTCCTGTGACAACTACACATTTAAAGTTTTACTATTTATTGCCCAAAACTAGGCTGGCTTTGAATGGCATTTCCCTTCACTCCACTCCCCCCCCCCCCAAGCCTATTAAAAACACCTACAAAAACTAATATCATGTCCAAATGTATCAAATTACTGCAGCTATTACAGAACTATTGTTCCCATCAGCCCTAGCTGGCATGTTCAATAGCAGGCAAAATATGATGTGCAATATTTGGAGGATCATACACTACCCTGACATGTTAGACAGATTTTTTTTGTTAAGTACCTGACCATAGGTACAATATAAAAAGGTTTAACAAAAATAGAGGCCATTTGAGACAAGTTATTTCTTTTAAAGGCCCTTTCTGCACTTGTTTTTTTTTTAATTTTGAACAAGCAACTCCCTCACATATTTGGCCTGCATGCAACTCATGCTAGCCCTGCCCAGAATGTCTCAAAAGGATTAGTTATCTAGAGACCTTTCTACACTCAGCCCCATAGTGCATGTTTGGAGAACTTCTGGAGAGGAGTATCTGCACTTGCAGGAGCCATTTCCACACCAGACATAGCTCCTGCCAGACCAGAAGATCCCCAGTGTTCACCATGTGTCCAAATCCTTATCTTCCCTGGCCACCAGAGGGACCATTCACACCACTTCTGGGTGCTGGGGGGTCATCTGATGTGCCGGGAAGCCAGTGCACATGCACATCACATCACTGTTGTCTCAGTGGTGGCACCAGTGCACACATACTGGTGCTGACACTCAAAGAGAAGATAGAGGCACCTGGACATGCATTTGGACTCAGGTTAGTCTGATGTGTACGAGTGCATGCCAGTGGGTGTACACTATTCCCTTCCCTAGATAGGACAGGATGTACAGAAAGGCCCCTGGATTACCCCTTAACTTTTCTGGATAAGCTGTAGACTTGTTTGAAGAGGTCTACAACTGTTGCAAGCCATCTTGTTCTAGTCCAGTCTTTGATGGTTCTGCACTTGCTCTGGGACAAGCCCATTCTTCAAAACTTATGCAACCTTCTAAAGATCATGGCACAGAGGTAGGCACACTTCCTTCAAAGACAGCTCTATTAAGCTCCACCATTGTGCATTGCTGGTAGGGTTGGGTGGTTTGTTGGACAGGGAGTCAGTTGCATCAGAACAGCTATAGTGTGTTTGCATTCCTGCCGAACTTAGCCCAGAACAGATAGTGTCTCTATTGTTGCAATGGAAACACTGCTTTACTTCTTATCCCAGAACAGACTGGGATAGTTACATCATTCCAAGAAAGGGCCCAAGTGTCCATTGCAGAAGTAAACCTAGCTTTTATAAACTAGACAGTGACTTGCTTTTCTATATTGTGCTGCTTTTGGGAAAGGCATCAGTCAAGTTCATATTTCTTTCTGGCTGTATCTATGTCAGCTTGGCTACTACACTCTCATCTTTAAATCTCTGTGATACCAAGCCATGCCTGTTTGCATATTTCACTGATCTGCTGATCTGTTAACTTGAATAGTTGATGTAAGGACCACCCATGTTTGGGTGGCACAATGTTTGACAGATGACAGAATGGATGACAGAATATTTGAAGAATGTGTGCTGATGCTATTTTCTGTGTCTTCATTTTTGAGTGAATGCTGACATGCTGTTGCAAAAGCAAGTCTCTTTGTTCTTGAACCTGGGCCTGTGAACAGTGATCTTTACAATCTAGACTTACAAAAGAGTATGCTTAAAAATGATACACACCAGAGTTCAAGCACCATTGGGATCTATCATGAATTAAGGGGTGATTCTGCACTGTCCAGCTTACTGATCAATATGCGCCTTCCTTCTACTTGCTAGGGAAACACCACCCAAGGTCCCTTAGAGTGTACCAGTATGAGGAAGGGAGGGAACCTAGGGCCTGTTTGCACTTGGCTTTAGTCTGGAATATATCCCAGAATAGGGGCCTGCTGTCCATATACTAGTGCAGGTTACAGCAAGCCCCAGGTGAGGCCTGGCAGAGTCTGCATTAGCAGGTGGACCACAGATCACTGTCCTGGGATATACTCCAGAAAAAGGTCACATGTGAACAAGCCCCTGATATATACCAGCCATTGCAGCCCCTGCCACCACTAATGTTTTCTTAAAAGTAGAGGTAATAGTTGCAGGACCCTCCCTTAGGCTGCCCAAGAGCAGCAAGAGCTTCCTCTAACCGTGTCTGAGCACAGCGAGCCCCATGATCCACAGATTATTGGATTGTCAGCGTGTGTGAATGGCAGAAAGTAACTCCCCCCAGCCTCATTCCCAAGGTTTTGTGAGCAGTGATACTTGAAGCACCATCAAGGCTGTGTTCAAACATAACAAAAGGAGCACCTCAGAGTTGCTTCAGACAGACCATTTGTGGCACTCATGTTCCCAAGCCTTTTCTAATCCACCTTTTCTAGCACAGAATGTTCAGGGGAGGGGGGCAGGAGAAGAAGAAGAAGAAGAAGAAGAAGAAGAGTTGACTTTTCTACCCCACTTTTCTCACCCATTTGAGGGGACTCAAAGCAGTTGACAAAGCCTTCTATTCTTCTCCCCACAACAGAACACCCTGTGAGGTAGGTGGGGCTGTGAGAGCTCAGAAGAGAGTTGTGACTAGCCCAAGGTCTCCCAGCTGGCTTTGTGGAGGAGGACAGAATCAAACCTCATATTCCCAGATAAGAATCCGGCTCCCTAACCACTAGACCAAACTGGCTCACTGTAGGGATGTGTACAAATATTTGTAACATTCATTGTTAGTACAAATTCAGACATTTGTACATAAATGGAATGTTACAAAATTTGTATATTAACATTCGTATTTCAGAGCAGTCTGTACATTAGTTAAACTGGGTTGATACATACTGGAAACGTATCCAATGCATATTGGAAACGTATGCATTTGTTTAGGATCCCTCTGCAGGATCCGTATCCAGGATCCCTATGCAGGATCCCTATGCATTTGTATCGGATATTCCTATGAATTCATACAAATATATTTGTATTGAATAGAATCCTACCACATTCGAAGGGGATCTGTTCAAACGAACACAAATTTTCTAACATTCGGTTCATCACGAATCAAATGCCAAAAAACTGTTATGTGCACACATCACTAGCAGATTGGTGTGTTAACAATCCCCCCTCAAAGCAGCACCATTTTCACTCAGTGTGAAAGGAAGGGTTTTGGTTGCTGGGGCAGAAAACCCAGATGTCTTGCCCCAACCAGAACAGTTCCATTTCTGTTGAGGTACAACCTCTGTTAATAATGGGCAGCCTTTAAAATAAGTGATCTGTGAGAATATTTCTGAGGGGAAATAAACCCTCCCCCCCCCTCAATTTGCTGTTAGAAGTGAATTGAGATAGTCATGCTGGTTCAGCTAAGCATCTTGAAAAACAAACTGTGGTGGTGTCCTTTAGCATTCACTACCTTGACTTTTCTATTACACGTAATATATTGTCCACAGGCAGGAACAAATGGAAAGGGGAAAATTGAACGCATTCCAGCCGAGGCCGCACACTCCTGTTGATTTGAAAAGGAAATAGTTCAGCATATGCTAACAGTCCTATTGAAATCAATACAGCTCGTGCACATTGTGGGAGAGGAAAGGTTTATTTGAGAGGAAGGAGAGAAAATTTAATTTTTATGACGCACTATTACTTATTTTGTTGCCATTGTAAATTTTAATTAGTACCTGCAAAGATCGATGACATCTTAGCAAAGTTTCAGAGACATAAATAACAAAGATCTGAAGGAAAACAAAAAAGAAATATGGCCATCAAAACATTTTTCTTTGATCTTTGATTGCTAATATATTATTTTTACAGTCTGCCATAATAAATCTTACCTTGCAAAGAAACTGAATAACAAAACAGTGTGCTCTATCTTATATTCTTAGAATAACACACACACCCATCTCGCTGTTTTCTCCTGCAGCCCAAGCACCATCTTTCACAATATTCTGGAAGCTTCTTCTACCCAAAAGAATAAGGCTGCCTCCAGACAACAGCCAGATAAAGTGCCAGAAAGCAATAGTGTGGGGTATTGCTTCCTCCCATCCCCTCCATTATTGCTTCCTGCCTTTGTGTTTGTTGTTGTTGTTAGCAATCCAGAAAATTCAGCAGCCATCAAATTCCCAGATGTATGCATCACTACCTCTGCACATGCATGGCCAGCTGTTTTGGTGTCCTCCACACATGCACTCTGACTAGAGCTACAGTTGCAGGTCTGTCCAGAAAGGCAAGTGGCTACTCTAAAAAGCACTACACTTGAGGTACGTCAGGCTCCCTCACTGTATATGTTTGGGATGGTGGTGAAGACTCACCTCTTTGCTCTGGCCTTCAGTTAACTGGGGGCACACTCGGGCCTTCCTTCCCACTTGCAGACACTGGTGTTACCTGCCCTGAGACCTTCGGGTATAGGGTGGAATAGAAATATAACTAAATAAATAATACTGCTGGAAGACCCATAACCAGCCCATGGTTTTCCAGCAATAATTAAAAACACTGTTTAGGGGTGAAAAAGCAGGGTTATGCTGAGGCAGCCCCACCATAGAAGCAACATACATTCATCCCATTTGGTCTGGGCCTAAGATTTCAAGGGAGCAAGAGGGGCTTTATGAATAAGGATGGAGGAATAGTCAAAGATCCCCTTCTCCCTTTGACAGAAGCAAATTACTCATGGCAACTCCTGACACAACCTTATAAAAATCATAGGCCATTTCTGCACTTACCTCACTGGCATGGTTCTATGAGACCAGCCCAGACTTCTCTCCTTTGAGCCCAATTGGTGGTGTTAGCATTGGGAGGACTAGAATACCATTGCTCTGGTGCCTGAGCGCCAGCAATGTGGGTGCTCCATCTCCTGCTCTGTTCCTTCTGCTCTGTCCTATTGGAAGTTCTATCCACCCCATCCTTGTTTGAGCAATATGCATGTCACTCTTTTATTTCATCAAGTGTGTGAGGGCAGGTCCAAACCTTGCAGGACATGGACCTAGCATTGCAGAGTCTGGATTTAGCATCGTAGGGTCCAGGGACAAGCGGCTTTTCTGCACTTGGCCTTATTCTGGAATATATCCCAGAATAGAGACCTGCTATCTTGCATGCTAGTGCAGACTGTGGAAGGCCCTAAGTGAGGCCTGCCATAGTCTGCATTACATTGTGGCCTGCAGACCACTATCCAGAGATACATTCCAAAATAAGGCCAAGTGCAGAAAGGATCCTGGTCATTCATCCCAGAGACATATTTGCAAGGTCCCAACCCCCTAGCCTCACAATATCAGAAGTGTTGCAGAAGCACAACTCCTGGGCCATTCCTGTTGCTGCAGTATAGTTTTGGAGTGCTTTTAACCAGTCCACAGCTGGACTGGGAGAGAGAACTCTGAGGATACTTCTGGATCACTTCAGACACAGTCCTGTTATCTGCTTGTTTTGGCATAAGTCCCAGCTGTGCTGCTGCTTCTGTCTTTGGGAGGGATGGGTGGAAAATGTTTGTCAAATTTGAATTCAAAGCTTTGACACTTCATGCTCAAATCAAAAGGAGTCTACATCTGTAGGCTCCCCTTTGTGCATGAAGTGGATATATCTGGCCTCTGTTGAAGTTTCGATATGGCTAGATCCCACCACCCATCACCTTGCGTTCCCTACAGCTGTGCCCCCTTACCTCAAATCTAGCTGTTGCTACCACCACCACCACCACCATTGCATCACCCTCAGAGGCTTAACCCAAACTTCCTGGAGGTGCATGCACAGCTGGAAAGGCCACCCCATTTGGGAATCATAGGAAATCTCACATGATTTCCTGGGAATTGCATGGTTTTGTGTAATTCTCCATGTTTCCCAGGGAATTGTGTGTGTTTCTTGAATGGGAGTGGCCACTCCAGGTGCATGCACACTTCCAGGTCTGGGTTGAACCTCTGAGGAGAGCACAATGGTGGGGGGTGGAGACAGCAAAAGGTGAGTGGGGGCACAAGGTGGGATGTGTAATAAGAGTTGGGGGTTCCTTGTGCATGTGAACATCCACCAAATGTTTGTGCATGAAGGCAAAGCCCCCTACATTCATGGGGGGGCAGCTTTGCATGACATCCCCCCCTTCAATTCAAATCAGATCAAAAGGGGGAAATGTGCTTCATGCACATTTCTATTTTTTTCCCCAATGATTTATCTATTTATTTGCTTAGTGTACATATATATCCTGCCCTTCTTCTAAAGTTCTTAAGGTGAAGCACAGCATTCTGTGATATAATCTGGAATAAGGGTAGGTTCAGAAAGGGCTAAAGGTTGACCCATGGTATCCGCTTAAGATTTCATGGCTTTGTGGGGTTTTGATTGATGGGAAGAAATTGCTCAAAGCATACTTAATCCAATGTTCAAGGTACCAAGAACAAAGCTCAGGTTTTGACCTTTGGGAACAGTTCTGTGAATGATTACACCAAGACTCAAGAGTGCCTAAGGAGAACTGAAGTAGTCCCTGTCTATATAGGGCCTTTTCTCCAGAATCGCTTTATATGCTAAGGGTGTGCACAAATGCAATTTTCAGGGTTCAATTTGAATCAAATATCCAAAAATTTGAATCACCTTGAATGCTTCCACATTCAATTCAATTCAAACACATTTGAATCTATTCATGGGGAGTTTTGATCTGTATTTGCAAATACGAATGTCGACAACATTTGCCTGTACACATCTGTAATCCCATGTGCATCCCGTACGCATCCGTACACATCAGTACACATCCTGTATTTATCCCATATCCATCTCATTTTCATCCCATACGGATCTGTACAAATATGTACCGATATGGTAAAGGTGTGATCCAAATAATTCGTGCAAATGATTAAAAAATTCAAAATTTGTTCAAATGTTTGAATTCAAATTTATGGACATTCGATTCAAATTCAAATGTCCAAATTCGATCAAATTCGATCCAATTTTGACTGTTTTGAATATGTGTGCACATCCCTATTATATGCCTGTAGTCATTTCTTACTCTTTGCATAACATAGACCGATAGTAGGTGGCCTTGTTGCTTTCCAGGGAATGATTTGTCCATATCTGTGATGGATCCCTTAGCCTGGATTAACATGGGATGCTCTGCTATGACTACATAGACTGCGAAAAGAGCCTCATTCTTACAAGAAAATGCTAGAATGGTGTAGATCTGAAATGAAGGACATTATTTGACTATAGCTCCCATTATTCCTGCCAAGTGGCCTTGCGCCTGAAGTTAATGGTGACAGGAAACCAACAATATGTGAGCCAGTTTGGTCTGGGCAGTTTGGACTCTTCTCTGAGAATACCCAGTTTGAGTCCGCACTCCTGCATGAAGCCAGCTGGGTGATCTTGGGCTAGTCACAGCTCTCTTCTGAGCTCTCACAGCCACACCTACCTCACAGGGTGTTCTGTTGTGAGGATAAAAACAGGAGGTTTATCAGCCACTTTAAGTTCCCTTAAATGAGTGTGAAAAGCGGGATAGAAAAGCCAACTCTTCTTCTAGTGGCAAGTGAAAGCTAGTCCCCAAAGCACAATCATTTTTCTGCTTCCCCTCTTCTTGTATAGGGTTAACAACCCATCCTCTACATCTGTTTACAAGAAATTTTTATTACTTTAATCCAGTGTCACAGGCCCATCATTGATCTTAGCATAGCATTTTATTTGACAGCACCGAGTTCCGAAACAAGACCATAATTGCTCCAATTGCCCTAACCTTTATTCCCTTATACTTGCCTCTTGTCTTCATTATCTGCAGATGGTCTCTGGACTCCCTAATTTATACTGGTCAATTGTAGCCTGACTGGGAATACTTACTGAAAGGAATTATAATAATCAGGTCCATTTGGTGCAAATGTCACCCTCCTTCATAAAGCAAGGTCGACATTTGATACTTTATGCTTTCTTAAATATTGGTACACAATGATAAAAAAACACAACACCTCAATGGCTGGGATGAAAGCATGCCTAGACACAGTAGCTTAAAACGTAGATGTTTTACATTTTTGTGCTGAATATTCTTTCTCTGGGGCTTTCTGCACTGAAAGGCCATGATCCAAACCAGGGGGTTGGACCAGCAAAGTTAGTAGCAGGCATGGTCTGGAATCAGCCACAAACCTCACAGAGTTTTGATGGCGGCTTCTGATGAAAGCACTAAGAATGAATGCTCTTAGACCCTTTTTGCACTGGGCCTTATTCTGGATTATATTTCAGAATAAGGACCTGCCATCCTCATGCTGGTGCAGATTATGACAAGCCCTGCCGGTGACCTACAATAGTCTACATTAGCATGTCAATGCTAATTTGGGGATATAATCCAGAATAAGGCCCAGTACAGAAAGGGCCTCAGAGCCCTCCAGGGAAATCATTTCAGTGGCATGCTTTGGTTGACAGCCAAAACTGGTCCCTCAATAGTCAGGAACAAAGGCTGCACACCTAACATGCTAGGCTACCGGTGATCCAGACCAAGGGCTCCTTTTCTGCACTGGGCGTTATTCCTGATTATGGTCAAATTTGCATTACCTGTCTGGGGGATGGGAAAGGTGAACTTGCCAACCTATGTACTAGCATTTGCGCTCACCAATGCTAGCATTCACCATCCTTCTCCCCACATGTCCAAACACCTCCCTGCAGTGTGAGTGGTGCCTGGGTGCCACCATCTTCCTACCCAGCACATGTGAATAGGGATGTGCAGAAATATTTGTGACATTTGAAACTCGGCCAAATTCAGGCGAATTTGAACATTCGAATTGGAATCAAATGTTGGCACATTCAAAGATTGACATTGGAATTCAAATGGAATGTTCTGACACATTTGTATGAAGCTTCGTATGGGATTTGTACATGGGACTCATATGCTATTTGTGTGCATTTGTATGGGATTCGTATGCTATTCGTATGCATTTGTATATAGGACTGGAAACTATTTGTATGCATTTGTATGGGATTCGTATGGGATTGAACATTTGTATGGAATATGAATCCTACCACAATGGAAGGGGATCTATTACGAATTTGCTTGTATTTGATTTGATACTAACCAATTTTTTTTAAAAAAATACCTTTGTGCACATCCCTATGCATGAATGTGCACCATCACTGAGGCAACCCTGACACAATGCACACCTGCACTTGTGTGACACCTTGGGTCACTATCCAACACATCTCCAAATCAGAAGACATGTGGATGGCCCTACTCAGAGCCTTACCAGCTCTGGCTTCAGCAAAGGTAGGTGCATGTGTGGAGCACTTAATCGTGCTTCACATGTAGTCACGTCACAGTGAACTCTTGCTTGGAAGGAGCCATTTCTGCTCCATTTGTGTAGCAATTGCAAATTTGCCCAGGTTTTCCCCACCAGCTTCTCAAGCCTCAGAGTAAAAAGAATCTTCCTGCTCTCCTAGTTTACAGTACACACCCATCACAGCAGGGTGCTAGAATTCTTGCCTGAAGGCAGAATGGCTACCTACCACATGGCATCCGCCTTCTCTTCCTGTTTGAGGATCCTCCCGGCCTACCACCATGGGACATGACATCAGAAGGACTTCTGCCCTGCTCAACTGACACAACTCGACCTATCACCTCCTGGGATTTTCTCTTGAGGTCACTTCCTTCCCCGCCTTCTGGTGGGGGATATAAAAAGCCCTGCACAGAAATAAACTGCCTCTTTTCCAGCCCATCTTGTCTCCCGCCTAACTTCTTTCTCCTGTGCTCTCTGTCTTTAAATCACCATAAGAGCACATGGTGATCCCTTATAGGCATGCTGGTGGCTTATAAGGGAATACTGTCGTAACACCCGGTGATCGTACCAGTCTACTGGTACCACGATCGTTGCAGCCCATTGGGTTGTAACCACGTATCGCTGTGGTCTCAGGACTGCAGCCATGATCGAGGTAGTCAGAAACTACCTCCCCCAGGTTTCCCAGAGCCAAGGATTCAGGTTGCTAAACCAGATAGCGACACATTTGGGATTGCACTGTGAGGTGACCATGGGACTAAGTGCTGAAAGGTTCTTGATCTTGGATTAGGGACCTGTGGCTGCATGTTGGTATGGACTATAGCAGGTACTGGGTGGGGTCTCTACTGAAGTCTCTATCAGCAGAAA
This sequence comes from Aspidoscelis tigris stejnegeri, assembly GCA_023333525.1. Taxonomy (NCBI): domain Eukaryota; kingdom Metazoa; phylum Chordata; class Lepidosauria; order Squamata; family Teiidae; genus Aspidoscelis; species Aspidoscelis tigris. Next base: position 96,455,796 of record JALMGA010000002.1, read on the forward strand.
GATGGCAGGTCCCTATTCTTACATATAATCCAGAATAAGGCCTAGTGCAGAAAGGGTCTATATAACCCTCCATCCTTTGCAGATGAAGCATAGGCTCTGGATAGGCTCTCCTGTATTCCACATTAATACGAGGAAGGCCTGTGGATCTTTCTTAAGAGGCAGTGCAGAACGCCATGTCCTTCCTCCCTCCCTCCCTCCCTCCCTTCTTTGTAAGCTACCTCTTAAAGATAATTGTTTTCCAAAAAGTATTTAACAACCTATACAAATACATTTCCATAAATCTCACCAATAAAACCACTTAAAATAATTAAGGATGGAAAATAAATTTCAGACAGTCTGCATTTCAAAGCAAATTGACCCAATCAGTTAACTGTGGATTTATAGGCTCATTGGAATGCAGCTATCAATTGGACCATGAATTTATCTGAGTTTTGTGATGTAGTTTTGATTCAAAAGAGTGTACTTATAGAACAGAAAATTATATAAAAGTTTGCATTTTAAGGCAAAAGTTTTAGAAGAATGTACCTAAACTGTGTAAAAAATGCATATAGTATATGATGTATATACGTTTTTTAAAAAATCCCCTCCTCCCTGAAAAAAGGAACACAGCACAGAATAAATTTACACACCAGCCAAAAAATAAATTAAAAGACCAATTTCTGAGAGTTTAATAAACTAGCATGTATATATGTATTTAACAAGAATCTATCCTACTAGGTTACAGCATCCAGTGCCCTACATTAGCCTCTTGTGACCATGATTTTAAAAATAAATGTTTAAATTTCTCCTAAAGTTAATAAAGGATGAAGCTTGTCTAATCTCGTGTGGAATTATATTCCATCCGGATGAGTGGGAAGTGTTTGCTGATATTTGAATGACCTGCTTCTGAAAGTCAAATAAACTCTCAGTCATCAACTTGCTGTTTGCCCAACAGTCAGTGATGCTGAGCGATTGTGTGGATAGAGAAGCAACAGCATATCTGGGAGAACAGGAATATCTAGAAGGTCAGAAATCATCGTGAAGGCCTGTCTCTGGACTCTTATCTGGGAATACCAGGTTTGATTACAGCCTATCCCCCATGAAGCCAGCTGGGTGACCTTGGGCTAATCACAGCTCTCTTCTGAGCTCTCACAGCCCCAACTACCTCACAGGGTGTTCTGTTGTGGGGAGAAGAATAGAAAGCTTTGTCAGCCGCTTTGAGTTCCCTAAAATGGGTGAGAAAAGAGGGGTAGAAAAGCCAACTCTTCTTCTTCTTCTTCTTCTTCTTCTTCTTCTTCTTCTTCTTCTTCTTCTTCTTCTTCTTCTTCTTCTTCTTCTTCTTCTTCTTCTTCTTCTTCTTCCATGACAAAGGTGGGAAGACTTGGGGCCCAGTGTGTCAACAGAAGTGCCTCATTCATTATGTCAATAGATGCTCCTCCAAAGCATGTGATAGGGACTTGCAGGAGTGCCTTTTCTGTTGTGGCCCCTAGACTCTAGAACAGCCTCCCTCTTGAGGTTTACCAGGCACCTACACTGTACAGGTTTTGGAACCTGATGAAAACATCTTTTCACCCAGTCTTTGCTGTTTAAATAGCTTCCTCAGGATGTTGTCCTGTTAGGAGGGGAAGAAGGGGGTTATATTTTAAATTATGTTTTACTATTTGATATGTTTTACTTTCATTGTAACCCACCCTGGAATCATTCAGTGAGGGGCGGGATATAAATTTTCTAAATAAATAAATAAATAACAACAACAACAACAATAAATAATTGTATACTTCATTCCTAGATACCTTGTTCATGCCTCACACTCTGGGTGGATGTCAGTTTGTAAAGTTACAACACCACAGCCCTTCCAAAAAGCACCTGGCGAGGTAAGCAGAGACATGGGAAAGAGACAAAAGGCCTTTTCTGCACTTATTATGTTGCAATCTGGATAAGTGGATCCCACTGATCTGGATTATGTAGTTTCTTTGGTGTGGGCCAAAGCGGTGCCATCTGTGCTGTTGGTGCTGATCTGAGACGTTTTCGCAAATGGGGGTTTGGAACGCGCGGGAGACAGCTTTGGGCGCAGCATTCGCTTTGCTGCAGCCGAGTTTGCGTCCCGGCATGTCCGGAGCTGTCTTCCGCGCGTTCCAAATGTAGAGCACTTTAAACTGCTCTACATGCGTTCGGGCACGCACGAACTGCCCGCAGGCGTTCGGGAGGAGAAGTGTTCGCGCATGCTTCTCTCTCCCTAACAGCCGCGGGCTTGCCTCCCCCGCCAGCGCAGCTTTGACAATCAGCTGTTTTCAGCCAGCACCGGCTGTGGGAGCCTCCTCAGCTGTCTCCCTGCCCCTTGCCATCGTTTGCCAGCTAAGACAGCTCACGACGCTTTGAGCATTTGCACACGGGCGCTCCGGAATGCGTTTACACGCATCCCTGCGCCCCTCTGTGTGAATGCTCAAAGCGTCATGAGCTGTCTTAGGCTTCCCGTCCTACTCCCGTTCCAAACGGAACGGGAGTAATGCGAAAATCCCTCTGGTCTGTGCCTCCCCATAGCTGCACAGCATGTATGATCTTCACAGCTACTACCACCCTCCTCTGAAGGCTAGGATTCACCCTTTCTAGCCTCAGAGCCTCGGTGTTTTTTTGGTACTTCTAGGTCATGGAGGCATGCCGTCTGCATCCCCTCGTGATCTGGAACAAAGCCCTGGGTCTGGTTGTAGACTCAATTAAGTATGTCTGCAATAGATCTGGATTAAGGGCCTCATTAATCCAGATCTGGCTCTGTCCAGTGTAGATGGAGCCAGATGAGCAGGGGCAGGGCCTCCTTGATCTACATTAATGTGTGGATCAGGAGGCCCATGATCCAGATGTGCAGAAAGGGCCAAAAAGAGAGGCTTGGGGGACTTCTACACTTGTTAGGTACACTAGGTTAGTGTGACCACGTGCAGGTCAAAACCCAAGGAGGGGCACACATTCCAGTACCCGAATCTATAGCCTTTCCTTTACTTTCACAGCACAATGGCCATGTTTCTGGAAGGCACTACTATTTAGGACTGCCTTTTTCCCACACTCATCTGGTGTTAGGGTAGCACTGGCCTTACGACACAGAAGCAACCACAGAAGCAGCAGGGGAACCAAAATTTTATTCTATTTTTTGTGGCTTCCTTACTTACCAAGGAGAACCCTATTTCTGAACAGATATCTTTAGGAGTCCTGCCTACATGCTATTAAAATGCCAGTTTAATCCATTGCAATGGCAAGCTTTTACACTGAAGAACTGCAAAGTCTGCAATTAGCTCTCAATATGCTTCAGAGATTTTCCCATTAAGTCTTTTAGCAGGTTCTTTGACAATGATTATTGCCATCATCACCATCGTACACAAAGCACAGGTTGACTGAGGGTACTCTTGAAAAAAAAAACATTGAATTTTGGGTTTATATTCTAAGGATCTTTTTTTTATATATACACATATATAATGAATGGTTTTCTGACAAGAGTCACTAAAAAAAAGAATCCTTGAAATCTTTTTACAATCTGTGATCCATCACATGGGATTATCATTGGATCAGAGTATTGACAAGCAGAATGAACACTCAAGAGAAGCCACATATTTTAGGGACATTAGGGTGTTTTTCCACCGTGCTCCTTTAATCTGGGTCTAGTAGATCCGGATTTCTTAGACCTGGATTAAAGGAGCGCGGGTAGATCTGGATTAAGTAGATCCGGATTAAGGGAAGTACCCAATGTGTGCCCATGGGTCATCTAGCACCCAATAGCAATGGATGCTGGCCTCCCTGCCATGGAAACACTGGAGCACCCATTTGGAAATCCGGATCTACCCACGAGGGGTCTACAGAAAATCCGGATTAAAGGCTGAGATGTACCCATATGATCTGGATTTGTTTTTTAATGTTGTAATCCACCCTGTGGCCTTCAGGAATAGGATGGGATAAAAATTCAAATAAATGCATGAACACATAAATAAAAGGAACTGCATGGCTGCCAATTCACTACTAAATTCAACTCAAAGGGCTTATCCTATAAAGACCTAAATGGCTTGGACTTCAAATACCTAAAGAAATGTCTTCTGCCATATTGACTTGCCCATGCCTTTAAGATGTATTTTTTTTTTTACTGTGCTTATTTTATGTTTTGCTTACATTGCCGTAACACACCTTGAGACCTACTATCACGTGAGAGAAAAATGCAAATAAATGAATACATATTTGGAAAAATAACCTTGACTTGAAGGAAGAATGGATGTAGCTCATCTGAGATTTTATGGCTAAAACAGTAATCAAGGCAGTAGATTGGATATTAAACTTTCTTCCCCCTTTTTGGTGGTGACTGTAGTGAGGCACAGTTTGTCGCTCAAAAGCCCTTCCAGCCAGGGATGTGAACGAATAGTTTTTTTGACATTTGATTCATAACAAATTGAATGTCAGAAAATTTCTATTTGGTCGAACAGATCCCCACTGATTGTCGTAGGATTCTGTTCAATATGAATGTATTCATATAAATTTGTATAAATTTGTATGAATATCTTGATACATATCCAATACGAATGAATGGATACGTATCTGATATGAATGCACAAATATCCTATATGTATCCGCATCAAATCTGACCTGAATCCACTTTTAATCCACTCTCAATCCACGTCAAATGCAATCTGGATCCATTGCAGATGTGACTGCTGTCCCACTTTCCCACCTCCCCAGTTTAACGAATGTCCAAACTATTCGTACAAATGTCTGAACTATACGTATGAATGTCCAAAACATTTGTATTTGTATGAATATTCATGTATGACTATCATAACATTCGTAACATGTCCGAATGTCCGAATTCAGATGAATTTGTATGAATAAAATTTGTGCAAATCCCTACTTCCAGCACAAAACAAAAAAGCTGCAAGATTTCAAAGAGGCAAACACTCCTTTCCCACTTCCAAAATGCTTTTGACTGCTGCTGAGCAAGCGGAGTCAGGGTTTTCCTGTAAGAAAAGCTAATGAAATGAAAAATACAGCCTCTAGAAAAATATTGCATAATACATTATTGCAAAATAATGCATTAAATTATTAAACTTCCTTGACTTGCCTGCTGAGGTGCTTTTCTTTGCTTCTCCTGGACTCATCATCAGGTTTGCATATGTTAGGGAGACTGCTCTTCATTATGCAGGAAAAGCTCCTTAAATGAGACCAGTCTCCATGACTCAAAATGAAGACTAGCTGCCCTGAGGACCTGATTGAGATGCCATCCCTACATAATGGAGACTCAGCCATAATGATGGATTTGCACACAGAACATCCCAGATTCAATTCCAAACATCCACCCAAAAGGAGGCATTGGCATGCTACTTCTGTATTAATGTCAGAGAAAACTACATGTGTGTCTATGGAACCACCAGAAGGTGACCTCAGTATATATATTTTATTACTTACATTTTTATTACTTTGTAAGAAGCTCCCAGATTTTAACTTCGGAGCCTGCTGCGGTTGCTTATACAAACAAACAAAAATCTAACCCTTAATATGGTTTGATTTAAGAGAGTAAGCAATTCTATCAAGATGGTCTAAGGAAAATGAAGCACCAAATATAGCTGGAAATCGTGATTAAAGCTGAGCCTTTGAATCACGGGCTGCCTTGTTGTTAAATCATGATTAAAACTCATGATGTAGATGAGAGTGATTTAAATCTATTTGGCCAGCTCCCGAGACTATCTGAGAAATGTTAATTTGATTTGAGGCTGCAAGATATGCTGTAAAAGGGAAATGGTAACAAGAAGCCCCCACTGCATTGATTGCATAGGTAAAATAATTAGGGGTTTAATTTAGAGAAGACAATAGGAATGACTCTGGGCGAGTTTCAGATAATTGAGACAATTGGCTCTAGTCAAAGGGAGTAAGTGTGGGAGCTGGAAGGATATGTCCCTTTCTAATGAAAAGCTTTAAATATAGAAAGAAACCATGACAACAAGGTCAAGGGATCAATTAGTTGAAGGAGTAAGAACCCATAGGGGCACATTTAATATCCAGATAATAAAAATGTAGGAAAGCAGATATTCATTTTACAGTATGTACCTACAGTATGTGTGTACTGGCTTTTCAATAAATGGCCCAAGGTAGTTTACATCCAGGAAGAAAACAATGATTGCAAAAGGAGGGGGGAAACAAACTAAATCAATCCATTAAAATCTCAAACAGGCATTGTAGGACAATGCAGGCAATGAATAGATCGGAAGTTTGAAATGTGATTCAAATGTTTAAATTGGAATTTTGGGATATTCTATTTGAGTTTGAATGTCGAAATTCAGCACATTTGATCGGATTTCCAATGCCTATGAATATTCGTACACAACCCTAGTATCAATGGCTACTAGAATGGATGCCTAATTAAATCTTCCAGCCTGGGGGGGCATGTGGGATGCCTCTAAGGCCATTCGCTGGGATTTGAGAGTAGGTGAAGGTCTGCCCTTGTCTTCTGCTTGAGAGGCCCATAAGCAATTGGGCAACCAGTGCAACTCTTTTAAGACCAGCATGATGTGCATCCGGCCAGCCCCATGTAGAGCACATTATAATAGTCTAGCCTGGAGGTTACCAGAGCATGGGTAACTGTGGCCAAGTCCTTTCTGTCCAGAAAAGTCTTCAACTGATGTGCCAACCATAGTTGGGAATAGGCACTCTTGGCCTCGGCCTCCACCTGAGCTACAAGCGACAGTGCGGAGTCCAAGAGCACCCCCAAATTTCATGCCTGTCCCTTCCAGGGCATTACAACCCCATCAAGGACAGGGTGTCTCTTAACTACATGGACCCAAGAATTTGTGGCACACAATATCTTTATGTACATAGGAATAACAATCAGTAGTGTATCGAGAACTCCCTTCTAGGTAGACTCACATTTCTTGTGACAAAGTTATGAATGAGCTACACGTGAAACAAGTAACAAGTTGACTGATGTAGTAGAAGTAATGGTAGTAGTAGTAGCAGCAGCAGCAGCAATAGTAGTAGCAGCAGTAGTAGTAATATAAATTGCTGCCTTCTTTAGTCTGAGATCATACACTACACTATCTTTCACTCATGGCAGAAGTGAGTCTAGTCTTATAGACATCTTATAGACATCGTCTGCCTCCAGACAAGATACAAAGTTTGGGATCATCCCAGAGCTATGTTGGGATTGTGACACATGCCTGTGGCAATTCCAGCATACCACCAGTTTTTCCTGCTCCACAGCTTCAGAGGATCAGGATGGCCTCACATGCTCTGGGCCAGTCTGAGACAGAGGGGGCTCCCCGTGTGCATATGTATTACCCCAGAGTATCCTGGGTGACCTTACCTTGTTTGCATCCATCCTGTCTGCTCTTCTCTGGACATGCCATAGGATCTTAAAAATGGGAGACAAATGCTCAGGGTGCAAAAGTGAGCCATCCTTTTAACATTTTTACAGACTGTCCATGAAGGAAAAGAGAACATTTACAATTCCTCCATACTGAGCTAGCATCACTTCCCTTAAGAATTTTTTGCCTGAACGCTACAATAATTGAAACTATAACTAAGGATGTGGAGTCAAAAACAGTGGGGGTGGAGGTGGCCAGCATCAAACTGTGTACGTGAGAAAGCAGAATGCTATAACATTATCTATAAATTCAGCAACTGCTTTTCTACTGAAAATGTGAAGCTAGTTTATAATAAAGTTCATAAACATTAAACTAGAATATAAGACCTATGTAGAGTTGCATGTAATCTGAAGCCCAAGAACTCAGAAAGCTAAAATAGGTGAGTTACTGGGATGGCTCCACACTTCAAGTGCTGGAGCAATCCCAAAACTGATCATCAGCACTTGAAATGTGAATGGAGGGTTTTGGTCCAGCCAGATTGCCTTGGCAACATTCAGCACATGATGGACTCTTGCTGCAGTATGATGTACCACACAGTTGTGCAGCTGCAGCCACCCTGCCCACACACAACAATCTCACAGGAAGAAAGTAGGAATACTGAGACTGAGAGCTCACCAGAAAAATCACCAGGAACTCCTGGTGGAGCAGTAAAAACTGCCCCACAGCTTCAGAGAATTGGGGACACTCCTGCATGCTCAAAGATGCTCTGGGATGGACACAGTGTGGCAGCATACATAGGTAGTGTCCCAGAGCGTGTGGGGGTGTTCCCAACAGGAAAGATATAATGTCGCTATACTACAGATCCAGTGCTTGACAGCAATTGGGCATCCACTAACAAGCCAGGCTTGGAATGCAACTCTATTAACCATCTTTCAGTTATGTCATTTATGAAGTATATTATCTGGAAACTTTAGAAGAAGAAATGCAAGGACTCAGTGTGTGTGCATGTGCCAAACAATATTTATTTCAACATGGTTAGCAGAAATGAGTCTTATCAACTAACATGTCACAGGGTGAGACATAATATCAAAGTACAACGTAATAAGAAGTGCAACTCAAAGAATTCAGAAGTTTTAAAGCAAAATAATTAGGTGAGCATATCAAATTTTAAGAATTTGATTTTTCAGGAGTCTGCAGCTATTTCACCAAGTTTAGAGATCTCTCTCAGCCACCGCACAATGTTGTGTGGGAAGGTTACATTGCAGGAGCATGCAATACTGGCCCAGCCATTGGAAGCTGTGCCAACAATATTTCCAAGTGGAAAAGAGAACCTAGCATGCGGAATGAGGAAGATACTCTTTGACAGCCAAGGCATTCATGTGTGCTATAATCATGAAACAGCTCAGTATCAGCACCCAGAGAACTGATTAGGAGGTGGACCATCTCCCCTTTATAAAGACCATGCTCCACATTAGTACATGCCAGAGAAGTGGGGAGAGAGACAAACTCCAAAAGACTTCTGCAGGAGTTGATAACAATAGAGCTGTTTTGGATTACCGGGGATCATACTGTGGGAAATAAGATATTATTTTGGGAAATTAACATTTCATTTACTGCTCCCCTAGTAATAACCATTGTCACCATCAAATGTCAAGTGCCCAAATGGATAATTGGATAGAAAAGGAAAATCCATCTAGTAGTCTTCATACAAGGAGCTCCTAATGAACTGTCTTCTTTTAAGAAACCATTAAGTGCTTCATCTTAACTGGTCACCCTATCTAGTGGTGGGCTCATCACATTGTGACCTAGTTCCATTCAAGACACAAACTCACCCACTGCAATTTTTTAAGAAGCCAGACCAAGGATGTCATATTCTGCACTGTGCACATTGGTACAAGAGACAGATGATCAGAGCACAGGTTGGCAGCATATGCCAGAGGATGTCCACTTTGCCATGGTCTATCCTGGTTCATCTTTAGAGATTCTTGGCCTTCAAAGTAGCTGGCAATGGATATTTTCAGCAGGTGTGCAAAAACACCCATTTCTAGAGCTATCTTCAAGAGTCTTGTGAAATGGTACTGGACCCTACATGGAGGCTGGGCTAGTTCAGCAGTTGCATGGCAGACAGCTGGGGCCTATTCGCACTTGGCTTTATTCTGGAATATATCCTGGAATAGGGGGCTGCTGTCCACATGCTAGTGTACGCTACAGCAGGCCCTAAGGGAGGTCTGCCAGATTCTGCAGTACCACCCAGAGCACAGGTCCCTATGCTGAGATATATCCCAGAATACAACCAAGTGCGAATAGGCCTCTGGTCTCATCTGTTCCCAGAATGCTTGGGATACTGTGTCCACCTTGGCATAATTTTCATACCAGGGTGTGGGTTCACTGTCAGCATCATGTGGTAAGACCACTGCACAAGAGATGTGGCCTCCTCAAGTCAATGCAGCATTGTCCATGGTCAGCTGCTGTTGTCATGAAGACTAACTTCAAAAGTGGAAAACGCTAAAGGTCTTCTCAGAGTGAGGATATCATCTCTGTGCTACTCTGTAATCTGAGGCTCTGGTGAGATTGACATTTTCGTCACATAATGAAAAGGTATTGATGTAGTAAAGAAGCCATGAGAAGGTGTTGCCGATTACCCTTACTGTTTCTGTGCTGTTTATGCTAACAGTGCACAGTGATCACATCTAACAATATGCCTTTTCTATAATCAATACATATACCACTCCACCACAGTTAAATTTGGACCACTCAGCCATGTTTGCACTTCAAGCACTGGTGCAGTCTCCAACTGGACCATCAGTACTCGCAATGTGGATGGTTGGTCCCAGACTATGGCAACACTAACTTCCACCATGCACCTGGCCATTGCCATGGCAATCACAATGTGATACCTCCTTGCAGTTTTGCATCAGAAGTGGGTGTGAATATTGTTCACGAGGAATGTATTAGCCACTTCCAGTCAAGCTATAGAAAGCTTTTACTTCTCCACAGCTATGGGGGATTTGGGGTGGAGCAACAGCAGGGCATGTGGATGGCATTTCCCCAGGAAGGGATGGAACCACTTGTTCAAAGTAAGAGTGAACAGGCCCTAATCTTTCAGGTTTAAGATCTCCACATATTCAAATTGGGAAGGAAAATGAATGTGAAAGCTGCAAAACTGATGCTAACAATATATTACTAAGTTGAAATTATCTCAAGTTGTTTTCTTTATAAATCACAGATTAAGTTATTCACTCTGATTTTTGGCAAAATAATAGTTAGATTTGATATTATGACCCTATGAAATACTGCATTTTAATTCTTTTTGATTTTGTGTGTGTCTATGACCTTACTGCACAGCAGCATTCTTAGACGATATAATTAATCATTTAAGTAATTTCTCTAATTGGTAAAAATCTGCAAAAACATGGGAGAACAGAAGAGAAATAGCATGTAAACCCAACAGACATTCTTATATATGAAGTTTTTCTTTTTTCATACATAGCACTATAATGTGAAAAAAATGTGCAAAATTTTTAAATTGCTCATTGACTGAAGGTTAATGCTTTTGTATTCTTCAGGTACAGCTATTTCCCACTCTTCCTGTGGTAACAGTGACTTTGAATAAGGAAGACAAACTAGCCCATTGGCAGATGGGCAGAGCCACAAGCTTCAGAGAGGAAGAGAGTGGAAAACAGGTGGGCAGGCAAGAGAAACAGCAAGAAAAAAACAACAGAATTAGAATGAAGGAATCCTTCCATCAGTGCAACTCAGCAAGCCCTGTACTATTATTACCTTCCATAATTGAGACTTCTAGTTCAAATATACATTTTTTCCATTTATTTTAAGGTTTTTCAAAGAAGACCCATGGAGTTTACTAATGCCAGGAATTCACAATGGAAACAAGAACATGTTGTATATGTACACTGTATATGGGTTGTTCACACTTAACTCAGTAGATGGTACAGCAATACTATCCCACAGAGGTTAGAATCAGGCTCAGAGGGAGGTATCCATACTTCAAGTGCTGGTGCAGTCCCTATTCAGACTGCTAGCACTTGAAGTGTGAATGGCCCCACCCAGCCTCGGCTGGATTGCCATGGCAATGGTCATGGCAATGGGCCATGATGCATGACTGCATAGTTGCAGCACCCTGCCCTACCGACTTGCAGTGTTCACACCCTGAAGAGAGTGCAGACACTGTATCCAGGAGCTGCTGCTTCACTGCTAACAATGATTGGGGCAGCTGGAGGCTCTGGAAAAGCAGAGGCAGCACGGTGTGTGGACAGACTTCCCCCTGGAGTTGCTTCAGACACTCAATTTCAACTGGCACCATTTGCATGATCTACCACAACACACTGCAGAAAAGCTTCCTTTCTGTGATTCCTCAGTTTTGGCAAGGAAGAAGTATAGTTTCTGTTTTTGCCTCCAGCAGTGTTCATTGCTAAGTATGAATGAGGCCATCTTAATCTTCCAATTGCACTTTTCTTCCAATTTGCAATGCAGTTCTCGGTTGAAAGAATAGAACATAAACGTACCAGGAGTTGATACCCACAAAGCAATAGGCACAGAACAAAGCTTTGGTGGGAAGCCTTTTTGGTTTTGCCAACCCCTCTTAGCCCTCAAAGGGCTAAAACGCAGTTCAGTAATATCCAGCTGGTGCAGAGTCATAGTTTTTTGCCCTTGCAGAAATGATTCTTGGAGCACCAAATTGTATGCAAATAGGTGCTGTAGGATGAAACAGTTTTAGAATAATACACTGAGAAATGCATATTTTGTGGACCACTGTGTTCAGAATATGTAACCCAGTTTTCTTTTGTTTGTTTAAATACATTATTTTGGTAGCTTTTTAAAAAGTGCAGAGTGATGGGAAAGCAAGATAGAATACATATACAAATGAATACAGTACATAGGCTACAATTCTAATATTACTTTCCCTGGAGGAAGCATCAGTGAGCAAAAAACGTTTTGAGTAGATAGGTTTATGGTTGCACAGATAGACAAGAAATATAATGATTGGCTAATCTTAACTATGGCCCTTTCTGCACTGTCTTCTTGATGTGGATCAAAGGGCCTCTGATCTGCACATTAATGCAGATCAAGAAGGCCCAGGTCCCATCAAATCCAGCTCCGCCTGCACAATATATCAGGTTTACAACTGGACTAAGGGCTGGATCATGGAGGTCTGCAGATGACATGCCTCTGTGATTTGGAAGTACCAGAAGCTGTCATTCAGTGGCGGACCATAACATATTGCAGAAAATCACCCCCACCCCAAAGCCTAGGAACTCTCACTCCTAGCCATCGGGGTGGTGGTGTAGAGGGAGCTGCGTAGCTCACATGAGCTTCAGAACTGTAGGGAGACTTGAACTGGATTAGCACTGTGGGTGCAGATGGCACTGATCTGGCTCTCGCCTCTCCAAGATCAGGATCAGTAAGTGCAGAAAGGGCCTCATCAGACTCCTGTCCTCCATAAGACAGGGACCAGTGTACACCCAAAGCTCAGGATGTGGATCCTGGTGAACCTGAAATTTCAGATCCTTGAGAATACTCCCATGACAGGTACTGCTCTCAAAGGCAGGGATAGGTGTCTTTTTGCAGGCTTGCCATGTCTCAGAGCTACCTCAAGAGTGAGGAGTATCCTTTGTCAAAATAGATGTACTCAAGTAGGCCAAGAGAACTGGCACCAATCTCACCTCATTTCTAACAGACCATCATGTTCCCTGAATGGCACCAATGCTCCCTAGTCTTCCCTAAGACTTTCTCTACTATTTTTTTTAAAGTATTGTTGACAAAACTCAGCAGAGAAAAGTTGCAGAAGGATGGAACAAGCAACTGGCAGTTGACTTCCTGTGATGGCTGTCCCTCCTCCATTGCCTAGCAATTGACACTTTGTCAGCAGCTGTGTGGGGGACCAAAAGCCAGGCTGAAGGAATGCATTCACTGTGTTTTCCCCAATCCATGATCTAAGCCCTGCCAAGCATCAGGGGCCCCATAAGAAGTTTTGGTAATGATAGGCAGGTTGTTATCTCATTAATCAGCCCATCAAGGGTGTTTTTATTATTATTATTATTATTATTATTATTATTATTATTATTATTATTATTATTATTATTATTATTATTATTATTATTATTATTATTATTATTATTATTATTATTATTATTATGTTAAAAAGGCTTACCAACAAATGCTTTAAATCACCCAGAAATCTGGATTAGGGATGTGCACGAATGTTCACATTCATAATGAATCAAGTGTTAGAAAATCTGTATTTGTTCAAATAGATACCTTTTGCATCTGGTAGAATTCTATTCGATATGAATGTATTTGTACAAATTCATACGAATATCTGATACGTATCTGATATGAACAAATATATACTCCATAACATATCCATGCTCTGAAAGCACCAAATCCAACCTGAATCCACTTTTTATCTGCTCTTGATCCATCTTGAAAGCAATCTGGATCCATTGTAGATGTGACTGGTGTCCTGCTTTCCCACCTCCCCAGTTTAACAAATGTTTGCACTATTCGTACAAGTGCCGAACCATTTGTACAAATATCCAAAACATTTGTATTTGCACAAATGCTAATGTACAAATTCATAACATTTGATTTGTGTACAAATGTCTGAATTCGTACAAATTCATCTGAATAACAAATGTTACGAATATTCATGCACATCCCTACTCTTTGTACACGGGAAATAATTTCTAAACACAGCATAAAATGATAAATCAGACAGTAGTGCAACTTGATCCCTCAGTTTCCTAAGATTGTGTTCAAAGCAGTTAGTTGACAAATCAAATATATGAAACTGTGAACAGTCAATATTAAACACTTTAAAATGTGTTAAATTATGTGCTAATGACAAGTGGATAGAAAAATATATTGTAGGCCGCTTCATCTCATGCAAATGGAATAACCTTTACCTCATGAAAATATTAAACAAATGAAGAGAAAGCCCACTATTATTGTACCTGAGGGATTAAATAAGTGGGAAAAAAATTAACTGTATCAAACCAGCAACCTCTCAGTGTAGGAAACCTGTGCAATGATGAATAATATCAGTTTATTTCTCTTCCTCTAAATTCACTCATGACTTGAACAGGATGAATTTTCTTCTTAGCCGACCCTTTCCTGACAGCTGCATAGATTTCCTCCGGCTTCTCTCTCTTAATCAAAGGCTTCTTTTCCGGAGCCTTCATCCTCCACATCACCACAGGGTGTCGTGGACCAGCAGGACTTTGAATTCTGATAATCTTCGTAGAGGCAATATAGGACATCTTCACGGTCTGCACTACAGCATTCATCAAGTTTTTGGCAGCCTGAATGAGTGAAGTGACACTGTCCAGCTGTAATGAGAAAACACAAATATTATCCTCAGAAAATTAGGCGCACTGTAATGAAAAACAAACACTTGAAATGCAGTTGGTCTTCATTTCCCTCTGTACCTGAGATGTAAAAAAACAGATCAATATGAATGCCTGAGGGTCAAAAAATAATTTGCAGTGCAAGTTAAATTGAAGCTTGCTGAGTAGTGGTGCCTGAGGTTGACTCTAGCAATGTACATTTTCTACATTTAGAATTCAGTTCTTTTTCTCTGCAAATCAAAAATGCAATAAAAAATTACAGATCCAATATGGCATTCAGCTAATATAGGGCATGACCACATACAAAAAAGGGTGCCTCTGAAGCACATTTGAAGCTCTTGGGACAGAAAGAAAATAAAAAGGAAACACCCCATTCCCAAGCCTTGGTTTGTGTGTCTTTTCTGCAGTTGCAGAAATATCACTCTCAGGGTGAGGAGGACTTAAGAGTTAGATGGGGCAGGAGGCTATGGAGGGTCCTAGTCAATCCCAGCCTGTTACCATCAACAACCAATCAGGTACCTTCCTCCCAAAAATCAGACAGCAGCATCTTATGCTAAGTGAGGAAGAAGGGCATTGACAAGGGACAGAAGAGAAGTCATCTGTGGCTGCATTCCCGTACAAGTTTAAATCCGAATCGAATCTGTTTTGGGGATAGGAAGATCCCATTTATTTTTTTTATTTCTGGACTTTATGAGGACTATTCTGCAAAAATCTACAGGAAAAAAGTCCTCACAAAAACTGTTCTCGCTCCCCTTTTGGAGCCCAACCCACATTATTTTTTGCCTTTGGGAATACTACTGGACTATTTGTTGTGGAGAGCTATCCTTCTGGCCAATGCCTGCCAGATGTGGGCGGGATTTCACAGCTGCAAAGGTCTCCCCCTTCCCTCCCTTCGCCATGCATGCCTGGCAGGAAAGGAGCTTCTGATTTCAAAGGGTGAGTGTGAAAGGGATGATTGCTTTGTTCTTTCGCTCAGCTGATTCTGTGGGGCAGGCTTAACAGGGGTTGGACAAGGGTGGAGATTTAGTTGATATTTGATGCGAAGGAACAGTTAGGCTAAGCTGGCCCTTTTTCTAGGCTAAGCTGGCCCTTTTTTCTAGGCTAAGCTGGCCCGTTTTGCTAGGCTAAGCTGGCCCATTTTGCTAGGCTAAGCTGGCCCATACCATAAAGAATCTGATATTATATATGGTGACTGCAGCCAGATTGTTATATGTGCAAAAATGGAAGGATGCAAAGTTACCTTTGGAGGAGAATTGGATAATTAAACTGATTGAAATGGCTGAAATGGACAAACTGACAAACTTATTAAGGGACAAAATAGTGAATAAATTTCTAGAAGACTGGAGTCCCCTTATTGAATAACTACAGGACTTGGAGGTGATGACAGAGGGCTTTGGCTAATGCACATGAAAAAGAATAAAAGGCATATAAAGGGAGGAAAGAAATAAACGAATATAAGGAGTCGGAAGAACGGAGGATGTCACACAGAAATATCAAAGCATTGTAATATGGGGAAGTGGGGAGTACTATTGTTGAAATGATTGGAAAAAATTATATGGAAAAAAAGGTCGGAGATTAAAAGGTCCTGTTTCTCCGTGCTGTTTTTGTTTGTTTGTTTTGCGGTTTGAGTGGTAATACCAGTATTCACGTTCAGCCCGTTTGATCCTCAAGGAAATGGGGACAGCCAGATTGTGCACTCATTCCTGAATCTGGATTTTAAAAGTCCAACCTGGATTTAAAAAGTCAAGTGAGAACGCACCCCGTGTGTGCGTGTTTTACTGTGTGACATGAATTTTCTTCCTTCGTCCACAGATGGTGTAATCCCAGGAAATGAATGCCCCACAAAAACTATTTGCAATCACACCCTTAATCTTTCAGGCCAGACTTTTACTTGCAAGCAATGTTACGTATCAAGGCACGCTTAGAGTGGCAGGGGCCTCTGGCAAAAAATGCAAGATGGATTCCAATACCATGAAGAATGAAACCAAACATGCACCAAGCTCAGCAGCCAACCAAAGCTTGTTTCCTGGGCTTATGGCAAAAAGGCAGGTTTACTTAATGAAAAGGACACCACTAAAAAATAAAGGAAAAAAGACTAAGAAAATAAGAAAAACTGCAGAAGGTAGAAAATTATGCCTGGCTCTGAAATAAGTTCTTTACTGAGCAAGGCACTAGAGGACTGTTCTCACTGACGATATCCAATGCAATGTACGACAGACCTCATTCTGATATTCTTGTTCTTAACACTTTTAAAAGCTTGTCTGTATTTTAGGAGCAGCAGTTGTTCAAACTATAGCCTCTAGGAGGCAGGTTTCTTCAGTATTGTTTCATTTTAGGAGGACTGGAACTGATCTAACCATCAGTCCTGTTGGAAATAAGAATGACATTTAAACCAATTGGCATTTAACAACCATGCCTTCCCTTCTATTTTCCCCTGTCCTATTTCCTTTCTTAAGGTGGCATTTGATATACATTTGGGTGCTTGATAAATTGAGCCAAGAAACCTCATTGGTTTTGTCTCCAGTGTTTTGTAAGTGTGAAGCAGGCCCGGTTGGGCACTGTAAAGCATTTGAGCCATAGATTTTACCCCAAACAATTTCAGTGCTGCCATAATACGTCCTCAACTGGGATGATAAATTGCAATGATTTTTAAAATCAATGCTGCTTTTTGCTTCCAAAATTCTTCTGCATTCTTTATTTGGGATATCCTCTTCTCTGTGTGAAATGCATGGATTGTGCAGCTGCCAAAGAGTGCACTTTATATCAATATATCTTGTGTAGATTGCTGTCTTGGGAGAAATAGTAGGATATAAGAAAATGCCAGCAGGAAAAAGAAAAGGGGGAAAAAGCACACAGGTTAAACCAAAAATCAGTAGCTGTACAACCGTTTCTTTTCCTATCTATCTGCTGAACAAGTAAGAACTTCTTATATAATTTTCCACTGATGTGTTTCATCCTTAAAAACTGGCATCCAGGCAGGACAGAGATGTGTCAATATTTATAACTAAACAATGAACACATCCATCCATGCAGAGAGAGAGGTCAGGAACCTCAAGATCAGAACCAAACAGTACAAACACAATAGCTGGAGATTTTTGATCTGCCAACATTTCACTATCTAATCTATTACTGCAGCTCCTGAATATCTGCAGCAGATCCTGGCACAGAAAGAAAACTGAGAAAAGGGCAGGCCAGAAGGAATACCATTTAAGCAGAAGGTCGACCTATTACTGAGTTTGGCAAATGCTATACCTGGTTAGAACTGGACAGATACCAAGAATCCGTAAATCAAAAAGAAAAATGAGTTTAAAATGCTATGTGGATTTGCCTGAACCATCCAAACTTGCTTTGGGGCAAGCTTTTCAGTTCAATTTATTCAAGAATACAGACAATGGAATATTAACCCATCTGAGGTATTGCAATATATTTCATCTTTTCTATTTGTCCCAATAGACTCAAATACCCATTTGTGTGTGTGATCATACCTATATAAACTATATAGGGAGCCAAGCCAGAGATGGCAGGAAGCAAAATAAAAACAGCAAAGCTAGGTTTTCTGGAGATTAGACTACTGTTATTTTTCATTCCCAAATAAGAGCTAATGACTTTTCATTCCGAAGCCATCATTTTACTTGAAGGCAGCTTAATGGCTACATTTAATTACTAGAAAGCTTTATAGGGTATGCACATGTACAGAAGATTCTCTGAGAAGATTTGCCGGATCATTTTTATTCTGCATAATTTGGAATCTATGGAAAAGAAAATATTGTGAAGGAAAAGAACCAGCTCTGCCATCAAGCAAGGCCCTATTTGCAGTTAGGCATCTGGAATGCAATTAGTACAGCTCCGAGAAGCCTAAGTGCGAACAGACCCCAAGTCACTTACCTCTTCGACAGAACCTTGTGGAAGTAGCTCACACTTCTAGCCAGTTGCTCATCTGAGCAGTATTCTATCTAGACTAACAGGGATTAAAAGGGTCTTGCACTAAAGAATTAAATAAGCATATAAATAAAATCCTCAAATCATCCAATATCAAACCACTTCTGCATTGTTGCCAGAAAGCCCCTGTGTAGGTCTGTCTATGTAGATACTAACATATAAGCTTAACTCAGTGACACGTTCACCTTACCTATAGCTGGGAAGACAATTATGTGAGTCATTTTCACGAAACCTATCAAGTCATAAGATGGATACAAGGCTTGTGCCAAATGGCAGCTTCTCAAAATCAAACTGTTTAGAGAAGCCCAGGATGATTAGGTGTCCCAGCTCTTTGTGACATTGTAGCCTACCTTGGAGCAGGTGAGCCCCATACAAAAGGTGTATGTTTTTGATAAACTGTGGTTTGGCAGAAACCTAAAGGATACAGTAGTTCTCCTGAAATAACAGGGTTTCAAAGTAATAAAGTTCTCTTATCATTTATTCAGCAGTTTTATTTTAAAACGATAGCATACAAAACCTCTTTTTTTATGGTTATCAATGAACAGTTAAATTTTTATTGGCCCACAGTTCTCTGTCTTCAAGAACACTGAGAATTCCTGTTCGGTACTATTATTCACCTGTCTTAAAATAAGGTGATTGTGCTTAACACACTCCCTAGCAAGTGACTCCCTAATTACCCCAGGGAACAAATACAATTCATTCTATTTCAGTGTGAAACAAGATCTCCATGGATAAAGATAAAGAATTCACTATTGGACAGAGAACGAGAAAGAAAGTTATATGTACATGTGCAAAAGAAGAAAGTGGAAAACTCAAGCATAATAGCCTGAAGTGAAGTGGTTTTCTTTGTTTCACCCTATTTCATTGATTTTCTGTCCAGTGTCCTCTTTTGTTTAGCAGTTCATTTGTCTTTCTGCCAGTAGGTGGTATTTAGGATGATTATTTTTTAAAAAAACAAACAAACCTGGATAGGTTATCAGTTTTTTCTCTCTATTTTCTAGCATTATGATAACTTTACTAGAATTATGTGGGGTGGAAGAAAGAATATTGTTTTAACTGATTATTCATACTGAAGAAGCATCCACATAGAATCCTAGAGTTAACCCACCCATCCAACCTTGGAGCGTCCACACACACTGACATTCCAGAATCAATGTGTTTAGATGCACCTATTCCTAATTGGTCCATGGACTTCTCTACCTGTTCTGGGAATTGACTAACCCATGGGACAACTTCTCTGTCTCTCAGGGCAGGTTGTAATCTTTATGGCCCAACCTCCTCCTCAGTTTGGAGGGATGGAGGAGGCAAGAAGGACCTCACAGACCCATTTCAATCTAGTTTCTGGTCTGGTTGATTACCTTGTCCTGGAGAAAGACAGGGGAAGTGTCACTCTGTTGATTCTCCTGCATCTCTCGGTGACTTTTGATACCATTGACTATAGTATTCTTCTGGAAAAGCTATGGAGTTTGAGAAATGGAGGCACTATGTTGCTTTGGTCCTGTTACTATCTTCAAGGCTGTTACCAGAGAGTGATTGTGGGAAACTCCTGCTTGATCCCTTAGGGACTTACTTGTGGGGTTTCTCAGGGATCTATCTTATATCCCCATGCTCTTTAGCATCTATATGAGATCATCAAGAATTTTGGAATGAAGTGTTATCAAAGCAACAAGGACACCCAGCTCTATCTCTGCATGCCACTGAAATAATGAAGTGGTAAAAGTACTTCTCAACCTATCATCTATATATTTGATACCATTTATATCCCACTCTTTACCTGGTGATTCCAGCTAAAATCCCAGGTGAAAGAAAATTATTAAAACATATTTAACAAGTGCTTAGAAGCAGCAATGGGTTGAATCCAGACAAAACAGCTGTTCTCTGTGTTACAGGGTCTCATGTCCACAAAAAAGGGTAGCTTCCTGTTTTTGATGGGATTTATTTGCCCTGGAAGTGCTTTGGAGTCTGTGCTGATGCTTGAAGCTCAGAGGTAGGAGGCGGCCAGGAACACTTGCTTCCAGCTACAACCTCTGTTAGAATGTCTGGCCACAAGAATCCCTAATCCAGTAACTTCTAAATTTGACTGTTGTACTGTGCTCCACAGTGCCTTTGAAGATTGTTCAGAAGACTGCTACCTGGCACTGCTGACTGGATGTACATCATATTGGTCCTAAAAGAAGTGCACTAGCTCTCTATTTACTACTAAGGTATTAATGGTAACTTACAAGGCCCTAAATGGCTTAGTGCTTGTCCCCATGGCAAGGATATTGCGAGGCCAAAGTTAGTTCGCCTCACAAATGTCCCCATGCAAAGCCCTAATTCAGACTACATGAGGGACAAAATCCTCTAAATCAAAACAAAATAACCCCCCTTTATAACTGTTCTTGCCCCAAATTATGGGGCAAGAGTGGATTATAAAGGGGGCATGGGGAAACACCTGGGTTACAATTGCAGCATTAGCGGGCAGGGCTTCACTGTCCCCGCTGTTAACTCTGCGATGGCAACTGTTCCCCCTTACCTGGGTGCTTAATCGCCCAGGTAAGGGCTTGATATACCCCAAACAATCTTGCCTGACAGCTGCCCTGCACAGCTGAGCAGCTGTCATGCGCACAAGCAGAGGTCCGCAAGTGATTAAAACAGATGCTGCTTACTGGAGCTCTGCCCTGTTCTTGGCAGCCTGACAGTTGACTGCAGGGCAGCTGTCAGGTGGTTGTTTGGGGTAAATCAAGCCCTTACCTGGGTGATTAAGAGCCCAGGTAAGGGTGGTGGTGGAGAAAACCACGCCATCCTGATGCAAGGATTTGCCGCAGTTTTCATGGGGATGGGCGGGTTTGCCTTGAACCCGCCCTATCCTCCATTGCCATTGGGACTCCTTAATGCAAGTTAGATTTGCATTAAGGGTCCTCCAAATCCACCACTGGGCATTGGTACCCCCATGGGGACGCAGCCCGAGACCCCAAATGTCTAACAAAATGCCTACTCCTGTTTATTAACATCAATAAAAACAAAATTACTTCCTTATGCAAAGGCCAATCAATGCAGCTGTTTTGGAGTTCAGGGGTGAGGACACATGGGAGAGCATTACTGGTTATAGCCCTTAGATTATGGAACACTCTCCCCTCTGAGGTGTGTCAGGCACCTTCAATGTATGTGTTCAGATGAGTAGTGAAGACATACCTTTTCACTCTGGCCTTTAGCTAAGGGAACAACATGGCATCCCCATGCAGACACCGTAACTTCCTGTCTAATATTAAAATGCTCCCTCTCTGAAATCTCACAGCTGTAGAACATTCTTGAGGGAAACACTTTTGCATCAGACAGGAAACTGCCCAGGAAGTCGGCCATTTTTGGTCCAGTGTAAAATCCCTCCCCCATTATGTGTGCTTGTGAAGTGGGGATGTGCACAAGTGTTTTGTTTTTGTATTTGATTTGTATCAAATCGAATGCAAGAAAATTTATATTCATTCAAATAGATCCCCTTCGAATGTGGTAGGATTCGTATTCGATATGAATGCTCAGTCCCATATGAATCCAATATGAATAGCATACAACAAATCCCATAAGAAGCTTCATGCGAATGTATCAAAACATTCCATTCAAATTCGAATGTCAATCTTCGAATGTGCTGATATTCTATCCGAATTCAAATGTTTAAATTTGGCCGAATTTGTACAAATTTCAAATGTTATCAATATTTCTTATCCCATCATCCCTCTATACAAATGTATGGGAAGTGCCAGTAGGGGCCAGGAGCCATGACAGAGTTGTGAGTTGTACCTCTTTATGCCTCTTGCCACAGGGGCAGCTTGTGCGTTCTTCATACAAATAGTCCCTTCAGTGTTAATGTATTTTACCCACATTGGGATGCAACCTCTGTTGTAATTGCCAGGAGTCACTTAAAGAAAATCACTTTCCTGTGGTTGAAGCCAAACATTTCTTGACTCTCCTGACATCCTATAGGTGGAGACTAATGTCTGATCTTCTCCATGCATGAGTGAAATCTTGTGCAGCATTAGCATAGCAGCACTGCAAAACAGTTTGTTTACAGTTGGATTGTAGCATTGGTAGATAATATTAAAAGCCACTTATGCATGAACACTGAAACTTATCATCCTGAATCAGACTAATTATTTAAATTAGGAATGTTTCTTGCCAAGTTTCAACCACTGTTTTCCCAGCCCCCACCAGGGAATCCATACATTATGAGGTTGTATCCTCAGCATTTGTGTCTTTCTAGAAGGATAAGCAGGAATTCTTAGCTGCTTTTTCTAAAAAATTATATTTTGTGAAGAATTGTGCACATGTTCTGATACAAAATTCATTAACTTAAATATATTAATTTTCTTTATAAGAATATGGCCAGGTCTCCATGCAAGACTATTTGAGGGAGAGGTCTCGGGTGTTGTGTCTCCTATTTTTTGGCATGATGTACTGATGTGCCCAGGAAGGACCATGGGTATGTAATTGCACTCTCTGCAGGAATACCTTGCTGCCACTTAGCCAAGCATCTGTGTCACTTGGATATGGATGCTACTGAGGTGGCATCAGCAAGGCACCTCCCACTGTAGGCATGGAGTCATGACCTCAGCTGTGTGAGATAATTGTCTTCCATATGGTTTCCACTCCTGTCTCTTGATTTCCCTGATAACCCAGAAGGGTATATGTGTGATATATTGTTTTTCAGTAGCGCACTATGGAGCACTGCTGAAAAATATCACCTGGTAATCCTGAACACAGAAGACAGCCTTCTGCATACCGCACATGTTCAAGATCAGGCCACTGGTCCCTCTGGTAGAGCAGATTAAATGGTATTATCAAAGATCCAGATTAAGGGCCTCTAACACAGGCAAAGATGGACCAGCAGGGGTGAGGCCTCCATGATCCACATTAACATGCAGATATGGAGGTGCAGAATATGTATTTCACAGAACCTTAAAAATGGTTGAGGGTCTATGCAGAAAGAGACTCCGAAAAAAAAATCACCTTTGGGGTGGCTAATGTGAAAACATGTCTACTCACTTTGCTGACATATTCTCTCACTCTAAAAGTGGACTGAAACTGGATTAAAACTTGGTGTTCAACCCTGGTCCAATTCAGGTTTAGGGGGGAAAATATAGATGGAAATTTTCTCCGTCTATATTCCCCCCGCCCCCCAAAAAAACTAGGCTGAACAGAGAGATGCTAGAAAAATAGAGTTCAAAGTTTAACCACTCCCTCATATGCAGGAACAGATTGGAGGGTGGTGGAAGTATCATTCCACCTAATAGCAGCCTCTGTGTAATTATTCAGAGGTTGGCCAATCATGGAAAGACATCTTTTTCACCTGTCATGCTACTGCAGTTCGGATTCTTCCCTATCGTTGTTAAAGCTATTTGTAAATTGCCAAGAATGCTCTTTTCTGAATCACTCCCAAATCTTGTCCCTCATCTTGCATAGTGCATCTCAAGCTATCGCAGTGCCAGGAGGAGAGTGCCCCATCTTTCAGCACCGTAGCTCAGCAATCTGTTCAAGGAATGCTGATTCTGACACTTCACTGGCAGCCTTCCCTTCCCCAATACATTTTCCACTAAACACATTCACCGAGTATTTATTAACATCAGAATGAAGGGAGCCCCTGGAGCAAAAGAATCCTTTTTACCCTCTCAGCCACTGAGGTAATTCATCTATCTTGCACATTTGTTAGAGCCCTTTGATATTTTTCATGATGAGAAGGATGCTTAAGCAGGAGTAGGTGGAACTTTGCAAAGAATTACACAATAAGGTCACTTTAAGATGAATGTAATGAGATTGTGTATATAATGCATGTTTATCTAAATCCAAGTCTAAAAACACTGCTTCCGTATTCCAGTCCTGCATTTTTGCTGGGGCATTTTTGCCCACATCTCTAGCAAAACAGCCATGCACAGGTAACAAAATATTGCTGTTTCTAATGTTTTTCTGGCGCAGCAATTAATGTATACCAGTTTACCCCAGTATGTCCTTATGCATACATGTACAGGCAGTGTCAAATCCACTTACCATATTAGCAGTGGCGGCTGGTGGACTTCAGGGCTGGGTGTTCACAGCCAGTGGAGAGTTCAGGGGGGCGGAGCCATGAAGATTGTGGGGTGTGTGGCCACAGAGGTCATGGGGGTGTAGCCACAGAATGAAGCTGGATTAAAACTTAAGTGTGAACGCAGCCCGTTCATATAAGCAACAAGTAATAAAAATAACTTCTAGAAAGAGCTTCTTAAATATAAAGAAACCACCCACAAGCAGTAACCACATACGTGGCCTATTGAATTCCTGTTCACATACTACCTCATTCCAGCTCTGGCTGATACTGAAAAAGCTTTGTACACCTGCAAACTTCACAGCACAGCAAACTTCTAAACTTTAACAATGCAAAATATATTGCTCTTCAGCACAAACAGCTCACACACAGAATGGCACATAAATTCTGCACTCACACCCCAGCAAGCTTCAAAACCAAGAGGAAAGTAATTGCAATACAGCTGACTTCACAGTACTCCATATTTATTTAGTCAAGTGTTCTTGCTCATAATGCTGAATGGTTGATAATTTATTACATTTAAACCATATAAATACTGTTTCTTATAAAAAAAGACCTCAAAACAGTTTGCAGGAAAGATGAAGAACAACACTAACTCCCCCTACAACTAGAGCCGAACCCTAGCCTTTGGCTTTGCCAAAGTCCACTCCATAATTACTTCAAAAGGTGAACTGTGGGTATTTGGTTCTCGCTTTGGTTCAACACAAGCTGAACTTCATGTGCAACCTTTTAAGTAGCACCAAGAACCAACCTCTGCGGCTGCGTTCACACCTGAATTTTAATCCAGCTTCAGTCCACTTTCAGAGTGATGGAACACCTTGGAAAAGTGACAAACTGTTTGATTTTGGTTTTATCTAACTCAGAAAAATTAATGAAAAAGAAATAAGTTACTTTGCTAATGTGTCCTTTCACTCTGATGGCGATCTAAAGCTGGATTAAAAGTTAAGGTGTGAACACAGTTGTATGCTCTTGGGACAGATTTGGGCTGACTCTTCCCCTTTCACCCCCAGAGACCACTGTTGCTGCAGTGCATATTGGTTCAAAGAGAGGTGCATACATTTCCCACTTACAAGCTGAAACACTCAGGTGGAAGAGACCCATGGCATCTCCTTTATTTTTAAAGGAGCAGTTTTTAGTTTTTGAAGAATGCAGCAGCACAGGGGTCTCTGAAAATTATCAGTATGCAGTTCAATTTACTGATAAACATTATCAGCTGAAAAACAGTACCCAAATCAAAACCCTGTAATTGAATGTACAGCTTATTATCAGTACTAGGAAAAGGATACCCAGTGATTTCTATAAAATGATTAGAATAGGTTCTTGACTTTCCAAGTAAGGGGGAAATACCTAACATTTTAAGAAAAATGTTCTCCAAAGACAATAAAAAATCCTGTTTTTGAAATCAGTTAAGGGTACATATAATACAATATTAATTCTTTATGGCATTATTCCTCACTCTTGTATTGTCTTTATGCTATCAACTTTTTTTTACACACAAGTACTCAAATTAGGTCAGCTGGCATTTTGTAATTAAAAAAATAAAATATACTAGCCTTAAGACACAATTAAGATTTATGGCTAATTTAAATATTTGCACAGCAAACTTCTTTTTAAAGAAAGCCAAAATACTTCATCTTCTTCCCTTCCTCGTGAACAAGCTTGAGAACTACCACTGAGAAGGACCTGTATTTATCTAATCCTCAACTTCTTGATGTCAGGTTGTATTTGAGGGTGGAGGAGACACAGAAAGAGGTCCCATAAACTGAGCATAAGAGTTCCAAGCCAGAAATTTTTTGGAAGCCCACACTGTTTAAAAACTGTCCAATTCTCCATAAGATGTTATTGCTTCATTTCATCTATATGACTTACAGCCTCACAAACTCTTTATTGGCAACTCTTCAGAAATTAAACTGGAAATGAATTTGGAACAGCCCAATGTAACAAAGAAAAAGAGAAAAAGAAATCATGACTACCCAAAAAGAAAAGGCAAAGAAATCTAAGCTACTTGCATGTGTTTGGGGTTTTCTTTCTTTCCTTTCCTTCCTTCCTCTCTATCCTTCCTGCCTTCTTTCTCTCTCCTTCCCCTCTCTATCATTCCTTCCTTCATCTCCTTCCTTCCTCTTTCTTTCTCTCTATCCTTCCTTCATCTGACTCCTTCCTTCCTCCTTTGCTCTTTCTTTCTCTCTCCTTCTAGCCTTCCTTCCTGGATCAGCTTTCTCCAAAAGACTGAGATCCATATTTTTGCCCCTTGAAATATATCAACATCAGTGTTTATACTGTTGTCTATTTACCCTTCAATTTTCTTTGTGATGGAATGCTTTCCCAACATTTTTCTCTTTTGAACCAGGAACACTGAGTGCTTTATAATTTTTTCACCATCCTTCCCTTCTTTTTCTTCTTTTTTTCTCCCTTCCTCTCTCTGGGTGCATCGCCAGGGAGCTGCCGAGCTTAATGCGAATTAAGGGAGGCTGACTCACTGAAGCGGAAGCAGGTGCATATTAATGAGCTCCTTGCTGGCGTCTGGTCTGTGCTCCTAATATTCTTCTTTCCTTCTCCCTCTCTCTCTCCCTATCCTTCCTTCTTCTTCTTCTCTCTTCCTCCCTCCCCCCTCTTTCTTTCTTTTTTGCTTCTCTTCCTAAGAAACATCCAGATTTTATTTTCCTGCTTCAGCCCATTGCGAGGGGGGGGGGGGAGCGAAGAGACTTCCAAACCAGGCACCGTGGTTCTTAAGAAAGAAAGAGGGAGCAGGGAGGCAGGACAGAAGGAAGAGAGAAAAAGAAAGAAGGCTAGGGGGAGAGAGCTGGAGCTCACCCACCCACCCGCGGCCCACTTACCTGGGGGTGAGCTCCCCTGGCTATGGGTTGTGATGAGGAGGCTGAATGCAGCCCTTCCAAACTGGAACCCTTTGATTCCAGCTTGCGATAGAGGACCACGTGGAAGGGGGAGACGGGGAGAGGAACACTTTCCGCCTTAAAGGCGCCTGGCGCCTGGCTGGCCTTTATGCTATTGTGATGCCGGCCGGAAAGGCTCCGTAGGGGCAGTTGGGGATGGGAGCAGCAATATCTTTTATCTTTTTTAAATCTTGCTTGCGATTGGGCCAAACGTTTCGCTGGGCGCGCCTGCAGGGAAGAGCCATAATCATGGGCTCAAAGAGCCGCATGCGCTTTGCCAACCCTTGTTCTAGAGGGAGGAGGGGGCATGACTTATTCTAAAAATTTTAGAATGCCCAATTGGCTGGTTCGCCGAACAGAAGGCGTTCTGAAGATTCACGCCTCCTCCAATCAAGGTACAGGAAAATTCCAAGCAATTTTTCCATTGGTCGGAGCTCTCTTGTATCTTTTTCTCTGTTCTTTCTCTCTCTCTTTCTTCCCCCCCAGCCACTGGATGATCGGCGATCACTGCGGGCTCAGTGAGGCCCCGCCCATGCATATTAGGTATTGATTTGTCTCTGCAGAATGAATTAAACAGTCTATAAACCTGTTAACAAAATCACCTAAGCAAAACACAAAAGTTCCAGGACAATTTGGTCCAAAGGATGTGTGAGGACAATCATCTTCCTCAATACATATCAGTGCAGCTCAACACAGCTGTTAAAAACATTCATTATTTTAATTTTATAATAAATCACACTTACTTTGACTCAAGCTGTCCTGGAACTTTCATGTTTTGTCTCTGCAGCATACCTATGAATGGACCTAGCCCAAAACAGTTTGTTTTATAATTTCAAATCTTGCCAAGGAGTTCTAACTACTGAGTCTTTTCTGTGGTAGCCCCCGAACTCTGGAACAGCTTCCATCTTGAGAGTCATCAGGTACCTACATTAGATAGTTTTCAGCACCTGGTTGAAACATACCTCTTCACCCAGTCCTTGGATGTTTAGCTTCCTCTGGGTGTGGTCCTGCCAGGGTGGGTGGTGGGTTACATTTTAAGTTAGGGATGTGCACAAATATTCAAAAATTCAAAAATCTGATTCGAATCCGACAGATATCGACATTTGAATCTGAATTGGATTTTACGATATTCGTCTTTGGACATTCAAATGGATTTTCAGATTTTTGAAAATCCAATAAGGATATTCAAATGATTTGAATGCATAGATTTATAGCTATCACATTCAAATTTGCGTGAAAATTATGCATATTTGCGCTTATAATACGGGATGAAAACAGGATGCATATGTGTTAAAATGGGATGCATATGGAATGCACACATATTCGTATAACCAATACAGATGTTGTCAACATTTGTAACTTTAAATACAAATTGGATTTTTGGATTTACAGATTCAAAAAATTTAGATTCGAACTGGATTTTCAGAACCTTGGATTTTTAAGATTCAAATTGAACTGAATTTGTGGATATTTGATTCAACTCAAATTCGAATGCCAAAAAAAAAACATTCGTGCACATCCCTATTTTAAATATGTTCTAATATTTTAGATATTTTATTCTTTACTATTCTGGCCAACCTTGAGTCCTTTTGGTGAAGGATGGGATAGAAATTCTTTAAATAAATAAATAAATTTGAAACTCTGTTGCCCAGATTAGATTCACAAGAAATTCCTCACATACCTTATACTGATATATTTATTAAATGGGATCACTGTTCTGAAGCTCACCCTGTATTCCATATAACCTTTTTTGTTTCTTCCAACATAGGTTTACATTGTAACCATGCAGGGGGTTTAACAGTTGCAGTTTCTCCCAGAAGATTCAGCAGCATTGCTCTTGGTACGCATCATAAGTGACTCCTTCCTTCCTCTCCCTTCAGCTTAGGCTATGAATACAGGATGGTCAGGCAATGCTTCTGAGGAGGAGGAGGAGGAGGAGGAGGAGGAGGAAGAGAAGAGTTGGCTTTTCTACCCTGCTTTTCTCACCTATTTAAGGGGACTCAAAGCAGCTGACAAACCTTCCATTCTTCTCCACACAACAGTACACCTTGTGAGGCTGAGAGCTGAGACTAGCCCAAGGTCACCCAGCTGGCTTCATGTAGGAGGCTGAAATCAAACCTGGTGTTCCTAGATAAGAGTCCGGCTCCCTAAACGCTAGACCAAACTGGAGTAGTGTGAAATTCTACCTGTCTGGGAGGTGGGTAGCAAAATCCTGCATGAGCACATAGCTGAATCTGAGGCAAAACTGACCCCTGTTCATGTGGGGAGGGGTCAGTGCACCACTTTGGTTTTGTGGTCAGAGTGCCAGGCACATATCTCATAGTCACCAGATTTGATTTCATACTCTTCCACAAAGCCATCTGGGCCACCTTGGGTTAGTCATAGCTCTCTTAGGGAGCTCTCACAGCCCCCACCTACCTCACAAGGTGTTTGTTGTGGCGAGAAGAAAGCTTTGAAAGAAAAAGTGGGGTATAAAACCAGGTCTTCTTCTTCTTCTTCTTCTTCTTCTTCTTCTTCTTCTTCTTCCTACTACTACTACTACTACTACTACTACTACTACTGGGTATTTCATGCTGTTGAGATATCCAAATGTACATGTGCTATCTCAGAAGCCATGGCCAGACCAGACCTTCAGAATTTGCCAAGAGTGGAGAGAAAACACATGAGTGAAAAGCCACTTGGTTAGAGTAGGAAAATTACATTATGGGGTTGTTTCCACCTGGGTTTTATTGCGGTTTGAAAATGATTTAATTTTATTTGTCCGCGTTACAGATTGGGTTCCCGTGTTTTCCGAGGAGTAAATAACTAAAAACTGCAATGAAAAAAACACCTGAAAAAATAGCTCTCACTGCCATTTTTGCTGCTGAAACGCTTTGTCTTTTTTTCCTTTGGGAATGGTACTGCAGTACTGCAGAGGTGTTTAAAGTTTTAAAGCCTCCTCCTCCTCTATTTCCCTTGGCAGGCCACTTCACGATGGAGAAAAAGTTTCATTTTCACCCACTTCACACTGATAACAAGTTTCATTTCCTGCCCACGCTTTCCCTCACTTTCTCCTTTTTCAGCTGGGGAAAGATGGCTTGGCTAGCTCCTTCCTGCATGAACCAACAATGGTGGGTGGGTGGAAGAAAGGTGCAAGAAAGGAGAAAGTGAGGAAAGCATGGGCAAGGAGGCTTAAGGAGGTGATTTTGCGAAACAACTTGAAAACGATCCCAGTGGTCATGCTCGCTGCAAGGTTTGGCTTTGCTATGGGGAAGCAAATGGTGGCAGCAAAAGCATAGAGGAGATGGAGCTGTGATCCCCACCCTTGGCCACATCACGGTATTGAAGAGGGGTTGGGCACCCCTGCTGGCAAAGGGCATTTTTGAAGCATTTTCTATGGGGACATCATCGGGGTTGTCTGCAATTTAAAATGGGAACAGGTAGAATGCACATCTGCATCGGGTTTAGCTTTGTTTCATTTTTAAAAAGCCAAGTGGGATTGCAGCCTATGTGTGATTATAATATGTCACTTTGCAGGATTTTGATTTAAAGGTTATTTGTTTATGCATGTTTGTATGATGTATTTTATATTAATCCCTTTAAATAAAAAAGAGGACATCTGTAAACATTTCCAATCCAAAGATTATATGTCCCTTCTTGGAGCCTTTTCGCCAGTTATGGCCCAGGCTGAAGGCAACACTGTTGGCAGAGCAAGGGATGCAACTCTTATTTCAGTCCGTTCTACATATGCTCTCCCCCTAAATTTCTCTAACCTTCATCCAAACAAAAGTGTTATCATAGTTGAAGGGTAAAATACAGACAGGCAAAAAACCCTCCCAAAGGGTGGTGAGGCTTGTACCATGAGAAATGGAGCTTGATGAAGAACCTAGCCTAAGGAGAATTTTGAGGGTAGTAAAAGACACATAAGGGAGGCCAATCAAGAAAGAAAGCCAAACATCAGTTTAGGCTAGCATAATCAGCAGTTGAAGATAACACAGTTCTCCTTATTTTGCTTGTTAAGCTCATGATTTAAAAAGACAGACCAGAATCTAAGAACAGTGGGAGGTCAAAGAACACCATGTGCAAAGAAATTCAGCAATTTAATTTACAAAAGTATTTTAAATCCTAGCATTCACATCATTAAAAAGTAGAGACCTTGTTTACTTTGGTTTGATTTAGAATGAAAATGAACAAGTTGACTGGTTCTAGATTGAACCTAGAACTGTCCATGAATTATTTGAACTTTAAAAAAAATATTAATGCTTTCTTGTCCTCTCATGAATTTCCAAAGCTGCAGATTTGTGCAATTGTGCCAAACTAACCTTTTTTTTTCCTTTTTCTTTTTTTAAAAAAGGAAATACATTGAAGAAAGGGCCAGATGGGGCTTGTTTTAGAACTATTCAACTTGAAGTATTCAGCTTGACCTGATTTGACTGAACACCCCCAGTTCAGTTTGAATAGGGGTCTGGAACTGATTGAACTGTTCTAAATCAAACCAAATTTGCACATCTCTATTGCAAAGTCATTGAAATGGAGGCTAAACTGCTGCACCCACAGGATAGTGAAGTATTCATCTTATGGATCTGACATCTTTCTGTTTGAGAACGCTGCAGGTTATAACAAGTAGATAATGGTATAATGAAATGTCCTGAGAACAATTTGCACTTACTGTTGACATGATGAGTTCACCTCCTAAACTCTGAATTTCAGCTTTAACTTGACTGCAGATTTTGAGCTGATGGGAGTACAGTTTGATCTGTTCCAGATAGGCCAGCAGGTCTTGCTTACATGAGGGGTCTTGACACTAAAAAATAAAATAAAACAAAAAGTTGCTTCATCAAAAAAAATTTTTCCCAATGCTTTGAATTCAAAGGCCTACAGATGAACTCAAGATGCTGCAAATTTAGAATGTGCTACTTTGGTACCATCCAATCAGGATTGACTCCTGGTGACCCCAATGACACTTCCAGGAAGCTTTTTTCTGGTACAGATAAAAGTTGTTCACTGTTGCTTTCTCCTGAGGAAATAATGAAAATTGATTTTGTCACCCTTTATTTTCCAGCTTCAAGCATGAGTGTTGTGTATTGAGCCAAGGGAGACTGTATGAGTTTGGGCGTGTTGCTGTATACTTCACATGAGTATCTGAATAAAGAGGACTGTGAGTTGTTATCTTTTGGCTTGTTTTTGATGTGTTTGTGAGGACTCATCACTGTGGATGGCAGGTCCCCATTCTGGGATATAATCTGGAATAAGAGCCAGTGCAGAATGGCCACAATCAGTAAAGAAGGGTCATGTGGAAGCCCTTCCACCACACCACACTGCTTCATGGGATGTTGGTTTTTTATGCTCCTCCATGGTGACAGATAAGCTTCTTTTTGACATTTGGGATCCACTTTTGACAGTTAAAAACCAACCTCTATCAATATGTAGCTGTCTAAAATCATTCCTTGACTTCCTGTTAAATTAAAAAGGAATATATGATCATCCAGTGTTTTCATATTAGATTATGGTTACTATTAGAGGTTATATTGTTATTGCTGGGTTTTGTTTTGTTTTTGTCATTTTAATGTTTTTTGTGTTTATATTTTACTCATGTTCTTTATGTTCCTCCTACAACTGAGTGAATGAACGAATTTTTAAAAATGCCTATTTGCCATCGCTTACAAGTTTGTTTGTTTTTTACAAAACCAGCCCTTTACCCACCCACCCCCATCACTGACCACTGCTGTGTGACAGCCTACAATACCACCCATGTTACAAACAAAATAATACGGGAGGTGCCATAATACTGTTTTCTTCCTAGCCTTGAACATGAGCCAGAGTGCAAATGGGGGGGGGGGGTATGATCATGTGCATTTTGTAACTTTTCTGGAGCTATATGTTAACATTAATACCTTAATATAACTGATCATTTCATTTAACCAATCTTTAATACATTAACTTCTCATTATCTACAGAAATCTTCAGCCCCTTAAAGTGACGTTATCTGCGGTGTAAAGGAATATTTTATTTATTTTTTAAAAAACCTTGGGTGTTTAGAATGACTGCTTAATTCTAGAATTAGTGTAATTTCAGAAGGGAGGGGAAAAGAGAGAGATTAAAGAAGAGCTTAATAAATCTTTCCTTGCAGTGTGATGCCTGAAGACAGATGTTAACAATCTCGTACTTGATGTGTGTTGCTTTTAGACAGATGTATGCAAATACACAAAGGGAACATACAGGCTTGCATATGCTTTCAAATGAATCTAGATTACTGTGCATGAGATTTGTGATTAATTGGATTATACAGTATTGCACACAGGTTCTTGAAATCTGTATTTTTATGGATATTTCTGGGCGTGGAGTGTTGTGTCTTACCAGGGCATATCGGAAATCCTTATCCACATCAGGAATAACTTATGCACTAGATTCTGAGTGCACAGCCATATAACAGTAGCTGTCATCTGGGGTTTCTGTTTCATGCATGACTTCTTCAGAAGCAAGTTTCTGTACATTCACTGGGGCTTATATAGCACCGGACAATGTTTATGTACGTAGATGTAAATATGCATATGTAAGCAATTGTTTCTTATATAAGATTGCAGGTTCATTTCTTGAGGTCATTGTGTTATGAAACCCGGTTTTTAATAGGCAGCATTGACTTGCTTGATGCAGTCTTGCATAGCACATTTTCCTCTTAAGAAAGGAAAACCTTATTTTGCTTCATGTTTTACAAGATACAACTGCATACACAATAATACTATAAGGGAATAAAAGGAGGGGCAGTGTCTTGATCGCGTAATCAATAGAGTCAAACATGATGAAATTAGAAAGTTGTAGAACTTCATAAACAAAAGAATGTTTCAGAAATCCTAAAAACCTGCATGATTCTACTAGAGAAACTGACTCTGCTTTAGGGATCCTGATAAAACTGTTAAGTACAGCAATATGGTTTTGGATGCTATTATGTTATTTCCAGTAGGGGAAAAAAAAGCTTGCTTT
Organism: Aspidoscelis tigris stejnegeri; assembly: GCA_023333525.1. Taxonomy (NCBI): domain Eukaryota; kingdom Metazoa; phylum Chordata; class Lepidosauria; order Squamata; family Teiidae; genus Aspidoscelis; species Aspidoscelis tigris. The sequence continues at coordinate 96,490,303 of JALMGA010000002.1, forward strand.
CATTTTAATGAACGTCTGTTATCTAAATGATAATAACACAATTAGCAATTTGATTTCCTACAATAAAAAGTAATGATCAGTTGGAGTCGAAATTGGCAGATGCAGTGAAAACAGTAGTACAGCACTCATTGATTTCAGTAGCTACAGCCAATTAGCAGAATTACCGGGGGAAGGGAGGGAATCATTGAATAGGCAGCTAAAGTGCATGTGACAGGGTGAAATGGTGGTCTGAACCTCATTTCTATGACACATTGTGTTCTGATTCATGCTGAACTACACTTGAGTCATAGGCTGCATCCAGACAGGATTCAAACTCCACAGGGAATGTCCAGCAGGTTTCAACCCCTCATACAGGTTTTACAATATCGCTCAGTACACCATACTCTGGATTTTGGTGAAATCAAAGGCAGGACAGGAGGAGGAGGAGGAGTGTTGTTTTTGTATATCCCACTTTTCTCACCCTTAAGGGAACTCAAATCGTCTGACAAACCTTCTGTTCTTCTCCCCACAGCTGACACTTTGTGAGGTAGGTGGAGCTGGAGAGCTCAGAAAAGAGCTGTGACTCGCCCAAGGTCACCCAGCTGGCTTCATGTAGAAGTGCAGAACCAAACTTGGGAACTACCAAATAAGAGTACAACACTCAAGCCACAAGACCAAACTGTCACCTCTTCCTCCCCCATTGACTGCATAGAAAGATGGAGGAGGAGGAAGGTAGCCACATTAACTAGATTTTTGTTTCCCTTTCATTTCATGGCTTTCCTAAGGATACAAAGTTACTTCACTCGCCATAAAGATTTTAGTAATGGACAGCCCTGTGGGATTATGATTACAATACATCAAAGGCAGAAGTACACTTAAGCCCACTGAGTTATAGCTGAAATTCAGAGACCCTGGGATTTTATTGAAGCTGTTCCATATAGTATTCATGACTACTTATTGTAATCATGCAAGGGTAGTACTGTATTTACCTCAAATATTTTATCATTTGCTATTATCCATTCCAAGTAATTTGCTGACATACAAAAAGAATCTTGATGAAGAAATTCACATCTTAATTATCTATTGCTTTTAAATCCTTGGCTTCTACAGTACGGTGATGCAGACATATAAAGACTATTATTAGAACTGCTGGCTGATCCTTCTTTGTTAAATGGATTACTTCCTAATCTTCAAGGATGATTGTTTGTTCAATGAGAATGAATAACTATTTTCCAACTGAATAGGCAATTCGCATGTGGAGTAGGATCTGAAACCAGTTTTTGTCAGATTTCCATGTGTGAGAAGGCAGTAGTCAGTTATGAATCTGCTCAGAGATAGTTAGGTTCTTCCAAGGGTTAACAGCTTCTTGGGAGGCCTTCATGGTTACAATGATCCTCAGAACAATGCTAGTAGAAGTACAAACTCTTGGTAGAGCCACCTCTACCATTAAGGTCAAAGGATGAGGCCTAAAGCTAAGAAAAACACATAATAGGGGTGAGACCAGGTGAAGATCTGGAAGTGTAAGAGAAGTCAACCAACACAGGATAAAGAACTCCAACATCAAGACTGGGATGTTGAAAGCAAAGAAAACCTGGAGGAAGACAGTGATAAATCACTTCTGAGTCCATTTGGTCTGTGAGAAAATATGAGTCAGTTTGGTCTGTGAGCCAGTTTGGTCTAGTGGTTAGGGAGCCGGACTCTTATCTGGGAATACTGGGTTCAATTCCAGCATCTCCCATGAAGCCAGCTGGGTGACCTTGGGCTAATCACAGCTCTCTTCTGAGCTCTCACAGCCCCACCTGCCTCCCAGGGAGAAGAACAGAAGTTTTGTCAACTGCTTTGAGTCCCCTTAAATGGATGAGAAAAGTGGATAGAAAAGCCAACTTTTCTTCTTCTTCTGAAGTGCCACCCACCACCACCACCCTGCATCCCCTGCCCACTTCCTGCTTCATGTCTCCTGCCCTCTACTGTGGACCCCCTATGAGGCCTTTATTGACCTCTGGGAGTGGGAGCACAGACTCCAGGTTAAGGACCACTGAATACAAGATCAGTATAGGGCACAGATTTAGTAAACGTAGCTTATACAAAAGACATTAAGAAAACTGAAGTGAAGAAAACTGTCTCCAAATTCTCAAAGAAGAAAAGATGCAACTGACTTTCAAAAGAAGCTACAGTGACTGCCAGAGAAATAAGGGAGATGAAAGAGATGAATCAGCAAGGCAGGCACATTACATGAGGATTTTTTTCAACCAATCAAAACTTAGTTGCTATGCACAGGTGAGCAGAATTCACTGAGTAGGTAAAGCTAGGTTCTAAGCTCTTTAGCATGTGTGAAGAAGTGGCACCATTCAATGAACTCTCTGTCCCTCAGTCAAATCCATCAACTGTGCCCCTGGAATTAATTGGGGTGACCAGGTCACAATCTTCCTTTTTCACTATAAGAAGGGGAAAGAGTCTCTTTAACTAGGAGAGGCCTTTAAGAAGTATAGGAACAGGAGGGAAGTAACTTTGGATGGGACTTTTTTTCCCATGTTGTCTAACCAATGGTTGATTTTCTGGGTTAGATAATGCAGAAGGAAAATTGATGTCTTCTGGTTTGATTCAGACTATAGTTCAAAATGAACCAATATGGCACATCTCTACTGGTAAACACAAAACTATTTTATTTATTTATTTATTTATTTATTTATTTATTTATTTATTTATTTATTTATTTATTATTTTTCTTTGTTATATCCATTTTTTATTAATTTTCACAAAGCACAAAGTCACATGGATAATACTAAAGCATTGTTATAATGGAATGTATTAAAGTTGTATATTGAAATGTGTATTTATTTATTTTTCTATCCCACCCTATACCTGAAGGTCTCAGATTCTTTGAAGCAGTTTCACTGCATTTTTACATATGCTTCAATGATTGTGATCTATTCAGTTTGTTAATGCTGGGTAACTTTACTGGTTTCACATTGGGCCACACTGGTTTGTTTGTTGTTTTATTTTGAAGAAGTTATTCTTACAGTCATGTAAGGTACTTTGATACTTTTATGAATTAAAGAGTCTGGTAAGTTTAATTGCTGTTGAAGATAACGATATTTTAAGTCTTCAAATTTTTTGTCTTCTAAAGGGAAGGAAATCTTGCAGTAGTGTTCCTGAACTCAGTTTGGTGCAGTGAAGACCACATAAGTGTAATGAGTATAAAGGTAAACATTGATTACCAATATGTTGGAAGTGATTTGTTGGATGAAGCATAATTCTTCCCAGAAAATATGAGTCAGCAATGACTTAGCAATATATGTGCTCACATGGAAGCCAGATTTAAAAACAACATTAAAATGAAGCCTTCTCAGTTAAGAAGTATATCTTAAAGATACTAAGCACTAAAATATAAAAGATTTCTCAATAATCTTAGGCATTTCCGCACTGCATCGCGTTCGAAATGGAACGCGTTCAGGCGGAAAGCTTAAGGCAGCTCCGGGCGCTTTCCCCTTTCACACACAGACGCGCCAGAACGCGTGTAAACGCGTTCCGGAGCGTCTGGGTGCGAATGCTCAAAGCGCCCGAAGCTGCCTTAGCCGGCAAACGCCGGCCAGGGGCGCGCAGACAGCCGCGGAGGCAGATCGACAATCAGCTGTTTGACAAACAGCTGATTGTCAAAGCCGCGCGGCGTCGGAGGCGCGCCCGCAGCCGTTCGGGAGACAGAAGCAGGCGCGAACGCTTCTCCTCCCGAACGGCTGCGGGCGGCTCGTCCGCGTTGGAACGCGTGTAGAGCAGTTTAAAGTGCTCTACATTTCGAACGCGGAAAAGACAGCTGCGGACACGTCGGAACGCAAGCCGCGCGCGGGCAATGCAGATGACGTGTCCACAGCTGTCTTTTCCGCGTTCCGTTCAGCCCCGTGCGAAAACGTCTCTTGTTGGCAATAATTACTACTGCAGTGTGAGCCATCCATGTCCTAAGCAGTAATTAATTTTCTACTGATTTTTATTATTATTTGCACTAATAGAATGCTGTTACTCAAAAATGAAAAAAAAGGCAGTTCAAATATAAGTAACTTGTCGCTGGTAGTATAGATTATTATTGTACAGCTGTATATGTTTTGAAGTATTTTCTTTGTCTCACCAGTCAATCAAAGTATAACTGTGATTAAAAATTCTGTAATTCTTCTGAAATTTTGTCTTATGCCTGGTACCAGTGTAGATTTAGGTTGGCTACAGTCAACATGAAGTGCCATCTCAGTATGGAAAAGTACTGCCATTCTTCACATATGAGACTGCTCTCATCAAAATTCCAGGCCACACTGTTTCTTTTCTGAATTTAATGGAGATACTCCTTACCCCCACCCTCACCCCCCCCACCCCAAGCTGGTCAGCTAGAGAAAAGGGCAAGCAAATGCTGGTATGTCAGATGCATCAGCTTCCCATCCCACCTGATGAAGGAAGCAACCTACTATTAATTCTTGGACAAATACTTGGATACTCTTTTTTTGGGTGGTCTTTGAAGGGGCCCCCAGCCGCCATACTATTCTTTACTCTGGAAGATCATGCTGTGGACATGCTCTGTGATTTCATCTGCATACTTACTTCCAGTCCGTTTGAGGGACACCGAGAGGGAAAAACATCTGAAAGCAAAATTTTGCTCACACAGATGTTTCAGTCATTGTGGAGCTGTGTCACAAGAACATCAGAAGAATCCTGTTGAATCAATCCACAGCCCATCTAGTCCAGAATCTTGTCTCACAAACTGGGCCTTCCATTTGCCTCTAGGTATTCTCAAGCACAAGATGAAACCCTCACCTCCTTTTGACTCCCTGGAAATGGCCTTTAGAGGCAACCTTCCTGTTTCTCCAACTGGAAGCAATATTTAGGCGTCAATTTGAAAAGCTATTCCTAAATCCATGAATATGTCTAGCCCTTTCTTAAAGTTATCCAGGCTAGCTGATGTCACCAACACTTCTGGTAGTAAATTCCACTGACAGATAAGCCTCTGGGTGAAACAATACTTCCCCTGGTCAGTCCTTACTGTCCTGCCCATCAGCTACATGGATTGAGTCCAGGTTCTAGAGCATTTTCCCTGTCTGCCTTTGCCACACCATGCATGATTTTATACGCTTCAATCAGGTGTACTGCTGTCTGTCAAGGCACTCTCAATTGTAGCAAACTAGTAAGGTATGATGAACCTTTGCAGAGACCATGGTGATTTTCCTTCAGCAATGCTTGCTCCTCTATATCCTTAATTATTATTTCTATTCCATCATCTTGCCTAGAACTGATTTTTACTAGATCACCCCTGGTTCCTGTTTTGAGAACTGGTATTACATTTGGTACCCTCCAGTTTTCAGGCACAGAGGGAGGAAAAACCTTCTGCTAGCAACTTCACACTTGGGTTCTTTAAGAACCCTCAGATGAAGATTTAAGAACCATTCGCTGTGCAGTAGAAACAGAAATTTGGTCCCAGCAATTTCTTAGCAGTTAGTTTTAGGTTTGTTTGTTTGTTTCCTTGGAGCTCTATATGTCTGCCTGTAACCTCACTTCTTGTGGACTTTCTCCTAAGTGGGTATCTCCTAGGCTTGAGGAGGCGTGCTTGTAGATGAAGCCCAAGTCAGCTTGACTCTCCCATAGGCTGAACATCTGATCAAGAATTCTGAAGAACTTGAGAAGTGGCTAGATAAGGACACTGTATTGCCCTATTAAATATTTTGGAATGTATCATTTACTTTGACAGGAATCTATGAGTCACACAGTGATGTGCTATTAAGCTGTGGTTCAGTGATCTTCTCCCAAGAACCTCTATAACAGTTCACCTATAGATCTTTGCAAACATGATTGGACACAATAATTTAATACTTACATTTTGGAAATCTCTGTAACTTTCCTCCCTCTGCAGCAGGGATTCTCAAGGTTTTATACACGAAGAGTGCAAACTGTTACTAGTGGAGGCTTAGGGGGTTATAAAATTGAAACTCTTACTAAGATAGAGGGCTGCATGTGGCCCTTGGGGTTAATTCTGGACATCTTAGTTGTCCAGTGTAGTACATGTTCTGTTTGACTGTTAGCTATACTTTTCAAGTAAGATTAATTATTGTTTTAGCCATTTATTTTACTATTTATCTATTCATAGTGATTTAATTGTAACCTGCTCTAAGACCTTTGGGTATAGAATATTTGACCTTGTGAGACAGATGGGAAATTGTTATATCTTTTGCACGGACAAAGCTCCTCAGTCACATATAGAGGTTTTTGTTTTTTGTTTTCCCTTGCAAAGGCTATACACCTTTTTGGAGCTGAACAAAGTGCCTTGAACAGAGGATGGGGATTGTTGGTTTCAGAATTATTTTATTTCTTGGGCTTCATCCAGACACATTTATACTGTCCAGTGGAATGCACAGTCGTGATCGAGGCATCATACTTGATGATCAATGGACCGTCGTGGCATTGCATTATCCAATCAGGACTACACACACACCTTAATGCTCGTAAGAGGACACTTCCTGAGCAGCAGAAACAAAAATCCAAAGCTTCCCTTAGTGAAGGCAGAACAGCAAGAAGATCAAGACGAGAGCAGGAAGGGCAGCTCAAATTTGCAGTAAGCATTCTGTGCTTTAACATTTAACTACGGATTTATTCCGCAAGTCTGGAGGCAGCCTTGCATAGTATTTACTGTATACTTTCTTTGGATATTTTATTTTGTTTGTTTGTTTTTGATAGGGTCATATGACTAGTCAATAAATTGAACAGCTACTGCTCTAGGTGCCATAAGTGTACGCTTCATTTGTGAGAACTTACATCAAGTGAGGGAACAACTGTAACTCAGTGGAAGAGCAAACTGTCTCGAAATCTGAGGGTTGCCAGCTAATTGCCCAGCTTCTGCCCAGAAAGAGTAAATGGTAAACCAGTTCTGTATGTCTGCCAAGAAAACTGCATAGATGTACCCATGCAGTTCAACCACGAGGTGAGCACCACTCAGTACCACTCAACATCTAGTTCAAGTAACTCTTTCAAAAGGTAAAAGAAGAAATCAGCACGCAAATAAGAATGTTATTATCTCCACAGACAGCGGAGACTAGAAATGTGCTCAGTGGTTTGGATGATTCGCAGTTCACTTCAGCTAATCCAGTTCATGAATGTTCACACCAAACCAAACATTTGGTTGTTTGCATATTCAGAAATTTGATAAAACTGAACCAGTCTCCCGCTTGTGAATGCAAACAAGGGCCACATTCCCATTACAAGCTTAATACTGTTTCCCTAAACCGAAATAATAGAACCGGATGCAAATGCGAATTTGCCTGATCCCATTACTTTCAACTTAATTGCATTTGATCCGGATTCTGAGGATCGGACGTGGCATACATGACTCAAGGGGGGACTCAAGTGGCTACTTTCTAAAAGCCACTTTTTGGGGCTGCTCTGCCCTCTTCCTCCTGGCGTGAATGCGCCACCCATAACGGACCCCTTCACGGAGCCTAGCTGGGTGGCTGGGTGGCTGCCACTTGCCTGGATGGAGGAAAAAATGGCACCAGGCAGCCAGCGATTCTTTCCCCTCCTCTCCCCATTGCCCAAGGCACACAGCAGCAGGGGCAACTCAAGTCCCCTTTGCCCGCACACCGCCACAGCCTTTTAAAAACATTCACACATCTCCCAGAACCTGCAGCTGCTTTCCTTTCTTTTCCCTTTCTAAAGGTCAGAACCTGTGAAGTGGGTGGATTGCTACAGTGTAACCGCTGCTGTAAGGGGTGGATTTTTACAATGAAATTTTGGTTCATGCACATTTCTAATCCCTGCACAAGAATGTCTAAAAGGCGGGCATTAAAGATGATCTATACTGTTGCATTTTACTGACACATGGAGATTTGATTTTTTTCTACTTGCTCCCTGTACAATTCTACATTGTCTTATGAAAGCTCCCATTTATTTTTCTAGATACTTTGTTGACCATTCTAGCTGCAACTAATAGTATTGCTCCCTAATATTGGGGAACAACATTTCCCAAAAATCAATAAGCAAGTCTTTAGCTGCAAGTATATTATTTGGTGGACTTGGTTCAGATTTGTTGACACCTTTTAAGTCTGCAATAAAAATGAATTGCAGCATGAATGAATTGGGCTAGTTTTAGTGCAGGCCGTCACATTTCTTTAACTAAAAATAAAAAGTGATGTGGTTCTTCCTGCATATTTTCAAAACTGTGTGTACTAAAGGGAATAATCTGCATATTGATAATGTGAAGCCATAACACTGTTTTTGTTTTATGCTTTTTACACCACAGAAAAAGCCTGCATGGCCTAATTTAAATAGTTTCACTATTCTCCATTTTGATGGTCTGAGATTGTTTGCAGCCTGAACAAAAGTCATTCATTTGAAACTGCTCTACTTTATGAACTGGAAAAGGTCAAAGAGATGCAACAATGAGTCTTCATTAAACTGTGATTGCTTATTTCAGCTGCTCAAGAAAGATTTTAAAAAAAGAAAAGAAAAAGAACAGAAGGGCTTGTTTTTCTTTCTTGCATGCAATTTAGAATACTTAAGTTTGTTCTTTACATAATAACTGATGTCTGGATTGGGAAGTGGACAAGCTAACAAGAGACAAATTTTTAAAGGCACTGTAAACAAATAGATGTGTTCTTCGAACACACCATTACTGACCATGAGAAGAATACTGTATTACACAATTCAGTTATTCTCAGTTTTGGCAAATAGAACACAAAAATCTATGAAAATATAAGAAGAAAATAATAAAATATCTAGATTTCAGTTCAGTAGTGCTGAGTTCAGATATCCAATTCAGATAATCAGCATTATAGTCTGTCAAGTGATAGGAAGACAAACAGAGGCCCTTTCTAAATGAACCCTTAATCAGGAATTTATTAGGCTTCATCTGGGCCTCAGTGATCCACACATTAGTGTTGTTGTGGGAGGTCCTGCCCCTCTGAGTCTGCATTAGATGGAATGTGATGCAGATTAGGGAGAACGTAGGCCAACTTGCACTTGGCCTCTTAGTATGCAGTTAGTCATGTCAGGGGTCATCTGAGCTGCTAGCACACTTGCGCAGCACCTCAGATGGCCCTCTCGCACCAGAAATAGTGCAGATGGTTGCCACATGGATGTGACAGGTAAGCTTGGGGTTGTGTTTAATAGAGATTAGTATGCATGTGATGCATGATTCCATGTACCACATCTAGTATGCAAATAGTTAACATCTGGGCAGGCAAGGGGCATTCGTTTGCTGTAAACGCACCCTGCAAGGGAAGATGCAAATTTGCTACTGAGCTCAATTCAAAGTATTAACCTTAATCTATAAGACCCTAAATGTCTTGGGCTGAAAATATCAAAAGGAACAAGGTCTCCTATATCAACCTGCCCATGGAATAGCCTCCCCCTCGAATGGAATAGCCTCCCCCTCGAGGTGCGTCAGGACCCCTCCTTATATACATTTAGGAGGGCAGTGAAGACACACCTCTTTACCCTGGCCTTTGGCTGAGTTGTCTATGTCCTCTCCCAATACAGACACTATTATTTTAAACATACTGTATATTGTTTTATATTTGTTGAACTTTTAATGTCTTTTAATGTATATTCTATTTTCATCTGTTGTCACCCACCCAGAGACGTTTGGGTATGGGGCGGGATAGAAATGCAAATAATAATAATGCCTTAAGGTCTGTAGGAGAAGTCCTGAGTGGAAAGTCCACAAATAAAATGGATAGAAATGAAAAGGTGTCAGACCTGAAGATGGACCAAAGAAGGTTTAAAGTGAAGGTGTGACCATGGGCTATTTGTCTGAGCAGAGCAGCAGATAAACTAAACAGCAACGATGCAATTTAATACCCCACTATGTTAACCTACCTGGTTAGAAATGAGCCTTGCAAGGGTATCCATTCTTGATCCCAACTCTGAGATCATTTTTGCTGCATTAATCACATCTGAGGTATCCTTCAATGGACCTTTGCCCCTTAATTTAAAAGAACAAAACAAAAGAATGCAAATTAAATATGTATTACAGTGTTAGAGATGCATGGTTTCCAAATATATCTTTTTTCTAAGAAGACCAAAGCTTACTTTATTTTTAATGTCATATTGTCATGGTTTCCATCAGCACAGCTATGTTCTTCCTTGGCTTACTTCCTTGGAATTATCACATTCTTTTTGATCCCTGACCGTCAAAAGCTTGTTGAGGTTTTTAATTAAAAATGTTTCACACCAGTTCCAGGGTCAAACTTGTACAATTCACAGTGCTTTTTGCTATAAAGGTTTAATGAGATGCCTTCTTAGCATGTGTACACTCAGGGTCAGCCTAATAATGAGCTACAATGAGCAATTTGACTGGGAAAGGAAGAGAAATGGGCATCTCAAGAGCCCAGCTGACCTGCAGCACAAATGCATCCTCTTGTCCATTGTCACTGTTCAGTTTGGGCTTTCTAAAGCCAGCACCTTTCTATCCATATACTTTTGAAAGGTTCTACAAGCCTTGGGACAATGTCTTTGCCACATGCGCAGCAAAATGCAGCTGCCAGAACTCCAGTGGCAAAACACTCTGGGCATCTTCCAGTTGTTGCACATATAGCATTACAATGATAGTCTCAGAAATCCACCAGAGGTACAGTTCTGGAGCAGCTATTCTTTAGATGTTCCTCAACGGCACCTCCTAGCATTCCATGTCCAGACTTCTGTGGGATGCTAGGACCTTTTGTCAGGATTATCTGAAAGACCACTGTTAGAAATACCCTATAATTCAAAATGTTTTTCAGACTAAAATTGGTGTGTTCAAAGAAAGGCTACTAAATTTCCCTTCGCTTCATTCTGACCCTTTCTGCATGGGGTCATATTCTGGATTATACCCTGGAATAGGGGCCTGACATCTGTATACTGGTGCAAACTACAACAGACTCCAGACGAAGCCTACCATAGCCTAAACCAGCATGAGAATGACAGATCCCTATTCCATTATAGAATCCAGAATAAGGGCCAGTGCAGAAAGGGCCTCTGTCTCCTGCCCTACTAGACCACTTGCTTCAAAATCATACATAGCCCAGGGATAATCTGTTATTGCATTCCTATTCAAAATTTTCTCTTTAGCCATTAAAATTAAAAAGGTGAAGTTCCAGTTATTATAGTTGTAAGTTAAGTACAGGTGGCCAGAATACTCCACCAGGACACCTGTGGAAACCTGGGCCCAACTTTGGTCCATAGTTGATAATTAGGCAACATCTGGGCAAGTGCACCTGCACTTGTAGGAGGTTGTTATAAGATAGAAATGCCCTCATCTGCCCAGAAGTTGAGTAATGATTAACTAGTTGTGGAGCATGAAATTGTGCTCTTCAAGCTTACCAACCTTTACCAAAAACTTATCAGCCCCCCTGCTGGATGGGGAGGTCAACGGAGCTGCTACACAAGGACGCTGGCAGCTCTGCTGACCTCCTGATGTGACTGTGGAGTGTGCAGAATGTCAGCGTCATCATAACGACGTTCCTGACACATGCACAGTCACGGAGGGCACCACACTCAACATGGTGGCACCCAGAAGAGGACTGGCCCCCAGATCAATCACAGGTGAGTGATGTATCTTGCAGGGTGTTGCAATTTCAAGTGCAACCACTAGTCAGCGTTAGGTGATCATGCTCCTTTGCCATCCACAGAACAGGATGAGAAGTGCAAAAACACCCCTGGTGATTTGTGAGGGTAGATAAGCTGATAAAGAAACAGGAAATGAGCTCACTTGAAGATTCAAGAGAATTCCAGACTAATTTATTGGAAGCAAGTGAGAAACATTATATTTGTTATTCTCACTTGCATCTGTAAGATTATATAGACCACTGGGGACTGGACAAACAACCAGAAACGCTATATCAGTGTTAACACTATTTCCTGCCAGCTATCGTTGAACCTCTATGGCCAGTCAAAAGGTTTTCTGGCAATGTAACTTGATAGATGCATCTTGATTATTTTTTGTCTTATATGTGCTAGATGTATTTTAAGATAGATTAGAACAGCATCTCTTCATTTGCTTCTGGGTATTCTCAACTGGGCATTCTCATTCTCAAACTGTGAGCCAGTTTGGTCTAGTGGTTAAGGAGCTGGACTCTTATCTGGGAATACTGGGTTTGATTCTGCCGTCCCCCATGAAGCCAGCTGGGTGACCTTGGGCTAGTCACAGCTCTTTCTGAGTTCTCACAGCCCCACCTACCTCACAAGGTGTTCTGTTGTGGGGAGAAGAATAGAAAAGCTTTGTCATCCGTGGGGTAGAAATCCAACTCTTCTTCTTCTTCAAACAGTGGTCAAGGACAAAACTTTCACCTACTCTTGACTCCTGCTTGTCTCCCCAACACAGAGGTGGTATGTAGGCACCCATTCTAGTAGCCGCTGATACACCTGTTCTCCATGAATTTGTCCCACCCTTTCTTAAAGCCATCCAGGCTACTAGCTGTCACCGCCACAGGGTGAAAAAAATACCTTCTCGCCTATCAGCTTCATGGAGTGAGTCATGTTGCCTGATGAAGCCACTTTCTTTTTTCCATCCACTTTTTTGATACCCTTTCCCCACAGCACCCATTTCTAGCCATGTAAAACATCCGCTGGGCCTACCTGCCAGGAAGAATCACTGCTACTAGCCTTACACTTGTGTAGGGCTTCCAGCAATGAAAGTTATTGCAAAAGGTCAAGTTCGTGGATGTGCATGGTTCCATTTCCTGAAAGGCCTGAAATGTGGTTGGACATGTTCCAGACTTTCTGCAAAGTAGCCACAAATATTCATATATATATAGCATTCTCTCAGGATTTGTGGCACTCCATTGTCATGGCAAGAATCAACATGTGACATAAACAAGACCCTGAAATGGCCTCTTGCTGTGCCCTACCAGGTGAAAACAGCACATCTTACCTGCACATCTAGTAAGCAGGATACATTTTCCAGGAGCAGCTGAGTACTTACCTTCTTTGTTTCACTTTTTTCCATGCTCACAATGCATTTCACCAGACAGACAAATAAGCGGGACTGTTATAGGAAGCCTTGTGTTGTTGCTGGGTTTCTGTGTGTGTTTTGCATACTGCAATTAGCTCTGCATTGGGAATGCCATGGGTATGTCTGGAACTCTCAATGCCATGTTGAGAGGACCACAAGGTTTACCTCATATCTGGCAGGACCCCTAAGATCTACACTTAGGTTTCAGAGCTGCCTATTTGTTTGCTTGTTTTCCCTTCCTTCCACATCACCAGTGCCCATGCAATTATTTTACATATGTTTGAGCTAACTAAATATTGCCTCTTGTCAAATTAAGCCATTTCAGAAGGCTGTAGAGGAAATCTGTAGTCTGTAGTCACAAAAAGCACATGGCAGCACATCTAAAATTTGGTCTGATAAAATGGGGGCTGGTGTGACTGATTTGGAAGTCCCATGAGTGGTAGTCTGGAGCTTCTAGCTCGTGGGAGTAAATCAGAAGTCTCATCAGAACCAGAGTCCTGCCTGAAGTGTGGGGGTGAAGGTATTCATATTCCCCCTAAACCGTGATTTTCTCTCAGTTCATCACACCAGTCTTTTTGGTGATACAGCAAGGTTTGTGGGTGGAGTGGAAAATAAAGTGGTTCTGAATGCACACTTGTCTCTCTTCTGCTCTGGGAATGACTTCCTTTGGAATCATAAATTGTGTAGTGAACTATGACCTTCTGAGGAGAAATGGCATTTACATTCTGTCTCAGTGACGTATGGCAGGAATGTGAAGTACCCATCTTCGCTTTTGGCTGTCAAGGCTTGGGTTATTCTGATAGGTTTCCCCTTTGCTAAAACTAGGAGTTTCCATAAATGACTGCAAGAGAATTGTGAATAAGCAGTCGTAGTGTCAATGAACGAATAATTGCATTGAATTTCTAAGTCCTTTTGTCGTGATGTATTTACTTCGGCATGTGAACATTAATGCCATTAATCTATAAAATCTAAAATTCACCAAATCAAGAGATGAGCATTTGCTCAGATGCAAGTTCCCCTCATGGTTGCATTCAATGAATTAATAAATTACTTTTCCCAAAGATACATTTACAGATAATTTTACATGAATTTACGGAGGCTAGCTTTAGCCATTCTATTCTTTCGCAGTACAGAAAGAGATAATACCATTCTAATTATATTCTGTTTGAAAGCAAACAATGCAGCTTAAATTTCATGCAGCCAGTCTTTGCGATTACTTCGTGGAAAACACCTGCGAGTTGAATTTACAAATTATTGGCTGCATAATTTCATTTCCTAGTAGAGCAGCTTCAGTGCTGTTCCTATTATCATTTGATTAGTTGGACTTAAAAATCCCATGCACTTCACCCATTTTTAGGTCAAAGTTGTCAACTTGTTTTGCTACACATGCTTTAGGGCTGTAAAATAATCTGCACAGTGTAGCTAGAAGTGACCTAATTAAATAAAAGGAACACTAGTTCAGAATTGTCAGGAGCCAGCAACTTACATACATGAATTTCTATTCTCTATGCCTCATGCATGTGTCTGTTAAGCCTCTACTTCCTAGGAACAGATGTTGCTCCCTAGGGCAGCATCCATACTGGTACCTAGAGAACCCCTAGAGAGTCCTTAGGCCTTTCTGCACTTACCCAATTAGGCTGCCATGAACTAGGGCTGGTAAACTTCAGGTACAGGAGGACCATTCATAGTTGCTGGGAGGAAAGCTTATCCAAAGTATCCCTTACTGGCCAGAAGTGCGAGTGGTCCTTCCATTTACCATCCCGCACAGTCGACACTGAAGCTGGAAGTCCCACCTCCTCGCTGCCGTGCCTGGCTGCCGTCAGCTGAGTGCTCAAGCACAGGGATGTGTGGCTGCCGATCATGTCAGCACCCGTGATCGAACACGCAGTGCCCACTGTTCCATCACCAATTAAAAGCCCCTCTTGCAACCCTATGATCGATCACGGGATCGTGGCCACCAACACCATCATGCCTCTGCGGGTGCCACCTCCCCAGCCCACCACACACAGGCAACCAGAAGAGGAGTGAATGGTCACATCACCAGGTGCTTCACGTAAGCTTCTAATTAATGTTGGTAAAAGTGTGGAGCACTAATCAACAGTTAGTGCTGCTCTGGTGAGGTCTGGCACGCTTCTAGGCTGCAACAGCCTATAGGATGTGTATATGCTCTTCACCAGAGCTGCACTAATTGCTGATTAGAGGCCTCAGTGCAAACTGGCATCAGGAGTGGGCAGTACACCCACAGGCACCCAACCCCACCCAGCCCCTTGATCTCTCCACCTACCCTGAGGATTGACTTATCTTGTTCTCTGACTCTTAGGCAGGATGGCTGCCTCACACACTTCCTCCCCCTTCACGTAGAGGGGCAGTAGGGGAGGAAGTGCCCATGGGTACCAGGAGGCACACATGTTTGCCATTCCAATCCATGCCTCTTGCTCCTAGGGTGCCTTGTACACACTTTGCACAAGTCATCCCTTCAGGGGTTACATCCTGCCCCACTGGGGATGCAACCAAGGTCAGCCACGAGAGCAGGGCTGATGCATTTTCTTGCCTCAATGGCCAAGGGCACTCCACCTAACCCACCTCTTTCTTCTTGCTCCATTTCAGGAAGAAGCCATCTCTAGTTTCTTCCTCAGAGCAAGGCATTGTGGGTAACTTGATTAATATTGTCACTACTTCTGCCAGCATAGCTGTGAGCCCAGCCTATTAGTAGTTTATACAAGTAGTTTGTCCTGGTCCCTTAGAAATTGCTCTTGGTATTCCTTTAATCCATGTGTGACTCAGTTGTGATCTCGTCCAACTGTGCTTTGATTCAGAATGGGCTTTTCTATTTTTCTCCAAGAAATACTTCACATAATTGTTTTTTATAGTATGGATGAGTTTAAATGACATTTGTGAGGGGCAAAAGTGGTACAGGACATTTTCTACTAAGCATTTTCCCCTGAGAATAGACTAGTTATATATTAGACACAGATTAGCATTTTTGTGGCTGTTTATTTTTAAAATGTCATTGAAATTATCATATTGCAAACGCAACTTCAAAACTTTTAAAAATATTCAGAACAGATGGATGTCATGAAGGATTTTCAATAAAAGGCTAGACTCCTAGTGTTACCCCTTTATTTTTTAAAAAAAATGGTGAGAGACAACTTAGATTTGATACATATTGGCACAGAATGCTAGAGGGAACCGAGGAAAAACTATTTTGCCATGTTTAATTTAAATCAAGGTTATAATAGAAAACGTTGACATTGTAATGTATGTTGAAATAGTTATTTGAAAGGAACTGAGAAACTTTTATATTATATGGATCTTATCTTATACGTGACTACAAATAGGTTTCTACCACTGAAATCTCTCACTCAGGCTGCCTCCAGATAGTCAAAAGAAAACGAGGGGTTTGTTTACATCCCACAACTGCCCCTCACTGTCCATCTCAGACAGCCAGACGAAATTGTGGGGCAAGCCTGGGCCGTGTCATTTCTGGCGCCTGCTTCTGCACTGCATCTGACGGCAATATACTCAGAACTGCAGATGTGCCCTCTCCTGCACTTGTGCATTTCTGAGTATTTTCATCCAAGTTTCTGCATGCAGTGAGTATTTTTCTGTTTGGAGAAAGAGAGAAAGAGAGAGAGAGAGAAGCAGGCAAGGTGAATATCCGAATATCACTATTTCAGAAAAACCAAGATCAGAGATTTTGGTTTTGTTTTGTTTTTCTCCCCCAAAATAGGGATACTCCAGAATTTTACTTTACATCCTGAGACTATGTTGGAATCACCACAGATATTTGTGGCAATCTCAAGATAGCACCAGGTTTTGACCACTGTCTGGATACAGCCTTAGTTATTTACAAGTATGGGGGCATCTAGACAAGACTTATACTTCAAGATGGCTTTGGAGGAGTTGTCAAGACAGCCAGGCTGCCTCCAGACAGTGACAGAAGCAGCAAGGCATGCTGGCTGCTTCCATGCCCCAAAGTAGCATAGCATTCCCACCCCCACCCCAGCAAAGTAAAAAGATGCTGATTAGCCAGCCTCCTTTTACTGTGTACTTACCTCCAAATGTTCTGCCATTACTGTGGGTTACAGAGCTTTCTGTCAGCCAGATGGGAAGTTCCAGCGCAGAAAATTTGAAGCTTCCATTGATCTAATCTGGAGGAAGCTGTGCCTCAGAAAATGCAACGCTTCTGATCCTCCAGTCTGAAAGATTGGAAGAAGCTTCAAATTTAAGGCGGAGAATTGTGTGTGTCTGGAGGCACTCCCAGACAACTTTTGGAATGCTCCAGAGTCCATGCAAAGGAAAGCTTGATGCTGCACATTTAAAAGCTCTGACAGTGGTGGTCCACTGTATGCAATGGGATGCTGGACTAGATCCAGCAGGGCTCCTCTTACGCTCTCACCTAACATCGACTTCAGATTTTCCCTCTCCCTGGGTGTTTGGGTGAGATCTCATGAGAGTTTGCCCTCATCAGAAACAATAGGCCTTTTGGAGAAGTAGGCCTCCCACTCTCAGAGAGGAAGGGTCAGACCACATAGTCAGAAGAGCCCTCTGCTACTTTGAAGCACTGGGAATGATCCGTTTTCCCTTTGAAGCTTCTTTTGCTCCAGAGAAAAGGTAAGAGTCACATTTTTAAATTTATGTTTGGAGACACCCTAAGTCATCATCTGCCCAGGAAAGCAGACAAGAATAGGAAAGCATGACAAGAATAGGGATTGCACAATCCCACACCCATTGAACCACCAGCCTGCCTGCCACAGAGGAGTGGAAAATGGAGTTGGAGTTGCTTTATGCACAGAACATGGACAAATATGATGGTAGTTCTGTGCACTGTTCTCTCACTCTACTGCCATCATGCAGCCTTATTTCCAGTGGTCTGTCTCTGACAATCTCCCCAGACCTATTTTTGAAGATGCAGAAAACGTACAGCCTCCAGGATTATTTTCTGCATCTTTCGTAACAGGCCTGGTCAGGGGCTCTCATTCCCCAGCTTTAAGCTTAGTGGGGGGTAAAGGGGAACTGCCATGTGAACAACATGCCATTCTCCTCCAGGGCATGAGCAAGTGCTGCGCCCTAAAGCGCCGTGTGCTGTCATTATGCAGATTCTGCCTAAGCAATGGGGAATAATTCTGAGAAGCTGAAAGAAGTTCCACTCTTAGAACAATTAATTCCCCCTGCTACCTGTGACCCTCCTTTGTCTCCCTTGCTCCTTACTGCTTTTTGGCAAAGACAATGAAGCAGAATTCCATACATGGAACATCATGCTGCTGCTGCTGCTGCTGCTGCCAATCAGGAGGAAAAAGATAAAGTTGTTACCTAGGAACCAACCAATGTGACAGCTACTTGACAAATGCAGTTGTTTTGATATATATGAGTAAGACAAAAGTGTATCAGCATGGCTCAAGTATATGGCTTCTAGCCAAAGACGTTAATGCCTAAAAGATGCTAAGCAAGGCAAGTCACTGCTGGGGAGGGGATTTCTGAGAACTATCACCCCTAGATGGACAATAGGCAAGATATACAGTAAATATAAGAAAACAATAAATAAAAGTTAAGTACTGTGTAGAAAAGGAGACCAAATACAGGGACCCCTTCCTCTTTCATCAAATCAGGACCGCTTCAGAGAACACAGTCTTGGAAAGAAGG
Organism: Aspidoscelis tigris stejnegeri; assembly: GCA_023333525.1. Taxonomy (NCBI): domain Eukaryota; kingdom Metazoa; phylum Chordata; class Lepidosauria; order Squamata; family Teiidae; genus Aspidoscelis; species Aspidoscelis tigris. Next base: position 96,508,877 of record JALMGA010000002.1, read on the forward strand.
ACTGATATGAATCTATGATTTCATTTAACTTAGGGTACGTTTTGGCTAGGTTTTTTTTTTTTTTTGTCACTTGCCATTTCGCCACTTACCTTACTGGGCTGGTCTAGCAGAATCAGGACAGGCTGAAGTGGTTCCATCTTCTGGACTGCTCCTATTGTCTTGGCATTGGCCTTCTACACCTGCACCAGACTACATGATCTTCAGAGGCAGCCTCCATGTTCCTCAATGACTAGGGACTCCTGGAGAACCCATTTTGGCAGTGCAATTTGTGTGTCACTGAAATGGGTCCCCCACTAAACTGCCCCAAGGAGGTGTGTGCCCCTCTGCTGGTTTAACACCCACTAGTCCACCAGTAGACCTTTGAATAAAGATCCACTGGAATCCTGGCCTGGGGTCATTTGGGCTACCTAGACCAGGCTACATTCTGTCCAACGTGTATCAAACATGCTAGGGAGCATGGTGCTCAAACCAGTCTACCCATGCAAATCAATGGATAACTGCTTAGATTGGCCGCAAGATTATTTATTTACTATTTATTTATTTGCATTTCTATCCCGCCCTATGCATGAAGATCTCAGGGCAGGTAACAACATTTAAAACCAAGATATATATATTAAAACAGTAACTATATATTAAAACAATGGTAGTGTCCGCAAATGGGAAGAGAAAATGTATTCCAATTTAACCAAAGGCCAGGGCAAAGAGGTGCATCTGGGAGGTCCAGATTATACTAGGAATGTGCATGAATATTCAAAGGTATTCAAAATTCAATCGAATCTGCCCAAATTTTGACATTCAAATTTGATTTGAATGTCCATAAATTTCAATTTAAAGATTTGAACTAATTTCAAATTTTGGATCTCTTTGTTCAAATGATCTGGACATTTGCTTGAGTACGGGTTTGTCCATGATGTGTACTTGCAGATATGCATCTTTCCCACATCTGTATGCATTTGTACTGATCCGTATGGGACAAAAATGGGTTGGAAACAGGATAACTATGGGATGCCTATGGATGTGTGCTGATGTGTACGGGGTGTGTAATGATGCATACAGGGTAACGATGCATACGGCCGAATACGAATGCTGTCAACATTCGTAAATGCAAATTCAAATAAAAAATTTGAACTAATAGATTTGAATTTTCTTAATTCAAATCGACTTTGGTTAAATTTGAACTTTAAAGATTGAAATCAAATCAAATTTTTGGGTATGCAATTCGAATCAAATCAAATCCTGAAAATTGCATTTGTGCAGACCCCTATTATACAGCCAAGTCAATGGGCAGAGGTTTTCTATTTGGCTGGTGGATGACCCTGGTAGCCAGGTGACCCAATCAGACAGTTGCTGCTGATGTGAGAATGGATAAAAGACTCTTCACCCTCTTCAGCTATGAGGGATTTCAGCAAACAGATGCTCTGGAGTCAATCAGTAAAAGAACCAAGCGGTAAAAGGCTCAAGCTACCAATGCAAGTCAAGGTTTCTTTCTGCCTCCAAACTGATTCTAAAAGCTTGCATTGATTTGCTAGATGACAGAAACACTATCAGTCTGGGCCACAGTCTGAACTCTACTGTCACATATTAACCAACCCCCAAGTCACGCAATGGATCTTTTGCCATGCAGCAAAATTATTCCCAGTCATACATTTCATTGCCAGACATGAGGAGGGCTTCAGACAGAAGAACAGAGATAACCATTAGTAGGTCTGCAGCCACCAACCATGCATAAAATGCATTTGTACAGTGCCGCTACATTCAACTCCAAGTTCTTGCATTGGTTTTATTGTAACCCTGCATGAGGATAGGATATCAGTCAGTCAATCAATCCTGGGAATTGCACAGTCAAACATCTTCCCTTCTGACCCATCTGTTATGACAACATGTAGCTCTTTCAATGACATTTCATTAGTCCATTTGATCCTGTCCATCCATCCATCCTGTCCATTGTCTTCAACTTATTCGGCTTCCCTCAACCCTGTCAAGCATAAGACCTTTTCCCTCTAGCCCTACATTTGCTCACAGCACATGTCCGGAGTACGTGAGTTTCTGAATGACAGTCATTGCCTTAAGGGAGCAGTAAGGTTTTATGTGATCTGATTGATTTGTTCTTCTTGCAGCCCATGACATTTTTAGTAACTTTCTTCAGAGAGTTATAATTTTTAGTTGTTAGTCTTCTTTCCCTGACTGTTTGTTTATCTCATCTCCCATAGCTTTAAACCATTCAGTGGGTAACCCATCTATGGCTGTATCTATACTCACAGGAAAGACACCTTAATCAGGCCTTTGAAGCATTTGGTCTCCATTAGGAATAATGGAAACTGGCCATGTAATGGTGACACAGCCTATCTCTAAATCCTTCTTTTAGGGGCTATGTTAACTGAGGGAAGCCACATTTTGCTGAGTGGGCATTATGCAAAGACATCACAGAAGGATGATTACAGTGGCTACCACTAACTATTATTATTATTATTATTATTATTATTATTATTATTATTATTATTATTATTATTATTATTATTATTATTATTATTATTATTAGTTTATTTCTACAGTGCTGTCCATGTACTAAGCGCTTTACAGATGCAAAACAATATATATATAAATATAAAACCTGCTGAGGGCGTACAATCTAAAAAACAATAATAGTAACAGTAGTAGCAATTAGCAATTAACAAGAAGAACAAATAAGTAAAGAATACAAAAAGGATAAAACAACAATAGGCAGTATCTCGTTAAAAGATCATCTACAGAGAGCCTGGAAATGCTTCCCTAAAGAGCGTGGTCTTCAATTCTGATTTAAAGGATGATAAAGGGGAGATGGCATGCAAGGGGGGAGGGGGGTAATAGGTTCCAAAAATAAGGGGAAGCAAAAGAAAAAGGACGAATCCTAGACAGAGCAGCATTAAGTCGAGGCTGAGGCAAAAGACCTTGGCTACTGGAACGAAGGGTTTGAGAAGGAGTATAAGAGTGGAGAAGATTAGAGAGGTAAGAAGGTGCCAGTCCATGGAGGGCTTTGAAGGTTAAGAGGAGCAACTTATAATGAATCCGAAGAGGGAATGGGAGCCAGTGAAGAGATAGAAATAGGGGAGAGATGTGATCGAAACGACATGCAAACATAATAATGCGAGCTGCAGAGTGTTGAACAGCAATAACTAGCCTTAATAATGGAGAATTTTACTCAAATAGGCAAATTACTCAAGAGGTATAATAGTGGAGGTTCTGCTAGGGAGGAACAGAGCAATTAATGTAATATTACCAACAATTCTGAGCACACAGTCCATTGCTAATTAGTTCTCAATGTGGGTGCATCACTGTATTTGGGCAAATGCAGAAAACCCAGTCATCAACAGCATTTCAATCAGGTAGACTGTTATACAGAGAAACCATACATCTGACTAGGAACAGCTGTTGTAAAATCTAAAAGGCTTTACTCTATCCAGAAGCAAAATGGAGGAAGATGATAAACAGACATACCCAAAAATACGCAGCTACTAGAAAGTACAGTTAGTTGTTTAGACTCATTGAGGTTTCATCTACGTCTGGGGTGTCTCCATACATCCAAGAAGGTGCCTGTTGCTGCCCATTTACATTTTTGGTGGCAGCAGGCATTTTGCACGTGTTTTTCACAAATGCCATCAGAGCTGCCTCCTTTGCAGGATGGTTTTTTGTGCCCTGTATAGAGGAGCTGCCACTCCATGGAATCTCCTTGTTCCAAAATGGAGACAAGGGACAAATTAACAAATCCAATAAGAAACTTGTCAGTGGGGAAACGTTAAAAAAATTGACAACCTTTCATTGATTATCTACAGAGACAAGAAAATGACTTACTAATCACAGGTTTCAGAGATTAGTAGGAAAAGATAAAAGGGAAGAAGAGGAAAACATTTTGGGAGGCAGGTTTTCTTTAGAGTTAGTAGGCAACAAAAAGATGGAGACCGGAAGTCAGCAATATGACTAAGAACATAACAATAATGTAACTTTTCACTATCTTTTTATATTCTATGCTTTATGTTACTCTGAGAAAATCAATGAAAATTATTTTTAAAAAACGGAATCAAGGAAGACGTATTTCGTCTGTGTATAATTCCATGCAAATCTGACTTTGTCCTGAAAGTGGCTTGAAAATTTATCACGGCAACCTCAATGGATTTTCACTGCTAGGTTACTATAGCCTCTTAACCCCTGGAACAGTTCTGCTGGACAGTCACTTGAGGACATAATAGTGACAGAGAAGAAAGCCTCCTTGGAGTAAAGAATTTAGAGTTCATGGAGTTAAAATCCAATAGGGATCACATCCTCTATGAGTTCCCCTGCACAGCAAATAAAGCCAGCTGTGCAAGAGCTGCATTATTACAGTCTTTGTGCAACCTTCCCATTAAGTTCATCTATTAATGCTTTTTTTGTGTGTTATAAATTTAGTCACCGAGCATGCATCCAGCTTTCAGCCAAACATTCGTAGTTTGATATGAATCCTACTGATTTCAAATGAATTACTTCCAAATAGGTGAGTTTAACACTGCAACCCACAGTGACTACAATTTGAGATGTGCCAAAATTATTTGAAGAGCAGTCATACAGCTAAAAAATCAGCTCATTATCTTCAATACAAAGCAGAAAATTTAAACAGAAGATGAAATTGTACTAATTTGATTCCCCGAAGTGGCCAACATGCTTTCTGAAACCAGCAAAGAAGCAACGATCACAGCTTTGGTAACAAAAATTAAGCCTTTTACAAGTCAGAATGAAACAAAATAGAGCAAATCTTGGTTTGCAAATCAAGGGCCTCTCAGGAAGAAACGCTTCACTAAGAGAAGTGGCAAAAGTAAAACAGGGCACACTTATTGAGGAATAAAATAATAAAGTAAAAAGTACCTAGACCGAACAAACTGTGCACATCATTGTAATGATCAATCAGTCTATTTGTGGTTTTGGCCTAAACAATTGGCCTATAATTTGTGATTGGGGGAATGAATTATCAAATTGCTCACACATCTTGTTCAGCAAGTGCCTATAAAGACAAGCAAGAAAACACTAACAGTAAACTCTTTTGGCATAAAATCTTTCTCTTTATGCCATTCCCTCTTTATGCAGGCATTGATACTAGATTTAAAATACATGAGCACTGGTGTGACAGAGGCTCCTCCTCTTCTTCTTTCTCCTCTTCTTCTCTTATGTATTGATAGTACTAAATAAATATTCCTGAAAGATGTCCAAATTGGGTAAAAAAATGTATCTTCTTTTATAATTTTATTGTGACCCATCCTGAGACCTTTGGGTATAGGGACATACAGATAGATAGATAGATAGATAGATAGATAGATAGATAGATAGACAGACAGACAGACAGACAGACAGACAGACAGACAGACAGACAGACAGACAGACAGACAGACAGACAGAGTGCAGAGGAGACATGATCACAGTCTTCAAGTATCTGAAGGGCTGTCACAGTGCTGAGGGATTGTCCCTATTCTCACTTGCACAAGGTGGGAGGACTAGAAACAATGGGATGAAAATTCAAGGGAGTCAGTGCAAATTAGATATTAGGAAAAAAAATCCTGACAGTGAGAGCAATCTGTCAATGGAATAGGTTGCCACGGGAGGTGGTTAGCTCTCCTTCACTGGAGGTCTTCAAGCAGAGGTTGGACCTACATCTATCTAGAATGGTTTAGGAAATCCTGCACTGAGCAGGGGGTTGGACTTGATGACCCTAGAGGTCCTTTCCAACTCTATGATTCTATGAAATAAATATTGTTCTGATTCTAAACAAAACCCATACATTTTTTCTGTATAAATATCTAACACTAAGAAAAAAGACTTCATGGCTAAGGCCACATAACTAGGCTCCAAGTATTTTTTAAGCACTCAACCATTATAACTTTTTTTTTTTAACTTGCATTGGGCCCAGTTCCCACTGGCATTTTAAGACAGTTTAGAAACGGTTTGGATTCTCTGTGTCCCCATTACCAATCCGTTTCAGGGGTATTTTGAGGATTATTGGGCTAAAAAGTGGAATAAATAAACATCTCTTTTTTCAGGTGTTTTTTCCTATTTTTGCTTTTAAAACGCTTCTTTCTTATTGCTGTGGGAACACTACAGCAATATTGGGGCAAATACGTCATGAAACGTGTGGGCTTTCACCCTGCACAGGGACCAGCCCCTTGCCAGATTTGTTAAAGTGCCAGATGCATATTCAGCAGAGAAGTAACAATTCAACCTGATAAGATGTAGCAATTCACACACTCCACACTCCACACTGATAAGATTAAGTTTCATTTTACACTTTCCCTCGCTTTCTCCTTGCTGGGAAGGACACACTGGAGGTACCTCTTTTGCCTTGCTGACCCCTGGAAAGGAGAAAAGCACCTCCCCCCATACCCCACTGGTGACTGAGCGCACGTGTGTGCAGCCAGCCAGATGAGCGGGCACGCAGCTCTCTCTGCTGCTGCTGCTTTTTCACTTTATTTGCGGAGAAGCGAAAAAGCACCAGTCCTGAGTTTACAGGTGTGTGTATACCAGCCTGTGCTGCTGGCAATGGGGAGGGGAGGAGAGTGAAGGGGAGGAAGGGTTGTGTGTGTATGTGTGTGTGTGTGTTTGTGTGTGTGTGTGTGTGTGCATGTGCAGGACTGGCAGGACTGGCAGGACGACTTTTACAAAAGCATGAGGGGAGAGGAGGGGAGGGGAGAGGAAAGGGGGGAGCTCCAATTCCCCACCTTCTGCCACGTCATTGCACGGCAGGCAGTGGGTGGGGCCCCAGCTGGCAAGAGGTGGGAAGAAAAGATTCCCTTTCCCTAATGTGATTCTGAACCATTTTGGGTGGGGACAGCAGAGGGGTTGATAGCAATTTAAAGCCATTTAAAGCCACTGAAGTGGGGACTGCCAGAATCCGTGTTTGAATTGCTTTTTAGTGTTTCGTTTTTAAACTGCTTTAAGAGGCATGCGTGGAAACAAGCCCTTTGTGTTTCTAAACTTAGTGGGATCAGACAAAAGAAACCCTACTTAGCAATATACAATTGAACTATGTCTATTACCCAGTGCTATAAGCAATGGATGTCTTTTCTCCGTTGTATTCCTAGATGTCAGATGGTTTAAAGAAATGAACAATGTTACATAACTTAAGAAAAGAAGAAAAAGTGCTGAATCCCTTTGATTAACTGTTCCTACATATGCTACAGCAACATTTACATACTGGATCAGGTTTCTCATGAATAGTAAGAAAAACTTTTATCTTATTCACAGCCACAAATTTCTTTTTAAGATGTGTTCGTGGCTTTTGTTCTTTTATAAAAGATGCATTCAAAGATTCTGGTTCATTACTACATGTGTCCAAATTTGTACAACTTTTGCTAGTTTTATCATTTCATTTTTATACTTGTGCAGGATGCTTTCCTTTCACCTCCTTAAGAATATAAGACCATAAGGGGAGCCCAGCTGGATCAGGCCATAGCCCATCTGGTCCAGCATCCTGTCTCACACACTAGCCTGCCATTTGCCTCTGGGCATTCTCAAGCAGAAGACAAAGGCAAATTGGATCCCTATTAATGGCCTTTAGAGGCATCCTAAATTTCTTCCCACTTGATAATTCTTACCCAATAGCAAAATATTTACAGCAGCTAGATTTAAAATACATAAGCACTTGTGTGACAGAGGGTCTTCCTCCTCCTCCTCCTCTTCTTATTGTTCCTCCTCTTCTTATGTATTGATAGTACTAAATAAATATTCCTGAAAGATGTCCAAATTTTCAAGATTGTACTAGAGAAATTCTTCATGTGGAACTATTGAAAACAAGAGAAGGTGCTTTTTTAACTCAATAGTTAACAAAAACTTTCTAGCATATTCTTCCAATCCGACAAATAAATTCAGGCAAAAGGATTCATGCTCTTTTAAAGAAGAACAAATGTAACTCCCAAGACCCTGGTGGACCAATAATATTTTCTAGAAATTGCTGTATGTGAATCTTTTTACAGATAGGCAGTAGACATTTTCTGCTGGAAAGTAATCGCAACAGCACTGACCTGGCATTTTAAAATCACCTTTATTTTCAGGCAGAAAACCCTGAAAATTCCTTTGGGTACTAACTTATCACTGAGACATAAGCCATACTGGGAGCATTTCAGGCTGAAAATTAGAATTACAATACTTTAAATAATAATAACTGTAACACCGCATAAGACATTTTTATTTATTTTTTAAAGGATTGGATAGAACCAGTTGTGAAATTTTTTATATCTGCCTCCAGCTTGCACTGAAATACAATATATTTACATGGAATTAGTCTGCTCCTTACAAGTATTTCAAACTATGGCTGTGATCATACCTTCACTTCACATCATCTTCAGGTCTGATTGCTCACACCTTTTCATTTTTATCCATTTTATTTTGGGACCTTTCATTCAAGGGATGTGCAAAAGGAAGGTGGGAAGTCCACAAATAAATGAATAGTAATGGAAAAGTGTAAGCAGTCAGATTTGAAGATGGACCCAAAAAGGTTTAAAGTGAATGTGTGACCACAGCCTATGATTCCCATCAGTTCCATCTATTTATACCCAAGGTCCAGAGATTAATGGATCTGTAGTCAGAAACCATGGTGAGAATCTCAGGTTAGGAAAGGATGAAGCAAATCATGCCAGCGGGGGACAAAAAAGCCTGAACTGTCTGAGGCTCCCTCATGCTGGGCTTGAACCCTTCTATAGATGGAACATTGCTACCAACAATATGGCCACTGTTGCAGAGGTGTCCCGGACGCATCTTTGCAGTTGTGAGTCTGCCATACTGTACGTGTCACCTGTCACAATGCCCACAAACCTTCTCCATCCATTTTACATGCAGATGACTCTTCCTTAAGCTGGACTAGGGAGTGCTAAAAAAGACTGTAGATCACATTTACTGTATCAGGTCTAAAACCGTTCTTGATCAGGGAGCCCTTAGCCCACATCCAATATGGATCTACTCTACTTCCATGCAGATGATATCTACTAAGCAGCTCCTTGATCCAGATCACTGTGCAGACAGTACGTTCTTAGCAGATCCTTGATCCCAATTAATATATGAGCGCAGAAAGGTCCTTAGATCCTATTCATGGATTGCCTTAAAGGACAAAACACATTAGCTGATGTTTGTATATCCCTGGTTATCTACAATACTGTGCTTTCTCTAATTCTCAAAAGCTAGGGAGATGATAAACTCTGAGGGAGGAGAATTTTGATTTGACACTGTCCTATCTCAGTCCTCTTGAACTTGCCTATGGATCAGAACTCTTGCCTTGAGACTATTTGGGTGATAAATGTAGTCCCCAATTATGCACTTTTATATAACATAGGCATCTTCTCACAGCAGGAACTTGTATTTTGCCCATATTATCCTTCTTTTCAAAAATCACCATGAAAGGAGAAACCAAATGGTAAAGATGATATAACGGGCAGCAACAATACCATTCCATTTCATTTTCACTCAAGTTCAACCTTAATCTTCCTTCTCCGTATAGGTATTGATTTTTTTTAAAGGAACATCTACAAAAAATAAAAATAAATATATGGGGAAATAATTATAAGAACACAAGGTAGACTAGAGTACTCCTGAAATAGCTTTCTGCTTATATGAAGCTGATCGATCATTACTTCCTTCCTCTTTTTTTTTAAATTCCTAGTGAAATCTTTAACCTGGAATATGATGCACCTTGTGCATGTTGTGTCTGCTTGAAGATGACATAAAGTAATTTTTAAGAGAAAGGAAGCAGAACCCTCAGCTGATTGACCTGGCAAATCATTTGGTTTGGTTGTCTGTGGCCATGTCTCAGGTACCTGGGGGAGAGATCTCCCCATTAGGCAAGGACCATGAGGCTGTTTAAAACACTCAGGGGAAGAGGGTGTGAAATTGCACTCTTTGAAGCAACACCCTCGCCTCACTTTCCTGGGTGCCTGAGTCCCCAGATATGAAAACTATGAAGTACCTGGTAATGAGGAAGGAGGGCATTTCTGAGGGGTAATGACCCCTACATGATTTTCACCATAGCCATGAAGCTATAACTTAACTAAGACTAACATGATATTACAAGTAAATAAGAGAAATACTGGGAAAGGAACAAATATAAAGTTTGCATAGCCATGGACATGAGAGATTTGGAAGAGTCCCAAATCTGAAAGTGAATTGATGTAAATTATAGGATGGAAGTGGATATTAAGTAACTAATTGATAAAGTTAATGCATATTTTGATCACATGATCAAAAGTAAATGAGCAGGTGATAGGGGGACAGCGGGACAGTTATACAGATTTATATTGAACACCCAAACAACTGTGATAAATAATTTAAAAATTGTGTGTGAAGGGCATATCCAGTCAGACATACATCATACTAAAGATTATATTGAAGGGTCAAAAAACCCTAAATGTATTAGTATCAAGGAATCAGAAATGAAAGTCATGGACAAGAGGTAAGTATAAAACCCCATGCCAAAGTATATATAAATTCAAATGTAAGTTCAAGATGCTGGCACTATGGAAAGCTAAAAAGAACATATAGGTTTTTTTTTCCAACTTACCTCCCTTAATCCGGATCTAAGATGATCTGGATCTAAGGAATGGCTCCTTCATCTAATCCAGATCTAGATCCAGATGATATGGGTGGTATATCACCCAATGGGTGCTAGTGTGCTCACAGTGGAAATACTGGAGCACCCATGTGGTGAATCTGGATCTACCCACATGGGGCCTGCCCGTCACCCCATGTTTTTTGGGGGGTACCACAGGGTGGTGGTGCACACTCCGTAGATGCTCCAGAGATTCTCCGGAGATTTGGACAAAGCTCCGTAGAAATGGCATTACTCTGACAGGTCATCTTCAAAGCCTGTGCCATTCTCCGGAGTTTCCTTGGGAGCTGTCTTCGGAGATTATGAACAGGCTTCAGAGCTTCAGGTTTCGGGGCACCCCCCCCCCATGGGTGCCCCCCCGACACCATTGCCTGATTGCAGTTGAAACACGCTCTGTATAATCCAGATTTGATGCCTAGAGGAATCATGGGGTCTACAGGAAATCCAGATTATAGGTCCTGAAGGACCCATTTAATCTGGATTTCCCTAGAACAGGTGGGAAAAAATGTGGCTCTAATGGGGTCTACAGTGGAAACAGGGTCTTCCTGCTCTGAGCCTAATGGGTCGTTAATGGGTCGTTAATGGGTACTTAATGGGTACTTAGTGCTAGTGGAAAAAACCCCATAGTTATTTATGGTGGGAGTGTGAAAAAATAAGGTGTTTTTTGGATATCATTTATGTAGGAATTAGAAATATTAGGATATATATTAAATTGGATTAGACAAAATGGTATTTTGTAGTTATATGGACGTAGAAATGTAAGAAAGACTGAAAAAGAAATTTTGTAACATCTAATACTTGCAGCACAATCAGTAATAGCTTCACATATATTCTTGTTGTCCATGTACAGGAAGTAAAAATGACTGAACCCCAATGCATCTGGTCTTCTAAGTACTTTGATAGGAAGAAAGATAATCAATTGCTCTTATCATTAAGTAAGCAATGTGTCTTTGGAGGAAGAGATATTTCTCATTGTGATATCATGGTGACTCTAGTTGCCCATAGAAAATGGACATTGGGTGTTTTTCCACTGTCACTAGAAGTACCCATTAAGTACCCATTAATGGGTACAAAAATGCCATTATGTACCCATTAATGGGTACTTAATGGGTACTTTTAGTGACAGTGGAAAAACACCCATTGTGACTTTCTGAGGATGGCAGTCTTAAGAAGAGTTTGGCTTCATGTATACACAATCAGCAAACAACTCTGTTGTCCCATTTGTTTTAGTGTGTTAATGTAAATCACATAGAAACAGGTCATATCTGTCAACCAATTAAGTGCCAAATCTCAAGTATCAAAGCATAAATTTTAAAATTAATACAACTGTGACTTTTTATTAAATAATGATCATGTTTCCCTTTATTTTTAATTTTTATTTCCATGTGTACATGGTTTTCCACAAGATTCATTATTAATAATAAACTCTGTATTTTAGAGCTACATTTTTTTATTTTCTCAAAATTTGTTCAGATCAATTTTGGCCACAATCTGAGTGTAGAAATTATTGCTGTCATTGCAACCTTAGTCAGCAGTCACCACTCTTCTACACAAATATTAACGTATAGAAATCATGAACTGCATTCCACATGGCAATGGAATTGTCCTAGATTTTGCCGTTAAAAATCTTATTATAACTTAAGCTTGAAATCCTATAGTCACATGTGATATGGAAAAGTGAACTCAGTATTTCAGCAGACTTGTAGAATTATGGCAAAGCTTTTTTTTTCTTATGCATTAATTTTTTTTTGAAATTTGACTGAATAACTCATCATTCATATTATCTATCTTTTCAGAACTCTGAGGGCGCGTCCACATAGAGTTAAAAAAAATGGGCTGGAAGCAAGACAGCTTAATGTGAATCTTAATTCGCATTAAGCTATCTGCATGGTAATGGACAACGCGGGTTCCAGGTGAACCTACCCATCCCCGTGAAAACCGTGGTAAATCCCTGCATCGTGATACCGCGGTTTTCTCCAACCTTTCCTCCCTTGCCTGAGCGTGCAAACACACACATGCACGCACAGATGCCTTCCTCCTCCCCTCCCCTCTTTCTCTCTCCCTCCTACAGAGAGAGAGAGGGGGGGGGAGAGAGAGAGAGAGAGAGAGAGTGGAATCCCTGTCAGAGCCCCCATAAAATGTCTAAAAGAGCAGCAGCTTTCACGGCTTTCATAGCTAGTCTTCCTCCTTCCCTCCCCTCTCTCTCTCCCTCCTCCAGTCCCTGAGCCCTCCTTCACACTCACTCACACACACACACACATGGACAGACAGACAGACAGACAGACAGGGGGGAATCCCTCCTGAGGGATGTCTTCCTCCTCCCCTCCCCCCTCTCTCCCTCCTCCAGTCCTGAGCTCTCATTCACACACACACACACACACACACACACACACACACACACACACACACACACACACACACATGCACGGACAGCCAGATAGGGGGGAATCCCTCCTGAGGAACTCTTCCTCCTTCCCTCACCCCCCCTCTCTCCTCCAGTCCCTAAGCCCTTCTTCACACACACACACACGCATGGACAGACAGGGGGGAATCCCTCCTGAGGAACGTCTTCCTCCTCCCCTCCCCCCTCTCTCTCCCTCCTCCAGCCCATGGTGAGAGCTTGCTACATTCTCGAGGGTGCAAAAGGAATGGGGGCATGTGGTAAAGAAAGGAGACAACGAGCTTTCACCATGCTAAAATCCTGTCATTTGCTCTGCATACTTGCTGGCTACAAGTCTGCCTTGTAGCCAGGAAGTAGGCAAGGCAAACAACAGGATTTTAGCAAGGATTTTAGCATAAGGGGGGGACAGCTGCCATTGCAGCGTTAGCAGCGGGGACAGCGAAGCCCCACTCGCTAATGCTGCAATCATAGCCTGCGAGTGTCCCCATGGCCCCTTTATAACCCACTCTTGCCCCCTAATCCAGGGTGAGTACAGTTATAAAGGTTTTTTTTTAAATCAAATTAGAGGATTTTGTTCCTCTTTTAGCCCCATTCAGGGCTTGCATGTGGATGCTTCCAAGGCGAAATAGCTTTTGCCTCGCAATCTCCCTGCCATGGGGACGAGCCCAGAATATATCCACAGAAATAGTAAATTAACCAATATAGTCCAACTTAGAAAGGAACCTAAATACCTGAAAAAGAAACAAAGTAAAAGAATCAAAACAAAGGAACTAACTGGGGAGACTTTCTATAATTACTTTAGTCCTTGTGACCAATATGGCCAAGTTCTAAAAATTAACATACATCTTTCATAAAACTCCAGTTAGCAACTGAAATGGAACAAAATAAAAACAAATAAATTGCAAAATAGGTAATGTAATTAACAGCACAGTGCAAAAGTCTCCTGAATTTGCATTGAATATGTTCTTGGAACATCTGTTATGCAGTTTTGACAGGTGTTTATTAATATGGATGTCTAATCACATTTCTAGGTTGCTAATGCCTTAGTAATTCATGTTTCAAATATGAATGTCTTTCATCACACATTAAAATCACTTATCAAACTATTTTAAAGTTATGTTTTGCACAGGCATTTATCTGACCCACTGGAAAAATATGTGTTTCAAAGTCTAATTTGCTGCTTTAATTTTTGAATGTGAACAAAAATAAAAAACTTATAGTGGAAGAGAAGGCTCTTGTCATGACAGTTCATGGGCAGTGTTTTTCTTTTTTCCCCAGCCAGCTTTTTTTTTATTCTGTACATTTTAGGTTGCATCCAGATGTCATTTACTTATTCTGATATATTTGGGTACTCCAGAATAAAATGATATTCTTGAATATTCCTCTTTAGGCTGTCTCTACACAATACAAAAATCCAAATTATGGCAAGCTAGTTTCATTATAGGACAACTGCCAAGCCTTACTACTACTTTGACTGAAATGGGTGACCTATGGTTAATCTTCTTTGAATTATTCAGATGTCACTCCCTCTGGTCAAATTGGCACAGGGAAGATACCTAGGTAGTCCATGTGCCTCCACAATAACTTGTGGCCTGGAATTCAGGGTTGTGGGTCATGTCACTGCCAGAACAGCTCAGGACTTTGTGTCAGCAAAGTTTCACTTACACAGTGCCACTTCTAAGCTGCACACATTTGTCCCACTCTGTGCTAATTTAGTGGAAAGTCACCTCCATCCATCCTTATAAGAGTCTCTCTTTGGATAGTGTTTCAGAGGCCACGTTCCCACCTACCCGCGAACCCAGAGCAAAACTCAGTTTTGCTGTGGGTTAGGGGTGGAGGCTGGGAACAGCACCAAGCACAACCTGCAGGTGTGCACAAGCACACCTGTGAATGGCGCAGTGAGCCACCACTGCCAGCCTCCTCCTCAGCTGCCTTCCTTCCTTTCCCCTCCCCATTTCAACAGGGGGAAAGAAAAGGCTGGCTCAGTTTAAAGCCAAGAGAAGAAGGACAGCCGGCGGCCAGGTAAATGAGTGAGGGGGTGTCGCATCTGAGGGGCGGCCTCCCCCTCCGCACACCTCCTCGCTCACTTACCTGGCCGCCGGCTGTCCTCCTTTACTCGGCTTTAAACCTAGCCAGCCTTTTCTTTCCCCTTCTTGAAACAGGAGGAGGGAAAAGGAAGGAAGGAAGCCGAGGACAACAGGAGGAGGCTGGCAGCGGCTGCCTTCCTTCCTTTCCCTCCCCCTGTTTCAATGGGGGAAAGAAAAGGCTGGCTTGGTTTAAAGCCGAGCGAAGGAGGACAGACAGTGGCCGGGCTCACCCCATCGCTCCCTTACCCAACCGCTGGCTGTCCTCCTTCACTTGGCTTTAATCCGAATCAGCTGGAAAACACCTGTTGAAATGGGTTTTCTTTCCCCAGACTTTCCCTGGCATGGGGAAAGAGGGCTAAAATCTGGAATAGATTCAGATTACTGGGGGATTTAATAGAAACCCTCAGTGCTGAATCTGAACCCACTCCGGATTTTACTCCCTATGGGAATGCATCCAGATTGTAAATGAATGACTAGGGTTATCACTCCTAACCAAAACTTGGGGGTTATAAAGGAGCAGGGTGGAACACTTCATTAAACAGGGCTATTTATTATTATTATGCCTATAGATTCCAGCATTTAAAAAGGGTTTTTGCCACAGAGTGATGACTATCCATCTGGACATCTAGACTGGACATCAGGAACATTTACTGCTCAAGATTAGGGCTTGGGCCTACCTTCAAAACTGAATGTGAACTGCTAAGTTAATTAAGATAAGCCACTCCACACTCTTGACCCTTGGGATGCTGCCATCTCCACATTGACTCCAGACACTGATCAAGCACTACTGAATCACTAGAAAGAGAATTCATACACTGATTTGTTAGCCATCTACCCAGTGTACCTGATTTAGCCACATTTTCACTGTACACTATGGAGTTGGAAGGGGGAGAACCCGACACTCACATTGACTACAACATATACAATCAAATGTGGTCATTTTATGTTTGTAAGTAAGGCACAGGAACAAATATGTATGTAGCTGAATCAAGCGTCTTCAATTTTTTTTAAAAAAAAATCAATGAAATAATGATTTGTCTCGTGTCTTACAAGAAACCTTCCAAACCTAACCAGGTTTTTTTCCCCACATGTGTCTGATATGCTAAAACAAGCTGCTCACTAGTAATCTTCTTCCACATGGGATTAGTGCCATTCTGATCTACAACTGTCTTCCTTATTCTGGGAGAAGTTCACACTTCCCATCCCATCTGAGGGACAGAAATGGTGACTTCCACTGGTGTGTACTAGCATTTGCACTTGCGAATGACACTATATGCCAACACCCTACCCCAACACCTCTGGACACTCACCTGGTATGGACATGTGGTCTGGGCACTGCCACCTTGGTTCTTGATTGTGGCATCACTGCACATGCACTGGTACCATCAATGGGACCATGGTGAAGTGCCTTGCCTGTGTGGTGACACCAGGACATCATGTGATGCACCAGTGTACCTCTGTGGTGCATCATCGTGCTCCATAAGTAGTGTGTGTGTAGTATGCTCTTGCACAGAAGAGGCCGTTTCTGAGTTGGCCTCTTCAAGTGCTGATGCTTTGTCTGGGAGCATACTGCATGCACACTAAGTGCAGAAAGGCCCCTGGTTTAGAAAAGGTCTACAAACATACTAATACCACCTGTCCCCGTCTAGGCATTGATACTTCTGCAACTGATACGGAACAAAGAAAATTCTGCAATCCCACCTTGGAAGACTGAATAAGCTTCAAAGATAAGCTCTGAAGCTTGCAAGACCTCAAAGGATGAGGCTGCAACATTTTCCATTGTTCCTTATTTAAGTTTTGAAGATCATCTTCAAAACACCAGCACGGAGGTAGTTCAGCCCTGCCCTTTTGCACCAAATGCAACACTTGTGGTACTTGTGGTGAAAGTGCATTTTGCCAGAGTGTAACAGAGAAGGTGCATCCAAATTGCTGGACAAGGTCGGCGATGTTTCATCCTTTACAGTGCGGATGGCACCTGCTGGATTTGGAGTGGGACAAGCTGTGGTGGACTAGTTAAATCACGCCAAGGGAGGTATATGCAGAAACAGTCTCATATACACTGGTCTTTCATTTGTCTCATACATTCTGTCTGTCCACATTTCTCACCTATAAACCACTGTGGAAGACATACTGAGCTTCAGCAGCTGACCATTCATCTCTAGTCTGGAGGTTTATCAGACCATGGTGTGTGAAAGATTGTGAAGGCCAGCTTGGTTTTGAATACAAATACATGAAAGATAATCTTTGGTATGTAAAAATTACATTAAAAGAAATGTACCGTATCAGAAACAAAATATGCCAGGATTTATCCAGTGGGAAGTTATACAGATGGCCTTTCTGTCCTTAACAAATAATAAAGGCAAGGATCCAAAGATGTGATTTGCATGGACAGTCGGAGACTCATTTAGTTTTTTACTGTAGCTCCTAGAGCCAAAGAGGTTAGTCATGGCTTAAATTAACAAACTGCTATCTTTCCAGCTGTGGAAGCAACTGTATGTGGCTCTGCAAGCTTAAAACCTTAAGAAAGGAGCCATTTTGTTTCTTCCACTTTATTCTTTGTATAGTTACATGTTTCGTTTTGATGCGTGCAATGATTGCTTGTATTTTTATGAGATGTATTTTTAAATAGATTACAACCTATTCTAACACCAAAGGGCAAGATAAAATTATCTGGTTATTGTTGTTATTCTTGTTCTCATTTTCTCATTCTCTTCAGCCCTCATAGAAAATATCATAAACTCTCTTTTGCTGTATCCTTACGAATCTCAAAATTCCATACAGGAACGTAGTGTTTCTTACTGCTTCTTATAATGACACACTAACATCTATGACAGAACTAGGAGTCTGTTTGCACTTACCTGACGGAGCAGTTCTGTCCACGCTGTGGTCAGGTGAACCTGCATTCCACCACCATTGCCCTGGGGTGGGGTAACCCCTCTTTGGAACAATCCATCTGTGAACTATTAAAAAGCTGCCCTTCTTACCAGGAGAGACCAAAGTCCTCCAAAATGTTATATCCACATTCTCTTCCACTTGTACTATGGCAAGTGGGTGTGTCTGCATGACTGTGACAGCACAGCAATGCACAGCATTTGGATTGCCATGGCTATATTCAAGCATACATTGGGTGTTGTCTCGGATGTTGTCTTGGTGATTTGGCTAGCCCTGCCCTGGCCATTTGCACTAGAAGTGCTTCTGTCCAGATAAAGGGCTCCTTTAGCACATGTTGTATTAATGGCTGCTTCCTCATTGGATCCTTGTTGGCCTTGTATGGAATTGTATACCAGGCCAGCAAGATCAAACAGGCCCTATGACCTAACAACCATGATACAGTATTCCATCATCCTCCCATGCTGATTTGAAGATGAGTATTAGAGAATAAAGATGCACATCAGAATGTTATCATGCTTCAGTTGTCTTCAGCTATTAACTGTCCCCCTCCAAGCAAGCTCAGTGAAGACCAGCCATGGGTAGTGAGAATAAAATACTGACTAACCTAATACAGAATGCAAGTCCTGTATTAAGGATCCTTGGGGAAAATCACATAGACCTCTTCTGCCACTCAGATTAAAATGTATGCTTTTAAAAAATTAATATATGACTTGTTTCAAGAAGCCATAATAGTACTGACAATGGAGCTTTCAACACTGAGAAAGATAGGTGGAGGATCCTGTCCCTAGGAGAAACAATCTACTAAATGACTTGCTGTGAAAAGGTCACACATTCTGTGTATTGCTTTATAGCAACAACACTGCAATGGACAGCTGCTCTAGGACCAGCTAGGCAGAAGAATTGAATCCAATAAAAAAGACTTTACGACTACTAAATCAAGAAGGAATTGGTTTCTGTTCTTGGAAATGTGGTTTTGCACGGTCAAAATAGCTCGACTAGCGTCTCACAAGGAAGGGAGCTATCTGCTATTCTGCACTCTGACAACCTTAGAGCAAGCTGCAGCAGTAGCTATTCCCTATTAATAATGCCCCTTTATCATGATTAACCACTTCTGCTTTATAACAGGGTTGGGAAACTTGTGGCCCTCCAGGTGTACGGACACTCTATTACTCATCACTATAATCAATGGTCAAGAATGATAGGAGCTGAGGTTCACCAAAATCTGAAAGATCTGCTGAATAATGTTATGGCCAAAGAGAACAACTGTGTTTACATTAAGGGCTTTTCTACACTTACTTTGGGCTGATCTATGATGTAGACTATGGTCTTCCCTTCTGCATTGCAGACTGGTCCCACTCACTGCCGGTACACTCTGTCTGAATATGGCGAAGTGTATTCTCATCTGGAGGACCAGCGGGCCCTGATCTGGAACACAGAGGTGTGCAGAAGGCACACTTCCATTTTCTGGACTATCATGAGACATGTTTCAGTGGTGCACTAAAGTGCGTACCAAAATGGTTTCCCCAGCGGCTCTAAGGCTAGGGACCGTCATTCCCAGCTCTTTAGAGCCATTCAAGGCTGTTCCAGACCACTGCATGCCATGATCTGGACTAGTGGACCTGACCATTCCAGACTTATTGGTCGCATCCCCATTACAAGCTTATTTTGGTTTCAAACCATTTTCAATCCTCGCAGACCCCACGTCAGTTTGGCTTAACATGCTTAACGTGTGTTAAATTGCCCCAAAGCGTTGTAAATGTTAACCCTCATTTCAACAGGTCTCACTCCGGATCTTGCGCTTGATACGTGTTACATTTTTTACTGTGGGGACCCTACCGTTTTAAGGGGTGAGAATCCATGTTTAGCATTTCCCTCTCCCAATAGCTTGCTTCCAAAGACAGTGATGTCAGTGTAAAAATCCAACCTTCACAGCAGCCACTACGCTGTTGCAGTTTTGCACAATTCTAGCTCTTTGGAGTTCTGACCTTTAAAGGGGAAAGGAAAGCAGGGAGATATGTGAATGTTTAAAGCCCCCTTGCTTGAGGTGCCACTGCTGCTGTGTGCCCTGGGCAATGGGGAGAATCTCTGGCTGCCTGCTGCCGGTTTTTCTCCATCCAGGCAAGTGGCAGCAACCCAGCTAGGCTCAGTGAAGGGGTCCGTTATGGGTGGTGCATTCATGCCAGGAGGAAGAGGGCAGGGCAGCCCTGAAAAGCAGCTTTTAAAAAGTAGCCACTTGAGTCCCCCCCCCCCTTAAGTCATGTACACCATGTACGATCCTCAGAATCCGGATCAAACGCGATTAAGTTTAAAGTAATGGGAACAGGCAAATTCGCGTTTGCATCCAGTTCTATTATTTTGGTTTAGGGAAACCAAATTAAGCTTATAATGGGGATGCGGCCATTGATTCAGATCACGGTCTTTGAGAGAAGAAAGACCCTATGGCTGTGTTCACTGGCTGCATTCACTAGCGGTCTTATCCCACTTCTATTCCATATTAAAGGCACTTTGGAAGTGCATCTTTGGGCCATTAACATAGAATAGAGGTGGGGTGGAGCATTAATGCATGATAGTTGCCACCTCTAAGCCACTTTTGAGGTACCATCTTTTTCCACTGGATATGGACTCAGCTTAAGTTTCTTCTCAACCATTTTAAGATCAGTGTCCCCCTCAGAAAGGGAGATAGTAATACTCTTAATTTTTTTTAAAAAAAGCTTAGCAATTTTAGCTGGTAGTGGACTTACTTTTCAGTCAGACTTCATACAAAGGAATGTTTTCACAAATTTACTTTTAGTTGAGCGTGCCGAGAGTGAAACAGACGAAATTAATGAGGAAAAAATAGGTATTCATTTTCTATTAATTGATTGTCCCCTCTGTTGACATGATATCAAATATCTCTTGACAGTATCTGAGATCTCAGGCAGGAAATATTGTTTGACTGTGAAAGTCAAACTTGTATTTAGATAATTGAATCTAACCAAATTTATATACACAGTCCTATTGTTCATGACCAAATAATGCCATGGTCTGTGTTGCCTGTTTTCTTTACTCCGTACCAATCATTTATATCAATTACACACATTAAAATAAGATCACAAATAGAAATTGCAGGAAAGTAGGTGCAATTTTCTCCCTTTCCAACATGATTTTGAACTCTACAAAACACTGTAATTGAACAGAATAATAATAATAAGAGAGATGACAAGAACAAAGCATTTTATAAGGGGAGAAATTTAGTTGTTTATTGTTTCTGGCTGACTAGGTTTATTGAAGTAGGCCACAAAATTAATTTCTAGTCAGAGATATGAAGGACCAGGCTCATACTGGACTCATACAAAACAGGGTATGGGTGGGATTTCTTTTCAGACCAAATCCCTTGAAAAGTTTGGGGATTGTTCCAAAAATGAATAGAACTACTAGGGTGAATTTGATGAGCTGTTTGTCCCCCCTGGGTTGATCCCCTACTTATTCCCTTCCAAAGCCATGTTCTGCCAACACCCAAGCTGCACCTTGCTATTCAGGTCTACAGGTCACCTGCTGCCAGCTTCATAGTCTAGGGAAGACTGAAGGGGCTGCAGCTTTCTTACTAGGCCTTCTAAAGTGTAGAAGTACAAATCCTCCAGAAAGACATAGTGAGTAGTTGTGCACTTACAGTGACTTTAACCTAAATACCTTGGATTTACTGGTAGTCTTCAATCCTGCTTAGGATCATTTTCATGCTCACTACATCTGATCCAAATAAGGGAGCCCTGCTCTGATCCAGTTCAAGGAATCTGCCACAGGAGCAAATGGATCCATTCCCGGAATGGAATAAGTCCCGGCACAGGCACCAAAGCTTACACCAGCTTCAGAGCCTACAAAGGTTCTGAAGGAGGGGACCATACATTCCTGACCACTGAGCACTAAGGGGTCTCATTTCAGTGGTGCCTCTTGTAATGCCTTTGAAATAGGCCCTCCATGGTAAAGTAGACCACGAGGGCATGTTGCGTTCATGTGTTTCCATGGTCCAGTATACTATTAGACTGGACCAGAAGCCTATTCGCATTAGGCCTCTCAAACACAATTAGGACAGCCCTGGGACTGAGCATTCGCTCTGCTGGGCCGGTGGATCCATTCGGAACTGTCCCATCACATGGCGGCCTAATTGCATTCCGGGTGTAGAGCATGAAATCGTACTCTACACCCATCCCTGGCCATCTCCAGCTGTCCCACAGCTGTACAGAAGGGAGAGCATTCACACTCTCCCCTCCTGGACAGCTGTGGGCCCCACCTCCCGGCTGCCGCCTTTGGGCCGAAATCTGCCACCATTGGACAGAAGGGAGGATCCTAGTACTCCTACTAGTCTGAAATACTATCCACTGTAAAATCACCCTAGTACAGTGGTACCTTGACATACGAGTTTAATTCGTTCCGTAACCTTGCTCTTATGTCAAATCGCTCGTATCTCAAAGCAATTTTCCCATTAATCCATTCCAGCTCCCAAAACACCACCTCAGTTGTTTTTGTTATGTACTGTACTGTATTTACATACTCGTATCTCAAATCTTGCTCTCATCTCAAAGCAAAATATCACTCGCTCGGCGGCTTGTATCTCAAAACACTTGTATGTCAGGGCACTTGTATGTCGAGGTACCACTGTACTGCCATCTACTTAGGGTCTATGTAAAAGAATATTGAATTAAAAATAGTATGGGAGTATGACAAATACTTGAGCAGATCTATCCAGATCTATCGAGCAGATCTTTCAGATTTTGGTGGACCTCAGCTCCTATCTTTCCTGACGATTGGTTATAGTGAGAAGCAATAGAGTCTCAATACATGTAGAGGACCACCTAGGAGAAGGTAGGTAGGAGGACACAAAATACAGCCAGGAGTTGGCCATTTTTGGTCCTCTGAAGAAACTGTGCCTAGTTTTTCTTTTCTGCCTGGGGTGAGAGAGCAATATATCCATATCTTCCCCAAGAGTAGTTTTTAGTGGCCTACAGTTAGGTTGACCTTGGAACCGGCTGTGGAGACTTGGGGACTCCATGAATGCTCTTTGGGTTACACCAGGCACTAGTGTGAATACCAGCTCTTTTATCAAGCTGAGAAAAGGAAAGGCAGGGAAAACAGTATGATATCAGAACACTCCTACCACTGATACTTTTTACACTGTCTTACATATTTTTGTGCTATTAGAGTCATTTCAAATGTAGGTTTATTTTTCTCATAGCTACACAGTCTATATGTTCAGAAAATGAGAATTTCAGCATTTCATGCCTTTCTTTTGGTTTATAACTTTGAAAAATCCCAAGGGTAGAAAATGTGCATTAAGCTCATGCATTTTCTCAATTCTGTGATCCAGATGGCATGTCTATAATATCCACACACACCCCTTTTCTCCATTTCCTACCTGCTGCTTTTGGAATACCATATTTCAGGACTGCATTCCCCTGCCCTATTCTCCATCTGCTTACAATATAGACATGCTTGCACACTTTTAAAAAATACTCTTCTGTTTACTTTACTGAGAAGAATCCATATGGCTTATGCAGTGTAGAAGTGATGAGGCTTTTATGTTTTTCTTTTGTGCAGCTTACTTGCAGAAGTCTTGACTGCAAATTTATAGTTTAAACTCAGATTACATGATTGGAAATGGATCTAAGGCTGCAATCTCACATTACTGAATGCAATGGAACTTTGCTTCTAAGCAGATATACTTAGGATTGCACTGTCATTATCTGCATTTCCATTAATGAAATTTAACTCATTGCTGACAGTATAATTTCAAAAACATTTTATTCAGCTAACTTATTAGAATCAAATCTATTGAAGATTAGTTTTAACACTTACTGAGTGAGTATTCTGAAAGCACTTGGTTTTCCAGTCTCCTAATGGAAGAGTGTCCACAGACTAAGATCACATCTCCATTTACCAAGTTGGGTACCAAGGCCAATGTCACACCTTCACTTTAAACCTTTAGTCCACTTTCAGATTGGACTGCTCACACCTTTTCCTACAAAGTACAAATGGAGGGTGGAAAGTCCACAAATAAAACAGACATGAAAAGGTGAGAGCAGTCAGAGCTGAAGATGGGCTGATGAAGATTTAAAGGCTGGATCCCCAAAAGACTTATTTGCCTCTGTGAGTTCCCTCTGCTGTCACTCTAATCAAGCGGACTTTAAAAGTGCCATGCACTTCCACAATAAGCATCCCCACGAGGCTCAGCAAAATGCGTGTTTTTAACGCACCTTCCGTCCCCACAGAAGCCCATTTTCTTTCCCTGCATCTTTTCCCCCCGCCCCCTTTCTTGTTCAAAGGAAAAATAGCCAGATCTCTATCCCCTGAAATGGCTTGCCATCCCGGCAAAGGCAGTGATCACTCACTCATTCACTTTCAGCACTTACTTTCACTCTGTTCTCTGTTAGAAAAGGCTTCCCGTCCATGCAAAGTCAGTGGCTGCAGGCATCGGCAGCGTGATCCTTCGCTCATTCACTCTTTTAACACTTTCACAGATCACCTGATAACAATGTTGCAATTCTGAGCAATTCTGGCTCTTTTTACAAAGGAAAGGAAGGGAACCTGCTGCATTTCTGAGATGTGTGAGTGCTTTTTGGCTGTGTGTGCAGGCAGCAAACACTGCCCCTTTTGCCACGGAGCGTCCTCAAGGTAAATGTTGCGAGGAAAACCCACGACTTCCAAATAGAGCGCTGAAAGTCTTCTTTAAAGGGCATGTATTTTGTCGCTGATTTTCCTCCTTTTGTAGCGCTGGAAGCTCATTGAAAAGCCTGGCGTGGGGGCGCTCAGAGGCAAAAGAAGATTTTTAGCAGACTTTAAATTGCATGGGGACAGGGCCATTGTGAAGATGTGAGCACAGCCTCAGTTACAGAACTTCTGCTGCATTTCCACTTGCAGCAACAGAAAGTATGTTGCATCCATTGTGCTACCCCTTTTTTGGTGGATTGACAACAGAGGTACCATTTTTGCAGGGCACAATTTGCTGCTTAGAAAGAAGTGGAATGAAGCCCACTGTGGAAAGGGCCACTGTTACATTAAACTTGTTTCATGAATTGTATCCATTGATTGTTTTAACTATACCTGTGCCTATCTGGAATCTGCAATGCAGAACGGAATGAAAATATTTTTAATAAACAAGAATGAAAGGTTCTGCTGCTCAAGGTCATTCATTCA
The DNA here is from genome assembly GCA_023333525.1 of Aspidoscelis tigris stejnegeri. NCBI lineage: Eukaryota > Metazoa > Chordata > Lepidosauria > Squamata > Teiidae > Aspidoscelis > Aspidoscelis tigris. The sequence continues at coordinate 96,534,012 of JALMGA010000002.1, forward strand.
TTTGAACTTTTATCCTGACCTATACGTGGAGGTCTCAGGGCAGCTTACAACATTAAAAGCCAAATATAAAATAAACTTATTAAAACAATTTTGATGAAACTTTGGGTGTCTTTCCACTGCAGCCCTTAGATCTGGATCTAAGAAGATCCGGATCTAAGGAATGGGTACATTCCTTAATCCAGATCTAGTAGATCCGGATTAAGGGAAGCACCCAATGTGTTTCCATGGGAGGTGTAGCACCCATTAGCAATGGGTGCTAACACCCCTGCTGTGGAAACAGCTTTGCGCCCATGTGGGGAATCTGGATCGACCCACAAGGGGTCGGTCCATTACCTCAGATGTTTTGGGGGGCAGGGGGGGTGCAGTCTTTGAATTCACTTCGAAGTCACTTCGGAGTCACTTCAGAGTCACTTTGAAGTTCACTCCGAAGATCAGCACAGACTTCAGAGGCACTCTGGAACTATTTTGCACAGACTTCGAAGTGACTTCGAAGTGACTTCAAAGTGGCTTCAAAGTGATTTTGAAGTGATTTCGGAGCCTAGGTTTAGAGGGGGCCCAATGGGTGCATCCCCTCCCCCTAGCCTCCTTTGGATGCCATTGCCTGTTTACAGCGGAAACAGGCTCCCTTTAATCCGGATTTTCTGGCCGAAGACCTCATTGTAGATCCCATTAATGGGGTCTACAGAAAATCCGGATTAAAGGCCAAAATGTACCCATTAGACCCGGATTTCCCCCATGGCAGTGGAAACAATCGGGTCCCAAATGGGTGCCGTGGTGGAAATGGGATTATCCGGCTCACACCCAAATGGGTCCTAAATGGGTACAAAAAATGGGTACTTTTTGACAGTGGAAAAACACCCTTTGCCATAGTTTCAAAGTACAGCATGGGAAATTCCTGGAAACAGGTGCCTTGGCAGAATTGTCCAACCACTACCCCATTCGGCACCTCCCTGTATCCACAGGCACCACCCACAGACAAAGTACCAGAAAAGACACTATTTTATGTCCTGATCCTCGGTGTCTCTGCCAAGCATCATGTTTTTGTTGTTTGGTGGGTTCTTCATGCTATCAAAAAAGAAACTCTGACACCTAAAGCATTTGACACTAGGTCACCTGTACCCTTTCTTGTACAATACTAAGGAGAATAGATTCATTTTTAGAGTGCAAATTCAAACAGTAATGACAATTATTATTTTTTAAATCAGAAAAGTAATTTCATTGTGAAATTGCGTGTTAGAAAAATGGAGCAATACTGATCCTTAGTGTAAACATAATGGTCTCTTCAGGAGGATTTTGGAACTTGCAGAATAGTTCTATTTTTAATGGACCTAGTTTTCCCCATGCATAAAAGACAAATGCAATAGTACTTGAAGCTGGGCAATTAATTATAATTTCCCATTTATCAGAAAGATTTTCAGAAAGGCTAGCAAATTAACTAGGCATGATCAAAATTCCTTTCATATCCACAATTAAAGCCACTTCTTTGCTTTCAACTCTGGAGACAGAAAAGAAATCCCACAAAATCTAAAACCCACATCAGCTAGTGGTCTGGAGGATTTCTATTTAAGAGGAATTGTATCTGGAGTAGCACAGGAGGCTGCATTAGGAAGGAGATCATCAAAACTCTACTACTTGTATTACAGTTCTCCAAATTTAGGCCCTATCCAGATGAAGGATATACAGTGCAATTACGTCTGTGCCACATATCTGTGGCAACCCCACTATATCTCTGCTTCATCCCTGGTGTTAACCTTCCATCCCTTCCATGGGAATAACCCCTCCAGCCACAAATAATCCATGCTACCTCTCACATTAAAACAGCAAAGAATTAATTGGGGAGGAAAGGGCAGCAAGCGAATCAATACACTCTGCAGAAGCTCTTGACTACGTCACAAATAAAATGGGAGCTGCACTGAATATCAAACTTTAATAAGATTTCCATGAACAGAAGTCATCTCAGGTCCATAGAAAATCACAAATGTAGTCACAGTCAAGACTGAATCCAAAATATGATCTTAATTTCAAGAATGCCAAAATGATAAAGAAGGGAAAGGAAGGTTGCCTGGTGAAGAAGAAGAAGAAGAAGAAAAAGAAGGAGTTGACTTTTCTACCCCGCTTTTCTCACCCATTTAAGGGGACTCAAAGTGGCTGACAAAGCTTTCTGTCTCCACACAACAGAACACTCTGTGAGAGCTGTGACTAGCCCAAGTTCACTCAACTGGTTTCATGGAGGAGGGTGGAATCAAACCCAGTATTCCCAGATAAAGAATCCAGCTCCCTAACCACTAGGGTAAACTGGCTCCAGTGGCAATGAAACAGAAATGTTCCCCTAAGTATGGGCGCGTCTTCATGGCATGTGTTATTTCAGTTTAAAGAATTCGAAATAAAAGAAACGGAACAAAGCTGTCCAGACGACTTGCAAGTTGATCCGGTTCCGATGGCAGCCTTAACGCGGGATCAATACTCGGAGTCCACATGGCAGCACTGTCCTCCTGCCCATTGCCCACACTCTCTCCTGTGATTGGTTTTCCCTGCCAGGATCCCACCCTCCCTTCTCTTTGCGTCATGCTCCGCCGGGAATTCCCTGCCCAGTCCACCCTCCCCCTTCCCAGCAGCAGCAGCAGCAGCAGCAGCAGCAGCAGCAGCATCCATCCATCCATCCATCCACCCATCCATCCACCCACCCATCCACCCATCCATCCATCCATCCATCCATCCATCCATCCATCCATCCATCCATCCATCCATCCATCCATCCATCCATTCATCCAGGCGCTGCGGCGCTAGCGGCTTCTCCCTGGGGCTCCGCTGCCGCTTTCCCCCCGCTTTGCCGCCACTTTGCCCCGCAGAGGAGGAGAGCCAAGGGGTGGACAAGAGGGCGAAGGGGGCTCCTCGCTTGCTCTTCCCCCCCGTGGCCGGGAGGGAACTCCGCCCCCCCCACCTCACAGGGACCGAAGCTGGATTAAAACCTTGGCTTGTGGTCACACCTAAGGTTTAATCTAGCTTCACTCCACCTTCAGAGTGAGAGAACACATCAGCAAAGTGACCAGTAGTTTTCTTTCCACATTATCTAGTCTAAAGGTGGATTTTCTGAGTTATTAACCCTGAAAGAAAACCAGCTTGTCAGTTTGCTGGTGTATTCTCTCACTCTGAAAGTGAACTGAAACTGGATTAAACCTTAGGTGTGACCACAGGCAAAGTAGCCTAGAGGGGGCTCAAAGCGGTTGACATTCTGTTTTCACCCTTCAAGGGACTAAGTGGCTGACAAGCCTTCTCACCCTTAAGGGGGCTGAAAGTGACTGTTCCGAACCTTCAAAGGTCTGAAATTGCACAAAATTGCAACATTGTTTTAAAGGTGTGAAGTGCTTAGATTGATACAGTGTTTCAGCTTTAAGGACTGGAGGTTTATAGTGGGTGTTTGAGGGTGGATTTTTTCAATGAAGGAAACCCTAAACATGACGTGCTTCTAATACGTTCAGCCATTGGTTACAGTGCGATTGGGGGGGCGGGACAGCCTTAACACTGAATCTCATCCCGGAACGATACTGTCCACACAGTTAAAAAGGAAACACGTATCGACGCCCGATCCGGAGTGAGACCTGTTGAGATCAGGATTTATTTCTAATCGGGATAACGTCCTTTAACACGGAAATACCGTGTTAATCCAAAGTGCCGTCTGAACTGCGCAAACTCAAAACGTTTTGAATTCGAGATAACTATGCCATGAAGACGCACCCCCTGTGTGAAAAAGCCCTTGGTTTTTCCAGAAAATCACAAAGAGGGTGCTATAATAATAAGGCAGTATTAAAACTAAAAAGGGTGTCACAAAGGTGCTTCTGGGAGACAGTGTGTGTCCCTTGTATTTCCAAGCATCTTTCACCCACCTTTTCTAGCACAGAAAGATCAGGAGAGGGGGAGGGCAGACTGGTGTGTGAACAATCCCTCCTCAAAGCTTCTCTAAGCCACCTCAGGATTTATTTTGCTGTGTGTGATCACAGCCTCAGACTACAATTTTAAATTTCTTTAAAAACGGTATCATCTCCTAAGCGAACGTGGCCCAGATCTTAAATTCTCAACTTCTCCATGTTACTGTTCTTTGGGGACACCCATGGCATTTGTATTAGTGTAAAATCAGTGGAATTCCCTACTGCAGATTAACCACAAAACTACAGTCAAGCAGGGGAAAGTTGTCTCCATTCACATGATCTTTCATATGCATTATTCCTCAGGACTTCTTTTCTCATTAGGTCATTTCACTGTTTAATAATGTAGAAAAAATAACCACAAGTAAAATGGAAGGAATACAAAAAGGGCAAAGATAAGCATTGGAGCGCCTTCCTCCAAGGCAACCATGGTACAAAGGCTTAAAAATTCACTTTGGCATTTCAGTATTTCACGTTAAATATTTCATTTTTCAGTCCTATTTGTTGTGACACTCGCTTGTCATGTGTCCTTATACATTCTTAAATTTTCCGTCTCCGAATATGACAATTGCTTCTAGTTGTTAACTATATAAAGACATACATAATTACCTTGTGAAGTCTGTCATCTCCATCATTATCACACACATTCGCTTGGCTAGGACAATGATGTCATTGCTGGTATCATCCCATATTTCAATCTCCGCATCAAGCCTACTCTTGACTTTCTTGAAGTCAGCCACTTGTTCGGCTATCTTCTCTTTCTCAGCCTCTGGCAACTGAGTCATTTTTGCCTGCAATGTAAGATAATTTGATTTGCAAAACATCTGCCTTTGTCAGAGAATGTCCCCTTTCGGAGGATGCAAATGGACATTAACAAATGACTGCTTTGAATAAGCCATCATTCTGAAACAACAGCTGAGATCTGATCTTCATAACTTCAGGCTACATCTTTGTCCAAGGGCTGACTGGTCCTGGATTGGGTACTCACAGGGATTTTATTTCTGTTATGCTGTACAATCCATAGACATATAAATTTGACTTCTATACAGGAACGTTTTAGCGCACCTGGACATTAAAAATCAAAGTTACTAGGGGTTTATAGGCTCACTGTAATAGTGGACATAAGTGTAGCTCTTTCCTTTGGCCCTGTTTGCACTTAACCTGCAGGAATGGTCACAGACACTCATAGAATCATAGAGCTGGAAGGGACCTCTAGGGCCATTGAGTCCAACCTCCTGCTTACTGCAGGATTACCTAAGCCATCCCAGACAGATGTAGGACCAACCTCTGCTTGAAGACCTCCAGTGAAGGATTGCTCCAGATGGATCCCCATCTGCACATCGCAGCGAGTGCCTCTGTCCTGGAGTCTCTGGGAGCATTCCCAAGCACCTGAAGCAGCAGAGCTATTTTTACTGTTGCATACCTATATGAGTTGCTAGGGAGCTCTTGGTAACCTCCCAGAAAAAGCACTCATAACTTCCTCCTTTGAGAATGCTGGCTGTGGGGGTCAGGGCCACAGCTGTGCAAATGCACATTGAGTCTTGATCATCTTGTCAATGGCCTGACATGCACTAGAAGTTGTCAGGGCAATCCACCCGGGCCAGGATGGACCCTTTGTATTTCATGGTCAGCTTGGGGATGGTCCCAGCACTTTGAAGTGTGGAAGTATCCCAGCTCAGACTGCACTGTTGAGGTCTCTTCAGCTTGGAAAGACGACATCTAAGAGGGGACCTGATTGAAGTATATAAAATCATGCATGGTAGAGAAAAGGTGGATAGAGAAAATTTCTTTTCTCTGTCACATAACACTAGAACCAGGGGGCACTCTATGAAGCTGATAGGTAGGAGAGTTGGATCAGACAAGGGGAAGTATTTCTTCACCAGTCTGGACGGCTTTAAGAAAAGACTGGACAAATTTCAGGCTGAAGGGACAGGCAGGATGCTTCTAATGCCATTTGCTGAGGTTCAAGAGCAGTAGAAGGTTTGGCCTTGTCTCTGCTTTAGATGCCCATGGCAATTGGTGGGCCACCATGTGCAACAGGATGCTGGACTAGATGGGCTGTGGCCTGTTCATGTTCTTATGTTCTCTCTCCATCTTGACTTCGGAAGGATGGTACTGCTGTACCATTCCACTAAGTTCATTGTGAATCAGGTCTTTGCTTACAGGTAAATAGCAGCAAATATTCACCTAACTAGACAATCAAGCATTTATGAAGTAAAAGGATTACAAAGAAATCACTGCCTTACTGGTGAAAAGCAGGTTTTGTGAGTTAGAGGTATCAAGTAATTGAAACAGTTTCAATGAACAATTTGTGGATTAAAATTGGGGAAACACATAGAAACTGCTTTAGCTTTTACACCATGAATATTTAAGATGACAGATGCTGTCATTTATTTTTTATTTTGTGAGCCATTAATGCCCTAAGAATTTTGGCCCTGAGTCTTAACTGTTCATTTTGCTTCCATTCTCTGTGCATTCAAGACAGAATTAGCATTAGGTTGAAAATATATGTGCACATTAGTATCCCAAAAGCTGTCTTTTGTTCTGACCGATTGAAGTGAAGGATAAGAAAACTAATGTAAAATAACTTCAGGAAAGGAGACAAGTGCAATTCACTTATGTTGCTTATAGGGCATGGGGAGGGCAGGAAAACAATACATTCTGATATACTTGCATTTAAGTAAGGGCAGGATTTGGGCCCCAACAACAAAAAATGGGATTGCTATTAGTTTGCACTAAAAAGACTTCAGCACATACCTGTTCTGAAAAGGTTGCACATGTTCCCTTTTGCAAACAGGGCTTATTTTGCATAAATATGCAAATTAACTTTCTAACTAGGCTAATTAGCATAGTATGCACAATTGGCTGCCCAGATTAAAACGTTCCCTGCTCAGATGACCTTAAAACTGAAAGGTGGATCTTTGACCCTTTCCTTGCTGACATAAGTGATACAGACTTCGTAGGCATGTGCTGAAGCACAGTTTGTCAAACATGAACTGCCATGAGAGGCCCAGGGACTGTCAGCTGCCACACTCAACAACTGTAGGCTTTTCTCTGACTGCATGGGCAAGCCTTTACAGATTTCTTGGCAGGGACACAGAAGTGGTTTGCTATTGCCAGTTTGGTCTAGTGCAGTGGTTCTCAACCTTCCTAATGCCACGACCCCTTAATGGAGTTCCTCATGTTGTCGAGACCCCCAACCATGGGGGCAGAGCAGCTGGGAGGGAAGGGCAGTGGGAATCTTGTCGCGACCCCTCTGAAAGGGTGGTTCGACCCCCAAAGGAGTCCCGACCCCCAGGTTGAGAACCACCGGTCTAGTGGTTATGGAGCCAGAATCTTATCTGGGAATACTGAGTTTGATTCCGCCTCCCCCATGAAGCCAGTTGGGTGACCTTGGGCTAGTCACAGCTCTCTTCTGAGCTCTCACAGCCCCACCCATCTCACAGAGTGTTCTGTTGTGGAGAGAAGAATAGAAAGCTTTGTCAGCCACTTTGAGTCCCCTTAAATGGGTGAGAAAAGTGGGGTAGAAAAGCCAACTCTTCTTCTTCTGGGAGAGGCTGGTGATCAAACTGAAAACCCTCTGCTCTCCAGTCAGTTTGCTTTGCCACTAACCTATGGCTCCAAGGACCTATAGCAATGACTGTAGTGATAATCTACAGATGCTCATACCCTGCTTCTCTTTTTTTATCCTTCCCCCTTCCGCAAGATCAAAGGCTGTTGAAGAAACAGGAACACTTTAGTTGTCTGGAAAGGTCTCAAGCAATGATAATGCTTTTTGATTTTCACACCAGTGCCTGATACTGGGAGTAGCTTTGCGAGGGCATAAAATACAGAAGCTGCCAGCATCCTTTCCAGGTATTTCCAATATTACTACCATTTGCTAGGCTGGAAACAGTCCAGGCACTTCAGCAGGCAGTCTGAGCCCCTGTGGATCCCATTGCACAATAGTGAAAGCTGAAGTCAGGCCAGGGTGCAGCAGCAACTTGACCATCCCTATAGAAAAGCTGTGTGCAAATGCTCCTTGAGAAAATATTTTCTCTAAAAACAAAAGAAAAACAACAACAATCAGAACATCTCCCTAAGACGTGAAATGTGGTTAAATGTTCAGTCACTTTCAGTATCATATTCTACTCTATCTTCTACTTCAGTGCTTTTATTTCTAGGAACTGCCTGGAAGCATCTATTTAGAGTTCTTTTTAATGATGCCCAACCTCTTTGCAGCTGTCCATGATTGTACCATCTGCTCTGCCAAAAGGCATCTGGAATATATGCTTGAGGAGGGACAATTCTAATACTGGAAGAGCAATGGTCTTCTCAGTAGAAATACTAATATCTGATGCATACAGAAAAAGAGTACCCTAGATGCAGATGCTATGAAGCCATGATGAGATTAATCGGAGCGCAGCATACAGATCAGGAGGAGGAATTCCTCATTATCTGCTTGTGGTACTGATCAGAACCTCTCTACTAAGAATGAAGTTCGGCTTATCCAATACGGTGCCTGTGGGCAGTAGCCGCTGATGTGTTGCTAAATGGCTATAGTCCCCTAGTCTCTGATCTCGATAAACAGTAGAAAGCTGGGCTTAGTTCTGCATCAAATGAACACCACAGGCCTATTCGCACTACAACCCGTAGTGCATGATTACGGAACTTCTGGGGAAAGGCATCTGCACAGGCTCCAGCCCCCCCCCCCCCCGTCTTCCCAGAAGTTCCCTAACCATGCATGAGGTGTGGAGCACAAAAGCTTCCATGGTGCATCCAGGCAGCAGCCATTCACACCTCTTCTATATAAGAACATATATAAGAGAGGCCCTGCTGGATCAGGCCACAGCCCATCTAGTCCAGCATCCTGTCGCATACAGTGGCCCGCCAAATGCTCATGGGCATTTCAAACAGAGACAAGGACAAACCTTTTCCTGCTCTTGAATCCCAACAAATGGCATTAGAAGCGTCTTACTTGCTTCTGGTGCTCTGGGGTTGACTGAGGTGCTGCACAAGCACGCTGGCACCTTGGACAACTATAGATGTGACTGAGCATGTGCAGAGCATCAGCATTGCCATGGCAATGGTGCTGATGCAAGCACAGTCATGCAGGGCAACACAGCCAAAATGGCGGTGCCCTGAAGAGGACGGTCCTGTAATCAAATCAACGTTAAGTATTCAATCACGGGGGTGGGGGTGGGGGGAATGGGTAATGTTGATTAGTGCTCCAGGTGTAAACGCTAGTTAACGTGGGTTCATTGCGCTCCTTTCCCGTACAGCGGATGGGAAGGGAAGTGAGAAATTGCCCACTTGCTTGCTGTGATTTATGCTGATCTAAAGTTAATGGTCTTTTCCTGCATCCCATAAAGCTAACCACTAGAATAAGACAGCTGTAGACCTGTTTAAACAGTGTAGATGCAGTATGTTAGCAGGGATTATGGTTTCTCTCTGCTATTCCAGAATATGTACATGCAACAGTCCTTCACTGTACTGATGAAGGACTAGGAGAATCAAGACACAAAATCAACACTGAGAGAGTAAGGGAACGCTTAGCTAACTTAAACGAATTTAAGTCCCCGGGTCCAGATGGATTACATCCTAGGGTACTGAAGGAATTAGCAGAGGTAATTGCTGAACCACTTGCTGTAATCTTTGAGAAGTCATGGAGAACAGGAGAAGTCCCAGATGATTGGAGAAGGGCAAACGTTGTTCCTATCTTCAAAAAAGGGAAGAAGGTAGACCCAGGGAACTACAGGCCTGTTAGCCTGACTTCAATACCAGGAAAAATTCTCGAACAAATTATTAAACAACACATATGTCAGCATTTGGATAGGAATTCAATAATTAACAGTAGTCAACATGGGTTTCTATCAAACAAGTCGTGTCAGACTAACTTGATTTCATTTTATGACAAAATCACTGAATGGGTTGATCAAGGAAATGCAGTAGACATAGTATTTCTTGATTTCAGCAAAGCATTTGACAAAGTATCTCATGCGATCCTCATTGAAAAATTGATCAAATATGGGTTTGACAAGGCAACTATAAGGTGGGTTCAAAACTGGCTTAGTAATCGTACTCAAAGAGTGGCTTTAAATGGCTGCACATCCAAATGGAAGGAAGTGTCAAGTGGAGTACCACAAGGTTCTGTCCTGGGCCCAGTTATGTTTAATGTTTTTATAAACGATCTGGACGAGGGAGTTGAAGGGAAACTGATCAAATTTGCTGATGACACAAAGCTAGGGGGGATTGCAAACACCAGAGAAGAGAGAGAGAGGATTCAAAAAGATTTAGAGAAACTCGAAATGGGCTGCAACTAATAAAATGGTATTTAACAAAGAAAAATGCAAGGTTCTGCACCTGGGCAAGAAAAATGAAAAAAGCACATATACAATGGGAGGAATTCGGCTGAGCAGCAGCACCTGTGAAAAAGACTTGGGTGTCCTGGTAGATCATCAACTGAACATGAGTCAACAGTGCGAGGCAGCTGCAAAAAAGGCAAACGCAATCCTGGGGTGTATTAGGAGAAGCATAGAGTCCAGATCACGTGAAGTTATTATCCCCCTCTACTCTACCTTGGTCAGACCTCATCTGGAGTACTGTGTCCAGTTCTGGTCACCCCAGTTTAAAAAAGACACTGACAAGCTGGAGCAGGTTCAAAGGAGAGCTACCAAGATGGTGAACGGTCTGCAAACCATGTCCTATGAGGAACGGCTTAAGGAACTAGGAATGTTTAGTCTAACAAAAAGAAGACTGAGAGGAGACATGATATCTGTCTACAAATACCTCAAGGGTTGTCACAGGGCAGAGGGATCAGCCCTGTTCTCACTCTCTCAAGGAAGGACTAGAAACAATGGGGTGAAACTGCAGGGGAAAAGATTTAGTTTAGATGTTAGGAAAAAATTTCTAACAGTAAGAGTGATCAACCAGTGGAACAGGCTGCCACGGGAGGTGGTTGGTTCCCCTTCGATGGAGGTCTTCAAGCAGAGACTGGACGGCCATCTGTCTGAGATGGTTTAGGAGATCCTGCCTTGAGCAGGGGGTTGGACTCGATGACCCAGGAGGTCCCCTCCAACTCTACCATTCTATGATTCTATGATTCTAATATGGAAGGCAAAGCCCAGAAGTGGCCTAGACCTTGCTCTAAACCAGTATACCAACCCTATACGCAAAGTCCTTCTGTGTCCTTCTGATCTGTACTGACTTTCTGCCTCTTCCCAAGCAGACAATGATAATGCTGATCTTTATCTTTTTGTGAGAGGTAGAAAATATCTTTGTGTTGCAAATATATTTTACTTTTGTATTTATGTTGTCTTTTTATTGTAACTTGCCTTAGAGCTTCTGGATGAAGGGAGAGATATGAAGACTGGGAATGAATATTTGTGTTTATTAATACACAGATAAAACAAAATAATAAAGAACAATCAAAATATAAAAGAAATAAACCAAAATGTAAAGACATAAAAGCAAAATCCAATTAAAGGTATAGGAGAGCAAATGTGGCTAGATCTAATTAGCAAAAATCTGGCAGAAGGAATGTTTTAACTAAACACTGGAAGGTGAATATTGAAGAAGTATGGTGTATTTCTGGGGGAGGGCTATTCCCAATAACACTGATCCCAAAGTGATATTGCAACAGCTTAGGTTGGCTGACTAGTTTAAGATGTCTAAAGATGTATAATCTTTTTTTTAAAATGACTCATGTCTGTGTACGTGTATATCAATCTATTGGCAAAATCTAAAAAGGATACTATAAAAAGAATTTATCAGTTCTGCCAAGATTTCTCATTTTGATCATATCATTTAGCAAGCAAAAAGCCTCTCTAAAAGGGTGAATTCCTGGTGATGTGCAGCAAGCTGGAAGAACTCTATACTGAATCTCTATACAAGATTGAAGGAGGTATGAATTATCTGATTTCAAAGAAGATAATGCATAAATTTTAATGGCCTAAGTCATTGTCAACTAAATTTTTAACATGAACTTAACACATACTACCCATCTTTGAAAGATGTAAGCCACCTTGGGATCACTTGATAAAGGGAGAGTTAAATACATTGATGAATGAGTGAGTGTATGAATCAATTAATTAAAAACCTGAAATGACCCAAAAATGTGAAGACAAATTTAATTGATACCAATTCTTTTCCCTCTTATGTATTTTACCCCTTTCAGAAAAAGATGACATACAGTGGTACCTTGACATACGAGTTTAATTCGTTCCGTAACCTTGCTCTTATGTCAAATCGCTCGTATCTCAAAGCAATTTCCCCATTAATCCATTCCAGCTCCCAAAACACCACCTCAGTTGTTTTTGTTATGTACTGTACTGTATTTACATACTCGTATCTCGAATCTTGCTCTCATCTCAAAGCAAAATATCACTCGCTCGGCGGCTTGTATCTCAAAACACTTGTATGTCAGGGCACTTGTATGTCAAGGTACCACTGTAGTTTTAAACGTAAATGCAGATACTTCAGCAATGAATTGTGAATAGGTTCTACACTTCCATGGATTGTTTAAAACCATGCAAATCATAAAGAAGAATATAACCTTTCAGTTCCAGATTCCTATCCAACATTAGGCAAACATGCTGAATTCACTGCAAAACGTGTTCTACTCAATGGAGGACATTTAAAAAGTTATTAATTTTTCTTGGTACTGCATCTACTGAACTCATATATTTAAACCCCTAACAAGTAACTCTGAAACAAGTTTGTCTAGGTCATTTTCACTTTCAGAGAAGAATACCTTGCTGCTCATAAATCATACACAGTAGTCTGTAGGGATTGATGTTTATGGTAATCTCCTTTGTTGTCTATGAATTTTTCAAATTTGTGAAAAAATCAAACTGGAAATTCACCTTGATTCATGTTATGTGGTTCCACAGTTTCTTCTCCAGTGTCTCTTGGTCTCTTTTATACATGAAAAAGTTATGACGGAAAAATGTTTCCTCAAAATTGTACAACTGCTGTACATCTACACACCCTGGGGGAAATCCTGCACTTGCACAGTTGCTTCTGGGGAAGAAGGAGCTCTGTAGAACGTGGACACTCTCTGCAGGACTTCCCCCGGAGATCCCCCCACAGAAAGGCTCACTGCTTGGAAGTCCACAAAGTAGTGTAGAATTCTGATCCTGCACTCCTTATTCTGACTACTTGTAATGCTACTGCCTAACAAGTTTTCACAAAATGCAAAAACCTGCAAGTTATTTTGTGCCATTGGGGTTGGCAACAAAGATAATGCCCTTACGGGGTTTTCTTTTTCTTTGTAAGCCAACATGCCCACTTTTACCATTTAACCCACCTCAATACAGGCGTACTTTGCACTTCATTTTTGGCATGTGCTTTGAGAAATGCAATCATGTAGTAAAATATTATGATTATGGAATATCCCTCAGGAAAATAATGCAAATCCCAGGTCAGTGACACACCTGGTTTGGAAGGAAGAATTGAAAATAAATGTGATACAGAACAACTTCACTTTCCACATCTTTTTTTCATCCATACTGATGACCTTTGCAGTTCCGGAATCTGATAAGCAACCTATTGTTTCAATGCTCCCCCAATTTCTTCAGTGCATTATACTATAATAACATGCTTTCTATGTTATTGATGAAGAAACAGAACACATCAGCACCCACCAGTATTACTTTCACATCTACTCTGAGCAACAGCAGCGGTAAAATTCAATGAGCTTTGATAATGAACTCTGAGATTGAAATGCAAGGATGTCAGAAACAACAAATAAAGATGTTCCCCAGAGATACCTGTGGGAGTATGATAGAAGAAGCTGGATTTTTCCTCACAAATTACAGGAGAAACCAAGTTTACTAACAGACATCTATCCCTACTTTGGCAAAAAAAAAAAAAGAACAAGGTGTCTTCTGAGGCAGCAGAGTCTTCAAAACAGAAACAACTGTTACTTTACATTATGATGATGTGACTACTAACTTGCATTTTTAAACGTCACAACTAAAGGACATTTCTTCCTTCAAGCACAATGTGATAACTTTGTGTTTCTCTTTAAAAATTACATACTTGAGATAGATTTCATCAGTGATTTTTAAATAATATAGTAGTTTCCTGTAAGTTGCCAGACATCTCTGGTTCTTTCAAATACCAACAAAATTCCTACTGAATTATTATTATTATTGTTATTGTTGTTATGTACAAAAACACAACAATATAACACAACACTAAACATTTAAGTCTTGATATTTCATAATGATTCAAGATCTTTCCAAGATCCTAAGATGGTGTTATCTACCAGCGGATAATATGTGCAGAGCCCAGCAGGGTGACCTTTTGTAATTGACAGATGATAACCTTGTCAATGTTAAGTTAAGTGCCATCCAAGGTCTTTTGGAATGGCAACCAGTGTGCCAATCACCACTGCTGGTTTGTGCCAGAGTCTTTGAACTTTGATCTTTAAGTCCAATTCGCTACCAAGCCCAATTCAAGGTGTTAACTGTGACTTATAATGCCCTAAATGACTTGGGCCCAAGATATCTAAAAGAACACCTTCTCCCATACCGACCTGTCCGTGCCTTAAGATCTAATGGTGAGGCCTTCCTGGTTATTCCACCGCCTTCACTAGTGAGGCTGGTGGGCACCTGGGAGAGGGCCTTTTCGGTGATGGCCCCCAGACTATGGAATAGTCTCCCCCTTGAGGTGTGTCATGCCCCTTCCTTATATATATTTAAAAAGGCAGTAAAGACACACCTCTTTGCCCTGGCCTTTGGCTGAGTGATTACCTGCCCAGAGACCTTTGTGTATGGGGCGGAATAGAAATGTAAACAAATAAATAAATAGAGTGAAGGTTATTATTATTATTATTATTATTACCCATTCACAAGTTTAAAACATACATGGAATGAAAAACTCTACATACCAGTAACCATGTATTACTGATGGTCACATGGCAGCCTATGGTGGGGGATGGAAAAACCCAAGTGCTACTTCTATATATTTCAACACAAATTTTTGGAATGGGTTGGGTAACGTGTGACTTTAGTTTCTTTGAACTACATTTATCATTAGTCCTTGCCACTGCCAATGTTAGGTAAGATTGGGCACACTGCAGAACCCACTAATGTGTACTAGCATTCACACTTGGGAATGCCAGTACACGCCAAACTAAGCCCCATGTGCGTGGAGACTTACCTGTGTCCAGGCATGAGTTCAACTGCCCCCATCTTCTTTGTGCCAGGTGATAAGGTAGCACCTGGTAAGGCAGGAGGTGTTGCTGGGTTGGACACCACCACCACCACCCGCAAATGCAGATGCTCCTTACCAGATGTTACCCTATCGTTGTTACCAGATCAACTTTGGATGTGCAGATATCATAAGAAATGTTACAAAACCGGAACTTGAAATATACCAGGTTTTGACATATGAATTGGGCTTTATTATTGTCATAATTAAAAGGTAAAGGCAGACCATGAAACGTGGAAAGGCCTTAAAATAGCCATATTGGGAGAAAGACAAGCCTGGAGTTAAAAAAAAAAAGGGGGGGACATAGTTTTCTCAAGTCACAAGCTGGCTGTTTGCAAAAGATAAAAGTCTGTATGCAAGAAACACAGCCTGAGATTTAATCTTGATTGAGTCAAGACAGAGTCCTAGCACCTAAAAAGTCTTTGTTTTCTCTTTTTGGGGTAACAGATTTTTAAATAATGAAGGAGAAATAAAACCATGGAATCTGGGACAGAGATTGGTTTGTCTAATTTTAATAAAATAATAAAGGATAAAATGGAATGGATTTTTGGAAGAGATCTGGGTAAAATAAGTATACCAGAATTTGGAATTACTATCTAAATGGGAAATGGCCCATTTCACCAGTATTAGAATGCAGGATGTTGGAGGTGACTCACTGTTTACACCTTTGTTTACACCCTAACAGAATTGGGTAAAAGGTCGCTGATATCTACACACATTGAGTGGGTCTAGCTGAAGGGATTAAGTGAATCAGTAGAGGTGCTAAAATGTTAATTTAAGGTAAACTTTTGCAAATCAAACAGGGATACAATAGTTTACTCGCCATTCACACTTTTTGTCTGAGGGTGTCAAGGAGAGGTCAGGAGATGCACTGACTGGAAATGTTGTTAAGACTGGAGTCAAATACACATTTTTATTCATTAACAAGGGAAGAACATCAGCAGTTTTTTTTGGTTCCAATTTTTGCTATAAAAATGGCAGAGAAGAGATGGTTTTAAGGTTTTTCTCCTTCTGGTCATCAGAGGAGGAAGGTCTTCTTCTTGTGGCCATCATGGGAGGCTAAAGAGACCTGGAGAAATTCCCCCCCCCTTTCTTCTTTCTGCTACAGAGTTTTGCTGCAAGAGCTGCAGTTTAAAACTTTTGCATTCTGAATTTGGCTGGTTTTGTAAAGGCAGTTATAAAGATTATTTTTAATGTATTTTTTTTTGATTTTTGTCCATTTTGGGGATCAGTCTGACTGAGACTGAAGGGATTCCCAATTTTTAAGTCATTTTCGGGTTCCTGGAAGAGATGCAGTTTGCTGTGGTCATGCATCTCTGTAACTTCAAACTTCTGCACATGGAGAAGACATCATTGGTGAGACAGAAGATTGGTATCCTCTATTCACTTTCCCTTATTTTTCTTTGGAACTTTTTTTTGGTTAGGGGTTCTTTCTAGTATTAGGAGTTTTCCATTCCCTTTCTGGCTGTTTTATATTTGCAATTTTTAAATGAGGATTTTATTCTCATTCCTTAATTCATACTTATGAAAAGCAATTTGTTTTGGGTTTTGGGGAGCTTTTGCTGCATAACTATGAATCAGTTGTTTTAATAAAAGAGAGATAAATTCAGTTAAATTCACAAAGATTTCTTAGTGGGAGATGTTCATTTCTTTAGTCGCTTTGCAGTTGTTGCATGCTTATTTCTGTTCTAGAAACGCTCCTGATATTTCATTTCAACTTCTTTTCTGTATTCCTAATAAATTATTTGCTCTGGTTTAACAAGAAACACTGGTTTCTGAGTCTAAAATGGGTTTTGTCTCTGTTTACTGGTTATTCCTCGTTTTTAAAACCTGTGAAAGATCTTGCTACTGATTCCCCTGGGAAGTTTAAATTTGGTGTTCTTTGGGCTTCAAAAATAATCCAAATTATCCAAATTTTACTCCCTCCATAGTTGCTTCCAGTTTATTACTGGAGCAGATTTGGTATCAGAATTTATGGTGGAGAATGCGGGCAACTTATGGGCGAGGATTATCCATAAAACAGAGCTTTTTGTGCTTTTAAATTTGATCTTTTTGGTGAACTGACAAGTTATAAAGCAAAATGGCAGAGAATTTGTTTGTTAAGAAGGATAAATTGACCCGATGGCTTTGCAAACAAGGAGAATGTGTCTGGGAAAGAAAATGTTTTCGGGGAATGCATTCAGACATTAAAAGAAATTTGGCTTTGGGGTTTGAAAAATATACACAGGAGAATAAATTTAAGCTTTTTAAACAGTCAAAATCTTCTGTGGCAATTTGGGGATTCTGGTATGCCATTGATGATCTGGTGCATGATTTGGAACAGTTAAAACAAGAGAAGGATGACATGGAAAGTGATTTAAAATTGCAGTTGAAAATTTCCTCTCAGGATTGGGCTGATCAGGTAGAGAAACTTAGGCAGGAGAAGCAGGATTTGAACCGGCAGCTTGAAGCCTTAAAAGCAAATGCTGCTCTTCAGAAGGCTCAATTGGAGGAAGCTGAGGCCTTCAAGGAAAGTGCTATTTGTGAGAAAAATCAGTTGATGGAAGAATTTGAGACTTTTAAGAAAAATGCTGTTTTTGAAAAAGATCAGTTATTGCAGGAACTTGAATTGTGCAAGCAAAGTTTTGGTTCTGAAAAAGCTAGTTTGATCCAGGAATTGCAGATTGTTAAGAGAAATTGTATGAAGGAGATTGAGAGGTCTCATGCTTTGCAAGAAACTCGTGCAGAATTGTGGCAGTGTCAGGATGAAAAAAAGGTTTTGGAGAAACAGCTAGATGAGTCCCTTGCAACTTTGAAATTGCTCAAGGATCAGGTTGGGTTTGATAGTTTTGGGAAAATGCAGGAAGCTGCAGCTTCTCAATCTGATCCCATTGCCTTTGTTAACAAGGGGGGAACGCAGATAGCTTCCTCTGGTATTCAGGGTAATATGGCTCCAGTTGAAAACCAAGGGATAAACTGTGTGGATGGTTTTGGAAACATTGCTCAGGAGAGGGTGCAAAAAGAACCAATTGACACTGTTCAAGTGGCTCCTTCAGCAGTTCCTAAACAGGTTCAATCTGCAAATGGAAGGCAGCAGCAGAGGTTTGGACAAGGAAGGCAAATTCCATGGTCCCAATTTCAGCAGCCAGCCTCACAGGTGCAGAGACGGGAACGGAGTTTGAGGAATCAGATTTGGAATGCTTTGAAACAGGCTGGGTTTAATATGAAGGATTTTCATAAGAAACCTGACAAGGTTTTGTTTGAGGCTTGGATGAATTGGATACAGGGAACAGGAGCTGCATCTGCTCAGTCCTTAGTTCCAGTTGCAAGTGGGTTATTTGTGCAAGGTCAATGACGGTGCCCTGCTCAGCATTGGTGTGATGGGACAAATGTCCCATTGCAGGCTTTGGTTTCTGTGAATCAGGATCTGTCTTGTAGGGGGTTAGCTGAGCCAGGGATTGCCCCGAATGGGAATCCAAATGGGAACAAAAAAGTGTGTCCTCCTAGTGAGACTGAATGTGCAAAAGAGAGACAAAAAGTGTTTGAAGTGTTGGAAATTGTGTGTGGTAGTCAAAGTGCTTTCAAAGCTAATGGTTGTCCTGTTGCTTCCGTTGGGAAACAGAATCAGATTGTTGAAGAGAGAAAAGGAAAGTGTAGTGTGGATTTGCAAGAGGAATTTTTGCCAGTTGAAGCAGGAGTGGCTTTAGCAATTGGTAAGAGTTCTCATACCTTTGTGGGGTTTGAAAATTCACTCAGTCCTATTGAGGATTCTGTGGGTGAACTAGTTAGTGTTGAGCTGAGAGAACCTCTTTTTAGTGAAAAAGAGGAACCTCAGAACACTAATTCAAAGCCTACAAAAGAGTTTGGAAGTGCACTGCATGGTGAAAGTAGTGGTAGTAATGAGCAGGGGTTAGATCAGGCTCAAGACAGCATAATGGAATCAGTGGATTCAGAAATGCTTTCTTGCTGGGCTTGCAAACCAATGCTTCAGTCTCTGTGTATGGATTCTGTCTCTGATAGTCAGGATCAGGATGTGGCCTTTGATGAAAGGCAACAAGCAAAGATGGCTTTGCTCCAGTGTGATTCTGTAAGGGAGATTGTTCCTTTAAGTGTGAGAGATGCTTGTATTCAGTTTATTTCTCAAGTTACGGGAAATGGCAATGGTGATTGCCATTTAAGTTCTGAAATTGCATTGGAACCTTCAGTGGTCTTGGTTCGAATGTGTGCCTACCTGGTAGGGTTGGTTTACCAACTGACTCTGAGTGTTGGTCAAAGGCTTGATGATGAGCATAAGTCTGGAAAGGAAGAAAAGGTCTTGGAGATAGACAAAGTGGACTTATGTGTTCAAGAAGACAGCGGAAGTTTAGATTTGATGGTTGGAAGTCAGGATGCTCTGAAACGCAAAGATGTTGCGCTAAGATGTGAAACCAATAAATCTTCTGGATTTATGAGTAAGACTAAGGATGGATCCAAAATTGCAGCCTGTACTCAAAGAGCTCCAGATGAGTCTTTGGAAAGGGATTGTGATGTTAGGGATTGTTTTGAACAGGGAAATGATCTCTCCCTCCTACTGGCAAAGCACGTTCCAGAAGAAAAACCACCACCCCAACCGCCTCCATGAATAATAATTTTTGTTCCACAATTGGGAAAAGGAATTTCCATTTTCTTCAATTGGGTCAGTGGGATCTAAAATGGCTTTAAGAAATTCTGGCAGGGAATAGGATTAAGGACTTCTGCCATTTGCTTTGTAATGTAATTCAGTTCATTTTTCAACTTTTTAACTTTTCCTCTTTTCCTTTCTTTTCTCTATTTGTTTCTGGAGATCTTTCTTTTAATTTTTGGAAATCTTTATTCTTATAGGGGTTTTCATAGGTAATAGATGACATTTTGTAAGGTTAAGGGATGTTTTATGAGTTAAGAATAGAGTTACACTTTGTGTATGCTCAGGAGCTACAGCTCTGAGTCAGTAAAGGCAAAGGTTCTCTTTACCTATTGCGAAATTTTCCTTGCTTGAGGCAAGAAAGGCTTGGGTTTTGAGCTTTTGCTAGCACAGGGATTAGCATAGTATGGGAAGGGTTTTTTTCCAAGACTCTGTCTTTGAGATCTTATGTCTTTTCTATGGGTTTAATTTTGATTTTTGATATGCAGCAAAAGTCAATTTTGATTTTTAAGTTTTTGTCATGTTTTATTTTTTGTTTTGAATTTTTGGTAAAGTTTTATAGTTTTCTTTTTTGCCCTTATAAAGCCAGAGATATTTTGTGTTTTATTTTTATTATTTTGGATGCAGAGGAGGGTGATTTTTCCACTCTTCCTTCTGTTTGGAATTATTTTTCTTTTTCATTTTTGATAGCTTGGAAGGAGTTACATTTTTAGAATAGGAGTTAAGGCCCCTATACTTGCACACATCCACCATTGTTGGAGAAAAGATCCGGAGCAGCTCAAGTGTTCCAGTTTGTTCCAGTGTTCCAGTATCCGGTACCGGGGAGGTCCAAGGATTCCAGATTTTGCAAAGGAAGAAATGTGCTCGTGAACCATTGGAGTTCATCTCTTTGTGAAGGCGTTGCAGTCTTATGGAACTCTGAGGCCAAGAACTAAGGATGTTCTCTCTCAACATTATGTGTTTGAAACGCTTTGAAGAAATGGGAACAATTTTCCTCAAGTTTATGATGTGGTGTTATGGAAAGGACAATGGACTTCCGTATGCTTAGTGCTGGTACTTCACAAGAAGGACATGGTTACAAGTTCCAGAACTTTGCATTAATAAACTGGGTTTGGTTCTTCCAGCAAGGAACTGTGTCTTTCCCTCTACATCTCGTTTCCAGAGGAGACATCCTGAAGCTATTGAAGATGGAAGATCACTCATCTGTATGCTCATGTATATTAATGATTGTGATATTGTAATAATAAGATCTGTATTCTTATGTTGGTTTATGGTGATTTCTATTGGAGGAGTCACTAACATGTACATTTTTGAGGGGTATACTTATGATACATATTTTGAGTCATTATGATTTCTATTGAAGGGATCATGGTCATTTGAAATGCTTACATTCTTGGGATTTGCTCATGGTTTTAAATGGTTTTAAGCATGACACAGTATATCCACAAATATGTCTTAATCATGATTTTCTTTCTATCTTTACTTTTCTCTCCTATGGGATAAATGTAGAGGATGGGTGAGTGTAGTATTGTGGAAATTTTCATTTTCAGGGTTCATTTTAAGCTATAACATACTATAGTGTAATAAATAGTGGACGTCATGTTTATCTTTCTTAAGGATAAGTGATGGGTCATATGGAATCCGGCATTGAGGTACTGGTGAAATAAAAAGGAAATGGTTCAAATTTTTGAACATGGTTTCAAATATAATTGGAGGAATTTTCTTTTTCAAGATCCATCTCCATGTGATGATTTTTTGTATTTAAATATCACACTTGGTCATAATCATTTTGGATTTGCCAACTAGTGATATCAGCAAAAGAATGGCATACTTTCTCTGGTCCAGGTATTCTATGAAAAATATATTTTATACTTTCTAAAGACTTTTATGAGTTTTTATGGTTTCCAAATTGTTGGTAACAATGTCGGAAACCAGAGGAGGGAAATATGTTACCAGATCAACTTTGGATGTGCAGATATCATAAGAAATGTTACAAAACCGGAACTTGAAATATACCAGGTTTTGACATATGAATTGGGCTTTATTATTGTCATAATTAAAAGGTAAAGGCAGACCATGAAACGTGGAAAGGCCTTAAAATAGCCATATTGGGAGAAAGACAAGCCTGGAGTTAAAAAAAAAAAGGGGGGGACATAGTTTTCTCAAGTCACAAGCTGGCTGTTTGCAAAAGATAAAAGTCTGTATGCAAGAAACACAGCCTGAGATTTAATCTTGATTGAGTCAAGACAGAGTCCTAGCACCTAAAAAGTCTTTGTTTTCTCTTTTTGGGGTAACAGATTTTTAAATAATGAAGGAGAAATAAAACCATGGAATCTGGGACAGAGATTGGTTTGTCTAATTTTAATAAAATAATAAAGGATAAAATGGAATGGATTTTTGGAAGAGATCTGGGTAAAATAAGTATACCAGAATTTGGAATTACTATCTAAATGGGAAATGGCCCATTTCACCAGTATTAGAATGCAGGATGTTGGAGGTGACTCACTGTTTACACCTTTGTTTACACCCTAACAGAATTGGGTAAAAGGTCGCTGATATCTACACACATTGAGTGGGTCTAGCTGAAGGGATTAAGTGAATCAGTAGAGGTGCTAAAATGTTAATTTAAGGTAAACTTTTGCAAATCAAACAGGGATACAATAGTTTACTCGCCATTCACACTTTTTGTCTGAGGGTGTCAAGGAGAGGTCAGGAGATGCACTGACTGGAAATGTTGTTAAGACTGGAGTCAAATACACATTTTTATTCATTAACAAGGGAAGAACATCAGCAGTTTTTTTTGGTTCCAATTTTTGCTATAAAAATGGCAGAGAAGAGATGGTTTTAAGGTTTTTCTCCTTCTGGTCATCAGAGGAGGAAGGTCTTCTTCTTGTGGCCATCATGGGAGGCTAAAGAGACCTGGAGAAATTCCCCCCCCCCTTTCTTCTTTCTGCTACAGAGTTTTGCTGCAAGAGCTGCAGTTTAAAACTTTTGCATTCTGAATTTGGCTGGTTTTGTAAAGGCAGTTATAAAGATTATTTTTAATGTATTTTTTTTTTGATTTTTGTCCATTTTGGGGATCAGTCTGACTGAGACTGAAGGGATTCCCAATTTTTAAGTCATTTTCGGGTTCCTGGAAGAGATGCAGTTTGCTGTGGTCATGCATCTCTGTAACTTCAAACTTCTGCACATGGAGAAGACATCATTGGTGAGACAGAAGATTGGTATCCTCTATTCACTTTCCCTTATTTTTCTTTGGAACTTTTTTTTGGTTAGGGGTTCTTTCTAGTATTAGGAGTTTTCCATTCCCTTTCTGGCTGTTTTATATTTGCAATTTTTAAATGAGGATTTTATTCTCATTCCTTAATTCATACTTATGAAAAGCAATTTGTTTTGGGTTTTGGGGAGCTTTTGCTGCATAACTATGAATCAGTTGTTTTAATAAAAGAGAGATAAATTCAGTTAAATTCACAAAGATTTCTTAGTGGGAGATGTTCATTTCTTTAGTCGCTTTGCAGTTGTTGCATGCTTATTTCTGTTCTAGAAACGCTCCTGATATTTCATTTCAACTTCTTTTCTGTATTCCTAATAAATTATTTGCTCTGGTTTAACAAGAAACACTGGTTTCTGAGTCTAAAATGGGTTTTGTCTCTGTTTACTGGTTATTCCTCGTTTTTAAAACCTGTGAAAGATCTTGCTACTGATTCCCCTGGGAAGTTTAAATTTGGTGTTCTTTGGGCTTCAAAAATAATCCAAATTATCCAAATTTTACTCCCTCCATAGTTGCTTCCAGTTTATTACTGGAGCAGATTTGGTATCATCGTGTACTACAGGGCCAAATATGAATTGTCCTCAGAATTCAAATCCAGCTGATTTTTGTTCATATTTTGAGCAAGTACAAATTCTGAAGTCTGGTCTACAACTCTGGGCTAAACATCAACCCATTTTTCAAATTTCCTGATGTTAGAAACAAAAGTCTTCTGGATGTAGTACTTAATTCAGGCAGCACTTACTTAATGTAAATTATTTGGAAAATCCAGAATAAAGCATAGATAATCAGGAATAAAATATGTCTGGATATGATTTACTCGGGATTATCCCAAATAATGCAGATTAAGTAAGTGTTTTGTAATATATCATACCAATATT
Source organism: Aspidoscelis tigris stejnegeri (assembly GCA_023333525.1). Classification (NCBI taxonomy): domain Eukaryota; kingdom Metazoa; phylum Chordata; class Lepidosauria; order Squamata; family Teiidae; genus Aspidoscelis; species Aspidoscelis tigris. The sequence continues at coordinate 96,557,919 of JALMGA010000002.1, forward strand.
ATCCATGTTTAACAGGATTTTGTCCGATTACGTCAAGTCAAACATAATTCATCCTTATTCTTCCCTTCCCACCAGAGAAATGTATTTGAATCCCATTGCCTCCTTTCTGCCTAAATGCCAGCAGTGACCTCTGGTCTGTCAGGACAGATGAGTACCCAACTAAAGTGCAAATCCAAAAAGAGAAAAAAGAGGCACCAAGGATGAATAGTAAGAGATTGGCATAAAATAATGTCCTGTACCTGGTTTTCAGCTTAAGCTTAGGCCTCAAGGCTCTGCCAGGTGCTCTGTGTGGGAAGAAAAGCTGCATTTTTTCATTTATGTGACTGAGGAAATTTTTTTTCCTGGTTTTTATATTTAAATGTATTTAAAGTTATACCGTGAACACATTGTTTTTGTGTTTTGATTGTTTTTAGATAATAATTACTCACAAATTGCCTTAAGCAGACTATACAAATACACTGATAACATGAGATGAGAAGTTCATAATGGTTCTCGTTCTGCTGACAGAGAATCTTTTATACAATACATTAATTAACACACGTTTTACAATAATTAACAAAGTTGAATCAAAATTAAACAGTTAAATATTAATACTTGTTTCATTTTTATTTTTAAGAAAGAGGCTACTGTTTGTAAACTCATGGTATGTTTTTTTTTGTGTGTGTGTGTTTTAAGCCTATTTCCAAAATTGCAAACTTTGTCTCTGAGATATGCATGCTCCTGAACATTATAACACGAGCTTGACTTCACAATGTGACGAAGGACCGGTTCACATTTAGGGGATCAGGACAGCCCAGCAAGCTGTGGTGCATCCACACACTGTAGTGCCAACTCTGTCACAGAACAGCTCCACTGCCTCTTAGTGTGAACGCTGCATGGGGGGGGGGGCACAGTGACCGTGGCTGCACATCACAATCACCATGGCAACGGACTGATACACAGCAGAAGTTGTTGTGGCCATTGCTATGGCAGCAAGGACAATATCAGATAGACCATCCCCACTTTTGAAGGCAGCAAGGTAGTGTTGGGCTAGGTTTGGGATGGTGCTAGCGATCACGTCCCTCAGCTTAACTTCCATGGGATAGTATCCCACATAGATTAAGTGCAAAAAAGCCCAAAAGCAAGCAGGCATTAACCAAGTCAGGAAAAAGAACAACAATAGATGTCTTTGACAGAAAGGAGCACCACCTTTTAGTATGACAAGAGAAAAACACACCTAGAAATGTGTGAATTGTGTGCCTGATGGTATACCCTTTCTCAAGGATATGTAGACCAAGAACGATCAGTACCAAATGCATCTACAGATTTTTTCCCCTGTAAATCAGATATGTGTACACACACACACATTTAAATATGTATCTGCCCTTTAATGGCAAGTTCCCATCTCTGAAAATTGTAGAACTTTTGCCTGTCCCTACAAGAAGAAGAGTTGGCTTTTCTACCCCGCTTCTCTCACCCATTTAAGGGGACTCAAAGCAGCTGACAAAGCTTTTTCTATTCTTCTCCCCACACCAGACACCCTGTGAGGTAGGTGGGGTTGTGAGACCTCAGAAGAGAGCTGTGACTAGCCCAAGGTCACCCAGCTGGCTTTATGGTGGAAGGCGGAATCGAACCCAGTATTCCCAGATAAGAGTCTGGCTCCCTAACCACTAGACCAAACTGGCTCACAAAAAGGTCCCAGGCTTACCCTGATCTTTTCCAGAAAGGTTTGGATTGTGCTGTAAGACCCTTGGCAACTGAAAATGTTTTTTTAATGGCAATCTTGGTAAAATAAGAGTTGTACTAACTCTTCTGAGTCCACGTCTCTGCTTCAAAATGGAAGCAGCTTGTTCTTGGGTATGCAGGGGAGGTGCCTCTTTCACCACTCAAAATGATGCCACTCAGGCTCCACTTTGAAGCAGCACTCCAAAGCATCTGCACTGAGGGCAGCAAGATTGTGCATTCACAAAATGGTGCCTCAGACAGTGATCACATCCAGTAACAGGGGGTGTCTACTGCCACTGAAAATGGAGGGACAGAGGCAGAAGAGGCTTTACCGAGAGCCTCATAAGTGGAGAACCAGACTCTGCCTAATTCATTTATTTGACAGGCAGGACTATTGCTAGAGTGCAGTAGCAGCACAGCATTGCACTGCAACTCCAAAGTAAAAAGCTGATGATCAATCAGCTGCTTACTTTGGCATTTTGGTGGAATGCTGTATGGTTACTGTGATACATCCATAGTCCCATCTGTCAGAGAAGAAATGGCTGTGCAGTGCTTGTGCAGCTTTAATCCTGTCTGGAAGTACCCTTAGAATTAAAAGGACAAAAATCGTGGCCAAACCATCATTAGAAAAGAACAAAGAATCCAAATGAAGCACTGATATAGAACAAAAGTGGCAAAAATAGTAATATGTCAATGAAGTGCCAGTGGAAAAAAATTGTATGCTTCAGTAAAAACAAAAACAACAACCCCTCCTCATGGGCAAAACTCCATTGAATGTTTCTAATTAGGCTTTATGGACATATTTAACAAACTGAATATTTCTAAGTAAGATGCTGATTCACTAGAAATAATCAATGGATTGAATGCTTTTGCCTTGAGGAATATCTTGTTGCATTTTAACTAGGCAGCAGTTAGAACTGAGGTACAACAACTACCTGGAAAGCAAAAGGTCATAAGTTCAATCCCTAGCACCTCTCCAGATCCTAATGGCAAAGTACTTCTGTATAGGGATGTGCAGGGATGGTTTTGGTTTATTTGGGGGGGGGGTATTCGATTCATAATTAATCAAGTTTTAGAAAACTTGTATTCATTCAAATAGATCCCCTTCGAATGTGGTAGGATTCTATTCCATACAAATGTATTTGTATGAACTGATACGAATATTTGATATAAATGCACGCGTATCCTGGATATGTATCTTATGCGAACACATACATATTGGATACATATCCTATACCAATGCATAGTATCTTATCCGATATGTATCTAATATGTATCCCCAGTTTAATTAATGTCCAAACTATTTGCACCAATGTCTGAAACATTCGTAGCTGTACAGATGTTAATGTATGAATGTCGTAATATTTGATTTGTGTAAGAATGTCTGAATTTGTATGAATTTGTATGAATAACAAATGTTACAAATATTCATGCACATCTCTATTTCTGTATCTTTGCCAAGAAAATTGCATGGATGAATTTGACATGAGGGTGTTACTGGCCTATTTCTAGGCAATTTTTTCTACAGTTCCAGGAGAGGTAAAATAACAAATTATTTTTACAATAAAAGCTTAATTACTAAGCACTGATTTAAAGTAAGAAGTTTTTTAAAAACCAATTTCTTTCAGTTTCACTCCCACTGTTTATTATTTTCATTTTTATTTTATTTTTGGCACTAAGATGATGTTTACATCAGTTCCTTTCCCTTCTTCTCTTGTGCTTTATCTTTCATTTTTATTTTTAGTCCTGCACCTCCCTTTCTGTTTCCTCTCCTTTCTCCCAAACCAATCTGCCATCAAATAGGTTAGCTGACCCCACATAAACATGTGAAACAGCAAGTCAGTGAGATGTCCTGAGCATCCCTTTCAAACAAATCAGTCAAGAACGGAGAGAAATCTTTTAGCCGCAGGGCTTAATGGGATCTACATTGCCAAACCAATTTTGTTCAAAGTTCAGCATCAATCATCTTCCCCCCACCCCGATTTAGTTCACACTGAAAATGGGCGAACCAATGAGGTTTGCAGCTCTTCTTAAAAGTTCGTGTACATCTCTACTACTCAGTCAAGTTGGTAGTAAAAACCAGAAGTGAGTGGAACAATGTTGTGTAAGGGATTAATTAACTTTCAACAGGTTTTCTCCTCTGATTTACATTCAGTGACTGTATAATTATACTTTTCAATGTACACACCATGGTTGAAACTAAGAGGCTTTCTGCACTTGTATTTGTTCCAGGATAAATCTCACAACAAGGGCCTCACATCCACATAATAGTGAGACTATGGCAGGCTCCCTCATCACACTTCATCTGCACTGGATGGAGTATGGATCAAGCTAGGGCATCCAACCTGGTGCCCAGCCCAACACAGCTGTAGATTTCAACATCAAGGTGCCCAAGACTAGTATATCAGACCACGGAGGCAAGTGGACAGCACACACCCACGGTCAAGTATGCCACTGGAGTTCCATTTTGGCAGTACTCCAGGAAGTGCCACTGAAAGTGAGTCCAGTTCAAAAACAACCAGGACAAAACATTTCTTGCCTTTGGATACTTAGAGCTGCCTTCAAGAGCCCTCCAGAGGCAGCAGCCAGGGCTGGAGTAGAACAGTCTGTCTGAATGCAGATGGCTTTTTTCTACTTCAGTAGTAGCCCATTAGAGCATGGGAAGGTTTACTTTTTCCCACTATGTCCTGGAACTAGGGATGTGCGCAAATATTCAAAACACTCAAAATTTGATAGAATTTGTTTAAATTTGGACATTCAAATTTGAATTGAATGTCTACAAATTTGAATTTAAACATTTGAATGAATTTTTAATTTTTTAAACATTTGTACAAATTATTTGGACATTCGTATGTGCACAGATGTGGGAAAGATGCGTCCAGGCAAGTATGCATCATGTACTTATGTGTACGGATATGTACATGATGCTTACCTGCCTGTATGCATCTTTCCCACATGCATATGCATTTGTACGGAACTATACGGGATGAAAACAGGATGCATATGGGATAAATACAGGATGTGTACAGGCAAATACAAATGTTGTCGACATTCATATTTGCAAATACGGATTGAAAATTCACACAAATAGATCCAAATGAATTCTAATCGAATCAAATGTGAATACATTCTAATTTTAAACTTTCAAACCAATTCGAATGTTTGGATATTTGATTTGAATCAAACTGAATCCCGAAAATTGCATTCACGTACACCCCTACCTGGAACAGAGAAAGTAAGTGTGGAAAGGTCCTTAGTAGTTTTAGCAATAAAAGTTTTTCTTTGTCAGAAACCCATACAACCTGCGTAAACTTTTGCCACAATTTCTATTCTCTAGGGCAACCATTTTATTGGACTGCAGCAGAGATTTTCAGACTTCCTATTACAATGCAATCTATCCCACCACACAGATCATGTAGGCATCTATTCTTTCAGGTGGGTCAGTGTCATTTTTAAATGCTGAGCTTCAGCAGCTCATGGGGAGCATATCGTGTTGGCTACTCTCTTAGATTTATTTTTAATGTGACCCAACACAGAAGTGAACAGAAGGAAAAAGCTCTCAAGTGGCCGTACTCCAAAGAGATAGATGATCTGTTTATAAAAGAAATCATGGTTCTGGTGAAAGGGCAAGTGGGGTCAAAACCAGCTGTTATATTCAAGGACAGCTGGGTTGTTTTGAAACTACAGTGCACATGTAAATGCATTTTCATAAGAGAAAAGACGTCTACGAGAAGAGGTCAAAGAGCAAGCTGCAGCTATCATAACATCATGCCATGTCTCTTTCGCAGAAAAATCAAAACACTGTGTGACTTCTCAAAACTACAGAAAAACATTGTTCTACTTTAAACAGCATACAAGGCTGAATTACCTAGTTAGTTCTCGCTACCCAAACAAAATACAGAAAAGATCATGAAATGTTATTTTGGGCATAATCTTTTGCCTGCTCACCCATTCTTTTGCTCTTCTGTTTAAATTCGGAATACAAGATTTGTAGATATACCATAAGGGCTTCAAAATGTTCTTCTCCACCCTAGGATATCTGGTTTTGTCAATATTTGTGTTTTGTAGATCTATTGCTTTAGCCTTGCGCATTTGCCATCAGCTACAGCCTGATCCTTGTTTAACTGCCAGTCTTCAAAAAGCACAGAGCACTTCTGCAAAGGCAGTGATGAAAGGAATCCGCAAAGAGTTCAGTGACATCAAAGGACCTGTCTTCATTTAACTTAATTCTAAATCAAGTGACTCAGTAAACTTCTTCATGGGCTCTTTTGCCTGCATGTTAGAGCAGATCTGAGTACATTCCATACGCACCAGATGACTGTGTGATCCAGTTCAGGAGGCTCCTGATCTGGGTTACTGTTGACCTGATTAAACAGCAATACCATTGTACTAGCAGGGGGTGATCTGGACCATGAAGGCATACAGAAGGTGCATGCCTCCATGTACTAGGCACATTGCCAAAATGGCTCCATGTTTTGATTTTCCAAGGCACACTGCCAAAATGGGTCCCCTCGTAAACCAGAACAGGGAGGTGTGCACCTTCTGCATGCCTCTGTGTTCTCAATTAGGCCCTGTTAGTATGTTCAATCATTTTAAGGCAGAGAAAAAAATACAGTAAAATACATTGAAAAAGGCCTATTTAAAGCAGCGGTTCTCAACCTTCCTAATGCCGTGACCCCTTAATGGAGTTCCTCATGTTGTGGAGACCCCCAACCACGGGGGCAGAGCAGCTGGGAGGTGGGAGGGAAGGGCAGTGGGAGACTTGTCGCGACCCCTCTGAAAGGGTAGTTCGACCCCCAAACGGGTCCTGACCCCCAGGTTGAGAACCACTGATTTAAAGGATCAGATGGAGGTTGAATTGAACTGGTTCATCAGTCCCAATTGAACTGGCCCCTTCTGAACAGAGGGGACAGTTAGGTTTACTTTGAACTGGGTTAAACCACTGAGTTCAATACAAACTGGATCAAATTCAAACTGAATGTGAACGTCTTTACTTGTTGCCTGGTAATTCAGACTTGCCATCGCTGATCTGCTGGAAGAGTACTTGAAAGTAGGGTTGTGCACAAATGGCTTTTTTGTATTTGATTCATATTGAATCAAATGTAAGAAAATTCATATTTGTTTGAACAGATCCCCTTCGCATGTGGTTGGATTCTATTTGATACAAATGTATCCAGTAGAATTTGTACTGATGTCTGATACAAATCCATATGTATCCTATACGTATCTGATACATATCTGATATGTATCCCATAATATGTCCACTCTGAAAGCATCAAATCTGCCCTGAATCTACTTTGAATCTGCTCTCAATCCATGTCGATTGCACTCTGGATCCATTGCAGATGTGACTGGTGCAGCTGCTTTCCCACCTCCCTGTTTCACAAATGTTCCGAAGCTTCATATGAATGTTTCAAAACATTAGTATTCATACCAATGTCAATGTACGAATGTCGTAACATCTGATTCGTATACGAATGTCCAAATCTGTCTGAATTTGTATGAATAACTAATTTTATGAACATTCATGCACATTCCTACTTGAAAGTTCTCAAGTGTCCTTGATGGAGCGCTGAATGCCATGGAGCATCATTGGCACACAGATACTGCACCCCTTGGGCCTCCAAGTGGACACAGCCATAGATATCAACAGAGTTTTTCATATGAAAAATAAACCTCTCACAGACCCTCATTATGGAATATTAGCGCATCCATTTCTGCAGGTGATCAATCTATACTGATAAAGAAAAATGCAAACTTTTTTGCAGAAAATATTTTGAGGAAAGCAGTTAATGTCTTGATACTCGCCAAAGGTAACAATTTTGCAGCATAATTTAGAGTAAAATGGGCAGCAGTTGCAGCTTAATTGCTAAGTGTTTTGTTTAGCTGTCCTTGTAGGGAATCATATTTTACACAGTATGTTTTAAGAGCCTGAAAGTCAGACACATTTAAAGTGGGGTATTAAGTCATGCTTTAACAATGTTGTTCTAAAAAATGTGCTCATCTTGAAAGAGGATTTTGCTCGGTTGGTATTAATCTTGCTTGATAAAAAGCAAAAGGGAGGATCCATGCACCCCTTGGCACCACATAATCTGCATTTATTCTACACAGAGCTGTCTGCATGGATGTTGTTTCCTTGCTGCTACTGTGATCAGGTAGCACTGTAAAACAACAGGGAAGCTCTTTCACCTCATCCTGAAGAATGTCCAGAAACAGCTGTTATTGCTTCTGCCTTGGCTGACTCCCAGAACATGGTGCAAAAGGGCACTGTCCCTTTGACATCTGCTCAGCAGCCGTGCGGCCATTTTGGTTCCTAATCCAAGTTTATTTCATTTCCAGCAAAGAGGAAAATATACCTGTGCACAGACCTGTCCCCCCCACCATCACTGTCAACTGAATAACAATTCTCAACACTTTGTACACAGGTTCACGTAACAGCAGACAGATCTGCATGCATCCTACACCTGGCTAATTAAGTCACTTTTCATCAAGATGCCACTGCAAGCAGAACAGTTAAAGTATTATGTCAGACAGGAACCACAACTTTTGTCTGTTGTCAAATGAGGATTATTAGAGCAGCAAGAGTCATTCTGCTTTGGCATTACTCATAAAATTTTACTGATTGTTTCAGAATACACAAATTAGGGTATTACCAACAGTACTGAAGGATAGGAAACCTATTACATCCTACATATTAAGTAAGATATGTAGTGCATCTATGGGACTTATTCTTACTGCCCTGGTATGATAGAAGTTGTTGAACAGGTTTTGTTAGTTACACTACACTGCACTCTACAGAAGAAGAAGAGTTGGCTTTTCTACCATGCTTTTCTCACCCATTTAAGGGGACTCAAGGTGGCTGACAAAGGTTTCTATTCCCCTCCCCACAACAGAACACCCTGTGAGGTAGGTGGTGCTGTGAGAGCTCAGAAGACAACTGTGACTAAGTGGTCATCTAGCTGGCTTCACTGGGGAGGGCGGAATCAAACCTGGTATTCCCAGATAAGAGTCTAGCTCCTTAACCACTAGACTAAACTGGCTTACCATCACAGGAGATCCATTACTTTGCCCTGAAACCAAGCCAGAAGTTGTTGTATGACACCTGATTTCTCAAAACAAGGTCAAAGGCAGGCCAAAGGATTGCAGAGCAAATGGAAAATGTAAATCAAACGCAGGCCAAAGGATTGCAAAACAAACGGACAGTGTAGATCACTTTTCCTGCTTTCAACTGTGGTGGGTTCAGACATTCAGAGTGATAGCAACCTCTAATTATGATGTGAGATTCAATCTATTTATCTGTGGCAATCCATGTACAAGCCCAGGAAAATCTTGGTTTCTAGACCACCCGTTGAGACACATGAAATATGGGTGAGATGCAATTATATAAGCAACACACGGAGTCCAAAGAGAACCACGGAAAGAACTGAAGACTGAAGCAACTGTGAGGGGAAAGATATTTTAATACCTAATTTACCTGCATTAGGGATATGCACAAATGAATTCACATTTGAAAATTCAACTGAATTTTCAATTTTGCAAATTTTCACATCAAAATGAACATATTTATTTGTTATTTATATTTCTATCCCACCCTATACCTGAAGGTCTCATATGGACTTTTGGATGTACTAACATTCAAATGAAATGAACAATGCTCCAAGTTTGCAAATATTTCTGCAATATTTTACTTATGAAAGCAGGCTTTTTCAATTTAAAAAGCTGTGAAAAAATGTCTGTCCACAAATGCAAAAGTTTGAATGATTCAATGATGAAACAAATTTTCAGACAATCAATTCAACTGCGAAACAAATATTAACTTTTCATTCGTGCACATTCCTAACCTGCACATCTACTCTGAAAAATATGACCTTTCTTCATGTTTTGACATTGCTATCATTCAGTTATTGTATCTAGTAAATCTGGTTATTTATATTTGAAGGATGAAATTTTCCTGACTCTACCAAAATAAATAAATAAATAAATTTAATGTTGATCAGGTTACTACAACTAAGAAAGAGGTGTTACTTTCAAAACTTTTCCCCACTTGAATTACAAACCAAGCTAAAGCATTCATTGATTCCATTGTTGCAAAGGCGGTCAGGATGAAGTCCTTAAGATAATGATTTCCGTTTGGCCATGACAAACATCATATGAAAGTATTTTATTGTGAAAATATGGAGAATTGGGTCAAAGAAAAAGCAAATGTAGCTGTACCACCCTGGCTGTTTTCACTACAGGACATTTAATTTACATATACCACTGTGAATAAGATACCTGGCTTAAGATATGCTTCTTGCAATCCTTCTTTCAAGTTCACTGGTTAGCTCACTGGGGGATGTGATGTTTGCATTGCTTTTTGTACAGTATAACATTTGAGTTGATATTTGATTTGCCTTTGTACTCCCAACACATATATATTTAGATCATAAAAAGCCATTACGGTTCACACATTTCCAACAGAAATGAAAGAGAAATAAAAACAACCACAGCTCCATATAAGACAATCAATAATAATAAAGACATATTTCAGTTCTAGCTCCCCTTGCTGAATTTCTTGGCATAGAATACCAAGCCCTTAACTATTATGCAAAATAATACCTTTCCTTTTTCTTTTGTGACATTCACTTTCCACATGGAGATCTCCATATCCAAACTCTTCCTATGCTACTGTGGTTCAGACGACAGCTATGTGACATTTCTGTGGGATTCTTGGATCCCTCATTTTTCCTTAACTTGGAAGGTAGTTGTAAACCTCAGGGTTGGTGCTTTTAGTTTTCATAGAAGCAGGTGAAAAGTTAAGCAATTTGCAAATAGTGTGGTTGTTTTGTACCTGACTTGATTCTATCCTTCAGCCAATATATGGTGATGGCCTAATTTATGCAGGGGTTTCCTTTCTTGGAAATGTCCTAAATTTCCAAAACTGTACTATATAACCACATTTTTTCAAACTGCATAAAAATACATTTGCATTTTCCTGGGGTGCAAGTCTTCTTCACCTGCAATGATGAGGGATACACTGGCCATTCCACTAATTTTATTAGTTCTACATCTTCTGTTACTTCACCCTTTCTTTCATATGACAGACTACAAGCTACCTTTCTCCACATGATTACTATACAATACATTAATTTGTCTTTAAACATTTCCACACTCACCTTAAAGCAATTCAAGAAGGAATCCAGCAGCCTCCCTTCCATCTGATGGATTAATTTAAGGGAAGTTGCAACCATTGCTGGTATGCACCATCTGCATTAGATGGAGCACAGACCAAAATATGTGATCCAAAATGGCCACCTAGTCTGATTTTCTGGTAAACCATTTTTAAAAGATCTACCAGCAGCCTAGTATCATGTAACTCAGACTACAGAGATGTTCAAACACAGCACATGTCTCCTTGTTTGGGGTTACTGGGAGACACATTTCAGTGGGGCAAGAATTTTTACTGTTGAAATGGGTTTCTCAGAATTTGATGGGCCAGGAAGTTTAGTTCCTAGACCCTGAAGAATTTTCAGGCAGCTGGTTCTAAAGAGTTCACAGTCCTCAGGGCCAGCACAAGGGCAGTACTGGAACAGCCAACCAAGTGCAGATAGCTTCCATGGATCAGCCATCCAAATGCCGTTTCCCTTCAGATGCTGGACTGCTTCAGCTTAACCAGAGGCCAATTTATACTTGGACTGCTAGTGCATGCTGGGGTAGCTTCTTGGAAGCACCATCTGCATTTGCAGGAGGTGTCTCCACACCACAAATGTCTCCTGCTATACCAAAAGTTACCTCAGTGATAACTAGCAGTGGTACATGAAATTGCACACCATGTGTGTCTGCCAACTTACCATTCCCGGCCACCACAGAGAGCATTCACACCTCTTTTGGTGCCAGGAGTCAGATGATGTGCTGTGCAAGTGTGCTGGCACAGCAGGTGACTGGAAATGTGATTGGAAATGTGTGGCATGTCACCATCATCCTCGTGATGGTGCTGGGGCACACACAGTCACACCAGCCTCTGAGGAGGAGATGGTGGAGCCCAGATGCATGCTGATAGTGTCCGGACACATGTCCAGACCCAGGTGAGTGTCCAGTTGCATGGGGGTTTGGTTTGGTGTGCACTGGCATTTGCAAATGTGAATGCTAGTGCACAGCAGTGGGGATTACACAAATTACACAGGACACAAAGCAAAGTGCAGAAAGGCCCCAAATCCAGTATGAGACATGCAGAAATGACCTTACAAGAGATTTTTGGGAATGGTCATCAGAAGATTGAGAATTCAGTGTCACCAGTTTACAGATGACACCCAGCTCTACATCTTTGTCAGGTAAGGCCATGCAGATACCTGAGGAGTGCTTCGAGGCAGTGAATGGCTAGACACACCCTTGTACACTGCCCTGAAACTATGCTGAAGGGAGGTACAGAAACATCATGGCTGTACTAGCATTTTTAGTGGTCTCTTGTATTTAGACAGAGTTGGCTGGAAAGAAAGAGGAAATATTATTCTCTTGCACAGCATAACAATTTTAGTATACTGTCCAGTACCTGTGCTCATATGTCTGTTGAAGAAAAGAATGACAGCATGCTATGATTCACAACCTACATTTAAATATTTCATTGGCCTTTCATACGGTTGGGTTTAAATAAAATGATACATACCCGATCGGTTTTCCCTTCTGTCTGAGTACTGGTACGGCTCTGTGCATCATGATCATCCTCAAGGTCAGATACATCTTCTAATTCTTCTGGAGTCTGACAAAAGGAGAAAAAGGAAAAGGAAATACTTTCTATCCTTAGGAATTTATTCAGACCTTTTGCAGTTGCCTATAACGACCCACAAAACCCGTCCCAGGATAAGCTGAAGATACCACACATGTGCAACTGCACCTCTGAACTATATTTGACCCAAAAGTCATAATCCTAGCAGGCCACTCTTACTTGTAGGAAAAATACAGTAGCTAAAAACACTGAAAGTTATTTTCCTCATGTTACACTGGAGTTCAACGTTGGAATCAAGTACTTGGTGGATTTAAACAGAGTCTAGGCAGTTATCTTTGGAGCTTAGATTTAGACCATAACATTTATTTCTGGGGGAGATCAGGAAGAGTTTAAGGAACCTGGCTTCCACACAGTATTGTGGGGCAATGCAGGTCCTGCCCCCTTGGAACACTTAATCTGCACAGAATGGAACATAAAAGAAGACAGGATTTCCAAAATGGCACCCTGTCCCACTGTACCAGTAGACCTCAATATCAAGGTGCACCACTGTATCAGTGAGTCCATGGAGGACTCTTTTAAGCACCAATCCAGGAAGCACCACCAGAGGTGCTGTGCCAGCAAACTGAGCCCTCTCAGAAACTCTAAAGAATGAGGACTTTACACCAGGGCTGGGACAGAAAAGCTATCCAAAATGCAGAAAGCATTATTTAGCTCCAATAGCAATGCATCCCAGAGTAATATAGATTGTGTATCCCAGCCAAGGCAACCTGCCCTAGTTAGGATACTGTAGATGAGTGCAGATGTTGTTTTCAATTACAGCATGGAATAAAGAGCAGTTGCGTACGGAAGCCAATAAACAGAAATAGGTCCAAATATTACCTTGCTCACAGGTCTCCCAGGAGCTGGGATTCAGAAGCTCACTGCCTCCTATAAAACTCCATTTCTACACTTACCCTTGTAGGCCACACCAAACTAGAATGGGCAATACATCCCAAGCTACAACAGATTTCTCCTGACACCGGAACCAGGGGCCAATTCACATCTGGCCCCATAGTACACAATAGGGTAACATCTGGCAAGGTGCATCGACACTTGCAGGAGGTGTTTTCAACCCAGAAACACCTATCATCTACTAGTGATGACGCACAGATTCATGCAGCACACATATCCACTCACACCATTTCCTGTGTGAGGAGTCATCTGAGGTGCCACACAAGTGATCCCAAACGCAACTGCACATGTGTAGAGCTTCACCATGGCAATGGAGATAGTGCATGGAGTTGTGCTGGGCTCTGCGAAGAAGATGGTGGTGTCCGAGCACAGATAAATCTCCAGGGCGTGTGGGGCTTAATCTGGTGTGTACTAGCATTCCCAAGGGCAAATGCTAGTACAGGTTAGTAGGAAATGCATTTTTCCCATCCTGTGTATGTACAGCTAAGTGCAGAAACCCCTTTGGCTCTCCTGCCCCTGCAGGAGACAGCCTCTCCTGCCCTTGCATTGATGTCAAAGCTTGACCCAGCTCTGGAGCTAGTGTAGGGAGCCTCTGAATGATCCAAAGACCAGGAATGAAAGTCCCTGGACTCAGAACTCCTGACTGCATCTCTAGTCATCAATCCACTAGCAAATATAAGGATCTGCATAATTGAGGATGTGCCTCAATTTACACAGAAACAAATTGCCTAAATTTTTTCAAACATTTTTTGAATGCATATAACTTCACATAAATTGCAAACGCTGATTCTTTTTTAGAAATTTAGATTAACTGAAATTTAGATTAACTAGAATTGTTCAGTCCTTATGCAATTCTTTTGTTTGATGTATAAGTGTTGCAAGATAAAATCACATTTACATAACAGCAGTTCTCGCAACTGTAATAAGACTAAATAGGGATGTGCACAAATATTCAAAACACTCAAACTTCAGTGAAATTCGTCCGAATTTGGAGATTCAAATTTGAATCAAATGTCTATAAATTTGAATTTAAATATTCAAATGAATTTTGAACTTTCAGATCTATTCATTTGAATTATCTGGACATTTGTGTGTGTACGGGTACGTTCACAATGCGTACTTGCACATATGCATCTTTGTACGGATCCATATGGGATGAAAACAGGTTGCATATGTGATAAATACAGGATGCATATAGATGTATATGGGATGTGTAATGATACATACGGGCACATACAAATGTTGTTGACATTCATATGTGCAAATTCAAATTGAAAATTTGAATGAATGAATAGATTTGAATTTGCTTAATTCGAATTGCATTTGGGTAAATTTGAATTATAAAGATTCAAGCTGCATTTTTGGATATTGAACTGAATCCCAAAAATTGCATTTGTGCACATCCCTAAACCTAAAGTCTAGAAAAACAAACCCTGTCTAGAAAACATTCACTTTTTGCTTACAATATGAATAAATTTAGCAGTTTTTACACTGCCAAATTAAACAAAGCAGCTGGATGGAAAAGGAAATGATTCCTTACTAATAACTCTATTTTCTTAATTAAAGGACAAATCTGTCAGCCTTAAAATCTCAAAAAATAAAACACCCCTCATGTTCTGTGTGATGTGCTGAATCTTCACTTCAGCTACACAAACAAAATCTAGAGTGGATGAATAAGGCCACAAATGAAAAAAGATGGTCTCTGGCTTCTTTATTTCAGATTAGACTGCTTCCATTTAGTTTTTGCATAGTTCAAAAGACGCCAGGAAAAACACTTGGCTTTCCATATGAATGCAACTGTGCCATTGTAAAAGAGACTTAGTTCTCTCCATCGGTAGGCTATAGGGTCCAAACCTCTTTTCATATGGTAATCTCATTCTGTCTGTAATCATATTTGTCTGTTCTCTTGCTCTAGTGGCTTTGTTTGTTTGCACGTTTAATGACCAAAATGAAAACCTATTCAGGGAAGGAGGGATATGTCAATCTAAGTACAATGTTTTTGATATTATCTATGTTCTGGAAAAGTCCTTTGTTTGCTTCTTGCAACCAAAATAATTCATTCCAATTTTTTTTTTTTTTTACAAATAGCAAATTGTTGTTATAAGAAGCAAGGATCATCAAGAAAACCACACTGAGGGTGAATTCCCATTCAAGGAATAAAGCACTATATACAAGGCTATGTAGATTGCTATTTAGATTGATATGTAAAGCACGTTAAAAGGGAGCAAAGAGGCATCTGGCAAACGGATTCAACCCCAATTTTGTGTCTCCACTCTTAAACACTTAAAATGCTTCCAAAAACAGATTGGGGAAAGCGATTCTTTCTCCTCCTCAGCCTTTTTCTACCCCTCTCTCCCCATTGCCCAGGGCACACGGTGGTGGCGGCAACTCAAGCCCTGTTCACCTGCTCCACCTCCACAATTACCATCCCCCAGCAGGGGTTCCCTCCAAAAAATGCACCCTGGCTGGCTGGCTGGCTCTGCTGCAGCAGCCGCCTGTGCGCACACACCCATACACACATCTCCCAGTTCTTGCAGCAGCTTCACCCTTTTCCCTTTTTAAAGATCAAGGAAGGAGGGAAACAGCCAGAATTGTGCAGGACTGCCTCTTTCCTTGATCTTTAGGCTTCCATGGCTGGGAAAGGAAACATTGTTATCAGGTGTGAAGTGGCTGAATTGTTACAATGAAACAGTCTGTTGTATAGGGGAATACTCTAACGTTCCCACAGCACTAAGGAAGAAACGTTTTAAAAGCAAAAGTGGGAAAAAAAACCTGGAAAAATCTGGTGTTTATTTATTCCATTTTTAAGCCAAATAATCCTCAAAATACCCCTGAAACTGATTGGGAAGGGGGACAAAGAGGATCCAAACCATTTTGAAACCATTTTAACTGATTGGCGGTGGGAATGATGAGGATCCAAACTGTTTTGAAACAGCTTTAAAGTGGCAATGGGAATTCAGCCTGAGAGTTAATCCCCATCTCACTCAAACCAGCTTAGGTACCACATTGTTTCTTTTACAAGAGAGATTTCACGGCTTCTTTGATAAATAAGTTTGTTATACTCTCCATCAATCCTATTCTATATTATCAGCTTCATCACACAGTCTAAAAGATATTTATGATTGGTTCAGTACTTTGATCACTGGATCCTTCCCAATGATCTTGCATAACCAGAGTTGTGCTGCCTTTGGTAGCTAATGGATTTAGTGACTCTATCAATGCTCAAGGTGCTAGAATGTCACTCCAGTTCTTTTGCCACTGCATTAAAGGCATCAATCACTATTGACATAACTATCTTCATTTGCCATAGATGCTTGGTTTCAGTGTGCAGTTCTTTGTACCTGGTAACTTTTTCCAGTTGTTTTTCTTCAATGCAAATACTGCCAGGTGCTGTCACATCAATAATCCATGTGTGACTTCTCTGGACCACAGTTATGTTGGGAGTTTTATTTTCAAGATGCTTACCATTATTACTATCATCACTGTCTTCTTCATTTGCATATAGATTTTATAGTAGGTAAACACCTAGCACTGGTTGTCCTCCTTGCAGTAAGTTGTGAAACAGATACAATGACAGGTTGCAGTCTAGGAGGCAACCATGAAAATTCAATTAGTAGTATTGGGCCAGACATTGCTTCTTAGCCTAAGCTAACACTGAGGATTCTTGTGGGGATAAAATGGAGGAGAAGAGAATAGCCTTGAGGAAAAGGAGTAAAACTGAAATGGAAGAGGAAGAGGAGGAGCAACCAGGAAGGACCATTCTGATAACTCGGTGGGTGCTGAAATCTTCATTTTAGGCAGGACTACACAATGTTTACTTTATGGTCAATTCCACTTCATTTCCCAGCAAATCACACAAGTACAACAGTCTGTCCAAAATTTAAACTCCTTAATAGTAACTTTACACATTATATTAGAGGTATAGCAGCATATAAGTTTCAAGTTAATGTGCAGTTTGCAACAGTGGTAAATAACTGAATTTTCTTTTTGCAGATATTTTGTTACCAGGTTAGATACTCTCATCAGTGCATCACTGACTATGGATGTGGGTACAAACAATGATTAGCACCATCCGATTGAAGATACTTGGGTACATCCTATCTTCTTTTCTGGCATGGGCCTCGTTATTGATTATATCCTGGAATAGGGACCTGACATCCACATGCTGACAGAGACTACAGCAGGTCCCATTCAGGAAGTGACAGTCTGCATCAGAACATAAGAGAAGCCCTGCTGGATTGGGCCAGAGGCCATCTAATCCAGCATCCTGTCTCACACAATGGCCCACCAACTGCTTATACACATTTCAAGCAGAAGGGCAAAACCTTCACCTGCTCTCAAATCCCTGCAGATGCCCTTTAGAGGCATCCTGCATGCTGATGGCAGCCCCCAGTCCCAGGATATAACACAGAATAAGACCCAGTGCAGAAAGGGCTGCAGATTTCTGTGAAATTTGAGGAGTCTCCTTCCCTCTTGTCCTTCCTTTCTTCTTCCCTCCATTTTTCCAATTTTTTCTGACAACCTCAAACTTTTCATAGGGACAGGAAATTCCTACTTTCCAATTTCACTGGTTTATACAGATTCAATCTGACCAACTAAAAATACAGATGCATGAAACAAGATAGTCCCTTACTCATGCTTTCTAATGAATTATAATGAATGCTTATAACGAGTTCACATTGGCTAAATAACTGGTGCTGGGGATATAATCCTGGGAAGTGCTGGCAGAGTATAAAGAGGATGACTTCTATTTCCAGTTGCACAGAATTAGGCAGAGGGGAAATATTATTGGAGAACCTAAAACATGGTCTCCAATTTTTGCGCTGCAGAATCAGGGCATCCTTAATCCAAATTGTAGTTTGAATTAAGATGTCCCCATGTGGTTGAGGAGAGCATGGTTGCCTGTCCCCAAGCAAATGTGGTAAACCACTGCATTGGGGAAACCACATCCACCCCCTCTGTCCTGATTGGAAGCCTGGCTGATGTCCCCATGCCCTGTCCCACTCGGTGCAGTGATGACAGGGGAAATCCTGGTGAAACGCGTCCAAGTTGCACCTCTAAAAACATAACACACCCCAGAAATAAGGAAAAAAACACAAAGGGGGGCGCATAATAGGATGGTAAAAGGACTGATGGCTTGAAGCCGTGGCTCTGACTTTAGCCGACATCTGCATGTCTGCTTGACAGCAAGCACACCTCCACTTGACAGCTAGCCTCATGTTCACATCAGCCTCCCTCTAAACCTTTGCAGCTTGGATCCATTTTCTTATCCTTTGTTCAACAATGCTGTGACGGTTTCTGGGTACAGGCTGCAAACTGTTTTGCTTTCTGGCTTTGCAGGCTTCTTGCAAGCTGCAGTAGCCAGCCTTGGTGCAAACAGCTTGTTGCAAACCCTGGGATTTGGGCTGCAAAAAGAGCGGGAAATCCTGTGTGGGCCCTGTTGCAGTGATTGGCTGGAGTAAGGTTTTGGAGGGAAAAGCTGTCCGGGGATCTGAGTACTGGAGGGGCTAGAGTAGGAGTTCCCACCAATCAGGCTGGAGGGACAGCAACCTCTGTTAGGAGTCTCCAGCAGCATTTTATTGCGGCTAGAGCCAATCAGGGTCAGGGGGATGAGTATAAAGGAACACAGAAGGCAGCAGATGAGGTCTTCATGCTGGGGCAAGAGCTGAAAGGAAAAGAGCTGAATCCTGAGGGAGCTGGAACCAGTAGCTGACCATTGGGCTGTTGGCTGAGTGATTTCTGAAGGGGACAATCGAGGAAGATTGGGGCTCCGAGGGAGACTTCGCTAGCAACTGACCAGGCTGGATGATCGGTCAAGCAAGAACAGACTGGGCCTTGTGATCATCTAGGGCCACATTCTGGTACACTGGCTGGGCTTGAGCTGTGGCAAAGCAAGTCAGAGGGGGAGGAACGTGGAGAGGTTTGTCTTTTAAAAGGGGAACTATTTTCCTTTAGAGAAAGGGGTAGCTCCTAGCCTGAAGAGACTTGCAAATTTAAATTAACAACTACCTGAACCTTATTATCTTTGTAGTATTGCTTGTGTATAATAATAAACTTGTTTTAGTTTACTGTTGAAACGCTTGCTACCAGTGTTTTGTGTCCACACTGTAGTATTCACTTGGCCGTTACACGAACTCAGCATCCTAACAGGGCCAAGCTTCTCCTAGAGAGGGCAGGCACTAACTGGATCGCTGGGCATTGTGACAAATGCCCTTCTGGTCCCCCATGCCTCCAGCTACTACCATTAATCCTAGCTTTGAAAACCATAGCTCTCTGCCAAAACCATAGCTTTTGGCAGAGAATGAGTGATCCAGCACTTGTGCAGAAAATCTACCCCTGTACCCACGCGTGCCTTGCCGATTGGAGGATCAGGCAACGGGGGGGGGGCATGCTTTTAGCCAGAGAGGGCAAATGAGAGATCATTTCAGCTTAATTTCTTTCCTGCCTTAATTTCTTTCCCCAAGCAGTTGTGATTGCAGCACACAAGGCAGGGACAGTGAAACCCTGCCTGCTAATGCTCTGATCGCCAAACTCCTCCCCCAATAACCCGGGAGTGTCCCCATTATTGAAGATAATATGTGCTCACTTCCTAATTCAGAGTGAAAACAGTTGGAAAGGGGGGGGTGCCACAGATTTGTGCCGTTTGCCCCAAATGTAGCCCAGATTAGGGGCTGTTCTTGGGGATGGTCTGAGGTGAACTCAGGTTCACCTCACATTATTTTGATCATGGGAATGCACCTAAGTAAGGCCAATAAAACAGTTGTGACTACTAAACCACACTAGTTATCTCATTTCTGTTGGGAGAAGACAAAATCTCTGGTAATTACCAATCCTTTTTCTCTCTCTTTAAATACAAGGCAATCCCTTTAGGCAAATATGCAGACAGTCACAGTGAAGCACAGTTGATTAAACATCTTTTCCATTTAGGCCCTAGAGCCATGCACTACTGGTGTTATATTTGCAATGTAGAAGAGTCTTGACTGTTCAAAAATAAATGGTGCATAGGTTTGCATGCATGAAAGCACAGGCTTCAGTTCTGTCAAAAGTTTCTCTTTTTTTTAGTAAGAAGATGAAGCTAAGACAGACAGGTGAACATGCACGCATGCGCGTGCACACACAGAGAGAAATGGGACAAGCATTGAGGGAGATACCCCACCATTTTCTCTATCAGTTCTAAAATGCTAAATCCATTTGTAAGCCAGACACTGTGTAGTAATCATGTTGAATTTATGGGTTTTTTTGCACTTTGTTTCCCATCTGCAGAATGGGAGCAGTGCATCCACAATGACATGCACTAACATTCACATTTGTGAACACTAGTGTATGCTGAACCAAACCTCCATGTGCCTGGACACTCACCTGGATCCGGGGGCATTTTGGGGTGCCATTAGTGTGAGTCCAGGTGCCACCATCTTCTCCCCAGAAGCTGATGCAACTGCACAAGCACTGGCACCATCACCAGGACAATGGAGAGGTGTCATGCATGCACAATCATGTTTCTGGCCACCTGACATACCAGCACGCTTGCACAGCACATCAACTCACCCCTAAGACTGGAAGAGATGTGAATATTCTCTCTGGTGGCCAGGAAAGGTAAGTTTGCAGATGTGTGTGTGGTACATGATTGCATGCACCATCACTAGTAGCTGCTGAGCTAGCTTCTGGTATAGCGGGAGATGTTTCTGATGTGGAAACGCCTCCTGCAAGTGCAGATGGTGCTTCCCAGAAGCTACCCCAGCATGCACTAATTTACACTTGTTCCAATTTTTAGTAGTCCCAGGAATAATTTGTTTACACTTTTGCAAACTGAGTTGAGCCTGTGAATAAACAACTACTGTCACATATTAGAATACCCTCTTCTGGCTTCCAAGCCAGGGGGGAGGGGCTCCAGACATGGGTTAAAACCTGTGATTCTCCCAAATTGATATTGGAAATGCCACACATATCTGTGACATTTCCAATATAGCCCTGGGATTTTGAGAAACATCACTATTGCTGGGTTTCCCAAAATAGCAATTGCTTACTTCTGCTTGCCAGCTCTCTGTCTTACTGTTCCTTTCATAAATACCTGGATGCTGGCCAAGTGTGTGGAAAAAACAAAAGCTAGTACAGGTGTGCCAAATATATCCAATTGTCTGAATATCCAAAACTTTGATCAAATCAAACCAGTCCCCTACTTGTGAATGTGGACTATTTAAATATTTCATGTTTGCTATATTTCTGCCCTTGAAAGTAGTATTTTTAATGAAAAAAAGTATTGTTTTAGAACCAGATAAAAACTGAATGCAAACAACCAACTGTTTGATTAACCAGTTTGCCATCACATTACTATTGGGGCAGCATCCAGGAATTTGGAATAGGAACAATAACAGAAGGAGCCAGCAGACACAGGCAATAATTTAAGATTTTATTTTTTACAATATATAACAGATTTTTCATGACTCAGTAAGCCTACATTTTCCTCAGGATCCATTATTTACATCTAGTTCTTCCTGTATTCAATGCATGCCATATCTGTCCATATGAATTAACCAGTTACAGTCTATTTTTTTAAGAATAATTACACTAATTCTACAACTGCATGAGCTTTTTAAATGTCACACATCAGCAAGAATACCAGATAACCTAACCAGAGGCAAAATAAAAAAGAGATCATAAACAAATCATTTGTCCCTGTTTCCTTTAGATTATTGCCCATGTACGACTTGAAGTATGCTAGTGTCTACAATTCCACAACACAGCTGCACCACACCACACCACCCCTAGGCAATGTTTGCATACAGAAGTAATGTGAAGGCTGCCTCTGAAGGCTTACTGGTAGCACCCTAGATGCTCCTGGTAAACCCAGGGAGCAAATTTTTACCACTCCATGTCCAGCAGCAATCAGGTTGACTATTGGCTGCTCTGGAATGGAGACAGCACTGTGGTGTGCATATGCTCCATCTCAGAGCATGCTGAGCTTTCCTGATGGCCTTAGTGAGACTAGGTATGTGCACAAAGCCAATTTCCCACATTCGACACAAAATGGGACCAGAGGCACAACCGTAAAAGTAAAGGAGCACGTGGTAGTGGAACAGGGGCCCACGGTTGTGTCATCTACCATCATTTTTGTGCTCTTTGGGTGCTGAAACAGTACTTCCGGGTCTGCACACACATCCCTCCATCTGGGGATCGCAGGATGGGGGTGGGACGGCATGCACAGAACCAGAAGATCTACTTTGGCCTAGAGAGAGAGTGCGCAGCAGCGGCAGCGGCGCACCCAAAGATGGAGGGGCAGGAAGACCGGGGAATGGGAGGGTACAGAAGGATCTCGCTTTGATGAATGCCGGAAAAATCTAATTCACAGACAAGTAGGCCCCATTCGATTCATCTGCAAATGTCGTTATTTGTACCAATTAATACGAATAATGAATATTTGTGCCCATTCCTACTGCAAACCAAGCCCTAATAACAATCAAATATTTTTCATTCCGCAGCTTACTGGTACTGGACACTTTCTCTCATAAGGTTTTGCAGAAGTAGGAAGATTTAGCCAAAGGAAGAAGCTACAAAACTGCTTAAAGGGATCTTGTTCATGATGGCTAGTCACAAAAATAGGCACAGAGAAATTCAGGATCTTGGAAAAGGACATGCCCAGCTAGAACCCGGAATAGGTTCTCAACCTGTGGGTTGCGACCACTTTGAGGGTTGAACTACCCTTTCAGAGGGGTTGCAACGAGTCTTCCGCCTTCCCACCCCATCCTCATCTGAGCTGCCCCACCCCCATGGTTGGGGGTCTCCACAACATGAGGAACTCCATTAAGGGGTTGTGGCATTAGGAAGGTTGAGAACCACTGTTCTTACCTCAGAAACCTTGAAAAATGGCTTTTTCAGACTCATCCTCTGTAATTCTTAGACAGCATGGGAGAAAGCTAACCTACTTTGCTTCTTCCAAAAATTTTGGATTGTTAAGTTATCCCTGTCACTTTATATGAAAAGTCCTTAGAAAGTATTGAAGAATTTAAACACTGGGTGCCCAGTGTATACGTGCATCATATGGAAGATATATAGATGCACTTCATGAAGAAAAGTTACAACATACAGATTTTAATGGCAAAATTGTGGAAAAGATTCATTATGTGCAACTGAGCTGTTTAGGTCATGCCAAATGAATTTCAATATAGCATTTATTCTCTCTTGTACTGTAATGTATCTGGCATATAAAATGTTTTACAGAAACACTGTGGTGGGGATGTTTTTACAAGGTTTTTAACAGTTTATTGCTATTATTTTTCACTTCTCTCTGTCATTCAAGCAGGGTTTTCTTGGCGCCACAGGAATAATGCTTCAGGCCTTGAGGGAATAGACAAAAATGGCAGCTGCTTCAAATAGCTCTAAAAAGGAGCTGTTGAAAAACTTGCCTGCAATTTAGAGCACATTTTACAAAGGGCTCTGAAACCTTGGAAGATATTTCATAATTTGCAAGGATGAGCTTTGTGAATCTGTACATTAAGCTTCAGCACTCAAAGAAAACTGAAGCATATTAGTTTCTAATTTTAAAAAGGCAATTTCCAGAGGAGGGACTGGCTGTAACTTGGTGGTGGAGCAAACAGCCTGGGAAGCAAAAAATAGGTAATGGCAAACCACTTCTGTATCTCTGCCAAGAAAACTCCCCACAGGTGCCCATGGAGGTCCTCATTTACTTACTTACTTTTACTTACTTACTTACATTTCTCTCCAACCCATATCTGAAGGTCTGTTAGCAGGTAACAAACATTAAAATGAGAAATTAAAAACAGGATATACATTAAAAGCACTTTAAAATTTCAACAAATCTAAAACAGTATACTCCATGTTAACATAATAGTGTCTGTACTCAGGGGGGAATATAATCCCTTTCAGCCAAAGGCCAGGGCAACCAGGCAACCAGGAATTGGCCACATCTGGATGGTGTCTGAAAATAACAAATGTCCAGAGAAGGAATTATATGCAAATACCTTTATGCTTGGATGCCAGAAATTAGAACTAATTTTTTTTTTTCAACAGCTCAACTGTATCTGTTTTTCCCCACACTATGGTGTAAGATCTAAATTATAGGCCTGGAAAAATGTCTGAGGGTGCATCCGCATGCAATTTAAAGCCCACTGAAAATCTTCTTTTGTCGCGGAGCACCCCCACGCACCGCTTTTATCTGGGTTTCCAGCGCCGCTAATTAGGAAAATGCGCTAAAAAAACCCAGCCCTTTAAACAAGACTGCAAGCACACTTTCCAGGAAGACACGGGTATTCAGAGCAATATTTTGCATGGAGACGCTCAGTGGCAAAAGGGGCGGGGCTTCTCTCTGAGGCGGCAAGCTCTCTCTTTTTTTTTTGCTTCTCATCCACAGCCAGCATTCACGATATGAAAACAGTAGGCAGGCATTCCAATCACAAAGACAAACAGCAAGATACATTGTAATGAATTGCTTCTGCCTACCCGCAAGTGAAAGTGTATGAGCACAAGATCGCTGGCTCTGGGAGGCATTTCGGAGCCAGAGATTTTGTAAATAGCGTGATGAATTGCTTCCGTCTGAGTGCTGGCTGCAGCCTGGCTGCCTTCGCAAGAAGGGGAGACGAACAGAGAACTTGTAAATTTTTCTTTTGGACTTGTGAATGAGTGCACAATAGTTTCGGCAGCTGGGAATCTTGTACATAGCGTAACAAATTGCTTCGGCCCAAGCACCCAATGAAACAGCGAGGGGTGGGGAGAAAAAGATGCAGGTAAGCAAAAGACGCTTCCTTGGGGGACGGTCAGTGCATTTTAAATGCACGTTTTTCTGAGCCCCATGGGGACACTTAATTCGGAATTGAGCGCACATTTGTTAGATCCACTGCAGTAGAGGGACAATAGCGACAGGAAAAAGTACCATGGGGATGCACCCTGAGTGACTTTATCCAGCATTCCCTTCAAGCTCTTTTCTTTTGGATTCGGAGAAAGGCATGCAGACTTGATAAGCTTTGTCTTTAAATGCAGAAGATGACATAAGCCTTTTGAATAAGCAACATTATTTTTTCAGTTTGTCACTGCCTGTCAACTTGATAACCAATAGTACTTTAGTTTGTGACCACTTTATAACCAATATTCTCTGGCATTTAAACAGGCCAGAACCATAGATATCAAATTTCATTGATGGTACAACTATTGTTGGATCCTTAAGGTCATTTTCATTACACCTCCCAGTATTAGCTTGTGTGGTGAGTAGGTGGCTCAGCATGAGGAAGTGAGTGACCGCTCCGCTTTGATTTCATCCACCATGTGAACTTCAGTTGATCATTTCAGAATTAAGACTTTCATCAGATGCCCTTCTATGTATTCACATCCTGTTTCAGAATTGAAATCCTAATCCCATTCTTGGAGAAGTTAGTATGTTTTATATCACTCTAAGGTTGCATCCCCATGGGCTCCAGTTATTTCGCTGATGAATCGGGTAATCCGTAAACTGCATTGTAGTTCAAATTAACATGTCCCCATGCGGTTGAGGAGAGCGCAGGTTGAAGGCAAATCCACCTGTCCCCAATCAAACATGTTAAACCCCTGCATCGGGGAAAACACATCCTTTTTTCTCAACCCCCCCTGCCATGATAGGAAGCCCGGCTGCCATCACCATGCCCTGTCCCACCCAGTGCAGCGATGACAAGGGAAATCCCTGGGAAACATGTCCAGGTTGCACATCCAAAAACACAACACACACCAGAAATAAGAAAAAAAGATAAAAGTGGGGCATAATAGGATGGCAAAGAAGCTCATGGCTTGAAGCCACAGCTCTGACTTCAGCAGACGTGTGCACATCTGCATGACAGCAAGCACACCTCAACTTGACAAGCCTTGTGTTCACATAAGCCTCCCTCTAAACCCTTGCATCTTGGGTCCATTTTCTTATCTTCTGTTCAACAATGCCCTTCTGCCCCCCCATGCCTCCAGCTACTTTTAACAGTCTCAAATACTAGCTTTGAAAACCATAGCTTTTTGGCAGAGAATGAATGATCCAGCGCTCATGTGGAAAATCTACCCCTTTACCCACGTGATCAGGCGATCAGGCAATGGGGGGGCATGCTTTTATCCAGAGAGACACTCGCAGGGTAAATGAGAGCTCATTTCAGCTTAATTTCCTTGCTGCCTTGATTTCTTTCCCCAAGCAGTTGCGATTGCAGCACGCATGGCAGGGACAGCACAACCTTGCCCGCTAATGCTCCGATCGCCAAACTCCTCCCCCAATAACCCGGGAGCGTCCCCCATGACTCAAGATAATACGTGCTTGCCTTCCTAATTCAGAGCGAGAACAGTTAGAAAGGGGGGAGTTTGCCAGAGATTTGTGACATTTATCCCGCATGTCGCTCGGATTAGAGGCTTTCCATGTGGATGCTCCAAGGCGAACTCAGGTTTGCCTCAGAGTATTTTGATCATGGGGATGCACCCTAATTCCTATGAATGACAATCCACTGGCATGTGTGCACTGCTGCTTGAAACTGCTCCAAAGCTGAAAGAGTAACAGCTATGTAACCATGTCAGCTGTGTAACCAGCTGACCTGCCCTAACCATGTTAGCTGAAGATTTTACCTAACACATGCAGGGTTAGAGTTCCTGGCAGCCACTGATGCACTGGTGCTCGGTGTGGCTGGTGAGGGGGCGGACAAGGAAGCTAAAAGGAAGTGACAATAGAAGTTAAAATCGCTAGAGAAATGGAGGTGAAACAGTACAAGACCACAGTTCTATGAACACAGTGGATTATGTATACATTAGTCAAATCTGAACTGAAAGATGTATAAAGAGCAAGCAAACAGGGACTGAAGGTCTATGCTAATGGGTGTGCTACTATGCTGAACACTGTACCTATTTGGTCCAGCTGCTCTGTAACTTAGGTAATATCCACAAATGGCTTAAGAAAGCACATGCATGGCACTTTTATCTCTGTCCTCCTCCTTGCTTTGTCTTTTATCCATACTGACGTCCAGGCATTTTAATAGCATTCTAATAATATTTATAGCTGAATCCAGTCTTGATGTATTTTACACCTTGTTCACATTAGGCTCCAAGCTGCAGTAGTCAGTTCAGTCATAACTCATATAATTCACCTCCACCCATGAACTGCCTATGGCTGAGACAAAAGGTAATCTATTCGGTTTCATAACCTCAGCACTTGATTTACTGGCTGAATTTGAACAGTGCTGCTAAGAGAATAGTTGAAGTAAAAAATATTAAGTATGCCCTTGCATGGTTTCAGTTAAACGTCACAAAGCTTGGTTGCATTGTGATACTGCCATCCTGAAAACTTTGATGAAGGAGCCCAGTCCTCTGTTTTACTGGAAGGGAAAACCAAGCACTGACTTGAGTTGAATAGTTCCAGGGACCAAAAATTTTGCAAGTATGCAAATTAGGGTGCAATCAAAACAGAGTTTTAAAAGTCATCTCTTTAAGAAAAAGGGTCCCATCCCTAGGCACATACAGAAAAAAATGCCTTACAAACAGTTGCCAGAATATATGGCTGAGAATCTACCTTATTTTGCCACACTGCAGCCCACATTTTCCTCCAAGTCAGACAACACCTACTCGGACTACAGGTGCTATCTATTGATTGGCCACTGAGTGGGAAATCCTAGGTTTTTTATTACGTTGCTTCCTGTCCAACCCAGTTTAAAGAAAGACACACCTTTCTATGCTATGAAATCCATTTGAAGAGGTGACTCTTCTGAGCTTCAAGATGGTGAAAGAGAAATTCAGGCAAAAGGTGTCAGATTACTCCAGAGATGGGATGTGCATGAATATTCATAACATTCATTATTTGTATGAATTTGGACATTCCTACATGAATTGAATGTTACGACATTTGCACATTAACATTTGTACAAATATGAATGTTTTTGAAAATTCATATGAATAGTTCAGACATTCATTAAACTGGGGATACGTACTGGATAAGTATCAGATAAGTATCAAATACACATGCCTTCATGACGGATATGTTTGTGTTTGTATCGGATACATATCGGATATGTATTCATTGGTATCAGATATTCCTACAAATTCCTACAAATATATTCATATCAAATAGAATCCTACCACATTTGAAGGGGATCTTTGTGAAGGAATACAAATTTTCTAACATTCGATTCATTACAAATCGGCCCCTCCAAAAACATTTGTGCACACCCCTAGTCCAGAGGGCACCTCCTTTAGTGTGCCTGATTGTACCTTTAGGCCCTTTCCGCACTTGGCCTTATTCTGGAATATATCTCAGGATCAGGGTCTCTTATCTGCATGTTATTGCAGACTACAGCAGGTCCTAGTGAGACTTGCCATAGCCTGTATTAGCATGTGGACAAGAGACCCCTATCCTGAGATATATCCCAGAATAAGGCCAAGTGCAGAAGCAGCCTTTGTGTTATAACTATGGTGGAAAGAGATAACACAGAGAGCAAATTTCACATCTTGATTTTTAACGGATGCCCAAATGTACTCAGGAAATGGACTGGTTTGGATTTTTACTAATCAAATAATTTCTTAAAATAAAACTTTATGAAATTTTCCAGGCTACAAGGCAGTCTGCAGGATGCTTCTGTTTCTGTGGTAATGAAAAGTCACATTACAAAATCTCCACTGTAATCTAGCCAGCGGCATATCAGTAAAGGGTCAGCAGAAACAATCACTTTATGGACAATTTAAAACCCTGTTATTTTGCAAGGGAATAAATGATAAGGATCAATGGCAAATGCAATACAAGTAAAATGGTTATCACAGCAAAAGGTGATGTAAGTTAATGCTGTGGGAGTTTCTGCTGTGAATAAAATAAAAACATTTAAACTTAGAACATGCTCAATTTTGCTTCACAGTAGCTTAAACACACCATAAGATAAATGACAAAGTTTTCAAGCAGGCCAAATAGTTTCCCCAAGAAATACAGATCCTTCTCTGCTGATGTACAGTTCTTCTGATAGCTCTGAAAGATCTTTGTTGTGGTGTTTCCCCTCTGAGAAACAAATATGTTCTATTTCTACAAGGTCCATAAATTTCAGTACAAATTAGGGCTCTATAGGAACTGCATTGTAATACTAATTAGATAACTAAGTCTTGTCAAATGGATGCAAAAAAAAAAAACCAACCAAAAAGCATCCAATAATCATTATGCTTGTTTTCCATTATTGCAGCATATTGTTAATTTCCTCCAGGGCTTATTATTGCTTAAATTAGAGAATAGCATTTACAGTAGAATGATACTGGAAATGCACTCTTCTCAAGAGAAGAAGAAAAAAATCAGTGCTAATGCTGCTGGTACTATAATACTGATTTACATAGTAAGCTTGGTTATCATAGACTCAACAATAATTCTGTAACTGATGGGCAAAAATCTTTGCAATCGCTCTCTTTGTCACTTTACCCTATCCCATGCAATTCGAGTTGGAAAGAGATTTGAAGACTGATGAGAAGGTGAAGCAAGGAATAGACAGATCTGGCAGATTTGATTTTTGTTTTTTTACTTGTTCCTCATATGGGCCATTCAAAGCAGTTCTACATCAATTTGTGACTTTTTAAAATAAGTTCTCAAACAAGTCTTTTTATTGAGTACTTTTCTAATACTACACATTTTTGTGCTATTTTCACTTAACCATTCTGCTGACTGTGCACAGCTGTTCTGCTTTGTGTAGGGTTCATGCAAAATGCATGCTGAGTAAGGGTCACTTCCAACTTGGGGAAGTGCACAACCAATAGGGATTTGGGTGGTGAGGCTTCTGTCATGTGGTTTCCCCCTACTCTAATATAAGGGTAAACAATCCTGAAACCACACCAGGAACAGCTCTGCACATTAGGGGATGTAGGCAACCTCCTAGAGAAACCAATTTCAAGAGGTGCTGTTACAAATAGGAAAACTTTGGGTTAGGAAAAGCTGGGTTCGTGTCTTGAACCAGTATGCCAGATATGCAATGTTAGCTAGTTAGCTAGCTAGCTAGTTAGCTAGTTAGTTAGCTAGTTAGTTAGTTAGTTAGGTCGTGTCCCCAAGCACATTTGGTATGGTACTGAACGCGGGATTGGCAAGGGGTGTCCCATGTGTTTTGGATTTGGTCCGCAGAAAGCGGACCAAATCCCCCATGCCAGACCAGGACCAAATTTGGTACCTGAAAATACAAGTCTTTGTTTGGGGGTCCGGCCCGCATTAGTTAGCGAGCCAAGACTGCACATGGGGACGAATGCAGGCTATCTGGGGAGGAGATTGTCACTCATGTCATTAGGAGGTGAGGGGGGGGGATGCTTGCTGTTCCTGCCCCCGTGCATTGGAGATCGCAGCCACTGACATTTTAAAATCCTGACCGCCAAGGCAGGCAGGATACTGGCTTAATTTTTGTGCATTTTCTGTGAAAATATTTCCACGCTGTTTCCTGATTGCCAAGGCAGGCAGGATAATGGCTTAATTTTCATTTCAATTCCAAAAATTTTCACCCCCCATTTCACGATCACCAAGGTGATCATGAAAAAAGGCTTGATTTTCTTCCTTTTAAACTTGGTGGGCGTTCTCAAGGTTCCCAGTGGAGCAGAGGTGCGCAAAACTGCTCAAGCACCTAACTGCCGCTAAACCTCGTAGCGGCTTTTGGTCTTTTAAAATAATTTATAAATTTATTACTATGAAGTAAGCTTTATTTTAACTTTTTTCCTGGTTTTCTGTGCCGCTAAGGGGTGCAGCACAGGGGTGGGCTGATGTCAGTCTGGCTTCCAATGAGGAGAGAGGGGGCGGAGAGGAGGGGGCACTGCTCCCCCATGCCAGAGTTTGGCGCACTTTGCATGTGGATGCCTCCATCTGCACCCAACCCGCACCTAGTCTGCATTGCCAGGAATGGCATGGGGACAGGCTGGGAACAATCTCGGACCCGGTCCGGGTCCCATGCATTCCAATCCTGCTCCAAATGGCTTGCATGGGGATGTGGCCTTAGTTAGTTAGTTAGTTAGTGCATTGTGGGCATATGTAGTGCTTGTTTTCACAGAAGAACTTAGCAATTCAGCTTGTGCTTTACAAACACCCTTTCTAATCAATCAACTATGTGTTACTAGTTAACTGCTGAGTATGTGGCACTTGCTTCTAAAAATCTAAAGCTGCTGCAAGGCGGTAAATGCATCCATTCTTCTGTGTCACCAGACTGAACCACCTGATCACAGCAAGCCTGGTAATTCATAGCCAAATAGAATTAATCTAACTAGAAACCACTGATTCACTGCTCATGCTTAGATTTTGATCATAATTATTAATGCTGGCAGGTCAGAAATGAAGCCTGCGTTGAAACACAGTGTCTTATCTATCACCAGCGAGCGTATAAATCTGTTCACTAGGTAAGTGGTTCTGCTTACATAAAGTTAATGAAACAATGTATACATTTCTGCTGTTTCCAAAGCAGAAAGAAAGAAAGAGAGAAAGAAAGAAAGAAAGAAAGAAAGAAAGAAAGAAAGAAAGAAAGAAAGAACTATCTTTCGAGGGAAGATTTGATCATGTATATAATTAGAAACATTAGCTGGGAATTTGAGACGTCTTAGAAAAATATTAGTTAAAGCTCAATGAAATATCAACAGAGCTGAGTACTCTTGAATGGGATGGATCAGTCAGGAGAGACTCAAAGGGAATGAATGTAGAGTCCTTGAGCATCCTCTGTCAGCATGAAGGCATTGTTCGAATATGGCGTTTAAGACATCTCTCTCCAAGGGCATTAACTAGATTGCTTCACAACAAAATGTTTTGTTACAGGTTGTTGTTCCACACTGTTGAAAGCTGTAGTTTATTATTTTGCCATCCATTGGTTTGGGATTATTTAAACAAGTAATAACACTCTCAAGGGATTCTTTCATGGGCAACAGAAAAAGTGTATTCAAGTTCTGAAACTCAATCAGTTAACAAGACAATTGCCAGGAATTCTAGATTATGTGCCAATCTTGAGTATTTACTGTATATTTGAATTCATCATTGGCTATTTTGCTATTTCACATACAAGTAACAATCGATATACCAGGTATCACCAACATTCTTGATTTTTATATCCCTAAGATACAAAACAATGACCAATATCAGTCAGTCCCTGGTGACAAGCCATTGAGGATCTTGCTTGTGATTCTCACCATTCAAGGCATGAATTAAAGGTACTTAATAAGAAAAGAGACGATGGCAAAAGTGTCAGTAAATAAATCAGCAACTCTCTGTTGCTTCTCTCCATGCCTGTCTTTTCTGGCCCAAGCTCTCCCCCCTCGTCCTGGCTTCGGGAGCTGTTCTTTCAGCACCATCACACCTCTGCCGTAGTTTAGAAAAGAACTTCACGCCGACAGCCAATCACCGAAGGGGGTTTTATTGCTTCCATCAATATATACAAAGTCTCTCCCGCTCTCTCCAGCGCTCCATCAAATTGTAAACAATACATTGGCTCTGCACCTACTTATATAGTTCTACTAGCAAGGTCACAATGACTCAAATGACACCCAAACTCCTGATCTTGAGTCATTTGCCTCTGTCTTACGCAAGCTGTTGCAATCTCTATGATGCTGTCTCAGTCTAGGAGAACTGGTGATGTTTGCACACCTCACCTATCTTCACCTTGAAAGAGTCTTCTTACTAGATACTAAGCTAACTAGATTATCTTCTGTACTTCCTGTGTGGAATTTGTTTTCCCTATTCACATCTACACATTTTCTCCTCTATCTCTTGACAATCCCCTCCAAAATGTTTAGATGTGTATCGAAGTTATCTACACTTTATCTCTTTCAACCTATGCCACACAGTACTCCAGTTCTTGTCCACTGCTCTGGATTACCAACTCTCCCTCCTTGGTCCTCTCCAGGCACTTCAGGATCATTCACCTTTCTGATGTCTCCATCTCTGTGTTTCTGGGTTCCATTTGGCATTTCCTGCCTCTTGAGTACCCACTTGTCTCCTGCTATCACTATGCAAGTGTTTGCAGTTTGTCCCACACACCAATCTGGGGGCTCTCTAACTCTCTGAGCTCTCCTTGGTAGGATCACCTGTGTCCTTCCTTTGCCATTCCCACTATCTGACCTAGGCTGTGTTTGTGTTTGTTCATTTGCAGAAGTGTTAGTCTCACTATCTGTAGAACCTTCTTTCTTTAGTGCCCCTCCATTTCCAGCATCTGTGGCACTCTGCCCTAGCTTGAGAAAAACCTCCTTGTTAACATGGAGCCTTTCCCAGCTGGGATATCTCTCAAAGTTGGCACTCCTGGACAGTAAGATTTCTCCATGACTTGAACGAAATCTATAGCTGTTTCCAGGGTACTCCACAAACATTAACCTTTTCCAGAAATTTGCAGGTACATATACATCATATACATTTGCATATTGCCCACAACCTCTTATACATTCAAGGTTTGATGGTCTACCATACAGCATATGATAAAGCATTTCCTTTACAAAAGAATTCCAAGCATGGTTAGCAACATGATCAACAGTCAAAATTGCCTCCCCCCACATTTGCTTTAAGACTCCTTCATGCTTTTCACCCATGTTTACCCAGTCTCTAAAATGTTCAGCTACTTCACTTTTCCCTGTCATAGGGGTCACATACGAATGTTGTGTAGGACAATCTTCAATGCCCATGAAGTACTGATTTCTGCCCACAGGCTTGGTTACAGGGTCAGCCAAATTTGCCTGCACAGTCCGAAACAATCTTTCTGTCGTGCGTTTGTTAACTTTGGCTACAGGAAGAGCTTCAGGCTTCACCTTGCTACAAACTGAATCATCCCAATCACTTGAACAAATTTCCATCTGAAATTTTGGACACACTTCCTCTAGTTTTTCCACACTTGTGAAGTTCACATGCCCTCTGGCTTCTTGGCAATAATGGGCGCAGTTCAAGTGCCTAGGCACATTAACAGCTAACGCGCATTCTGCCCTGCCAGTCATCACATACACTTTGTTTCGCTTGACTGCCCTAGCACAAATCTCATCATTTATGCTAATAGTACTATCATTCCCCTTGAAACACAAAGTATAATTACTGTTTGTTAATTCAGAAACACTGATTAAACAGTCTTGCAATTCGGG
The DNA here is from genome assembly GCA_023333525.1 of Aspidoscelis tigris stejnegeri. NCBI lineage: Eukaryota > Metazoa > Chordata > Lepidosauria > Squamata > Teiidae > Aspidoscelis > Aspidoscelis tigris. Next base: position 96,592,312 of record JALMGA010000002.1, read on the forward strand.
AACACACAATACATTTGAAAAATCCTTTTCAAAATATGGTATTTTTACCGTCCCTTCTGCCCATACCTGTTTCGATTCGCCATTCGCCAACATGACTGAATGTACGTTCGAAGGCATATTATTTTTCAGGAGCTTTTCACAATTGACCATGTGAGAACTTGCCCCTGAGTCCAACACCCAGCTAGGGCTTGCAGCCACACAGGCTACAGACTCACAGCTTTGCACGACTTTCACAACCCCTTTCTTGCTTGCAGCAAACTTGGATTGTTTCCTGGCTCTTTCCTCAGCCAACTTTTTACAGTCCTTAATGAAATGATCCTTTCCACCACAGTAGAAGCATTTTCTCCCTCTGGACACAAATGCTTTTTCAGGTTCAACATCATTGAAAGTCTCGATTGAGTGGGTTTGAATCACTCCTTTTTCCTGTCTCTGGAGTTTCGCCTCGTAGTCCCTACGCTGGCATTCCTCCAAGACTCGTGCTGCCACCATCTCTGGAGTTAGCTGCCTCTGGTCAACACACTGCAGACTCCACAGGATATTTTCAAACTCATCAGTCAAACTTCCTAATAGGATAAATGCTCTCTGCGTTGGACTGATTTCGATCCCTCTGGTTGCAACTTGCTGGAACAAGTCTGCCATGATTTCCAGGTGCTTCTCAGGAGCTTGCGCCTTCTGCATCTTGCAAGCATACAGCCTCCTACACCAAATCATTCTTGACAGTGCTGTTTGAGACTGGTGGATCTCTTTCAACGTATCCCAGACTTCCTTCGAAGTTGCCTTCCCACGGATGTGGTTGATTTGCGGCGGCGTGAGCGTGAGCAAAATGGTTGCCCTTGCCCTCTGATCCTCTCCGACTGTACCAGCTGCCACGCCTGCGTCAACAACATCCCAGAGCCTTTCCCTTGTGAGCAGCGCTTCCGCGTAAACAGCCCAAGCAGAAAAGTTCGTCTCATCCAGTTTTGGAAAACGTGCAGCTTCCATCTCTCAGGCAGTGCAGTTTCCTCTCTCCTTCTTCTGTCAAACGTGACAAAAAACAGACACACAACACTAGATAATCAGACAGCCGTCCGATTCTCTTCTCACTTAGCCTTTCGGCACTCACAGTCAGTTGAACTATCCAGCACACGCAGGGTTAACGCTCTGGGCTGCCATAACCCTTGTCAGTAAATAAATCAGCAACTCTCTGTTGCTTCTCTCCATGCCTGTCTTTTCTGGCCCAAGCTCTCCCCCCTCGTCCTGGCTTCGGGAGCTGTTCTTTCAGCACCATCACACCTCTGCCGTAGTTTAGAAAAGAACTTCACGCCGACAGCCAATCACCGAAGGGGGTTTTATTGCTTCCATCAATATATACAAAGTCTCTCCCGCTCTCTCCAGCGCTCCATCAAATTGTAAACAATACATTGGCTCTGCACCTACTTATATAGTTCTACTAGCAAGGTCACAATGACTCAAATGACACCCAAACTCCTGATCTTGAGTCATTTGCCTCTGTCTTACGCAAGCTGTTGCAATCTCTATGATGCTGTCTCAGTCTAGGAGAACTGGTGATGTTTGCACACCTCACCTATCTTCACCTTGAAAGAGTCTTCTTACTAGATACTAAGCTAACTAGATTATCTTCTGTACTTCCTGTGTGGAATTTGTTTTCCCTATTCACATCTACACATTTTCTCCTCTATCTCTTGACAAAAAGGTGCCTTGGATCTCCCCAACATGGAGAAATGGAGCATCTTTCAGAATGGAGATAATATTGCCTTTCTGAGAAGCCCATGTACAGACCTAACTTAAAACACAATAAATGTTATCAATTTGTTTACAATCCCTTACCATGTGGTATGGGGAATTCTTTGCCCTTTCTGAATGTTGTGTGGGTACTCTATGCTGTGTTGGACCAAGCTAAGGGTAACCCACTCCAAGGGCTGTCTGTACTCTGAAGTTGCTAGCTGGGGCCTTTTCACCCACATGTGTACATCTGCCACTGCTTCTGGGTGTCCTGCTAAAAAGGCCTCAGGCATATTAAACCAGATCATGGAGGCATGCTGTCTGCATATGCTCCATGGACCAGTATTCTATCAGTAGTTTGCTGGTGGATTACTTTTAAAAGATCTAGCAGAAAAACAGGAAACAGCACCATTTTAGTGCCCAATCCTTCTCCATGCCCTAGTCCAATGAGGACATACCACTCTACCAGGAGAATGGCCTAAACTACCCCAATCAAGCAGGCAGACCACTCAGACTACAAGATGTTCTGAATGAAGATGGCAGACCTGTGTGCAAAGGACCTTAGTTTAATTTTAGCATCTGATCTAATTGGTCGTATGGTAGATCTCATTATCTGGTGCAACTGTATATCACTTCGAAATCTTAGAATCTAGCTCTGAAAACTTACTTTATGGATCTCTTGCTCATTCTGATAACTGGGATTTCTTGAAGGCCTACTGCTCAAATAGCCCCTTTTAAGAATAGATGAATCTGCCCAAGTCATGTTTCTGAGCAGAATTTTCTTGGATTTTTTTTTAAATATTTTCAAATCAAGGTAGGATAAAAAAAAGACATCACTGCTACATTCATGTTGCGCTCTTCCAAGTTTTCATTGGATAATCTGAATGCCTTCTTTCCCCTACACCTTGTTTTAACACATCAGCACTCCTTAGAACAACTTCAAAGAATATCACCTTTGCTGCACAATGTAATTAAAAGGACTGAGAGAAATTACAATGGTTCATGAAGGGCCTTGCATGACCTAGCTGCTCTAAAGTACTGAAAATAAAATAGTCACCTTTTCAATGTACAGCTTTTCTTTTTATTTATCCAGCTTCTTAAAGTGAATTTGCACTTGCGTGTGTGGAGAACTCCAGGGACACTTCTACACAGCACATCCTCACCATGCAGTCACTTCTATACCAAAAGCAGCTTCGCACTTGCTGGGCTGCTCCCCACATGTATAACAGGACAGCAGTTTTTACTATTCTGTGGCTGCCTCCAGACTAGCTAGTTAAATACAAAGATAAATCAAAAAGTGCAGTAAACTCACTGTGCAGGGAAAACTGGATGTCCACACTGGAATGCAGCTCCGTAGTTTCCTCTATCGAAGCTGTGAGAGTTCAGGCCACACATGCCATCATGTGGGTTGAGGCAGCCAATCAAATTTTGGGCTGCCCTTCCTAGTTAGATGACATCTTGTCTCTGTTTCTTGTCACCCTGCCTGCATTGATTTGAAACATACTGCACAGCGAGGGTCATTCATCCCACAGTAAGGAAAATGTGCAGTCCTGATCATTTAATGTGGCGCCACAATGATAGATTGATCATCGTGTATGATGGCTCTGTCAAGGCTGGGCATTCCATGTGCAGTACTAAACACGTCTGGACACAGCCTATATTAGTTGCAGACTGGGACAACCCAGCACACTTCATTCACATCTGTTAAACGCCAGCTAAGTTTTGAATGGTTTGGATGTCCCAAACAGTGGACACCAAAATTATTCCAGAATTTCGCTTCCCTGGGACATTTTTTTCAAGATAAATCAAAGTTCAAAAAGGTTCTAGACTGTGCATCATCACTCTGATCTCTACCATGGCAGGCTCCTAACTTGGTTTAATAAGTCTTCATCCAGCTTATAATGCAGGATGTATGATGATGATGATGATGTAAAACAACAGTTACACACAGCAAACAAGATCACTATGCTGGATTTCGTATTATATCAATAGTCGGGCACTTCCCAAGCACCTAGGACTGTGTGATGTATCGGCGAATTATGCGAGCAGACCCCAGTAAAGTGGCTTTTTGTAGTTGGCAGATGGATATTTTGTTAATGCCAATGGTTTTTAGGTGGCCGCTGAGATCTTTTGGCACCGCGCCCAATGTGCCGAGGATGACTGGGACCACTTTCACTGGTTTTCGCCAGAGTCGCTGAAGTTCAGTTCTCAGGTCTTCGTATCTGGAGCTTCTCCAACTGTTTCTCCTCAATTCTGCTGTCACCTGGTATAGCAACGTCGATGATCCACACCATCTCTTTCTCAACAATTGTAATGTCAGGGGTGTTATGTTCCAGTTTTCTGTCAGTCTGAAGCCTGAAGTCCCAAAGTAGTTTTGCCTGTTCATTTTCAACAACTTTTTCTGGCTTGTGATCCCACCAGTTCTTTGCCACTGGCAGATGATACTTCTGGCACAAGTTTCAGTGGATCATTTGTGCTACAGCATTGTGTCTCTGCTTGTAATCAGTTTGTGCGATCTTCTTGCAGCAGCTGAGTATATGGTCGATTGTTTCATCAACTTCTTTGCAGAGTCGGCACTTTGGATCTTCTCCTGATTTTTCAATTCTGGCTTTGATGACATTTGTTCTTATTGCTTGTTCTTGTGCAGCAAGAATCAGTCCTTCTGTTTCCTTTTTCAATGTTCCATTTGTAAGCCAAGACCAGGTCTTTTCCATGTCCACTTTGCCTTCGATCTTCTCCAGAAACTGTCCATGCAGTGCTTTATTGTGCCAGCTGTCCGTTCGGCAGTTTTCCGGTACTGGTTCTTGGTTTGCTGCACCTTGAGAAGCTGCTGGTTGTTGACTTCAATCAAAGCTGATTCTTTGCTTTCTGCCACATAATCTGCTAATGCATGCTTCTCTTCTTCCGCTGTTTGCTTCACTTGCAAAAGTCCTCTACCGCTTGCTTTCCTGGGCAAGTACAACCTGTCGACATCACTCCGAGGATGTAGTGCATGGTGGATCGTCATCAGTTTTCTGGTTTTTCTGTCTAAGTTGTCCAATTCCAACTGAGTCCAGTTCACAATTCCCGCAGTGTATCTAATGACTGGTATGGCCCAGGTGTTTATGGCCTTAATGGTGTTACCGCCATTCAATTTACTTTTCAAGATTTTTCTAGTCCTTTGGATGTACTCTTTACTGACCACAGATTTCACATGGCCATGCTTAATGTTATCCAGTTGCAAGATGCCAAGGTATTTGTAGGCTTCTGGCTGGTGGGACCTGATGGCTTGACCATTTGGCATTTCAATGCCTTCACTTTCAGTAATCTTCCCCTTCTTCAGTGCCACTGTGGCGCATTTGTCCAGGCCAAACTCCATACTGATGTCACTGCTGAATATTTGCACTGTGTTGGTCAGTGACTGGATCTCGATTTCAGATTTTCCATAAAGCTTCAAGTCATCCATGTACAGCAGATGTGAAATTTTCTGTGAACTCCTGGCAGTTTGATAGCCCAGGTTTGTTTTCTGTAGGATGAGTGACAGTGGGATCATAGCGATGATGAAAAGCAGTGGGGACAATGAATCCCCCTGGAAGATGCCCCTTTTGATGTTGATCAGTCCGTAGCTTTCATTTCCGACAAAAAGCTCAGTCTTCCAGTGTTTCATCGCACTTTCTATAAATTTGGTGATGTACTGACTGATCCCGATGGTTTCCAGGCACTTTGTGATCCAACCATGTGGCAGTGAATCAAAAGCTTTTTATAGTCGATCCAAGTCATATGCAGGTTTGTTTTCCGATTATTATTATTATTATTATTATTACTACTACTACTACTACTACTACTACTACTACTACTACCACAACATAGACACGCACACACACATACAAACATCAGTATGCCTTTATCTCTTCCAAATAACTCCTCCAGCACCAAGCTGTCATTCTGATTTTTGGAGCAATGGCTGATAGTTCAAAGAAGATGTTGAACCAATATGCTTCTGCAGTCAAAAAAGCAAATAGCATGCGAAGGATACTAAATGGTAGTGAAAATCAAAACAATATTATAATACACTCATACAAATGAATGGTTGCAATCACATCTGTGCACAGTTTTAGTCACCTCATTTGAAAAAGGATATAGCAGAACTGGAAAAGGTCCCAAAGAGGCCAATAAAGCTGATTAATGGGATGAAAAACCTTTTATATGAGGACAAGCTGTAGTGGCTGCAGCTTTTTAGTCTAGAAAGGAGAAGAGTGAAAAGAGACATGATAGAAGCATACAAAATTTGGAGGGAACTGATAGGGTGAAGTTTTTTTTATCTTCTTCCCAAAATACTAGAACAAGGGGTCAACCAGTGAAATAGGAATCTGAACAAATGAGGGCAGACAAAATATTTTTTAATACAAGCCATAGTCAAACTTTGGAGTTCACTGCTCCAAGATACGGTTGACTACCAGCTTAGGGAGCTTTAGGAAGGGGATGAACATTTTCAGGAAAAGCAAGACAATCAATAGATATTAGCCTTAAAGACAGAGTGAATGCCCTTGCAATGGGAATTGGTTTGCAAGATCCTCCTTTTGTGAGCTTTTTTCAACATAAGTTTGAAGACACTAACAAATTTTTATTAGCATGGATAAACATGCAACTGACTGTTAAAAACATTTTTACCAAGAAGAGCTACTGATCCCTAAAGTCTTTGCAAAATCTTTATCTCTGAAGTTTATTTCAAAGTCATAAGAAATACCCATTCGTGTAAGGTCATTGATGTGCTTCTGATAAAAATACAAATAAGAAACACACTTTGAAACTCCTCAAAAAATTGGCTAGTGTCCGAATTAAATGTTCTACTACCTGAAAACAATCAAGAACACAGACCAAACCAGCAGACACTTATCGAAAATGGCGCAACTTCTAACTGCTAGATTGACTTCACACAACAGGTTGAGTATCTATGAGATAGCTTATTAGGAAACACAGACAAAGGACAGGCAAAACTCAAGCATCTATGGGAGACAGCTGCAGGAAGGATTTTTTCAGAGGAAGAATGGTCAAAAACACTGAGGGGATTAAAAAAGATCTTCAGCATTTGTTCAAGGATAAAAGAAGTTTCTTTAAAAATACTATACAGATGGCACATGACCCTGGCCAGGTTACCCATTTGGAACAGTGCAATCTCACCTAGTTTAGGAGGAGGCTGAAGGGAGTATATTCTCATATGTGATGTCCTTGTAAATAAGCTGAAGAAATTTTGGACTCAAGAAATTATGGAATTCAAAAAAGTATTGAAAATAGATTTTTTTAAACTATCCTACTGCTTTCCCTAAGAAAAGGCTTCAAAGTAGGATGAGTCTGACCTTCACCCCTCTCAGGAACAATCTGTGCTAGAAATGGTCAATTAGAGAATGTTTGGAAACACAAGGGGCACACACTGTCTCCCTGAGCCGCCTCTGAGGTGCCCCTTCTGTTATGTCATCCCAACCTGAAAAAATAAAGTCTCCCTAAGAATTAGGAGGTGGGGGTAATGATTGTGAGAGACAGAAAAAATTATTTCCTGGGAATTAAAGCAAACAAACAAAACAGGCAACAAAACTCATTCCTGTTTTGTCAGACTTGGAAATCATTACGTGCCATAATCACTGCATTCTTGGTAACAAATCAATCAACCAGTTCCTCGACAGCCACGTCCTCAAGAAGGGGGAAGAAACTAACAGTGCCATGTCACCAATTATGTAATGGTTCCCTTTAGGTCATCATAATGAGTAGAACGGCAAGAAGATCAAATCAGGAGGTAGGGGGAACTGACAGTTCACTGGAAGGGCAAATACAGAAGCTGAAGATCAAATACTTTGGCCACATTGAGAAGACAGAACCAACTGTAAAGGAAGATGAGGCTGGGAGAGACTGAAGGCAAGAAAAGAAGGGGATGGAAGAGAATGAGATGGAGATAGTGTCATGGAAGAAACAAACATGAGTTTGGGCATACTTCAGGTGGCACTAAAAGACAGAAGGGCCTGGTACACTATGATACACATGATCACGAAAAGTTGGTCATGAATGAATGACAAAACTACAATATCAACAACCATCAGTAAAACATCAAGTTATCTCAGGTACGGGCTTTAGTTAATGCCCACTCATCTGTACACCAGAGAGGAGCCACAAAGGTCTGCTATACAGGAATCTTGTGATCAGATTTCGAGCGTGGGGAAAACAAGAAAATAATCTTTGTCCATATAAAACAACATGTTATTGTGTTTTTGTAATACTTACGATTTTATGCTTTGCTTCCTCTTTTGTTGTTACATCTAGAGTTTTTCATAACAAATATTCTATCAAGAGGGGTTACAGGTTTGCAGAATTATCATTTCTAAAGTTCTTGGGCAAAACCATAAGAAATTCACATTGGTACAAAGACCTCAATTGATGTGCTTTTTTCATGTACTGTACTTTTAAAGTTCAGTTTAAATCAAAAGTATTGCAGGAGATTTTTCAATCTGTACATGAAAAAGTTCCCAAGAAATGTTCTTGAATGGTATAAATTACTGATCATTTGAGAAACAAATACATTAGGCTGCAGGAAGACCCATAAACAATGTATTTCATTCAATAGCCATATTGCATTTTGTCCTGGAATCTTCTCAACAAAAGAAGAATTCAAAAATATAAGAACATAAGAGGAGCCCTGCTGGATCAGGCCACAGCCCATCTAGTCCAACGTCCTGCCCCACACAGTGACCCACCAATTGCTTATGAGCATCTCCAGCGGAAGACAAAGGCAAAACCTTTGCCTGCTCTTGAATCCCTGCAAATGGCCTTTAGAGGCATCCTGCCTCTCTCCCTAGCTTAGAGGGTGTACCTAGGCATCTATTCTATTAGTCATTGATACACCTGTCATTCATGAATTTGTCTAGCCCTTTCTTAAAGCTATACTGGTTCTGGCAGCAAATTCCATAGATCGATGACCCTCTGGGTGAAGAAATACTTCCCCTTGTCTCATCTGATTCTCCTACTCATAACCTTCACAGAGTGCCCCCTGGGCACTCTGTTTGCCTTTTCTATACCACACATGACTTTATATTAGAATACAAATAGTTTTTAGATCCAGTGGACTAGATATTTGATCTTTAAGATTCTTTCATTATTAATTTAAATAAATATCAATGTCTGTTCCTATATTTTGGTTTCATTGGTTATAGTTTGTATTGGGCACTAGAAGCTTTGTTTATATTTGCATGGGTCTTTGACTGTAATAAAATTTTGATTGATGGATGAGCTGACTGACTGACTGACTGACAGAGACTGTGGTCACACCTAAAGTTTAATTCAGCTTCAGTCCACCTTCAGAGCGAGATAACACATCAGCAAAGTGTCCAGTAATTTTCTTTCCACATTATCTGTCCCAAAGGTGAATTATTTAACAGTGAAACAGCTTGTTGCTTTGCTGGTGTATTCTCTCACTCTGAAAGTGGACTGGAGCTGGATTAAACCTTAGGTGTGACCACAGCCTACTGACTGACTGACTGACGCACTCTCATGATGATTCTAGAATTATTGCATCTTCCTTAGAAATACAACTTCCTTACACTGAATCAGAAAATTGATCCAATTCAGGCGATATTGCTCAATCAGCTTCCAACAGCCTGGTGTTCTCCAGCACTTTCAGACCACAGCCGTCACCAGTTCTAGTCAGCACAAGCAAAGTTGTGATGGCTAAGGCTGATGGAAGTTGTAGTCCAAAGTATTTCAAGCTGCTCTCATTACTCTTCGCAACACATCTGGGTTATGAATCTCTGCAAATTAGAGATATTGGTAAGGAAGGAAAAGCTTTAGGATCCTGAGCACAACCTTATTATTTCTGGAAGCCAAGCAATGTAAGACTGTGGCCAGGGAATAAAACAGAAATAAATGTATGAAACAAACCAAACAGCACAGCTTGGCTAATCCCTGCTTTGACACGTGTGGCGACCACACACGACCCTCCCCTACTCGTTCTCCACAGAGTAACGCAATCTGGAAGCAAGCTGCAAAGCGGCACGAGGCACTGCCAGATGCCCTGGGTTCCTTGCAAGTAATGCACCCTCTGTGGTGTCCTGCTTTATCAGTCGTGAATATGGGCTTCCCTTAAAAGCAGCAAACAGACTCCTTTTTATAGGAAAATTCTCAAAGTTTATTGTTACAACAACCAAAAAGAATTAAGAAGCAAGCTTAACGTTAGCTCTAATGTCCTTAATGGTCTGAAATGAAAAATAATTCCGTTGAGATCCCCTCTTAGGCTCCAGTAGCTCTAGATAAATCCAGCGTTTGAGTCTTTAGTCTGTTTCCCTCCCCTCTCTTCCCCAAGAGAACACACGCATGCACTTAGAGCAATGCCCCATGATCCCCCTCTAACCAAACGAGAGACATGGAAGCTGCTCCTGCAAGCCCCTAGATAGTTCGTGATCTCTGACTCGCCATTGGTCCATTTTGGCGGGCTGGCGTGGCTCTGGCTGGTGGACGCGCCTCTGCTGTCACTCAAAGCCCTCTGCAAACCCGCGAAATCACCACCAAGCTTCCTGGTTTGCCCGGGAACGCCACAACATGGGTCTTATTTATCTCCCTTCCACTTTTTGAAAACCAGTTTGAAAGACACACTGCTTTTAGTATTAAGAACAGATTGTGCTAGAACTTAGGTGTCCCTGGGTTCAAATTCCCTGGTTAATCTCAGAGGTGTTTATGGGCCGGTCACTGCCCTTCAGTCTAACTTACCTTACACACTTATTGTGAGAAGAAAGTTGCATCCAAACCACAATGGCATCAAGCATTACAAAGCAGAAGCACTTGCCCAACCCCAGAGGAAGGGCACATAATGTCCACATGCTGCACACCTCACTTCTTCACTTTCCTCAGTGCCGACAACTTTGCATTAGAGGTCCCAAGCTTTGAAGAAAAGGTGTAAGTTGTGCTGCAAATAGCACCAGCCTCTCCCCAGAAATAGGCAATGGCAAATCACTTCTGTATCTGCATAAAAGTGTCCATGAAGTCAGTCAGGAGTCAGCAAGAACAAGGAGTTTCATATTGGTTCATCCAGTGATGTTTTGCAGGCCTCTAGGTATCTTTTCAACAGGAGAGAAAATAATTTCCCCTTTTTAAAATGCAGGGCAACTTTGTGTTGTTTAGCTGGATCCATAAATCAATAAAGTTAACATAATTAGATGAATACCGCTGTGGAACTCTTTCTTTCTATCTACTTATATGCATAGAGGACTATAGAAAAAAATATGTTTTAGCATCCTGCCCACAATGATTCTGATATATTCTGCCCTTACTATCAAGCCAAAGAGATGGAAAATTGAATAATGAAATTGTAGCTGGTTATGGCTAATTAATTCTTATTTTTTGTCAGCATACAAGATTATTGCACCTTTGAATGGTCTATGAATAGGAACGTATCTCATGAAACAGATGTAGCAAATGTTAATTGAGTGTTTATTAATCTGAGTATTTTTTTAAAAAAAAATGAATTTGCACATAGGTTACCCTTAGCTAGGTTTAACGGTGTTAATCTTCCTGATTTTCCCCCCATTAAATTGCTTGTGTCATTAAATTATCATTCACAGCATGTTAGGAAAAAAGAAGGAAAAAAAGCAAGCTCCCCACTGAGCCCAAGATAAGGAAAAAGAGAGATACCTCTGGCTTACAGATCTCAAACAACCTCACTATAAATTAATTGAAACATATTCTGCAATTTTAACATTATTGGATTACTCGGTGATTGTTACAGGAAATGAAGAAGATACTACCATAAAAAGTAAGCTTATGCAAGGTGAACAGGAGACTTGGTAGAGTATAATTTGGAGAGAAATAGTTGGTATCACACCAGTATCGTACCTTCATGACAAGCAACTAACTGCTCACAATGTGAGTGCATATTTCATGGTAGTGCATTTTATGATAGCATAAGGGCCATTTAAGCCTGCACTGGGCCTTATTTTTCATTATCATAGAATCATAGAGTTGAAGTTGGAAGGGACCTCCAGAATAGGGGTCTATCCCAGAACAGGGGTATGTCCTCCACATGCTGGCTCAGATTACAGCAGACCCGAACATACATGCTCACACTATGGTAGAATACCTGTAGATCAGGGTTATTGTTTCACTGAGGAATTCTGTGAACTCAATCCTGTTCTACAGAAGTTTCACTACCAGGCTAGGTAGCATCATCACCATGAGTGTAGTGTATGAAGCAGCAAGCCTTCTGCATAGAGGCATGTAATTGCCATGATGCTGTGGAACCACTCCCAGTTATACTGGACTCATGACAAGGTACAAACATGGACACACCCGTTCAAACTAAAATTCACCTGATCAAGCTTTACTTTAATGCTATATTCTGTATTTTTAAAAAGACACTCAACTTGAGAAAGACTTTCAAAGGTTATTGAGATGCTCCCTGTTCATAACACTCTGTTTTTGAAATAAGAAAACTAGGCCTGTGATCAGATGCAGCAAAAAAAGAGCATCTCTGGAGTGCCTCTGGGGTGGCTGAGATACAGTTCCAAGGTGAAATTATTCACACACCAGGCAGCCCCTCCCCCATATCCTGAAAATTCAGTGCTAAAAAAGGTAGACTAGAAAAGGGTTGGGAACATGAAGATTATACACTAGTGTCTCTGAAGTGCCTCTGAGGTGCTGTTTTTGTTATGTGTGAACAAGCCTAGGTCTACACGCTGCCATGCTGCCAAAGTAACAGCTCACTCTCCAAATACATTGGCCACACATGTGCCGTGTGAACAACTGGATGAAATTTTGGCCCACACTTGCATGGAAACCATCAAAAGCGTGGAACATCAGCATGTCTGAACCAGGGACATGAAGGTCTGAGGGAATGATCCTTCTCCAATGTCCTATAGGTCATCAGAATGAGTCATGCAGAGCCACCGCCATAAAAAAAAAAGCTTGCTCCAGGATTTATTTGTTCTTTATACACTTAAACATGATGTTGTGTGAAACAGTGATGATTTTATAAGGAATTATGAGCTTTTATTTCATAATGGAGCGACATTTTTGTCAATAAGGAGGAGCACAAGATTTAGTTGCCCCTAGAAAATAGATTCATTCAGTATGTCAATATCCAAAGGAAAGAACCTATTCCTGAACAACATTATGTACTAAAGCAATTTAGTGTTTCATTAACTGGAAGATCTTTGGCTTTCTAAAAACAGATAGCTCACAGAAGGAGTTTCTCAAACAAAGATGTTGGCACAATAGCAATACTCCATTTCCGGGATGCATAGTCCTTTCACTTTGTGTTTTGGTAGGCACAGGAAGAAAACAGTATAGCAATAAAAGAGGCTGGCAATTTCACCAAAATAGTAAGCAAAGAATAAAATGTTTTTAGGGGCACTCAGAATGGATTAAGATATACAAAGAAGCTGTAGTATCCTGGCCACCTGTAAGTATTTAACGGATCCTTGAACTGAGAGATTCAAAGCACACAGATGTCTGCGGAATCTAAGCCCAGGGAAAGGAGAAGTGTATTGAACTGAGGCTTCCTTTCTCAGAGGAATTTTTATTAACAAAGTAAATTTAAAAGCAGTGTAGAAATTAGCAGCATAGCCATCAAACCACTACTGCGAGTCAGGAATCATAAGATCTTGAGGGGAAAACCTTTGTTCCTCACCCTTCAAAGCCCTAGGAGGCTGAACCCAAACCATGTGTGAGCTTCAGGGACCGTGTGAGGGCTGGCCTGGCCCAGCATCATTGTGCAGATGGCACTTTTCCAGACTACTGTGTGTGGTGATCTGGATCGGTGAGCCTGACGGGTTCAGACTTACTGATCCAAATCACAGCCTTTGTGTGCAGAAAGGCCCTAAAACCACTGTGCCCTGACTGAATGAAAGTAATCCTTCTTAATCAAAACATTGATGGAAGGAAAACAGGCTCTTCCATTTTATTTCCTGCATGCTTGGATTTCCCTCAGTAAAGATTTACTTCCTTTCTCCACCCTCATCCAATTCCCCTTCTTTGCACTGTAGGGACTGAATTAGGATGAAGACATGTTTGCTGGATGTCCTAAACTGTTTTGTAGTGCTTGCCTGAATGTCTTGGGGCTCGTTCCCATGGAGCTAAAAAAAAAACTCGGGGTGGAATCAGGACAGCTTAGTGCAAATATTAATTCACATTAAGCTGTCCCCATGGTAATGGAGGACAACACGGGTTCCCATGAAAACCGTGGTAAATCCCTGCATTGGGATAACGTGGTTTTCTCCACCCCCTCCCTCCCTTGCCTGAGCACGCGAGAAATGGAGGAACGGGAAGCCTAACTGAGAGAAAGCAAGGGGAGGCGAAGAGACACAGGCACACACGAGTGCAGTTGACAAGGAGCAGGGAGAAACAGAGGAAAGGTGCAGATTAAAGACGGAGGTCGGAGTGGCCGCTTTCCTGCTTCCCGAAGAGGTGTGTCTCTTCGCCTTCCTTGCTTTGAGTTAGGCAATTTCTTTCTTTCTCTCAGTTAGCCTTTCCCTTCCTCTGTTTCTCCCTGCTCCTTGTCAGCTTCACTCGTGTGTGCATGTGTCTTTTCGCCTCCCCTTGCTTCGATTTATTTGTCTGTGGGCTTCCCCTTCCTCTGTTTTTCCCTGCTCCTTGTCAGCTTCACTCGTGTGTGTGTGTGTGTTTGCCTCCCTTGCTTTCTCTCAGTTAGGCAATTTCAAATGGGGATAGGGGCTATTGTGCACATTTACAGAGCTCCACTGAAATGATTAAAAGAGCTGTGGCTTTCATGGCTCTTTTAACCATTTTAGCGGGGCTCTGACAGCCCCTATCCCCACCTGACAGCCACTCAGCTGACTGCAAGGCAGCTTTCAGGCACTCATTTGGGCTAAAGGAAGCCTTTGCCTGGGTGATGGCGCACCCAGGCAACAGGGGACAGTTGCAACTGCAGCATTAGTGGTGGGGACAGCAATGGCCTGAATCAGGGCATCCCCAATCCGAATTGCAGTTTGGAGGGAAGGCTACTACTACCCCTTTGTCCCTCTCTCATCCAGTTGCTTTCCACCTTCCTCCCTTTCTGCGCACCTCTCTGGCAGCCTTTCCCAGGCCCTTCCTGGAAGACACCTTCCTCTGACTGACTGAGAGACCCCCTTTCCCACATAGGGATTTCACAGAGTCTCTGCCTGCCACTCTCCTGGCCATCCAAGAGGGGTGAGGGGTGCAAAGCCTGCGGTGCATCCAACAGAGAGCAAGCAAGCAAGCGCGCCCCTGCAGCTGCTGCTATTGCTGCAGGTGGGCGCCAGGAGGTTGCAGTGGCATGGTCTGATGACTCGGGAATTGGCAAACCCATCATCACGCCTGTCTGTCCATGTGACTGAAGCTCCGGGGAAGCAGATGGGAGACAATGCCAACACTCTTTTCTTTCCCTATGGCCGCTAGACTGAGGCAGATGAGGCACACGTGAGTAAAGCTCGCTGTCATGCGGAGGTGCGCACCTCCATTTGACAGCGAGCTTTACTCACGTATGCCTTACTGATCCAGTGATGAGGGAAGGGGGGATGTCAGACTTGTAGCTGGCAGGTATGCAGGGCAAATGACAGGGCAAATGACAGCCTCCTAATGACAGCACATGGCAGGAACAGGGAGTAAAGGCAAAACCCTGCCCGATAATATTGTGGTCACCAAGCTCCATCCCAAATAACCTGGGGGCGTCCACAGGACCCCAGGAGAATACATGCTAGCCCCTTATTTTGGATGTAGTACACTTGCTAAGTGGGGGTTTTTTAACACGTATTGTCTTACATGTAGCCCGTATTAGGGCTTTGCATGGAGATGTTCCCGAGGCGGGAACATTTTGGAATATTTTCAGCATGGGGATGGGCCCTGGGCTGCTATAACTTAAGGGCATGGAGTATCTTTATATTTAAACAGTAGCTTCCTGCCTCAGAGCCCTGAAAAGGGGTCCCCTGGTGGTCTGGAAAATGGAGGGTTGCCTTCTGCATGCCTCTGTGTTCTGGAATTGGGCCCACCAGTTCACTGGTAGAGCCACAAGAAGAACCTCTTGATCTGGATTATACTTCTTCCTGCGCAGAGTGTACTAGCAGTGGGTGTTGCCTCCCTTGGACCATTCCATCATGCAGAAGGAATGACCATAGTCTATTATGTAGTTATTATGTAGACCAGCCCAATATTAAGTGCAGAAAGGCCCTTAGATTTAATGACCTATTTCTATGGATTCTACTGCAGCTGTATCTGAACGTTTAAGTTAACAAAAGAAGAAACTTGGAACACAGTATAACAGCCCCAAAACTGCTACAAATTAGACTTCAGAAAAATACGTAAAGTCAGGAACTTTCACTGCTAGCCATGGGGGGTTGGGGGTGCTTTCCGAATAGCAGTCCTAGTAGTTCTGAATCACAGAGACATGCTATCTGCATGCCCCCATGATCCAGATTAAAGCCCTTAATCCAGTTGTAGACCTGATTTATCAGGTCTACAATAGATCAAGATTAAGGGCCTCTTAATACAAATCAGTTTCTGTCTTGTGCAGATGAAGCCAGACTAACAGGGGACTTAATTTCCAGGTGAGGAGGACCAGGGTCTGGATCAGAGGCTCTTTGGTCAGAATAGATTGCTAAGTGCCTTCGTCTAGTTTTGACCCTCCATATTGTTAATCATTTGCTTAACTAGTTTTATTCAGCGATAGAAAGTGAATATATAGAAGAAAAATAACCTGAAAAGTCAGTATTAAGATATTATATCTTAATTTAATAAGTATTGTTTCACTTTAAAAGAATTTTGGATCATGTTGCACATTGCCCAGTTCTTTCACAATACATCATGTTATTGTGTTACTTTTTTTTTACTTTTAACTATTTTTTGTTTTGTTAAAACTGTTTTGTTGTAGAATTTTGCTTTCCATTATATCATGCAGAGGATTTGAGCTTTTTTCTAGCATTTTATGTAAAACAATATTCCTGCAATGGTAAAATTGTATATGTTAATAATTATTTTTGGTGTACAGGTAGGATTTAGGCCTTAATTAGGAGAAATAAAGCAGGTTCTGGTTCTAGTTTTTCATTTTATTCTGTTTTCATCGCAGTTCTTTCTTGCATTTTCTTGCATTTCTTACTTAAGATTTAAAATATTTTGCTATACCGTACAGCCACCCTATGGATATGTGGGTGGAAGTGCTAGGACTTATTCCACAGTTCCAACATAAATCTTCTAAATTTACATTCATTTTGTGAAGTCTTTCAGGGGTGATATACCATCTGGTTATCAATTTATAACAATTTTCATGAATATTTGAACACAATGAAAAATTATGAGTTTTCCATGTAATCCTCCTTCCATCAAACATTATTAGAGTACCCAGTTCTTAGCACTGCAATTCATTTTTATGGGTGTTTTTTCTGTACAAACAAGAAAAAGATACTATAATTTTTTTGACATAATATGCTTTCAATCATCACACAAATGATATTTGTCAAAGTTTGTACTACCTTGTAAATGGAATCTACTTTACCACAGTCTTTGGTATTCTTTCAGTTCAAAATAAGCATGTTGAGCTAACAATATTTTTACCCCTCATATGACTGAAAACAACTAGGTTTAAATAAAATAATGTATCTGGACTTTTCTATTATTATTATTTTGCATCTGGCAGAATTACTAAGGTGTTAAGTTTCTACTGAACTCTAAATCATAAATAACTACTCCTATTGAAGTTTGCATTCATACATTCGTCTGAAAATTGCAATACATTTACTTTCTACCATAGCAGAATGTGGAAGATTACTGCAGTACAGTTTTTGTGTAACCCTCTATTTTAATTTTGCATTTGTTCAGTCCATTCCATTACCTAAGGCAGTGGTTCTCAACCTGGGGGGCGGGACCCCTTTGGGGGTTGAACTATTCTTTCAGAGGGGTCGCAACGAGTCATCCACCACCCTTCCCTCCCACTTCCCAGCTGCTCCACCCCCATGGTTGGGGGTCTCCACAACACGAGGAACTCCATTAAAGGGTCGCAGCATTAGGAAGGTTGAGAACCACTGACCTAAGGTAATACATTAGCATGGAATTGATATTTACTATTTCCAGCTTCGTATCTTACATTATTTTTACTTCTATTCATTTATTTTTTCTCTTATGCAACCTCCCAGACAGATACAGACCCTGCCCCAGGCCTGTCCTGATTGGGTTCACCTGTCCCGAGTTCCTACAGGTTTCAGGGAAGTGGATTGGGTCCCCTAGGGCCCACAGGAACCCTCTGGGCACCCATCCTTTTGGGCTCAGGCCTATACGGGGATGGCCACTCTCATTGGCTAGCAACAGCTAGCTACAGCTAGCCAATCAGACATAGCGGCTTGCATGCCCAGGCACACCCAGCTCACCATTTCGGGACCCGGTGAGGATGAGGTAAGTACCGTGTGTGTGCACATGTCCCTGCATAAGCTCTAGCCCTGGAGGGTGGGTGCCTGGGGGGGTTTCCTGCGGGCCCTAGGGGACCCAATCCAGTCCCCTAGAACCCACAGGAACCCAGGGAAGGGACCGGACAGGCCTGGGTCAAATTTGACCCAATGGCAGACAGGCCTGGGAGTGGGGTCCCGCCCCCCCCCCCGCTGGCCTTTTCAGGCTAGGACAAGCGGGGACACTTTCCCCATTCACACGTCTTCACCTGCCTATGTGTTAATGAGAAAAGTGCACTACAACCATTCGGCTGTAGTGAATAAAGCCTGATCCAGCCCTTATACAGTTACGGTGAATATTCATTTCTTTCATCAGATGACATCTTAGCTAACAGTGAGTTGTAAAGTAATCAATTCACATTTCATGAGTAGTTTTCTGAAGTTCTGAACATACTCTAGTTTCTGTTCAGATCATATGAATCCTTAAATGGATCACAATTCTTTTTCTGAATCTTTTAAAATAATCTACATAACTCATAAGGAAACATAACAAACTATTACTTAAATACTTCCTCAAATACTTTCCTCCCCCAGCAACAAGCCCCCCAGCAAATAAATGAATACAATCTTTTCAGTGAATTGAACCCTTCCAGTTCACGCAGAGGGTTCAAAGTTTGTGAATATCTTCATGTGGATATAAATATAATTTACAGGGACAGATTTCCTAAGGGGGAAAAAGTATCTATGCATAAACCTGAGGGATTATACATAATCCGAAAGTTGTAAATGATTAAGGCCACATCTCCATTTACTACTTCCAAGAGCCTTCATTTCCCAGTACAACTACAGAGCAATTTTTTCCTGCCCTGCGCAGAGGCGTGGTGGAAAATGGCATCTCCATAATTCAAAATGGAGATGAGGAGGGTGTCCTTGAGTGCACCTCCCCCTAAGTATACCAAATGAAGCTGCTTTCACCAGAAAAGGGATGTGGCCTGACTCTCGCATCCAGTTCTGATAGGATGAAGCCCTCTACTCTACCTGAAGAGTTCAAACGAGGCAGGAAGTGAGATGGATAAAATATTCATGGCCACATTAACAGACAAGGCAGTTTCCACTTCCCTTATGGCACCACAGTCTTCAAAGCATACTCTCTGTGAAAAAGGCAAAGAGTCATAGGACAAAAGTCCTTTCTCATGTCTTCTGAAAAGCAGCTGCCAACAAGTACTGTATGCCTGACACAGACCCTAGCCAGACAGGGCCTAAAAATGAGTTAATCCCAGGGCTATGTTAGAATTGCCACACATATACATGGCAATCCCTATATGGCTCCATGAAAAAGAGGAAGAATCCCATGTTATCACTATTTGGGATAAACCAACTCCCACTGTGGGTTCTCCTTGAATAGTGATATGGGCTTACCAGTCAGGAGACTTGCTCCTGCCCTGAAATGTGGAGCTAAAAGTGTTGAGAATATGTTGTATACCTCTGGCAATACAGACAGAGATTGTAGCAGAGGAGCAGAAAGGTCATGCACAGAGAAGCTTGTTCTCCTGAGATCACTTGCAAGAAGGCAAACACTTAAGGTTCTTTCCAAAAGGAAGGTGATTTATTCTTCAGTGCATGCAAGTATAACACTACAAACCAAGGAGAAACAGTTGCATGTAGGTATGAAATAAAAATATTGTACAACTTAACATTCAGCCTCAATCTCTTGGACATAAACAGACCTGTAATGGTTACAGTAAATATTCAGTTATCTCTGTTAACACAGACATCAGAGTAACTAGAAAGCAATTCAATAATACAGCAACTCTGCAACACTCTAACACCCTAACACTGTAACAAAAGCATAAGGACAACTTAGTCTTAGTTATACCCAACATTGCAGGCCAGGTGTATGGTGAACAGGTGTGTGTAATTAAGCACCAAGGGAGAAAAGCTATTCCCAATAAGATAAGTGCAATAAGACAGCTTGCATTAAACAATAGAGTAGGTATACAAGCCTCAGGTAAAGGCAGATTCTGGAAGCACATACCAAAGGCCTTAAAGGGGCCAGAACAAAAAGCAGATTTGAAATGGCCACTGCACATATATGGCAGGCCTCAATTCTGTATTTCCAGGTATTTTCCACCGCTGAAATACCTGGATACATGCAGAGTAGGGATGTGCACAAGTGAAGACATACCTCTTCACTCAGGCCTTTGGTTAAATGTTCCCTACACTTCCCCCATTGCAAACACGGCTGTTTTTAAACTGTTTTTGTATTTTTTTAGTGCTGGATTTTTAAACTTTGCACTGGTTTTTTAGGATTGATATAGTTTTGATATGTTTGTTTTTAAATGTTGTGAGCCGCCCAGATACCCTCGGGTATGGGGTGGGATATAAATGAATGAATGAATGAATTCAAAATTTGATTGAATCTGGCCAAATTCAGACATATGAACGCAAATCAAATGTTATGATATTTGAATCCTAACATTCACATGAATAGTTTGGACATTAGGTACTAAGTGCAAAAATGGGTTAAGGTAAAACCGCAACTGTTCCTTGCATGATTTGGTTTAGATCCTTCTTTGCTATCTGTAGGCAGCCTTTAACTTTTCACAGCTTGGAACTAGAGTTGGGATCAAAACTTGACCTGAGTCCAAATTGTGCAAAAAAAATTTTTTTAACTCCAAAGTTGAAAATTTGACATTTTGTGGTGGTGGAGAGCACAGTTATTCCACACACACCCTTTTTTTTAAATTAAAAAATTCAAATGTTGAAAATTTGAAAGTGTGTTGGCCTGGCCCATCAGACCCCTAATCCTAAAGAAGTAGTCTTTACTTTAGTTCAGAATATTATATGGAATATGCTCTCTATTCCCATCGGTCTAAGTTGACTAAAAACCAGAAAGGATGGGTACTGTAATTCAGTTGTAACTATAGAACAATTATGAGCCAAGGCCTGTTGTAATTCTCTTTCTTCACAGTCATAGAAGTCTTCATGAAATGGGCATCTTTAAAATTAAATAATAGTAATGAGTGTAACCAACTTCCCACAAAATTTGCAAACTTCTACATGCGTATAAGCCCCTCCGCGAGTGGAGAAGTACAACAGTACTCTATGGGTGTTTTCCCACCACGCTTCTTTAATCCGGATCTAAGAAGATCCGGATTGAAGGAATGGGTACATTCCTTAATCTGGATCTAGTAGATTAGATCCATGTGTTTCCATGGGTGGTCTAGCAACCAATAGCAATGGGTGCTAGCCTCCCTGCCATGGAAACACCGGAGCACCCATTTGGAAATCCGGATCTACCCATGAGGGGTCTGCTTGTCTGCTTGTGCAATCTCCGAAGTGGATTCAAAGTCATTTCAAAGTCATTTCACTTTGAAGTCTGTGCAAAATAGCTCCGAAGCATCTTTGAATTCTGTGCTGATCTTCGGAGTGAACTTCAAAGTGACTTTGAAGTGACTTCGAAGTGACTTCGGAGTCACTTCGGAGTCACTTCAAAGTTCACTCTGAAGTTCAGCACAGAGTTCAAAGATGTTCCGGAGCTATTTTGCACAGACTTCGAAGTGACTTCGAAATGACTTTGAAGCTTAGGTTTTGGGGCTCCCCCCCAATGGGTTCTCCTCCCTCCTCTAGACCCCATTGCCACACAAGCGTGGAAATAGGCTTCCTTTAATCCAGATTTTCTGCCTGAAGATCCCATTGTGGACCCCATTAATGGAGTCTACAAAAACTCTAGATTAAAGGCCAGAAAGTACCCATTTGATCTGGATTTCCCCAGCAGCAGTCGAAACAGTCGGGTCCCAAATGGGTGCTCTGGTGGAAATGGGATCATTCAGCTCACACTCAAATGGGTCCTTAATGGGTGTAAAAATGGGTACTTTCTGACAGTAGAAAAACACCCTATGACACCCTGGATCAATGAACCCAAATCCAACGATTTCATTGAGGAAAAGAGGAGTTATTTATTAGCAAACACATTTCTTTTGCCAAATACAGTGAAAAATGCTTATATAAAGAATAGTTCAATAGTTTCTAGAGGCCTTAAGAGCACAGTTCATATATTTCTAGGAGGGAATGAATCATAAATTTGATTGGTGGGGGGAAATAGACTGTTAAGCTCTGAGCAGCTCTTTCGCAAAGTGCTCCATACTATATTGCAAATGCAACAACTCAAGGTCTAGGTAGGAAGATGGTAGTAGCAAAACTAGTGGTAGAGTAAGTGGGGAAAGAGGAATCCTAACTACATATGCATGAGAGCAAACAAGTAGGTTGAAAGGACTCTGTACTTGCACAAAACAGCCAGGAAGGAAGAGGAGGGAAGGGAAGGGAAAGGTGGGAGCTCTGGAAGTATCTGAAGAAAATAGGATATAGTATCATCCATATGTAGACTAGCTGAACAGTCCAATTCTTGGGGGCAATGAAAAAGATGAGAATAAGGAAGTCGAGGGCCTGTCCCATGTTATAAAGAGCTATACCATGTTTGTGAAGGTTAAATCCCTGATCTGGATATTACCTGATCTAGAATCCATCAAGTCCCAAACACAGGTTTTCAAATAAAAGCCCTCATGAAACAAGGCTTCTTCACAGATTATTTCTTTCTAGAGGTGAGGACTGAGATGGGAGATAAGAACTATGCTTCTAGATATCATAAATGAAATACAAAGATTCCTGAGTGAGAGTCTAATTATGCCTTCTGATCTGCTATGGGAGGAAGGGGAAATCCACGAATTTATATCCAGACTGACTTACCCATTTCTCCCTTACCTGGCTCATCCCAGTAGAAGGTGGGCAACCCCATACTGGAATACTAGGGGTGTGCACGAATGCAATTTTCAGCATTTGATTTGATTTGAATATCCAAAGATTCTAATCAATTCCAATGTTTAAAATTTGAATGTATTCACATTTGATTCAAATCAAATACGTTGTATCTATTTGTATGAATATTCGATTCGTATTTGAACATACGAATGTCGACAACATTTGTATGTGTCCATAGGCATTCGTAGCATCCCATTTTTATCCCATATGCATCCCGTTTTTGTCCCATATGTATCTGTACAAATGCGTACGGATACGAATAAGATGCATATGGATAAGTATGTAATGTCTGAATAATTCGTACAAATGATTCAAAAGATTAAAAAATGTAATGTTCAAATGTATGGACATTCAATTTGAATTTGAATGTCCAAATCTGAACAAATTCAATCGGATGCCAAACATTTCCCATATTGGCATGAATTGCTCCTGGTATGGAACAAAGCCTGATATGGATTGCTCTTGGTATGGAACAAGGCCATATTGTGACGGCTTGTCCTATGCCAGCCCACACTCTGGATCCAAAGCTTGTGCTAACTTAGAGCTCTGAAGTGCAGGAACAAAATTTCTTGACCTTTGGAGTTCCTGGGGAAACTATTTTGGCAATGTAGCTTGTTGCACCACTGAAAATGGCTCCTTTCTGGTATACTGGATCACAGACATGTTCTGTCCCCATCTATGATCTGATATAACAACCTTAATTTTCCTGTAGGGTTTGAGATCATGTTCTACCAATAAACAAGACTTGGATGCCATTTTGAGCACTGTTGTTTAATCTACATTCCAACCTGTGTGGATGGAATGTACTAGAAGAAGGAGGGGCGTCTCTTATCCCACACGAGTGTGCAGATATAAGGTGTTTTTCCACTGTCACTAGAAGTACCCATTAAGTACCCATTAATGGGTACTAAATGGCATGAATGTACCCATTAATGGGTACTTAATGGGTACTTCTAGTGACAGTGGAAAAACACCCATACTTCCTATACTATGCTATGGGCTCATCAGGAGGGGTCTTATATTCAGTAAAATCTACCGCACTTTAAAAAAAAAATCAGTGTTAATTATCTTAAATTTAATCTGTAGCATAGGGGGGGATGTAAAAAATAATGTGGCAGGAAGTATTATTTGCCCATCACCTTTTTATATGTATTTTTTTCAAAAGTAAATTAAAATAACATGTTTTGAAAGCAACAACTTCAAAACAAGAGTTTATCTCATAAATGATCATTTGGGCTTCCTTAGATTATAGTATATTTTCATTCAGTTATGACTACCTTCTGAAAATACTCCAGAGAGCATTTCTACATGAAATTACAGGGTACATGATGGAAATGTATAAACAATTCATACATTTTCCTCACATTATTTGAAAAGGAAGCCCACTCAAATTAATCAAAATCTGGCACTAAGGAAGATCAGCATGATTTCATGTAACCTTTTTACTATATACTGAAGCTCAGATACTCCTTGATGAATGAGCACAGACCAGAAAATTGTTGAAGCTACAAGGATGAATCTGTTCAAAGTTCACCTACAAGAATCACTTGAAAAAAACCCACACCTTTTTGCCCTTTGCAAGTGATTAGACAATTTCCCCTCCTATTTTCCATTTCTTCGACAGTGACCTCCTTGTTCCAGAATATGTATACGACATATCATCTGATAGACAGTACAGCAACCACACATTGTCTTATATTCCTCATTCCTTGTGCTGACTCTAGTTTCATTTGCAGCTTTTCAAACGGTAAAACAGAATAATTCTTAAAAATGCCTTCTCTTGCCAGTCTTTGCAGGAAGCAATTAGATTTCCCTTTCCCTTTTCGTTCTTTGTTCCCAGTTGTACCATGGTTGCCCAATTCTTTTTTTCAACTGGGATTTAAAATGTCAAATATCACAGTAGGGCCATGATAAAAATGTATGTCATACTGTGACTTCCGACACTGTTCTCTAACCTATACAGTTTCCTCATTCATCTTAACAGCTTTTCTCTGTATTTTTACACCAGCTGAAATCTTCCTTATAAAGGTTACAAGGCTATTTTCTTGCATGTTTAAAAACTAAAAAAAAAAAAGGCTAGATCAATGGAGAGGGGAAGCACCTTTCTATGAAATGTCATTGCAACTCTGATAATTTAGAGCTATCACAAGGGACCAAGGGAACAGTGAATTTCTCCATAAGTAAGAGAGAAAGTTGCTTTTCTCTGTGTGTCTCTCTCTCCCTTGCAGGACATTCATTGAACACAAAACAGAGGGAAAAGAGGAGGATATTCAGGCCCTGGTCAAACCTACTCCTCTTGTCATGCTTGAAGAAAGTAGCATTTAAACTGTGACTTTTTCATATTGTTAAATTAGGGGTATGGAATATCAAGCAGTTCTTGTGTATGATAGCCTTATAGAGGCTATAGAGTAGGATTGGAACCCTCTTTGTGAGCCATTTTGGTCTAGTGGTTAGGAAGCCGGACTCTTATCTGGAAATACTGGGGTTTGATTACCACAGAACTGCAGACTGATACAATGCCAGCCACACATCCTGTCCATAGCCAGAGTTTTCACTGCTTTTTGGGTCCAGCAGGCAGTGTTCTGACATAGGTTGGTTCTGGCAGCTTTGAAAGGACACTTTGAAAATCACCCACAACCACTATCTGAGATCGGCTCTCAAGATAGGAGAGGAAGCAATGCCAAGCGCTGCCTCCCACTCCTAAACACTGTAGCCTCAACAGAAGGATACCGTGGTCAATGGTATCAAAAGCCGCTGAGAGGTCCAGGAGAACCAACAGGGTGGCATTCCCTTTGTCTTTCTCCTGGAGGAGGTCATTGACCAGGGTGACCAAGGTGGTTTCCATGCCATAACTGGGCCTGAAGCCAGATTGAAATGAGTCTAGATAATCAGCTTCCTCCAAGCATGCCTGCAGTTGAACAGTGACAGCTCTCTCTAGCACCTTGTCAAGGAAAGCTATATTAGTCACCGGGAGATAGTTGTTTAAATATTCTAGATCCAGGGAAGCCTTCTTCAGGAGGGGATGTACCACAGCCTGTTTAAGGGCCAATGGAACAACCCCATCCCTCAGAGAGGCATTTACCACTTCCTGGATCCACCCGGTCAAACCTTGCCAGCTAGCTTTTATCAGCCAGGAATGGCAAGGATTCAGAGAGCACGCTGTCGGCCGCACCCCTGCAAGCAACTTGTCCATGTCCTCAGGCCACAATAATTGAAACTGATCCAAAATAATTGGACTAGACAGTTCTCTGGATGCCTCACCTGGACTAATCCCAATTGTGACATCTAATCCCCAACGAATCCCCATGCTGAAAGCCACCTACGTTCTACTGTATACCAATTTTTAAGCAAAATGTCAAAACTCATTCTAAGTTGAAA
This sequence comes from Aspidoscelis tigris stejnegeri, assembly GCA_023333525.1. Classification (NCBI taxonomy): domain Eukaryota; kingdom Metazoa; phylum Chordata; class Lepidosauria; order Squamata; family Teiidae; genus Aspidoscelis; species Aspidoscelis tigris. Next base: position 96,618,591 of record JALMGA010000002.1, read on the forward strand.
CTAAGGTCCTAGTAGAAGGTTGGAGAACACTTCCAAGAAGAGTGGTGGTGGATTGTTGGGCTCACACTAGACCTGCTGTAAATAACAATGCAAAAGGCTTGATTTTCTACGCTGCAGCTATCTATAAGTTAGCCTTGTTTTAGTCGTAAACTATTGTAACTGCAATACTCAGTGAAAATATTTGGTATACAAGTCTACTCAAGAAATACTAAAACAGTTGGACCTCCATATTCACAGGGGATACATTCCAGATCCTACCACGGTTACTGAAAAACCACAGATATTTCAAACACAGGAAAATGCAGTCAATTTCCCATAATTCTTGTACAATCCCATGGGGTTTCACTGGAGTTATGGGAAATCTCATGTAATTTTGCACAATTTCCAGAGTGTTTCAGGCCTCCGAGAAGCTCCAGGTAGGCCTAATGGCACTGGGGCGGGGGGGGGGGGGGGGTAGGCTGGCCTGGTCATTGCAGAAAAGTGAAACCATGGTAACTAGATCAGGGGATACAGAGGCCTGAATGTATGTCATTGTGGGGTTATATAACACTATCCTTTCTTTCTAAACAAGCATAACAAATCCTTGTAGTGTCCACTGTGTTCTCATTCCTTTGAGACCTCACCCCTACCACAAACACCAAGGGCAGGAATACCACAAACAAGAGTGGCACCTGCCCTTGTGAAGTAAATTTAAGGATAGAGATGCACCTTGAACTTGCATTTAAAATTTTCCATTGTATTGTTTGCTTGTCCCCAGGACCCAGATGCATTCAAACCAAACAAACACTAAATTATATAGTTTTTGGAGTTCTTCCTGGGACTATAATCCTCAGAATAATGTTCTTTTTGTTTTGTTTCAAATAAAAATATATCTCAACATTCATACTGAGTATTTTTATTCATTGGGCCAAAATAAAATATTGCTTGGCACAACATCTTTATGAAGTTTCCAGTTTGGAGGGGAAACCAACATATTAATCAAACAAAAATCCTCTGTGGGTCTCCCTGTTTCCGCCCCTTAAGTCAAGAGCTGCAAACTATGTAGAAAATATGCAGTTTTGTTTCATTCAAGTTGTAGGTGCTATCTCATGTGTGACAGAGAGTTGGAAAAAGAATAGGGAGCTTTAATGCAATATTTAGTTTTCCATGTACATCAATATCCTGAAGATTTTCCGCTTTTGCAACAGGCAGCAAAAAGCAAAAGAGATGTCCTTGGACAGCGATCACAAAAGCTCCTCAGCTTTCAAACTGTCAAAGACCAGCTCATCTCAGCATGGCAGGTGTGTGCATGGTGGACAACAATGCCTGCTTCTTCACTCTTTACTTTCCAACAGAATCCTTCTGTCTCTCAGTCTCCAAAGGATCTACTGCTTTTTTGACCTGGGGTGTTTTTCCACTGGCGTCCTTTAATCCGTATCTAAGAAGATCCGGATCTAAGGAACGGGTACTTCGGAGTTGCCTTCGGAGATTAGCAAAGACTCTGGAGTCCCTCCAAAGTTGCCTTTGGAGGTTAGCAAAGGCTCCAAAGTCCCTCTGAAGGCAACTTCGGCAATTAGCAAAGGCTCCCCCTTGTGAGATCAATTCAAGAGAGGCGCATATTAATTACCTCCTTGTGAGCAGGGATGAGTCAACCTCATTAATATGCACCTCTTTCTATGCTTGAAGGTAACAGGATGAGTCAGCCTCATTAATATGTACCTCTTTCCATGCCTGAAGGTAATAATCAGCTTTGTTCTCCCAAGGGGTTTGTCTTCGGAGCCTTTGCTAATCTCTGAAGGCAACTTCGCAGGGATTTCAGAGGGACTTCGGAGGGACTCTGAAGCTTTGATTTGGGGGCTCCCCCCTCCATGGGCGCCCCTCCCCCTAGCCTCCTCTAGACCCCATATTGTAATGGAAACAGGCTCCCTACAATCTGGATTTTCAGGATTTTTAAAGACCCCATTGTAGACCCCTTTAATGGGGTCTACATGAAATCTGGATTATAGGTCCTGAAGGACCCATATGATCCAGATTTCCTGAGCTGAGGTGGAAACAAATATGTCCCTAATGAGGTCTGTGGTGGAAATGGGGTCATCCGGCTCTGAGCCAAATGGGTGCTAAAATGGGTACTTTCTGCCAGTGGAAAAACACTCCTGGCTATCTCTCCTCATTTTTTAGTCTACTTCCCCTCGCCCAAGAGCAAAATGCAGGGATATGAGGCTAAAGGAAAGATAGGGATTCTTCCCAGCCTACCATGGTTATTATAGGCTGGACCATATTCATGACGGTGTCAGAGAATTCAGTATATATGTTCTTGATCTGTAGGAATTTTCTGAGATGCATCTTGTTTTTGTAGACATTTTGCCACCAGCTGCCTATCCTGGGCCCTATTCACATTACAGCCCTTAGTGCATGATTAGGGAATTTCTGGGGAAGAGCATCCATACATTTAGGAGGTTGTTACAGCCTCCAGGCACCCCTTGCCTTCCCAAAAGTTCCCTAATCACACACTAGGTGTGGAACATAAGATCGTGCTCCACACCTTTACTAGCCTTATCCAATTACTTGCCAGAAGCATTCAGCAGCGAGCATCTGCACCTCTTCTAGTGCTTCAAGGTCGTCTTAGGTGCCGGCAGATGTTAAGGCATAGGATGGACATTATAGGAGAATGTGTTCCTTTAGATATTTGGGGCCTAAGCTGTTAGGGCTTTATAGATCAAAGTTAACACCTTGAATTGGGCTTGGTAGGAAACTGGCAGACAGTGCGGCTCTCTTAAGATCAGTATGATGTGTATCTGGCCAGTAGTGCCAGTTAGAATATTGCTGTTACTAGCTGTAGCTGTCAAACCATCTTCAAAGGCAGATCCATGTTGAGTGCATTGCAATAATACAATCTCTACTCACACTTTTATTAGTTGGCTGCTAAATTATTAATTGCTCAAAATCAGGGGGCAGGGAGGGGAAAGAATACACTTACTCTACACAATTTGTATCATATAGTCTGAGATATAGTTCTATTTGGGATAATAACAGTGCAAACTGATTTTCTGAAGTGTATGATAAATGCTAATGCACTCTTTAAATTGTGGTATATATTAACTGCAGTAATGACAGAAACAGACTTTGAATTTTTACCGCCTAAGACAGCAGTTTAAAAATCTCTATTCACCTGTGTTTTGGGAATGGTTTAGTAGAGTGACAATGATAAAAGACATTTTCCTTTGATTTGTTCTATTCTGTATGTGTGTGCTTCTTCCTTGGAGTTATTGTCTGTTGTGTTTTTTTAATCCATGGTATACAGGCCTAATAAATAAATCTATGCAAATATAGTTTCATAATGCTATAATTTATGGTTTATGATATTTGGGCAAGGTCTGTATGATGGCTAATTATGGTGTTTGAAGGGTCAAATAACTTTCTACAGCCTTGGGGGCAGAGAGTGTGTTATTTGTCTGCCCCCTCCCCATCTGCCCTATTTTGAAAAGTGCAGGATGTGGCCCTAGAAATTGGCCAGCTTCTACATCACTGAAAATATGGTTGGGCAGAGACCTAGGAAGACAGTACAGCAGGTAGGTCTACCCAATGGTGGTAGGGAGGGAGAATGCAGTTAGACATTTTTTGTGCTCTGACCATTTTCTGTCCATATGCAACAGGATGACAGCCCAGTGGGTACAGGGGTACATGATACACCCAGGCCTCAGTCTTTTCCATGGTGTCACTTACACATTGTGCCCATATTAAGAGAAACTTCTGTGGTCTAATGTCTTTGTTGAGAGGGCCTGCTTTCTGGGCCACTGACACTTGTACTTGAATTATTTGAAACTCTCTTGTTCATATTTCTCTTCCTCTCTATTTTAAAATTGTATTTAAACACAGTTCTTTAAAATAATAACAACAACAACTGCTCCAAAACAGTTTTTGAGGTTTTCTATAGAGATTTTATCTTTCACAATTGGGAATGCTTTGGCTCTCTACCTATTTTCCTTTCCCCTCCCCTCTACCGATCATGGTTTTCTGCATATGCACAGAAAATGTAATACTTTACAGATCACTTAGTAAACAGGAGATACTCTTATCCCTTTGTTATTTAGTTTCATATGTATATGGCTGCATGCCCATGCTAGTCGTTTGGCACTCTTTGGGCACTGTTTGGGCACACATGAGTCACGCATGGGACCGGGAATGCATCTCGGGAATCTGCATGACATTCCCAGCAATGCGGGACAGGTACAGGTTGGGTGCAGATGGGGGCATCCCCATGAGAACCATGCCAAGCCCTGGTACAGAGGAGCAGCGCCCCCTCCTCTCCACCCCCTCTCTCCTCATTGGAAGCTGGATTGACGTCAGCCCAGCCCTGTGCTGCATCCCCCCCTCCCTTAGCGGCACTGAGAGCCAGGACTAGGGTGGGACGCATGGAAACAAGTTAAAATAAAGCTTCATTCATAATAATAATTTTTTATAAAAATTTAAAACACCAAAAGCCACTAGGAGGTTTAGCGGCAGTAGGCGCTTGAGCAGTTTTGCGCACCTCTGCTCCACTGAGGACCGTGAGAATGCCCATCAACTTGAAAAGGCAAAAAATCAAGCCTTTATTTATGACTGCCTTGCTGATCAGGGAAACGGGGGCTGCAAATGGAACAAAAATCAAGCCATTATTCTTGGCATTCTTGAAACAGGGTTGGAATTACCTCCATGGAAATGGCAGAAAATTTAAAAAGCAACCCGTTCTCCAGCCTGCCTTTAAAATCAGCATTTTAAAAAGTCAGCAGCTGTGATCTTCAATGGACAAGGCAGGGACAGCAAGCACATCCCACCGCCCAATGAAATGAGCGCAAATCTCCTCCCTGTTAGCCCACCATTGTCTCCATGTGCGTTACCAGCTTGCTGAGCAATGCATGCCGGTCCCCCAAAGCGTGCTGAGACTTGTTGCTTCAGGTATCAAATTTGGCACCCTTCTGGCATGGTTTGGGGCGATTTGGTACGCTTTTCGCAGACCAAATCCAAAACACATGGGGACGAACATTCCGATCCCATGCTTGGAACTTGCCTATGACCAAACACTAACTGTGGTGGAGCATTTGAGGTCGTGTCCAGACTTGGGAATACAGTGCATTCTGATGCGCAGTTGGTGCATGGGTGTCACACCTGATGCCTGATACTTTGTTGTGGCTGCACATTATGCTACCACTACTGCGAATTTACATACTGCAGAATGGTGAACACTTGCTCCGCAGTATCAGGTAAATTTCAAGTTTCCAGCATCCTGACAAGATGGTGATAAACAACAAATGAGAGCTGAGCTGCAGTCTCATTGGCTGCCCTATCCCACGTGATGCATGCCTCACCATGCACGCCACGAAGTATCACAGCTTTCTGTGAGAAAGCTGCAGGGAGGCTGCTGGAGTCCAGACAGCCCATTCTGGTTTTGCAGCCAACCAAGCTATGTATTTTTATATAAATGCGGATTAAATCCACTAATATGAACCCAGCCTGAGACAGTGGAGGTACAGCATGTACATTAACATAGCCTAGCTCATTTTTATATTTTTTTACTTTGGTCCCCACATTTCTGAAAGTTACATCAATTTCTTTCAACTTTATAGCTATAGACCATAGATGCAACTCCACATGCACAGAGTGGCAGCATCATCATGGTGACGCTAACACATGCACAATCGCAGAGGGCACTGCAGCCAAAATGGTGGTGCCCAGAAGAGGACCGGGCGTGGGACCAGTCCCAGATGAATGAATGATTGTGTGGGGCTTAGGCTGACCTTACCTAGTGTTCATAAGTGCGAACACTAGTTCACATTGGGTGAATTTGCTCCTTTCCTATTCAGGGTAGGGGATAGGAAGGGCAAAAATGTCCCATGTATGCCGGAACATCCCCTGACTGTGGAACACTAAAGTGTGCCTCATGGCTATGGCAGCCATGCAGCTAGCACAGGCCCACACACTCCATTTTCACCTTTTCTATGGAATTACACTTACCAAGCCCTTGGGGAAGCACTGGGTAAATTTCAGGTGCATCAGGTGGTCATAAAGCGTGGACACCAGATGCATCCTAGAAATTTGCTCCTCATCACACCTCATAAATGTACAAAAAGGCCCTCAGTCTGCACCCACTGATTTGGGGGATCCCAATTAGCAGTCTCGCTGAACTAGATTTTTAATTATTTCAGTTTTCTATTTACATTCTGGCTTTTTTTCCAGATAGGTCAGAGAAGCAAATATTATTCCCTCCCTCTTTCTAAATTTTATCCCCATAGCAACCCTGCAACATAGATTAGGCTGAGCGCCAGTAATTGCCCCAAGGAGATCTTCTGTGTCTCCTTGGGTGGGTGGGGGACACACCAAACATTAGAGTGTCAAACATTATTCATCCTCTTTCGTACTTCATTAGAAATTCTTGTTACACTATTTAAACTCTTGATTGCTTCATTTGTTTCTCTCTGGACATCCTGCACTTGAAACCTTACAGATATCGGGGGGGGGGGGAATGTAGCCGCAAGGATTAACTTTCAAACGTCCACAGAATTATAGCGTCTCAGGCTTCTCAAATCCTAGCACTAGTGGTCATGGGTGAGCTGCAAAGCAAAGAATATTAAATCACCTCCAGTGATGGCAGCCACAGTGTGATAAATAATGTGTAGCAAATCATCGTATGGATTGGGGGAGCAACTGCAAATTCTAAAAAGCACTGACTAGGGACCAGCATCACATTTACAATAGAAAAGTATCTGTGTTTGTGTTCAGACAAAAACAAAAGGTGCAGCTTGGAGGCACCTCTGAGAAAGTAGTGGAATAGTGTTGGCACTGATGTTCGCAGGCATTCTCTAATTCATCTCTTCTAGCACAGAATGTTTGTGAGAGGTGAAATAGTCAGGTTGGTGTGGACAATCTCACCTCGAAGCCTTCTCTAATCCACCTTTTTAAACATAAGAATGTTTATGAGAGGTGAAAGAGGCAAACTGGAATGTGAACAATCTCATCCCTAAGGTACCTCTGAACTGCCTCAGTGTGTGTGTGTACATGCTCTCAATGGGATTAACTTTCAAGCATATCTAGGACTGCATTACTAGAAAACTGAAATGCCACCAAGTTGAGACTAAAAGGCATCCTGTTGTCCCCAGCAGTGCACCTTAAGAAATACAGAGAGCCTATTATAAAATGATAATCAACACAGTGGAGACACAAAAAGGTTCTTTTCTCTAAATAACTAAGTAATCACCTTTAAAAGGTTGTGAGTGTGTTTAATGGGTCTATTTAAAACATTTCTATAACACTTTTTGATACAGACATCTCAGGTCATTTATACACTCACCTTACTTGGAGAGGTTCAACTCCTTTACCCCATCCCATTCCAGAACAAGCACAGCAGATCCTGTCTGTCATGCCTTATGTCCTCTCCGACTCCTTGGAGGAAGGCCCCACCCCTGCCAGCCAAAATGAGGGACGCATAGCCCACAGTTCTGTCCCCCCAAAAGCAGAGGGCTCAGGTGCAGACTCAGACACTGTGCCCCACCCAGAACAGAGTTCTCTCCAGAAACAATGAGAACAGCTGTGGGTGCTCAGCATGCCTCCATGCCAAACAGCTGTGTCAGCAGGACTCTCTGAGTCCTACTTAAGGAACGCCCAATCCAGCAGCCTCTGTTGCAAACAAGGAATCTTCTTGGCAACCCCTGACTCATGTGAACTCTGATTCCCAACTCCAGACTGACTTCCCGACTTATGACAACTCTCTGGTAACCCAACTCTTACCTGTTCGACTAAATGTATGCTACATCCCCAGGAACTCTGAAAATTGACTTGGCTACTTGCTGTGCACTTGTGTGTGCATGTACTAGCTGCTGCTGCCAGCTTGGGACACAACACTGCCCACATCATGAAGACAGGGATTTCGTCCATCCCACACCTACAGAGGCAGCAATGCAGATACCTGGTTCCAGTAAAACAACTGACTTCCCACCCAAAGCATCAACCATCCCTGCCAGAGATTGGCCCAGGCCCCATCACTCGTACATCATGTCTGGTGGGAATCAATGGAGCAGTCTTTGAATATAGCATGCCTATTTCTATCTTGGGAATTTTCATTTTTGAAAATGATCTCTACAGCTTTCATGAGTTTCAAAGATAGAGATGCAGCAGTTTCCTAGTTTTAAACCAGGTGCAGAAGCACCAAAGGCAGATCAAAACAAGACAGGACAGTTGTAGGCTTCTTCAAACAGGTCTATAGTAAGGCTCCTCCAGACTTGATGAAAGCTGGCCCATCCCTGCACTGCTGCTTCCCATCCAACGGAACAGACAATTGGAAGCCACAGAATGACGATGCTGCTGCTACCCATCTGATGACAGGACAATCGGCAGCAGCACAGGGAAGCCATTGATGCTTTCTGTCAGACAGATGGGAAGCTCGACTGGCTGCCTTTAAAGCATTCAACCCCCACCTCCACACTGAAAAGGTGCTGATATTAGGTATGTGCACAAATATTCGTAACATTCAAAATTCACATGAGTTTGTCCAAATTCATTTGAATTTAGACATTGGTACATTTGAAGACTGACATTCAAATTCAAATTGAATGCTTCGGAACATTTGTATGAAGCTTCGTAACATTTTTTAACCTGGGGATGTGGGAAAGCGGCTGTGCCAGTCACATCTGCAATGGAGCCAGACTGGATTCAAAGTGGATTGAGAGCAGATTCAAAATGGACTCAGGGTGGATTTGACACGTTCATAGGGAATATGTAGGGGATAGTTATCCGATAGGTAGGGGATTTGTAGGGGATTCATATGTGATTCGTACTGAACATTCATATTGAATTTGTATTGAACATTTGTATTGAATTTGAATGCTACCACATAAGAAGGGGATCTGTTGAAACAAATATGAATTTTCTTGCATTTGATTAGATAAAAATCAAGCCAAAAAAACACATTCATGCGATCCCTAGCTGATATATCAGTAACTTTTTAACGTGTGTGCGTGGGGGGGGGGTAGAATGCTTGGCTCCAGTTGTGGGTGATGGAAGCAGCAAAGACCATTTGCCATTTTCATTCCTGTCTGTAGCCACCCTAAATCTGGGATAGGGACTTTTTGGAATGGTTCTGGACCAGAACAGCATTAGCCCCAAGCAGATGAAGTATATTAGGCAGCTGGCTGGTCTGGTCTACTGAGCGACTATGGAAACAGCAAAGTGGAAACCACTGTTAGGAATAATAATATTAGTATTCAACCACTTACTAATATTGAGCACAGTAAGCAAGATAAAGAGTCCCATCATCAAATAAGACAAACATATGTTTGGGCTAATGAACACATGTGCACACCTGCATGGTTGTTGCACTGCATTAGTCAGAAATAACAATACTATACTGTGCTTTTTTTCACCATCCTGGTTTGCTACAGATTCTGTGCCATTTTTATAACCCAGAAAATATATGCTTCTTAGTTAGAACAGAAAAGAAATTTGTTAACTCATATTTTACAGGGAAACAGACAAAGCTTGCTTTAATCTCTGTGTTCATACTTTGTTTTATAAGCCACCCAATGTACTTCAGCCATTAGGAAGCGAAATGAATTTAGTAAATAATATAACACGTTTAATTGTCTAAACCAAACGGCAGGCCTGGTTCTGGTTTTCTTTCTTCAGCAGATAGGTACATACAACAATAATGGTCTCTGCATTGTATACATCCTGTACAATAACTCAGTAAACATTTCACTGTGAACGCTTTGATTGTTCAAACAATGCCTCACGGATTTGCCTGTGACCTTTCTCACCGTGCTTTCCAATATAGTACTTCACACATCTGAAGGATTACTAAAACTTTAAACTACATGACTGACAATCTGAACTAATAATAGTGTTTGGCAGAAGACTGTTTTTAGCAGTTTTTTAAACAAAAACAATGAATCATGTATAATTGTGAGGTTGAAATAACTATAGTGGAGTTGCCTCTGAAATATTTATCTTGCCTTTCTGTGTTGAAAAAGACCTCATGAATAGGAGTGTGCACAAATGCAATTTTTGGGATTCGATTCGGACCAAATATCCAAAAGTTCAATTTGATTTGAAACTTTAAAATTCAAATTTAACAAAATTCAATTTGAATTAAGCAAATTTGAATCCATTCGTTTGAATTTTTGATTTGAATTTGCACTTACGAATGTCAACATTTGTATGTGTCCATACGCATCATTACGCATTCCATACACATCTGTACGCATCCATACACAACCATATACATCACGTAGTGATCCCATATGGAACCCGTTTTCGTCCTATACAGATCTGTACAAATGTGTACTGATGCGGGAAAGATGTGTTTGTGCAAGTACATATTGTGTATAAATAAATGCAAACAAACAAATAGATCCAAAATTCATTTTAATTATTTAATTCAACTTTATGGACATTTGATTTGAATTTGAATGTCAAAATTTGGATGAATTTGATTGAATTTCAAATACCTTCAAATATTCGTACACACCCCTACTCATGAATAGATCATCCATGTTCACTTCTATCTCACAGCCATATTTCTTCCAAGAATTTCTTTGCCTGCCCTTAATACTAAGATCTTACATATAACATAACCAAAAGCCAAGTCAGTTTGACACAGATTCAGAGCATTACACCTGCTGACTAAATCAATTTCACAGGCAGCTTACTGTCTGTACACTGACAAAATCCTTGTATATTGGTAGATTAAAATACAGTATATCTAATATTGATAGAATGAATGGTATAGCTCAGAATGAAAATACACCCCCCTTTCAAAGCACACGTTTAACATCAGTTTAAGGACCTGTGTCTTACTGATACTCCAAAGTGGTTCCACCTAGACCCACAGTTGATATTTTAACATTTTTTTTGACATCACAGCAGCAAGATTCTTCGATACACATGTTCAGTCCCTCCCTGAGGGCTCAATATGAAGAACATTCTGATAGGTCTGCATGATCCTGGCTGAAGACAAGTTCTTGTTAGTTCTCACAAAGTTCACCCAAACAGATTGGAGGGGGGGTATGCAGTAATGTGATGCTCCATGGCAAAAGTGCTTGTTATTCATACAAATTCAGACATTCATACATGAATCGAATGTTACAACATCCATACATTAACATTCGCATGAATGTTATTTCCGGGCATTCGTACAAATAGTTCAGACATTTGTTAAACTGAAGAGGTGGGAAAGTGGCTGCGCCAGTGACATCTCCAATGGATCTAGACTGCATTCGACATGGATTGGGAATGTATTGAGATTCAGGTCGGACTTGACGATTTCAGAGTGTTTGTAATGGAATACATGTCAGATACCTATCTCAGATATGAATTGGATACATATACATTCGTATCCAATTTGTATCCATTCGTATCCGATATGTATCTATTCAAACAAATACGAATATCCTACCATTCAATTCGTTATGAATTGAATGCCAAAAAACACATTCATGCATATCCCTACTTGAAACCACTATTTTTTAAACCCAGAACATCGGGTGTATAACGTGCACCTCCAGCAGAGAATCATTAAATGTGTCTGTCAAATGAAATTCTGCTGCATATTACCACCAGATTGTTTTGCCCTGTGTGGACACAGCCTTAAAATTTTAATCAACATAAAAATTTGAAAACAAAGCATTGATCCAGGCCAGACAATCGGGAGTTGAGAGTAGGGATGGGCACGATTTTTTTTTTTTTTTTTGCATTCGAATTTGAGTCGAACTGAATGTCAAAACATTTTATTCGATTCAAATGTTTTAAACCCAAATGCTTAAAAAAAACCTATTCGAAACCATTACATTTGAATCTATTTATTCAAATGTTAGATGTGTATTTAAAGATACAAATGTTGACACATTTCATATGCATCCCAGTTTATCCCATATGCATCCCATTTTCATCCCGTATTATAAGCACAAATTTGTACAGATACTATAATATTTGTACAGATATGTATAATACATACAGTACGTATCTATACATTCAAATGATTCGAATCATTTGAATAAATGTTTCAGAAAATCCAAAATCCGTTCGAATATCTAAATTTGAATGTGAAAACATTTGATTTGAGTTTGAATGTCCGCATTTGTCGGATTCGAATCAGATATTTGAATTTTCAAATATTAGTGAACATCTCTAGTTGAGAGCAGGAAAGAGTGTGCCAACATATATTAAATTACGTCAACAGTGTCTTACGTATCCAGATTCATATGGTGACAAATGAATGAAAAAGGAGTACCTTTTCTGCTTTTAGTAGCATATTTCTATGCTTTCTCCATGAATGTCCATGTTAAACACACCAAGGAAGACTGCAGAGTAGCTAGCATAAATACAAGCAGTACAGTATAGGCCACCTGCTGAGGGCTAATAGATTTTTGAGGGAGTAATCAAGATGATTAAGGTCTGCCACAATTCCTAATTTATCTTTCTTCTTCTCCTAACACTTTATAGGTCAAACAAGGTTGCATTGCTGATTTTGTTGTTCATTTCAAATCCTATCAGTTCTGGTCATCATGGCAAAAAGACAGGGATGATGGGAGCTGTAGTGTAGCTATATCTAGAGGACTACTGGTTCTCTGTGCAACTTGCACAGCAAAATGGATGAAAAAGAAAGTGAATAAACAATCCGTGAAGCGTCAAGAAGTCTATTTTGGGGGAGAAAGAAGAGCTTAAGAATTAATTCAAACCCTCTGTGACCATCCAAATTAGGCTGCATTAGGGATCTGCACAAATGGAGTTTCTTTGCATTTGATTCATAATGAATAAATGTAAGAAAATTTGGTCATTTGAGCAGAGCCCCTTTGAATGTGGTAGGATACTATGTGATACGAATGTAATTGTACGTATTTATACGAATATCTAATATGAATGCAAATATATCTGACACATCCTGTAACACAGCATTTCCCAAACTTTTGACATATGTGTACCCCTTCTATAATTTTCGTAACGCTGAGTACCCCTCATAAAAAACATTAGGGATAAAAATTGTATTTTATAAAAATAATCAAAATCAGTGGAACTTACTAAAGCACAATAACAGACGACTGGAACTAACTATTAAAGAAGTAAGTTGTCTCTGTAATGAAGTGCAGTATATTCACGCCGTGTCACGCCTCACAAGACCGTTAGATAACACTGCAATTCTCCGGAGTTTAAACAGCTCCACGGCTCAACGTCAACTGTTAATGTTCCCGCAGTTTAAAAATGGTTGAACCCAAGCTGCGCGAAGGATTCGCAGAAGTTCCCGCCATAATGAGTTGTGATACGATGTACGATGGCCCCAGTTCCCGTGTAAAAACTGCAATACGCACCTATTTCTTTCCTTGTTCTGTGGGCACAGCTAAGCACAGTACAGTGGATATTCCCACGTGATCCCCACCAAACTCCGGTGTAACGCGTACCCCCACCAAACTCTTCCCATACCCCTGGGGGTATGCGTACCACACTTTGGGAAACACTGCTGTAACATATCCGCTCTGAGAGCATCAAATCCACCCTAAATGCACTTTGAAGCCGCTCTCAATCCATGTCAAAAGCACTCTGGATTCATTGCAGATTTGACTGGAGCAGCCGCTTTCCCACCTCCCCAGGTTAACAAACGTTCTGAAACATTCGTACAAATATTAATGTCATAACATTTCATTCGTATATGAATGTCCGAATTTGGATGAATTCGTACAAATATCAAATAGTATGAATATTTGTGCACATCCCTAGGCTGCATCCACATGGGCAACAACAATAACAAATCGCAGTACAGGAGTAAGGGTGCTGGATCTATATGCCAGCAGCTCTCCTGGGCGTGGAGTATTGAGGGTTGACAAGTACATTCCAAAACCTATTTCCTCCAGAGTGTCCCCAGGTGCACTTGTTGTCATGTAGTTACACAGCAGCCATGTGAGTGACTTACTGTTGCCATGATCCCCACAGAAGATGTGGTTTTTTTCACACTGAAAATGGTCAACCACTGAGGCCATTTGCAGCAAAATGAAAAGTGCCTCCATGCTACATCTTTAAGGCTGGGAAATTGTTGCTCACAAGGGGCCTGTTTGCACTAACTGTGCAGGGATGCTTTGGCATGCTCCAGGACACTCCCTCCACATACTGTGTGTCAAGGCTAAAAAGCCAGTGGAAGGAAAATGTAGTGATGTGTGCAAAAAGAAGTTAGAATAGATAACCAGGAGCTAACTTAGTATTTAGTCAGGAGACTCCTGGAATTGCATCATAAGGTGATGTGTGCAAAACACATCACCAGTTCTCCTAAGACTGATGACAACATCAGAGGGATTGTGCAAGAGTTGTGTAAGACTGTGTAACACTTGCGAAATGCCAGGATATGACACTCCAACTCAGATAGTGGAAAGGTATAAAACTGGGCACGGCTGTGCCTTTGCTTTGCCTTGCCTAGCTGGTCGAGGAAGAAGGAGAATGTAACTTGCTATGCAATAAACCTCTTTGGAGAATTTACGGCGTCCCTGACTCCTTTGTTTACACTGGCGAAGAGGGGGAGAAGGAGGGGCCAAGCCTCAGCAGGATCGGAGATCCAGATCGGGAAGCCAGGCCCTTCAGCACCTTGGACAGCGACAGCTGAAGCTGACAGTCTGGGAGCCAAGACACAGAGAGGGGAATTGCTTTTCCGGGAAGCAGGAAGCAGGACTTTGTGTTTCCAGCACGAACCAAGGCGCGACTCTGCGAATGGAACGCTGATGGAGATTTATTACCACAGGGGGGGGCAACCAGTTACCCCCTGACAAGGGTTATGTTGCCCAGAGCGTTAACCCCGCGCGTGCTGGAAAGTTCAACTGACTGTGAGTGCCGAAAGGCTGAGTGAAAAGAGAATCGGACGGCTGTCTGATTGTCTGTTTTGTGTGTCTGTCCTTTGTCACGTTTGACAGAAGAAGGAGAGAGGAAAGTGCACTGCTTGAGAGGTGGAAGCTGCACGTTTTCTGACACTGGATGAGACGAACTTTTCTGTATGGTGTGTTTACACTGAAGCGGCGCTTACCAGAGAACGAGTCTGGAGATTGTGGCAGATTTGTAAGTTGCAACATGGGGAGTCGAAAGCCCCCCAGTGCAAAAGACATTTGTCCTGTTAGAAAGTTTGACTGATGAGTTTGAAAATATCCTGTGGAGCCTACAGTGTGTTGACCAGAGGCAGCTGGCTGCAAAGATGGTGGCATCACGAGTCTTGGAGGAAAGCCAGCGTAAGGACTACGAGGCAAAACTCCAGAGACAGGAAACAGGGGTGACTCAAACCCACTCAATCGAGACTTTCAATGATTTTGACCCTGAGAAAGCATTTGTGTCCAGAGGGAGGAAATGCTTCCACGGTGGTGGAAAGGATCATCTCATGAAGGACTGGAGAAAGTTGGCTGAGGAAAGAGCCAAGATGGAACCCTGGTGTGCTGCAAGCAACAGAGGGGTTGTAAAGAACTGTGAGTCTATAGCCTGTGTGGCTGCAAGCCCTAGTTGGGTGTTGGACTTGGGGGCAAGTTTTCACATGGCCAATTGTGAAAAGCTCCTGAAAGATAAGATGCCTCCTAATGCAAATGGTGCATCGGGGGGGGCGGGTATCTGCAATGGAAACTGGGAAAATACCATGTTTTGAAAAGGATTTTTCAAATGTATTGTGTGTTTCGGAATTGCAAGACTGTTTAATCAGGGAATCTGAGCTAATAAACAGTAATTATGCTTTGTGTTTCAAGGGGAATGATTGTACTGTTAGCATAAATGATGGAATTTGTGCTAGGGCAGTCAAGGGAAACAAAGTGTATGTGATGACTTACGGGCTTGAATGCGCGCTAGCTGATAATGTGCCGTTGCACGGGGATTGCGCCCATTATTACCGCACAGTCATGGGACATGTGAGCTTCACAAGTGTGGGGAAACTAGTGGGAGTGTGTCCAAAATTTCAGCTGAAAATTTGTTCAAACCGTTGGGATTGTTCAGTTCGCAGCCAGGTAAAGCCTGAGGTTTTTCCTGTAGCCAAATTTAGCAAACGCACGACAGAAAGATTGTTTCGGACTGTGCAGACAAAATTGGCTGGCCCTTTAGCAAAGACTATGGGCAAGAATCAGTATTTTATAGCCATTGTGGATCAACATACAAAGTATCTGTATATGATACTAATGGCAGAAAGAAAAACAACACAGAAAAGGTGGGGAGGGGCAATTTTGAATATTAATCATGTTGCTAATCGTGTTTGGAATTCTTTTGTAAAGGAAATGCTTTATCATATGCTGTATGGTAGACCATCAAACCTTAAATGTATAAGAGGTTGTGGGCAATATGCAAATGTATATAATGTATATGTACCTGCAAATTTCTGGAAAAGGTTAATGTTTGTGGAGTATTCTGGTAACAGCTATAGATTTTGTTCAAGTCATGGAAAAATCTTACTGTCCAGGAGTGCCAACTTTGAGAGATATTCCAGCAGGGAAAGACTCCACATTAATAAGGAGGTTTTTCTCAAGCTAGGGCAGAGTGCCACAGATGCTGGAAATGGAGGGGCACTAAAGCAAGAAGGTTCTACAGATAGTGAGACTAACACTTCTGCAAATGAACAAACACAAACACAGCCTAGGTCAGATAGTGGAGATGGAAAAGGAAGGACAAAGGTAATCCTACCAAGGAGAACTCAGAGAGTTAGAGAGCCCCCAGATTGGTTTGGGACACAGACTGCAAACACTTGCATAGTGATAGCAGGAGGCAAGTGGGTATTCAAGAGGCAGGAAATGCCAGATGAAACCCAGAAACACGGGGATAGAGACAGCAGAAAGGTGAAGGATCCTAAGGTACCTAAAGAGGACCAAGGAAAGAGAGTTAGTAATCCAGGCCAAGAGCTGGAGTGCTGTGTGGCATAGTTCAAATATTATAGCTGCACAAATCAATACATTTTGGAGGGGATTGTCAAGGCTAAAAAGCCAGTGGAAGGAAAATGTAGTGATGTGTGCAAAAAGAAGTTAGAATAGATAACCAGGAGCTAACTTAGTATTTAGTCAGGAGACTCCTGGAATTGCATCATAAGGTGATGTGTGCAAAACACATCACCAGTTCTCCTAAGACTGATGACAACATCAGAGGGATTGTGCAAGAGTTGTGTAAGACTGTGTAACACTTGCGAAATGCCAGGATATGACACTCCAACTCAGATAGTGGAAAGGTATAAAACTGGGCACGGCTGTGCCTTTGCTTTGCCTTGCCTAGCTGGTCGAGGAAGAAGGAGAATGTAACTTGCTATGCAATAAACCTCTTTGGAGAATTTACGGCGTCCCTGACTCCTTTGTTTACACTGGCGAAGAGGGGGAGAAGGAGGGGCCAAGCCTCAGCAGGATCGGAGATCCAGATCGGGAAGCCAGGCCCTTCAGCACCTTGGACAGCGACAGCTGAAGCTGACAGTCTGGGAGCCAAGACACAGAGAGGGGAATTGCTTTTCCGGGAAGCAGGAAGCAGGACTTTGTGTTTCCAGCACGAACCAAGGCGCGACTCTGCGAATGGAACGCTGATGGAGATTTATTACCACAGGGGGGGGCAACCAGTTACCCCCTGACACTGTGTCTCCATCTAGTACACTCCTGGTCGGCAGCAGGAATGGTGTGGTTGCTGGAGTGCAAATGTGCACCGCATCACAATCATCATGATATGTGGCAGAAGTTGCCATGGCCATTTCTATGGCAATATGGGCAGTCCAGGATGGATCGTCCACACTGCAAGCACCTGTAGTTAAGTAGCGGACAGCTCCAGTGCTCTCGGTGAGAACACTGGCTACTGTCCCTGAACTTAACTGTGCTGGATAGGTATAGTTCTACCATTCCACACAGTTAAGTGTGAACTGGGTTTAGCTCTGAAGAGGGCTAGAGGATGAGTCATGCAGCATAAAGTCACTGCATACCTCATGACTTCGTTAGGAGCAAGAGTTTCCAGTGATACGTCACTGAAATTCACCATGATGTAGATGCAGCCATAGAAACACACACATAAGGGTTGATTATTCACGTCGGGTCATAGAAACTGCAAGCCTATAAAAATATTTCCTCATTACGTCATTATATTTCCTCACTGTTAGCATTTATTAATTTAAAGGAAAGAACGCTCTATTTCCTTCAGCTTAGATAATTCTTACTTGCCATGAAAACAACTAAGGTTCACAAGCTTACCATAGAGTTTAGGTTATTTCTTATGCAGCCCAGAACAGTAAGATTTCAATGATCACTCATGAGATTAAATGTATCTACAAATGTATTATTTTGCACTTTAATAATCCAAAAACATTTTCTTCCCTTGTCCTTCAACATCAAACACATTGCAGCAACCAATTTTGCCTGTAGCAAAATCTGTGTAAAATTTGAAACACTGGTCTCTTACAATTCTTGCAAGAAATCTCAAAGGAGGAAAAAAACAATAAAGAAGTTTTATTAATATTAGAAAATTTAAGAGACTCAGAGAGAATTTTACCCCATCATTCTTTAAGTGTTTACTTCATTCTGTGTTCTATACAGTCACATATTTAACTGTTATCCCTGCTTTCCAATCTGCTATTTTTTTCTAGCCTCATCACACTGTGTAGTCACTCTCAAGAAGGCTGATAGATTTTATTGAGGATTTTACTGGTGATTTTCAAGATGAGAGCTCGAAACACTTATGTAGCTCACTCATACATAAATTCAAAATGCATACTAAATGCAGTGTCATTCATTTACAAGGCAATGAATAGTTAGTTTGGGATTTGCAATTCACTCATTTATTAATTTAGTATCTAAATTCAAGTCCAATCTAAAAAATGCCATTTTTGTACAGAACAGGCCCAAGAAAAGCAACTCAGTCCACAAGGAGTTAGGCTTTGCTCTTGTGGACTGAGAACCACCCACTCTTGTCATGGTCACACCTAGATGAGATAGGACATCCTATTCATAATTTGAGCTGAAGTCGTAGCAGTTCTGTTCACCCCTAGATTGTTACAGGTCATCTGCAGACCCTCCTTGCTTTGGGCTGCATCGCCCATACTTTTCTCTGCAATCGACCTGAGCCACCTCCATGGAACTCTTGGCTCTCCACTCCTTTTGCTGTGTCAAATCTATCTCCTTTCTTACTGGATGCTGTTGTGTCACTCAAGGGAAGTGAGGGTGTGTGTTTGCAGTTCTTTTTTAAGCCTGGTCCCCCACCTCGATGCCCCCCTTTTTAGGTGCTTTTCTTCTCCATGCAATTAATCTTTAATAATAATAATAAATGCCTTGAGCATTAGGTAGATTTATTCTTACATTTTGTGTCTGTCATTTGAATTTCAAATTTGCCTCAGAGGCACCCCTAGAGGAAACACACCCTAAGGCTCGTCTCCATGGTTTCCAGTTATTGCACTGCAGAATTGGGCCATCCTTAATCCAAATTGTAGTTTGGATTAAGATGTCCCCATGAGGTGGAGGTGAGCGCAGGTACAGTTCAAATTCACTGGTCCCCAAGCAAACATGGTAAGCCCCGGCATCGGGGAAACCACATCCTTTTTTCTCCACCCCCTTTGCCCTAATTGGAAGCTTTTAGCAGACATATGCACGTCTGCATGACAGCAAGCACATGTGCTTGGAGAAGACGGGCTTGGGCTAGAGGGATCCCCCCTCCCTCTCCCCCTTGAAGCATGACAGTCAGCCAGAGAACGAGAGGGGAGCCAGACAAAGACAGTTTTTGCTCCCCAGCTTCCTCTCTGTCTGTGAGCTCCGATGAGTCAGCCTCCAACCAGCCTGGCTGGCAAGGAGGAATTAAGGCTCTTTAAGACTCAGAGGCAACAGGCAGCTTGAATCCTTTAGCTCTCCTGTTCTGCAGCCCCAAAAGCAATCGTGTCTGTGCGTGTGTGCATGTGTGTGTGTGAGGGGGGGGAGAAGACAAATGACAGCACCAATGACAGCCTCCTAATGACAGCCCTAATGAATGATACCCTGGGAGTGTCCGCATGACCCAGGACAATATGTGTTATCCCCTTATTTTGGATGTAGTACACTTGCAATGTGGGTTTTTTTAACACTTATTGTCTCGCATGTAGCCCGTATTAGGCATTTGCATGGAGATGCTCCTGAGGCAAAGCAGGGTTAAATTTGGAATAAAAATTGCATGGAGACAGGACCTAAATCAACTATTTGTCCAGTCCCTTTGACTAGCTACATACAAAAATGGCAGATAAAATACACGCTAAGTAAAAATGAATGTATCAAGAGACTTACCCGAATCATCATAACTGAGCACCTGATGTCATGAACTGTGTCGTAGATCTTCTTAGAGATGTCAACAAACTGATTCTCATCAAATAGATGAATTGTATTCCTACTTAGATTTTCTAGTGCATTGTTGACTTGAGTGATGAATTCTGGAATCACTGTAAAAATAATGAAGAATGATAATAATGATGATGACCTGACGATGATGATGAATACAAGAGGAAAGGTGATTGTGCCAACTATTCTAAAAAATTTTTTTGGAAAGAGTACTTTTTAGTAATATCTGAAGATTTGATAATTATAATAAATCAATACCAAGAAAATGGCTGGAAAGTATAACGGCCATACTACAGGTAAGTTTCAGTCCAATTTTGATCCATATCCAGAGTTGGAGAACAGATCAACAAAGTAGCAAATGGTTTTTCTTCTGCATTATCTTAGAAAATTCAATTCATTTGAACCATACAGAGATAAATTAGTTTGTTGCTTTGCCAATGTGTTTCATCACTTCGAAAGTGGATCAAAGTTGGATTAAAATGTAGGGGCTTTTCCCAGTTATTACAGGATAAGCCTGTACACTTGGGGGTTGCTCAATCTGCATACTGTGGTACTATCTTGATCCCAAAGCAGCCCAGACCATGTAAGAGCATCCAAAGCCTCCAAAGTTTGATCAGGAGCATCTAGTGTCCTCCCAGTTTGCACCCACTTCCAGGCGCAAAGCTGTGGGGAAGTGGGGCAGTACAGTGACACAGCTGTGACTACATAATGCATACTGTGTCATGATCACCATGGCAATGGCTAGGAGCATGGCACAAGTTGCCATGGGCATTGCTATGGGGAATTCAGACATTCCAGGATGGACCATCTGCACCACAAAGGTCCATGGGCAAGTTGAGGATAGTGCCAGCACTTGCAGTGTGAATGCCAGCCAATGTCCCTAAACTTAACTTCAGTGGGAAACAGTTCCAGCCAGAAACATTGATGGTAGGGAATGAAAGTTCCCCTGTTTCCTTCTGCAGCCAAGAATAACAGAATATGTGTGAAAAGCACACATGCTTTGATAATGGTTGTAATGTTTTCTGGAAAGGCTCCAGTCCTGAAGCAACAGGAACCATTGTTGTGTAGCTCCTGCTTACTGGTAGGATCCAATGCATATTCAAACTCAAAGTAATGTTAATAGTCTCAGTGACTTTTGCTCCTGAATCAATGCAACTGAATTCAGGTAGAATCCTAGTACTTCTTATCCTTCTCATTAAAGATGGCCAGAAGATCTGGAGGGGAAGGCCTCCTGGTTGTACCATCACTCTCAGCAGCAAAAAGGGCGGGCACCTGGTATAGGGCCTTTTCAGACTGTGAAATAGTCTGTGTTGGTATCCCCAGACTGTGGAATAGTTCCCCTCCTCAGGTGCATCAGGCACCTTCACTCTACATGTTTAGATGAGCTGAGAAGACACACCTCTATACTTCACCCTGTGGCTAAGTAAAGGAACAGCCTTTTCCTCCCCACATTCAGGCACTGCCATGGTTTTAATATGCTTAATATGTTATGGTTTTAATTTGTTAATTTTATACACTGCAACTTGCCCTGTTCATTTTATGTGTTGCAACCTTGGGTGTAATGGGATAAAAATGCAAAGATAGATGATGATGATGATGATGATGATGATAGATAGATAGATAGACAGACAGACAGACAGACAGACAGACAGACAGACAGACAGACAGACAGACAGACAGACAGACAGACAGACAGACAGACAGACAGATCAGAGCTACACTTGTAGTGCTATTCTTAATGTCTTCTCCAGCATCCCTGCTTCCCCTCCCAGTAGGTTTTACAGTAGGAAGAAATGGGGTTGTACATGCCCTTGCAATGACATCATGGAGCAGCTCACTGCAATCTTGTGTAGTTGTTGGGCTTTTGCTCAGTCCCTGTCAATAGGGATGTGCACATCCCCCCCCCCTCAGGGTTTGGCTCACATCAAAATGAATGGAATGGAAATCTGCATTCATGCGATAGAGCCACTTCAAATGTGCCAAGCTTAGAATTTGCTTTGAATTCTTTGGATTCCTGCTGCCACCTGCTGCATCTCCGAATCTGATCAAATCCAATCCCAATCCAATTGAATCTGATCTGGATCCAATCCGAATCTGAATTCAATCTGAATCTGATCAAATCTGATCCAAATCCTCTCTGGAGGCAACTGGGCAGCCACTTTGAATGTAACAAAGCATCAGATGACAGTTTTCACTTTGGATGCAAAGGTCAGTCTTTGAATATAGCCAATATTCTATTCAAATGCAAAACTTTGAAAATTTTATTTGCATGAATTGTGAAGGTGACGAAATGTTTTTGCCCATCCCTACCTGCCAATCTTTTAGGGAATGGAAACCTTCAAACCTGGTGCTCTCTGCCAAGTTCACAGGCTGTGAACAGCCTAAGAAAGTAATTCATGCACATCCCTGCCTAGGAACACTTGCAGTGAGTGACAGTTGCATGCCATTATCTGAGAGGGAAGAAAAACAATTTGTACAAACCTTCCTCCTGTTACTGTTAAGATCACGTTTCCTAGAATTTTGTCCAGTGATTCAAAGATGTCCTGAAATTGTATTCTGGGAAGCTCAAGTAAAAGCTCTCTTCCAGGAAAAACAAAACAGGAAAAAAGGTGTGACAGAAAATGAAGGGAGGGAGGGGAACTTTGAACAAAGGAGCAGAAATTGGGGGGGAAAACTAGAAGGAAAAATGAAGGGGCGTAAGTGACAGAGAAGACAGACCTGTCATTTCAGTAACTGTGCTGAGAGACCAAGGCTAGGTACCACCTTCCAGATAGTTGGGCAGGTCTCTTTCTCTCTCTCAAACACACACACACACACACACACAGAGAGAGATTCTCCTCAGAGAATATATGTGGATGGACTGTAGATTGTGCTTGGACTGGGTTCCCCCTAGGTATTGTACACATACTAAAAGGATTAGAATTATGGACAGACACAAAATGTCACATGGAGTACATTATTTAGTTTCGCCAGGGCTGCACACAGTGAGAGGAATAGTTACAGAGCCAGAGGTCTGAACCTATCTACTTGTTTATGTCATTTATATACTGATTTTAGGCAGTTGTCCATGGTGAAAGGAGAGTTAGGGTCAGCAAGCCAGACCTGAGCAAGAATTATCAATTTCTGGCACTTGACTGCAAAGAGAATTCAGATAACTGGAACAGGTTCAAAGAAAAGGGAATGAAAGTTATCCAGAGCCTGGAATTAGACCTATGAAGACAGATCACACGTTATAGGGAATGTGTAATGTTGGGAAGACCCTAACATTAGGAGTTTCTAGCTGAGTTTCAGGATGGACATTCTCAAAGTAAGGGCTTTTCAACAGCATGGCTGGTCATAGCAGGATTCACATGGCACCTTTATAGTGTCACGATCAAGCAATAAAAAGGCAGGGTCTGTATGGGCCTGCTGCCCCAAGTTGCATTTGGTACACAAGAAGAGTGTGATGTCTACATGGAGTGCACCCATCCCACCACCATATTGCCATAAATGGCACTTAAAGCACTTCCTCTGAGAGCTCTTCCTTCCTTCCACTCATAAAAAGAGCCAGGAGTCTAGGGAGGTCACCTGCACTCCGTGACCTCTAACCACCTGTCACTGTTGATCAAAGGCACTTCATGCACTTCTCTAGTCCAAGGGTCCTGTAACAAAGCCATCCACATTTGGATTGCTTTTCTGGGACAGCCCCCATGCCGCATCCAACGTTTATGTGAGCCTTGGACTCTGTTTCAAGGGTGTGCTGACAGCCAGAAATGAAAGACCCTGGTCTTGGAGACCCAGGGGACCTATTTTGGTAGTGCAATGATACAACTGGACTATGGAGGCATGCCTCATTTTCACATGTCTTCATAACCTGATGTAGTAGCTGCTAGTCTTCCAGTTGCTCTTTTAAAAAAGATCTTCCAGAATCCCAAACCAGGTGGTCAGGGGTCCAGGGTATGCTCCCTTCAATGTGCATGGAACATACTCACAGGGTGTGGAGCCTCCCTTGGACCATATCAACATGTAGAAAGGAGGCTCCTGCACCCCTTGCTATACTGCTTTAGTGGTAAATGCAGAAAGGCCTCATGAAAGCATATTTGCAGAATAACATTGGCAATTGATTTTAAAATGTTTTTGTTGATGCCACTAATTCCCAAACCACATAGAGAGCACTTTGTGCATTGTAAAGTAAAGACTGATGGGCAATTTTAACTCTCCTCCATGCTGTCTTTTAGGAATGAATATTAAGTTTGCCTTCCTATCTTAACTGAGTTCTCAAAATCTCAAAAAGCATCGTTGCATAATACGTAATGATGATAATTTGACAGGTAATCTTGAGTTTAAAAATACTATCTAAACAAACGGTATGTAAAGGGAAAAAAAGAACTCATAGATACTTTGGTAAAGGTTTTTTTTAAAAAAAGTGCATACAATTTATAATTTATAAATTGCACAATTCAGTCAAGAGCAGATTAATGATTCATGATGAGTACTTGAGAAACGATCAAGTATAGATTAAAATAAATAAAAAAGGAAGTGAGAAAGAGAATGCAAAAGAAAACTATTTTGGCTCTTCACCGAAACTTAAACTATATAATGCAGACAATTTTCCCACACCATAGAGATCTATGGTTCTTTGTAATTAGCCCTGGAAATGCAGTGCAGAAGAGGAAAAGATTAAATTGTTTGCAAATTTTGTTATGCTGCAGTGTAGACAATCTCCAATGTTCCTGTAATTAAATGTCAATGGCTTCACGTTTTGCACAGTATCATAAGAGACAGACAGCTCATGAGGCTTTCTATATGTGGGGGTCTAACCTGATCGGCCACAACAAGCCTTTGATATCTGTTCTACATCTTGGCTTTTATTGTTCATATTTAATCATTTAAAAATTTGTAATAGGTATTAAGGCTGAAGTCAGAAGACCTGCTTAAAACCAGCTTCACTGGGAAAGCAAATGCAGTAACTTAATTCTCTTTTGGTAGTTCCTCATTTGAGTGTATAAAACAGTAGACCTTGCCTGAAATGTCTCTTTATCTAAGGCTTTAGCCAATCAACCAAATCACAGCATCATCAACAAACTAACAAAACATGCTAGGTATTGTCTGTGGAACTTCTTACTCAGTTCTAAACATGGTTGATTGGCACTCCCATTGGAGTTTCAGTGGTACTTAGTTCCTTCAGAGTTTTGCCAAAATTTAAACGTTCAATCAGAGGCCCTTCTTGTCTGGATGCAGCCTTGGGTGTAAGCAGAATTCAGAATTCCCATATTCCGAATGGATGAGATGCATCCTTTCAGAGGTTTCATCTGCCAGCTGTGCATCTGATGCAGTCTAACTGCCCATTGGTAGGAAAAGACAAATTCTGGCTGTTTGGGCCCCACCTGAGGATTGTGTTCCACCTATGGATGATGCCTGGCTAGTCTAAATGTCCCAGGGGCTGAGAAGGCCCAGTGATGGCTCCCACCTCATTCCTTATAAAGGAAGCTCTGAAGGTTACTATCTGCTGTTTTGTGAAGATGAATCTGTATTTTTACAGTACACAGAAAATGTCACATTCCCCAGAAGAAGTGCCTAGGTAGCGGGAGGCATGGTAGGTACATGACCACACATCTTCCACCATACTATTCTGTGAAGCCTGGGGAAAACTGGAGGCTGTGAAACTTTTGTTCCACAGCATCCAAATTGTTGTTTGTTTTTTTTCTGCCAGGTTTAATCAAGTATTGGACAGGAAATGACATTTGTTCTTTGATGCATTAACATGCCAGGCAGAAAGTGATGAAGGTAAGTGATCCTACCCCTACCATCTCTCCAGATAATGGTAGAAATGGGCAACAAGCAACCCTGGAGCTGTTTTGCACCCTCTGTGCAAGGGTCATCTCCAAGGCCACTTTCCACCCCTCAAGGAAGGCTGCAGGACCAATGGGTGTGCCAGGGTAGAGGCCGTGGGCCCCACAGTTCCTTTCCAGAGAGCATTTTGGCCCTGTGACTGCAGGAAGACAAGAAGCAGAGATTGATGTAGGCTGAGACCAAAAATATAAACAGGAAGTGAAGCTGACCCTGTTCCTACCTAGACGATGTCCGTGTGCAGCCCCGTGGGCCGTCGTAAAATACTGAGGATTGTTCAGCAACATTTGGAGGACCACAATTTGAGAACGACTAGTGCACATTATTCAGTTTCATCTCAGTATATATGTATCTACTTCTTCAGCATCTTGATCTCAGTTAAACACTGCTGTGTCCACGTTAGATATCAAGGCGACTTTGGTTCTCTGTTTATCTGCTCACTGTAACCCTCACCACAGAAACTTTTCTACCTCTGCCTTCCTGCTGATTTTTCTTTTACAATATCCATCTCATTTTTGCTAAAGCAAGGTGCTTTTCCCCCAGGTTATTTGTCTGTTTATCTCTCTGTTTTCCAAAGCTAGTTGTTAATAAAGTTTATAGCTCATTTCTGAACAAAAACATGAAATTTATATGCAGTATTTTGCCATATTTTTATGCTTCATTTAATTATTGATTAGTGTGTATATCAATAAAATACTTGTTTTTCATGGAAAAAAAACCAGATAGAAATGCTGTACATCTGAATTATTGGGCCACGGTTGTCAAAATGTGCCAAAGGTGATTGCAAAAAGATCCTTTTTATCATATGTTCCTGAAGGCATATTTCTAAGCATATGTGATAACACTATGAAGAACAGATTGTATTTTTTAAAAAAAAATGAAAATCACATTGTCCCTTTGCAAAACTACCTTGAAATACAATATTGTCCATATGAAGGTGACAAAAATTAATTTGTGGGAGAGGAGACTTGTGTGTGCTGCCTTGGGCTTGTAAACTTGGGGTGTTTTTCCACTGTCACTAGAAGTACCCATTAAGTACCCATTAATGGGTACAAAAATGCCATTAAGTACCCATTAATGGGTACTTAATGGGTACTTTTAGTGACAGTGGAAAAACACCCCTGGATTATGTGACAAGTTGCCCTAATTCAAAAATAAAATGTGAGCTCCTGCACTGCATTCCAGACATAAAATGGATCTTTTTCTTTGTTAAAGCTGTCCAAACGTTAGAGCATATAATATCTAGGTTAAGGATGATTAAGAAATCCAGTCTCTACAAATTCAGATATGACCTGCCCTGACCCGAGTTTTACCTTTCTAACTAATGCGGAGATCAGAACTTTACTGAGGGAGAAGCCATAAAATATTCCTCATTCTGAACAAGCCAATGGTAGAAGTTTCACTCTGTTATATCTGGGACACCGTCCTAATTTCTCATGCTCCTAAAGTTCCTGCTGCCCTGAATCCCCACCAGGATTCTCACTGTGACACCATGCCAGTGTTCCCTGGCAATTATGACTTCATGTTGATTGTGACTTCATGCCACCTGATGATAAAACTACTTTGTGTAGCCACTTTCATAAGAAGCTTTTAAAAAAATACAAATCCAAAAAAGAATTTTAATATTTTTATCATTTTTTTTTCTTCTTGGATGAAACTTTTACAGAACTCAACACTGTCCATCTGAGATGTTAGGGGCAAGGCATGATTTTCTCTAGCTCTGCATTTATCTACATTATGTCAACTTGTGCACATCAGTCATTTCTCTAATGAATGGGAGCTCTTGGAGAGGGAAGGCTAAGCTTCCTAGCTCTTCTCTTGCCTCGTCTTCTCACAGAAAAGTAAGGGAGACCGTCTTGTCAGCTGTGCTATAATCAGGGAATTATTGCAGCTAAGATAAAGATATAGTAAAGAATCACCTGTCAGCTGCCTTAAATGAATTTAATCTTGAGGGTCAAATAAGCTGCTTCTCCTAGTCCTGGGAAAGCTTGCAGAGGTGACTTCAGAGCTTCTGACCTTGAGAGCTCTTGGGAAATTGGTTTTTGTGCCTTAAAACTGACAAAGAATGAACAAACTCCCTATATTCAAAACAAGGAAGACTAGACAAACTACTAATTGGTAAGCCTAATGTCTGCTCTGCATGACATTTTGAACAGATTGTTTGCGAAGAACAGGGACAATTAAAAGGAGCAGCTAGACTCTCTTCTGGGGTGGGAGGAGCAGAATAACTAAGTTGGTAGACCAAAGGAATGCTGTTGGTTTCAGGCATTTGGGGCTCAGTAAAGAATTTGGAAAAGGTTTTCCTTATGTCCTTGAGGTCAAGATGGTAAGTTGCAGGCTTTAGAGTGATACAGCATATTTGCAACTAGCTGAATGAACATCTCAAAAAAATGTTCATTACCAACTTTCTTAGAGGGAAATAAGGCCTTTTCTGCACTTAGGTGAAAAGGCCAGTCCAGGTGGGCTTCTACACAGAGCATGCACACTGCATGCAACTGCTTCTGCTCCAGATGTGGCTCTTTCTGCATAATGGACCACCCCTGGCTAAATAGTGGTGGAGCACAAAAACATGCTCCGCAGCTATAGTAGCCATTGCTTGTAAAGCCTGTCGCACACCCTGGGTGAAGGGTTCATGGGGCAGGGTGGGGCAGGGCAGCGGCATTTGCAGACTGGGTCACCCAATCACCATGGTAACAGTTGCCATGCATGGCTGTCGCTATGGCAAGATGACTGCTACTAGTATAGTAGCATCTGTGTTTACCT
The DNA here is from genome assembly GCA_023333525.1 of Aspidoscelis tigris stejnegeri. Taxonomy (NCBI): domain Eukaryota; kingdom Metazoa; phylum Chordata; class Lepidosauria; order Squamata; family Teiidae; genus Aspidoscelis; species Aspidoscelis tigris. The sequence goes on from JALMGA010000002.1 coordinate 96,647,441, forward strand.
GGAACTTAATGAAGTGATGGGTAAGTTCCAGATAGATTGGGCATTCGAAATGTGAACACAGGATCCATTCCTCACAGCGTTATCACATGTGCTTAGAAACATGCATTCAGGAACATATGAACAAAAGAATATTTTTGCAACCAACTCTGGCACTTTTTGACAACCCAGTCAGTCTAAACTGGTAGTGAAATCTTAATTCCCATGCACCCAACCTATATTATATGCTTTTGTTGTTGTTGTTGACTCTTTATATACTGCAGCTGTTCATAACTGGGCAGAGTATCTTCTTACAAAGTTGAATGAGTTTAAAAATATACAATGAGCATTGTTTTTCAAAAGAAAAAAATATATTAAAGGAAACAGAGTTGAGAATGTATATTAAGGGCATTTGAAGACTTCATTATCCCAGCAAAGTTCCCCTGGAAGCCAAAAATAAAGGTGTGAAAATATTCAACTGGGCCTGAAGGAATGTTGGAAATGCAGTATTTCAGTCTAAAGGGCTACTAAGCTAGGTTTACAGTTTGTTTACTTAAAACAAAAAGAGAATATGAATAGTTTAACTCTATGAAGAAGAAGAAGAAGAAGAAGAAGAAGAAGAAGAAGAAGAAGAGTTGGCTTTCCTACCCTGCTTTTTTCACCCATTTAAGGGGACTCAAAGCAGCTGATAAAGCTTTCTATTCTTCTCCCCACACCAGTCACCCTGTGAGGTAGGTGGGGCAGTGAGAGCTCAGAGGAGAGCTGTGACTAGCCCAAGGTCACCCAGCTGGCTTCATGGGGGAGGGTGGAATTGAACCCGATATTCCCAAATAAGAGGCCAGCTCCCTTAACCACTAGACCAGCAAAGACAGTAACAGAGTTGTGTTTTCATACTTTCCTTGGAACATCATCCAAGGGAAATTAATATCTGGAATAAATTGGGGCCTTTCTGGAAACAATTTAATATATCCCAGAACAAGGACCTGCTATGTGCATGCTAGTGCAGACTATGGAAGACTCCAAGTGAGGCCTGCCATAGTCTGTGTTAGCTTATGGCCAGCAGGTAGCTACCATGAGATACAGCAGAATAAGGCCAAGTGCAGAAAGGAACCATTTCAGAGGTGCAACAAGGTGTGCCATGAAAATGCCGCCCCACATCTCTGAAAGCTAGGAACTTTCATTAATGGTCTTTGGAGACCCACCATGCTGGTTCCAAGCCTGATGTAGGCTTCAGTACTGTTGTGGGATTGGCACAGAACAGATCATCCTATCTTGGGATGGAGGGCCCCACGTTGTCCGAGGATACTGAACATCAGCTAATCTAGCTCTGGATTCAAATACCTGTTAAGACATAAAACTTACTCAAAGACTTTTGGCATGACACCATGTGTGACTCTAGCTTATTAAACCCTTGGGGTGCATTCGAACAAAGATGAGAAGCAGCCCCAATGCTACATCCCCCCCCCCTTCTGCTGACAGGCAGCTTTTGGTTCATTTCATCAAGAAAACACGAGAACAGGCCAGCTAGAAGAATCTGCCTATTGTCTTCCTCAATCTCACAGCTTTGCCATGGTATGGCACTCCAACTGAGAGATCCAGTCCCAGCTCCCCGTCTGCTGGTAGCTGTTAGGGGTGTGCACAAATGCAATTTTTGGGATTTGATTCAATTTGAATATTCAAAAATTCAATTCGATTTGAATCTTTAAAATTCAAATTGAATGTGAATTTATCCACATTCAATTCGGATTGAGTAAATTCGAATCTATTCATTCAAATTTTCAATTTGAATTTGCATGTATGAATGTCGATAACATTCGTATGTGCCTGTACACATCCATGCGCAACCCATTTTCATCCCGTACGCATCTGTATAAATGCATACGCATGCGGGAAAGATGCATAAAGGCAAGTACGCATCAGGTACATATCCATACACATACGAATGTCTGAATAATTTGAACGAATAGATTAGAAAATTCAAAATTCGTTCAAATGTTTAAATTTGAATTTGTAGACATTGAATTCAAACGCCCAAATTTGAACAAATGCAATCAATTTTTGAATATTTGTGTACATCTCTAGTAGCTACAGAGAAGCTCAGGAGTTGCCAGGCACACTGCACTTTGTGAGTTGTATTTTTATCCCACCCTATGTCAAGGGTCTCAGGGCGGGTTACAACATATAAAATGAACACATTAAAAACACTAACACATGAAACATATTAAAACCATGGCAGTGTCTGGATGTGGAGAGGAAAAGGCTGTTCCTTTATTTAGTCAAAGGCCTGGGTAAAGAAGTATGTCTTCACAGCTTGTCTAAACATATAGATTGAAGGTGCCTGATGCACCTCAGGAGGGAGACTATACCACAGTCTGGGAGCCACCACTGAAGAGGCCCTATCCTGGGTGGCCATCCCTTTTGCTGCAGTGATTGGTGGTACAACCAGGAGGCCCTCTCCTCCAGATCTTAAGGCATGGGCAGGTCAATATGGAAGATGCTCTGAACTTTGCAATTCTCCAAACAGAATGGTAACTGGAGGCACCCGTATTTTATAAAATGGCACATATTGGCAAGGCCAAGAAGTTCCCATTACACAGGCTTTAAAAATTAATTATCCCTCCTAAAAAAAAAAATTGCATGCATCACAACCCACTAGGATATGTCATATTTTCATCTGACCTGAAAGATAAGAACATCTATTTTTGTGAGAAGCAGCTCATTAAGATGTGACTGATAATTGTAATTGGTATTACTTATGCTTTGATGTTACAATTATCTTGTTAACTAAACATTTTATTTTTGTTTGTATTCAAATGTCAGCAGTTAATTCCCCGTTCTTTTCTGTATACTTAGATTCGCAGCAAAATCATTATGACTTTCTTCAAGTTTGCAGGCAGTGTGTGTACATTTGCATGGACTTAACTGCCATTAATTTTTGAGATTACAAATGAAGGTTTTCAAAATGGCAAAGGATTGGGAGATTTCAAAATTAGTTAACACCAAATGAAATGTAAAACCTGTTGCAGAAAAGGGCTTGAATTATAGGACAGGGAAGTCCAGATCCTTAAGTAAAGGGGTTTTGGGGGAGGGATAAGACCAGATTTAACTTAAATAAGGAGGAACCAGAAATTGAAGAATATGGTTTGCATTAACTGGCCCCTTGAGTGCCTCGAGATATGATGGGAAAACTAGATAAGTCATGAAAGCCTTCCTGCCAGACATGGTGGGGAGCTCCCCTGGCATGTTTGTGACTTACCAGCTACCTAGCAAAATCCTTTGGCATAGCAAGGGTGCTCCACAACCTCACTCCCCCTACTTTTGTTCTTTGTGTGATGTGAGCTCTCAGAATCCCCTTTGGGCTTTGTCAGGCAGCCAGGAAATCAAGTTTCAAAATGCTTTTAACATGCAAGATGTAGAGAAGACATCATTATTAAAACACACACACACACACACACACAAGCCCAGAGCTGCAACAGACATGAAGAAAGTACACAGCTTTTTCAATTCTATACTTGACTCTATTAATCTGGGTTAAATTGTGTTAGGTTTTACACCAATGGCTTAAGAGTTTCAGAGCTTGTTCAAATGTCCAGGAAGAAGTCCCCACAAATCCCTCAATCTCACTCCAAGATTTCTTGTTAAATATTTTTTTCTTATTACAGTATTTTATAATACAAACATAAAACTTCTGGGTTCCCAAAAGGGATGTCTTATATAGTTAAATTATATCATTGTTAGCTACTGATGATTTCTGACAATCTTCTGAGGGCGCATCCCCATGCATGTTTAGTTTGGTACCAAAATTGGGTTTGGCAAGGGGTTGATTTGGTCTGGGACCAGGACCAAATGTGGTACCCGAGAAAACAAATCTGGGCATGGTTTGGGGTCCCAGAATGCATTGCTTCGCGAGCCAAGACTGCACATGGGGATGATCCTGGGCTATTTGGCACTTGTGCCATTGGGAAGTGGGGTGTGCTTGCCATTCTTGCCCTGTGCATTGGAGATTGCAACCGCTGACATTTTTGGGGAGTGAAAAAATCTTGATCGCCAAGGCAGGCAGGATAAAGGCTTAATTTTTGTCCCTTTTCAATGGCAAATATTCCATCGCGGTTCCCAATCACAAAGGCAGGCAGGATAATGGCTTGATTTTTGTTTCTTTTCCAAAATATTCCACCCCTGTTTCCCCATCACAAAGGCAGGCAGGATAATGGCTTGATTTTCTCCCTCTTAAACTTGGGCATTCTTGCAGTTCCTGATGGAGTGGAGGTGCTCAAAACTGCTCAACCGCCCAACTGCCGCTAAACCTCATAGCAGCTTTGGGTTTTTAAAAAATATTTTAAAATTTGTTAAACTTAATTTAAAACTTTTTCTGTGCCTCCCAGGCCAGTCCTGGCTTTCTGTGCCACTAAGGGCGGGGGTGATGCGGTATTTGCAGCTGATGGCACATGGGTGGGGTGATGTCAATCCAGCTTCCAATGAGAAGAGAAGGGGTAGAGAGGAGGCATTGATGCTCCCCCATGCCAAGGTTTGGCACAGTTTGCATGGGGACGTCTGCATCCGCAACAGGAATGGCATAGCATGGGGATGGGCAAGATTCGATCTCGGACCCACTCCCGGTTCCATGAGTGCCCATTCTGAGCCAAACGGCTTGCATGGGGATGTGGCCATAGTCTTCATTTTGTATTTCTTCATTGATGCTCCCCATCACATCTTAGGCCTATTCGCACTTCGGCCTCTGGATAAGAATTAGGACAGCTCTGGGACTGAGCATTTGCTGCAGCCCCTTTTGGGGGTGGGACGAGACTGGGCCAGGGCTGTCCTGGTGCTCTGTTGCCTGCTGCCGCCTTGATCACGCTGGCAGCAGCCAGCTGGGACCTCCCTGGTCTGTCCCCCCCCCCCAGCTCTGTGGGACTGTGGGGACAGTCTGGAGTTGTGTGTACCTGCACAGAAAGTGGCAGATTGCTCCAGCAGGCCGCATTACCAGAAACATCTGACCCAGAGGTCCAATGATGTAGGTGGGTGCCACGGAGCTGGGGGGTGGCACACACTTCTGTGTAGGGGTGGGCACCAGGGAGGCCGCTGCTGGCTGCTGCCAGCCTGATCAGGGTGGTGGCAGCCAGCAGGGCACTGGGACAACCCCATCCCACCCCACCCCCCAAAGGGGCTGCCTGCTGTTGGGCCAACATGGCCCAATAGCTGCAACCTGGGGCTGGTACAGCCAGGGGAAAGCTCAACCATTCTCACCTTACTGACCAAAGCGAATGGTCAAGCCATCCCCTGGCTGACCAGATTTAGAATGAAGTGCGATAACTCAATCTAATCACACAACTCTCCACTGAGGGTGTTTCCTCTTCTTTCCATTTTTGTGCACATAATAATCTAGCTGCTAGATTTCCAGTTTAATGGGACATTAATTTTTAAAATATTTCTCATTGCAGAACGAATCTATCTAAAATCTTTATTCTTTTTTTACATGCTCACCACTTATGATAATGCATGTCTTGTTTTACTTTACATTACTGCCATTTATTTGACATACCTTGATATATCTTTGCTAATTTGTTTGGTGTTAAATATCACTCCTGACATCATCTTATATATATTTTCTCTTAATGCTCTACACATGGTAAATTTCATGTCTTTTATCCACAGTTTCTCCTACTGATCCATCTGAATGTTGTCCCAAAGGATGGGTTCACACTCAAGCTTTAATCCAGCTTCAGTCCACTTTCAGAGTAAGCGAACATGTTAGCAAAGTAACAAGCTGATCTCTTTCAACATTACCTAACTTGAAAAATTTACTGTTCACTTTGCTGATGTGTTCTCTCACTCTTAAAGCGGACTGAAGCTGGATTAAAACCTAGGTATGAATGCAGCCAAAGTTTCTTGCCCATGTAACTATGGATCCTTTCACTTGTTCATGTTCCAAGTCCATCTGCAAAAGCATTGCTGAGATTTCCTTGGTACTCCAAAGCTCAACATTTCATGCTGAAAATGCAAAACCACTTTTACTAACAGTTACTACTAGTACTGTTACTACTAATAATAAACTGTTATTAGCTTCCCAACTCCAAATGGAAGATATGTTTGGGAACAAATTCTGATGCAAATGCTACTGTGGAATACTGATTGTGTATCTTGTTTAGTAACAGATTTCTGTTTTTTTAAGTAGTGGATTTGTCTACGTGCAGGTGAAACAAGAAATAGATCTACATGTATACAAGTGGAAACGGACAACCTTGAGAAACATTTCTTATCTGATCATAAACTGCCTTATGCATTATCTCTTAGGAATTTTCTTCTTCCTTTCTTCTTTTTTTAAAGCCCTGGTTGTTCTGTACACAGAAGCTGAAACATTTTGCCAATTTCCATTTGCTTCCTTATTTGTCTTTATGAAGCACATAGAATAACAATGGGGATGAAATTGAACAGCAAAAAAGTCCAATATTCATTTGACTTGGACGGCAGAGAATGAATTTGCACTTTTGCCTAGAGCATACCTTTTGCAAATGCAAAACAAAGCCATTCCCTAAATAAGATTTCCTAACAGAAGCTCAACTTCATTTGCTAACCCTGCAGCAGCCTGCGGTTCAGGCCCGTCAATCAGTGAAACTGTGTTTTCTTAAGCAGTGGCCAGAATGCACACTGGAGACGCTTCTTTAAAACAGAATGCACTCAAGGGGGGAACTTTCAAATTAAGCCAATTTTGTAAGCACGAGGCAGAAAGTCATGGGAATGTTCCTTGATCAAACAAATCCGAGTTTTTATCTTATTAAAAACAGATCGTCACTTATGTTTTAAGAAGAAAAGGAGAAAGTAAAAATCTAGATAGCTTCCCACCTCCCCCCTACAGCAACAATATTCGTAAAGCCAGAGGACTGAATATAAACGGGCTCTCCTAGAAAATGAGCGCACAAAGCTACAAAGAATGTTAAGGACATTCTGTGATTTCAAGGATTCTCACAGAAAATTCTTCTTGCTCTCTTGCAGAACGCAGAAGTCAAGTTCCATATTCAGGTGCTAAAGAGAAGCTTAGAGTAGGGATGTGCATGAATATTTGTAACATTCAAAATTCGTATGAATTCGGTTGAATTTGGACATTTGAATTCGATCAAATGTTGACACATGTGAAGACTGACGATCGAATTTGAACCAAATGTTTTCCTATATTCATATGAAGCTTCATTACATTTGTGAATCTGGGGAGGTATACTATTCACAGCGGATACATAGCTGCCTTCATATGCAATTCATATAGAATCATGGAGTTGGAAGGGACCTCTTGGGTCCTTGAGTCCAACCCCTTGCTCAATGCAGGATTTCTTAAGCCATCCCAGACAGATGTAGGTCCAGACTCTGCTTGAAGACCTCCAGTGAAGGAGTGCTCACTACCTCCCGTGGCAACCTATTCCACTGACTGATCACACACACTGTAAGGAAGTTTTTCCTAATATCTGGATCTGTATTGACTCCCTTGAAGTTTCATACCATTGTTTCTAGTCCTCCCATCTTGTGCAAGTGAGAATAGGGACGATCCATCTGCACTGTGACAGCCCTTCAGATACTTGAAGTACAATGATATATGTGATTCGTAGCGGGGATTCAAACTGAATTCATATCGAATTTGAATCTTACCACATTCCAAGGGCTTGATTCGAATGCATATGAATTGTCTTGCGTGCGATCCAATACGAATCAAATACAACAAAAAATTGATGCACATCCCTAGTTTAGAATACTGAGCATCTCTCCAGTTTTAATGGAACTGTTGCTTCTGAGGAATTTAACTTTGGCAGATAACAGAAACAAAAGCCTAGATACTGATGTCATTCCTCCCAGAATCTAGACACTGAGCAGAAAATGAAACTAGAGCCTTTTCTGCACTGACCTCAGTTAATCTGCAGAGGGAACTCTGGGGAAACTCCCAGATAGTGCATCCACATTATGTGGAGCCACCTCTTTGCCAGGAGTTCCTTCCCTGCATATATTGGTAGAGCAACTGTAACTGCTCTACAGTTATACCAGTGGAAACACTGGGAAAGCCCAGCATGCTCTATCTGCATCACAGTGTGTGAGATCTGGATCACTTGCAAAGCATCATGGATCTGGCCTGGTAGAACTGGGGGGAAAGTGGAACTTAACACTGAAAAAGTTCAGAAAATCTCTCTCAAAAACTAGTTTTCATGCACAGATGTGACATATTTCATAGGCTAATAAAACTCTTGAAATATGCAATCTATCATACTCTGGTTTCTCTTCAAATCATATAAATCTTTTGTTCACAAAATGAGCCCTGTTCTGTCTGTGGTGAAGCTTTACCTGTAAAAATTATAGTATTGGGGCTTGTCTAGGTGCAGCACAATCTGGATGTAGCATCTATATGGTAGTGTCTCTAATCCACATTATACATCAGGAAATAAAATTAAAAAGTTCACTGTCTGGGCTGTAATGTGGATCAGATGTGGGATGAGAGCGCCAGCCTCCACATGATACCCATCTAAACCACTGGTGAACCACTGTGTTGTTTTTTTTAAAAAAAATGTGTGTGTGGATACAACCAAATTCTGCTCAAAGACCAATGTACTTAGGTCCATTAGTTACAACAGGTATCTTCCCAATCTAAGTAGGAGAATATCTGTTCTATACATTGCTACATTTTCTGTTGTATGGAGTAGAGAAAGAAAGACAGGCCTCTTTTCACCCTTGTAAGATAGCTGAACTTTTAAAACATATTAAATAGATTCTATTTGAAAATTTAAAATTTGAATTTACCCACATTCGATTCAAATTGCGTAAACTGAAATCTATTCATTTGAATTTTCAATTTGAATTTGCACATATGAATGTCGACAACATTCTTATGTGCCTGTATGCATCTGTATGCATCCGGTACTCATCCTGTAGTTATCCTGTATGCATCTCATTTTTGTCCCGTATGGATCCATATAAGTGCATATGGATGTGGGAAAGATGCATATGGACAAGTGCACATCGTGTATGCACCTGTACACATACGAATGTCTGAATAATTCAAACAAATAGATTCAAAAATTCAAAATTCATTCAAATGTTTAAATTCAAATTTATAGGCATTCAATTTGAATTCGAATGTCCAAATCTGAACAAATTCAATCAAATTTCAAATGTTTTAAATATTCATGTACATCCCTAGAATTAAAATATATAACCACTTCCTGAAAACTCTGCAGAAATCCAAGAGATACTCAAATCAGTTATAGTGGAATGGCCCCTTGGCAAAGGAAGTTAGATAGGGTCATTATATAAGGCAGACTAAATCCAGAAAGATGCCCAGAATGAAATGATAATGAACACCAAGCTCAGCAACCAGCCAGACCATACACATTTGGACCAGTTAGCCAGATGAAACAATTAGTGAGCTTTTTGGTTACTGAGCTTTGCTAATAATCTTGCCTTGCCCTGTGGTGATTCTGCATCTAACTCAGGCCCTTTTCACACTTGGAAGATCAGAACAGCCACACACTCCAACATGGTGCATTCACACACCATGGAGCTGCTTTCATCCTGGAGTGACTCCAAGCATGCATAGTCATCCCAATTTTTGGTAGCTATAGAGCAGTAAAAACTGCTCCAAAGCTATACCATGAGCACCTATGTGCTCCTAGGACAGTCCCACATGTAGTCTACAAAGGTCTAGTGATTAGGGAGCCAGGCTCTTATCTGGGAATACCGGGTTTGATTCCGCTCTCATTCAGGAAGCCAGCTGGGTGACTTTGGGTGAGTCACAGCTCTCTTCTGAGCTCTCACAGCTCCACCTACCTTACAGGGTGTTCTGTTGTGGGGAGAATAGAAAGCTTTATCGGCCACTTTGAGTCCCCTTGAATCGGTGAGAAAAGCTGGGTGAAAAAGCCAACAACTGTGCAGTCGTGTGCTATGTTGCCCAATCACTGTAGCAACAGCCCAGTGTGCATGGCCATTGTTGTGGCAAGACAGGTGCTCCCATACAGGACTGTTCACACTTCATTCAGACCCAGGTAGGTATGGATGAAGTTTGGGATGGCCTGGCATTCGCAGTGCAAACCCCGGCCACCATCCGTGATGTTAATGGCAGTTAAGTGCAAACGTTCCCCCAAACTAGCTTTGAAACTCTCAGTTCTTAAAACATTATTAAAAACAAACAAATAATGGTTGAAACAGCTCACACCTTTTGTATGAAACTTCAAGGGTCTCTGTACAAAATTCTAGATTCTCCTGCATCAACAGTAGAATTTTCAGTTATTATGGCATCACACTGTGATTATTCTTACATAAGAAGGAGAGTTGGCTTTTGAATCTCACATTTCTCACCCATTTAAGGTTACTCAAGGCAGCTGACAAAGCTTCTGTTCTTCTCCCCACAACAAGCACTCTGTGAGGTAGGTGAGGCTGTGAGAACTCAAAAAGAGAGCTGTGACTATCCCAAGGCCACCCAGCTGACTTTGTGGAGGAGGGCAGAATCAAAACTCTGTGATTCTGAGATATGAGTCTGGCACTCTAACCACAAGACCAAACAAGATAATGTCCTCACCTCACTAATTTATTATCTTCCACTGGTCCATCATTTTTATTTCATAGTCTAAAGTATTCCACCCAAGAGAGCATAACACAGGCTGGTTCAAATTAAGAAAATAATAAAGGTGGCACTTTCAAAGAAAAGGAGAAAAATACTAATTACAGTCAGAGAATGGAGCAAAAACCGCAACAAAAAACAAACACCAATCCTAACGAGAGGATCAAAGTTCATGGGACGGTCAGCCTTCAATAATCTGCAGAGGAGGTAATCTTTCTTCTCAATTTTTTTTATTCCATCTAATGAGTTCTCACACAGCTCAAATGTTTTAAGTATCTTGTTATTTTATAAAATGAACATTAACATAATCCATTAAGATGTGCTTAAAATGCTCTAATGAAGTGTTCCTCTAAAGTGCTCCATTGTTGCATATGTTTATCCCTTGTTTGGTCACTACACTGAATAGAAGGAGACAATTTATTACATACATTTCAGATGATGCCCCAAATTCATGCATTGATTCATATTCAGTATGCTGTGCCTGGATAATCCATTGTTCATTCTTAATAATGGATTTTATTATCCCAATGCAGCTTGAAACTGGATGGAATCCCTGACTGACAACTCCAAGTAAACATTGCAAGCATTCCATATCTGTATGCTGCAGGAGAAAGACAACAACAACAATCCAAAGTGACAAACCCTACCATATAATGTCCCTGATATAACTGTGATGGAAGAGGAATACATTTGGGTAACGCCCATGAAAGATACTGATGGACCCAAGAGTAAATGATAGAAGAATTGGGATGTGTCCTATTTTACATTTTCCTTGGGAATCTTGGATTTATCCCACACTACACAAAGATGTTCAGTAAGATGGGTAGTCCTTATCTAGGCACTAGAGGACAACAACAGAAGCTTCTCTGAAACATGATGAAATCTGTAATTGTTTAGTGCAAAACTGCACAGGATAAACACACATGGAGTGCAGCAAAACAGATACACCATATGTCGTATTCTTCTGCCTCCGTCGGTCACAAATGGTGCTTATCAGATTGCTTCGTTATTCCCTGCTTCCTGCAAGCAGTAGTCAAGACAATGTTGTAAAATACCCAATGAAAAGTGTGAGAAAGGCTCCCTCCCTCAAATGGAGCCCCAGGCCTGCCATAATAGTGAGCTTAATCGCTATGCTATAAAGATTCTTTCCATAGAAATTCCAAATTAGAAGGGCCTTGGAAATTAGAACAAATTTCCTTTGTGCCCAAGATAAACCCAACATGTAACAAGAAGTGCAATGCACAAAATAAATGCTTTGCAAAAGGGCTGCATCTCTGCGGGCAAACCAGTTTTCATGTCCGTATGAATCTAGAGGTGCAGATGGGAATAAAAATTAAAATTTGTCTAGGATTGTTTAAAGACGTACTGTGTCCAAGAATGAGCTCTCATTGTTCCCCCTACATAAATAATGATATTTCCTGGAAGGGTAATAGCCTCAAAACTCAGTGGTACAAACTGGGTTCCTATAGGACTCGGAGTTTCAAACTGAACCTTCCAAAAAGTTCAGGATCAGTCTAGAAATCCATTATTCAACAGTTTGTTGGCCTGATTAGCTCCCCACATCTTGCCTGACCTTTCCTCTCTTCCCCTAGTGGATCACACATCTCCATCTCAATTATCCAGCTGTGGGCCCAGCCATTGCATAGATCACATTGAACCATCCCCTTTGTTCCATTGTTCACTGCACCATCCCTCCATCACATCTACAAACTCCTCCCTTTACTCCTGCGCTGATGGCCTGCTAGTAAGATTAGAACACAACATTGCATTGACTTGTCTTTCCAGATTGGCATAACTGGTGACAGGAGAGTGACGCTAAAAATGATAACACCTGGAAGTGAGGAGAGCAAGCTGCTTCCCCATCCATAGACCAGGGTAGACAGGTGCTGGAGGTTGGGAATGAAGTGGAGTAAGCCAAGTGTGTAGGGAAACAAGGTGAGGAGAACATAAGAGGGGCCCTGCTGGATCAGACCACAGCCATCTATTCCAGCATCCTGTCTCACACAGTGGCCCACCAATTGCTTCTGGGCATTCTCAGGAAGAGGACAAATGCAAAACCTTCACCTGCTCTTGACTCCCTGCAAATACATCCTGCCTGTTTCTCCAACCTGGAGACCAGACCTAGGCATCCATTCTAGTCATCTGGCACATCTCTACTCTGAAGCATTCAAACTGACTGTGTCAAATCTGCTTCTTCCTTGCAACCCATGAGTTTTGTGAGCCTCACCTTTTCATATTTAATGAAGGCATGTTTTGGCAGATGAAAGCTGTGCTTTTTATAGCCATACATTCTGAGCGAGAACTTGGAACTGACAATAGTTTTAAAAAGCAGTGGTGGGATTTCCCAAGCCAAAGAAACATGGCTCAGAGAAGACTTTTGTTTTCCCTTGCCAAGTATGTGATACAGTAATTTTCATGATTATGGCAGTTAGGCTGAACAGTTGACTCTTGAGCGAAGGTACACAGTGTATACATTCATTGATTTATTTTAGAATAAAAAGCAGCAATCCCAAGCATGTTTGAAACATACCAGAGAAACAATTGGGGTTAATGCTGTTCATTGAAACAAAAGACCAGAGGGAATTTCCATTAAACACAGTCCCTCACGCTGCACGTTAGATCTGCCTGAGGATCTGAAGGCCTGCTGGCAGTTGACTATATGGCAGTTGACAGTTACGTTTGGGACATGAGAGCCACATTCACATCGCGAGCAGTGGTGCAGTCCCCAACCAGACCACGAATGCTCACAATGCCTTTGGTCCATCCTGAACCATCCAAATTGCCACAACAATGGTCTCAACAGCTTCCATTATGTGCCCAAATGTCGCCATGGTGATCCTGATGTGGCATGGAATTGCTCAGTCACAGCTGAACCACCCTGTCTTCCCACAGTGTCATACTCGGAGGTGGGTGTGAATGATGCGAAATGTGAGAGTACTAGCCTCTCCAAATCAAGCTGTGGACAATTTTTTTCCCACAGCTATGGAAGGCATTGGGGAAGCTCTCAGATGTTCCTGGTGGCACAGATGTCAGAGGTGGCACAGCATGCATATGCACTTAGCCAGGGGTGGCTGGAACCATTCTGGAAGGGTAAGTACAAACAGGCCCTGAAAGAGTGCATCTTTGGGCATCTTTACAGAAGTGAGTGCCATAGAAGCAGAATGTGCTGCTTGAAGACTCTGAGGGAAGACTTATCTGGTTCATTGGGATTGTTAGAGGAGCAGGAGAAAAACATCAGGAACAAGAGTATTAAAACCAACATGAGTATTTGGTTTTGGGAACCAATTCAGTAAAATGTGGTTTCTTTTAAAAACCAAAACAGAACATTCATAGGTTGGAAGGGACTGAGTAAGATTTATGGCTGGGCCAACCAACTGTTATTCAAAAACAAGGAAAAAAATATGTGAAAGAGAAGAGGGGAGGAGCTACATATGTTTAATAAATAAAACCAGCCATCTCCTCTCATTAAAGTTTCGTATTAGGGATGGACCAACCTGTCTTCAATCAAGTATGGTTTTTCATAAATCCATTCATAAATCCATTTGTCCTATTCCACATTAATCTGAAATATTCTATAAATCTATAAGAAAATTCCTAAATACCATACTATCTCAAAGCTCATGCAAGCTTTGAAGCTGCACCCCCATGACTCCTGATGGCTACAAACAAAGGTTCCTGGCCTTGGGTCCTGTAGCGATGTTTTTCAATGGTATGCTATGGTATGACATTCCTCAGCAGTCCCAGAACATGAAGGCGTACCTTCTGCATGCCTCCTGTGTTCCAGATCAGGACTGCTGGTCCCCCTTGTACTACCAGTTGAACAGTACTACCAGAGATAGGGATTAAGAGCCTCATTAATCCAGATCAGGAAATCAGGACCCATAAAATGCAAATGGAGCCAGATCACTGAAGGGGAGGATTTGATCTGAGGCCTTTCCACACTATGGCCTCTAGTGCATAATTAATGCACCTCTGGGGTAGAGCATACATGTGTTGAAAAGGTTGATACAGCCTACAAGCATGCCCTCCCTCTGCAGAAGCGATTTATCATTGATTAGGTAACCAACGTTACCTAATTACTTACCTGAAGCATCCAACAGCATGACTATTTCCTCTTGCTGGCGCACCAGGCTCATTTGAGGTGCCGCACAAGTGTTCTGGAACCTCCAATGACCGTAGATGTGACTGCTTGTGCATGGAGCATCAGTGTCATCAAGGGAATGGCGCTGACACACAGTCGCAGAGGTGCCACTGCCAAAATGGCGGCACCTAGAGGAGGACCGGGGCCTGGGATCGAAGAAGGTGAGTCTCCAATCCCAGGGGGAGAGAACAGGTAAAGTTGACTAGTGCTCAAATGTGAGCCCTAGTCAACATTGGGCCACTGCGCTCCTTTTCTGTCCAGCGGACAAGAAGGGTAGTGTGAAAACACCTCTGGATTAAGGCCTTAGGTCTTTTCTGGTGCATCCTGTTTTCTCATTATGTGTCCACAGTTTCAATATTTGTTCTTCCAATGAACAATCGGGATTGATTTCCTTTGTATTAAGTGGTACATATGTCTTAATGCAATATTTAGACCAAGCAATCATGCTTGTTCTAAGATCATTTCCTGAAAAGACTAGTACTTATCAGATCCACAAATGCTCGCAGAAATATAGTTCTATGTACTAAACATATGTTCCTACTCTTTGTAGTCAACTGTAAATTAACAGAAGTAAATTGACAGAAGTAAAATTAACAGAAGTAAATTGACAGAAGTAAAATTAGAAATGCATTGGTGCAATTGCCGGAGCTGAAAAACCCAATAAATTTTGAAGAAAGACTCCCCCCCAAACCCAAGAATTTCAATAAGACTTTTCCAGATGTAGCCACAGGCACCTCAGATATGACCAGAACTATAATACTTGAATTGATGTTCAAGTGATTAAAGAGCTCCTCAAAATGCACTTCAAATACCTGAATTTTTAATTGGAAAAAGAAAATTTGATAGCATGTTGCTGTGAAAAATGCATTAGCAGAAAACAACAATGTTCAGTTAGATGGAATGGCCTGGGGCAAAACCTAATTTAGGAAAGGGGGAAAAAAGGTCATTCTGAGGTTTCTTAGTCCTATTGCTATTACAGTAAATAACTTGGAATAAGTGAAATAATAATTTAATCATGGAAAGGTATTTTTCCTGGCAGACTTCTGACATTTAACAGTAAGTAGGAGCAGAAACTCAAAATGCAACTCCAGGGTTCTTAATTAAACTGAAAACCAGTGGATATGCTTCATAGCCAGTTGCCAAGAAAATTTTCATCTGAATGGCACCAGCAACATATTAAACTGAGTATAAATTTAAGATTAATAACCAGTCTCTAAGATGAGCTCAGACACTAAAAGATAAAACTCTATTTGTCAGTTTCCTATCCTTCTCAGTGTCAAGATTTGTTGTTGCACAATGTCATCTCCAAATGCTTTATAATATTAGATACATTTTCAAGTTAAAAGGGGGAAAAAAAGGACTTAAAGTCTAATTCAAATATTAAGGAAGGAAAGCAAAATCTTTACTGACTTTGGAACTAAGGCTGCATCCAGACAGGGTGCAAAACCCTAGATTACCCTGGCACTATGTCGGAATTGCCACATTTGTCCATATATATTGCGTGAACTCAGACTATATTGGTATTGTGGGAAAAACAACTCCTAACCGAGTGAAAAGACATACATTATCAGCATGCTTGCTTCTCGACTGCCACATCTTGGAAATGGCCACTCTGTGTGTGCAGGCTGAAAGTGGACTAAAAATGATAATGTACATGCACGGCAGCAGCAGTCATGCATTTCTGGGTATTCAAATGCTAAAAATACACAAATCAGGTTAGCTACTCTAGGCACAGAAGGGGGTTGTATGCCAAAAGAAAGATGCCAGGATGGGGGAGGAGCCTTTATCGGTGACTACAGTACCTATCCTGGACTTTCTTCCCTCATGCACGATATAGAAAAGGGGGATAGAGAAAATTTCTTTTCTCCATCACACCACACTAGAACCAGGGGGTATTCTATGAAGCTGATGGGTAGGAGAGTCGGATCAGACAAAGGGGAAGTATTTTTTTTTCACCCAGAGGTTCATCAATATATGGAATTTGCTGCCAGAAGAGGTGGTAACAGCAACCAGCTGTTTTAAGGAAGGGTAAGACAAATTTATGGATGACAGATGGATGCCTAAGAATGGACGCCACAGGGTGTGTCCCCATGCATATTTGGTCCAGTACCGAGCGTGGTCTCGGCAAGGAGTGTCCCCATGCATTTTAGATTTGGTCCACAGAAAGCAGACCAAATTGCCCCAAACTGTGCCAGACCAGGACCAAATCTGGTATCTAAAAAAACAAGTCTCGGCATGGTTTGGGGTCCCGGGATGCATTGCCAAGCGAGCCAAGACCACACATAGGAACGGTGCCGGACTTCACGATCTTGGCTGACAGGAAAGAGGTTTGAGTTTTAAAGCCAAGCCTCTGTCCTGTCAGCCAAAATTGTGAACAGGGGTTGGAGAGGCCTGAGATTTCTCACTTTTCCAGGGGGGCAATAAGGTTGCCCCCCTGGAAAAGTGAGAAAATACAAGCCTCTGAACCCCCTCTTTCCACTGACAGAAAGTGATCCTTTGCTTCGGCAGTAAAGCCAAGCCTCTTTCTGTCAGCAGATCGGAAAGAGGGGGTGCAGAGGCTTCAGATTTCTCTCTTTTCCAGGGAGCAATAAGGTTACCTCCCTGGAAAAGAGAGAAAACTCAAGCCTCTGCACCTCCTTACTCCCTTGCTTTTACTCCCCTTTCGAGGCAAGCAAATGGGTTGCCTGGGAAAAGGAGCAAACTCATGATCCTGGCCCGGTTTGCTTGGGGACAGCTGAATCCGCCCCTGACCCGTGTTAGGGCAAATGGCATGGGGATGCCTGAGATTCGAGCTTGGTCCCACACCCAGTCCCATGTGAACCCAATCAGTGCCCAAACAGTGCTGGGCGGCTTGCATGAGGATGTGGCCAAAGTACATATTTCAGGCTGTGGGGACAAGCAGGATGTCTCTAAGGCCATTTGCTGGGATTCGAGAGCAGGAGAAGTTTGCCCTTGTCTCTGCCTGAGATGCCCATGGACAATTGGTGGGTCACTGTGTGCAACAGGGTAGTGGACTAGATGGGCTGTTCCCCTATCCAGCAGGGCTCTCCTTATGTTCTTATGCCTTCTAGAACTCTTGGGCAGGGTAAGCTCTGTGACATCATTTCAGTGCTGACAGCATCACAACACTCATTGTTGGATCTCTCTGAGCTTCCACAAGCCCACACCAGCTCCATAGGTCATTTTTGCATTGCACACATTATCCTGTTTGGTGCTGAGCTGATCCTGAGTCAAATCAAGTAACCTGGATTAGGGTTGACAATGCAGCCTGCAGCCCAAACCAAACACTGTCTTCATTGCACACAACCCATCCTGGCCCAACTGCAGAGGCTAGGAACTTCTGGGATCCCAACATAATGGTAATGAGCTTCTGTCCCTGGTAAATATACTGGATCACCTGTTAGTAGTATGCCATTTCTGCACTGTAGCCTGGTCCAACACTTCATTTAATGTGGACATAGTGTATTGTAGCCTCCTGGTAATCTATTCTCTCTGTAGTGCATATGTGGCATCCCAGAGGATCTGGGGCACTGGTCTACTGGCTTCCCATAGAGTACAAATAATGCTTCACTTTGATACTGATTATACCACACAATGAGCATTGGGCACTTGCTGAGAGCTCCTAGGGTATGGTAACTACACGTTGCTGCCCCTGTTAGCCCTGTAGCTCACTTATAAGGTAGGAAATCTGCCTTCAGAGTAGGGATGTGCATGAATATTCAAAAACTCGAATATTCAATTTGAATCCGATGAATTTCGATATTCGAACTCGGATTTTTGAAAATCCAAATTTGACATTTGAACTCGAATACGGATTTTTGAAAATCTGATATGGATTTTTGAGAGATTTGAATGTGTGGATTCATATCTGTCATATACAAATCTGCCCGAAAATTATCCGTATCTTGTGCTAAAATACGAGATTAAAATGGGATGCATACGGATTTTTCCGGCATGTGCATAGATGGATGTTGTTGACATTCCTATCTTTAAATAAGAGTCTAACATTTGAACGTACGGATTCGAATGTTACGGATCTGAATCAGATTTTAAGACATTAGAATCCTAAATATCCAAATCAAATTGGTTTTTATGATATTCAAATCTACTCAGATTCAAATGTCAAAAATACATCTCTGCACATCACTACTTCAGAGATTACTTAATTCTAGGTCACAACAGTGAAGGTATGTTTAGAATGCTCTAAGTATCCACAAGTGCAAATGCTTAGCGCAGTCTAGCACTGTGCCTCCTAACTGATGGACGCATAATGTGAACTCACCCTTTGATTGACCTTGACAGAACAAACCAGCAAATGGGCAAGCTGCTTTCCTTACACATTATCTAACTCAGAAGAGTTAGATAATTCTGGACTCTTTTAGAAATCTAGAACTGGGCTTAGTTAAGAAAACACGGTTGACTGGAAAACTGCATAATTCAACACTCTGGTCCTACTACAAGTAAGTGAATTCTTCATCCACTATAAAATCAAACAAAACATTAAGGGGTGGCCAGGTGTATTTCACAGCTCATTCTTTCTGCTGGGCATGGTTGCTCTTCCATTCATAAGGGACTGTGTGCCTCACAAAAAGCCATACCTTGTTATCAAAGAGATCCCTCCGAAATACTTACCTCAAGTTGGATTTCAGATTCCCAAACAAACGATCCCTGGCAAAGTATAATGTAATGTAATAATGAGACTTAATTGTCTCTGTCAGAATCACCCACCAGCTACCCAGATTCCCAAACTAGGCAAGGATTATACACATGCACAGAGCTGCCATAAAAGCAGGTTCTTCCATTTATTGAACTAATTGCAGAAGACAAGAAGCATAGGGCTGACAAGGCTATACCAAAGGCAGAAGTTCCTGCAGGCTCCCTCCCCTGTCAAGGCCAGTGTGTGAGAAAGACATGATAACTTGGCGGGGGTGGGTGGGTGTCAACCATGGGAACTGAAGATTGAGGAGGAGCGCCAACACAGATGGCTGCAACTTAGTGAGAACTGAACATGGATGGGCAAGTGGCTCTCACAGTCAATGCAAAGCATATGCTTGCATGCAAAAAGTTCCAAAGCTGAAACCTCACCATTGGTCAATTTTGACAATTGATGGATGAATTGAATAGTCCATTGATCATATCAAACTTACAAGAACTAACAGGTAAAAAAAATTAAGCTTCACACACACACACACACACACACATACACACACACACTTTAATCTTCTTCTTCTTTTGGTGCTTACCTACGTGCCCCATTGGCCAGATTTTATAAAACAATTTCGAATGATCCATTTGAATGCAGACAACTCTCTTTACTTTGGCTTCTTTACTCATAATGTAAGTATTAAGGTGAAGAACTGCTGCCTTTCCTAATACTGAAAATAACACTAAACCCAGGAAGGCAAGATTATTTCTTGAAGAACTTATCCAAGGTAGAATTACACAACATTCCCTAGAAGCAATTAACTTGCAATGGTTTACTTGTTAGGAAACAGAGACCAAAGGGCTTACAAAGTGAAAGCTTTCCAGCAACTATTAAGTATTAACTATACATACAGTATACACTAACTTTAATCATTGAGTTAAGCACCTAATTAAGCTGAAAATGCAATTGCACTTTTAAACAGGCAATTCTAGGCTCTTAACTCACTTCTTGTTTTTGTTCTCACACTGTATAAAAGCTGCTTTATTATTGTTATTATTGACAGAAACATAACAATGTGACACAATACCAACCATGTCAGGATCTTCCCAAGATCCTAAGTAGGGATGTGCACAAATAATTCATGCATTTGGAACTCAGATGAATGTGTCCGAATTCCGACATTCATGGATGGACAGAACAGGGACCTATTCTATCCATCCACAAATTGGATGATCCGGTATCCATAGAAGCTTCAGATATAGAAGCTTTTATGGATACTGGATGAACCGGGGACTTCCTAACTAAGCCACCCTCCCCCCAAACTGCCCCACCCGTGACCTCTCTGGGGGCCCCTTACCTTCTTCAGTGGCACCCCGGGCCTCTTTCCAGGCCTTCCAGAATGCCAACCAGGCTTTATGGAAGCTGGAGATAGGGCCTTCTGGGACCAGAAGGCCCTGTCTTCACCTTCCACGAAGTGTGGCTGCTGTGCCGAAAGGCCAGGAAACAGGCCCAGGGCGCTGCCAGAGCACTCTTGCCCGTCTCCCTGGTGCCCCTTTACATTTGGGGGTGCTCCGGTGGCACAACAGTGGCACGGATGGCGACAGCAGGGAAGTAACTGGGGAGGGGTGGGAAAGGAGGAGAGAAGGAGTAGGAAAGGAGGGGTAGGAATGGAGCGGATTTATTCATTCCAGGCACGGATATTCGATAGAATATCTGTGCATAGATACAAATACCCTCACATCCATGTGTGTGTGTGGGGGGGGGGGGGCGTTATTCAGCTGGAGCCGAATGTTTCCACATTCAATTCATCTTGAATAGAATGTAGAAATTGGCTCCATGAACATCCCTAGTCCTACGCTGACATTATGTATCAGCAGATAAAACTTGAAGGGGTTACCATCGTCAGGTGGTAACTCGGTCAATGTTAAGCTGTTTTAAGTGCCTTCTAAAGCAGGGTTTCCCAAACTGTGGGTTGGGACCCACCTCTAGGAAATTTAACCGTATTTGAAATAACTTTTTTGATGTAATTATTTAAGTAATTAAAAAATTGTATTAAAACTTTGTTATTTGAAAAGTCCTTTATTCATATTGGTAACAGTTAAATTTCCTAGAGGTGGGTCCTGAGTTGGTAAACTTATATTAGATGGGTCGTAGCCCAGACAACTTTGGGAACCACTGTTCTAAAGTATTTCAGAATGGCACCCAGCATACTGAACACCACTGGGACCACCACTGCAGGTTTGTGCCAAAGTCTTTCAACTTCAATCTTTAAGTCCTTGTATTCTGTAATTTTGTTTGTTTAATGTTGATCCTACTATCTCCAGGTATTGCAACATCAATGAGCCACACCCTCTTTTTTCTATAATGGTGATATCAGGGTGTTATGTTCCAAAACTTTGTCAGTTTGTATTCCAAAGTCCCACTATATTTTTGCCTGTTCATTTTCAGCAACTTTTTCAGTCCTATGATCCCATCAGTTCTGTGCTGCTGGGAGATGGTAATTGTGGCACCGATTCCAGTGGATCATTTTGGCAACAGTGTTGTGTCTCTGTTTGTAATCAGTCTGCACAATCTTTCTTTCTTACCCCATGCATGGACCTTCAGCACTTAAGAAAGTCTTACAGTATACTCAAAGTGCAAAAAGATGATCATAAGAACATAAGAGGAGGCCTGCTGGATCAGGCCACAGCACGTCTAGTCCAGCATCCTGTTGCACACAGTGGCCCACCAATTGCCCATGGGCACCTCTGGCAGAGACAAGGACAAACCTTCTCCTGCTCTTGAACCCCAGCAAATGGCCTTAGAAGCATCCTGCTTGTCCACACAGCCTGGAAGATGTACTTAGGCATCCATTTTAGTAGCCACTGATACATCTGTAATCCATAAATTTAAAGCCATTTTGGCTGGTTCCTGTTACCAACTTCATAAATGACTGCTTTGTTGTGGTGGAGGGTCTTGTGTGCCTCCAATGAAGCTATGAGGTATGCTGTAGGGCCACCCAAATGGACAGCCGACAGTGGTGAGTTCTGATAAAAGTGATTGGCTGAAGAAGGAAATGGCAAACCACTTCTATATCCTGCCAAGAAAACCTCACAGAAAAGCACTCCAGGAAAAACAGAATGACACTGGAAGATGTCAATAGCTGGGGAGTCAATAGGTGTCTGAAATATTACTGGGGAAGAACAAAGGGCAGCTCAAAGTAATTCCAGAAAGAGTGAAGTGGCTGAGTCAAAGACAAAAGGATGCTTCAGCTGCAGATGTATCTGCAAGCAAAGAGGAAGTCTGATGCTGTAAAAAATAATACTGCACAGGAACCTGGAATGTATAATCTATGAATCAAGATAAACTAGCCATCATCAAACAGGAGATTGCAAGGTGACATCTTGGAAATCAGGGGACTAAAATGGACCGGCATGGATGGATTTAATTCAGATGACCAGAAGGGCAAGAATCCTTTAAAAGAAAGGATTGCCTTCACAGTCAATAAAAAGGTGAGCAAAGCAGTAATGGGGTATAATCTCAGATAGGACAGAATGATTTCTGTTCAGATCCAAGGTAAACCAAGCACCACAGTAATACAAGTCAATGTCCCAAGCACTAATGCTTAAGAGGCTGAAGTTGGCCAGTTCTATGACGACCTACAACACCTTCTAGAACTAACACAAGAAAGGAGGTAACTTTCATCATAAAGGATTGGAATACTAAACCAGCAAATCAAGTTTGGCTTTGGGGTACAAAATGAAGCAGGGCAGAGACTAACAGGGTTTGGGTCACAGCAAACCCTCTTTTCCAACAAGCCAAAAAGTGACTCCACATGTATCATTGGACAGTCAACAACCAAAATCAGATTGGTTATCTAATCTGCAGCCAAAGATGAAGCGCTTATATAGTCAATAAAAGGTAACTGGAGTAACAGGAATTGACTGTGGCTCAGATCATGAGCTTCTTATTGCAAAATTCAGGTTTAAATTGATGAATTGTGGGGGTCTGGGGGGACAACCCACCACTAGACCATGCAGGTATGGCCTAAATAATACCCCTTATGAACACGCAATGGAAGTAATAAATGTAAGGGATTAGACAGAGTCCCTGAAAAACTACAGACAGACGCTTGTAACATCACAAAAGTAGGTAGCAACAAAAAATATCACACAGAGAAAAAAGAACAAGAGCACAAAATGGCTGTCTGATGACGCTTAACAAAATAACTGAGGAAAGAAGGAAAGTGTCACTCAAGGGAGAAAGGGAAAGATAAACCTAAGTATATGCAGATTTCCGGAGAATAGCCAGGAGAGGTAAGAAGCCTTTCCTTAAATGAGCAAAGAAAACAGAAGCAAACAATACAATAGGTATGACGAGATCTCTTCAAGGAAAATTTTCATTGCTTATTTAAGAAGACCTTCTTATCTTCCTTAAAAGGATCTTTACAATGGAGCAGGAGGAGAATCCAAAAGTGGGCTTGAAACTCAAAATAACGATAATAAAACTAAGATCATGGCATCGGATCCCATCACTTCCTGTCAAATAGAGGGAGAAGAAATTGAAGCTGTGTCATATTTCATTTTCTTGGGCTCAAAGATAACTGCAAATGGTGACTGCAGCCATGAAATTAAAAGAGCCTAGCTCCTTGGAAGGAAAGCTATGGCCAACCTGGTCAGCATACTAAACAGCATAGGTACCTCTCTTCTGAGAAAGATCAACATAGTCAAAGCTATAGTTTTCCCAGTAGTAATGCATGACGGTGCTTTCCACACTTACCTGTCATACTGGAACAAACATCACTGGACTGCTTCTTTTGCATGTGTGATCTACTGAAGTGTTCCAGAAGTGTTCTAAGAGCTCCCAGTCCAGCTGTGGGCTGGTTAAAAGCATAACTGTGGCAGCAAAAATGATCTAGGAGAGCTGCTTTCCCACCATTTTCTGTGCCGTGAGGCCAGAGACTGGGCCTTGTTAATCTGCTAGGTCCAGACCTTGCAATGCTCGATCCAGAATCTGCACCCAGACCCTGCAATCCTAAGTTCATAGCCAGCAATGCTAGGCACAGAATCTGCACCTGGAAGCACTTTATCTGTATAACTGTATCTGTTTATCTGTATGGTAGCAACAGGAGCAGCCCATATCCCATTCTGGAATCTAGTGACAGATTTCCAGAGCTTGGTGAAATGTCATTGACGTGCAACTTCAGGTACAATAGTGACTTCTAATTTTCCCCAGAGATTCTTGTGGAAAATTGTTTCAAATGCTGACTTGAAGTCAATCAAGTCTGTGAATAAAGTTCTGTGATACCTCCTGCAGTACTCTTCTGCCAAGTGACAGAGTGCCAACACTGATCCATAGTAGAGCACCCTTCTCTAAATCCAGCTTGGTCCTCAGCCAAATAATATGGGAAATTCAGTCTTGGAGTTTTCATTGTAGATGGTCATGCTTAGTTTGCTTAACACACATAGGGTGCATTCCCATACAAGATTATATGCGAATCTCGTCCATTTTTGGGATTAAGTGATCTCATTTAAATTTTTATTCTTAAATATTGCTAAAATCTGCAGAAAAAAAAGTCCTCAGAAAAATGGTTCTCCATACTGTTTTGGTGGCTAGCCCACGTTTTTTTTCCCAATGGGAATGCTACCAGGCTATTCAGGGAGGAGATCTGCCTTTCGGGCTGTCCCTCCCATATCCTTCTGGCCAATGCCTGCCACCGCTGTCAACATGGCATTAGATGGGTGGGATTTCACATCTGGGATGGTCTGCCTCATCTCCTTCCCATCCTTGCAATGCTAGCATCCCGGAGATTTAAAAAAGTGGTGGACCTTTGAACACAGATTTCCTCATTCTGTGAATGCCACTGTAATTATGGGAGATACATTATATTGTTACAGCAATCGGCACAGGTAATCTTTTTTAGCCCCACTCCATCCTGAGCAGCTCATTCAAACCAAAAAAGAAGAGAATCCCCTCTTCTCTCTTTGAACCTGTGCAGAAACCATGATCATTCTCCTCCCACCCCTTGCTGATTTGAAAGGGAGATATTGCTCTGCCCTGTCTGTTCTTTCACTCAGCTGAATATGTGCAAAGCTGTTCCTTCCTGGTAACATAGTGAATGGAGGGGGCATCCAATTTGAAAGGGAGAGTGATCACTCTTGTCTGTGCTTTTGCTCAACGGATTCTGAGCAGGGCAGGCTTACAGGGTTTAGAAAAGGAGTGATGAAAAGATCCTGCTGGGGATCTGGGCAGTTTGATTGGGAACTGCAGTATTCAAATTCTGGAGCAGTGGCAGCAGCACAGAGAAAGCACCGCAGAGGTAAGGACAAGGTAAGTGGGGAGGGAGTGTGTTTTGTGTGTTCCAGGGGGTGGGAGTGCCCGCTGCACAATGCGGTCATAATGACCCACTGCCATTGTTCAAATTGATCTTCCGCTATCTTCAAGCAAATGGGAACATCCAGAATGTGCACTCGGTTCTGAATCTGGATTAAAATTATTTATTTATTTATTTATTTATTTATTTATTTATTTATTTATTTATTTATTTATTTATTTAATTACTATCCCGCCCATACGCATAGGTTTCAGGGCAGGTTACAAGTTTTTAAACAACAAATTAAAACAATGATATCCATAAAAAAACTTAAAAAGAAAAAACCCAGCATATTTAAAAATGTATACTAAATATTAGAATACCAGTATCTATGGTGGGGGGAAAAAATAGTCACATTAGCCAAAGGCCAGGGCAAAGAGGAGCATCTTCACTGCCTTCCTAAATGTATACAGAGAAGGGGCATGACGTACCTCGAGGGGGACACTATTCCATAACCTGGCGGCTATTACTGAAAAGGCCCTTTCCCGGGTGTCCAATCTGGATTAAATTAGTCATAGTAAAGATATTAGTTGCTAGTTGGCTAGATCTGATTAATTATCTTATCCACAGGAATGATCATTGCAAGACACCAGTGCTTAAGAGAACTGTATGGTTTGATCAATTTTTGTAAACAAAGCAGCCAGCACCAGTGCCCACCAGTCTATGCTAGCTTTAAATAAATCAGAAGACAAATAGTCTGCACCAGCTGCTTTGCCTGGCTTCAAAAGAGCAATTAAAGATTTTACTTCTGAGGGTGTGACGTTGGTAAATTAAAATCTCTTTGGGTGGTGCACATGTCAGAGATGTATATATTTTGCAAAACAGAGCTTGAAAATGTGCTTCCCAAGCCAATGGTGCAACACAACATTCCACCCATTGCCCAGATGCACATAAATTGTTTGTCACAAGGTGCCAAAAGGTTGCTGAGCCATTGGTTCTAGCTGTCCTGTTTTTCATCAATGATCCCTCTCCCCCCACCACCACTTTTAAGTAGATTTTTTGTAGTTCTTTTAAAATTGCATTTACCCTTAAGAACAAGGGCTTTTGGAGGGGAGGGATTTGTAAACCTTCATCTTTGAAGAAAAGAACATAAGAGGAGCCCATTCTATAGCACACAATAACCCACCAGTTGCTTCTGGACATTCTCAAGCAGAAGAAAAAGACAAAACCTTCACCAGCTCTCAACTCCCTGCAAATGGCATCTGTCCCTGAGCATGCATAGTGTCATCCTTCCTGTCTCTCCAACCTGGAAGCAGTATCTAGTTATCAATTCTAGTAGCCATTAATGAAGGTGTCCTCAGTGAATGTGTCTAATCCTTCTTAAAACAATCCAAGCTCATTACTGTTACTACATCTTCTAGTAGTAAATTCCACAGACCAGTGACTTTTTGAGTGAAAAATTACTTGCCCTTGACAGTCCTAACTCTCCTGCCCATTAGCTTCATAGAGTGTCCCTTGGTTTTAGTGTTGTGTGCAGAAAGGGCCCTGGATGCAGCATCCACATTCCTTCCATGTGTGAATGCTATGTGGGATCAGAATAGCATGGCGGCAGCTGCACAGTCATACAGCACATCACAGATCACCATAGCAGTGGCCTGGCATGCATGGCCAATGCTACAGCAATGCAGACAGTCCCAGACAGGACCATCAGCCCTAGGTAAGTCTGGGTTAAGTCTGAGATCGGGTTCGCACTCATAAAGATAGGGTGGTTATAATGGGGGACTTCAATTATCCTCACATAGACTGGGTGAACTCCTGTTCAACTCAGGATAGAGAGAGAAAATTCCTAGACCTACTTAATGACTGTTCCATGGAACAAATGGTCATGGAACCAACCAGGGGAAATGCAGTCCTGGACTTGATCCTAAGTAATGCTCAGGACCTGGTAAAGGATGTCACTGTAGCTGATCCAGTTGGGAACAGTGACCACAATGCAATAACCTTCAACTTAAATACGGAGAGTAAGTTCTTAATAAAGTCTAACACAGAGACCTTAAACTTTCATAAGGGAAACTTCCCCAAAATGAGGAAATTAGTGAAAAGGAAATTGAAAGGGAAAGTCAAAAGAGTTAAATCACTTCAAAATGCATGGAGACTACTTAAAAACACAATAATGGAAGTACAACTAGAATGCATTTCTAAAAGAAGAAAGGGGACTTCTAGGTCCAAGAAGAAACCAATGTGGCTCACAAATGCAGTAGATGAAGTCATTAAAAACAAGAAGAGTTCATTTAGGAAATGGAAGGCTTGTCCAAATGAGGAGAACAGGAGGGAACATAGACACTGGCAACACAAATGCAAGACGGCCATTAGGAAAGCTAAGAAAGATTTTGAGGAGCACATTGCTAAAAACATCAAAAGAAATAACAAGAACTTCTATAAGTATATCAGAAGTAGGAATCCAACCAGGAGAGCAGTTGGACCACTAGATGATAAAGGACAGAAAGGGGTAATTAAAGAAGAAATGGAGATTGCAGAGAGACTAAATGAATTTTTTGCTTCCGTATTCACGGAGGAAGACAGAAGACACATGCCAGTAGCTGAGCCTGTATTTTCTGAAGAGTTAAACTTTACAGAAATAACCAAGGAAGAGGTCCTGGCATGTCTTAATAAACTAAGGGGGCATCCCCATGGCATGTCTTAATTCGGTTTAATGAAATCGAAATAATTGACCTGGAACAAAGCTGTCTCCATGGCTTTCCACTCGATTCGGGTCCAATGGCATCCCGCCTGCATCCTTATCTCAGATTCAACCCTCCGAGGCCCCACGGCAAGTCCTCCCTGCTCATTACCAGTCATGATGGTGCCCACCCCCACTCTCTGATTGGTGGTTGAAAGGGGCGGGGAACAGAACGACGTAGAGCAAAAGTTTTGGGATTGCCCTCCTTCTCCTTCGCCTTTCCCTTCCACCTTCCAGACGTCAAGAGAGGCTGATCCGGGTCGAAAAGAATCAGCGGTGGCGGGTTTTTTTCCTTCTAAACTCTCCCCCCCCCCAAATAAAAAGTTTCCAGATAACTTTTCTGGCTGTCCTCCTTGGGAAAGCGCAGGAGGACGAAAGAGGGCGAAAGGGGGAGCTTGCAGATCTGACATTTTGGGGGGTGGGAGGGAAGGCGAGGTGAGGTGAGGCGAGGGGATCCCGGCTGCGAGCCGTAGCCAAATAAGGGGGCCCGGCGGCCGCTCGCCCAGTTGGCCTTGGGGTTCGGGGCGGGCGGGGAGCCCAAGTCGGTGGCCGGCATGAACGGCGGCGATGCCGCGGCGGCAGCAGGGAAGGACACCAGCCCGGGCGTGAGTGAGGGCGTCAAAGGGGCGCAGGAGGGCTCTGGAGCCAGCAGCGGCAGCGAAGCAGGAGGAGGAGGAGGAGGTGATGGCGGCGCACTACGGGAAGCTGAGTGCGCCTTTGGAGAGCTCGGGGAGGGGGGCGGCGCGGAGGGGCCAGAGCGAGAGGGAGGGAAGGCCCGATCGGGGACGCAAACGCAGCGGCAGGGGAAGCGCTTGGCGCTGCGCGTCCAGCCTGCCCACCCGCCCACCCTGAACACGGATTCTCATCAGCGCAGCGAGGGAACCAGCAATGTTGAGAATTTCCGAAATTTCAAAACTTCAGACATTTAGAAAGTGAAAGGAAGTAATACAGCTGAGATTCTGTATTAGTGTTTAAAGGACTGGGGCTTTAAACCTTAAAGAGGCATAGGGTGGCTGTGGTGGGGTGTCATTCATTCATATTTTTATCCCACTCTATACACAAGGGTCTCAGTGCGGGTCACAACACATTGGTTTTAATGTGTTCATATTAAACATATTAAAGCCATAACTTTGCCTGAACGTGGGGAGGAAAAAGCTGTTTCTTTAGTCCACCCTCAGAGCGAGAAAACATGAGCAAAGTGACCAGTAATTTTCTTTCCACATTATCTCTCCCAAAGGTGAATTTTACCCTAAAAGAAAACAGCTTGCCACTTTGCTGATATATTCTCTCACTCTGAAAGTGGACTGAAAGTGGATTAAACCTTAGGTGTGACCACAGCCTATGTATTCTCTCCCTCTCCCTCATGGCTGTGCAGCTCCCCACCTCCTTTCCTCTGTACCACGTTTCCCTCCCCCTTTTCTTCCAGCTTTGTGCTCTTCCCTCATCACCCCCATCGAAGAAGTCTGCGGATCCCCCTTTCCCACCCATGCTTCCCTCCTGCCGAGAGGCTGGGCTGGAGGGGAGTGAGGGGCTTTTTCATTGCTCAGAGCACACAGCAGCAGCAGCAGCAGAAGCAAGTACTGTAAAGCCCCATTCCAGAATCTCAGCTGCTTCCCCTGCTTTCACTTTCAAAGGTCTGAACTTCTGAAACTGCGCAAATTCGCAACATTGTTAATCGGGAGTGAAGGGGCTTTCTTGCTACACTGTAGCTCCTGTGTGAGGGCGGGGGGGGGAGGGGGAGTAGCAAAAGTGTCTGATTTTATAGCTGTCATGAAAGCCTGCCTGTGGGACATATGAAAGAAAGGCTTTTCCCCCCCAATACTACTTTCCCCTCCTCCATTTCACAGTGGCACTCCGGAGCTGTAGCGCTGCTGTGTGAAGGCTGCTCCAAGAAGTTCAGGCTAAAGGTTTTTGCTTCAGATCAGGCAGGGAAGCACCCCCCCCCCCAATGACGTCCGCAGAATACGGACAGCCATTGGGTAGATTGCGATTGGAGGAGGGGCACCCTTAATACAGATTTTCTTCCCTTAACACGGTACTGTCCACACAGTTAAAAAGAAAACACGTATCGATGCACGATCCGGAGTGAGACCTCTTGAAATCAGGATATATTTCAAAACGGTTTAACGTCGTTTAACACGGAAATACCATGTTAAGCTGAACTGCCGTCTGGCCGAGGAGAACTCAAAACATTTTGAATTCGCGATAACGATCCGGTGGGGATGTGACCTAAATGTGAACAAGTCACCGGGACCAGATGGTATTCATCCAAGTGTCCTTAAGGAACTCAAATGTGAAATTGCCAAACTTCTAGCAACAATATATAATCTTTCCCTAACATCAGGCTCCGTACCTGAGGACTGGAGGGTAGCAAATGTAACACCAATCTTCAAAAAAGGATCCAGGGGTGATCCAGGCAACTACAGACCAGTTAGCTTAACGTCAGTTCCATGTAAGGTGATGGAAACCATTATTAAAGACAAAATTAGTGTGCATATGGAGGAGCAAGCATTGCTGAACAAAAGCCAGCATGGCTTCTGCAAAGGTAAATCATGCCTCACAAATTTATTGGAATTCTTTGAGAGTGTCAATAAACACGTGGATAAAGGTGAACCAGTAGACATTGTCTATCTGGACTTTCAGAAGGCTTTTGACAAAGTCCCACATCAAAGGCTACTGAGTAAACTCATCAGCCATGGAATAAAAGGACAAGTTCTGTCCTGGATTTGTGCCTGGCTTAAGGGCAGAAAGCAGAGAGTAGTAATAAACGGCAAATTCTCAGGGTGGAAAGAAGTAAAAAGTGGGGTCCCTCAAGGCTCAGTACTGGGACCAATGCTTTTTAATTTATTCATCAATGATCTAGAAGAAGGGGTACATAGTAAAATAGCAAAGTTTGCTGATGATACTAAATTATTTAGGGTAGTAAAATCTGAAAGAGATTGCCAAGAGCTCCAGAAGGATCTCTTAGCATTGGGTGAGTGGGCAACCAAGTGGCAAATGTGCTTTAATCTTAACAAGTGCAAAGTAATGCACATCGGGGCCAAGAATCCAAATTACGTCTATAAACTGATGGGGTCTGAGCTTTCTGCAACACACCAGGAAAGGGATCTCGGAGTTCTGGTGGACAGTTCCATGAAGGTGTCAACCCAGTGCGCGGCAGCAGCGAAAAAAGCAAATTCAATGCTGGGAATAATTAGGAAGGGAATAGAAAATAAGACAGCAAGTGTCATTTTGCCCCTTTATAAATCTATGGTGAGGCCACATTTGGAGTATTGTGTACAATTCTGGTCACCACACCTCAAAAAGGATATTGTGGAACTAGAGAATGTGCAGAGAAGGGCAACCAGAATGATTAAGGGTCTGGAACACCTCCCTTACGAAACCAGGCTGCAACGTCTAGGCCTCTTCAGTCTGGAGAGACGGCGTTTGAGAGGGGACCTGATTGAAGTATATAAAATTATGCACGGTATAGAAAGGGTGGATAGAGAAAATTTCTTTTCTCTATCGCACAACACTAGAACCAGGGGGCACTCTATGAAGCTGATGGGTAGGAGAATAAGGTCTGACAGGGGGAAGTATTTCTTCACCCAGAGGGTCATCGGCTTATGGAATGTGCTGCCAGAAGAGGTGGTGACAGCTACCAGTCTGGATGGCTTTAAGGTAGGGTTAGACAAATTTATGGATGACAGATGTATCAATGGCTACTAGAACGAATGCCTAGGTGCATCCTTCAGGCTGAGGGGTGGGGAGGAACTGGGGCACTTCTAAGGCCATCTGCTGGGACTTGAGAGCAGGAGAAGGTTTGTACTTGTCTCTGCTTGAGATGCCCGTGAGCATTTGGTGGGCCACTGTGTGCGACAGGATGCTGGACTAGATGGGCTGTGGCCTGATCCAGCAAGGCTTCTCTTATGTTATGTTCTTATGTAATGTGAACACCAGCCACTGTCCCTAAATTTAACTTCCATGGGATAGCATCCCACCGACGTTTAGTGCAAAAATGCTACCAGGCTCAAAATAGCTAATGTATTATTTCAGAGAATTCCTATCAGATGAGTGTGAAAAGCATTTTCGTAGACCTTTAAATAAAGTGGTGAA
Organism: Aspidoscelis tigris stejnegeri; assembly: GCA_023333525.1. NCBI lineage: Eukaryota > Metazoa > Chordata > Lepidosauria > Squamata > Teiidae > Aspidoscelis > Aspidoscelis tigris. The sequence goes on from JALMGA010000002.1 coordinate 96,679,918, forward strand.
AGAAACTAGCATTTGAATGCACATTCGCAAGCAGTGCAGAGTCATCAATAGGTACACTTGTACCAATGGGTCTCTGTAAATGTTACCAAATAGTAAAACGGCTTCTTTGGGATCTTTCACTTCAAAATGATCATGGAAAGATTGATGGAAATTGCCAAATGAATAATACTTCCCAACCATGCAACTGTCCATCCTTCCTGCAGGTGCTAACTGCACAGAGCATTCTCATTAGCCTAGTTAAATGTCCTTCCCTCAGCAGTTTTGGGTAGAAGATACAGAAAAAACACTCCTTGCTGACTGTTTTATGTCCCCAACAAGAGAATGAAATAGGAACAACAGGGCATGTTTTGTTATTTTGTCCATTTTATTGGGGCATTAGACATCAGTATATTACCCCAATACTAGATCAATTTGCTGGCAGATCAGATGATTTTTACATACACAAGCTGCTATATGGCGCAAATGCCATCGCTTCAAGAAATGCAGCGAAATTTTGTGCCAGCACCATTATAACTAGAAAACAAGTGCTCAGCCAGCCTGAAATATTGTTTGGATAAGGGGTTTCTTTTCTTCAGAGGGTTTTTCTCTTCTTTTTTCCCCTCTGTTCTTTTCAAATATTAAACCTTCTCAATGTAATTGATTTAAACAGTTAGGGTGCATTCCCACTTGACTTTTTTAGTCATGGTTGGACTGATTTAGTCCTAGCGCAACTTGGGGGTAGTCTTGGACTCTGCGCTAACACTTGAAGCTCAGGTGGAGGCTGTGGCCAGGAGTGCCTACTCCCAACTACAGTTGGTGCACCAACTGAAACCTTTTTTGGACAGAGATGACTTGCCCCCAGCTATCCACGCTCTGGTAACCTCCAGGTTGGATTTTTGTAATGCACTCTACATGGGGCTGCCCTTGAAGACGGTTCAGAAGTTGCAGCTAGTGCAAAATGGAGCCACCAGAGTGCTGATCAGGACAGCTAGCCGGATGCATATCACGCCAGTCTTGAAAGAACTGCATTGGCTGCCAATTCACTACTGAGCCCAATTCAAGGTGTTAACTCTGACTTACAAGGACCTAAATGACTTGAGCCCCAAATATCTAAAGGAATGCCTTCTCCCATATCTACCACCTTCAGCAGCTAGGTGGGTGGGCACCTTGGAGAGGACCTTTTCAGTAGTGGCCCCCAGGCTATGGAATGGTCTCCCCCTGGAAGTGCGTCAGGCCCCTTCTTGGTTTGTGTTCAGGAAGGTGGTGAAAAGGCACCTCTTCACTCAGGCCTTCGGTTAAATGTTGCTTACATTTCCCCCCACTTTACACACTACTGTTTTAACCAATTCTGCATTGTTTTTATCATGTTTATTTTTAAATGTTGTTTCAATATTATTATTGTTTCAATATAGTTTTTGATTTGTTCAATTTTAAAGGTTGTGACCTTCCCGGAGACCCTTGAGTATAGGGCAGGAAATAAATAAATAAATAAATAAATAAATAAATAAATAAATAAATAAATAAATAAATGTTGGAGTATTTTAATCCGGATATAGGGCTGAGTGTGCGTTCTGGGCTGTTCCCATTTGCCTGGCAGTAAACCAGGCTGAACCCAAATATTGCCATTTCCACTCACCACCCAAACCCCCAGCATGGAGAAACAGGACCTTTAAATCTCTGACCCTCCAGTGCAAACCCTGTAAGCCTGCCCTCGTCAATCAGATGAGCAGACACACACAGGGCAATCACACTTTTCCTTTCACACCCTCCCTTTCAAATTGGAGGTTCCCAGTAATGCTACCTCCATTCAAGTTTGCGCTAAAGTGGATGAGTGAAGGAGCAGACAGCAGAAAGCAACTGGAGGCTATAAAAGTCAGCTCACACAGAAGGGTAAGAGATGCTATTCCTTCCCTTTTCTGCCATTACTGTCTTCCTACAACAGTGATGGTGAACCTTTTGAGCTCAGTGTCAAAATTCACAAGAAAACCTAGCTTAACTCGGGTGCTGTGTCACATCTAGAAATATCCATAATTTTGTGAAATTTGTAGCTCTAGTAAAAATGTCATATTTTGATACATGTATTAAAAGCAAAAACAAATCTTTACTTTAGTGACTTTTGTTGCTGAATTTCGTTTGCTAAATCTTCCAAGTGAAAGTTGGTATTTTGTACACTTCAAGAACAAGCAAATACTACACACCCTGGTGCCAGGGTGACCAGGTGTGTCACCCAAAAGGGCTTGGCATGTCACCTGTGACACACGTGTCATAGGTTGGCCATCACAGTCCTACAAAGTAATTTCTTGATGCTGGTGACTTATTTCCTTGCTACAATTGTTGTATCTTTTGAGGCTGGCTGTTGCTTAAAAAAAATTCCATTCTCCTCTTGTGATCATGTTCACAGCAGGCATGACATGGGAAGGGAGGACACCTTCAAAGCTGTGAAATCCCACATTGGCCAGAAGGAGATCTCCACCCCAAATAGTCCAGGAGCACTCCCATGTGCGGGGGTGGGGGGAGCAGACTTGGCTCCAAAAGGGAAAAAAGTTCAGTTTTCCTCAGGACTTTTTTTCTCCAGATCTTCACAGGATAGTCCTCTGGCCCTGACAAATAAAAAACCATCACCCAGCCCAGCATGTGATCTGCTCCATTTTGATTTTGATGTTATACTTATCTGTTACAGGCCTATGCTTTAACGTTTAGAAATCTGTAATATTTTGGGTTGTGTTACAGACATACGATAATGTTTAATGCAAGAAGTCCAAGTAACTTTAATGATTCCTTGCCCACATATATAGTGCTATTCTTTTGTTCTGTAGCAATGAGAGTGCAAGAGCTTCCTAATGGCCCCTGTTCTAGCTGGGCAGATTTATATTTCATTCTGTAATCCTTTTTCATCTCTATGCAAGACACAGCCCGACTTAGCCATTCAGGTGAAGAGAAGACTTAGCCATTTAAAATCTATTTAAACTCATGCCATCTCCATTTTGTAGTTAAGCATGTCCCATATACTGGGCACATATTAACACTGAAAAATACTGTTTTGTCTGCTCTGAAGCCACCACAAATGTAGATCTATTTCACTGATGATCTTGAAGTCTGTTATTATGAGAAGTGATTAGCTCTCCACACTTCCCAGGCCCTAATCTGATAAAAGAAATCAAGCAGAAAGGAAAGTCAGAGATGACTCACTACTCCTAAAACTCTGCAATCTTGTGAAAGAGTGCCTTAAGGGGGAGGAGGGCACTTCCACCAATTCACTGAATTCTATGGGGAAATTAAGTACAACATCTTTGGGCTGCATTAATCAATGGTCTGGTCCTGGGAAACTCAGGAAAAAGACACCAGTCTGCCCCCCCCCTCTCCTGGACATTCAGTGCTAGAAAAGGTGGATTAGAGAAGGGCTGGGAACATGAGGGTCACACATTGTCTCTGTGAGACTCTCATTTTCAGCCAGTTTGGTCTAGTGGTTAAGGAGACGGACTCTTATCAGGGAACAGTGGGTTAGATTCTGCCCTCCTCCACAAAGCTAGCTGGGTGACCCTGGGCTAGTCACAGTTCTCTTCTGAGCTCTCACAGCCCCACCCACCTCACAGGGTGTTCTGTTGTAGGGAGAAGAATAGAAAGCTTTGTCAGCCGCTTTGAGTCCCCTTAAATGGGTGAGAAAAGTGCGGTAGAAAAGACAACACCTTCTTTTGTTATGTGTAAGCTTAGCCTTAGATTGAATATCCCAGATTTAAGGAATTGTTTTGATGTGTGATATGTTAAAACAAGGAATATTGGCCTAAAATCTGGGCAAAGTGAAATAATCCCCAGTGTGCTTTGTTCCAGAATATCCAAAAATAGTGGAATAGGTAAGTAACATCTGGAGGCAATCTTAAAAGATACTGCTGTTCTGCTCAAACCACTGCCAGGAGTTCCAAATTGGTCACTTTTTTGTATACCTTTTTCCAACTGTCCATATCTCTTTTTCCTATAGGTACTGTATATTCTCCATTTCATCTATGATGTTTGTATGAAACTAAAAGTGGCTGTTCTCAGGAGCATTTCTAGACTGGTCCCACAGCATACATTATATACAACTGAAGGGAGGGGGATAAGTGGAGAAAAATCAATAATTTCAAAGTTTAGCATTGTATAATATCCAGCTAATATATTTACAGTTTTACAATGATTCTCACTTTCGAGCTAGTGTTTGCCCCCTCAGAGCATAGTAAAGTCATTTAAAAGACTGTGGGAAGGGATCATTTTCAACTCTTTCTGGGTGGTTGGTGGGGGTAGAAAAGATTTATGTGATATATTGCTCCTGCCATAGCTACAGATTTTACAAAAATACCAAGTACTGGTCTAAAATTTTCAGGCTGCAGTCTGAAAGAATGGACACAATGATCTATGACCGTCACTTGAAAAGCAATGGTACAGTAGAAACAAAATGTAAAGATTTCAAACATTTAACCTCAGTATACATCATGGCAGATTTAGGGACAGTCCTGGAGCCTGTTCATTTATGTTATCCTGTGTGATGTAATATTAGAAAGAAAGTAAGAGTAAGATAAATCTTAAATTTTATTTTGAGAGAGCACTTTGCAATCATAAATAAATAAACAGTACTGGAGAAAAAAATGAATAACTGGGTTAAAAAACTTATACTCAAAACATTAATTTGAGAGGTGATCATATTTGTTCTATATAATACAAGTTACTGCCCAAAAAGAAAGATGAGTTACTGCTGTGAGTCAACTTGAGGCCTTCAACTACAAGATCCCAGAGATGTCTCATGTTGCTAGGCAACATCACAACTATGCCCATTGGCCACCAAGGACCTAGGTCCCTTGGAAACTAGCAGATAAAAATTCACAATCATTAGTAAATTTGCAGCTTACCTGGCTGCAGTCACAAGGTATTGCCCTACTGGTCGTCCCACCACCTTCAGTAGTGAGGCTGGTGGGCACCCGGGAGACAGCCTTCTCGGCAGTGGCCCCCAGACTGTGGAATGGTCTCCCCCTCAAGGTACGCCATGTCCCTTCCTTGTATTTATTCAGGAAGGCAGTAAAAACATACCTCTTTGCCTTTGGCTGAGGTTTTAATTTTCCCTCCAATTACCACCACAGTCACTATTAATGCACTAGGGAGTGCATGGTTTTAAATGTGTTGAATTTTTAAGGTGTTTTTAAATATTCATCTTGTTTTAATCTGTACCTAGTTTAATCTGTACCTGTTTTTAATGTGCTGTAATCCGTGGTTACCAGCCCAGAGACCTTCAGGTATGGGGCGGGATAGAAATGTAAATAAATAAATAAATAAATACTAGAAATGGAGGTCTGCAGCTTCCTCCTCAGCAGCTGTTAGACTTCCGTGCGGTGAGGCCCAAGACACGTGGGATTGGGCAAGCAATGGGAGCTAAGCTGCAGGCTCAGGTCTCATTGGCTGTTTCTCACCATCCTCTAAGGACGGCAGGAAACTCTGAAATTATCTGATACTGCAGAGCAAGTTTTGATCATTCCGCACCAGGTAAATCCGCAGTAGCAGCCACCTAATGTGCTGCCGCTACAAAGTATCAGGCGTCAGGTGTGACACCCATGCACTGACTATGCATTGGAATGTGTACTATAGCCCAGTCCAAACACACCTTTAGAATCAGTACAGCATCTGGACTCTGCAGTTCTAATCGGGCACTCTGCGTTAACCTCCGATGGATGCCAGAATGTTGTGTTGGTACAGAAGCAAGGAAGAATTATCAGTCCTGGTGGAGAAACAGTGCAAGGCAGCCAGCAGAATATGCAGATGTATTTTTATATGCAGTTTGGAAAATGTGATTACATAGTTCAGTTTTATCATTTTAAGATACACACATGCAGACATGCATGCCTGTTTGCATATATATGCATGCACACAAACCACAGGGAAATATTTATTTAAAAATCTGCACATAATTCCTGTTTGGCTGCACAGCTTGAAAACAAGCAAGGTAAGAAGAAACTCCACCCCCCAAAAAATGTTTGTTTGTTTTTTCACCCATATTGCTTAGTGTTTTAATTTTTTGGCTGACTTCTGCACTTGCATTACATGCACATCCTGGTATTTTGACAACTTGAAAATACCTTCCCTCCTTGGCAGGACAAAGTGCTCCCCTCTGCCAAGAAAGCCCTAGGCTCCTGTCACTCAAGGCAGACCATTGCCCAACACTGACGCATCAGGAGATCCTTTGGACTCTCATTCAAGAGACTGATGTAAAGTTGGGCCAAGAACACTGTGAGCTTTTCTGCAGCTTACTTAAATACACAGGCATCCACACCTTGTGATGTCCAACACATCCAGAACTTGCCCAATGCTCGATAAATGCAACTGTCGGGATCACCTCACCACTGCAACAGGTATGCATGGCACCATTGCTGCAGTGACCAGGTGACATAGAGTGCAACTGTGACTGCATCACCCTGAACCCAGGCTCCATTTGCCCAACTGCACTTTTTCGTGTTGTACAGCCATCTGTGCAGAGAATGCACCTGTAGCCACGGAACCACCAGCTGTCCCACCATAGCAAGCGCACAAAGGTCCTGCCTCTCACATAGGCTGATAGCCTAACCAGAGAATGATCTGCCTGACACCCAGACCTCTCTCCTTACCTTGTCTCCTGTGACCCAGAGTGGGACACTTTCACACAACCTTTTATTGAGATTCCACTCTGAGTAAGAATTCCATCAGCAAATCTGCTGTGTCATCTGGCTCTGTTTCCTCTGCCTGTGGGCTCATGCAGACGGATTCTGCATTGCACATTGAAGTTCCAGAGTGATCTTTGGACTTGACATTTAAAGACCTGACGATCACACTGTTTTACTATGCCTAGTTCACATTCCTTGCCGTTCTTTGAAACAATGTCAGCTCTGACAAGCATTTCCCAGAAACCTTGCCTTAGAGGCATTCCTCCATATAACTTCCTTGATAGTTTTTTTTTAAATCAATGTCCCAATGAATAAAAGAAAAACATGATTTTGTATCTCCTTATCATTACTCGGCTAGCTAGAATTCCCTGTTTTCCATTCACAGTGAGCCTTTAAAGTCAAATTTGATAACCATTCCAGTTTCTAAAAGAACGAAAGAAAGAGGGGGCATATTTGCACATCAGTTATGAGCTTAGAAGACTTTTCACAGAGGAGCTGAATAATGTAAATGGAGTGCATGAATTTCACATTTTATTTATTTTTTATTTATTTTAATTTATTTGTATTTCTATCCCGCCCTATACCCGAAGGTCTCAGGGTGGGTTACAATATTATATTAATCTTAGACAGGTCCCTGCCCTCAGGCTTACAATCTAAAGAGACAAGATACAAAAGGAAAATGGTGTGGGAGGGAACGGCACGTTGACACTTACGTGAGCGGTTGTTCTCTTGGTCCAGCCGATTCACGCTGGGTTATGTCTTGTACCAGTTGTCCGATCGAACGCAGACTTTTCTGCCTCTCCTATAGGGGGTGTCCTGCTAGTGACTAGCCCTGCCTCCTGAGGAGAGACCCCAGGCTGTTGCGTGAGCCCAGTAATCGAGGTGTCAGATGGAACCTATATAAAAAATAGCCGAAAAGGCAGAAAGCGAGAGGCAGAAAAGAGACAACACCAACAAGGAAAGGCTCATCCATCTAGAAAAGGCACCCCAGCTGAAAGGACCACACCACGTAGGGCGGGTCGTGAATCGGCTGGACCCAAGAGAACAACCGCTCACGTAAGTGTCAATGTGCCGTTCTCTTGGGATCAAGCCTCTTCACGCTGGGATGTACCAGAGCCGATGAACGACAAACAGGGTGGGAAAGTGACACCCAAAAATAACGGACATATAGAGCAAGAGACCGCCCCCAGGTCTTACCTTCTCGTAGATAATGTGCTGAAGTACCCTTCTCCCGAAGGCCGCATCAGCAGACCTGAACTGGTCCAGGCGATAGTGCTTCGTGAAAGTCATGGGAGAAGACCACGCCGCCGCCTTGCAGATCTCCTCTAGTGAAGCATTCAGGGCTAGGGCTGCGGAGGTGGCCGCGGACCTAGTGGAGTGAGCCACTATACCCAGTGGGGCTGGCTTGCCCTTAACCTGGTAAGCTTGTGTAATGCAGGCTTTAATCCACCCCGCAATTACCCTAGGATTCGCCTTCAAACCCATATTAGAGGGTGGAACCTGAGGAACAAAGAAGGTGACCTCCTGAAGGAAAAGGTCCTGTCCTTATAAAACAGGATCGCTCTTCTGACGTCCAAGGTATGCCACTTTCTCTCCTGATCCGTCTTAGGATCAGGGGAGAAAGTGGGGAGGTGGATCTCTTGAGATCTATGGAACGCCGAATCCACTTTAGGTCTGAAGCTAGGGTCGAGGCGTAAAACCACCGAATCCGGGTTAATCTGACAATACGGCTCATCCACTCGGAGAGCTGAGATGTCGGACATCCGGCGTGCAGACGTGATGGCCACCAGAAATGCCACCTTGAAGGAAAGCATCCTCAAGGCAGTGGAACCCAGTGGCTCAAATGGCTTCCTTGTCAAGGCCGAAAGCACCAGCTGGAGGTCCCATGTTGGAAACCTGTGGACCACCGGCGGGGATTTCGATTTCATGCCGGCCAGAAAGATCTTAACATAGCTGTCTTGGGATAATTTAACACCCATGGCAAGGTCCAGGACCGATGCTAACGCATGGACCTGCTTACTCAGTGTATTGAAACGGAGGCCCCTCCGGGCCCCGTCTTGTAAAAAGGACAGGATCTGGGAGACCGATGGGGATGTAGGATCTATCTTCCTTGGCCTGCACCACCGCACAAAGGCCCTCCACGCCGCATCATAAATGCGCTTCGTGGAAGGTCTACGGGCCTCCAGCATAGTATCTATGACGTCCTTCTCAAAACCTGCATTCTCTAAGATCTTGCGTTGAGCAGAAACGCTGTGAAGGCCAACCATCCCGGGTCCGGATGGAACACTCTCCCCTGCGATAGGAGGGTCGGTGAAACCGGGAGAGTGAAATGTGGCCATGATTGGAGGTTCCTGAGAAGCGGGAACCAAGGTCCTTTGGGCCAGAATGGGGCAACCAGAATTACTGGGACCCTCTCCCGCGATACCCTCTGAAGGAAGATAGACAAGAGCGGGAACGGTGGGAAGGCATAAAGGAGGCCGCTGGGCCACTGGGCAGAGATAGCGTCTACCGCCCAAGCCCCTGGATCCCTGCCCTGCGAGATATAGCGAGGGAGCTGAGCGTTTTCTGCTGTGGCAAAGAGATCGATCACAGGCAGGCCCCACATGTCCACTAAGGCCTCGAACACCTCCGGGTCCAAACGCCACTCTGCCTGAGGCAGATGCTGTCTGCTCAGAGCGTCTGCGAACACATTCCGGGATCCCTGCAAGTGAATTGCTGAGATAGACGCCAAGTGAGACTCCGCCCAAGAGAACAGCTCGCGGGACAAGGCCATCAGGGACTTAGATCTAGAGCCCCCTTGCCGGACAACGTGAGCCTTGGCAGTAACATTGTCAGTTAGAACTAGCACGTGGCGGCCCTCTATCAGCTGCCTAAAGCTGAGGAGGGCCAAATAGATGGCCCTCAACTCCAGCCAGTTAATCTGATGAGAGCTTTCCTCCAGCGACCATACCCCCTGAGCTGCCCTGCCGAGACAGTGGGTCCCCCAGCCGAGGTTACTGGCATCACAAGTAACCCTGACATGGTCAGAGGTTACTATAGGAGACCCTCGCTCCAAGTGCGAGCGAACAGTCCACCAAGTTAGGGAGGCCCGTACTTCAGACGGGAGAAAAACCTTGGAGTCCCTTTTGCATGCAATCATACCAGCGAAGGGCTTGAGAAACCATTGGAGGCTTCTAAGGTGGAAATTGGCCCAGGGAACCAGATCAATCATAGAAACCATCTTACCGAGCAGGGACGAAAGGCTACTGATCCGGACCCTAGGGAACCGGCCGATTTCCCTGGCGAGTGAGCGGAGGGCCTGGATCCTCTCCTCGCTCGGACGGATACAGTAGGTTTCCGTGTCAAAGACTGCTCCCAAGTGTGAAATCCTCCGCGAGGGGGAGAGAGCACTCTTCTCCCAGTTAATTAAGAACCCATGGGCCTGAAAGGCTTCTACTGCTATTCTGGTTGAGCTGAGGGCCTCATCATATGACTGGGCCTTACAGAGCACGTCATCTAGGTACGCAAAGACCTCCACTCCCTGGACCCTCAGCAAGGCTACCAGGGACGAGAGGATCTTGGTAAAGACTCTCGGAGCCGCGTTAACCCAAAAGGCAATGCTTTATACTGGAAATGCCTGTCTCCGATGCAAAACCTGAGGAAAGATCTGGAGGAAGGAGCCATACGGATATGGAAATAGGCGTGTCTGAGGTCGAGGGAGGCCAAGTAGTCCCCTGGCCTGATCGCGCTTCTTATTGATAAGGTTTCCATTTTGAACCTATCCAACTCTAGGAAGCCATTTAAAAATTTTAGATCCAAGATGGATCTCCACTCATCCGACTTCTTAGGCACCAAGAATAAAATGGAGTAAACCCCCGAACCCTCCTCCGAGGGTGGGACCGGCTCAATAGCCCCCAAATCCAACAATTCCTGCACAGCATGATACAAGGCAAGTCTTTTATTAATGTCAGAGGGAACTGGGGAAAATCTGAACCTGGAAGGTATTACATTAACAAACTCCAAACTATACCCAGAACGAACAATGTTTAGGATCCAGGGATCCGTAGTGGACAGCTCCCAAGCCATGAGAAAAGAGGATAGCCTACCACTGATCTCCTCATTTCCCTCCAAAACGCGTGAAAGCGGGGAACTTGGAGGGCCTGTTGAAACGACCTCCGCCTCTCCTGAGCGGTTCCCTATTAGAGGAGGAAAGGTGCCCCCAGGACGCTAGTCCCCTGGGGGGCCTGGCTCGAAAGGGCTGCTTGTCCTGGAGATCCCTCTGGGGCCTCCTGAAAAATTGGAAAGAGGAGCGGCCCCTGCTAGAAGAAGAGGCAGAGGGTGAAGCAACAGGCATAACCTTCTTTTTATCTTTATTCTCAATCAGAATGTCCTTAAGGCAGTCCTCACCAAAGAGAGCCTGGCCGAGGAATGGAGAGGAAATCACTTGATTCTTTGATGTTAAGTCCACATTCCAATTCTTTAACCAGAGGGCCCTTCTGGTTGCGGTGGATAAGCCAGACGCCCTGGCTGCAAGCTGAAGGCAATTGACGGAAAGGTCTGCGGAGAAGGCCAAAGCCCTCCTAATAGCCTCCAGCCCCTCTCTGGCCTGAGCAGATAACGAAACGTCAGTGAGGAGCTGATCGGACCATTTAAGTGCCGCCCTGGCAATCACCGAGGAGGTAGATGAGGCCCTCAGGATAAGAGACTGAGGATCAAAGGCCTTCCTCAGCATAGATTCCATTTTACGATCCAGGCTATCCTTTAAAATGGTTTCCGAGTCCCTGGGCACGACGTGTTTGGACACGAGTTGAGTGATCGGGGCATCCACCGCCGGCACCGCCCACTTGTTCTCCAAGTGGTCATGTGGAAGAAGGATCTTTTTGAGAAAAACAGGGGCCCTCCTGGCTGTGGCCGGCTCACGCCATTCCTTTAAGATCAGGGACTCAAAGATCGAAGGGATCGGAAGAACCCTACTTTCCGCCGGAGGCAGCCACATCAGCATTGCAGCCTCCTCTGAAACGGCATCCGTTGGTTGGGGAGCAAACTTGAGGGCTAGAGTCTCCGCAGCCAACTCCGCCAAGGCCACACATTCCTTGTAGCAAACCAGTCTAGGAGTGGCTGGTCCCTGGGTAGACATCTCCTCCAACGGATCCTCGGGCTCCTCGGCCGGTTTCCCGGAGGGGGTAGGCCAGTCCGAATCGTCCGAGACCCCAAGCATTAGCTCAGAGGACACGATGGATCTAGGAATAGATGGAGCCCTGGGAGCTTCAACGCTTAATGGAGGCAGAGTTGAGGAGCACGGGGGCAGCAAGGCAGAGGAGGAGACTTTTTTAAGGAACTTCGAGCCCTTAGCCGGTGTTTTCTTAGGCTTTTTCTTTGGAGAAGGCTCTGATGATGAAGAAGAAGACTCAGGAGACGGGGTCCTTGCACGCTTCTTCTTCTTAGGTTTTTTAGCTGGTGCCTTACCCCTGCTCAGCCTGGAAGCTCCAGCTGCTGAAGGCGGGGGGATTTGTTGAGGGCCAACAACTTCCTGTGAAGTCTTCAACGAGGAAAGGACCTCGGCCACAATGGAAATCTTGAGTGTAGCCGCCAGGGTGAAAATATCCCCCATATCCCGTGGAGGGATTAGACTAGGCCAGCTCTGAACAGGCTGCGGGGGTGGGTGGCCGTCCCCCATGAATAAAGCAGAAGGATAAGCCAGTCCAGGGGTGTGTGGAGAGGGGTCCCGATCCGCCTGTAGAAAGGGACTAGGAGGTCTGGCTAGGGCCTCTTCAGCCGGCTCTGATAGAGCCTTAGCTTTGGCCTGTAACCTCTGGGCCTTGGTCTTGGGTGCCTTGGAAGAGCGGGAGATAGCCTCTTCAAAGGACTCCATAACACCAGTATCTGTCAAGTAGAAGCAGAGAACCAAATAAGGGCAATGCTCTGCGCACACCAAACTTCAGGCAAAAGGCAGTAAATCTATAAGAAGAACCCTTAAAAGGATGGCCAAGGCCACCTTTACCACTCAAATGGTGTTTAAAAGGCTCTTTTTGCCACTCTAAATGGACCTTATGCGATACAACCACTCAAATGGCCTCCATTAGTCGAATCGCCACTCAAATGGCGATTGCAACGAAATTCCAGCACTCAAGCGACCACCGCGTCACCAAGAACCACTCAAATGGTGGCCGCAGCAGTCAAAAACGCCACTCAAATGGCGACTGAAAGAAATTCTGGTTCTCAAGCGACTTCCGCGGCAACCACAAGCCACTCAAATGGCGGCCACGGCAGTCAAACACCACTCAAATGGTGACTGAAAGAAATTCCAGTTCTCAAGCGACATCCACAGCAGCCCAGAAACACTCAAATGGCGTCTGCAGCAGTCAAACGCCACTCAAATGGCACCAGAACAAACTTCCGGTTCTCAAGCGACAATCGCCACTCAAATGGCAGTCGCTATACACTCCGCCACTCAAATGGCGGCCGTGGGTTTCGGCGCCAAATTCCAAAGACGCGGCCGTTACGCCAGCGAGCGCCAGGGCCTGCGGGGATCGGCCTATGCCAGGGCCTCAATCCTCCAAGGCTGTGTGCCTCCACACGGGCCCGCTAAATGAGGCGGGAAACTGGGGAAGACACCATGCTCTTTCAGGCGGTCTGCGGAGAGGCTCCAGAGGGAAAGAAACGGCCGCGCTGGACTAACTGGTGGTTAGCCGCTTCTCCCCCTCAAATTCAGGCAGCAGCCTCGTTAGGGATCGAAGCCCAAGCAATAGCCTTTGCTTAGGGCAGAAGGGAGCCCCGCAAACTCTGGCAGGGCTCCTATGAAAGATCCCAGGCTGCAAAGGTCACATCGAATACCAGCCTCCCCCCTCCAAGGTAGAAAGGCCACCCTAGGGACTCGGGGACTGGGGCCCCTGAGGAGATGGGGGGGAAAGGGGGGGCCAAGAGACCACTCTGGCCGAGCCGGGAGTGATGCAACCCCTCCAGAAAAAACCACCCCCCAAGCTATAAGAAGTGGAGGCGGGGGGGAAAAGAAAGAAAAAAGAATAAAGAAATACAGACAAAAGGGAGAAAACTTACACGCAAAAAACCAGGAGCTCCTGAACCACGTTGCTTCCGATCGGGTGAACGCAGACAGACTGGGGTCTCTCCGCAGGAGGCAGGGCTAGTCACTAGCAGGACACGCCCTATAGGAGAGGCAGAAAAGTCTGCGTTCGATCGGGCAACTGGTACAAGACATAACCCAGCGTGAAGAGGCTGGATCCCAAGAGAACAGGGGTGCTCTGGCGGCAGCAGAGTCCTTGCAAAGGTAAAAACTTTTATTTTATTTTCCTCCTCCATTCCCCACAGGCAAGATTGTTCCTTCAAGGCCCGTCTGGAGGCAGTTGGGAGGGAGGGGCCAATGCTGGGAGCTTGATGGAAGGTGTTCACCCAGCTTCCTTCTCTCTTCCTCTCCCAAGGCAAGATGGTTCCTTCATGGCCCGTCTCACATGTACCGATGAAGACTTCTTTTTAATGTAGTATTTTTAATTTTAAATATTAACACAACCTGTTATCATTATACTAGAATTGCTCTTCCTTTTTTAAACAAAATTAACTGTCATTCATTTCTGTAAGATCTTTCTCTCTTTCTTCCCCCTTCCCCACACACACAGAAATGCAATAGTCAAGGCCAGCACTGAATAAATCATTCTCAATGCACTTTAAATATTTTCATGGTGGGAATTCCTTAATTGCTAATGAGACCAAAGTTAGATACCTTTCTAGCTATCAAGCCACATTCCTTTAAAAAAGAAAAAAAAAACCACCAAACTTGGCTTCTGTTTCCCAGCTGGATCAATTGCTTTCATCTATATGGCAATCACCTTTTTCCTATCAACTTTTACTATTAGGCTGACATCCGAACTTGACTCCACTGCGCTGAATTTAAAACACTACAGGGAAGCAATTGAAAATCAAGAAAAATACATAGGAAAGATTGTGTGGCTGCTCCTAATTTAGCAAAGTTCCTTTCAGAGTCAGGAAGAGCTGTCCTACGGCTCAAGCTTGGGCAGTTCTAGGAATAAAGCGCTATCTAAATGACAGCTGCTTACATTATTTTCAAAGAAAAGAAATGGGCTTCCCAGGACACCTCTCACATTCCTGGATTAAGGAATGGTGAGAAACCAGCCTGCCCATGCAAATCTGGAAAGTGCAGGCCTCCTGCTTTCCTGGGGCCTTTCTGCACTTGGGCTTATTCTGGGATATATCCCAGAATAGGGTCCTGTTATCTGCATGCGAGTGCAGACGATGGAAGGCCCCAGGTCAGCTTGTGACTGCTATCTAGGGATATATTCCAGAATAAGGCCAAGTGAAGAAAAGACTCTGGATCTATAGAATCCCAACACCATAGATCTTTCCACAAATGGGTATAACAAATTTGCTTTTGAAGCCTCTTTGCTATTTATGTAGCTATGCACACATACCTGAGTATCATTTACTCTGATGGCTATTCAAGTCTCTTAGGATTTAGGCTTGTGTTCCACTACTTGAGGGGACACTGAGGATTGTCTTTAAGTAACTCCCGAAGAAAGGCTCTGGGTCTTTGTTCAAATAGGAATTAACAGGATTCATTTTAAAGCAAACAAAACATATAAACAATTTCAGTTTCTTTCTCAAGGTAAACCAACAAATACTTTGTGTGTCTCTCGGTCGCACACAAGATGGACGCTGACTGGAACTCTGAAGCTCCGACTCTCTTTTCTTTCTCTTGCTTCTAAAAGATTCAACTTTCTTTCTGCCTCTTTGTGTTCAACTTGATGGTTCTTGCTGTTGCTTTGATAATGCTTTGTTGTCGCTTTGTTACTACCTAAGTTACTTCATGTATACCTAAGTAATTAATAAGGATGGCCTAAATGCTGCCTTTAACTCTAAGAACATAGGGCTTTCTTATTCCCTCTCTCAGTAAACTCTCCTCAGAAGAGAGTTGGAATGAACCAAAACGTAATCAGCTATGGGGGTGTTCTCACAGTTCCACCCAGCCAGGACTAATACATTTGAACTTGCACTGAGGGGTTTTCCCTTTAAAACTTCTGACTTTAAACAGCAAATTGGGGCAGGGCAGCAGAACCATAACACTTACCTCAGTTAATCCATATTAGCTTGATCTTTATTAGGTAGATCTGTATAAGCTAGATCTGTATTACCCTAGATCCGGATCAACCACAGGCAGAGGCATCTGCGTTGAGTGAGCTTTAGAACAGCAAACGAGTGCTAAAGAGTGACAGCATAGATGTAGACCACATTTATTTGGTCTGCTACTAATCCAGATTAGTAAGAACCTTAGCACAATTTTGATCTAGGGACCTTTATGCACTTGGCTCTGTAGTTTGCTTCCAGTACACTCCCAGACAGAGCATCTGCACTGGAAGGCCCCTTCCAATTCAGAAACAATCCCTTCTGTGCAGGAACACACTGAAAGCAAACTAGGTGTGAAGCACTTAACGCACCCAGTGGCATCCAGCACACCCCCATCCAAGCCTCTATGGTGCACCGAGGGGTACATGACATGTTGTGCAAGCACATGGGTGAATCATGTGATGTGCTGACATAACTGCACATGTGGGATGCATCACTGTGATTCCAGTGATGGCGCACATGCAGTGATGCAGCATCGCAACCCAAGATGGTAGCACCCAGACCATGTGTCTGCACTCGGGTGAGTATCTGGACACATGGGGGGGGGGGTGAGTGTGAATGCAAGTACATGCCAAGGGAAGTTTACCATTCCTGTCCCCCAGATAGAATGGGAAGTGCAAACTTCCCCCAGATCCACCCTACTCCTGTGCAAACAATGTGTTCTTAGCAGCCCTTTGATTGAGGTTAACAAATGCAGAAAGGGGCTAAGCATGGTCTTTTCTCCACACACACATACCATGCACACACACACACATGCTTTCTCTATAATCACCTTAGGAAAAAAAATGCATGATATGCATGCCTTTTTTCTTATTTTATGAAGAATGCAAACTCTCTCCCTCTCCTAACACTCTTCCTGTTGCTAAGACAGTCTCTTCCGCAGGATAACAGATTTGCAAAAGATGGTAGTACTGTCTGTGCTTACACGGTCTAGAAAAGAAAATCATTCTGATGGAGGCTGTAAAACAAACAATTTTGCCATCCATTTCCTTTATCCTAAAAGGATAAAGGCATTTTTGCAGCCTAACACAACTAGCTGCTGGTTACTGGCTCAGAAAGAAAGGGAGTGGGAGTACTTGCAAATTCTGTATATCTAGTGTCTGCACAAAAGATTAATAAGGAGGGGAGCAGAGGAACCATGAAAGTGCTCTTTAATTACTAAAATAAGGCTTCAATAGACACGTGTAACTCATCAGTTTCCTTGCATTTAATTTCAGAGAATATAACATAAGAGGAATCCTGCTGGATCAGGCCACCCCCATTTATTCCAGCATCCTGTTTCACACAGTGGCCTACCACTTACTTATGGGTTTTCTCAAGCAGAAAATGACAGTGAAACATTTCCTTTGCACCTACCAGCTGGAGCTGTTCTATCTGCTGGTCAGGCATGTCTACAATGCTCCACCGCCACAACCAACCCAAAGTGGGAGAACCCCTTTCTGGAGTGATCCAGGTGTAGACTGCTGAAAAACAGTGCATAGCCTGCCCCAAAATGACTGTATCACTCCTGGGGAGGTGGTTTTGCACCCACTTCCAGGTGCGATGTGGCAAGTGGGAATGGCAGCCTGATGGTGGCTGTGCAGTCACGTGGCACTGCTGGATTGCCATGGCAACATCTGACCTCTAACTAGATATTGCTTTGGACATTTACTTAGTGATCTGGAAATTCTGGGTTGGTCATTTGCACTACAAGTACTGGCTGGGTACAGGGCTAGTTTAGCTCATGTAGGCCGCATCCCCACGACGTCGTTATCTCGAATTCAAAACATTTTGATTTCGGGCCGTGTACACGTCACTTCGGCTTAATACGGTATTTCCGTGTTAAACGACGTTATCCCGATTTGAAATAAATCCTGATCTCAACAGGTCTCACTCCGGAACATGCCCTTGACACGTGTTTAATTTTTTACTGTGTGGACAGTATTGTTCCGGGATGAGATTCCGTGTTAAGGCTGTCCCGCCCCCCGAATCGCACTGTAACCAATGGCTGAACGTATTAGAAGCACGTCATGTTTAGGGTTTCCTTCATTGAAAAAATCCACCCTCAAACACCCACTATAAACTTCCAGTCCTTAAAGATACACTGTATCAATGTAAGCACTTCACACCTTAAAAACAATGTTGCAGTTTTGTGCAATTTCAGGACTTTGAAGGTTCGGAACTTTAAAACAGGGAAAGGAAAGCCCTGGAGCCTGTATTTTAAAAGCTGTGGCCCTCCTCCCCCCTTCTTTGCCATTGCTGCTGCTCCTGTGCATCAGCAAAGTGACCATTCATTTTCTTTATCAGCTGCTTTGAGCCCCCTTTAACAGGTGATTACAGAAGGTTTCTCAGCTGCTTTAAGCCCCCTTAAGGGTGAGAACCGGTTTGTCAGTCGCTTTGAGCCCCCTTAAGGGTGAGAAGGCTTATCAGCCGCTTTAAGTCCCCTGAAGGGTGAGAACAGAAGGTTTGTCAGCCGCTTTGAGCCCCCTTCAGAGGCTACTTTGCCTCTGCCTGTGGTTACACCTAAGGTTTAATCCAGTTTCAGTTCACTTTCAGAGTGAGAGAATACACCAGCAAACTGACAAGCTGGTTTTCTTTCAGGGTTAATAACTCAGAAAATCCACCTTTAGACTAGAGAATGTGGAAAGAAAACTACTGGTCACTTTGCTGATGTGTTCTCTCACTCTGAAGGTGGAGTGAAGCTAGATTAAACCTTAGGTGTGACCACAAGCCAAGGTTTTAATCCAGCTTTGGTCCCTGTGAGGTGGGGGGGCGGCTGTGAGAGCTCAGAAGGGAACTGTGACTAGCCCAAGGTTACCCATCTGTAGCAAGTCGAAGTTTCACTTTTGCGCAGTTCTGAACTTTCAAAATGAAAGGAAAAGGGAGTCCCCGGGGAACTTTCCCCGCTCTCGGAGTTCCCTCCCGGCCACGGGGGGAAGAGCAAGCGAGGAGCCCCCTTCGCCCTCTTGTCCACCCCTTGGCTCTCCTCCTCTGCGGGGCAAAGTGTTGGCAAAGCAGGGGGAAAGCGGCGGCGGAGCCCCAGGGAGAAGCCGCCAGCGCCGCAGCGCCTGGATGGATGGATGGATGGATGGATGGATGGATGCCACCGCTGCCGCCTCCGCCACCGGCTGCTCTTCCCTCGGCGCGAGGCTGGAAGAGGAGGAGAGCCGAGGGGCGGGCGAGAGGGCAGGCGGGCTCAGTGTGCCCACCTGGATGGATGGATGGATGGATGGATGGATGGATGGATGGATGGATGGCGCGGTGGGTGTCGGAGCCACCGGGGGGGGGAGGCAGGGGTGGCCCAGGCTGCAAGCGCGCTCTGGCAGGCCGGGCAAAAGGCGCCGAGAACACGGCAGCGGCGGCGGAGCGGCTCTGCCACTGGGCAACGAGGAGCCCCAGGGCGAAGCCGCCCGCGCCGCAGCGCCAGGATGGATGGGTGGATGGATGGATGGATGCTGCTGCTGCTGCTGGGAAGGGGGAGGGTGGATTGGGCAGGGAATTCCCAGCGGAGCATGACGCAAAGAGAAGGGAGGGTGGGATCCTGGCAGGGAAAACCAATCACAGGAGAGAGTGTGGGCAATGGGCGGGAGGACAATGCTGCCATGTGGACTCCGAGTATTGATCCCGCGTTAAGGCTGCCATCGGAACCGGATCAACTTGCAAGTCGTGTGGACAGCTTTGTTCTGTTTCTTTTATTTTGAATTCTTTAAACTGAAATAACACATGCCATGAAGACACGCCCGTAGTGTGAACTGTCGCCACCTCACTGGATCTTTACCAGTCTGAAATGACTGCCAAATGCAAACAGACCCTGTCTGTTATATAATACACATTGTCAAGAGTATATTAAGGATTTTTTAGATGATCCTTTCTTGAGTTCTGGGAATAGGGAAGGATACGCATCCAATTAAATGAAATAAATAAAAGCACATACACCTCAAATTTAGCTCAGACTATTTCTCTGCAAAATGATCTACCGATGTAATAGACTATATAGATTAGGGAGTGAATCTTTGCCCAGTGAGGCTACAATCATTTAAATGTATATGGACTCAGCATGACCTTTGCTGTAGAATATAAAATGTAATAAAATGATGGAACCTGAATTGCACTCTGAAAATAGAAATTTGATAGAGGGACACTGTTGTGAACATATGACATGAAATAATGATATATAATTATGATCTGATGTGATCTCCAAAATACGGATTTCAATAGAAAACCAATCTGCTTCACATCAAATGTATATATTAAATGCTTTTAAATACATCTTGCAGTTTTGAAGTAGAAATTCAGATGAAAGCTGGATATTCTGAACCATAGCTTTTAACATTTTTAAAAAAACTAAAGGGAAAGAGCTTGTTACAAAAGTTACAATAGTATTTCAAGAACAGGATCCTTTCTACATTTACCTTAAATCAGGATTAAGGAGACTTTTAATCCAGATCTTGCGGCTCATTATCCACACATTAATGCAGAAAACGAAGGCACACACAAACACCAGTGTGCCTCCATCTACACTAGAAGGACGCAGATCTGGAGTAAAAGACCTTAATCTGGATCTCTGACAGTCGTGTTCCTGAAAATGGAAGGGGTGTAGATGGCATGTCTCCATATTCCAGGACTACTGGGTGCTGCTTTTCAGCCCCTTCAAGCCGTGAGACTAGGAACTTTCATTCCTAGACACTGGAGGTGGGGAAGCAGCTGGGAAGCTTTCATGAGCCACTCAGCCATGCGGAGATATGAGCCAGATCAGCGTCATCAGTTCAGCTGGTGCTGACTCGGTCCACCCTTCTCCATGAACCAAATTGGTGGGCCTGGTTATTTCAGACCCATTAATCATGATCTATAGCAGATAAGTGCAAAAAGGGCCTAGAATAACTGTCACGATAAGATTTTTTTATATATATAAAAATGCAACATTGAAAGTTTTGCCTTCAACTTTAGTAGAATAGGAATGTTTGGTAAGCTGAGGAAGGGGAGAGTAATTCCTCCACGCCAAAGAATGAGAAGAAAGTGACCTGTCCTAGCTCTTTCAGTAATTCATCTGTAGCATTCAATTTCCAGTTAATAATACTTTTAATATGCCGAGAGCAAGAAATGCTGGAAACCTATATCTGCTAGGGATGAGCAAGATATTTGCGTGTGTTTGATTTGCAGCAAATCAAATGCGAATGAAATTCACATTCGTACAAACAGAGCAACTTTGAACGTGGTAGGATTCAAATCCACTGCCAATCTCTTTGAATGTTGTTTAGATCTCTGCCACCAGTCATGACTCCAAATCCCCTCTGAATCCAATTTGAATCAGCTCTGAATCTGCCACAGATGTGATTGGGCAGCTCCTTTCCACATTTGTGAATATAACAAAGCTTCAAACAAATGCAGGAAAGCATTCACTTCACATTCGAATGTCAACTTTCAAATGTAGCCAACATTTGATTTGACCTGTGCACATCCTTAATATCTGCCTACCAAACATCTCATTATGTTAGATCGGGATGGTACAGCCCAGGAATCTGGAAAAGGGATTACTCCATTGCCCTCGGGGAATGGTGAGTCAAATGCCCAGCTTCAATCAAGAGTGCTCCTCCTCAGTAGAAACTTCTAGTCTAGGATGGTCACAGTCTTTACACTCCTTGGTAGCCATGGTTTCATATCCCCACCTCATCATTCATAAGTTCATGTAGTAAACTGGAATTCATACATCTAGCTCATGATTCACTGTATCCACTTGACATAGCATATCGCAGAGTCATCACCAGTGGACAAAGAGTTTCTGTAATCCTACAGGAAACAACAGAAGCATCCACTGGCCTGACCTGAACATCCAAGTTAAATTGCAGGTCAAGACACTGCTAAATGATTAACAAAGTCACCTACCCATACAGTCAGCCTTTCCCAGCTCCTTAACTCTGAGATACATTGTAATCTTATTTTAACATCTGGAGGCTACTTTAAAGTCCCCTTAAATGGGTGAGAAAAGTAGGTTATAAAAGCCTATTTATCATCATCATCATCATCACCATCATCACCATCCTCTTCATAATCATCATTCAGATCGTGACTATGGTCGCTAGATGTCAGTGATGTATAATATTGTGGCACGAATAATCCAGAATAAAATGTGTCTGGATATATTTTACTCCAGATATTTTACTCCAGATTATACAAATAATGCAGATCAGGTAAGTGCAGTTTGAATGAAGCTTCAGTTTATATATTTACATGTACATGCAAAATACATGCATGTGCACTAAACATATTAAAGCAATACAATTCTATATTCAATAAACCATCATTAGAGCAAGTAATTCAGTTCCATTTACCATCAAGATTTAAGACTAAGTGCATTTCCACACTTGAAGTAGGTTAGAATGCCCTAGGTGGAACAGTGAGCTGTCCCAATACAAGGCCATCTGCACTTGGGGTGGCTGTTTCAGGGCTGGATCCATGTACCCCTGAAACTTGTGTGAGCATAGGAGCCTGCTACAAGGGCCACAACAAAAATTCCTGGATTTAGAACCCCTGGAGGGGGGCATTCTAATGGCACAATTTAATGTCAGAGAGGAGAAAGCACTCTTAGCAGTGCTTTTTCCTGCTCTGTAGTTCTGCCACACCAGTTGTGCGATGCGTAAATTTACCTGAGGCCCTTTCTTCAGGCTGAGTAGCACAGCCTTGTTTGGGGGGGACTCAAAATGACTGATTTCCAGGGCCATGTCCTGTGTCCCTCATAACAGTCCTAGCCAGAAACATCAAATATCTGTGATCAGGAATACAGGAGGGGCACGTGATCAGCATGCACCCTTCACCATCCTGCTGTGAGCAATAGAACACTTTATTTCAAGTGCCCTGGCCCTTGAAGTGGCAGTAATTGCTATTGTGCAGCTCCTGCCTGTATCAGAATTATTAGGATCTGGATCTGGATCTGGATTGACCTATAAATACTTACTTTGAGTAAATTTCTGAGACCGAGTAGCATACTTGTTGCCTTCAGAAGCATAAAACATAGAAAACATTTTCTAATTTCAGAAGGACTAAAGGACAAATATATGCAGGGCTGTTCTATAAACCTATTAAATCACCACTCAGCCCTGTAGGTGAAACCACAGCTCTGTCTCTGAGGACACATCTTTTCTAATCCTCGTTCGCTTGAGCCTTTCTCCAGGTTTAATGGGGAGCTATATTTTACAGCAAATTTGTTACTCTTAAGATCAATGCTTATGGATGATTTGCAATTCAGGGACTATTAAAGTAAGCTTTTCCTTCAAAATAAATCATTCTGCTGTGACTTGGATGTTGATCCTACAAATACCAGCATAAAGTCTATACTAAATCAATTGGCATATTTATATATCAAAAGATATTTGGACAACTTGACTTTTCTGAGAAAAGCATAACACAGTTGGCTAGCTTCATACCAGCAAATAAGAATATGAAATAGGGCCTTTCTGCAGTTAGATGAAGAACAAACGGCCACAAAGTCCACTTGAGGGCCTCATTGGTCTGCATGTTAGTGTGAATCTTTGAGGCCTTGCCCATTGCTGGTACACTCCATCTGAACTAGTAGAAGCCTAATCCTGATCAGAGAAGCCCTGATCAGGATTGCCAGTAGACCTTGACACTGGGGTCTACCAGCATGGCCTAGTCCAGAACACAGAGGCATGCAGAAGGTACATGTCCATCATCTGGATTTCTGGGGAAACCATTTTGGTGGTGCACCAAGCACATTGCCAAAATGGGTTCTCTCGTGGCTCTGAGCCTAGGAACATTGTCCAAACCAGTGGGTCTGGTGCTCCAACCACACTTGTTCTGACTACAGAGATGTAAGTGCAGAAAGAGCCTATGATATCCAGGTGTTCACTGTGGTTTCCTGGGGGGGGGGGTTGCATCTACCAGTTGAAGCAGTTCTATCTGCCCACTGGTCCAGTTTGTCCATACTGCTCCACTGTCATAGCCGCCCTAGAGTAGAATAACCCTTCCCTGAAGGGATGCAACTGTGGAATGCTAAAAAGCAGTCCACAGCCTGCCCAGAAGTGGCTGGATCACTCCTGGGGAGATGGTTTTGCACCCAACTTTGGGTTAGGTGCAGCAACTGGACATGGATACACAACTACATCTATGCAACCGGACACAGCTGCTGGATTGCTGCCATTCACATTTACTTATGCTACCGGCCAGATACAGGGTTAGTTTAGCACTAGTAATATGAATGGCACTACCAGCCTGGTATACTACTGGTATACCATACCAGGCCAGCAAGTGCAAATCCAGTCATAATCTTTTCTCTTTAAGTAAGAATTTGATTCTAAAAATAAAGAAACTCGGTAACTGTATTCTTCAGGATGGTCGTTCATTACTTGATGCCAGTGATAACAATTGATTTCTTATATGTGCAACAGATCAAATACCACAGAAAAATCCTCTTATTGGCTGAGTACCACAGGCATCAGGCTTTGAAAAGCCATAGATTGAGTGTTCGAATATAAATCATGTATAAGGGACCAAATGAAGTCCAGGTCTTCTATGCCTACAGTTTCTTCATCCATTATGGAGAAAGAGCAGGGAGGAAGCAGAAGGAGGAGGTATTGGTCTGGAAATGGCGTTGCTGACAGATGTGGCAGGAGTTAATTTGGTGACCCATGTCTAATAGCATTTGACCTCTAAAGCCCTTCATCTCCTTTGAAGAAGCATTACCATCTTCCTTGTTGGTCCAAGGACAGAGGGGCTTCCTTCCCTGTGAGCTTCTGGGAAGTTCCACACATCTCCATCTAATATTTTTCCAGTGTTCATAGTTTCTCCTGGTCACAGAAGGTTAAGAACTAACGATACTGCTATTTGCAAAAGCAAGAAATAAATATACATTTTCTATCACATAAGACTGGAACACAGAACTGATAAAAGGAAATATTTTTCACACAGCAGGTCATTGGTCTGTGAAATTTACTAGCAGAAAAAGATAGTGTCAGCAACCAGCCGGGATAGTTCTAAGAAAAGGTTAGACAAGTTCAGGAGAAGAAGTTACCAGAATAGATGCCTAGATACTGCCTCCAGTTTGGAGAGATAGGAAGGGTGCCTGTAAAAACCAGTTGCAGGAAGCTGAGATCCTGAGAATGCTCAGAAGCAGTTGATGTCCCTATGTCAGAATGATGAACTAAATGGGCTGTGATCTGATCCAGCATGGTTTCCCTTATGTTCTTAATATGAATGAATCACTCTCCTTTAAATGGCAGATGTTTACTCAGGTCTTTTAATACACTGAATTGAAATATCAGATGTACTAGGGTGAAACTTTCCATCAAATTATTCAGTTCATGATTTGCATTATGTTTTAAAGCATATGTTAACTAGAGTAACCAGCTGCCCTTTTCTTTTTTAATAGAGGACGTTTTACTATTCAAAAAAGTATCCCCCTTTTCACCTCTGTTGGAAAGTTTCCTTTATTTGGGAGTTTTCCAGTTAAAAATAAAGAGCTATATGATGGCAGAAATGTTTCTGCCTTATCCGGATCATCCTGTTAAGACAGCCTACAGCTAGTCAGATGCCTTCTTTCATAGCAGTTCTCCTCTGACTGTTCTTTTATTTTAATAAATAAAATACAAATAAATAAATAAATAAATTTTGCCATATGCTTCACTGCTTATCGTCTAAAATGGACTCTGACTGCAGACTACATGACTACATATAAAAGTGGGCTGCCTTTTATGGCTTTAACCTATGGTTTCTCCACACAGCAATAGGTGGTAGGAAGCATGCTTGAGACGATCCTGGAGTTTTCTAGCTCTTCATATTATCATGCTTGTTAAAAAATAAATGGATGCTATCAAACACCTGCAACTTTCCTTTGTTTTGCTTTCTGTATCAACAATATTATGGATTTTCAAACCACTAACCCAGGGCTATATTAGGCATGCCACAGAAATATGTGGCATAGCCCCAGGAGAACTGAGGAGTTATACCTGAATCTGAAGGCACCCCTAGTGTTTTTAAGCTGCCAAGAACACAAAGAAAATTTTTATCATTACTCTCAAGCTTACAGCAGTCTTCTTGATCCCACAATGCACTTGGGTGAAAAAGGGCAAACAAAGAAATTTGTCAGTGACAACTTTATGCCCCACAAGTTACTATGTATTAATTAACTTATTTATTTATTATCTATTTATGTTTCTATCCCACCCTATACCTGAAGGTGGCAGAGTGGGTCACAATAAAATCATCATAATAATTATATAAATTATAATATAGTTGTTTAGACTTTCACAGGCTTAGCCTTGCTTAGTGATAAGGACCCTTCCTAAGGGACCAACCCATGCACACTACTGCCTTTTGTTATTTGTTCATTAAACTGAAGGTCTATGCATCTCTGCGCCTTTGTGAATTATTTGCCAAAGGCCTGGAAGAGGACTATTCTGACAGAACAGCCAAAGACCACCAGATGCACAATGAGGTAAACTCATAGATCCTGCAGAAAGTCCTCTGCAATATTTGAGAAAACAATGTTGGAAGTTACCAAAGCTCTTAACTGAGGTCTAGAACATTTGGCGAGAAACTAGCAGGAGATAAGTCTCGTGTTCCAGTTAAAGGGGCCAGAGCTAGGAGAAGAAAGGGGCCTTTTGGGGGTAGGGAGAACTGCCTTCCTGGACAAAGCAGCTATGCCCAGGTGACCAGGCACCTTTTCAGAATGCCCACTTTTGCCTATTACAGATGTTAGAGGCCTGGAAGGAGGGGCCCCACTTGCCTTCCTCACTGAACTGACTGGAGGAAGAAAAAATATATTTGCATTCACTTTATACACACTATATACAATTCTCTGGATCTCCATCATGTTCCCATCACTCCCTTTTTGTATTATGTAAGCATCATTACCTTTCTTCACAGGGGAGTTGTTCTAGCTCCCTTGACATTTAATCATATATTTCTACATCTTTTGTGCTTACACAATATCCTTTTTGAAGTTCAGTGACCAGAACAGTATACAGTAGTCAAAGTCAGACATTTTGAAAAGGCATGACAATGCTGGCCATTCCTTTTCTGACACATTTCCTAATGAACCCTAAGGCAGATTTCATTTTCCTCCCATCTACTTCTAAATCTACATCAGGGATCATTAGGAGAGGGATAAAGAATAAACCTCCAGTATGGTCCAGTAATTCTCAATTGCAAAGAGTAGACTACATGTGCTACTTGTTTAGAAAAAAAACAAAAAAGCAAAAACAACCATTTGAGTATACAGACCGTAATGGCACGCTCGAGCCTGTGGGGAAACTATAGCATCTGGAACTTTCCTTGGGGGCTATCTGTATACCTTCTGCTAAGATTAAGACCCTTAACACAAAGAAACACCTTTGGCAGGATGAAAGGTAATGAAAATGAGTTTACTGAAAACAACTTGAAACAATACATTAGGAAATGTGCTTTGGTTGGTTGCAGTCGTCTCTCTGGAGGCTGGAAAAATCTCTTGTTTCTGGTGCAAGGCAATGGGCTTATAAGCTGGTGCTTATAGACTGACTTAATCTTTTTTGTGGGCCTTAAGCTGGTCAGAAGCTTCCTTTTGTCGCTATGACTGGTGGTATAAGCTTGTACTTAAAACAAATATGTGCTAAGGATGCCTGTTTGGGGTGCTTGGGCCTAGGTTTACCAGACAATGCCAAGGCCTCTGGGCTCTGTTGCAGAAGAAAAGAAAGAATCCAGCGGGAAGAGCTCTATTTATACAGGCAAATGGAAGAGACCAACTGGGGCTGGCCTCTCGGGGGGGGGGGTTCTATGCTTCACCCAAAACTAATACAAAAGAAGGCATCTGCACTACTGGGGAAACCCTTAAACAGGGGGAACTAAAGCAAAGGAGAGGAAATGTCAGAGCCAAGACTTCACACAGACCACAGCACTAGCACAGTCATAGTTTGATGCTTTCTTTCTACACTGTACTAGTTTTTCAGCTGAAAAGCCCTTTCCAAGTTCTATTTGCCACTGGAAAGTACCATTCACAGAAAATTATTTCTTCATAAACATCATGAAGTAGCAGGGATGTGCACAAATGCAATTTTAGGCATTCAATTCAATTTGAATCAAATATCCGAAGATTCAGATTGATTCAAATGTTTAAAATTCGCATGTATTCAGATTCAATTTGATTAGAATACATTCAAATCTATTTGTACAAATTTTCAATTCGTATTTGAAGATACAAATGTTGACAACGAATTCGTATACACTCGTACACACCCATACACAACCTGTTTTTATCCCGTATGCATCCCGTTTTCATCCCGTACGTATCCATACAAATGCATAAGGATATGAATACAGTGTGTACGCATATGTGTGTAATGCATACGTATCCGTACACATACCGAATGATTTGTACAAATGATTCAAGAGATTCAAAATTTGTTTGAATGTTTAAATTTGAATATATATACATTTGATTTGAATTTGAATGTCTGAATTCGAATAATTTCAATTGAATTTCTAATGTTTTGAGTATTCTTGCACATCCCCAATTGTGAGGTAATTCTCACTAAAGGAAATGCCGTGGGATAAAGGTTGAAACACCACTTCACTCCATGCCACCATCTTTCTGCAGTCTAGGGAATTTGAGTAAATGCTTTTGTTACAAAATAAATAAAGTGTTCAAAGATATAACTATGTTATTTAAACCAATATTAAGCATTCATAACAGGGGGCAGAGGGAGTAAGATGACAGATTCAAGAATTGTGTGAAACTTGCAGTGTTATCTTAGGAACGGCTAAGTGTGCGAGCTTGCGATTCTGTCACAGGACAGCATGTTTGCTTTCACTTGTTTTTTTGCCTACAAATCTGTAAATGCAGCTTAGGTGTCTGGTGCTCTTTCAGCCACAAGAAATCAGCTCAGTGTACAATGTAAAAAGGATGACAGACCCCAAATTTTACAACCCCACAGTTCTATCTGCTGCCACCTTTTCTTAGATATGGATTTAGATTCATCACAATAACAATCAGTGGCATTTCACAAGTGTACAGACCAACAAAAATTGGAGAAAGAGTGAAACTCAACGCAAAACATCTTTAAAAGACTAGCATTCCACACTATAATGAGGAAAGTGTGTTGTGCCAGCCTCCCCTCTCACACACCAGTACCATGGAGCTTCTCAGAGACCTGGGGCACTCAGGAAAATTAGATGTGCTTCACAAGGTAAGTCCTATTTAGTAATAATGAGAGAACTTTGAGTTTTATCTTTGCCTTTAAAAATCAAAACCCTGCAACATCTATTGTAAGCATTTGGATTATCTTCACTGTACAAAGTAAGTAAAACCAGTCAAAGAACACATGCTTACCAGAATCTGTAAGATACTGAACATTTCTCATCACTCCTTCTGTGTAAGTCCCGGACTCATAATTGTCCATCTCACCAGAAACGACGTGTGCCACACGCGCCGCTCGGCCCCGAATGGCACCAGCCGCACGATCTAAATTGTCAGTATCTTGTTCTCTTAGTGCAATGATACACTTGTTGACATCTTCAAGGATATGACTCTCTGTATGACAAAGAAACAAAACAAGATTATGTAAGCAAAGCTATTTGGTTTGAGTATTTCAAGTGTCACCAGCTGAAGGCAATAAGTGTGCTGTCTAACCAATCTAATATTTCTCTATACACCTTTTCTATACCATGCATGATTTTATATCTTTCAATCAAGTCCCCTCTTAAATGCCATTTCTTCAGACAGAAGAGGCCTAGATGTTGCGGCCTGGTCTTGTAAGGGAGGTGTCCCAGACCCTTAATCATTCTGGTTGCCCTTTTCTGCACCTTTTCCAGTTCCACAATATCCTTTTTCAGGTGTGGTGACCAGAATCGTACACAATATTCCAAATGTGGCCTCACCATAGATTTATAAAGAGACAAAATGACACTTGCTGACTTGTTTTCTATTCCCTTCCTAATTATTCCCAGCATTGAATTAGCTTTTTTCGCTGCTGTTGCACACTGGGTTGACACCTTCATAGGAGTGTCCACCAGAACCCCGAAATCCCTTTCCTGGTGTGTTGCAGAAAGCTCAGACCCCATCAGTTTATAGACATAATTTGGATTTTTGGCCCCAATGTGCATTACTTTGCACTTGTTAAGATTAAAGCACATTTGCCACTTGGTTGCCCACTCACCCAGTGCTAAGAGATCCCACTGGAGCTCTTGGC
The DNA here is from genome assembly GCA_023333525.1 of Aspidoscelis tigris stejnegeri. Classification (NCBI taxonomy): domain Eukaryota; kingdom Metazoa; phylum Chordata; class Lepidosauria; order Squamata; family Teiidae; genus Aspidoscelis; species Aspidoscelis tigris. The sequence goes on from JALMGA010000002.1 coordinate 96,709,841, forward strand.
AATTTTTTTTGTTTGTTTTTACTACCCTAAATAATTTTGTATCATCAGCAAACTTTGCTATTTTACTATACACCCCTTCTTCTAGATCACTGATGAATAAATTTAAAAGCATTGGTCCCAATGCTGACCCTTGAGGGACCCCACTTTTTACCTCTTTCCACCCTGAGAATTGGCTGTTTATTACTACTCTCTGCTTCCTGCCCTTAAGCCAGTCACAAACCCATGGCTGATGAGTTTACTCAGTAGCCTTTGGTGTGGGACTTTGTCAAAAGCCTTCTCAAAGTCCAGATAGACAATGTCTACTAGTTTGCCTTTATCCATGTGTTTATTGACACTCTCAATGAATTCCAACAAGTTTGCGAGGCATGATTTACCTTTGCAGAAGCCATGCTGGCTTTTGTTCAGCAATGCTTGCTCCTTCATGTGCACACTAACTTTTCTTTAATGATGGTTTCCATCACCTTACACAGAACCGACATTAAGCTAACTGGTCTGTAATTGCCTGGATCACCCTGGATCCTTTTTTGAAGATTGGTGTTACATTTGCTACCTTTCAGTCCTAAGGTACAGAGCCTGATGTTAGTGAAAGATTATATATTTTTGCTAGAAGGTCAGCAATTTCGCATTTGAGTTCCTTAAGGACTCTTGGATGAATACCATCTGGTCCCGAAGACTTGTTAACATTTAGTTTATTAAGACATGCAAGGACCTCTTCCTTGGTTATCACTGACCAGTTTAATTCTTCAGAAAATACAGTCTCAGCTACTGGCATGTATCCTCCATGAATACAGAGGCAAAGAATTTGTTTAGTCTCTCTGCAATCTCTGTAGCTTATTTAATTATCCCTTTCTGTCCTTTACCATCTAATGGTCCAACTGCTTTCCTGAAGGATGTCTAGAGATGAATCAGCTGAGAAAGCTAGTACAGCCCAAAGATTTGACAGGATAGCTTTGGCCGCACCCAAAATGGAAGGACCCACCATCGGCTCATCTGTCCAGCACAACCCGGCCCTGACAAACATTGAGATAGTAGTCGCTGCTCTAGAAGCTAAAAGTCACATTAAAAAAAAAGTTTCAAATAGGCTTCAATTTTCTTGTCAATGATATCCTTAAACGAACCATAAGGAGTGACCGGGTTTGATACAAGGGGGAAAATAGGCTGGTCAACTACTGGCACTGTCCACGTGGGCACCACAGTCTTGGCTTTGCCAAAATATTTCCTAGATGGCAGTGGCAGTCCCATTCCCTAACTGCCCACAAGAGCTTAGCGTGACTGGCAGAATGGAACCACCAATCACCAGCTTTGTGTTTTGCTCCACAGGTTATGTTCACCCTGTCTCTGAAGCTATTCAAGAGAGGACTTCTGCATATACCCAGTCCTGCTCCCTTCGAGAAGGAATTAAAAAAACAACAACACCTTCTTCATCAGTTATGCCCTGCTTTCAGACAGCTTATACTACCTCACTCTGCTTCTTACACAATCCCCCCTCACCCTCTCTCTCTCTTTCTTTAGTTCCACACATCTGCTACCTCCTTGCAATGCAAATTCCCTGCCTCGCTCCCCCTCCCTGCTCACAGTTAGGCTAAAGGAAATGCTAATGAAAATGCAATGTGTTCTCAAAATATACCTTCTCCAGTGGTTGTGTGGTGACCCCTTTAATGTGGCTGTACCTACCTTGGCTTCTTTCTCCTTCCTATTCTACCAATCTACAGCAGCCAGGGATACATTTTTTCTCACACAAGACTGCAAAGGTTTTCGTTACGTGAAACTGTGTCGTTCTTTAAAACTTTCAATTTATTTTCCAGAATTGAAAATCCAATCACATGAGTTGCTATATTTACCAGAACCCCAGTGAAGACCTTGTCTGCTTCCTTAGGGACACTGAGGTCTCACCTCGCATAGTCTAGTAAAGCAGACAAACTCCAAGAGCAAGCAATATTACGAGGCAAAATGTGCATGCAGAGTGGAGAAAATCTACTTTGCAAAAAATGCAGATTTATGGGAAGATTATGCAAAACTCAAGCAGCTAGTTGATTTTTGATGGGATAGTCATGTGCCAGAGATTGCTGCAGTATGCAGAAAATCTCAGTTATGGTCGTGGCCTTAGTGATTGCTGGGACTTCAAAGGACGCCTGATTTCATCCATCCCAATTTTGGTTCCATCTAGACTAGAAAGCTGTTCAAACTCAGTTCCAGTTATACTTTGCATCCAGCTATTCAATCACTCAAACTGCGAGCAAAATTCAACGGTATGTGTAGATGGTCATGTATCCATCCATTCATACATAGATGCTTACAGCTTCATTCAAAGTTCATTACAGACAAGAAGGAGCACTGTAGTCCATCCATCTATTCACCTTTATTAATCCATTCATTTAAGCGTGTGCAGATTCTTTTCATATATCCACAGAAGTTCAACTGGGGGGGGGGGAGGATGAAGTCTCTTCTCTGACTATCAAATTGGTTAAATAAAAACAAATTATTTGCCATACGCTCTACACTGAGCTTCAATGTTGAGTGAAAACTTGAATCTGGAGGCTTTTCTGCACTGAAAGAAAGGCAAGTGATCCAAAACAGTGGGTCTTGACCACACAGGCCTGCTGGTGCACACCATAGAAAGGCTCTGTATGATAGCACTAGCCCAGACCAGCCCCTGCTTTGGTTCTGAATCTCACACAAGCTTCAGGGCCAGGATCCAAGTCAAGTGCCTTAATGGCTAGGAACAAATATTCCTAGCCTAGAGACACTGGGGGACTCATTTTGGTGGCATGCTTTGGTGTATCACTGAAATGGCTTCCTTGGTAGTCCCAAACATAGAGGAATGCCTTCTTCATGCTTCCATATTCTGGACCAGGGACCACTGGTTCACCAGTAACTTATTTAAACAGATCTACCTATTTAAATAGGTCTACTGGTAATCCTGATCAGGGCCTCTTTGATCAGAATTACAGTCCATTGCATGTGGATGGAGCATACCATACCAGGGCCTTGCAAATCTACACCAATGTGCAGACAGCTTCTTAAAACAAATTATAAGTCAGTGCAGAAAGCTTCTGGGTCTCCTATGCATAAGATCGGTTTCACATGCTTTCTGGCATTTTAAATTTGGGCAAAGATATGCTGGAGGCAGCAACTGAAAATCTTCATCTCCGGTCTTTACCTAGTTTTAAGAACTGAATAACAAAAAATTCAGTTCCCTGACTCTTAGGCTTGTCTATCTACAGTATTTGATTCTGTCACAAATTCAATATTTCTATTCAACTTCATTTCTAGAAACCAAAAATTCACACTTCATTTGGACATCTTAACACATAATCTTCAATATAAGAACATAAGAGAAAAACTGTTGGCTCAAGCCACAGCCAATCTAGTCCAGCAACCCATCTTGAAGTCCTCTTTCACCTGCTCTTGATCTCCTGCAAATGGCCTTTAGAGTAAGGATGTGCAAGAATATTCAAGATATTCATTATTCAATCGCATTTGGCCAAATTTGGATATTTAAATTTGAATTGAATGTCCAGATATTTGTTTTTTATATCTGAACTAATCATTCATACCAATAATTCAGACATTTGTATGTATACGTATCCATACGCATTACATACGTATCCATACACATCTTATTCATATGTGTACAGACGTTCACAGGATGAAAATCAGATATTCAGATATTCTATTTGAATCGAGTTGAATGTCAAAAATTGCATTCATGCACACCCCTACTTTAGAGGCATCCTGCCTGTCTCTCCAACCTTGAGGTGGGACCTAAGCATCCATTCCAGTAGCCCTGATGCACCTGTCCTCCTGAATTTTCTCTTAAAAACAGCCAGGCTAGTGGCTGTCACCACTCTCTGAGCGAGACAAGATGCTATAGTAGATGGGTTGCATATAGAAACTACAGGCCTTCCTCCTCAGATACTGCCACTTCCATGTCAGTATATATATATTATCATCATCTCAGTTTTTTTTATATATATATAAAAACTGAGATGATGATAATTTTCTATTTCAGCTACAATGGAGCTGGTTTGCTTTGCACTGTGGCATTTGGTTGACGGAATTACATGGGGTGGAAACCTCAATGACCCGTTTGTTCTTCTGCTAATGCAAACACTCTTGTGTAATAACCTGTGCCGGAAGGGGAAAAAAAGGGAGCAGAGTGAGTCAAAAATTGATGCAGTAGCATTGATGGGTGCTGCTGACCTGCTGTGTTACTTTGAAGACATTCTTTGGTCCTTTCCCATTTTCAAAAACATAGTGCAAAGGCAAGGCATGGCTTCTAAGATTTGTACAGCATACAAAATAAGTAAAAGGAAAGAACAGTATTTTTCTAAAATCAATTTCTATTAATAAGGAAATTGCTGGAACCAAGGGAGCTACTTAGCTTATTTTAAGTTGCAGATAATTTCTGGTTAAGAGATGTATATCGTTACTTGGTCTCCCCAGAGACTGTAAACATTCTCCCAGAGATGGGGTAAACAATAAGAAATTCTAGATAACATGCTAAAACAAGCTACTTCAAAATCAGTGTAAACAGGGCTGAATATAAAAGTACTACAGTAACATATGGCAGTTTCAAAGCACTTTGTGCATAATTTTTCTCTGCATTCCTTACATGAAATCCTTACTTGTGATAATGTGACCAGATATTTATCATGTCAATCTACTGTTCATCCATTCAGATTTCTATTTCACCTTGGTTTCCTAAATGATTTGAGGCCGGGAGTGAAACAAGGGGAAGCAGAGCCATTCTTTCAGCTCTGAGAAGAGACAGCTTCCACCCATTTCTCTACTTTAACAGTTACCAGGAGCAGCCAGATGCTGGCCCCTCCAACAAGACCACTCCATCAACCCTGGGAAGAGACAGATTCTACCTACCTTACTCCCTCCTCCCCCAAACTTCATAACAGATGGGGAATGGATTTGTTTTTATTTGTAATATGGTTTTGTTGTGTAAACTGCTTGGGGGCTTCAAAATGAACTGTGGTGTGTGGACGGACGGACGGACGGACAGACAGACAGACAGACAGACAGATAGATAATGTGAAGACGCAGTTGGGAATCCCTAATTGTCATCCCAAACACTATCTCTTTGTAGCCTAAGCATTTCCTGTCCAGTAGCTACTTCCAGCCTAATCAAAAGAGTTCTGTTTTGTTTTCTCTTGTTCTGTTAGCTTTTTTTTTTTTTTTACCATAAACCATGGCACGGAGAAGCAGACATCCAACCAGCATCAGAAGGCTGCACCACAGCTGTGGTGATGTGCAAAGCACACATAGATAGGCTCTACGTCATCACATAAAGGTGGGAGGAGAGGAAAGAAGCAAACCAAGAACATGTACACACATGCACATTGTAGTGGTACCCTCACCTCCTGCACCCTCACATTATCATCTGTCCTTTCATGGATATCCACACAACTTCCAAGGGTTTTTGATGTGGCTGAGGGTTATATTTGTAGCTCCACTAACATCTGCTTTTTAGGTGAATTTAAGAAGTGTAGTACATATTCAGATGCTGCGCCTAGATACCTACTAGGCATATTTCCTGTTTAGATAGCTTGGATGGCTGTGTGTCCTAGTACTTGTCTGTGCCCATGCTCAAAATAGCACATGGCATTCCCACATTATAGGCATGGCCATGCAGTATATGTTGTACAAAAAGGTTGCACAACTGAATTATTTTCTCTCAATTTTATGCACTGATACTGGCTGGAGCGCAATCTGAGCATGCATGCCCTCAACAAAGGCATGAACAAAGCAAATATTGTTCTGAGACACATTTGTAGACACACTTAAAGTGCCTCGTTCTTGAAGCATATTGATCAATATGCATGAGGCCTTTCAGCTCTCTCTAAAAAGCAAGGGAAGAGCCCAGAACCACTGTCTACTACAGCTTTGTGGGCTCCACCGTGTACATAAAAAAGATCATAGGAGAACTTCCACATGAAGAGGATTTCAGATGAGCCTCATGAGGCTGCTCATGAAAGTTCTAGTCCCTTCTCCAACTCTCCACCCTCTGGCAGCAGTCTTGCAATGCCATAGACGCGTGATGGAGGGGAAGCTGCTCTTCAGCAGTTTCTGAACCACCAAACCAATGTGACTGAACTAGGGGCATTTTTGCACTTCCCTTCCTGTCGGCTGGACAGGAAAGGAGCATGAATAACCAAAGTTGAGTAGCGCTCACGCTTGGAGTGCTAGTCAACTATAGCCGTCCGTCCCCGTCCATGCCCGTGATTGAGCACTTACCTGATTCGGGTGCGGGGCCATTCCTCTTCGTGACCCTGCCATTTTGGCTGAGGCATGCATCAGCAATACGCGCAGTCATGTCTTATGGTCATCTGAGGTGCTAGTGAGCTTGCACGGCACCTCAGACAACCCTGGAGCACCGGAAGAGGTGCAGATGGCTACTGCCCAGATGCTCCAGGTAAGTTTCTGGTAAACTCTGGTCAAGGTGTGGAGCATGATTTTGTGTTCCAAACCTAATCAACAATTAGTGAACTTCTGGGAAGGTGAGGCATGCTTGGAGGCTGTAGCAGCCTCCTTGAAGTGCAGATGCTCTTCACCAGAAGTTTACTAATTGCGCACTACCAGCCGTAGTACAAATAGGCCATAGGTGTGTCTTGGTTCAAAACACCCTTGAGCCACATCCAGTTTGATCTGAGCATTGTTTATGTAGCTAGTTTATGTAGCCAGTTTCACAATATATTAAGGCCATGAACATCTCTAATAAAGACGCTTGAGATCATTTTGGAGCTCAACTGTTAATGAATCAAACATACATTCTTCAACACTATTTTCTGGAAATGATTCATCAGGTAGAAGTAAAACCACTCCTCAGTTGATCTAACTGCTCCACTGAACTACTATGACCAACACTGCTAAGAGATTCAGGTTAAACAAAAGGGTAGTTTTCTCTTTGTCCCTATCACTTAAGACATCACCAATCAGGTCAAAAGAGGAAGATTTGGCCCTTGCCTGATCTCAAAATTAAATTGAAACAAATCTATACAATCTGCTCCTTCTAAATAAACCCATAGTTGCCATGCAACTGTTTGTTCTCTGTCTGAGAATTAGTATTTGCTAATGTATAACGTTCCCTGCTATTTGTGAAGGCCTCTTGAGGATCGGTCATCATATTGCAGAGACAAGACCTCTCAAAGAAAACCATTTCACACCTTCTGCATCTCACTGCACAATCCTTTCCTTACGTAGACCTTAAAGTATGAATATAAGGATGCTTAGGGAGCAGCTACATCTTAGTGTCAGAGCAAGTGCCTAGAAAGTGCCAGAGCAAGTGCCAGGTCACAGATTTGATCACTGGCAATGATACAAAGAAAAGCAGCCACCAGAAGTTGAGCTCAAGTTGGCATCTTAGATTCTCCAAAAATGAGATATTACAAGAAATTAAAGATGATATATAGAGGCATAACTAAGTTTATCTTGAATAAATCTTACAAGGGCCCTTTCTGCATGGGCCCTTAATCCAGGTTAAGGGCCTGTGTAGTAAGCATCTCTGCCTCTAGATCTACATATTAACGTAGATCCATGAGACCCTGTTCTCCTGCTAGTACAGCTCCAACTGCTTTAGACAGAGGCTGCTTCCACATTTCACTTTAGACTAGATTAAGCACCCAATAAGAAAAAGTGCACATATGGAACGCACCTTCCACACAGCAGGCCAGATTAAGGACATCTCAACTGCACAAGAGTTGAGGAGTTGGATCTAAGGGGTGCTAAGGGCCCCTTGATCAAGATTACTGATAAAACTGATTGCTGTTTCTGCACTTAACCTCTGTAAATCTGGATTAAGTAGATCCAGATTAATGAAACTAGTGATTGTGAGATCCAGATATTACAGATCTGGATCAAGACGTAGGACATAAAATCTGCATTGAGAATGTTTAAACGACTTGGGATCCATGCTAATTGCAATGCCATGAAGACACTGTAGCACAGACCCACAGCAGGAGATAGGTTCTGTTTCAAAAGCACCTCCCAAAGCGCTTCAGGGATGCCTTCACAGCTGTCTCATGGCTCCTGTATAGGGATGTGCTGGCTCCCCCCACCCCGGCTCCCCCACTCCTCCCCCTCTCATGTCCTGGCACCCCAGCTCTCTCCCCTGACTCCCCTCCCATTCAACTCCTATCTGGCAGGAATGGCAGCAGCATCGGCTTGGGGGAAATCTTCTCCAGAGGACCAGAAGGGGATTCCTGTTGTACACCCTTACACCCTGGCCTCATCCCCCCACCTCATATCCACTCACATTCTGGGCGGATTTCCACTCACCCACTTCATGTCACTTATTCAACTCCCAAGTCCGACTGCTGCCACCGGTCCTCCAGCAGTTCTAGCCAGTCTTGGAGCCTCCAGAGGCATGTGGATGGAACTGGAGTGAAGGGGGTGGAGGTGGGAAAGTGGGGTGGGGGAGCTGGGCACCAGGGTGTGAGGTAAGGGAGGGGGAGTCATGATGCAAGGAGAGGAAACCCTTTGGGAGATACTTTCTGAATGGAACCCATCCCCTGCTACAGATCCACGCTACAATGTCCATATGGCATTCCAATTTAGCACGGATCTCAAGCCATTTCAACATTCTCAGTGCCCTACATCTTGATCTGGATCTTTATTATCCAGATCTCACAAGCATTGATTTCACTAATCCAGTTCTACTTAATTCAGATTTAGAGGTAAGTGTGGAAGCAACTGAATGGGAGGCCAGATCAGAGTTACTGGTAGACACATTTAATCGGTTCTAGCAGTGGGACCAGTTGCCCTGATCGAGAACACAGGAAAAGTGCAGAAGGCATGGTTCCTGTGTTCAGGTCTACTGGGGGATGTATTTCAGTGGTATGCCACAGCATGCTGCCGAAATGCATCCCTCAGAGGCCCCGAGCCTAAGAACTTTTTTTCCTGTCCAGAAGTGCACAGGGCTGGTCATGGGCTGGTCTGGACCAATGCTATCATCCAGAAGGCACTGATTCAACCCATGCCTTCTTGTGCTCAGATTCATTAGTTCTAAATGTGGGCTTTTCTGTGCCCTAGAACTCATTCGGAGGTTTACGTTCCCCAGTCCAAAGAATTAATGGGAATAATAGGAAGGGCAAGCATCAAGAGTGTATGGTCAAGTCTCTACGTACCTTCCAAGGCAGCTTCATTGTATGTGGATAGGGGAGGCACACTAACATGGGGAAAAAAATGCTCTCTGTCCCTCCATTTTGGAGCCCAGTGGTGTCATTTCCAGTGGTGCCTCCAAGAAGGTGCTGAATTGTACCCTGAAAATGGGGTGTCTCCAATGGCAATTGTGCCTTTAAAGGGTGCAGGACAATCACTGTGAGGCACCTGCTGCTGTCATGAATGGAAACATGGCAACAGTGTGTGCTTCTTTGTTCAATGGCCATGAGTATCTTGTATGGGTAGCAGAAATATGGCCTCAGTGCAGGTAATTTAAAAGGTCATGATCATATCACTGAGCTGTTAACAAGGGAAACTGTCTACATTAAAATTCAGCAGGAGGAAACTCTATAACCTCAGGAACAAAGGAGTGAACAAATTAAAGTTACTTTTATCTCAGAAATGCACTGCAAATCTGTGACTGAGTTCCATAGCATGATCACCAGATGGGTCCTTTGTGACTGTACCTGTGAATCTCTAATCACTCAATAAGACCTTGCAGAACAGTTCACTGATGGTGCAAATGTAAGGGCAGTAAACCGTTTTCTACAATTATCGTTTGATAGACGTAATAATGCATTCTCCCCTTTAGTTGATTTTGTTGCAAAATGCAAACTGTCAGTTCAATAGTTCAAAGATTTTACTTCTTTGCTCTGTGTTCCTGGTAACACCAAAATCCAGCCTGAGATCTACTGAAATGACGAAGGGATCTAGACAAGATCCTATCCACTTCCTTGGCTAGTCCACTGTCACATCAAACCTTCAGGACATGAACTTGTACCACTAAAGATCATATTGACAGGGTGTCAAAACTGAAGTCAATCACTTCTACATGAGCACTACCATCTGATGTTTTAGACGTTGTGAGTATTCCAGGGTCAGTTAACCCTAAGATTGGCTAAAAAGATGACTATTCATTTTGACTTTCACAGATAAAGCAACACAGATTTAAGAGGACTGAAAATCCCAGCTAACTATCCCTATCCCCTTGACTGAAGTGTTTCCTAATTTTAGGACCTATTTCAGCAGCAGAAATATCTCTATATCATATTCCTCTTTGATCAAACTTCCATAAGTTAGGTGATCTCAAAGGTCTAATCCAATAGAAGCAAAGCATGATGACGTTCTTCAGATTGTCAAAACACACTGTCACCAGCTACATATATTGGGGCCCTATTTCAATTGTGAGTAAGGTTTGAAGGTCATTTAAAGTTTGGTAACCAAAGCAGAATCTTTGCCTCTGTTCTGACAGTGTTTGTGTAAGTTTTTTTTTTTCTGTCAATAGCTAGAGGGCCCCAATCAGTTTAGCACCTTTTTACGATGACTAAATTCATTTTGAAACAAATAGATGAACACTTAAATTTTAGGTCTCCCCCTTTCCTTGCTTTTACTCCATTAGCATTATATGACTGCAGACACCTCTGCAATGTTTTTACTCTTTGTGCAATGTGAATAACAGAGTGAGCATCACATCAGATTATGCCTTGCTAAGTGCTCTCCATTTCAGAGATGCCAATAAAATATTGTCAGAGGATAATGGCCATCTGCTGCTCCTACATAATTGCTCAGGTGAAGACACTGATTTTGCGGAAATATTCTATTGTAACTGCTTTAAATCTGCTATACTGAGCCTTGACATAAATGAGATGTCTGTCTGTGGCAGTGAAATTTGTCCTTTGTGTCTTTGTTGAATAGCACATGAGGGCTGACACCAAGTTTGCAATACACAAGTCACTTAGAGCAGCAGAACTGCACTTAATCGAAGTTTCAGGCCAAACTACCTGTTACACAGAACGAAGTGTAACATATTTATTTTAATTTATTTATTATTTATATTTCTATCCCACCCTATACCAGAAGGTCTCAGGGGAGGTAACAACCTTAAAATCCAGCATATCAAAAAACCTATATTAAAACAATAATAACTATCACAACATTTTAAATCCAACATGTTAAAAATGGGGGGGACGGGACGAGCAGAGTGCTTCTAAGGCTATTTGCTGGGATCCAAGAGCAGGCAAAGGTTTGTCCTTGTCTCTGCTTGAGATGCCCATGAGCATTCAGTGGGCCACTGTGTTCAACAGGATGCTGGACTAGATGGGCTGTGGCCTGATCCAGCAGGGCTTCTCTTATGTTCTTATGTTAATGCAGTATCAGTTAAAATGGTAGTGTTTGCAGTGGGAGAAAACATAACCAATATTTAGCCAAATGCCTGAGTGAATGTCTTCACCGCCTTCCTGAACATAAACAGAGAAGGAGCCTGACACACCTCAGATGGTGTTGTTCTATTTCTACTCTCTATCCAAAGCCATGTGCCACCGCCCCCCCCCCAAAAAAAGAGAGTAATCGAATGAGATAATAGTGATAGAAGCCAAGCAGGGTAAAAGGCACCATACCTGAATTTAGACTTCATAAAATATCAGATTATAGCAGGTAGTGCTCTGCAAATCACCAAAAAAGAATGAAGAGTCAGCAAAATTCTACCAGCTGTAGAGAATGATGTTAGATATTGGCTGAATTCACACTTAGGCCTCTGGTATGCAATTAGGACAACTCTAGTGCAGATGCTGTGCTAACTGCATACCAGAGGCCTAAGTGCAAATTCAGCCATTGTTGCTTTCCTTTAACATGGGGCCTTTCTGTTCTGAAAGCCCTGTGACTGGAATCAGGGTGTCTGGAACAGCCAGGCCCCCTGATTCCTACCACAGAAAGATATGGTCTGAACCATCGCTGTCCAGGCCAGGCCACACTGCAACCTCAAAGTCCACGTGGACTTTTAGGCCGGGCTCCTTCTGCATGCCTTTGGATCAGGCCCTCTGGTACACTGTTAGACACATTTAATCATGTCTATCAGTATTCTTGACCAGGGCCTCTCTGATCTAACAGAGTTGGAGCACTGCAGTGGGCTGCATGGCCTCACAGATCCACATAAACAGACAATGACCATGGAGCTTTCTGATCAGGAGCAAGGCTCTATTCCGAGGAAGATTGGCTGATCTTCCTGGGAAAAGAATAAAAGGCATACAAGGGGAGCAACGTATTAAAAGACTACAAGCAGAAGAGTCTGAAGAATGGAGGAAGTCACACGAATAATACTAAAGCACTGTAATAATGGGATGCGGGAAACACTTATGCTGAAACGTGTGTAAAAAGCTTTGTGAAAATAAATTTAAAAATTGCAAAAAAAAAAAAAAAAGGAACAAGGCTCTATTTACAAAGGGCCTTTAAGTTTCCTTTAAGTTTTCAGTGAGGTCATTTCAGTCCTTTGGAGCTGAACAGGCTTATTATGATCTAGAATATCTGATAATCTCTTACAGAGAAAGACCACCTGAAAAATAGTTAGAATACTTGTCAAATCATTATTTGGAGCTGTAATGCTTAGAAGGACAGCTATCTATTGCCAAATTTAGAAAAAGAAGAAAAAATGCTAAGAAACAGTTAAGGCAGCTGTTGCTTAATATATAGTCCAAGATATAAACAAAAGAGATCTAAAGGAAATAAGAAGGGACCAGCTGGCTCATCAGTTTATTCTTAATTCTTCTCTTACACAGCATCTAATCAAACTTTCTTCAGTAAATTCACTATTATTGCCTCAGAGGACATTCCTTGGTTATAAGTATCTTAGAGGAAAAAACAGATTCGCATATGTCCTTTTTCTGTCCTGTTAATTTTTTTATTTGCTGTTTCTTCTTTTCTGTCCTGGTAATTTTTTATTTTGATACTTCTTCCACTCATCTTTATTAAGTCTGAGCATAATAATTCTGAGTTGCCATCATCAATTCTCATTTCATTGCCTATCTTTTAGGTTATAAGTCAATTTGGCTATGCAACAGGGCCTGCTGTAGATGGAAAACATCTATTAGTTGATTAATCTAGAGAGAAAGTCAATAAAAGTAAGTTGGCTGCTCTCCATTCTAATCCACTATGAACTAGCACTAGTGAAAGCAGCAATCATTTGAATCAACATTTTACCTACCTCAACAGTATTTTTTCTTATTATTGCATAAAAGGAGAACCCTAGATATTAGCTTTCAGTAATGTAATATTAATTAATAAATCATTTTTTTTACTTATTTACTACAACTATTGTTTTTTATTTCTTTAGTAGAATTACTATTATCCCTACTAAACTGGATTTTAAGAGGTCTTGAAGTGCAGAAAATGTTCCAGGTGCACTGATCACCACAAAAGTACACAACTGATGGAATTTATGGATGAGGGGCAGCCCCCTGTCTACTAGCCATTCCTTCAGCTGGACCTTATACCATATATTTTGGATGCTAAACTGCTGGAATAGGGGCACGTTCTTTGTAAAGTTCTGTATAAACATAAGGCACTGTATCAAAAGAAGTATCATAAGAAGTAAAGTTATTGAACTATACTTCAACCTTTTAATCAAAGTGCATACAATTGTAGATACTGTGCCCACCCCGTTTCCCATACGGAGGAAACAAAATAGGGGGATAATGTGTCTCCCACAGTCTGCTCTAGTATGTGGATGGCAGTCCCCTATTCTGGGCTATAATCTGGAATATTTCCCAATGTAGACTATAAGGGTGTGTTCCCATGCACGTTTGGTCTGGTACCGAAACCGGGCTCAGCATGGGGTGTCTCCATGCGTTTTTTATTTGGTCCAGTTTCCACAGACCAAATCCCCCCAAACCATGCCAGACCACGACCAAAAACAAGTCTGAGCATGGTATGGGGTCCCAGCATGCATTGGTTAGTGAGCCGAGACTACGCATGGGGAAGGTTCTGAGGTATTCGGGGAGGAGATTGGCACTCACATCATTTGGACGTGGGGTGTGCCTGCCGTTCCTGCCCTGTGCATTGGAGATTGCAGCCACTGACTCTTTTGGGAGTAGAAAACTCCTGATCGCCATATCAGGCATGATAATGGCTTAATTTTTGTACATTTTCCACGGAAAATATTCCACCTCCATTTCCTAATTGCGAAGGCAACCAGGATAATGGCTTGATTTTTGCTCCAATTCCAAAATTTTTCAACCCCCGTTTCCCAATCACCAAGGCGATCATGAAAACAGCTTGATTTTCTTCGTTTTAAAATTGGCGGGCATTCTTGTGGTTCCCAGTGGAGTGGAGGTGTGCAAAACTGCTTAAGCGCCTAACTGCCACTGAACCTCATAGCGGCTTTCGGTCTTTTAAAATTATTTATAAACATTAGTAGTAGTAAGCTTTATTTTAACTTTTTCCATGCCTCCCAGCCCAGTCCCAGCTTTCTGTGCTGCTAAGAGAGGGGGGGGATGTGGCATTTGCAGCTGGTGGCACAGGGATGGGCTTACGTCAATCTGGCTTCCAATGAGGAGGGAAGGGCGGAGAGGAGGGGGCACTGCTCCCCCATGTCAGGGTTTGGCTCAGTTTGCATGGGGAAGTGTGCATCCACACCCAGCCCGCACCACCGGGAATGGCATGGGATCATGCTGGGATCAATCTTGGACCGCTCCCGGTCCCATGCATGCCCATTCCGTGCCAAACGGCATGCATGGGGACGCAGCCTAATAAACTAGGCTTTTATGAGATGTGGCAGTCCAGTCTATAAAGATGGAAGCCTAATAGTGAATTGCCTTTTAGCTTCTCATCTGTGGCCCACATGCTGGCTGTTGTTAGAAGAACATATTTATATTTAAGGAGTCCTCCCACAGTATGTGTTTACTGATTGCAGTTATAGCCCACTCCATACCTTGAGGTCTTGGACGGGGTTACAATAATTAAAATACATAAAAATAAAACCTAATTAGAAAATAGTACAATACCCAAACGAGGGATATCAGGAGGGAGAGCAGGAAAGGCTCTTTAGGATAGGACACAGGTTAAAAAAAGTGTGTCTTCACCAACTGCTTACCGGTATATTTTATTTATTTATTTATTTAATCCATTTCTGTACCACTTTTCATTAAAAAAACAACAACCTCTAAAAGTGGTGTACAAGGGTGTTAAAGACAAGGGTAAAAATACCCACAAAAGTATAGCACAATGGCATTTGACACACCTCAGAAGGAAGACTATACAAGAACCCACAGGTTGTGGTAGAGCTTGCCTCCCTATGGGTCTGAAGATGACAGAACCAAGAAGACTCTTCAGCAGCAATTAATGTCCTGGCAGGTCTGCATGGGAGGAGACACTCCTTTAGATAATGGGTGCCTCAGTTGCTTAGGGCCTTTATCAGGCCTATGTAAACATATGTGTAAGAAGAAAACTATAAGCTCATTTTTAAAATGCAGAACTAAGAAAAAGATTTACTTCACCACTTACCCTGAGATATTTCTTAAAAGCATTTTACATCTACCACATGGATCTCTCTAGTTCTTATAAGACCTAGAAACCTTCCATCTAAAAAAGATAATCCATTAGAGCCAATGTAATCAGAGTTTTGTTGCACATCAACAGCCTTGTACACCAAAAAAAGTCAGTTTCCTAAGAAACAGACTGTCATACATACATGCATTTGCACAGGCCCAAATAAATATTACCTAAACCTAAATCCAAAGTACTGCACGATCACTACAATGGCAGATAAGGAATGTTTTCCTCCCCGCAAAACACAGGACCACTGGCCCTTTCTGTACTTACTTTTGATCTGGAATAAGGATCCTCATAATCCAGATTCTGGGCCTTCTCTTCCACACATTAATGTGAAACAAGAAGGCCCTTAATCATGATCTCTGGTAGTACAGTTTAATATGTACTACCAGAAAGACTTAGGGTCTTGTTCCAGAACACAGGAAAAAATGAAAATGGCATGACTCTGTGTTCTGCTACAACTTGGGTGTGTGTGGGTGATTTTTAGAAGCACACAATGGCAAGCCACCCAAACTCCCCCCTCCAAATCCAGATCTAGAGTTGGTAAGTACAGAAAAGGCCATTGTCTGTAAACTGGCATACATATGAAGATCCTTTCATGCCTTTTATTATACAGAATGAAAATAGGCTAACCAGGGGCATTTTTACATTTCCCTTCCTCTCCACTGGAGTGACTAGTCAATGTTGGGTGATTGCACTCCCTTCCCACCCACTGGACATGAAAGGAGTGTAGTCACCCAACGTTGCCTAGTGTTTGCACTTGTGAGCACTAGTCACAGCCTAAGCCCCGTGCGATCAGCCACTCACCTGTGATCGATCCCCAGTCCTAGTCCTCTCCAGGGCGTACGCCGCCTTCTTGAGTGTGGTGCCCTCTGCAACTGTGAGTGCATCTGTGCTGTCGCCATGACAATGCAGATGCTCTGTGCAGTTGCAATTGCATCAGGAGGGCATGTGTGGCAGCTCTGCTGACCTCTTTGTCCAGCAGAAGAGCGAATGCTCCCTGGCTAGACACTTCAGGTAAATAATTGGGGAAGGTTGGGAAGGTTGTGGAACATGATTTCATGCTCCACACCTGGTGATTAATTAGGCAACTTCTGGGAAGGCAGGGGGTGGTTGGAGGTGTAACAGCCTCCTCTAAGTGCAGATACTCTTCCCCAGAAGTTGCCTAATTATGCACTATGGGCCAAAGTGTGAATTGGCCTCAGTTTACACACCAACACCCACTGCAAGGCAATCATAGTCACCTAACTCATGGGCAAAAAGGGTTAAAAATGGAAGACAAAGAAGAAAACAGATGGTGGTATGGGTTTCCTAAGCACTAGGAATGTACACAAACGAATTCACATTTGAAAACTCAATTGGATATTTGAATTCACAAATTTTCGCATCAGAACAAATATATGGACATTCAAATGAAACAAAAATGCCCCTATTGTGCAAATATGAAAGTCCAATCAATTTTTTCCAGTTTTGCACAGTATTTTACCAATGAAAATAGGCTTTTTCAATTAAAAAAAAGCCATGAAAAATGTTCAGCCATGAATGCAAATGATTCAGTGACGAAATGAATTTTCAGATGTTTGATTCGACTGTGAAATGAACATCAATTTTTCATTCATGTGCATCCCCCCTACTAAGCAATTTTTACTTTGATTCCACTAACTACTTGTGTGAAGCCCCTGACAGACTATCTTTTTCTCTACACTTGACTAAACTATTCAGGAAAAGCTTCAAGGATTTCAGATTGTGAGGAGTAGAACTGGCCTGATTCCATCCCAAGATGACCTGCCAAAAATTCATTCAGATCCCGTGGTTTCATAAAATTGTACGTGTTCAAATGGCGAGAGGCTTTCAGGGATTGGATATCTAAATTTGCAGGGAGGAGGGCACACAAAACATCAGCCTGAAGAAACAGAAAATCCCTTTAGAGAGAATTCACACTTAAGAACATAAAGGAAATTAACTAATGGTTTTAAGACATAAAACTTGTTTATTTAGACGATAGAAGGTCAGGACTGTTATCATTTACATACAGATTATTTATACAGAATAACCCTCCTGTTCCTTCATTCTATTTTGGAAGAGGCCTGCAGAGAGATGAACTTACAATGCTTATGAAAATGCCAGCAAATTCCTTCCCTTCTGGTTTTTTCCAGACTGAGCCGTGTAGGATACAGTGGGAAACTCAGAGTGGGGCAAGGATTCCTGGATCCATCATTATCTGCTTACAATATCCTGGGGATACACAGCTTATCTAAAGGCAATTATAGACTATTGCTTTGTTGCTAGTGAGTTGTCTTTTGTAGAAATTACAGTAACCTCATTAATGCCCTGTGTTACTTGGCATTAAGTTCACTACTGGGGAATTTAGTAAAAGTATCACTTAGTTATTTGTTCACGTAACAGATAAGTGTACATCTCTGGATCCTTCTATTTATGGATACTTAAAATATATTGAGATGGTTTGTTTAACCACTTGTTGAAAACAGAATTCAGAGGCTTGCATCTGACAAAATCGGGTGAGGGCCTTATTGAACCTAACATCAGTGTGATAGTATCCCACTGAAATTAAATTAAGGGAAGGACAGTGGCCAGGGTTCACACCACGAGCACTAGCACTATTCCCAACTTACCTCTGAGCCATTGCAGTACAGGTGGTCTATTCCGGACCATCTAAATTGACATAACTTCTGCCATGTGCTGGGCCATTGCTATGGTGGTTGCAATACATTGCACGACTGTGGAGCTGCAGCTGCCCTGCTCCACCACCATGCAGCGTTTGCACCAGGAAATAGTGTGAATACTGCATTTTGAGCTTACCAGAAATGTATTAGATGTTCCCAGTAAAGCTATAGGAGTCTCAAGGCACTCTGGGATGCTCTAGGACGCAGGCACTAGCCTGGTACACAGGGCATCCTGATCCATGCCCTAGAGGTAAGGGCAAATGGGCCTTTAGTCTAAACACAGTGCCACAGATTCTGTTAGTCTTTAAGGTGCTGCTAGACACCCCCCACCTTTTTTAATACCTGTTGAAAGTATCTGGAATAAAGTTTTGTTGTCAGAGAGAGAAAGAAAGAAGAATGATTGAACTGACATCAGACAAAACAAATTCTATTTTGAAATTCTCCCCATTGAAGTCAGGGCTACCAAGGTTCCGGTTCCGTATCAGCAGTAATGTTTGATTTTGGTAAAATAATGGGTATATGTCTCTGTTAACATTGAGAAGAGAAAGAATCAGTTCTGCCAACCTGTTTTTCTTGATGGGAACAGTCATGTCTGTTTGCTTGCTTTTTCTTCTTTTTATGGGCAAAGATTTTATAACGTTAACAAGCATAGCAAAGGATCCAGACTTCTGCTGGATGCTGAGAGTTCCCATGGTGACCGTCATGCCAGTTTCTATGTCATAACACAGCACCACTCACAATATGGCACTGAGAAAACATGGCAGTTAGGCCGGTCAAAAGCAACAATTGCTCTTGGCAGCATTCATAATCTTTCTACAGAAGGTAAAGTGATTATCACCCCCATTTTATCTGGCAGACCCTATTACTTGGAGAGACTCACTAACCCTTGAGAGAACTCCAGTGAAAATGCCTTCATGCTTTTAAGGTCTTTGGATAGGTTTGGAAACACAAAAGGCCACTTCATGCAGTGCAGAAATTTGGAGATTATGGCACTTTGCAAAAGGAATCCTATTAGCAAGGTGGCAATTACTGATTCTGAGAACAAACTAAGAATGGCAATACCATATAAGATGAACTAGGATCCTCTCTATGCAGCTTTCTCAGCCTTAAAATGGCACATAAATGAGTCAAAGCTTTGGAGTGAAGTTTGGTGAACAGCAAAACAGGGTTTGGTATACTCAAAGCAAATTTCCCATCCAAACTCTTCCCCCCATCTTTGTCATCCTTGCGGAAGCGACCCACAAGCCTCACTCTATTTTATTCACTGCCCTCTGCTTCTAAGGTCATATGTGGGGTGTCAAGAGCAAGGAAAGGTTTTGCCTTCATCTTCTACTTGAGATGTCCAGAAGAAATTGGTGGGCCACTGTGTGAGGCAGGATGCTGGACTAGATGGGCTGCAGCTTGTTCCAGCAGGGCTCATCTAATGTCCTTACTGATTGATGGTTCACTGGTGGTATCTGCATTTTCAATGTATGATTCATATACCAAAAAGAACACTGATCTACAAAATGCTGCATAATTTGCATTCTCAGGATTGACTTAAAGGATTAAATGGGAGGGGGCATCACTTCCATGTAATGACCTGCTTCACCTATGGCCATGGCCATCCTCAGACCCATGAAAATTTATCTAAGATTTTCCCTTGAACTGAGGATATTTGATAGATAATCTTATTTAATCATGTAATGGTTGTGACGTTTTCTAGCCACCTTCTTTAAAAAAAATGCTGTAATTTAAAATAGAGAAGACTTGGACAAAAATAAATAATCTTTAGAAAGAAAATGCTCTGGTCAAGTGTTCTACAGGAGGTTGATTGATTGCTTAAAAGAATAGGCTAACTCTCTGGGATCCCTGAACAGTGCCTCCAGAAAGGTCACCATCACCTGGCATGTGGTCATTCTCTCTCGAGGCTTCAGAGTGCAAAGAAAATGAGAGGGAATACAAACCCATCACCACCCTCTGGTGCATATGTAACAGACATGATGTGAAATTAACCTGCAAAGAAGTTGAAAATCTGCAGAGCAGAGTTAAACGGTAAAGCATGCATACCTGGAACACTTCATAATGACTGTTATACCTGAAGTTCTAAGCTAGTGAGCCAGTTTGGTCTAGTGGCTAGGGAGCTGGACTCTTACCTGGGAATACCAGGTTTGATTTTGCCCTCCCCCATCAAGCCAGCTGGGTGACCTTGGGCTAATCACAACTCTCTTCTGAGCTCTCACAGCCCCACCCACCTCACAGAGTGTTCTGTTGTGAGGAGAAGAATTAAAAGCTTTGTCAGCCACGTTGAGTTTCCTTAAATGGGTGAGAAAAGGAGGGTAGAAAAGCCAACTCTTTTTCTTCTAAAGAGCTTTGCATTCTGACAAGACCTCGGCTGTGTTCACACCTAAATTTTAATCCAGTCTCAATCCTCTTTCAGTGTCAGAGAATGCATCAGCAAAATCACTAGCCATTTTCTTTGCACTTTATCTAACCCAAGGGTGAATTTTCTGAGTTACATAATGCCGAAAGGAAACAGCTTGATACTTTGCTGATGCATTGTCTCATTTTGAAAGTGGATCGAAAGTGGATTAAAACTTAGGTGTGAACATCCATTTATTTTTGAAGAAAGAAAAGTCAAACAGAGGTCTTCTTGGCATCAGCTTACATTGAAGGACAAAGGAAGAGAGGGTGCTGAATGGTTGTCACCTTTGGTGGTGCTGAACTGAACTTTGTTTCGTGATGGATCAAAATGTGGGTTTGGCACCATCAAAGACAAGACACCCATAGCTTCTGCCCTGCCTTCCCCACTGCCTCACTACATGAGCCACATGTGGGTCTACTGCTACAGAAAACAGGAGAAAATCTTTACAGCCTCCAATTTCTCTCAGACATTCAAGTCACAAACAATTATGCTGCTTTCCAGCCACTTCGTTTTCTTAAATTGGTTTTCTTCTCAGGTTTACATTCTTTCCAGATGGTGGTTTAATTTATATTTTATAAAATATCCGAAAGCAACTTCCATAAACGAAATGCAAATACAATACAGCACAGTGCAATAAAGCATGGGAAGAATGATAACAGTTCAAAATATCAGGTAAACAAAATGTCTAAAACTACAGGTCCATAAAACTCCTCATCTCATTACACCAAATGCCTGTTTTTAAAAAGTTCGTATTAACATTACAGGGAAAAGTAGGCAGAGTTGGCACCAAGCAGACCTCTAATGACATGACAAGTCTATAAAAGCAACCCATCCCAACCCATCTCTAGTATGACATGGAGCATTTTCCACCCACAGCCCAGAAGATCTTCTCACTCTGTCGAGTCTGTATGGGAGACAGACAAAAACCAAACAAATGGTAATCTATCGGAAAGCTTTTATTGCTCTTTACAAGCAAGCAGCTAAACTAGTATATGCCCCCCTTTTCCAAGCTGCTGCATTCTGGGCCTTACTCCAGGATATGTCTCAGAACAGGGCCCCGCTATACACATGCTAACACAGATTATATATCCCATATTTTAGTCCATCCTGCATTTCAGTTTCCAGTTTATGGGTGTTTTTTCCACCGTGCTCCTTTAATCCAGATTTAAGAAGATCCGGATCTAAGGAATGGGTACTTCCCTTAATCTGGATCTAGTACCCAATGTGTTTCTAGCACCCAATAGCAATGGGTGCTAGCCTCCCTGCTGTGGAAACACTGGAGCACTTATTTGCAAATCCGAACTGACCCACAAGGGGTCTGCCTGTCACCCCAGGTGTTTTGGGGGACGGGGGGGGGGGGCAATCTCCACAGTCCCTCCAAAATCCCTCTGAAGTTGCCTTCAGAAGTTAGCAAAGGCTCCGAAGTCCCTCCAAAGGCAACTTCGGAGATTAGCAAAGGCTGAGAAGACAAACCCCTTGGGAGAGCTTGCATATTAATTAGCTCCTTCTGAGCAAGGATGAGTCAGCCTCATTAATATGTACCTCTTTCCATGCCTTTGTTCTCCCTTTGTTTTTGCAGGTTTGTCTTCAGAGCCTGGGCTAATCTCCGAAGTTGCCTTCGGAGGGACTTCGGAGCCTTTGCTAATCTCCAAAGGCAACTTCGAAGTAACTTCGAAATGGCTATGAAATGACTTCGAAGCCTAGGTTTTGGGGCTCCCCCCCATAGGTGCCCCCTCCCCCTAGCCTCCTCTAGACCCCATTGCCACACTAACGTGGAAACAGGCTCCCTTTAATCTGGATTTTCTGGCTGAAGACCCCATTGTAGACCCCATTAATGGGGTCTATAGAAAATCCAGATTAAAGGCTGAGATGTACCCATATGACCTGGATTCCCGCAGCGGCAGTGGAAATAAATGTGTCCCTAATGGGTGCCGTGGTGGAAATGGGGTCATCCAGCTCACACCCAAATGGGTCCTTAATGGGTGCAAAAATGGATACTTTCTGCCAGTGGAAAAACACCCTACATGAAATATCAGTTTCCCAGGAGAAAGATGAAAAAAATGTTTTGTAGAATTCAAAAAGTATTATCTGCAATTGGATCAATTTTGGGAGATGTAATATTATGCCTGCTTTTTCAGCTACAAATAATTTTAACAGCATAAGGCAGATTAAGTTTTGGGTGGCTTCAAATGACTGTATAATACAGCACCTACTACAGAGGATCACAAATATTATTTGTTGTATGTTATCTTTCCAAACTTTGGGGGACCAAAATCCTTTACTCATCTTCATATCTATAATCTGAATACATTCCAGTCAGTAATTCCAGATAACAAACCATGACATACAAACATCATGTAGCTTCCATTGTTCATACCCGTTCCCCTCCCCCAGGCTTTGACATTTATGTATTCCTCATGGTACTTGCCTTGCATAATCTATTTTTTAATAAACTGTTTTTCACACTTTGCTTTTCTTACCCTTCATGCTGACAAACTTTATGTTCTTCTCCCAACAACAGAGCTGCAAAAGAGGAGTATGCATGAGTTCCCATTAGAAAAAGCTTCTTTGGAAGAATTGGACCACTAATTAGGGGTGTGCACAAATGCCATTTTTGGGATTCGATCTGAATCGGATATCTGAAAATTCAATTTGAACCAAATACTTTAACATTTGAATTTATCCACATTCCATTCGAATTAGGCAAATTTAATCTATCTGTTTGATTAATTAATTCCTTTTTAAACACATTGAGCCCAAACTAATTCCTTTCTAAGATAAGACAAGTGAGTAGGAACTAGGGCCTTTTTTAAAGAGACTTTTGAAGCACTATGAGAACTACTCACACCACATCTGACTTGAGTTAGTGAAGTCTAACTCAAACTCATCTGAACAAGCAAGTAAACTAGGCAGTCATTTAAGCTGGCAGGCATTCAAAAGCACCAAATTAGATCCCCCCTCCCATTTTCCCCTTCTTATTTAATCTTGTAGGTACAAATAAAAATGAGACATTAAATTTATGGAAAGATTGGGTATTTCCATTCCTTGTGTAACCTGTAAGAGCAGACACACTAAGCAGGAAAACTGCACAATCGGAGTACGCAGTAAGCCTCAGTTTTGTCATTTTTTGCTCTATTGAATGTAGGGAGCATTGAATCTGTATTTTGCCTCCAGCATCAAAACCCTTGGGCTGCCCTGGTGGTGAAATAAGCGCCAATGCTAACATCTCAAAAGAGCTCTCTTTATGTGTACATTGATCTGTCAAGTAGTTCCTCCCTTGATAGGGCACTGCTAGTTAAAGGCTTTTGCCTATATTGTCCATAGAAGACTGCATAAGTGTTTACCATGCCACAATACTCCTTGCATGGTAAGTTCACCCCTATGAGGAAATATCTGGAAATAAGCATTTGAGTGGAGTGTCAGAGGTGTGAGAGAAACCACATGGAAGCAGCAACCATGACAACTGTGAGATGTGTGGCACAATAATATTTCTGCACAATGGCAGTTACAGAACAGCAAGCGAAGATACCCATTTCAATGTTTCAAAATGTTTATTCATATTTATTTTATTATATATATTATTTTAGAAATACATTTGCATAATCAACTAAAAATACAAATGTGCCAAAATAAACAGCAATATACTTACATAATGATGTCTAAATAACTAGATAATTTTAGTTAAGTTACATAGATTAGAAAGTTACCTCTAGCTCTAACTTCACTGTAATAAGAGAATACTGGATAACATGTATTCTTAATATTTTTTCAACAAAAAGTCAAGGGATGATTTTAGGGAGTCACACACTGAGAGTAGGTGTCTTGTTGCATCATGTAGTGGGCCCCATTGACAGCTAACAATCACTGAAGCAGTGGTGTGCCGCATGCATGCATACTGATGCTCTCAGCAGTGAAGATATTTGATGTTTCCTCTATGGATGTGCATGAATATTCATAACATTCAATATTCATACAAATTTGTATGAATTTGTACATTTGTATGAATGTCGACGTTTGTATGTGCCCGTACCCATCTGTACATTTCCCATACGCATTCTGTATGCATCCCGTTTTTGTCCTGTATGGATCTTCCATACACATGCAACTGTCCAAATAATTCAAACGAATAGATTCGAAAATTTGAAATCCGTTTGACTGTTTACATTTGAACTTATAGACATTCGAATTGAATTCAAATGTCCAAATTCAAATGAATTCGATTGAATTTTGAATGTTTTGAATAAACGTGCACATTCTACATGTATGGACATGTTTAGCTTCCTCCAAACAAAGTTGCCCTGCCAAGATGGCGAGAGGAAGTGAGGGTGGGTGGGTTATATTTTAAACATGTTTTAGGTAATTCTATATGTTTTATCTCTCTCTCTCTCTCTCTCTTTTTTTTTTTTTTTTTTTTTGGTATGAGTGACCTTCAAATGATGGGTGAAATATAAATTCTTAAATAAAATATCACAACTGAGACTCCTGGTGTTATTTTAATGGCACCACAAAGCAGCACCCACCTAAAACAGATCCAAACAACAACTCTGGAAGCAGAGCATTATTTGTTTAGGGTTTCCAAACTTAGGCCAAGGATGGACCACCCACAGTGAATGGGTCTTGGCACGTGCCTATCCTATCATAAGTTGGGTTGCCTGTATCAGATAAACATAGCACAGGATACCCCATGCTTTGTAGAAAGACCTTATGGATGTTTCTGCACTAGCTGTGGAAACCAGTTTAACCCCCCCCCCCTTAAAACACATTAAAGACACGGCCAGGCGAAGGGAGGGATTCCCTCCACCCGCCATGTTGGGAAGGGCGGAAGCAGGACTGCCTGCTTCTGAAGCCCTTCCCCCACGTGCCGGGCACCGCCGGAAACACACACTGGCAGCTCCGTGTTCCAGTCCCGCGGCTCTGGGAGCAGCATTGCCTGCACGCAAGCTGGAGGACTTTTGGAGCACCCACTCCATCCATCTTCCCGAATCCGTCCTTCCCGTGCGTGTGTGGACACACGGGGGTCCCTCAGATCCGTCACTATTTGTGACAGATCTGGGGGAGGACGGATTGCCGAAAAGCGCATCTTTTTAGATCGCTTTTCTGTGGCAAATGCAGAAACACCCTATGACTCTAAATCATCCAAGAATTTTCCAGCACCTTGGAATGGAATGGGCTTGATGAGAGATAACCACATCTTTAAGAGTCTCTAGCCTCCCTTCTGGGGAAGACACATAGGTTACATCCACATCATGTATTTATCCCACTATTATTGGATAAGTAAGGAATGTTTACATGCTACAGGAACAACCTAGTTGATGGTGTTTCTTATCTTACCATTCCATTGTGAGAGCAAATCATCAACATCTGCTATATTGTAATATTTTCGGCAGTCTACATTTATACAAAATCAGTATATTACAAGAAAAAAGTCCGCCTCTCCAAGTGTTGATTGCATGTTCATGTGCTTTTACATCCTGACCTTATACATTTCCTTTAGAAGAAAATCAGCTATGATTTCAACACACATCTATTCTGAAGACTTTTTAAACGTACATAATCTTTTTAGAAAATATACTGTATAATAACAGTATATTTCCAGAGTCAAACTTAATGTAATATATATATTTTTATTGATTAAGTACCCTAGAATTAAACCTTTTATTACTGCTACCAGCAAGTCACATTCAGGCTCCAATATTTAAACAAAGGACTTGGAACGATTACTTTTTTTCCCCCTGCCACCTAGAATTAGCACCATGTGGTGCACTTATCCGAAAGCTGGTTTTATAGGGAAAGGAGAATACCGTCAATCAAAATTTTGAACTACTGATGGAAAAGTAATTGCAAAGGAAGATAAAGATAGGAAAGTCTAAGATCTCAATCATCTTACTAGCCATTGTGTGTTTACAACATGCTGTGCAATTTGCTTTGAACGACTTAAATGTGTCAGATTACTATCTTAATGTCTGCAACTTCTCCAAACAAATTTGAAACATAACTCTGATCATAAACTATAATTTGCCATCATACTACCAATTATCAAAGCTTCTTTACTAGTAAAACTTGTATTCACTTAGCCCTGGGTTTGCCCCAGTGGAACATTAAGAAGATCTGGCCAGCAGAGACTTGAAGCAGCATGGTGCAAATGGAGCTTTTGCTGGCAGAATGCCTACAGCTTTGAGTTTGACCTTAACAACTCAATCATTTTCGTTTCCTCAGTAAACTGCTATTTAAGGCACTGATACAGGCTACACTAAAGTTTTAAGTTTAAAAGGAGAGTAACTGAATGTTTACTTCAAAACAAGATACAAAAAGGAACCTAGGAGTACCAAACCAATGTGAATAAATAAAACAATACAGCAGAAACACATTTTTTTAAAAAAAAAACCAAATTATATTGTATTATTTATTTAAAGTATTTATATATAATTTCTCATTAAAACATAATTTTGAAGCAGTTCTCAAAGAATTAAACAGAGCTAAGAGCATACCAGTTACAAAAAAAACCCCATAGGGTAAATTCTCATTATATCTCCTGTCCTTGAATGTTTTTGCATTAGCACTGAAGACCCCATTAGGAATCCATTTGGAACCTGATCGGTACTCTATCTCATTCCGTACGTATTCGTACAAATGCTTACAAATACAAATAAGATGCATACAGATTAGCAGGCAAGCAGCTTCCAAAGTTTACCCAAGTTAAACTGCCTCTAAACATTGTAGCGGCTTTTGTTAGCTTTTTAGCTGGCAAACTTCAGAAGCTGCTTTTGGGGAAGTGGGGGTGGAATAAGGGTTGCAGGAAGAGGCTTGTAGGACAGCAAGGTCCAGATGATGCCCCCCCCCCATCGCTGCATCTTACTTGGGCGATCAGTTCTTTTACGTTTGCCTGGTGATCAGATCGCAGAGAGAAGAGGTTCATTTCTGTTTGATCACTGTTTAATGCTCAGCAGTTGCGATCGGGGAAGGAGTGTTGGGTGGGATTTCCCTGCCCTCGCTCCTATCAGGAGAGAGGGGGTGGAGAGAAAAAGATGCAGTTTCCCAATGCAGGGGTTTAGCACGGTTTGCATGGGGACCGGTGTATTCAACTTGTCAATTGCATGGGGATGGGTCAACTTGGACTCGACTCTGTATTGGGAATAATCCGAACCCATCCCAAAGTAAATGGAGTGCATGGGAATTCAGCCTCTGAGATGTAAAAAAGTTCACTGAGAGGTAACCTAAATGCTAAGGTACCCCCATATTATACGCCTACATTTGACCACCCTGACAATTCTGGACAATATCAGTTATCTCTATGTGCTCTTATAATAAAAGATAAATTGAAAATGGTTTTCATTGTTGTTTTAGTTTAATAAATTATGTTAACTCGAGGACTGCCAATGAAAAGCCTTCAGAGAACATTTTCAATTACAGGAAAAGCTATGCTTTTCGGCCCATATAAATTATAACATTCAGTACAATGCAGCAGCTACTGCATTACCAAAGGGCATCCATCCAGCAAATCCTAGCTCCAGCTAACACCATCATCTTGAGGAACGCAGGCGATGACTCACAGCGCTCAGCAATGTATCATTTTTAATTGCTCCTTTTGAAACCATTAGAAACCATCTATATCAGAACTTAAAGGATGAGTAAAACGTTTCACTGTATTATTTAATAGCTGTAAGGTAAAGGCAGTCCTATACTGTTGTCCACGTCTAACACGTCCAGCTGTGGTGGGCCCTCAGAAACTTGTATCGTCCTGGAGGGAAAAGCCACATGAGTTTGCTTCAGTCCAGTTCCCCATTACATCCTTTTCAAACTCAATAGCAAGACACAGACACCTCTACATCTTTAAGTTGGTCCTATTTGTCAAGCTGCAGTCGTTAAGGTTCTTGCACACTTCTTGGCAACCAAGCTGTGAGACTTAATTTATGGACATCACAAGACAAATTCACACCTATGTCTTAATTCGGCTTCAGTACACATTCAGAAAGTGATCCTATGAGCAAAGTCTCAAAATGTATTCTTTCAGCATCATCTAACTTAGAAAATCCATGTTTGAGTTAGATAAAGTAGGAAGAAAACAACTAGTCACTTTGTTGATGTGTTCTCTCATTCTGAAAGTGGACTGAAACTAGATTAAAACTTTGGTGCAAACACAGCTACAGAGTGATTCAGAATCCTCAGCAACCAGTACTGAACTCTTTAGCATCTCTGGCAACTGTCCAAACATCTATTCACTGTCTCCAGTACCCTTTGGCCGCAAATAAGTGAGCATTTTCACCCCAGTGCCAAGAGAAAAAAAATCCTCTTTTACGAAAAAGAATATGTCCAAGCAAATGTATGAATGGACCTTAGTCAAAAAGCATGAAAAGGCATGGACTCAAGCTATCAAGGTTTACTGTACAATGATACACAGATAATCACATTAAAAAGTTATGCACAGATAATAGAGAAAGCATAGCAGAGGATAAGCAAAAAGGAGAGATAACATTTTCCCAATATTGTAATTGTTCATTAACAAAGGGCTTTCTAGAAACTGGAAGCAAAGCCTGATCAGCAAAAAACAAGATTTGTAGACAAATCTTGGCTACAGAAAACGTAGGTGAAATCTGTCCATAAATTGTTTCATGCATTCTGTTTTAGGAGCAAGTTTTCCTCATAAAATGTAGATATCAACCTATCAAGGTGTTACAAGATCTTCACAGATCTTGTTAAATCTTTTTGGAGGTCCAGATAAATTGTTAAACAATGTGAAATGATTTATGTAATGGTTAAACTGCTGCATGAGCTTCTATAGCAAAGCATTAAACACTGGATGGTTTGGACATTGCTAAAATACTGCTGTTCTAAGGTATGGTCAATTGTTATACTTGAAAAGTTGACTTATAAATTAAGAAATATTATGGGAGAGAAAAAGTGCAATAATTTGTTTCTGATTGCTCAGTGTTTTATAACTGTGAAGATAAAAAATAAGATCACGATGTTAATCTATTCTGTTTATAAAAAAAGTTACAATTGTAACTGATAAATTGATTTGTTTTTGCATTGTAGTTTCTACGTGGCAATTCTGTATGTATATGTGTTTCTAAATCAATGTCAACTCTTTTATTATCTATTTATTTCGTCCCATTAATATTTGCAATAAACCACATTAAATTAAACATCGGTGAACAGGAAAGAAGTCCCTGATGCAGTGAGTGTCAATTTACCAGGAATAATATTTTGCTTAAAAGATTAACCACTACTAGAATTGTAGGGAAATCTTTGGAAAGTGTTATACACTTAATAAAATCTAAAGAATCAACATGCCATGGGCATCCAAAGTGAGTAATGGCTGCACGAGACCCAACACAATCTTGGTATGGCAATATGTTAGACCAGAGTTTAACATCTTCCACCTTTGGACCTATCAGAGATTCCACAGGTGCGCAAAGACAGCAAAGGACTGTCATTAAAGGCTCCACTGGGGAATCTATCATGGGTAAGGGGGATGTGAAAGATAATGAAATGGTGCGTCTCCATGCTCCAAAAAAATCCAAATTTAAGCTTGTTTTGCCTCGGAGCATCTCCATGCACAACTTTACTCCAGGCTACCTGAGGCGCAAAGGAGGAAAATCCATGGCAGAAAAAGGGGGAAACCTCGGATTATCCTGGCAGCATGGATTTCTTTAAAGTGTCTTTCCAGCTACATTAATCTTTCTCGCTCTTTACGTGTGTGTGTGAAAACATTCCTTTCCTTGGCTGCCAAGAGTTAAAAGCATAGCCAATGCTTGTAACATAGTTACAAGCGTAACTAACTATGTGCACAAGCAGACCACCGATTTCTTTCTTCTTTCAGAAAGAAAGAATAGATGTTTCCCCCTCTGTTGTTAAGATAATTAACATCACTTTTCCTTGATAGCAAGCACAGAATTTCTCTCCCTCTCCCAATAATGTGAAAGAAAGAGAGAGTTCGCTGGACAGCTTCTGCGCACAGGCATCTGCAGGGAGTGAGCTGCTTTCAGTTATGCTTATAAGTATGTTACAAGCATTAGTTATGGAGAGAGCTAGCTGCTTTCAGGTATGCTTTTAACTCTTTGCAGCCAAGTAAAGGGATGATCTGTGTTGCGTTGTGGAGGTTCAACTGAGGTTTTCGCCTGTCATCGCTGCAGCAGGGTGGGGGGGGGGAGAGAAAAAGATGTGGGCTCACAAAAAGTGTCTTCCATGGGGACAGGAAAGTATGTTTTAAATCCATGTTGCCCCAAACCACATGGGGACGCTTTATTTTGAATTACAACCCACATTTTTAAAATCCAACACAAGAGAGAAGCAAAAAGAGACCATGGAGACACGCCCAAGAAGAAATAGGCATCTGAAGCTATAAATGGGTCTAAGATTTGGATTTGCTAAACACGGTCAGACAAAGAATGTCTTTAGCAGAGAGCATGGTAAAGGAACACACATTTGGATGGTATGGGACTCAGGCATAAAACAAAAGCTTGTCATCTGCTATAATGTGCATAGCAATAGAGACTCAACTAGATTTTATTCAACTGGATTCCGAAAGGAGGACCTCTCAGACAAGAAACGCTTCTTTAGAAGGCATTTACCCATCTTGTCTTGATACCTGAGTATCATCTGGAGTTTCCCCATGGTATCCTTGAGTTACCATTCCAACTATGTAGTGCCGAAGACATCTAGTCCCTCAACCTTAGCCATATTGATCAAAATCAATGGTCCACCCTGGCCTCAAACTGAGAGGCATGGAGACGCACCATCCACAACCCTGCTGTCTCCTTTGAGAATGCGTGCAGAATCAGTCTTGAGGAGAAAACACAACACAGGAAGAACTGTGCCATCACAATATCAACCAAGAGACCTTTCCCTGTACCTTCTGCAACCGGACCTGCCTTTCCTTCATTGGTCTGTATAGCCACCAATGCACATGCAGCAAGCTTATCTTTATTTGTGAAGCCAAGCCATGATGAGTGCCGAAGACAGG
Organism: Aspidoscelis tigris stejnegeri; assembly: GCA_023333525.1. Taxonomy (NCBI): domain Eukaryota; kingdom Metazoa; phylum Chordata; class Lepidosauria; order Squamata; family Teiidae; genus Aspidoscelis; species Aspidoscelis tigris. The sequence continues at coordinate 96,741,381 of JALMGA010000002.1, forward strand.
ATAATTTCCATCTTGGTTGGCTTGGATTGTGTACTGGGCCAATGGCTAAAGGGCATTTGCAGTTTCCCTGGTCATAACAGTTAAGGAGGGTTCACTAAGCTATCTTAGAAGAAAGTTCACCAATCTGAGTAGGCCAGATTGAATCAAATCTTCCAGAAGGTTGGCCAGATGATGGGGAATAATATGAAGCATTTGCAAGTCTGGAACCTCTATCCAGCCTCTGCATCACAGGCAGCACTGGACTTCCAAAAAAAAAAAAAGGAATGCATAATCTGTTGATGACTTTATTTTGTCAAATATAAAGTTTACTTGTGTCCTTGCAAGAATCCACAGTATTTTTCAGCAGTTTGTATTGCAGGAACAAGTATAGGTATTGACTCTGCATTTTTCAAGGCTGTATACAGAAAGCACCATAAATAGCATACTGATAGAGGCCTAGTCCCCCAACAACTGGTCTTCTATTGCAGGACCACAGGAACCAAATAAAAATGTATTCAACTGATTAAAGTCAACATTGCATAATGCCAGAATTGCCAGGCCCTTCTGATACCAAAATCTGACATTGTTCACTAGGGTTGTGGTCACACTGCAAGTTTAATCCAGCTTCAGTCCACTTTCAGAGCGGGAGCATACATCAGCAAAGTGAGAAGCTGTTTTCTTTCCGTGTTAAATAACTCATAAAATTCATCTTTTATAGATAATATGGATAGATAATGTGGAAAGAAAATTACTGGTCACTTTGTTGGCGTGTTCTCTCTTTCTGAAGGTGGACTGAAGCTGGCTTAAACTTTAGGTGTGACCACAGCCTAACATACCAATACCAAGCCTAAATTCCTCCAGCCACACCCTTCTCAAGCTGATAGTGTGACAAAAAGAAAGAGCTCCAACACTTTCTTGTATCTCCATCTGCAAAGCTTTAGCACCATTGAAGAAATGAGAAAGAGACTGATATTGGTTTATGATAGTTATCATATGCAGAATTTTAATTCAAATAAATCTGTGGCAAGAGCAGAGAAATAAAGATCGCATGCTATCCATGGACTCCTAATTAATTCTACTAAATGGAAGCCAAATGTTACTAGAAATGATATTAAGCTGGTTTGCAGCCGTCGAATTACGTGCAGTACAGAAATGTAAACTCCTACAATATTATAAAAGGTCAGACAAGTAAGCTAGGAGTGGAGTGCTGAACCTGCAAAATGGAACTAACTGATTATAATCTTACCAAAAGATAGACAGCTGTTAAGTACTGCTACTAAAGAGGAAGGTGAATTCTTATGTCTTATGCCTATGGGTTACAGTTGCAGACCCAACAGTAGCAATCTGGAATCAAAATTAATTGTGGTGGAGGTCCACTTGGCACCAGTAAGAGATCAAAATGAGTTTGTCAACCACACTTCACCCTGTTCCTGCCAACTCATGTGTACCTATTTGGGAACCATCACTGCACAGAACGCACATTTAGTTCATTGTTCTGTTATAATAGCAGCTGCTGGACACTGCCTATGGTGCGTACCACCCACCAACGATCCTGGCCCAAAGGAAGCATTCAAGTCAGGAAAAGTGCACATTGGGACAGAACAAAAATAGGACTATTCATTTGAGAGCTGGACCTGCCTCACCCTAACTCTCTGTTCCACCTGCTCCAAGACTCTCCACCTCTCATGAAGTGGTTCATGTCCAAATCCTGTCTCAATTTGCCGGCTGGTGAAATATTACTGAGCTCTGGAAGAGGCCATACATCATTCCTGCTGCTACCACATGTCCACAGAGCTTTGGCAGGAGCCAGGCATCAACCTGACTTACAACAAGACTGCTTTTCAGTGGTCTCCTAGGAGATTACTTGGCATAGATTCTGGCACTCAGGAACAGACTAGGTGAGGGTGCCGAGTGGACACCATGCATTAAAGGAGGGTCTGAGCTCTGGCACATGGTAACATGCAGATGATATGCCCCTAGCACATTTGTAGCATGGTCCAAACAGACTGTGTAAAAGGTAGGACAGATGCCTATAGAAAGACCAAAACTATGACCTGAATGCAACCACACCTGCATTCTTCTGAAAGCAATTATCAGAGACAGAGGCTGTGGCTCCACAGTGCTGGCCTAAAGATCCTACCTGGCTTCAGGCAGCCTCATGAAGGAGGTAGACAGCTCTACAGCTCAGCCAAGGCTAACATCTTGAAGTCTTCATGCCTGTGCAGGTGCAGAAGTGTGGTACAGAATGCAACCCATTGCAGCACAATGATGGCCTTCTTCAGTGCACAAGAAGCAACCACAGAGTTGGTTTTCATGCACTAAAGTTTTGCAGTTTTAAGAGGAATTGAAATTGCTCCACATGCTCCTTTGGCATGTGGTACTTTAGAGACAAGCTGACTTCAAGCTGTAAGCCTGTCTGGTCCCATGAGCCAATTTGGTCTTACGGTTAGAATGTCAGATTCTTATCTGGTAGCCTCCTGGTTCAAGTCTGTACTCCAGCTGAGTGACCATGGCCTAGTCAGTCTTTTTTGAGCTCTCACAGCCCCACCTACCTCCCTGGGTGTCTGTTGTGAAAAGAACAAAAGGTTTGTCAGCTGTTTTGAGTCCTCTTAAAAGGGTGAGAAAAGAAGGGCATAAAAGCCAACTCATCTTCTTCTTCGGCTACTACTATCACCTTCAAGCCATTTTGAAAGTTGGGTAGAGACTCAGCTATAGTGTTCCTCAGAAACTGGATATGCCAGTTTCCTTACCCATATTCATTGATGGCTTTATCATCCAAGGCTTTGCCTATCTATCTTTTAAAATAATCTATCCTAAGCTGCATCCATCTATCAGTTACTTACTCCACTATATTGGAATATTCCAGAATAATGCATGGACAAGGAAGTGACATCTGGATGCAGCCTCTGCTTGTACTGCTGCATCTGATAATAACAAATTTCATGATCTAACCAAATATCCAGTAGGAATATCAGTGGCTTTATTTATTTGTTTGCCTTTTTGTTTGTTTCAAGTGAGCAAGAATTTACTATTTCAGAATTACATTATAGCCAAGGACACCATGAGCAGGTAAAGTTTTTCAAGATTCTATACAACAATGACAGCAATGAATTATTCAGGACCATAAAAGCATCAGACAGTAATGACCACTAATCAAAATTCATGTGGAAAAACTAACTCTGAATATTTTATACTGACTGACTCATAGACTGTAAGTTATGTGTGACTAAAGGAAGTAGAATAGAAATACAGTACGTACATTAAATGTTTCTTCAGATGTAATTTCCCAGACTTTTCTTAATTGTATTAAAGAATTGGGAGGTCCTGGGAACCAGAGTGTTACCCAGGGAAGTGAATTTGGATTAACTTGGATTAATTTGAAACCCAAAGGTACCCCAAACTCTGAATCCAAGGGGGGGGGTTGCGAGATCTTTTGACAAGGCTTTAAAAATGAAAAATATCTAGAAATTGTACATATTAGACACACTTAAAGCATTGGAAGTCATTTACTTTGAGAGAAAATGAAAAATATTTGCTAGGATACAGAAAATTAGGGTAGAGCCATCTCATTGCACATAGCTCACATGATTGTACAAAACAGACAAAAAGAACACAAATGCGTGCAAAACTAACAATTATCTTGCTAACATTTCATATCATGCAGCAAAACTCCACAAAATGCAATAAAATGCAGCAAAACTCTTTAAATGACTCAAAAAGAAAACAGTTGTAAAATAAAACTCATTTAAAATTAAGAAAAGAGCAAAAAGAAAGAAAAAGAAATAAAGAAAAAACCCTAATCTAAGGAAAAAGAACCCTAACTCAATATAAAATTTAAAAAGAGACATGGAAATATCAAGGAAATATCAGGATGTCAGCTTCAGAAGCATTCTTCCAAAATTGTACAAAAGATCAGGGGCAGAAATGGTAATGTTTTCAAACTTTTTTGCTGTATTCCTCTACAGCCTTTTGCCTTTTCTTTAGCATGGCGGACATGGCAAGCTTTGAGACCTTGAACTGAAGTGGATCCATCGATTAAAAATGGAAACCCCATTTGGTCTCAATGAAAATGTGAATTGGCAAGTTTAAATTTAGCTTCAACTTGTCATACCGCAACCCTTTTTCTTCCCTTCCCCCCCCCCTTGTTCTTCATCATCTTTGATCTCTGCAGGATCTTCCCTCCATTATTACAGCTGGATATATAAGAGACTCCACTTTCAGCAGAAAGGCATTGTTAATTTTGAAATTCACAGAGTCACATTAGTGAGCTGTTTTACTTGTTTGAATTATATTTGATTAAGATACATGTGAGCATATACAGGCCACTGAAGAAGACCTGGTTGTCAGGTTGAAACGCGTCTGGCCTTTTTATCTTTATATTTTACTTAGATTCTTGTATACGTTATCTTTTGATTATCTGTGATATTTGCTTATTAAACCTATATTTTTCAGTGGGGTATTTGTACCCTTTGAGTATTTAATTTGTTTTCATTGATTTATAAATTTATATTTTTAAGTAACTTAAATTTCTAGTGGGGTATATTTTACCCTTTGAGTTGTTATACTAGTTTGGGACTTAACCCTTTCTGTTTGTTTTTTTTGTTTTTCCTTTGGGTTTTGATTAGGGATTTGTGTTTCAGAGCTTTGAGACCTTGCCCACACGTGGCTGGCATTGGGCAGAAGGCTGCAGTTCCACCTCAAAAAGCCCAGGACCATTCCCATAAAGAAAAAAAAAAGCGGGCTCAGCTAGGAAATTGCAAGAAAAATCCCATTTTCCCCAAAGTTCCCCCCCCCCCCGCAGATTTCTGCAGGATAGTGTTCAGAAAGCCCAGGGATAAGAAGTGGAATGGGAACGCTGCTTGCCAAGTTCGGATTACTTGCCTAGGTAATGGGAACCCTGGATGCTCAGTTCAAATCCAGCGTGGATTTTATTGCCTAGGGCAGGGTTTCCCAAACTGTGGGTCTGGACCCACCTCTAGGAAATTTAACCGTATCTGAAATAACTTTTTTGATGTAATTATTTAAGTAATAAAAAAAATTGTATTAAAACCTTGTTATTTGAAAAGTCCTTTATTCATATTGGTAACGGTTAAATTTCCTAGAGGTGGGTCCCGAGCTGGTAAACTTATATTAGATGGGTCGTAGCCCAGACAACTTTGGGAACCACTGGCCTAGGGGAACGCAGCCAAAGAATGTGTAAAATGCCAAGGTATCCCCAATGTTTCTCCAATGAACAAAAATCCCTTTTCCCTGAAGCACCTTTAAGCATGAACCTTTATTCCAGGCCTCTACTGAAGACTTGGTCTTGCCTCTCCTCCCAAAGGAACCTCAACACTCAGCAGGGCTAACACCAAACTCTAGTGGAATTGAGGGAATCTTATAGATATTTAAGTGGGGTGAATTTCAAAGTAGCACAAAAAGAGTACTAAAGGAAATATCACACAAATTCTCCCCGATGGATTTTCCTCTGCAGATCTTTAGTATTTAACAGAATAAGATAATTCCTTACACATTTTGGCTAGACATTTCCCTTGCTAACTACTTAGAGAATCCTGTTGGATCTCTCTGTCATAATATACATGCTCCCTCTTGAAGATATAAAACAGAAAAAGGATATATACATACCCTGCAGGGTTATATATGCAACCTCTGTTCATCTGGATGGCTTTAGGCTTGTAAAAATTCCCTCCACCACCCCATGGCCATCTGAGGCTTGTTTTCATACTTTGCTCAAATCTTACAGGGCTCAGTGAGATTCCTGCCGTGCATTCAATTATGACCCACAGTATCTGTGTTTCTAGAGTAGAAATAGACAAGTAGTACAGAACTGGGAAGCTCCAGCCTTTTGTTCTCTATGCCTTTTTGTGGCATAGTGATGGAGACTGTACACAGTATTCCAGGTTTAGTAGGACCATTTATTATTCCTGCTGCCTCTTTGCTTTTACCGCTCTGCACAATTTCCTATCATCAGAAAAACTGGTACAGATTTTTTATCATTCATTAATGGGTGTTTTTCCACCGCGCTCCTTAGATCCGGATCTAAGAAGATCCGGATCTAAGGAATGGGTACATTCCTTAATCTGCATCTAGTAGATCCAGATTAAGGGAAGCACCCAATGTGTAATCTCCCTGCCGTGGAAACACCTTTGCACCCATCTGGGGAATCTGGATCGACCCCCAAGGAGTCTGTCTGTCACCCCAGGTGTCTTGGGGGACAGCAGGGTGCACTCTCCGAAGTCCCTTTGAAGAGAGGAGTGCAGACTTTGGAGCCTCTCCGGAGTGCCTTCGGAATGTCTCTGAAGTCAGCACTGATCTCTTCAGAGAGACCGGCAGCGAAGTCCCTGCCAATCTCTTCGGAGGGAATTCAGAGGGAAGGCTGCGCTGTCTTCGCTAATAGCGAACGATGGTGCAGTGCAACTCTGGAGTGGCTCCAATCTCTCTGGCAATCTCTTCGAAGTCATATCGGAGTCATTTTGAAATCATTTTGGAATGACTCCAAAGTCACTCCAAAGCTGGGATTTTGGGGTCCCCCCATGGGTGCATCCCCTCCCCCTAGTCTCCTCTAGACCCCATTGCCATACAAGTGTGGAAACAGGCTCCCTTTAATCTGGATTTTCTGGCTGAAGACCCCATTGTAAAGTCTACAGAAAATCCAGATTAAAGGCAGAAAAGTACCCAGATGATCCAGATTTCCCCAGCGGCCATAGAAAAAAATATGTCCCAAATTGGTGGCGTGGTGGAAATGGGGTCACCTGGCTCACACCCAAATGGGTCCTTAATGGGTCCAAAAATGGGTACTTTATGACAGTGGAAAAACACCCAATATGTGAAAGAGTAGCAGCCCAGGATAGAACCTTAGAAGAACCCACTTGTTTCTCTTCATTATGAAAAATGTGCATTTACTCCTATTCTTTAAATATTTGCTTTTCCACAAGATGCCCTACCTATTGAGTCTGTCAGTGCTCAGGATTCAAAGAAACTTTTGATAAAAGACTTTACCAAAAGTTGATTGAAAATCCAAGTGAACGTTGTCTACTAAATTCCTCTTAGTCACGGGTGCTCATTGATACATCAAAATCTCTTTATCATCCTCACCCAGGATTTAATCCATCAAAATCTCTTATAATCTGCACCCCACGATTTCCCACAAATGCAAGAAGGTAAGGAGGCTATCTATTTTTCCTGACAGCTGTTCATCCCTCCCAATAAAAAAATTCAGACTGAAATAAATCAGTGTGGTTCTATTTTCCTGGAACAGGGACCTCCAATCTGTGTGCTGGTGTGGGGCCTGCCATTGTCTGCACTAGTATGTGGATAGCAGTTTCCCATTCTAGGATAGAATCCTGGTCACTGTTAGAAATGCCATTGGGTGCGTCTCCATGGGCACTTTCATCCAAATGCAAATCAAATTCGGGAAGGACTGTCACCATGACTACTGTAATTAATCTGAAGAGAATCCAAACTGAGCACCCAGTGTCCCCATGTAATTCCTGGATTTTATGAGAACTATCCTGCCTAAATCCAGAGGGAAAAAACTCCTGAGGAAAAGAGGACTGAGTCCCCTTTTTGGAGCTGAGTCCACTTATTTCCCCCCACATGGGTACAATACCAGGCTATTTGGGGTGGAGGTCTAGCCTTCTGGCCAATGGCAGCCAGCTGTGAATGGTTTTTTATGGATGTAAAGCTCCCCTATTCCTTGCCATGCTTGCAATGCTAAAGTTCCATATGAAAAAAGCAGAAAGAGGGCAGAGTTCTTGTCTTTTAAAGGGGCTTTTAAAACATTTTCGCTGGAAACATTTTGTATGTTTTTCAAAAGATACATGGGAGAAACTTGAAATACTTTGAAATGCTTTACAAATAGATAAATTTTATTGTGCTGGGTTCAATGCCTCACAGATCTGCTTGAGTGCCCATTTGCCAGTAATCTCAAAAGGGAGAGGTGTGAAATAGAAAGTAATTTTAAATCTCCCTTCACATTTGCTTCTTTTATTGCAGACAGGGCTTGCACCCGGGGGGGGGGATTTAAAAACCCTGGTTTTTACATTTAAAAATAGTCCCAAAAATAGCCAAGGAGGACTAAACCAGGCCTAAAAAAGGTGCATGGGGACATTCAAATTAATTGATAGGAACTCTATTCGGATTAAAAATACTCCTTCAGATTGGTCCAAACAGTACCAAGCCAGGACTAAAAAAGCTGCATGGGGATGCACCCATTGTGTACCCAGTACAGCCACAAACATCAAAAAGAACCACCAATGCATCACAAAAGCTGGAATTCCTAACTTTCAACAAGATACAATAATCCAGTTATGCCCATATGACTGTGCAACTCTTCCATTTTTGTTATATGCTGTGGCAAAAATGTTTGCTCTCTGGACACTGCCAGAGACACAATTTCAAGCTACTCACCAATTAAGCACATAGCTAGTCTGGCTTTTGAGCCCTTCCTGGTTTAAATCATCTTGATGCCTTCACTTTCAGATTGCAGTGCAGACAGAGTCACACTTCCTTATTTCTAAATTCCTAGGTGCCATGGTGAGTTAATATATAGGAAAGAATGCAGTAATGCTTTCTAATGAATAGCATGGCAGAGATCTTCTCTCTGTGTTACTGAAAATGGAACTGCTTTCGGAGCAAGTGTGCACTGAATACAATGTGAGGGTATTCTTACCCACGTTGAACCAGTTTCTTTCTTTTTTTTTAAAGGAGAAGATGAATAAAGTTATTGGTTCTAATTCACAATGAAATGAAAAAGGCAGTGCTCCATACAAAAGCAGGAAGAAACTCTACCCACTTGTGTCTTTTTCTGGCAAAGACAGTTTCTTTAGAATCTTCTCTAGAGCATCTTTAATAATGTTGAAAATTCAGCAGTATATATATATATATATATTTTCCAGACTCCCTACTTTGCTAACACCCTTCCTCAGTTCTAATGCTGTGATCTTGATTTCTTAATGGCATTTGAAGATTCCACCTACAATGCTCCTTTCAACTTATCAGGCCAAATTTTGCAGGTTTAATTTTGACAGTTTCGTTGAAACTTCACCAATTTATGACAATCTGATTCATTTGCTTCATCATTAGATCTACGCCTTAACTCCTACAGCTTTCCACTGGGTGCAAATGAACCTACAGAATAGCTCTTTACCATCTGTGCAATGTATCCTTTTATATCTACAGCAAATGCCTTCTGAGTTCCCTCTAAATGCAATTTGATAATTGTTTGTCTCTTTCCGTTCGCCGTCACTTCAGAGCTTTTCCGAATCTTAAAAAAAGTTTTTGATGGGTCAAACTGCTGCTTTGGCTTCTGCTTCTTATCTTCTACTCTTGCAGTCTCAGTTCCTGTGTTCAAAGACCTCCACTGTGATTTAAAAATCTATCTACTACAGACCTTAATTATAAGGCACACACCACTGCACTACCAGAAAGAAGATTCACAGCCTGGCCTACATTTCAACCTTCTACTCTGTCTGCTTTGGAAAATAATTTCAAGCAAGCATAATTTTCATAAGCTGACCTGTCAATCTCAACCATCAGCCATTTCTCTGTTGGCAATAATATCAAGGTGAATGCTGAATCACCCGCCCACCCCCCTTTGCCGCACCACCTGATTAATGGCAACGTTCATGTCAAAAAATCCATTCCTGCTCTCCACACTAGGGATATTCTCTATAATCATAGTATCTCTTTTCCACATCACAGCCAGAATAAATTTCCTTGCTCAGGCATATATCATTTTACCCCTTGCATAACTCCTATGGAGAGTAAAGCTTTGGCAGTATTTACAAATGTTTCAGTATTGCAATATTAGAAGTGGAAAATGGCAGAGTGGACTTAAAATTACACATTATTAGACAAGATATATTTTGTAGTCATCTTCGCCAAAGCTAGAGGAGCACAAAATGAACAAGGGCAGAGGAAAACATTTTCCCCCATGGCTTCCACTTTCATTTCCTGGGTTGAGGGACCATGCGCCATTGCTGCCCAGCAGCTCACCTTGAAAGATAGGTGAAACTAGATAGTAATGTACTCTCACTGAATCTGCCCTGGCAGTAGCACCAGGGGTAACAGGAAGAACACCAAAAAACAAGGTGAAAGCCCTGGAAGGATTGACCACCAGAGAAGGGTACAGAAAATTTGTTATTGCTGAGGTAACAACCCAGGTAGCAGTTCTGGCAGAGTTCAGGGATTGGGAAATCCACCACCCTGGGTGGAGTCTTGGGTTGCCTCCAGACACAAGTTAAAAATGCAGAGCTTACCTTTACTTCTCAGTCAAGGCGCTCTGCAGGAAGAATGGATCATCCCCATTTTCTCCAATGCTATGAAACAGCAGGGAGAACTTTTATGACCACGCGGTCAGCCTCTCCCTCTCTTATAGGTCTCAGGTGAGAGCAAACTCTCACGAGTTCTTGTGCAGTTTGCCCGAACACCTGGGAAAATGTGAAGGAAAGGAAAACTCTGCAGCAGATACTCATGTAATGGTTTCTTCTTCTTTTACTTCAGCCTTTACTTTGTAGATACTGCAGAACATTGTAAAACCTATCTGGCAGGTTGACAGCTGTTTCACAGTACCTGGGAAGCATTCATCCTTAGCTCACCACTAGATGGTGGCCAGATACCCTCCCCACCTCCTAGCTACACAGTGTCTTTGCACATTTTACTGTGGTGTGTAACCAGGTATTTGGTGTCCCAAATGTGCATGTCGGCACCTCTGCAAACATGTGGACACCTGTTTCAGTCTCCACACATGCACAGTGGATGGAACTATCATGGTGACTCTGTCCAGAAGGTCAGGAAAAAGCACTATTGCTGGAAAACCTATGACCAGTGCTGGGTTTTCTGGATGGAGCCTTGGTGGGAGCAGTGACCATAAAAGAGCCCAGGACTCAGAACTCTTCTTTTGAGGTGAGAGTTATGACAATGGCCTCTGAAGAGCCCAGGACTGGGAAATTAGTTACCAAGCGGGAGCCCCCGTGTAATGTCTGCCACCAGATGTAAAGGCTGCCACCAGTTGTAATGGCCGTTTTTTATAACATTTCAGTTTAAGTTACTTTACTGTTTAGGGTAGCGTGTATTTATATCCTAAAATAATGATTCAAAGTCAGAACTTCCCTTTTAAAAGAATCTGCACTCTCAGATCCTTAAGGCTTTATATAAATGTAGCAAAACAGCTAGACTCACTGTCTGAGCTCCTCCCCCCACTCAGCCTAGCTAGCAGTGGGTTTCAGTATCTGTTTAGAACTCCAGCCTAACTTGGCTCACTTTGAAAACAGAGTACTCAGTTGAAGCTTCTTTAACAAGAAAACAAGTTTATTGTGTACAGCTTTAAGTTGTTCAGCAATATCTTCTTTGTGTTACACTTTGTACTTCAGTTCAGCAAACTGTATTGTCCCTTGCTTTCCCCTCAAGCACAAGGACTCTTAGTTATTCAGATTAATGCCAGCAGCATCAGTAACGTATAACCATTTCAATTATTTTACTCTCTAAACACCGTATATTCACTAATGACTCAGGACTCTATTCCCCAGCTTCCCTCAGGACAGCTTAGAGCCCGTTTCCCTCCTTCACTAACCCCCTCTGGTCAGTTAACCCCAGGCAGAGAACACTAACAACTCCCTCAGGCTCCCTTACATATGGGCCTGGTTGGCTAGCTTCAACCTGATTGGTTGAGACTCTGCCAGGATTCTATTTCACACTCCCTCCTGGAGAGCTTGACTAGCCCCTCCCTTAAGCTACTTACCATTTCTAAAAAACACACTTTGACAACACTTTTAAACGTATAGACATCCCAATTTCACCACACTTTGTAATTTTGCCAAAATAATTTTAGGACGAGGGATCCTCGCGGGCACCACACCCCATCAGCAGAGACAATGCTGGCTGGATTGGAGGTGGGAAGTATGGTACAACTCGTTTCCTACTAACCTCAGCAGAACAGGTAAAGTCCTTGCAGCAGAAGTGTGTGTGTGGAGGGGGTAATGCTGTTAGAAGCTCTTAATATTCACCAACAAAACAGCAAAGAGAGAAGCTTCTAACTAGTAAGAGTCAATCCTCCAAAGAAATTTCCTCTTGTGTGTCCCTGACAAACTTCAGGAAGAAATAAAAATACTTTGGAAGTTAAACCAGAAGGTTTTATTCAGGCATGCTTGCCACTACATTTGAGAAATGCAGAAAGGATGTTAAGATTCTTGTTACACAGAAGATATGCTCCTCCTCACATCAGTAAAACAAGACTCAAAGACAGTGTGAGTAGGTTCTTTCAATGGTAAGAAAATCCATGAATATGTTTGACCATGAATATAAACATTTGAAATTTGACAGACTGAAAGGCATTCGTTTAGATTGCAAATTGAACATGAATTTTTTGTTCATGCAATTCCTAACAAGGCTAGAAACCATCTTGCCTGAGAGGAATGGAGAAGAGGCAGCAGGCTGGCTCTGCCATCTTGCTCCCAGCAGTGCCCCTCCCTCCTCCAACTGACATCACAAGATGGCAAAGAGACCATGGCAGCCAATCCACCGGTTGAGAAAATGTCTGGTCCTGAGGCTGAGCAGGGCGGAGCTGAGTACATGCCAGCTGACCATCTCTACCATCATCCGGTTTGTCATCAACGAAGAGAAAATTCAAAGTAAATAGGAAAATTCCAGCAATTTGAAATGAACAGAAGAATTGGAAACGAAGACCTCATGTGCTTGCTTTTTGCAGTTCCCTGTTCCCTCCCACACCCTTTTCCTTTTGTTTCTTGTCTCTTTAGATTGTAAGCCTGAGGGCAGGGACCTGTCTAAGATTAATATAATATTGTAACCCGCCCTGAGACCTTCGGGTATAGGGCGGGATAGAAATACAAATAAATAAATAAATAAATAAATAACTGTGAGAAGGCATCTGGTACGACCTTGAGAATCCCACCATATTCTTGAAATGGAGGTATCTCCAACATTCCCATTCACCCAGAAGCCTTTCTCCTTCTAAGGATGCACATTGTCCCATATCCAGTCAAGCAGATTAATAATAGAACGTGAATCAATATGTACCGGAAAGAACACATGCGAGTAACATAAGAACAATAGCCCAGATACATATGGAAGTGACATATGGAGATGACACCCCTTCTTTTGGGTGAGATGCAGGCTTAGCAGAGGTTGTGCCATTTGATCTACCCCCTTGGAATGGAAACCATGTTTGTTGGCAAATTTAAATGATCCTACAAGAACTATCTCATTAAAGCACAACAACAACAAAAATAACACTACTCCTAAACTTCTTCACATCCTAACCCCGGAATCAACATGTGACAGAATTAAACATTCCCCCCCCCCCCGGTTAATATTACTTGAGACAGCAGGTGGGAAACTTTAAGTACTCTTTCAGGAGCATGTGTGGGAGAATACTTTGAAGCATGCAGCTTGCTTGACAGAAGCGAGTGCAATCCCAATTTAACCTTGTGAGCATTTCTGCATATAGGCCTAGAGAAAATACTCAGTAGAATTCCCAATCTGTTGTCTAAATTGTTGGTAGGGTGAAAAGTCCTTCTCTCGCTAAAGTTCTTTGTGGAGCCATTTGTAGGAAGAGGAAGGAGATATTCTGAGATTTGCCCAGAGGTGGCAGCTTACTAAACAAGTCAACAGGGATCACTCCCCATTGATCCCAGGCCCGGTGTTTCTTTGATTAAAAAAAATACAAAACCCTCCATCTAGCTTAACAAGAAATATTATTCTGACTTTGAAAAATGGTTACCACAACTCTGGAAACATGCCAGCTTCTCACATTGTTCACTTTGCAGAAGTAAAGCAAGCTCTCCTTGCAAAGGCTGGCTTCTAGTGATTGAAGGTAAGTTGGTAAGGGTACCTCTTCATCCAGAGGATATATATTTTATTCTTTTTATTTCTGTTTTCTACACATTGGTTCTGGACCCTTTCACTTCTGACTTCCCACACTCATACTGTCATCTGCCTTCCTGAGCGTTACGATAAAATGCTATCTCAGTAAATGCAGATGGACTTGATGCAACAGAATGAGATTGGAATAAGAGAATTCCTGAAGTATCGATCAAAGTACTCAGGCATATTTCCAACTGTACTCTAAGGAGATATTCTTACTAGGAGAGTTAAGGGTTACATTGGTCTAGATAAGATGGTTTCCAGTGTGTTTTCTCTAGTTGTTTTTTCACCTCTCAGTCTGCAGAACACAGATATGCTTTCTGTCAGTACCCAACGGCAGCCATTTTGATGAGTTGCTTGACTTCAAACAAAGCCTGCTGAGCAGTAACTTTGACAGGCCTTTGTGCCTTAGCCAAGTGAAACATGTTACATTGGCTCTCACCTATAGATAATTTCTCTACTTGTCAGGCATATAAATGCAGCTTTTCTAAACCTATGATGTTTAAAAGTAATTGAGTCAATATTTATTTCTCTGTTACCTTCCTCAGACCAGAGAACATTCACTAACTTTTTACTGACTAGATCATGAGAACAACAACAACAAAAGTATAATCCTGCAATAATATACAACAAGAATATAATATACTGAAAGCTTCCACAGATATCTTGGTTTTTATTAAGGCAATTGGAATGGCATCTCCATCAAAATTGCTGTGAATACATATGAGGCATGTTAGGTTTTTAAAGCTACTCACTATCTTGCCCAACCTGGGTTTCTTCCAGATGTTGTTCAATGATAACACCCAACCGCTCTATCTATTGGTCACAGTAGCTGAGCAAGAAAAGGCCAAAGTCCTAAAAGGGTAGTGTGGAGTCTTGTCAGGACTTGGGGCAGAATAATTCACTTCTTCATCATTTAAAAGCAAGAATGATTTCAGATCTCCAACAGCCATGTTACAAGGTAGCTTAACTTTGCAGAGAATGAGACAAAGAAGCCAAGCAGATGGGTTCAAGCATAGCTCTCCTTCCTAAAGTGAAAGTTGTGTGCTTTATTTTCCCACCAATTGAAAACAAAAGAAACCCAGCAGTTCTCAAATTCTAATCTACATGGTGCCTCTCTCCTGCTTGTACAATCTGCTGCAACCTCCTGGAGAGACAAAAACGTAGGAGAAAGGCAAAGCCATTCTACTTTAACTATCCTATTCATGCATATGCTTTTTTTACTTTTATAAAAAACCCAATTATGACAGGCACTTCTGACAGGTAAGAAGGGCTAGGTACTGGCTAACTCAAAGTTACAAGAAGTGTCCCGTTCTATGCCGTGCTCCATAGCCTTGCTGAACCTAGTAGGGATGTGCATGAATATATAATGTTTTGATACAGTTGTATGAAGCTTCGCATGGGATTCGTATAGGATTCATATCTAATACAGATCCTACCGCATTCAAAGGATCTCTATTAGATATGAATCCTATATTAATCCCATGCGAAGCTTCATACAAATGTATCAAAACATTAGATTCAAATTCAAATGTCAATCTTCGAATGTGCCAACATTCCGTTCTAATATGAATGCCCAAATTTGGCCAAATTCCTATGAATTTCAAATGTTATGAATATTTGTGCACATCCCTAAAACCTAGTGTTCCCAAGCAAGCTATTAATGGCACCTTTACGGAAAACTGCTTTCAAATACAGTATTCTACAAGGACTTGTTCCATGCAGAATTATGCCCACTAACAGAATAATCTGCAATTTCCCTTTCACCTCTATCAATATGTGAAGCCACAGCCCCATGAGCTTTGAGCATGCCAACTGTGCATCAAGTCTACAGTGAGTTTTCTGCAACTAAAGATCCCTTTTCCTTTCCTGCTGAAAACAATACTCGACAGGAGATCAATATTTTTGGAAGGCCAAGACAGGATCTGCATGTTGCCTAGGGTCTGCTTGGCTTTGCTCCCATAGTCCAGTTAGTGGGCTGGTAGAGTGTGGGTCCACAGAGGAACACTGTCCTGCCAAAAGTGCTTACTAGAGTACTGTGAACTGTGAGTAGGACTGAGCTCCACAAGGGCTTACTCCACACTTCCAGGGACCACATTCCCACCATGCCACCTTGGTGCCATTGCTGAACCCTGATAATGATCCAGAGGACCATCTTTTCTGTTAAATATGCCTTCGCCAATGTCATCACAGCCAGAAAATAAAAGTTATCCAGCCACAATGTTCATGCATTTGAGGCTAACAGCAGACATGAAGGCAGCATGCCTCTGCTTTGAAAAGTATCACAATTGATCTGTTCTTCTCCCAGTGGTTTCTTGTAATGCTTTAGTTAAAGCTCTGGTGGGAAGTGCCCAATATTGATCCTGCCTAATTTTCTTGATCTGATGATAAGCAACTAAGATCAGACAGTCTGACACTCTAACCACAAGCTGGTAATCTTACTGCTTGTTGGCTTACTCCTGCTCTTTAGTTCCCACTAGATATTCATATCCTAGATCTTGTCTTCAGAATGTATATGAAGCAAGATAACCATGCATATGGCTGTCTGCAGAATGATTACAGACAAGGAAGGAAGGAAGGAAGGAAGGAAGGAAGGAAGGAAGGAAGGAAGGAAGGAAGGAAGGCTCAGTCTAAAATGAATACAGTGTTTATGAACTTTCATTATCTAGAGATATATTTCACACCTGGCAATAGCAAATTTGAGTAGATGAACTGCATGTAGAATAAGGTACTGTACATAATCTAGTTTTCATTTGTTCTACTTTGAGTGATTTTCAGAATGAGATTGGGTGATTTCAAATGACTGTGTTCTCCCCCTACTTTATACACCAGCAATTTGTTATACAAGCTTTTTTAAAAATCAATCAATCAATCAATCAATAAAAGTAACAGAAGTAATGTTTCAGAAAGTTAGCACCACAGCAAAAGCACCTTGTAATTAAATGGCAGGTTCTTGGAAAATGCTGCTGGTAAAGGCACCCCTGCCTGCAATCACTGTTACTAAAGTGCATTTGCCCAGAAAGATGAAAGGAAGCAGCAGAAAGAAAACAGCAGCTGTCACAAAGAAAAAAGAGGTCCTGGAGGAAGGATCTTGAACAGTCCATGTAGCTGAAATGACACAAGAAGCAATTGCTAGATCAAACCGCAAGCCGCTTGCTTCAGGAAAGTGGGAGTCAAGACCTAAAACTATGAACTGTTCTCAAAAGAAGTATCCATGGAAGCTACACGGGCATATTCCAGACTCAGTGAAGGACTGTGAGCAATGGTTAGGCAGGTGTGCCCATGCAGAAGCAGAGATTAAAATAACTGCATGCCAAATGTAGCCAAATGGGCATGTTTGAAATAATAAGCTGCCGAGCGGGAAGGCACACAAGCTTCTGACTAAACCTCTGAAGCTAGATACTGCCCACTTTTAATTGTTATGGGCTATTCACTCTTGTTATTAATTTGGTCTTAAAATGTTTATGTCCAAAAATAAATGCTATGCTAGCCCTGCCTGCAGATTTATAATCTATGAACAGAGACAAGACATATTAGGGAGGGAGGAAACGGAAAACGAAAGTGGCGGGTCAATTGGAATAAACCAGGTTGAACAAATGTGCTTTTAAACAGGTACCTGAATGTGCAGACAAAGGACGAGTGTTGGATGCTAAATAGAGGAAGACATTAGGTGCAGGAGTGGTTCAGGGAAGTGAAAGGAAGCAGTAAACAAGATAGATGATGTGAATAAAATTATTGCCTGTAGAGGGAGCAGCTCACACAAACTTCAGACAGTTTCTGCCCCAGCTGCCCCAGGGGGACAGTGGATCTGCATGCTTTAGCAGGCCCCAGGAGGATGTCCCTCATGCCAAGGACTGCTCCAAAGCGAAACCCCTTTTATTATTATTATTATTATTATTATTATTATTATTATTATTATTATTATTATTATTATTATTATTATTATTATTATTATTATTATTATTATTTGTATACCGCCCTATAGCAAACCAATCCAGGCGGTTAACAACAGTAAAATGTAAAATATAACAACTAAAAACACCTTATCCCTCCCCCCCTTAAGACAGTATTAAACAGTATAACATATTAAAACACATTATCAATGCATAAGCAATAATTTAAAAACTAAAAACCCTGATGTCCCTCTGTTGATCCTCAACCATCACTAAGAAGGGGCCACGGGAGGAATCAGGGAATCTGGGCCGGAATGGTTAATCTGGAAAGGCCTGCCGGAAGAGATCCGTCTTGACCGCCTTTTTAAAGCTGTCTAATGATGTTATCTGACGGATCTCATTCGGCAGGTCGTTCCAGAGTTTGGGGGCGACAGCAGAGAACGCCCTCTGGGAGGTCGCCGCAAGCCTAGATTTTAGAGGTTGCAGTAGGTTCCTCCCAGAGGACCGGAGAGTGCGGGGAGGATTATACGGGAGGAGGCGGTCCCTGAGATAGCTTGGACCCAAGCCATTTAAGGCTTTAAAGGTGATAACCAACACCTTGTACTGGGCCCGGAAGCTGATAGGCAGCCAGTGGAGGGACCTCAAAACGGGAGTGATGTGGTCCCTCCTAGATGTTCCTGAGACAAGCCTGGCTGCCATGTTTTGAACCAGCTGTAATTTCCGAGTCAAGAACAGGGGTAGCCCCATGTAGAGTGCATTACAGAAGTCAAGGCGTGAGGTTACCAGCGCGTGCACAACAGTCTCGAGATCCCTTACTTCCAGAAAAGGGCGCAGCTGGCGTATCAGCCGAAGCTGATAACAGGCACTCCTGACCGTCGCATTTACCTGATTTGTCATCAGGAGCGACAAGTCACAGTCACTGGAGGAGAGTGTGACCCCATCCAGGACTGGAGGTTGCAACCCAATTCTTGGTTTCGGGGCCGCTACCATGAGCACCTCCGTCTTGTCTGGATTCAGTTTCAGTCTGTTTTTCCTCATCCAGCCCATTACCGCCTGAAGACATTCATTGAGAGAAGAGATGCCATCGGAATTCGAGGCCAACGAACAAGACACGGAGAAATAGATTTGGGTGTCATCAGCGTACTGATAACACCCAGCACCATGACTCCGTATTATCTCACCCAGCGGCTTCATATAGATGTTAAATAACATCGGGGACAAAATAGCCCCCTGAGGAACCCCACAAGTGAGGTACCTCTTACTGGAGCTACAGTCCCCGAGCAGCACCCTCTGAGACCTGCCCGAGAGGAAGGACCGGAACCACTGCAAAGCAGTGCCCCCGATACCTAACCCCTTCAGGCGGTCCAAGAGGATGCCGTGATCTATAGTGTCAAAAGCCGCTGAGAGGTCTAAAAGCACCAACAGGGTCACACTCCCCCTGTCAATGCTCAGACGCAGATCGTCGGTCAAGGCAACCATGGCGGTCTCAACCCCAAAGCCTGTCCTAAAGCCGGTTTGAAATGGGTCTAGATAATCGGTTTCATCCAAGACAGCTTGGAGCTGAAGGGCAACCGCCCTCTCGATCACCTTGCTCAAGAATGGCAGCAATGACACTGGCCTATAATTCGTCATATCCAGGGGGTCTAGGGAAGGTTTTTTCAGGAGCGGCCTAACCACCGCTTCCTTTAAACAAGATGGAACATATCCTTCCCTGAAGGATGCACCGATGATATCCGTGAGGAATCTCATCAATGCATCCCCCCCCCCTGGACGGCCAGCCATGATGGGCAAGGGTCAAGAGGGCAAGTTGTCTTCCTCACCTTACCAAGCAGCTTGTCCATGTCATCAGTACTCACTGGACGCCTCGCCTGTCGACTCTGTTTCAACGGTGGCATCTAAGTCGGCTCTTATCTGAGAGATTTTGTCTGCAAAGAAGTTGTTAAACGCGTCACAGCAGGCCGTCGTCGGGTTAAGTAAGGGATTTGGCGCAGGGGGCACCTGCGTCATTTCCCTCACCACCTTAAACAGCTCTGCTGGACGGAACTCTGCAGACGCAATACGTGCAGAGGAGAAGGCTCTCTTCGCTGCACGTATTGCCTCCCGGTAGGAACGAAGAAAGTTCCTATGGCGAGTTCTGTCGGATAAGAGTCGAGTCTTCCGCCACCTGCGCCCTAGCCGTCGTCCAACCCGCTTCATCTTCCTCAGCTCTGGCGTGAACCAGGGCCTCCGATTTGGGGTGGGATGGCAAGGGCGCTTGGGAGCGATCGTGTTGATAGCCCTGGTAAGATCGGTGTTCCAAGTATTGACCAGAGCATCAACAGGATCACCGGCATTCCCAACCATTAAGCCCTCTAAGGCTGTCTGGAACCCAATGGGCTCCATCAGCCTTCGAGGGCGGACCATTCTAGTGGGTCCGCCACCCCCGGTGGGGCAGATATTGGCTCTAAGTTTCGTCTTGACCAGGAAATGATCCGTCCATGACAATGCAGAGGTACTTACCACCTCCGCCCATGGATATTCATGTTCCGTACTGAAGACCGCATCGAGTGTATGACCTGCACAAAGTGTTGGCCCTGTGACTAATTGGGATAGGCCCATGTTTGTCATGGTCTCCATGAACTCCCGAGCCGCACCTGTTAAACTGGTCTCAAGCGGGATGTTGAAGTCCCCCAGAACTAAGAGTCTGGGGGTCTCCAACAACAGCTCAGAGACCAGCTGTGTCAGCTCAGTCAGGGAGTCTGCTAGACAATGGGGTGGCCGGTAGACTAGCAAAATCCCCAGACTATCCCTGGTCTTCAGGCTGAGGTACATATACTCGAAATGTACTGTGTTCCGGACAGGTATCCTGGTCAAGGTTAAGGTGTTCTTATAAACCAGAGCCACTCCGCCCCCTCGCCCACTTCCCCTCACCTGCTCACTGACAGAGTACCCAGCTGGGAGGGCCTGCGCCCATATTGCAGTGCTATCCTCTCCCAGCCAGGTCTCTGTGAAGCAAGCCAGGTCGGCATCTTCATCCAGGAGGAGGTCCTGGATGATATAGGTCTTGTTTAAAGCAGTCTCCTCAGTGTTCTCAGCAGCAGACCAGACCAGCTGGCACCATGCAGCTGTCTGCCAAACCAGCTGTCCAAGCTAACATGCAGCGCCTAGTACCTTTTCACTGGGCTCCCCAAAATGGGCTGTTTCTACACGTCTGGCAAAAGTATTCTTGTCTGGCAACTTTAGAAGCTGGGAGCTTTAATTCATAGCCAACAAAGTTGTGTTAGGCCAGGCCACAGCAGAGCAGATGGCCCCTGAGTGTGTCACCAGCCACCATTCTGGTCTTGGCCTCGATCACTCAATGCCATGCAGAAGTGAATATTAGGGCATACATACATTAACATCCATACGAATACAAATGTTCCAGGCATTTGTGCAAACAGTTCGGACATTCGTTAAACTGGGGAGATGGGAAAGTGGCTGAACCAGTCACAACTCCAACAGATCCAGATTGCATTCAACATGTATCGAGAGAGGATTAAAAGTGGGTTCAGGTTGGATTTGATGTCTTCAGACCGGATATATTATAGGATACATATATTGGACACGTATTGGATATGTATGTGTTTGTGAGGATACATATTCATTTGTATCGGATACGTATCAGATATTCATACAAATTTGTACACATACTTTCACGTCAAATAGGATCCTACCACATTTGAAGGGGATCTATTCAAACAAATATGGGTTTTCTACCATTTGATTCATTATGAATCGAATACCAAAACCCCCATTCATGCACATTCCTAATGGAGACTGATATGTATGTCAGATAAACTTCTAGCCTCATCTTTACTTTCAAAAGTGTATGAGCCAAAAGGGGGGCTTCCCAAGGTAAAGAACAGAAAGGAAGAAAAATCTGTAATTTGCCAGGTGAAAGATTAAAATCCCTGCAGCTTTTCTACATACCATTTTCTTTCACCGTGGCCAAACTCCCTCTGCCTGCATGAGGTACAAAGATTCATGCTTTTATGTGGCTTATACATCTCAAGACAGAATAATGTTAATTTAAGGAAGTTTAAGGGGGAGAGAATAGTATAAAAAGAAGAGGCATGAATCTCTTGATAGAAGGGGAGGGGATATGGGATGTGCACAAATATTCATTACATTCAAAATTTGTATGAAAACAGCCAGTTGGCACATTTGCAGTTTGACATTCAAATTCAAATTGAATGTTTTGATACATTTGTACGAAGCTTCGTATGGGATTCCTATGGGATGTATATGCTATTCGTATGCATTCATATGGGATACGTATGCGATTGAACATCTGTATTGAATATGAATCCTACCACGCTCAAAGGGGATCTATTCAAACAAATAAAAATTTTCTTGCATTCGATTTGATATGAATGAAATAAAAATTTGTGCACATTCCTAAAGGGGATGAGTAGAAGGTGTCTTCACCTTCTGTTCTCTGCCAACAGCTGCAGGGATTAGGGATGTTGATGAATATTTGCCACATTTGAAATTCAAACAAATTTATGCATTTGCATTTGAATCAAATAAAATGTTGGCTACATTCAAAGATTGACATTTGAATGAGGAGCAAATGCTTTTGTGTGTTCATTCGAAGCTTCATTATATCTGCAAAGGTGAGATGTGGCAAAGTGGCTGCCCAGTCACGTTTGCAGCAGATTCAGAGCAAATGATTCTTCCTCCCTTCGCTAGCAATCTCCAGTTCTCTGGGTACACTTTAGCAACAAAGCTTGAGTTCCCAATTGTGTTCTGAAGCAACTCCACCACATGCTAACTTGTCCATTCATGTATACCAGCTGCACCATATTTACTAAGAAGTAGATTGAACTAAATGGAATGAGACTTTGAGAATCTTGATGACAGCAGCCAGAAGAACATAGCAGACATCAACTGTACATTAAACTTTGCTGCCTCTTTTCCTTCCCTTTTTTCTTCTTTCACTTCAACTTATCTTCAAGTTTGCTCCGGAAAGACTTCCATTCTCTTGCTGCAGAAGCAAATTGAGCTCCCCTCCCTGTATCATCTACACACCACCCTTCCTGAAGACCGCTGACTTCCATGCACACATCAAGGCAAGAGAAATTAGAGCATTCATCAGGGTTTATACTTTATGGCTGACACTCCTCCTAATGCAGTTATTGTGTCACAAATGAATTGGCGAAGAGTTTTGCGGGGGTCGGGGGAGGGTTAGTAGCCAAACTTGGTACACAGATCACTACCTTATTTTGCATATATATACATACACACAAAACATTTTTTTACTAATGTGTTAGCCAACAGCCTTTCACCAGTTCAAGCTAATACCCAGTTAACATTTAATTAAATGCTCTTAAGTGTTTTAACTTTCTCAACAAAAGGCTGGGTTCACAAGCAGTTTTTTTAAAGTGACTCAACAATGACTTAGAAATATTAGTATTCACACATCAGGGCCTCTCACCTATTTGCCTGGGCCACTGGCTAAGGAAACACTGTTATTATTTTTAATGGGTTCATTTTCCATTTTATTTTTACTGCTGTAACCTGCCCTGAGACCCTTGGGTACAGGTGGGGATTAAGAAGCAAGCAAATAAATAAACTGACATTAAAAGCCTTTAAAGTCCATTCTCTGGCCTTTATTGTGGTTTAGAGATGGCGTGGGAACACCAGGATCTGCAAGCTATCACATCTAAACCACTTCTGGGCTGATTTTTAAAATCTGTGCATTCAGCCAATGGACGGGATGGAAATGAGGAGCTATGCAAAAGTCAAAAAGTCCCTTAAAGTACTAAGAGTCTTCTAATTATTTTATGCCTAATGGGACTTGTTTAAAACAAAACTGAAACTTGTTTTAAGCTTATTGCTTATTGATACCTGGAGCTTTTGTTCCTGGTAATATATATATGAATATATATAAATGTATGTGTGTGTGTGAATATTTCTGCCGGTTATATCCAATTTTATAAAGAGAGTTTGGGCAAGAACAGTCTTGAGGAAAATGGATAAGTAACACTCAGTTGGAACAGTTAAAGGTCTCTGGTGACGCAATTATTCATAATTTCAGCACATACCATGCTCTCCAAGTTTTAAATGCAAGATAAGTTAAAAATAGGATGTTTCATTAACTGGGACAGTTTTACAACAGTCTTTGGACATTTTTCTATCAAGACACACAAATAAAAAAAAAGGTAACGTTGAGTGGAAAAATAATGGAGCATAGAGAAAGTTCAGCATTATCGCAATGCAGGTTACATTTAAATGTATTTTTCTTCAGGCATAAACAATTCTTTTCTAAGGGTGCCTCCAGACATGGGTGAAGATCCATAATTCTCCCATGACTATATTAGGAATGCCAGATGCTGTACCAACATTCCCAATACAGTCCCAGGAAACTGAGCTGATATCCCAAGAAACTGCTATTATAGGAAATCTTGAAAAATGCTAGGTTTCCTGTTAATTGTTCCGCTTACCTGGACATCTGCTGGGAGCCTCTGTGACAAAGACAAAAGAACATAAGAGTAGCCATGTTGAACAAGCTACAGCCCATCTAGTTCAGCATCCTGTCTCACACAATGGCCCATCAATCATTTCTGAGCATTCTCAAGCAGAAGACAAAGCAAAACCTTCACCCGCCATCAACTCTCTCTGAATGGCCTTTAGAGGCATCCTGCCTGTTTCTCCAATTTGGAAGCAATATCTAGGTATCACTTCTAGTAGCCATTGACACATCTATCCTCCATAAATTTGTCCAACCCTTTCTTAAAGTCACCCAATCAAATCTGATAACTGGAAGCCAACCAAGCATGTGAAAAATAACAAATGAAGTGGGGTGGTGCTAGACTTCAAGATCCAAGGGCTTCAGGCCAGGGAGGCTGATTTGATTTCATTCCTGCAGCAGCTAGAAGGTGTCCAAGTAAAGAAAACTACGTCCATAAATGTTATGTCTGCCAGAACCTGGGGCAGCAAGAGGTAATCGTGAAATCCTCTTTAGATCTCACAGTGCCTCTTGTCTTCTGGAGGCAACCTAAGAGAGAAGCATGCCCTATTTTACAGGCAGAGAATCTATGGTGCTCCAGATATTATGACACTCTGGCTTCCATCAACTGCAGTGGGTATGGTTAATGAGCACATTCCCTATTCCTGCCCTAAAAGTTATGTTGGAGAGAGAGCAGGTATTTTGTCCCGTTCTAACTCTCTGTATATCAAGTCTCAAAAGAATCAGTGCATAAAAAACATGTACCACATTCCTTTAAAAAAAACAAAAAAAACATGCCCTAGATAATGAGCAAGCATGGCCCAATCCCCAGGGTATTACATAGCCATCACCTCATCATAATTAAGGCAGTATAAATCTCAGCCAGTTTTATATAGTGGCTAGAGTGTCAGAATCTTATCTGGCAGTCTCCAGGTTCGATCCTGCACTCCTACATGAAGTGAGCTGGATGACCCTGGGCTATTCACAACTCTTTCTGAGCTCTCACAGTCCCACCCTACCTCACAGGTGTCTGTTGTGGGGAGAAGAAGAAGAGGGGGGGAGGAGTTGGCGTTTCTACCCTTCTTTTCTCACCCACTCAAGGGGACTCAAAACAGCTGACAAAGCTTTCTAGTCTTCTCAACAAACACCGTGTGAGGTAGGTTGGGCTGTGAGAGCTCAGAAGAGAGCTGTGACTAGCTCAAGATCACCCAGCTGGCTTCATGGAGGAGTGTGGAATCAAACCACCTGTATTAGAACATAAGAACATAAGAGGAGCCAGGCTGGATCAGGCCACAGTCCATCTAGTCCAGCATTCTGTCCATCTGTCCAGCATCCTTGAACTTAAAGGATGAGAAAAGTGGGGTATAAAAGCCAAATCTTCTTTTTCTACTGTAGATTTATAGGATCTCATGCATACAAGTATCTCCAGTTCTTTAATTTTAAAATAAAATTAAAAAAAATGGATAGCACAAAACAATTCCATGCACAAATCCAAAGTTTTTAAAGTCAAGTTTAAGCAAATGGGTATACTGGAAGATACACTCCCAAAAGTGCCCCCCAGGCATAAAACTACACACAGAGTATGTATTTGCATCCATTAATTTTAGCTTGAAAGATAAATAAGGAAACCTAAGTTTTATCGTGTTCCATAGCCAATGAGGCAAAGATCTGCAAGAAAGCATATATCCACAGGGAGATAGCCAAGGTTGCAAGGATGCCAGCAATTCTTCCCATGCACTTCCACATAACTGACTATGCATATCAGATCCTATAGACAGTAAGTAAGGGCCTGTTCACACCTAACCTGAAGGAGTCGCTCCAGAGCCTTCTGGAGCAGTACATCTGCACGTCATGCCGCTGCCACCATCCCAAAGTGTCCAGGAGCACATTACAGTTGCCCTGTTCTTCACTAGCTGTGGAGAAGTAAAATCTTATCCTCAGCTTCACTGTGAGCAGGTAATGAGCTTCCAGTTAGCAGCGTTTGCACTGTCTTCCATGTGCAGAGCTATGAGTGGGCATGGTGGTGCGGTTGTGGCTGCACAGCTGTGCACCACATCCCAAACATTATGACACATCAGGGCATGTGCCAGATATTGACACAGCTGTTGCCATGGTAATCTGGCCTGCTTGGGTTAGGCCATGTGCACTTGAAATGTTGGCAGTTCAGGACCACACCAGCACTTCAAGTGTGGATGGCTCCCTCTGCGTCTGGATCTTCACATTACCAGTATGAGGTGAACAGGCTCTTCTACGACACTAACTTTTTATAACATTACTCAGCTATATGATCTATTGGACTAGTTATGTGGTAGGTCAGCTACTAGTGTGGGCACATTGGGAGGCATGGTTTTAGACTGGGTAGAGTTTTCTTCAGTTCCAAGGCTGTATTCACAAGTATTTGCAATGAGATATTGCGACATTTAAGGTGCCTATATTCTGATGCAGAATACCTTGGCCAAACCAGCATCCCAACAAGTTCTTTCTTGGGCCATACATCCTCATACAGTATCTAGGAAAAACTGATTGCTGCTTTCCAATGGTGGCTTCATCCGCGATAAATAAATTGCTGGGTGCCTTAGGGCAAGATGGATTGTAGGTGAGTGGTATCATATTTACTTAAGCCAGTTACCTGGCACACAGCTGATAAACAGAGGGAAAGAAACATCAGGATAGCTGCCTGAAATCACACAGATGTCTGTAAAAGGTCTTTTGAAAGGTTGTAACATATTTGCCCTGAAAAAGATGCAAAGGCAGAACACAAAACACATGAGGAGTGAAGGCGCCAGTTGGCACCTCATCTTTAAATGCAGCAAAGAGATTTATAGGGGATTACCTAATGCAATCGATACAGTGAATTTATACTGCATACATTTTAAAGGACAGCATTTTACAGTAAACTTTCCATGACTAATACGTATACCTTTATTTTTTAAAAAGTAGATTTGGTACAGAGTGTGTTTGATTTAAGAATCACCAAAATATAGCATAGAAATGCTGATTTATCAAGCTCCACTCACATCCTTTGCTGAGACAATCTTCTAGAAACACAATTATTTGGTAGTTGCAGATGGATATTAGGTAACTACTAACTATAGATGAAGCTATAAAGCCAGACTCTGAAAACAGATCTTTCTAAGGCTGGTAAATAATAGTCAATGAACAGGAGACCCAGAGTGCTTTATGGCCATTTATCTGTGCAAATCTAATGCTATCTCCTTATACAAGAGGTGCTGGTGTGCTCAGTCTTTGAAAACTAATAGGGACCCATGAGGTAGCTGGAGAGGCTAAAGGGGATGAAGTGGCAATTACTTTTGTTCCCCAGCCTGGCAGGTGCCCAGTTTTATAGGCAGAGATATTAGCAATCTGAAATATAATGCTTTGGTGTGCCATATAGAATACAAAACTTGTTACAAATTCCTGAACATCCCAGACTTTGAAAAACACCTCTATGCTTGCAAAGTGGTGGATGTGTTAGCCCAACCTTCAGAAGGAAGATCCTTCTTTCTCTTTTTTTCTTAGTTGCCAATCATCTCTCTCTGCTTATATCCCACTGAAATTCATCACTTAGCTGTATCTTTCTTCTCATTTAGAGGTTGTTATTTGGGGGGTTTGTTTGTTTTGCAAACTCCACAAAAGACAGGTAGGGGATTTGAATTTCCTGTAAACTATCCTAATACAAGATAAAACCTATCAAAGGCTCTTTCTGCACAGACCCTTAATATGGATTAAGGGCCGTCTTGAAGGGCCATATAATGCACTGTACATGGGGCTGCCCTTGAAGATGGCTCAGAAGCTGCAGCTGGTAAAGAATGCAGCTGCTAGACTGCTGACAGGAACAGCTTGCTGAACACACATCACTCTGGTCTTAAAAAGACTTGCACTGGCTGCCAATTCGCTAACGAGCCCAATTCAAGCTGTTAACTTTGATTTATAAGGCCCTAAATGACTTGGACCCCAAATATCTAAAGGAACACCTTCTATATCGACCTGCCTGTGCCCTAAGATCTGGAGGGGAGGCCCTCCTGGTTGTACTGCTACTCACAGCAGCAAAAAGGGTGGGCACCCGGGATAGGGCCTTTTCAGTGGTGGCGGCTGCCAGACTGTGGAATAATCTCCCTCCTGGGGTGCATCAGGCACCTTCACTCTATGTGTTTAGATGAGCTGTGAAGATGCACTTCTTAATCCAGGCCTTTGGCTTAGTAAAGGGACAGCCTTTTCCTCCCCACATTCAGACACTGCCATGGTTTTAATATGTTTACTATGTTCCTGGTTTTAATGCGTTCGTTTTATATGTAGTGACCCACCCTGAGACCCTTGGGTATAGGGCAGGATAAAAATGCAAATAAATAAAAATAAATAAGATAAATATAGAACATTTCTAGACCACATGATCTGCATATCAGTGTGGATCTATGAGGCCACGCCTCCTGCTGATCCACTCTGGCTACACAAGTCACAGCAAGATCGGGATTAATGAGGCCCTTAATCTGAGTCTGTTGTACACCCATTTAATCAGGTCTACGTCAGGACCATGGATCATGGGAGGCATGCTGGGGATCTCTTAGAAGACACCAACTCAACTCCCACAAAGCAAGAAGTGTCCATAGTTCCAGGAATATGGCAGTGTCCTCTGTACCTCTGCCTGAAGAGGGAGACGTTCATGGGATCAACCTGATAAGAGAGATAAGAACATAAGAGTAGCCCTGCTGGATCAGGCCACAGCCCATCTAATCCAGCATACCATTGCACATGGTGGCCCACCAAATCCTCATGGGCATCTCATGCAGAGACAAGGACAAACCTTTTCCTGCTCTCAATTCCCAGCAAATGGCCTTAGAAGCATCCTGCTTTCCACCCCAGCCTGAAAGATGTATCTAGGCATTCATTCATGGTTCTTATTATGGACGACAGATGCACTTGGTTATACTGGGATGGGGAAAAAGCTTCTTCCAGACATGATCTCAGAGCAGGACATTTTGGCTCGAGGCTTTAATAGTGGAAAATTAACCAGTGTAAACCATACAAAAACAATAAGCAGGCAGCAAGCACAACTCAAAACAAGAAGACCTTCCAAAAGAAATAATAGGTCCTTTATTAAGGACAAAGAAAAAGCAGCAGCAGGTTTTAAAATACAGGAAAAGGCAAAGCTTTGAGGCCCAACAGTCAGCTGGACCTGTCAGTGTCAAAATACAAGTAAAGAAACTATACTTAGGGGCCTTTTCTCTAGAGAAGGCACAGAGCTAAGAGCCTTCAGTCCACGTACTCTGGTTTGACAGCTCTTGCTACACTTTACCAAGCTCAATTTTATGAACAAACCAGGTTAAAAGGTGGATGGATTCTGACAGGAATTTCTAGATGGAGCTAGATGGGTGAACCTTAGAACTAACTCACCCTCCAGCTCATCATTGCACTGAGTTCCAGATCCCTGCCTACAAAGAGAATGCAGATTAAGTCAAGTATCCATCAAATGGAAAGGGGGAGGAGCACCACTAAGCTGCTTTTGAACTACTTTTTCCTTCTGTTTGTGGATGCAGTCCTAAGCTTCCCAGAACAAGCTTCGATAAAACAAAGCTTTTGACTACCATACAAATCCATCATATCTTTGAGGAATAATCCACCTTAGATAGTCCAAACTCACTTATTCGTCCTTCTTGAACGCTGGACAACAGCTGTCTTTCAGAACAAGAGAAATAAGTGTCAAAAGATAAACAATTGATCTTCAAGAGAACTGCCTAATGCTACTCCACAGATCTGGTGTTAGAAATCCAAAAGTTATTTAAAAGGCTTAAGCAGGAATTGAATTGTGTCTTCCTTTTTTGGCACAAATGCTTATTCAGAACAATCTACTGTGCAGCACAAAGTAATGATACTATAAACAGCTTTAACAAGGACGTGCCAACTTCTTTCTTAAGACTGATGGATCCTGCATAAGGCTATACTCACAGGTCTGCGGGCCTCAGTTCACACAGAAGATCTTTATGTACAGTGGAGGCAGATGCATCAACCAAAGTCTTGCTGCTCTTCAGCTCTCCAAAACAATGCACATGGGAGGCCATGGATTAATAAGCCATTAATTCCCAGTTTTGGCTTCCTCAATCTGTCTTGAATATTAAAGGTTTCTTCTCAACCTTTCTCTTGCTGCCTATTATTTTAGCAGCTTGTATAGATGCTTTCAAAAAACGCTACATCTTCTTGCCTCTAGACATGTCAAGTAGGTGAATAAGCATTTCAGGGCATCTTTCCATTCATATACAATTATAATTACTTTCCCCTTAAAACCCAAGTGTGGATTAGGCCCAGTAATTAGCTTTTAATCTTCGCAGAGGTAGAATGCAAGGCCCTCAAAAACCTGCCTAGGAATGCTACTCATTTTCATTGAAGGCCTCCTTCCTACTGCTGGGTTGTATGCTTCCAGGCATATGCTATTTTGCTGAAGCACAGGATGAGCTAAAGGGAACCAAAAACCTCCACTGTCTTTTGCAGACTCCTACAGCGACTGGCAGCAATTGAATTCCTCTGTCTTCATATTCACTTTTCCTCACACTAATTTCACACCTGGCTAGATACTGGAGGCTGGATGATATAATGCAGCTTCCTAAGGGATTGTGTCTACTCTCAAATAATCATTAAAGGGGGAGAGGGAGAGGGAGGGAGGGATATCTCAAAGGGGAAAGATGAAATCAAAAGCAGCACACCTGAAACAGCAAGAAAGTCATCAATGCTTGTAATGTCATCCACGGCTTCAGTGAGCACACGTATGTGATTCTCCCAGGTGTTCCTATACATTTCCATGTTGCTTTTCACCACTTGGCTTTTGGGTCTGACTGCAAGAGCTAAAGCTGCGTTAATAACCTATGGGGGAAAAATGCACAAAATGAAAATATATACACATATATGAAGTTCACAACAAAACAAAATAAGCAGTACAAATGCCAAAGTCTGGCCTGGCCTGGCCTGGCCATTTGCACTTTGAGTGCTGCTGGCCCACTATAGGGCTCTTCCAGATCTCAAAATGCAAATGGGCACCACTGTGCTGGGTCTTTTACCAGTCTACTACGATACTGTGATATCATACTAGGCTAGTAAGTGCAAACCCACCCCCATGCCACCCCCTTTCCAGGAGTGACGGTGGCCAGAAGCGTCATGTGGTGCAGGGTGCATTTTCAGACACTGAATGGAGGCGCTCCATGATGGAAAAGATGCTTCTTTGATCAAAAATGTGGGGGGGGGGGGGGAGAGAGAGACATATTTTTGAGCAGTGGAGCAGAATGCCTCCCCCATCTGCCTCCAAGGAAGCCACTTTGTTCCATAAATGGAGACCCGAAGTTGACTTCAGTTCCTGGAAATTGCATGGGCACATCTATGAAGTTTTATTAGCAACAGGACAGAAGAGGACTATCCATCTTTTTTCCAAGATTTTTCCTTTTTAAACTTCATTGTCTACCCAAGACTACCTGGTATTCACAAGTATTTTGTGTGTGTTTTTCATCCAACTACTGACACTATTTAGCTCAAGGCTCCGACAAAAGGAGCTTGAAATAGTTTACATGTATCTTATCATTTATTCAAAGTATTTCTAGACTTCTTCCCATAAATAAAATAAAATAGAATTGCAAAACAGCATACAACAACTGAAAGACTGATGCCTAAAATACGTAATGGAATGCACTTCAACAAATATCAGAGAGGTGAGAATTCCAAGGGGCAGGTACCACTACAGAAAAGCTGCAGATGACACTCCGTTTTTTGTCATACCCACAGAAGGAGACTTCCCTAAGTTATCTCATAGGTCTGTTTCAGGGAGGGCAATCTATTATGTATCCTTCTCCTGTTATGTCTCTGCCAGGGAAATAACTGGCAAACAATTCAACTGCTTCAGCACAAGGATAACATGTTTCTGTATGCAGACTCATCAGCCTAGTTGTCATATTTTGTACTTGCTGCAGCTCCTAGAATAGGGATGTGCATAAAAAATGCATGGTTGTTTCACCATCTAAGTGAAAACCTGTTAGTTCCTTTCATCACTGAATCGCTTAATCAAAAACACTTTTTGCATTTGATTTTGCACTTCCTTTTAAAGAAAAATACATTTTTTTCCATTAAAAATGACTTTTTCATGACCAAAACCAAAGTAAAACACAAATATTTAATAGAATTGTTCATTTTCAAAAGTGGGAGACTGACTCATTTCAAAATTTTGGGCATACAAAAAAACAAATTTTATTTTCAATGTGAACCGCAAATGTGAATTATTCCACTGAATTTGCAAATGCAAATTGAATCTTGCACAATCTTATTCTAGAACAGGCACAGCTATGGTGACAAACCATCTCCAAATGGTGAAATGCATTTTACATTGATACGTGGATTGGGGGAAAGTCATTCATACCTGACACTTATTAAATCTACAAAGGAAAAAAAATACAAATGTATTGCAGTAATGTAAACATTAGATTACTAGTGCATTGACAACAGTCAGCAGGCTATCTGTATCAGTCCAGACCATAGCTGGTATGCTAGCTATAGACTATATTGAGATGTCAGTTATTAATTCTGCTACATTTGGTTATTCTGGAATAAAGCATGGATATTCTGGACATATCCATGCAATTTCTTTGGCAGATACACAGGTGATGCCAGGCTTTGAACTGGTGGCCTTTTCAAAGCAGCTTTTCTTCCACAGAGCTTTGACTACTCTCTACAGATACATAGATCTCTCTATCTATATCTATAAAACAACTGGCTGAAGTATAATATCTAATTTTTCATGAATACCAGATTGTTTCTATTCTTAAAGTGTACCTCAGAAACTTTTCACAACTGCTCATTTTTAAAAATTCATATCAATTTAAGTGTTATGATCTGAAGTTTTGTCTAAGAGAGCCATTCTAAACAAATAATTCTGCATTTGACAAACAGATCAAATAAAAGAGGAATGGCCAAAATTCCAGTGCTGGCAAATCAAACACTGTACTTACTGGCATTTACAATTCACATCGTTAGACGAACGTGCAACAGAAATGTGTGATCTGAATATACATCAAAAGGCACTGAGCTTTAAAAACAGATAAAATCTCTTTTTGATCCAAAAGCAAATAAACTTTACATCCTTTAAAGAGCAACATCTATCATTAATCAAAACCCTCACTTTAAGAAATAGGGAACATGCATCATTTTATTTTCACTTATCTTTAAGACTAAATGGAACTAGTGTATTCCTTCAGATAATAAAATAATTCTGTCTTGTCTATAGATCATCTCAACCCTGACAATCAGATTTTCATGTGCCTAAAACTTCAAGCACATACTGACTGGTTTCTTGCACTTGCTTATTTATGCCAGCATACACTAGATGAAAATATATGTACAGAGAAAATATACGGTATGTACAAAACAGTGAATAATACAGTGCCTGACAAAAGTTCTGTCGCTTATCCATGTTGTTGAAACCAAAGCCTATAACCTGACTTAAAATTCATCCATTGGTTTTAGAAATGACTCATATGAAAGCTGAAACCCTCCCAAATGAGGTTTTTAAAAAGAAAATAAATTTGCTTCACTGCTGAAATATTGATCATTTAATGAACACAGAAAGGACAGATTTTGGCTAGACAAAAGTTTTGTCACCTTGTCATATAATGCACCTAATCCTAGTTTACAGCCTCACCTGTGCTCACTAATTGATCAGATAATTAGTGGGTGTGTATAAAAAGAACTCCAGCACTCCAGACCTTCACTTGAACTGCAACTTGATCTCTGACAACATGCCAGAAATCCACCCTGCGACCAAAGCCTTGATTATCAGGAGACTGAAGACCAGATCCTCTGTAGAGGTGGCTGGCACCTTTAATGTGTCTCAGCGTCAAGTACAAAGAATTAAAAAAAGATTTGAGACTGGAGATGTTTTCGACAAGCCCAGGTCCGGCAGACCCCACAAGACAACTGCTCAGGAGGAACGTTTGTTGGTTCGAAAAGCCAGCCCTTCTTCCACTGCAGCAGAGCTCCAACAGGCCTCGTCACCTCAAGTCCCTGTGTCAACTAGAACAGTTTGTAGGATTCTGTCTCGAAATGGCCTCCATGGTCGAATCAGTGCCCAGAAGCCAGCACTAAACAAAAGGCAATTAAAAAACCGTGTGGTATTTGCCAAGGCCCACAGCCTACTAAACGGATGGACGCTGGAAAAGTGGCAGAAGGTGGATTTCTCAGATGAATCTTCAGTTGAATTACACCACAGCTGCCGAAAATACTGCAGGAGACCTACTGGAGCCCGTATGGATCCAAGATATACCCAGAAAACAGTTAAGTTTGGTGGTGGAAAGATCATGGTCTGGAGTTACATTCAGTATAGGGGTGTGCGAAACATTTGCAAGGTGGAAGACAATATCAATAGCCTAAAATATCAAGATGTATTAGCTACCTCTTACATTCCCAATCATAAAAGGGGTCAAATTTTGCAGCAGGATGGTGCTCCATCTCATACATCCATCTCTACATCAAAGTTTCTCAAGGCAAAGAAGATCAAGGTGCTCCAGAACTGGCCAGCCCAGTCACCAGATATGAACATCACTGAGCATGTTTGGGGTAGGATGAAAGAGGAAGCTTGGAACACAAAACCAAAGAATCTTGATGAACTCTGGGAGGCATGTAAAACTGCATTCTTTACTATTCCTGGAATCATAGAATCATAGAATGGTAGAGTTGAAGGGGACCTCCTGGGTCATTGAGTCCAACCCCCTGCTCAAGGCAGGATCTCCTAAACCATCTCAGACAGATGGCTGTCCAGTCTCTGCTTGAAGACCTCCATCGAAGGGGAACCAACCACCTCCCGTGGCAGCCTGTTCCACTGGTTGATCACTCTTACTGTTAGAAATTTTTTCCTAACATCTAAACTAAATCTTTTCCCCTGCAGTTTCACCCCATTGTTTCTAGTCCTTCCTTGAGAGAGTGAGAACAGGGCTGATCCCTCTGCCCTGTGACAACCCTTGAGGTATTTGTAGACAGCTATCATGTCTCCTCTCAGTCTTCTTTTTGATAGACTAAACATTCCTAGTTCCTTAAGCCGTTCCTCATAGGACATGGTTTGCAGACCGTTCACCATCTTGGTAGCTCTCCTTTGAACCTGCTCCAGCTTGTCAGTGTCTCTTTTAAAATGGGGTGACCAGAACTGGACACAGTACTCCAGATGAGGTCTGACCAAGGTAGAGTAGAGGGGGATAATAACTTCACGTGATCTGGACTCTATGCTTCTCCTAATACAGCCCAGGATTGCGTTTGCCTTTTTTGCAGCTGCCTCGCACTGTTGACTCATGTTCAGTTGATGATCTACCAGGACACCCAAGTCTTTTTCACATGTGCTGCTGCTCAGCCGAATTCCTCCCATTGTATATGTGCTTTTTTCATTTTTCTTGCCCAGGTGCAGAACCTTGCATTTTTCTTTGTTAAATACCATTTTATTAGTTGCAGCCCATTGTTCGAGTTTCTCTAAATCTTTTTGAATCCTCTCTCTCTCTTCTCTGGTGTTTGCAATCCCCCCTAGCTTTGTGTCATCAGCAAATTTGATCAGTTTCCCTTCAACTCCCTCGTCCAGATCGTTTATAAAAACATTAAACATAACTGGGCCCAGGACAGAACCTTGTGGTACTCCACTTGACACTTCCCTGCATTTGGATGTGCAGCCATTTAAAGCCACTCTTTGAGTACGATTACTAAGCCAGTTTTGAATCCACCTTATAGTTGCCTTGTCAAACCCATATTTGATCAATTTTTCAATGAGGATCGCATGAGATACTTTGTCAAATGCTTTGCTGAAATCAAGAAATACTATGTCTACTGCATTTCCTTGATCAACCCATTCAGTGATTTTGTCATAAAATGAAATCAAGTTGGTCTGACATGACTTGTTTGATACAAACCCATGTTGACTACTGTTAATTATTGAATTCCTATCCAAATGCTGACATATGTGTTGTTTAATAATTTGTTCGAGAATCTTTCCTGGTATTGAAGTCAGGCTAACAGGCCTGTAGTTCCCTGGGTCTACCTTCTTCCCTTTTTTGAAGATAGGAACAACGTTTGCCCTTCTCCAATCGTCTGGGACTTCTCCTGTTCTCCATGACTTCTCAAAGACTACAGCAAGTGGTTCAGCAATTACCTCTGCTAATTCCTTCAGTACCCTAGGATGTAATCCATCTGGACCTGGGGACTTAAATTCGTTTAAGTTAGCTAAGCGTTCCCTTACTCTCTCAGTGTTGATTTTGTGTCTTGATTCTCCTAGTCCTTCATCAGTACAGTGAAGGACTGTTGCATGCACATTATTCCTCTTGGAAAAAACAGATGCAAAATAGGAGTTCAGAATCTCTGCCTTCTCAAGATCACTTTCGATCACTTCTCCATTCTCTCCCTGCAGACTTCCCAAAACCTCTTTGACTTTTCTTTTGCTGTTGACATATCCCCAAAACCCTTTTTTATTGTTTTTAGTCTCTCTTGCAAGCCTCAATTCATTTTTAGCTTTAGCTTTTCTGATACTTGCCCTGCAGATTGTACTGATGTCATTATATTCCTCCTTAGATTTGTATCCCTCCTTCCATTTCTTAAACATTTCTTTTTTCTTTTTTATCAAGTTTTTAAGTTCTAGGTTTATCCACCCTGGTCTCTTTAGATGTTTTCCATTCTTCCTTCTTTGAGGAATTGTTAATGATTGCGCTTCTAATATTGCATTTCTCAAAATATCCCATCCTTCTTCGACATTTCTATCCTTTAGTACATTTAACCATTTGATCCCTCCTAATCTCCTCCGGGGTCCATCAAAATCTGCCCGTCTGAAGTCCAACTTTGAAGTCTGAGTCCTCTCATGCTTTCCTTCCCTTATCCAGAATTCAAGGATAACATGATCGCTGCCTCCCAATGCCCCAGAAACTCTGATATCCTCAACCATTTCCTCTCTGTTGGTAAGAATTAGATCAAGGATAGCCAATCCTCTTGTTTCCTCCACCACCTTTTGGTACATGAAATTGTCAGCGAGAGAGGATAAGAACTTATTAGACTTGTGACTTTTTCCTGAGCGAGATTCCCAACAAATGTCTGGGTAGTTAAAGTCTCCCATAATCACTATGTCATGCTTTCGTGAAAGTTTAGCCATCTGGTCTAGGAAGAGGTCATCCATATCTTCTGTTTGTCCAGGGGGCCTGTAATAGACTCCTACAATGGTATCCTTTCTGTTGCTCTCTCCTTGAATTCTTACCCATACCGATTCTACTGAGCTTCCACTCTCTGAAACTTGAACCTCTGAGGAGACAATTTCTTTTTTAACATACAGCGCAACACCCCCTCCTCTTTTGTTAAGTCTGTTTCGCAGAAACAAGTTGTAGCCTTCAATGTTTGTGTTCCATTCACGTATGTTATCCCACCAGGTTTCCGTAATACCTATGACATCATATTTATCTACCTGGGTCAGGATCTCCAGCTCCCCTTTTTTATTTCTCATGCTTTGGGCATTGGTGTAGAGGCATTTTAGTTTGTAATTGATATCTATTGCGAGCTTGCCTCCTCTGTTTTCCTTACAAAATTTATGCGTTTGTTCATTGGTACTATTTCTGGGAGTAAGAATATCGCCTGGTTTGATTGACTGAGTATTTTTGCTTGACTTTTTGTTACCCTTCCCCTTTTGTTTTAGTTTAAAGCTCTCCTAATAACCGAAGCAAGGCGATTCCCGAATACATTCTTTCCTGTCCTGATGACTTCATCAATATATTGTATGAATCATTGCCGAAACGCATGGATGCACTCCTTCAGGCTCATGGAAGTCACACAAAATATTAAATATGGCTCTAATAGCACCACAACTTCATTCACCAATGTTATGAAACATATCTTTGTATTTGAAGTGAATTATCTGTTTGATTTTCACATTACTTTTTGTGGGCGACAAAACTTTTGTCTCGCCAAAATCTGACCTTTCTGTGTTCATTAAATGATCAATATTTCAGCAGTGAAGCAAATTTATTTTCTTTTTAAAAACCTCATTTGGGAGGGTTTCAGCTTTCATATGAGTCATTTTTAAAACCAATGGATGAATTTTAAGTCAGGTTATAGGCTTTGGTTTCAACAACATGGATAAGCGACAGAACTTTTGTCAGGCACTGTACAAGGCAAGCAATATTTCATGGAGGCCTCTGATCCGGATCTAAGTCCTAGTAAAAAAAATAGTCCTAGATTAATGGGAAATGGTTATGGGCTCCAGGGCTTGCATACTATCTCCTCTAGGGATCTGCATGATTTTTTTTAAAAAAAATTTATTCATATTGAATTGAATGCAAGAAAATTCATATTTGTTTGAATAGATCCGCTTCGAATGTAGTGGGATCCAAATTCAATACAAATGTTTAATCCCATACAAATCCCATAGAAATTCCATACAATTTTATTATTATTATTTTATATTTACATTTCTATCTCGCCCTATACCCTAAGGTCTCAGGATGGGTAACAGCATTTAAAAACAGACATGTTAAAATAGAGCCATATATGTAAAACAGTATAAAACAATAATGTCTGTGGTGGGGAGAAACTGTGCCACATTTAGCCAAAGGCCAGAGCAAAAAGGTGTGTCTTCACTTCCTTCCTGAATGTATACAGTGAAGGAGCCTGATGCACCTCAAGGGGGAGACTATTCCACAGCCTGGGGGACATTACTGAGAAGGCCCTCTCTCAAGCGCCCACCCATCTTAGTATTGTGGGTGGTGGGACAATGAGGACCACCCCTCCCAATCTTAAAGCATGGGCAGGTCAGTATGGGAGAAGGTGTTCCTTCAGACTTTTGGGGCCCAAGTCATTTAGAACCTTATACATTAAAGTTAACACCTTGAATTGGGCTCGGTAGCATACAAATGCATACAAATCCCATATGAAGTTTCATACGAATATATTGAAACATTCCATTCAAATTCGAATGTCAATCCTCAAATGTGCCAACATTTGATTCAAATACAAATGTTCC
This sequence comes from Aspidoscelis tigris stejnegeri, assembly GCA_023333525.1. Classification (NCBI taxonomy): domain Eukaryota; kingdom Metazoa; phylum Chordata; class Lepidosauria; order Squamata; family Teiidae; genus Aspidoscelis; species Aspidoscelis tigris. The sequence goes on from JALMGA010000002.1 coordinate 96,780,598, forward strand.
AATTCAGCCAAATTTGTATGAACTTATGAATATTCATGCACATTCCTATCCTCCTCCCATTCCAAAGGTGTATTAAAATAAGAAAAAGAACAGCCACCCACAGTACTTCAGGGAAGAGAAGAGGTGCTTTTCAGAAGGTTGGGGCCTCACTTAGGGTGTGTCCAGACAGCTTGAAGCTGCCTTAAAGCTTTGAATTACCTACGCAGCCACTTCCCATAATCCCAATGGGACAAAGGAAAGCTGAGCATGGGAGGACGAAGCTCCTGCAGAGCTGTCTCCTGTTACCCAGATGGAACAAAGGAAACCCTGTAGTATCATCCCTCATGGAAGGGGAAAGCGAGAAGTTAAAACCCACTGATAAAACAGCAGCTTTAATCAGCATACCTTCCCTGCTGCTGCAGCGGTGCCACTGATTGACAGTCATGTGCCGGGATCAGCAGTAGCTCGGAAGTTTTTGCTGCTGTCTGGAGGCACCCTTAAATTGCACCAACGAGCAGAAGGGAGGCACCTAGTACACTTGCTGGTTTTGTATACTAGCCAGTTGAGAATCCCCCTACGTCTGATGGCTAGCACCATTTGTTTCCAGTTTCTGCTACTGCAGTATCTAATACCCTTCCTCAACAAAGATAATTGAGCAGTAAGTTATCAGTTTTATAGTAACTTCAATGTGCCCTAAAGATGTGCATGAACAAAAAATCATAGATTTGCAATCAAAGCAAATAATAATAATAATAATATTTATTTGTATACCGCCCTGTGGCGAACCAATCCGGGCGGTTGACAACAATAAATATAAAAACATCATATAAGAATAAAACATTATGGTCCCTCCCCCCCTTAAAAAGTATTAAACAATATGACAAATTAAAATACAGTATCAAAAATATAAAACAAAATATAAAACATAATTAAATGGGCTAACAGCCCTAATATCCCTCCGGAGCTCCTCAACCAACATTTATTATGGGTCCACGAGGGGAGTGAGGGGGTCAGGAAGCCCGAGCCGGGATGGTTGATCTGGGGAAAATTAATCTGGAAAGGCCTGCCGGAAGAGAGCCGTCTTGACAGCTTTTTTAAAGCTGTCTAGTGATGTCAACTGACGGATCTCATCCGGCAGGTCGTTCCAGAGTTTGGGGGCGACAGCAGAGAACGCCCTCTGGGAGGTTGCTGCAAGCCTGGATTTTACAAGCTGCAGTAAATTCCTCACAGAGGAGCGGAGAGCGCGGGGAGGATTGTACGGGAGAAGGCGGTCCCTGAGATAGCTTGGACCCAAGCCATTTAGGGCTTTAAAGGTAATAACCAACACCTTGTACCGGGACCGGAAGCTAATAGGCAGCCAGTGTAAGGACCTAAGAACCGGAGTAATGTGGTCCCTCCTAGATGTACCAGAAACAAGCCTGGCTGCCATATTTTGTACCAGCTGAAGCTTCCGAACCAAGTACAGGGGTAGCCCCAGGTAGAGCGCGTTACAGAAGTCCAGGCGTGAGGTTACCAGTGCGTGCACAACAGTTTCGAGGTCCTTTACTTCCAGGAAAGGGCGCAGTTGGCGTATCAGCCGAAGCTAATAGCAGGCGCTCCTGACCGTCGCATTTACCTGATTTATCATCAGGAGCGACGAGTCAAGGAGTACCCCCAGACTGCGAACACAGTCACTGGAGGAGAGCGTGACCCCATCCAGGACTGGAAGTTGCAACCCAATTCTTGGTTTCGGGGCCGCTACCGTGAGCACCTCCATCTTGTCTGGATTCAGTTTCAATCTGTTTTTCCTCATCCAGCTCATTACCGCTTGAAGACATTCATTGAGCGAAGAGATGCCATTGGAATTCGAGGCCGACGAGCGAGACATGGAGAAATAGATTTGGGTGTCATCAGCGTACTGATAGCACCTAGCACCATAACTCCGTATTATCTCACCCAGCGGCTTCATATAGATGTTAAATAACATCGGGGACAGAATAGCCCCCTGAGGAACCCCACAAGTGAGGTTCCTCTTACTGGAGCTACAGTCCCCGAGCAGCACCCTCTGGGACCGACCCGAGAGGAAGGACCGGAACCACTGCAAAGCAGTGCCCCCTATACCTAAACCCCTCAGGCGGTCCAAGAGGATGCCGTGATCTATAGTATCGAAAGCTGCTGAGAGGTCGAAAAGCACCAACAGGGTCACACTACCCCTGTCGATGCTCATGTGCAGATCGTCGGTCAAGGCAACCATGGCAGTCTCAACCCCAAAGCCTGTCCTAAAGCCGGTTTGAAATGGGTCTAGATAATCGGCTTCATCCAAGACAGCTTGGAGCTGAAGAGCGACCGCCCTCTCAACCACCTTGCTCAGAAATGGCAGGAGTGACACAGGCCTATAATTTCTCTTATCCAGGGGGTCCAGGGAAGGTTTTTTCAGAAGCGGCCTAACAGCCGCTTCCTTTAAACAAGATGGAACATGTCCTTCCCTGAAGGATGCACCGATGATATCCGTAAGGAATCTCATCAATGCATCCCCTCCCCCGGACGGCCAGCCATGATGGGCAAGGGTCGAGAGGGCAAGTCGTCTTCCTCATCTTACCAAGCAGCTTGTCCACGTCCTCGGTACTCACAGATTGCCACTGATCTAGTATAATTACATCGGCGGGATCACTGGACGCCTCATCTATCGACTCTGTTTCAATGGTGGCATCTAAGTCGGCTCTTATCTGAGAGATTTTGTCTGCAAAGAAATTATTGAATGCGTCACAGCAGGCCGTAGTCGGGTTAAGTAAGGGATTTGGCGCAGGGGGCACCTGCGTCATCTCCCTCACCACCTTAAACAGCTCTGCTGGACGAGACTCTGCAGACGCAATACGTGCAGAGGAGAAAGCTCTCTTAGCTGCACGTATTGCCTCCCGATAGCAACAAAGAAAGTTCCTATGGCGAGTTCTGTCAGATAAGAGACGAGTCTTCCGCCACCTGCGCTCTAGCTGTTGTCCAAACCGCTTCATCCTCCTCAACCCTGGCGTAAACCAAGGCCTCCGATTAGGAGCGGGATGGCAAGGGCGCTTGGGAGCGATCATGTCGATAGCCCTGGTGAGATCAGTGTTCCAGGTACTAACCAGAGCATTGACAGGATCACTGGCATTCCCAACCATTAAACCCTCTAAGGCTTTCTGGAATCCAATTGGATCCATCAGCCTTCAAGGGCGGACCATTCGAATGGGCCCGCCACCCCCAGAGGAGCAGGAATTGGCTCTCAGTTCTGTCTTGACCAGGAAATGATCCGTCCATGACAATGCAGAGGTGCTTACCACCTCCACCCACGGATATGCCTGTTCGGTACAAAACACCGCATTGAGAGTATGACCCGTACAATGTGTAGGCCCATTGACCAGCTGGGATAGGCCCATGCTTGTCATGGTATCCATGAACTCCCGAGCCGCACCTGTTAAGTTGGTCTCGAGCGGGATGTTGAAGTCCCCCAAAACTAAAAGTCTGGGGGTCTCCAAGATCAGCTCAGAGACCAGCTGTGTCAGCTCGGTCAGGGAGTCTGCTAGACAACGGGGTGGCCGGTAGACTTGCAAAATTCCCAATCTATCCCTGGTCTTCAAGCTAAGGTACATACACTCGAACTGGAATGTATTCCGAACAGGTATCCTAGCCAAGGTCAAGGTGTTCTTGTGAACCAGAGCCACTCCACCCCCCTGCCCACTTCCCCTCACCTGCTCACTGACAGAGTACCCGGCTGGGAGGGCCTGCGCCCATATAGCAGCACTGTCCTCCCCCAGCCAGGTCTCTGTGAAGCAAGCCAGGTCAGCATCCTCATCCAGGAGAAGATGTCCAAAGATTCCAAAGATTCGTTTGTTCATCAAATTGTTAATTTAAATTTTTGAACATTCACAGTTGAACATTTTTGCGGCTGTTCTTACCATTGAAAAAGCCTATTTTCATGAGCAGAATACTGCAAAAGCCTGAACATTTGATTAAATGCCAAGAGCACTATTTGATTTGTTCAAATTTCTGGACATTCAAATGTCCCTACTTTTGATCTGGTACAAAAATTTCATTGAATTTTTCAGATGTGAATTCCTTCATGCACATCCCTAATGTTCTCTACTCATGGCAAATTTATGCACTGACTCATAAGTCTGATAGAATTTCACATTATTGATGCAGTCATACAAGGCCTCAATCTCTTTGGTTCTAAATATTTGAAGAAGCACCTTTTGCAAGATTTGTAGTGGTGTGGAAAACCTGCTCCTGGTGCTGACACCTTCTGAAATGTCATAACCTCTCACTAGTGGTCCCCAGGTTAGAATCACTTTGTTTTGAAGCACCTCAGATGCCATCACCTTTGGTCATCTTTTTACTTTTTCACTCAGCCCTTTGATCATTTTGTTCTGCTGTGCTTTGCTTTCCATTGTTTTTATGGTCTCTGTTTTATTGTATTTAAATTGGGTTCTTGATTTATTTATTTTTTAGGTTTATGGCCTTAATAATTCTTTGTTTATCTTCACTTTGTTGCCTCCCACTCTGTTTATTCTTTTGTTATCTGCCCTGGGTCTATTCAGTGAAGGATATGACATGATAAATAGATCTTTAAATTATTACATAAATGCATGCATTTTATACATTTAAACTATGGGAAATTATACTGCAATAACAGGAGAAGGACAATTCCAGTCTATAAGAGGAAGACAATTCCAATCTGTACATTAATTTGAAAAGTGTCAGGTTGTTTTACATAATGATTTGCAGAAATTAAATTCTTCAAACATCCTTGTTATAAATACCCTGAACAGGCAGTTTGAAATGATGTGAAATGGTTGAAATTTAAGTGCATGCTAAAAAGAAATGAGCAAGGAATCTTTCCCATTCCCTTCTTTTAAAAAAAAACTTCTACTTTACATTAGCACTATGAGAATGACTTTAGTACTTTTCCAGGTGATTTGGTGAATCATCCCCAGGACCACATTTACAGGTGAAAGTTGTCAGTCATGGCTGGTGATCTTTCTGCTCCCCCTGCCAGACATCTATTTAAGAGGCCTGGAAGAAATCCGTTCAATGCTGCTTCAGCATGAAGTTATGGCCCATGGATCAGGACCAGAGCATGAAGGAAAGGCAAAGAAAGGCTCCAAACGGAAAGCTCCCAATTTTGATCTCCTCTGTTGGGCTTTAATTAACTGAATGCACTTTTTCACATACTGAAAATGATCTACATGAGCTACAGTCTGCTACTTGTTACCCAGGTTGCTGCCTCGCTCCTTAAAAAAATCTGCAAGTAAGGAAATCTGCTACACGTGGGCACTGAGGACTAGGGGTTCGCACAATGCAATTTTCAGGATTCGATTCGAATTAAGCAAATTTGAATCTATTCGTTTGAATTTTTTATTCAAATTTGCACTTACGAATGTCAACAACATTCGTACGTGCCCGTATGCATCCAAACGCATCCCATAGTTATGCCATATGCAACCCATTTTTGTCCTGTACAGATCCATACAAATGCTTACGGATGCAGGAAAGATGCGGATCTGCAAGTACACATTGTGTATGAACCTGTACACATGCAAATGTCCAGATAATTCAAATAAATAGTTCCAAATTCAAAATTTATTCAAATTTTAAAATTTGAATTTATGGAGATTCGATTTGAATTCTAATGTCAAAATTTGGACAAATTCGAATTTCAAATACCTTTGAATTTTCGCACACATCCCTACTGAGGACTTGTGTCACTACTTGTTGCATTGCCCAATTTTTTAATTGCCTTACCCAAAATATTTATCACCTTTAGTGGGAAAAAAAAAGAAAATAAAAATTGCCCTGTCAGCTTGCTTGTTTTGCCTGGGATGACGCTATACTGGCAGTCATTGCAATATTTCAATATGTCTTTTGCATTTATTTTAATATTCTTCTTGTAACCAGTGGTTAGAACAATACATTACACAATACATAGAAAATGTGTGTCTAGAACAGTTCCACAACTGAACAAGGAAGACACGCATGCCCAAGCCGACCACGGGAGACCAGGAGCAGCAGCAGCAGCACCAGTGAGTGATGCAGTGCAACAGTAACCCAGACACAAAGGAGCTATTTATTTGTGTAAGTAGAACATTTGTGCCTCTGTTGCGCTGCATCATTCACTAGACCTGCTGCTCCTAGTCTTACAGCTAAAAACAGCGGATGAATAAGTTTCCACTTATTCCAACTAAGCCTGCCCGTAAATGTCTCTGTGGCCACATGGGCACGAAAGCCACTTTATCTGTCTCAAACGCAGTCTCAAACAAGGCTGACCATTGCCAGCAAGCAGGAAGAAAAGGGAGGCTTTCCTCTACAATCAATAGTGGTTGTCTCTCCTCCATGGCAGGTCAGCAAACACAGCTTTGCTTTTAGAGTTTTATAAATCTCAAAATACAGACATCTATTAACAGGTTACAGGGCTCGCTGTGGGTGCAGGCTCGTTTCCCACCATGCCAACCCCAAAGTACTCATTGGTTTCTTGCATGCCAAGAATAAGTGACATTTGTCAGTACCCTCAAGGCATTCCTAAAACTGCATTCATATCTACATTTTAATCCAGCTTCAGTCCACCTTCAGAGTGAGGGAACCCATGTGCAAAATGACTAGTCATTTTCTTTCCACATTATCCAACCCGAAGTTGGATTTTCTGAGTTAGCTAATGCTGGAAGAAAACAGCTTGTCACTTTGCTGAAAGTGGACCGAAGCTGGATTAAAGTTTAGGTGTGAGTGCAGTAAGTGTTACATTTTGAGATACAGGCAACCCTCTTTCCAGACAGTGGAAGGATGTCAGGCTGCTGTTGGCCCTATCCAGATAAAACTATCCACAGACTTTAGGAAAATTGTCAGGCTAATATTGTACTGGTAATAGGCATCAAATCTTATTCATGACCTGTCTTTCCCTTTCAAGATCCCATCACAGAGCCACAATCACCTGTTTTGCATTCAAGGAGACATCAGCATTTCACAATGGCCACTCTTTCTCATCTTATGCAGTCCAAAGCTAAGGAAAGGTATCCCCCTTTTCCAACATTATTGAGATGAGGATACATGGAGGATCATACAGGCCCAAACTTTGGACCCATTCACACTTGTTGAACTGGGGAAGTCTAGAGATGCTTTGAGATGGTGCATCCTCATTGTGCATGTTCTGGACCATTCCACACCCATGATAGTGGTGGAGAAAGTTTTCATGCTCCACGGCTATACTAGGCATGGGCTGTGAAAACCCAGCATGCTCCATTTGGACCTCTTCCAGACAAAGAAGCCATGCCACAGGGGATGCATGCACAGCTGTACCATGTTGCCCAGTCACCATAGCAACAGCACCATGCATGCCCATTGGTGCCGTTGCCGTGATGGCACAATGACCTCTGATATAGAGGTAATTCTCAGGGTGTTTTCCCACAGGCAGAAAGTACCAATTTTTCAACCCATTAAGGACCCATTTGGGTGTGAGCCAGATGACCCCATTTCTACCACGGCACCCATTTGGGACACATTTGTTTTCCACCACTGCTGGGGAAATCCGGATCATATGGGTACATCTCAGCCTTTAATCTGGATTTGCTATAGACCCCATTAATGGGGTCTACAATGGGGTCTTCAGCCAGAAAATATGTATTAAAGGGAGCCTGTTTCCATGTTAGTTTGGCAATGGGGTCTAGAGGAGGCTAGGGGGAGGGGGCACCCATGGGGGGAAGCCCCAAAACCTAGGCTTCAAAGTCATTTTGAAGTCATTTCAAAGCCATTTCGAAGTTGCCTTCGGAGATTAGCAAAGGCTCCGAAGTCCCTCCGAAGGCAACTTCGGAGATTAGCAAAGGCTCCAACAACAAACCTCCAAGAACAAAGGGAGAACAAAGGCATGGAAAGAGGTACATATTAATGAGGCTGACTCATCCCTGCTCACAAGGAGATAATTAATATGCACGCTCTCACAAGGGGCTTGTCTTCGGAGCCTTTGCTAATCTCTGAAGCTGCCTTCGGAGGGACTTTGGAGCCTTTGCTAACCCCCCTGTCCCCCAAAACATCTGGGGTGACAGGCAGACCCCTTGTGGGTCAATCTGGATTTGCAAATGGGTGCTCCGGTGTTTCCACAGCAGTGAGGCTAGCACCCATTGCTATTGGGCGCTAGACCACCCATGGAAACACATTGGGTACTTCCCTTAATCTGGATCTACTAGATCTGGATTAAGGGAAGTACCCATTCCTTTGATCCGGATCTTCTTAGATCCGGATTAAAGGAGCGCGGTGGAAAAACACCCTTACTTGGCACATGGGGAATTGACACTTCCCCAGGGATATTAAAGTGAGAATAGGCCTTCTTTCTCACACTGAACTGAGACCTGTGATGACTACAGTCCCTCTCATCTTGCTCAAGAGGCTTAAAGTAATGTTATTAGGAAGCAAGGATTTTTTCATCAATTTCCTCCTTATATAAACTAAGTCGATTACTATCATTTGTTAACCTAACTAATACAGCTGAATACTTTGCATCTACAAGTGGGATAAGAAGCAAATCCACTCAAAGCGTTATTTAAATTAGAAGAGTTTACTGTTAAATGACTTTGACAACTTTCTGCTACCCATGAGGCTCCTTGAGTACATTTACACTTGCCGAAAGCATGGGAAGGTTATTTCAAATGCAGAAATACTCACACCATCCAGAACGCAGAGGAAATACAGCTTCCCGGTGCACGGATTCCTCTCCAAACTCTGAAACTTCTAAAGGAGGCAGTAGCTATGTAGCCTCAACTGCTGCTCTGGAGCTTGAAGAGGCCTACACTGAGCTAAGTACTTGAAACGGAAGGCAGCATTTGCCTGTCTGTAGTTCTTCATGCCACCTTTTACCCCCGTCTTTGGCTGAGGGAACAGCATGTGATGCCACCCCATGAAGGCCCTGCCTTTGTTTTATGTACTGGATATTTAATGATGATGATGAATTATATGCTTCAGCTAACTTATTTTATCTGTTTTAAACTGATTTTATTGTAACCCAGACTGAGCTTTGGGTATAGGGTGGGATGGAAATCAATCAATTAGACAGATAGCACTAGTACATCCATTTTTACATGAATAAAAATCAGCAGGCCCAAATGTGTGTAGACTCTGTACCAGATCTATTCCTGGCCCAGGAATTTCCAAAGGAAGCAAAAATGGTATTTGCCCTCCTGCCAGAGGCACCCCTTTCCAAAGACCTGTGGCACTATACAAACAGCAGTTTGTGTTTTGACATTGCATCAATATGGTTCTACTAAGAATAGGATTGCTTCGCTGTGATGTGTGACAGTGAGGCATGAAAAAGCAAGAGATTCTAAGGCTGGAAGGCACACACACCATCACCTCCTAGTAAAGCTTCTGCATTCATAATGGTAACACTGAACACAGATATTCAACCAATAATCCTTTGGGCAACACCACATCTACATGCAGGAATGGGCAGCGTTGGACTATCAACAACATATCATGCAGTAATCAAGGTAGAAGAAGTCTGTGCGGGAAGAAAAGAAACAGCAAAGCTCCAGAAAGCAAAAAAGGAAAGAATGATTCATCCATCCATTCATCCAATAAGATATTCAAGGCAGTTTACGACAAAAGCCAGAAAGCAATATAGTATGACAATACATAATTGCATAAATAATAATAAACTAATTTATTAACTGAAACAAAAAATACCAAATTACTAATGAATTACAGAAAAAAAATTCAGAAGAAGAGATGGAGAGCTACAGAGCAAGGACTTATGGAAAACTGCTGACTCAGGCTTGGCTGTGTTCAGACATAAAAAAGAAGCACCTTGGAGAGAGCATGTGTGGCCCCTCATGTCCCCATGCCTGCTCTCATCCAGCTTTTCTAGTCCAGAATATTCATGGGGGCAGGGGCAGACTGGTGTCCCACCTTTTTTTTTTTTTTGCTTTGTTTGATCACTACCTGGGAGTGTAGGTCCAAGTATCTATTGGCCAACCCAAGCAGCTGCAGCATTGGCACAAGGTACAGTCATTGGCATCCAGATGGCAAACCTCACTCCTCCTGGATGCAGATGGTACAGCCAGGCCCAAAGCAGTCTCCCTCTTGTAGCCAATGAAAGCAGTAGATGAAGAGTCTCAGAACAGGAACTTAGTGGGAAACTGCTAAGTTAAGCCTGGCCTTATTCCCTTCTGGTAGTGCAGGCCAACCATGTCAGATGTGTTAATTACAGTGACATATAAGCAAGAAGTAACTCTGGGCTGCCATGTTTTTTGGGCATACCGTCACCCTCGATTTAGAGTATGTGATAGGCAGTAGTGTACATTGGTCTCCTGTGAGATGGAGAGCTGCCTTTGGATAAGGTCCTGACTGCTGGCGACCAGAGAAAATAGATTATGCTTTCTCAGAGTAAGAGCAAAATCAATTGACCTAGGTCTACACTTAGTCTGCAAACTATTTGTAATTAGAAGATACCAACTGTCAGGCTCACAAAAGAAAGGGCATGGAAAAAAAGAAAGGAGGAGGAGAAAAGTTGCATTCTCTTCAGTATAGCTACAGAAGGAGCTTTCTAAAACAATTCCACTCTTGCTTCACTTAATTGGTTTTGAAGTAATGGACTGCCAGGCACTTGAACAAGCTCTTACACAAAACTACTTTTTTAACATCTGATGTTTCCTCTGCGAACACTTTAGCATCCTACCTACACCTAAAGTGAAAGGGTTACCTGGGCTCGCTCGCTAGTACACATTATATAATTTGCCTAGAGCAATTTTGGTTTATCACATTCAATATCCTGCTCAAGAAGTACATATGCAACAAAGACAAAAGCACAATTGTTAGCCTAGGGGCTGACTAGGAGTGTGCAGGAGTTGCTTATTATGCTCTTGGAACTTGAATCCCATAGCTGTGACCCTGGAGTCACATTCCATCCCAGAGAAGCTGTTTCAGCCTTGAACACATCATGAGTATTTAGGTTATCCTCCTGCATTCTGATGGAGGTTTACTCAGAAATACGTCTCACTGTGTTCAGTAGGATACATTGTTTGGTAATGGCATCCACAATGGTGATCTCATAATGGATATCTTGTTAATTTATCTAACACAGCCATTTCTTACCTTTAAACAAAAATGACAATACTAAAAACATTCCAAGAATGTGATTTTTTTTCAGTTGATAAAGACTACTTGTCCTTTAGCTGCTGACACTTTATTGTCTTATTTCAAGGGCCTTTAATTATATTTCCTGAGGCCACAGTCCCACTGAATTTTAAGGCTTCCTGGTGCTGCAGAAGACAGGAAGCCAACAGTAATGAACCCAAAGGAGTTAACAGGAGTTGGGATGGCACAAGCTTGAAACCCTAAGCAAATCCAAATGATAGGAGACCTCACTGAATGCATTTTGAGTCAACTATGTAGACTTATGGAGAGTCTACCCCTTCCTAAATTATGACACTGGGGAAGCAAGGCATCTTTTTACTGCATCCAAAGAAAAATAACACAACCCACACTAAACCTTTAGAATAGAAATTGGCATTTGGTAGTCTAGAGGTTCAGCTTGGCACAGAAGGAATCTCTGGCAAACAAAATTTGTTTATGTGAAATGTTTAGGATTAATTCCTGGCCAAAACACTAAAAACTCATTGGGGACTAATTAGGATGTGTGTGTTTTTGCAGATTTTGCACACATTATTTCAAACACCCCAAACAGATTAGCCCTTATCAGCGTCTCTCCTTGAACTCAGATTTGCCCTAGAATACTACGGCAAATTAGAAATTATATCCAGGCATCTTGCCAGCTCTCCCTGATCTGTTTTGCTGTCTCAATATAGTTACCATAGTGTGCAGATATCCATCCTGATAGGGGAAGGTCCCTGTCATAATGACACAATGAACTTTTTGTCACTGGATAAAGGAAACACCCTGAAGATGTATATAGCTAATAATGGGCAAGTTTACTGCAAGAGTGCATTTGAACTAAATGAGATAATGAAATGAAATGAATCTAGTTAACTTCTTCAAGAATTTTCTACATATCCAAAACTGGCATTGCACAGAGTTGTGTAAAATAGTGTTTTGAAATATCTAAAGTACCCAGGCTCTCTTAAAGCAGAGTCTGGTATTTAGGCATGCAATAGCACCTTCACTGCATCTCTAAGAAAAGGGGGAGAACTCCCTACCAGGGAACACCTGAGCAAGTGCAATGGACCTAGGGAAGCTTAGAATAGACTAAAAATCTGTGCCATGAAGCAACAACTTCATCTGGTGACACAATTCCACAGAGAACTGCTTTGTCTTCACAAGGTCAAAAAGCCCTAAAGAAGAGAAAGAGACTTAGGTATGCTCATATTAGAGCTCCTTCCCCCTTTCAGAGAACTGGCAAAATCATAAGCACATGAGAAGTGCCCCACTGGGTTGGATCTGTGGTTCATTTAGTCTAGGAGTTAGTTCTTAGCATGGCTAAGGGGCTGCACAGGGAAACCCATTAATAGAACATGCACATAGCACACAAACACTTCTTACAGTCTTCAACAACAGCTATCATATTAGCTATATGGGCCAGGTGAAGTTTCTGTTGAATTGTTTAAGGCAGGGGCTCAATAACCTATTGATAAGCAACGTAAAAATGTGTGGCATCTAGTGGGCTGGATGGATTACTTTAGACATGAGAAGAATAAAGACTGAAACAGAAGTTGTAGGTGAACCAGAAGAATTCCAGCATGAAACAGGAACAAGAAATGAGATGGCGAACCATAAACTACTAGTTCAGAATGCAGAATCAATAACAATGCATATACATTTCATTAATTATAAAAAGCATTTAAATCAGTATCACAAGAGAAACCACAGCCAACTATGTCGAGCAGGGACTTTATATCTCATCTAATTTGAATGCTGCTTAAACTCTTAGCATGAAAAAAAAATCCTTCTGGTTTCAGATTGATAAGTCAGAGAAGGTTTTGTGTTCTGACCATACTTATTTATTAACATCCCTGCTAAGAAGGTCATGAGAAAAGCCCTTGAGAATTATATGGGAATAATTCAAATTACAAATGGTCAAACCAGAGATATGTTAATAACATCATTTGACAGAAATTATAAAAGAAATTGCAAGATCTGTAGGACGCCTTGATAAAGTTAGTCAGAAACTATGATTCATGTTAGGAACAAATCGAGTTATCAAATGCTTTGGGCCTGTTTGTATTTACCTCTTGAAGAGCTGCAGTCTGCTCAACAGTCAGCTACATCCATGCCCACTGCCAACAGAGCTCACCGGGAACGGCTGTAGGCTCCCCAGGAATGGTCCAGTGGTGGACTGATAAAAGGTACACACTGACTAGGAGCAGCTAGATTCCTCCTGGACAGTGCATCTGTACCCTCTTCCAAATGTGGTGTGGTGAGACCTTTTTCATGGTGGTACAACTACAGCTTCACAGTCATGCACAATATCCAGATCAGCACAGCAATGTCCAAGCACGCTCCAGATGTTGCCAAGGACATTGGCCATGGTAATCCGCACCACGCTGTCCCAGCTATCCAGATTTCAAATGCCGTTGGCCTGGTATGGAGCTTTATCCGCTCTTGGAGTGTGGATGGCTGCTGCTGCACTACTACTTTACCGGTCTAGTACGGTAAAATTATACCATTTATCCTTATAGCATACTAGGCTGGGTAAGTGAGAAAAGGCCCTAAGTCTTATTCAAAACGAGGACATTTTCAAAAAAGAAGTCTGGTGATGAGGATAAAGACAAAGGGTGTTTCTCCACTGTCACTAGAAGTACCCATTAAGTACGCATTAATGGGTACAAAAATGCCATTAAGTACCCATTAATGGGTACTTAATGGGTACTTCTAGTGACAGTGGAGAAACACCCAAAGATAGCAAGGCTCTGCTGCTTTCTTATCCCCACTAAAAAAAAAGCAAACCCAAAAAACCTATCAAATGATAGCTGAAATGAATTGTTTCATTCACTAAAAAATAGCTTAGCTGCACATTTTGCAATCTAATTTCTAAGGCATTGTCAGTAAAGGGATCTTCTGATTGCTGTATTACAGCTAAGGCAGGGAAAAACTACATTTCTGGTGTATTTATGGATACTAAATTTTCTGCCCAGGTTCTTATCAGTCTGACATATCTACCAGATTGGCCTGGCATTTCATCTAGGGTGGTTTCTATATTAATCAGCTCCCTGATAACAATGCCCTTGGAGCAGATCATTTTCTTCCTTCATCAGTAAAAGATAACCTGATGTGCACCAATTTTGGCATTTCCATTTACTCTGTGTACTAAAATGGTATCATAGGATGGTACTGCTTCCCCAAACCTATAGTTGTCCGTACCTATGCAGAGGGCAACAGAGCTTATTCTCATTCAATTAGCTCTTTAATCCCTTTGTGTCTGTTCTATTCAACTATCTCCAAATAGTGGGATTTATTCTTTAGGCTTTGAGATTTATCTGTCCTTCCGCACTGGCCACCAAAAAATGGATTAAAGAAAATCCATTTCCTGGCAATCTGTCCTCCAGAGGATCCACCCAAAATAGGGATGGATCTGAAGAGGCCTCGTGCATCCACACACACGCGTGGGGAGGATGGATCCTGCCAGATGGACCTTCTGGGTGCTGTGCGGAGGCTGCAGCACCCATTTCCAAAGGAAGCTGGCCTCCTGCGCTGCCAATGCCACCCCCGGAGCCGCGGGACTGGAGCATTCAGCTGCCAGTCACCACGCGTTTCCACCGGCACGCGGTGCGCAGGGGAGGGGCTCCGGAAGCAGACCGGCCTGCTTCCGCCCCTCCAAAGATGGCAGCAGCTGCAACATCTCAGCTCTCTATGTGTGGAAGCGTCCTACTTCCAAATGGATCGAGGCGAAGGGACGGATTGAAGACGTAATATTCCAGGTCTTCACGGAGGATGGATTTTTCGGCGGCGAGACCCCATTAAGAACAGATCTCGCGCACCTCTGTACGGAAGTGGCTGCCTGGAAGGGTCCCTCATTCGTCCTCCAGTGGGGAAGGTAAGTCTTGTATGTGTCTTGTATGTGTTTTTAATGTGGTTTTGATGGCAGTGCGGAAACAGCCTAACTTACGTTTGGGTCTCCATTTACTCAGTGAAGTGATCCAGCTGCAGACAGAAGTGCTTTTTTTCAAGTTGGCAAGTCACATTCTGTGAAAATTGTGCCTCTGTTGGTGATTGGGCCTGGAAATCGGACAGCACAATCATCACAAAGCACTTTCTTCTGCCACATGGAGAAGTGGCAACAGGGGATACTCTATGAAGCTGATGGGTAGAAGAGTCAGATCAAACAAGGGGGAGTATTTTTTTCGTCCAGTGACTTAGCATTCTATGGAATCAGGGATTCAAGAGTAGGTGAAGGATTTCCCTTGTCTTCTCTTTAACAATGCCCAGAAGCAATTGGTGGGTCACTGTGTGAGTAGGGAGGTGCACGAATATTCGTATTATTCGTTATTCATACAAATTCGGCTGAATGGGGACATTTGGATTTGAATCAAATGTTGGCACATTCAAAGACTGGCATTCAAATTTGAATGGAATGCTTAGAAACATTTGTATAAAGCTTCGTTACATTCATGAACCTGGGAGGGGAAAACAGCTGCTCCAGTCACATCTGCAATGAATCCAGAGTGGATTGAGAGTGGATTCAGGATGGATTTGACACATTCCGAGTGGATGGGATTCATATGGGATTTGTATCGAATATTCATATCAAATTCATATGGAGCATTCGTACCAAATCAAATCCTACCACAGTCGAAGAGGATCAATTTGAGCGAATACAAATTTTCTTGCATTCGATTCAGTACAAATCAAATGCAAAAAAAAAAAAAAAAAATCACGCACATCCCTATGTGTGAGCCACGATGGTGAACTAGGGGTGTTTTTCCACTGCCCTCCTTTAATCCGGATCTAAGAAGCCTGCGCTAATCTCTGAAGTTGCCTTCAGATGGACTTCGGACTTGCCTTTGAAGGGTGCCCCTCCCACTAGCCTCTCCCACTAGCCTCCTCTAGACCCCATTGCCCAATTCTAGTGGAAACAGGCTCCCTATAATCTGGATTTTAAGGCTGAAGACCCCATTGTAGACCCCTTTAATGGGGTCTACAAGAAATCTGGATTATAGGTCCTGAAGGACACATATGATCCGGATTTCTCTAGCTGTGGTGGAAACAGATGTGTCCCTAATGAGGTCTGTGGTGGAAATGGGGTCATCCAGCTCTCAGCCAAATGGATCCTTAATAGGTGCTTCAATGGGTACTTAGTGCCAATGAAAAAACACCCTAGATGGGCTGTGGCCCAATCCAGCAAGATTCCTCTTATGTTCTCACATAGAAGGGCCACTACCAGGTACCACATCCTATAAGTGAAGATGCAGCCTAAGGCTGTACAGCCCAATGCTATCCAAGTGTCTAAAAACACCATGATGGGAAATGCATTTCTATATGGCTGAAATATGTTTGGCAGTGAGGGGGAGTGTCTAATCTGAAACTAGAGCTTTCAAAAATGTCAGGGGTAAATAAGAATTATTTTCCCCTTCTCAAAGACTTAACAGTGATCTAGATTGCCAGTCAATATAGCATCTGCATACACCAGCCATTTCCTAACAGTTGAGATGTGAGAAGCGCATCAATTAACTGTATTAAATGTCTAAAAATATTGTTGGACCTTGGCCAGTTTTCATGTGTTGGCCTCAGCTTTTGAATAAAGAAAGTTTCACAGTAAGCATGTTGATATTCCTTTTTTTTTTTTGCACGCCCTTCTAATAAAGTAAAAACCTTAGACAGATTTATTACTTCTGTAATATTTAGTAATTAGGATATTGACTGAGGAAGGGAGGCAGTTTGAAATTTTGTTGCTCTCTTTTATAACTGCAGAAGATAAATGTATAATTGAGGCTTAAGCAAAATAAAAACAAAAATAATGACATTGCAATGAGGACCAAAGACAAATGAAACCCACACTCTCCTTCCTTTCTGAGTATTGTTTGCTACTGTTTAAACTCTATTTCTTTTAATGATTGGTATGTTTTGGTCTGTTTATGACCATAATTACTTGATCTTGACTAACAAACTCCACACTCATGCTGGAATTCCTTCCTTCCTCACACTTTGCCTTTGTATATGAGTACCTCAGTATCAATAATGGTCCGCTACTGCTTATCTGCCCTTCTGGATGGTGAGTTCTACATCTTCCCAGACATGGTGCATAGACAGCCTGAGAAGGGAGCTGTAGGTCGAAGATCCGTTTCCACATTGGCTTTGATTTTTAGGCTTATTTTGAAATATTTGCACTAGGGATGTGCACAATTTTATTTTTATTTTTTTTGCATTCGAATTTGAGTCAAATTGAAAATCCAAGCATTTGATTTGATTTGAATGTTTAGAATCCGAATGCAACAAAATCCGATTCGAATCGAATACATGTTTGAATGTTAGATTCGAATCTGAAGATATGAATGTCAACAACATTTGCATGTGTTATATGTATCTGTACGCATTTCGTACGCATCCCATTTTATCCCATATGCATCCCGTTTTCATCCCATACTATCAGTGCAAAAGCGTACAGATACTTATGAGATTCATACAGATACGTATAATACATATGTATCTGCACATTCGAATGTTTTGAATCATTAGAACGGATATTTGGAACACTTGAAATTTGTTTGAATGTTTAAATTCAAATGGGTAGACATTCTATTCGGATTCAAATGTCCACATTCAATCAAATTCAATTGAATTTTGAATGTTTAGAGCATTCGGGCACATCTCTAATCTGCACTACTGCAAATGGTCTTCTTTTGAACATCCCTCTTTAATGCTGGGAATTCACACCTCACCAGCATTTAGGGAAGTGCTGGCGAGGATAGGGATAGTTCTAGTATCCCAAAGTATGGACAGCAGAACCATCCTACACCTTCACTTCCCTGGGATGCTGTCCCAAGGAAATGAAGGTGCAAAAGGCTCTAAGATGAAGTGCCAAGAGAGCCATTCAGATTTCAAGTCCTGATCTGGACCACAAGCACTTGAAGTATAGGTAGCCCAACCTGGGCAAGCTGGATTGCCATGGCAATGGCTATGGCAACATCTAATGTGTGCCCAAATGTTGCCATTGTTATTGGACTGTGGCATGCAACTGTGCAGCTGTAGCTGTGATTCCATGCCCACTCACAGCATCACAAGTGGGCGAGGATGTGAACACTGCTGACTAGGAAGAAGAAGAAGAGTTGACTTTTCTACTACACTTTTCTCACCCATTTAAGAGGACTCAAAGCAGCTGACAAACCATTTATATTCTCCCCACAACAGATACCCTGTGAGGTAGGTGGAGCTGTGAGAGCTCAGAAGAGAGCTGTGACTAGCCCAGGGTCACCCAGCTGGCTTCAGGGGGAGGGCAGAATCAAACCTGGTATTCCCAGGTAAGAGTCTGGCTCCCTAACCACTAGACCAAACTGGCTCACAAGAGCTCACTAACTACTGCAATTCAAGCTATGGACAATAATTTATATTTGTCCACAGCTAGTGAAGACTGGAAAAGTCTGAGTGAGCTCCAGGAAGATGGTGCAATGTGGTATGCAGGAAGGCTTCCCCAGGAGCAACTAGAATAGCTCCATGGAGGTATGCACAGACAAGCCCTCATTCCATCTCAGATTTTTGTTTAGGTTCAGGACAACCATAAATCCCGTAAACACTTACCATTTTTAAGGATAACTGAAAAATAACCCATGATTCGATGTCCCACACATAATTTAAAAACCAAATTATACCCTTGAGTATTAAATACTTCTCCAGCCAGGGACCCACAAGCCTCTAGTAACTTCTCAATAATAATTAACCTCAGATTATGGCAATGGAAAACATAAATGTTGACTTCAACATACTATGACATATATATGATAAAAGGGATCTGTAAGCTTACATTGTATGCAGAAGCCAGTGAAACAGGTCAAGTCTCCACATGATGTTCAAAACACACTGAAGGGCACTGAGGTCTTCCTGTCTCCATAGCACATCACACCAAAGGGATATAGGGACATATGGAAGGATTTCAGTCCAGAGTGCAAGCAATAAGCACCTCTGAAGCTGTTTCTTGAACACTGAGCTGGAATCACACCATGGTAAAATGCACCACATTTGCATATAAGCCTACTGTGCCTTGGCCACTTCAGCAGAAACAATGGTGACATCAGAATCCTTGCTGAGGTCATATAGGCAGCCTACTCCAGTGGAGGTGCCTCTTTAATGTATCTCTCACCAGCAGAGTGAGACACGGTCGCTCTTATTTATGGTTGGATAACTGTGAGAATATCAGAAGCGCCCTGCTGAATCAGACCAATGATCTATCTACTCCAGCAGCTTGTTCTCACTCACAGTTGCTGGCCAAATGCTTAGAGGAAGTGCACAGGCAGGATGTGAACACAACAACACTCTCACTTAACATCCCCAGCATCTGAACTTTATAAGCATCCCATCTCTAGCCAACAGGGCTAGAAGTAATGGATAGCTCTGCTATCTGTGAATTTCTCTCTTTTGAAACCACCCAGAGTGGTCACTATCACTACAGCTTCTAAAAGCATTCTTCAAAAAAAAATGATATCTTAAAAATATCACCTCAGGGAACTGTTCTTAGCATTAACCATTCAAAGTTATCAGAAGAACCTCACCATTTCTGCTAAAGAATCCAGCAATCGAAAAATTTACACCCCCCTTTTTTTAAGAGAAGGGGGGAGGGTTGGCCAGAAGTGTGTTTTAAGCCAATTCTCCAGCACACTCAAGTTTTCTTTTTTTAAGATATGAGATTGATGAACTCTCTCCAATGTGGAAATTAATTCCAGACACTGCTGCCAGAACACAACCCCTGCAGCCAAGCTGTTTGCAGAAGAGAGAAGAGCTTTGGCAGCCAGGATGAAGGAATGTTCCTCAAGTGATACAGAGGCAATGGAGTCACTCTGCGATTCTAGCCTGGGGGACGGAGGAGATGGCTTTTCGCCAACGCCTCCCTCAGAGGAGAAAGAAGAGAAGGAACATCAAGGCACTTAACCAACATCAGAACTGCAAAGTAATAGATTCCTCATATCTGGTTATTGGAAGAGTACAGAAAGAGTGCGCTATAAAATATGAAAGCAACATATGCCTGGAAAGAAGAAAGAGGTTAAGGGTTTTTCATGAAATAGACAGATGGTGGGGGATAAGTACATGCCTGTAGTAAAATATTTGAAAAGGTCTCAGCAAGAAAGGTTTAATTTTTCCACAAGCTGCCATCGCAATTGAGCTCACGTTGGAGGGTGCCCCAGAAACTGCGGTGAAAATATCCGGCTTCAAAGTAAAGTGCTTCTGGAGGGAAAAATAGTTCATCCTCACCTCTAGATGATACTCTGAATTTTAGGCATCACAGCAACAAGGATTCTTCTATCCACACGCTCACCCCCACCCTCTCATCCATTTGCATGTTGTGCACCCAAAGAGTCTCAATAGTATGCTTTTTCCACATGGGACTAGCACCATTCTGGTCCAGAATCATCCTAACAGCTGCTCATTCCGATTCATTTATTTATTTTTATTTATTTATAATTTGTATTTCTATCCCGCCCTATACCTAAAGATCTCAGGGCATGTAGCAACATTTAAATCAACATATTAAAACAATAACAGTATATATTAAAGCAATAGCGTCTGCAAGTGGGAAGGGAAAGTGCATCCCTATTTAACCAAAGGCCAGGGCAAAGAGGTGTCTTTGCTGCCTTCCTAAACATCTACAGTGAAGGTGATAGGCACATATCAAGGGGGAGACCATTCCACAGCCTAGCGGCCATCACTGTGAAGGCTCTCTCCCAGATGGTGCTTCCAGCAGAAGTACACTTTGCCTAAAGTGAAACAGAGAAGGCATGACATTGTTGCCAGTGTTGGACAAGGAGAACAGAAATATAGGCAGCACTAAAAACAGTGCCTGCTGGGCTTGGACCAGGACAGGATGAACTGTACAAGGAACTTTTGAGTATAGTATTCAAATGGAACAATAAATTAGCAAAGATATACCAAGATGTATCTAATAAGTGTTGGAAGTGTAAAACTAGTGAAGGAACATTTTATCATATGTGGTGGACTTGTAGAAAAGCAAAAAAAAAAAAAATGGATACATACTGTAATGAAAAATATCATAAAAATTAATGTACCATTCAGATCATAGATGGTTTTATTAGGAATAGATTAAAATCTAGACAATGTGAAAACTGTATGCACAAAAAATAATGAAGAAGAGTTGGCTTTTCTACTCCACTTTTCTCACCAATTAAGGGGACTCAAAGTGGCTGACAAAGCTTTCTATTCTTCTCCCCACAACAGTCATCCTGTGACATGGGTGGGGCTGAGGGGGCTCAGAAGAGAACTGTGACTAGCCCAAGGTCACCCAGCTGGCTTCATGGGGGAGAACAAAATCAAACTAGGTATTCCCAGAGAAGTGTCCGGCTCCCTAATCACTAGACCAAACTGGCTCAGTTTGGAAAGAAGATGGAATCCCTTCTGTGATCTGGCTAATTAAACTGACTGAATTAGCACAGACGGAAAAATTAACAAATCTTTAAAAAAAAAAAACCAGGACAATAGGTAAGTATTTAAAAAGACCAGAGACCCTTCATCGATTATCTACAAAAAGAAGGAAAAGTAACTACTGGATTTGATTGATCTACAAGAGCACACCTGAAAGAAGGAGAAATTACTCCTGAGAGCAAAAAAAGAGATACCAGAAGAAGACCCTGAAGAATGGAGGAAGTGACCTACAGTCAACAACTGAAAGATGTATTATTAATGTATGTAAGATTTTATATCAAAATGTTAAGTTTTAGTGTTGTGTTATAAAATTTAAAAAAAATTAAAGGAAGGATTGGACTATTTGAAGTGTTCCAGGAGAGTTAAGTCCAGAAACTATCAAAGACATAATAAAGCTTGCATCTTTGGCCAACAATCCCACATATCTGTGGCCTTAAGGATTAAAACATTTTTGTGACCACAATTCTAAAAACAGATGCTTCGGAACTTGACAGCGGACATTTGATGTCTTATCTGATGCCTTGTGTCATGCCCCATCATAAGACTGTTGCTGTCAGTGGCAAATGGACTGTATGGTTATAAGACGCAATATTGCCACTTAGGTGCATTTCTTCAAGCATCATTGCTTCTAAGTATAGGTATGCCATTAACTGCATCATGTGTTGAATGGGCACTTTTTGTCTTTGTCTGTTAGTACTAGGTTCCCTAAAGTTACTTTGGCCACGTCCCCAAGCAACTTATTTGCCTCTCTATTGGCTCTCTATTCCAATGGACTTTAAAGGTGCCATTCAATTCCAGAATAAGCGTCCCCATGAGATTCTGTAAAACATGCATTTTAAACACACCTGCCATCCCCAAGGAAGCGTGTTTTCTTTGCCTGCATCTTTTTCTTCCCACCCCTTCTCTGCTTGATAGGGTGCTGGTGGGAACGGGGAGGGACTGCAGTCTGCACGGCCACAACCAGGGAGACAATCCCCAACAAGTCCAAAAGAAAAATAGCCATATTTACAAGTTCTCTGTTCATCTCCCTTGCCTGCAAAACCCACCAGAAGCATTTATCATTTTGGGATCCAGAGCTTGCTTCCAAAGATAGTGATTTTAATCATTGTAAAAATCCATCCCGTACAGCAGTGGTTACACTGTAGCAATCCATCCACTTCACACCTCATAACAATGTTGCAATTCTGCACAATTCTGGCTCTTTAAAAGTTCTGACCTTTAGAAAGGGAAAAGGAAGGAAAGCTGCTGCAGTTCTGGGAGATGTGTGAATGTTTAAGGCTGTGAGTGCAGGCGGAAGAGGCAGCAGAGGCAGGGTGCTTTTTTTGGAGATCTTGGCCACCAATCCCCGCCCCTTTTGCAACGGAGCATCTCCATGCACAATGTTGCTAGGAATACCCACGGCTTCCAAAAAGTGTGCTGGTAGTCTTGTTTAAAGGGCACTTTTCCCCACGCATTTTCCTCCTTTTGTGCTGCTGGAAGCTCAGAGAAAAGCCGTGCATGGAGATGCTCCGTGGCAAAAGAAGCTTTTTAACTGGCTTTTTATTGCTTGGGGACATGGCCTTTGAGTGGCATCTTTTGGAAATTACTCAGTGCCATTGCTGGGGCTTAGCTAGAGGGCAGAGCTATGGAAACCTGGGCCATGATAAAGGCTTCTGCTTAAAGAACTGCCTGGTAGGGATGGGCATGAATATTCATAACATTCAAAATTCATATGAATTCATACAAATTCAGACATTTGAATTTGAATTGAATGTTGATACATTCAAAGATTGACATTTGAATTTGAATCAAATGTTTTGATACATTCGTATGAAGCTTCATATGGGATTTGTGGGGGATTTGTATCCTATTCATATGCTATCCGCATAGATTAGTATGGCTTTTGTATTGGACTGAACATTTCTATCATATACAAATCCTATCACATTCAAAGAGCATCTGTTCAAACAAATATGAATTTTCTTGCATTCAATTTGATATGAATCAAACACACAAACACACACACACAAAAAAAAAACATTCATGCACATCCTTACTGATGGTCAGCAGAGTCCTCTAAACCCAGAGAGGAGCTCCATAAAGTCATCCAAACTGTTCGCCAATGATGACAGATTGTGAATGAGATGGGGTGTGCAAACTCTCGGTGGTTATTTTGGTTGAGTCAGTGCACAAGTCCACTAGTACTTGAGGGACCTTGGCCAAGGTGGAAAACACACAAGTGACTCAAGTTGTCATGTCCTTCTTCAGCAGAAGACGTTCAGCTTAGGTAAGATTAAAATAAAAGGTAGGTTTGGGGCAAGGGATTTTATGTTATGAAATGTGTGTGTTGTTTTGGGTGTGCCCTCTGTTGTTTGTGGCTGTAGACTTCAGGAATACTTTCCTCAGGTTTTCCTTTCCAGATATTTTGCCAACAGCAAAAATGCAAACTCCAGCAATACAAAGTTTGACAGAAGAAAAACCTGAGGGACAGATCCAATTGCCTCAAGGATAGCCCACCAGATCTGGAGGGCTCAGGCTCAAATGTTGTAAAATTTTGGCCCCGCTGACCTTCCTCACAGGATCGTTTTGTTGCTGTGCTCAGCTTTGAGCTATAGCCTCCAAAACTGGTATGTCTTTCCTAGGACATAGCAAGAAGACCCCTGGCAAGTAGCATGTTATCTGGATGCTGCTCTGGTTTTTTATTATTTTCAGCCCCTGCCTTATAGGAACAAGTATGAAGTTTCCAAAGAAATTCATTTTTTTAAAAAAAAATCAAGGCTGCATTTAATCACCACAAGGCCTTGGTTGGGCCTTCCTGCCACGTCCCATGACCTACATACTGATTTTGGACTTGTCTAACTCGAATTCTGTGCAAATTTGGCCCTGCTGGGCCCCCATGCTCCCTTCTATTGTAACAGTTCTTCTAATATTCAAACCACACTTCAAACTTCTTTGACTCAAACATGTTTAAAGCTCATGGAGTTCAGTATGAATTGAACCAAACCAGGGCAGGGAAAATGTCTGGGCCCATCTCTACAGTTCAATAATGTTGAAGAGCTTTGCCAAACTTTCACAACGGAAGGACAGCATGTTCTACCTACAAGAAACCTGGAGAGTTGGCTTTTTTTTTTTTTTTTTGTAGGGCAGAACTTCTCAGAATTTCTTTTTCAATGCTAACTTCTTTTTACAGATCTGAAATCTTGAGGGGAGGGGGGAGGGGAGCATGAAAGTCAAGTATAGAAAGAGGTTCAACTGCTTCCAATACCATAGATTATTCTTCACCACTGCAAGTAACCAGAGGCCTATTTGCACTATAGCCGATAGTGCATAATTAGGGAACTTCTGGGGAAGAGCATCTGTACCTTGAGGGTGTTATAGCCTCCAGGCACCCCCTGCCTTCCCAGAAGTTCCTTAATCATGCACTAGGTGTGGAACATGAAATCGTGCTCCACACCTTTACCAATCTTAACTGAAAGCTTACCTGGTGCGTCCAGGCAGTGCCCATTCACACCTCCTTCCAGTGCTCTAGAGTCATCTGAGCTGCTGTGCAAGAGCGCTGGCATCTCAGACAATCATAGATGTGACTATATGTGCAAAGAATGCTGATGCATACGCAGTTGCACAGGGTGCCACAACAAAAACAGCTTCACCCTGAAGAAAACCAACCCCACAATCCAATCAAGGTAAGTATTTGATCACGGGGGAGAGAACTGGTAATATTGACTAGCACTCCAAGTGGGAGCGCAAGTCAACATTGGTTCATCACGCTCCTTTCCCATCCAGCAGCCGGGAAGGGAAGTGCAAAATAGCCCCAGGGCAGCTTCCAAGTATACTTTCAGCAGCAGCAGCAGCAGGTATGGGCAGGAAAGCTCAGTGGCAAATAATAGGACAGTAACTCAAAATTTTCTCAAAAACAGAAACAAACAGAACTAAGGAAAAGCGTGGGCTGAGAACTGATGAGAATGCGACAAGTGTGACATTGTGTGGGTGTACCTAAAAATGTTTGAATTTTAGCAGCATTAAAACCTATGCTCTGGACATAGCTTGGGCAATGTGCTGCTGCATAACATTTCATCACTATACTAAATGTATTTTCTCCCTAACTCTTTATTTTAATAGTTTTTTGTGTGCAACTGATGCTTTTAATTCTGTTTCCCAAACTCCTTCGAGATGGTATTTTTAATGGGAAGCAGTACAGAAACATTTTAAATAAATAATGAACTGTTATGTCTCTAGCAAGCCTTTCTAGTAAAGGTCACAGAGAGGTTCACATCACTGTGAGCAGAGCCAGACTTTTCTTTTAAGAAATAAAGCAGAAGTAACCCTCAGATGCTTTGAATATTTAAGGCGAAAGCAGTGGAAGAATGGAGAGTCCCCAAAAGACACCACAGCCCAGGGTCCACACAAACCTGTCAGCATTTTGTTAGGAGCAGTAAGTCATGCTACTGATTAGCATTTTGTCAGCTCGTCATAGTCCAAGAGTCACAAAGAGCAGGCAAAAATGCTAGATTATTATTATTATTACATATTGTTAGGGGAGGGGGTTGGGGAGAGGGTGGGGGGAAGGGATATGTGCAATGTGAAAACGTAGATTTTATGGTTTACTATATAGAATGAGTGCTTACAATAAAGAGGGGTGAATCATACACACACAAATAACAGCAGGAATATAGGAGTATATGGGAAGATTTATATGTTACCTTAAGAATCAGGTTTTTAAAAAAGTTTTTTAAGTGTTTGATTTATATTCACCATTTTTCAGTTATTTCCACTCCATGCATAAATGTTTCTGCGTGTACAGATAGGCCCTGTCCCCATGCAATTGAAAGTCTGCTGGAACTCTTCTTTTGCCTCTGAGCGGCCCCATTCTAGGCTTTACAAGGCGCTTAGGGAACTTAGGAAAGTGAGACACCCGCGATAAAATACGTGCACTTTAAAGAAGACTTCCAGCGCTCTTTTGGCAATTCGCTGGTTTTGCTCGCTATATCTGCCTTGAGGACGCTCCGTGGCAAAAGGGGCGGGGATTGCTTGCCTGCACACGCAGCCAAAAAGCATTCACACATCTGAGAAATGCAGCAGGTTCGCTTCCTTTCCTTTGTAAAAAGAGCCAGAATTGCTCAGAATTGCAACATTGTTATCAGTGATCTGTGAAAGCCTTAAAAGAGAATGAGCGAAGGATTGCGCTGCTGATGCCTGCACCCGTTGACTTTGCTGGGGCAGAAAGCCTTTTCTAACAGAGAACTGAGTGAAAGTAAGTGCTGAAAGTGAATGAATGAGCGATCATCTGCCTTTGCTAGGGGCGGGAAGCCGTTTCAGGAGACGGGGATCTGCCTATTTTTCCTTTTAACAAGAGAGGGGGCGGGGGGGGGAGATGTGGGGAAAGGAAACAGGCTTCCTTGGGGACAGAAAGTCTGTTTAGATCGCAGCTACCATGGGGGCACTTATTCCGGAAGTGGAGGGGACTTTTAAAGTCAGCTATAACAGACTGATGGCAGAGGAAGCCCAGAGGGGCTAATAAGTCTTTTGGGGATTGGGCCATATTCTTTTTCTGACTCCACAGCAATGTATGAAATGCAAGCTATTATGATTTTGTTGGTTTGCACACCACTCAAATATGCACAGTTGGCATGCAAATGGAAATTTGTTACATGAGCAAATCTCTGTGGTTGGTTTAAACTGATCAGCAATAGTCCTTTTTATTCACTCCAAGCTGAAGTAGAAGCTGATCTCTTCCATCTTCTTTACTTTCTACAGTTTGAGTTTAAATTGCTTAAGCCTCCTGGAAGAATATACATTCCAGGCATAGAAAATATGCCTGGGATGCTTTAGCAGAAGACTACTATAAGCTGGCCTCATGTGCAACCCAACTGGGTCCAAATCAACTGAACTGGATATTGAACTAGAGATGTGTAGCAATATTTGTAACATTCAATATTCGTACAAATTTGGAGGAATTCAGATATTCGTATACAAATCGAATGTTACAATATTTGTACACTGACATTCGTATTCATACAAATGCTTTCGAACATTTGTGAGCCAAGAAGGTGGGAAAGCGGCTGCGCCAGTCACATCTGCAATGGATCCAGAGTGCACTGGACATGGATTGAGAGCAGATTCAAAGTGGATTCAGGGTGGACTTGATGCTTTCAGAGCGGATATGTTATGAGTGGATCTGTTACGGGATAATAGTACAAATTCATACGAATACATTTGTATCAGATAGAATCCTACCACATTCGAAGGGGGTCTATTCAAATGAATACAAATTTTCTTACATTCAGTTTTATATGAATCAAATGCAAGAAAACCCTATTCATGCACATCCTTCATATCTGCATGCTCTTGTGCCTTCATCTGAGCACCACCACCTTGACTAAGTTGTCTTAAGTTTGAAATATTTGTTGAGACTTATTTGAATTTTTTAAAAATGTAGTTGAACTATCCAAAGTATAACTGACCTGCATTCTCCTGAAAGTCTTTAAAAATAACATCTGTGCTTTAGTCTCATTAAAGCCATTTGAATTCAGCTCCAATCCTCCCTGCTGCCTCCAGAAAGCCCTTGTAGGAGCAGGGCTCTGAAGGGAGGAAATTGAGGTTCTTGGCCTTTGGGGAAAAAAATTTCCAGTGGTGGACCCACTTTTGGCGATGCTTTCTGGAGCATGGCCAAGAGAGGTCTCTCACAGTACAGTATACCAGACCATACAGCCATGCCATATGTACACCTCTATGATCCAGTATACTAGCACTGGGCCAGACTGGTGGTGCCAGAGAGGAGTACAACTATATTGGGCTAGAGCACCATTTTCATTCCCCTAGACTGTTCATGGATGTCTTGGCCTAATCCACATTAGTGTCCAGACTGCTGCCTCTTATTATGGAGTTTGTTCTGGAAAAAGGGGCTGTACTGAAAAACTCTAAATTTCTTTGGCAGCATTTTTCTTTCTTTCTTTTTTTTTACTGTATGTGGCTGCAGTTTCTGTCCATGCAACATTCAACACCTCAGCTAGGAGCCTAACTACATGTACAAAAGCACCTTGGGCCTTTATAAGTCCAATGCGAGAGTAGCCACTGGCACCTTTTTTTTTCAATTTCAGTTGGATTTGACTGCTGCTACTTTGGACTGGATCCACCTATTGTTGCTTCAATACGTCTGTGGAAATGCATTGCTGGAACAACCCCATTCCCTTCAAGGAATTTTGTAGTCTGAAGTCTCAATTATGAAAAATAATGCTTGTGCCAAAAGAACACTTTTATTTTAGTGACATTTGGAAACAAATTATTTCCAGCTCAGTCTCCTGAACTGGATAATATGCAGGAGATGGAGATCATAAATGGTTGGGTGTCAATGCAGAGATGAAAGCCAGATGCTGGACAGCTCTGATTGCTTTAAGCCAACAATAGTTTCCAATTTGCCTCACCTCACAGACACTAGGCATCTTACTCACAGAATACCATGGCACATTTCTAAGCTCGGCTACAGTAATGCACAAGATGCAGATATAGGAAACCCTTGTTTTTGAAACATATCAGCTGAAAAATCTGCTGCCTTTATCAGCAGTTGACAAGTATAAGATTCCAAGAAGGAATATTAAGTATTATAACTAAAACATTGCATTGCCCACACATCTAACATTTTATCTGCCATAATGGCCTCTGAAATCACTTAAATCAGTATCAGGGTGAAGCCAGCCATTTCCAGTTCCTCATTTGAATTGTTTTCAAGAATTAGTATACTGTAGGAATGTGCAAGAATATTGAAAATATTCATTATTTGATCCAATTCAGCCAAATTCAGACATTCGAATTCAGATTGAGTGTCTAGGCCAGTGATGGCGAACCTTTTGAGCTCGGTGTGCCAAAATTCGCAAGAAAACCTAGCTTAACTCAGGTGCTGTGTCACACCTAGAAATATCCATAATTTTGTGATATTTGTGGCTCTAGTAAAAAAGTTATATTTTTGATATATGTACTTTATTAAAAGCAAAAACAAATAATTTTTTACATTAGTGACTTTTGTTGCTAAATCTTCAATTGAAAGTTGGTATTTCGTCCACTTCAAGAACAAGCAAGCACTACACGCCCAGGTGCCAGGGGGACCATGTGTGTCACCCAAAAGGGCTTGGCGTGTCACTTGTGACACGCGTGTCATAGGTTGGCCATCACCGGTCTAGGCATTCGTTTTTTAATATTTAAACAAATACTAATATTTTGAATAATTCATTTGAATAATTTGGACATCCGTATGTGTACGGATACGTACACATTACATACATATCCGTGCCAATCTTATTCGTATCCGTACGCATCCATACGGATACGAATAAGATGCGTACAGATAATGTATGAAATGCATCCGTACGGATAAGTATGGGATGAAAACGGGATGCATACGGGATAAAAATGAGACGCATATGGATGTGTACAAATATTGCTGGCATTCACATCATCAAATTTGTATTGAATATTTGTACAAATAGATCCGAATGTATTTGAATCGGTTTGAATTTGAATACATTCATTTTTTTCTATTCGTACAAATTCAGATTTGAATATTGAATTTGAATCTAATTGAGTGTTGAAAATTACATTTGTGTACACACACACACACCCAGTGTACTGTTCAACCTATAAAAGCAAGAAATTTATCTTCTTGATAATCCTTTCTACCTCTTGAAGAACACACTTTGGTCCTTTCTGCACTTACCAACCTCAGTCTGGATTAATGAATCTGGATTAGCTTGATCCAGATCAACCATAGACAGAGGCATCTGCATTAAGCAGGCTGAACAGTGGCAAAAGTGGTCTAAGGAGAGATACAATGCAGATGCCTAAGCCCTGTTCTGTACTACCAGCAACAGGACCTCCTAAACCCAATGCGGTTGGCCCATGTCCCCATCATTCAAATGCTGCATCTGGGTAACGGACACGAACACACATCTTTGCATACAATGTGAAGTCACCATTGCTATTAACACAGCCATTGTCCCTAAAGGACTGTGGAGGTGTCTTTGCAGTCTGACAGTCACAGTGCATGTTCCTCAGTGCCACACCTACCATATTCCTAGTCCCGTTCTATGTACTGATGTCCCATCCTTGTTCCAGATCAAACTGTGCTAGCATGGTTATGGTACTGATTTATCAAGTTCACCACTCTGGATTACTGCAACCATAGGGAGCTGAACTGAATTACCACTAGTCCTGTGCAGATAATGTGAACAGTGAGGCTCCTTGATCCAGATTACTAAGTACTGTAAATGCAGAAAGGGTCTTCGAATAAAAGAAGAAAAAGTCCCATGCTAGATTGAAACTGTTGATCAAATCATAACTTAAATATAGCATTTGGAACACTGGACACAATGGCCTTTTCTATACTAGGTCTTACTCTGGATTATATCCTGGAATAGGGACTTGTCATCTGCATACCATTTGGAGATTTCCATAGTCTGGACTAACATGCAGAAGGCAGGTCCCAATTCTGGGATATAATCTGGGATAGGGCCCAATGCAGAAAGGACCTAGTTCAAGACTCATGAATTATATGCAGGATTTACTGGGGATAACTTAAATGACTACTAGATATCTGATAGCTGTCTGTAACCTTACCATGGTGTTTATAACTGTGAGACTAGATTGCCTACTGTAGCATCTGGCTAGCAGATAAATGACAGCTGCATTCATGCCTGACGTTACTTAGGTTTCAGTGCTGCTTAAGTGTGCAAATTTGGAGCACCAGCCATATGACCATTTGATTCCTGTATTTTTAGTCCATTTTTCTCTCTCATTTTCACCTTACAGCAAAGATAAATGTTAAAAATTAAGCAAAAATAACCAATTTCTCATCCACAGTGAATAATCCATTAAACTCTATCTACATGTTCCTATTATTTATCCCTATTCTCAGGCTGACCATAAAAAAATAAAACAATCCTCTCACTACATGACTGAATGCACCACAAGATTAAGTTCCCAGGTGGTTGCATGTGTCTTGAAGTAGGAATGATGTGGCCAGGGATAAGCTACAAAGTGGTTGCTAACTGATCCAAACGGAAGAAACTTAAAATTTAGTGAAGCTTAAAAGGAAGCTTAAATTTAGTGAAGACAGTGTTTCAGTGGAGAGAGGGAATGTGGCCTTTTTCTTTTCACGCTCCCTCACTGTAGACCCTTCTTTGTTTTTAACCACTATTTTTCCACATAAAAATCCAAAATTGTGTTTGTTTGGGAAATTACAGAATATGAAAAATGCTCCCCCATTCCCCAGTATGTTTGCTGCTACTGCCACTAACATGTGTGCCCCTAACATGTGTGCCCCCCAAGTCCCCTAAAATTGCAGGCTGAAAGAATATTCTAGAAGAGTTGGAATACTATGGGCTTTGGGGGGGGGGGGAAGAGCACAAGCAGAAGCAGTGGAACACAAGCAGAAGCCCTCCTGGAGTATGTTGAACCTTCCTTAAATCTTCACAGTACAGACAGAAATCCTGCTCCATAGCTCACACAGATACACCAGATTCAAGCAGATAAAAGAATAGTGCATCACCATTCATAAATGAGGTCCATTCCATTGGCATTCAGAAATCACTGGAGTTGAACCAAACTGTCTAAGACAGTGATGGTGAACCTTTTGATTTTGAGCTCAGTGTGTCAAAATTCGCAAGAAAACCTAGCTTAACCCAGGCGCTGTGTCACATCTAGAAATATCCATAATTTTGTGATATTTGTAGCTCTAGTAAAAAAGTTATAATTTTGATATATGTATTTTATTGAAAGCAAAAACAAATAATTATTTACATTAGTGACTTTTGTTGCTGAATTTTGTTTGCTAAATCTTCAATTAAAAGTTGGTATTTCGTACACTTCAAGAACAAGCAAGCACTACACGCCCAGGAGCCAGGGTGACCATATGTGTCACCCAAAAGGGCTTGGCGTGTCACCTGTGACACGCGTGTCATAGGTTGGCAATCACCGGTCTAAGACGAGATTTACCACTGTAAGTAATAAAACAGTCTCATCCGAGAATAAAAGACAAAATCCTCCTCATGGGCTGTTGTCTCACCTTCACTTTAAACCTTCTTCAGTTCATCTTTGTGTCTGACTGCTTACACCTCTTCATCTCTAGCCATTTTATTTGTGGACTTTCCACCCTCCATTTGGACTTTCCTGAACGGAAAGTCCACAAATAAAATGGCTAGGGATGAAAAGGTGTGAGCAGTCAGATACAAAGATGGATGGAAGAAGGCTTAAAGTGAAGGTGTGACCACGGTCAAGGTGACACTGATGTCTTAAACCAGAGGAAAGACCTGGAGCAATTTTACACTTCCCTTCCCGTCCCATGCATGGGAAAGGTGTGCAATGAACTAATGTTGACTAGCACTAGTTGATGATAGCTCAGCCCACACATGATCGATCACTTACTTGTGTTTGATCATGCTGCTGCTCCTCTGCAGGGCACTGCCATCTTGAGTGTGGTACCCTGCACGACTGGGCATGTATCAGCACCATCGCTATGGTGATGCTGACACTCTGAGCAGTTGCAGTCGCATCAGGAGGTCATGTGAGCTGTCAGCACACTTGTGTAGCAGCTCCGATGACCTCCTCAGCCAGTCAGAGTGCAGACGGATGCTAGCTGGATGCACAAGGTAAGTTCCAGGTCACAATTGGGGAGGGCTGGATAGCTTGTGGTGCACACTGTCATGCATCACAGCTAGTTTACTAGTAGGCAACATCTGGGCAGGCAGGGGGTGCTTGTAGGCTGTATGCCCCGATGCACTTATAAGCTGTTGGCCGAAGTGTGAATTGCACTCTGGTTAGAACCTAAGAACATAGGAGGAGTCCTGCTAGATTGGTGCACAAACCCTGCATTCCAGCATCCTGCTTCTGGGCATTTTCAGACAGAAGCCAAAGGCAAAGTCTTCACCTCCTCCTGACTTCCTGCAAATGGCCTGTAGAATCATCCTGCCTGTGCCTTCAACCTAGAGGCAGTACTTAGGTATCCATTCTAGTAGCCATGTATACATGGTCCTCTATGAATTTGTCTAACTCTCTTAAAGCTATCCAGGGTGGTTGCTGTTATTGTTTTGTTGTGTTTTTCCCCCAAGCATCACCATAAATCCTTGGAGACCTCATGTGCTGCTCCTCATTTTGGAGTTCAAATTACTCATTTTCTATTTCGCTTTGATATGCAAAAACCATGTGTGAGCAAATGAGGCATGGTGTGGACAGGAACTGCACAATGAGAGCAACTGAGTTTATGATCTAATTAACTTCAACTGAAATGGTCTTTGTGATTCAGAAACTGTCCTCAAATAAATGTTAGAATCTGGCCATTATTATTTTCCTTTAATTAAATATAGATTTACCCAATGCACTTATGGCAAACTGAAATTACATGTTGTAGGCTGGATAATAAGAGCAAAAAAAAAAAAGGCTTGCATTAGACTAGTGCTATAATTAAAACTGTGCTCCAAATGTCACCAATTACAGAAATATTTTCATTTTTAATCTATTTTTGACTCCTAAGAAATGGGAAGAACCCCTGATAAACAAGCATTTGTTGTTGTTGTTGTTGTTGTTATCATCATCATCAAAAGAAGAGCTTGGTAAATGAAGAATTAGAACTTCTATGTTCTTTGTTTATATCTTGATTTTTAAAGCAATGAAAGGAAACCACAGATGTCCTTAACTCCTCTGACCCCTGATGCAGACGAACAAGTAGTATAGAATGGTAAAATATAATTTAATTTTTATTACAATTACCTTAGGACTTTGTTTAGGACAAGCTCTAGCACTCTATTCTATTTTGCTGAGATTTTGGCCCTTTCTGCACATGTGGTGTTCCAGGATCTGGCAGGACACCCCGTCTCAGTACCAACAATCTGTTCAAATA
Organism: Aspidoscelis tigris stejnegeri; assembly: GCA_023333525.1. Lineage (NCBI taxonomy): Eukaryota > Metazoa > Chordata > Lepidosauria > Squamata > Teiidae > Aspidoscelis > Aspidoscelis tigris. The sequence goes on from JALMGA010000002.1 coordinate 96,814,967, forward strand.
CAGTTTGCCAAAGAGCCCATCCTCAGAGTTTCCGGCCTGAGCATTTGTATGGTGGACTCACTTCTGGTGGTACTTCCTGGGACACCATCGAAAAGGATTCCCCGTAGTGTATCAGAACACAGGGATGTACTATTCACAAACATCCATAGTCCAGTAAACCACCCCTGGGTTGCTTGTAGACCACATTAAATAGACCTATAACCATATAAAGCTAGAGTGCTATTTTTGGAACACTAGCCAGGTCCATGCATCATTCAGAGTGTGATGAAGGTGGGACCTCTGTTATGCCACAATGGCATATGGAAATAGGCCTAGAGCCAAACCATGGTCTGGCCTCCTGATCATTGAGGGAAGGTTACCTCTTTTGGCAATCTAGCTGAACTCACAAGTGACAAAGAGATCAAATATGTGAGTTCCATGATCTGATCCACAGCATGCAGGTGGCAGGTGGCAGGCCCCCATTCTGGGATGTAATTTAGCATAAGGCTCAGTGTGGAAAGGGTCTACAATTCAGCTTTCTATATAGCCTTGGTAAGATCTGCAAAAGAGGGGGGAGGAGCACTGCAAGTATAGCTCTTTCCCCCCTGCATATTAAGAAGAGAGCTACATTTGTAGCGCTCTTCTTAAAGCATAGGTGGCCTTATCACACACTACCTATTGCTGCCACTAGTCAAAACCGTGGCTGGGGAATCTTGTTGAATGGACAGTTATCAAACACAGGAAATGGCACCATTTCATATGTTTGCTGACTTGGCACAGGCCTCTGAAGAGACAGGTAGGTGTCCTTAAGTGGCAGCACAGTGATAGAATGACCATTAACAGTGAGATCTAAGAGTTCTTCCCACTTTGCTATTCAGGCACATTAAGGTGGTGGGATGGATGTGGGACCATGCGGATGCTACACCCAATCAAGGCATCTAGTCTTCCATAGGGGAGCAGGATCATGCAGACCTTGCTTCTAGCGATGTACACAGATATTCAAAATATTCATTATTCAGACAAATTCAGATGAATTCGGACATTCGTATATGAATCAAATGTCCAGACATTCATTTTTTTAGTATTCATATGAATACAAATATTTTGAGTTATCTGTATGAATAATTCAGACATTCATGTGTGTACGGATATGTACACATTGCACATGTATCCATACACATCTTGTGTGTATCCATATGCATCTGTACAGGATGAAAATGGGATGCATACATGGTAAAAATGGGATACATACAGATGTGTACAAGATTCATATCATTAGATACATATCACATATTCGAACAAATAGATACGAACGTATTCATATCAGTTCAAATATCCAGATATTCATTTTTCTTGATTTGTTCAAATTTAGATATTCAAATATTTGATTCTAATCAAATCAAATGTTGAAAACTGTATTCGTGCACACCCCTACTTGCTTCTTTATGGGGCATTCATGCTGCTATAAATGGTACACACATATCCTGACATAGACAATACATTTTCCAAAAATATTAGACCCTAAGCAATTCATCTGTGAACACGTATTTTTCTTTCAAGAAAAGTTACTCATTTAGCCTGACAAAGTATTCTCAAGTCCCTTCAAAATGACAAAAGGAAAAAATCAGAACAGACAAGAAAAGAAGAGCATTTGCTTTTACTCATGAAAGTAACTCGGGTACTCGATGCAGCAGAGCAAAACAAAACAAAAACTCTCAGATTTTAATGTATGTATTAATTACTGGCACATAATTGATATATACATTATAATAATAGCACAAAAATCTCATTTCTCCAAAACACTCCCAGTTGCTATGATTCCACAGACCATTCATAGCCCCTTTTTAAGAAGCCAAAGAAAAGAATCCCTGGGAACCAGCAGTACTATAATTCTTTCTAAATGGAACTAACCCCCCCTTCCACTTAACCAGGGCCTCAGGACATGCCATCTCCATCACAGTAATGGAAACACAGGCTTTCTCACTCTTTTTCTGACATCAAAATAAGCAAATTAGCAATATAAGTGGCTGGGTTTCTGATTTTGCACCACATTAATAAAGAGCAGCGGTTCTCAACCTGTGGGTCGTGACCCCTTTGGGGGTTGAACTACCCTTTCAGAGGGGTTGCGATGAGTCTCCCACCTTCCTGCCCCATCCTCATCCGAGCTGCCCCGCCCCTGTAGTTGGGGGTCTCCACAATATGAGGAAGTGCATTAAGCGGTCGCGGTATTAGGAAGGTTGAGAACTGCTGCTCCGTAGCATTCATCCAAAGTCCAGATGTAAGATTATTTGGGTTTCCGTGTTACTCATTTACGCAGCATCACATGATAAACACAGTGTACATCATTTAAAATAGCAAACTGAAATAGCACAACAGCAAATTGTGTGCCTGTATTTTTCCCAATTTAATTTACCTTTCACCTAACCACACCCACCCATCCACTCAAAACAAATCTAAGAAGGAAAGCAAATGAACTATATTTTAACCTGCTAACACTGTATTTGAGTAGCCTATTTACCTTCATCTGGACACACCTGTCAACTCCATTTTACCTCCAGTGCTTTAACTGAAGAAAAACATTTTACACATGCAGCGTGATGAAATCATATAAACTGACCTTCAGCTTCCTAGACAGCTAACAAGCAAATAATTTGAAGCTGTCTTCTCTAGGAAATGTTACCAGTTTATTCCTGAAGACCTCCAGTAGTATAGAACATTGGATTCTGGCAACTGCCTATTTATCTAGCTGTAAAATAGAATTGGGTGTGCATGGAGATGAGTTGTCATAGATATGGCGGTGGTTTAGGAAGGCTAGGTAATAAAAATCCTATAGTAGGCCAATATCCTTAGGAAAGCCACATTAAAATTGTGTAATTAATGGGTGTTTTCCACTGTCACTAAAAGTACCCATTAAGTATCTAAATTAATGGGTACTTAATGGGTACTTTTAGTGACAGTGGAAAAACACCCAATAACTAGACTTTATGTTAAACCAAGATTATTAAAAAAGAAAGACATGTCAAGCATTTAACAGGTTAAATGGGATCAGAAACTAAAAATTACAATGTGCCAGAAATTCAAAGTTAAGCTGTCCGTACCAAGCCTTTCCCCAAGCATTTAATCATAACATGCTGATTTCCTGTGTGCGGTTCTGATACAAGAATACAGCTGGCTGCAACCTGACAGAGGGCCTTACATTGACCCATTGGCTTTGCCAATGCTGGCAGAAATATGGAATATGGTTACATGAAGATATTCTGTCCTAAAGTTCTTTAAAAAAATTGTAAACAACAATGATTTAAACTAGTTGCATGAAGAATTCTATTATATCTAGTTAATTTTAAAATTGTTTTCTTCTATTTCCACTTTTTCCCTAAGGATTATTGGATAATAACTAAACAATACATTAAAAAAAGTCTTCACACAACATATTCATTAAAATAAATATGATGGAATCAGAGACCAGTGTAAGTGTTAAAGGAGGATGAATTGGTGTGATCATGGGAATGTATGATCACGGGGTGTTTTTCCACTGTCACTAGAAGTTCTCATTAAGTCCCCATTAATGGGTACAAAAATGCCATTACATACCTATTAATGGGTGCTTAATGGGTACTTTTAGGGACAGTGGAAAAACACCCATGGATGCCATGTGTAGCACACAGTCTGCTTGTGCACGGCACAAGGTGATGTCATGCGGACATTGTCCTGTTTTGCACCTAAGCTGCATGAAGTTTTACCTGCTGTGAACAGCCCTCAAGAGATGGCAGGTACATCTAAATCTTAACGTATACTATGTGGCCACTCATGTGGATGGGTAGGTGAGTAAAGATTTCTCCTTTTTTGCTGTGCTTTTACATGGTTTTAGATATTTCAAATGATGTGCACTGTATTTCTTGTGCATCCAAATTTGGACAAAAAAGTCCTTGAAGAAATGTACATGGCAGTCAGCTTTATTTGAACCAGGAAGGAGTATCATAGCAATCAGCCATCGCAGTAAAGAACTTGTCACGTGTCATCCTGTCATATTTAACAAGGGGACTATCAATAGGCTCCCTTGAACAATCTGGGATTCCGGTTGTTTTAAGGATCAAAATACTGATAAGAATATCTCAAGCCAGGTCTAGTAGCTCTGTGGCAACCAGTGTGCAGCCAGTGTAGTGCCTAGAGAATTCATGTAGTATGTTTCAGGATTAGTGCTCAAACAAGTAATCAAATTTAGTGATATTACACACTAGGGCCACGTCCCCAAGCAAGCCATTTGGAGCGGGATCAGAACGCATGGGACCAGGACTGGGTCCGCGATTGCTCCCAGCCCGTCCCCATGCCATTCCCGGCAACGCGGGCTAGGTGTGGGTTGAGCGTGGATGGAGGCATCCCATGCAAACTGTGACAAACTCTGGCACAGGGAAGCAGCAGCACCTCCTCTCTCCTCATTGGAAGCTGGATTGATGTCAGTCCACCCCTGTACCACATTCCCCCTCCCTTAGCAGCACTGAAATCCAGGACTGGGGTGGGAGGCATGGTGGGGGGAATTTAAAATAAAGCTTACTTCATAATAATAAATTTATAAATAATTTTAAAGGACCAAAAGCCACTACGAGGTTTAGTGGCAGTTAGGTGCTTGAGCAGTTTTGTGCTCCACCAGGAACCGTGAGAATGCCTACCAAGTTTAAAAGGGAGAAAATTAAGCTTTTATTTCATTATCGCCTTGGCAATCAAGAAACTGTGGCTGAAAATTTTTGGAATTGGAACAAAAATTAAGCCATTATCCTGCCTGCCTTGGCAATCAGAAAACAGGGTTGGAAATATTTCTGTGGAAAATGCACAAAAATTTTAAAATGTCAGCGGCTGTGATCTCCAATGCACAGGGCAGGAACGGTAAGTACAGTCTACCTCCTACTGACATGAGCGCCAATCTCCTCCCTGGATAGCCCACGATTGTCCCCATGCACAGTCTCAGCTTACTAACAAATGCATGCCGGGACCCCAAACCATGCCAAGACTTGTTTTTTCAGGTACCAAATTTGGTCCTGGTCTTGCACAGTTTGGAGGGATTTGGTCTGCTTTCCACGGACCAAATAAAAAATGCATGGGGATGCCCCTTGCTGATCCACATTTGGTACCATACTGAATATGCATGGGGACGCAGCCTAGCTGTAACTTCTGGCTCTTTTTCAGGGAGAATCCTCTGTATAGCACATTGCACTAATCAGCAAATCATTAATGATCTCAGAGCTTTATCTATCAAGCCTCTTTGAAAAAACATTGACAGTTCACTTACTAGCCAAAGCTGTGTATACGTGTCCCCTTAACACAGAAGTCACCTTGGCTTCAAATATCTTCAGGAACTAGTCCTAGACTGTGCCACAATTTCTTCAAGGTAACATTGTTCCTTCTAGAACTAGATGTGCAACCAGTTCCTAGACTTCTGAATCTCCAGGTTACCATGATTCACCCTTATTTTGTTCAACAGCTAAATAGGAACAATGGACAAAAAATCCTCACATTTATCATCATAAATCAATTGGAATTACTATATGGACACCACAGGCAACACAAACTAGGGATGTGCATAAATATTTGTAACATTAGGAATTCGGCCAACTTAGGACATTCAAACTCAAATTCAATGTTACAATATTTGTATGTTAACATCTGAATGAATACGAATGTTTCCAGACATTTGTACGAATAGTTCAGACATTCATTAAGCTGGGGAAATGTACCACATAACTATCTGTTCATATGCAGATATGTATTCATAGCATATATGTATCTATTTGTATTAGATCATGGCAGAGCTGTTCATAGCAGATACATATCTGTTTGTAGCAGATACATATCTGTTTGTAGCAGATACGTATCGTATGTTCGTATGAATACATATGAATAGATTTGTATCAAATAGAATTTTAACACATTTGAATGTGTTCTATTCATACAAATAAAGATTTTTAAACAATCAACTTGTTTCGAATCGAATGCCAAAAAACTCAAGAAATTGGCACTCCATGCAGGCAGATACCCAAAGAGTGGGCACAGTTCCATAGTGAAGGACGGTAGCTCCTAAATCAGATTGAATGAAGAAATAGGCAATAGTCCATATTTAAGCATGTCACACAATACCTTAAACATGGACCATATCAGGAAAACTGTGATCACATCTGGCAAATTAAATACTATTCTGAAATAATTACAGGTTGTTCATGTTCAGATGCAGCCAAAATGCCAAATGCATGCAGATGACACTGTACCACTAATCTTCGAATGACTTTCTCCAGTGGGTTTATATAGATATTGGATACCATAGGATACAAAATACAACTGCAGAGCATGTCTAACAGTGTACATCTAATCTTCTAGCAATTGTCCTACAGATAGGAGCAGAACTATTTCCTTATTTCTCAGGTGATAGAATAAATAACTAGGACAGGTAAATTCAAGAAATTGTCTTGGATGAGGGCAAGGAATTATAATCTATAGCTCCTTATCAGAGAGAAGCATGCCTTAACACAGTCCTTGGGGGGATCCCCACGGCATTGCTTATTTCGGTTTAGGGAATCCGAAATAAGTGAACCGGGTTAACCCTGTTTACACGACGTGCAAGTTAACCCGGTTCCGTGGCATTCCGATTCCAGCCTTAACCCGGAATCAATGCTGGGAGTCCGGACGGCAGCCCTGTCCTCCCGCCCATTGCTCTCTGATTGGTGTTCCCTTCCAGGATCCCACCCTCCCTTCCCTTTGCATCATCCATGCTCGGCCGGGGATTCCCTGTCCGATCCGGCCATTCTCTTCCCTCCCCCTTCCCAGCAGCAGCAGCAGCAGCAGCAGCAGCAGCATCCATCCATCCATCCATCCATCCATCCTGGTGCTCCTCGTTGCCCGCCGCCGCCGCTGCCGCCGCTGCCGCATTCTCAGCGCCTTTCGCCCTGCTCCCTCCCAGGATCAGCCCCAAAGTAACAGAGATCAGACCTCCCGCCCTCATCGCTGTGCAGCTCTGGATCCCCGAGGGGACCGAGGGGCTTTTCCTTTGCCTCACAGGGCACACAGCAGCTGCAGCAGCAACTCAAAACCCCTTCATAGCCACAGCTTTTAAAATACAAGCTCCAGGGCTTTCCTTTCCTTTCCCTTTTTAGAGTTCAGAACTTGCGCAAAACTGCAACATTGTTATTAAGCTAAATCGCTACAGTGTAACTTTGGAGGTAGTGGGTGTTTGGAGGCTGGATTCTTTCAATGAAATCACTCTTTGAAAGCAAGCTATTGGGGGAGGGAATCCTAAACATGTGTGAGGGTGTCATGAAAGCCTGCCTGTGTGTGTGTGTGTCTACCGGCTCGCTCCCTCCCCAGGAGGGGAAGACTAGCTAGGCTTTCTGCGGCCGGGCTCCCTCAGCCAAATTCTTCTTGCCCGCCTCAGGGGAATCCAAAACGCTGATAGCCTCCTCCTGCCCAATCCCCTCCTCTCCGTCTCTCCCCCCCCACAACTCTCAGCACACACTCCGGAGCTGTAGCGCTGCTGTGTGAAGGCTGCTCCAAGAAGTTCAGGCTTGCAAGAAGTGATCCAAAAAAAGTTTTTGCTTCAGATCAGGCAGGGAAACACACACACCCCCAATGACGTCCGCAAAATACGGACAGCCATTGGGTAGATTGCGATTGGGGGAAGGGCACCCTGAATATGGATTCTCTTCCCTTTACACGGTACTGTCCACACAGTTAAAAAGGAAACACGTATCGACACACAATCCGGAGTGAGACCTGTTGAAATCAGGATTTATTTCAAAACGGTTTAACGTCGTTTAACACGGAAATACCGTGTTTAGCCGAACTGCCGTCTGGCCGAGGAGAACTCAAAACATTTTGAATTCGCGATAACGATCCCGTGGGGATGTGGCCCTTAAGAGTTAAAGAGCTTTCAGTTCTATAGTCAAAATATACATGTATCTTAAAACAAATAAATACCTAATTCAGCAAGGAGGAAATGAACTAATCTCATAATCATAACTCACAAGAATCTGGGGAATATTACAAAGGCAAATAAATGCATCAGTTTTAGTTTGCAATATGGAATATATTGGTAGGGAGGAATATTACTAAAGCTCATCAACAAATTAAGAATAACTAACCACACTTAGAAAAACTATGTTAATGACATAAATTACTCACAGTGTTCTGTTTTCACAGTTCCTCTCCTGTTTATGTTTGAATATTGTTTGATTGCAAAAACAATTAAAAATACATGAAATAACGAAAGCAATCACAAAAGAAGAACCCTAATTATGTGCACTAATTTGAATGAGCAAGTGTCAAAGGCATAATTTGTCCATAATATGAATGCTGTGATTGACTGTAAGGGCTGACTATAGAAATTAGCTCCAGGTAACACATCTGTCTTCAGTTATTAGCAGCCAAATGCTTGTGGCGATGAACAAGCAAGAACAACTTTCAGTCAGCAGACAAATACATCGTACATTCTAATGGTTTAAGAAAAAATAGAAATTAATTTCAAAGCATTGATTTTAGTTGCTTCTGTGTACAACAGCAGCCATGAGCTTTCATGAACTTGTTTGCATCTGTCAAGAATTAGAGTTAGGCCCCATCCAGACTGGGGAATATAGCACCATTACAGCACTGCTATGGTTGGGGTTTCCTCATGTATCTGAGGTAACGCCATCATGGGCCTGATCCTCTCCCCATACTACGGCTGGGAAACTCAGCACTGGCCGCAGGTTATCCATCAATAGCACTTTTTACTTACCTTCTGACAGAACTGCCATCATAACTCGATCCACCACACGTACATGGATACTGAAACAGGTGTCCATACATGCACAGTGGTGCTGATATCCACATCCAGGCATTCAAGATGCCCAAATGCCCAGATGTATGTGACAATAAAATGTACAAAGACAGTGCTGGCAGCAACACTGTCTAGCTAAGAGTTGGTAATCACAGAGGGAACATTTCCCGCATTATCATCTCCTAGCATGATATCTGGCCACCATCTGGAGGTGGCCTTACTCAAGATTTAGTCACAGCTAAATCTCGAACAAAGCTAAATAATATTTGTTTGACAAGATAGGGCCTTCGTCTCACTAACCCCCAAACTATAGAATAGTCTTTCCACTGAGGTATGCCAGGCACCATTATTACATATGCTCAGGAAATCAGTAAAAACACAACTATTTACCCTACGACTTTGGCTGAGGAAACAGCTTCCCTTCTCCTCTTTCAGGCACTGTTATTCTTTTTAGTGTATTTGTTTTATATTTTGCTTTTACTGCTGTGTCCTGCCATAAGACCTGCTGGCATAAAGTGGGATAAAAATGAAAGCCCAGCTTTTTGTGACATGCAGAGACCGAAGGCTGACCCTGAACTGTGTTATAGCCCCATTTCTCAGGCTGTGGTTACACCTGAGGTTTAATCCAGCTTCAGTCCATCTTCAGAGTGAGAGAACATCAGCAAAGTGAGCAGTAGTTTTCTTTCCACATTATCTATCCCAAAGGGGAATTTTCTGAGCTATTTAACACTGAAAGAAAATAGCTTGTCACTTAGCTGATGTATTCTCTCACTCCAAAAGTGGACTGAAACTGGATTAAACCTTAAGTGTGACCATAGCCTCAGTAACTGCATCATAAAGGAAGTGAGTCCTAATTAATTTGTTAACTTCACCAGCTCACTGGCTGGAGCTGATGGAGCTGAGGGTGAGAAGATCTGGAGGGCAACTCGGCTAGGGTGGATCATATAAAGGAAAGGGCTACACCCAAAGAAGAATAACAAATTGTGATAACATACTGGCTAGCTTACTTGACAGCCAATGCAGAAATATTATCTGTGAAACAACTGTGGATGAAATCAATTTAGGATGGCGTAGAGGAAAAGGCTACAGAATGTGCTGTCACCATAGGAAGTGGAAATAAACGCACATTTACTTGAATGGAAGGTGACACAATGATGCATACATACTTGTCAACCAGAAAATCTAGAGGAAAAGGCAGTATTATTGTGGAAAAAAGCCCAACTAAATAAGAGTGATTTTTTAAAAAATCACAGCTCTGTGATGTCTATATATATTAAAGGCGTACTTTCCTTTTCATATATTGTGGCCTGGACTATGTATACCAAAAGCATCATGGGTATTATCTGAAGGTGCTGGAAATTACCATTTTTTGCTGAATCTAAGCAAATGACATGGTATGATACACATTGTCCATGGTAAGTGCTAGTATCTACAACTATCCTGTCCACTATCACTTCTCCCTCCACGTTTGCTGCTGCTTTGGCCTCCCACCTTTGATCTGTAGGGCTCACTTCCTTTCCTCTTCTTCCTCTTCCTGTGTGCTGATAAAGAGTCAAGAGCTCATTTCCCCACAGGGCCGGTAGAACTTCATTGAAAATTTAAATCACAAATTTGAACTTTGAGGCTTAAACAAAGTGGAAGCATGGATAGTCCTTCAAACATCTCCCCAGTGAGCCTTGTTCTAAGCCCCTTTCTTTTGAACTCTTGTCCAAGAGATGCAGACAGGAAGTGGAGGAGAAAGAGGACTCAGAGAAACCTAAGCTCCAAAGTTCGTGACCTGTCTTGCTCTATGCACCATTCCATGGATCATTCCAAGATGGGATGGACTTGCATTATCCCATAATAGTGTGTGGAGGCCAGCATGACCCTTAGACACCGTCATGGATCTCAACAGGAGTCAATGTCATCCATAGAGTAGGCACCATACCACTACTTGGAGTGAGTGAGACAGAAAAGGAGTTTCATGGGACTGGTCTGGACATGATAAATAAGGCCGCCTTCAGTTACATGCTGGGAGGGAGGGAGGAAATACCAATCACATAGTAAAAATAAGAAGGTACACTGAAAGGCCACCAAAATAACTTAAGCATATTGGGGTTAGGGAGGAAAGAATCCTGTTATTTTTTAAAAGAACTAACTAATAAAGCCCAAGATTTACAAATCAGCACATGAAATTCAGCCATGCAGTGACACCTCTGCAACTCCCCTTTCTTATGCAGTTCTCTAGGCCTCCTGAAAAAGTGTTTCTGTGGATCAAAGAACCACAGGAGCAGAACTCAATGACGCATAAAGAGTTATAGTTGGCAATTCAAACTGGCAACCCCTCTCTCACGAGAAGCACTTTTCTCCAACTCATGTTCCTCTTGGTCACTGCCAAGGCTCAGCTCCTTGAAAACAATAAAGGGAGGCAACGGCAATGGAACTGCAAATAATAGCTTAAGTAGCAGCAGTTTGGGGTGGGTTTTTCTTAGTCTCCCACTACACAGCAAAGAAATACTCCCCCCCCCCAAAAAAAGAAGGAAAGACACTTGAAATTGAGTTTCTTTAAGGACATGCAGGCTACCACAGAGGAAAGGAAACAGTATCAGGAAGCAACTGCACAGTATGAAAGGTCTACCTGGTAAGCAAGTATATAGGAGACACCCATAATGTGGGAACTATACCAGAAATATCAATACCAGAATCTACGTCCCTTTCTGCATTCACTTGCCTGTGATTTAGATCAGTGAATCCAGACTAGCCCAACGTACTGATCCAGATAGTTGGGAGGAGTTGATCCAGATTAGTTTATACCATGGCCATGGTGCTCTTAGTGTTGGGGCCCCTGGGAGTGTTTTTAAGTGATGCACTATGGCGTACCTCTGAAAGGCACCCCCTGGTAGTCTCAAACATGGGAGGCAGATTTCTGCATGCCTCAAGTGTTCTGGATGAGGCTAAAATGGTCCCTCTAGCAGACCCAATTAAACAGATCTACCAGAGATCTACCAGAGACCTGGATTAAGGCCCTCGTTGATCCAGATCTCACTCTGACTTGCGCAGACAGAGCCAAATCAGTGGGATGCATATTAATGGACCCATATTAATGTGCAGATACAGAGGGCCAAAGGCATACTATCACAGACCTTTACTTAAGTGTCCATGCAGAGAGGGCCTAAAAACCTTTACTGCACAACATCACGGGCAGGACTCAAATGGGATGCACTATGTCTGTATCCAGATGTCAGTTACTTATACCACTATATTTGGATACTTTGGAATAAAACATGGATATTCTGGAATATCCATGCTTTATGCCAGAATATCCAGATATAGTGGAATAAGCAACCAACATCTGGATGCAGACTCCATTATTTAAACTACACAGCTCTAGGGATGTGCATGAATGTTTGCTTTTGTATTTGATTTGTACTGAATCAAACGCAAAAAAAAAAAAATTGTATTCATTCCCTTCAAATATAGTGGGATCCAAATTTGATGCAAATGTTTAATCCCATACAAATCCTGTATGAATGCATATGAATCCCATACGAAACTTCATGTGAATGCATTGAAACATTCCATTTCAATTCAAATGTCAATCTTCGAATATGCCAATATTCAATTTGAATATGAATGTCCAAATTTGGCCAAATTCATATGAATTTTTAATGTTAGGAATATTCATGCACATTCCTAAAAAGCTCTACGCACAACTTCCCCCAGCCATTAATTTCTCCCTGAGTGAACACTGTGCTTGAGAGACACAGTGTAATATTGCCTTTCAACTACTCTGTATTTTCCTTGTCCAAAAAAAGTTATTCTGAAGACCATGACAGCACATAGCAAGATTGTGCTATTATTATTTCTCCATTTCCTGGTAAATGGAAAACCAGCTGCAATGAGAGCAAATGCCCTCTGGGATGTAATCAGTAGAGCATTAGATTCTAGATTATGAGCGGTAATTACTCCATTCTACTCTACCTTGGTTGAGCCTCATTGGGAATACTATGTCCAGTTTTGGGCAACACTATTTTAAAAAGACATTGACAAACTGGAACAAATTCAAAGGAAAGCTACCAAGATGATAAATGGACTGGAAATCAAGTCTTATTGTGAACGCTTAGTAGACTTAGATATGTTCAGAAAAGACTAAAGGGGGATATGATAACTGTCTTCAGATATCTGAAGGTTTGTCATACTGTAGATTTATTAGACTATTCACTCGTGGCACTTTCCGCACTTACTTTTTGATCCAGCTCTGGGAGCATCTGATCCCCATTCTGGTCCTCCTCATATATATGTTCAGACAGATCAAAGAGGCCCCGTCCCCAATAATCTAATAGTCTGCACAGATGAAACCAGATCCAGTTTAAGAGGCCCTATTGTTGACCCATTTTATTGGGAGTACAATTGGACTACGGGCCTTGTTCCAGATTACGGGAGGCCTGCAAATGGAACACCTCCATGGTCTGGAATTACCAGCAGCTCCTTTTCAGTGGCATGCCTTAGTGTGCTTCTAAAAGCCACCCCTTTCAGAGTCCGCTGCTGGGAACTGTTCTTCCTAGCCTTTGGAGGTGGTCAGGTGTTGGGGCAACTGCAAAACTTGAATGAACTTTGCAGCCATAGGGAGGCATGGGCCGGATCATCGCCATCAGCGTGGATGACTCTGATCTGGCCCATGCCTCTGCAAGATTGGGATCAGTGGGTTATTCTGGATTCACTGATCTGGGTATAAAACAGGTAAGTGCAGAAAAGGCCTTTGTCTCAGAGGGCAGAATTAGAACAAACAGGATGAAGTTTCAAGGAAGTAGATACAGTTAGACATGTGGGGGGGATCTGCATAAGAGCTGTCAATCAGTGCATAAATATAACAACTTTCACCTTGTATGAATAAGTCCTTAGCAATACATGAATGAGGCCAATTTGCTGTTAGCCTGATAAACCATTGTTATCTGTGCAATGGGCCACAGCATTCTCAGATTTATTCTTGTTAAAACGCAAAATCAAATTGGTACTGTTGAGGCAGAAACTACTTCTTGAGTGAAGAAAATGAACACTGCCACAGACTTCCTGGTGCTACTCATAATGAACCTTAATAAGACAAACCAGAAGACAACTAAATCTGTTTCACCTTGCAAGTAGCTATGAAAATGTGAAAGCTTCTTTCAGTACATGTTAATTCTCATACATCTTTTAGGAAAAAAAAAACCTTTGAAGTTGTTCTATTCAGGAAGTTTGAACACACTGTGAGAAAAATAGCAGAAGCTAGAAGACTGAATGCATTCATTTTTCAGAAATCATCTCAAATACTGCCAAGAATTTGAGGCTGCTGTTGTAGGTCATAAATAGAATATGCTGTATGTCTCTAACCATGTGGCATCTTAACTTGCAATTGTTCAAATATGAAGTACCTGCCTGTCTCCTGCTCATTCTCCTTGACTGAATAGAAATTATTCTCTTAATTGTAGAATAAAATACAGGATAGAAAAGAAGCATCACCAAAAGCAATACAGTGGGTGTTTTTCCACCTGCAGTAAGTACCCATTTTAGCACCCATTAAGGACCCATTTGGCTGAGAGCCGGATGACCCCATTTCCATTACAGTCCCCATTAGAGACACATCTGTTTCCACCACATCTAGGGTAATCTGGATCATATGGGTCCTTCAGGACCTATAATGTGGATTTCCTGTAGACCCCACTAAAGGGGTCTATAATGGGGTCTTTAGCCATCAAATCCAGATTATAGGGAGCCTGTTTCCACTACGGGCATTTTTCTGCTGAGCTCCTTTAATCCAGATCTAAGAAGATCCGAATCGAAGGAATGGGTACTTCGCTTAATCCGAATCTAGTAGAAGTACCCAGTGTGTTTCCATGAGTGGTCTCCCAGCCAATAGCAATGGGTGCTAGCCTGCGTGCTGTGGAAACACCAGAGCACCCAATTGCATATCCGGATCTACTCAATTCTAGTGAAAACAGGCTCCCTATAATCCAGATTTTATGGCTGAAGACCCCATTGTAGACCCCTTTAATGGGGTCTATAGCAAATCCAGATTATAGGTCCTGAAGGACTCATATGATCTGGATTTCCCTAGCTGTGGTGGAAACAGATGTGTCTCTAATGGGGTCTGTAGTGGAAATGTGTTCATAGTAGAATCCTGGCATCTACTTTCTTTCCAAATGCTCCTTGATGAGGCTCCAAACTTGAAGAGAAGGTAATTAGGAAGTTACCACAGTAATAAACTCCTCCCAGGGATTACTGTCTTACCATGATAAAGGGGCTTAGTAACTCCAATGACCTAGAAAAACAGCAGTAAGAGCACCAGCTCCTCATAAAGCCATCATTGGCAACCACAATGAAATTAAGGGTAGAAGGTCTCTGCAGGCATAATAAAAAGGAGAAGGAACTCCAAGAGTAAACATAGACAGGGAAGTTGGGGAAAACACCTTAAAACAAGAGAACTTTCTGCACTGCACTTTAGGGATGAACAAAGTTCAGTTTGTGTTTAAAAATTGATTGAACAGTTCATGTTTGCAAATGTTCATTCTGAACCAAACATATATTCAGATATCCCAAAATTTGATGGAACTGAACCACTCTGCCACTCATGAACATGAAAAAAGTTGATCAAACATTCTATGTTTGCTGTGTTTTGGCACTGGAAAGTATTATTTTCTTTTGTTTTGAACAGGTTTGGGAGTAAATGCAAACAGTTGTTTGTATAATTAACTGATGCGCTGTCAAGCCAAATAAATGAGTGTTCAGCTTGACAGCAAACTGAAGATGCAATTTTTGTGTGTGCACATCCCTACCATATATGGCTACATCACTGAAAGGGCTTATTGTGCCAAATCATGAAACCACCAGCTGCCAAGTCTTCCTCCATCTACAAGGAAAGAAAGTCAAACTTCCTTGAATAGATGTGGGCATGATGTTGCCAGCATTTAAATGAGACTTGAAATATCCACCATCAGAAGACAGAATTTGAAAGCAGTGAAACAAGGAAAACCTTAAAATGTCAAAGAAGAAAAGTAATGCACTGATTTAGATATTCTAGGAGTAAGTGAGAAATGGGCTGCTTTAATTCTGACACCTTCACAACATTCTACTTAGCAAACAAGTTAATGTAAAGGAATAAAGTAGCAATGATACTCAATGAAAGTTTTAATGATTTCTTGTTCAGTTTACAGTGAAATAAACAAAGGATCTATTAGAATTAGTGGATTACCAGTAAACAACAGTCTTAGTTAGGTGAAAGCTACTATTACCCTATTCTGTCAAAAAAATTCTGCAGTAGATTGGAAGAGGTGGAAGACAATATCAAAAAAGGGCATTTCATTATTGGAATGCACAAGTAGGAGAAACAGAAGCATTTGATATAACAAGCAGAGTTGGTTTGAGTGCACACAATAATGCAAGCAGTAAATTAATTGAATTTTGTTAAGACAGACCTCCAGATGTTTAAATATCCTTGATGTTTAAATTTGAATATGTCGGCCTACATTTTTGGGGTGATTTGTTTATTTTGTATTAATGTATTAATATGTGATCTTCCTTCAGACATCCAGATGAAGAAGAGGTCATAAATTTTGATAAAATAAACAGGTGCAATAAGGAAATTCTTTCATGCCAATGCCTGCTTCAAAAAACATAAAACTATACATTAATATGACTGGATGAAACAGCATCATACTCAGAAACGCAATAGGATACAGGAAGATGGAAAAAGTGAACTTCAATCACTTATGCTTCCAGATGCAGATTGCAGAATAGGCTATGAATTACTCATACTGAAAATATCTGATAAAAACAAACAATATATAGAGTGGAGTGTGCTGGCAGGCGAGAATACACGGTCAGAATAAATCTGCAGTGTATGAAATAGATTCAGCAAGCTTAGTCAATACACAAAAACCCCTGACAAACTATAAAAAGAGGTAATACTGTAAAATTCAAAGGGAAGAAAAATATTTGTAAAATTTCAAAGCAAAGATGATTGCCAGGGAGAGTCAAGCAAGAAAGGGTAAGGAAATATATCTTAAGAAAGCAAGGTGGAAGAATAGAATAAAGGAAAAATAAGAAAAATAAGAACCTTAGAGAAATCCCAGGACAGTTGTATCTCAGGTATAGATGCTTAAAAATAACCATGGAAGTGACCTGAAGCTACATTTATGCTTCACTTTTTCTCTGCACCAGGAGCAACCCTGTGACATTTTGATTAGGAACTAAGATGGCATACTGAGCGAAGGTCAGTTTGTAAGTCTCTTCCACTCTTCCACTTTTAGAGTCTATTTGGAATGCAGAATGGCTTGCTAACTGTCAACTAAAGAATTACTCAACATGAAGAGATAAGTATATACCATATCATCTAATGGTTAGCTAAAGAAGTTCTTTTAATAAGCCATATCAGTGTGGGGAACCTGTGGGAAGATAAGCTCTTTTGTGGCCAGCTGCTTACAAACTTATGTAAACAAGAATAATTACCAAGTATTGTTAACAACCTTCACATTTTACAAAGTTTTAAGTCTTGAGTCTTAAGCTTTGAGAAGATAGAGTATCCTCAGTGACTCTGAATATGGTTCTTATCTGGCCTGGCTACACACAACAGGAGCTTTGTCTAGTTACAAACACACAAACTAAATTAGAAAATCAACAGAACCAGGCTAGAACCACAGATTACTTCCACCGGCGCATGCTCACTCCAAATGATGAGGCAAGCAAACTTAATAATGATTTGTCAATTGGTCCTTACGGTCTTTTTTCCCCTCAGTCTGAATTAACAGGATGTAATAACAACCTTGCTGAGGAGATAGTACTGGCAAATAAACAATTTAATTAGGGATGGGCACAAATATTCATAACATTGTTATTCGTATGAATTCTTATGACTTTGGACATTCGTACACGATCGAATGTTACGATATATTTACATTAACATTCATATGGATAGTTTGCCTGGTCGTTAAACTGGGGATATGTATCGGATACATATTGATACGTATGCGTTGGTATCGGATACATATCAGATATGTATGTGTTGACATAGGATACATATCCAGGATATGTATGCATTTGTATTAGATATTTGTATGAATACAGTCATATCGAATAAAATCCTACCACATTTGAAGGGGATCTAATCAAACAAATATAAATTTTCTAACATTTGATTTGTTATGAATTGAATGCCAAAAAAACATTCGTGCACACCCCTAAAGTTAAGACCATATATCAGGTCATAATCCCTTATCTTTATCTCCATTAGGAGAAAAACCTGAAGAAGAAAGCCAGCCACAGTATATTAAAAGGAATACTCACCCATATACTGACACCCATTGTGGGTAAAAGATCATCTAATCTATTGGACCAAGACCAGAGTAAGCATCTGGAAAACTCCAAACACTAGTAGGAAGATACTATAAAACAATTTAACATCTGGACTGTAAAGCTACCCCTGATTAAAAACTTTCTGGCAGGCTGTAAGACCCTACAAACTGCACTCTCTGAAATAACCTTTAAATCCCAAGAAAAGTTGAGACCAGAGCTACCAAAGAGGAAATCCTCAAAAAGAAGACCCTCGGAGCCGATTGAGCTCGGCCACCACAAAGTAAGAAAATTATGGAGAAGGAACAAAAGCTCTCTCTCAAAAAAAGCAAAAAAAAATGTAAAAAAATAAAAATAAAAAGCCAAAGAGGCTCTAAAGCTATGAAAATGAACTTCTCCAAATTATTTGCCACATTGGAAAAAAAGGACTTAATGACAATTTTGAAAAAAATCATGAAGTCCATCATAAGAAATCTAGCTGGCCAGCAAAAAAACTCCAGGGATAACACCACCACCAACAGTAATGAAAAACTTCAGGAACAAAATGTTAAGTATAATATGAAGAAAACTGGAAATTCAAATAATGATCCCAGGGCCATGATCACACCCTCATGTTCCATTGAGAAACTGAACTGAAGCCATCCTAATCCAGTTCACACCCAGTCCCAAGTAATTAGTTCTCAGATCATCCTCAATTCGGGCTGCTATCCTCACACCTTTTATGTTATCTCCCTGAGTCTCCATTACACAACTCTTTAGTTCTCCACCCCTATTGATTACATCAACACCACCTGCATCCTGGTAGGATAAAGTTCTGTCAATCAGTAGTGGCAACAGGTTGTGTTTGGAGTTGTGTAGTGCTGATGGCAAACTCAATGCTAACACAGTGTACTGTTGGGGTGAGGGGACTGTGCCCCCAAATAGATGCAGCTGAGTCATATCACATCCAGCCTGCACCTCCACCTCTGCAGCTGTTCTGGTAGAATAAGGAGAGGCTGTAATCTGCCCTTTTCCCTAAAGCTGCTAAAGAACTTTCACTCCTCAATCCCTTTCATTCCAATGAAACCTTGGGTTGTTCCGCATTTGCCGCAATCCATCCTCCCGAAGATTGGAGGGACCCCCATACATCCCACACACACGGGGAGGCCGGATTCCAGAGGACAGATTGGAGTGGGTGCTATGCGGATGCACCCCCGGAGCCACAGGACTGGAGCATGGAGCTGCCAGTCACCGTGTGTTTCCGATGGCAACTGGGGCATGGGAGAAGAGCTTTGGAAGCAGGCAGTCCTGCTTCCGCCCTTCCCAAAATGGTGGCCACCGGGAATCCGTCTCTTCCCCTGGCTGTGTGCAGAAGCATCCTGCTTCTGCATACATCCAGGGGGAAGTGATGGATATAAGACCTGATTTTTCAGGTCTTACATTTAATCTGGATTTTGGTGGCAAAACCGGTTTAACAAACTGGTCTTGCATGCCGAAATGCAGAAGCACCCTCTGCAAAGAGTGCTAGAAAGCATCTCCAATGTCGAAGGTGTTTAAGGTAAGTGACTTTAATGTGACTTTAGGGTGGGTTAAACCGATTTCCGCAGTCAATGCGGAAACATCCCTTGTTTCCATGCTATGGAAGCTACGTTGTCCTTAGAAGTATATCATTTCTAGTCTTACTCCACACTTTCCCTCTCCAGCACTTTTTGCTCTGGCCCCAAAGACCCCATTAGGGTCCCTTTAAAAAACCTCCCCTCCCTCACAAATATGAACCTCCTGGGACTTCAGCAGAAGTGGAAAGGGATGCAAGGAAGTGGGATTGTGTGTGTGCCACTCATACCCAGGTAGTGGGTGGGAGGGAAGGCTGGATCCACCATTCCCAGGGCAGTTCCATGCTCACACAGGGCAAGCGAAAACAGATTGGCTCCCCAAGATGCCTTGGGTCCTCTGTAAAAGTGGACTTTGGAGAAGCCAGCTTGAGGAGGGACAGCCTGCCCCCAAGATAATCCCACGGAAAAAAAATCTGAGTAATGCAACAAGAAGGTGGCTAGAAGATGGCCTGAACTATGGGTGTGATCATGGCCCAAGTTCCTGAAGGTGAAGATGAAGGCTCACAATGAGGAAAGCAGCAAAGAACATACCTTAGCTTGCCATGATGAGCCTGATTATAAATCTCTATGGCTGCTTACTTTGACATCAGTAGCAATAAAAGACCTTAGAATCTAAAACTTATACCAACAAAGTTTGTCTTTATAAACTACCCCAAATCCCAGGGTTTTATGTCATAAAGACAATGGAAGTGGCACTTTGTAAACCTTTTCTATCATGCCACTTCTATATCGATTGCATTTGAAGATGTCCTAAAGGTGAATACTTGCTTTACAACCAAGTAAGGGCAAGAGCAATAATAACCTTCGCCTCCATAGAAACAGCAAGCAAGATCTTTAGTTATAAGTACCTTGTGGCTCATAGGAGAACTGGTATAACTCAAGATTGTATTTGGTCCCGTCTTTGCTAACAAAGAAGGAAAAATCAGTTTTAAAATGACATGTCACCAGAGGAGTTAGCCTTGATTATGACCTTTACCAAACTACCTGCCTTGGAACAGGGAAACAGCCTCTCCAGACTATCATAACTCACAACAACACACCTGTTGTAGAGCATCCCCTAAAGGGAATCCTGCTTCTTCTGACAAATGTTCACATAATGTCATATGCAGATCAAATTTGTAGACTGGCCCTTTGGAGCCAACCTTCCCCACAGAAACTGCTTTGACAGGAAGTAAGACTACCGCAAGTATTGGAGAATGTAAACACCTATGCATAACTCCTAGTGGAATATGCCCACAAGAGCAGATAGAAATTTATACCACCATGGCCATATAGGCAAGAGGGCTCCTCTGATTAAAAGCTTAGACTGGCAACCAATGAGATTCCTATCTAATGATATCTAATGAAGAGTGGGGTTAGCCGGATATTTATAAACCTATTGAAACGTCTCCTTTATTGAATTTTGATAAGCAGACAAATGATGTTATTCTCTACCACAATGAATCAGTAGAAATTCTTTCTGAAACCAAGATTAAAATAATGTCCCCAACAATACTTCAGAATTTGCTCTAGAACAACATCAACATTTCCATAAATCAGTTCCCATGGCCCCTTTAATCCAACTGCTAATACAAACCAAACAGTTTGACTGCTACCAGCTGACCATCAAACCAGAATCCTTTTGTGGAATACAGCAGGCTGGGACAAGTTAAATATAAACTATACATGGAGAAATTTGGTATCATTCCAATCACATGCTTCAAACCAACCAACCAACCAACCAAAAACAACCTCTATTTTTTCTTCCCAAAGAAACAGACCTTCAAGCATTGGACTATTGGTGGTCTCAATCCAGATTAGTAAAATAGTCCACTCTCAATGAAATGTGTTCCCCCTGAAATTGACTATTGGAGGTGGTTCCAATACGGGCAAAGCAGGTATTGTGAGGTCTAGGTGGCCATTTCTGAGGCTGCAAAGGGTGCAGTCAAGCAACTCCTGAGGCTTTTTCGCACTGCAACGTGTTCCGTTTGGAACGCGTGCAGGCGGGAAGCTTAAGACAGTTCCGGGCGCTTTCACCATTCACACAAAGGCGCGCCGGAACATGTTCCGGCGCGCCTGTGTGCGAATCCTAAAAGCGCCCGGAACTGTCTTGGCCGGCAAAGGCCGGCCAGGGGCGGGGATTCGGCCGCAGCGCTGCCGCCCATTGGGTGAGAGCACCCAAGGGGCGGGCAGCGCTGTCAAGCAGCTGCTCCACGCTTCGTGCGAGCTCTACGGGGCCGGATCGGGCCCTGTGGAGCTGGCCCGAACATGCCCGGGCACCCGGGTGCCCATCGGAGGGCCCGGGGCAAGGCCCCTATGGGGCAGGACGCCTTTGGAGATCAGAGCCCCTGGCTCTGATCTGCAAAGGCTTCGCCCCGCGCCCCAATCTCGCCCATCTGCGGGGCGCGAGCGCCTGGATCTAGGCGCGGGCGCCCCGCAGATCAGCCGCCCACCCCCCCAGTCCCCAAAACTGCTTGTCCAATAGGGGGGCTAGGGGGGCTGCGTCCTGCGCGCTCCCAGCATGCCCCCCTCAGTCGGACGCTGGACGGCGACGAGGTAAGTCCTCCGTCACGCGCGCGTCCTCCTAGGGCCCTGGGGGAGGGGGGGAATCATCTTCGCGGTGTGGGTGCCTCGATGTAGGCACCCACACAGCGAAGATGGGCCCGATCCGGCGCGGACGGTGGTTGGGGGTGGCGGATTCGGGGGGTGGGACTGATCTGCGGGGCGCCCGCACCCCGCAGACGGCCGCGATGGAGGCGGGGGGGGGGACCCTTGGGGGGCCGGAGCGATGCGTTCCGGCCGCCCAAGGGGTTCCTCGGCCCCAGCCAGCCTGGGATCGGCCCCCTGCCACCCCAGAAAAGGGCGACAGGACCCCATAGGGGCTGCCGGACCCGGGAAGGAGCCACGTCCTGGCGGCCGTCGGAGGTGACAGACGGGAGCCACCGAATCGAGGTTCCCCTGTCCCATCTGCCAGGGTCACTGACCCTGGCAGATGGGAAAGGGGAACCCCAATTCGGTGGGTCCCGTCTACCGGCTTCGCCGCGCCGGCGCGATCGCCGGCCCGGCAAGTCGGGCCCTGGGGGCGTGCCGACGGCTGTCAGGGAGAGTAGCGTGCGCGAACGCTTCTCTCCCGGAACGCGCCGGGGCGGCTCGTCTGCGTCGGAACGGATGCAGAGCACTTTAAAGTGCTCTGCATCCGGAACGCGTGGAAGACAGCTCCGGACGCGAGGCGGCGCAAGCCCCGCTGGGGCAATGTGAATGCCTCGTCCGGAGCTGTCTTCCACGCGTTCTAAAAAGGCCTGTGCAAAAAGGCCTCTGGTCAGCTAAACCAGCTAGCTTGTGAACTGCTGCTTGCTGTGGTCAGTTGTTTTTGGTGTATTATGGAAAACTATGAATCATCCTGAGGCCTTCAGGTGAAGGGCAGGATATAAATGTCATGAAATAGTTAGCACCACCACCCACCAACAGTTCTGGACAGCTGTCCTTCACCCTTTTGATGAAGAAGTCAATAGTTTGACTCTCACCTTTCTTCATCCCCCTTACCAATTTTTACATCATAAAGGGCCACATACAGAACCAGTGGGTCTGGAACAGCCAGGACTGCTGATTCCAAACACAGAAAGGCACGAGCAGGATCAGCACCATCTGCACAGTGGTGCTGGTCTAGACCGGCCCATGCTGCAGCCACACTCCCACACCTCTGAGGGCTAATCCACCTTTTCTAGCACATAATGTTCAGGAGAGAGGGGAAGGGCAGACTGGTGTGTGAACAATCCCTCCTCAAAGTCTTTTCTGAGGTGCCTAAGAGATGGGTTGTTTAAAAAAACTGGATTTGATCACAGCCTGAGATGAAGAGAACTATGCAAAGCAGAAGTGATTATGGCAAAACATCTGAACAAACTATGGACAGCAGAGCTGCATCTCTCCCCACCTGCCCACAAGAAGCCTTCTCAACTGTCCCCTAGATTATTTGCAAGTTATTTTAAAAATTGGCACTATTTGATTTCAGCTGACCCAACTTCAACTTGGTTTCTGGAATTAAAATTCCTGAATTGACCCACCAATATCAGTGGGAATCCAGCATAAGTCAAAACTTCACACAGCTAGGCGAAACAAAACTCTTCAGAAGATCAGAGGGTCAAAAAAGAGTTGAGAAAACTAATTAAATGACTTCTCTGAGCAGTTGGTGGGGGAAGAAGTTCCCCAGCCATGTGTCTTAATTGTCGTTTTTAAGGAAAGTGACAGCATAAAACAAGAATTCTGAAAATGAAATCCAATGATGGTAAGCACTATACAAACAATAGAGAAAAAGCTATTAATATTTGGGAGGAGAAATTGGTAGACCTCTTGAACTCGGGGGGAGAACAAAATTAAATAGCTCAGACTATAATAAAAACTGTACTCAGGTATGATTTGGAAGATGAAGAGATCATGGCCAATTTTGACTATAAAACTGCCCTGGTAATGCAAACAGAAGACTAGAAAATCTAATTCTTATAAATGTTTACACTGGCCTTTGTCTCCCTCCCTCATTTAAAAATTATTCATCTACTGTTTTAAAAAAATTACAAAATAATGATAATATAACAACAACAAAAATCCAAAAATGATTTATCATAGTGCAATGGATGCCAAATAATCCATTAAGAAATCCTAATTTGTAAAACTTGATGGCAGATATTGTGATGAAATCTGAGAAGCATATAAAATAAAAGGTTGCCAGTCTTTTATAGAAAATTGTTCTAATGTTTTCCCCACTGTACATCTGAAGAGAGATGAAATGTTGACTACAGTCATACAGATGTGCTGAACTACTTTTTGTAAGAAATTTGTTTCTAACACCTCAGTGGGATCGGACACTATTGGTTGCCTGACAGCACCAGGCTTTCTACAGTACCCAAAATTACCTCAGAAGGAGACAAGCCCTGTGCAAAAGGTGCAGGGAATAAGTCTGAGGCTAGGGATGTGCACGAATGTTTGTAGGCATTTGAAATCCAATTGAATATTCAAACTCGAATAGTAGAAGAAGAAGAGTTGGCTTTCTACCCCACTTTTCTCACCCATTTAAAGGGACTCAAAGCAGCTGACAAAGCTTTTCTATTCTTCTCCCCATAACAGAACACCCTGTGAGGTAGGTGGGGCTGTGAGAACTCAGAAGAGAGCTGTGACTAGCCCAAGGTCACCCAGCTGGCTTCATGGGGGAGGGTGGAATCGAACCCAGTATTCCCAGATAAGAGTCCAGCTCCCTAACCACTAGGACCAGTGGTTCTCAACCTGTGGGTTGTGACCTCTTTGGGGGTCGAACTACCATTTCAGAGGGGTCGCGACAAGTCTCCCACTGCCCTTCCCTCCCCTCTCTCAGCTGCCCTGCCCCCATGGTTGGGGGTCTCCACAACATGAGGAACTGCATTAAGGGGCCGTGGCATTAGAAAGGTTGAGAACTGCTGCACTAGACCAAACTGGTCACAATAAAATATCCCAAAATAGAATGGCTCGAAATTAAAATGTAAACATCTGAATTGAATTTTGAATTTTGGATCTATTTGTTCGAATTATCCGGACATTCGTATGTGTACGTACACAATGCGTACATGAAGATTTGCATCTTTCCCACATTTGGACAGATCCTTATGGGACAAAATGGGTTGCATACCGGATGCATACAGACGTGCATGGATGCGTACGGATGAGTACGAATGTGGGGAAGATGCAGATTTGAATAAAAAATTTGAATAGTTTCAAATTTGGTATATACGAATTGAATTCAAAATTAAAAGATTCAAATTGAATTGAATTTTTTGGGTATTCGGTTTGATTCAAATAGAAAGTCAAAAAAACGTATTTAAATATGAAGTTTCAAACCTTCACACTTCTTACACTGCTCGGTTTGATCTAGTTCAGATGTCATCTTCTGCTAGGAAGTTGATAGCCATGACTCTCCAACATGTTTGCATCTTTGCTATCCATGGACATTGGTTTGAAAAGACAGAAGCAAAATGGGGGTTGATTGCCAAGCATAAAATATGGCCAAGCATAAATCCATAATCCATGTGAGCCAGTTTAGTCTAGTGGATAGGGACTCTTATCTGAGAATACCAGGTTTGAATACGCACTCCTCCAAAAAGCCAGCTGGGTGACCTTGGGCTTGTCACAGCTCTTTTCTGAGCTCTCACAGCACCACCTATTTCACAGGGTGTTGTGCTGTGGGGAGAAGAATAGAAAGCTTTGACAGCCACTTTGAGTTTCCTTAAATGGGAGAGAAAAGTGGGGTAGAAAAGCCAAAAGATTATATTTCCCATCCCAGCACAGATACCATCATTTTAAATATGCTGTGTATTGTTTTAGATTTGTTTTAATTTTTTTAAAAAATGCTTTTAATGGATATTCTGTTTTTAATCTGTTGTTTTAACGGTTGTTACCCACCCAGAGACATTTGGTATGGGGCAGGATAGAAATGTAAATAATAAATAAATAAATCTCTTCTTCTTCTTCTTCTTCTGCATCTCAGGGGCATGTATCTTTCAGTAACAATGAAAGGTCCTTTCTATACTGGGCTGTATTCTGGATTATATGATGGAATAGGGTTCTGCCATCCATATGCCACTGCAGACTATGACAGGTCCTGGATGGGATTTGCCACAGCCTGTACTATTACGTAGATGGCAGGGTCCTATTTTGGGATATAATCTGGAATAAAGCCCAGTGAAAAAAGGGACATAGGCTGCGCCCCCATGCACTTTATAATCCAAATCAAATCCAAATTCAGTAAGGAGTGTCCCCATGCAAAGCCCCCTCACCGGACTATATGCGAACCAAGTCGGCCAAATCTGCACTAAATTTAGTCCTCTAGAAAACTGTTCTCGGCATGGTTTGGGAGCTCAGTCTGCATCATTTTGGAGGCTGAGTCCACACACAGAGAAGCTTCTGGGCTATTTGGGGAGGAGATTGTCACTCACGTCATTAGTGGGCAGGGTTTCAAGTCCTGTGCTTGCCATTCCTGTCCTATGCACTGGGGATTGCAACTGTTCGGGCATTTTTGGCAATAAATGGTGACTGAACAGAAACAAGTCTCTTTCCACGACCATTATTCCACCCCCCCTTCCCCAATTGGCAAGCCAAGTGAATGTGCAAGACAAATAGCAGCTTCTGAAACGTGCATACAATAACTGAGCTCCCCAGTTTTACAGTGAAAGATGCAATTGCCGTCCCACAAGTCTCTTTCCATGACCATTATTCCACCACCACCTCGATTGCCAGGCCAGGCATGATAATTTAATTTAAATTGTGCACAAGTGCTAAACTGCCATACGGGGTGGAGCAGAGGTGCATACCTCCGGTAAACTGCCGCCAAACCCCGTAGTGGCTTTCCAGAACGATCTGGCTCTTTCATTTTTTTATTATTATTATATTTTTATTGCCTTTCAGCCCTATGTGTCATGAAAGGGGGGAGTGCTAAATTGCTGTCAAACTCTATAGCGGCTTTGCAAAGTGATCAGGCTTTTTCATATTTTTTTTTATTATAATACTATTATTGCCTTTCAGCCCTATGTGCCGCGATTGGGGAAGGAAGTGTTGGGTGGCATTTCCCTGCCATCACTACAGCGGGCAGCACAGGGACTGGTGATATCAACCTGGCTTCCTATCAGGAGAGGGGGGCAGAGAGAAAAAGATGCTGTTTTCTGGTGCAAGGGTTTAGCGCAGTTTGCATGGGGACACCCATATTCAAATTGAGCCTGCGTTATCAGCAAATGCATAGGGACAGCTCAATTCAAAATTGGCCCCACATCTGGACAAAAATAGAGCAATCAGCACTAAACAGAGTGCATGGGGACGTGGCCATAAAGAGCTTTTCGAAAATATATCCCAGTTCTCTAAATATATTTCAAAGTAAGCAAGCGATGTTGATCTTAGTGCAACCAACTTCCATTTGGTTTGTGTAGGATTGGAGTCCCAGCAGTACAACTAGCAATAAAACATTATTTCCTTACTTTTTTTTTTTTCAAAATGTCATTTGCACTTTAATAGCACTGATCTCAAAACTATAGCCTGTACCTTTAATTAATATCTTGGTAGATCGGCTGGAAATGGCCCTTAAGAAAATGTTGACATTGTTAGAGACGCTAACATCTGTTTTGCCAGTCTTAAGGCAGATGGTTAGCAGTTCAGTGACTCCCCTTCTTTATTATTTCTGCCCTTGCTCAATATTCACCATGCACAGAAAATAGTATGAGACAGGAAAAAGAAGCAGAGCAGCAGACTCAGAACGAATTGAATTGTGATCATTTCAATTACTCTGACAAACAACATGCATGCCTCCATAATAGTATCAAGATCAAAAGAAAAGCAAAAGGATATCTGATATTTAGTGGAATGAATGCAAATACAATACCCAGGAAATTGTTGTGCTTTCAACTAAAAAATCCATAGGAAGACAAACAGATATTTGAACTCTAGATTGCCCGTAAGCCAACGTATTGGAGGAATAATCGTGGAAGCTCACATGGCATCCCAGTGCTAGTTTTTTAAAGAAGAAGCTTGCAATCTTGTGAGCTTATATAATTATAATTTCAGAAGAGACAAATCAATACATGTACAAACTAAAGCATGCTAAATGACTCAAAGTTCAATAAGGACTACAGAACAACACAGAAACGAGGAAGCAAAAATGGGATAGGACAGAAATGAAACTTCAATGTATCTGTGCACATTTGGTGCTGAGTTTTAGAGTGAAAATCTGTGTATGGGTGTTTTTCCACCGCGCTTCTTTAATCCAGAGCTAAGAAGATCTGGATCTAAGGAATGGGTATTTCCCTTAATCCGGATCTAGTAGATCTGGATTAAGGGAAGTACCCAATGTGTTTCCATGGGTGGTCTAGCACCCAATAGAAATGGGTGCTAACCTCCCTGCTGTGGAAATACCAGAGCAGCAATTTGCAAATCCAGATTGACCCACAAGTGGTCTGCCTGTCACCCCAGGTTGCCTGTCACCCCGAAGTTGCCTTCAGAGATTAGCAAAGACTTCGGAGATTATCAAAGACAAATCCCTTGGGAAAGCAATGCAAGAGAGGTGCATATTAATTAGCTCCTTGTGAGCACTGATGAGTCAGCCTCATTAATATGCACCTCTTTCCATGCCTGAAGGTAACAGGCAGCTCCCAGCAGCATTGCTCTCGCAAGGGGTTTGTCTTTGGAGCCTTTGCTAATCTGTGAAGTTGACTTCAGAGGGACTTCGGAGCCTTTGTTAATCACCGAAGGCACCTTCGGAGGGATTTCGGAACTGCCTTTGGAGGGACTCTGAAGTCTTGACTTTGGGGCACCCCCCCCCATGGATGCCTCCCCCCCCCCCGAGCCTCCTCTAGACCCCATTGCCAGATTGCAGTGGAAGCAGGCTCCATACAATCTGGATTTTCAGGCTGAAGACCCCATTGTAGACCCCTTTAATTGGGTCTACACGAAATCCGGATTATTCTGCGCTACATAAGAACATCAGAATACCCCTGCTGGATCAGGCTACAGCCCATCTAGCCCAACAGCCTGTCCCACACAGATGGCTTTAAGGAAGGGTTAGACAAATTTATGAATGACAGATGTATCAATGGCTACTAGAATGAATGCCTAGGTACAACTTTCAGGTTCGGGGGGAGCAAGACGCTTCTAAGGCCCTGTCCCCATGCAATTGAAAGTCTGCTGGAACTCTTCTTTTGCCTCTGAGCGACCCCATTCCAGGCTTTACAAGGTGCTTAGGGAGCTTAGGAAAGTGAGACACCCGCGATAAAATACGTGCACTTTTAAGAAGAGTTCCAGCGCTCTTTCGGCGATTCGCGGGTTTTGCTCGCTATATCTGCCTTGAGGACGCTCCGTGGCAAAAGGGGCGGGGATTGCTTGCCTGCACACACAGCCAAAAAGCATTCACACATCTGAGAAATGCAGCAGGTTCGCTTCCTTTCCTTTGTAAAAAGAGCCAGAATTGCTCAGAATTGCAACATTGTTATCAGTGATCTGTGAAAGCCTTAAAAGAGAATGAGCAAAGGATTGCGCTGCCGATGGCTGCAGCCGCTGACTTTGCCGGGGCAGAAAGCCTTTTCTAACAGAGAACTGAGTGAAAGTAAGTGCTGAAAGTGAATGAATGAGCGATCATCTGCCTTTGCTAGGGGCGGGAAGCTGTTTCAGGAGACGGAGATCTGGCTATTTTTCCTTTTAACAAGAGAGGGGGCGGGGGAAAAAAGATGCCCGGAAAGAGAAGACGGCTTCCATGGGGATGGAAAGTCCGTTTAGATCGTGGCTACCATGGGGACGCTTATTCCGGAAGTGGAGGGGACTTTTAAAGTCAGCTATAACAGAGTGATGGCAGAGGAAGCCGAGAGGGGCTAATAAGTCTTTTGGGGACAGGGCCTAAGACTATTATTTGCTGGGATTCGAGAGCAGGAAAAAGTTTGTCCTTGTCTCTGCTTGAGATGCCCATGAGCATTTGTTGGGCCACCGTGTGCGACAGGACGCTGGACTAGATGGGCTGTGGACTGATCCAGCAGGGCTTTTCTTATGTTCTTATGTTCTTATTTTTAACTAAGCAAAGGGGATCCACGAAGGTTCAGCACAGCAG
The DNA here is from genome assembly GCA_023333525.1 of Aspidoscelis tigris stejnegeri. Classification (NCBI taxonomy): domain Eukaryota; kingdom Metazoa; phylum Chordata; class Lepidosauria; order Squamata; family Teiidae; genus Aspidoscelis; species Aspidoscelis tigris. The sequence goes on from JALMGA010000002.1 coordinate 96,845,217, forward strand.
CAGTGGTGAAATGTGACAAAGCCATTTCTGGCTGAAGCCAGCCTGACTTCCTTGTCCATCCCCGAGATGGAATATCTTCTTAAAATATGACCGGGGCACAGGTTCCTGGTATGTCAAAGATCCAAAACCAGAGTTTAGGATCACAGTCTGCAGTCTCTGGACCTGCACAGACCTGCATGTGAGTGAAATCTGCACTGACAGGGAAGATATGGAGGGAGGGATGACACTTTTCAGGAACAGTCTCCTAAGCTCCCAGGGGTTTCTGAAATGCTTGCCTGGAGGCACGTAAAGGTGGCAGAAAGCAGCAGCACTTGGAAGAGCAATGAGGGCTGGCTGGCTGGCGCTGAAAGCCTCACTGATTTAATTTCTCCACAGTGACCTACAGCAGTGGGAGTATCGAGGGCAATGAAAACAGTAGCACTCCCACAGTACTCCAACAGACTCCAGAAAATAAAATACAATAAGTGGAGGCAATACACTGAACAATAACTTCACAGCTAAATGCCACTCAGCCATATCTGGCTTCAAGTAGAAATCAGATAACAGAAACGTCATAAAGGAGCTTTAAAAAAGGGAGAAAAACACCCATTCTTTTTCACTCTTCCTGTCTGCTGCAGGCCAACAGTACGATTAAAAGCCTAAAGCGGCCAACTGGAGGGGAAATGTCACAGGATTTAATATTAAAAATGTTGTTCGATTAAAAATAGGAAATATGATACTGCATCTTGGGAATACTTCAGATGGTTTAGTTTTCTTTACCAGTACTTGGATTTACCCCCTGGTAAAAGTAAAGTTGACAATGACACCAATGCCACGTGTCACTCATCAGACAATCTTGCTCTGTGACCTCCAATGCCCTATACCAAGTTGGAATTAAAGGTGGTAGCAGTTCTGATTAGGGGTGTGCACAAATACAATTTTCGGCATTCGATTTGATTCAATCAAATATCCAAAAATTCAATTTCATTCAAAACTTTAAAATTCAAATTTAATCAAATTCAATTTGAATTAAGCCAATTTGAATCTATTCATTCAAATTTTCAATTCAAATTTGCACTTATGAATGTCGACATCATTCATATGTGTCTGTACCCATTGTTACACGTCCATATGCATCCTGTAGTTATCCCGTATGCAACCCTGTACAAATGCATATGGATGCATTTGTCCAGTACAGAACTGTACAAATGCACATAGATGCGAAAAAGGTGTGTATCTGCAAGTACACATCATGTACGAAACCGTACACATATGAATGCCTGGATAATTCAAAGAAATAGATCCAAAATTCAAAATTCATTCAAATCCTTAAATGTGAATTTATGGACATTCAATTCAAATTTGAATGTCAAAATTTGGACGAATTCGATCGAATTTCAAATACCTTTGAATATTAGTGCACACCCCTAGTTCTGATGAAAACTGAAATTTGGCTATGTAACACTACTCCAGTTTTTGCCTCAATAAAACCCAGTATGTGCATGCTTGCATGCATAGGCATGAGCCAAGCAAAGCACATATTATAACTCAAAAAATATGGGGGAAACTGAAGTTTTTACATTAAAACCAAGGAAACTTGTGTATGCATATTTGAGGCGCACTCTACACAGAACAAGCATTCTGGCCCAGAATCACAACAGGCAGTGCAAAGCCCCCTCCAAGTTGTAGGCTGGGGGCATGTCCCATCCCTGCAGGCTTGGAAATGGCTGTAGAGAGTGGCAAAATGTCACCAAAATCCAGAACAAAGCCTGCATACCATTGGCAGGCTACAGGACCAACCTAGCTTGGCCTGCAGGAGAATTGTGCACCTGGGAGTGGTAGCCTTCCATGGCATACATTGACACACGTATATCCTGCACCAAGCACACAGCTGATGCACCTCAAGAGACCTGAGACATTGCTTAAAGTGGTAAATTGTTTGTCTCAGAGACCCAAGCTGAATTACAGATCCAGTCTGTTTTGTAGCTATAAAATGTATTGTGTTAACAACAACAACAACAACAATAATAATACAAAAAACTAATGAAACTGAAGCAACAACAGAAGCTCCAACAAGACCAGGAGTCACTGATCAACTAGAACCTGATGAAAATCTGGAAATTCTGCAAGAAGAGGAAGAACAGCAGCATGAAGTCATGGATGAAACACCTGGCACATTGTCTCAAAGACAGCAGGAACTGAAGGACAGAATAATGGCTCATACAGCATCAAGTACAGAGCGAAAGCGACTGCCAACCCTAAAAACTACAGGCAGAAAACGACTTGTCCCACTGATGAATGACATCAACTCTGCCCTTGTAACTGGTTCAGGTAGCAACAATCGAAGAACTGAACCAGCTCGCCTACAGTACAGCTGTGATAGTAACAGAAGAACTAGGAATACTGCAGCCAAAACCAATTAGAAAATCTACTGGAAAACCAAAGTGGAAAGTCCGACTGGAACTAAAGATGAGAAGCCTGAGATCAGATGCCAACAACCTAAAAAATATGAAGGAGCAGAAACTGAACAATGAGAAGACTAAAGAACATCTGATCAAAAAATACTGGCTGAATACAAGGAAAATTGACGAAGCTTTGGGAAATCATGAAACAGCAGATAACAGCTACAGCCAGGAAAATCAAAAGATATGAAGCAAGAATCATCCAGTACAGGCAGAACCAAATGTTCCAGTCTAATCAGAGGCAGTTCTACCAGAGCCTGCATGAGCAAGTAGACAAGAAAATTGAAAAGCCAGAGAAAGAAGCAACAACCAACTTCTGGAAAGATCTCTGGGAGGCTGAAAAAGAATACAACAAAACTGCTTGGTGGATAAAGGATTTTGAGAAGAAATTCTCCAAGAACAAAATGCAGCAGCTGCAAATAACACCTGAAATGGTCACGAAAAGAGTGAAGAAAGTGAAGAACTGGACATCCCCTGGCACTGATCAGTTGCATGGCTTCTGGCTCAAATACCTGACCAGCCTGCATTCAAAAATGGTCGAACTGTTTAATGAAATGCTGCAAACAGGAAACATCAGTGAATGGCTAATAACTGGCAAAACATATTTAATACAGAAAGATGCAGCAAAGGGAGCCACACCAGGAAACTATAGGCCAATAACTTGTCTACCTACTATGCTCAAGCTGCTGACAGGCATAATAGCAGACAGGATTCAAGACTACCTCGAAGACAACAACATCATCCCAGTAGAACAAAAAGGAAACAAACGGAGAAGCAGGGGCACAAAAGACCAGCTACTGATTGACAAAATGATTCTGGAGAACTGCAAAACCCGAAAAACAAACCTGCATATGACTTGGATCGACTATAAAAAAGCTTTTGATTCACTGCCACATGGTTGGATCACAAAGTGCCTGGAAACCATCGGGATCAGTCAGAACATCACAAAATTTATAGAAAGTGTGATGAAATGCTGGAAGACTGAGCTTTTTGTTGGAAATGAAAGCTACGGACTGATCAACATCAAAAGGGGCATCTTCCAGGGGGACTCATTGTCCCCACTGCTTTTCATCATCACTATAATCCCGCTGTCACTCATCCTACAGAAAACAAACCTGGGCTATCAAACTGCCAGGAATTCACAGAAAATTTCACATCTACTGTACATGGATGACTTGAAGCTTTATGGAAAATCTGAAATCGAGATCCAGTCATTGACCAACACAGTGCGAATATTCAGCAGCGACATCAGTATGGAGTTTGGCCTGGACAAATGTGCCACAGTGGCACTGAAGAAGGGGAAGATTACTGAAAGTGAAGGCACTGAAAGGCCAAATGGTCAAATCATCAGGTCCCACCAGTCAGAAGCCTACAAATACCTGGGCATCCTGCAACTGGATAACATTAAGCATGGCCATGTGAAATCTGTGGTCAGTAAAGAGTACATCCAAAGGATTAGAAAAATCTTGAAAAGTAAACTGAATAGCGGTAACACCATTAAGGCCATAAACACCTGGGCCATACCAGTCATTAGATACACTGCAGGGATTGTGAACTGGACTCAGCAGGAGTTGGACAACTTAGACAGAAAAACCAGAAAACTGATGACGATCCACCATGCACTACATCCTCGTAGTGATGTCGACAGGCTGTACTTGCCCAGGAAAGCAGGCGGTAGAGGACTTTTGCAAGTGAAGCAAACAGTGGAAGAAGAGAAGCATGCATTAGCAGATTATGTGGCAGAAAGCAAAGAATCAGCTTTGATTGAAGTCAACAACCAGCAGCTTCTCAAAGTGCAGCAAACCAAGAACCAGTACCGGAAAACTGCAATTCAATGCCGAACGGACAGCTGGCACAGTAAAGCACTGCATGGACAGTTCTTGGAGAAAATCGAAGGCAAAGTGGAGATGAAAAAGACATGGTCTTGGCTTACGAATGGAACACTGAAAAAGGAAACAGAAGGACTGATTCTTGCTGCACAAGAACAAGCAATAAGAACAAATGCCATGAAAGCCAGAATTGAAAAATCAGGAGAAGATCCAAAGTGCCGGTTCTACAAAGAAGTGGATGAAACAATCAACCATATACTCAGCTGCTGCAAGAAGATCACACAAACTGATTACAAGCAGAGACACAATACTGTAGCACAAATGATCCACTGGAACTTGTGCCAAAAGTATCATCTGCCAGTGCCAAAGAACTGGTGGGATCACAAGCCAGAAAAAGTTGTTGAAAATGAACAGGCAAAACTACTTTGGGAATTCAGGCTTCAGACTGACCGAAATTTGGAGCATAACACCCCTGACATTACAATTGTTGAGAAAGAGAAGGTGTGGATCATCGACGTTGCTATTCCAGGTGACAGCAGAATTGAGGAGAAACAGTTGGAGAAACTCACCAGATATGAAGACCTGAGAATTGAACTTCAGAGACTCTGGCGAAAACCAGTGAAAGTGTTCCCAGTCATCATCGGCACACTGGGCCAAAAGATCTCAGCGGGCACCTAAAAACCATTGGCATTGACAAAATATCCATCTGCCAACTACAAAAAGCCACTTTACTGGGGTCTGCTCGCATAATTCGCCGATACATCACACAGTCCTAGGTGCTTGGGAAGTGCCTGACTAGTGATATAATATGAAATCCAGCATAGTGATCTTGTTTGCTGTGTGTAACTGCTGTTTTTACATAATTAATAATAATAATAATAACCCCACAAGAGGATCAGTAAACTATAAAGATTCTACCAGCACATGGATGATGGGAGGGAGGGGGAAAAGTGGAGGGAGGGAAAGGAGGAAGGGAGAAAGAAGGAGAGAGAAAGCAAGCAAGAAGAGTTATGGTAAATGTGCTGAATAAAAATGCTCCAATGATTTTGCATGTTCTTCTAGCATAGTATCAAATTATTTTACACATTTATTGACTGCTATAGTTTTCTTACGCCTCTTTGTAACAATAAATAGAGTTCTATTTATAGAAAGTCATCTAGAAGATTCACTAAACAGGTTTCACAACATTCTGAAAAGACAAAAGCTCACTTCTTTAAAGCACTGCGTTTGATGTTTTAATAGCCACATAATATTAGCGCATAATGTTAAAAATAATTACAGCATATAGGGCTTTTAAGCAGTGAAACAAGATGACATTAAGAAAAATAGTAGTGCGCATGAATATGCCACATATTGATACTTCCATAAAGCAACTGCAGATGTAGGGATAAAAACAAATGGGTGTAGCAATATGCCTATATTATTTAAAAATCACTTAGCGTCCTACTAATATTTGTATTCAGTGCTTCAGAGTTTCTACAGTTGTGGTGCAGGTCCCCACTGAAGACCTGTTGTGGAGTTGCTTTCTCAATGGATGAAGAGCAGAAATTTCCACATAATACAGAATGTCATCTTATAAGTAATAGCAGGGCCTTTTCAGTGGTAGCACCTCCCTTTTGGTTTGCCACAAATAAAATAATGCTTTATATTAGGGATGTACACGAATGCTTTTTTGAATTTGGTTTGTATCAAATCAAATGCAAGAATATTCATATTCGTTCAAATAGATCCCTTTTGAATGTGGTAGGATTAGAATTCAATATGAATGTTTGGTATGAATGTTCAATACAAATTGCGTATGAATTGCATATGAATCCTATATAAATCCCATACATATCTGCTACATATTTGCTACATATCTGCTCTGAATGCATCGAATCCACCCTGAATCTGCTTTGAATCCACTCTCAATCCATTTTGAATCCACTCTGGATCCATTCCAGATGTGAATGGGGCAGCCACTTTCTCACCTCCCCAGGTTCACAAATGTCATTAATATTCATACAATACTGATGTGGTCTTAAGGGGAGACCCAGGCAGTCACTATACCAGCCAGTGCAAAATCGCACTAAGAGAGAATCACTTCATCCAAAGAAAGGAATTATCTCTCCAAATTAGGGGGGTTTTACCACTAGCAATAAGTACCCATTAAGCACCCATTAGGGATCCAATAAGGACCCATTAGGCTCAGAGCAGGAAGAGCCCATTTCCACTGTAGACCCCATTAGAGACACATTTGTTTCCACCAGTTCATGGGTCCTTCAGGACCTATACTTCAGATTTCCTATAGACCCCATTAAAGGGGTCTACAATGGGGTCTTCAGGCATCAAATCGGGATTATACGGAGCGTGTTTCCACTGCGATCAGGCAATGGGATCTAGGAGGGGCACACCCAGCAGGCTCCAAAGAACAGCACAGGCTTCAAAGAGGACCCCGCGTGAGAGCAATGCCATTCCTATGGATCTTCGTCAAAGGCTCCAGAGGATCTTCGGAGGTTGCGTCAAATCTTTGGAGTTTATGGCAAAGCTCCAGAGATTCTCCAGAGCCACTCCAGAGAATCTTCAAAAAATCTCCAGAGCAACTACGGAGATTGCACTCCCTGTCCCCCCCAAAAAATTGGGGCAACAGGTTGGCCCAATGTGGGTAGATCCAGATTTGCCACATGGGTGCTCCAGCATTTCCACTGCAGGCAAGCTATGAGACGGAAATAACAGAGAAAAGCAACCTCTGGATTCATTTTTAATTGTAAAAAAGAAACTTTAGCAAGATGCAACCAAACCAAATTACTTCACATGCCTAAGTCTTCTGTGTATCTTTGGAGCTCAGTGATTCTGATGTTTGTAAGCAGTAATGTCAATTTTTATATTTTAAATCATACATAATTTCCAAAAGGTTATAAGTAAATTATTGCACCTTATTCAGTATGAAAAACGAAAAAGTCCTACCTGAGGGCACAAGGTCTCCAAATGACTAGCTGCTGTTTGGACAATCTTAATCCCTTCTTCATTTGTTGATACTGAGCAAGCAAGATTAGCCACCTAGGAAAGAAAGCAAATGGAAGAGGTTTATATTTCAGCCCAACAGAAATATATAAACCTTGAAACCATTTTAACATATTAGATTCACTATGGATGGTAACAGGCAAGAGAAGGCAAAGTCATTGGTAGGCAATCATGCCAGATAAGATGAGGTGATAAATGTATTTTTTTAAAAAATATATACCTGTATTGAAATTTTCGTGACATTAAAAGAGATAAAATGCAACTGCTAATCCAAATGAAGAAAAGAAAAAAAAATAGGGGTCCTAAATGAAAGAAGGTGAGGAGTTGGTTTTTATACCCTGCTTTTCTCACCCTTAAGGGGGCTCAAAGCATATGACAAACCTTCTGTTCTTCTCTCCACAACAAACATCCTGTGAGGCAGATAGGGTTGTGAGAACTCAGAAAGAGAGCTGTGACTAGCCCAAAGTCACACAGCTGGCTTCAGGTAGGACTGCAAAATCAAACCAGGAGGCTATCAGATAAGAGTCCAACATTTCTAATCACGAGACCAAACTGGCTATGTGTGACAACTCGATTCCACTCCCTCCTCGTGAACTCGTATTGACAGAGTAACACAGCTGAGAAAGTGGCGGTCAGGCCGTACAGCCCCACTGCCTGCGAATGGGTTGGTGTCTGTATATGAACTAGACACACACACCCTTGCCCAGGCATCTCACTTCAAAGGCTTAGCGCCAAAACTTCTCCCTGAAGCAGCAAAATAAACACAAGTGTAATATAACACCAACTTGTTTATTATTTACAACCAGACAGATAAATAATTAAGCAGTAGCGAAATATAAAGGTTGCTCACTATTACTTAAGTAGTCCAAAAGAACAAGCAATTGTAAATAGGATTCACCTTAGCTCTCCCAAGCTAGTCCCACAAAAGTAAAATGAATAGGAAAAGCCTCCAGCTCCTTAGGAACCTTTTAGGAGTTCAGCTTGAAAGTCTTTCCTAAAATAAAGATCAAACCCAAGCAGAAAAAGCTAACTGAAAACCTGGAATCTACTTGCTCTAGCAGCACCAAGAAGCTCCCTTTCAGCGTTTCCTGCATCTTCCCAGTTACGCCCTGAGGTCTACCCTCAAGATAGGCATGACTACCCTTCTTTCCCCTGCCCCACAAGCAGTGAGCACACAAGCCTAGAAGGCTGAAGAGTTCAGCAAACTCCCCCCAATGATCAATCTCCTGCAAAACCTGCCCAGAGAAAGATCCTGAGGGTGCTTCAGCATTAACCTCCGAAATCCGGTTCTGTTTAGATCCTACTGCCAGTCCTTCCGTCCGCACATGTGACGGAAGGCCAGATTTAGATCCGGATTTGAAGTGGGTGCTTTGCAGAAGCACAGCACCCACCTCAATCCGGATCTATGGAGGCCCTCCCCCAGTCTGCATTCTGGCCAGGGCGGAGAACCTCCTGAAGCCAGTCGCTGCCCTGGCCAATCAGGAGGCGCGCAGGATGCATGCATGAAGGCAACTTGGACCTCGCAGCCAGAATCCTGCTGGCTGCATTAAGGTAAGGAGGGGTTCGCAGTCGGTCCCCCCAGGGTGGGCTGGGGGGGGTTAAGTGAAGCCCCCCCCCCCGGCTCCAGAAGCGAGGGGGAGCCCTGAAACCGGAGTCCCCTGGCTCGCCATGCTCAGCTCCGATGGAGCCAATCGTGGCAGGCCGGGGGAGGGCCACGTTAGGGACCTTTTTTGCTGTGCGGATGCATCCGTTTCAGAGGTCTCCTAACAGCAAAAACAACCATTAAGACCACACTCTAGGTAGTCTTCCGGGAAACCGGTTTAAGGGCCAGTTAGCACCCATTAGAGACACATCAATGCGGAAGCGGCTTTCCCGATGTGTCTCTAATGGGTGCTGCTGTGCAGACGCGGTTTTCCTGATGTGTTTCTAATGGGTGCTGCTGGGCGGAGGCAGTTTTCCCAAGTGTCCAAAATGTGGTCTTAATGGGTGTTAAAGGGTCAATGTGGAAGCACCCTGAGGGTCCTGGATCGCTGCCTTAAATACAGCAAGATCCTGGTGCTCTGGTCGGCTAGAATTTAGTGTTTACTGAGAGAACTCCTCCCTCCTGTCATTCAGTCTTGCAAAGTCCCTGGGAAACTTTCCCACTCTTTTCGGCTAACAGCCAATGCTTGCAAAGCACCTGGGAAATATTTCCCGCTCTTTTTGCAGCTTGCAGAAGATGTTTGCAAAGGGCCTGGGAAATCTTCCCACTCTTTGCAGCCAGCAAAATGAATCTGTCACACTATGTATCTTCTGAATCAGGTCTATGAACTCCTCCACTGAACCAAAGAAACAGCTGTAGGCACATGCTCTGAAGAATGCTCCTGACCTGGAGAAAATATTCTGAATAGAGGTGTGCATGAATGCAATTTTTGGCATTCAGTTCAACTGAATACCCAAAAATTCAAATCAATTCAAATGTTTAAAATACGAATATATTCACATTCTAATTGATCCAAATACATTCCTATCTATTCATACAAATATTTGATCCATATTTGAAGATACGAATAACAATATTCATATGTGTCTGTACATATCCATACGCATCCGCCCGCATCCCATTTTTATCCCGTATGCATCCCGTTTTCATCCTTTAAATAATATACATATGGATACCCATGTAATGCATATGTATCTGTACACACATGAATGTCCAAATAATTCATACAAATGATTTGAAAGACTCAAAATTCATTTGTATGTTTAAAAATCAATGTATAGATTTTCAATTCAAATTCACATGTACGAATTTGATCGAATTTCAAATGTTTTAAATATTCTTGCACATCCCTAATTCTAAGCTATGGGCACAGTGAGAAGTGTCAAGCATGCGGGCAGCAGATCACTTGACAGCCAGCCTAGCTAGGCCTATCTGTAAAGCTGGGGAAGTTGCAAGCTAGAGTCATTTCCCCATGCCACTGTCTACACAGCTGCATCAGGGGCCAGGAAAAAGCTTAGACAGCACTCAGACCTCTTTGAAGATTCCAATGAATGGAGCACCCAGAGGGTGGGCAGAAGTGGGCCCATGCAAACACAGCACTAGATGCCATAGTTGGGAATGGTCCAAAGGACTAGAAAACTGTCTAGTCCAGTTATTCTGGATCAGTTTCAGTTGTTCTGGCCTAAAGATGTGGATGAGCTGTTTGTTGGGGTTTAACCAACAACATGCCCTCTAAATCTTGCCCTTCTTAGTTAATAAAATCTAGCCAGCAAGGTATGATCTGGTGGGTCCAGGGAGTAGTGAACGCCTCTCAAAGAACACCTGATCCAGTTGGGGTGGTCCCACCAGATCTTAAAGAGGAAGTGGTATGTCTCCCCCTCAAGAGGTTTTCTCTGGATCCAGAAGATTTAAATATTTATCACTTAGTGACCAAAGTACTGGAGAGAATTATGGCTGTTCAACTTCAGGCATGCTTGGGAAAAAGCTAATTATCTAGACCCATTTCAATCTGGCTTCAGGCCCAGAAACCAACTTGATCACCCTGGTTGATGGCCTTCTCCTGTTGGCTCTCCTGGAGCTCTCAGAAGCATTTGATACCATTGACCTTGGTATCCTTCTGGAAAGGCTATTAAGTCTTGGAGCTGGAGGTAGTATGCTACATAGGTTCTGATCCCAGAGAGTGATTGTGGGAGATTCTTGCTCAAGGTCCTGGGAATTCACTTAGCTCTCATGCTTTTTAATATCTACATGAAGCCCTTGGGAGAGGGCATCAGGAGATCTGGAATCTGCTCTATACCCCTGTACCATCTGAATCAGAAGTGACTGAAGTGCTTGACAGGTGCCTGGAGGCAGTAATGGGTTGGATTGGTGCCAATAAATTGAAGCTGAACCCAGATGGAATGGTGGTTCTATATGTCACAGGGTCTCGTGTCCACTAAGTGGGGAAATAATGTCCTGGAAGGGACAGGTGCAAAATCTGGAGTACTCTTTGACTCTGTGCTAGTGCATGAACTTCAGGTGGAGGCCATGGCCAAGAGTGCTGGTTTCCAACTACAACTGGTTTGACAGCTAAGGCCCCTCCTGGGCAGAGATGATTTGGCCACATTTATCCATGGTCTGGTAATTTCCAGATTGGACTATTGTAATGCGATCAAGGAACTGCCCCTGCAGATGGGTCAGAAGCTGCAGCTGGTGCAAAATGCAGCTGCTACTGTTGACCAGAACAGCTAGCCATCTTAAAAGAGCTGCACTGACTGCCCGTTTCCTACTAAGCCTAATTCAAGGTGTTAATCTTAAATTTTAAGGCCCCAAGTGACCTCAAATATCTAAAGGAATGCCTTCTTCCATATCAATCTGCCTATGCCTTAAGATCTCTAAGGGAGCCTCTTCTGGTTGTATCACCACCCTCGGTAGCAACAGAACTTTATGTGAACTTTATTTGTTCAGACAGATGTTGAGCTGAATAAGTACTTGCTGACAGAAAATGCTTTACAGAATCAGCGTTACCTTTTCTTCTACAATTAGAGATGCCTTAAGCCTTTGACACTTTTGTCTATTTATTAGTCAATTTAGTTATACCCTTTAATTGAATAAATTAGTTTACCGATAATGTTTAAAAGTCTTATAAACAATACATGTAAAAAAATTCAAGACACTAAGCTTAATATAGTTCTTGCATCGGTGATGCCCTTACATTTTACAGAAATACTCAGTTAATATTTCCTCAGTGGCATTTAATATTTCCTTAATAAACAATCTATCTGCAGGATGAAGTTACAACAACAGTTTTCTGTTGTGTGTGGGAAAAGAAGGCAGTTAGCTGCTGAGGCAGACACATTTGGAAAGGAACTGAGGTAAACAAATTATGCTGCTGCTAGGTGATGGGCACATGACTGCTCTCTTTAAAAATAATAATTCTGAATCAATGAAAGTTTAGTATTTTTACTTGTGTCTTAAGAGCCTTTCTACACTGGGAAGTAGTCTGGACCATAGTCCAGTTCTAGGCCTCTTCTGACCACACCTTAGAGCAGACCAGAGAGGCCCCTACCCGTCCTAGACCAGGCCAGGCACCCAAAGTGTTGCAGTGGTCTGATCTACTAGTAGACCTCTTTTTCAAGGTCTACCCATGTTATAGGGGTGGTATATCAGTATAAAGGTTAGAACATAAGAGAAGCCCTGCTGGATCAGGCCACAGCCCATCTAGTCCAGCGTCCTGTCACACACAGTGGCCGACCAAATGCTCATGGGAATCTCAAGTAGAGACAAGGACAAACCTTCTCCTGTTCTCGAATCCCAGCAAATGGCATTAGAAGTGTCCCGCTTTCCCCTGCAGCCTGAAAGATGTACCTAGGCATTCATTCTAGTAGCCACTGATACATCTGTCATCCATAAATTTGACTAACCCTACCTTAAAGCCATCTAGACTGTTAGCTGTTACCACCTCTTCTGGCAGCAAATTCCATAAACCGATGACCCTCTGGGTGAAGAAACACTTCCCCTTGTCGGATCCAACTCTCCTACCCATCTACTTCATAGCGTGCCCCCTGGTTCTAGTGTTCTGCGATATCCACTTTTTCTATACCATGCATAATTTTATATACTTCAATCAGATCCCCTCTTAAACGCTGTCTCTCCAGACTGAAGAGGCCTAGACGTTGCAGCCTGGCTTTGTAAGGGAGGTGTTCCAGACCCTTAATCATTCTGGTTCAGAAATAATACCATGGAGGACCCATTTTGATGGTCTGGTATACCACGGGAGACCCATTTCACAGCCCCCTCCCTGTGCTGGCTCTGAAGCTACACAAACATCAGAACCAGTATGAGGGCAGGTGTAGAATAGGCCATCCTAATCAGAAAGCCTTGTTCTGCTCCAGGATCATTGTGTCCCAGCTTTGGATGGATTGCTTATTCTGGACTGAAATGCCCCCCTCTGGTCTGGTTTGCTGGTTTCCAGGGTGAATGTGGCCTATGTATATCTTCATTATCACCATCATGTTATATTCATTCTTAAATGGCTCAGGGAGCTGCACAATCAGAGGAAAAATATAAAATGTGAATTAATGCTACTCTAAAAATTAATCATAGCAAGCTTTCATTATTAATATCACCTGTTTTCAAAAGCCTGAAAGACTGAAAATGTTTTTTATGACTCTTCTGAAAGTCTTCAAGAGTGATAGTCTTTTTATAATGATGAGGAACGGATCCTGCCCCCTGAGGACAGCCACTGAGAAGGCACAACCTAAAATTACCATCAGAAGAACTGACAGCCTCCAGAAAAAGAACTTTTCTGATTACCTTAATTGACCATAAGAGTACTGCAAAGACAGAGACTCTTTCTGGTACCTCAGTCCTAAATCATTATGTGCTTTAGTAACACAGTTTGTATTTCACCCAGAAATACATCAGCTGTCAGTGCTGCTCTTTCTCTGAAAACAGACATATTGCAGAGTCTGAGCAATCCTGTAGGCTAACTTGGTTTCTAGATTTTGAATTGTTTACCCACTTACTTATCTGTGGCGTTTATATCCTGCTTTTCTTCTGCAGAGCTCAAAGCAGTAGACATCATCCTAGGATACCTCCAGACTGGGACAGAAGCAGCAAAGCAAGTTCGCTCCTTCCATCTCCCACAGTGGGAGCATGGCATTCTCCATCCCCACCCTACCCCTCAAAGTAAAAACAAATGCTGAATAACCATCATCCTTTTACTGTGTACTTACCTGCATTCCTTGTGCTCTTACTGCTGGCAATACAACTTCCTGTCTGGAGGACTGGAAGCAGCTCCACCTTAAATGTGAAGCTTTTGGTCTTCTAGTTTGGAGGACCAGAAGGAGCTTCGCACTTAAAGAGGAGCAAGTCTCCATTATGCAGTCTGGATGTCTTTGACAGGCTCCATGGCATCCAGTGTCCATGTTCCCCACTGAGGCTTCTGGGAAAGGATATGCAACACCAAAGGACACTTCAAAAGCACTCAAAAGCATAATGCATCTGCATCAGAAATAACACCATGGTGTTTCTTCATTCACTGGTGAGGCCTAGTTGTCCTTCCGTGGCCTACTGGAAACTATGTTTCCATATGAGGCCAATTGAAGATTCTGTGTGCAAACACAGAGCCTGCCTAATGGAGCTTTGCATTGTGAAAGTGGAGTCAGGGAAGCACTTTACGTTACTCCAGCAAAGCTGTGGAGAAGACAGTTTGGGAGAAACACCTACTCCAAGTGTCTCCACTGGATAAAATGGTGTGGCGCCACGCATCCCCCAGTGCAAGCCGACTCACTCTCATCACCCCTGTCTTTTACAGTGTAAATGAGCTTTTATAATTTTAGAATCTTGGTAGCTTTATATATGTTCCAGCCTCGCACCCTCAAGCGGACACCAACAATGCTTAATCCGTTTCCCCACTTGCCAGCCAAAATAAACTCCTGGCTGCTGTTTTACTTTATCTCCTCCCAGCTTCCTTGATTGATCTCTATAGAGATCTTTGCTACTGCAACCTCTTCTGTGTTAGAATAAGGAAACCTGGCAGAGACTCTTCAAAGGGATAAATGAACAGTTTTTTATTCTTACAACAGGAAATAAAATCAGAAGTTCTAACGAAGGACACACGTATGTTAGTTCAGCACCTCTCAGCTTAGTTCCTTTGCCTCTCAGTTAATCCCAAACTGTACAATTCCTTCCCTTTCTACCCCCTTCTGGCCATATCTCCAGCTCAGAAATTCGGGACCAATGCTTGGTTCTTTCCCTGAGGTAAAGAGACAGTCTAACCTGTCTTCCTCCCCCCCAAAACCCAAAAGCAAGGACCTTTCTTTCTTCTAGCAGGCAGGTTTTATACCCCTTTGCTAGTCTAAACTAGACGCCTGATTGATGGAGTGCGCTCCTCCCCCTCCCATTATGCTAATTAGGGAGGCTTCGCCCCCTCCTTACCTGTTTAAGCTGTCAGTTTAAACTCTCTTCCTCAAAACACATTGAATGCGCTTTCACTACGCTTTTAAAATTACTTCTCCCAGCACTAAAATTTAATGTGGGCACCACAAATGGAAACACCATTCCAGAATGGACACGGCTTTTTCAATGTGCACACTCCACACTGGAACATGCTTAGGCTGTCCCAATCATCATAGTGCAAAAAAACCCTGTGTTTATCACATGCCGGGACCGGTCTTGGGATATTCAGGCGAAGGACAGGATACAAATGTACTAAATAAATAAATAAATATTTTTTCAAAGTTTAATTAATTATTAAAAATGCTAGAAAACTAATCAGTAGACATCCTGAAGGTATAATTGTGTTTTGGCAGATATGGTGCGTGTTAGCATTCCTTTCTTCTCCCTTCTCCAGCAAATTATCTTAACAGTTTTTTGATAAACTTAAAAGCGTTTTTGTTTAACAGAAGCTGACAGACTTCTTAAAAGAGATCTTTTTCTATGTTAAAGCATTGAAGAGATATAAAAGAATTCTCCACTATAATGTGTTGTATCAAAAAAGGCTTTTCCAGCTGTTCACAGTTTAGCAGTACAACAGTTATCCTATTCAAGTGCAACACTAATATTTAAGGATGTCAAAGTAAAGGAGAAGTGGGAAACAACAGGCAACAAAAGATCTTTAGGCATTTTGAACAATCAACTGCAAACTAAATGACTCTAACTCTGTGAAATGCAAATCACTATTTGATTTCTTGGGACAAAGAATATTACATTCTAACTGGGCCAATTTCAGTTGACTCCAAATTAAATAAAATTCATGACATTTCTTGCAATTGCTTTGTTTTGAGTTTCTCCACATTCTTCCTCCATGACATTAGCAATTTACAAATCTTCCATCCTTTATTTTCCCTAGATTGGGGTGTGTGTGCGCTTTTTTTCATTTTGTAAATCAGGGATAGCCTGGGCAATGTGGAATTCCAGTAACGTAATGTGGAATTTCTGACCTATTTAATTATGATGAGTCAGTATTGGAGATTTTCAGTTACTTTACAATATCTCTTAATTTGAAAGATTAAGGCACTGATTGTTGTTGTTTGATCATTTAGTCATGTCCAAGTCTTTCTTACCCCATAGAATGTCTTCAAAACTCTATCTAACCATCTCATTCTCTTCCACCCCTTTCCCTTTTGCCTTCAGTCTTTCCCAATTACAAGATCCTTTCAGAAGAATCTTGCCTTCTCATTATGTGGCCAAAGTAGTTAAGTTTCTGCTTCATTATTTGTCCTTTCAGTGAGCAGTCAGGGTTAATTTCCTTTAGTAGTGACTGATTTGATCTTCTGGCAGTCCAAAGGACTCTAGGGAGCTTTTTCAAGCACCACAATTCAAAAGAGAATCAGGGATCTTTTATTATTATTATTTTACTCTTAGCCATCCATTTGATCCAACTTCACAGCCATAAGGTACTGCTGGGAAAATCACTGCTTTGACTAGGTGGACCTTTGTCAGCAAGATGATAACTCTTCTTTTAACTATGCTGCCCAGATTTGTCATAGGTTTCCTCTCAAGAGAGCAGGCATCTTTTAATTTCATAGCTGCAGTCACCATCTGCAGTGATCTTTGAGCCTAGTCACTGTTTCCATTTCTTCCTTCTCTGTTTGCCAGAAAGTGATGGGATCAGATGCCATCTTGTCTTTCACCCCCATCCAGATGCACCTTAATTCTCACTTTCTGCCAGAATGGTATTGTCTGTGTATATAAAGTTATTTATATTTCTCCTGGCAACCCTAATTCTAGGTTTTGTCCCTTTCTGCATTCAGCCATATTTCAGATTACATCTCAAAATAGAGACCTTCCATCTGCATGTTGGTGCAGACTCTGGTAGGGCCCACTGTACTCTTTATCAGCATGTGGATGGCAAGTCCCTATTCCAAGATATAATCCAGAATAAGGTCCAGTGCAGAAAGAGTCCAGCATTTTGTATGATGTACTCTGAGTAGAAGGTAAATAAGGTGACAACATACAGTTTTGTCACACTCCTTTCTCAGTCTTGAACCAACCAGCTGTTCCATGTTTTATTCTAACTGTTGCTTCTTGAACCTCATACAGGTTCCTCAAGAGGCAGGTAAGGTGGTCTAGTACTCTCATCTGTCTCGTAATTCCATAAGAATTTGCAACAATTTGTTGTGATCCACATAGTCAATAAGGCAGAAATATTTTTCCCCCTAAAATTCCCTTACTTTCTCCATAATCCAGGAAATATTAGCAATTTAATATGCCTATCAGCAGGCCTACTGGTAGATCAGTCTGTAGGCATCTGCTCATGACTGCTACTCAAGTGGAAACATTTCATGTCCTAATTAGAATTCCAGGGGTCATTCTGCACTTGGCCCCATAATCTGTGAACAGTATGCTCCCAGAAAGACCATCCACACTTGAAGGAGCAGTTTCCAGCTCAGAAATAGCCCCTTCCATGCAGGAGCATACTGCACACAAACAACATGTGGAACATGATTTTATGCTCCACACACAGACTTAACTTGACCAGAGATGGTGATGGTGCAGGCACACATGCATGTCTGGGAAGAAGATGGAGGCACCTGGACATGCGTCTGTACCTTAAGTAGGTCTGCAGATGTGTGGGGGGAGGGATGGCATGCACTAGCATTCTCAAATGTAAATGCTAGTGCATGCCAGTGGGAGTGCACTCTTCCCATTTCCCGGATGAGATGGGACAGGAAGTGCAGAAAGGCCTCAGGTCTTTGGATCTCACTCCATGCCTCCCTTCACTCACCCCATTTCCCCATGGTAACAGACTGGTACCATAACATTAAGCTGTTGCAACCAACCCCGAGACCTCAGGATATAGGGTGGGATATAAATTTAAGTACTAGTAACAGAAATTCAGGACTGACAAAAATATTTATTCACACAATTATCATAATGAACCAGTGGGAAATTTCTTTAAAAAGTTACTTCATCATTACCATATAGAGCCCGGGATCTCAGTATTTTGAGTCCCAAAGCACAAATCCCTACAGTTTTTTAATAGAATTTAAACTCTGTGACATTTTTCAGTCAGCTTCTTAAATAATTCAGCCTTTTGCTAGTCACATATATTTTCCCACTACCATCGAATCATAGTCACACCATGTCTATATAAAGTAAGTACTCATATTTTATCTCCAGTACGTTTCCGTGTAAACTACATGATACTAAGATGACTGTTCAGAACACAAAATGACTACTGACAGATATAATGGCTTCTACTTTCCATTTATCACCACGATGTTTAGTTAAACTATGATATTCACTTCTAAGAGATATGGTTTTCACCATCAGCTTGGATGACTTTTAAAAAAAGAAGCTAGGCCAAATCCAAGGAAGGAAAGAAAATAAAGTTTGTAATAATTCTTAGCCCTGAAGACTCTATGGCCGTTTCCACACTTACCTCCGGTCCTCAGGGAAATCTGGTCCAGATCACGATGAGGACCTCATAGATCCGCATGGGACATTTTGCACCCGATGGCAATTTTGCATTTAAAATAACTTTCATATCAACAGGGAAGTCGATATCACAGCATATCACTACATGTAAGCTACAGTTTCAGTTTCATTTAATTTATTTTAGAAATCAAGAAAATCCACATTTTTATTATTTTCATTATGTATTTTTTTGTGTTTGTAACATATCTTTCACTATAGCCATGCAGTACAGGTAACAAAGCCAAAAGGAATAAAAACAAATTAAAAATCCATAAAGCCTTACATATACTAAAACATAAATAATGAAGAGCAAGAACAGTAATAAAAAGCCTCTAACACAAAACAGCAGCGTGAAGAAGAAATATCACATCAACAAAAATACCTAAGTGAAAACCTGTGGTTTCACTAGATGTTTCAATTAACTACTGCAGTAGTAACTTCTTTCAAACCCAAACCTTAGTTTAATGTAACTGATTGTCATCTTCTGCTTGAGAATGCCTAGTAGCAATTTGGAAGCCACCATGTGAGACGAGGTGCTGAACTTGGAACCTTTCTGCACTGGGCCTTGTTATTAATTTATTTCCTCACCTTTGGCCTCTAAAAAGGCATTACAGAAGAAGAAAGAGAGGAATGGAAAGGAGGAATGGGGAAAAGGCACTTGGGAGCAGGAAAGGTAGGAATATCCTGCATACTCCTTCTATGTGACTCTCCTGCAGCTAAGGGATTGTCTATTTAAATGGTAATTGAGGTAAGAAGTTGTGGTTACTGCTTTGGAGCAGAAATAACAAAGCCCTCATGCAGCAGAATTCCTGATTCTGAATGCAGACAGCAGAGGTTTTTCTGCACTTACCTGCCGTAAACTGCAGATGAAGGAGAACCATTCGCACCCAGGATGAGGAAAGCTTCCCAAAAGCATCCATTACCAGCCAGAAGTGTGAATGGCCCTCCTGTTTACCAGCCTGCGCTGATGCCTCTGAAGCCGGACGTTCTACCTCCTCCCTGTTGCAAATGGCCACTCAGATACTGTTGCAAGAGAGGCATGTTCGAGCACAGGCTAACCCATGATCTAATGCCCATCTCATGATTCTACGATCGATCACTACTCCTAGAGATCAGAGGTATGATCACAGCATGGATGAGTGATTGATCATGGTCACTACTTTCCTCATCCACCAAACACAGGGAATCGGATGAAGAGTAAATGATTGCACCACTGGACACTTCAGGTAATCTTTTGGTACATGTTGGATATGGTGTGGTGCACAAAATCATGCTCCACATCTAATCCACCATTAGTGACCTTCTGTTGAGGGCAGGCACGCTTGGAGGCTGTAGCAGCCTACCTGACATGTGTATGCTCTTCACCAGAAGTTCACTACTTCGCTACCAGCCTAAGTGCAAAAAGGCCTCAGGAAAAGGCATTTTAAATATAACCAAGGCAGTGTGATAAGCAAAGTGGTCTCCAGAAATCAGTTTGACAACCATGTTTTGCTTCAACAGGACTTTCTGAACGCAATTAAGAGACAGTGCCAGTTACTACAATCCAGCAGAGATGTGAAATTCATTTTTGGCTGAGTAAGCAATGTTTTGAAGTTAGCAAATTTGGAATAATCAATGCTCTAAATTATACAGGCTATTTTGCACTTTTAAAAGGTCTATTCATTAGTAAAAGTTCTAAAACACGAACAAGTAGTGCAGTAAATTAACTTCAGGCATGCCTATCTTATAACATATAAGAATACTTTGCCTTGCAGGCAATCTGATGTTAATAAACTTTAGATTTAAAAAAAAGTTAACTACACTTAGATTTATGCAGATACAATATGAAAGCTGAACAGACAGGTTATTAAAAAATCCTAGCTTGTAGCAGAGTATAATTTGCAACAGAGTCGTAAATCTCAACTATATCCAACACTGTACTAACACCACTGACATGAGATTGGAAAAAATGGGTGACCCAGTTGGTAAAGACCAGTTTTGGACAGAGGAGAAACAAGCATGAATGGCCTAGAAGGGCAAAGCTGGAAGTGTCCCACCAAACTCAGAGCCTGAATTCACTCTTCCATCTTCATCTATGGTCGTAAGATGGCATTGGTGCAACACTGATTTTTCACCTGCCTGTTCTTTAATGTAAATTTATTACTGTTGTCTAGGCACTGTCTTGATAATGCACATATAGTTCCCCACCACCACACTGCAGTTCACACACTCTTTTTTGATCTCATTTCTTATGGATTTTCCAATCTTCACATTCATGTACAATGCCAGTGAGTATTCAGCTAAAACACTGAAGTCAACTGCAAATAACGAAGTCTCCTCTTCAGCCAGTGACTCACCCTTCAGCTTGGCCTTTCTGCCCTCTTATGTGCACATGGAAAGCTTTTGATGGAGCAGTGCTTCAATTAAAAATTCAGACTACACTTACCTAATCAAACAAAGCCTTGGGTTACACTAATAGGATTGTGTTGATAAGAAAGTTGCACTGAGCTATGATAGTTCAGGAAAACAGCTCTCCCAGGCTCAATATCAGATTAGGACCTTTTGGTTATTGGCTTTAAAAATAACCAGTTTGAGTGAACCACAAGTTCTAAAACAGTAATGTAGTAAACAAAATATAGTAAGTAGGCAGGCAGTGAGGAATACTAACAAAAAATTATTCAATAAAAATCAAAACTGAGATCTCAAGGAGAGGACTGACTGGTAATCCTTCCTCTCTCAGAGATGCAAGGGACATGGCCATGCAAGAGAGCCTTTTTTGTAGTGGCTCCTAAACTTTGGAACAGTCTTCCTCTGGAGGTTCATCATATAGTTTTTGGCACCTAGTTAAAGCATACCTCTTTCCCGAGGCCATTGATGCTTAGCTTCCTCTGAAGCTCAAGAAGGGAAGGAGAATGGGTGGTTTATATTTGCAAGGGAAGGAAGGAAAATGGAAGGTATGGTATATTTTAAATATGTTTTAGGTTCATTTTATATTTCTATTGTGATCTGTTCTGCAACCTTTGGATGAATGGTGAGGTATACATTCTTAAATAAAATAAATAAACAGCTTTCTCCTAGTAATACTAGTGCTGCTGCTGGAGAAAATTTACGTGTTGTCTTAGAAGAGTTCTGTATTTCTGAACACAGGAAATGGCTGATGACGTATTTCCTGTGTTCAGTCATAGCCTGTCACCAGATCCGAGGCCATGGATCAGTCCTCCCCCACTAATGAGATCAAAGTGTGGGGTTGCTTCCCTCTTTCTCTCTGTATAAAAAGTAACTCTGATTGTGACTTGGAGCAAGGAGGGAGACTGTCTTCCCTTCCTTCCCTTCCTGCTGGCTCTGATTATGACTTAGGAGGAAGGATGGCTCCCCCCCCCCACCCAAATCAAGGACAGAGTCACTCTTGACTTGTGGAGGGGAGGAGAAGACAGCATTTATAGCCTTTGAATTCAGAAAATGGCTTCTAGGGATATTTTCTGTGCTCAGATAATTCCTACCATTAAAACTGAAGCTGGGTAACTCCTCATTTAAATTCTGATGGTGGGGAGGAGCAGTGCTCTCCTCAACTGTCATGATCAAAGCAGGCTTTGATCTGACAGAAAGGGCAGTAGTGATGTGCAGACAGCATGCCACGTGTCATTTGATGTCTGATCAATTACAAACTGATTATATGGGCTAACGTCACTGGAAAATTACTATAGTACAAGGAATTTTAAAGGATTTTCTGGAAGAAAATTGGAAGCGTCACCGAGAACCAATACCATGTGAAGGTACATAGAACTTAACAAAAATGGCCTCCCCGAAGTCTCCATGATAGTAAAAACTGGGAAAAGGGGGTGATGTCTTCCAAATGGCCACAAGGAGCAAAATTCTTTTAAAAGTTTTGGTAGAAGCAGAGAAATAAAATTCCCACAAAGTTTCTTGCTCTGGAAAAAGTTTGGTTCATGACTAAAGGCTGTTCCCTGATTATATTGGACTGAATATTTTCACAAGGAAAGAGTGAAATTATTCAAAAGTTCAGTAGAAAAAGTTCCCAACAATAATATTTAAATAAGTATTTTAGGAAAATTTTGATTCAGTCGCTGCATTATATGCTCTGCACTACATTAAAATAACAAGAAGTTTTAGTACTCACTTAAATCATATAAAGTATACATGTACAGGATTTTATGTCTGAAGCATTCTTCAAACAATGTGACTGTTTCACACATACACAATTTCATTTAACACTGTGGTCCAGAAGTGATTGAAGTATTTGTGTAACCAAACAGGCAGGTGATACTTTATTCCCTCACTTTTCTCACTTGGATTTCACGGGAGAAAATAACATATAAAAAAAAATTGAAAGCATTATTATAAACTTGAGAACTATTCCAATCCTTCACACTACATTTTTTTCCCTCTAGCATTTTCCTGGACTTCTCCCTGTATGCAACCTCACAAATTAACAATCTCACAAATTCTTCTTGTACACCGTCAAATAAATTGACATTTTTTGTGTAATTAGTTGTTGTTGTTGTAAACCCCATTTGTATCCTGTCCTTCAGCAGGAGGTCCCAAGTCAGATCACAACACATGATAAAACACATACTAAGGCTGTGTTCAGACATAACAAAAGGAACATCTCAGGGGCTTCTCAGAGACAATAGTGTGAGGCCTCCATGTTCCCAAAGCATCTCTGATCCACCCTTTCTGAGAACCTTCTCTCAGCTGCCTCAGAGGCTGTCCAGAGTTGCTGATCACAGCCTAAAACATAACCCCTTTCCTACTCATCCACTACACAGGTACAACCCCTGAACCACCACTGACTCCCTCTCCTAAGTTTGCAGGGGGAAATGTGATGCAACAGAGCACATATTCTATTGCCTCCTTCCTTAACAACTGATCAGTCCAACCTGTTACCACACTGAATCTTTCCTTCCCCACATAAGGTTTTCCCTATACAAAACAAAAATTATGTACTGTTATTTAAAAAGGTTTTTCCGAGTGCATTTACAATATATTCAGCATCACAGGAATCCATTTCTGTAAATTCTCTTTGCATGCCATATGCCCCCAGTTCAGTCCCTGGCATCTTCAAGTACAATCAAAACAGATCCTGCCCCAAACCCCTAAGGGCTCTGAGACATCTGCTTAAACGGCTGGGAAGTCTCCATGCCACTGTCAACAGTAGTGATTTAGACAGGGCAAGGAGGCAGCCTTCCAGTCATAAGATTGGCCTGAGTCCTTCACGACTTTTTAAAGTTCAGCATGAAAGACTTATGAATACTGGAAACATTTGCATCAGCTTATTCGCCTCCTTTTTTCTTCCACTCACCCTTTCCAGATATTGCCTTAACATAAGGAGCCCTGGGGCCAGGGCCTGTATGGAGCAAAGAACAAGGATGCTGTTCCTTCCTATGTTTTTATTGCATTTTGGTTGTATTTAGATCTGCCATAAGAACTAGAGGCATAGGAAATAATATAAATTTAAAACCAAATGTAAACAAAAACAAAGGAAAGAACCTTTGTCATTAGACCATAACTTGACCTAGAAGAATTGTTAATCTTTCTGCTCACATTCTCATGAACATGATATTCAGAAGCATAATCTCTCTGATACTGGAGCTCATAAACAAAGATCCACCCTGCCCTCTGGCTTTCATGCTTTGAGTGTGGATAGCCCGGTACTGGCCTTTACCAGTACTTTTATATATATATATATACTTTTAAAATACTTATAAAATACAGTGGTACCTTGACATACGAGTTTAATTCGTTCCGTAACCTTGCTCTTATGTCAAATCGCTCGTATCTCAAAGCAATTTTCCCATTAATCCATTCCAGCTCCCAAAAGACCACCTCAGTTGTTTTTGTTATGTACTGTACTGTATTTACATACTCGTATCTCAAATCTTGCTCTCATCTCAAAGCAAAATATCACTCGCTCGGCGGCTTGTATCTCAAAACACTTGTATGTCAGGGCACTTGTATGTCGAGGTACCACTGTACAGATTAGATAATACAAATAGAATATAAAACAAAAGCATATATACATATAATTCAATCATTAATCCTATTACATAAAATGGATAAGGGAATCATCGGGGTCGGACGAGTAGAGGCATTCACAAAAAAAGGTTGCCAGACCATGAGATAATTTAAGCCCTGTGAATAACCTTGCATTTTTTATACATAGCAGCTACATACTCCAATTTGGCAATTTGCCAAAATTAGATGTACCATTTTTGAACAGATATTATACTTAATGTTCTTCCAACCTTGGGCTATTGTTTTTTCTAGCTGCTGTTAAAAGAAAGTCAAGCAATAAATTTTTTGGTTTACTCAGTTCAAGATCCAAATCCAGTTGTAGCAAGCACAATTCTGGGGTTAATTCTACACTGGCGTTAAGAATAATATTAATTTCTACATTGATCAAAGCCCAGAATTCCTGAATTTTATCGCAGCTCCACCACAGTTAACAAAAAATGTGCGTGTAACTAGCAGTAGTTAGTGCTTGTTATAAAACATCGGAAACTACTTGTAGATATAGGTCCTTTCTGCACTGATCCTTGGATCACTCCCTTTCACATCCATTGTGGAAAACTGTGCTTCCCCTCAGTATGTTTCATCCACATGGGACAAAGTTGTGGGCTGGGATACAATGCCGTAATAGTGCAGTATCCCAGGCCTGCTGTGAACACCTTTAAAGTGGGCCAGAATCTGTATTCTAGGGTGTTTCTGCACTTAGCTTCCTGTCCATTTGGTCAGAAAAATGCAGAACAGACTAGGGAATGCTAGTATATGATAGCGTAACCCCTGCGAGTTCTGAAACTTACCTTGCTCCGGGCACGCATCTGATCCTGAACTGTCGCTATGGTGACAATGACACTCTGTGCACACGGAGTCGTCTCAGGGGTCATCTGAGGTGCCAGCACACTTATGCAGCACCTGAGAGGACCCCTCACACAGATGATGATGTGAATGCTCACTGCTGGATACGACAGGTAAATTTTCGGTAGCAAAAATTAGTTAATTAATGTTGGGTTGTGTACGGTGTAGGATTTCGTGCACCACCACTTGTGATAGGTGAGCTTCCAGGCAGGCAGGGGGTATTTCTAGGCTGTAAACACCTCCTGCAAGTGCAGATGCACCTGCCCAGATGTTCACCTATCGCAAAGAGACCAAGTGTGAATTGGCCTCTGGATTATGAAGAATGTGCAGAAAGCATATCACAAGCTAGGATACTATGGCATAGAGCATTTCAGTGGCACTCCAAGAAGCACCATCAGAGGTGGCACTGGGATTCAGTATGTCGCTGAAATGGGCACTACCAGCATCAACAACACAAACTTTGTTCCTGGTCTTCAAAGACTCTGCACTGACTTAGAGGGATGAGCACAGCCTTCAGAATTGGCAGCTGGGGCTGGACTGGGATTGGCCTAGTCTGCTCCAATCACCACCTATCCCAGAGTTGGACAGGTTGTGTATTCCAGGCCAGAGTATCCTATCCTGGCCAAGAATAAAGAAGGTAAGTGCTGAAAGACCTATAGATCCTGAAAGACTTAAAGGAGCTCCACAAAACCTGGTAATTATGAACTGTTATGCTGTGCTAAATAACATCGTAAGAATTTCACTGAGGTGCATTGGGATTGTAACAGTAATCGTGATCCTTAAATATATTTGACAAGATTGATTAAGCATATGCCTCTAACCAGGGCTCTATCCCCAATCCATTATAAGGTCAAATGAAAATATGGATGTAAGGTTAACAATTGCTAATAGGAAGTGTAAAAGAACCGAAGTATCAACAATATTTTAATTGACATTTGTGATAATTGTGAATGACAGAACATCTGGGTATACTTGGAGTTAATCATGTGAAAGGAAAGATGGCAAAAAGGGGGAGGGAACCCTCTGTCCTTATTTGTTTGTCTTAAAAATACCATAATTAGAGCTGCCACAGATTTTAAAATAGCCACCATAAAGTCTTTAAGTTTGCAAATAAGCAACATGGTCGGGGTGGGAAAGGCACATAAACATCGTAGTTTGTTTATATTAACACTAAGGAGCTTTTGCAAAGCAATAATGCAGCTTCAGCACTCCAAACCTAGGCTGCTTCCAAACATCTCTGAAAAATTGCACTTTTTACAATATTCCAGAATAAAGGTTCTCCAAAATCTTTGTTTGTTCCTCCTATAGCCCTGCAACAGCACAGGGAAAGCGCCCATTTTGGTGCTGGTGTCACTGGCACATCAAGTTGCGATTAGCACCACGCAATACATTTTGCTATCTTCATTCTCTTTCATGATATAAGAAAGCAGTTTAGAATTTTTTTAAAAGCCCTGTGAAATACACCAGATACACTTACTCACAGAAAAACGACACTGCTGCTTTCCCTTAATGCAGGGAAAATTAAAAACTTGGACAAAGTCGCAGGCCACCCTTGATGTTTATTGAAAAACTGCCTACAACTGAAGAAGTTTTTCCTCATCAGATTTAATGATGAACCTTTTCATGTGGAAACACACTTAAGTTTCACTTAAACATTTAATCTAGAACAGTGGTTCTCAGCCTGGGGGTCGGGACCCCTTTGGGGGTCGAATTACCCTTTCAGAGGGGTCGCGATGAGTCTCCCACCGCCCTTCCCTCCCACCTTCCAGCTGCTCCACCCCTGTGGTTGGGGATCTCCACAACATGAGGAACTCCATTAAGGGGTCGCGGCATTAGGAAGGTTGAGAACCACTGATCTAGAACAAGCAAAGTTTAATACTATAAACACATGTCAAATCAATATGTGGCATTCACTTTTCTAGAAAGCTTCTGTTTTCCACCTTTCATCTGACTATTTTTGAGAGAGATGGCCCGATCTGACAGACAGCATGAGGTTGCTAATGAATGTCAACAGAGGAGAGGCACTTGTGGGTCCTGGTTGATGTGCCAATGCACTATCAGAGCATTCTGAGATTTGTAGTATTAGCGGTGCATGCGTGGTCTACTGGCAAGCCGGCTCTAGTATTTAGTATTTTCTTGCAGGCAAAATATAATTACACTGTGGGCCAGATTTGGTCCACAGGCCTGAGTCCAACATCTACGTCTTAATGTGAAACTGCACTCAATCCGTCATCCTTGTTTGGAGGCCAGCCCTGAACTGCTGTAGAACTTAAAAGACACATTTTTATTTTTGCAAGTTTCTAAGGGATAGGAAAGAAGCAAGAAAACATATGAGCTTAACACTAACAAATCAAACTGAGACTTTTAATACGATATTCCTCAATAGGCATCTATTATAAAACCATTAAAATTTGCTTTCACTGAATAGATCTGAGAAGTTATTTTGTTACCAGTTTAATAGGAAAATGGAACATATATTTTGTGTGTATTTAAACAAGCTGAAGTTTCTGAAGGGGTAAAAGTGAAAAGTGATAAATTCCAGAATATATAAACCAATGTGGCAAAACAGTATTATATTGTATTATTACTCCTGAGATGAAAATGGTTTGAAGGTATAATGCATATAATACTATTACTTCTAAGAAGTGGTTCTCCTACTCCTTGAATTACTTACTGAGAAAAGAACCACAAACTGAAAGATATATGAGTTTCATTTCAAGGTATTAAAACAGAACAATGCTGAGCAGAGAAAAATAAGAGCATTTGTAAGAAACATTCCTTTTCAAACAAAGGATCAGCGTTCAGAAACAATGTCAGAAAAGCATATCTTATCCTGCATAAAATAATGATATTTAGAACATTTAAACAGATTGCTTTTCTACTGTGATATCTGAAAGCTATTTTAGCAGCAGCATACTAATAATTGCTCAGGTGAAAACTGTAAACTGCAGAGCAAGATTATAGTAATGAATGAATCCAAAAGGTAAAAATTTGATATTTCCTACTGAATGTTGCTGAAAATCAGGTAAAAAACTTCTCACATTATCCTGGCCATGCTTTATATCACTTTTAAAATCAACTTCTGTACTTTTTCTCATGCAAATGTTTATATAGCATTAGAATGAACAGTATTCATTGTAATCAGCTTGGACAGAATTTAAACATTATAAAATCATTTGTGTCATCCTTCAGTTATTAACAGTCACAAATGTATTCTCCTTTACAAGACCCAGCAATTTTGTAGTTCCATCCTACTTTTTCTCTGTTCTTCACACATCATGGAAAGCTGTATATGTGTGTTAGGGGTGTGCACATTTGGTGTGAATCGAATGTGGAAAAATTCAGCTTCAGTTGAATCCCACCCCCATGTATGTCGGGGGGGGGGGGCTTCGTATTTGTGCACAAATATTAAAAGTGCCAAAATAGGCCCAGGATGCCACCAGAGCCCCTCCCCCCAAAAAAGATAAGGGGTTGCTTGGGAGGCATGAGGAAAGCCTCTGGTAGCATCCCTAGGCCTACTTTGGTACTCTCCGCAGGCCAAAATAGGCCTTCTAGAAGCTGAAACAGGCCTTCTGGTTCTGCATGTGCATGCACGCAGAACCAGAAGCCCTAGGAAGAAGCCATGGCAGTGGCAAGTAAGTTGGACAATGGGGCTCTTGGCGGGGAGAGGCCAGTGGGGTGGGAGGCCTGAGGGGAATCTGTTATCTACCAAAGCTTCAACCAAAGCCTTGATGGATATCTGAATATCCAATTTGCAGACAAATAGGGTCTACAAATGTAGGCCCAATTCGACTCGTCCATCAATGTCAGAATTTGTACCTATTTATCCAAATTCTGACTTTGTTGGGTATTTGTGCATATCCCTAGAGTGTGTGTGTGCTGGGTAGTATGCAAATGCAGTCCTGGTTTGTTTTAAATAACATGGAAATTAAAATTCCAAGCCTGTCATTCTGGATGGGAAGATGTCTGGTGAATGTAACTACATTAGGCAATGGTCATTTATACAGCAGCTGCCATCCGCAGATGATGCCATTTGGGGAATAGTTATTCCCCACAAATAAAATGGCACATCATATATTTCAGACCCAGAGATTCGTTTCATATTGCCTTCTAAATCTGTGCAGTCAACAGAGAGAAGCACAATCTGAGAGGAAACGGAACTAGTCATCTAATCATTGATCACCTCCTTTACTTTAGGAAAAAGATTGCAGGACGTACACAATTTATGAAACCTGCACAGTATGGTGGTGTGATAAATATAGCCGTCTCTCCTCTCTCATTCTTGTTTGCCCAGGTTTGCTTTCATTAAGTTGACAATGATAGCTTTGGTGGTTTGACAACCTGATTCAGATATATGATGAGAAAGCTTACTATCTTTCCTCCACATCTTCACAAACTATCATTTGAAGAAAAAAAACACAGTCAATTGAGTTATGGCCTCCTACCTGAGGTTTGAATAGAAATAAAAAGCAACAGGTGTTAAAAGGAAGAGTCTAATGGCTTTAATGTGCATGTTTTTGTTTCAGACCTGCCCTAGAATGTTGATGACCTACTTTTAAAACCAACCCCAAAAGAGAGAAAGGATCATATGAGAGAAGTTAATGCTGATATGAAAAATACCTTTTTCAATTTTGAGAAAGGAAGCAAGTCTTCCTGTCAAATTCCTTAATTAGGAATTTACTTGTACTTAATTATTTATAGCATTTATATGCCACCTTTCACCCAGGGGAGAACACAAGACATGACAAAACAATTACTAAAACATAGGGATGTGCACAAATAGACACCACAAATAGAATGTGGTAGGTTTCTATTTGATGCAAATATATTCATACAAATTTGTATGAATATCTGATACAAACGTGTATGTATCCAGTACATATCCGATATGAATGCATACGTATCTGATACATATCTGATATGAACGCATACGTATCCGATATATATCCCATAACATATCCGCTCTGAAAGCATCAAATCCGCCCTAAATCCACTTTGCTCTCAAACCACGTTGAGTTCGCTCTGGATCCGCTGCAAATATGACTGGTGCAGCCACTTTCCACCTACCCATTTCACAAATGTTCCAAAGCTTTGTCCAAATGTTCTGAAACTTTTGTATTTGTATGAATGTCAATGTACACATTTTGTAGCATTTGATTCATATATGAATGTCTGAATTTGTACAAATTCTTACAGTTAACGAAGGTTACGAATATTCATGGACATCCCTACAAAAAATGTAACCTATCCAGCCTCCCTACAATCAAACTAGGAATCATGTCAAGAAACAGGGCCATGTCAAGAAACAGAGCTGGGAAAACACTCTTTTGGGTTGCAGTTCCCACTCTTTGGAACTCCCTTCCAGTTGTCTTTCTTGCTATATCATTATTTTCAAAAAATGTCTAAAAATGTACCTCTTCATCTGTGCCTTTGTAATGGTTTAACGGGATAACTCAGGTATGACCTGGGACATATTCTCACTTAGGCCTCTAGTATGCAATTAGGATAGCTTTGGTACTGAGCTGCCCTAATTTCATACCAGAGGCCTCAGCATGAATATGTCCCTGGCCTAATTTGAGAGCACATTCTAACAGACCATAATAACATAAGAAGAGCCTTGCTGGATTGAGTCACAGCCCATCTAGTCCAGCATCTTTTCTCACATAATGGCTCACCAATTGCTTATTGCCATCTCAAGCAGAAGACTACCTTCTAAAGAAGAAGACCCTCACCTCTTCTGATCAAATTCTGATATATTTTTTTTATCCATGGCTATCAAAATTAGATCTCCTTATATTGTCTAAATAAGAGATAATTTATAAAGTTTCTAAGAATCATGTTAATGTTTTATCTGATTTTAAATTAGTAATTTGAATTTATCAAATTTGTAAACCTTGTGGGTCTTGGACTATAAAATTGTATTTGTATATAACCCTAATAAATACATTTTTCAAAGTATTTTAATTGACAAAACTAATAGAATACACTATAGCCCTAGTGCTACTGCTTCCAGGGTAGGAATTTCTATAATTGTATCTTTATCTGCTGAGCATTGGCAGCTTCTGCTACACTACAACTCTCTGTGTGTGTACCTTGGAGCTAGGGGAATTCCAGATGGTCTATCAAAGATACTATATGCTGAATAAAGATTTATTGCTTAATCTAAATCTGGACACCAAGTCCCTCTGTATACAGAGGGTTTTTTTTACAAAAATTCCACAAACTCTAATCTGTTATCCATCTATCAAGTACCTTTTCTGATAGATTATGGTGTGTTTCCAAAGCACCTCAGAACAATAGAAAGATAAGGGCTTTCCCTTAGCCAGGTTCCCAAAGGGGACTACAAGCCCTTGATCTGGATCATCAGTAGGATGTTCTGATTACAGGTGACCCATTTTTGGTTGTGTGCTGGCTTTCAGAGCTAATGCAGGCCAGCTCCTAAGCTCACCTGAGCTTCAGTGCCAGTCCATGGGTTTCCTACCTTGTTGGAGCCCTTGCCATTTCAGAACTTTTATTCTGGAACAATCCACTTGCTAGTATTGTCCCATACAGCATGAATGTTTTCCCCATGCCACCCATGCTAAGGACTTCTTAACCCATCTTGGCTGCAGATCTACAATCATCCTAATGCCATCTGACCCAGTCTAGGCATTGGTGCTTCTGCATCTGGTTTGCAACAAGGAGAATGTTGGCATTCCAAACTCGGCAAAATGTCACGGTGTCCATACACCACCACTTTTGCCACATCTTCTCAGCTTACCCGCCACCTCAAAAGTTCACTTTCGGATAGAGATTTTTTTGAAGCCTGGTTTTACACAACTGCACATCTGCAGCTTCTTAACTTCCTGTTGCCTCCCACACCCAGAACTTGCAAAGCTGCAGATTTGTGCAGGCAAAATGTAGTGAAAAAAGAGTCAGATGGAGGGGAAGGAGACAATTTAGAACTGCCTGAATAACTGCCTTTGAAGGCAGGAACCAAACGTTGGCAAGACTATGAAGAAAACCCTCTTCAGCTCTGCACATGTGCTCTGAACATATTAGAAGAGCATTGTGTCCTGAACCAGTTATTGGCTAGAATGGGTGATACCTTGGGTGGGACATCAGTTGTGTGGATCAGATCCGTTATGTCATGTCTCAGGTAGTGTTGTCACTGTTGATCTGGTTCTGCACTCATGATGTGGATGGCATCTGCTCAGCTTGGACTGAGACAAGATGGCATGAACTAGTTAGATTTCTCCAAGTCAGCTAAGTGCAGAATCAGCCTCTGGTACATTTTCTGAATGAAAAAAGCCATTCCAGAGGTCGATGGTGATCCAGCTGTAGGCTACTTGACTCTGTTTATGAACTGACATCATTTGCATTTTGTAACTGCAAACCATTTCTGTATTGTTGCCAAGAAAACTGTATGGTTGTATCGCCACGGATAGAGTTCAGTTTAAGAGCATATATTTCCTTTTATTCCCAGTTGGGTACCATGTACTAACTGCACTCCAAATAGCCAATTGACCTCCTCTCTTTTGTGTGTGTGCCCATGTTAGATCTGCTAGAGTTTTGTCAATACTCTCCTCAAGCTCTGATTCTTATTGACAGGATACCACAAAGAAAACCAAAGCAAAAGAGCATCCATTTTCATATAAACAAAGGGAAGAGCGCTTTCAGTTGATGCTTCATCACACAACACAACCCAAGACGTTTTGCTGTTTGAAGCCAAGCAGAAAATGGCATTCCCAATCCCCACCACTACTGACCCAAGATCACATATTATTTAAAGGCAGGAAGAAACTATCACTTTACAGTCCTCAAACCTGCTACCTGAGAAAGTCACTCCAGAAGGCCTAGTCACAGAATTAACTTTGTGAGTTAGTTCACATGAGCGCTTTGACCATACAATCTGGCAGTCAATGGCATTAAGAGCAATGCTGCATCTAGACCTAGGGCCTTTCCTCATTTGGGCTTTTTTCTGGAATATATCTCAGGATAGCAGCCTGCTGTCCTCATGCTGGTGCAGACTATGGCAGGCCTTGCCCGGGGCCTGCCATAGTCTGCATTAGTATGAGATATATTCCAGAAAAAAGGCCAAGTGAGGAAAGCAGCCTAGAAAGTGTGAGGGATGGTGATTTCTAGGAGCAACACAGTTGTTGCTACCATAAGACCTACATACTGCAAATTATCCTGAGAGGAGGAATCTGCTGCTAAGGTGATGGGCTTTACTGTCACTAAACTACCATGGATCTTCCTTCCCAAGCAGTACTTTTACTCCAAAGGAAAGTGTGTGTGTGTGTGCGTGTGTACGCGCGCATGTGTATACACATACATGTGCATGTGTACGTAATTATGCAGATGGCCTTTGTGCAAACCAGCCTAGAGGTCTGGCTTGACATAACTGATAGCTTCTTCAGTTCTTGGGGGAACAGTGGCCTCAGATCCAACTGAGATAATTACTCTGGCTGAAGAAATGGGTAGCTTATTTCCTTTGGCAGAGACAGGAAAGGGATTTGGGAACGATAATTTCCCCTGCAGGAAAGACTATTAGCCCGTATACAATGGTTCAATACTTTAAATGTAGAAGAGAACTATTAATTACTCCCAGAAAGGAACTTAACCAGCTTAGCCAGTCAGCTAATGATCATTGGAAATCTGCATTTCCACAGCTCTTGCAACATTGCTTAAAGGAAAATAGGCCAACAGAGAGAATGGAGTAATTTTTGAATGCAATTTCCAAAACTTACAAATATGCACACACTGTATTTACTGTATTATATATATATATATAGCACCACTTTAAACAAGGGCATGTCTGTTTCCTATTATATTACCATGTCCCTTATGTATGTGCCATTTCAGCCAACTTACAGTGTTTGCTGTTTTGGTATCATTTGTATCTTTTTGTAAGAAATCCTATGCATAGATGTGCTGCATTTATGTGACAAAATTGACAGGATCTATATATTCACTAATAAGTACGGGCTTTGGTTTATTTTCTTTTTAAGGAAAGAGGTGTATTGAGGTTTACAGATAGTCTACAGAACAGAACTTTTATGTGCGTTTATGAATCTTATATAGATTTTCAGGGTAGCTCATAACTTCCATAGAATGGAATGTTTGGTTTATAGGAGCAAACTATATTTCATTGGGTTGAAAAACTGACCACTGATGTGCAGTATAATAATATCAGAAGATGAGAGGTCATGATGATCCAGGTCCTCTGCTGGTGAGCAGCGCTGAGAGGACTATCATACGAAGCATGCTGCCGAAAAGCGTACCCCAGTCTCTGAAGCAAGAAACATTTATTTCTAGTTCTTGGAGCACTTGTAGCCCAGGGCCAGGGCTGGATCCCCAAGACAGGAGCTGATCAGTCATTCCAGACCATTCCTTTCCATGGTCTGAACCCGTGGGCCTGGGTGTTCCAGACTCACTGATTCAGACCATGGGGAAGTAAGTGCAAAAAGGGATGGAGAAATCACTCCGACAGCACTTTCTCCTGGTCCACCAATCTTACGCCATCTTTGCTGTGCAGACCTTGCTGAAAGGGCTTCCAGGGATCTGGACAGCACAGTCCTAGTTTGGAAAACAAAGAAAATACTGACTTCCACAGCAACATCCTGTGCCTTCTGAAATGGTCCTAGGTGGAATTGGAAAAGCACTACAGCAGCACAATTCTTGCTTGTAGAAGCAGCAGCAACTGCCCTGGTGCAAATCCTGCCTTCAGTCTTTAAGTACATTTTAAAACGTCCTGTGCTATTAATATTATATCTCCTGTTGATTTGAAAAGACTAAACTACATGACCACAGGATGTTAATCTTTGTCCTTCTCTAGCTGTGACTCTTATTAACAAGGTAAATGTCTTGTAAAATTATATGCACCCTGAAATGTTAGGCTTAATGTTATTTGTCGAGCATGCTAAGAGTTGCACTGACTGCTTAATAAATTTAAAAAACATGGAAAATGCTCTCACTGATACACTGCCTTTTCCCTCTTTATTAAGACTGTAATCCTTCCAGGAGAAGCTCTTAAATAAAAGTTGTATCAAGACTGGAAGAACTTATTGCAGCATTTTCCTGAGTCTTTTCAAATGCTCACAGTCATGGGAGACATGCAGCATCTACTCTACTATTTCTTTTTGTAGAAATTGTCAAACATCTGCATTCCGGAAGGTATCCGGCGGCTGATTCCCTAGTCATTAGAACAGTTTATGCTGTCAAAACATTTCTAGATTCCCCCCCCCCCAATTTAGTGTTGAATTACTACCTCATGCTCCAAAAGCAACAGTATAAAATAGTTCAAACAAAGGATTGATCAAAAACTGAGGAGGTTTCTGCACTTACCAATCATAATCCAGATTGGCTGGTCTGGATCAGGCAGTCCTATGGTCTCATCCCCTATACCAGTTCTGAAGCTCACACAAGCTGTGGAACCAGCCCTAATGGCCAGGAACAAAAGTTCTTGGGCCCAGAGGCCCTAGGGACTCATTTTAGTGGTGCAACAAGGTGTACCTATTTAACAAGATCTACCAATGTTCTGAACCTAAAGCAGACCAGGGGTGTGTTTTTACTTAGCACTAGGGTACCCATTAAGGACCGGTCTTATACGCCGGAATATACGGTACATATCTCTACAAATATTATACGTATTTGCATTTATATTGCAGGATGAAAATGGGATGCATATGAAATGCGCACAGATACATATAACAGATACGAATGCCGTCAACATTCATATCTTTATATACAAATCTAACATTCAAACAAATAGATTCTAATCTTACAGGTTCCAATTGGATTTTTTGACATTCAGATTTTAAACATTTGAATCGATTTGACTCAAATTTGAATGCAAAAAAACCTTTCGTATACACCCCTAGCCACTTGAACTGGAGTACTGATGGAGTGCAGAAATAGTCTTAATTTCAGGCAAACTGACTTATTCCTTTGTTGTATTTCCCCTCATATGCACTGCTTAATGTATTTATGATTAACTGCTGTGTTTTATTCTTCATTGTTATGGAGTGCTGTAATATTGGCGTATGTTTTTATTTCTAATGGTAAGCTATTGTGGAAGCACCATGAGGGGCTAAGCAGAAGAAAGAAATATTTCAATAAATATGGGAGAAAACAGCAGTTTATTTAGCATTTCTCTTCAGTTTTGAACTTGCTTATCTGGTGCTCAAGGACACTGAGGATGCTTTGGGGACCCTGAGTCACTCTGCTGCCAACTAGACTTTCTGAGTGATTGTGTCTCAGTTTTGTTATTAAGGCCCAGGCTTGAAATGCTGCGGGAGTTCAAAATCGATCAGGTGCTCATTGGCGCATCCTCTTAGACATTCAAATTTAATGAGCCATTTACTTGGAACAATAAACAAATTACATTAAACAATAACAAGTGTTCATTTCTATTCAATCTATGACAAATTTGCTCAGCTTCCCGGGCCTGCAAGGGACCTGGATGGTGTCTAGAGGTTTCGGAAACACCAGCTGTCATTGTTCATGGCCAAAACTGGCGAAGTTTTTTAGTCCAAAACATCCAGAGGGCACAAGCTTCCAGGGAGACTCTTGTAGGTGAACCCATCTGCCTAAGGCTTACATTGACAGCTAACTTTAACTTCTCAAATAATGAAAAGATCAATTCTCTAGCATTTTTCTAACCCTATATATTTTTTTCCTCATTGGGTTGGAAGCTATTCTCTGTAAATCATTCTGTATTCCTGAGCTTTGTTTTTTCTGTGTTAGGACTCACCAGACAGCCTAATTTTCTAATCCAACCTAAGAATCCGTGCCATATTTAAAGCATTCATGCCACAGTGAAGAAAATATCCTCCTCTTTTGCCTATACTTGAATTCCCCTTTGTTAATGTTGGTCTAATGCAGTGGTTCTCAACCTGGGGATCGGGACCCCTTTGGGGGTCAAACTACCCTTTCAGAGGGGTCGCAACGAGTCTCCCACTGCCCTTCCCTCCCACCTCCCAGCTGCTCTGCCCCCATGGTTGGGGTCTTCACAACATGAGGAACTCCATTAAGGGGTCTCAGCTTTCAGAGGGGTCGCGACAAGTCTCCCACCGCCCTTCCCTCCCACTTCCCAGCTGCTCTACCCCTATGGTTGGGGGTCTCCACAACATGAGGAACTCCATTAAGGGGTCGAGGCATTAGGAAGGTTGAGAACCGCTTTCCAAGAGAGACCATGAGCACTGATGGGGATGTGAGAAAGCTTTACTGGTAGTCTGTTTTACATACACTCTGCAAACCTACATACCTGTCTTCAAAACTGAGGCGGCATCTCCATTTGCAAAAGGTGGTACCTGTCACCATAGGTGCATCCAGACTTGTAACTACTGCACAGCAGAATGTGCAGTCATGGTAGGCGTGTCATAGTGGTGACGCATTATCCCACCCCTACTGCAGATTTACCCTAATGCTGGTTGGAGAACACTCACTCCAGAGCATAAGGTACATAGAGTGGCGAGAATTGCCAGTGAGATCAGGAACAGCAGCTCAACTGTGATTAGCTGCCTCACCCAACATGACTGCATGCCCTGACTAGCCTCTTGCAGTTTCCTCTTTGGTAGCTGCGGGGGCTGCTTTTAGTGAGGACGGCAGAACGTTGATTTGCAGCAGGTCAGCTGTGATATCTAAAACTGCAGATTTATTCTGCAGGTCTGGAAGGGGTGCACGTCTCCATTTTTGGCTGCAGCAGTCACCTTCTGGTGATTATGATTCCTCCCCACTCCTGCCCATTTCTGAGCAAGATGGCTGTCTCAGGCACCATTTTTGTTAGGTACAATTTCACCCTGAATGGAAGCCATAAGGGGCCACTGGAAATGATGCCTCCATGTTCTAAAATGGAGACACAGAGGGATCTTATTTTAGTCTCAGATCAGGACACCTCCCCCATACACCCACAATGGAACCATCTTGCTCCATACATAGAGATCTGCCATGTCTTCTGTTAGATGCCTATCAACAGGGAATGGGGGAGGTGAGAAAACATGGCTGCGATGCCCATTTAGAAGAAACAGACATAGGAAAAGCACCACACAGTACTGCATTTTTAACTGCAATTTAGATCATAGGGTATTGATCTTGCATAGTGCTGGACTGTTTCTGAGCACACGTTTAGAGCATTTGGCAGGCAGCCACCCCTGAGGAAGAATCCACACAATGCCAGGTGAACTTAGCAAAGCACTGTTGTACATCTACAAAGCAACATTCTTGGCATGGCTGTATCTGTAGCCAAGAAATGGAAGAGAAGAAGCCAGAATGATGAACAGGATTGCTTCCCAAACTTTCCATGGCAGAGTGTCAAACCCGCCTCCCCAGCCATGGGTAAAGGGAACTTTGTAATGCTCTTTCTGCCAGTGGTATTCCATGATAAAATAGGAGCATCAGCAGCTGCATAGGGATGTCAGCCAAGTATCTATCATGGTCCTATTGGATTGGACAACTCACCCATCCAAGTTTTTCAATTAGCTCCTCCTCCTCTCTTGCTGCTGAGTTGAGTTAGAGTCAGTGCTTGCTCCAGTAGCCTCTCTTTCTCGCAAAAGTAGTCTTGCTCTTGCACCCACATCATGGTGCAACAGATGCGTATTTAGACCTTTAGAGCAGATATGCATCCTCCTTGTCTTTCAACTGGTACAAAAGAACGTAAACTAAATCTACTTGAATGCAAATATATAAGTTCTGCTTTACTAATTGAAAAAGGTCATTTTCTTTCTCTTAATGCACTCCGAGCAGCCTGAGCTGATCCAACAACCCTGTTTTTCAACAGCAGGCCAGCAGTGGCAGCACCCAAGATAACAGAACATCTAGCCAAAGCCAGAGGAACCACCATGCTTAGTGAGCAACATCTGCGTATATGCCAGTTTGGTCTAGTGCAGTGATGGCCAACCTATGACACGCGTGTAGTGCTTGCTTGTTCTTGAAGTGTACGAAATACCAACTTTCAATTGAATATTAGCAAATGAAATTCAGTAACAACAGTCACTAATGTAAAGAATTATTTGTTTTTGCTTTTAATAAAATACATATATCAAAAATATAACTTTTTTACTAGAACTACAAATTTCACAAAAAAAAGATATTTCTAGATGTGACACAGCACCTGAGTTAAGCTAGGTTTTCTTGCAAATTTTGACACACTGAGCTCAAAAGGTTCACCATCACTGGTCTAGTGGTTAAGGAGCAGGGCTCTTATCTGGGAATACTGGGTTTGATTCCACACTCCCCCATGAAGCCAGCTGGGTTACCTTGGGCTAGTCACAGCTCTCTTTCTGAGCTCTCCCAGCTCCACCTACCTCACAGGGTGTTCTGTTTTGGGAAGAAGAATAGGAAGCTTTGTCAGCAGCTTTGGCCGCATTCCCATTATAAGCTTAATTTGGTTTCCCTAAACCGAAATAACAGAACCGGATACAAACGCGAATTTGCCTGATCCCATTACTTTCAACTCAATCCGGGTTCTGAGGATCGTAGGTGGCTTACGTGACTCAAGGGGGTACTCAAGTGGCTACTTTTTAAAAGCCGCTTTTTGGGGCTGCCCTGCCCTCTTCCTCCTGGTGTGAACGTGCCACCCATAACCGACCCCTTCACAGAGCCTAGCTGGGTGGCTTGCCTGGATGGAGGAAAAACAGCAGCGGGCAGCCAGCGATTCTTTCCCCTCCTCTCCCCATTGCCCAGGGCACACAGCAGCAGCAGCAGCAGCAACTAAAGCCCCCTTTGCCCACTCACATCCACATCCACATCCTTAAAAACAGAACCTGCAGCTGCTTTCCTTTCCTTTCCCTTTTTTAAAGGTCGGAACTTTCAAAATTGCAGAGAATTGCAACATTGTTATCAACTATGAAGTGGTTGGATTGCTACAGTGTAGCGGCTGCTTTAAGGGGTGGATTTTTACAGTAAAATCACTATCTTCGGAAGCAAGCTATTGGGGGAGGGAAACCCTAAACATGCATTCTCATCCCTTAACACGGTACCGTTCCCACAGTAAAAACTGTAAAACATTTCAAGCACACGAACTAGAGTGAGACCTGTTGAAATGAAGATTAACATTTACAATGCTTTGGGGCGATTTAACATGCGGAAAGCGTGTTAAGCCAACCTGACATGGGAACTGTGAGGAATGAAACTGTTTTGAAACTGAAATAAGCTTATAATGGGAACACGGCCTTTGAGTCCCCTTAAATGGGTGAGAAAAGTGGGCTAGAAAAGCCAACTCCTACTCCTACTCCTCTTCTTCTTCTTCCTCTTCTTCTTGTGCCACTTTCCCAATAGCATAGTTCAGGAGGAAAGTGCAACCTAAGTGCAGGCCAATATAGTGTCTCTATTCTGATAGCTGTTATTCCAGTCAGTAACGGCATATTATGAATATATTGATTGTTTTTAAGAAAGCCATGCAATCTACAGAATAGTGAAGTAGCACGCATATTGCAAAATGATGCTGCACTTCCATGCTTCTTGTATGTCAAAAAGCAGGTGCGTTCTTTACAGCAGTTACATATTTCAACAAAATTAGTATCATCATGATCATCTATAGATCAAACTAAACTTTTGGTAGTTAAAGTTAGCATTCTGACATTATGAAAACTCCTAATTAATGTAGCTATTGAAACTAAAGGTAAGGAACTGAACACTCCTAATTAATGTACCCATTGAAACCAAAGGCAAGGAACTGAGACCTTTCAGTCTAATGGATTTATAAAGTGCTTTGACACTACCTTTCCTACTCAGCCGGCCCATGAGAGCTATTCAGAAAAAGGAGATTTAATGAGATCTAAACAGCATCAGATAAATGCAGGGCTGTTAAAGTAAACAAAAATCCCATTTGGTTTGTCAGTTTATTGCAAAGAATATTGACTGTAAATACTGATGTTTGCAGCCACCAGATAAGAGACAATATGTGTTGTTGACAAAGGAACCATCTAAACTCAATACAGGGTACATCAAAACTCTATTTTTGCCAAAGCATCATGAAGAACTGCGGCAAATACCTCTGAAATGATCACTAAGGAAATTATCAGGGGCACTCAATCCAAGCTGCAGTTACTCGCTCTCAGCCTACCCATGCCCCCACTTTTCTGGTCTAGTATGTTCATAAAAGGCAGGTTGGGCATACCAGTGTGTGAACAACCCTACCTTCAAACAGTCTCAAAGCTGCCTCAAAGGTAGGTTGTTGTTGTTGTTGTTATTGTTGTTTTAATTGCACTTGAATGCAGTCTAAGTTGTGTTCTAAAGCAAGCATCACATTTCACAAATAATGAAAACCTTATACAGATTATCTGGACAAATTATGTACACCATGGGTGTTTTTCCACTGTCATTAAAAGTACCCATTAAGTACCCATTAATGGGTACTTAATGGGTACTTCTAGTGACAGTAGAAAAACACCCCATGTGTACCCTGCTGTTCAAAATAGCACACACATCTGGTTTTTGCACTAGCTCCAGTGAGACACATGGAGCTTATGTGCTGCACGGAGCCACTTCAATCCTAGAAGTGGCTCTGCACATGCCAGAGTGTCCACCATGTATATAGCTGTAGAGCACAAAATGGCTGGTATTAGTTTCATTTGCAACTGTTCCTGGCAAATGGAGCCCTGGGCAGGGCAATACAGCCACAGTTGTGCACTGCATCACTCGATCACCACCCCTGGTGATCGCATTTGATCAGCTCTTGGGAAAGCGCTGGGTATGTTCTGGATGTGTCACACAGTATAGATGCCTGACACACCAGCTTTGTGCCAAAGATCCAAAAAGGCCCAAATTTGTCTGATATAACATGCCAATAATAGTCCCCATATTTGTATCAAGCCACAAATTACTATTACAGATGTAGGACAAAAATTGATTTGCCAGACATCTTGCAATTTCTCCAAAATCCTATATAAATACAAACCTAAACCATAAATCTTTGAACAAATTCCAGTCTAAGTTCTACTGTTTCTTGTTACTCTTTTCTTAAATTATTGCCTCTTTTCTGAGACTGTTTACATAGTAATGTTTGCTCACAGAGCTCCTCCATGGGACTTAGGATTCTTAATGGACAACTAAAATTTATGTAGGGACATCTGTCCATGCTGGTGGAATACACTGACAGCATGCTTTCCATTTAGCCAATGAACATTCATCCAGTGGTTATCAAACATTTAGCCAATGCAGCCCTGCACTTGCCCTTAGGTGATCTTTCATATGTGTGAAACACTTGACCACATTGCTTTCACATGGGATACATGCCTGTTTTCAATCACCATTTCAGTCCAGAAGAGCACTCAGACTTGTAAACATGGTTTTGAACTTAGAAAGACTTATACTTTTATATTTTATGTTCTGGCGTTATGAAGTCAATTCTTACAACGGTGGAACTATTTCAGGGTTTTATTGCCAGGACTTTCAGGCAAATCCTGAATGCCTCAGAAAAAAAAGCGAAACTTTAGTCCTAGTCAAAATCCAGTTTTGAAAATCGGTACACATTACTGTACTTAGAAATTATCCTGGCTTTATGCATGAAGCAGAGCCATGTTAACCTTCAGTCAATTTGAACTGTAGCCTGAAGGTGAATCATAGCCTACAAGACCTCATTTTGATTCCGCGCTCCTCCATGAAGCTAGCTGGGTGACCTTTCTGAGCTCTCACAGCCTCACCTACCTCACAGGGTATTCTGTTGTGGGGAGAAGAATAGAAAGCTTTGTCAGCTGCTTTGAGTCCCCTTAAATAGGTAAGAAAAGTGGGGTAGAAAAGCCAACTCTTCTTCTTCTTCTTTGCAGATATCTTGAGCTACACTTCACAGGCACTCTCTGTTATGGTTCTAAGAATGGCTGAAGATAGACTCTGCTATAAATAAACCATTGTCTTCTCAAATGGAAACGTATTGTGACATCTTCTTCATCATCTTATTCTGTTGCCTAATGAACATACTTGGGAAGCTTTGCCCACTATTTATAGGACTGAGGAGGAGGAAGTGTTTTAGCTTTCATTGAGCTTTTGATTTTAAGCTTAGATATTTGATTTGGTATTTGCTTTTTATTTGGGTTTAGATTTCCATTTTAGTATCTAACTTTCTATGGAATTAACTACAACCCTTTTCAAGTTGGCTGTATAATGTGCTCTTAACTCCCAAAGACTGTGTGTTAACACTTCAGTGGTCTTCAGACATTAGAGAAATGATGGGCAAGTGGCAGATGGACATAAAATAGAAGTGTCAGGCTGTGTCAATCCTTGAGTTTATGTAAGTTTTAACGCCACTTATGTGTTCAAATTTTTGACACAGTTCAGATGGCATTATCTTTGATGTCAACCTTTGCTTTTCCTTCATCTAATCCAGATTTCTCATTGGCAGGAGAGGAAATGAAGGGGAAAAATAGTTATTTTTTACCCCCATAATGTTTTATCTGTGTCCTTCTATTTAAATGCAGCCACAATGCCCCTGTGATTGTTTGATTGTTGGCGTTGCTTATTTGTTCCCCTTGCGGTGGAGAAGGTAAAACATTTGAGAGAAGGTGGCACTGGGTCACACAACTTCTTGGTGGTGACAAAAGCCTTTTCTTGAAAAAGTAGACTATATACAGGCAAAGGACCATAGTTTCTCTCTCTGTCTGGTGGACAGC
This sequence comes from Aspidoscelis tigris stejnegeri, assembly GCA_023333525.1. Classification (NCBI taxonomy): domain Eukaryota; kingdom Metazoa; phylum Chordata; class Lepidosauria; order Squamata; family Teiidae; genus Aspidoscelis; species Aspidoscelis tigris. Next base: position 96,889,318 of record JALMGA010000002.1, read on the forward strand.
AATTATCTCCTTCAAGCACCAACTTGAGGATCCATCATTCATAAGCTTTGTAGTCAGAGACAACATCAGCTTGAAGTCACAATGGGTAATCTCTGCCTTTCAGGAAGGCAACATCATAATGGTCAAAAGCCAGGGCTGTTGAGACATAGAACTGCTCAGAGCAACTGAACTGTTCAGAGCAGATTAGTAAATTCTCATTGTCACTGAGATGGGCAGCCATTGTGTAGCGTAATAGGGTGATCATCTGCAGACACTCCTGGGGATAAGCACAGCTTGTGAAACAATCTAGCAAGCTACAAAAGAATAGCAGGAAGTAGTATGATGCCTCAGGAACAGTAGGCCATCACCTTTCATTCTCTACCTAAAGGAAGGAGGGGGAAGCAGATCAGGAAAAATAGAAAGCGGATGGTGTCATATAGAGAAGCTAACATGGGCAAGGACAACTATTCTCATGATCCAACTTAGGAAGGGTTTTAAACTGAAGCATGTGCCCAGAGAAGGCAGAATGGAAGGAGGAAGAGGAGGAGGAGGAGGAGTTGGCTTTTCTACCCTGCTTTTATCACCCATTTAAGGGGGCTCAAAGCAGCTGACAAAGCTTTTTTGTTCTTCTCCCCACAACAGAACACCCTGTGAGGTAGGTGGAGCTGTGAGAGCTCAGAAGAGAGCTGTGACTAGTGCAAGGTCACCCAGCTGGCTTTGTGGAGGAGTGCAGAATCAAACCCGGTATTCCCAGATAAGTGTCTGGCTCCTTAACCACTAGACCGAACTGGCTCCCTGGAAAGAACAGGGAGAGAAAATGGAAAGTAACTAGGGATCTGCACAATCTTTTTCCTGGGGTGTTTTCACACTTCCCTTCCAATCTGTTATTCTTATCTCCATCCTAGTCTTTACAGTATGCACCCACTGCAAGTCATTCAGAAACTTGGAGGACCACACCAATTACATTTTCAGAAACACTAGGTGTCAAAGAAAAAAGAGGAATAAACAAGGAACAGAGAAAATGGTCAGCAAAGGCTTTAGTAAAGGAATTAAAACTATAATTAAGTGAATGATAAAGGGATAAGAAACTGCCACAATGTTTGCATGGTACTATTATGGCACTATGATAGCACACTGAGAATCCAGGGATTATGCAACCCTCCTGACTTTGTGCAGTCACAGTTGCCTCAGGGGGTCATCTGAGCTCCCAGTGTGCTTGTATGGAACCACAGATAACCTCCTCAACTGGCAGACGTGCTGATGGTCACCGGCTGGACACTTCCAGGCAGGTTCTGGTCATGTGGGGTGAGGGTTAGGTGGCTTGTGATGCACAATTAGTGAACTTCCGGGGAAGAGCATCTGCACTTTGAGGAGGCTGTTGCAGACTCCAAGCGTGCCCGCCCTGCCAGAAGTTCACATATTGTTGATTAGGTGTGGAGCACCTGGAAAGCATCTGGGAAACATCTGGCAGTATCTGGGAAGGCAGGGGACGCATGTAGGCTATAAGCTCCTCCTGCAGGTGCAGATACATCTGATGTTGCCTAATCATGAACTACAGGCCAAAGTGCGAATTGGCCCCTGCTCCACTATCCTCTTACTACAGGCAGCACTGTACAGTCTTCAAGCACAGGAAATGTGCTGTGTTTAAAAAGCCCTGGCTGGCAACATCTCAGCCAGGAAATGAAATTCCACCAGCCATGATGCTTGCGCAGTCAGGAGGAGCAGCAGGCAGGTAGTCAGTACGCTGCCACTTCAGGAAGGGTGCTATGGCCATAGAGCTGCCACAACAGTGCTATGCTGAGGTCTCTTGCAGTGTTTGAAGACCCCCACATGGCAACGTTAATGCCAAAGAATGAAATTTCCCCAGCCACAATGTACGTACAGCTGGGCATAGCATCTATCATGCCTCTGCTTCAAGAACAGAACTACACTCTTCTCACTGCCATGACTCCTGCCCAAGACAAAACACAAAAAAGATGTAGCTTTAGAATCAGTGTGATTTAAGAAAGCAATGCTGTAGGGGAAAATCTAGCAATCATCCTGCAGCCAAAAATTAGCTGATGACATCCTGATCATCATTTAATAATACCCCTTATGGTGTCCTGAACTGGGTGCTGGTGGGTGAGCTGAATGGCTCTTTTCTCCACGTTTGTCATAATTCCTGATGGGTTTTCAAGGATGCCAGTTATCATGAATCTTTTCCAACGCCTCCCTTTTGGCTTAACTGCTGCAAATGTTTTTGTATCTATGCCTCATGCCAGGCAGCAGTGGAATAATACTAAAATTAATGCAAAGACAAAAACAATATTAACCAAATTAGTTTAAAATATTGTACCTAGCAATACGTAAAGCACTCCCGCTATTTAATCCTGTTGTTTTCACTGTTGCTGAATAACTGCTCCAGGCCCTCCAAAATCCAGTACCTTGAAAACTCACATGCTTTGCTAAAAATAGACTTTGTAAAGAAATATTATCTGTGCAGTTTTGCTTCATTTTGTATGCACAGGGGTGTGCGCTTTGTTCCAAGCTATGCAACTGCCTATCACTTGAAAATGTGGATCTTTTTTCCTTGCTTGACTATTTACAGTTGATTTTGCTGTTCAGAAACCATGTTGTGAGGCCAGCAGTCATTGGAAGGAGGCAAAACATTTGGAAGACTTCAAACAAGAGCTCAGGAACAAGGGAGGAGACAGGAACAAGGGAATTTGGCATGGGAGGCTGGGGAGGGAAGCTTTGGGGGCTGATCAACCATGTTTTGGAACGATGGTTTGGCTGATAGTGTGAGTAGGTGTTGGCATGCTATGGCCGACTGTGCTTGAGGCTCTGGACTACGGCCATGATCTAAGAAGCAGCTGCCTTGTTGGCCAGCTAGGCAGTAAGTGGGGACAGCGTCCTAGAAAGGAAACCAGACAGCTGGAAACCGGCAATCAGAAGCAATTAACAGGTGAAAGAACATAGAGTTTGGCATGAGAGTTCAAAGGGAGAGGTCCTAATGATTGTTTTTGCACAGGAAAAAAAAATCATGCATGGCCACATCTACCTGATAATCAACTCTGAATGAAAAATACAAGCCAGCAGTGAAAAGAAAGGCCTGCTAAGAATCCTGTTATGCTCCACCACCCATGCACCCCAAAAAAGGAAGGAAAAAGAGGCAATGTGCTAGTAACCTGTGCTATTTTCACATTTTTCTGGCTATCCTGGGGCATTTTTGTACTTCCCTTCCCATCCACTGGATGGGAAAGGAGTGTGATTAACCAACATTGACTAGCGTTTGCACTTGGAGCGTTAGTCAACCTTGCCCCCCACCCCCACCCCCCGAAAACATACCTTATTTGATCTGGGCGCCACTATTTTGGCTGCGGTGCCCTCCATGACTGTGTGTGCATCAGCACCGTTGTCCTGACAACGCTGACACTCTGCACACATGCAGTCACATGTATGGTCATTTGAGGTGCCAGCGTTCTTGCACAGCACCTCAAACGACCCCAGAGCAGTGGAAGAAGAGTGAATGCTCCTGCCCCGGATAGCTCGAGGTAAGTCTCTGGTTAATGTTGGTTAATGTGCGGAGCTGAAAAGATATTTCTAAACAGATGGCTAACATAAGCATGGTGTTTAAGTCCCTAAATTCAGATTTCTTTAAAAAATAAAATAGGGCGCAGGTGACCAAGTAGAAGGGGACCCTTAGATAAGGGTGTTTTTTCTTTTCTTTTATTTGTATGTTCTTTATGATTTGTATGGTTTGTGTAGGTGACTGTTGTTTAATATTTGCTCACTTACCTATAGAAAATAAAATATATTTTTCAAAATAGAATCTATGTATTATGATTCTCCTGACTGGAAAACAACTAAAGGACAATTTGTTTAGAAAGAACAGAAGGGAAAAAAAGGGAAGGGAAAAGCCATACTACGCATGAAAAATATTCATTCCAGCTTAAAAGTCAAACATAATAAATTGATTGCCTGTTGTAAAGCAAAGGAAATAGAACAGAATCCCTACTGTAGTTATAATCTACTACCAATTGCATAATTAAGTACAGGACTGAATTAACTAAAAATGAAATGCTTCAAAGAAACACAAACAACAAAAAACCCTCTCAAGTCATGTCCCCATGCGCTATATAGTCCAAATAAAATCTGAATTTGGTAAAGACTGTCCCCATGCAAAGCCGTCTTTCCGGACTTTATGTGGACCAAATCACCCAAATCTCTGTTAAAGTTCGTCCTGTAGAAAACTGTTCTCAGCACGGTTTGGGAACTGAGTCCACATCATTTTGGGAGCCGAGTCCATGCATGGGGACAGTCTCGGGCTATTTGGGGAGGAGATTGACTCTGGCATCATTAGGAGGTAGGGTTTCACGCCATTCCTGCCCTGTGCGTTGGCGATCGCAACTGCTTGGGCAGCTTTGGCAATAAATGGTGATCAAACAGCAACAAGTCTTTTTCCATGACCATTATTCCACCACCACCCCTTCCCTGATCGCCAAGCCAGGCATGATAATTTAATCTAAATGGCTTAATTTAGTGCATGAGCGCTAAACTGCCATACTGGGTGGAGCGGAGGTGCACCCCTCTGCTAAACTGCCGCCAAAACTTGTAGCGGCTTTGCAAAACGAACTGGCTTTTTCATATTATTTTTATTATTTTTATATTATTGCCTTTCAGCTTTATGTACCACAAAGGGGTGCGTGTGGCATTCCTTGTTATCGCTGTAGCAGGCGGCACAGGGATTGGTGACGTCAACCCAGCTTCTTATCAGGAGAGAGGGGCAGAGAGGAAAAGGTGCTATTTCCCCATGCAGGGGTTTATTGTGGTTTGCATATTCAAATCAATCCCACATTATCGGCAACTGCATGGGGACAGGCACAATTCAAACTTGGCCCTGCATCTGGACTAAAAATAGTTCAATTCAGACTAAACAGAGCGCATGGGACGTGACCTTATTCAAAAAGTGAATAATAGGTAGGAGAAAATAATAGAGGAGGTGAATGTGGGAGGGATTCTGGTAGAAAATTAATCATGAAAAGCCCACCTCTATGTAAGGGTTTTGAACATGTTCTTCAAAGCTTGGCTGTGGTGTTTCTCTTGTTCCAGACCAGGTGCAGAAAGGCCAGATAACATAAATTCCCTTAAAATCACCCTTCCCACCATAGCTTTACAAGTTGATGACCACACACACACACACATCTCCATTGTCCCCTTTTATGAAAAGTTCAACAAACATCCAAAGTTTGAAGTTTGGAGATCTTGAGGTTTGGTTTGAATTTCAATTCAAAAGTATTTTTAAGTTAACCCAGCTTGTTATAAGTTGTTGAATGTTTGTTAAATATGCAGATAACTCTCTTTGAGGTGAGTAACTGTTGTTTGTGGATGAAATCAGAAAGGTAGTCATTAACAGAAGGGCATTTAAATTTGCATCCCTATTGTTTTGAAGATAGCTAAGGAAGTCTCATCTACAGATCTCCTTCACAGGGTTAATGGCTTCCAAAGAAGAAAGTGTCACAAAGTCCAGGCTTGCAACTGCTTGTCATTCCTATAAGAACAATAACTCATCCATTTTCATCTCTTTAGCAGCCTTATCAGAGTTTCAACTATCGAGCCTAATTCTCAGATGTTTCTTTGTATTATCCATTATACAAGCTCCAGAAAATAGGCAGTAAATGAGGCAGCAAAGATACTGGGAGCTTGGAAATACATACACTTTGACAGCTGGGCTTCCTCCTTGCTTTAAAGTCTGCATCTGCAACTAGCAAGTCTTAGATGACAACAATTGTCAAGATTTAATCTGTCTTCCAGCTTCAAGGTGCTTTTCAAATTAATCACAGTAACTATTGGGAGGTGATTTGGTAGCCAGGGTGGAGGATACCTTTTGAAAGATCATCAAAATGTTAATAAAGATCCATATCTCACTAACTGTAATCTTTTTATTTAGAGATTTTTATTTCTGTTTTTATTTTTACCTTTATTTCTTTTTCTGTTTCTTGTTATTTATCTTTACTTTTGGTTTTCCAACTGTGCAACTGATTCCATTGTACACCATCCTGAGACTCTGGTAATAGGGCATTATAAAAATTCATTAAATATATAAATAAATGTTTCTCCTATAGTTCTCATTACAAGCCAGGCCTCATCAGGAGCTTCCCTATGTTTAATTTAATTATTTTCCATCACAGGCACTGCACTTGTCATTTATTACTCTAACAACCCAGGAAACTAGGGGACTAAACCTAGGGATCTCTGCATTCTATAGAGGGAAGAGGTCCACCATAAACAAACCAAGTATCCTAGCAGGAAACTTTCACAAGGGCATCTGATAAATCTATTGGTACCCATACATTTCTGTAAATAGATCATTCTAACAATGCACTTATTCCCAAACTTCAGTCATTCACATACCACTTCTGTGATTGTTGCCATATTAGTCTGTCACCTGTAGGGGTCTGCACAAATGCACTTACCGGCATTTTATTTTATTTTCATCGAATACCCAAAAATTTGAATCAATTCAAATGTTTAAAATTTAAATGTATTCACATTTGATTCAACTCAAATACATTCGCCTCCATTTGTATGAATATTTGACTCATATTTGAAGATATGAATGTTGACATTTGTATGTGTTTGTACGCATTTGTACACATCCCATTTTTCTCCTGTACATATCCATACAAACACGTACAGATACATATGTAATGCGTACATATCCATACACATACAAAAGTCCGAATAATTTGTACGAATAATTCAAAAGATTCAAAATTCATTCTAATGTTTAAAAACGAATGTATAGACATTCAATTTGAATTTGAATGTCTGAATTAGAACGAATTCAATTGAATTTTTAATGTTAATTAATATTTAAATGAATTCAAGACTCAATATTTGTATATGCTAACCTTTTAAAAAGCATAATTAAAAAAAACACAAAATCATCTCCTATATTGTTGCTGATGTATATACCATATTTAGGAAATACTCTAATACTGTACCATCTTGCTGTAGAAGCAGTCAGAGCTAGGAACAGAGTTTCCTTTGTGAAAGAGAATCGCAGCCTAATCCAGACAACCTAATTAATTCTTAAACCAGAGAGACCATAGCCTAAATTCTGCTTTCATTTCACTGCAATGCCCATTTCAAGGGAGTTAGTATAGGAGTTGCAATTTTAAAGTAACTGTGAGGAGAATTAGTAATGTGCACTTACTGCCTTTCTCCAGGGCAGCTACTGCAAAGTCAACAAAAAGATGACCTTTGCAACAACCTTCTGCATGTCTTTTTAATAAGCTGAACTGCAAACATTTCAAGCTTTTTGATTCTGTTACCATTCTTATTAAACATAGAATCTGAAGAGGAATAGTTGCAATTAGAAATGTGCCAAATTGCCATTCACTGAAAGGAAACAGCAGTTAGGGGCCAAGGACTGCTAGGGTGGCTGATTAGTACAGAATGGATTAGGAGTAGAGATGGGCTGAGCTGGCATTCATCAAACGAGAACATCGGTTAAAGCTCATTGACTGACACAGGTGCTTCCCCTAACAATCCTAAACTTTGGCACCACTCTCTGACATGCGAGTAAAGGCACAAAAACTCCCTCATGTTGAACATTCATATCAAATTTGAATCCTACCACATTTCAAGGGGATCTATTTGAATGAATACAATTTTTCTTGCATTTGATTCAATACGAATCAGACCCCCCCAAAACCCCCATTCAATCACATTCCTAAACAGTTGTTATTCCCCAGTGTGATCCATAGTGGCTATATGGCTAAAGACTCACCATCTTCACCTATCTTGAATAAAATCTTGTAGCATTTCCCAGGACATTCAATAATCCTTTTAATATTTCCAGACTACATCAAAACCTGAATCTGCAATGATTGTCAGGCAGAACCTCATGACTTTCTGGGCACAGGATGTGAAGAAAGAAAGGGGTAGAAACTCAAGTTTGTATCGAACAGGAGTTCTGAAGTGTTCATTTTTTAATCAAAAGACCCCCATATCTTCAAATTCAGTGTTCAATGTAGAATTGAACCTGGGCATGTTTGACAGGCTGCTCTAAAAATAGTTCAAAATGCTAGAAAAAAACTATATGCTTAGCAAGTTTGGGGAAACAGACAAGATTCACACATGGATAGATGGACGGAATCCAAAATAATTCTGAACAACCCTGCCTCCTCCAAATCCTGTTCTTGCAACTTGCAGACTGTTATGTTTCCTCCAAAGAATAATAAGGTGTTAGGCATTCCCATTAGACATAATGGCAATATCTGTACAATCACCTGATCCTGCCAGATGTGGCCTGGCTATGCAGTGTTCATCATCACCATTCTGAGCCATTTCCAAGCACAGAAAGCACACCTGGGGGCATTCCAGTGGAAGGGTCTAAGTCTGCAGCTTTAGAGGACAGAAAGAGGCAGACATCCTGCAGATTGTAGGCAGAGCATGCTGTCCTGCACTGCTCATGCCTTCCTCTCTTGCCCCACCCCATTTCTGGCCTGAACAAGTGATAGTGATTGTGGGACGGGCATCCAAACTACAGCCTGAGTAATCTTCATGTGCACAAATGTTTGTTTGTTTTTGGAATTCGATTTGTATCGAATCAAATGCAAGAAAATTAGTATTTATCCGAATAGATTCCCTTTGAATGTGGTAGGATTCATATTTGATACGAATGTTCAATCCCATAGAAATCCCTTATGAATGCACACCAATAGCCAATGAATCCCATATGAAGCTTCATACAAAGCTTCATACGAATGTATCAGAACATTTGATTTGAATTTGAATGTCAATCTTCGAATGTGCCAGCATACAATTCGGATTCAAGTCTCCGAATCTGACCAAATTCATATTAATTTTGAATGTTACGAATATTCGTGCACATCCTCATTCATGTGCAATATCTGTACAGTTTCTGGAGGGGTTTTCTGAAGCAGATGAACAAACCACAGTTCACAAACAGCAGTTAATCTATCCCCTACATTTATCCAAACCAATCCTTCCTATGATCCCAGGTTTCTCCATTTCTCTAACTTCTACATCCCAGTCACCAATGATGCATATAAATTTCTTCCAAACTGCCACAACATTTCTTAATATCTTCCTTCATTGTGTCTCCAATTAGTACTTAAAAGTTGCATAATGATTTCTCTTTATTAGAAATCCACATTGAATAGATGATATCTTGTCACGTATCAAGTTATTACTGAACATATACTGTACTTACTGTGTTCTTCTTGAATGTCACTGCTTCTCTGTGCTTTCAAGTATATGAGCGCCCTTCTGCACCGACCCCTCAATCTGTATTAAGAGTCTGTGCAGAACACTTCTAGGCCACATGGATCTGCACATTAATGCAGATCTATGAGGCCATGCTTCCTGTTGGCCCACTCTCCATGAGGCAGAAACAGATCCAGATTAAAGAGGCCCTTAATCAGGACCTGTTGTAGATTAATTGGTTCCATGAACCCAACCAAGACCCATGAGCCTGAACTACTGGAGACTGTTATTTGGCAGCATGCCATATCTCACAATCCAAAAATAATGCACCAAGACCCAATGGCTAGGAGCAAAAATAACAACCCTTGGCTCCTAGCCATTGGGGGTATGGTGGGGATGGCTGCAAAGCTCACACATGCTTCAAGCCCTCAGAGAGGTTTGGGCCCAATCAGCACTACAAAAACCAGATAAATGTTTGATTAATCCAGATTCACTGATCCATATCTAAGCATGGATAAGTGCAGAAAAGGAGTGAGTCTGAAGGACTGGCATGCAGAAAAGAAAGCAGATGTTTCCTATTGCCCCAAAGCTTGTTAGACATCTAGCATGCATACAAGAGGTAGCTAACCTCCAAGGTCCAGCTACATAATTCATCAGAAGGGGGGAATGATTTCTGTAATCTTGAACAGAACAAGGCAAAACTGGAAAGACACTCCTCAGCTGCACCTCCTCCAGCCTTACCTGGATAGGAATAATTTGGCCACAGTTATCCATGCTCTGGTAACCTTCACTCTAATGCACTCTACATGGGGCTACCCTTGAAAATGCTTCTGAAATTGGAACTGGTGCAGAATGCAGCAGCCCAACTGCTGATGGGAGTCTCTGGCCGGATTCACATCATGCCAGTCTTAAAGGATCAGCATTGGTGGTTACCTATTCACTACCGAGCCCAATTCAAGGTGTTGACACCAACATATAAAGCCCTAAATGACTTGGGCTCTGAGTATTTGAAGAATATAAACCTGCCCATTCAATGACATCTCAAGGAGAGGCCTTCTTGTAGCTCCTTCTCTTGCAGAGGTACAAGGTATAGGGACATGCAGGAGGGCCTTTTTCTGTAGTGGCCCCTAGACCCTTGAACAGCCTCCCTCTTGAGGTTCACCAGGCACCTACGCTGTATAGTTTTTGGTGCCTGGTGAAAACGTATTTTCACCCAGTTTTTTGCTATTTAAATAGCTTCTTCAGGGTGCTGTCCTGTTAGGGATGGAAGGAGGGGTGGGAGGGAAAGGGTTATACTTTTAACTATGTTTTACTATCTGATATGTTTTATTCTCATTCTTACTCACCCTGGGACCATAAGGGTAGGATATAAATTTCCTAAATAAATAAAAATAAATTAAATAAAGGGTGCTCTTGACCTAGAGATGTAAGAGGACCAATCAAGTTCAGTAGAATTAAAACATCGTGAAGCTTTTCATAATATCCCATTAAGATTTTGATAGCTTCTAGCTTAGAATGAGATAGGTTAGGGCACTGATGTGGTGGAATTTACATACATCGGCAGTATTTAGTATATTATAAAACTTGTAGATAGGGTCCTTATTTTGGTTTTAAAACTGTATGCTTCTTTTCCCATAAAGCACCTCAAGTTTTTCTTGCTGTTGTTTTCTTTTGGGGTTTTTCTTTCCTAAAAGTGAAGATAAATAAATTGAAATAATAATGACTGAGCTAGAAATGTGTTTACAAACATTTCCGTATCGGCACAGAGCCTTGCCCCTTTGAAAGTCTTTGGGCAATTACCATACCACTAATACCACATTAGAAAGAGGTCTTAGTTCACACACCATTAATTTTCAAATGTATTTCATGAGGATTTCATCAAGATCCATGTACGAGGTCTGGAATGTAAAGAGAGGACATTTTAAAAATAGGAAAGTAGAAAGAGAAAACAATCAATTTTGAACATTAGTATTAATCATTTGCCAGCGGCAAATCTTTTATTTCAGCTTCTCGGAAACATAAAGAGTGCTGTTTCTGTCCATTAAAAAGGTAATCCAAGCAGAAATGGCCTCTTGGGAAAGTGGAGATTGGCTATTATACTGAAGTGAGAGATTGCTTCTCATATACAATTATTGGAAGTGCCACTTGTTCCTATCTAAATTAAACAGCTATAGAAGCAGGGCATATCACTTCAACCTATATCAGAATGCTCCTCTTTGCACCAAATGATCTTTTACAAGTATAATAGGAACAAAAATATATACTTTTTTATGTTGTTATAAAGTTATGTCCCAATTAAAATCTAACATTTGCAGAGGGCAAAGAGGGCTACAATCAACCACCAAATCAAATAAGTCTTGTGCCTCATCAAAAGAAAATTTTGAACTCATTTTATCATGCCACTAAGAGATAGAGGCTACAGGTAAGGGATTCTAAGCTTTCACTAGAGATGTGCATAGATTTGAAAATGGTGGTGCAGACAGAACCAAACTAATCCATGTGCTGTTCAGTTTAAACTTGAACTGGTTTGAACCAGTTCAGTTTGAACCTCAAACTGGTTTGACCTGGTTCTACATATAAAAATGCAATTTAAAAAAGGGCAAAATACTGAGAAATGTAATCTAGTTTATCCAAACTCCCTTGGTTCAGTTGGAGTTTGAATTGGCCCTCCTGAACCTAGGGCTGGTTCAGTTTGGATTTGAACCTCTTAAACCACCTGATTCAATGTGAACCAGTTTGAATTAATATAGGTTAAGCACATCGCTAGCTTTTACAGGTTTCTAAATTATCCTGATCATTACTACATCTGAACATCCAGAATTCCTGTAACCATGTTATATTTATGAGGTAAACTTACATGGTTTTCAGGGAATCTTCGTTCGGAAAGTTCAAGAGGATTATCTGAAGATAAGCGTGAACCAATGTTTTCTCATATGTGTCACGCTGAGCTAAAACAATGGGTATTTCCTGAAATTGTTCTGGGGAGTTTCATTCTAAAGCACTAATTTTCAAAAGTGCTGACCATAACCACAGCTGCCTTATTTATCATTCCTGCTGTGTGGTTCTGCTTGTCCTTCACGCTAACATTACATCAGTCTCCAGTGTCAAGATAATTCATATTTCTTTGCTGCAACAGGAAAAGTTATTTGGCAACATAAAAGTTATTTTATGAGCCAGAAAACTGAACAGATCTCTAATTTGCACAAGAGTCTACAGATATCTTAATAGGATTAAACCTACTTAAGTCTATGGTCCTATTTTTCAGTAACCAAGGCCATTTTTGATCCAGTAAGGCCGCATCCCCATTCAAGCCATTTGGTCCTGACTGGGCTCATATTTGACCTGGTGTAGGACTGAGATCAAATGTTGCCCATCCCGATGACATTCTCCATGCAAACCGCACCAAACCCTGGCACGGGGGAGAAGCGCCATTTCCTCTGCGCCCCCTCTCTCCTCACTGGAAGCCAGATTGCTGTCACCCTGCCCTGTGCCACCCACTGCAAATGCCACATCCCCCCCCCCTTAGTGGCACAGAGAAGCCAGGACTGAATGGCAAAAAAAAAATTAAAAAAATCAGCTGTTTGAGCGAAGCTGCTACAAGGTTTGATGGCAGTTGACCAGTTTTGTGCACCTCCGCTCCACCCCGGAACCGCGAGAACACCTGGCAAGCGGAAAAGATAGAAAAATGAAGCCATTATCATTCCTGCCTTGGCGATCAGGAAACAGGGGTGGAATATTTGTCGTGGAAAAGGGAGATAAGCCAAGACATTATCCTGCCTGCCTTGGCGATCGGGGAAGGTGGTTGGGATACTTGTATAAAAGAGTCTCGTGGGGCAGCAAAGGCCATTCAATCCCTCATCATTTCAGTTTTAACACCATTTACTCCCCAAAAATCTCAGGGGTTGCAGTCTCCAATGCACAGGGCAGTAATGGTGAGCACAGGACATGAAACTCCACCTCCCAATGACACGGGAACCAATCTCCTCCCCAAATATCCCAGGACCATCCCCATGAGCAGGCTTGGCTCACAAAGCAATCTGTGCTGAGCCACCACACAATGATGAGAACAGTTTTTTCCAGGACCAAATTTGGTCCTGGTTTGGGCTATTTGGTCCCTAGAAATTGGACCAAATCTAAAATGATTGGGGGATGCCCCTTCCCAAATCCGATTTTGATTCAGACCAAAATGTGCATGGGGACATGCGCTAAGGAATCTGAAAGCCTTTTTGCACTTACCTATCTGGGGAACTCTGGGGGAACTCCTACATTCACCACTTGCACTTCTGGAATAGTTGCTATTCCAAGGGCAGGTGCATGCATACAGGACTTCCCAGACAGTTCTAACTACTCTACATCTATGCTCCCCACAACCATGTGTGGCTGTACTGGCCCCTGCCTCTGCTAGGAGAGATTTGAACAGAGCCTGAGTAGGGGCAGCACAAGTGTGGTTAGCAGGTGCACAGCACCGTACCCATGATTCTGTGATTTGGACCTCACCAGCGCTCCCTAAAATGGGTGAGAAAAGTGGGGTAGAAAAGCCAACTCAAATCTTATCCCCCATCATTGCTTCCTGGGGAGGTTTTCCTCAGGAAATGAAGGTGTGGAATCTCTCTAAGATGTCTTGCTTTAGCACACTATCGCAGGACAATGCCTTCCTAGAATGCTCCATCTGCACAGGATGGAACATAAGAATGGAATAGGGTGCCCAAAATGGCACCCTATTTACCAGTAAAATTTGAAATTGAGGTCTGCCAGCATGCTACCTCCCTGTCACAGAATACAAGGTTATGTGCGGAAGGCACACATCTTCTTCCAGTATAGAAAGACCTTTTGGTGGTGCAACAGGGTGGGCTGCCAGACTGATGGCACTAGGAACTTCAAAGGTGAGGAACTTTCATTCTTGGTCTTCAGGGTCTCCAGCTCTAGCTCTAAACCTGGCACAGCCTTTAGAGCCAATGACAGCGGCTGGTTTGGGATGGCCCTATCCTGCACCGGCAGCAAACTCGCCTAAATGTCTTAGTGGAAAAAAGGGAGGACTGTTAATGGAGGTAGGTGGCAATCAATATCTTGGCACAGCATTAGGAGGCTGCCCCACTCCCCCCCCCATAGTGTTATGCCAAGGGGCAGGGGCAGCCACCCACCCACCATGCTAAGATAACCATGATCTTGATGCCAAAGGGAGGTGGAGGCAGCCTCCCACCCTGTGTCAAGATGGCAGCTGTAAATCCGCAGCTGCAATCTTGATAGCTGGGGACAGCGGTGGTGTGCTGTCTGTACTCCTACCACGTTAAGAATAGTGTGACCAATGTGGTGCTATTAGTAATGTATAAGAAAAGTCCTCCTGGAACGTTCAGATTCCCCCTGTGTTTCATACATGGCACAACTACTGATAAGATTTCATAACCAGTCTCTTTCACATATTAAACACATCTATTCTAAAATCTTTTATATCAGATTAATTAACTTTTTAGAAGGACATTGTTAGTATTACTGTTACAGAGACATACCCAAATCTAGGCACAACAATATGGATATTCTCACTGAACAGGGTGGGACATTTACAAGCATAAAGCTCTTAAAAGAAGACAGGTGTAGTTAAAAAATGCCTACCCAGTTTTTACAGATCCACAGAAAACAAAGCATTTCACCATGCAACATGTATTTCTTTCATCGACTAACCTATAAACATACAGTTAATTTTCTCATTCTTCTTACAGCTGTCCCATAAAACATACCATTGCAGCTTTCATTCAGAAGTTTGCAAACTTTCTTTAATTTTATTGTCATTCCTGTGTATAGTTTAAAGACATAAGGGACAAGGGTGATCCGCTTGCTACCTCTATATGGTATTGCTTACATAAAATAAAAAATAACAATGAAATTAGATAAAATATGCTGCCATGTGTCTAGAATTCATTATTTGTTCTCAATTCAGCTTCAGAGGATGGTAAAGCACATTTTACAAGGCTCTTTGCTCTTTATATAAAATTTACTGTTTTAGGAATGCTAACCCAGCATAGCACTTTATAACGTGAAAAGTTTCACCCAATGAATTTGTTGCATGGAGCTGGTCTTCTGAAGTTTATAGTCCCATGGATAGAGAGACTTCAAAAGCAGTACAGTCACCAAGACTACAATAGCATGAATATATGCATTTTATCTATCTATCTATCTATCTATCTATCTATCTACCTACCTACCTACCTACCTACCTACCTACCTACCCCAGACCCATCAATTATTTATTTATTTATTTATTTATTTATTTATTTACATTTCTATCTTGCCCCATACCCGGAGGTCTCTGGGTGGGTAACAACAGATTAAAACAAATTAAAACAGATACAGATTAAAATGAAATACAGATTAAAAACAAGATGCACATTTAAATTAGAACTAGGCTGTGATTTTTGCTGTTGCTGTCGTGGTTGAAGCTTATCTATATATATGTTGAAGCACATATTTTAACAGCATTTAAAAGGGGGGGGCATATTAATACAGAAATGAAACAGAACAGAAATATGGCCACAACTTGCAAAATAATACCTGCATGGTGCATTCCAGGAAAGTGAAGATGTGGCGTGCATTGGGTGTCCACACTCGAACACCTGATGCATCTGAAACTTACTCAGCACTTCACTGTGTGTCGCATATGTGTGATTGCCCCTATACTAGAGGTGATCACCTTGCCACGACAACGGCCGTGTGCACCAGCCATTGCTATGGCAACTGGGTGATGTCTCATGCAACTTCAGCTGTGCTGCCCTCCCCCATGCACTTTGCCTGGTGATGGGTGTGTTCAAGGTTATGCTAGCTACATTGCAGACACGGCTAACATAGCTGTGGGGCACTACAGAGGGCACATTCTGCCTGGGGACAGAATGTGTCCTATCTGCAATGGGCAGCAGCAACAAAGCACACAAACACACATGCACACACCTAATGGCAGGGGGAAGCAAAGTCAGGGAGCCAGAGAGTCAAGTGAAGTCAGAGCAAGCCAGGGATCAAGTTACCAGGTTGTCAGCCAGTCCAAGGGTCAGATATCTGGATTGAAGCATGAGCAGAGAGGTTGCCAGGAAAGACCTTTTCTTTGCAACAGGAGGGAACGGTGCTAGGAGTGCTTATGTAGCCTGCCACTGTCCCTCCCCCTCCTTCACAGCTGTGTGTCATAAAAACATGTGGATCTCTGCAGCTGGGTTTTCTGTTGTCTAAGCAGCCACGCCTCAGGTCTCTGCTGAACATCTGATTCCTGACTGTCTGTGCCTGAAAGGGCCGGATCAGGTTCCGGGGCACACCCCTGTGGTATTTGCACAAGTTGGGGTTCCATGGCTGAAATTGCAGGAGAGATGGATTCCTTGTCTGAGGAAGGAACTGAACATGACAGAACAGAAGTGGTTCTTTCAGGTAAACCACATGGTTAAGAGTCTAACAGATTGTGATTTAATGACTTTTTACTAATTTACATAATTTATAGCTAGGAAAATAGAAGGGAGAGGCAAGCCAAGGATCTGATCTCCTCTTCTCTTGCTCCATAGAGTTTATAGCATATTTGTTCCTTCTTTCCAAGAGGCAAGATGCTCCAGCTGTTGTAATGATGCACAACATTTGATACTTTATTAATCTGCATTCACAGGTTGCTACTTCAGCATTTCTGTGGGGTTTCTTTCTAGCACCGCCAGCAACAAAAGCAGCTCATAAATGCCCATTTCCACTATATAAAAACAACCAAGGGCTAAGTACATTTTAATCCACACTTGATTAGACTTATGGTGAAATGTGGCCCACACCTAACAAACCTCCCAAAGAAGGCTAGGGTTATCAACTCCTCTTCGACATGAGCAGCAGGCTAAGAAGAGCTGACGGCCAAGTAAAAGATCAGTGCACTGGCCCATTCTTAGCTGTCGCTTCCTCTTTCCTAGGCTACTGTTCTGCATGGAATGTATGGGGCCATTCCACATCAATGTGCAGAGACCACGAGCATTCCTCTCAGAATTCCTAGGCCTCAGCCCAGCACTGCATCCAGTCATGAACACAGGCACGTAAGAAGAGCCCCACTGGATCAGTCTACCACCCATCTAGTCCAGCCTACCAATTGCTCCAGGGCATTCTGAAGCTGAAGACAAAGGGCAAAACCTTCATCTGCTCTTGAATCCCTGCAAATGGCCTTTAGAGGCATCCTGCCTGTCTCTCTAACCTGGAGGCTTCCCAGGAGCCATTGCTGTTCTCCATGAATTCATCTAACCCTTTCTTAAAGCTTTGTCTGTTTGAATGTAACAAATATATGTAGCATGATATTGCATATTAATTCTCTGCTGTAATTTCTGATCTTGTAGGATAATTTTCCTTAATGTAAAAAAAGCAATCACACATTCTAAATCATTTAAATTTTCATGCTATAATGTTAATGTGATATTTCTTAAGTCAATATGACGTTTAAATGTCTTTGCTCAGTGCACCATCTGTGATTCCTGTTAACTGTAGGTTGATTGACATTTCTAGCTGTTATTGAAACATGTCTTTCAGACACCCTGAAACTAAAAAAGTATTAGTCGTTCATCTTTACTCTTATGTAATAAAGTCTGTGATTAATCAGAACATAAGTATGCCCAGCTTGAAGCTCAGTTTAGCAATTAAAGAGTTAGTGTTGCTTGAATGTGTTTTGTGGAGAATGGAAGGAAGCTTTTTTTCCCCCTAATTGTTTTTATAATGTCAGATGGACCAGAGAGTAAGCATGTGAAATAGAATCTTCAAGAGAGCTTGACTTCAGGAGTAAAGACAGGCCCTTTCTGCACATATTTGTTAGTCTAGTTCAAGGAGCTGCTTAGTACATTGTCTGCAAGGGACTAAAGTTAATCCAGATCAAACCTATGCTAAGGGTTCAGTATTCCAGATTAGTTGTAGACCTGATAAATGTGGTTTACATCTGTGCTAGCACATCATCCGAACCAGATCAAGGAAGGGGCATCCACACATAGAACGGATCTAGGAAGAACATGGATATGGTTTCAAGTGATATCTGCAGTTACAATGGGACTGCAAAGATGCCTTTGCAGCACCTTCACAACAGCAGCCTCTTTGATGGTAATGGTGTCTTCATAGTGCCAATTTCATTGGGTGTTGGAGCTGTTGTTGGCCAACTGCATCACAATTTGTGTGGTTCTTGCAGCAGTAGTTCACATCCACTAATGCTGAACAGGGCTTAGGCATCTGCATTGTGTCCCTCCTTAGCACACATTTCATGCTCTAAAGACCATTCATGCATATGCCTCTGCCTGCAGTTGATCTGAATCTAGCTAATTCAGATTCACTATTACAGATTAAGTGAGGTAAGTGCAGAAAGGGGCCAAGACAATAGAGATGATACTAAGAACTTTTCTGTATCCAAAGGCTCTGGATCAGTGGGTCTGGGCCAGTTAGGCCTGCTGGCCCAGATCATGGCACACAGGAATCTGGAGCAATACCATCTGTACGATGGCACTGGTCCAGGCCAGGCCTTGCAATGGCCCCAAAACTCAACCAAGCTTTGGAACTGTCTAGCCTCTGAAGACTCAAAGAAAGAAAGAAAGAAAGAAAGAAAGAAAGAAAGAAAGAAAGAAAGAAAGAAAGAAAGAAAGAAAGAAAGAAAGAAAGAAAGAAAGAAAGAAGGGAAAAGTTCCCAGTCTTGAAGCTGCCATGGATCTATTTTGATGACACACTTTGGTGTTCCACCAAAACAGGTCCTCTAATGTTCCAGAAAATGGACTGGATTGGGATCCATTGGGCCATTAATAGACATATTTAATGGAGATGCCCATGAAGCCATTCAGGAGTTGGCCATGACTCAGTAGACCAAACAACAACAATCCAGATCAAGCTGAAAAAAACTACATACAAAAAGATTGGCTCTTTCAATGACTTCAGTCTACTTCTCAAAATTATTTTCAAGGGAAATACCTTTCAGTCGCTTAGGTAAATTAGGCCCTCTCTGCAACTATCTGAGGTGCTCCAAAACAGGGCAGGATGCCCTGTCCCATACTGAATTGGGATGCCACTGGAGTGGAACAGGACCATCCACATTTAGATGACACTTTTTGCTCCACACCTAGCTGATACCTCCAAAGAGCGTACAGGCACCAAATACTGGGAAATTTTATTCTTGGCCCTTCTGCACAGTTCTCAATAGTATTCAAATGGTCCTCCATATCCATGTGTTAATGCAGATCATGGAGGACCCACCGTTCATGGTCTAGCTTTGATCACACAAGACAGAGCAAGATTCAGATTAAGGGAGCCCTTGATCTGGATTTCTATTAGGCCCATATAATGGGGTCCATCAGAGGGGGCAGGGCCTTCTTCCAGAACATGGGAGGCATACAGACAGCATGCCTCCATTTTCTAGGACCATTGGGGTGTGTTTTTCAGCAACACACCATAGTGTAGTATCAAAAAACAACCCTCACAGGCCCCAAGGCTAGGCAGTTTTGTTCTTAACCTTCAGAGGTATGGTTAAGTGTCCTCATGTAGTCCTCATGGATGGGGACTGCCCTAGTCCTCATTAGCATGTGGACTATATCCTATTCTGGGATATATCCTGGAATAATGCTGAATGAGAAAGGGCCTTAGGAAGGTCATGAACCTATACAGGTTGCTTAAATCTTTATGCCATTTAAGTCAGTGAAGGAGACAGTTTGGTTTATGTGCACTTGCAGAGGTGAGAGGGGCTGCCGACACTCTAGCTAATTTGGTGTTGAATTTAACACCAGAATTTAACATTTTGAAGCAAATTCGAATCAATGCAATAATATATTCAGTAGTTAGATATATTTTCTCTGCAGACTTCCTACTGCAACAATGCATGAAAAACAGAACCTTTACCCCCATATTCTACATATCTCTGTTACTGGATTCAGCACACACAGTATAGTTATGTCCAAATTAAAAAAAAATCATATTCAGAATTTCTCTGGCTTTTAAAACACTGTGACCCAATAAATACTAGAGGTATCATAATTGCTGTATGGATCGAGACAAGAAATAAAATATCTGATGGCAACCATTCTTCAAAATAAAAACATTCATCAGTCAGATACTGTATAGTGGGAGGGGGAAAAAAACACGGTGTTTGTAAACTCCCCAGGGAGGAGATGATAACCGTACACAAGGCAAAATCCTCAAAACAGAGAAGCAATGAAGAAATTATTCTTGCAAATGCATTCCTTTCTGGTAAAAATAGCATAATGCTTGCACCAAATGCTACTGAACCTGGATACGAAGCAAACCAGCTATGGAGGAAGCATCCACTTAGAGCAATTCCTTCCATCCCTGATATCATAATACGCAAAAAAGGAAGAATGTTCAGATGAGTGTTCTTCATCTATCCAAATGAGATGAGAAAAAGGGAAGAAGTCAAAAGGGTACAGAAAGATGCAGTATACCTGTGTTTACCCTCCTGGTTGTCCCACTACCCTCAGTAGTAAAAGGGGTGGACACCAGTGCAAGGGCCTTCTCAATGATGGCCTCTAGGCTATGGAATAGTCTCTCCCTTGAGATGCATCAGGCTCCTTCACTGACAGAAAAGACTGTCACTGAAGATGCACCTCTTTGCCCTGGCCTTTGGCTCAATGGGAATATACTGTCTCTTCCCACTGTACAGACACTATTACTGTTTTAAAATATGCTGTTGATATGTTAATATATGTCTGATTTTAAATGCTGTTACCTGCCCTGAGACCTTCGGGTATAAGGTGGGATACAAATACAAACAACAACAACAATAATTAATAATACGCAAATGTCAGGAGTCTGTAGGCCAAGGCTTTCGGGGGGAAAAAATGTATGGCCTTTCCGCACTTGCCTTTTGAAAGATCTGGATCTACAGATCTGGATCAAACATCTGTCCCCAAGTCGGGATGCATTGCTCTGGACCAGGACAAGGCCATCTGCACTGTTCTAGCCTCCCCGCTGGCTCTGACATAGGTTTCAGAACCAGCCTCTGCAAGCTCCAATGGTCAGGAATAAATGTTCCTGTCCTCGGAGTCCCCAGGGGACCCATTTGAGAGGTTTGTTCCTTTGGTGCATCATCAAAATGGGTCCCCATCACACTGGAACACAAAAGTGTGAGCCATCTGCATGCTTCGATGATCTGGATTACCTCTGGTTTGTATGTCAGGCCCTGATAATCAGGTTCACTGGGATTCCAGATCAGGAGCCTCTTGATCTGGATCACACACCATCTGGTACAGATGGTGTGTACTAGCTGGGGTAGGCTTCTCTAATCTATACTAATGTTCAGACAGAAGAGGCACCAAAAGTGACTATGGGGTTCACTAATCGAAATTCAGGTAAGTGCAGAAAGGCTTTCAGATACACAAGGCGTAATTAAAACCTGGTGAGCTGTGAGAATCACATGTTACATGGTTATTTTTGGATATAAACTATAGAAAAGACAGGGGTCTACTCAAAGAGATATTGCACTCTGTGTTAAAGGAGAGCATTGGTTCCCAAAGCGGCAGAGCATTCTACAGCATCACTGTGGGTGAGAATATTAAGTTATAAAATACTGCGAGTGAACTATCAACCTGCTAACCAAGTTGCTAAAGGAGATCTGGTAATTGGGAAGAAAATTAGAGAAGCATTCTCAAGAGTCAATAATGGGAAACTCCAACTGCTCACACAATGACTGGGTAAATGTTACTCAAGCCATGAAAAAGAGGTCAAATCCTTAGGCTGATTTTGCACTTATGTGCACTGGGCTGTTCCAGTTGAAACTACTGTGACTGGAGCAATTCCCAGCTGGAGTAGTCCAGCTGGCCCAGAAAAGGACATCCATGCTTGGACTGCCGGTTGCAAGAAGACCCTTGAGTCTCCTTGCATTTCTCCAAAATGTAAGCAACCTTTGGAGCCTGTTGTGAGGATTCTATGACCAGGAGCAATAATTGCAGCTTTAGGGGGACCTATTTTGGCAGCACAATTCAAACAACAGCCACAAATCTAGAAGATAGAAATTATGCATCCGATTTTTCAGGGGCAAAGGAACCCTATCCAGAAATAGGTACTCTATAATTTCCTGAACTCAGGGCCCCATTTTGCCTGGTTTCATCCAGCCTGTTATTGCCTCTAAATGGTGAGCAAGCACCTGGACTGCCTCAGATGTAACAGAGAAACAGAGGCTCATTCTGAACTAGCCCTTATTCTGGATTATATCCTGGAATAGGGACCGGTCAGCCACATACTCATGCAGATTATAGCAGGTTCCAGGTGAAGTCTACTGTAGTCTGCACTAGATGGCAAGTCCCTATTCCAAGATATAATTCAGCACAAGGCTCAATGCAGAAAAGACTAGAGACATGTGCCTTGACAATAAAAACTAAGGAACTTAGGGTGTTTTTCCACTGTCACTAGAAGTATCCATTAATGGGTACAAAAATGCCATTACATACCCATTAATGGGTACTTAATGGGTACTTCTAGTGACAGTGGAAAAACACCCTAGAAGTATCCATTAATGGGTACAAAAATGCCATTACATACCCATTAATGGGTACTTAATGGGTACTTCTAGTGACAGTGGGAAAACACCCTTAATTTATCTCCAATAAGGCCGCGTCCGCATGGCAAGGAGAATGCGAGGCAAAAACTATTTTGCCTTGCAATTGTCCATATGCAAAGCCCCAATTTACGCTTGCAGCAGAAGAAAACCCTCTAATTCAATTTTAAAAAAAAAACTTTATAACAGCACTCACGCCGAATTATGGTAGAAGAATGGGTTATAAAGGGGGCATGGGGACACTCGCGGTTACCATTGCAGCATTAGTGGGTGGGGCTTTGCTGTCCCCGCCGCTAACACTGCGATGGCAACTGTCCCCCCTCTTTCGCTAAAATCCTGTCCTTTGTCTTGCATGCTTCCTGGATACAAGGCAGAATTGTAGCCAGCAAGTATGCAGAGCGAACAGAAGGATTTTAGCGTGCTGAAATCTCCTTGTCTGCCTCCTTTTGCAACCTCAAGTCTGCTGGGCAACTGACAGGGGGAAAAGAGGCAGACAGCAAGCTTCCACCAGGGGCTGGAGGAGGGAGGGGGGAGGCGAGGAGGAAGGAAGGTGGATCAACACTTTGGATTAGTAGTTTTGCATAATGACCACCAGATCTTTATTGCTAGATACTGCTTATTATTTAGGAGTGGGCAGGAAAATCCCTCCGGTGTTGTGTTGAACTACTATTCCCATCATTCTTCGTGGTTCAATAGACTTGTTGTTAGAGGTGTACAGAGGTACAATTGTGTAGTTCAGCAGCATCAGGGAGCAAGAGGTTGGCCAGTCCCAATTTAAGATATACCACAATAAATAATATATAAGAGAAAATACCAAGAGTGAGTGTGTACTGTGCCACTTTTCTGTAATCTAGAGATCTCCAAATGTTTTGGTCTGTCTGTACCAACTATGAAATCCCAGTTGGCATGCTTTGTGACTAAGCATGAAATAGATTAGAAGTAAGAATCCAAAACACCTATAGGAGAGCAAATATTTCTATTTCACATATTTCTGATCATCCAGTTGGGTGATCAAAAGATATATAAATTCAGCATTCTTTCGAATCTGGTTGTTAGGGCATGTTCCCACGTATGTGTTTCCCGATTATTCTGGTCTGGGGAATGACCAAAATTCTGGTCCGGGTCTAGTCTGGGTTGCAGGAACAGCACTGAGCGTGCATTTTGGCGTTCCCATTTCAGACCGGCATTTAATGGAGAGGAAGCGGTGACGACAAGCCCAGCTGGGGCAGGAGCAGGAGCAGGAGCAGTGTGGCATTCCAAGTTACAGGTCCGCTGGTCTGCTTATGCACACATGCACAAGCAGATCAAGTTCGATCTGTCAAGCCCCCCCTGCTCCTGCCACTGCCGGCATTGCTGTTTGTTGGGACGAGGAGCTGGAAGTGCCGCGCTGCTCCAGCTCCAGCCACTACCATTTGCTGTCACTAGGAGTTGAAAGTGCTGTGCTGCTCCTGCCCCGCCACCACAGCTAACGTTTGTCGGCACGAGGAGCTGGAAGCGCTGTGCCGCTCCTGCTCCTGCCCCTGTCATGGCCAAAAAGTCTTGTTTAAACAGGAGGGTTTTCCCCCTGGATTTCTGCAGGCTGGTGCTCAGAAAATCCAGGGAGGGAAATGTGGAATGGGAACAGGGCTGACTGGATTCAGACTACTGGCAAATTTAATGGACCTCTGGTTCCCTAGTCCAAATCTAGATTTTAGTGGATTTTGGTCCCTATGGGAATGTACCCTTACTGCTTTGTATGAGATCAAACAATATCAGTTTCCCTCACGTGTCCTAGGCCCTTTCTGCACTGGGCTTTATTTCAGATCCTGGAATAGAGATCTGCCATCTGCATGCTGATAAAGAGTATGACAGACCATGCTAGAGGTCTGCCATAGTCTGTACTCATGTGGGGATGGCAGGTCCCTACTCTGGGATATAATCTAGAATAAGGCCCAGTGCAGAAAGGGCCCTAATATGTTTCACTATCATTCAAAATGGTTTTTATTAGATTTTATGTTTTTGTTTCTGCTTTAAGACTTGACAGTTCTCTCTAATTATTTTATCTTATTTTGTCCACTGATCTGTTGTGTATAAAACAAGGCTCAGATATTTTAATTAAGAAACTATCTTACACACATATTCTAAAATTTAGCACTAATTTCATGGAGCTTTGCCAACATGCTAATGAGTAACAAATTCTGGAAAGATCTCTGAATCTGTACAAGAATACAACTCTTAATCAAAGATCTGTTTTACATAAAGCTCAGCGTGACTGCAATCTTTCACTGCTAAAAACACATTTGTTCCTGCAGGAGTTGCCAACAAAGGCAACAGTGCATAAATTTACCTTGAAGAGTAAAGACTGATCATCACAAATGAAAATACTGAATTTTCAGTGAAAACAGCAATATGTATATTGACTGTATAGAGTAACATGACGTCAGTAAAAGTCTTGGTGTCCTGTAATTTGCCATGAAAATGCAAACAGTGTGCTTACGAGGCCTACTGCAACAGTACCATTTACTTTTACTAAAATTAATGTCACAAACTCAGCAGTCATTTTTGATGAGGCTGTTTCAGAAAAAAGGTAGAAAATGGCCACCCTTATTCTTGTCACAAGCCACTGTATTAGAGATGTGCCAAACTACTTTAAACACAGTTTCAAATCCCCCATTTTGCTTTGATACAGGAAAATGCTTCTCTAGAAAACACAATTTTACCTCTTCACCTTCACGTGTCCCAGGTGGGCATCATATTGTTAAAAATGGAGGCCCTAAAACCCTTCCTACAGGTGCCTGTGGAAGTCAGGGAAGACAGTGAACATGTTTAAATAAACATGGTTATGAAATACCTATGGGAAACTATGTCCCTTTCTGCACTGGTCCTTATTCCAGATTATATCCCAGAATAGGGGCCGCCAGTCCATAGGCTAGCACACACTATGGCAGCCCCCAGGCAGGATCTGCTGTACTCTCTGCCAGCATGAATATAGGAGGCCTAGAATAAGTCCTGGGCAGAAAGGGGTCTATGGCTGCTGAGTTGATCTGCAAAGTCATTGGTAAAAGTCAGTCCCAACCTTCCTGTGCTCCCTTCCACACTAATGCTGGTATTCTTAGGGCCAATTTGTATATGACCCAGTCGTCCATGCAGGGTAAGTTCCCAGATGGAACATCCGCATGTGAAGGAGTCATTTCTTAAACAGGAATAGTTCATTCCATGCGGGAGCTCACCCTGCATGGACTATGTACGGTGCAGGTTAAAGGCTCTGGGGACTCCCTCTACTCATTTTCTGATTTGGAAGATGTGCTGGAGGGTCACATGACATGATGCACACAGATGTTGACCCGGTTGCCCTGTTGACCCGGTTGCACTGGCGCGGCACCAAGATACGATGACAGCCATCCACACATAAGGTAAGGGTTGGGGAGGGTTAGGTATGCACTGCGTATGTGCAAGTGTGGATGCTTAGGTCATTTTGACCTTTTCCTACCAGGGATGGGAAGCAAAGTGCAAAACGGCCCTTACGTAGAACCCAATAACAAACTAGCTTATTTTAATGCAGGATTGCAGAATGTTCCCAGTCTGGGGAACCCAAGCAGAGAGACATGAAATATAATACACCCTGCAGGGCATGAAGAACGGATTTGCAGAGTCTGTGAAATCCTGAGAGGATCAAGGACAATCTGTATTATTATAATTCATTGTTTTCTGAGCTCACAGTCTGCTAGGAAGTATCACTATGTGCTATATTTTTCAGCCATTTACATTCTGTGCAGAAAGCCTCCAGATACTTTAAAAATCACTTAATTTAGAATATCCAATAACACCACTTTACTAGCACAGAATGAAGACATCAAGGGAAATAAGTCCCTTTTGCTAGATATATATTTTTTCCAAGAAACAGCCTGCCAAAATCAACTCAAGTACAGACACTATTATAAATTAGAAGTGGGGATGGGGACAACCACATTGGAGTAGAAACCTGAGATAGATATTTTAATTTGGATATATATTTGTACTATTATCTGAGCTGACAAAAGTTTTTCTAGTGTTTTATATACATACACATAACATGGTTGAACTCTGTTCCTAAGCTGGAGACTATGGGTGTTTTTCCACTTAGCACTAGAGTACCCTTTAAGAACCCATTAAGGACCCTTAATGGGTCCTTTAGTGCTAAATGGAAAAACACCCTATATCTTTTGCACTGCTCCAGGATTTCCCAAAATATGGTTTCCGATCCAGAAATGAGTTATGGAAAAATTTAGGTGTGCTCTGGCAAGACAGGTGACAAAAAATTAATATTTCAGGATGTTCAGGGGGGGCTAATAACTAGTTCTTCTGCCAAAGGGTGCCTCCAGATGTGCGCAAAAATATATTATTCTCCTGCAACTATACTGAGAATGCCATACATATGGATGACAATTCCAGTATAGTCCTGGATTAGTTGTCCAAAATTTTGAAACTTCATTATTATGGAAAATCAAGCACCAACCCTAGGTTTTCCACAATATTGGTTCCTTACCTCCATATGACACAATCCATGTTACTATTCTTGGTCAAAATAGATGCAAGTCAAGAATGAGAAAAATACAGAGGGAAGTGGGGAGACACATGGCTGATATCTGGGTATTTCAACCAGGAACAGTAATGCAAGGAACCTCCAGATGGAGGTAAGAAGCCTGGACTGTTAATGTTCTGGAGCTCATCCTCACAATGGCCCTGATGGCAAAATACCCAGGACTGTGCAAGTGCTAGGGATGTACCCGAATGCAATTTTCAGGATTTGATTAGAATCAAAGATTCGAAGATTAAAACCAATTCAAATGTTTAAAATTCTAATATATTCACATTTGATTTGAAGCAAATACAATTGAATCAATTTTGTACAAATTTTCAATTCGCATTTGAAGATACAAATGTCAACAACATTTGAATGTGTCAGCATCCGTACATATGCTGGGAAACTCCTGGGTATTAGAGGCTGCCTGGATACAA
The DNA here is from genome assembly GCA_023333525.1 of Aspidoscelis tigris stejnegeri. Classification (NCBI taxonomy): domain Eukaryota; kingdom Metazoa; phylum Chordata; class Lepidosauria; order Squamata; family Teiidae; genus Aspidoscelis; species Aspidoscelis tigris. Next base: position 96,917,015 of record JALMGA010000002.1, read on the forward strand.
ATGACACACAGCAATACCCATCTCCCGCACACCATTATTAGAAGGGGGATGCAAAGCACACCCCTTGGGGAGTGCCCCATGTACCATCCCACCTCCACTTATCCCCTTTACCAAGGAAACTTTAACCACTTTTGTATCATTTTTATCATGTTGGTGTTTTTAAACACTGTATTGGTTTTTACTGTTTTGATTTGTTCGTTTTAAAGGTTGCTAGCCACCTGGAGACCCTCGGGTACAGGGCGGGATATAAATATAAACAAACAAACAAACAAACTGAACTTGCAGTCTCCCACCATACAGAAATAGGGCAACCCATTTGATCCAACTAATAGCCTGCCAAGGCTTGTGAGAACAAATGATGATTCTCCTTCCTAGTCTGTACCAAAGATATTGGCTCTGCAATTTTCTCCTGTCTTTAGACAAACTGTCATACCTCAGAGGCCTATAATGGTAGCAGCATCTCAGCACAAATCTATATCACAGAAATTTTATTCTTGCTGTTCTTTAGCCTTAGTGACATTTTATGATTAACTACCAAGAATGAAAAACAACCTGAAGTCTGTAACTGTTTGGTAGAAAATGGATTAGAGTAGGCAGATGGCTTGAGAGCATGTTCCATTTTTAAAGACAACTAGATAACATCAGGATTAATTTCTGAAATTCAGATATTTAAATTTTCAGAAGGGCCAGTTAGCTTTTTTAGCAACATCCACAAACTAAATTCTCGTTGGGACTTCCATAGGTTGTTTGGCTACCTTTCCTTATTCCGAAACCTTAAATATGCATTTTACAGAAACTGGACCAATTACAATTAGCAGTAATACATTCAGAATATGGAATAGTTTCCCCTTGAGATGCATCAGGCTTCTTCACTATACGTATATGTTTAGGAAGGCAGTGAAGATGCACCTCTTTGCCCTGGCCTTTGGTTATATGGGAATATACTGTCTCTTCCCACTTTACAGACACTGTTACTGTATTAATATATATTATTGTTGTATTAATTCATGTCTGATTTTAAATGTTGTTAGTCACCCTGAGACCTTTGGGTGTAGGGCAGCATAGAAAAACAATCAAACAAACAAACAAATAAATGTAGTGGACAATGAAATGTATGCAAAAATATAAATACAAGATAATTTGTTATATATATACATTGCTAGAAACCAACATTACTCATCTATCTATATGTTACAGTGCATGTTAGGGAAGACTATGGCAGACCCCTATTCTGAGATATAATCCAAAATAAGACCCAGTGCAGAAAAGGTCTTTGTTCTGCCTCCAATGGGGGTTTATTGTTATGCAAAGTGTATTTCACATCTTTGGATGACTTGGTGCATAACCATTCATATCCAATTTCATCTCTATCAGTTTCTTCCATAACCTTTCAGTGGTCACAGTGGTCACTTTAACATAATGCAAAAGAAAGCCACCAAAAGACTATTTTTGTGTTAGCTTCATATTTCTATGATAATTACATCACAGACATACGGACAATAAACCTTTGCACTGAATTGACTGGAAATTTGCCCAGGGAATCTGCACAGTCTACTATAATACAGCAATTGTTTTATGTCATTTTTAATATTCAGAGCCCTTTCTAACTACTTACCTTTAAACACAATGTATTATTTATGCTGAATTATTATACTACCCATTTCAAAGCCCAGAAATCCAGTGTTTCATTAAAAAACAATTTCTATCTTGCAAGATAATTGCAGAATTATTTTATCAAGTCCTGGTAGCTTTTTTTCCCTTTGCACATGCAGTCATAAACATCAAAAGCGTTCAAGATATGAAGTCCTAATGATCTGATATACCACTTACAAAATCTGTACTAATGATACCTGACTATTTGTTTAGAGTAATTTTTAAAAAAGAAAACTGTAAGAAGTAAAAAAAAAATAGACCAGTTCTAAAAACAAGTGGAAACAAGATGGTGTCTATTTCAAACATGTCCTATATGGATTTATGCAAATCAAATCCAAGAAACTATTTGCGTTTTTGCTTCCTTTATATAATTTATTCTAGTTTTTTGAATTTCAGAATTCTATGGTCCCTAGGGCACCTTTCTGAATTTTGACTTATCATGTGAATGATTTCTGCTTCATAAAATGGCAGTGATACAAGGGGAAAAGAACCTTACTACATGGTGCATGTACGGTACTTACTGGCTACAGATTTAAGGCCATTTCTGTATGGGGCTTTATTCTGGATTATATCCCAGAACAAGGACCTTCCATCCACATGATTGTACAGACTATGAAAGGCCCTTTTAGAGCCCATGTTTTCTTACTAGGGATGAGCACGAATGTTTTGTTTTGTTTTGTATTAGATTCATTTCGAATCAAATCCAAGAAAATTTGTATTCATTTGAATACATTCCTTTCAAATATGGTAGGATTTGTATTCGATATGAACGTTCAGTACCATACAAAGCTTCATACAAAGCTTCATACGAATGTATCAAAACATTTGATTCAAATTTGAATGTCACTCTTTGAATGTGCCAACATTTGGTTCAAATTCGAATGTCCAAATCTGACCAAATTCCTACAGATCAATATGAATGTTCATGATAGGAGCGAAAAAAGATAATTCAATGCTGGGAATAATTAGGAAGGGAATAGAAAATAAGTCAGCAAGTGTCATTTTGCCCCTTTATAAATCTATGGTGAGGCCACATTTGGAATATTGTGTACAGTTCTGGTCGCCACACCTCAAAAAGGATATTGTGAAACTAGAGAAGGTGCAGAGAAAGGCAACCAGAATTATTAAGGGGCTGGAACATCTCCCTTAAGAAACCAGGCTGCAACATCTAGGTTTCTTCAGTCTGGAGAGAAGGCGTTTAAGGGGGGACCTGATTGAAGTATATAAAATTATGCACGGTATAGAAAAGGTGGATAGAGAAAATTTATTTTCTCTATCACACAATACTAGGACCAGGGGGCACTCTATGAAGCTGATAGGTAGGAGAGTCAGGTCTGACAGGGGGAAGTATTTCTTCACCCAGAGGGTCATCAGCTTTTGGAATGGGCTGCTGGAAGAGGTGGTGACAACTACCAGGCTAGACGGCTTTAAGGTAGGGTTAGACAAATTTATGGATGACAGATGTATCAATGGCTACTAGAACGAATGCCTTGGTGCATCTTTCAGGCTGGGTGGGGGAACCGGGGCACTTCTAAGGCCATTTGCTGGGATTCTAGAGCAGGAATAGGTTTGTCCTTGTTTCTGCTTGAGATGCCAATGAGCATTTGGTGCGCCACTGTATGCAACAGGATGCTGGACTAGATGGGCTGTGGCCTGATCCAACAGGGCTTATCTTATGTTCTTATGTTCTTATCCCTATTTCTTACTTATGCCATCTGGAAGAAAAATGACTGGAAGAAGAACTCTCAATCACATGCCCCTTTTACAATTTAAATTCTATATCCATGTTTTAGACATGGCAGGAACAGTTAAGGCACAGGTAGGGAAGTGCACAAATGTTCTAAACATCCGAAATTCAATTGAATTTGATCGAATGTGGACATTCAAACTTGAACAGAATGTCTACACATTCAAATTTAAACATTTGAATGAATTTTAAATGTTCTGAAACATCTTCAAAACATTTGAATATACAGATATGTATCTGTATGCATTTCATATGCCAATGCATACAGATATGCATAACACATACAAACGTTGTCGACATCTGTATCTTCAGATTCAAATATAACATTCAAATGAACAGATTCAAATGTATTTAATTCTAATCGGATTTTGTTGCATTTGGATTCTAAACATTCTAGTCGAATTGAATGTTTTTTACATTTGATTTGAATTGCATTTGAATGCAAACCCCCCACCCCTATTTCTGCACATCTCTAGGCACAGGTGTGGTTCTCCAGCCTCAGTGTTTCCTCTAAGGGTGTTTTTCCACTGTAAAAAAGTACCCATTTTTGCACCCATTAAGGACCCATTTGGGTGTGAGCCGGATGATCCCATTTCCACCACAGCACCCATTTGGGACCTGATTGTTTCAACTGCTGCTGGGGAAATCTGGATCAAATGGGTACTTTCTGGCCTTTAACCCAGATTTTCTGTAGACCCCATTAATAGGGTCTACAATGGGGTCTTCAGGCAGAAAATCCGGATTAAAGGGAGCCTGTTTCCATGCTTATGTGGCAATGGGGTCTAGAGGAGGCGAGGGGGAGGGGCACCCATGGGGGGGGAGCCCCAAAACCTAAGCTTCAAAGTCATTTCAGAGTCATTTCAAAGTCACTTCGAAGTCTGTGCAAAATAGCTCCTGAGCGTCTTTGAAGTCTGTGCTGATCTTCAGAGTGAACTTCAAAGTGACTCCAAAGTGACTCCAAAGTCACTTTGAAGTTCACTCCGAAGATCAGCACAGACTTCAATGGAGCTGTTTTGCACAGACTTCAAAGTGACTTCAAAATGACTTCGAAGCCCCTTCGGAGACTGCACCCCCTGTCCCCCCAAACACCTGGGATGACAAGCAGACCCCTCATGGGTAGATCCGGATTTCCAAATGGGTGCTCCGGTGTTTCCACAGCAGGGAGGCTAGCACCCATTGCTATTGGGTGCTAGACCACCCATGGAAACATATTGGGTACTTCCCTTAATCTGGATCTACTAGATCCAGATTAAGGAATGTACCCATTCCTTAGATCCGAATCTTCTTAGATCTGGATTAAAAGAGCGCAGTGGAAAAACACCCTAAAACTAGAATTCCATTAAAGCAGTACAGTTGTCATTACATGTATGAAACTGTGTTAATTTGTATAGCATAACTATGCAAAACAGTATAAAACGAAATGTATTTGAATTTATTGCTAAGCTACTTAAAAAGAGAACATCGTGTTTCTTCCATAATTCTAAGTAATCATTGTAATTCCAGAGAGATTTTTTTGGCTTACTGAAAAAAAGTATTTCTTTACATAATTGAATTCTCTGCACTCTACTAGATTTTTTTTTCAATGCAATGGAGATGCAATACTATATGTTATCCAGTGTACCAGTAAGTCCCACTGATCTTGTCAAGTCTTACTTTTTAGTTACCATATACATAATTGTATTGTAAATATTTGTGTGTTAAACCTTCTCTTCTATGTTTGCTTTCCTGGGAGTTTTTCTTTTTTTAAAAAGAAAAAAAAACAATATAGTGCTAACTTGACAGATGTAATATAGCTGCTATCTAATTAATTTCCTGGAGAGCCAAGCACTACTATTTATTGAAAATGCTTGCAATATCATTAATCACCCTGCTTCTCAGAAATACATGTAAGTACTCAAGAAGCATGTCATGAAACCTTTAAATAAAATGCTTGTGTAACAGTCCTTTTCCCTACTTCATTATGTGTATCAAGCAATAAGATGACTGCCTATGTTTGGAAGTAATAATGGGCGTATCAGAAGCTACTAAATTATAATAATAAATATCCTAAAATGAAATGAAGGCATTTATGCTAGCTTAAATAATCATTAGAATTTATCTGAATCTAGTGTTGGTTGAATTAAGATCAGCCCTCAGCTGCACATATGCTGCACTTAATGATAAGACCATTAAAGTAAAAGGAGTAATTCTCTTTGAGGGGAAATTTTCTACCACATATATAATAAGTAGTGGTACAACTGTCTTTAGAAATCCAGGCAGAGATTAAGGGGCCTGAGCAATGTAAGCAATATTCCAGTTCACAGAGGGCTTCCAAGTGCCCTGATGCCCCATGAGTCCCACCCCCATCTTTAAAAAAAGAAGCCATGTTTTAGGGAAACTTTTATCTCTTTAAAAACATATATTAAAAAGACATTAAAGGGCCCTATAAAGGATGCAGTGCTCAGTAACTCACCACTAATAAGCTTCTCTGGGAAGGAGGCTGGATAGTTGCCCTTCTTATATTCTGCAAAGTTGTCATATAATACAATATTGTACAGCAAAGCCTTGCTCTGACAGTCAGTAAAATGTCACTTGCCTCATTTAATGTGATTTGAAAAGTGTGCTGTAGTAACCACAAAAGCTGCCCAGCTTTTCCCTTGGCTTCCTTTTCTTCAGCGTTCCATTTTTTCAAGCCTCAGAGTAAAAAGAACAATTATTTTCCTGTCCCATAAGCTAGTAGTACATACTTAGCACCACAAGGGTGCTGAACTCTTTCCACTCCATGCAGTTGCCTTTGGGCATTATGGCGGCCATAAAGCACATGGCTTTTAAAAGCAAAACTCTTCTTTTCCTGTTTGAGGATTCCCCCCGCCTCCTACCATAGGACGTGACATTGCCAAGGACTTCTGATCTGCCTGCCTGACCCAGCTCCACCAATCACCTCCCTGGATTGTGCCTTTACATCATTTCCTCCATGCCCCCATGGACTGCTGAATTTAAGCCTAGAAAAATTAAACTCTTGGTCTTTCTGCCTGTACTCTGCCTCCTGCCTGATCATTTACCATCTTCCAGCTGTTTGGACCCACCATTAAACATGTGGTGGACCTCAGGGAACAGGGATCCCAGATTCAATTTCATAGCAGCCCCCAGTCTGCTACCCTGAATTCAGCAGCTTCACAGCTGCTCCCCTCAGCTTCCAAGGCTCCCTTTGCAACAACCCACAGCAGTTCCCAGCCAGCAGCAGTTGCGCTGCAGCTTCCTGCTTCATCCTAGAGTCCTCCCAGCAGCAATTCTCTCTGATGCTCCCCTCCAGCCTTTCAGGGCTCCAAGATCCCAACAGAAAGGATGCAATGCAACAGCTTGCAATATTGCAATCTGGCTTCTGTGACAGCACAGGCTTACGTTGCTAGATTGTTTCTCCCATTCAGTCCCCCCACTGATTTACTTTGATAGACTAGGGGTGCAATAAGATAGGACTTTTTAAAGTTGTCACTTTGAGAAAAAGTGCCCCATCCCCAAACACACAAAAATGCCTGACAGTTATCTGAATATGTGGCTGAAAACCTACTTTATTTTCCACACTGCAATCTCCATTCACTCCCAAGCAAGGCAACATCTGTCCCAACTATAGATGTCAGTTACTAGCCCTTTCATGGCCGGAACACCACCACCACTACCACCCCCAGCTCTTTGCTTATGTAGTTTCATACCCAACCTGGCTTAAAGAAAGCGATACTTTTGACATTATAAAATCCCAAATGGCAAAGACTTTCCAAGGTTTTGAGAGAGGGTGAGGCAAATACTGGCAAAAAAAAATCTGTAATTCCAGACTCAAATTCACCCAGAAGGTACCGATTTAAGAATGTTTGATCACACCTTAGGACTCAATAGTTCCCCTTAGCTTCCATTCCACACATACACACAATATTTTTCATAGACAATTCCTTGCACAACATGGTTAGTTTATATATTTATATTTCTATCCTGCCCTATACATTAGAAAAGAAAATGCAAAATGAATGAATTAATAAGAAACTAAAATAAAAATTCAACGTTGGGAGAGAAGACGTTTCCTTATTTCAATCAAAGGCCAGAGGACATAAGTGTGTTTTAAACAATTTTCTGAATCTATTAACTGAAGCTGCCTACATAGTTTAGCACTACATAGCGGTTTCCAGAACACCTGATTATACTCATGAAGAACATTTATACAGGTCAAGAGGCAACCGTAATAACAGAGCATGGAGAGACAGATTGGTTTTCATTTAGTAAGGCAGGTGTGTAAACTCTCACCATATCAGTATGTAGAACATATAATAGAAAAACCTGCCCTGGAAGAAGATAAGCACAGTTTTAAAATAGGTTGGAAAAACATTAACAACCTCAGATATACAGATTATACCATTTTACTAACAAAAAAGGAAGAAGATTTAAAGGCCTTACTCTAGCCAGAGTAAGCATGAGAAGAAGGATTTAAGCCTAAATCTTAAGATGAAGATCATGTCAACAGGACTAACCACTAGGAATGTGCATGAATAGAATGTCCCAAAATTTGAATGTAAACATTTCAAACTGAATTTTGAACTTGGGATCTATTCGAATTATCCAGAAATTCGTACATGTATGGGTTCATACCGGATGCATACGTGAAGATCTGCATCTTTCCCGGATCCGTACGTGTTTGTACAGATCCATACGGGACAAAAACGGGTTGCATACAGGATAACTACAGGATGCATACAGATGTATATGGATGCGTTGTCAACATTCGTATGTGCAGATTTGAATCAAAATTTCAAATGAATAGATTCAAATTTGGTAAATACAAATCAAATCTTGTTAAATTTGAATTTAAGGATTCAAATTGAATTGGATTTTTGGGTATTTTGATTTGAATAGAATGTCAAAAAAATTGTGCACATCCCTACTAACCACCAATTTTACTTCTTGGCTTTTTAACTAAGATCAAGTGTGTAACTAGAAGGTAAAACTCTACAAAAGGTTGATAACTTTTCTTCCCCTGGATTCATGATTAATAATAAAGAGTCAAGCACACAGGAAGTGCATCAAAGGTTGGCACTTGGAAGAGCAAAATGAAAGGTTTAGAGAAGGTTTTTAAATGCTGCAATGTCTCAGTGAACCCAAGATTGGGATGGTTAAGGTCATGTTTTTTACAGCTGTGATGTATGGATGCAAAAGTTCAACAATGACAAAGCAAAACCGGAAGCATGCAAACACTTTTGAACTTTGGTGCTGGAGAAGACCAATCAGTAGTTTCTAGACCAAATAAAGACTAAGTATTCATTAGAAGCACAAACAACAGGGCTTAAATTGTCATACTTTGGAACATAATGAAACCAAACTCCCTGGAAAACATGGTGACGCTTGGAAAAGCAAAAGGGGGAAGAACAGTCAGCTAGTTAGTTGGTGGATGGACTCAGTTATGACAGCAATGAAAATCTCACTGGCATTGCTAAGAAAGATCATAAAAGAGCAGCCAGTTGGGAGGAAGCCAATCTGTATGGTCACCAAGAGTCAGCTAAGACTAGATGGCATCAAAACAGCAAGCAAGTGATTTGCAGATGCAGATCACAATATTATATATGGAATAATACAGTGTAAATACAATGTAAATGAATGCAAATATGAATGCAAATTTATTTCAGTCAAAAACTGGGGCATTTTGGTTTGGTAAAACCGTGCTAAGTGAAAAAAAAAGGAGGGGGTGCAAGATAAAGCTATACAAGCCTTACTCAGTTGCTCTCAGGTTGAGGAGGGCTCTAGAGGTGAAAGCAGAAATCCCTAAAGCTACCTGAACAATGTCACTGTCATCTCCCATTCCTAAGGCAGTCAACATATATAAACATGATTCAGTCTCAAAGGGAAAAATTCATAAAGTTCTCTGAATGCCTATGTACCATAGCTCGTATATTTTGCTTAGGAAAACGTGAAGTTAGGTTTGGGTACAGAGTAGGGGTGTGCACGAAGCCCATTTCTGTCATACCTTGTGTTGTCAGTGCCTCTTCTTCCAAGGACAAAGAGGCAGTCACCCCCACAGGCAAGCCAGGGCACTCTTCCCAGCCAACCAAAGTGAGGAAGGCATGCCTCAGGAGCTAAACAATTGAGTCTGTCTCCCAAGATGGAGACAGCTCAGATTCAGATGCTGGCTAACGCCCAGTTCAGAGTGTTCCCAGGCAAGAACAAGAGCACCTGAGACGCTCAGCACAACTGCAGACCAAGCACCTGCGACATAGAGGGTGTGCCTCTCCCAGCCCTATTTAAGAAACACTCAGTTCCTGCAACTGCTATTGCAAACAACAACGTGTTATCTGTGCAACCTCAGTTCCTGTGTATTTTCTATATTCCTGACTCTGTTTGATGACTATGAAAACCCTCTGAACTTGGCATTCCTGACTATGCTTTGACTCTTGGCCTGTCTGCTGCTACCACTGGCCCAGCAAGCACTCATGTGTGTGTGTTTGCAGAACACTGCCTGCAAAGCAGACATGACAATTTCCCACATTCGAGTCAGTATAAATTGAATGTGGGAAAATTTGGCTTTGGCTGAATCCCACCCCCAGAAATGTGGAGCCTGCTTCAGGATTTCCAAAGTCATCGAACTGGTGATTTGAGACATCCCCTTTTTGTATTCAGCTACTATCACCACAGTGATCCCATCAACCACATGTTTTGACCAAACTCTCATTAAGGAAGAGGCTCAGGTTTACCTCCATGTGATATCTACTGCTATTTCTAAATCAAGTTAGCTGGCTCATTGCAAACTGCAAGCCAGTCAAACCAACTTGGCACATGTATAACACCTATGACTACAAAATAGAGTATCTTCGGCCATGTCTCTACATTGCATTCAAAATCCCTGGGAAGGGCATTTTGTATGAATAGTTTGGACATTTGTTAAATTGGAGAAGTGGGAAAGTGGCTGCACCAGTCACATCTGATCCAGATTGCTTTCAACATAGATCGAGTGTGGATTAAAAGTGGATTCAGTTTGGATTTGATGGTTTCAGAGCAGACATATATGTACTTGTTCGTATCTGATATTCGTACAAATATTGATACCAAATCTGCTCCAGTAATAAACTGGAAGCAACTGTGGAGGGAGTAAAATTTGGATAATTTGGATTATTTTTGAAGCCCAAAGAACACCAAATTTAAACTTCCCAGGGGAATCAGTAGCAAGATCTTTCACAGGTTTTAATAACGAGGAATAACCAGTAAACAGAGACAAAACCCATTTTAGACTCAGAAACCAGTGTTCTTGTTAAACCAGGGCAGAGAATTTATTAGGAATACAGAAAAGAAGTTGAAATGAATTATCAGAAGCGTTTCTAGAACAGAAATAAGCATGCAACAACTGCAAAATGACTAAAGAAATGAACATTTCCCACTAAGGGATCTTTGTGAATTTAACTGAATTTATCCCTCTTTTATTAAAACAATTGATTTATAGTTATGCAGCAAAAGCTTCCTAAAAAAACCCTAAAACAAATTGAAAAAAAAACCCAATTGCAAACGACAGCCAGAAAGGGAATGGAAAACTCCTAATACTAGAAAGATCCCTTAACCCAAAAGTTCTAAAGAAAAATAAGGGAAAGTGAATAGAGGATACCAATCTTCTGTCTCACCAATGATGTCTTCTCCATGTGCAGAAGTTTGAAGTTGCAGAGATGCATGACCACAGCAAACTGCATCTCTTTCAGGAACCCGAAAATGACTTAAAAATTGGGAATCCCTTCAGCCTCAGTCAGACTGATCCCCAAAATGGACAAAAATCCAAAAGAAATACATTAAAAATAATCTTTATAATTGCCTTTACCAAACCAGCCAAATCCAGAATGCAAAAGTTTTAAACTGCAGCTCTTGCAGCAAAACTCTGTAGCAGAAAGAAGAAAGGGGGGGGGGGGAGAAAAATTTCTCCAGGTCTCTTTAGCCTCCCATGATGGCCAGAAGAAGACCTCCCTCCTCTGATGAACAGAAGGAGAAAAACCCTTAAAACCATCTCTCCTCTGCCATTTTTATAGCAAAAATTGGAACCAAAAAAAAACTGCTGATGCTCTTCCTTTGTTAATAAATAAAAATGTGTATGTGACTTCAGTCTTCTCAACATTTCCAGTCAGTGCATCTCCTGACCTCTCCTTGACACCCTCAGACAAAAAGTGTGAATGGCGAGTAAACTATTGTATCCCTGTTTGATTTGCAAAAGTTTACCTTAAATTAACATTTTAGCACCTCTACTGACTCACTTAATCCCTTCAGCTAGACCCACTCAATGTGTGTAGATATCAGCGACCTTTTACCCAATTCTGTTAGGGTGTAAACAAAGGTGTAAACAGTGAGTCACCTCCAACATCCTGCATTCTAGTACTGGTGAAATGGGCCATTTGCCATTTAGATAGTAATTCCAAATTCTGGTATACTTATTTTACCCAGATCTCTTCCAAAAATCCATTCCATTTTATCCTTTATTATTTTATTAAAATTAGACAAACCAATCTCTGTCCCAGATTCCATGGTTTTATTTCTCCTTCATTATTTAAAAATCTGTTACCCCAAAAAGAGAAAACAAAGACTTTTTAGGTGCTAGGACTCTGTCTTGACTCAATCAAGATTAAATCTCAGGCTGTGTTTCTTGCATACAGACTTTTATCTTTTGCAAACAGCCAGCTTGTGACTTGAGACAACTATGTCCTTTTTTTTAAACTCCAGGCTTGTCTTTCTCCCAATATGGCTATTTTAAGGCCTTTCCACGTTTCATGGTCTGCCTTTCGCTTTTAATTATGACATAAAGCCAAATTCATATGTCAAAACCTGATATATTTCAAGTTCCGGTTTTGTAACATTTCTTATGATATTTGCACATCCAGAGTTGATCTGGTAACATATTTCCCTCCTCTGGTTTCCGACATTGTTACCAACAATTTGGAAACCATAAAAACTCATAAAAGTCTTTAGAAAGTATAAAATATATTTTTCATAGAATACCTGGACCAGAGAAAGTATGCCATTCTTCTGTTGGTACCACCAGTTGGCAAATCCAAAATGATTATGACCAAGTGTGATATTTAAATACAAAAATCATCACATGGAGATGGATCTTGAAAAAGAAAATTCCTCCAATTATATTTGAAACCATGTTCAAAAATTTGAACCATTTCCTTTTTATTTCACCAGTACCTCAATGCCGGATTTCATATGAACCATCACTTATCCTTAAGAAAGATAAACATGAAGTCCACTATTTATTACACTATATTATGTTATAGCTTAACATGAACCCCGAAAATGAAAATTTCCACAATACTACACTCACCCATCCTCTACATTTATCCTATAGGAGAGAAAAGTAAAGATAGAAAGAAAATCATGATTAAGACATATTTGTGGATAGACTGTGTCGTGCTTAAAACCATTTAAAACCATGAGCAAACCCCAAGAATGTAAGCATTTCAAATGACCATGATCCCTTCAATAGAAATCATAATGACTCAAAATATGTATCATAAGTATAACCCTCAAAAGTGTACATGTTAGTGACTCCTCCAATAGAAATCACCATAAACCAAAATAAGAATACAGATCTTATTATTACAATATCAGAACCATTAATATAAATGGACATAAAGATGAATTGTCTTCAGTCTTCAGTAGCTCCAGGATGTCTCCTCTGGAAAAGAGATGTAGAGGGAAAGACACAGTTCCTTGCTGGAAGAACCAAACCCAGTTTATTAGTGCATGCAAAGTTCTGGAACTGGTAACTATGTCCTTTTGTGAAGTACTGCCACTAAGCATATAGAAGTCCATTGTCCTCTCCTTACTGCTGCATCATAAACTTTGAAGAAGATTGGTTCCCATTTCTTCAAAGCATTTCAAACGCATGATGTTGAGAGAGAACATCCTTAGTTCTTGGCCTCAGGACTCCATAAGACTGCAACACCTTCACAGAGAGATGAACGCCAATAGTTCATGAGCATGTCTCTTCATCTGGATTCCTTTCTCTGGAAACCTGGAACACTGGAACACTTTCCAATTCTGGACACTGGAACAAACGAACACTCGAGCTGCTCCGGATCTTTTCTCCAACAATGGTGGATGTGTGCAAGTATAGGGGCCTTAATTCTTATTCTAAAAATGTAACTCTTTCCAAGTTATCAAGAATGAAAAAGAAAAATAATTCCAAACAGAAGGAAGAGTGGAAAAATCACCCTCCTCTGCATCCAAAATAATAAGAGAAACGCAAAATATCTCTGGCTTTATAAGGGCAAAAAGAACACTATAAAACATTACCAAAAATTCAAAACTAACAAAAATAAAACATGACAAAAACTTAAAAATCAAAATTGACTTTTGCTGCATACCAAAAATCAAAATTAAATCCCTAAAGAAGACATAAGCTTTCAAACACAGAGTCTTGAAAAAAAAACTTCCTATGCTAATCTCTATGCTAACAAAAGCTCAAAACCCAAGCCTTTCTTGCCTCAAGCAAGGAAAATTTCGCAATAGGTAAAGAGATCCTTTTACCTTTACTGACTCAGAGCTGTAGCTCCTGAGCATACAGAGTGCAATTCTATTCCTGACTCATAAAAGCTCCCTTAGTCTTACAAAATGTCATCTATTACCTATGAAAACCCCTATAAGAATAAAGATTTCCAAAAATTAAAAGAAAGATCTCCAGAAACAAATAGAGAAAAGAAAGGAAAAGAGGAAAAGTTAAAAAGTTGAAAAATGAACTGAATTACATCATAAAGCAAATGGCAGAAGTCCTTAATCCTATTCCATGACAGAATTTCTTAAAGCCATTTCAGATCCCATCCAACTGAAGAAAATGGAAATTCCTTTTCCCAATTGTGGAACCAAAAATTATTATTCATGGAGGCGGTTGGGGTGGAGGTTTTTCTTTTGGAAATTGCTTTGCCGGCATGAGGGAGAGATCCTTTCCCTGTGCAAAACAATCCCTAATATCACCAACCCTTTTCAAAGTCTCATCTGGAGCTCTTTGAGTAAAGGTTACAACTTTGGATCCATCCTTACTCTTACACTTCCCAATAAATCCAGAAGATTTATTGTGTTCACACCCTAGCACAACATCTTCACATTCCAAAGCAACCTGATTTCCAACCATCAAATCTGAACTTGCACTGTCTTCTTGAACACACAAGTCCACTTTGTCTTTCTCTAAGACTTTTTCTTCCTTTCCAGACTTACAATCATCATCAAGCCTTTGACCAACACTCAGAGTCAATTGGAAAACCATTCCTGCAGGGTAGGCACTCCGAGTTAGAACCACTGAAGGTTCCACAGACTGCAATGCCATTTGCATTTCCTCATCATTGCTAAGTCCTGTAATTTGAGAAATAAACTGAACACAAGCATCTCTCAACTCTTTGCCTTGCAAATTCAAAGGAAAAATGACATCTACAGCAGCTTTCTGCTCTTCCGAAGCCCTTACTACAGCAACTTTTGCCTCATCTGTTACAAGTGCTAAACCTTGACCTATCTCATCCTCATCCTCAGAACTATCAGAACTAGAATCAATATGCAAAGGAGGATGCAATGGTTTCTTTGCTAGAGAACCAATTTCTGCCACAGCTGAATCCAATGATTCAATTGTGCTTCCACACTGAGACTGGCTTGACCCTTGCTCACTGCTGCAAGTACTAACGTTCCCATCATCCAGTACACTTCCAACCTCCAGTGAAGTTCTTGAATTGGAACTCTGAGATTCCTCTTTTTCACTAAAAAGAGGTTCTGTCAGCTCAGAATCTACCAATTCCCCACCTACAGCCCCCTCACTAGGACTAGGCGTGTCTTCAAACCCCACAAAGGTTCCTTCTGAAGTGGACTGACTGAAAACATTTGCCAAAACATCAGCTGGTGAAGATTCCCTTTGCAAACCATCACACATTCCTCTTCCTGCATCCACACACTGATTCTGTTCCACAATAGGAGCAACAGGACATTCGTTGACCTTAAAAGCACTTTGACAACCAACAGGCAAATTCATAGCTGTGGGCTCAGCTAGATGATCTCTAGGATGAAAAGGTACAGCAGAAACGTTTAAAGCACTGCTGCTTCCTGCAACAATTTCCTTAACTGGTGGACCAGTTACAGCTTTCAATATTTGAAAGACCTCTTGCCTCTCTCTTGCACATTCAATCTCACTTGGAGGACACACTCTTTTTTCATTCGGGGCAAAATTCCCAGGCTCAACTAACCCCCTAAAATTCGAAAATGTATCCAGATTCACAGACACCAAAGAAGTTTGCAATGGAACATCCGTCCCATCACACCAACGCTGAGCCGGGCACCA
The DNA here is from genome assembly GCA_023333525.1 of Aspidoscelis tigris stejnegeri. NCBI lineage: Eukaryota > Metazoa > Chordata > Lepidosauria > Squamata > Teiidae > Aspidoscelis > Aspidoscelis tigris. Next base: position 96,932,722 of record JALMGA010000002.1, read on the forward strand.
TCACTGGACCTGCAAAGGCGGGGCACTTGGTACAGTTGCTCCACTTACAGGAAACTGGGCAGGTGGCACAGACAGTCCATTTGCAGCTGGAACCGGGGACTGAGCACAAGCAGCTCCCATTCCCTGTTTCCAATTCCCATAGGCTTCCAACAAAACATTATCAGGTTTCTTATCAAAATACTTCATGTCAAACCCAGCCTGTTTCAAAGTATTCCAAACCAAAGTCCTAAAACTTTGTTCCTGCCTCTGCAATTGCGAGGCTGGCTGCTGAAATTGGGACTGTGGAATCTGTCTTCCCTGTCCAAAACCTTGCTGTTGCCTTCCATTTGCAGACTGAAACCTCCTGGGGGCTGCCTGAGAAGACACCTGAATGGTATCAATTGGTTCCTTTTGTCAGATCTGATTAGATTAGATCTGTAGATAAGATCTGTGAGCAGAGTGATTACCTGATTGCTAAATTCTTCTCCTTTGGCTCGACGCTTCTCCGGCAGCGACTCTTGGCACAGCTCCAAGCTCCAGCATTCCAGCATTCAATTTAAGAATCACAGCAGTTCCAGAGTTAAATCTAACTCTCTATGTTTATTGCAAGTAAAGATTACACAGGCTTATAGCAAAGCAAATACAGGCATTTAGCCTGGCGGATCCCCAATCCAATCCATGCTTATCAGCGTCAGCTTACATACTTGTTTAGCAGCAAGCAAAAACAGCAAGCGATAGATAGAAAGTTCAGCCGTTACATCCGTTACGGCCGTTACAGCATGGCAAAAAACAGAAGCCTTTTTACATAGTAGCAGCCGGAAGTATTATGACAACTTCCGAGAGCTTGAGTGAGTTCTGTCCCCCCTCCCAAGCGCCTACGTGCTAGCAAACACTTCACGACCTTGGTTCTCAGGAGAGAGGCAGACACACTATCAGTTTGTTTTGAAAAATCTTTCGGTACATCCGAGCTGTGTTTCCCTCACACTTTTCTCACATTCTAACATGCCCCTCCAAACACAGTTTGGATGTACGCAATGTTTACAATTTAGTTCACGGTGTCATGCCTAACAGATTTGCCAATTGCTCATGTTTACCTGTTGGCAGTGGCTTTGTGAGAATGTCAGCAATGTTGTCTTCAGACCCAATGTATTCCAGCCTTATGACTCTGTTTTGCACCATCTCACGTACATTCTGATATCTGACCCCTATGTACTTGGTTCGACACCTAAGATTCTCACCCTCAGCCATAGCAATGCAGGTCTGTGAATCTTCACGAACTGTAATAGGCTGGTCCACTGTCTCCCCCAAATCAATGAGCAATTGCTTGATCCACTGGATCTCAGCCAAGAGTTCAGATAAAGCTGCAAACTCTGCTTCTGAACTGCTTAAAGCAACACAACTCTGCTTCCTGCTGTGCCAAACAATTGGACTTCCAGCAAATTTGATAAGCAAACCAGACACTGACTTTCGGTCATTCTCCTCAGAAGCAAAAGAGCTATCAGCATAACAATCTAAACCCTGTTGATTGCCTTGGATTTCCAGCTTTCTGTGTTGTGTACCTTTGAGATACCTTAACACATGTTTCATTCTGATCCAATCCTGAACTGTAGGCCCATTTGCCTTTCTGCTAAGCAGAGCTACTACAAAACTGATGTCTGGCCTAGTGTGCGAGCTTATGTACAATAAGCTTCCCAAAACACTTTGAAACAACTTTGGATTCTCAAACTGTTTCTCTGAGACTTCATTAGAAGTTCCAGTGAGCATTGGACTCTTCACTACCTTTGCATTCTGCAAACCACACTTCTCAATCAGTTTCTCAATCTTTTTCTGCTGGCTCAACAAGCACTTGCCATCCTGAGTCCACTGTACCTCGATCCCAAGGTAAAACTTCAGATTTCCCAGGTCTTTGAGTTTGAACTTCTGAGACAACTCCTTCTGCACTAAAGCAACTTCCTTATCAGTCCTAGCGATCACACACAGATCGTCAACGTAGATAGCAAGAATTATCTCATTTTTTGTGTATACGCATGCATCAGCAATGCTGCGTTTGTACCCCAACTTGACCAACTCCTCATGAATGCAAAGATTCCAGCAACGAGCACTCTGCTTCAAACCATACAGAGCTTTCTGCAACTGAAAAACCTTTTGCTGCTTACACTGATCAAAACCTTCAGGTTGCTCCATGAACACTAGTTCATCAAGGGGAGCGTTCAGGTAGGCAGTCTCAAAATCAAAGTGTCTCACTGCAAACTGCTTTCTAGCTGCAAGAGCTAAGATCAGCCTCAGGCTTTCTGCCTTTGCAGTAGGTGCAAAGGTTTTGTCAAAACTCTCAAACCTCTGCTGTGAGTACCCTTTAGCAACCAATCTAGCTTTGTACTTCTGGGTTCCATCAGGCAACTCCTTGTGCTTGAAAACCCACTTACAGCCTATAACCTTCTGGTTCTCTGGCCTATCAACAACTTCAAACACCTGTTCGTCTACCAAAGACGAGTACTCTTGCTCCATGGCTTCAAACCACTTCTGCTGCTCTTCTTCAGGAAAAGAGAGTAGCTCTTGAAAGTTTTCTGGTTCAGCCACCACTGAAAAAGCTTTTGCACCTTGCACAACAAACCTATCTGGAGGTTTCCTGACTCTATGAGTCCGCCTAGGTATGATCACCTTGACTCTACCTTTCTCATCTTCTGAGCTGTCTGAGGTCTGAGCCTCTGTGGCAGGGTGTGTTTGTGTATGGTGTTGTGTAGAGGTACTGGGTTGAGGCCCTGCAGAAGCATCCTGCTTCACTACCCCTCCATTTCCAGCACTTGCAACACTTTGCCCCAGCTTGAGAAAAACCTCTTGGTTGGCATGAAGCCTGTCCCACCCAGAATGTTTCTCAAAGTTGGCACTTCTGGACAGCAACACTTCCCCATGGCCCAGGTAGAATTTGTAGCTGTTACCAGAATAACCCACAAACATCAGTCTCCTCCACTTGGGATCACCTTTCTTCCTAAAGTTTGCTGGAACATACACATTAGCGTACTGTCCAAAAACTCTTAGGTATTTCAGATTAGGTGGTCTCCCAAACAGCATGTGGTATGGAGTGGTTTTTACAAAGGAATTCCAAGTGCGGTTAGCTATATGATTGGCAGTCAATATAGCCTCCCCCCAGAGCTGTTCCGGAGCCTGTGAATCGAGAATTAGGCAGTCCTTTATCTGCTTTAGGACCCCAATTCTTCGCTCAGCGAGGCCGTCCTCTAATCAGATCGGACACCTTTTGCACCCTCTCTTTTTTCCTCAGATTCAATTGTCCAGCTTCCTTCATAATTCGTGTTGCCTTATGCACAGCCTCCACGAATTTCTGATATGTACTTCCCTCCCAGTCAAAATAAATCAAAGCAGCCTTAACAGATGGTTGCAGACCTTCCCACAAGGCCCTAATAAAAGTACTGTGCTTTATTACATCAAATTCTTCATCATCATCATCACCATCATCAGGAATATCCCCCGAAATTGACCCCAAAATGACCTTACGCTGAAGATAAGTCTCTGGATATTCATGTGGGAGCTGTAATTCATCAAAGAATATCCTGGATGTGCTTTTGCCGGGAAAGAACACTGCTAGCAATGCAACCATCCAATTCCTCATTGAATCATCCCTAGAAGACACACCAGCTACTTCAATTTCCAAAAGAGCAGAGTCTGCAGGACTAATGCATGCCCGGGCCAATTGTGTTAAATCTTGACCTGTCCATACATCAGATCGCCTCCAGACCTTAGAGATCCATTCCAAACAAGTTTCTTTGTTCAAAACACCAAACTGTTTTGCAAGAGCATCTATTTCTTGCATTCGAAAATTAACACTTTCCACAATTCTCTCCTTAGTAGTATTTCCAAAATCATCAACCCGATTAACTTCCTTCACCTTCACAGGAGCCAGATTACCCCGATTACCAGAAGGGATCCTTTGGATTCCCCCCTTGTTAATCAAAGAGACAGGTTCCTCTTGACAAGCAGCATTTCCTTGCTCCTTCTCAAAACTGTCAAGCATAAACACAGGTGCAAGCAGTGCCTCTGCTTCTGCCTCAGTAGGGTTAGCTGCCCGAACTGCTGCAACAACTCCAGCCCGTAACTGCAACCGCTTTTCCAATTCCTTAATTTTATTTTCACATTCAACATGAGAAGTCTGTCTTAAATTCTCCTTTGCCTGATTTATAAGAAATTTTGAAGTTGCTTTTGCATCATCCAGCTGTTTCTGTAAAAGAAACTGCTGGTGCTCTGCATTTTGCCTAGCTTCCTGAGATTCAGACAACTGCCCACGCACATCCTGCAACATCCCAGACAAGTGGACCTTTTCTGCAACTGAATTCTGTTTAACAAACTGTAATTCCTCTAATAAACTAGACTTCTCAGCAGCAGCACTTGCTTTTAGAGCTTGAAGCTGCTGGTTCAAATCCTGTTTTTCTTGCCTAAGTTTCTCTACCAGATCAGCCCATTCTTGAGAACACACTTTTAACTGAGATTTTAAATCATTTATAGTGGCTTCACTCTCTTGTCTTAATTCTTTCAAATCCTCTGTCAAGTCCCCTATTGCATACCAACTTCCCCATACATAAACAGAAACTTTTGACTCTTTATGAATGCTAAATTTATGTTTGTCTATGTATTCTTCAAATCCTTTCACAAGCACTTCTTTGGGGTCTGCAACTTTGCAAAATGTCCTTTTTTCCCATACAGATCTGCCTTGTTTAACTATCCACTTCCTGAGGCGATCTTGCTTGACTGACTTTTTAAGAACAGACCCTTCTGCCATTTTGCCTCACAACCCAAAATATCAGTTCAATACAATTGCCAAGATATCAAATTTAAAAGCACAAAAAACAGCTCTGTTTTATGGATAATCCTCGCCCATAAGTTGCCCGCGTTGCTCCACCAAAAATTCTGATACCAAATCTGCTCCAGTAATAAACTGGAAGCAACTGTGGAGGGAGTAAAATTTGGATAATTTGGATTATTTTTGAAGCCCAAAGAACACCAAATTTAAACTTCCCAGGGGAATCAGTAGCAAGATCTTTCACAGGTTTTAATAACGAGGAATAACCAGTAAACAGAGACAAAACCCATTTTAGACTCAGAAACCAGTGTTCTTGTTAAACCAGGGCAGAGAATTTATTAGGAATACAGAAAAGAAGTTGAAATGAATTATCAGAAGCGTTTCTAGAACAGAAATAAGCATGCAACAACTGCAAAATGACTAAAGAAATGAACATTTCCCACTAAGGGATCTTTGTGAATTTAACTGAATTTATCCCTCTTTTATTAAAACAATTGATTTATAGTTATGCAGCAAAAGCTTCCTAAAAAAACCCTAAAACAAATTGAAAAAAAAACCCAATTGCAAACGACAGCCAGAAAGGGAATGGAAAACTCCTAATACTAGAAAGATCCCTTAACCCAAAAGTTCTAAAGAAAAATAAGGGAAAGTGAATAGAGGATACCAATCTTCTGTCTCACCAATGATGTCTTCTCCATGTGCAGAAGTTTGAAGTTGCAGAGATGCATGACCACAGCAAACTGCATCTCTTTCAGGAACCCGAAAATGACTTAAAAATTGGGAATCCCTTCAGCCTCAGTCAGACTGATCCCCAAAATGGACAAAAATCCAAAAGAAATACATTAAAAATAATCTTTATAATTGCCTTTACCAAACCAGCCAAATCCAGAATGCAAAAGTTTTAAACTGCAGCTCTTGCAGCAAAACTCTGTAGCAGAAAGAAGAAAGGGGGGGGGGGAGAAAAATTTCTCCAGGTCTCTTTAGCCTCCCATGATGGCCAGAAGAAGACCTCCCTCCTCTGATGAACAGAAGGAGAAAAACCCTTAAAACCATCTCTCCTCTGCCATTTTTATAGCAAAAATTGGAACCAAAAAAAAACTGCTGATGCTCTTCCTTTGTTAATAAATAAAAATGTGTATGTGACTTCAGTCTTCTCAACATTTCCAGTCAGTGCATCTCCTGACCTCTCCTTGACACCCTCAGACAAAAAGTGTGAATGGCGAGTAAACTATTGTATCCCTGTTTGATTTGCAAAAGTTTACCTTAAATTAACATTTTAGCACCTCTACTGACTCACTTAATCCCTTCAGCTAGACCCACTCAATGTGTGTAGATATCAGCGACCTTTTACCCAATTCTGTTAGGGTGTAAACAAAGGTGTAAACAGTGAGTCACCTCCAACATCCTGCATTCTAGTACTGGTGAAATGGGCCATTTGCCATTTAGATAGTAATTCCAAATTCTGGTATACTTATTTTACCCAGATCTCTTCCAAAAATCCATTCCATTTTATCCTTTATTATTTTATTAAAATTAGACAAACCAATCTCTGTCCCAGATTCCATGGTTTTATTTCTCCTTCATTATTTAAAAATCTGTTACCCCAAAAAGAGAAAACAAAGACTTTTTAGGTGCTAGGACTCTGTCTTGACTCAATCAAGATTAAATCTCAGGCTGTGTTTCTTGCATACAGACTTTTATCTTTTGCAAACAGCCAGCTTGTGACTTGAGACAACTATGTCCTTTTTTTTAAACTCCAGGCTTGTCTTTCTCCCAATATGGCTATTTTAAGGCCTTTCCACGTTTCATGGTCTGCCTTTCGCTTTTAATTATGACATAAAGCCAAATTCATATGTCAAAACCTGATATATTTCAAGTTCCGGTTTTGTAACATTTCTTATGATATTTGCACATCCAGAGTTGATCTGGTAACAATATATACGAATACATTTGTATTGAATAGAATCCTACTACATTCAAAGGGGATTTATCTGTATGAATATGAATTTTCAACATTCCATTTGTTATGAATCAAATGTCAACCCATTCATGCACATCCCTAATGTGAGGACCAGCTTGAGAACCACAGACTCAGTGATAGCAATGGATATGTCAGACTCCTTACAGTGCCCACAAGGACTATCCACTCTGGTGGAGGCACCTCCTTGAAATGTCGCTTGCTGATAGAGAGGAGACACAGCCTTTATTAAAGTGGATACATAATACACAGGATAAAGGAGTACATGTAAGCAAAGAGCAGTCCTCAGATGCAAAACAAACTCTGCAATGCATGAAACCTATTCAATATTTTATAATGAAGTGACTGGAGAGTACTGATTTGAAATTGGTGTCAAAACTGCTCATCTGAATGGTGTGGGGGAGGGAGCACTTGCCTTAAGGGAATTGTTAAGAATCAATAGACAGGCATACAGAAGAATGATATACCAAATCCATGAAAACATTACTTTAAGAAGTAGGTGACAGCATTTTGAGAGCAAACTGTGCAGTACTAGCAAAAGCCTGTTAAGTAGGAAACAAATTGCAAGGATTGGCAAGCAAGCATTGCGCTTGAACAAACAACAAAACATCTCAATGTAAACTATCAAGGAGTAATTGAAATATTCACACATAAATCTATCACTTCCCAGGGGAAAATAAAGAACAGATAGCCCCAAAGTTGCCAGTCCATTTCCTGTTTTGCTTTCCTATTAAAAGAGATTTGCCCATCTTCTCCTGCTTCTCCCTCACCATCTCTTAAAAAAAGGCATATGAGAAGAAGAGTTGGCTTTCATACCCTACTTTTCTCACCCTTTTAAGGGAACTCAGATAGGCTGACAGAGCTTTCTATTCTTCTCCCCTCAACAAACACCCTGTGAAGTAGGGGAGGTTGTGAGAGCTCCGAAAGAGAGATGTGTCTAGCCCAAGGTCACCCAGCTGGTTTCGTGGAGGAGTACGGAATCAAACCCATTGACTTTGAGATATGAGCCTTACACTCTAACCATGAGACCAAACTGGCAAATTCTGAAGTATGTGTTCCTTCACGTTTTTCCCCTTAGAGATAGACAGTACTGAAAAACAAAAAGAAGCCAACCCACTTCAACAGTTGTTTGCAGAGCATTCCCACAAGGGATGGCAAAGAAGTGAGATGTTTGCTATAGACTTTACTTTGATGTCAACAAACCATAATTTGATCCACTACAGATCAAATTGGGGTAATAGAGGATCAAAGTAAGACTTCCTCAAAAGTCCTTTCATGCCGGGCTGTTTGATGGGCTACTGTGAAAACTTAATCTCCTTTTTGATGTCTGAGGTTGATAATTGTTCTCAGTATCTGAATGATTTTTGGGGAAGCTGGCCTTTGCATCCTTTTCCTGGACAATAGGGATGTGCACAGGTTTTTTTCCTGTTCTGTTTGCTTTGAGTCGAAGCGAATGTGAAGGAAATTCACATTCCTGTGAGGCACTTTGAATGTGCTAGTATTTCAATTTGCTTCAAATGCTCTTTGAATGCTCTTTGCCTCCGAATCTCTGAATATGCTGCAGAGGTGACTGGGCAGCTGCTTTGGTGCCTCCTCACCTTCATGAATGCAGCAAAACTTTGAACGAACACACAGAAGCATTCGCTTCACATGCGAATGTCACTCTTTGAATCTAGCTAATATTTTATGCAACTGTTCGAAGCTTCAAAATTCACACAAATTTCAGAGCTTTCACCCATCCCTACTGGCCAATTCTCCTCCTAGTTCAATGGGTACATAACAATGCCATCTGATTGTGACTGGATTTCATCCACTGGCCTCTCAGGAACAGGTCAAATACCCCCCTACCCTTGTTATAAAACTCCCCTTTGGGGAATGTAACTTGCTACAGAGCATTCACTCCATCAGGACCTTTCTTCCATGGATCTGAACCAAATCCTCCCATTATTGATGTTAAGCTAGTCCAAGTCATTCATTTCAAACTGAATCAGATTTGTTGATTTGTGGTTTTTACAGTCATTTCCTCATTTTTAAAAAATAAATTTTAATTATTTCATTACAATTTTATTTTTTAATGAATTTGAGCCCATCCTTGTATATGCATGTATGTTATTTATCTCTCTACAAAAAGTGAGTTGTTCTAACTTCCCCAATTATACAATTCATGCCTGATTCATACTCACTGATCTTTTTGTTACATTTAGTTATGTATGTGTCAGGAGGGGGTACTTTTTTTTAAAAAAAAAGAAACCACCCTTTTTTGTATGGGAATACGGCATCCCTGGGTATAGCTGTCATAACAAGTGTGTCCTGTTTATTTTATTGCATCTAAACTGATGATGTGTACAAGCATCAGAAGATCAAGGAAGGCTTTAAGGAAATGCTCTGGCTGTTGTGGCGTACCTGAAGAAAAGGCATGGGAGTCAGACAGCAGCAGTTTACACCCAGCTAGGAGTGTGGAGAAGAAAGCTGGAGGAGTTAAGCCAGGCTGGTAACTTCCATGTTGGATGACATATGCAGTAGGCACCCATTCACATAATATATAGCCCTTTGGTTCTGAGGCCTTGTCCACATCTGGTGGCCCTGAGCACTTCAAGACAGAAGCCTTTCACCTCACCCCACTCTCTTTCTGAAGCTTAGATGAGAACTCCATAACACTGAAAAGAGGCCAGTCTACATAGAGAAGGTATGGTAAGTCACTTTATCCACCACTCTGTGTCTACATTTCAGCAGTGACAGAGGTTAAGAATGGTGGGTGCCCTCAGAGTTCTTTAACCCACTCCGTGGAAAGGATGCTTGCATGCCTTCTAACACCCTTGTTAGAGGACTGTGTGGTGATTAGCACCCCAAAGATTTGTCCATCCACCCCTGGGGCCTCTTCAGGACACCTGCAGCCATACACATGGATGCTCCCTTATTGGTGTAGGCGATATGAATGGAATGGCTTCTAGCCAGATGGTCACTAAAACAACTGGAGAATCTCCTGCATGTGGAAAAAATAAAAAAAGATAGTCTAACGATGCCCTTCATAACAGAAGTTGGTGACTGGAGACATAACGTAATGGAAACAGTAGGAAAAGCTCCCCTTTAAGCAGTCGGCATATAATAGTGCAGTTGTCTCTTGTATCATGCTATAATTTGGTTCCCACAAACATTACATAATGCAAAACAACCTTATCAAGTACAGTGGTACCTTGACATACGAGTTTAATTCGTTCCGTAACCTTGCTCTTATGTTAAATCGCTCGTATCTCAAAGCAATTTTCCCATTAATCCATTCCAGCTCCCAAAACACCACCTCAGTTGTTTTTGTTATGTACTGTACTGTATTTACATACTCGTATCTCAAATCTTGCTCTCATCTCAAAGCAAAATATCACTCGCTCGGCGGCTTGTATCTCAAAACACTTGTATGTCAGGGCACTTGTATGTCGTGGTACCACTGTAATTGCTTCCAACGGAAAACTGGATGTTAAAAGAGCCATAAAGGCCCAAGTCTACCAATGTAAGTCAACAGCACTACAGAGGGAGGACCTGGGGCCTTTTCACACTTTGGCCCATAGGCAACATCTGGGGAAGAGCATCTGCACCTAGAGGAGGCTGTTACAGCCTCTAGGCATCCCCTGCTTTCCCAGAAGTTACCTAATTATCAACTAGGTGTAGAGCACAAAATCATGCTCCATGACCTTACCAACATTCCCCCAAAGCTTACCTTTTGCGTCCAGCCGGTGACCATTTGCTCTTCTGCTGGACAAAGAGGTCAACAGAGCTGCCGCACAAGAGCACTGGCAGCTCTGCTGCCTTCCTGATGTGATTGTGACAGCACAGACTGTCAGTGTTGTCATGGTGATGGTGGTGACGCAAGTGCCATCACAGAGGTCACCACACTCAACATGGTGATGCCCTGAAGAGGACCAGCCCTGTGATCGGATGGAGGTAAGCATTTGATTGTGGGAGGGAAGCCTAATGTTGACTAGCACTGCCAAGTGCAAGTGCTAGTCAAGGTTAATTCAGCATGCTCCTTTCCCATCCAGAGGACAGGAAGGGAAGTGCGAAATCACCTATCAATAAATCCGTGATGCTTCAGGTAGGACACTCATACTAATGATGTGTTAATGGCGTAGCAGAAGGGAGATTCAGTGTACTAGTGCAAGTCAGTGGCCCCTGGGGTCAATGCTAAGTGTGTCCAAGATTGCCCTGAACAAGACACGTCACATGTGTTACATAAGAGGTGACGGTACTCACAATGCTCGTGAAAAGGCAAAATTGCAGATGGAGAAAATTGAATGGAGGGAGAGAAAAAGCGTCAGATTTCGTTCACACAGAGTGCAAGAAGAAAAGGGTTAGAACAGGAAAGACTAATTCTCTAGCATTTTACACTGCATGTAAGACATAAACTGAAGAAGAGCACAAAATGAAACAGTACAATATGACAGACCCTTGAAATCCTATTTTACATACTGTACTTGACATTCCCTGAAACAACAGACTTAGGTCTAATATGACACACCTTGGCATATCATGCATAAGTTCAATCATGCCAGCTATCTTCTGCAAGGTGTTTCAACATCTGGGAAACATTTTGACTGTTTACCAGATAATAGATTTCCCATGGGATCCCTTGTGATATTGTCCTATGAGGACAGCAACTGCCATGGTGGATGATTGGGGTCTGACTCCTCCTCAGGCACAGGCATTCCCTTCAGTCTCCGCAGCAGCTACAATACAGGCAGGCTAAATTCAGAATATGAAGCAACGATGACACACAGCATAATTCATGAATTTTGGGGGGATGGAAAAGGATGTGTGCTCATTTCGCACATTCAAGTGTGTGTGTGTGTGTGTTGGTTGGTGACATTGTCACAAATGCCAGGGCCTTTTCAAGAACAGTAAGCTGTGTTCAGAATGCCTTCCCCAGGGAAGATCCCCTGGTGCTCTAATTGTATCCTTTTGATGACAGATGAAAATTTGAATTCCCCCATGGTCTCTTCAATATGTTCCAGCTTTAGCCTTTCTGCTTTACCTCCCACACCTTCTCTTTTTAGATTGGACTGAATTCAAAAATTCAAGATTTATTGCAATTGCTCGTCGGTATACAGTTAACTAGCAGGGGTCTTCTCCATGCACATTAGATTTAGATGGATCCAGTTGTTAGCTGTTTATGGCTACTGGCTGCTGCCACACAAAATCTGGCAGCATAATATTGTACTATTACATGTTTCATTACCATCAACACCTTTTTCACTTGTTTCATTTCGTGTTACAAACTACCCTGTGAACTCCATTGTTTAGCCAGTCCCTATGGGATTATTGACAAGGCAGACACCTTCCCTTCAAAGCAGATTGCTAAAACTGCGGATAGCATTGTTACTTTGCCATGCTTAGCTTCTCCAGTCCTCCAACCCCGAACACCTTTCAATTTGTTCCATTAGCAGCAGGTACAAGCTTGGGTGTGGGTGGATTTGAACAATCCTTCCCCATATGTTGAAATTTGTGGTATAGAGCAGCATCTGATAATATTTGAAAGTCTCAAGATGGGTTAGAGCAATAAAAAAATATATATAAACACACTAAAAACAACAACAGTGCCTACAAGCAGGGAGGAAAAGCTGTGAAACCTGACACAGTATTTGCTGTAATATATGAAGATGGATGAGGTCAATGGTTTCCCAGTTTTAGGCAGAAACGTGGAATGTGAAATGGTTGTTAAAAAGAAAAAGAACACAGATAAGCAAAATAAAAAAGTTAAGACGCCGCAGGGTTGCCAAAGAGCAAGCCTTTATAACTGTATATATACAGCTTATTAGTAAAGAAGATTTAAACATGAACATGAAAGCATTGGTTCTCAAAGAGAAAAAGAAAGGGAGGGTGGAAGAGAACTTCACAAACCTTTCAGAGAAATTAGGAAAAAAGACTTCATGTTTTGAGGTTTACAAACATTGACAGTGTTTTTAATAGTGCTTATAGTCACTAGATTTTGCAAACTGGTGCATTTTTTCAACTTTAAGATGCATAATTTAAAACCAAGTTTCCAAGGACCCGCAATTAGGCATGCAATCACCCAGTACAGAGTAAATCCACTTTTTAAGAAAAGTGTCAGGGCACAGAAAATATGGCTTTTCAGTTGTACTACAACTCCCATATAGACAGCTGTCTGGAATTAACACCACAGACACCCCACAACACTCTGATTCAGCCCATGATGGGTCAGGTTTCCACTGCCTCATACCAATGGACAACCACATTGCAGGCAGCCTGTTCCAGCTAAACTTTGGATGCTGGTAATAAAGATTCCCAGCCTCAGAAATTGCCAACTGGAGCTCTTTTTGGCCAAGCATCAAGAGACAGCAGACCTCTGGTACCTTTTGTGAGAACCCAGCAAAATGGCACCAAGTAAAATATAATGGATCGTATCCTCTATCCATCCAACACAACACATCGATGGAGAAGCCAATTTTCCCTTCAATAACTCTTGTACTCTTACCCAGTACAACACAGATTGGAAAGCAAAGCATATATAGGCCTCCCTATGGGTGAAAGTCCTCAATCCAGGAATTATGTCCAGTACTGGTGGTGACACCTGCCACTTCCTCCATTTCCTAGTGAGCTAAGTAACTTTAGAATTTTGCACAGAACCTCAGTAATGAGGACAGGAGAATTTGTTTACCACAGGTACCACTGAGTCACAAAGGCATATGGTGGGCAAAGGGGAAGACCTGAGGGCAATGAGGAAATGGCAATATCGTTGCCACAGACATCGTGGTTGACATGTGCAGCTTCCACTCAGCCTCAAGTTGCTCCTAATGGAGTAGACTGAACAACAACAAAAAGCCCTCACTCAAGACAAGGAGTCTCAAACTAACTAAGGTTGTGATCAGACATAGCAAAAAAAAAAGAAGAAGAAGAAGTACCGCTGAGGTGTCTCAGAGAAGACTCTGAAGTAGGATTGTTCATATAACAGTCTGCCCCTCCCCCTCTCTTGAACATTTCTGTGCTAGAAAATGTGGATTAGAGAAGATTGGGAACATGAGGGACACATATGGTCTCTCTGAGGCACCTCTGAGACCCACCTATTGTTATGTCTGAACACAATGTAAATATATTTCTCGTAAGAGAACTAAAAAAAAGTATTTGTATTCCTGAATGTGCCATTTTCAATTTGTGAGAATTGTCAACAATTACTAAGTCAATAAAGGAGGAACAAGTGTTATTCCTTCTTGCTTCTGTATTTTTGGTTGCATGTAGCTTTTCTGTTTGTTGCCTTCTATATCCACTTCCACTTTCTCACTCTCTTCCTCTCCTGTTGTCTGAGGTACATTGTGACACAGCCAGTCTTTATGACACCAGCCGCCTTCTGTGTCAAACAATGGTGAGTTTAGGATTGATACCTGAACTGGAATACTAAGAACTGAGCATGTATTAACAGCAGCCACAACCACAATAAACAACACAAGGCTAAACAGGGATTTATTATACTTTTGGACCCTTCTGCACTTGGTGGTATTCTTTTCACACTGAAAAAATTAGTTACAACTACTACATGATAGGTATTGTCACGTTCCGGATATGCAACCAACTCATGGGCTCAGGGAAGTTGGGGGCAATAGCTGGGGAGCTGCTGCAATATGCCGGGTGTTCTGATAGATATTCACAGGCTTCCACCAGCTAGGATCCTGGGGAGTGACCACATGTAATGGCTGTCCCAGTTAGGCTAGAAAATGGAATTGGGTAATGAAGAGTCTGGAGACAGGAAGCAGGAAAAGAGAGTATTTTAATCTTGCCAGAGTTTTTTGAGAAGGGGTGTGAGGCAACATCAAGGCAACATCTGGAGAGGTGATTGGATGAAGGCAGGGGTCTGACAGGTCAGAGGTCCTTGTGATGTCACATCCTCTGGCCAGTGACGGGAAAAATCCTCAACAGGAAGACAAGGGCAGCTGTTAATTTTTCTCTCCACATGGCTGAGAATCACCATTATTGCCATTGTTGCCTGCAGGCATTTTCACGGAGTGAAAAGGGAGGTTCAGAACCTTGGACAGTGCCCAATGTATAATGCAAGTCTATGGAGGAAATTTCTTGCTCCTTTTACTCTCGAGGAGAGGGGCTGAAAATGAAGCTGGGGGGGGAAGGCTGTGTAGCCTAGTGGTTACTACAAGGTCTAACCAGTTGAGTTGTGGAATTAAACATTCTTATGGTTTACAAAAAACAAAAAAATGAAGAACAGTTGCTTCAGAAGCTACCACTGCATGGGCTATTTTGGTCCAAACAGCTTGCTGCCTGTGGAAGATGACTGGAGAAGAATTTTTAACACCTTACCAATGCAAGGAAGAAGAACTGGTTTTTATACCCCACTTTTCTTTTCTCACCTTTAAAGGTACTCAAAGAGGCTGACAAACCTTCTGTTCTTCTCCCCACAACACCCTGTAAGGTAGGTGGGGCTGTAAGAACTGAGAAATAGAGCTGTGACTAACCTAAGGCCACTCAGCTGGCTTCATGGAGGAGTGCATGATTGAACCAGAAGACTAGCAGATAAGAATCTGACACTCTAACCACAAGACCAAAGGATATCTTGAAAAGTGATTTTTGGTGTGACAAGTAGGATACCACAGATATAGCTATGGCCTTACCTTTGTTTGTTTTTCTTCTTTTTTTTAAGTCATCAATATGGTTCACTTAAGATGATATCTTCCATTTTCGGTGAGGTGCCATCATACCCCATGCTTCTTAAGGAAATACTAGGCCTGTTCGCACTTGGCTTTACTTTGGAGGTTACAGCAGGCCCCAGGTAAGACCTCTCAGAGTCTGCATTAACATGCAGACAACAGGGGGTTTGGCCTAGTGGTTAGGGAGCCAGACTCTTATCTGGGAATACCAGGTTCGATTCCACCCTCCCCCATGAAGCCAGCTGGGTGACATTAGGCTAGTTACAGCTCCCTTCTTCACAGCCGCACCTACCTCACAGGGTGTTCTGTTGTGGGGAGAAGAATAGAAAAGCTTTGTCAGCCACTTTGAGTCCCCTGAAATGGATGAGAAAAGTGGGGTAGAAAAGCCAATTCTTCTTCTTCTAAGATATATTCCAGAGTACGGCCAAGTGCAAACTGGCCCACTGACTGTAAGTATTGCTAGGCGCATCATCTTTCCGACCTCTGATGCCAAAGGTGTGAAGTCATCTATTTGAATTCTCTGGGCTGAATAGGACATCCCTGTTTTCACAAACACAGAAACAGACAACTCCTGGGGTCATTTCATGTAACCTAGAATACAGTCCTGGCCATAAACACATTTGTTTGTGCGGTCACAAACAGCAGCAGGCATGTAAACACTGCTGCTTTTCACTGTGTGCTATGACAAAAGTATTTGACCCAGCGTTAACTGCCATGCTGGCTGTAAAGGGAATAAATTGCACAGATTAATGGTTCCAGAGTTTCCCAGATTTGTATGAAAATAAAGATTTAATGAGGTGCACCCGACTGACTCTTTGTTTCTATCTTTCAAATATTAGTAGGATAATTTTGTTTCATTTTCATTTTGATAGCATTTACCTTTTAACAGTATTTTAAGGGTTACTCTGGTTAGTAATTAATCTCTTTTAAATATTTCTTTAAAATATATATTAATGGGGCACTTTATTTGTTCTCACATGCCTGGAGGCATCTTCTGGTGCTGAAAAGTAAGATAAAACACTTTAATATAAAAATGTACCACTGTTTAATGCAAATGAGATCCTTGTGAAGAAAAGAATGACACATTTAGTTTGATTCTCTGTTGTGAGAGTATCTGAAGAACCAGGTAGACACATTTCTCCAATATCCACTTCAACATCTATTTACTTCAAATGTGATTATTTTGTTTGTGAGAGAATCTAGCAGCAAATAATTTCTCTGGTTGCCACACGGCGCACCTTTAAGAGTATTCAAATCCTCTCTTCAGACTTTCAGTCAGCATCCCTGCAGTCTGTGCCAGGAACGTCATTTCTGCCAGTTCTCCTTTAACCTCAGAAGCCCACCTTTAGGTTCAGACCATGAATATCCCCTGGTGAATGTTGACAGCATACATTCTTTCAGGTGTCTTTCAGGAAGTTCCAAATGTTTCTACACCCAACACTCCACATATATGATTCTGCAAGTGGGTTGTATTATTCACATAAACTATTACCATAAAGGTTAACACGTTTGCACTTCCGAACCACCCATGGCCTCTGTGTGATATTTCTTCAAGGTACCATTTTTAAAATGGAAAATAGCCTACTTCTGCACATCCAGCAAATATAACTCTGTCCAGAAACGGTGAAGACTGGAAACAGGTTCTTAACCATACTGCTTCTGATATGGCCATATTGGCTAATCAATAAACTTGGGTCAGGAGGAGCTGCAACACTCTGATCTTGGGCAATTTCACACTTCCCTTCCTGTCCGCTGGAGGGGAAAGGAGTGTAATCACCCAACGTTGACTAGTGCTTTCACTTGTGAGTGCTAGTCACTTACACTCAATGCCCCACATAATCACTCCTGTGACTGATCCCAGGGCTGGTCCTCTTCAGGGCACCGCCATTTTTGTTGCAGCACCCTCCATGACCGTGCACGCATCAGTGCCATCACCATGACAACGCTGACACTCTGCACATGCAGTTGTAGCTATGGTCATCCAAGGTGTTTGAACTGCCCCCAGGCTAAAACCCTTGTCACTCTGTGCCACATGAGGAGACCCTGACTTGGGTTTTGCAACAATATCAACCTCTCTTGTTATCTTCCCTGATGTTTTCATTGTCTTCATGAAAATATTGCAGGGTTTTGATAGTGAGTAGGGATGTGCACCAATATTTGTAACATTTGTTAATTGTACAATTAATGAATCGTACAAAAATTTGTACATTCATACTCAAATTGAATGTTATGACATTCAGACATTAACATTCAAATGTTAATAAACAAATGTTTCAGAACATTCATATGAATAGTTTGTACATTCATTAAACTGGGGATACCTATCTGATACGTATCTGATACGTATGCATTGGTATAGAGTACATATCTGATACATATGTATTTGTAAAGGATACATATGCAGGACCTGTATGCAGGATACATATGCAGGATCCATGTGGAGGATCCTGTATCCAGGATCCGTATGCATTTGTATCGGATAATTGTACAAATTTGTACAAATACGTTCATATCGAATAGAGTTCTACTGCATTCGAAGGGGAACTATTTGAATGAAAATGAATTTTCTAACATTCGATTTGTTACAAATCGAATGCCCAAAAACCCCTTTTGTGTACATCCCTAACAGTGAGGCTTGATAGTGTTGAATCGTTGAGCTGCCTGCTCCATTATAATTAGGGTTGTCAATATACCCCACAAGCAATTTGCAGGTATCAGTGGCTAAATTAAGCTTCTTTACCAGCTATTTTCCGATATCAGAGGTTAAAGTCCAATTATTATCCTATATTGTTATTATTAAATGAAAAGACTCAGAAGTGCTTGCTGACTGAGCCTGCAAATTTCTGCAAGGCACAGTCACCCCATTCTGCATTGCTGGCTCACTTAAGGGTGATTTCGTGGTTTTGGGGAACCACCATCAGCTTTAAAATATATTAATGAGCGAAAGCAGAAAGGCCAGTGTAAACATGGAAAAACTGCAGCTGCCAGCAGTTAAAAAATTAAAGAGAAAGCATACAGCTTCCATATAACATGAAACCTTGCAGAGGACTGGGATTTTTTCTTTTGATGGGAAAAGTGGGTCTTAGTTGGCAAAATGTATATATATGGTACACCTTTAGTATCAGCGAGCAATACAGAGGTCTGACTTTGAAGTGTTTATAAATTCCAGGATATGTCAGCCTGTTATCAATGATGTTTGAAAGTCTGGACTCCTTTTATCTCCTTTGTTGATCAGAGCTACTTGATGACACACTTGCAGAATCCAGGCCTGACGATTTCCTAAAGATCCTGGTTTGTGACACATTGCACACTTCCACACAGACAGTGCAGTTCTGTTCGGCTTCCCGTGCAAAAAGATATTCACCTGCCCTTAAAGAGCACTGGTTCCAAATTTAAGTGTGCTAGAGCAGCTAATGAAATCCTTCCTCTGTCAATGTCCTCCCATTGGGGTTGCCTGGTCAGAGGTAGGTGTGCACACAAATGCTTTTTTTATTATTATTTGATTCGTATTGAATGCAAGAAAATCTGTATTCCTCGAAATAGATCCCCTTCAAATGTGGTAGGATTCGGATTCGATACAAATGTTCAATACGAATTGCATATGAATCCCATACGTATCAGCTACTTTTCCACTCTGAATGTGTCAAATCCACCCCGAATCCACTTTAAATCAGCTCTGGGTCCGTTGCAGATGTGACTGGGGCAGCCGCTTTTCCACCTCCCGGGTTCACAAATGTAATGGACATTCACACAAGTGTTCTAAAGCATTCAGTTTGAATTTGAACGTCACTAGGGAACACAGTCATCACGTCAGAGCATTAGACTCAGTATTCAGAAGAACAGGCCAGATTTATTCTTTTAAGTGCTCCAGGGCAGATAACTGCAGTGCAGCTTGCCAGAGGCTGTGGCAGTCACTTAAGGATGCCACACACCGGAGACAGCTTCAGTGACAGGACTGCTCATATGCAGCACTAAGCCTTTCTGGGCATAGGTAGAACAGGATCTAAAGGAAGGCCAGTGGCTTTCAACTAATAGAATAAAAAAAAACTTCACCAGGTCTTCCCTTAATAATATAACTGAGTAGCTGAGAGAAATAGGAGAGGATTAGGGATGTGCATGAATATTCATAGCATTTGATATTCATATGAATTCGGACATTTATATATGAATCAAATGTTACGACATTCGTACACTGAAAGCGGCTGCTCCAGTCACATCTGCAACAGATCCAGAGTGCATTCAACATGGACTGAGAGCGGATTTGAAATGGATTCAGGGTGGATTTGATGGTTTCAGAGCGACTATGTTACAGGATACGTATCAGATACATATCGGATACGCATTGGATATGTATGGGATATGTATGTGTTTGTATTAGATATTTGTATGAATTTGTACAAATACATTTGTATCCTACCACATTCAAAGGGGATCTATTCAAATGTATATGCACTTTCTTACATTCAATTCAGTATGGATCGAACATGCCTAGAGAGGATTCTTCTTTTTTTCTGAGAAAGGACTAAGATCTTCCATTCCAGTGTGACCCTCTGGAGGTGCAGTAAGTAGTTGGCTCCACTCACCTTCCTAAGGCATTACTGTTAATGGTGGCCACCAGAGCTAAACTATCCTTGGATGATTATTCACTGAATAACTAACATGATTTTTAAGAACATGGACCTTTCCACACTGGGCCTTCTTCCACATTATATCCCAGAATAGAAGGTCTTGCGCAGACTATGGCTGGGTCCCTATTCTGGGATATAATCCAGAATAAGGCCCAGTGCAGAAACAGCCTATCCCCATTCCGCATGCCCATACAACATCTCAGTAATAACAACAAGAAAAACAAGAACACACCAAAAAAAACTTCAGTATGAGCAAATTTGAAGCTGGGTCATTCAGAAATATTTCCATGAAATTTAAGCCTACTGGGATAAAATCAAATTTATTCTCTGAGAACCATTTCATTCAGTGACGTATTCTTCAGCTCACAAGACAGACTGATGGGAAGACAATGAAATGAAAAAAGGAGAGTTACCATTCCATGCTCGGTTTCAATGCACTACCATTAAGCCTACCTCAATAAGCCTGCTTGTGTGTTCTTTAAATATAGCAGCATATTCCATTATTTCTTTTTCCCTTCCATTTTTGGCAGCTTCGGTGAGCACTAGAAGTGGAACAGTTGTGTCCAAGAAGGAATCTGAGATGTGATCAATGATAGCTTTACGAAGCTAGAAATAGAAAGCACCATATAAATGTTATCCTTTGTATTAAAAGCAGCACAGACTACAAACTTAAGTGATGTTATCTCCAATATGTTCCTATCATATCTAGATTGTTTAGTATCTACACCTTCCCATTCCATACATTCCTGACAGATTTTGCACATTATGTTCCTTAATCCACAAGCACAACAGTAACAGTGCATGGGTCAGAGCCAAGGAGAAGCAGAATGGCACACCTGAATGTTTATTTCACTGTTTCCTATTGAACCAGAGCCAACAGGATGGACACATAGCTTTTGGAGAAGCATATTTCATTGTACTAAAGCTTCATCTGGCCAGCACCTACTTAGCTCCACCATATTTGTATTATCTGGAATAAAGCACGGATAATCTGGAATAAAATGCATCTGGTCGTTCTTTATTCTGGAATATTCAAATACTGTATTTTCTGGCGGATAAGGCAACTGGGTGTACAAGATGACCCCCAATTTTTCTACTTAAAATGGAGATTGTGCAAAACTGGGGTGCGCAGCCTAAACCGAGCCTCGGACTTAGGAGAGATGGCAGCCTTACCTGCTAATCCCAAGAATGTGGCTTGTAGCTTTCTTTCTGGCGCTGATGTGAGGGAAAAACCTTGCTCTGATAAAGATCTGTGGCTGCAATGCAGCTTTGGAGTCTGCCGCTCTAGCGCAATTCATCTATGACCCTGTAGGGAGGGGTGTTCCACCGAGGGAAATATGAAGAATCCTGCCATCATTTTCTCTTCAAAAGCCTCTCTGCTTGCAACCCCTCCCCTACTGGGTCATAGACGAATCATGCTAGAGCGGCAGACTCTTCTAAAGCAGAGAAGAGAAAATGAGGGCAGGATTCTTCATATTTTGCTTGTGGAACACCCGTTTAGCAAGGTTTTTTCCTTGTGTCAGCGCCAGAAGGAAAGCTACAAGCCACATTATTGGGATTAGCGGGTAAGGCTGCTGTCTCTCCCCAAGTCCAAGGCTCGGTTTAGGCTGCGCACCCCAGTTTTGTGCTGGCAGCTGTGGTCAGCAGGACCCGGGTGAGGGTATTTCTGGTGTATAAGACGACCCCCGACTTCTCAGAAGATTTTTCGGGGTTAAAAAGTCATCTTATACACCAGAAAATACGGTAATGTGGAATAAGCAAGTGCTGTCTGGATGAAGCTTTAATTCACCTTTTCTAGCACAGGATGTTCAGGAGAGGGGGGATGGGCAGACTAGTGTGTGAGCAATCCCACCTCAGAGATTCCCTTTTTGCTGTATCTGATCACATAGGTTATGATTCTGCTTATATACAGCCCAAGGGTGGTCTTTGAGGAAGGGAGAAGAAGGCAAATAGCCAGATGTAACGTCTGCATGCTTTGCTACTGTTAGCCCTGTTTAGCCTTCACTGTTCCCAGATGCTGAGATAGTGCAGCAGTCCACATTGATAGCTTCACAGTGGCATTATGGCATTTTAGTTAGTGACTTGTCTAGTCCAAGAACTAGCAAAAGGGGCTGAAACAGACTTAATAGGTTTACCCCATGACATTAAATAAAATGCCTGTTTCTGTTGGAATGAGAAGCATATTGTGCATTCCTACTTTAAAAAAGAAATGTCAGCAAACAGAATTTTTAACAAATCTGGAAAACCAGCAATCGCCAAGTGAACAACTAGCAAAAAGGTTTGAAAATGTAGATACTAATGACTCACTAATAATGACAGTTCCATAAACACCTTGAACTTACAGCAGAATGCTGCCACCTGTAACAAGTCTTGTGCGCTGTAGTCTAGAATGACCATAGACATGTGCACATAGTCCTGGGTGCCTTAGAAGGTTGTACAAAATTATATATGGATTTCCCTATTTAAATACACTTATACAGACTGTACCAAAGAGTGCACACACCAATTTGTTGTACACTGGAATTGAAATATACATGCCAATTGTTATACAAATGCCTATAGTTTGCATCCTCTATGGAACTTACATTTTATAACCATTAAACAGTAAGGATGTGCATGAATGCAAATTTTGGGATTTGATTAGATTCAAATCTAATTGAATATCCGAAGATTTGAATCTATTCAAATGCTTAAAATTTGAATGTATTCATATTTGATTCGAATTGAATAATTTGAATCTATTCATGCAAATTTTCAATTCATATTTGAAGATACGAATGTCGACAACATTTGAATGTGTCTGTACTCTTCTGTACACATCGGTACACATCCCGTTTTAATTCCGTATGCATCCCTTTTTTGTCCAGTACGTATTCGTACAAATGCATACAGATGCAAATAAGATCCATACAGATACAAAAGATTCAAAAATTCACTCGAATGTTAAATTCAAAGTTAGAGACATTCGACTCAAATTCAAATGTCCAAATTTGATCGAATTTGGTCGAATTTCAAATGATTGGAATATTTGTGCCCATCCCGTTTAAACAGTAGATACATCAACGGACACTAAAGACTTAGGTAGTGGTCTAAGAAGACCCAGTCCATCTTCGTTGCTTGAAGCTGAGTTACAGGTAGGACAAAAGACTAATTTATGGTCAGCTTTGAGCCAGAATTGTGTCCATTACCATAAACTGAGTAATATAAAAGTGAGCCAGAATGACTCAATGGTAAGCCATTTCCACATCTTTGTAAGAAATTTGCATGGATGTGTCCATGCAGTCAACAGTTGTCATTACTGACTTGAGAGTGCCTTTAATTTTACCAACAATTTCGAGCAAACCCACACTGAATTTATTTCTGTACACGTGACTCCACAATACAGAGTTTTCTGTCCCTTCTGCTCAGGTGTACCAAACAAGAACAAATGCATTTTCTCCGGTTTTCTCATAATCCAAATATATGCCTACTACACAATGTCCACCTGTTGTGAATGCAGATGTGTTTCCTCAGCCCTGGAAATAAAAAAGTTGCTTTTCTTTTCATTTGTAATTACTTGTCTAAATCCCTGTTTGACACTATTCACCCTAGGGGAGATTCACCTGCTTGCGAAGATCTCTTGTCTTCTTGCACATATTTTCTATTGCAATATTCAAGGCACTGCTCCTTTCCTTCTTGCCGGACTAGAAAAGACAAGCAGAAAAGATATATTTCAACAAAATAAAGCCTCTCTTTATAAATCCAACAATAAAGCACCTCGAAGTATCATTTCTTCCTTCCACGCCCCCCCCCCCTTTCGTTGCAAATATCTTTGGTTCCATTTTTGCAAATCACATATTCCAGGTAGTCACAGGGTTATTTGTTGGAACGTGGCACCATTATTTATTTGTTTTACATATTCACAAGACGCATTTCATTATAAATTGGTTTCACAGAATAGTTATATTGCCACAATTTTAAATCGGGAAGTAGGTGACAAATTCATGGCACTAACACATATATCTACAATAAATATCACTTCCACTTCTGGTGATGTCCTTTTGAGATTTCATCTGATTGTACTGTAGAGCAACACTAAGTAGCCATAGATAAATATATAAGCAACTGTCTAGCCACCTACCCAATTCCCAAATGGTTATGAAGAATGAATTATTCATTACTTTGAATGTAAAAACAACAGGTAATATATAATATTGTTTATTGCATGCCAAGTAGTTTTCAAACCCTGACTTCTTGATTTAAATACCTCCCCACGACAAAATATACAAGCCAGTAGAAATCACTTGTTCAAAATGTAAACATTTAGGCTGCCACAAGAACTAAATTATTCTAGCCAAGAACTCCAAAGCTTTGTCCCATGTTCTTCATGTCTCTTGAGTTCCTCCACATAGGGTCCTTAATGGGTACTCTAGTGCTAGGGTTTTTCCACTAGCACTAGAGTACCCATTAAAGACCCATTAAGACCCCATTAAGGACCCTTAATGGGTGCTTTAGAGCTAAGTGGAAAAACACCCCCAGTTTGCATCCCCAAGCAATTTAAAGTGTGCTAAAAATCTTCTTTTGCCTCTGAGCGCCCCCATGCCAGGGTTTTGAACGAGCTTCCAGTGCTACAAAAGCAGGAAAACCCGTGACAAAATACGTGCCCTTTAAAGAAGAGTTCCATTGCTCTTTTGGGAAGTCACGGGTTTTCCTCGCAGCATTTACCTTGGGGATGCTCCGTGGCAAAAGGGGCGGGGATTGCTGTCTGCACACACAGCCATAAAGCATTCACACATCTCCCAGAAATGCTGCAGCTTCCCTTCCCTTCCCTTTCTAAAGCACAGAACTTTCAAAGAGCCAGAATTGCAACATTGTTATCAGGTGTGAAGTGGATGGATTGCAACATTGTTATCAGGCATGAAGTGGGTATATTTAAAGTCACCGCTGCTCTACCGAGTGGATTTTGACAGTGTTCTGTGAAAGTGCTAAGAGTGAATGAGCAAATGATTGCCCGGCCGATGGCTGCAGCCAGCCCGGGAAGCCATTTCGGGGGACGGAGATCTGGGAGACGAACAGAGAACCGATGGCTATTTTTCCTTTGAACAAGAGAGGGGGCAGAGAGAAAAAGATGCAGGGAAAGAAAACACATTTCCGTGGGGACGGAAGGTGCGTTTTAAATGCGCATTTTGCTGAGCCTCATGCGGATGCTTATTCCGTGAGTGCCTGGCACTTTTAAAGTCCGCTTGAATAGAGTGGACTTTATGCTGTATTTAAACCAGCAACCCTATAGAAATGTAAAGAATGTATGTAGCTTAGTAGTAGAGCAACTGCCTAGAAAGCAAAGAGACACAGGACTTTACTTACTTGCTCATTGACTTACTTATTTACTTACTTAACATTTTTATTCTGTCCTGTACCCAAAGATTTTGGGCCAAGTTACAGCAATAAAACAAAATATTAAATAGACATACTAAAAACAAAACAGTGCCTAAAAGAGGGAGTGGGGACGATGTTTCCTCAGCCAAAGGCCCAGATAAATAGTTCCCTAACATCTTCTCCAGAAGAATATAATGACAAACCACTTCCTAATAATGTGTTCAGATGCTTGCAAGAACAGAAAGTAAAGCCCTGGTGCTGGAACAGTCACTAATTTCCAACCAAATGTATCTATTCTGAGTTTGAAATGCTGCTCAGAGCTCCACAGGAAAACAGCAACACAAAAATGTTCAGAATAATCAATTGCAGTGCAAAAGGCGAAATCAAAGAAAATGTGTACATGTCGCCACACTGAAATTAATCAAGTCCCTGAGGTAACGGTAAGATTTACCCTTGACTAGAAGGAAATAATTCACTCATGGTGCTTCCAAGCAGGGGACCTACTAAGACTAGCTGAAGACATTTTCAGTTGTCAACAGAAGACTCACTATCTTGACAGTTTACAATTTTCACAGAAACTAGATGGTCAGAGAAGTTGCTATGAACATGCTAAACTGAAATTTCATCCTGCAAAAATGAAAAGAAGGCTCTTTATATTCCCTTTGTTTCCTCCCATATCATAATTTTATACCTGGCTTCCATAAGAACATAAGTCACAGCCCATCTACTCCATCATCCCATCTCAACCAGTGGTCCATCAATTGCTTCTAGGCATTCTAGCAAAAGACAAAGGCAAAACCTTCATCTACCCTTGAATCCCTGCAAATGGCCAAGGCACCATGCCTGTCCCTCTGTGCATGGCCAGAGAATTCCAAATTTACTCAAGTGTGAATGGCCAATGGATGGCAGCCATTGTGGAGCCCCAGTAATTGTGCCAGCATGCCTGCCTGGTGTCATTGTCAGGGCAACCAGGTGATGCAACATGTAATCACACATGCACCACCAGTCACATGCTCCTCCTGCACCTCTTCCGCCTGGAAAAGGTGTGAATGGAAGATTGCTGGGCTATCCCAAACCAGCAGCTAGTATGAGCATGATGCCAAAGAGATACACTGCACCATGGGCGTTTTCGCACTTCCTTTCCTGTCAGTTGGACAGGAAAGGAGTGCGATTAACCAATGTTAATGCACTACCATTCAGCACTTTGGCATTCACTCTCCCCAGGATTGGATACTCACTTTATTCAATCTGGTGCCCAGTCCTTTGCTGGGTGGTGTGGTGTTCACACCAGGAAGTCAGCGGCAGAGCGGCAGTTTTGTGGGCTTACCAAGATGACTTTTTTCTAAACATATCATGCATCTGAATATCCAAACTCCACAATGCTGCACTTGACTCTGGGAACAATTTATGCATAAGAATTCCACATCTTCACAGATCTGGGAAATTGAGTTCACCAGCAGAAACAAGGTCAAATATAGTATTTTTCTTTGCCTATAAATTCTTAAACAGTGTATCTCTTTGGCACATGACAATGGAAAACAGTTCAGCATCTCTGGAAAAGCATCTGTTTAGTTTGCCCTGACCCTATTCTTAGAAGGAAACTGTGTGTTTTCCCACCCATGGCTGATACTAATTTGAAGGAGGAGGAGGAGGAGGGTTGGCTTTTCTACTCTGCTTTTCTCACCCATTAAGGGGACTCAAAGTGGCTGACAAAGCTTTCTATTCTTCTCCCCACAACAGACACCCTGTGATGTACATGGGGCTACAAGACCTCAGAAGAGAGCAGTGATTAGCCCAAGGTCACCCAGCTGGCTTCGTGGAGGAGTGTGGAACTGAACCTGCTATTTCCAGATAAGAGTCCGGCTCCCTAACGACTAGATCAAATTAGTCTGTGAAATGCAATTGGCATAAACATGAGCAATCCTATATGAAAATAAAAATGTTTTTAGGACTGAAAGCAACTGAAGTGGTTGAGTATAGCCACAACACCAAGCAAATGCACTGCATCTGATGAAGTAAATTTGCGTACAAAAGCTCAAGCCACAACCTCTTCCTCTTTGTTAGTCTTTCAGGTGCTACTAGACCTCCCTTTTTTCTTTGTGCTTTGTAGGATCTAGGGATGTGCACTTTTTTTTCCTGTTCACATTGCATCAAAACAAATGCAAAGCAAGTTTGCATTTGTGTGAATAGAACCATTTTGAATGTACAAAGCTTCACATTCACTTCGAATCCTTGTTGCCAGTTACATCTCCAAATCCACTCTGAATCAGCTCAGATTCCACTCTAGAGGTGACTGAGCAGCTGCTATGCCACTTCACCTTCATGAATGTAATGAAGCTTTAAATCAATGCACAAAAGCTTTTGCTTCACATGTGAACATCACTCTTCAAATATAGCCAATATTTGATTCAAATGCAAATGTTTGAAGCTTCAAAATTCATACAAATTGTGAGGGTGGTGAATATTTTTCGCCCATCCCTAATAGGATCCTCAGCTGGACTTCTCAAAATGACCTTAGCTCTTCCAGGCTTGTAAAGACCCAAGGCCTTGTACGCAAAAATAACAACTTGAACCTGACCCAGAAGCTAGTTAGCAACTAGGTCCACTTTTTTTTAAGCAAGGGATTACTGTTGGTGTAAATAAGCAGACGCGGCTGGCAAAGCATCCTCTGTTGCCTTAGAGAACTCCTGGCGTCCTTGGAGCTGTTTGGCTTTATCAGGAAATTCCTCCTGCCCAATGCGTAAGAAACAGACTGGAGCCAAATCTCTCTCCTCAGAGGTGTTTTATTCTTGAAGTTGCTGCATTTACAAAATATACACGCTTATCCAACTCTCCAACCAAACTCACGACCAGCAATCCACACACACAGCAGTGTGCAGGCAATTTATACCTTTTTATCATGCGGTGGTGACTCACTTCCCTTGTGTTGCACAAGGCTACGTAATCCAAGCACATACCTGTCCTTGAACACTTTGCCTTCAGCCGCAGATAGTTACGTTCCTTAACCCTTTTGCCTCCTGTTCACATCTTTACATTTTTCCTATACTGGCTTCAATGCCTAACAATTACGTGTGCCCAACTGGCACATCATTCCACAACCTGGCTTCCACATTTTGCCCTAGCTGCAGATTTTGGAGGGCAGCCCCACTGATGTAGTCTAAATTTGAGGTTACCAGGTTATGGGAGACAAATAATCATTACACTTTATGCCACGAAGGAACTGACAAAAGAGCATGATTTTCTATATCCCCACACTGTTGATCTCTGAAGCTGAAGCCAAGACCACCATCATAATCTTAAATACAATACAAAATACAAAGAATGTGTGCAATAGCCTAGAAAACAGGTTTCTAGTTAACAAATATTTGTTTGTGAGTACCTGTGACTTTTTTTTAATTTTTGAACTGCCATTACATACTCTGGTTCTTCATCAAAAGACTTACTGTGTCCTTGTTGAAACACCCCATTTGTGCTCTCAATTAACATAAGAAGGTAAGAACATAAGAGAAACCCTGCTGGATCAGGCCACAGCCCATCTAGTTCAGTATGCTGTCACACAATGCGGCCCACCAAATCCTCATGGGCATCTCAAGCAGAGACAAAGGGCAAACCTTTTCCTGCTCTCGAATCCCAGCAAATGGCCTTAGAAGCACCCTGCTTCTAGATGCACCTAAGCAATCATTCTAGTAGCCACTGATGCATCTGTCATCCATAAACTCGTTTAACCCTACCTTAAAGCCATCTAGGCTGGTAGCTGTCACCACCTCTTCCGGCAGCAAATTCCAAAAACCGATGACCCTCTGGGTGAAGAAATACTTCCCCTTGTCGGATCCAACTCTCCGACCCAACAAGAACAGAAACAAACTTTGTTTGCAACCTTTGCCTGCTTAGTCCATGGGCACTTCACTCCTTACATCTGCTGAAGTAGGCTTAGGCTTCAGTAATATTAATGGTGTCGCAATATTTTCAGTCTGTAGAGAAAGTCTTCCTTCTTTGCACCCCCACCCCCACCCACAGTTTTTCTCTGGGACCTTTTCTCCTTGATTATTCTTCAACAAGTAGATAAAGTTTTTTAGAAAAACACACACCAACAAATCCCGTCGTTTCTTTCATTCTCAACTTCCC
Organism: Aspidoscelis tigris stejnegeri; assembly: GCA_023333525.1. Taxonomy (NCBI): domain Eukaryota; kingdom Metazoa; phylum Chordata; class Lepidosauria; order Squamata; family Teiidae; genus Aspidoscelis; species Aspidoscelis tigris. The sequence continues at coordinate 96,962,257 of JALMGA010000002.1, forward strand.
ATTACAAATCCTACCTCTCCCTCCTCTTGTGGTCCTATTAGGTTCTGCCTGTTATTTGGTGATGGAACAGAAGACAGTGCAGGCCACTTTCTCAGCGTCTTCCCCAGCTATTTCCCCCCCTATTTCTCATTCAATGTCTATTCCTTAGTTCCCTACTGGCCTTCCTATTGGGAGAAAAAGAAAATATTTTCTAAGCCCACTTTTTAAACACTGAAAGCTAAAACAAATAAGTAGCACACAGTTTCTATTCATTGTTTACATCAATTCCAGGAACCAATTTACCCTCCAAAATAATGTCTTTGTCTCCTGAGAGGCTGGCATGCCAGGAAACAATATAATTCATATTTCACAATTCAATGAAACAGCATTTTGCACTGTCAACTTGTTCACTCAGTGTTATACACAATTTCCAATGTCATCTTGTGTTAAAAGTGACTTATGGACTAGGCTTAGATTTTAAATAAATTTATTGACAGTGATTCTAAAGCTGCCCAGAGGTAGACTTTGTCCAACAATGGGTTGTGAAGTAGCTTCATTCTTCTTGCAATAGAAATTCACAATGTGAAGTTAATATTGGAAAATAAAGATTGTAGCACAATCAGGATCTAAGAGACCCCACCCTACCTATCACTGGAGATCCTGCCATCTTTTCATCTTCCCAATGGAACATATGGATATGCTCCAGGACTAGCTTAACGTGAGTTCCATGTAAGTGATGGAGACCACCATTAAAGATAAAATTGGTACACACATGGAGGAACAAGCATTGTTGAACAAAAGTCAGCATGGCTTCTGCAGGGGTAAATCATGTCTTATTAATTTGTTAGAATTCTTTCAGAGCATTAATAAATACATGAATAAAGGTGAATTAGTTGACACTGTCTATCTGGACTTTCAAAAAGCTTTTGACAAAGGCTACTGAATAAACTCATCAGCAGTGGAATAAGAGGATAGGTTCTGTCCTGGATTGGTGATCGGCTCAAGGGTAGAGAGCAGAGAGTAGTAATAAATGGCCAATTCTTAGCATGGAAAGAGGTGAAAAGTGGAGTCCCTCAAGTTTCACTTTTGGGACCAAGGCTTTTTTAATTTATTCATAAATGATCTAGAGGTAGGGGTATGTAGTAAGATAGTGAAGTTTGCTGATGATACAAAATTATTCAGGATAGTAAATACTGAAAGAGATTGCAAATAGCTCCAGAGGGATCTCTTGGTATTGTGTTGGTGGGCAACAGAGTGGGAAATGTGCTTTAATCTTAATAAGTGCAAAGCAATGCACATTGAGGCAAAGAATCCTAATTATGGGAGCTGAGCTTTCTGTGACATACCATGAAAGGAATCTTGGGGTTCTGGTGGACAGCTCAATGAAGGCAAAATTAAAAAAAAAGAAGCTAATTCAATGCTAGGAATAATTAGGAATAGAAAACAAATCAGCAAGTGTCATTTTGCCTCTTTATAGATTGGTCTCCCCTTGCAATGTGGACATTTGCGTGCACACAGAAAATGGGCGACTTCTGCAGCCATTTTCTGTGTTCATGTAAACAGACCCAGATAGAAACTTTGAAACTAGGGAATGGAAGCTCTCTGCTTTCAATGTTTTTGCTGCTGAGAAGGCAGCAGCTGTGCAGACAGCACACAATCATTGACGGTGCAGGCATCAGATTGGTGAAAGAATGACTGTTTGCCAAAGTTGCCTATACAGGGCTGCCATATAGTCCCCATCAAGGCTCTCATTTATTTAATAGCTGTGCTCCATTAAACCTGCTCTTGGAGAAGGGGGTGGGAGAAAACTGTATACTTGATTAACTGATCCACGTTGCCCAAACATGCCAAACCTGTTGTTTCAAGAAATCTTATGTTCTTGAGCATTTACAAAGCCCAACATAATTGCAACCTATGCTCAGAGACAATCACCCTTCCCTAGCTAATCAATTTATATCTCCATTAGCTGTAGGCAGTCAGCTACCACCCCTACTCAAATTCCTAAAAGACTCTGAAAGCCTTTTTATTATGTTAAATTTATTATGCTGAATTTCATTTTTCTTTTTATATATTTTAGAAGATGCACTTCCATTAGCCAGATACAGAGTATGATTTTTTAAAATGTCAAAAATGAGAACATTAAAATGAGAACCACTGCTCTAGAGGAGGAATTTCTTTTTCTTTTTATTAATATAGAAAACACCAGACAGAATCCCTCTTTTTCTTTCAGAATTTTAAGTGTGAACCCTAGCTGCCATAAACTTTCAGTGTGAGCACATTGAATTGCTGCTGCCTGCCTACTGTAAAAGGACAGAAGCAAGAAACTAAGAATAAAGGTGTAATAAAACATGCCTAATGAGATACACTCTGGGTGAATTTGAGGCTATGCAGGCAGACATAAAATCCCTAAACTTGTCTTACCTCATCTTGAAGCCAGGGAATGGGCACCCTTTCCTCATATGGGATAAAATGACACCGAGAGTGACTCTTTCAGTCACATGGGGCTCTGAGCTTCATAAGGAAAGAGGAAGAAAATGTAGCCAATCACAGCATGGGAACAAATGCTGCCATAGAGTGATCAATCAGGGTCATGGAAAGCTGGGAGTCAGGTTGCTTGGGAATGCAGCCAAAAGCAGGTGGTAAACTTCATCTAAGGCTAAACTCCAGCACAAGACAGATTGTCAACAAGTACCATAAAGGAAAGTTGAAAAAAACTTTGAAGAGAGAGTTTAAGTCTTCTGATCAAGGCATAGGCCATGGACAATGTGAGGCCAGTAGCTCCATGCTTATACTGTTTGTGGGAAACTCCCAGATGCATGGAGCCATTTCTGGTTAAAAAAAGTCTCCATAAAGTGCAGGCACTGCATCCAAGAGCATCCCCTGCATGCACTATGATGACAAGTGCAAAAAGGACAGTAGATTGGAAGAGGGAACAATGCAGAAAGAATCACATCTCTCTTTCCTTGCCATCTACTCTTTAAAAAGCATGCTCATCAGCCATTGTGGAAATTCATCATTTAAACTCGCCCCTCTAAGAACTATAACCTATCAGCAAATTATCTTGTAAAGGGGCAAAAAGACTTAAAAGGCAAAGCAAATTGCTTTCAAAGCACTTGGGAAAACAGCAGGCATATGGACATCCGATGGGCATTTATCCAACATTATGCAACTAGATTTAGAAAACATAAAGAATGAAAATATAGGTGGGAATGTAAACAAACCCACATCCATTGCAGCAGAAGGTTAAAAGAAGCATGGGTGGATTCAGATCTGCTTTAAAAGCAATTTTCTTTCTTCAGAGTAGAAATGACCAGAATCAATTATGACCTACCGATATCCATTTACTCTTCACTACTGTAGACCCTTTCTGCACTGTCCCTTCTTCCGGATTGTATCATGGATTAGGGACCTGTGATCTATATGCTGGTGCAGATTACAACAGGCCCCGCCCAGGACTTGCCACAATCTGTACTACCATGGAGGTGGCAAGCCCTATTCTGGAATATCATTCCAAATAAGGCCCAGTGCAGAAAGGGCCCTAGGAAGATAACTTCTGCTGAAGTCAAGCCTTCATCAGCAATGCTTTAATTCTGACTTCTGCATGGATAGAGTCAATTGCCCTCAATTGCAACCATTCCACCATTATAATTTCTTGGGTGGGTGGGGGCCTGGGGGTGACTGCCTCACCAGACACTCCTTGTTCACTACAGTCCTGGTCACTCCTCTGTAAGACAAGGACATCCTATTAATAATTTGAACTGAGGTCGTACCAGCTCTGTTTACATGTAGATTGCTATAAGTTGTCCTCAGGCCATCCTCACTCTGGCTGCATTGCTCACACCTTTCTCCATGATCAAAAGGAGCTTCCTCCATTGAACTCTTGGCTCTCAACTCCTTTTGCTGGGTCAAATCTATCTCCTTTCTTATTGGATGCCGTTGTGTCACTCAAGGGAGGCAAGGGTATGTGTTTGCGGTTCTTTTTAAAGTCTGCTCCCCCACCTCCATGCCCCGTACCTTTTTTACGTGCTTTTCTTCTCGATGCAATTAATTTAAAAATAATAATAAATTTGCAGAAAAACTCTAGATAGAGGAATCATACACATAAACTGAAGAGAGAAGGGGAGGTGCCTCACAAACTCTATACATGCACATTGGCTGAAAGGAAAGACTGGACCCCGCCCACCAGAGCACAGTTCAGCCTCCTTTAGCCCATTCCCCAGCTCACAAGTGAGGACCCCAAAATGGCCTGGAATGCCCACACAGCCTGAGTCCTCTGAAAAAGAGGACTCTGGTTAGAATGATCTAACATGGGTAGGCCAACTTGGAAAATGAACTGAATAAAAATAATGTGAGCAACATGACCTGAAGATGACCCAAAGTCATCCTAAACTAAAGGTGTGACCAGGGCCTATATCCATGGGCATTTCCAAGTCTGCTTTTCAGTGCATGAAGGCATCTGCAGATGCATCAAACGACGGTCTCCTCTGAGTAGAATGGTTCTGCACCTTCTACCTCAAGGCATTTTGTGTGAGCATTGCACTACTCAGGCAGGTGCTGTGCTGTGTCATGACACCATAGTCCCTTCCAGAAGGCACCCACTTCTTAAGTTTGATTGATTTTTGCATCCAAACAATTTGATCCAACACTCCCAAATTTGCTTGAGGATAAGAATGCAACTATGGCCATGTCCCCATACAGCTTTGGCACGGTTCCGAGTGCGGGATCCTTCCCCATGGGCTTTGGATTTGGCAAGCGAAAAGCGTACCAAATCCTCCCAAACTGTGCCACAAGCGTGCCAGATTTGATACCTGTTAAAACAAGTCTTGGCACGGTTTGGGTAGCCAGCACACATTCCTCAGCGAGCTGGGAACGCACACTGAGATGCTTGCGGGCTAATGGGGAGGAGTTTGGCGCTCACGTCATTGGGAGGTGGGTGTACTTGCTGTCCTTGTCCTGTCTACTGAAGATCACAGCCACTGACTTTTTAAAATACTGATCGTAAAGGCAGGCTGGAGAACAGTTTGGTTTTTTAATTTTCTGCCATTTCCACAGAAGTAATTCCAACCCCGTTTCAGAATGCGAGGGCAGGCTGCATAGTGGCTTGATTTTTGTTGCATTTGCAACCCCCATTTCCGCAATCGTCAAGGCAATCATAAATAGTCTTGATTTTAAAGTTGATGGGTGCTTCTGCTGTCCTGGTGCAGCGGAGGTGTGCAAAACTGCTCAAGTGCCTACTGCCACTAAACCACATTGTGGCTTTCGGCATTAAAAAAAAATTAAAGTTATTTTTATGAATGGAGCTTTGTTTTTACTTGTTTCTGTGCCTCCTACCCCAATCCTAGCTGCCAGTGCTGCTAAGGGAGAGGGAGAATCCAGCTGACATCAATCCGGCTTCCGATGAGGAGAGAGGGAGCGAAGAGGAGGGGGTGTGGCTCCCTGTACTGAGGCTCGGCACACTTCACATGGGGACGCCACCATCCCATGCCTGTCCTGCATTGCCAGGAATGTCATGGGGACGCCCGAAATCCATGCCCGGTCCCGTGCCCAGCCCCTGCATGCCCAAACAGTGCCCAAAGTGTGCCAGATGGCCAGAATGGAGATGCAGCCTATATGTATAATTATATATCTATCCAGATTTGGTACTGAAAAAGAATGTAAGGTTTTTACAATAAAATCCACATTTTACATTAATGGAGAAGCAAAATGGGAAGGTTTCGTGTACTACCACAATAAAAAGGAACCTGTACAGAATGAATCTGAACAAACCAATCACTGAATAATAGCAAAAGTGAAAGAGGATGACATTTGGCTTGCTAAGTCCACCCTTACTTTCAGTCCTCTGGGGAAGGATTTGTGGAAGTGGAAGAGACAATTTGTTAAATATAGCAGTTAACAAATTGATGAAACTAGGCTGGCTGCAGCAGCCCACAAGGTAAAATGCAGGAAATTATAGGAGCCAACTACCTTACATAGCAGGGATGTAAAGAAACTTGAAATGGATTGAAAAAGCTACACCTCCTGATCATTGTCCTCAACGGGCTTCCTGCAGAAATTCTCCGTATGGGTTTTTCACTTAAAAAAAAAAAAACTTTTAAAAGGAGCAGCATATCTGAACAAATTAAAGAGGCCTGCACTTTTGGATTGCAGTATTCCTGGAGATAATGGCACAGTTTTAATGCTCCACATGATGACAGTTGTCTGCAAAATTCATCAGGACTACCAGGGGAGGGGGTGTACCAGGTACCATTTCTTCTGAATAGAGATGTGCAAGAATATTCAAAATATTCATCATTCGATCAAATTCAGCCAAATTTGGACATTTAAATTCGAATCGAATGTCCAGACATTAGTTTTTTACTATTCAAACAAATACAAATATTTTGAACTGTTCGCATGAATAATTCAGACATTTGTGTGTGTACGGATATGTACGCATTGCATACATATCTGTACGTTTCTTATTCGTATCTGTACGCATCTGTACAGATACGTACAGGATGAAAACGGAATGCATACAGGATAAAAACAGGATGTGTATGGATGCATACAGATATGTACAAATGTTGGCAACATCCGTATCATCAAATACGTTTTGAATATTTGTACAAATAGATACAAATGTATTTGAATCACTTCAGATTTTAATACATTAATTTTTTCTCTATTCGTAGGAATTTAGTTTGAATTGAATCAAATGTCAAATATTGCATTTGTGCACAACCCTACTTCCAAAGCATCCTTACATGGCTCAAGAAGTTCTTACAAATAAGACTGTGTTGTTATAGTAAGGAAGGGATTTGATTATTTCAAAGTAGAAAAGGTTGTTGTGATCTTCCCTGTGAACTCAGGTGAGCAGCCACTGGCATTCTTCCCCTTCCAGTGGGTCTGTACCACTAGAAATGAGGCAAAAGGCATACTCACCCTGCTATTTCCTCCTTAGCCAAACAATATAAATCCTCCGTAACTAGGAGATGCAGTTCTTGAGGGGAAGAATTCTTCAAGAATAATCAGGTGGAATGTTCTATTGCCATGCCATTTAACCAAGATGGCCAAGTCTTTGTTCAGGATGCAATGCCAGCACACTCATGTTGTCTGCCAATCTATCTGAGGGCCTCTGGGATATCTCTCTGTTAGATAAAGTTCATGATTATTGCCTCATTATAATTATCTATGCAAAAATATGTTTATGCATGTAGAATGCAGCAGAAAAAGCACCATCAAGTCTAGAACCCCACAAGAATAACAAATTCTATTGCAGATGTATTGAGTAGTGTGATAACTGCACTCAGCTGTTTGCGACATTTGGTTTGTAAGTCAAAACAATTCAAAATTAACTCCCCTGCCAACCTCATCATGTCTAGTCGGGTCGCCGTATCTGTGGGGCATACATTCCAGACACTACCACAGATAACATAAAACTGCAGATAATAACAATTGCTGGGAAATGCATTCCATTTCCCATAATTCCAGTGAAATCCCATGGAATCATGGGATTCACAGGAATCATGGGAAATCTCGCTTGAGGTGCACTCTATTTCCCATAATTCCTGTGAAATACAAAGAAAATGATCCAGTTCGGCAGAGGAACAGGGAAAGTCAAGAGTGGAAAGGGATAACAGGTGGAACAGATCATGTGGCACGAGGGTGCACTATTTAGGGTACTTGTGGTGACTGGGAGCACTAGTCAATGTTAACCATCCCCCCCCCCCCCCAATCAAATACTTACCTTGATTTGATTGCAGATCGGTCCTCTTCAGGGCACTGCCATTTTGGCTGCAGCACCCTGCACGACAGGCACATGCATCAGCGCCATCACTATGACGACACTGATGCTCTGTGCAGTCACACTTGCAGTCACATCAGGAGGGCACAGCACTCGTGCGCAGCAGCCCTGTTGACCTCCTCATCCAGCAAAGGTATGAATGCTCCCCAGCTAGACACAACACGCATGTGATTGGGGAAGGTTGGGGAGGATATAGAGCATGATTTGGTGCATGATCAGGGAACTTCTAGGAAGGCAGGGGGTGCTTGGACGCTGTAGCAGCCTCCTCCAAGTGCAGATGCCCTTCCCCAGAAGTTCCCTAATCATGCACTACCAACCCAAGTGCGAAGAGGCCTCTGGCGTCACTGGTCCACCTACGGAAAATAAGGAAACAGCCTAAGGAAAGAAAATATGTGCTGAGTACAAATCAAGTTAATTATAGGTAACAGATCTTATTTATATATTTTAAGGAAATAAAAAGTAGAAATCTTATGGATTATTTTTCCATGCGATGCTGACAATGTGATAAAAAGCTATGAGTATATATCTGTAAGGGCCGAGAGACCAAGTCTGCAATCTGGCACCAATCTCTTTAACTGTCTTGCTTTTGCAACAGCTGTTTTTGGTCTGTTGTTATTTTTTTTCTTTTAATAGCCAACCATTACTCAGAGCAATAAAAGCCAATGTATGCAAACTGCAAATCTAAACAGACTTGAGACAATCATCTCTTTGCCTGCATAAAAAGACAAGTCTTTCATGACAACTTGAAACCTACAGCCCTGTTTGACTCTGCTTTGTAACAGTTACACCATTCTTACATTGTAGCTTTACAGTCAAATGAGAAGACTGGGAGGAGATATGAACACAGTCTTCAAGTATCTGAAGGGCTGTTACAGTGCAGCGGGATTGTCCCTATTCTCACTTGCACAAGATGGGAGGACTAGAAACAACAGTATGAAACTTCAAGGGAGTAAATACAGATTAGATATTAGGAAAAACTTCCTAACAGTGAGGGTGATCGGTCAATGGAATAGGTTGCCACAGGAGGTAGTGAGTTCTCCTTCACTGGAGGTCTTCAAGCAGAGGCTGAAGCTACATCTGCCTGGGATGGTTTAGGAAACCCTGCATTGAGCAGGTGGTTGGAATTGATGGCCCTAGAGGTCCCTTCCAACTCTATGCTTCTAAGCTTCTATTTGGACAGGTGTACTTTTTTTTTGGTAGGGGAGGTGGGGTATGCATTTGAAACAAGGAAGGATTCTTTCTACCAACAGTGCTCATGCCCGCATGGAAGATGATTTCCCCTACAGCTTCAGTGCAACCACCAGCAGTCTAAAACACAAGTGGAAGTATTAAGCCAACATAAACATGTAACCAGAAATTGCCACATATTATATGTCAGCAATGACTGGTCAACATAACTAATGCACAGGAGCAGGGTGAGCTAGGTCAGAAGGCAACACCTGGAAGCATCCCATTCACACTGCTCCCAGACCATTCCCAGTGCCACAGAAGAGGACACCTTGTGACTAGCTGTTAAGCTGTCCACAGCGGATAAGGTTTGAGAATGGGTAGGGACACACTGGGGACAGCTGCAGCGGAACACAGTATGAACAACTCATTCCTGCAGTCTGCCTGGAAACATCTCTGGGACAAATGTGAAAAGGCCCTGGGCTTACACAGTTGTCAAAGACTCTTTGGCCATATTTCCACTGGCCCTGGAGACCCCATTAGGGACCCTTTAAGAACCTTATCAGTTCCGATCGGGAAGGCCTGTCCCCTTTAGCACCCCATCTAGAGGGCCTTTGGGCCCTTAAACACAGATTTTGTGTGGACCCCTTTAGAGGTGTACACAATCCAGTCTTCAGTGATGATCTTCAAGGACCGGATCCCAGGGAGGACCCCATCTCAAAGATCCGGATCTTTGAGGCTGTGTGCAAAAATGGGGTTTCTGTCCTCACCTTGTGTAGATCTGGATCAGTGGGTTAGGAATAACTGGACTCACTGATCCAGATTGTGTGGAGGCATGGATTAGATCAACACTGTCTGCACTGATGGTGCTGCTCCTGCCCACATAGGCCTGCAGCTGCAAAGCTTGCACAAGCTTTGCAGTTGCCCCTTCATGCCTCTCCAGGAGAGGAACAAAAGTACCTAATTTCAGGGCCTAGGGAAGCATTTTTGGTGGCATGAAATGCACTCTTCAGTAGTCTTGGAACTCAGAGGGGTGCCATCTACATGCTTCCCACATTCCCAGTCAATGCCCTTGGACCTTTGGAAGTACTGATTAATCCTGGGCCTCTTAATCCAGATCCTGCTCTGTCAAGTGTAGATGTAGCACAACCGGGGGGGGGGGGGGGGCTCCTTGATTTGCATTAACATGTGGATGAATAGACTCAGAATCCAGAGTAGATCCAGATCAAACGTAACTGCAAAAAGGCTTTATTGAATTTTAAAAATCTATTGTTATGCTATTTGGGATTTTAGTTTATACACTGTGCATTTTCAATGTGTTTGTGTATTTTTTAAAAAAAATTTGCTTGTCTTTCTGTAAGCCACCCAGAGAATGTTTGGTTACTGGGCTACAGAAATTTAACAACAACAACAACAACAACAACAAACAACCAGAATATTTTGGGTAGCTTACTAGGCACACATTTAAAAAGCAGATTGCAACCCAATTAAATTAAAATAGTAAAATAAAAATTACAGTTCCAGAAGATGCCTTGATGCTAATCCATCTTAATCTGGTTCTTGTTCTGATCTAGACAAATTATAGGTGCAGCACACCCTTCCTCCCAGAGAAGAGGACAAGTGTACTTTCTACAAAGACTTTTATTTCTAGCATGAAACTTTACTAAGTACATAACTGTTAAAGCCCCAGCAGGAAAAGTTTGCCTTCTGTGTTAATGGAGAACAACAACAAATGAAAACATACCATTGGAGAAGATAGGAAATAAAAAACAGGGCGGGGGGTGGAAGGGACACCATAGACTCTGGAGACATTATCATTTAATTAACTTAGGCAAACATATCTGTTTAATGTTTGCTGTATACATTTTCACCACTATCATTCAATTTAGTCTTGAACTATTTATGAAAAAGAGAACCAGGACCTACAAGATAAATTATAGCGAACATGGTTAAGTAAATTCCACTTTCTTCATTAGATTGCATAAAAAGATATCAATAATATACTAGACCAGTCATGAAGTGGCCTAGGTACCAGATAAATGATCATCTCTTATTTGGAAATGGTGCAGTACTTGAAAGTGAAATGTTTAGCCCATGTTTATTTTAAGAAGCAAAATATAGCGAGAGTTGCTTACATTTCCCCCATGATCAAAGCCAGGTTCAAATTTACATTTTTACTTGTTCGAAAGTCAGGCAGGCAGGAAGGCAGGCAGGCAGACGAAAGGAAGGAAGGAAGGAAGGAAGGAAGGAAGGAAGGAAGGAAGGAAGGAAGGAAGAAGAAAGAAAGAAAGAAAGAAAGAAAGAAAGAAAGAAAGAAAGAAAGAAAGAAAGAAAGAAAGAAAGAAAGAAAGGAAGGAAGGAAGGAAGGAAGGAAGGAAGGAAGGAAGGAAGGAAGGAAGGAAGGAAGGAAGGAAGGAAGGAAGGAAGGAAGAAAGAAAGAAAGAAAGAAAGAAAGAAAGAAAGAAAGAAAGAAAGAAAGAAAGAAAGAAATTCCTCCATTCTTCCAGTGCATGTCTTGAAGCATACACTTCTTCCACCTCACAAACCAATCTTTTCAAAACAAGCAAGACAACAATAAGCAACATCTTTGATATTTTATTAAATGGCCTATTTAGAATGGCTATGTTGAAGTTTCTGATACTATTGGTGCAGGTCTTAGGTGACATGCTCAGATGGAAAGTGGAAGGTTGACCCCAGACATAACACTTGGATGAAGATCTAGCGGCACAGGAAAAATATGCATAGATGGCTGGAAAGTTTCCATACCAACACAAAAACAACTCTCTGGAAAAAGAGGAGCCAACTACTCAGGAATCAAACACGTCCTTTCATCATTACGCCCAAATCCAAAGTCCATACACAAGTCAGAAGTTAAAAAGCTAGTATACAATTTGATGGAGCAGCCAATCATGGAGCTGAAAAAGTCAAGAAAGAAGCTGCATTCAGGCAATGAAAAATGGTGGGCACTCCCCAAACACCCCAACCATTGAGATGCAACATCTGCTCCTAGAAGTACTTTCCATATAAGGTACAAAACATAATTCTGAGGCAAGATCATGCCGAGTGACATGTTTCTTGCCTCTGCTGAAACTGTACTCCAGTATTGTTCACTTTTAGTACCTTTTTATTGACTATGAGGGTTATTCTGTTTCTTCTAAAGCATTCTTGCTACCATCAATTAATATTTATATAGTATTGTTCTAACCTTATGAACTCCAGAATATTTTACAATAATAGGAGGAAAAATCAATACAATGAAACAACCATGATAAACAAGTCAGTTGATAATTCCACTAGTAAATCAAAATAAATATATTCAACACAAAGAAACATAGGATCAGAACAACTTGCAGAGATTTAAGGGGAAAGCCAGGAATAAATGTTTTCTTTTGTCCACAGACGCTGAGATTGCGGTGCTTACTACTCAGGTCTCTCTCTTTGTTCAAATCAATCATTTTGTCTTCTGATACGACAAAAGGTCAAAGCTGTATGACAGCAGCAGACACTTGGGATCATAACGAAGCATGAGCCATGTTGGCTTGTTTATCTTAAAGTCAATAGTCTGGTTTTTTTGTTTTTTTTTTTAAGAAGGAGGGCTCCAAAAATTAATACAGATTTTTAGAGGTGTGCACAAATTAGATTAGTAACCTTGGAAAGAAATCACATTTGTTCATTTTGCCTTCATTTTGTTTTATATGATTTAGCAGGAGCTCTAATAGAAGTTTGGTTAATGGTAGCATACACTTTCAGTGTGTTGCTTCTCAGCTCTATCTAGAATGAGATGATTACAAGAGCTGACAGATCTATTAATTATCCATGCACGTTCAATTGCTTTCCTCAGCATTAAAGGATTCCAGTTAACACTGATCATACTGAAAATGCCAGCAGGGCTGTGGTATCCATGTATGACAATTATGTGCTAAACTCTTCCAAAAGCCAAATTAACTCAGCAAAGTGGAAACTGCCAAGAAACTGTTCTGTTGACTTGTCAAATAGTTATTCTTTTCCTCCTATATTACTCTTCTTCTTCCTCCCTATTCATACTCCCTTCGCCTAAGGCTTTTCACTAGTTACCACAAAAGGTCAGCATGATTTAGGATTCCCAAGGAACTCTGTCTAATGCTTGCTCATTAGGTTTCTCTGGGAGAAGCCTTTCATTATTTCCTAGAGTTAGGTTCCTAGAAATCCTTGTGGGTTTCAAATTCACAAATGCTAAATCATTACACCTATGGGAAAATAGGGGATGGAGACGTCTGCTTCTGGAATTTTAGCCCTGCTGTTTTGCACTTAACGGCGTGGAATGTTTCAGTTCATGAATGGTAGCTGGTGCCATTCCCAACTTACCTAGGGGCACTTGAAGTGCAGATGGTCCTTCCAAAACACAGTGGCACAGCTACCTGCCTCCTTGCAGCTTTGTACCCAGAAGTGGGTGTGCATGCTGCCAATCAGCAGCATACTAGCCACTCCCACAGCTACAGAGGAGTCACAGCCACCGCTGCTCTCCTATCTTTCTTGCCCACTCACCCCACCACAGCCACTGCTGCTATCACCACCTCCCATCCCCCATTCATTCATGCATTCCTCCAATACTGCCGTCCTCAACACTCACTTTTACCTGCTCATTCATTCACCCCTGTGTTGCCAGGGCCCCATCACTCATCCCTTGCCATCCACGTCACTGCTTGCTTCTTCTACTGCCACACAACTCTTCCGATCTATCCACCATCCTTCCTATCTAACATTTCTCTTCTCTCACATGCCAGTTTACATCTCCAGTGCCTTTCCTTAGTCAATCACTGCTCTGGCATTAATTCTGTCAGTCCCCTTCCACTGTTATGCACTCATACTGTGGAAGCCACATGGGGTCTAGCAAGTGCATCTGGACCCACAGACACTACTTTGAGGCCTTCTGCTTCAAATTGTGGGATCCTGAAGTATCTTCAGATTGGGTAGGCTTAGTCTATGAAAGTCCACGCTACAATCTTCTTTCTCTCTGTTAGTCTCTGAAGTACCACTAGACCCCCTGGTTTACTGATCCAGACAGACACAGCCATATCCTTGAATTCAGACTGATTTAGCCGTTCCTCAAGAGCCACTCCACACTGAATTATGCTTTATTTTATTCATATCACTTTTCTTTTAACAAGACTAACACAATAATATAATAGTAAAAATTTTCATACCACTTTTCTGAGAGATTCATAGAGGGTTGCACTATAACATGCATAGACATATACACACATATTTTTAAAACAAACAATAGGTTGGGGAAAGCCATGGAAAAGGCAATCTTGTTTCCTAGGGGCTTTACAGAAGAGATTGTATTACACTGCATTTGCAATCAGTATCAAAACATATGCTCCAAAAGCTAACGGTATTTGTTATCTGTCCAGGGATCACTTGGTAAAAGGTAGGCTATAAATAAACAAAACAAACAACTGATATAAGAACCTTTGTGTTGGATAGAGGCAGCCTTAAATAATGAAATATCGTGTCCTAACAACTTTGATAGTAGCACTGACCAAGGTTTTTGCTTTGGGAAATATTGGATGTTTAAAAGCTAAATATGTGATGGCAAGTAGTGAATTTTCAGATTTTTAGTGTACATAGTACATTTGACATTCCTAACTTTATCCAGCTAGGCTTATAGTGCATTTCTTTGAACTGTCCACTACTGAAATTCCTGCAGGTATATTTATTTGTTTTGACCAATCTGACCAGTGTATCTGGCGTAGAATATCATGTCCACTGCTGTTCACATCTTGTTGGTATAAATGAGAATAACTAACGTGTGAACAAGAAGACATCATGCTTTAGGAACTGAAGAACAGGAATTCTTGAATCCCTTTCCACTGTGAATCTATTATATTTCCTCTGATTTAGCTAATTACGTAAGCCAATGATTTTTACTTTAAACATGCTGATTTACTGCTTCCTAGTTACCTTAGTCATTGTTTGAACAACTGTAGTGCATCCCTTTTCTTCTTTTTTTAGGACAGCCATTTGTTTTGTAACAGACTGATCTATTGATTTGCAAGGGCTTGTAAACTTAATGACTAGAAAAGCCACTTATTCTAGTCCCATTCAGACAAATCCCTGGAGTGACTCTACTCTTATTTATAAATTAGTGAGCCCGATGCTATCTATGCTTATTTTAGATTTACAAAAATCCTAGTTCTTCGCATGCAGTTGAGCAATGAAGTTGGCATGTAGATCTTATGTTACAATTTTCTATTCCTGAACTAGTGATTTTTTTTAACCTTACAGTTTTCTCTGTAGACAGTCTGAGTGTTTATATATGAATTCTGACATGTAATTTTCAAATAGCATCCTTTGCTGGAAATGCCACAATAACATGGGCAAAACAGAACGAAAACATCAATAAATCCTCTGTGGTATACAAATGACTTATATGCCAACCCCTATGTATAAGGCAAGATAAGTCAAGATTCATATCCTCACAATTTAGAAGCAGTTTGTCATTGCCCTTTTCTGGCATAATTTTCCAACTCCCCATCCTAACACACAGCAGCATGTGGTATTCCCAAGTCATCTTTTATCCAGGAACTATTCAGGCCTAACCCCGCTTAGCTTCCAAGTGCTGAGAAACTGCTAAATTTTGAGCAACTCATATTGCTGTGCAAATGTGCTGCCCAGGGGCTCCCATATGCACCTGTCATGGTCATTGCAAGAACCAGGTGCTAGACCAAATGGGCCACTAGTCCAATCTAATAGGACATTTCTTATGTTCTAATGTTCCAATGCAGTTCAGTCAGTTTTTCAAATGTATGAAGCACTCAAATGGGGAAGTATCTTCTGAAAAAGCAACACAAGACCACCCTAACTGGAAAATTACCTTAGCTTACACAATCAAGTACAACTAAAATGTTAAAGCAATACGTATGTAGAAGTATATTAACCCTTAATGATATGCAACCCAAATGGCACAGACAGAAGTCTTAGTGCTCATGAAATAACTCTAGTAAGAGCCATTATATTTGTATGCAAGTAAAATAATAATTATTAATTTTCTTTTCTTATTTCATAATTAGCCTCTGAGAGCATGGGCTAAGCCCAAAGCTTCTATAGTAACAAGCTATTTTTACAAAAAGAAGATTCTGTGTGGGGAAAGGATGTTTTTTTGGTGGATTTAATTTCAGATGTCATTTATCTTCAAGTTACAGTGTGTGAGAAACGGAACAAAAATAAGATGTGGGAAAACAGTTTGCCCAACTTGGCTCTGTGCCTCACAACCTGTGTTGGTCACCCACTCCCGCCATTCCCATATAGATCTTCCCATGCTTTAAGATCACAAAGCATGCCCTTCTTGTAGTCATGTTACCCTCAGAGGTGTGATGGGTTGCAGCATGCATGAGGGCCTTCTGTGTGGCAACCCACCAGCTTCAGAATACACTCCTAGTGGTGGTACACCAGGTATATATTAAATGTGCCTCTTCACCCAGGCCTTTGATTCCTAGTTTGCTTATTTAAAATGTTTGTATATTGCTTCCTGATGTCAAAGCAATGTACAAAGAACAGAAAGAGCTAAAATTAAAACAGTAATATAAAAACATTATTAAAATCAAGGATGGGGGAACAAGCAAGCAAGCATTCACATTGGAAAGGCCTAGGGTAGAAAGACAGGTTTTCTGTTGTTGCCTCAAGACCATGAGTATAGTTCCTCTCAAAGTTGGGAGGGAGAGAGGAAGGTTGGACGGGTTTTGTTTTAAATATGTTTTAGTATTTTTCATCATATGTTGTGAGCCACCCTGAAACCTCCAGTTAAAGGGATACAAATGTTATAAATAAATAAATGTTCCAAGTACCTTAAGAAAGTGTGGCTTGCTCAGCTCAGCCCTGCATTTTCCAGCTACCCCATGGGCCATCCCTGGTCTCAATCCTGATTTTCTGATACTCATTCCTAGGCCATGACATACTCCATCTCATCACCCACACCAGACCACACTTCTATCCACCTTGGGCACCTGAATTAACAGATCCAGTCCTGGTAATTCGGAACATGTTTCTGAGTCATTTTCCAAGCAAATGTTGGCCTCCATGCCCTTAAACTGTATTCCTGCCCCTTGCGGTCACCTTCTCACATCCATAGGTAGCTGGTTTTTAATCCTCTAATGCAACATTTCTTATTTTAACATTCTAAAATAAAAAAAACAATGCTATTATTTACTTTATTATCAGTCACATCTCATCTAAATACACACAGGGGAAAGGTAAAATAGTCAATTTCTTAATTTTCAAACCCAACTGAAGCACCTTATTCTGACAACCATCTCTTCTTCGGAACCATTCCTATGGATACGGAGACAGCTTTGAGGCAACTAGCTATTTATTTGTCAACATCTAGCACTGCAAGGTATCACAAAACTCCCATTGCAATCCATAACAATTTGCTTCGGGATGTAGCCATTTGTGTTTGTACCATTTAACACACACACACACACACGAGTGAGCAAGAGAGTACACATTTCCCTCCCTGAACCCCTGGCTGCATTCCTTCCAATTAGTACAAATGAAATGTTTTCTTCAGTCATTCTGCATATAATTCAAAGTCGAGAGCATCCCATAAGCCACTTATGTATAATAACTCAATGAAACACATTGGAGGAAAGTGTCCATATTTATGCAGAAAAGCTGGGAAAAAAACAGAAATCAGAAGGGAGAGCACAAACATCTTTTGAATGTACTACATTTTACAATGATCTATTTCTATAGACATTTTGTATCATTTCACCACTTACTGAAAAATGCAAAATGGCACAACATAATAAAAAATGCTATCGGCTAACAGCAGCTGCTGTTCTCCTTTCACTACACATTTTCATCCTGGCACAAAATCTCTCTGCTCGCATCTACCATGTCTTTCCCTAAAAGGAGACAGCATCTGGAAAGTGCTAACATAACCTGGCTTGGGATTCTTTCAGCTCCTTTGAAATAATCTCTTTTGTTTACTTCGATATAACTGAGGCACAGAGTTGTGCTGTCTTTTCACCTCGATTGAGTTATGGAGGCTACACAGTTTTACTCACCAACTTGAATGTAAAACCCACAATTGGTGTTTCAGTCATTTTTGTTTTACTATGTACCACAGCATTGCCCGTGTGTTTCCTGTTTATTTTAATCTTCAATCATCACCACAGAGGAAAAGTAGCTTCCCTTCTTCTATCTACTATTTCAAAGAAATCTGAGAATATAAGAACATAAGAGAAGCCCATCTAGTTCAGCATCCTGTCTCACACAATGGCCCACCAATTGTTTCTGGGCATTGTCAAGCAGAAGTCAAAGGCAAAATCTTCACCTGCTCTCAAATCCCAGTCCAAATGGCCTTTAGAGGCATCCTGCCTGTCCCTCCTATCTGGAAGCAGCAACGAGGCATCAGTTCTAGTAGCCACTGATACACTTGTCCTCCAATCTAGAATCCAACTAAAGTAAAATAGACAGAGGGCAGTACTTACATTATTATTCTGCTTATCCTACAATTTCATCAGGATATTTTTTTTTCTGTTATGACTTAGTAGCACCCCAGGGCCTAGCTATGCATAACTCTTATCTTCTGCTTTAAAAGGAAATCAACTTGAATTTTGCATTGGGACTAAACAAAGTAAAAAAAATAGATAACACACAGTTACCCAGTGTGCCTGTTTCCTGATACACCAAAGGAAGAACAGTGTCTAATGTACAATAAGGTGTTCTGCCTCATTACACACTGTTCAAAATTCCTCCCAGTCATTGTAAATGCTGGATTACACCATTTGTTGATCTCCAGCAGCTCTCCAGCTATTACACAAAATGGTTCTGTATAAATTTCTTTCTGAGCTGCAATCTTGCTACGCATACCTGTTTTCAGTCTCTTCTACGTGTGTGCTTCTCTTGCCCATGTTTGTGCACTATAGTCAGGTTGCCAGGCTGCAAGCAGGACTTTGTAGCTTATGAGGTCTAAAGGAGTACTCTTGTATAAAACTAAAAACTTAATGGGGTTGACTGGTTGCCTTGACAAGAAAAAAGAAAGAGTGCCATCTCACCTCCTCTAGAATGCCTGCACCAACTAGCATTCCAAGAAGCAACATGCTTTCTATTTGGAAAAAAAGAATTCTGCAGAAAGAACAGATTTGAAAGAAATACTGCACAATGGACACAAAAGCACATATTTAGGTGTGATTTCTCTGAAGGGGAAACTGATGCAATGCAAGGTAGAAGTTCTGCATAGCAACCCTTCCCAGTCCCCCAAGCTTTTCTCTACAAAACAGATACATTAACGGTGATTCAACATCTGGAGATGAAACTTTTATAGGCGCCAGACTGCTACTCAATGCATTATCATCACTAAACAGCATATTATGGATGCAACTTAGTAAAAAGCAAAACATATTTTTATTCTTGTGGTTTCTTTAAGATTAAAAAAAGTCTTCAATAACCTTTCACTCTTGTTTTCTTCTTAGCAGCTAGATAGGTACTAAAAGTTACCAAACTGAGTGCAAGAAGCACCTCAATTTTGAAGTTATCGAGGGAAACATAAAAATTGATATTCTCTGCACCTTTTAAAAAAGGGACATAAATATAATTCTGCAGTTCATATGCTATCACAAGCATGCAGGTGCATAGACCATTTGGAAATGTAGCTTGCACGGCTGGAATAGGTCTCAAAAAGTTTTAACAGTGTGAAGGAGTAGAGTCGTAAGTGTATTGCAGCCTGTGATGATCTACATTCACCTTATTGATTTGAACCAAGACAGGATTGGTTCCAGCAGAGTAAAGGACACTTCCATCAAGCTATTATCTTTTAATTTTAACTAATTTATTTCCTGCTATCTTATACACACATCCTGGAGAAGAATGTCCATAAACTTCATTAGCGTCAGATTAACTTGATGGCAACATGGACAGAAAATCAATTGAATTGTGTCCTCTGAACTTGTTCTGCTCTACCTTCAAAAATGGAATTGAACAATGAACCTCTGAACCTTTGGAAAAGATGCACGTAATGTCCTAATTTGATTCCAAGATCCATCGATTTGTCCTGGGGCAAATATTATAATTATACCCAGTGATAATTTTTTTTTCAATTTATACTGTCCTCTTAACTTTCATATACCATAGTCATTCCTTCTAGTCACTAATTGTTGCTGGAGATACCCTAGACGCAAACAGGATTCTTGATCATCTGTCATGTTTCTCTCATCATACATCATATAAAACAGTCCTGAACCAGAGTTGTGATGGAAAAGAAATGAGCACAAAATCTGTTTAGGGGGCAATTTTAGCTAATAAATATTATACCTTATCACACTTTCAGGGATGGACATTATTTTCAGATTCTGCCTAGAGCATTCAGATGACTTGTCTTGATTCTGCCCAGAGTAATATTATCAATCTTATCAAAAGTCTTTCCCTTCCACTAACATTTATTTTGAGCAGGAAAAAACTTTCAAATTTGCATTGCAGGCAGTTTTAGTTATTGGTTTGTCAAGATGTGGGTAGGATAAGACAACCATACAGGCAAACAAAGGAAGCAGCCTTTTACTGGAATAAAATTATTTCTCCTTCTAACCAATTGTGATGTCCATTGGTCGATAGCACATCTCCAGGACTAAATTTGGAAACTTTTCTCCAATGGCCTGAGGCTCCTTTGGAGATGTCAAGCCTTGAATGTTGAACTGTCCATGTGGTTAAGCATGCTTTATAGGCAGTGCAAGCAACTAAAACCTATTAACAAATCAGAGCAGAGAGCAAATTTAATAGTTTTTGTTTCAAATTGGCCAAAAACACCATTTGATCCTTTTTAGTCTACAGACTCAAAGGCCCTTTCTTCACTGGACCTTATTCTGAATTATACACCATCTGCATGCTAGTGCAGACATTACCATGTAGCTAGCAGGTCCCTATTCCAGGATATAATCTGGAATAAGACCCAGTGAAGAAAGGGCCAAACATCCCACTGTTTTCCCTATTTGGCTATGAATTTGACCGGAATATAGTGAAAACCCTGAATTTTCTTGGTGATGGTGTTTAGGGTTTATTCTAATTAAGGTTTTGAGAACTCAGTTAATGATTTATTTAGAAAATTTATATCCTGTCTTTCACCGAATGGTCCCAGTGCTGGTTACAATGAAATTAAAACATATCAAATAGTAAAACATAATTAAAAATATAACCCCTTTCCTCCCGCCTCCATCCTCCATTAAGATGGTACTGTAATGATTACACACAATGAAAGGTAACCCAAAGATGGCAACTCTACACACAGGAATTCTTTATTAAAGGAAAGAATGTATTTGCATGTTTTTGACTAATTTCCAACTTCTTCACTCTATGTGGTACCTCATGAAAGTTATGGACCAAATCTGTTGAAATGAATCACTTTCTACCTAGTAACGTACGCTCTTAAATATGCATCAGATTGACTCTACTACTTGAAATGTGTTGGCACTGTCATAGCTGGGGGACTATGACTCACTCCATAACAAAGACAACTCAGTTTTTGGAATGCTAAATTCTTTAAGAGAGAAGAAGCAGGAAACTTTTTTTTTGCAGAGTATCTTTAAGAAGCATTCTTGGTGAACCAATTTCAAAGAACCCTCACTTCTAATCTGGTGTATACATCTATTCCCGCACTTAATAAATAAACCAATACATTCTCTGGGGTTTCCCATTTTACTTGGGATAAAGTATTTCCTGCAGCATAATAATGACACAAACAGGAAGGGGGGGGGAAAGTATTTTGTTAAGCGCATTAATATTTCATATCAAACAGCAATTGTAAGGGTGTAACACATACAACCCTATTCCCTATATATTTTATTTATTTATTTATTTATTTATTTATTTATTTATTTATTTGTATTTCTAAGGCTCCTGTATTTAAAAAAAATATAGTTTTGTAGGAAACCCCAGCTAACTAGATTGATAAAGTTTTAAAGCACAGCTACTCTTTGATTCATATTAAAATTGCCACACTGTTTCATTCTCTTGATTATTTATTAGCAATGTGGAAATTCAATCAAATATTTTGTATCTGTAGATATATGCACTGAAATGAAAATTCACTTTTTCTCATATCCAAAACTTCAATAAGCAAATGTCAAAAATTCATATTTTGCTGTGCTTTTGGTCATGAAAAGGGTTTTTTTAATGGACAAAATAGGTATTTTTCTTTACAAAAAAGTACAAGACAAATGTGAAAAACCAATTTTTCAATTAGATGATTCAACAATGAAACTAACAGATTTTCACTTCTATGGCAAAATGAACATGCAATTTTTTTTCATTTGCAACTCTATCATTTATTAATTGCTACTGATTCCTAGTATGATTTAAGCTGTTTTAAATTAACTTTTGAATTGTTCTAACTTAATTTTTAATAAATGTAACAGTATTTAGGAATTTGGCTATTTTCCCCTCCCCTGAGGATCAACTATGAGTTGCTTGAATGTCAAGACAGAAGCTTAATGTGGGTGAGGTATAACATAATGGAAGAAGAAATTAAACTAAACTTATTTGCTGATGATGCTATGATAGTAACAGTGGAACCAGAGAAAATGATCGCTGGGACTGCAGAAAAGACTGAAAAATTTAGAAGGATTTCTGGTCTGAAGATTATTGTAAGCAGATCAGAGAATGTACCTTAATACGCCACAGGAAGAATAAAAAAGAATTGGGTTGAGGACAGGATTAGATATTAAAAAAGAAAATATTAAAAAGATACTGAAGTCTCTATACATGTACAAAAAACAATTGCTGGACAGTGTTTCTTCACCACTTGCCTGCAAGTTAGGTACAAGACTAGGGTGACTTTTCTGCCTCAATGAGGCTGAGTTCCCACTGTTTTAAATCTGTATTAATTTAATCAGCATTCAATCAGTTTTTTCATGTCCCCATTTATGGCTTTTTATGTGGATTTATGGGGGGGAACCCCTCCCCTCTCTCTTTTGCATCATACCCTGACTTTATGGGGCGGGGATCCAAACCCGGTAAGCCTGCCCCTGATTAATGTTAGAATGGAGATCCTAACATTCCCAGATGGCTCCAGCAGAATACAGTGGGTTAACCTCCTGGCTGCATAGCCACCAACGACCAATAGAGGGAGCTAGACCAAATCTATAAATACCAGTACCATAATGCCCTTCTATCAGTCATTCCTCAGTCGCTGACTTAGCCACACCTTAATTAAGAGAGAGCATTAAGGGATGTCTAGAAGATTAATTCCTGTGTCAGCTGGGGTATCTGGAGCTCCAGTGCAGGGTGAGACAGCTTTGTATTGTCATTTTATGCCTCTAGGGCTGTCCTTAGTTTTTCTATGTCAGTTTTCTCCCTAGTTGGGGCAACAAGGATGTTGCTTTTCCTTAAGAGAAATTTTTAAAAGACTCTTACTCAAAGAGTTTTTGATCTTGCAGTAGTTTACTATGGGGAAGTTGTCTTCACATACGTGAAGTTACGTTCTGGATGGCTCCAGACAAAATAATTTCCCACCGCTAATTGTGTTTGTTTTGTATTTTTCAGACTCCGTCACAGAAGTCAATAGCTCTCTCGGAATGACTGATAGAAGGGCATTAAGGTACTGGTATTTATAGATTTGGTCTAGCACCCTCTATCGGTCATTGGTGGCTGTGCAGCCAGAAGGTTAACTCACTGTATTCTGTCTGGAGCCATCCAGAACGTTACTTCACATATGTGAAGACAACTTCCAGTCTTGCCCGACAGAAACAACTAAGCAAAAGAACAAAACAATTTCACAGTTTCCTTTTCAGATGGAATCTCTTTTCCTGTCAGTTCTTCCTTTTTGCACTTAAACAGGAGAACTGACCTCGCAACCTCTAATGGAGAGCTGACAGCTCTTTCCCTTTCTGTTTCTGTGAGGTTTGCAACAATGTAATGGCTTGAGGCTTGAGTTTTAAATGAGCAAGAATTTTGATGCTTTCTTTTTCCTCTTGCGATTGTGTTCAGAGCAGGCACGGTGAGGGGAGGGGGGGAGACCTTCGCAGCTGTGAAATCCCACCCACATATGTCAGGCATTGGCCAAAAGGATATATCCCCGCCCCAAATAATTCAGTAGCATTCCCACTGGGGAAAAATAAAGTGGGGTAGCAGCAAAACCAGGAGTGAAAGCTGTTTCTCCGAGGAGTTTTTTAAACTGAATTTTGGCTATTTACTCCTCAGAAAATCTGGGAATCTATATTTGAATAGGGCCGAAGGACATCCAAACTGTTTTCAAAGCATTATAAACCTTGAATAGGGGTTGAGCCTGATAGATTATTTTCATTTTTTGTAATGTGATGAATTAAAAAGGGAGAAAATTCTACTGTAATTTAATACCATTTTTAAATACACAAAACCACTTCTACCTATGTTCTTTCAAATTCTATTATAATGCAATCTGTAAGTTTATTTATTTTGGAATTGTTCTATTGAAATATTGGGACATTCAACAGGCACGGTGCATCACTTGGGAGCACAATGCTATAAATTAATTTGGGCCATGCAAGCTCTGTCAGTGACTTTTGTTCAAACAAGGCCTTATCATATCATATCAAAGGAGAAATCTTTTTTAATGTGTTGAACAAATATCAGAATACAGCTCTCCAGTGAATACAGTGTCGTCCGTCAGAGAGAAACTCTCAGTCTGGGAACAACAGAATGTAAGAAGCTGTTCTGTGCTGACACAAGTCCTTTCTGCACTGGGCCTTATTCTGGATTATATCCCAGAATAGGGACCTGCCACCCACATGCTGCCTAAGGGCCTGTCATAGGGTATTTTAACACTTTGTGGAAAGAGGAAGTCCAGGAATGTTCCAGGACAGAGCATTCACACTGTGCAGAAACAATTCCACCCTAGAAGCATCTCCACATGTTCCAGACTATTGAGGACTTTTTTGTGCTCCACAAGTGTACTAGCCACAGGCTGGTAAAGCCCAGCACACTCTGTGCACACCTCTTCCGGGTGCACCAGGGTGGTGCAGGCACATTTGCATGCTGCACCAAACTCTCCAGGAACAGCACCGCACGTGCCCATTTGTGCTGTTGCCACAGTGACGTAATTTCCTCTAGTATAGAGGTGATTCGCACTTACTTGGCACTTGAGGACATGTTGGGTACATTTGAAATGGATAAGGCATCCCAAAGGGTGGACAACAGATCCATCCTGTGTCTTCACTTCCCTGGTATGTTCTCCAGAGAAGTGAAGTTGCAAACAGTCTATACTAACATGAGAATGGCAACTTCCTATTTTGGGATATAATCCAGAATAAAGCCCAGTGCTGAAAAGGTCTCAGATTACTGGTTTATCTAGCTCAGTACTGTCCAAACTGACTGGCAAAGTCTCTTCAGGATATCACATAGAAGGGTTTCCAGACACAATTTACTAATATTGGACACTAAAAAAATTATGGTTTGCACAGAAAGGACTGGATCACTTGCAAGAAATATGACTAGTTTATTGTGCAGCATTCCTCCTATGTAGAATTGTTGGGCCCACAGAAATCTTGGGCCTTTCTGCACTTACCCCTAATCTGGAACCTTGTGGACCTCTTCAGGGACTCTTCTGATTATGCATTAGTACAAATCACTCACCTCTGGTATTCTCCATCCATATACGATAGAGTGTAATCCAGATGATGAAGCTCCTGATCTGGGTAATTGTAGTCCTCCATATCAAGAACTACTGACAAACAGATCGGTCCAGTCTGGATTATAGAGACATGCAGGAGGTATGCCTACACTTTCTATACTTCCAGGGCCCCCACTTCAGCAGCACACCAAAGTGTGCTGTCAAAATTGGTTCCCTGGGGGAACCCTCAGCTCTGAAGCTCCTGTCAGTTTTGGGGCTGGTGCAGGGGCTATTTTGGAAAAGCCTTGCTATGCAGATGGCACTGTCCCAGACCATCTTGCCCATTTTCCAGACCAAAGTCTTCACCCACTGGACTTGATCACAGCAAGGTAAGTGCAGAAAGGCCCTTAGATTCTAGAGTACCCACCTTTTATTTTCCCAGAGCTGGCTAAAGCAGTTCAGCAAACCCTGCTTCCAGAGGTGTTTTCACACTAGCCTTCCTGTCCGCTGGACAGGAAAGGAACACAATGACCCAACACTGACTAGCACTCACACTTGAGCGCTAGTCAACTCTCTCCCCTGGGATCGGATACTCACCTTACTTGATCCTGGGGCCTGGTCCTCTTCTGGATACCCCCACTTTGGCAGTGGTGCCTCTGTGACTGCAGATGCATCAGCACCGTCGCTTTGATGACACTGATGCTCTACACATGCGCAGTTGTGTCTACAGTTGTCCATGGTCCCAGCATGTTTACACGGGACCTCAAACAACCTCAGAGCACCGGCAAGAGCAAACGGTTGCGCTGTTGGACACTTCAGGTAAGTAATTAGGTAATGCTGGTTAACACTTGGAGCATAATGTTGTGCCCCACACCTAATCAACGATTAGTGCACTTCTGGGGAGGGAGGGCACACTTGTAGGCTGTAGCAGCCTACTTGACGTGCGGATGCTCTTCCCCAGAGGTGCATCAATTATTGACTAGAGGCCATAGTGCGAATAGGCCTCAGGTTGGTTTGGCTGTTGAAACATCTGCAGCAAAGGAGCAGAGAATTTCCAGGCAGAGGCAAAATGATGTGGATAGCCTTAAGTTAAGAAAATGTCCCTAATCAAGGCTGCTGAATAATCTGCCAGTTCTAGCAGGTTCAGCTTGCAGGGAACCAAACTTTAACATCATCAGAACTGAGTTGTGGGCCTCAGCAACAACTAGCCAGCTTGTTTATCAGGTCAGCCAGTTTGGTTTCAGTCTGTCAAACTTTCCCTTTTTGGGCTGCTGCCCTTTAGCCCATTCCAATCTTATTAGCTCATGCTGTTAACCTGCCACTTTCAGCCACATCACTGGCTGAACACTTTAGTCCATGGTGCTGCTGTTTTGCTGTGCTGAGCTGAAATGCAGCTCTCATGCTTGCCTTCTGGAACTGCAGATCCCAGCATACCACACTCCTCTTATGCACAGCACCACTGCCTCTCCCAGAAAGGCTTCAAAGATGCAACTAATCATTCCAAGCATGTGGCTGTCATTCAAGACCTTCCTGGAACTAATACTGGTCGCCTTGGACCTGTAGTCTCAAAAGTAAGGACCCAGGGCCAGCACTTCTGATCTGAACAAAGTGGCAGGTGGCCGCAGTGCAGGGTTGACAGATGCATGCTGAAATGGACAGGTGGCAGCACATGGTAGCCATGGGGATTGGGGTTGGGACCTTGAACCTTTCTTCACTTACTAATAATCCTTGAATCCTGGTGAGCCTAGAGATCTGGAGGATTTGTGGCAAGCCAGCTCAATGTGACACATCTCTACAGACTATTCTGAGCAAAATTATGTTGCTCTGGAGATGGATAGGTGGCACATTCTCTCTTTTCAGCAAAACCTCATTGGAAAACTCTAGGGTGTTTTACTACAAGACCAGACCTTTTCTGGCCACCATATAGGAAGTGTCCTCAAAACACAAAGTGCAGGTCATTTAATCCCAACTCCTGAATCATGAGGGCCATGTCTTCATGGCAACCTTATTTCGCTTTCCCTAAACTGAGATAACAGAACCGGATGCAAACGCAAATTTGCCTGTTCCCATTACTTTCAGCTTAATCGCGTTCAATCCGGATTCTGAGGACGTATGTGACTCAAGGGGGGACTCTAGTAGCTACCTTTTAAAAGCTGCTTTTCGGGGCTGCCCCGTCCTCTTCCTCCTGGCATGAACGTACCACTCATAACAGACCCCTTCACGGAGCCTAGCTGGGTGGCTGCCTTGCCTGGATGGAGGAAAAACGGCACCAGGCAGGCAGTGATTCTTTTCCTTCCTCTCCTGATTGCTCAGGGTGCGCAGCAGCGGTGGCAAGTCAAGCCCCTTTCTAAACATTCATACATCTCTCCAAACGGCAGTTGCTTTTCTTTTCCCTTTTTAGAAGGTCAGCAGTTTCAATAGCAAGATGGTTATCAGGTGTGAATTGCTTGTTTGCTACAGTGGATTGCTATTCGGGCTGCTGCTGCTTTTACAGCTTGCTTTGGAAGCAAGCTATTGAGGAAGGGAAACTCTCATCCCTTAACATGGAAGGGTTCCCACAGTAAAAAATGTAAAACGTTTCAAGTGCATGAACCGGAGTGAGACCTGTTGAAATCAGGATTGAGATTCATCATGCTTTGGGGTGGTTTAACACGGGGAAATCGTGTTAAGCCAAACTGCTGTCTGGACTCCGAGGATTGAAAAACATTTTGAATCTGAGATAAGGTTGCCATGAAGACACGGCCGAGGTGTTTCTGTACTTGCCTTCTCATCCTTTGGACAGGAAAGGTGCAGAAGAGACTAATATGTACCTGTGTTTGCACTAGGGAACAGTAGTACACGATAGCCTAAGCCCCATTTGACTGGACACTTACCTGGATCCAGTTGCACATCCGATCCTCTGCAGGACCCCGCCATTTTGGTCAAGGCATTCTGCATGACTGTGTGTGCATCAGCATCATCACTATGGCAACGATGATGCCCTGTGCACGTGCAGTCATGTCAGGGGTCATCTAAGGCACCAGTGTGCTTGTGTGATACCCCTCTCACTAGAAAAGGTGCAAGTGCTCACCTCCTGGACGCACCAGGTAAGTTCTGGTCATGATTGGGGGAGCTGGGTTGCTTGTGGTGCATGATTTTGTGCATCACAGCTAGTTTGCAGTTAGTTAACAACTGGGCAGGCAGGGGGATAGCTGAATCCGCACCCAGCCCACGTTACCAGGAATGGCATGGAGATGGGCAATATTCAATCTCGGTCCCACACCTGCTCAATCAGACCCAAACGGCTTGCATGGGGACATGGCCTAATACCTAGCTTTGCTAAAGCACTATAACATGAGCCAGTTTATACTGGGGAAATTAGCCTCTAATTCACACAAACTGGGATATTATAGTGACAAAATTAAGGATGCAACTGACTGGCCTGGATTCCAAAGGGAGGGGGAAAGGGAGAGTGCAAACTGCAATTTCAGAACTAAACAATCTTTATTGAATGATAAGAAAGCAAACACACACACACACACGATTAAAATAGGGGAAAGGCAAAAAGCCTCACAATAGAAAAACAGTCCTCATAGTCAGAAACACAGAGGCTTTTAAAGTTGTAATTCAAACCTGATCCTTCATAGCAAAGCTATTTAGTAATTTAAAGGGACAGAAAACTCAGTTTGACTGTGTTTGATCAGTAAGCATTACCCAACTTTTCCAAATAAATTCCTTCCCCAGCACTTGACTGATATCCCTCAGGACAAAGATCAAACATTGTCTCCATACCTGAACTTTCTCTCACCAGAAAGCCTCAGATATACTAGAGGGGATTGGTCAACATTTGTCTGTTCAGGAAGTAGGAGAGGTTTGTTTGTTGCTAACTAATACTGGACAAATACAACAAAACAGAATTGTAAAGGACCCTGGGCCAGGGATGATTGGATGGGACAGCCCTCTTATTACCTGGTAACCAGTCATTTGAATCAATGTCTTTTTTCTTTAACTACAAAATCCTTGAAAAAGCACAGCACCCAGAAAGTTTCATACATTGTTTTACTCTTTATATCTATATTGAGAAAGATTTCTAAAACGAAATCACCTTAAGCACAGCATAAGCGATGCAGAGATGCCTTAAATAACTAGATTATGCTGTCATTATGAACTATACCGAAATGAATGCATTGGAACAAGCACACAAGAGATGACAAAAAAACTGGTTTCCATTGTCTTCCTAAAGGAAATCCATAACTTCTGTTTTAAGTGTAGGGTTTCATTAAGGCAATATGCACCTGAGTGCTAGTTTTTTCCCCACCACCAAAGCCTACCAAGGAAACAACGATAACTAGTCTTAAATCTAGATATTGACACTTGGCTAGAGTTAAGTAGGCTCTTTTACCTTCAGCCCTGGCTTCTCACACATTCCCCAAATAAACTGAAAAGACAGTACTGCTCAATAGGCAGATTAATTATTCATGTAAACTGTGTCCAGGCTCTGATGCACTGAAAAGCAGATCCAAATACAATAAATAATTATTTTAGCGGCAATAGTCAGGGAGGGAGGCTGGATGGATGGATAGGTGGGTGGGAGGGAGGGAGGGGTTATATTTAAATAAATGTACACCCGATGACTTGTGAATAGGCTTCGTTGCAACAGGTTGTCTCTGCAAAATAGCAAAACCACCTGCACAGCTCACACTTCTTCTATTAATCATCTCACTGTTCTGGAAATAACAGCATACCCTCAGGGGGAGATTATTTGTGTAGCATGCAGACTGTGGAGCTAAAAATACATCTCACAGCTGATTAGAAGATTTTGCTTGGAACTGTGGACATTCCAAAAGGCGATGAGCAACAGGACTCTTTTGCATTACGACGAGGTCATTTAAAAACACTGTGCATGTTGGTTGTCATGCTGTGTCTAACCTGTCATTTATACCTGCCAACACAAGCAGGGTCCTGCCAAATCAATATAACCAACCATTCTAAACCAATTTGTCAGCATTTTCCAAAAGCTAAATCCATCAGGTGGCAATGGAGACATAGTGCCAGTCCATTAAGTTTTTGTTTGTTCATGTTGCCAATCCATGAAGTCTTTGACCAAGGTCCATGAACCCCTTCTATGCCAGTGATCCTAGTCTGGCATCATGGCAGCTCTTAGCTCCATGCTTCAGCAGTAAGCTCTGCCAGATTTCTGTGGCCCTAGTTTTAAATTCCTGGTTCAAAGAGCCCAAGAGGGTGCCCAGGATTATTCTACATTTTATATTCATAACAATCATGCAAGGAATTCCTATAGAACTTTTTCCTACACAGGAACCTCTGTACCACTTCAGATTTTCCATTTAGTGGCATGGCTGCAACCAAAAAGAATGTAGCCTATTTCTTCCAAAAAATACTATCACTGTAACTGTGTCATTTGCTTTGTAGAAATCCCTCAGGAGACCCTGAACTTTATTCTAAGTCAAGATGGCCAACAGCTATCATCCATAAACATTAGCCTTACTAGATGGACTAATGAGAACTGGAGTTATGCCAGTGTGATATAGTGATGCGAGTGATGGACTAGGGCCCTTTCCACCAGAGCTGGTAAACCAGCCAAATGATGTGCAAAGCTGCTTTGTCTACACCACAGTGTGGAAATGGAAAGGCCTAGCAGAGGCCAAGTCCTCTGCTGGAATGCTCCATCCATACCAGACAGAGCTTTGGAGTGGTATAGGATGTCAAAATGCTACCATATCCTGCTCTCATTGTAGACTGCTTACAAGCAGTACCAAAGGGTCCAACAGTAGTAATGGTGTACCACTATGGGCCAGAATACCAAGTCCAGTGCTGTTTTGGCTAGTTGCTCAGAAGCTATGCAAGAAATGAGCTGCTTGCGCACACCCAGGCAAACCCCCCCCCCAAACTTGAAGGCCAAGAACTTTCTTTCCTGGCTTCTAAAGCTGGGCCATGATGGGCTGTCCTCAGTCTGGACAGACATATACGTGGTCAAGCAGAAGCCCATTCCACCTTGAGCTGGGTTGCCTATTCTGGACCACTCTGGCCCACCATAGCACAGGATACTCCCATGGGACAGCAAAGGGCCTGTGGTTCAAAACCTCCTCTCAGCCGTGAAATCTCTTGGACAACCTTGGGTTCATCAGCCCAACCTACCTCAAAGATGCTGCGTTCACATGTAGCAAACAAGTGGCTCAAAAGCACTGTAGACCCAGTAGTATGTGGCCCTCAGGCTCTCAATGCATGTCTAATCCACCTTCTCTGGTTTACAAAGTTCCCAAGAAGGGGTGGGGAAGGCTGGCCTGTGAATGATCCCACCTGTGAACCAACTCCAAGCAGCTTCAGAGAGGCTATTTGTTTCTTTCCTTTTCCTTCCTCCCCCTCTCCTATGTCTGAACACAGTCAGATCTTTGTCAGGTTAAAAAGCTTCGCTTTCATGAGATTTTTGGAAGAAAGGTGGGCTGTAAATGCTAAAAACGGCATATAAATAAACACAGTAGCATCTGGCGGGCTATTTTGGCTCAGGATGTGGTTGCCCTGATCCTTAGTCAGTTTAGGCCTACCATATTGGCAGCATTCTCTGTAGTAACTTGCAGTTACTAAGCAAGGCTGCACCCCAAAAGACTTATTTACTTCTCCACTGTCACTCTACTGTCACTTTATTGAAGTGGACTTTAAAAGTGCCATGCAAATCAGGAATAAGCGTCCGCATGAGGCTCAGGAAAATGCGTGTTTTTAATGCACCTTCCGTCCCCATAGGATCCCTGTTTTCTTTGTGCGCATCTTTTTCTCCCCGCCCCTGCTCTTGTTCATAGGGTGCCAGCGGGAATGAGGAGGGACTGCGTTCGGTGTGGCCACAACCAGGAAGACAATCCCTGACAAGAGCAAAGGAGAAACAGCGATCGGCTCTCTGTTCGTCTCCCAGATCTCCCCCCCCCCCTTGAAATGGCTTCTCGTGCTGGAAAACATTCACTCTCACCACTTTCCCTGTTATTGCTTTCAAAAATCCACCCTGCCCAGCGCACGATCGCTCATTCACTCATCACTTTCCCTGTTATCGCTTTAAAATCCACCCCTAGCAATAATCCACCCATTTCACACCTTACAGCGATTGCAACAATGTTGCAATTCTGCGTGATTCTGGCTCTTTAGTTCTGAGCTTTAGAAAGTGAAGCTGCTTGTGTTTCTGCTGTGTGTGCAGGCGGCAATCCCCGCCCCTTTTGCCACGGAGCGTCCTCAAGGTAAATGTAGCGAGGAAAACCCGCGACTTACAGAAAGAGCGCTGGAAGAGTTGTTTAAAGTGCATGTATTTTGTCGCGCGATTTCCACGTTTTGTAGCGCTGGAACCTCGTTAAAAACCCTGGCTTGGGGACGCTCAGAGGCAAAAGGAGAGTCTTGGCAGACTTTTTATTCCTTGGGGACAGGCCCCAAATGTTATATTGCAGCTGAGAAACAGATCATAAACCATTTTAACCACATGTTCTTACTGAACTGACAGGAACGCAGTGCCTTAAGTCACCACAGGGCTAGTTTAAAAGGGCAAGAGTCATTTTCATTGGTTTGTTCGCCCCCTTCTGCCCCACTTCAGTATCAAGTAACAACATTTGGCCTCTTTCATAACAAAGGGGTCTTTTTTTGGATGAAAAGCATCTCATTTCTCACTCTCATGTTGGACCAAAAGGGGTGGGGGTGGGAGAAATTAAACAAGACAATACAGCTATAAATTCATAAATGCTGTGCTCACTCTCCAACCTCAGAATATTGTATCGCAGTAAAATATATGTATATACTGCAATTTGGAGAAAACGACAAAGCTATGCATCATATATTCTGCTCATTTAATGTAATGCTTTTTATAGTCGTGGAAGTAAAAAAAAGATGATGTCATATTATAAATGCATTCTTGTTACTGAACTTCATTACCTTTTTTTAAAGCGCAGAGCACATATTTATGGCTGTCGCTGGCAATTGTTAAATCAGCCATGATCAGCTATGTGTTTTTGTGCTATATTGGAGAATCCTCCCCCAAACTACATTCTTCTCTCCTAGGATTCTTCTCATTATTTTCATTTCAACACAATTACCATGAACATAGGCTTTCTTCAGGTTCCCCCTTGCTTTTCTCCGGCTATCTATAAAATCATTTCAGTATCCTTAAAGGAAGGGAGAAAGGTCTGTCTGAAAAGCAACATAATGCCCATCATGATTTAATCTCCCAGCCTAATGGGCTACATTAATGTTTTTGGATGTACACATTACAAAGTTCATGGATATTCAGCATTTCTCTAACACAGTCTGTGAAATCCCTAGTGATCACTTAGAAGGAAATCTTATAAAACATATTAAAATTCCAAGGATGTTGAGAATGCATTGGGAAAAAGGTCAGATCAATACTATTAAAAGAGACCTGTAAGATCTACAGATAATAGGTGACTGGCAACCTATAGGTGGCAAAGATTACATGAAAAATAAACAAAAGGAAAAACAATAACTAGATGATGAAAAGATAGAAAAAGACTGAGATGAGAATAACCACGGGTGTGCATGATTTTTTTTTGCATTTGAATTCGAATCTAATCAAATATCCAAACATTCAATTCGATTCAAATGTTTAGAATCCAAATGCAACAAAATCCGATTCAAATCTAATACATTTGAATCTATTCGTTTGAATATTAGATTCAAATCTGAGAATACAATTGTTGAAAACATTTGTATGTGTTATACGTAACTTTACGCATTTTGTACTCATCGGTTTTATCCTGTATGCATCCCGTTTTCATCCTGTACTGTCAGAGCAAATGTGTACAGATACGTATGAGATTCGTACAGATACATATGTAATGCATATATATCTGGACATTTGAATATTTCAAATCATCTCACTGGATGTTTCGGAACATTCAAAATTTGTTCAAATGTTTAAATTCAAATGTGTAGACATTCTGTTCAAATTTGAGTGTCCACATTTGATCAAATTTGAATGAATTTTGAATGTTGAGAACATTCATGCACATCCCTATAACAATCATGACAAAGGTGTTAAGGACACACAAAAGCACCAAGCTATGCATGTGTAATTATTTTTTCCACTGGTCTCATTTCCCCATTCCCCAGCAATTATTTACAGTATACTGTACATGACAAAAGCCTATAAATGAACAGCAAGTCCAAAGTCAGAGAAAACAGATTCTGACAACAAGAATGACCATGAAGCTGAAACACCTTCTTTATGAGATTAGGCTGCAACATTTAGGCCTCTTAAGCCTTGACTTTAACAGAAGTTCTGGTTGAAGTATATAAAATCATGCATGATGTAGAAAAGATGGATTTTTTTAAAAAAAAATCTCTGTCACACAACTCTAGAACCAGGGGATAGTCTATGTAGCTGGTGGGTAGGGTTTTATCCATAGGGTCATCGAATTTCATGGCAGTATCATGCAGATGACAGGTCCTTATTTTGTAACATGATCCAAAATAAGTTCCACTGTAGATAGGGCCTGACCAGAGGAGGTGGTGACAGAAACCAGCCTGGATAGCTTTTAGGAAATTAGGCGAGGTTCATCCAGACAGCACTTAATCGACATTATTTGGATATTCATGTGTGTGTGTGTGTGTGTGTGTGTCCACTGGCACTAGAGTACCCATTAAGGATCCATTAAGGACCCATGGGTAAAGCGCATCCAGACATGTTTTATTCCAGATTACCCATGATTTATTCTGGATTATCTAAATAATGCAGATTAAGTAAATGCTGTCTGGAGGCAGACAAATTCATAGAGTACACGTGTATCAATGGCTACTCTCCAGCTGCCTCCAGGCTGGAGAGACAGGTAAGATGTCCCACAAGGCCATTTGCAGGGAACTGAGAGCATGTGAAGATATTGGCTTTGTTTTCTGCTTGAGATGCCCAGAAGCAATTGGTGGGCTACTGTGAGAGACAGGATGCTGGATTAGATGGCCTGTGGCCTGATCCAGCATGGCTCCTCTTATGTTCTTATGCTCTTCTTATGTAACTGACCAAATTTACAGTACTAATCCTTTAGACCATGTATTTTTGGACAGAATAGAAAATGTACACATCCTTATGTAAACTAGGAAAGAACTGGGCTGTATATATGGAAATTACATACAGGGAATAACTATATTCCAAAAAAGCAACTCCCCCCCCCTCTTTTCAGTTTACAGCTGTTAGAATATATTGAAAAATATTTATATATATTCCTCTTGATGTGTTGTATGGCAAAATATCTTTCCCTTGAGAATGAAAGTATTTTTGGAATAAAAAACTAAAATATGATGACATTTTCAAGCAAATATTATATGCACCTGCTTTAGTGGGCCAGTCCAGCAGGAATGGTCTAGCCTAGAGCCCTTCCAGCAGCAATGGCTCCAGATTCCTGGGATAGGCCTTCTGCATTTGGAAAACTGTCCCAATACAGCTCCCCCAGAGATCACATGATCTCCAGAGCCACTTCTGGGTTTACGGAGTGGTAGGAACTGAAGTTTCTAGCCTCGGTTTCTCACTGGGGACCCATTTCAGGGGTGTAATTTGATGCACCTCCAAAATCAGTCCTCCTGCTAAACTGGTGCAGGGAGGCATGTGCCCTTCCACACACCTCCCTGGGTTGGTCTAGCTGCTCCTGGAATTCCAGTAGACTTATAAAAACCAGGTCTAGTAGTGTCCCAGTAAAGGCAGCCATTTTCCCAATGCTGATGAAAGAGCCCAGGGTATTGGAGGAGCCTTTCCCTTCTCTTCTAGTATGAATACAAGAGGGGCCTGAAGAGGATTCATCTCTACCCCTAAACAGATTACAGGAAAGTTCAAGTGGTCCTCTATCTCCAATATTCTATGGACAAACCAGAGGTTCCAGATTAACTTTTCTGTAGACCATCAAAATGGCAAAGTTGAACAGTCAGCTAACTGAACTCATTTGCAACACTCCAACTTAGGACAATATTAAACCACAAAACAAAACACAGGCATTTCATTTGAACTTCAAGCATTTTTCAAACGATCCAACTAATTTGCAACTAATGTCAGCATAAGAGGTTTGGCGAACCTTACTAGTATGACATCTTAGGAGTCTTTGCCCACTTACCTTCCTTGGATTGCTCAAACTGGCTTGTTTCCATTGGAGTGGTCCATGACCTGTAGCAGTCCAAGTGGGCTGGAACAAGCCCATCTGTATTGGGACTCCTGTTCAGGGACAGCCCTCACATTGGCTCCAAAGCTCACACCACATTCAAAGCCAGCTAAGTTCTGACAATCAGGAACAAAAGTACCACTGAAATAGGCCCCAAGTCCACTAGACCATAGAGGTGTCCACACACATCATGGTCCAGTTTATCAGCTTCTATTATGCTTCTAGACCTCTTTAAAGAGGTCTACCAATATACCAGATCAGGAAGCCATTCGGACCTCCCTAGTCCAGCCTACACTTCATCTTGTGCCAACCGAGCCTAAAGGAGGGAAGGAGATTCCCTTAGACCAATCCTGAAACACTTCCTAGACCATTCTAACCACAAGTGAAATGGTCTTAAGGTGTTTTTGCACTTCACCTCCTGCCTCTGGGCATCTGCACTTGTGGACACCTAACTAAACACTGGCTAAATGTGAATTACTTCCATTATGCAGAGCCCCTGCAATGGCACCAGTGCACCTATGCAGCACTGTTGCCAGGGTGACCTAGCAACATGGCACATAATCACACCTGTGCCACCAGTCACACGCTCCCCCTGTACTTCTTCCACACAGAAGAGGCACAGATGCAACACACAGGGCTATACTAGCCCTACTGCAAGTGTAGGTGTGGAGCAGTTTTAACTGTTCTGTGCCTGTA
Source organism: Aspidoscelis tigris stejnegeri (assembly GCA_023333525.1). NCBI lineage: Eukaryota > Metazoa > Chordata > Lepidosauria > Squamata > Teiidae > Aspidoscelis > Aspidoscelis tigris. The sequence goes on from JALMGA010000002.1 coordinate 96,999,566, forward strand.
CGCATTGGGGATTCTCCAGTATGTGCGGAGCCATTTCTAGTGAAGAAACTGCTCTGCATGGTGCAAATGCACCTTGCTGAAGTGTCCCCCATGTGCACCTATAACATAGGTGCTGAAAGGCCTAAAGCTTCATCAGTTTCCAGTCTGATGAAGCAAATGTTCAGCAGTACTTTTAAAGATCCACACATTTATTATGGCAGAAGCTCTCATGAAAAGCAATTCATTTCATTAGATGCTCTACGGGTGCATTCCCATACAAGTTTAAATCCGAATCAAATCCGTTTTTGAGATTGGGAGATCCCATTTATTTATTTATTTATTTATTTATTCCCAGACTTTATGAGGATTATCTTGCCAAAATCCACAGAAAAAAAGTCCACACAAAAACTGTTCTCAGTCCCCTCTTGGAGCCCAGCCTGCATTATTTTTTTGCCTTTGGGAACGCTACTGGACTATTTGAGGCAGAGGTCTATCCTTCTGGCCAATGTCTGCCCCCCTCCCTCCCCTCCCCTTGCCTGATCTCCTCCCCTAGTAGGAGAGATATGAGTGCAGGAAAACTTTTAAAAACACAATCCTCAAGAGAGAGAGATTGTAGCAAGGCTGCCACTGCAGGAGAAAACTAAGCCACGAGGCCCCGTTCTACAGAGAGGGAAATTGAAAGGGAGTTGCAAGCTGTCTTAGCCTCCATTTTCAAAGGGAATTGCTTTGTGTTGTCTTCCTGGCAGGGAGAGAGCTTCCGATGTGAACGAGAGTGAAATGGATGATTGTTCTTTCGCTCCACTGATTCTGCAGGGCAGGCTTAACAGGGGTTGAACAGGGGCAGAGATTAAAAGGTGGGTTTTTTTTTTTTGCAGTTTCAGTGGGAACACCAGTATTCAGATTCAGCCCATGTTACCCTCAAGGAAATGGGGACAGCCAGATCGCGCACTTGGTCCCGAATCCGAAGTTTAAAAATCCAATCTGGTTTTAAAAAGTCAAGTGGGAACATGCCCTATGTGAAGCATTTGGCCATCTCCAAGCAGGCTTCCAGATAAGATAAGCGCTTGCACTTTTTAGGTAAATTCTTTATACAAGGGATGGCTTCATGTAGGGATGGTGGTGGTTGTCAGAAACAAAAAATATATATATTTAAAAATGTGAAGAAGGGAGGCTGCTATACCCTTGCTGGTTTGGCATAACAGCTACTGCAGAATCACTTATTTCTTAGTCAACCCTACCTCACATTTTTTATTAAAAAAAGGAGGGGCTTTTAAATGTAGCAAATAAAGAAATAAGGCATGCACCAAGTAACACACTGAGATTAAATGCTTGCATCTATTCCATCTATCAGTCACTAATGTGTGTAAATAACATGGGAAGGGAAAGGAAAAAGGCTCCAAGTCACAAATGGTATTACTCAGATTTGTCTTTCTTTGTCTTCAGTATGGTTTTAAGGAGACCTGGGTAATTGTTGGCCTTTTACTGCACAGGTTTTCAAAAACACACTAAATTATTTTGAAATTGTTGCCACAGTAGGATCCCTCCCAGAGGGTGTAAGTTAAAAATGGAAATGGAATCCGTCACGGCCCTTCAGCCCCAGCCCCATGGCAGTTAACTCTTTATTCACTATTTAGTAGCATGTGAATGTACCAAGTTTCGGCCAGGGCCAAGACCCGTGTTTGTCAGAGGAAAAACAGACATTCAGGCAGGGATGCTGTGGAACTATTTTGTTGGTAAGTTTAATAAAAGTTAAAACACGGACAAACAAGCACAAAAGAACACCGAAGCAAGTACAAAAGCAAACAACTTAATAGCAAGTAGGATAGGCTTACATGGAGGATAGCATTTCTACAAAATATAAAATAGACCTTACATTAAGTCCCTCTCTGGATATCGTCTCATGCCTGTGTAAGACTTAGGATCGGCATGGACACGCTCACTCTCGGCGGAAAGAAGCAAGACCCTTTGCTATGCAAAAGGCTTGTTTCATATGCTCATCCTGGCTAAAGTCCAGTGATCTTATTGTTAGCCAATAAGGTGCTGGTTGCAACATATGCATTTGATGTCCACATTAAGGATTCAAAGTGCCATTTGAAATATATAGGACTCTGGTAAGTTTTGGAAGAATTATTGCCTGTTTTTTTGGATGTAAAAAAGGTTCAATTGATCCGGATAGTCTAGACCAGTGGTTCTCAACCTTCCTAATGCCACAACCCCTTAATGCAGTTCCTCATGTTGTGGAGACCCCCAACCACGGTGGCAAGGCAGCTCAGGTGAGGATGGGGCGGGAAGGTGGGAGACTCATTGCAATCCCTCTGAAAGGGTAGTTCGACCCCCAAAGGGGTCACAACCCACAGGTTGAGAACCCCTGGTTTAGGCATTCTGTATTAGTGATAGTTATCCAAATGAGATATAGGCACCAGATGTTCATGGTAGGGGTGAATGTTCTCACGGAATTAAAGGAACTCTGATCTTTCAAAGTGCTGTGTGATTGAGATGGAAAAGATCTCTTTCCCATGGGAACAAACCTCCTATACCTTAAAATGGAGTTTTTAAGCTACTTCTGGCCCTAAAATGGAGTTACTTTGGTTGGCCTTCTCAGTACCATGGCTCATATCCGCTCCAGAATCCACTCAAAATAAATACCACATTGGCCAGAACTGATGAGGTGATGCATTTGTTCTACGAGCCATTTGACAGAACCATTCGACAGAATGCTTCTAAGGACATCTGCATCTCAACAATAACTGTAAAAAACACACAGTCTCACACACACAGTCACCCCAATTATTTCCTTCCATTTTTGAAAGTGTCTCTTTATCTGTGTAATGTTGTTTTGACACAATCCGCTGTAGGAAATTGCAAGAGATAATACTCATTGCTTAGTGCACTTTCTATGACATACGTATGCACATACCTTTTGATATATACACTAATATCTGCACGTAGGTATGTATTTCTGTGTACACACTCACACAAACATCACAGATTAATGAACACTCTGGGAAAGCTTTGCAGTTAATTTGACAAGCTTCATGAAAAGACTGAATGCAAAAGAACAGAGTATACCTTTTGCCCAAAAGAGACAAATAGCTGCATATTAAGCTCCTCTGTGCTTCACACAATGAGCTAAGTGCTATCCTGAAACCTGTCTTGAACTTCTCAGAAGATATCTTTCACTGCAATAGAGGCTCCCATTTTTAGATATTTTTCCCCTAAACATTTCTGGATGTAGATGACATCCTACTTCACTACTGCAGTCTGCAGTGTATGTGCTTTTTAATTCTATTCATTGCAGGGGAGCATTTCCCTCCTCCAAAGGAATCAAGAGGTCCACCACTTACAAAGTTCCATTTGGCATTAAGTGTAGGGCCAGGCAATTTAATCCAGATTTAAACCAGGGTTTTTAAATCAGCAGTGAGGTCTATTTTTGTGTGTTCCTACTGCCGACTCGCAGGGGAGAAACCCTCTCTCCCCCTTCCTCCCCCCAGCAGAACCCCCTCTCCATGCAGTCAGCAATCTGGCACCCTCATACCCTGACTTCATAGGGATGGGTAATTCAAACCCTACCCCTTAGATAAGCCTGTCTCCAATTTGGATCATGGCAGCAGTTTTTGTTCACCACTTCTCCCTGCACTGTAGCACAGCCTCATTTGTTAACAAGGCAGTAGAAGATTAAAAATCGCTTTCCCTTTGTTTTGTGCTAGATTGGTACATCAAAGCAGTGCAAAATGGCAGGGGGGAGTGAAGGAGGGGGGGAGGGAGGGAAACAGGCAGCATTGCACTAGTTTGTTACAGCAGATCCAGCGTGAAATGGAAGGGATGCAGGCAAAAGGTGTGTATGGAAGGAAGTGGGAGGAAGTACATTTCTAGGTGCCTGGTGAAAATAGCCTCAACTGGTAACTTTGGGGACCAAAACTTTTCATTCCACAACTTCCAACGTTGGCCTGTCACGGGCTGTGGCAATGAAAATGGCACCTGGCACATTAACATTATAGACCTCCAGGTATAGGGTGGGATAGAAATACAAATACATACATAAATAAATAAATAACAATGTTTCAGTCCTGGCCTGGATCAGTCCAGGCCTAAACTGGTAAATGTGTTCCATGCAGAAGTAGTTCCTGTTTACCACCTCCTGATCCCTATGATTTCCTGCTCATTGTTTCCCAGCCTTTGACCTCTCACTGTTGATGCTTTGACTGTTTATTCAATTGGTACAAGGTGAAAAGAAAAGTTGGACTTGGTTGATCACTGGGTGTGAGGCCACCAAGAACTTTATGGTTGTTCAGTCTAAAGGATATTATTACTTTCAGAGAATTTGCAACAGTATCTGCCTATTCCAGGGAAGCTGGGCAAGACAGACTTCTCCATCCCTGGCTCAAGTCAAGTGCAATCTGTGCAGTCAACTTCTAAGTAGCCCACAAAAGCAATTAGGATGGCCCAGGATTTTCTAGAATGGAACATACGCACACTGTGGTGCCACCACCATCCCAGAGTGCCCCAGAGCCTCCCTGATCACCACTGCCAGTGGAGCAGTAGAAAGCATCTACTGCTTCACAGGTAAATGTAGTCATGGAGAGCACCACAGCCAAAATGGCAGCACCCACAGGAGGACCAGCCTTGTGATCAAATCAGGTAAGAATTTGATTGCGGGGTGTGGAGATGGGATGGCCAAAGTTGACTAGCACTCCTTGTGATTCAGTTGTGAGGCTGGTCCTCCTCTGGGTGCCACCACTTTGGCTGTGGTGCCTTCTGGGACTGTGTGTGCATCAGCACTGTCACCATGACGACACTGATGCTCTGCACACGCACAGTCACATCTACGGTTATCCAAGGTGCCAGTACACTTGCGCAGCACCTCAACTACTGGATCACTGGAAGAGGTGCAGATGATCACACCGCTGGATGCTCCAGATAAGTTCCTGGTAAATGTTGGTTAAGGTGTGGAGCACTATTTCGTGCGCCACACCTAATCAACAATTAGTGAACTTCTGGTGAGACAGAGCACACTTGGAGACTGTAGCCACTTCTTTGAAGTGCAGATGCTCTTCACCAGAATTTCACTAAATCTTGACTAGAGGCTCTAGTGAGAATAGGCTTCCTGAGACTCTCAAAAGTCTTCTCCAACACTGCAATTCAAAACGTTGACTCTTCAACTCTCAGTCTTCCTTATGGTCCAACTGTCACAGCAGATGTTATTTCTGGGAAAATCATAGCTTTGACTGTACAGACATTTGTTGGTAGAGTGATGTCTCAATCTTCTACTTCTGTTAGCTCCCTACCAATTTTGTCTTTTATGCTCATTTTTGCATGAAATGTTCTCCTGATATCTCCAGTTTTCTTGAAAAGATTTTTTGTCCTTCCCATTCTGTTTTCTTCTATTTCTTTGCATTGCTCATGTAAAAAGCCCTGCTATTCTTTGGAAATCTGTGTTCAGTTGGGTATTTCTTTTCTTTTTTCTTTTCTTTTCCTTTCACTTTCCTTCTTTCATCAGCTACTTGTAAAGTGTCATCAGATAACCATTTTGCTTTCTTACTCTTCTTTTTCTTTAGAGGGGTTTTTTTTTTTTGCTGGCTACTGTACAATATTACTAACCTCTGTCCATAATTCCTGAGGCACTTTGTCTACCAGATCTAATTCCTTAAATCTATTCCTCACCTCCACTGCATATTCTTAAGGGATATTATTTAGGTCATACCTATATGGTCCAGTGGTTTTCCCTACTTTCTTCAATTTAAGTCTGAATTCTGTAATAAGAAGCTCATTATCTTAGCCACAGTCAGCTCCCGGTCTTTTAATTTGTTTTTTTGCCAGCTGTATAGATCCTCTAAATCTTTGCTTCCAAAGTATATAACGGATGGGAATCTGTGAATTTGGTTCACATGTATATCTACTGCAGTGGGCAAGAAATTGTTAGAGGAATGTAACAGCCCTCATAATAAATGGGTGAGCAAAACAGTACTGAGGTAATATCTCAAAAATAATAGAACAGTCTCTTTTTGAATCCAAGGTGAATTATTCAACATCACATTAATCCAACTCTATGCTTTGACCACTGATGCCAAAGAGGCGGAAGTAGGCCAGTTCTATAAAGATCAAAGGCCTAAATTATGGCTGTTGACTAAATATACCATTACACTTGCCTCAAATATGCCTCAAATCTATTGAAGGGTAGATACCAACATATTCCTATTACCTCAGAACTTGCCCATGCAAAAATGGTGACATAGTAACAGTAGAACGTGTTCTCCTATTCTGCAATCTTTATAACACTGCCTGCCAAGAATTAATAAGTTCCAAGTCAAGCCTATATCCAAGGAGACCCAATTCAGGATACATCAAATTGTTACTAAATGATACCAATCCTGACATGTGGTTGCAAAATTCTTGGCTGTAGCTATAAAAGTGAGGAGGAAGTTAGGAAATGAAACCCTGCAGTTGAGTGACCTTGACTAGAGATACTCTTACTGAAAATTATTCTTGATCGTATATATTTTGTTTTATTGTCTCTGATTATAAATTGTTTTTCTCTGTTTTTATGGACTACCTTTTGAGTCTTTAGAATGAAATAAATTTGATTGATCGATAAAGATCAAAATACCTGCTAGAACTAACACCAGAAAGATGTCACACAAGTCATAGTTGACTGGAATGCTAAAACAGGAAGTCAAAAGACACCCAGAGTAACAGGCAAGTTTGGCCTTGGGATACAAAATGAAGCATGGTGGACACTAACAGAGAAACTCCTACTAGGGATAAGTTGCTGGTCATAGCAAGCATTCTTTTCCAATAACCTAAATATTGATCTACACATGGGCATCACCACAAGATCAATACTGAAATCAGACGGATTTTACTCCACTGACTCCCAAAATGTCAATGTTTAATTTCACCATACCATGTTTGTCCATATCCAGCTTGGTTCACTGATCCTACATTCCAGGTTCCTGTGAAATATTGTTGCTTAGAGCATCAGACTTCCCTTTCACCACCGGATATATTCACAACTGAGTGTCCTTTTGGCTTTGGCCAAGCCACCTTACTTTTTCTAGAGCTACTTGTAGTTGCCTTCTACTTTCCCCCAGTTCTAAGGTGTTTCTGCTAGGGATATGCATGAATATTTGTAACATTCATTATTCAGACGAATTCAGACATTCGTACATGAACAAAATGTCACAACATTTGTTCATTAGCGTTCCTACAAATACAAATGTTTTGGAACATTCATATTAATAGTTTGGACATTCATTAAACTGTGGGGGGGACTGACTGAGGGGAAGGTCCGATTGGAGAAACAGAAGAAGAGGCAAGGTGTCTGTGTAAGGTACAAGAAGCAGCAGGATCGGAGATACATAGAGATGTAAGGTGCATGTTTAAGACAGGAGAGGCAGCAGAACCTGAGAAATAGAGAGGCGAGGGGTGCACATTTAAGACAGGAGGGGAAGCAGGTTTGGAGAAACAAAGAGGCAAGGTGTGTGTGTGTAAGACAAGAGAGGCAGCAGGACTGGAGAAACAGAGAGGCAGGGGGCATTTAAGGGATGAGTGTCCAGCAGCAACTATCTGCACCTTTCTTTTGTGTGAAGGACCATCAGAGCTGCTACACAGGTGCCCTGGCAACTCAGATGACCTCCTGATGTGACTGAGCTTGCGCAGAGCATCAGTGTCACCATAGCGACGATGCTGAAGCACACTCAGTCATGCAGGGTGCCGTGGCCAAGATGGCAGTGTCCTGCAGAGGATCGGATGCACAACTGGACTTAGGTAAGTGACCAATTATGAGTGGGCTAGGCTGTTGTGTACTAGCATTCACAAGTGCAAGGACTAGTGAATGTTAGTCCACCCAATGGACAGGAAAGCCAGTGCAGAAACACCCCTTATGGATGCCTTCCAACCTCTGGGGCTTATATTCTGCTGTCATAACCTTTAGCCTTTTGGTACTGTCAATGGAGTTTTCTTGGCAAGGATACTAGAGTGGTTTACCATTTCCTTCCTAAGTGGATCGCCTTTCACCACAACTCTCCTGTACGAGTTGTCTGTCCTGGGTGACCCTGCACTCTGCAGCACATAGCTTCCTTGAGATGCACTAATCCCTCCACCGCAACATTGCAGTGATTCCATGACAGGGACTGAAAGTGTTTACTTCACAACAACTTCACCTCAGCTTGGCTGTGCAAATTACATGGTCATTTACATTTACCTTCATGAAATTAAAAAACCATAAAACGTAGCTTCGCCATCTGCATCTCAGTGTGCAATTTCCTACATCATATCAGAGGTTTTTTCAATAAGGTGAAAGTATATGTTTGATCACAACTCAGTCTGTCTGGAGAATGTGTGAATGAGCAATTTGTATAAACACACAGACTGTACCCAACAGTGTAAATATCATATGCAGCTTGGGCAAAACTTGAGCAAACAGCTCATGATGCAATGTAAATGCTGCACACAGTCTGGTCATTTGCAAAAAAAACATAAAGTATTAATAAGGCCTGTATTAACTATAGCATCATACCCCATACTTGTTCAAAGGAAATGGTGGGGTGTACTCAAGGGATGGAGATCTCTCATAGCATCCTCAAAACCTAAAAATATGTAGGATCCTTAAGCTGTCTAGGTCAATAAATAGCAAGAATAAGTCCTATCAACATATTTCTCATACAGACTAGTGAGATACATACCAAAATTATCCACAGAGAAAGATGCTGCCCCTTTCTAGATGGTTTTCTACCCCTGCTACCATGCTCCATGGGCACAGAATGGAGCATACACCAGGCTTGGGTGATAAAAATGACACCCTAACCCAGTTTACTTGTAGGCCCCACCACTGAGGTCTACTAATGTGCTAGTTGCCTTATTCAGAAACAGTAGGGAATGTGGAGAAGGTACATGCCCCCCCTTCTGGAATTGGAGGGTCCCATTTTAATAGAACAGGGTACACCACTGAAACAGCCTCCCCCCAAAAAAACTCCAGTGCCAACACTGAAGCTGCTGTAGCCTTTGGAGACAGCAGAGGCTGCTGGCATGGGACAGGCCACCTGAATGCACATAGCCCTATCCCACGCCAACAGCAATTCATCCCACCCTGGTTGGACTAAACACCACATCAATAAAGGCCATATCTAGATACAGATAAGATGACACTGGGAAGTAGAAAGACATTTTTACAGAAATTGGAATTATTCCATCCTTTCTACTTGCACCACACATATACAAATGCCTAAAAACCCTGCATTTTTCTTTTCTGTTTTAAATATTTGTTTTCTTAAACCTTTCGAAACAATTCTACATTGTAACGTTAAGAACAAACTGAAGCTAAATCCATATGAGATGGAAGAGCTGCGTGTCACAAGCTCTCAAGTCCGTGAAGCATCCTGTCTTTGATGGAGTTGTAATGGGCTGGAAGGGACAGGTGCGAAATCTTGGACTCTGGACTCTGTGATGATGCTTGAAGTTCAGGTGGAGAGCATGGCCAAGAGTCCCTACTTCCAGTTATAGCTGGTTCATCAGCTGTGGTCCCTTCTGGACAGATATGATCTGGCCATAGTAATCAATGTTCTGGTAACCTCTAGATTGGGCAACTGTAATGCCTCTACATGGGGCTGCCCCTGAAGACAGTTTGGAAAATACAGCTGGTGGAAAATGCAGTAGCTAGACTGCTGGCCAGAACAAATGACTGAATAACAAACCACACCAGTCTTAAAAGAGTTGTACTGGCTGCCAGTTTGTTACCAGTCCTAATTCAAGGTGTTAACTTTTGGCTTTGGCCCCAAATATCAAAAGGAATGCCTTCTCCCATATCAACCTACTCCTGACTTAAGATCTGCAAGGGAGGTATTCCTGGTTGTACAACCACCTACACCTGGGCCTTCTCAGTGGTAGCCCCCAGACTATGAAACAGTCTTCTGAAGTTCACCTGGCCACCTTAATTTCACAGGTTTAGGAAATCTGTAAAGAGACACATATTTACCCTGGCCTTTGGGTGAAGAAAGAGCTTTCCCTCCCCTCTTCCAGGCACTGTTATTGCTGTCATCTGCCCTGAGACCTTCAGGTATGGGCCAGAATAAAAATGCAAATAAATAAAGAGATAAATAAATAAGCTTAACATAGAACCTTCCCAGGAGTGAAATTTAAGTCCTATAGGTTGCCTCCAGACAAGGTGTAAAATGTGGGATTTCCCCAGGCCTGTGTTAGGACTGCCACATGTGCCTGTGGAAACTCCAAAATAGCCCTAGGATATTGGGGTAGTATTCTGCAATAACATAATCATGGGAAAATCAATTCCCAACTCAAAAGTGCTTCCCTTTCTTGACAACTGCTTCTCCAACTATCGTGCAAATATCTGAGGAATGGCCACTGTGCATGTGCTGGGCCAAACCCAGTAAAAAAAAAGCAGCTGTCCATGTGTGCAGGGCAACCATTGTGCACTTCCAGGTATCTTGCATCCTGAAATATTCTGATGTACATGCTGCACCATCACAGGAGCAGCATCACCAAATGGGCAAGTGCCTCTGGTTTCCCTGTGCTTCTGCCCTGCCATCTGGGCAACAAACAATAATTCCAGGAGTAAGATACTCCAGAATATTGCTAAACAGCAGCCACAGGAGTCTCTTTCTCTGTTTTGGACTCTTGATTCCTGACTTTATTTATGGTGACCCTTTGATTAATGTTCTACTTAGCTGTAATTGTGAGCTGCCACAGATTATGAGAAAAATGTTGACTTGGGAGAATGTTGCCATCCTGCTCTTTTTTCTTGAAAGCATTCTGGCATTTAAAAACAAAGCAAAACAAAAGGATTGGATGTCAGCACACACACACACACACACACATCTTCTCCAACTCAAAGATCATAACCCAAACATCTGAATCCCTGGGTTTTCAAATGCTTCAACAAAATCCTACTTGAGATCAAAACATTGGAGCATAAGGGGGCAGGGGAAAGAGAAATCTGTGTGTTTAAGTGTGAGAAGCAGGGGGAGATAAAGAGGAAACTCCTGCACAAAAGCAGAAAATGAAAACCAACCTCATCTTGGCCTTTTCTGCATTTACCGCCCTTAATCCAGATTAGTGGATCTGGATCAGTGTGATTCGGATCAACCACAGGCAATGGCATCTGCATTAAGTGTGCTAGGTGTCAGCAAATATGGACTAAGGAGTGACACAATCCAGATGCTTTAGCCCTTTTTCTCATCAGAGATGCAAACTAATGCTGTAAGAATAGCATTAACATTGTGATGCAATTGGTCTACAGAACCTCCAACACATGATGTAATTGGTCATCTCTCTGTCAGTTGAATACTGTATGGGTGTTTTTCCACTGTCAGAAAGTACCCATTTTTGCACCCATTAAGGACCCATTTGGGTGTGAGCCAATGATCCCATTTCCACCACGGCACCCATTTGGGACCCGATTGTTTCGACTGCCGCTGGGGAAATCCGGATCAAATGGGTACTTTCTGGCCTTTAATCCAGACTTTTTTTAATGGGGTCTACAATGGGGTCTTCAGGCAGAAAATCTGGATTAAAGTGAGCCTGTTTCCATGCTTGTGTGGCAATGGGGTCTAGAGGAGGCTAGGGGGAGGGGGCACCCATGGGGGGGGAGCCCCAAAACCTAAGCTTCGAAGTCACTTCAAAGTCTGTGCAAAATAGCTCCGGAGCATCTTTGAAGTCTGTGCTGATCTTCAGAGTGAATTTCAAAGTGACTCCAAAGTCACTTTGAAGTTCACTTCGAAGATCAGCACAGACTTCAATGGAGCTATTTTGCACAGACTTCGAAGTGACTTTGAAATGACCTTGAAGCCACTTTGGACATTGCACCCCCTGTCCCCCCAAACACCTGGGGTGACAAGCAGACCCCTCATGGGTAGATCTGGATTTCCAAATGGGTGCTCCGGTGTTTCCATGGCAGGGAGGCTAGCACCCATTGCTATTGGGTGCTAAACCACCCATGGAAACACATTGGGTACTTCCCTTAATCCACTACTAGATCCGGATCTTCTTAGATCCGGATTAAAGGAGCGTGGTGGAAAAACACCCAATAGCAGGGGTGAGGTGCCTTTGAAGGCAATGTGAAGACACCTTTGCTGTGGAGATGAAATGTCTTCACAGTAGAAATGTGCACAATTTTTTTTTTGTATTTGATCTGTATTGAATCAAATGCAAGAGAATTCATATTCGTTTGAACAGATCCCCTCCAAATGTAGTGGGATTTGAATTTGATTCAAATGTTCAGTCCCATATGAATACCATACAAATTCATACAAATCCCATACATACCCCATATGAATCCCATACGAGTCCCTTATGAAGCTTCTTATGAATGTATCAAAACATTCAATGTGAATTTGAATGTCAATCTTCTAATGTGCCGACATTCGGTTCAAATATGAATGTTTGAATTCGGCCAAATTCATATAAATTTCAAATGTTACGAATGTGACAACACCACTGCTGGCAATGCGCGTGCTGATGTGGAGATGCTGCAAAGGCATCTTTGCAATCACATTATAACTGCATGTCACTCACAGCCATGCCCACACTCTTCCTAGATCAGTTCTATGTGTGGATGTCCCTTTCTTGATCTGGATAAAATGGAGCTGGCATGTAGGTAGACCACATTTATTGGGTCCATGAATAACCCAGATTGGTTATTCCAAATTAACTCTAGTTCCATCCTGATGATGCATACTAAGCAGCCCCTTGATCCAGACAAACAAGTGCAGAAAGGGCCTTTGTCATCCCATCTTGCGTAATGGGATGCTGCGGGACGTTGACCAAAAGCTGAACAAGCAAACACATTTAAAAATAAAAAACTGTTGAAGAGTATAGCAGGCAGTGACTCTCTAATGTAGTGTCAGATAACATGAGACCTGGATTTACCAAAACACCAAAAGGACTAGAAGAAAAAAGCTCAGATACTTTGGCCGCATAATGAGAAGACAGGATGCACTAGAAAAGACCTTTGAAATGCCACTCCAAAGTACCTTCATTGAGGGCAGCAGAATCATGCCCTTCCAAAATAGTGCCTCAGACAGTAATTTCACCTAGTAATGGGATAGCACAAGTGCCGTGAGGTGTTTTCTGACACTGTAAGTAGAAATTCAATGAGAGAAGGTGCTTTACCAGCAGGTGTAAATGCAACAGACTCCATCAACACTCAAACTATCCAAAACTAAATGAGCCCAAAATTGAAAGCAGGTTAGGTAGGATGAAATGTTTTATTTTTTTTAAAGAGCTTCTCCTCCAGCAAATATAAAACAAATCATCTACCAGGAATTCTGATATTCACAAGCACCTTCCCCATTATTTGTATCATTTCCTTTTATATCATAATGTTCAAAAATGGGCAACCAAACCTTTAATCAAGATGGAACAGATGCTGCATAATTATGGTAGTGAAAAGGTTGTCATCTCTCAAATATATATTAATTGGACAAAAGTCTAGGAATCGGACAGGATTAAAGTAATGGTTGAGAGTCAGATTTAAATATGATTTTTTTTCAGTTGAAGAATGGAGGTTAATTTGGGGTGTTTTTCTACTGTCACTAGAAGTACCCATCAAGCACCCATTGGACTCCAAAAATACATCTCTCTGCAAAGTCTACTCACTGAGTGGTCTTTTGACAGACACACGGAGCAATCAGATATGGCCTTTTTGGTTACTGTTTTCCCCAAGATCTCCCCATCTGTAGACACAGAAAAAAAGTGTGTCTTACAGTTTTCAAAATAAGCACCTAAAACCTCATCTGCCTCACATCTCCATCTTCCCCTTCCATTATAACAAGAGCTTCCCTTCTTCTGTTGATTGTCTGCTGAGTTTCTGTGGCCCTGGTTGGTCCAGAACAAAATTGGCTACAGGATCTTCTGTAGCTTCTCATCCAATCTGACCCAAACTGTGAGTTGTCCTTAGAGTGATTATTTTCCATCTGAGAAAGGGGCAGACATTCTGAGGCTTCAGCATGAAGCAAGGCATTTTTCTGTATCTAATGTTTGTTTCTAGAACCTCAAATTTGCCCAAAAGATACCATTTCAAAATTCAACATGATGAGCAGCTTAGACATATAATAATATAGTAACCTTGGTATTTAACATTACAAAACTTTAGAGGGTGGACACGAAGGAAGGAAGAAAAAACTTGAGCTACAATATAGAAACCTGAGCTGTTTTATCTAACAAAAAAAATCCTTTTATGCTCTCACTGGGCATGAATCAGCTGCAACCAAGGCTAAACAAAATCACTTGACAACCTAATTAACAGACCAAGGCTGCCTATACAATTAAGTTCTTTTAAATTTTTTTCCAAAAACATTGGCTATTACAATTAAACTTTCTAGCAACTCACATTAAGTAGCCTGACTCTTCAATCCATTAGGTACTCTGATCAGTCACTACCGTATTTTATCTATCAGGAATCACTGATGCTAACACGAAGGTTACACCATTTGTCCAAATAAAAAATAAAGAAGTCAGGCCAGAACGCCTCCGAAATAGTCATGCACACTAAGGATGTGCACAAACAAACTCACATTTAAAAATTCAATCAAATTTGCAAATTTTCACATCGAAAAGAAAGTCTGGACATTCAAACATCCATACTTTCAAATGAAACAAACAATGCTCCCAGATCATGAATATGGGAATTTGATTGAATTTTCACAGCGTTTTACTAATGAAAATAGACTTTTTGAATGGTAAAAATGGCCATGAAAATGTTCACCTGCCAATGTGGAAGTCTGAATGTTTGTGCACATTCCTAATGCACACTGTTTATATACCCTTTTAAAGCACAAGGCTCTTGAGTTAGCAAGACCCAGGAGAAAGGGGCAGGAGAACATACTCAGAGACAGATTGGGGCGTAGAGGTTTCCACACATGGGTCCTAATTTCCTGAAGCAGCCAGCATGGTCCCTTTAATTAAAGTTAAAAGTGTTAAAACTATAACAGATGGCTCTTCAGATCCTATCAACTGGTAAGTGTACAAATTTATACGCAGCTGAAAATAGCAAGAGATGTGTCCTTTCTATTAGTACTTTTCCCAAGATCACAAGAAAGGGTCATCAAAGAGTATCAATTTAAAAATGAATCCAGTACCTCTTTAATGAATCTTTTTCTGAACTCTAAAAAAAAAAAATTACAGCTGTGAAAATGCATTTCCATAGCAGGGGGAAATGCACTTATGACAAACAGACTTTAAAATAAAGATGACAGAAATTGCTTCTTGTCATGAGTGAGGAATTAACAGACAGAACTTTGACCAGACTGTTTGCAGAGGAATCTCTTCAGAACAGAATATTGCTTTAAAAAAACCCTGCATTCTGTGTGTCATAAGCGACATAAGGGAATACCTTTTTTTTAAAAAAAAATACCGTTCTTACTTATGAATGTGAACATTTTGCAAAGAGAAATGAAAACTTCTGAAGCGTTTTGAATGCCACTTTGGATGGAACCTTTCCAAATGTGGTTTGTATTTCTAAGTTTTCCCAGCTTCGAAAGGGCATCATTTAAAAGTTTGGATTTCTTGAGAAGACCCATCCACCATGCAATTTTCCATAGTGCTAGGATGCAGCTGAGAAGTAGTCAAGAGGCACTGTCACTGAGAAAGGTCAGATAAGATTCAGTGCAGAAGGGAATCTATAATCTAACAAATCTCACAGCTGAGCAGACAGCTACTTACTACAGACTGAAGAAGTAAGTGAAAAGTGTTATAGCTTTCTAATTTTGCTGCAGAGCTCTAAGTATTTTACTGAAGGCTATTTCAGAGTTTTTATTAGCTGGACAGTATAGGCCAGGAGAAGGGTGTGCTTCTACTGTTAAGTGTTGTTGTGAGGAGCAGTTTTGAAGCACCAAATGAGTGTTAATGGGATACCAGCTAATATTGGTACCATATCTTCCACACATGCTTACCTAGGGATAAGATCCAAGTAGGCATACAAAGAAAATATGATGGATAGAAAACTGAGCAAAAGTGTTTTGGACTCTGTTAAAAAGACCACTATACATACCCATTTTGAATATTGTAAATATACTCTTGTCTAACGCAAACCAATAATGATCCACACATGAGGATCACAAAAGCTTCTGGTTCATTTTGTACATATATGCTGGAATGCTGCACCTATGGTGTGATCAGTCAGTGTTTTGTGTGTGTGTGTGTGTTTTGGTTATCCCTTTTTTTAAAAAAAGAGATCTATTGTTAGACTGTAGCAGGAGACCATTTTGAGCATCCTAGTCCAATCTATACTCTGTCCTATGCAGACAGAGTATACTGGGAGAGGGCAAGGCCTCTCTATCCCACTCTAAACTGTGGAAAAAAGATGTCCAGAGGTGGACCATGGTCCAGTCGATCAGCAAATGTAGAAAGGCCCTGTCCTCTGCATTTTAGATCTAGAACATCTTTGCCTCTACCAGTGCTTCAGGACAGGGGGATCTGTTATCCCCATGTTAATGCAGACTCTGGCAGACCCCTGTTCATAAGAACATAAGAGGAGCCCTGCTGGATCAGGCCACAGCCCATCTAGTCCAGCGTTCTGTCACACACAGTGGCCTACCAAATGCCCATAGGACACCCAAAATGGTTTTCTATCATGATGTACCAGCACACTAATGAACACACTGAGGACCTATTTCAGCAGCATACCAGGAAGTGCCTCCAGAAGTCAGTGTGCAACCAAAATCAGTCCTCAAAGCAACTACAAAAGCCAGGAACTTCAATTCCAGGTCTCTAAATACTACAGGTCAGTTTCAAGGGCTGGATGCAGCCTTCTAAGGATGCGAGCCTAAGATGGGAGGAGTTGTCAGGTACAATTCCATGTAACTATATCTTGTATCATCAGCAGCCCAACCTGTGACAGGTTATGTATCCCAGGCCAGGGCATCCTGCCCTGGCTCAGAATAGCCAAGGAAAGCATAGAACTATCCTGTGGTTCTATATCAGATTGGAATTTAGGACAGTTCCCACTTAACTTTTTAAATCCAGTTTCGACTTCTAAAATCTGGATTCAGGACCGAGTGCGCATTCTGGCTGTCCCCATCTACTTGAGGATAACATGGGCTGAATTCGGATACTATAGCTCCCACTCAAACTACACAAATCCCCAGCATGAAGAAACAGGACCTTTTTAATCTTGGCCCCTTGTCCAACCCCTGTTAAACCTGCCTGGCTCAGAATCAGCTGAGCAAAAGAACAGACACAGGACAAAGCATTCCTTACGTTCATGTTACCAGGAACGAACCTTTGCGCACAAGCAGAAGAGTGAAAGAGCTAAGCAATCTACATCTAGCTACACGGTTGTTGCTTTTTAGTGGATGTGATTTTCCTCAGTGATTGTTAGCTGCTACAATTTAATGTATCTCTTGTGGTTACAGTGGCATTCAGGGGAAATACAAGCCTTTTTTTGATCTCCAGGGCTATAGCATTGCAGGGATGGCAAGGGGAGGGGGGAGACCTTCCCAGATATGAAATCCCACCCATCCGTAGCAGGCATTGTCCAGAAGCATATGGGGGACAGTCCAAAAGGCTGATCTCCTCCTCAGATAGTCTGGTAGCATTCCCAAAGCAGGGGGGGGGGAAGCGGACTGGGCTCCTAAGTGGGACCAAGAACAGTTTTTCTGAGGACTTTTTTTAATGTGGATTTTAGCAGGATAGTCTGGGAATAAAAAAATAAATGGGATAGTCTGATCCCATAAACAGACTGAATTCGCATTCAAACTTGTACGGAAACACAGCCTTTGACAGGGGGGCAAGGGCACTTGAAGAAATTCATTGTATGCATAATTTGGAGGCCGAGAACAGGTGGAACTCTCCATTCTTTAGACCCACAAGACAAGTAAAGCTGAACAGCTGAAAGGTCCTCCTCCCCAAATGCCAATTTCATTTATTATTTATATTATGTCATCGGTAAAGACTGAACTTTAGAAATAATTTAATATGCAAGAAAGACGGGCAGACCTCTGCCGTGAGAAGATTGACCCCTCTGGACTAAATACAGTCTGCTTTAAATAATGCATTAAGATCAAACTGTATTTTTAAAAAGAGAGAGGAAGCTGCTTAGAGAATTGGTTTATACAACAGGCAAAGGTGCCTGTTTATTTATCTGAACCTTCCAAAACATAATTCCCCTGGCTAACGTCCAGGCCAAGTGCATTCGAAGACCAAGCTCCCAAGCCCTGAAGTTTCTTTCACTTGTCAGTGCAACTGTTTCAAGTTCCAAAATAAAGGTGGTGGTGGAGGAGGAGGGGAACGCAGGGATGTGCAGGAATATTTGAAACATTCAAAATTCAATCGAATTTGTTCAAATTTGGACATTTGAATTGAATGTCTATACATTCAAATTTAAACATTTGATCAAAATTCAGATTTTTGAACCTATTCATCAGAATTATTCAGACTATGGGTGTTTTTCCACCACGCTCCTTTAATCCGGATCTAAGAAGATCCAGATCTAAGAAATGGGTACATCTAGTAGATCCGGATTAAGGAAAGTACCCAATGTGTTTCCATGGGTGGTCTAGCAACCAATAGCAATGGGTGCTAGCCTCCCTGCCGTGGAAACACCAGAGCACCCATTTGGAAATCTGGATCTACCCAAGAGGGGTCTGCTTGTCACCCCAGGTGTTTGGGGAGACAGGGGGTGCAATCTCCGAAGTGGCTTCAAAGTCACTTCGAAGTCATTTTGAAGTCACTTCGAAGTCTGTGCAAAACAACTCCATTGAAGTCTGTGCTGATCTTTGGAGTGAACTTCGAAGTGACTTCAAAGTGACCTCAGAGTCACTTCGGAGACATTTTGAAGTTCACTCTGAAGATCAGCACAGACTTCAAAGACGCTCAGGAGCTATTTTGCACAGACTTCAAAGTGACTTTGAAGTGACTTCGCAATGACTTCGAAATGACTTCAAAGCTTAGGTTTTAGGGCTCCCCTCATGGGTGCCCCCTCCCCCTTGCCTCCTCTAGACCCCATTGCCACATAAGCATGGAAGCAGGCTCCCTTTAATCCAGATTTTCTGCCTGAAGACCCCATTGTAGACCCCATTATTGGGGTCTACAGAAAATCCGGATTAAAGGCCAGAAAGTACCCATTTGATCCGGATTTCCCCAGCGGCAGTCGAAACAATCAGGTCCCAAATGGGTACCGCGGTGGAAATGGGATCATCCGGCTCACACCCAAATGGGTCCTTAATGGGTGCAAAAATGGGTACTTTCTGACAGTGGAAAAACACCCATTCATGTGTGTCCAGATATGTACACAATGCCTGCTTGCCTGTATGCATCTTTTCCTCAACCGCACGCATTTGTACGGATCCGTACAGGACAAAAATGGGACGCACATGAGATGCGTACAGATGCGCATGGGATACATACGTATGCGTACAGGCACATACGAATGCTGTTGACGTTTGTATTTGCAAATTCAAATTGAAAATTCGCACACATAGAT
Source organism: Aspidoscelis tigris stejnegeri (assembly GCA_023333525.1). Classification (NCBI taxonomy): domain Eukaryota; kingdom Metazoa; phylum Chordata; class Lepidosauria; order Squamata; family Teiidae; genus Aspidoscelis; species Aspidoscelis tigris. The sequence continues at coordinate 97,018,977 of JALMGA010000002.1, forward strand.
TCAAATGTTTTTGATTCAAATCGAATGTGGATACATTCTAATTTTAGAAGATTCAAATAGATTTGCATTTTTGGATATTTGATTCAAATCGAATCTCAAAAATTGCATCCGCACACACCCCTAGGAGAATGGAAGAACATTGGAAAAAAGGAAGTTGGTTAGGAAACTAGACTTTTCACTTTAATATCATTATTTAAAAAACACACATGCACTTCTAGTAGTAATCCAAATTGCAGCACACATTTTGACCTTGTCTTGAATGCAAATTTCCATCACCTGACAGCCCCACTTTAGTATTTAAATTTAAATAAGCTTCTGTATATAAGCATATTCTTCTCCTGCTCCCCCAAAGTTATACATTTGTTGTCCCCAATTATTAATATTTAGCAATATTATGTCAAGGGGAGGACAGCAGAGAGGCATATCCCTCCATTTACTCATCTCTTGCTTCCTTCCCATATTATATTATTGCCTGAACTGATGCAGGTTGATGGGTTCACAGATTGATTTAACATGCCAGAAGCATTTATTTATCTAGAACATTTTTTACATTTTGAAGAATCTGTCTTCATGCGCATATCTCCCCTCCCCTCTACTGTAGCAATTGTGTGGCGGATCCATGCTGTTTAATATATCAAAATGAATTCCATACTCATATATTTCATCTACATTCTGATGTATATTTGTGTTCAAAACCCGAATTTAAAATAAGGACCTGAAGGTCACTCACATGGAAGCAGTGAGTTCTTTATGATTGTTCTTTTTTCTTGTATTTTTGTGTATAAGTTTTTGAGATTTTTCTTTTTGACGTGGCAACATGACTATAGTCAATGGAATTTAATTTGATTTGATTTTGGAGGCAGTGCCACAATCAGCAGTACTTGATAACCAACCAGAGTGTGTGTTCTGGCCTAGCATAGCAATTAAAGAATCTTCTTCAAATACCAAGGAATGAAGAATGGGTGGCAATAGCAAGAACTTTTCTAATACAGAAAAAAGAGAAAATAATGCATCCATCTGGACAACAATATCTCAATAGCCATCCAGGCTGTTTACAAGAATTTACTTTAAGGGGAAAAAAGGTATTTTTCCTAGAGAGAAAAAAGGTTGCAAAAAGTCATGCTGCACAAAGGATCAAGTTTACGAACTGATAAAATCATTCTTAAGAATTCATAAAGAAGGAAAATAAATCTTTTTATGGCTTGGATTGATTTAAAAAACACATTTGGACTGCTGGACTATAAAATATGGGGATATCTGAAATAAGCAAAGACCCCACATGCTTCCTTGAAGCATCAATGCCTGCATGGAAAATAAAACTTGTAATAAATGGTGTAAAGCTAGGAATTATTTTTTTAAAAATCACATGACTATTCCAAGGCTATCATTTTTACTATTTGTATCAGCAGTGGTTCAGCTTAAGAGCATCCTGAATAAAACTTGTAAATAACTTTTAAAGCAGGGGCCTAAAATTACCCACTAATTGTACACTGACGTACATAAAATTATTTGCAAACTTAAAAGCTTGATAGATATTATTCACATCTTTGGAAATGATACAAAAACAAAATTTCACCTGGATAAATATGCAACATTGACCATGACAGGCAGTGGAATCTTAGGAAGAAATGGAATACAGCTAATGAATGGAAATATCATTAAACAGCCAGTACCAAAAGGAAGAAGAGTTGGCTTTTCTACCCTGCTTTTCTCACCCATTTAAGGGGACTCAAAGCGGCTGAGTTCTTCTCCTCACAACGTAACACCCTGTGAGGTAGTTGGGGCCGTGAGAGCTCAGAAGAGAGCTGTGACTAGCCCAAGTCACCCAGCTGGCTTCATGGGGGAGGGCAGAATCGAACCCGGTATTCCCAGATAAGAGTCTGGCTCCCTAACCACTAGGCAAGTTGTTCTTGGGATTATTGGAAATGTCCACTTTACTACACAATCAAATTAGAGAATACTAGGCTCAAGCTACATAAAAGAAGTAAAACATATTAAAATCCAAGCTAAACAAAGATGTCACTAAAGCAATAAGACACACGCAGTTCCTGTTTTCCAACATGCTGCAAGGATAGTTCATTGAAAACAAGCCAAACTGGACAATCTTGACCAAAATACCAAGAAAAGTGTTTAGTGTACATTTACTGTACATCATGCACTCCATGCAAGAAGTGATATTCACAGGTTATATTTGCCTGAAAGATAAAGGTGGGAAGAGGTGATTACAGACAAAACACAGGCTGGATCCAGACTAGAGGCCTATTCGCACTACAGCCCATAGTGCATGATTAGGGAACTTCTGGGAAACAGCATCTGCACCTTGAGGAGGCTGTTACAGCCTCCAGGCACCCCCCCCCCCCCGCCGCCTTCCCAGAATTTCCCTCATCATGCACTAGGTGTGGAGCACAAAATTGTGCACACCTTTACTAACCTTACCCACAGAGTTTCCCCAAAATAGCAGGGTGGCTTACCTCTTTAAGCAGTTTCTCCCAGGATCCATTTGGTAGAAAACAACCACTGTGCAAGTGTGAGGCTGAAATAAGGCTGAAAATGGCAAGTGCTTAAGCATGGAGCTGACACTTGTGCAATTCCAGATACTGACATCAAAATGCCTGGAAGTATCTGTTGGTATGGAAGCATCTTCCTGTGGTGTGAATGCTTGGATCATCCAGACTTCCCCTTTTCACAAAGTGTGAAAAGGTAGGAAAACTGTGCAAGCTGATAACAAGCAACAGCATGATAAAGCTGCAAAAACTATACATGACAGCTGAAACTGATCCAAAATAACAGAACCAGGTGGTGCTCTGGGTACCTCCATCAGGCTACTTCCAACTATGGAGTCCCATTCCATGCAAATCTGAGAGAATTTGTTCTGAACACACCAGGCAAGTCTGACAAGGTAACCCTATCTTGGTGGCGCAGGTAGATCCTCCCAGCTAGATTACACAGACCTTTAATCACCTGGAATAGCTCTGCTAGACAGCCACTTGAAGACACATTTATGCTTGCTTTGATACTACGATGACGTGACCTTTCCTGAGTCTGGTCTGATTCACATAGGAATTTACTCACTGTGCATTCTAGCCATAAGCACTCCTGCTTCATCACACACTGCTCCCCACTATATCATTGTGCTTTGCAAGCTCTGGAAAGCCTCCAAGGGCACTTGGTAGCAATCATGTCAATAGCTCTGTACCCAAGTGAAAACAGAGTCTTGATGGCATACTAGACATGTCAAAACAGAAATTCCCCCAGAGCCATCAAGAATCCATTAGATTCCATAAGTCTATGAGGGTGGATCATCCCAATAAGTTCTTCACCCCTGCAGTGAGGAGCAGACACCATGGGGCTTTTTCCACTAGCACTAAAGTACCCATTAAGGACCCTTAATGGGTACTCTAGTGCTAAGTGGAAAAACACCCCATAAGCTAAAACTTCACCAGAAAATGATCCATCCATAATAACAGACTTGCTACAAGTCGTCCTTCTGCTCTGTAGCAAAGATCAGGGCCCTTTTTGCACTTGGCCTTATTCTGGGATATATCCCAAAATAGGAACCAGCTACTTGCAATCTAGTGCAGAGGCACCAGGTAATGTCTGCTATAGTCTGCATTAGCTAGTGGCCAGCTCCATTAACGTTATGAAGTCCTAGCCAGTTTACAAGCATCTTCAATGTGTCCCCCAAAACACCACTATGCGAGGGGCCTCCAACACCATGTCTGAGACAGTCTCCAACAACTTAAGACAGGAAAACCAGGGGCATGAATGATACAACAACAACAACAACAAAACATTCTGTCTCGCAAATTATAAATAGGGGGTCTGGTAAGAGATGTGAATTCTCTATGAAATATGGCAACTCCACAAGCCTGGACTGGTGTTTTACCAGATATCCTGCACGTCAACAAGGAATAAGCAGTGGGTCTCCCAGCTCACCTACCCAGGTGCCTGTGATATACATCAGGTCAGCCCTTTCATTCATGATCAAGTCATGGATGTTTGATTATTTCTTTTGGACTGATCTAGCATTGAACATGATGGCTGAGAGGCAGAAAAGGAGTGATAGAGAAGGAAAGACATAGTAAGGCTAAGTCTTTTTTCTCTGCCTGCCATCACTATATCTCCCCTGCCAATATCAACCGCAGTGGAGGCCCCTCTCTTTGTTTGGCCAGATACAGAGCTCCCTCCACTTAACCCCTCCCTTGGAAAACAATAATATCCTAGGTTCTGCTCAGTGATCAGCTACCAGCCCTGGGAACACAGAAGGACCTTCTGGCTCTCACCCAGGAGCAAGATGTAACCTTGGCACATGAATGCTGACTCTCAAGAAAAACCGAAGAGCAAGAACTCAGTGTTTAGCTTGCACTAAATGTAGTCTGGGTGGGAGGTTTATAACTGAAACACATTTTATTGTTTTTAAAATCAATTTCTTGGTTTAATTGAGTGCCACGACCCACCCTGGGACCGTCAGATAAAGGGCAGGACAGAAATAAAAGTAAGTAAATAGAATAAACTTCCCACACCATGTGCAGTATTTAATGTTTTCTAATTCTGCTGACTGCCGACAGTTTATTCTTTTATGAAAATGCCAAATGTGGCAGGCAATGATTTTATTTTTAAAAACCATACAAATAATCAAAGTAGTAGTATTCAACATTTCAATGTACAAACAACCAAGGAAATATATATTTTCTGCCCTGGCAAACAGATGATCAGTGAAGGATCTTTTCTATTCTGATGGTGGGACTTGAGGAGTGCTTTGAGCAAAGGTGTCGAGGAATCCTGTCCCTTCGAGAGATCTGGAGATACTGGAACATGCATGGGCATATTTGTTAGCACAGAGATTTGTGGCCACCACCAGAAGTTAATTGCTCTGGCAGTGGATACTGAAATATCTCCTGCCTGGGTAATCAACATCCATGCACAGAGACAACAACAAAGATTAGAGCATTACATGTAATAAGCGAATGCTGATGTATGGCCATTCTGTATAAGCCCAGAACCCTGAACATATGGGTCTTTACATGTGCACTGTTCTCCCACTGAAATAAAAAGTGACATCCAGACTTTATATGCTAGGTTAAAAAAAAAAAAATCCTAGCAGCAGATGCTGGGCTTAAAAGCCTTCCTTAAATTGCCCAAAAAAGAAAAAAGGAAAGCTGAAAGCCTAGGGAAATTTCCAACCATTTCACTTGTGTACACCAAAAGCTGACCAGGCTGCTCCTATTTAGTCACCCAGAACAATCACTCATTTCCGAGCACAGAGCTTGCTCATTTGCAAGATTTCTCTCTCTCTCTTTTTTTAAAGCAGCTAGAAAGATATTTCTGCACATGCCCATAATATTCTTCACCACTGGGGGCAGCTTTACATAAGACTGCATTCACTGAAACCAAAGCAACAGTCGGAAGAGCTTTTCAGCATGACAGTATGCAGGAGTGAACACTGCTTGTTCATTGTACAGGGTCATCCTGGCTTCTGTGCTCCAACGCAGTTTCCCTAGCGGGATCAGGGATGCTTACTATGTGAACTGCCGCCCAATGGAATACAGATGGGTGAATTCAGACAGCTGAGCATCACTTGGAGGAATCTACAATGCTGCTCGCAGGGAGATACTAAAGAAACCAGTTTCTCAATGTAAAGATGCAAAAACGCACCATCCATGAAGATCCTATTACCTAGGAAGAACTTGACATTCTGCTGCAAATGCTGTGTTGGAATTTATTCATTCTCGGGATGTTCTCCATGGCTGGCAAAGAATAATGTTCCAAAATCGGTCCATCTCCCAAGGGGTCCAATTTTTCTTCCCGGGTGTCAGCAAGCCCTGACTCACCACAGAGCGGCTGACAAGGGCTGTCATGTTTGTGACACCCTAAGCAAAAGCAAAAGACCTAAGGACGACCTTTGAAAACACAAAGGATGGGTAGGTTTTTCATTTTATTTATTTATAGTTAGCCGACAGCAGCCCCTGCACTGATTCTGTATTAATTACTCTATAGATTTGCCTCTGTGAAATCTGTGATCGGAGTTTTAACGCTGACAAGAGATTGCATTTTTGTCTGTGACTAGCCTGGCTGTATGATTTCTTTCTCTTGATTAAAATTTCCTGTCTTAAAATGTGGTGGGTCGGGAATAAGAACAGGTTGCAAAGTAGTTGCTCTGCTGAGGTTTTCTTATGCATTTCTGTAGCAATTTTAAGCATGCCTGAAATAGATTTGGATTGGTCTTTTGGGGGGATAACTTTTCTAAGTTATTTCTATTTCCAGGTTTCAATGTATTTAGGCTACTGAGCGGATCAGCTGTAGCCCTGGTAATAGCCCCTACTGTATTACTGACAATGCTTTCTTCGGCTGAACGAGGATGCCCCAAGGGCTGTAGGTGTGAAGGCAAAATGGTATATTGCGAGTCCCAGAAATTACAGGAGATACCCTCAAGTATATCAGCTGGTTGCTTAGGTTTGTCCCTTCGATATAACAGCCTCCAGAAACTAAAATACAATCAGTTTAAAGGTCTTAATCAACTCACCTGGCTGTATCTAGACCATAACCATATCAGCAATATTGATGAGAATGCTTTCAATGGAATACGCAGGCTAAAAGAGCTAATTCTGAGTTCCAACAGAATCGCCTATTTTCTTAATAATACCTTCAGACCAGTGACAAATCTCCGGAACTTGGATCTGTCTTACAATCAGCTGCAGTCCCTGGGATCTGAACAATTTAGAGGCTTAAGGAAGCTGCTGAGTTTACATTTGCGGTCTAATTCCCTGAGAACAATTCCTGTCCGAATTTTCCAGGACTGTAGGAACCTTGAACTATTAGACCTTGGCTACAACCGGATCCGAAGCTTAGCAAGGAATGTCTTTGCAGGCATGATCAGACTGAAAGAGCTTCACTTGGAGCACAATCAATTTTCTAAGCTTAACTTGGCACTTTTTCCAAGGCTAGTCAGCCTTCAGAACCTTTATTTACAGTGGAATAAAATCAGTGTTATAGGACAAACGATGTCTTGGACCTGGAGCTCATTACAAAGACTTGATTTATCTGGCAATGAAATAGAAGCTTTCAGTGGACCTAGCGTGTTCCAGTGTGTGCCCAATTTACAGCGCCTCAACCTGGATTCCAACAAGCTCACGTTCATTGGTCAAGAGATTTTGGATTCTTGGATATCTCTCAATGACATCAGCCTCGCTGGGAATATATGGGAATGCAGCAGAAACATTTGCTCCCTGGTAAACTGGCTAAAAAGTTTCAAAGGGCTGAGGGAAAACACAATTATCTGTGCCAGTCCCAAAGAGCTGCAAGGGGTGAATGTTATTGATGCAGTGAAAAATCACAGCATCTGTGGCAAAAGTACTACGGAGAGGTTTGAGTTGCCACGTTCATTCCCAAAGCCAACCTTTAAACCAAAAGTCATCAGGCCCAAGCATGACAGCAAGCCCCCTCTGCCCCCCACCATTGTGCCCACAGAAGCCAGCCCAGAGCCAGAGCATGACACAGAACACATCTCGTTCCATAAAATCATCGCAGGGAGCGTGGCCCTCTTCTTGTCCGTCCTTGTGATCCTGCTGGTCATCTACGTCTCGTGGAAACGTTACCCTGCCAGCATGAAGCAGCTGCAGCAGCGTTCTCTCATGCGGAGGCACAGGAAGAAGAAGCGACAGTCCCTGAAGCAGATGACACCAACCACACAGGAATTTTATGTCGACTATAAGCCAACCAACACGGAGACCAGTGAGATGCTACTTAACGGAACCGGACCCTGCGCCTACAGCAAGGCGGGCTCCCGGGAATGTGAGGTATGGACCACTAGGGTAAAATGTTGGAAAAATGTTGAGTTTGCTGAACTGGAGTGAGCATAAAGAAGGGAAACCTTCTCTTTTGCTCCCAGGCATGGCATATTCACATCCTATCTTGACACATGCTTTTGAGTTACCCTCTTTTTATTTTTATTTTCCCTTTCCTTTTTAAACTTTCCTTTCTCAAACCACAGGAACTGGGGGTTTGGGATTTCATGACAAAATGCTTCAGTTCAGTGGGTACACAGTAGCTGTTTCATGCCCTGATCATTTTCCAAGGGGGAACTAATCCATAACTAATCCAATGTATCAACATGCCATTATTATTTTAATTCCAAAGCAAAGCACTGTTGGCGTCAGTGCTGCTTCTACGTAAACAAATAACGATACGCAAAACAGGGTGAAAGTGAAAACAAGCTTGAAATCCACTTTGTGGTTCAAGGACAACTGGTATCCGAGTGTTGCTTCATATATATTCTAGCCTTGCTTTGCCTTATGAATGGTGCAGGAGCAACCCTAGAAGAATGCTTGATTTCTATCAGGCACACGGCATCCTGTCAAGCTTTAGGGAAACATCCTGAACTACCAGAGGTGGGGGCAGAAGAGTCACTGGGTTGAAAGAAGTTGGAGGGGGAGATCAGAGCTTTCCTGAGGAATAAAAGGAAGGGGCTAGAGCAGGCTCAGATGTGCTGCACTGTATTTTAATACAATGGAGTTTGTAGAACACATAACTAGTAGCTGCTTATGTGGTTTCATATAAAAGATGCTAGTGTTTCGCCCTCCTCCCATCTCATTGCCTTTCACAAAGTAGTCAAAAGGCATTCATTAAATGAGGAGCCCAAATTCCTTATTGACGCAATTAGAAGAGCTGAAAGGTACAGTTACAAAGGCAAAACTACTTCCTGCACACATTTTCTTGGGTGCTCATTAGAAATTCCGTTTTCAACAGTGTCAGAGGCATTAACATGATTGATGATGAGAGCATTAAATATGTCATTTTCCTTCCTTTAAAAATGCTACATTGTGCTTGGTGGTGTTTCATTATGCAGTTTGCCACTCCGAATATTTAGAAAGCTGACAGAGCTTTTAAAAACAGCACAGCAACTAGAAAAAGCTTGCAAAGAAACCTGGAGACTTGCCCAGCCTAAGGGAATGCACATCAGAAGGGCTCTTTTTTTTAAAGTAAAAACCAATTGATCAATTGGCTGGGGAGGCGGGAATCAATCAATTAATTCTGTCTTTTTAACCTTGCAGTATAACACGGTCGAGATTTGTTTTAAATATGAGTGCAATGTTCATATGACAGATGTAGGGAGAATTATGATGGGTATTTTCAATCCATTGCATAGTAAGTGCCCTGGCAAAGAATTTAATAAGTGAAAACACCTCTAAATGTTTTGAAATAAAAGCAACTACAGTCCTTCTGTAGAAATTAGCTCTTATTCCTCAACCATCTAATACAAACAGCAGCACATTTATAAAAGATGGCAAAGAATTTCTCTGCCTCTATTGCATAACTTGATCTGGCTTTGAACACTGCCTGTCTCCAGCCACTTGAGAGTGAATATTTCTTTAAAGCAGTTGCACTGCAGTAATTTAGAAAAAGAGTATTGATGTTCTGGTTTGGGTTTTTTTTGGCTGAAAAGAAAATCTTTATTATTATTATTATCACTATCACCTTGACCTGTTCCAAAGGTAGGAAATACAGAATCTGAGCTCTATCAATGCAATCAAGGTAGTTTAAAGTAATAAACCTGAATTCATTTTCATGTGTGAATATAAGCAGAAAAACAGCAAAGGCCTGCTTCATAATTTTCCTGATATAAAACTAGCCATTATACATTTGTGGGAAACCCGTTCCAAAAGATTTTGGAAAATACAGTGTATTTTACCCTGGAGATGTGATTTTCCAATATATCAAGGTAAATATGGGTATAAAAATGCATGAAATTGTTACCATTAAAGAATCAAGAATACCTCTGATAACCAAAATACGTACTCAAGAAATTGGTTTTGTCTGGGTATAATATTTTTAAGTCTGTTAAAATTCAAGGGAAATGCCATGTGTGCACATTAAAAAATGTAAAAAATTAACACTAACGAACCTCACAATATGGAAATATGGCTGCTCTTTGGCCTAATCACATCCTTCTGCAGATGTTCTGTCAAACACCTGGGGTATGAATTATCAATTCTTGGTGGTACAAAGCACCCTCTGAATACCATATCACTCACCCAGATCTCCTGGAAAGTGCCTTATTCCCAACTTCCCCAGAGGCCCACACATGCTGGACAAGGAGACAAAAAAGCACCTGATGATTTGTGGGGAGGCTGCTTCTGTCCTCCTGTTACGATGATGGAGCTACAGTATTTGGTTCCTAGCATGAGCATTTGCAGAGGAAAAATATTTCACAGTGCTAACCAGAGACTCTTTTGATGGGGCAATATAAAAATAATTCATGACACATCGGATGCAAATATTGTTAGAGTGACTTTAAACATATGGACGCGTTTCAGCTACACAGAACTAAGCTCATTCTTCTCTGCAAACATCTCAAGCTAGTATCATGAACGATAACATTTTATAGATCTGTGGCAAGGCAAAGAGGAAGCTGTAGGCAAGGAAGCCAATGAGAATACTGATAGCCCTTCAAATAGTTTAACTGTTAAGATTAATAATTTCCCATAATAATAATGCAGAATTAACATGTGGTGGGGAAAGCAAGCCAAATGGTTTCAAAAGGCAATTAACTCCATTTTAATTTGAAGGACTTCCTGCAAGAGATATTTATATGTGCATAAGTTCAGCAATAAAAGACAAATGAATGTGCAATTATCAGTATAGGGGCTGGTTGCATGTGTAGCTTATGAAGGCCATTGACAAGAGCCCCAAACTAGAGAACCTTTGATGAGCCAAGATAATAAAACCAGTTCCAGGAAGCAGAAACCAATGGCAACTTCTTAGACACAGGCTTCCATCCATCCATCCATGGAGGCAAACAACTGGGCTGGCAGTTTCTGTATTTCATCATTCCAAGGTGCAAAGAAGGACAGAATCCCACCCAGCACCTCTCATGTTACTCAGAAGAGGAAATTTCATCATGAGTTGTCAAAATGAGATAAGAAAAAATGCACCTGTAGTTATAGAGTTTTAAACAAATCTACTAAACACATAGAAATCCTCTACTCTTTGTATCTGATCACACAGAGCAGTTTTTGTGCATTCCTTTATATAGAAGTGCTCCATCTTCAGATGCACTAAACAAGCACATCCCATAATATAAACATAAAGCCTCCTATCTCCCTTGTTACCTCCTGTGCCTCATGGCATTGCTTTCCTTGCTCACCTCCCACTGGCCACTGCCAACCTGGGTTTTCAGTCTCCCATTGGCTGCCACCTTTCCAGAGACATAGCAGGCTAGGATTGGCTCAGTAGCCTCATAGCCTCCCACCCCATCTGACACAAATTTCCTGATCATCCAAAGAGTTATTTCACATCTGCAAAAAGGACACACAGAGATCTTGAGATAAAGTTGTTTCTTCTTTGTTTTAAAACCTTCAGCCCCAAATTCACTCTGAGGCTGAACCTTTTACCCTGTGTGATCACACCCATTGGCACTACATAAGTTGTCAAGATCTGTTACTAAAGAACAAAGGATATCCAAGTTGTCCCCTCCCCAAGTTGAAATGGGAGCAGGTTATCTTTTCTGAGGGGGAAATAACGCCATAGAAATATCTTCTCTCATGCAAGAAAGCAGGCACTTGGAAAAGAATCACAACTGATTCTTATTGCGTTAGTGCACCCATGCTTTCACAAGACTTTGGCTCGATCCAAACATCAATTACTTATTCCACTATGTTTGGATATTCCATAATAAAGCACAGATATTTCTAGAATATTCATGCTTTTTGCTGAGATATCCAAATATAGCAGAATAAGTAACCACAGTCTGGCTGTGCTGAATATATGTATAACAGAATGGTTTTCTAAGTATATTTCAACCTCAGTTATCAAGGAAGGAAGGAAGGAAGGAAGGAAGGAAGGAAGGAAGGAAGGAAGGAAGGAAGGAAGGAAGGAAGGAAGGAAGGAAGGAAGGAAGGAAGGAAGGAAGGAAGGAAGGAAGGAAGTTTTCCTGGATCAAAGAGAAATTGCAAAGCCTCATTCCAATCCTATGTGGGATCGAATGAAAGGTTAGGGAGAAAGCCTGTAAGTATGTCAACAAATATGGGATTGAGAAGAACACCCCAAATAGAAAATAAAAGTGTAGGTTAGCGGTTGGCATTCCACAGACTGACAAAGAAATTTCAGGGGAACCTCAAAGAAAACATTTATCCTAATCAGTCACCTTTATAAACCTGCACTCTAACCTTTAAGAACCTTGACCCTGTCCACCCTATATACAAGACCATCACAACGGCATCATTAGCACACACAGCAAATACATATCCCATCCCATTGTTGCACAACAGCCTTCTCAAAGCTTATCTGCTTCAACCTGCAATTTCTTTCAAGTAGGCACAAAGAAAATGGAATGAGTAACCACAAATTATCCGTACCATCTTACTGCCTAGATTGCACCTCCAGCCCTGCATTCCCTTGCACTACTTTTTTGTTGCTGCATCGAGACATCAGCTACTTATGCTGCTATATTTGGAATTTTCAGAATAAAGCATGGATATTCCGGAATATTTGTGCTTTATTCCAGGATATCCAAATACAGTGGAATGAGTGAACATTGTTTGGATTCAGCCTGCTCTAAATAAACAGAAGAAATAAACATGGGAAAATATGAGACAAGAGCATGATCTGAAAAGGCACTTTTGCAAGGCATCCCTTGCCTTTAGGTTACTGGCCCTTTCTGCACTGGCCCTTATTCCAGATTCTATCTCAGAATAGGTTCCTGCCATCCTCAGGAAGGTCCCAGACACAATCTGCAGTAGCGTGTACCAGCTTGTGGATGGCAGGTACCTATTCCGAGACAGAATCTGGAATAAGACCCAGTGCAGAAAAGCCCTGTATGAAAAAGACAAAGCTTCTATAATTTTCAAAGCAACACCTGATTTTCTTCTTCTGTACAACTACTAAAGGGATAGGATTCCTGTCCTCTTTTATTCGCTTGCCAACTACTTGTTCCTCAAGCCAAACAAACAAACAAAAAACTGTTCACAGCTCAGGATGGAGTGTTTGCTTCAAAACTTTGGTTGGGAGAGGAAAAAAAAAGAAACCAAACTTTACTTGGCATACCTTATCTATGGGGGGAGGGGGTTCATAATTTTTTTTTATTTGGTAGAACTTTATTTTATCTATAGGATCTTAACACTTTATTCTTATTATTTGAATTAACAATATCAAGACATGCACCTCCAAATCTCAAATTAGGGAAAACAATAAATTTTAACCTGGTATAAGTCCTTGAGGAATCCAAATCAGTTCTCTTCTGAGGCAAATGTTTGTAGCCTAGGACAGTGGTTTTTAACATTTTCTTCATCATGGACCCCCTTCAAATACCTTTTGTTGCCAATTTTTGTATTCAAAAATTTCTGTGCTGTTATTCGTGGCAATTCCAGAACTACTTTCATTTTTTATTTCACCAAACCTTGCCCTACACCATCCCGCCCTGGCCCCAGACCACCCCTAGATTGTCTCCTGTGCCCCTGCTCCCTGTCTTAACGCTTCTTCAAGCCTTCACAGTCCCCCCCCCCAGAAGTCCACGGATTACAGGTTAAGAACCGAGGACATACGCCATGATGAAAAATCCTGATGTTTCCCTTCAAACATAAATTCTTATCCCTTACATTAATGGTCAGATCCCCTCTCAGTAACATGACTGAACTGCTTCTATCTGGCTTTCTTTGGCAGTAACCTGGGCTGCCCCCACACATAGTTGTGATGATGGCATCACACAGCCCAATGATGTTCATAGGGCATGAACATTCACCGCTAGGCCACTCAGGTGCACTACTAGGACCTCTTCTAAGACCCTCTGTGCTACCCTCAGAAATTGTTAGTGGCATGTGAAGACTGGCAACAAAGCCCTAATGGGCCCCACAGCGCTTCAAGGATTGGTTCACTGTGAGCAGTGGAATGAAATGGCCAGCAGGAGTAATGTTACGTTCAGCTGTAGCAGCACTATTACCGCCCTTTGATATATACATGATGCTAGAAGAATCATCTCATTCTACTGCCGTAAGAAGTATTTGTAAAGATCACAGATAAAGAATTTTGAAAAAAGAAAAGCTAGTACAATGCCTGTGGTCTGAGCAAGCTCTAGGTCTCCTGCATCTCCTCCTAGATTATCATTTGATTGAGAATTATTCTGTATACCGGCTTAGGAGTTGCTTTCCCACCATGAGATCCTACACTGGTCTACAGATAAAGGAGCTACAAACACTAGGAGGTGAATCCAGTGGTGCTCCTTATGCAATTAAACCATCAGCATTAGGGATGTACATGAAGATTCGTAACATTTGTTATTCATACGAATTTGTACGAATTTGGACATTTGTACACAAATCGAATGTTAGGACATCCGTACATTAACATTTGTATAAATACAAATGTTGCTGATGGTTTGGACATTCCTTAAACTGGGGAGGTGGGAAAGTGGCTGCGCTAGTCACATCTGCAACAGATCCAGATTGCATTTGACATGGATCGAGAGCGTATTAAATGTGGATTCAGGTCAGATTTGATGTTTTCAGAACAGATATGTTACAGAATACATATTGGATATCGGATATGTATTCATTTGTATTGGATACATGTTTGTTTGTATTGGATATGTATTGGATATTCTACAAATTTGTTCAAATACACTCGTATCGAATAGAATCCTACCACATTCACATTTGAACTAATACGGACTTTCTAACATTTTATTTGGTACAAATGGAATGCCAAAAAACCCATCTGTGCATATCCCTAATCAGTATCAGATAGCGCCTGGTCCAGAGGGCTCTGATTTACTAGGCACTGAGAACAAATCCTTGATTTATCATCCACACCATTAGAAAAGTAGATCACTAGGCTACAAAAGCACTAGCACAATGCCTTCCGCTCTCTATTCCAAATTTCCACCACTGTGAGCCAAGGCTGAAGTAGATATACTTCTTCATGAGTTGTTAATAAGCAATTTTTCAGTTCTTATGGTTCATATTCCTACCCTAACAGCACACTTATTTTATTGATCATTTTCGAATGAAGTATTTAGACTGCACCAAAAATGTCCATGTAGTTCATCAAATGTCCTTCCTTCTGACCAATGCTTCATACTAATTAGACTCATGTTTGCCACGCTACACTGCCCTTTGTGTCAGCACAAATGTTTAGATACGTATTCTAGGGTTGTATCGAAACACATGAGTCTCTTCTGCTCTGAAAGTAATAAGAGGAGAGGCATTAAAAATGGAAGCAAATGTCAGGAGGAATTATTAAAATTTGAGTAGAGGCTAATCTTTTACAAATAGCAATATTAGTGGAGCGTTTTTGAGTCGTAGGGGTTTTTTTGCAATTTACCTGCAATGGGGGTAGCATTATAAACTACTAGGGATGTGCACAGATATTCAAAACATTCAAAATTTGATCAAATTTGTTTGAATTCAGACATTCAAATTTGAATTGATTGTCTCTACATTTGAATTTAAACATGCAAACGAATTTTGAGTATTTTGAAACATTTGTATGAATAATTTGGACATTCGCATGTGTATGGATACATACGCATTACATACGTATCCGTACGCATCTTATTCGTATCCATACACATTTGTACAGAAAAGTTCGGGATGAAAACGGGATAAAAATGGGATGCGTATCGATGTGCATGGATACATATGAATGTTGTTGACATTTGTATCTTGAAATAAGAATCGAAAATTTGTACGAATAGATACGGATGTATTCTATTCAAATTGAATGTGAAGACATTTGAATTTTAAACATTCAAATTGATTTGAATCTTTGGATATTCTATTCGAATCTAATCAATGCTGAAAATTGCATTTGTTCACACCCCTGCAAACTACCAGGTTATCTGCAAGGGTGGCAGCATTGCCACTATTTTCCCCTCCATGTGCTAGAGAGAGAAATTATGAGACCACCCAAAGGCCTTGAAAGGTGGTGGCAACCCACAGAGATGGTAGTCTCTGACACACACCCAGCCCAAAAGCTGCCATTAAAATCCTGCCACTCCTATGACTCATCAATGAAAGTTTAACCTGAGGACAGAACATTTTGAGAACTTCTCTCTCCCTTCAGTAAATTCCCTATTGATGTACCACTTTTGTGGATGTCAAATTGAACATGGGATGGCATGCTTGTCCCAGCTTGAAATACTGCTGTTGACTACACTTCCATGGAAATAGAGTGACATCCAGTGGTAAGATTAATTATAGCAGACCAGGGGGGTTGTATTGTGCTGTTTATGTGCTATTGGTGCACACCCCAATATTTTAGCATTCTCCCCTAATTGCATTACACTCTGTAAGATTACAAATCCATTAACCCTTATGTTTTCCTTATTTTCAACAATCTGAAATTCAGAAGGAGCAAAATACTACAAATGTCTGCAGAGTATATACATAAAATGAGAATAAAATGAGTTAGATTTGTTTATTTTACAATAAAATATCCATATTTCTATTATTCAGATTTTAGCACCTAATAAACAAAATTAAGTATTCTCAGAAAATACCAGATTCAGAACTACATTCATAGAAAAATACTCAACTCCTGAGGACAAGATGGTTTATTTGTGTCATGTTCTTGACAACAGGCTGGAAATGGTTATTTTACAGCCATTTTCTGGCACAGATTTTCAGTTCCCAGGCTAGACTACAACCCTATAGGTTCCTGGGTGCTGCTTAAATGAATTGTAACCAGGACCTAATTTATTAAACTTTAAGAGATGGGCCAAGACTGGCAAGGTTCTGCCACCTGCTATGGCACAATTACCTAAGGAATAAATCATGGCGGGGGGGGGAACCTTGCTTACTTACCTGTGTCTCCCAAATGTCTCTGCAGGACCTTTTCTGTCCGCACTCTGGTACAAACTAGACAGGCCCTACTCACCACTAGTATGCTCCAGCCACACCAGACAATGTGTAATCCAGATTAGGAGACTCCTGATATGGATTACCAGTGAACCAGAAAGCAAGCCTTCAGCCCTTCTACACTTACCTGCAAGAGATCCAGATTAGTGGGTCCAGATTAGCCTAGCCCACTGATCCAGACCATGGGACAACAAGATCTGCTATTAACACTGGCTGCACTGACACTGCTGACCCAGAAGCTTGTGCACACTTTGAGTCCATACCCCCAAGGCTTCAAGGGCTAGGAACAAACATTTAACCTTGGGGCATATGGGGAGGGTTTCTCCCTACCAGTGGTTTGAGGACATGGAGGCATTCTGCATGCCTTCCGCATTACAGATCAGGCTGCACTGACCTTTCTGGTGAACCCAATTAAATAAATCCACCAAAGATCTGGATTAACACATCACTTAATCCAGGTCTTGCTCTGTATTGTGTAGACAGAGCTGGACTGGCAGGGCTCAAGGCCTCTATATTAATTTGCAGATACAGAGACCCAGGTATCTACTAGCACAAACCCTGAATATGGATTAAGAGTCTGTACAGAAAGGCTCTCTGTTTCTGGACTACCAGGGGACCCATTTTGATGGTGCACACACACTCCAAGGGCTCCAAGGCCTTCAGAGCTTTTGGAGGCTAGCTCTGAAGTTCATGAAAGCTTTGGGTCTGGTGCAGAGGCTAGACAGCAACAGCCATCACATGCAGACAGCACTTTTCCTGTCTAAGTGTGATCCATCCCAGTAGTGGGACAGATTAATTGCTCCAGATTGCTTGTGCAGGTTAAGAAAGGCTGATATGTTTTAGACCAAGCAAGGACAAATACTGATCTTCTGGATGCTGAATTAAGAAGCCCATGAAGCCCAGGTAGTATGGCCAATAGCAAGAAATGATGGCATGTCTAGTTCAGCAGCTTTTAGACTGCCTGGGCCACCCTCTTTCCTCTGGGTGTAGTCCTGCCAGGGGGAGGAGGGCAGGTTATATTTTAATGGTTTTTAAGAATTTTTTTACTGTCATTGTTGTTATTGTGATCTGCCCTGGAACTTTTTGGTAGAGGACAGGAAATAAATTCTTAAATAAATAAATAATGGCTTAGTCCCCAAATATCTACAGGAATATGGCCTCCTATACAGACCTGCCCATGTCCTAAGGTCTGTCGGTGAAGCCCTTGTTGGGGTGCCAATCCCTTCAGCAGTTAAGGAGATGAGACACATGGGAAGCCATTCTCCGTCATAACCCTCATGATATGGAATAGTCTGTCTTCTGAGATGTGTCAGGCATTATTTTAATATGTGTTTAGTTAGCAGGCGAAGAAGTATCTCTTCTCTCTGCCCTTTGGCTGACAGGACAGTGTGTCCTCTCAGCACAGGCACTGTCTTCACTTTAGCAAACTTAAGTTTCATCCAGACAGTGCTTACTTAATGTAAATAATTTGCATTATTTGGATAATCTGGACTAAAGCATATCCAGACACATTTTATTCCATATTATCTATGCTTTAGTCCAGATTATCTAAATAATGTAGATTATTTTGTGCTGTTTGGATGAAGCTTTATTTTATCTGTTTTTATAGTGTTTTTATTCTGCTCTACCTGAGACCTTCAGTTATTCAGTTACGGGGTAGAGTATATATAATACTGTAACACTGTAAGCTTCATCCAGTATTTTAATAATTGGCAGGAGATTATAAAAAGTAGAGATTCAGTACTCTAGGAATTAATCTTGGGGTATTTAAGTCCTCCAATATTTTGTTTAAATAGTAAACCTATGATGTTGGGCATTTAGATGACATTGTTTCAGACGTGTCATGATGACAACGTTCATCCTTGTTGACTGATACATGGCATAAGAATGCTAATTGTCTAAACAAAACCAAGTGCATACTGTTTTTCTTTTTTTCAACTGGCATGAAAAGTTGAGCCAGAGAAGGATTAACTAATTAAGATGGATCTCCAACCAGTCTGGAATGCTGGCAATTCTGTGTGGCTTATGTGAATATGCTTTACATTGTCCCTTTTTTTTCCCTTGCAAATTTCACAAACAAAACATGATTGGCTTTGCCTTTGCAAGATACGGAGAGAAACAGTGATGCTCAGTTTAGGACTAAATTAAAATAGTACCAGCCAGCTAACAAAACAAACCCGAGTAATTGGCTTTGTGTATCAAAGCAATCCCAGGGCAACAGCCCTAGAGAAGGTTTGCTACTGATTTATTTTATTTTATTTGTTTGTATTTTTATCCTGCTCTATACTCGAAAGGTCTCAGGGTAGGTTACAACAGTCAAAACAGAAGCCTCCGTAGGTTCTGGATGCCTCTGTAGGTTTGTCTCTGTCCAGGCTTGTACTGAAGGTCAAGAGAGGATGCTGCTTGTCTATAAGAGGTGAGGAATGCGCCAGAATATGGTTGAACAGGGGTCATTAATGTATTCATCAAGCAGTGATTAGAAGGACTTACAAGATTTAGCACTTTGTAAATGCATTTCTAAATAATAGCTAATTAACTCTACTCTGCACTGCTGCACTTCTGGGATGGATTATTTAACAGCTCTCTATAGCCCTATGGAAAAGTTAGATAAAGACTTAAGGAAGAAAAGAAAAAAAACTGTGACCCAAAAAAGTTATGAAAGTATGCAGGCAGGACTGCACGTAGGGACTTGGACAAGCCAAAAAATAAACTACCATTCCATTTTTTTTAAAAAAGGGTGCCTATAATAAGCAAAATGAGTTTGCATTATTAGTCCAGAGACAACAAACTTCTATGTTCTCCAGAATAAAGGAAGATATGAGAGTAATTTTCAGATGCAAAGCATTGGGAAGATCAAAATAAAGACAAAGCAGGAACCACAACCATTTCTATGCACAACCATTAGCACCACCACCACCCCTTCAAAGGGCACTCAGTCACATATTTCCCTATTCTCTTTGTGGATGGGCTTGAGAGATGGACGAATAAAACATATATTGTTGATCGAGAACCACAATGGTAGAAGTGAGCTTTGTTTACACTGCCTTCTCCATGGGTGTTTTTCCACTGTCATTAGACGTACCCATTAAGTACCCATTAATGGGTACGTAATGGCATTTTTGTACCCATTAATGGGTACTTAATGGGTACTTCTAGTGACAGTGGAAAAACACCCCATATGTGCACAAGAAGGGCAAATTGAAGGGTCCTAGTGCACTCTCTGTCAAAATGATGTTAATCACTTCGATTCAAGCAAAGGCAACTATGGTTTACATAAACAGCATTCTGGTGTTATATCCTGTCTTGTGAATCAGTGGCAGGGATGTGCACAAATATTTTTAACATTTGTTATTTGTACGAATCCGTACGAACTCAGACATTCATGCATGAATCAAATGTTACGACATTCATACATTAACAGTCGTACGAATATAAATGTTTTGGAATATTTGTACAAATAGTTTGTACAGTCGTTAAACTGGGGGTACGTATTGATACACATGCATTTGTATAGGATACGTACTGTATGTGTTGATATAGGATATGTATCCGATATGTATGCATTCATATAGGATCCGTACCCAGGATCCATATCCATTCGTAGTGGATTTGTATGAATATATTCATGCCGAATAGAATCCTACCACATTCAAAGGGGATCCATTTGAACGAATACAAATTTTCTAACATTCCATTCGCTATTAATCGAATGCCTAAAACCCATTTGTGCACATCCCTAATTAGTGGAGTGTTTTTTTAACAGCTCACAATGTAAACTTCAAATTTCCTTCCCTCATGAATGGGAAGAAAGAAAAGAGAAAAGGAGATATCAAGACTCCAATTCTGAAGCTTCTCTTTGGGGTCCACAAACTACCAGTTGATTCTGTTCATGGAAACCAAAATGAGGTTTTGAACCAACCTGAACATTTTCCCATCACCCTCAGGTCTGGATTTGCAGCTTCCACGTAGTTTGTAAAAAAATTTAATGTGATTAATTTAACTAGGAAAATGCCTTACCTCTCTCTATATATATCTTTTCATTAACCTTTGAAGGTTAATGTAAAAACCTCATCATACACATTATGTGTGTAGGTTAAAAGAACTACACTCAGTGATTATTAGTTACCAAGTCATGGTCAAGTGATGGTTAATTTTCTTCGTTATCAGTGATCTTTAGCTGATTCCTTGTTGATTTCATTGGCACTTCCATGGGCACCTTTATGCAGTTTTCTCAGAAATGAGATTCAGAAATGATTCGTCATTGTCTACTTCTGTGGGGAGACTGGGGATCGAACTGGGGACCCTCTGCTTTCCTGGCAGTTTCTTGTACAATTGAGGTATAGCCACTTCTCACAGTTTTTCGATGCACTGCAAAAGTTCAGTTTGCCATGGCTTAGAGATATCATAGACTAAATGAAAACTGCAACCTCGCTCCCTTCCTGTGTCTCCACATGACCAGCTAATGCTGAGCTTTAGAAGCACAACAGAAAACATTCTGAGAAACCCATATAGGTTATCCCAAAGAATTAAGGTCTATGGTAGGGGTCGGCAAACTCATTAGCCAAAAGAGCCAAATATCAACAGTACAATGATTGAAATTTCTTTTGAGAGCCAAATTTTTAAAACTAAACTATATATAGGTAGATACACTGTTATTAACTTAATTAGGGTACTCCTAAGCTGGAAGAGCCACAATCAAGGGGCCAAAGAGCTGCATGTGGCTCCTGAGCCGTGGTTTGCCTACCCCTGGTCTATGGGAAGCTGTACCTCATGTAACTAGGAATACAGCAATGGTGATAGGAATTCAGCAGCTCCTGAATGCCTGTGAGTTTGGGAAAGCTTTCTATTAAGGTGGGGCTTGTTCATGATGTGGTCCTCACTGGATTTTTTGCATCACACAGTTGTCATTATCACTATTGCCATGATTGTTAGTTGCTATATTTGCTGTTAATTCAACTCATATTCTTAGTTTCCCCCCCAAAAAATGAATAACCCTCAAAAAACACAATTTTTTTAAAAAAATGCAATAAAGGATATTTTATCACTTCAGTTTTAGACACTTTTGTGTTATTTAGTGAGCCATTTAAAGGCTGCAAACATTAAACATTATGGATTTTTTAAAAAAGTACTGTAAATCAATATGTACATTTAGAAGGGTCCAAAGTAATTCATGCATCAATATTTTAGAGTCTGCGGAGTGAGAAAAACACATGACTTTTGTATCGTTGTTGTCTGTTTCCTTTTGTTAAACAGATCTAACAGAGAGCATCAATTTCAATATACAAACCAAATGCATAATTATAGCACAAGATATATAATTTGCATTTAGAATATAATTAGGTTCCTATGAGTTATTAAAGGCCTTCTGTATTAAGAAAAGGTCAAATAGCTAAATGCAGCAACTGAAGTCACGCACATCCAGAAATTGCTGCAGAAAAAAAAGAAAAATGCTACAATGGTTGTTGTTACTCCAAGATTATTTACTGTAAACAATAATTGAAGGAAATATTTGCTGTTCTAGCTATAGGCTACAACAATATCCAAGACCATAACTGGCATGGAGAAGGGATGGTTCATTGTTGTCTATGAAGAAAGGAATATTCCACCCCTTCAAAGGGAAGTGATGAGCCAAAACAATTTACTATCCTTGGATGTATATGGCATGAGCTGTCCTCACACAAAGGCAGTGTATGTTTCAGCACAACCTCTAAGTTAAAAAGGGCTGTTCTATGTTCAGAGAAAAGAAATATACAGTAAATATATTTTTATTTTTTGATACACTAGAGGCAAGATTGCTTGCTTGCTTGCTTTGATTGATTGATTGGATGCTTTTGTACTGTTCTATTACTGTAAAATCAATTACACGAGTAATAAAAATAAAGATAAAAATAAATAGCAATAGTTATGAACAAAAAGTATAAATACAAATCTCAATTTGTCCTATACTTCAGGAACTTTCCAACTGAAGATCAAATGATAAAAGGTTATAAGAAGTTGCCCATATTCCTCAGCATTTGGATAGCACACATATTGTCAAATATTTACGTGTGTGTATGTGTTTGTCTGGTTATATATTGAGATATAAAGATATATACAAACACAGACATTTCTTTTTACCTATCTGGGACTGTTTGTTTGTATCAGAATTTTGGCTGCACTTTGTGTAGCCTAAAGTGGCAGAGCACTCTGTTTGCAAGATGCTAAGAACAAGGCAGAAGCATCTGTCTTTGATCTCAGATTTACAGGCTGCAAAGTATTTGACTGGTTTTTAAAAAGTGGCAAGGGACAACATTGTGTTCCGTCAGTGAAGCTGATTAGGAAGGCATAAAGGTTTTTGCAATGATTTCGAAATACAGAATCAAAGCAAGGAAGAGCAGTGGACAGCCAAATAACCACACTCAAAGCTGGAATTAACACTGAGTGAGCCCAAATATTATTTGTCTGTGTGGGGGGGGGGAGGGGGGAGGTGTCTTCATCTGGCTCTTTTACTTTGGTGTTTATTATTATACTATACTCTGTTCAGGTCCTTGTTCTCACCCTGCACGGTATGGAGGCCCACCCTACTTTCTACATGAAGGGCCATTCCATCCTAGCATCCTGGTCACACAGGTTATCTGATCATCACCTTTCCCCTTATAGTGAGTTGTATTTTCAGTCTAAATTTTAGTACTGTAGTTAAAAGTATTGTAAACAGTAGCACTTTTTCACTGACCCAGTCTATGGGGTTTTTCTACAATTACCTTGGTGGTCTGGATCTAGCAATCCACCACAAGGCTGGGTAAGACTGCCCATAGCTCAGAACAGCACCATCTATACTGTGAGGGCATCTTTCAAGCCAGTCCCTGGTAAACTGGTAAACTGGAACACAGAAACATGCACTGTCTACATGCCTCCTTGATCCAGATTTACCTTTGATAGTATACAGATAGACCTCACTATTAAGGTCTACTAGCAGAGGGCCTCTCTAAACTGATATGGCCCTGAAGAGAACCACTGGGAGCAATAATCCCTATCTGAGGTAAAAGATCCTGTGATTTATGACAGATTTCCTCATGCCAGCTGGTTTTCCTTATACAGTTTTCTAAGTAGCAGCTTGTGTAAAACACAGAATGAATGTGGTTTGGGAGGGGCAAAATTCTTGGCCTGGACAGGTGCATCTCCTCTGCATTTTAATTGCCTTCAGAGCAGAAGCTTCCTATAGTATCTAAGAGGTAACCAGGCTAGTAGTTGAACATCTAAAATGGAATGACACCTCTGGATTTTTGGCAATGGCCAAGGCCCAACAACTTCAGAATTATGGAATTCTAACCTCGCTTTCCTCCAGGTTTGTCCACCTGGGTTTGCTCTGCATACACAAATTAAGTGCAAGTTAGTGCCATGAAAGGCTAGAATTACCATAGCATCCCTTTTTTCCAGAATGAGAAAATAAATAAAAAATTCAAACTCTGAAGAAGTCACTAGAGTTCTACTGTCTTTGTTGCTCTGTGCTTTTCCATATGAAATACTTTGAGAGACCAAACATAGAAAGCACATTTTTTGCTAGATGAAGTTATTGGTGAACTGGTGAGAAAATGGCAGGCCACAGAGGAAAATTGCACAAACTAGTGAAATGCAATGAAGCATAGGTCAGTTTTTGGAATAACCTATCAAAAACAATTCCGGCTATCAAAGGGAAAGCGTTTCCACTCAGAACCTTCAGTTAAAAGGGATTTCCAGGGCCAAACATAATACAATAGAAGGCTTCACAGTTAGGATCTCATTCATGGGCTTCTTGAAATAGTCAACAGCCCCACCTGGCTGCAATGACAATATTGCTGAGCAGGAATAAAGTTTAACCTCTCCCCTGCAAAAAAAAAAAAAGT
This sequence comes from Aspidoscelis tigris stejnegeri, assembly GCA_023333525.1. Taxonomy (NCBI): domain Eukaryota; kingdom Metazoa; phylum Chordata; class Lepidosauria; order Squamata; family Teiidae; genus Aspidoscelis; species Aspidoscelis tigris. The sequence goes on from JALMGA010000002.1 coordinate 97,043,686, forward strand.
ATGAATTTCCTTCTAGTCTTAGTAGTGGTATGTCACTTGCCTCCCCAATGAACTTATGGGTGCCTCCAGACATCTGAAAAAACCTTCAGCTCTTCCAACATTATAATGGGCTTGCCACAGTTGTGGGGTCCCAATATAACGCCAGGATCTGAAGGCAATATCACAAGATAATGTTAGGATAAGGAATCCAGGAGTGACACTGAATTTCTCTTCATATCTCTTCTTTTACCTCATCTTCTGTCTGTTCTCAGATTCATTTCTTTTGCAAAATAGTAAATACCCATATTTTAACAAGAATTGAGGGGGGGGGGAAGCAAAGGGAACTGGGCGGGCACTTAGTAGAAAACAGATATTTTTGCAAGAGGAACCATTATGCGTACAGATGGCAGATTAAGAGCCCAGGATTTTCCCAGGATTGCCACTTCCTATCTGGCGGGGGCAGCCAGAGGCAACTGTGAGATCTAAAAATCCTGCAGTTTCCTCTTGACACCTGGAGGCACCTATAGAAAGGTGGGATCTGATAACAGGTGCAGGAGGACTTCTTCAGCTAGAGGACCAGTGACCTGAATGTATGCATGTGAATATGATTCCAGTTAGCAGCTGTGACGCTGAAATGTGAAAATGGAAATGAATGAAATATATTTTACATTCACTCCTGGAGCAGGCATGAATGTAACTAACAACCAAGTAATAAATCATAAGCATATTTCTAAAATTAGTTCCCCCCACTTTGGAAACTTTTTAAATATTATTCTGCATTTCAAAACTTTAACAGTCACTGAATAGTAAAATAAAACTCTCTAATTTCCTTCCCTGCCTCTATAGACTCTATACACCTCTATGCTCTGGTTTCTGTGAAGAAACTAACAAGGCAAATTCAGGATTTAACAAAGCTAATTCCTTTAAAAGCTTTGTGAGACTAATTATATCCAACCAAGGTACAAAACTACCTTTTTTTGTCAGAAACATAAAAGAGGATCTCAATCCTTATTCAGCACTCTTGACTTTTTACCACTTAAACTAATGAACAGGGTAAATAAAATAATCAAAAAGCACAAATTGTGATGACTGCAAGTCAACATCACAAACAGTCATCATTTCCATTTATTCTGCAAGCCAGGACCAGCCATCTTACTGATAGTTAATATCTTTGAGAAACAGAAAGCTTATCCAAGGAAAGCGGAGATGAATGGGGTGCTCATGGTAGCTATATGCACTGGCAAAAATAAGTAAGGGTTAAGATTAGGGATGTGCACAGGTTTTTTTTTTGTGTATTTGATTTGTATCGAAGTGAATGCAAGAAAATTCATATTTGTTTGAATAGATCCCCTTGAAATGTGGTAGGATTTGTATTTGATACAAAAGTTCAATCCCATACAAATGCATAAGAATAGCATATGGATCCTATATATGAATGCATACGAATACATACAGACTCCATACAAATGCACACAAATAGCATACAGATCCTATATACAAATGCATACGAATAGCATATGAATGACTTTTCACGCATGCGTCGAGCTGGGTAGACGCTAGCTTAACCCGCTCTCTAAGTAATGAAAAGAAAGGGGAAAAAAATCTGATCCTCCAATTGAAAAATGAAGCAGATAATTAACTAAAGAAGTTGTAAAGTAGTTAACGATATAGTGTCAAAACGGCGACTGGAATAGTATCAAGATTGATCTGCATGAACAAAGGAAAGAATTCCTCCCTGCGGCTGAACTCAATAGGGGATGAGATGGCGGCTGGAGCTATAAAGATTTCCGGAGAGGATAAAATGGAGCAAATGTTTCAGCTGATTCAAAACATCTCCATAACTGTGAGTGATCTTTCCAAAGACATGAAAACAGTGAAGGAGGAGTTAAAAAAGGCAAATAAGCAGGGAGAGAGTAATTCGTTTCAACTTAAAAAGCAGGCAGAGGATATTAAAGCAAATAAAGAAACTTTGGATAAGTTACTACAGGAAAATAAAGAGCAAGCAAACCGAATTAGTAACTTGGAGGACAGACAGAAATGCAAAAACTTGAGGCTCAGAAATTTTCCAAACTCTGTACAGGGGAATCTTGAGCAGATTATAGTGGACTGGTTAAAACAAAATAATGTGCAAATTGAAATGTCTGATTTAGAGAGAGTTCACTGGATTTCAAGAGGTCCAGCCAAACCAAAGGACATTATTATACGTTTTGTAAGGGAAAGACAGAGGGAACAAATATTTCGGTTGCTGAAGGCAAGAAAAGATTTGGATTTTAACGGCGTTAAAGTATGGCCACTCCTAGATCTTTCTCTGGGCACAGTACGGAAGAGGGGAGAATTAAGGGAAACGATAGAAATATTAAAGAAAAACCAAATAAAATTTCACTTCGCGTTTCCCGCATTATTAATTGTATATAAAGATGCCCGTAAATATACGGCGGCAAGTAAAGAGGAGGGGATGCAGATGATTGTGGATCTTGGGTTGCAAGCCTCTGACTCAAGCGTAATAAATGAAGAGATCCCGGGAACTTCTGAAGCTCAAAGAGAGCCCCGTTTAGTACATCAATCAAGAGAGAAAGGACAATCGGACAGTGATTCTAATCAATCATCAATTGACAGTCTGGAAACACAAAATTTGCAACACTTAAGAGATTTGGAGAGACAAGTTAAAGAACTTAGAAAGGAAAATCCAAAAAAACTTAAGTCGATCACCAGACGAGGGAAAGCGAAATGACCTTTAAGAGCCTCAAGATGGCGGCAAATAACAAGTTATATAAGGGAAAAGAGTTTTATATATGGAAGAGAGGGGGGAAAGCAGGGTGAAAGTCCGTGAGTTTTGTTTTTTCTTTTCAGCCTGGAAGATCTAAAGTTGGAATATAATGTCAAAGTATTTATTAATTTTGTATGGTATGGGCTGGAAAAAGGGGGGGGGTAAAAGGGAGAGGGTATTTGGGAAGGTAAATAGAAATTCTTGGGATATGGGGGATGAAGATGGGGAAAAAAATAAATGGAAGACTTAATAATATTATCTTTGAATGTAAACGGGCTGCAGAACCAAACAAAAAGATATAAGATTCAACAGTTAATTAGAAAAGAAAGGGCACAAATCATTTTTCTACAGGAAACACACAAACAACGAAATGGAAGACCATTATTACCTGAGATAAGATGGAAAAATATTTATGAATCAAGAGGAACGAACCAGGCACGAGGAGTAGCAATTATTATAGGTGAAAAGGTGAATTTCCAACTGTTGGGGAAAAAAATTGATAGAGAAGGGAGATGGATTATGTTAAAAGGGAAAATAAATAACGAAGTGTTTACTTTTGTTAATATATATGCTCCAAATAGAAATCAAAAAAGATTTTTAAAAGCTGTTTTACAAAAGATGGAAAATTATTCAGAAGGCGAAGTGTATGTGGCAGGAGATTTTAATTTTAAATGCATAGAAGGAGGAAGGGAAACAGGTAGGGATTTAAATATTAGACGATATGGGTTGGAAGATTTAAATTCGATGGAAGATCTGAGTAAAAGGAAAACATGCTACTCTTCTAGGCATGCTTCATATAGTCTTATTGATTATTGCTTAGCAAAGATTACAAATAGATGTCAAGTGATTGAGGCTATAACATTACCAATATGGATATCGGATCATGCGCCAATAAAGGTCAAAATTAAATTAGGGGTAAAGAAAAGGGAAAAGATATGGAGATTTAACCCATGGGTATTAACTCAAGAGAGAGAGTATAATATTTTAAAAATGGAAATTAGAAATTATTTTTTAAATAACAATGGGACTGCTAGTACACAGGTTGTATGGGACGCAATGAAGGCCACAATTCGAGGAAAATGTATTAGTTTGGAAACTGCTAAGAAGAGAGAATGGTGGCATAGAAGGGATCAATTATTAATGCAAATTGAACAGGAACAGGCGATTTATATAAGAACACGTAATAGAAGAGATTATAGGAAATTACAAGAGTCAAAAAAACAGTTGGATATTTGGATGCAAAAGAAGTTGGAGATGAAGCAGATGTATTATAAAGGTGAAATAAAAACTTGGAATGCAAGATCGATGCGGAGATTAGCTAGAATGTTAAAAAAGAGAGAGGAAAAGAATTATATAAAATGTCTTATAGATAAGGGGGGAAATAGAGTGATAGATGAACCGGGAAAATTACATATAATGAAAGAATTCTACACAAACTTATATAAAGCGGAGCAGGTGGATAATTCATTATTAAAAATAAATAAAAAATTGGACCAGGATGATCAAAGGAGATTAAACGCTAGGATTACAAGGGGAGAAATTAATGAAATTATACAAAGTTTAAAGCTTCGAAAATCTCCTGGGAATGATGGATATAGTGCAGAATTTTATAAAATATTTAGAGAGGAATTATTGCCCCATATGGAAGCTCTATTTAATAAGATATATGAAGAGGGGGAAATTCCAAATACTTGGAGAGAAGCTGAGATAATTTCTCTCTTGAAACCTCAGAAGAACCCGGAATTAGTAGGCTCATTTCGTCCAATAAGTTTAATTAATCAAGATTATAAAATATTCACCAAGATAATGGCAAAAAGACTGGAAGATATAATGGGAAAGTTAATACATAGGGACCAGTATGGATTTATGAAATATAGAAAAATTGGAGATCCGATAAAAACGGTAATAAATGTGCTAGAACATGCATATAGTAGTAAGGGAAAGGCTGCTCTTTTAAAGCTAGATTTTTTTAAAGCTTTTGACAGTTTAAATCATATATATTTAGTCAGATTATGTAGAGAAATAGGGTTAGGAAATAAATTTTGTAATATGCTAGAAAATTTATATAGTAATATGACAGCAAGGATAAGAATGAATGGATATAGAACAGATAAGATAAAAATTCTAAGAGGAACTAGACAAGGGTGCCCTTTGAGTCCCAGTTTATTTTTATTAGCAATAGAAGTATTAGCAAATGAAATAAGAGATAGGGTACAATGGAAGGGGTATAAAATTGGGTTGGAAGAAGTTAAGTTAAATCTCTTTGCAGATGATGCGATAATTATTACAGGGGAACCTTTGGAGATGATTAGGGATGTTATGCAGATACTAGAGAAGTTTAAACAGCAGTCAGGGTTGTCAGTTAATGTACAAAAATCAGAAATTATGTTTTTAAATACAAATCCAAGAGAACAATTAGAGATAAGAAGCTTAACGGGGTTGAAATTGGGAATTAAAAAGATGAAATATTTAGGGGTATGGATATATAAAAACCCCGCAAAAATTCTAGAAGGAAATTATAAAAAAATCTGGAAAAAAATAGAAAAGTTATTGAGGAATTGGGATAAGAAAGGTTTGAGCAGAATGGATAGGATAAGAGTTATAAAGATGTTTATAATACCAAAGATATTTTATGCAATGCAAACGATTCCATATAGTATATCGATCAGAATGTTGAAAAAGTGGGATAGAAAACTGAGAGAATGGATGGGAAATGGGAAGAGGCCCAGATTAAGATATAAATGGTTATATGCCAAGGAAGAGGAGGGAGGCTGGGGATTACCCAGTTTAGAAACATATCATAAGGCTTTTCAGATTCAGAGGGTATTAGAAATACAATATAGAGATGAAATTTGGGTTAGAATAGAAAAAGAAATGAATAATATGAAATATAAAGAAATTATATATAAGGATTGGTCATTAGGAGATGAAAGGACATGGGTAGAACCATTAAAGGGTTCAATGAAAATATGGAAACAGGTAAAAGGAAAATTAGTTAGGGAATTAGGGAAATTAGCCCCCATATGGATAATAAACAAGAGTGATGAAAATAGTATGAAAGGGGCCTTAAAAATATTATATAAGCAGGGAATACAGGTTATTGAACAGTTATATACATCAGATAAGATACCTTATGATATAGTGAGAATAGAAAATTGGTTAGGAGGTAGATGGCTCCAGGCAAGGGGGATATGGACATTTATAGATGGTACACTAGTAAAACGGTTGATAAGAAGGGAGGATACAGATTTTGAAAAAATAATTAGAAAAATTTTGAAAAGAGAAAAAGGAATAACAGGAGACTTATATAGAATGTTAATAACAGTAAAAGGGGAAATTTATGAAGAATTGCAAGGATTATGGAATGATGATATGAATTTGAATATGGAAGAAGTAAAAAAGGAGATATTTAGAATTAAGAATTGTAACTTTAACAGAATGAAAGAGACTAAAAGAAAGATAATACATAAATGGTATAGGACACCTATGCAATTAGCACATATTTTTCGGAATTTGCAAAATATAGATGGTAGATGTTGGCATGGATGCCATAATAGGGGAACATTCAAACATATGATATGGGACTGTGTTGAGATACAGAGATTCTGGGGAAGGATTGAAACTATGATAAATGATATATTCCCGATCCAAATTGTCATAACAGAAAGGATGGCAATCTGGAATAGAGATTTAGACGATATAAGACCGAGAGAAGTAAGGGAGGTGATTCATATCATAATTATGGGTGCACAAATAACGGTGGCAGGAGGATGGAAAGATAAAACGAAATGGGAAATGCAAAAAGTATATTATTATATTATGGAAGCAATGGCGGTAGAATTGACCAATTTGAAGGCAAAGTGTGAAAATATTAATAGACTGAGGAATTGCAAACGAAAATGGTTCCCAATTAAGGAATATTTACAAACTAGGATTGAAGAAGCCCGGAAAATGAAATTACAATTAATTATGCAAATATGACCCAGATGTATCCCAAGAGGTCACATGTAGAAAAGGGGGTGGGGGGTGGGTGGGAAAAAGGAGGGGAGGACATATATGTAACCAATTATACTGTCTGTAAACTATAACTTTAATAAAATAAAAAAAATAATTAAAAAAAAAAAACGAATAGCATATGAATTTGTTTTAATCTGTTGTTACCCACCCAGAGACCTTCGAGTATGGGGCAGGATAGAAATGCAAATAAATAAATCCCATACAAATGCATACAAATAGCATATGAATCCCATATACAGATTCCATTAAAAACTTCATATGAGTACCAAATTTTGGCCAAATTTTAAATGTTACGAATATTTGTGTACATCCCTAATTAAGAGGGGTTTCATTTTCAGCTGCTCTCCCATGACCACTGTAAAACCTAGTAATACTGTTCAAAAAAAGAATCCAACTCCCCTAAACCACGGGGCCTTCTTCTCTTGAGATAAATAGCACAGGATTATGTTTGCCTGTGAAGTTGATTAACATCACAGTACACGAAACTCACTAAACCATGCCATCCAGCCAACATTATTTAAACATTTGTTTAGAGCTATTTGAAACAGAAGCTAGTCACAGCAGTTAATCTGTGGAAAGCACTCTGCTTTCTCCTCAGGCAACTAACAGACAGAAGGGCTATGATGGGACGTCACACTCAGCCACCAAGAATCAAGACTCAGAGATTCTGCACGTAGGTAACAGCGAAATGCCAAGTCTCCTGGCTAATTCTGTCCCTGTGTTTTGATGCTTTGTCTGGGAGATTTGAAGGATGATTAACAAGATTATAATTAATATCCCTTGTAGAACTCTTCCCACCAAAGCTGACAATATGTTTTATTGCTGTCCCATCTAACCTAATATCTAAACTTCAAATTCTTCAGGATGGCGTGACATCCGATTTCTAAAGCATAGTTATCTCTCTTATCTGTGCAAGAACCTGAAATGTAAGCCTGAAAGTCCTTTTGTTGCAGCACAATAGGGCGTCCCGGTGAATCTTCAAAGAAATTCACTCTGTAGCATAGCAGGGGTTAGACAAGCTCAGGCAGCATTTCTAAATCACACACTGAATGACAGTGGGATTAAAATCCAGGAAGCCCTGAACCATTGGCAACAACTCTCTGGTTTTAATTGCTACTTTTTCATAGCACTGGAACTTGCTCCACATCAAGTGAGCCCATTAGCTCAAGTAGCTCAGTGCTGCTAACTTTGTGATGGCAGATGCTGTCCAGGGTTTCTGGGAGGAATCTTTGATGTCCAGTACAGGCAAACCAAGGACTGAATCTATGCCCCCTTTCTGCACTAAGCAGCTGTAGATCTGTATCAGTAGATCTGGATTCACCAAGTCTTACCTAACTGGATCACAGGGAGGTGAGGGTTAGATCAGCACCATCTGAATTGATGATGCTAATCTGGATCAAGCCTCCCGAGTCTGGGAAGCCTACCTGAGGTTCGCAGCTGCCACCTCCCCACGGCTAGGAATGACAGTGACTTTTGGTGGTGGTACTTCCAGATCATGGAGGCATGCCATCGGTATGCGTCTGTTATCCAACTTACAGACAAGCTTAGGTCAGAGTGTAGACCTGATATATCAGGCCTACATAAGATCTGGATCAAGGGTCTGTTGATCTGGATCTGTCTCATGCAGATAGAGTTGGCCTAATGGGGAGTGGTCCTTGATCTGGATTAACATGCAGATGCAGTGGGCCCGGATCTGGATCAGAGGCCCTTTAATCTGGGTCAAGATGTTAGTGCAGAAAGGGCCCATGACCCTTTGCATGTATGTCATGTGCTTTGCGAATGAGATTCAGGAATAGAGCTGAAATGCAGAAGTAGGAGGAGAAAGCAGAATCCTCAATCACCTAGGAATGGAGACATGTTTTCATTTCTTTATGAATACTGCCCTAGAAAACAACTAACCTGATCTTAATAACCAGGCATGATTTGTGATTGTCACTGAATAACCATACGCAATGGGAAAGAAAGATGAGGAATCAGACCACCTTCCCATGTTTTCTTTGCAGTTCTGGAGAGAAAGAGAGCATCATTGCCTCTGAAGTGGCTTTTGCATGGGTAGCTCAGGCCATCCCCTTTCCTCTTCTGAACGTCAGAAGACTAAAAAGAAATGGATGTGGCTTTTGTAGAAATAAAATTGTCTAACACAGCTATCCATGCTTATTGTACAGTACATGAACTGCAGCAGGAGAAGAAGGAGATATGTTCTCTTACGGTGAGGATTGATAACAAGGAATAATAGGACCTAATGTTCTCAGCTCACACAGTGCCTACCACCACCACCCAAAATATTGTTGCTATGTTTCATCAAGTTGGAACTGTCTAAACACCAAATGTAAGTAGGAAAAGCAGGAAAAGCTGATGATAGAGCACTTCCTTTCTTATTCCATGGACAAGAAAGGTGTGTTATAGACCAATGCTGACTAGCCCCCGCATGATCAACCACTTACCTGTGTTTGATCATGCATCACATCCTCCACAGGGTGCTGCCATCTTCAATATGGTGCCCTGTAAATGCCCCAGTGCCATCATTACGGCAACACTGATGCTCTGCACAAGTGCAGTCTTGTCTAGGGTTGTCTGAGGTGCCAACACACTTGTATAGTACCTCAGATGACCCCCATTGCACCAGAAAAGGTGCAGATGGTTGCTGCTGGACACTTGCGGTAAGGGTCGGGTAAAGGTAAGGTTGCTTCTGGTTCACGATTTTGTGTGCCACAGCTACTTCATGATTAGGCAACATTTCTGGGAAGGCAGGAGGCACTTGTAGGCTGTAAGTGCCATTTGAAAGTGCAGATGCACTTGCCCAGATGTTGCCTAATCATGAACTACAGGCCATTGTGCAAATTGGCCCCTGATCTTCAAATGAAAAGGTGCATTTGAAGGCTGGAAGGGTAGAAGTGGCATAATGAGATCTTGAATTAGAAAGCTGATAGTCCTCCAATTGGTACCCGTAATTCATTATTATTCACTCTCCGATAAACAGCAACCTTTCATTCAGCAGATAGTGGGCTGAATGATGAGTTTCTTCACTGGCAGATAGTATTTTATCTTCAGGAGGAGCCTTGTTTTAAGAGGAATCAGAAATTCAGAGGTTGAATACTCGGGGATTAACTTATGGTTCAATGGCCATCAGTCTAAGGAACAAAAGCAGCTTTTCCAAAACTTTTTGGCAAAACTCCCCACCCCATGTTGGATTTCACTGGACCTTTATAGCCACATTTCTATCTGAAATATATTTATATTAATACTAATGTGCAGTATTTGCCTCTTTGCATTTCATTCATTTTGTATTTTACTGTACAGTTTAAAATGTATTTCCGTTAAGGAGAAATAATACCTGTTATTTTATGGAGACAAGAAACAATCTGTTGCTCCCTTAAGGTTCAAAAGCAAATAAAGGAAGGTTTCATTTACTTATATACTTATTTTAATTGATTATTTAATGTCTACCCTACCCTACTGTCACGTCGCAGGCCGGTCCGGCAACAGGCAAACACTTGCGCAGCTACTCAGTCCCAAGGGTTCCAGGTGTTCTTAAGGCCAATTCCGGTCTGGGGTCTAGGAGTCCAGAGAGTCAGCAAGGGTCAGGCAGTCCAAAGGGTCAGCAGGTCACAAGGAGTCCAGGATTTCAAGCTCAGATAACACAAGGCTGCTGAGACGTTGTCTGCAGCAACTTGACGGAAGATGAGGAGTCAGAGCCATGCCCTCAGTGCAGCTGGGCTAATCGCTCTGATCTCCGTCTCACCTGCTTCTGCTGCCTAAGCAGGTGATGAGAGAGCCTTTGATTAGGCTCACTGCTGGTGGATTCCTCATCAGAGCTGTCCAGCTGCTCACCTGAGACCGGCCTTAACTCTTCCATGCCTGCAATGCCATGCTTTGGCTGCTCCTCAGCCTGTGGTAGCATTGCAGGCAAATCCTCCTCTTCTGATGAGGCTGAACAGGGCACGGCACCTACACCTGAATGTCTCAGGGCAGGTCACAATAAAATCATTATTTATTATTTAGAAAATTTATACCCCATCTTTCACCGAATGGTCCCAGGGCAGGTTACAATGAGATTAAAACATATCAAACTGTAAAACATAATTATAAATATAATTATATTTCACTCTCCCTCCCTAATAGGACAGCACCCTGAGGAAACTATTTAAACAGTAAAAGAATGAGTAAAAAATATGTTTTCACCAGGTGCCAAGAAGTATACAATGTAGGTCCCTGGAGGTTGTTCCAGTCTAGGGGCCACAACAGAAAAGGCCCTCCTGCAAGTCCCTGTGCCTCATACCTCTGAAAGATGAAATAAATTAGTTAAACAGTAACAATGCTTGCAATAGGAGGGGTCCTGTTCTCTCAGCCAAAGCCCAGAAGTTAGGTAAAGTATGTCTCTCTCCATAAATGTTGAGAAAGCCATCATGGTGAGACAACCTGAGCCCCATGTTGGGGCGTTGCTGGTCTATTGCCCTCAAACAACTAGACAGATCAGTAGAAAAGGATATCCTACACTTTACTTTCTTGTGAAGGAATATTGCTGCGTGACTATGCCTCTGATGAGATGCCTTTGGCATGGCACCAGAATCAGCTTCTGAGACCTCACCATGTGTGTGGAAGCAAAGAAAAGAGCCGGGCCCTCACAAGCGTCAGGCCGTTGATAGCAGCACTAATGCTGAAGGAGCCATTGTGTGTTTGGCAGCCTATGCTTCAGAGCTTCTATAAAGATCTGGCGCTTCCCCATACTGTCCAGTAAATCCCTGTGTCTTGCACATGCAGAGAATATGCCATTGAGAGCAGTATATATCTGTGGTTTAAGAGGTAATGGTCTCAGATTCAATTCTATCTTCTCCATGTCTGTATTTTTATATAATAGTTATGTCTGCCATCTGCAGTTTACTTATGCTGTGTGCCATGCGGAGAAGACAGAACAGAGACATTCCCCTTTCTTCTATTTCTGGTTTACACCTCTCTCCTGTCCACTTTCCCAATATAAATATTCCAAGTGTTATAATAAAGGGGTACACGCGTTCTATAGCTGGTGGGTGCAAATTCCCTTTGTTCTTTTACCACTGCTTTGCATTTGCATTCAAAACTGAACAAGCCTGGGCTAAAAGGTTACATTCATTAAAAGAGAAAGGACTCCTTTTTAGCTGAAATCCTTTTACTTGTAACTCTTGGCAAAATCTGCATTGTCTAGAGAACAAAAGATATGCTAGTTAGCAATCAAACAACTCACTAAAGGCTAACATTAAACAATTTTGCCAAATTCAGCAGGAGCAGAAGGGTGGCGATCAGTTTTTTTAAAACAAGATATTCATATAAAGGTATCAAAGAAACAGCCAAACTTGGAGATCAGCGTCTGGGCTGCTGCTGAGCTCAAAACTTCATGCAGCAAAATGCCGATGAACAGAAAAGCCAGAATGTGCCTTCTTAAACCATTTGCATGTGGCCCTGTTTCCAAAAGCTAAAACGTTGCTATATAGCCTTGCATTTAAACTAAATTGAATTGCTTCCTTTTCCATCAATGATTTATCACCGTCACGACATTTGCGCCATACCCGAGACAAGGCCTTACGCTGGAAGAAGGAAAAGGACTTGCCCGGCACTAATTTCACAGTAGTTTAATTATTGCGAGCCATCTTCTTTCAAATGTTTTCCCCTAAAATAAATGCATTCAAAAAAGGAAGGGGGAAGATGGACGCGCCGGACAGAGGAGATCTCTGTTTATCAACACAGGGTAGTTTACAAGCAGACTGCTACGCTGGAGCACATAGACAACATTTCTTCAGCTGATCTAGTTCATTAAAATGCAGGCTTACACCAGGGTCTCTTAGAGATGCAGCTGAAAAATCCATGGATTCTTTTCCCCATGCAGGGCCACAGTGCACTCTCAGTAAACGGGACAATTCCAGAGGAGTTTAATCAGAGAGCTGAAATCTCCATCTTTCTGGGCTTTAGATCATCTTCTTCCTCCGTCATACCTGCCAGTGACACAAGGGCAGTGCAGACATGGGGCCAGTGCTCAATTTCTAAACTGGGAAGCAAGGTGTGCCAAGATTCAGGTGTATTCTCAAAGAACCTCTTTATGGGCCTACAAAAGAATTAATTCCAAATTATCTGTGCATTTGAACAACACTGTTCATAGGCAACATGAATCTTGGATTTTTCTCTAACCCCATATACCCAGCATACAGTGATGCTGTCTGTTTACAAGCACATTTCTGGCTCCCACAATTTTATAGATAAAGCAAGGAATACTGAAACACCAGCGGAGGGCTCAAAGCAAAAGTCAAGGACATCCCAAATATAATCATTCAAGAAAATCAGACAGAATAAAGTGATGCGCTCTTGCTCAATTTGTTTATGAAGAGCGTAGAATCAGAACACAAGAGAAGCACTGCTGGATCAGGCCACAGCCCATCTAGGCCAGCATCCTGTCGCACACAGTGGGCCACCAAATGCTCACGGGCACCTCAAGCAGAGTCAAGGATGAACCTTTGCCTGCTCTCGAATCCCAGCAAATGGCCTTAGAAGCAGCCCACTTCCACCACCACCCCAGCCTGAAAGATGCACCTAGGCATTCATTCTAGTAGCCATTGATACATCGGTCATCCATAAATTTGTCTAACCCTACCTTGAAGCCATCTAGACTAGATTTCCATGGTGTTTGATGGGGAGCTGCAGTAAAAATATAAGCAACCTCACACTATCATTGATGGCGTTCCTGGCCTGAATCAGTATAGCTACAGTATAATCATTTCTTCTCCATAACATTATGGCTGCCTCCAGATAGGGTGTAAAATTCCAGGAGTATTCTAGGGCAATGTTGGGATTGCCAGGCGTGTACATGGTATCACTATAGCAGAAAGAAGAGCTTTCGACCCATGTTTTCCCACTATAGCGATATTCACTTGCCCATTTGGATATTGCTGCTGGGGAGCTGCCATCTTGAAAATGGCCACCACCCATGTGCAGGACCTGAAAATGGTAGCCACACATGTACACATGGTAGCAATCATGCACTTCTTGGTATTTTGCGCTGTTAAAATACCCAGATGTGCACATTATCCAACTGCATGAGGTGAGTATCTATCTGTACTTGCCCAGCTGTCTGGGCAACAAGTGAATATTCCAAAGCAGCTTTATTCCAGTATCTAACTAAATAGGGCCTGGTTCCCATTACAAGCTTAAAACGGTTTTCCTAAACCGAAATAATAGAACCGGATGCTAACACGAATTTGCCTGATCCCATTACTTTCAACTTAATCGCGTTCAATCCAGATTCTGAGGATCGTACGTGGCGTACGTGACTCAAGGGGGGACTCAAGTGGCTACTTTCTAAAAGCCACTTTTCGGGGCTGCCCTGCCCTCTTCCTCCTGGCGTGAACGCACCACCCATAAGGGACCGCTTCACGGAGCCTGGGTGGCTGCCGCTTGCCTGGATGGATGAAAAATGGCACCGGGCAGCCAGCAATTCTTTCCCCTCCTCTCCCCATTGCCCAGGGCACACAGCAGCAACGGCAACTCAAGCCCCCTTCACCCACTCACCTCCACAGCCACAGCCTCAGACATTCACACATCTCCCAGAACCTGCAGCTGCTTTCCTTTTTTTTCCCTTTCTAAAGGTCAGAACTTCCAGAATTGCACAAAATTGCAACATTGTTATCAGGTGTGAAGTGGGTGGATTGCTACAGTGTAACCGCTGCTGTAAGGGGTGGATTTTTACAATGAAATCACTATCTTTGAAAGCAAGCTATTGGGGGAGGAAAACCCTAAACGTGCATTCTCATCCCACTAAAACGGTACCGTTCCCACAGTAAGAAATGAAAAACATTTCAAATGCACGAACCAGAGCGAGACTTGTTGAAATGAGTGTTAACATTTACAATGCTTTGGGGCAATTTAACATGCAGAAAGCGTGTCAAGCCAACCTGACGTGGGGACTGCAAGGATCAAAACCGTTTCAAAACTTTTAAGCTTGTAATGGGAACGCGGCCTAGGGTGATTTTCAGGTGCCCTCTGAAGGCAACCTATGATGCGCCTTAGTAAAATGTTGCACAGAACTGAGAATTAGCCCAAAATGTTTTGGGCAAGATGGTATCCCACTCTCCATTCTATAAATAAAAACCAAACAGAAACCTATCAGGCTGATAAATGAACTAACACAAGTGATGAAACAGCATTCTCTACTGTGTCTGAGCCTTGTTATATTTAGACATAACAAGAGGGACGTCAGAGAGACAGTGTGTGGCCTTCGTGTACCCAACCTTTCTCTAATCCACCTTTTCTAGTACAGAATGTTTATGACGGGGGGCAGACAATGTGAACAATCCCCTCAAAGCCTTCTCTAAGCTGTCTCAACTGCCTTAGACAAAACAAAAGGGGCACCTCAGAGAGACAGTGTGTGGCCCTCGCATTCCCAGACCTACTCTAACTGACCTTTTCTAGCACAGAATGTCAGGAAAGGGGGAAGGGCAGACTGGTGTGAGGACAATCTCACCTTGAAGGTTTCTCTAAGCCACATCAGAAGAGAATAGAGGTATATCTTATGACAACCTTACAGTTCATAGGACGGGCCCCATAGTCACAACTTGTAGCTTTCATTTATTATCCCTGTGGCCAAACCTAGTGGATCTGGAACAGCCACCTCCACTAATTCCAACCAGATTGGTATCCTCACAATCTGAAGTAAAGGAAATTCCACATTATATTGTCCTGGCCATGGAAACAACTGTCTGTCTGTGAGGGTCCTTTGGCACTGTTTTGAAAGCAACTTCTGAGGAAAGCAACACAGAAGAAAAACAAAAGTAAAGTCTTGGGCCACAGCAAGCTTCTGAAAGTTGCTTCCAATGCAGTGTTGAATGAGCTCCCTCACATCTGACAGCCCATAGTTAGGGGGAATTCTGGCTTCTGTAAAAATCTGGCATTTCCCCACACCATCTGGTGAATCCCTTAGCAATAACTGATAACTGGAACAGCAGAAACCAAAATAGATAGTGACACCCTCACTAAAAATCTCTTCTTCAAGTATGTTCTCCTGAATGTGACTCAGAAACATGCTGCAATGAGTTTAGCATATTTTGTGCCCAGAACCTGCCAGTGAATATAACAATTGCTACTTGCTTATGGATTTCTCATAAACAACTTACTAGCCACAGAGGAAACAAGATGTCAGATCAAATCAGCCTTTGGTCTCATCCAGCAGGATTCTTATATTCGGTTCAAAGTACTACACATTGGAATATATTTGTCAGCACCACTACAGAAACAACCCCTTTGGTCAAAGGTGAAAGTATGTATTCCTTGCCCCCGAGTCATAGTTTCACGTTATGTTTTGGACAAACCTCTCAGAGTTCATCCATATCATTCCCATGAAAGCACATAGTCATACCATGTAGCCACTTATCACAATTCTGGCTGCATATGAGTAAACCATGTGCCCAACCTATAGTGAATTAATAGTGGTTCAGGCACTGTTTGTGCAAATTGCTTTCAAGGAATGTGGACAGTGACCACAGTTTGCACACCATTTGGGCTAAATGTATACAGCAGTAGGCAGAATGTCAAAGCCCACAGATCTGAAAATAACCCAAAGATGGACTATTGGAAAGATACATGCAAATTCATAGTGGTGTTTTATATTTGTATTTTTATGTTCATCGCATGAACCCTGGTGTTCTCAGTGTGCGACCTTTGCAATTTTGTAAATAAATGTTATTTCTTATTTCCTATTTCACTCAGTTCTGTTTCTAGAAACACAGCATACTAGGATACTAGAGATGTGCACAAATGTTTTTAGACAGTCTGTTTGAATCAAATTCCTCAAAATCCGATTTGATTCGAATCTTTTAAATTAGAATTTAACAAGATTTGATTCAAATTTACCAAATTTGAATCTATTTGTTCAAATTTTTTATTTGTATGTGCATGTACATTTCCCCACATTCATACACATCCGTATGCATCCTGTAGTTATGCCTTATGCAACCCATTTCTGTCCTGTACGGATCCATACAAATGCGTACAGATGTGGGAAAGATGTGGATCTTCAATTAAGCAGCGTATGGACCCATATACATAGAATGTCCGGATAATTCAAATGAATAGATCCGAAATTCAAACTTTGATTCGAATGTTTACATTCAAATTCTGGGACATTCTATTCGAGTTTGAATGTCAAAATTTGGCACATTGGATCGAATTTCAAATGCTTACGGATATTTGTGCCCATCCCTGTTCCAAACATTCCATCGGTAACACACTTGTTTGCGTAAGTTTTAACAGAAACATATCTACACTTCACCTAATGCGTCTGAACCCAAACAAAACCTTTTCTAATGAATAACACAGCTTTTCACAAATCCCATAATTAAGCGCAACACGGTATGATGCATATACTAATTCATTTCAAAAAGCTTTTGCATGTATCGTAAGGACTCAGAATGCCTGATCCTATCTAAAAGGTAATGAAATACAAACAATTTTAACATATTTGTATAATGAATTAATTTTAATTAAAACCGTGCTAGCAATTTTGCGCATGCTTAACATGAAGACTGACCCCAGCTGCCCGTAAAATTAAGAATTACCAAATGCTGCTAATAATTTTTAAACACACACATACACACAGTAGAGCTCTTGATAGATTACCAGACTTGAAACAAATGACAGCAACTTTTAGAGTTCCAGAAGAGGCCTATTTTGCCTGCAGATCAGCAAAAGCAGACTGTCTTACATATACTGTATTTATTTCATTAAAGTAAAAGGGTTAAAACTATCACAATCGCCAATACAGCAATTAAGGACAGCATAATAAACAAGTAGTTAAAGAATCCAATTTTTGTATTACAAGCACTCTATTCGTCAGTAATGGATAATGTATTAGTATGAACCCTTATTATGCCAAAGCAGCCTGAAAACCAGATATGGATAAATAATTCCTGCTTTGCTTTACTACAAGGCCAATCCCTTACACAAAATGCAATTAGTCTTTTCCTAGAGAAAATTAGTCCTGCTCAAGCTAACTGTGTCTTAACATAGGTTTTAAAGTCCCGTTTTTTAAAAATGCAAACAGTGGCAGCTGGAGCACATGGTGAAAATTACTGAAAATGCAGAGACCATGGAAGAGCATTACAGATGCAAAGGTGTTCCTGGAAAATGATCCCTTGTGGCTAGGGATGTGCATGAATATTCAAAACATTAAAAATTCAATTGAATTTGGACATTCAAATTCAAATCAAATGTATCTACATTCAAATTTAAACATTTGAACAAATTTCAAATCTTTCAAATCATCTGTACGAATTATTCAGACATTCGTATGTGTACGGATACGTACACATTACATACATACCCGTACGCATCTTATTCTTATCCATACGCATTTGTATGGATACATACAGGACGAAAACAGGACGCATGCGGGATAAAAACGGGATGCGTACGGATGCATACAGACACATATGAATGTTGTCGACATTTGTATCTTCAAACACTAATTGAAAATTTGTACGAATAGATTTGAAAGTATCTGAATCAAATCAAATGTGAATACATTGGAATTTTAAACATTCATATCGATTTGAATCTTTGGATAGTCAGTTTGAATCGAATGCCGAAAACTGCATTTGTGCACACCCCTATTTCACACCCCTGTTCAAAACTCACTGACTATAGCTGTCTACAATAAACAGAATAAGACAAGAGGTTGGGGGTAGGATCCTTTCTGCACTGGGGCTTATTATGGATTATATCCCAAAACAGGGACCTTTCATCTGCATGCTACAGCAGGCTACGGTAGCTCACCTGGCGCTGTAATCTGTGCTAACATGCAGATAGCAGGTCCCTATTCTAGGATACAATCTGGAATAAGGCCCAGTGCAGAAAGAACGCAGTTATGCCAGCTGGCTACGCTGATTCATATCTAGGCTTCAAGACAATAGGAATTTTTTAAAAATTTCTGCACAGTTTCAGCACCTCTTGACTAACAAATTTCATTCAATCTTCATTGTTTGAAGGGGATATTGTGTCTTATGTCTCCAGACAGCGGAGCATGTCCAAGCTGGGCAGAGAGGCTATGGACAGTAAGGTGCTTCCCCCAACAAGCCCAGCATCTCTGTGATGACTTGGGGTAGGCAAAATGCAGGTAAGCCATGAGGAAATGAAGTAGGGAGTTCACCTGCACAACCCCCATGCAGCAGCTGCCATTTCTGGCCATTTTACGGGCTCACTGACCCTCTGTGTTGCACTGGTTCACAACACCAGGACATAAGCATGTTGAAGCTCCCTTTGCCTACACACTGACCTCACTGATTGGATCTTTTCCACAAAACCTACACCGAGATACCATGTGCCCTGTGATACCCATCCTGTGGAACAGTCTCTTCTCTGAAATCCATAGGGCACAATCATCTCTGGTTTGTAGGTGTCAACCGAAGACCTATATTATTACTCAGGCTTTTCCAGAGTGAATGCTCATTTGTCTGTTTCCAAATCCCTGATTTTAGCTGTTTTTATTCTTTGTACACCTCTTGGAGATTATATTTTAATCTGAAGCAGTATATAAATAGTGTGTGTGTGTTTGTATATTTGTGTGTGTATGCACACATCAGCCTTGACAAACTCATGCCCCTTATAATTCCCAGTAGGTATAGGCCAAACTTTGTGAGTGAATTGACAACTGCTGATATATCGGCTGCCCCCAGAAAGCAGCCAAATGTCATGCTAGGAAGCAACAGTGTGAGGTATTGCTCCCATGCTATTATCGCTTCCCTACCTAGACATTTTTGTGATCCATGATCAGGGCAAGTCAGCTGCCATAAAAATCCTGGATGTATGTGATGCCACCTCCGTGCATGCACGCTCAGCTGTTTCAGGCTTTATTCATTCATGCTAGATAGAGTTACAGGCCGTGTCCCCATGCAAGCTGTTTGGCACTGTTTGGGCTTGCATGAGACTGGGTGCAGACTAAGATCAAATCTCGGGCATCCCCATGCCATTCCCCATAACGTGGGCTGGGGGTGGGCTCGGGGCGGATTTAGCTGTCCCCATGCAAACCATGCCAGGACCGTGATTTTACTCCCTTTCCCAGCAAGATGCTTGCTTGCCTCTAAAGGGAAGTAAAAACAAGCCTGTCAGATGGCTTTACTCCCAAAGTAAACTCAAGCCTCTTTCCTGTCAGCCGAAGTCTCAGACCGTCCCCCTGCGCAGGCTCGGCTCAGCCCAAATTGCCCAAACTGTGCCCAGACATGTTTTTCTGGGTACCAAATTTGGTCCTGGTTTGGCACAGGTTTGGGCAATTTGGTTTGTGGAAATCGGGCCAAATCTAAAGCGCATGGGGACACCCCTTGCTGAACCCGGTTTCGGTACCAGACCAAACTAAAAGCACTTTTTAGGGGTCAAAAATCAAGGCTATGGAGGGGTTGCCTACAATACATGAGGCAACCCCACCACAGTACTGCCTTAATGGTTCTATATTTGTCCCATCTAGATGGGGACATGCCTATAGGATAGGTGGGGCATGGGTGTGTAGAGATTAAGAGTAGGACCATTCAGTATAATCCTTCTCACAAGGGGCCTAATTGTTGATTGTTTCCTTAATTGTCTGGTACTGCAGTTTCTAATTGTTAGCATTATTTTACCTTCCATTTGATAATTAGTTTCCTAAATAGTCTCCTGTAACATGCTTCATCAGACATTTACAGGAACTCCTAATAAATTATATTAAGCAGTTCTAATGCTTCAGTTGTGTGTCGTGTCAGAAAGAGATGAAATGCATTGTTCATGTGTAACTTTCCACTGTTTTTAGTATCTTCTCTCAGAGCATTTCCACTCACCTGCCTTCATCACTGTTATGTCTTCTTCACTATCTTTTCTCACTTTTTAAAACACAAAATGGGAACTGTGAATTTCCTCTGGAAAAACGCCTTATTTGGCAAGTAATACAGCAGCATACACCTGGTTGCTTTGGAAAGGAGAACAGAGGGCTGCAAATCAGAGACCCAAAGGACTGGGATGAATTACCACTATTTATCCAAATATAAATATCAAAGCATAAAAGTATACATCTATTATGAAAGTATAATAAAAAATATTTCATCGAATTATTTCAAAGAAATATGCCCAACAGCTGTTTGGCTTTCCACTTCTTAAAATCTGTGAAATCTGTAGAAACATTATTATATTAAAATGCAAACAGCTGCACTTTATGATTAGAACTCTTCCAGGCAGGATCCAAATTCTTACAAACAGCACAAATTGAAATCCGTTCTCTTATATTGTGCAGATAGATGGCTGCAGAAGGGTTAGGCAAAGATAGCACACATGTTTACAGGGCATAGCCAATGCACAAATCAGAGCACATTTATTTCCAGCAATGCCTGTTATTTCAGCGATTCATGCATCAGTGAATCTATATTGCAGCTTGAAGATAAGAAAAACAATTCTTTATTACAGAATAAAGGAGTACGGTGCACAGTGTGGATGGGTGATCGTGTGGCTATTTTAATCTTGCCTTTATGCTTCTGTGTCATACTCATTTGAAATATTTTCACAGAGAGATTGCAATTTTCTCCCTTTCACTGCATAAAGGACAATGGTACAGATAAACCGTACTTTGTAAAAGTATTAGTAATAATAGCGCTAATAGTACCCTTGAATGAGCACAGCATCTATAAAACAGTGTAGCTTATTTGAATGGTGCCAGCCAATCAATGCTATCTGAAAGAAATATTATTAGATTTTTCTCCTGCAAACCATCTTATCAAGATTTTACAGTGGGCTTTTTTTTTTTATTGCTACTGCTTATTATTTGACAGGCAAGATTCAATTTCATTACGAAGTGTTCTGAACTGGTGATAAAGTTAGCATTCTTATAAACAGACAGTAAACCAAATAACATGAGGTTACCCTAAGCCACACCTTCAGGTATAAGCAGTTAGCAATTGTACTATTTTTAATGAGCAATTTGTCCTTCCCTGGGATGGATTTCTGCTGGAGTAGAACAGGGTCACAAACATTTGGATGGCTGGTTCTGCCCCAGGCCCATCCTCTGCCTCTGAAGAGCCTTTGGAGGCACTCCCAGAGACATCACATTAAAAAAAAATGTGTGGTTTACCTACAGTCTGAAGTAGAGTGCTTCTGGAAGAAAAATGGTTCATGCCCCATACCCAAACACAGAAACAGTTGCTTTTAGGTAAATAAATTGGTATAGCCCACAGTTGAAACATCGGCTTTCCTTGCAGATATCCCAAGTTCAATTTCTGTCCTCCTGTCAGGAAACAGCATATTGTTGCCTCAAAACTACATCAATATATCCATGTTGTCATAATCAGCCAAGCTTAATTTAACAGCATAGCCTGCCATAAAGAACATCTTTCCCATATGATATTTCCCTCATCTTTTGTGAGGTATGCACACTCACAAAGGTTTTTAGGAGATGTTCTGTCAGCAGGAGACAGTAACTAGCTGCCCGTTGGCTGATCTCAAAAACCAAAACAAAACTGGACCTGAGCTATTCGGATGGGAAGCTACCAAGGAAAAACAAATCATGACAAGGGTTGGGGTAGTAGTGAAAAGGTTGTGTGTAGTCACGATGTGTGTTTTTCTGAGACATAACTTTTTAAAATGATTTTTTGGTTGTTTGTTTTACTATTTTAGGGCACGTACGCATGGAGTAAAAAAAAGCGGGGTGGAAGTGAGACAACTTATTGCGAATCTTAATTCGCATTAAGCTGTCCACATGGTAATGGAGGACAACGTGGGTTCCAGGCGAACCCGCCCGTCCCCATGAAAACCGTGGTAAATCCCTGCATCGGGATACCATGGTTTTCTCCACCCCCTCCCCCCTTGCCTGAGCGTGCAAACACACACACACACGGACAGACAGGGTGGAATCCCTCCTGGAGGAACATCTTCCTCCTCCCCTCCCCTCTTTCCCTCCTACACACACACACACAGAGAGAGAGAGAGAGAGAGAGAGGGTGGAATCCCTGTCAGAGCCCTGATAAAATGACTAAAAGATCAGCAGCTTTCATGGCTTTCACAGCCAGTCTTCCTCCCTCCCTCCCCCATCTCTCTCTTCCAGTCACTGAGCCCTCCTTCACACACATACACACACACACACACACAGAGGGGAATCCCTCCTGAGGGATGTCTTCCTCCTCCCCTCCCCCCTCTCTCTCTACCTTCTCCAGCCCATGGTGAAAGCTCACTGCATACTCGAGGTTGCAAAAGGAATGGGGGCGTGTAGAAAAGGAGTCTGGCTTGTAGCCAGGAAGTATGCAAGGCAAACAACAGGATTTTAGTGAGGATTTTAGCGTAAGGGGGGACAGTTGCCATTGCAATGTTAGCAGCAGGGACAGCGAAGCCCCGCCTGCTAATGCTGTGATTGTAACCCGCGAGTGTCCCCATGCCCCCTTTATAACCGCATTTGCCCCCTAATTTGGCATGAGTACAGTCATAAAGTGTTTTTAAATTTTTGAATTAGGGGATTTTGTTCCTCTTTTAACCGGATTTAGGGCTTTGCAGGTGGATGCTTGCGAGGCGAAATAGCTTTTGCCTAGAAATCTCCTTGCCATGGGGATGAGCCTTTAGGGTGTCATCAGACATGGCTTTTTTGGGCCAACCATTTATAAAGGGTTGCCCCATCTGTGGATGCAGGAAAAACTATTATCATGCCTCGTTTCTTCCCTATCATTGTCTTTCATACTTGCCTGCCTTTGCCATGCCCTGCACTAGCATGTGGATGGCAGGCCCCTCTTCCAGGATAAAACCTGGAATAAGACCCGGGGGGGGGGAGGGCTTTGATTTACAAAGGACTAGGATGAGCACAAATGGGTTTTCGGCATT
Source organism: Aspidoscelis tigris stejnegeri (assembly GCA_023333525.1). Classification (NCBI taxonomy): domain Eukaryota; kingdom Metazoa; phylum Chordata; class Lepidosauria; order Squamata; family Teiidae; genus Aspidoscelis; species Aspidoscelis tigris. The sequence goes on from JALMGA010000002.1 coordinate 97,067,282, forward strand.
TGATAGGTAATGAATCGAATGTTAGAATATACATATGTGCTCAAACAGATATCCTTCAAATGTGGAAGGATTTGATACGAATGTATTTGTACAAATTTGTACGAATATCCGATACGAATGCATACGGATACTGCATACGGATCCTATACAAATGCATACATATCAAATACATATTTTATACCAGTGGTTCTCAACCTGGGGGTCAGGACCCCTTTGGGGGTCAAATTACCCTTTCAGGCTGTGGTAAAGCGTGCTGAAAATCAGGATTTTGTTGCCACTTTCCCCTTTTGTGAGCAAGAGAAGAAGAAGAAGAAGAAGAAGAAGAAGAAGAAGAAGAAGAAGAAGAAGAAGAAGAAGAAGAAGAAGAAGAAGAAGAAGAAGAAGAAGAAGAAGAAGAAGAAGAAGAAGAAGAAGAAGAAGAAGAAGAAGAAGATGATGATGATGATGATGATGATGATGATGATGATGACTTGGCTTTTCTACCCCGCTTTTCTCACCCATTTAAGGGGACTCAAAGCGGCTGACAAAGCTTCCTATTCTCCACACAACAGAACACCCTGTGATGTAGGTGGGGCTGTGCGAGTTCAGAAGAGAGTTGTGACTAGCCCAATTTCACCCAGCTGGCTTTGTGGAGGAGTGCAGAATCAAACCCAGCATTCCGAGATAAGAGTCCAGCTCCATAAACACTAGGGGGATTAATCTGTCTTCTACCCTTTTGGATCCCAGATCTATCCCAAACCTTGCCAGCACTTCCCTAAGCACTGGCAAAATGTGAATCACCTCCATTATGGAGGTGACCACAGAACCACAGCAACTGGGCCAATGATCCTACATAGCACCATTGCCATGGTAATGGCATGATGTGTCACTAATTGTGCCTGTACTGCCCCACTCCAGACTCCATTCGAACCTCCTCCATCAAGAAGGAAGTACTAAAGGAGCCATGCCTGGAGGAGGTAAAATAGATTTAGAGCAGTTTTAGAGCTCTATGTCTTCACGCGTGTGGGGAACTATTGCATGCATGGAGCCACGTCTGGTTATAATGATGCTCCATTGGGGGCTTCACTGTGGTAGAACGTGCCCACCGGCTGGCCTGAAGTTTGCACTATGGGCCATGTCAATCAAGCCTTCATCTCTCAATTTTAACTGAGAAAAGAAACTCTTGGTTCATTTCTCTCGTTCTCCGCTTCAAGGTAAGTCCTTTAACACTGGGATGCTGCAAAGTATGGTAACAGTAGGAGAGGGGCAGACGTAGCTTCAAGGACAGCAGGATACAAGCAGAACCATATGGCTCTAAACCTACGCATCAGCATTTGTGAAGAGAAGCTCATCTGTTTGAACACTGAAATATCCCCACCACTTCTAACCTTGTAGATCTCTAAATTCAACCATGGAAAATCCACACAATAAGTCTGTTACAACAAATAATTTCAGGCAGTAATGTGTCTCATTGATACCTATGGGGAAACACTACTGGAAGTCTGTGTCGTGCCAGCTCAGTTTCCTCCTGGAAGCTTTGCAGGAGAAAGAACTGGAGAACCTTTCAATAGCGTGTGCTGGTGAATATGGTCTTCAGAAACAGCACATTTTGCATGAAAAAAATGAGAATGTTAATAATGTGCTGTTTGCATAAAGGTCTTCTAAATGCTATGGATCAGGTTATGTTTCTCTGTAAGCTTCAGATTCATAACAAAATACCTCTACTGCAGTGTCCTCAATTTTTGTGCAACTCACAGCTGAGCCAAGAATACTGAATGAAACTAAAATCACTTAATTTTTTTAGGGCGAATCTTCAAGCAGAAAATAATACATTAATAAACTCAGTTCCATGATCACTATACTGCAACTTAAAAAATATGAGTTCTGGGAAGAAGGAAAAACAAATGAACCAAATGGTAATACTTTAAGGCTGCAATCACACCTCAGTTTGAAGGCAATCTCAGGCAGTTCTTGGCCCATTCTGCACTTGGCCTTATTCTGGAATATACACCAGAATAGGGGGCTGCTATCTGCATGCTAGTGCAGACTATGGTGGGCCCTAGGTGTGGTCTACCAGGGTCTGCATTAGCAAGCAGACAACAGATTCCTATCCCAAAATACTGTCCAGAAGAAGACCAAGTGCAGAAAGGACCCTTGATCAAATAAGCCTTTCTGATTTTTCTCCAAGCTCTCCACCCCAAATTCTACATATGTGATGTAGAAATGTAAACAAACAAATACAGAAATGTAAACAAATTCAGATTATCCCAGCACTGAACCTGTTTCTTTCCTTTAGTATGTTCAGACTTTCAGGATATGATTGAGCAAGAAGACTACTGGAGCGGTTCCAGTACTTTCCTGGGTGGACAGAGGGAGGGTTTCCCTTACCTTCTCTAGTCAATAAGTTCTGTGAAACGGACTAATCTGTTGTGATATGACCGGGTCCTAACAGCCCACCAGCAATACATAAGTATATATTGATATGAATATATTTCTCTCGAGCATGAGTTGTCTTTCTTCAAAAACAAAACAAAACATCTTCCTGTGACTCAAAAGATTTCACATGCACTGAGTTTCATGACAACATTTGCTTTCTGAAGTTATATTACTTGACTCCTGCTTGTCAGATTTCCTCATGTTGTCGTAAAGCCTGGTATTATTGACCTCACGCTTGTTACAGATTCCATTGGAAATGCTGTTACCACAAAAAGTAGTCAATAAACTGCATTTTAGTGCCTATACCAAGTAAAACAATGCTTGATCACATTGGAAGCATTTTATATGGCAGCAGCACTTAATCTTCAGCTCCTGCCTTTCTCTATCAACACCTTAATGGGTTGGGAGAGTTTTCCACAGGATTGGCCACAAGTAAAAAAAACAGGGGCATCCCATGGAGAGACTAACATTGATTAGCACTCACACTTGGGAGTGCTAGTCAACAACAGCCCAGACGCTGCGTGATCAATCACTTACCTTTGTTTCAATCACCGGGCCAATCATCTACAGGACACCACCCTGTAGCACAGTGCCCTGTGCGACTCTGCAGTATCAGCACCATCGTTATGGTGATACTGACACTTTGCACAATTTCAGTTGTGTCAGGGGGTAGTCTGAAATGCCAGCATGCTTGTGTGGCAGCTCAGACGACCTCTTCAGCCAGCCAGACTGCAGATGGTCACTGGCTGGTTGCGTAAGATAAGTTCCCGGTCATGATTGGGGAAGATGTCATGCACCACAGCTAGTTTACAATTAGTCAACATCTGGGCAGACTGGGGTGTGTGCTTGTGAGCTGTAAGTGCCTCCTGTAAATGCAGGTGCACCTGCCCAGCTGTTGCCTAATTGTAAACTACAGGCTGAAGTGTGACTCGGCCTCAGGTCACAGACACTAGGCAGACTTTCCTGTGACACTAGCCAATCTACAAGTATCAATGTACAGTTACACCTTTGGACATACAAGACAAACATAAAGCACAATATATTATCCCCTTTTACAAACAAAGGACATTTTTGTACCTAGTTTAGATGTGGAAACTAGTGGAACAACTGGATGAATTGGGCATCTGCACTTTGGGATGCTCAATACATCCCAAGCCTACTAGGCACTTCACCAAGTGACATTTAAGTGCAATCGCCACTATACGAGCAGCATTCACCTTATCACCAGCAGCTCCCATGCACACTGGCCATTGACACGGTAACCAGGCAATGTAGCACACAACTGCAGCTGTCCTGCCCTGGCCCACACACTCTTTGCCCAGAAGAAAAAGAGCTGGCTTTTCTACCCTGGTTTTCTCACCCATTTAAGGGGACTGAATTCCAGATGTGGATAGTATAGCTGTGGAGCACATTTTAGTGTTCCATGGTTATCCAGCCAGGGACAGTCCAGCACAAGCAGATGCTCCATGTGGGAGCATCCCCAGGCAGTCCCAGTAGACCTAGTGAGAAAAGGCCAATAATTTAGGCTGCCTCCAGACTGGGTATAAAACTTGCAAATGTCCCAGGGCTATGCTGGGATTGCCTGACATGTTTGTGGCAATCCCAACATAGCCAAGGATATTGGAATGATATCCCACAGTATTGCTATAGCAGGAAAAAGGATTCTCCACCCACATGTCCAGAGACCCAAAATGGTGGCCATAGATGCACGTGTGTGTGTGTAGTGTACATGATCAGGCACTTTTGGGTTAGGGTTAGGTCAGTTCACTGATAGTGGAAGCATAGCATCCAAACACCTAAGTCTGCTTGGTCCTCACTGTTGCCCAACTGTCTGAGCAACAAGAGTATCATTTGATAGCAGGATTTTCAGTCACTGACTGGAGGCGTGAGTGGAACTGACTGAGCATAACAGTGAAGTGTATGTTTGTAAGTGTCACAAATCGTAATATAGGCTATTTCCATATTCACCTTGTTTGGAGCAGCTACTTTGCTCCAGCCTGTCCCAGAGCAAGCACAGCAGATTCCATCCACATCATGAGGACTGAGACACTGTATGTCCCAGACCAATACGCCGGTATTGGTAATGTGGATGTGCCATAGCTCTTCTGATCCACACAACTTACACTGACTTGAGACTTCCTTTAATCTTTACCAGTGTGCAGATGGGAGGCTTCTTGCTGGTCCAGTATGCTTGCCAGTGCAAAATTGACTTTTCTGGTTTATTTTTAAATGGGAAAACACTGATTTCATTGTCAAAGCATGGATACACAAGGGTGGGGGTTTTTTTTGCTCACGAATAATAAACACCACAAATAACCCCTGACAAATACCCAAAACACACAAGTAAAGAACCATGTTCTAACACAGCTTATAATGGTTAAGAACTATTTCCAGATGGTGCTTTCTTCCCAGTACTTAATGGCTGTGCTCTCATTAACCTTGAACATATCCACTGAAGTAGGTTAATAATTATCCCTTACATTATAGGCTTCTTGTTTATGAGGTCAGGTCCTAGGGGCCCTTGAATTGGCAAAATGTTAGCACTTTTAAAAGATTTTAGCATGCGATTCTAAAGAGTTTCCCCTCTTGAAACAAGGACCCACAGCATATGTGTAAGAATGAATAAAACCAAATGCAAACTATCTTTCAGTATAATCTGGATTTGCAGGCTTGGTGATGCATTTTACCTTGTTCATTCTTTCCAAATGCACCATTGCTTGACAACTAGGTTAATCTTGCTTGCTCTTTGAACAAGCACATTGTCAATTTTCCATTTTTATTCACTTGAGCAAATATCTACCATTTATATTTCTCTTTTTTCTCAATATCAGTGACAGATTTTTGTACTCAACCTACCTCATATAAACTTCTTTTTAAAACCCTGCAGTTCATATCTGTATGCTAAAATATTGCTGCACCTAGAAATCTTAAACCTGAATAGTCAGGAGCTGCAGTTGGTTAATTGAACAACGGCCACTTTTCTGAAGATAGGAAGGAATCTACCTTCTTAAGATAAAAGATCTTCTTGTAATTGAGAAGAAGAGCCTTGCAAAAATGAAGAAATGCTGATTAATTTTTTGATACTGTATTTTAACTTGTCATATTGTTTAATACTTTTTAAGGGGGGGAGGGACCATAATGTTTTATTCTTATATGATGTTTTTTATATTTATTGTTGTTAACCGCCCGGATTGGTTCGCCACAGGGCGGTATACAAATAAATATTATTATTATTATTATTATTATTATTATTATTATTATTATTATTATTATTATTATTATTATTATTATTATTATTATTATTATTATTATTATTATTATTATTATTATTATTATTATTAATCTGATGTGGCCCACAGGCTCAAGGTTCCTAACTCTTGACCAAAATATTGGTTTGATATGACTACAAAATGATTGTTCGAAGACATTTGCTACTATATTTTACATATACATTGTGATTTTCTTCAGCAAAAATTGTTAAACAGAGTTCTTCATATCAAAAAAAAAAGTGTGGGTTTTCTAGGCCTGCTTGCCTGAATTATCCTTTTCTTTCACTGTTCATGTCATTCCACTATTTATTTAACAAACCGATATAGGGTCATATTTCTAGCAAATGGGTATTTCATCCTCAGTTCGTCTTCTCATTTATTATACATTGTTAAAACTTCTGCTTAGCTTTATAAAAGCCATAATCATCTATTGACTATGTGCTAAGTTTTAAAACGGGATCTCCATTTGCTTTTGTTTTAATTAAAGATCTACTCAAGAGAAATCCATAGTAGGCTTAAAATTAATCCCATGACAAAAGGGTTTATTTCAGACTTCCTTGAGCTCATAAGTGAGATACTTGAGGTAAGACAACATTGTACCATCAGTAGTAACAGTTATACTCCTGGCTATTGTTACCATGGAGTACCATCTGAAGGAACGCCTCCTCCCACATCAACCTGCCCATGCCCTAAGATCTGGGGGGCAAACCCTTCTCGTTGTCCCACCACCCTCTATAGTAAGATGGGTGGGCACTCTAGAGAGGGCCTTCTCAGTAATGGCCCCCAAGCTTTGGAATAGCCTCCACCTCGAGGTGCTTCAAGCCCCTTCACTGTATACATTCAGGAAGGGGGTGAAGACGCACCTCTTTGCTCTGGCCTTTGGCTAAATGTGGCAAAGTTTACCCCCACTCCACATACTATTCTTTTATACTGTTTTATTTATATGGTTTTATTTTGAATATTTTTGTCTTTTAAATATGCTGTTACCCGCCCTGAGACCCTAGGGTATAGGGCGGGATATAAATGTAAATAAATAAATAAATAAATGGTGACAACAACAACTTCCTCTCCTTCTCCCATCTGGAATAATTCAGATGATGTAGTATCATCAAAGATGAAAAGTTAGCTGCTCTTCCTGCCTTCATTCTGAAGCAGCTGAGACGGAATTCAACTTATCTTGCATCCCAGTCTAAAATCAGTTAAATCCCCCTTATACCAAGAATGCATAAAAGTTCAAGCATGTCCAGATTTTTCAAAATCTGAATATTTAGAGAATTTTTGAGCCTTGTGGTCTTTCCCATTCAATGGAAGTTTGAATTCAAATATTTCAAACTTCAAAGATCTCTAAGTTTTCGGAATGTTTTAATCTGGGATTAACCTCCCAAGTCACAACCAGTGTCAGTAAGGAAAGTTTATTATTATTTAAAACAAGGGTTCTTTCAGATACAGATAAAGCCCCACATTTCTCCAGAAACTATACCGGAAATGCAACTCGTACCTATGGCATTCCTAATATAGTCCTGGGTTAAGTTGTTCAAAAATCCGTAGTAACACTATTATTGGAAATTCAGCAAGAATGCCAGGTTTTTTTGTAATATTGCTTTCAATATCAGGCTCTTAGCTCATCTGCCAGCTCTCTGTGTTATTGTTGCTGTTCAAAAATACCAATGCTAGCAAACATTTATTATTTATTTATTTATTTATTTATTTGTTTGTTTGTTTGTTTGTATTTCTATCCCGCCCTATACCCGAAAGTCTCAGGGCGGGTTACAATATTATATTAATCTTAGACAGGTCCCTGCCCTCAGGCTTACAATCTAAAGAGACAAGAAACAAAAGGAAAATGGTGTGGGAGGGAACAGGGAACAGTAAAAAGCCAGCTCTTCAATTCCAGTTTTTCTCTCCGTTTCTTATTGCTGGAATTTTCCTATTAACTTTACTTTGAATTTTCTCTTCATTGATGACAAAACAGATGATGGTGGAGATGGTCAGCCGGCATCTACTCAGCCCCACCCTGCTCGGCCTCAGGACCAGATGTTTTCTCAACTGGTGGATCGTCTGCCATGGTCTCTTTGCCATCTTGTGAAGGGAGCAGTTGGAGGAGGGAGGGACACTGCTGGGAGCAAGATGGCAGAGCCCAGCCTGCTGCCTCTTCTCCACTCCTCTCAGGCGAGATGGTTCATCAACATGGGGAAAATAAACCAAAGGAAATGGTTTGGCACATCCAGATATTTCTGAACAGCTACGGTCCAGGACTGCCTTCTGCTATATTGCAGGGGTGGCAAGCAGCACTAGCAGGATGTAAAAGAGATGCTGGCAATTTCTTCTTGCCATCAGGAGGCACCCTAGTTATTCAGTTCAAAATTCTATTTTAAACTAAGCAGTAGCTGAAAATTCTAAAAGGGACTGTAGCTTGAAGAGTGGATTGTTAATAATTCAAGGTGTTGACACTAACATATAAAGCCCAAATGGTTGGGCCCTGGGTATCTGAAGGAGCGCCTTCTCCCATATAGACCTGTCCATGCACCAAGATCTCAAGGAGAATGTCTTCTTGTAGTTCCTTCTCTTGCAGAAGGAAGGAGCATAGGGAAATATAAGAAGGCCTTTTCTGTGGTGGCCCCTAGGCACTGCAACAGCCTCACTCTGGAGCACCAGGTGCCTGCGCTATATAGTTTTGGTGAAGGGCGCGATATAAATTTCTTAAAGAAATAAATAATCAATAAATAATGAAAATATGACACAGGCAATAATAAGAAAGATAAACTAACATCAACAGCTCATGTGAAGTGGGAATCTAAATGAAACATGGCAACTCACTTACTTCAGTCCTTCAGGCTGAAGAACACACTAGTCTTTCTTTGAGAATTAATTTACTTATTGTCTTTTGTTTTTAATACATAATCCTCTCTGTGACCCCAGGGTGAAGGTTGGATAGAAATATAATCTGTGAACAACAATGGCTGCAACTCCTAAATTGTATGGTGCCATGATGTCTACATACATATACTGTATTTGTTTTAAACACAGATGCACTGGCGACAAATTGTCCTCATTCCTCTACTAAGAGTTTAAACTTCTATAGACCCAGAAAAGAGAACCATACTATCATTCTGAGGGTTTTTTTTTAAAGAGGAAGGGTAAAATGGGATTGGTGAGTTAAAATTTATCATTTATTTATTTGCATTTCTATTCCCTCCGCCCATACCCAAAGCTTTCAGGGGGGTTACAACATTTAAAACCAAATACAAGCATATTTAAAACAATAAAAGTGGGGATAAAAAGCTATATCCCCATTTGGCCAAAGGCCAGTGCAAAGAGGTCACTTTCACTGCCCTCCTAAATATGTAAAGCGAGGGTGCCTAATGCACCTCAGGGGGCAATCACTGAGAAGGCCCTATTCTGGATGCCCACCACTTTTGCTGCTGAGGGTGGGTGGTACAACCAGGAGTTACCAACAAAAAACATAAGAAAATAAATGTCTTAGGCAGCAAACATACTGTACAACTGCCCCACCATAAGCCTGAAGGAGATACTTCTATGCTTTGAGAAAAACTACAAGCTTAGCAATGGGTTAGGATATAGGTTATTGGGTAATGCTGATTTCTGCTTTCCCAGCTTATCTGCTCAACACATTGGCCTGACTATAAAGTGCCATCTATATATCAATGTACTCGAGCTGTGAGAAAGTATCGATCGGAAGAACTTTACCCTAATCAATAGAAGGATAACACAACGTTCCACATGATGTAGCTTGAAATGCCATTTTCAGGATTTTATTTATCTGGGATACGGAAGAGGGAAGTCTAACGCATATCACTGGTAATTTAATGTTTGGTAACTTTTGCATGACACCTATTAGCTAGCATCCTTCAAACTAGAAATTACTCACCCTGAAGACAAAAATATCAGGACAGGGCAGAGAGGAAATTTAAAATCATTTCACTTCATCTATCTGTTGTTCACCTTTGGAATCCATCTCCCAAGTTACTAATAATACTTCACTGGACTAAAATCAACTCTGAAGTGAGATTTTTTTTTAATTTTCACACAAAAGTACCTGGGTCATAAGGGCTTGCCAGTCATGGAATGAAGCCTCTCTTTGGTGCCTTATTTGATTCAGCTAAATGAAAAATGACCAAATCCCTGCATACTGAGCTACAGATCTCCAAAATCAAATGCCTCTCAATTTCATGAGCTGTTCTTTTCTGAACAGAATAAAACTTTCACTAAGACTATTGACAAAGAGAGAAGTTCTACAGAAAGGATAAGCTCTATTACACTACCAAGGGAAGAAAGCCATCTTACTAATCAGGTCTTGGGAAAGAGATCTGCCCCTGACCATACAGGGGGAATATAACACTATTATGACAGTTTTATGGTGGGGTCACCACTCGTATCAGTGGTAGGGATGTACACGAATATTTGAAACGTTCAAACTTCGATAGAATTCATTCAAATTTGGACATTCTATTTCGAATAGAATGTCTATGAATTCTAATTTAAACATTCAAGCGAATTTTGAATTTTCAAATAATTCATTTGAAAACACCATAACTGCACTTCTGTTGGCATAGCAGGGTAAGAGTGCAGTGCCTGCATGGATATCACTCCCTCCATACCCGCATGTGCAACAAGGGTGCAGTGACTGACTCTGTGCCCTCATTGCACATTCAAGATGTCATAAAGGCATTGTGCCAATCTTACATTTGACTCAACAGTTACCAGAACAGAAGGTGAAAGCTAATTATTAATTATTCCTTCTTTCCTATTCTGGACGCAGGATTAAGGTTGTGCATGAATTATATTTTCGGCATTCAATTCAATTTGAATGGAACATCCAAAGATTCAAATTGATTTGAATGTTTAAAATTCGAATGTACTCACATTCGATTTGAATCAAATACATTTGTATCTATTTGTTTGAATATTTGATTCGTATTTGAAGATATGAATGTCAATAACATTCATATGTTTCCATACGCATCTGTATGCATCCATATGCATCCCATTTTTACCCCGTATCCATCCCATTTTTGTCCTGTACGTATCTGTAGAAATGCATATGGATACAAATAAGTTGCGTACGGATACATATGTAATGTGTAAGTATCTGTACACATAGGAATGTCCAAATAATTCATACGAATGATTCGAAAGATTCAAAATTCGTTTGAATGTTTCACGGTCTGGCAACCTTTTTTTTTGTTAATGCCTCTACTCGTCCGACTTCGATGATTCCCTTACCCACTTAAATAATAAAATGAAAAAAAAATTCATTTGAATGTTTAAATTCGAATTTAGAGATATTCAATTCAAATTCTAATGTACAAATTTGAACAAGTTTCATCAAATTTTGAATGTTTTGAATATTCATGCACATCCCTATGTGGGATCCTCTGCAACAGTTTTGCAGAGTTGAGAATTATAAAGGAAAAATAGGGAATCATTAAAAAGACAAAAAAATTCACAGCTGTTGAATTAAAAATGATATATCACAAAGAAAAAGACAACAGAGGAAACAAATCTACATAGGTTTCATGGATTTTCCTCTTTACTGGAACAAGAAGATTACTTGTATGAAAATCCTTTTTATTGAACTATCTTTAAGAAATATGCAGAACAACCAAATTACATCCTAGTTTAATTGCTGCTGTTCACTGGTCAATTAACTTTATCCCTGTTCCTACACAGATTCTTTTTAAAAGGAAAAAAAGTATATAGATCATTATTATTATTATTTACTATTGAGTACTTATGGACAGGGCAATGCCCTCAGGTTATATGTGATCTTCTCTTTATGCGAGAGATACTTCTTTGATCATGCCGTCTTCCTAACTATTTACATGTAATTCAATGTGGTCATACAGCAAGGTTCCTTCTGCTGCATGGAACTGAGGTGTGCTACCCAGGAAGCCTGTAGCTCAGTGGTAGAGCAAAGTGCCTGGAAACCTGAGGATTTCTGGTAGGAGAGTACATGAATGCAATTTTTGTTATTTGATTCAAATCAAATATCTGAAGATTTGAATTGATTCAAATGTTTAAAATCTGAATGTATTCATTCGATTCGAATAAAATATATTCAAATCTATTTGTATGAATGTTCAATTCATATTTGAAGATACACAACATTCGTATGTGTCTGTACACATCCATACACATCCCGTTTTTATCCTGTATGCATCCTGTTTTCATCATCCCGTACAAATGCGTAAGAATACAAATAAGATGCATACAGATACATATGTAATATGTACATATCCATACACACACAAATGTCTGAATAATTCAAATGAATGATTCAAAAGATTCAAAATTCATTTGAATGTTTAAATTTGAATGTATAGACATTTGATTCAAATTTGAATGTCCGAATTTGGATGAATTCGGTCAAATTTTGAATGTTTAGAATATTTGTGCACATCCCTAATTGCTGGTTCTATCCTCAGACTATTCCCAGAAGTAAACAATAGTGAATCACTTCTGGATGTCTGCTAAGAAAGCTGCATGGAGGTGCCCATGGAGGTGCCCAGCAGTCAACCAGGAGTCGCCATGACTCAGTGGCACCCAACAACAAACTACAACCTAAGAAGCTGCCCCTTTTTTTGAATACAATTCTACTAGCAACTAATTTTTTAAAAAAATTAACTCAATTTTTGTACTTACCCTGTATCCCCGAAAATAAGACCTAACCCCAAAATAAGCTCTATCGTGATTTTTCAGGATGTTTGAAAGATAAGCCCTATGTAAGTGTTATATAAGGGTGTTTTTCTGTAGAATCTCCAGAGTGATCTGCTGCTAACTTCAAAGATCCTCCGGAGCACTTGACAGTGGCATTGCTCTTGCAAGGGGTTTCTCTGCGGAGCCTGCGCTAATCTCCGAAGTTGCCTTCAGAGAGACTTTGGAGCCAGCTCTCGCAAGTGGTATTTCTGTGGAGCCTTTGCTAATCTCGGATTTTGGAGCTGGCTTTGGAGGGACTCTAAAGTCTTGAGTTTGTGGCAACGCCCCCCCCCCATGGGTGCCTCTCCCCCCTGAGCTTCCTCTAGACCCCATTGCCAAATTGTAGTGGAAACAGGCTCCCTACAATCTGGGTTTGAAGGCCGAAGACCCCATTGTAGACCTCATCTACACAAAATCTGGATTATAGGTCCTGAAGGACCCATATGATCTGGATTTCCCTAGCTGTGGTGGAAACAGAAGTGTCTCTAATGGGGTCTGTAGTGGAAATGGGGTTATCCAGCTTTCCACCAAATGGGTCCTTAATGGGTGCTTCAATGGGTACTTAGTGCTACTGGAAAAACACCCTAAGACATCCCCTGAAAATAAGCCCTAACACATTTTTGTAGCAAATATTAATATAAGACCCTGTCTTATTTTCAGAGAAAGAGGGTAGAATTTGCACAGCCTAATAGTAATCTTACTTCCTAGAAAATCCTTTGGTGTATGCAGGAAGAGAAAAGCCCAGTCCTTTCCCTCTGCAGCTTAAAAGAAATTAACTATTAACCATGTTTTTGCAAAGTTACAACTGATTCATCGGACACTCATCAAAAGGGACAGTCATATTAATAAGAAAGGAGAGATAAAAGAAGTGAGGAATGAATGGTGAAATAGGGCCTATTACTTAGCTCTCTATTCAGATGCAATAAAGACTCACTTAATAATTCATTGTTGTTGTTTAAAATTGTTAAGCTGTTGCAAGCAGTGTGCAACTACCTAAATGTACTGAAAATCAAGAAAGACTTTTTTCAAGAAGAAAACAAATCTCTGTTGTTATCAGGATGCAATAACTACAATAAAAATATATATCTGATTCAGTTATAAATCTACATCAATTTATCTAAAACACTTCTTTCTTAGAATATAAAAGACAAACTGTATTTGAAGGGGGGACGACATTAGATTTCTCTTTTTGATTAGCTATTTCTCGTTCTGTCAATAACAGTCTGTTTGGTTTAATCCATTCTTATTTGATCAAAAGAGTCACAGAGATCAAATCTGGCATCAGAGCTGAACGCTGTGAGGACTGGTATGGAAGAGGACATGGATCTAAAAGGAAGTGATGACAGTATCAAAACAGGCAGAACTAATGGGAGGCAATACACTGTTAAATGATGCAATTCTGTTCAAACTTACATGAAAATTAAACTCACTGAACATAATGGATTACTAACACATTAGCCAACCCTGAACTGAAACAAAAAAGAGAATGGACTCAGGCTCTTATCTACTGAAGTGCCATCAGCATGTGTCATTCCAGTCAACACGGGCCAGCCAGGGAACAGAACAAGCAAATGGACTATTGCCAGATGTGGTCACCTTCTGCTCCAAAGCCCTGTGACAGCAAGAGAAACTGCATTGAAGTCATCCCAGATAGCCAGTTCTGCACAGAGAGAGGGCAGTGAGTGTCCAACATATTATCCCATGTTAAACAAAACCCCAACGATGTGTGTGCAGCCTGACTTCTAGGTCTATTTTCAGCCTCCAGTGAGTGTTCCTGTCCAGGGAATTTGATTTCTCTGGGCATGTCCAACTCCACAGCAACATTCTGGACAGCAAGGACAGACACTCTGGAGCAACCTTCATTTGATAGAAGCTTTCTCACCTGCATGGCAACAACCATAGCTCCTGCCCCATTTAACCCTAATTGGGACTACAGATAAATAGCAGCTGAGTGACTGCCCACTTCACTGTTACGGACCAACTACACTGGAGTGAACCACAATAAACCAGAACTAGTTACAACTTTTTGCATCCAGGATATTGTGCACATTTTTAGTCACCTCATTTGAAAAAGGACATAGCGGAATTGGAAAAGATCCACAAGAGGGCAACAAAGATGATTAATGGAATGAAAAATCTTCCTTATGGGTAAAAGTTGCAACATGAGGGGCTTTTTAGTCTAGAAATGAGAAGAGTCAGAAGAGACATAATAGTACAAAAAATTATGCATGGTTTGGAAAGAGTGGGTAGGGAGGAATATTTCTCCCATTCCCAAAATAACAGAACAAGGGGTTACCCAACGAAATTACAACTGGGACAAAAGGAGACAGACAGATACAAGGAAACGCTTTTTACAAAATGCATAGTCAAAATTTAAAATAAATTACCACAAGGAATTTCACAGGATTTATGGGAAATTGAGTGCATTTCCATGCATTGGAAATATCCGCGGTTTTTCAGTAACGGCAGTAGGACCTGGAACGTATCTTCCAATGAACATGCTAATGCCTAGAAAAACGCAGTGTGCTATTCAATTGACTCAAGGAGTCTGTTTCCTAAACCTATAATGATAAAAGATCACTGTAAATATAATTCAAACTATATAGTTCCGGCACAGATTTAAATCCATGAACAGCTTGTACTCAAAAATATGAATTACCTAAAGGGTGCTTGAGTTTCCAAATGGCAGAAGCTACACTTAAGGAAAAAGAAAGTTCCTTAGTCTCCAAAGGCTTCAGCCTGATATTCATTCATTGCAGCTTCATGCTACATGCCCTGTTTCTTTTGAATAAGCAGGTGTGTCTCAAAAGTCATTTGAAATATCTCTGGGGAGGAAGTTACAACTTAGATCAAAGGTCCCAGCAAGTTATAGTAAACTTCCAGCATAAAATTCACCTTCTATCCCAAGTAAAATATTCATGTAAAATTAAGCATGTCAGCATGGAAATGGCCACAGCTCAGCGGTAGAACAATTGCCAAAAACACTTAACTAATGTTTCCATGTATCCATCAGGTATTGGCACCAGCTAAGTGGTACCTACTGATGACAACACCATTAAAAGATATATAAATAGAAGAAGCTGTTCATCCTTGGAAGCATGCAAAAGATCTAGAAAGACCCACCTTTTCATCCTGGATTTTAATAACAGTTAAGTGGCTTTAATAATGACAATTCAGCATCCGTTTCCATTGAATTTTCAGAGTGGTTTTTATTGGAGTTTTTTATTTTATTCTGTACATCCTCTGAGCTAGTTACGAGCAGGTGGTATATAACTGATGACGATTATGATAAATAGTTGTAAAATCTCCAGTTTCCCACCTTTTTAGTTAATAAAACAATGTCTGTGATAGTTACTAGATAATGAGTTATCTGCTTGGCTGTGGTCACTTCCTCTGTTTCGACTTCCCAGGGTGGAAAGACCACAAATAAAAATATTAGAAATGAAAAGCTGGAGTCAAGAAGGTTTAAAGTGAAGGTGTGAGCGTGGCCCTTAAGTGTTTCATTGGAAGGATCTGCACTGCAGGGAGAAGAATGCGACAGTAAGACTATGACATGTACACTCCTCTCAAAGTGGCAACATGCTGATTGTAAGGATGTGCATGAAATTTATTGTATTTGATTTGTATTGAATCGAATGCAAGAAAATTTGTATTTGTTTGAATAGATCCCCTTCTATTGTGGTAGGATTCGCATTTTATACAAATATTAAATCCCATACAAATCCCATAGGAATGCATATGAATAGCAAACGGATCCTATATACAAATGCATATGAATAGCATACAGATCCAATACAAATGCATATAAATCCCATATAAATCCCATATACACATCCCATAAGAATCCCATACAAAGCTTCATAGGAATATATCAAAACATTTTATTCAAATTCAAATGCCAATCTTCAAACGTGCCAACATTCTATTCAAATTCGAATGTTCGAATTTGGCCAAATTACCCGTATATTCCGGTGTATAAGACGACTGGGAGTATAAGACGACCCCAACTTTTCCAGTTATAACATAGAGATTGGGATATACTCACTGTATAAGAAGAAGACACCCGGCGTATAAGACGACCCCCGACTTTTGAAAAGATTCTCCTGGGTTAAAAAGTAGTCTTATACGCCAGAATATACAGTAGGCCAAATTTTTAATTATATGAATATTTGTGCACATCCCTAGCTGATTGCCCACCCACCACCACCCGCCTGCCGCCCACTGTCCCTGATGATCAAAATCACAGCCAGGAAACTTTGATTCCACAACTGTGATCTTAACTGATAGAAAAGAGCCATTGTGCAATCTTTTATTACAGGGTGTTGAGAGGCACAGTGGTACGCCAGCAGGACCACAGCAGGCAAGAGGGAGGAATAGCTCTTAGAGCAGTGGTTCTCAACCTGGGGGTCGGGACCCCTTTGGGGGTCGAATTACCCTTTCAGAGGGGTCGCGACAAGTCTCCTGCTGCCCTTCCCTCCCACCTCCCAGCCGCTTCGCCCCTGTGGTTGGGGGTCTCCACAACATGAGAAACTCCATTAAGGGGTCACAGCATTAGGAAGGTTGAGAACCACTGTCTTAGAGCTTTTCATCCCGCTTCAGGGACTCTTATGACAGCATGGCGTCAAGACAATTTTGGTCCATGCAGGTGCTGCATTTGTCTAGCACACCAAATGCACCACTGGGGAGATGGGGTCCTGCATAAACTGTCCCCTTATGGCATATTCCATGGCATAAAAGCACTGTGGTGATCCTTCCATTTTAGTGGGGAGCATATCTCACATTATTGTTATTCTTAAGTCTCAGCGCAGTTTTAAAAAAGTAACAAACAAATGTACTATTTTTAAAAAATCTAAATTCAACATTTCCCTCAAAACCCAAATAAATGTTTTCTGGGAAAGGATTGGGGATCAAGGAGAAGAAAGCCTCCATTCTGATAAAGGTGACACAAATCAGTTCATTCACTCTGGAAAGAAGAATGCGCACTTGAGGAATAGAAATAAAGTTCCAGGTTGAGAGTTCTCTTTAGAAAATGTAATGCATGAATAGGCTGTAAGTAAATTCAAGCTGTCTGGTGCTATTGGGCAAAAAAGGCTGATCCATTCAGTTAAGTTTCAAGTTCAGTCAGTAATTTCTCTTTCTTAACACTGTACAGTACAGTCATAAATAAATGGCATCTGTTGCAAGACTGTTTAGCCAAGTGTGATCTGCAGTAGTTAAGAAAACCTTAATGGAAAAGAAGGAGAAAGGATACCTTTTAAAATACCATTGAGTTAACAGAAATCATAGCAATGAACTATTCTGTGAACAGATCACTCGCTGCCCCCTCAGGAAATAAACATTTCCCTGCTGTGAACAATTAACTGATTCCACAGTAGAATGCATTGATGGGGAGAGAGAAAAAACACACCTTGCAGGTACTGAAAAGAAAGGAAGGGACAGGCCATTACTACTTTTGCAATAGAGTTAATTTGTCACAAATAAGTATGCATTAAAAAAGAAAATCATTGTATTACCAAAACAGTTTGTGCCTAAATTTAAAAGTCTGTGTTCAGAAGATTTATATTAATTTTAATCCTCCTATATAAAAATAGGAAGAAATGTCATGTGCAAAAATAAGGAAGAAAATCTGGCAAGAACATAACAGAAACATATAAAGGATGTAGGAAGGAGGAAAGTAAATTTAATAAACACACTGCAAGGTAAAAAAAAATCAAGGCAATAAATAAGGGAATGTTATTGTGTGTTATAGGGTGCACTTGAAACAATTGGGAGGAAAATGAGAGAGAATACAGTAAAATAATAGCTTTTCCAGTTCCGCAGTATCTTTTCTGAGATGTGGTTATCAGAATTGTACACAATGGGTGTTTTTCCACTGTCACTAGAAGTACCCATTAAGTACCCATTAATGGGTACTTAATGGCATTTTTGTCACTAGAAGTACATAGTATTGCTATTTGGTTACCCACCGACCCACCTGAAGTCAAAAGATCCCTTTGGAGCTCTTTTACAAGCTCTTTCAGTTTTTACCAGCCTGAACAATTTAGTGTCATCAACAAACTTAGCTATGTCACTACCTACCCTACTTCTAGATTATTTATGAGTAAGTTAAAAAACACAGGTCATAATACCGAACCTCAGAGGACCCCATTTCTCTCTTCTTTCCACTTTGAGAATGGGCTATTTATCTCTTTTTCCTGTCTTTAGCTAGTTATCTATCCAGGACCCAAGAGTTTATTTAGGAGTCTTTGATGAGGGGCATAATCAAAAGTCTAGATAGAAAAAGTCAACTGAGTCACCTATATTCACATGTTTAACAAAAAAAAAATTTTAACAAGCTTATAAGGCATGATTTACTTTTGCAAAAGCCAAGCTGATTATCTTTCAGCAATGTTTGCTCCTTTATATGCACAGTAATTTTTTCTTTAATGATAGTTCCCATCACTTTACCTGGAATTGATGTTAAGCTGGATGCTTCAGGTAAGTCTTTGGTAATGGTTAGTAACCTTGTGGAGCACGATTTCTTGCTCCACAACTAGCATGCAATTAGGCATCTTTTGGGCAGGCAGGAGGAGTTTGTAGCATGTGAATGCCTCCTGCAAGTGCAGATCCTTCTGCCTAGATACAGTATTACCTAGTTGCATGCTAAGGGCTGAAGTGCAAATTCAGCCATTGTCTCATAGTATTTGCAAACCAAAAACTACAAAACGCTTACCAAGCAAACCAGCATTTGGAGCAGACTTTTTCTTTCCACACCCTGCCCTTTTTTGTGGAACAGGATGGGAGCAGGATGCACAAAGAGAGATTAAGAGAGAGTACAAATGCATACTAATAATTAACAAAATGTATCCACCTGACCCCAAATATTATATTTTGACTACTATCATTCCTCTTATTAGTATTCTCAAAAAATCATCATCACTGCAACTTCTGAACATTTTAATAACTGGGAACTAATTTTCCTACCTTCACATCCACATGATCTTGTAAAAATTAATAAAATTGTCATTTGTCATATCCTGTAAAGATCTATCCAATTCCATAAAATCACCACATGGCCTTAATTTCAAACTTCTAGTTATTTCCAAAATAGTTAATTTCATTGCTCTCCATTAAATGAGGCTTTGCAAGCCAACCATAAACTATGAATTTCAATGCTGACGCACTTGGAAGCCATTTCTATGGACATGAACAGGAAAACTATACCTGTTTTGTCTCTTCAGTTGTGCAAAAGGACAAGAGGAAATGCAGCAAAGGAGCTGCACATGAACCCAATCATATGTATACTAATTTAATAAGCCAGGATTTGATCATCCTAACGTGCCTGTGCTTCATCTTATAATTGATGAGACTGAAAAATAGATCAACAGAATTCCTCCTTTTCAAGGTAGAAAAAAACAAGATGAAAGGATTAATAGTGCCAAGTTCTTCACCCGAATAGCTAATCACCTGTCTTAGAAATACTTGAATCAAAGAATGTTCTACTAAATAGGTCAACTCTCTCTGTCTCTCTCTCTCTCTCTCTCTCTCACACACACACACACAAATGCACCAGGTCTGCTACCTAGCAAACTGAATTTGACTTTTTACTCCTAGCTGGTATCAGTAGGGATGTTCAAAAATTTGATCAAACAATTCGTGTTTGTGAATGTTTGCACTGAACCAAACATGCAGTTATTCAGACACCTGCAAATTTGATCATACTGAACCAATCTGTTACTTGCGAACACAAATGAATAAACTGAACAGTTTCTATCTGCTGTGTTCTGCCAGTGAAAATGGCTTTTTTCAATGGAAAAAAAACTGGGTTTTTTTTTCAAACAGGTTTGGAAACAAATCCAAATGATTGTTCAATTAACCATTTCCCTACTGAACAAATGGGTATTCGGTTCAACAGTGAACTGAACATACAATTTTCATTTGTTTACATTCCTAGCTCTCAGTCTTCCACAGCAGAAGCACAGAATTATGGACAGCCAGTTATTGCTCATACTCATGTGTGCTGCTCATAGAGCTTTATAAAAACTTTCCCAATGTTACAGAAAACAGTTATTAAAAAGCCACAGAGGCAGTGTATCTTTATAACAGAAGCTCAAGGTAATGTTCTTGTAGATAAAATGATACATGACATACTCTATATACTTAGAATCTAACAGTAATCTGTAAAAGTGTCCCATATCTTAATATTTTATGCTTTTGATATCTCCCTTACATCTATAGTCACTTGATTGCAAATCAGGCACCATCTACACTAAGTGTAGCTACATTTTCACCTAATTCTGAATTACATTTAAGCTTAGCTCGATCTAAATGAAAACTGGACTTTCATAGCTTGAGCTGATTTCAAATATTGTTCTAACATTCCCTCTCAATACTGTATATGAAGGATTCAGTTTTGTCTAGGAAGTATTTGGACTTACAATAGATATAATGTTACCTCCTTGCATAAAACAGTTTTGTACAGCACAGTTTAGCTCTTAGTCAGTGAAATGTGACTTCCTTTGTTTAATACATTGCCAAAATCTTGCAGTAACATGATTTGGCCTATTCATTACCATTAATTTATGCTGGTGAACTCTTCTCTTCTGCAGCCCCATTTTTGAGCTGCAGTTCTTGAGGATGGTGGTTGGAATCCAAAAGTCAGATTTGGTGACAGATTCTATGTTCTGCCAATCTTCAGATGTGGAGAGGGGACTGTATTGTACACCATGTGGAAATGCCAACTGTTCCACTTCACATTTAAGTTCACAGATGGTGGCAACGTTCACATTACAAGCATCAGCACTGTCCCAAACCTAACCTAAACTTACATGGAGATCCTCAAAGTGAAGCAATGACCATGTGTGCTGGGGCATTGCCGGGGCAATCATCAACTTAGTGTGTGACTGCACTGCCCAGCCACAGCTGTGCCGCACTGTCCACGCACAACATTCACATACAGAGGTAATGTGAACAGTGCATCTGCAGGTTTACCAGGAGTGTCCTTGACACTCCTGATAAAGCTGTGGAGCAGTTTTAACTGTTCTACAGCTAGAGACAATCAGGACAGCTCTGGGCTCCTCTGGAATGGAGGTGGCATGACAATGTCCATATGCTCCATCCCAGAGCATGGTGGGCCATCCTAAACACCTAAGTGCAAAGAGGGTCTATGTTTTCTGTAAGCAGCTTGACAAATCATCTGTTTCAACTGTATGGTAACCCTCTTTGGCAGTTCCATCCAAGAATGTGTACTGTGTGTGTGTTCCAACTAATCCACATGACGAATGGTTTACAACTACTATGAAAGGTCCTTTCTGCCCTGGGCCTTATCTCAGAATAGGACTCTACCATCCACATGCTAGTACAGACTATCCACAGGCCCTGGATGGGACCTGCCATTGCATATGGGTGGCAGGTCAGTATTCAGAATAAGGGCCAGTCCAGGAAGGGCCAAAGACTGGCCAATGTTGGATAACCCCTGCTTAAAGCTTATCTGGATGCCCAAGTTAAAAAACAATACTTGCTAAAAGACCAATGGATGATAAACCATAGCATATTGGGCAAAGAATACAAGCCTCCTGCTTGTAGCTTCCTGGTGTGGCCTGATTATTTGTTGAGATTCAACCACTTAATATTAGGATACGTAAAATGATTATGAAAGCAAATGCAAAGAGAACTTGCTGTTCTAGGTTTTAGTTTTTGTTTGGTTGTTTTTTTATGGAATGTAGTTTGCGAAGTGTTGGCCTGAGATGTCTATTGGATATCACGGGGCTTAAAACACTGTGCTATTGTGGTGTCTTGAATGCGCAATGAGGGAACAGTATCTTCATGACACCTGTTGTGCATACAATTTAGATGAAGAGTGTCGTGTTCGTACAGATACTGAGCTCCTCCATGTCAGTGCATCCTTAAGCACCATTATGGTACTATAGCAGCAGGGCTGTCTGAGAAGCCCTCAGAGCTTTTTAAACAGCTCTTGGGTCACAGTGGGAGCAAGAGACAAGCTCAGGAAATGGCCCATGGACCTGACAGTAGAGGGAGCGGCAGCATGAAACAACATGCAACAAGGGGAGACATTACAGAGGTAGGGCTTCCCCTTGCCACTAAAGTGTCATGCTTCAATACAGAAATCTTTTTATCCCTTATTAAACATACTGAAACCTCACACAAACAGTATTCACAGCTGTCAGACACCAAGGGTGTTTTCCCACCATGCTCCTTAGATCTGAATCTAAGAAGATACGGATCTAAGGAATGGGTACATTCCTTAATCTGGATCTAGTAGATAAGGATTAAGGGAAGCACCCAGTGTGTGTCCACGGGAGGTGTAGCACCCATTAGCAATGGGTGCTAACACCCCTGCCGTGGAAACACCTTTGCACCCATGTGGGGAATCCGGATCGTCCCCCAAGGGTCCGCCCAGGTGTTTGGGGGGACAGGAGGGTGCAATCTCCAAAGTTCCTCCAAAGAGATCAGCGCAGACTTTGGAACCGCTCCAGAGTCCCTTCGGAATGTCTCCGAAGTCTCTGCCAATCTCTTCGGAGAGACTAGTTGCGAGACTCCGAAGTCTCTACCAATCTCTTTGGAGGGACTTCGGAGGGAAGGCTGCACTGTCTTTGCTAATAGCGAATGACGGTGCAGCGCAGCTCCGGAGCGGCTCCGACTGACAATCTCTTCGAAGTGATTTTGGAGTCATTTCGAAATCATTTTGGAATGACTCTGAAGTCACTCCGAAGCTGGGATTTCAGGGCTCCCCCCAATGGGTGCATCCCCTCCCCCTAGCCTCCTCTAGACCCCATTGCCACAGAAGTATGGAAACAGGCTCCCTTTAATCTAGATTTTCTGGCTGAAGACCCCACTGTAGACCCCATTAATGGGGTCTACAGAAAATCAGGATTAAAGGCAGAAAAGTACCCATATGACCTGGATTTCCCCAGCGGCAGTGGAAACAAATGTGTCCCAAATGGGTGCCGTGGTGGAAATGGGGTCATCCAAGCTCACACCGAAATGGGTCCTTAACGGATGCAAAAATGGGTACTTTCTGACAGGGGAAAAACACCCCAAGAAGAAAAGTGCAGTACATCTACCAGAACATCATCAGATAGGCCCATACCTTTTTAGAGGGTTGAGCTCAATGTTGCATACCCAGGCTGCCACCACTGTAACTACTAATGACATTTGCTCAACTGTTATTAGGGGGAAAAACTATGGATCTTTCTGCATGGACTCTTAATCAGGATTAGTGGTCTGTGTAGACCACCTCTAAGCCACATAGATCTGCATGTGGATGCAGATCTTTGAGGCCATGTCTCTCCTTAGTCCTGTTCTGTCTGTCAAGAGGCCCATAATCAGGTCCAGAAGAGGACTAAGGGCCTTGTTCCAGATTTTACAAGGCATACAGATGGAGGGGTGTGTGTGTGTGGGAGCTGCAAAGCTTGCACAAACTTTGCAGCCATAGGAAGATGTGGACCAGATCAGCACCATCAATGAAGATGGCGCTGATCTAGCCCATGCCTCCACAGGATCCAGATCAATTGATCTAGACCTAACCCAGGCAAGTGCAGAAAATGGGAAAGAAGCACCCCGAGGAATATCTTTATGTTGTCCCTCCAGATAACAAATTTTCATTAAATTAAGACTGCCTACCGAAGGGTGCAATGTTCTGGGCAAGCAACCCATTTGATCCTAATTCAACTGACTCCCTAGGTAAAGGGCAGAATGTTGAGGATCCTAGTAGGTGGCTACTTTTAGCCCATTTGAGCTGCGCTCATTCCAGCATGTGGAAGAGAGGCTCCTAGTATGTTTGTCGGTCCAGTATACAAGCCAGTGCAGAATAGCCCTGAGGGGCCAACATTGCCAAGAATATTCTTGCTGGCATGCACATGACTTGCAAGTCTTGTCTAGTACCCATTTCTCTATAAATAACTTTCAGAAACACAAAAATCATTTTTCAGAACCCAGAACACAGACATAGTATTTAGGAGTATTTCTTGTAATTAACATTCTAGTAACAACATTTTCCTAAGGATGTCTATGTGCAAGAAAACAGATTGCAGTAAGGATTACCACGTTCATTTCCTGCACCTTGCAACTTATCACATATACCCCAAATTCAGATCTGGAAATGAAGAAGCTAGGGATGTGCACAAATCTTTGTAACGTGAAATTTGGCCAAATTCAGAAATTCGAACTCGAATCAAAAGTTCGATATTTGTATGCTAACAATCAAATGAATATGAATGTTTCAGGACATTCTTATGAATAGTTCAGACATTCATTAAGCTGGGGAAATATATCAGATATGTATCTATCAGATACCTATCTGTTCGTATCAGATATGTATTGAATGTTCCTACAAATACGTACAAATAGATACGTATCGAATAAAATTTTAACTCATTTGAATGAAAGATCTGTTCATATGAATACTGATTTTTGAACATTCAATTCATTTCAAATTGAATGCCAAAAAAAATTTGTGCCCATCCCTAGAAGAAGCCACTTCAGTCCGCATAATTTTATTAAGTTGCCAACTCATATAATAAAAATTTAACTCTTCAAAATGTTTCATTGCAAAACTCCCCAAAGATCCAGCTCTTCCCTTTAAAAATTAATTGCGAGTGATTTATTCATTTGTTTTCTCTTGCTTTTCTAAAAAAAAAATTATGTCAAATGACTATATGAAATGTTTTGTGCCTGTATACAAAAAGAAATCCTCTACTGCCAAGGGAAGGAGGAAATCCCAGTTTTAAAAAAATGGTTAAAGAAAAAGCTTTTATAATGTTTCTTCTTTTCTTCACCTTATGGAAGATTTCAGTTGCTAGCAAATTTGTTCCAAGGTAAATCACAAGGAGTGATATTAATTCCGTAGATACATTAGCAAGATGCAATTAAAATGTGGAATCTTTTGCCATCAGAAAAAAGCTATGATAGCCTAAAAGATTTTATTCTTGGAAGACATCACTAATGGTCCTTGAAAACATATGAGTCCCCACTTAAACAAGGAGGAAAGCTTCTTCATTAGCTTTTGTATAAACTCTGAAATGAGATGAAGATTTTTTTCATCATCTCCTTTCATTCATTACACTACAGACAATATTCCACTATCATAATTTCATCGGAAGACATTTTCTTTTTTCCTAAGGCAGAACTTTTAAACCAAATGAACCCATTTTATTATTGCAATTAATATAGGACAGGTGTAGCAATATCTACTATAACGGATTCCTAGATTAGACAGACTGGATGCCTCTGAAGGCCATTTGCAGGGTAGTCAAGAGCAAGTGAAGGTTTGTCCTTTTGTCTTCTGCTTGAGAAAGCCAAGAAGCAATTGTTGGGCCCCTATGTGAGACAAGATGGTGGTCTAGATGGGCTGTGGCCCGATCCAGCAGGATTCCTCTTATGTTTTTGTTAAACAGATATATGGAGAGCGGGGGTAACAATGGCTACTAGAATGGATGCTTACATATGGCCTCCATATTGGAGAAGTAGGCAGGATGCCTCTAAAGGCTATTTGCAGGGAGTCGAGAGCAACTAAAGGCTTTTCCTTCATCTTCTACTCGAAGATGCCCAAAAGCAATTAGTAGGCTCCTCCATGAGACAAGATGCTGAACTAGATCCAGCAGGGCTTCTCTTATGTTCTCATGTTCATCAAGCCCCCAATAGATCTTCCACAATGACAGAGGACACCCACTACATACACTTAGCCCAAAATTTAGAAAGATGTCAGTTCTACCCACTTCCTATTTTAATCTTCTTGTAGTACCTCTTTGCTACTTCACTCAGTAAAACAGAACTAGCCATTAAAATGCTCAGTTTAAAATAAAAAATATTCCAGTAACTGCTAATGAATGGACATGCCCTGCCTGCATATTTATTTGTTTGAGTAATCAAACATGATGCTTTCTGTGTCCCTTGAAAGTCACAGTCTGTGCTGGGTCTATTGAGCAGATGAAGCATAAAGGAAGTGCTAGAAGTATCTGTAGATCACAAAATATTGGGGTTATATTGGTGCACATTTATTCCAAAGTAGCCTTCAGAGCTATTTCTTGCTGTATTATCTTGAAAAAGCTGTCAGCTCATCACCCAAATTGCTCATATCAATATTGCACTTGCCACCATGTGTCTTCCCGCATTTTATCCCCAAATAATTATGGGAACTCGGGGGACACTCTTTTAGCTTTCCAAATACAGTGGTGCATTCACTGAGGCACAAGGAATGTTCCTTAATTGGCCATATTGCCCAATCGAAGCCTTGATTAAAAAGATTTTTAGAGGTGTACAGTGATTCAAAGACTGTTTTTCCGATTCAATCCAAACACAGGAGCTATGAGGAGCTATCACTTCCTAGTTTCTCACACACAAATGGAAAAACTATATACACGGAAGACCAAACTGAGAAAAATAGTCACATTTGTACAGAGTGTACAGAGTGTACAAATGTGACCATTTTTCTCAGTTTGGTCTTGTGGTGAACGTGCCAGACTCATATTATGTAGTCACCAGGTTTGATCCCGCACTCCTCCATGAACACAACTGGGTGACCTTGACCTAGTCACAGCTCTCTTTCTGAGTTCTCACAGCCCCATCTACCTCACAAAGTGTCTGTTGTAGTGAGAAGAACAGAAGGTTTGGCAGCCATTTTGTTTTCTTCCTGGAACGAGCCCTTGTTTGTTGTCTTTCCCAAGGATTGAGCATTTCCCTGGCTGCCATATTACACACAGCAATAGACAGTGGCTTTTTGGGAATTGTTATCCTACCAACAGTACAACAGGAAAGACCTAGGTAAGGGTGGTTGAAAACCTAAGTGAAATACCCAGCTTCTGCTTGATGCTTTGCTTTCTGTATCTTGTTCTTGAGTCCTGGGCCTCTGGGGTAGGGATGTACATGAATATTCATAACATTCAACATTTATATGAATTTGGCCAAATTTGGACAATCGTATTCGAATTGAATGTTGGCACATTCAAAGATTGAGATTTGAATTTGAATCAAATGTTTCAATACATTTGCATGAAGCTTCATATAGGATTCATATGCGATTCTTATGGATTCATATGGGATTGAACATTCATATTAAATTTGAATCCCAGTACATTCAAAGGGGATCTATTTGAGTGAATATGAATCTTCTTGCATTCAATTTAATACCAATCAAATACAAAAAAAAAAAAAAATTGTGCACATCCCTACTCTGGGGTGGAGATTCTGACATGCATATTTCTAACCCAGGGGAACTTAGGTTGGGGGTTGATTTTCCTGGATTAGCAATACTATGGGACTTAATCCTTATATTCTGGAGTTGTGTTGGGATTGTCACATGTTTTACACCATATCTTGATGCAGCCTTAGCCAAAATTTATCCTCCGATGCAAGTTCCATTCAAACATCCCTTGGGCCTTTCTGTGCTGGCCCCTAGTTCAATTACAGAAGGAGACTAAGGGCCTCCCTTTTGTACATTAATGTGGAATATGGGGGGGGGCTCAATCAATGGACTGGTGAAGCGGAAAAGTACGCCCTGGTACTCCCAAACACAGGAGACTGCCTTCCACATGCCTCCGGGTTTCGGGATCAGAACACTGGTCCCTCTGGTAGTATCAATTAAATGGTACTACCAGAGATCTGGATTACTTCCCCCATAATCCACATCAGGCTCCATCTAATGTAGACATAACCAACCACTGGGGGAGCAGGGCCTCTTTGATCCACATTAACATGTAGATGCAGAGGCCCACATTGTGTGCTACACAGACCTTTAATCAGGATTAAGGGTCCAAGCAGAAAGGGCCTTAGTGTACTTTAAGGAGAGCACTCTCTTCCCATTTCCATGAAACTCTAGCCAGGGTTTTGAATGGGTTTCAAGACTGTACATGTTCAGAAGGCAGATGATTATATTTCCCATCCCAGCACAGATCACTATTTTAAACATGCTGTGTATTGTTTTAGATTTGTTGATTTTTTTTAAAGTGCTTTTAACATATATTGTTTTTAATCTGTTGTTTTAATGTTTGTTACTTGCCCAGAGACCTTCGGGGATGGGGTGGGATAGAAATGTAAATAATAAATAAATAATAAATATTCTCCTCACCAGTGCCAGTTCCAGGACACAGAAGCTTCCTAGAATATTATTTTAATCCTGAAAAATAAAGAACGAAGCAGGAGTAATTGATTGACCAGCCAGCACTGTAGAAGACACAGCTCTGAATGCCACTGGTCATCAACACAGAGGACAGAATTATACACACCTGTTCTGAACAGCTGTGATGCAGGAGGTTAAATAGGAAAGAGTATAAGTTTAGAATTTCTTTGTTTGCTTTCTTTCTCTTTTCACACACACAGCAGAAGACTCAATTTTCCCTGAAATATATTTACTTCTCAGCTTTTAGCTCAGACTTCAGATTTTCCAATTTCAAAGCCTATCCTAAGTCAATATTAAGCCAGGGGGAAAAAATTGCAAAAAAATCATGTGGAGCCTGAATGCTTTATCAGACTATATGAAGCCGGAAAAGTAAACAACAATGTTGTCTTTATTTATTTACTGAATAATTTGTATCCCCACCTTCACTTTATGAAGAAAACAACTACCTGTCCCTCCCTCCCTTCTCAAACCTGGATTACTAACTATAGCTATCTCTTTAATTTGTTTTACATTCCGACATCATACTTGTGTACTAGGTTGGGGTAACATGTTCCATTGAAATCTATGCAAAGTTAAGAACAATCTTCTGCTGCCCCATCACAAAGACAATCTGGTAACCTTTGTTGTTGTTGTTGTATAACACTGCATAAGCAACACTAGGAAGTTTTCTCAGCAAAAATATAGAAGGGGGTTGCCATTACATCCACAAAATACTGGAGTTGGAATGGATCTATCACACAGCATTAGAACCAGGGGGCACTCTATGAAGCTGATGGGTAGCAGAGTCAGATCAGACAAGGGGGAATATTTCTTCACCCAGAGGGTCATTGGTCTATGGAATTTGTTGCCAGACGAGGTGGTAACAGCAACCAGCCTAGATGGCTTTAAGGAAGAGTTAGACAAATTTATGAATGGCAGATGTATCAATGGCTCCTAGAATGGACGCCAAAGTACATCTTCCAGGCTGAGGAGACAGGCAGGATGCCTCCAAAGGCTGTTTACTGGGATTTGAAAGCAGGTGAGATGAGTTTTGCCCTCATCTTCTGTTTGAGATGCATAAGCAATTGGTGGGCCACTGTGTGGGACAGGTTGCTAAACTAAATGGGCTGTGACCTGATCTAGCAGGGCTCCTCTTATGTTCCTTATGTTCCTTAAATATCTTATGTATGTATGTATGTATGTATGTATGTATGTATGTATGTATGTATGTATGTATGTATGTATGTATGTATGTATGTAAAGTATACGTAGTCATACACTGATGGAATTGTGTTACTGGCAAGAGACCAGCACTGAGTTATAGAGAATATGAATGATGCTATGAAAAGGCTAATTTTATACCATGGATCTGTTGTAGAGAAGGGTACCAAAATGAACACAGGGACACAGAAATGAAGTCCAGTGATAAGAGATGGAGATAAATAGTTCCATTACTCTTGGAAAGTGAAGTTCTAATATCCGAAAGGATGCAACAGAGATGAGGCTCATGACTGTTTAAAGAATAATGGTCTGGTAAGAACAAGGCATATACCGAATGAATACCATAAACCCTCAAGATCCGTGAGAGACACTTTCCTAGAAAGGAGGCACTTCCAGTGCACTTTGTGATCTTTAATGTGTATTAAAGGCAGAATAGAAATAGTAACTGCCATGTGCTATCATCTGTCCATCTCAGAGCAACATGAGAAAAAGTTCAAGGAAAGGTGCACAAGGACAAGATCCGAAAAGATGCAGATTAGAGTCAGGAGTGTCAGTTACTTTGATTACACACAGGGGTGTGCACAAATGCAATTTTCAACACATGATTCAATTTGAATCCAATATCTGAATGTCTGAATTTGTACAACTAGAGAAAAAAAATGAATGTATTCAAATTCGAACCAATTCAAATACATTCGTATCTATTCGTACAAATACTCAATTTGTATTTGATGATACAAATGTCAACAACATTCGTATGTGTCCATATGCATCCGTACGCATCTGTACGCATCCCATTTTTATCCCATATGCATTCCATTTTCATCCCATACGTATCCATACAAATGCATTCGGATACAAATAAGATGTGTACGGATACGTATGTAATGCGTATGTATCTGTACACATAGGAATGTCCAAATAGTTCATACGAATGATTCAAAACATTCAATATTCATTTGAATGTTAAAAAATGAACGTATAGACATTCGATTCACATTTGAATGTCCAAATTCTAACCAATTTGATTGAATTTTGAATGTTTCAAATATTCTTGCACATCCCTAGTTACACACTTACTGCTAAAGTAATGAAACCTGTTGAAAACCTGTTGAAATGCAGTTGAAAACCTCACAGCCCAGTTCAGATCTTAAGACCATATACTGGGTCTCCATGCAAATGCAGAGGGCCTAAGGGCAGGTGACAATCAATAGAGTCCTTCCTTTGCCACACCGAAGGGCCCACAGCTGCTCCACTGTGGAGTGCAGAGGCAGCTAACCATGCAGCAGTTGAGGCACTCCTATAGAGTGCACAAAACTGCACCCTTTGCACAAGGATGCCTCTGATGAAATTCACTCTCTTTGCCAGGAAGGACGCTCCTTGGAGGGTGCACCATGCCACAACAAGTGGAACTACAGCAACTCAGCCTCTGGAAGAAGGCACCCTGGAAGTAAATGGAGAACATCACCTATAATGAGAATGTTCCAACTGCTCAGCCTGATTCTCTTTTATGTTGTCATTTAGAAAGGATTCTGAATGGGACTGGGATGTATTCTATAACAAAGGAAAGGACAAGAATTCCAGGAACAGTTCCTCAAAATTTGGAGGCAGAAAAAGAAATCACAATACAAATGGATGGATCTGAGCCAGCAATAGGAGCAGTATTAGTGCAGAAAGGGAGACCCACCACTTTCGCTTCTTGCTCATTGACTCCACCATAGAAATGCTTGTAATTGTGTCAAGAAGTGAAAAATTCAATCTATACATTTATGGTAGGAAATAACAATGGAAACAGATTATAAGCCACTTGAACACACAAGGAAGAAGCCCTTAGCTGAGCCCTTTTGCAACAGATGATTTTATGTTCACTGAAGAATGACCTGGTAATTGTTTACAAACCAGTGAAAGAAACACCTTTAGCAGATCCAATATCTAGAACATTCTTACCGGGAAAGAATATCACAGACAACAATGACTTGGAGGAACCTTTGGAAGAAATAAGACAAGTAACAGAAAAAGATGAAGCAATGCAAATATTGCTACGGATGATCAAAAGAGGCTGGTCTCAAAATTACATCACAACTACCATGGGAAATGAAAGATTTTTGGAAAGTCAAAGATGCGTTAGTAACAGAAGGCAGATTTTTGCTATGGGGTGATATAGATTGCCATTCCAAAAGCAGTAAGACAGAGTACACTAAAGAAAATGTACACAGGACATTTTAGCTTACTTTTATGTAAAAGAAGCACATGACATATTACACTGGCTAGCAATGGTTTCTCAGATAGAGGGCATTGTATTCAAATTCTCCTCCTGCTTGGAATTTCCATAGAATCAACTATAGTCAGAGAAATTCCTCATAAGTCACGGCAGCAAAGTGGAACAGATGCTTTCACATGAGGACAACTATTTGGGCATTTCCACACTATCTGGTACACTGGACCAGCAATTATATTAGGAGCCTCCCTTCAGCATGCTGTAGACTATAGACTATTATGGTTAGTATCCCCAAACAGTACAACTATTAGATATCAAGATAAGCATTGTAGTTGATTTTACAAAATCCGTGAAGTCCCACCTTCAATCTACAAATAGTCAACTTTTGGTTTGGACACGGCAGAATGAGCTGATATAATGGAACTTTAATTTTTACACCTAAATGTCACATCTGCCACTTATTAAGACCCAGTGGCACATATTATCATGCTCACACTGCAACTGGATAAAATGTTGTTAAGATGTTGTGATAATAGAGTCAAACTAATGGCATAACAAGATGTAGACCAAAACCCAGCATAGCCGTGTGACACAGTATGACTGGTGCCACAGATATGTGCCCCATCTATCAGGGAATCAGTTGTGCAGGGGTGGGGAAACCCCGATTATCAACATAGGTTAAGATTGTCTCAGAAATTAAATCACTTTATTGAGCATTTCCAGGACACAAAGCCAATTTTATAAACTCTGAATATGAGAACCAGGCTGTCAGGCAGCTTTGGAGATGAACCTGAGAACTCTACTGCCATCCCCAAGAATGTTGTCCTAAAGTCTCCATGCCTGTCCTTGAAGGACCTCTTCACCTTCCATTCAAAAGTGCAACAAGCACACACACAAATGTAGCTCAATGCATGAGACATGGCTTCAGAATTGCTTCCTGCATACTGAACTTGCACCTCTGTGGGAACTTAAAGCTGTTCCATGCACCCTCAGGATGCTGTGAAAATGGGCAGATTTTGATGCCTCTCCAAGGGTTCTTGAATCCCACATGGAGACATGGGATGTGTTATACCAAGGATTATTGTCACGATGCTCAGCGATCCAGTTAGTGCCTGCCCTCTCTAGGAGAAGCTTGGCCCTGTCAGGATGCTGAGTTCGTGCAACGGCCAAGTGAATACTACAGTGTGGACACAAAACACTGGTAGCAAGCATTTCAACAGTAAACTAAAACAAGTTTATTATTATACACAAGCAATACTAAAAGGAAAATAAGGTTCAGGTATTTGTTGGTTTAACTCAGGTTTAACTCAGTAAGTCTCTTAAGGCTAGGAGCTACCCCTTTCTCTAAAGGAAAATAGTTCCCCTTTTAAAAGACAAACCTCTCCACATTCGTCCCCCTCTGACTTGCTCTGCCACAGCTCAAGCCCAGCCAGTGTACCAGAACGTGGCTCCAGATGATCACAAGGCCCAGTCCGTCCTTGCTTGTCCGATCATCCAGCCTGGTCAGTTGCTATTGAAGTCTTCCTTCAAGATCTTCCAGCCAAAAGACCACTGGTCAGGTACTGGTTCCAGCTCCCTCAGGATTCAGCTCTCTTCTCCTTTCAGCTCTTGTACCAGCATGAAGACCCAGTCTGCTGTCTTCTGTGTTCATTTATACCCATATCCCTGACCCTGATTGGCTGTAACCTCCTGGGGAAAACTGCTGCAATAAAATGCTGCTGGAAACTCCTGATTGGTGGGAACTCCTGCTCTAGCCCCTCCAGCACTCAGATCCCCGGACAGCTTTTCCCTCCAAAAGGCAGCTTCAACCAATCATTGCAGCAGGGCCCGCATGGGATTTCCTGCCATTTTTGCAGCCTCTGCCCAGGTCTTGCAACAAGCTGTTTGCATCTAGGCTGGCTATTGCAGCTTTGCAAGAAGCCTGCAAAGCCCGAAAGCAAAACAGTTTGCAGCCTGTACCCTGAAACCGTCACAATTATTAATATGATCTTTTTTCTTTTCTAAAAAATGGGAAATCTATAATATATTGTGTAACATAAGGTGTGATCAGACTTTTTTCTATTGGTCCTTATTAGTTCTGTAGTCACTAGAAACACAGGCATTCAAACAGTTGAAAAATATTCCCAGGCTTCAGGATATGCAGCGGTAAAATGTCTGGCATCCCTGACTCCAGTTCTCTCAGGGGGTAGCCCTTTAAGCATGTCTGATCGCACATTATTTTCAATCATATGAAGGGGCAGGAAAACTGCTATGGCTGTTGCAAATGCAAAACAGTATCTTGTCTCTGCCTAGGGAAACCAAATATATAATAACTCATTCTGTACTGATTGGTATGTGATTTACTGTTGTTAGGAGGAAGTGCTGCTTCATCTGACGTGAGTCACTGAGCTTTTAGATCAGTCCTTTCATTTTAGCGTTTGTTGAGAACTGGAAAGGCCAAGTGAGTGAATCAGTGCCCAGAAGGGGGAAGGACAAAAGAGAGAGATGAAAGAATGCTGAAAGCAAAATAACAACAGACATATAACTGAACAAAGGTGAGAAAGAGAAGTACTGATACAGAAGCAATAGGCAATCTCAAAGCTTTTCTGTTGTAATGTAGATAGAATCTTCTGAGAGATCGTTTTTGTTGGGAATTGTAGATAATAGTTTGGATTGTATAAATTCTTTGATTTTATATATGGTGACAGCAGCCAGACTATTATATGCACAGAAATGGAAGGAAGAAGAGATACCTACAAAAGAAGAATGGTTAATTAACCTGATGGATTTGGCCGAAATGGACAAACTGACAAATTTACTAAAAGATAAAACAATGGACAAGTTTTTGAAAGACTGGAGCCCTTTTATTAACTATCTTCAAGAATTAGAGGTAATAACGGATGGTTCTGGCTAAAAATTAAAAAGCACGCTGAAAAGGAACAAGAGAAATTCAAGGGGAACAAAGAACCAAGCAACAATAAGGAGTCTGAAAAAATGGAGGAAGTCACACTGTAAAAATTAAAGCAATGTAATAATTCGATATGGGGAAATTATATATATTTTTAGGCCGTTTGAAAATGCTTTTAATAAATAAAATATATTTTTAAAAGAATCTTCTGAGAGATTAGAAATACAGCAGATTAACATACTCTCATTCCATTATATGCAATTCAACAACATTCTTGTGCATTCATGAACATTTCTGGTTACCCTTCATCTTCTATAAAAAATACTGATGAGGGTGGGTAGGAAATAAGGATGCATAGTTACATTAGATCAGGTCATACTAATTCAGCAGGTAGATTAAAACTGAAGACAAAAATCTTTACCCTGGCCTTCTGCTGAGGGAACAACATCCCTGTCATTGTTTTTAGTCATATTATTTATCTGAAAGGCAGAGTGTGAAAAAGGGAAAGTGTGTGTGGAGAGTGCACCGAAGGCAGGCAGCAACTTGGCAGCAGCCGTTTACCGGACTTGTGGAGCTCTGTGAGGGAGAGAGGGGTGATTTCGTGGGATTTGGCAACACAGCCACTGACAAGAGGGGTGGGACTAGTGACAGAAGCCACACCAGCCCACCAAAAGCAATCCAATCAACAGCGGAGAAACACGGACTATAAAAATAGGCAGCCAAGGCAGCCTGGGGTCTCTCGTCTGGGGTTTGGAGGGAGATCGGAGAGCACAGCTCCTAGGATGTCTGTGTGTGTGCCTGCATGCCTCTCCTCTCGGTTGAGAGAAGAGACGGAGGGAGGGCGAGCCCTGCAGATTGGCTCGGAACACCTGTGTGCGTGTGAGAGGGGAATCCTCTTGGTGCCAGAGAGGGAGGAAGCCTATCAGGAAGGGGAATTTACCTTATTCTGCTGGAGAGCAGGGTTAGAGGGGAAGACTGGATGCAATTGCCTGAGGGCATGAAATAAGGAACCCTTTGCCTGCAGTTAGGCAGGATCAGGAGAGGGAAGAATAACAAAGGAATTCTTGCTGTTTAGATTACAAGAAGTACTATTTTGCTTTACTAAAAGAACTATTTGCTTTATAAGAAACTAAGACTTCAAAGCTGAACTTAAGCTTGCTTCCTCATTTTATTTTTACTGTATAATTCCGTAACAGTAAATTTTAAGTGTTCCTGTTTGACATTCTAGTGTCAGATCACTGCTTTAAGGGAAGATAAAGCAGGATGCCAGAGGGAGGTGCAAAGTATTGTAGGGAACCCCTATGAGCTGGCATTTGGTTTGGGTGCCTAGCTGTTTGGCCCTCTCTGTGTTGCTCTGCGGAGGGCCAGCTGGGTAAGAACAGTTTAGGTCATCACATTGTGATTGCCCTGTGTGTGTCTGTTCTTCCGCTCAGCTGATTGACCAGGGCAGGCTTACAGGGTTTGCGCTAGGGGGCGTGGAGATTAAAAGGTCCTGTTTCTCCATCCTGGGGATTTGGGTGGTGAGTGGGAACGGCAATACTCAGGTTCAGGCCACTTTACCATCAGGTAAATGGGAACAGCCTGAAATGCACACTTGGCCCTGTATCCAGATTAAAATAGTCCAACGGGACTAAAATAGTCCAACCAGGATTTAAAAAGTCAAGTGGGAATGGAGGCCTAGTTTTAATCCATCTTCAGTCCACCTTCAAGTGAGGAAAAACATCAGCAAAGAGGCTACAGGCTAGTCATTTCCTTTTGGCATTATCTTGATCAAAGGTGGGTTTTTGGAGGTAGATAATGAAAAACTGCTGGCCACTTTGCTGATGTGTTGCCTCACTCTTAGAGCCCTTCCACATTTACATTAAGTCCAGAAGCAGAAAGGGTCTATGGGTCTTCCTTCTTCAGATTGGTGTGGAATAAGAGAGACCCTGCTCCCTCCTACTATGATCTGCACAGGACAGAGCATAAACTGCCCAAGGAGCTCAAAATGGCATCAAAATCCAGTTTACCAGTAGTCTATTGGAATACTTGGGGGTGGCATACCAACCACTAAGGCTCCATGGTCCAGTATGCCACAGGGGACCCACTGCATCAGAGCTGGGGGGGGGGGCTGGCAAGCACACTTATTCTGTGCCAGGAACAACCCATCCCTGCTTGGGACAGCCTATGTATCCTGATATGGGATGGATAGCACAGTAAGTTCAAACAAAAGGGTTAAAGTTGATTGAAGGTGGTTCCTCAGTGTTTTTCAACTTTTTTCAACCTGTTTCAGTATGTCTCTCAAAACATTGTCTTGATATGTGCACTTCTGGCTTAGTGTTATCTTTTGACTGCAACCACCAATCACAAAGTGGATTTGAAAACCATTCAAAGCTGAGGATTACCAATCTCTGCCCTTGAAGAGTAAGCAGTCCTATAGACCTTTCCTGCCTTATTCAGTATCTTATGACTCAGATCATTTATCACTTCCTGCAGATTATTAGAACTGAAAACATGAACTCTGGTTTTACTGCAGTGGCAAAAAGATAAAAAGACAAGCACATACACTGTGTGGCATCGGCATAAATGATCTTTTTATAGTGTAACTGGGGTAATAAGAATTTTATGACTCAGTCTGTGGTATCCGATGGCAGCTGTTTCACATTTAGTGCTAACTACAATTACCGTGTGATTATGGTAACACAAGATTTAACCCCTAGAAGAAGTTGCCATGTAGCACACGGATGTTGTTGCTTTTCCATGTAATTTAGACTAGCGATGTGCACAAATATTAGAAACATTCAGAATTCGATTGAATTCGATTGAATTTGGACATTCAAATTTGAATTGAATATACATTCAAATTTAACATTTGAATGAATTTTTGAATCTTTTGAATCATTCGTACATATTATTCGGACATTCATATGTGTATGGATAAGCACGCATTACATACATATCCATGCATATGGGATGAAAATGGGATGCATACGGGATAAAGACAGGGATGTGTACGGATGTGTACAGTTGCATACGGGTGCGTATGGACACATACGAATGTTGTCAACATTTGTATCTTCAAATACAGGTTGAAAATTCTTACAAATAGATTTGAATGTATTTGAATCAAGTCAAATGTGAATACATTCGAATTTTAAACATTAGAATTGATTCGAATCTTCGGATATTCAATTTGAATCAAATTGTATCCTGAAAATTGGATTCGTGCACACACCCCTACTTCAGAAACAAAACTGTAACTCTAAGGTCAAGATGGGAGAAGTGAACTTAAGAAACAGGAGAAACAATAACTGGGGGCCTTTCTGTACTTCCCATCCTGTCTGGGGGATGAGAATAGTTCACTTCCACTGCTGTTAGTTCACATCAAACTCCCCATATTCCCAACCATTCACCTGAGTCCAAACATGTGTTCAGGCCCCACCATCTTCTCTTGGCTGACAGTGACAGTGCATGTGTGCCAGCACTGTTTCTGGAACAACAGTGATGTGCCAAGTATGTCCATTTGCCTCCCAGGTCATCTGACATGCCAGAGTGATTGTGTTGGGCACATCAGATGACCCCCAGCACCTGGAAGAAGTGAATGGTCTCTCCAGTGGCCGGGAAACGTAAGGATTTGGTCATGTGTGGTGCAGGATTGTCTGTGCCACCACTAGTGAATGCCACTCCTGTAAGTGCAGATGCTCCTCTTTAGAAGTTCCCCCAATGTGCACTACAGGACTCAATGTGCGGAAAGGCCTCTGGATAGGAAAACCACAAAAATTAACGAATGCAGCTCTATGTCAGACTGAGAAACTGCAAAATGCAGCCTCTTTGTGAAAAACAGCTGTATGTTGATATATTTGCAAAATTTGAAAAGATTGCTTAGATTTTCCAGGAGCTTTACTTCTGTCTATATTCTCAGACAAAAACTTTTTCAACTCTGTCCTGTACAGGACAAGTACTATCATTCAGCCTCCCCGCGGTTGTCCCTGCTATTTGTACTAGATTTGCAGACTGCCTTAGTATTTTGTGCCGGCTTTCACTGTTATATCATACGGTGTTTTCCAGGAGAGATAATTTAATGCCGAATATGTCATGCCAACATTACCAAATTCAAGTGATTTTCTGGCATTTAGATTCAGTAAATATAACTACTTTGTTGTCGCATCAGCAGCATCTAGGAGATGCTCAGTGACTGCAGCTGAAAACTGGTTGGCTGTATCTTTACACATATCCCCAGTTCCCTCAGCAGACCATCTAGAGCATGGAGTATCATCATATAGTTGCATAAGGAGTCCTGCGGAGAGCATGGTACCCATCTGCATTGCCTGGGAGCAAGGATATGAAATAATGCTTTGGGGGAAGCGCTTGGCAAAGAAAAGTGGAGGGTTCTTCCACAAAGGCACTCACTCCCAGGTATCTCCTGGTAGATGCATGGGGATGCTTCCCGGGCTTCTACCTTAATCCACTTGTAGTTAAAGACTATGCAGATGCTCTGCAGGGGAGAACAGCTGTGCTATATATGCATGTGTCTTTTCATTTGAGTATTCTATTTAAAGGCACTTTATATTTTAATACATGGTTCTTGCGTTTTCCTTTTGATTGTTTAATTAATGCTTTCAAACTGGCTTGAGCACACTGTGAAAAGATGTTATACAAATAAAATGATGATGATGATGATGAGGGAGATGGTGATGGTGATGGTGATGATTACAGGAGCAAAACTAAGCAAGACATTGATCATCTTAAACCAAGTCATGCTCCCTCGTTTATTCAGTTTAATAACATCCACATCAGCTGTGCAACATCTCTGTATATGTTTTGGTATTGCAGTTCCTTTCATTGCTTGTCATTAGCTACATTGGGTAAGGGTCATCAAAACTATAATGGAGCAACATATGAAGGACCATGGTTTACACACTCTGGCCTTAGATTAGACCTGGTTCTAAAGTGTTCTTAGGCCTGAACATGCCAAGAGATTGAAGCCAAGACCTTCTATATGCCTTAAATGGAAGAGGGGTCTGTTCTCTTCTTTTCTTTAGTCTCTCTAAAAAACAATTAAGCAACATTGGGCGCATCCCCACTAAAAGCTTAATCCAGTTTCCTTAAACTAAAATAATAGAACCGAATGCAAACGCGAATTTGCCTGTTCCGATTACTTTTAATTTAATCGTGTTGGATCCGGATTCTGAGGATTGTATGTGGGATATATGACTCAAGGGGGGACTCAAGTGGCTATTTAAAAGCCGCTTTTTGGGGCTGCCCTGCCCTCTTTCTCCTGGCATGGACGCGCCACCCATAAGGGACCCCTTCACGGAGCCTAGACGGGTAGCTGGGTGGCTGCCGCTAGCCTGGATGGAGGAATAATGGCAGCGGGCAGCCAGCAATTCTTTCCCCTCCTCTCCCCATTGCTCAGGGCACACAGCAGCAGTGGCAACTAAAGTCCCTTTGCTTTAAACATTCTCACAGAACCTCAGATGCTTTCCTCCCTTTCCCTTACTAAAGGAGAACTTTTAGAATTGTGCAAAATTGCAACATTGTTATTCCAGCCATTGAGGTGTGAAGTGGTTCCATCGCTACAGTGTAGTGATCGCTGTTAAGTGGATTTTTACACTGAAATCACTGTCTTTGGAAGCAAGCTATTGGGAGAGGGAAACCCTAAACATGGATTCTCATCCCTTAAAACGGTACTGTCCACACAGTAAAAAATGTAAAACGTTTCAAGCGCACGATCCGGAGTGAGACCTGTTGAAATCAGGATTGAGATTCACCACGCTTTGGGGTGGTTTAACACGGGGAAAGTGTGTTAAGCCAAACTGCCATGCGGACTCCGAGGATTGAAAACGTTTTGAATCCGAGATAAGGTTGCCGTGAAGACACGGCCCTTGTTGCCTAAATTGAGTTAAGGGGGAAGGTCTTTCAGTACTGGTAGAAAATTATGCAATTTGTAGACCCTGCAGCTGTTCCATATCTCACTTGTTTTTAATCCTGGCAACCAACTAACATAAGGTATATAGGATTTTTTTTTCTGTGGAGCATTTTCTGAAATTTCTGAAAAATTGTAGTAAATAAACAGATTTTTTTTCAAACTGTGACCAAAATAACCTTAAACTGATAGCCATTTTTATCATACTGTGCCTCAAATAGCCCTATTCTCAGAAGCCCCTACTGCCAGAAGTTCCATCTGCTCCCAGGGACCCCAGTGTGATAGACTGGGGTTCAACTTGGTTCAATCTGCTGGAGTCCTGTCTGCATTGCTGCTGCTGCTGCTGTGGACTGAACATCATTGAGGGACAGTGGCTGTAGCTGTCCAAAGACCCCAGCAGTAGGGAGTACTTGCAGGACCCTGCCCAAGGCTGCCAGAGCACCACGCCTGCTAACACCTGTGGGCTCTGGTACCTATATAGCAGAGGGCAAGGGCCTGCTTCTGCTTTTTGTCTGTTTTTTGTTTTAATGGGGGTGGGTGAAAGCAGAGATTTTTAACCCTGGGATTTTCAGAATTATTTTAATGCATGTTTGTTTAATATTGTTTTAACTTGTTTATAGTGTTTTGTTTGATGGGGAGAACATAATGTACCAAGGCAGGGCAAGGGGGGGGGACATATCTCATGGGGCCACTATTGCAGTGCTGATGGTCAGGGGGAGATATGGTGTTGGGAGGCAGAAGAGACAGGTTAGGAGATGGTATGTTAGATGTATTGAAGCTATTACTACTTCTGTTCTGCCTCCCAACCAGCAGAGTTTGGGGAGGCCTTCCAACCGGCCCCCTCTCTGGCAGTACTGCTTTTGAATGCCAGATCAGTCCAGAATAAAACATCACTCATCCATGACTTGATTCTGGACAAAAGGGCTGATCTTGCATGTATCATTCGAGTGGATGAACTGGGTGGGCCTAGTCTTACTCAGTTTTGTCCCCCAGTTTATTCAGTGCAGTACTGCACCAAGAGGGGAGGGGGTATTGCTGTAGTCCATAAGACTTTCGTCTCACTCACTAGGTGGTCAATTCACTCTGTGATGGGGTTTGAGGGCTGT
Source organism: Aspidoscelis tigris stejnegeri (assembly GCA_023333525.1). Classification (NCBI taxonomy): domain Eukaryota; kingdom Metazoa; phylum Chordata; class Lepidosauria; order Squamata; family Teiidae; genus Aspidoscelis; species Aspidoscelis tigris. The sequence continues at coordinate 97,109,113 of JALMGA010000002.1, forward strand.
TTTTGTTGTTGGGCCAGGGAGACAGAATAGGGATGTTGCTCATGTACTGCTCACCCTGCTGCCTGGCAACTTCCCTATCTGAGCTGGCTGAGGTAGTCTCGAAAGTGGTGCTGGAAGCCCTTGCGACAGTGGTGTTAAGAGATTTCAACATAAGAACATAAGAACATAAGAGAAGCCTTGCTGGATCAGGCCACAGCCCATCTAGTCCAGCATCCTGTCGCACACAGTGGCCCACCAAATGCTCACGGGCATCTCAAGCAGAGACAAGGACAAACTTTCTCCTGCTCTCGAGTCCCAGCAGATGGCCTTAGAAGTGCCCCAGTTCTCCCCCCCCCCAGCCTGAAGGATGCACCTGGGCATTCGTTCTAGTAGCCATTGATACATCTGTCATCCATAAATTTGTCTAACCCTACCTTAAAGCCATCCAGACTGGTAGCTGTCACCACCTCTTCCGGCAGCACATTCCATAAGCCAATGACCCTCTGGGTGAAGAAATACTTCCCCCTGTCAGACCTTATTCTCCTACCCATCAGCTTCATAGAGTGCCCCCTGGTTCTAGTGTTGTGCGATAGAGAAAAGAAATTTTCTTTATCCACCCTTTCTATACCGTGCATAATTTTATATACTTCAATCAGGTCCCCTCTCAAACGCCGTCTCTCCAGACTGAAGAGGCCTAGACGTTGCAGCCTGGTTTCATAAGGGAGGTGTTCCAGACCCTTAATCATTCTGGTTGCCCTTCTCTGCACCTTCTCTAGTTCCACAATATCCTTTTTGAGGTGTGGTGACCAGAATTGTACACAATACTCCAAATGTGGCCTCACCATAGATTTATAAAGGGGCAAAATGACACTTGCTGTCTTATTTTCTATTCCCTTCCTAATTATTCCCAACATTGAATTTGCTTTTTTCGCTGCTGCCGCGCACTGGGTTGACACCTTCATGGAACTGTCCACCAGAACTCCAAGATCCCTTTCCTGGTGTGTTGCAGAAAGCTCAGACCCCATCAGTTTATAGACGTAATTTGGATTCTTGGCCCCAATGTGCATTACTTTGCACTTGTTAAGATTAAAGCACATTTGCCACTTCGTTGCCCACTCACCCAATGCTAAGAGATCCCTCTGGAGCTCTTGGCAATCTCTTTCAGATTTTACTACCCTAAATAATTTAGTATCATCAGCAAACTTTGCTGTTTTACTATGTACCCCTTCTTCTAGATCATTGATGAATAAATTAAAAAGCATTGGTCCCAGTACTGAGCCTTGAGGGACCCCACTTTTTACATCTTTCCACCCTGAGAATTTGCCATTTATTACTACTCTCTGCTTTCTGCCCTTAAGCCAGTCACAAATCCAGGACAGAACTTGTCCTTTTATTTCATGTCTGATGAGTTTACTCAGTAGCCTTTGATGTGGGACTTTGTCAAAAGCCTTCTGAAAGTCCAGATAGACAATGTCTACTGGTTCACCTTTATCCACGTGTTTATTGACACTCTCAAAGAATTCCAATAAATTTGTGAGGCATGATTTACCTTTGCAGAAGCCATGCTGGCTTTTGTTCAGCAATGCTTGCTCCTCCATATGCACACTAATTTTGTCTTTAATAATGGTTTCCATCACCTTACAAGGAACTGACGTTAAGCTAACTGGTCTGTAGTTGCCTGGATCACCCCTGGATCCTTTTTTGAAGATTGGTGTTACATTTGCTACACTCCAGTCCTCAGGTACGGAACAACTATGCTGAGGCTATGCTCAGCTCTCCATGGCCTCCATGACAACCATGGGGCTTTCTGAACATGTAACAGATCCAACTCATACAGCATGTCACACCATCAATCTAGTTTTTGCCTCGGAGCCAACTGCGGAGAATTCATTGATAGGAGGGCTGGTGATTGGTCCACTGTTGTGGATGGACCATTCACTGGTGATATTTGGACTTACAGTAGCATAACCCCTCTGTGGGGATGGGGAACCTATTGAGATGGGCTGCCCCCAGAGACTTATGGAATCTGAGTGATTCCTGAATGCCCTGGGGGATTTTCCAGTTGGCATGGTTGATGATCCTGTTGAAGCCCCTGTCTCCTTCTGGAATTGGGAGATGAATAGTTACAAACTCAACCATTTACTCTTAAAAAAAAAAAGACCGTTTCTGTGTTATGTTTGTTTGTTGATTTATCTGTGGCACTAATAGATCAGTGTAATAAATATGTTGTCTTTTGAACAGACAGCAATTACAAAATTAGAACATTTCACAAAAATATAATCTCATTACTCATCTGTACCATTAAAGTGAGAGTTGTATCAGCTTCAGAGAGAGCAAACTATTATTCAAGAAATCTTTAATCTTCCATTTTGGCAATCACAGGCATATGCATATGTAATATCTATTAATAGAATTATGATTTTTTTCAGAATGCAAATTCTAGCTGCAAGGCTTTAGCTTATAAGTTGGAATTCTCATCACAAGTACCTGCTGTTTTCATTTTGTATAATTGGAAATCACTGATTACAAATAATTCTTTTATATAGCTGCAGTATAATAAGAGTTCAGAATAATTTTTAAGTGTTCTTGGAAGCCTGAACCAAAAAGTGTTTAAGTGGACTTGGAAACCTGAACCAGAAAAGATATAGTTCTGCCAGGGAGAGAGGATGGAAGGGAGCACAGGAGAGGGATTGGTTATATTTTTAAATACATTTTAATAATTATCTTATTGTATCGCATCTGCTATTAACTGTTAATTTGTTATTAATTATTCCATAGTTTTAAAAATCTGTTCATGCCAAATTACCGTACTATAGAGGCTGCATCCACACTCAGTAGGAAAAAAAGTCTCAAAAATATCCACACACTAGTGTAACCAATAACATTAAAGAACAGAAAATGCACTTTGAAAGGAATTATCTAGATTTTAATATGGATTAGAGGTGAGGTGGAAATACAAGCATCTATATGTGACCACCTCTAAGCCATTTTAGCTGCTTTTTAAACGTGCATGGATGCATAGTTATTCATTCATTCATTCATTCATTCATTCATTCACTTATTACATTTTTATGCTGCCCTTCACCCAAAAGTTCCAGGGCAAGTCACAAGTTACAATAAAAATGCAAAACACTAAAACATAGTTTAAATATAATGCCAGTCAATTTACTTCACATGATAATTATTAGGTTCCATCTTTTTTTGTTGTTATACAAGACAAAATGGCAAGAAGCAATCCTGGGCAGATCCAGGCTCTTATCTTGTCTGTTATTTCCTTGTGGAATAAAAAAACATCCAGATGTAGGAAGCACTTGCCCACTTCCCTTGGATTTTGAATATAATTCCTACATATTGGTACTAGGGATGTACAAGAACAAAATCTTTATTTCACTGTCAAAGAGAAAACCCATTAACTGGTTTTGTCAAATAACTTAACTGAAGAACCAGTTTTTCACATTCATTTTCTAACTTTTTTGCAAAGAAAAATACACTCTTTTCCATTAAAAAAGTATTTTTCATGACCCAAAACAAAGTGAAACATGAATGTTCAATCAAATTGTTTGCTCTTGTAAGCAAGAGACTTTTTTTTTTCAGTCAAAGTTTTGGATTTGGGAAAACTGAATTTCCATTTCAGCATGAATGTCTACAAACGTGAATTGAATTTTGCACATCCCTAATGGGTATTTTTGCAAAACCAGCAATTCTACGAGAAAACAATAAACAAGGTAAACAATCTGGCATGATGGAAACCCCTGTGTTGAAGCAGGATTTTCCGTCATGCCCATTTAGTGCATTTTTAGTGCACTATCCTGGGAGTACATTATGGGTTTTTTCCACTGTCACTAAAAGTACCCATTAAGTACCCATTAATGGGTACATAATGGCATTTTTGTACCCATTAATGGGTACGTAATGGCATTTTTGTACCCATTAATGGGTACTTAATGGGTACCTCTAGTGACAGTGGAAAACCACCCTCAGATTGCCAAGGGTATGTGTGGCAACCCCAGCATAGTCCCTGAATAATAACAATTTTTAAACCATGTCTTGAGGCACCTTTAGCAAACTATTATTGTGTTCCATGTCTGAAAGTTAAGTACTTTAACTTGTTGGTTTCCTATTTCTGCAAATCAACAGTCAATGTATACTACAGCAATTTAATTGTACAATGCCAGGAATCTGGCATGATCAAGAAACACCACAGAGTTACTTTCCAGATGACCCCATGCCCTGAATCAATAGGAAAATAATAAGGCGCTAATAAGCATTTACAAAAATCTCTACCCAGAATAACAAAAACAAAAAAGGCAAGCTACTAAATTTCATGAGCTTATGCCACTGGAATGGATAGAAACCAAACACCTTAAGATTCTGCCCACATTTGGACATTCATAAGGAACTTTATTTTCAGCAAACCTTTGAATGTATGTAAAAAATCCATCCCCCCCCCCTGCATTTTGCAACATGTTGGGCATATTTAGAAGGCACAAATTCATATGCACTTCTATAAGACGTATAGAGGAACATATAATTTTATTTCAGTTCTTAAAATTATTGTTATTGCCTTTTTTCATATCTAAGACTCTTTCTGCATTGGGCCTTTTTCCAGATTATATTCCGGAATAGACACCTGCCTTCCACATGCTAATACAGACTACGGCAGGCCCTGGGCAGGACTTTTCATAGTCTGTACTAGCATGTGAATAGCAGATCCCTATTCTGGCACATAATCCAGAATAAGGCCTAGTGCATAAATGAGGTGTTTTCACACTACCCTTCCCATCTGCTGAACGGGAAAGAAGCACAATGACCACACACTGACTAGCACTCAAGTGCGAGTGCGAGTCAACTTTACTCGCTCCCTCCCCCCAGAATCGGATACTCAAGTTATTCAATCCCAGGGCCTGGTCCTCCTCTGGGTGCCGCCATTTTGGCAGCAGCGCCTCTACGACTGGATGTGCATCAATGCCGATACACGGAGTCAGATCTACGGTCATCTGAGGTAGCAGAGCACTTGTGCGGCACCTCAAATGACCCTGATGCACCAGCAAGAGTGAATGGTCGTGCTGCTGGGCATTTCAGGTCAGGAATTAGGCAACATTAGTTAGTGCACTTCCGGGGAGGGAGGGCATGCTTGTAGGCCATAATAGCCTACTCGAAGTGTGCATGCTCTTTCCCAGAGATGCACTTATTATGCACTGGAGGCCGAAGTGTGAAAAAGCCTACGATCTAAGCTTTATTCAAACATTGCCTATTTATTTCACTAGATTCATTCCAGAATATCTTTAGGAAAAATGCAAAAATAAGTATGTATGTGTGCTTCATGGGCAATATTTGTTTTCCAGAGATGTGGGCAAGGTATTGTATTTAAGTTATAAATAAGAAATTCCCAAAATCAGCTTTCTCAAGGACTCTTTGTGATCTCCAGTTCTGAATGACTTAGAAGTATTCTTTGTCTACGGATGGGGAAGAAGTCCAGTGCAATCTGATTTTGATTGGACATTAATAAATTAAACTTCCTGGACCCAAAGCTCAATCTGAATCCCAAGCTCAGCCTGATTTCAGGCCATAAAACATACTTGTGTTTGAAGTTAATGGGTAAGCAGATTGATTGTATTTTGGAGTTTGAGCATCAGCAGCAATCAGCCAAGCGACCAATAAGAAGCATATGTTGTATCGAAATATACAAACAAACAAAAACCAAAGCATGCATAGTTTGCAGAAGCCTTCCATAAAACATTAATGAAGTATCCTGGAGTGTCCACACAGCAAGCAGGACGGCAGGGATTCTGCAGAATTATCGTATGGCAATGCTGAGACTTTATGGAAATTTAAATTTAAAAACCATCGCCCTCCAGAACAAATGAACAAAAAACAAAACAGAAAAATAACCACATCCATCCTCAGCATATTTTGGTGGGCTGCTACTGTATTCATTCACAGTGGGACAAAAGTTTTCCTGCTGTCAGCTTAGGGCCTGCCCCATTAGTTTGTGATAGGAAAGATAAAAGGCAGCCGCAAGTGGTGGGCTGAACTCTGCAAAGTTAAATTGGTCAAGTCTGAACAAATCCATTTTAATTAATACCATTGCTATTCTACTAATTAATATTTGTGACTGAGATTTGAATTTTAGGGGGTCAATACTTTGCTAATGTTGGCTTTTAATCTCCCAATTATAGAGAGCAATTATACAGAAAATACCATCTTGTAGCAAGGGTGTTACCGATTTGGAGAATTTGTTTGTAAATGCCCAAGTTATCACTACACGAATAATTCTTTGTAAAGTATACCCCTTCACTCTCAGGCCATGGGAGGTACTGTTGCATCCCCATGTGCAAGCCTTTGTTGAGGGAGGGGGGGTTACAAGGCACTCATTGGTAGGTAGCAGATTGTGCCCTTGGAGACCTCAGAGGGCACACTGTGCCTCCAAAAATGCAAATACGATGCTCCAAGCCTTTCCATAATGTGCCTGTGAAGATAAGTGGAGATATGGCCACTCTCTTGCTTGCTTACTCTTCGGGTCTTTCTGAACAGGCAGATCTGGATTAAGTAGGGGGTGCTCTTGATTTATTTTGGACCAACTCCCAGGCTAGTCCTGAAGGTCCACATCCTTCAGAGCAGCTCCAAGAGCAAGGAAAGAAAGTTTCTGCCCTCAGAACACACAGGGGACCCATTTTGATGGTACAAGAAGACACTACCCAAATACATTCTCCATGGCATTGGTATACCTCTAGACCAGTGGTTCTCAACCTGGGGGTCGGGACCCCTTTGGGGGTCAAACTACCCTTTCAGAGGGGTTGTGAAGAGCCTCCCACCGCCCTTCCCTCCCACCTCCCAGCTGCTACGCCCCCATGGTTGGTGTCTCCACAACATGAAGAAATCCATTAAGGGGTCGCGGCATTAGGAAGGTTGAGAACCACTGCTCTAGACCTCATTACCAACTGTGGCGTATCCGGCCACGAAATGCGAGGGCTCCGGGGAATGGGAAGCAACAGCTGATTGCTGTAGCTCCTGAACGCCAGATGTTACGAAAGTATTCCAGTTACCTGACTGGCCCAGGTAACCAGGGATCAGGCCCAGTTGTTTGGCCTAACCCTGAGAGCTAGAAGATGGGGGAGGGGGAGAGAAGAGGCATGACGCAGAGATCAGCTGGAAGAGAGAGAGTTTATTTCTGTGCAGGGCTTTAAATAACCCGCCACAGAGGGGCGGGGAAGGAAGTGACCTCCGGATAAAATCCAGGTAGGTGATAGGTGAAGTGCATCAGCTGGGCAGGTCAGAAGTCCTTCTGATGTCATATCCCATGGTGGTAGGCGGGGAGGATCCTCAAACAGGAAGAGAAGGCGGATGCCATGCGGCCAGGTAGCCATTCTGCCTTCAGGCTAAAATTCTAGCACCCTGCTGTGCTGGGTGTGTACTGCAAACTAGGAGAGCAGGAAGATTCTTTTTACTCTGAGGCTTGAGAAGCTGGTGGGAAAAACCTGCAATTTGCAATTGCTACAACCAACCCAAAGGTTGATCAGGAAGCCATTGGGGGGGGGGCTGATTCTGAATACACTCCACTTTGTACACATGGAGTGTACCGGGGGAGGGGGCTCTCTGGTTCATATCAGCATGCAGACAAAAGAGGCCCAGGAAAGAACTGACACAGACTGATCCAGATCTAAGTGTACAAAGCCTCACACTCTCACACACATGACTTCTTTTGAAAATAAAGTGTTTTCTTTCTGAGCAGACTGCTTTTCTCCATGTAAGCTGAAAAATAGTAACTTGGAAGTGAGCAGTCAAGAAATAAGAATGTAGGCTTCCTGTTCTCTGGTACATCTTTACTAGTCTCACTGTATACCAGCTACTAACCACGTTCTCACATCTGTTGATACCAGATATTTTCTGAGTCATTCTGCTTCATTTCACCTGTTCCATCTGATATGTAATCTCTAGTCCCTATGGCTGTGGACACACCTAAGGTTTAATCCATCTTCAGAGCAAGAGAACACATCAGCAAAGTGACTAGTAATTTCCTTTCCACATTATCTATCCCAAAGGTGGATTTTCTGAGGTTTTTAAAACTGAAAGAAAGCAGCTTTTCACTTTGCTGATGTGTTCTCTCACTCTGAAAGTGGACTGAAGCTGGATTAAACCTTAAGTGTGGCCATAGCCTATAAAATTAGGTTGCCCAGTCTTGACCCTTATTTTCTATCTGCCTAATTGAGTACTTACCTCCAGCAAAAATGGTTTCTGCCTTCAGCATGGTCATATTTTAGAACAAAATTTGCAAGATGCCCAGATGCACACATAAGTTAAAACTTATAAAGACACACCACAGCCACTGCAGTTTGGCAAGCAAGGGATAATGGCAAAGGAGCAATACCCTGCCTTCTCCCTTGCTAACAGGTTATTCAACCTTCATCTGGAGGCAGGCTAGGGATCCACAGTCCAAGTTTCCAACTTTCATTCAACACATAATGTAGAGTGATTTTGCACTGGCAGTATACTGGCCCAGCAAATATGCTTCCCTTCTGCTGGACCACAGACCACAAAAGTGTGCAGAAAGAATCCTCCTGGTGTGCTTGCTGGTCCAGTATACCAGCCAGTGTGGAATCGTCCATAAACAACCCTGGCTTCCATTTTCTGTTTTGGAGGTTTGACAATTTACAAGAAAAAGCGCAGGAGAAACACAAAGCTTGCTGAGGCAGTATATTTTTCAACCATGTTCTAAATCATGCAGGACACAACACAGAGTAGAGAACTAGTTTTCAGAGACTTCTGTTATTTACAGGAATGGGAAAGATACAAAGGGAAAGCTGTATAACTTTAACAGATGAATACATGTCAGTTTTCACAGGCATTTAAGCGTTTTACTTTCTGAGGTGACATCTCAGGAGTCTTATAAAAAGGCCTGAAACATTAAACACAATGAAAAGGGAAAGGGAAAGCAACAGAAGACTGAAATGCTGGTGAGGGGTTAAGGAAGTCTACTTCTGTGAATACAACTTGCTAGCATATTTGGAGCCATAATGAGCAAATCTGTTTTGATTGCTATTCCCCGTGACCTGTCCCTGTTTTATAATGGGAGCCCGGAATCTCTCTTTTAAAGGAATTTGACAAGGAAGATTTAATTGCCAGCAAAATACTGTTGTGTAAAATAGTATTGTGTAAATACTTATTGTTGTCATAAAGCATTTTGCAAAAGTCAGGTTATTCTATTTTTCTCCAATCCCTATCACGTTCTATGGAATTGAATACTCTTTTTGAGGTCCTTTTCTCCACCATTCTCTTTACTAATAAACAATGATATTTCTGCAGCAATAAAGCCTATTTTTCTATAGAACCTTATTACTATCTTGAGTACAGGGTACAAGGAGTAATCTACAGTTCTACCTAGATTACTTAAGGGACAGCAGAACAACATAGCCCAGGTGCCTTATTTAAAATACTGCACTATCCAAAATAGAAAAATATACCTGGGCCTACATCTAAGGAGAATGTGCCTTCTGTTCAGCACTCATGCTGCTGCATTTCTCCATTCTGCTGCATACACTGTGCAATTCTCAGCATGCTATGGGCCCATCAGAATGTAGAGCCAAGCATCTAGGCAGCATGTGATCACATAGTGCCTGTGGATGATCCTGGAACTATGGACCTTTCTGCATTTACCAGTAGTCTGGATCTAGAAGAGGACTACAGGCTTCCCTTCTGCATGTTTAAGGGAGGTCCATAAGTATGCCCAATCTGCACAAGACAGAGTCTAGTCCAAATCAGAAGGTCCACAATGGCCTCCTGATCCAGTCTAGATCCAGATTACTGGTAGATCTGTTTAAACAGGTCTACCATTGTACTAGCTGGTGGGAAACTGGACCAAGAAGGTGTGCAAATGGCATGCCTTCATGAACCAGTTAACCATGGATAGCCCATTTCATCAGCACAAGAAGGCAAGTCACCAAAATGAGTCCCCCATGGACTTCAAGGCCAGGAACCTTCATTCCTGGCTATTGGAGCTCTCAGAGGCTGGCTCCCAAGCTCCCACAAACTTCAGGGCCAGCACAGAGGCTAGAACATAACAACCATCCCAGTGTGAGTGGACTTTTTCCAGTCAAGAACAATCCATCCCCACTTTGGAACAGATAGCTTGATCCAGATCACCATTAGGTAAGTGCAGAAAGGGCTTATGATGCTGTGAAGCTAATAGTGGGGTAATAGTGGGTAAGTGCAGAAAGGGCTTATGATGCTGTGGAGCTAATAGTAGGGTAATAGTGGGTAAGTGCAGAAAGGGCTTATGATGCTGTGAAGCTAATAGTCATGTTCTAGCACAGAGGCTACAATCTGCACACAGTAACATAGTAACATAGAAGTGATACCTCTAAGCAACTCTTGACCTGTTTTTTCAATGCGTGAAATATAGGGTGTTTTCCCACTGTCACTAGAAGTACCCATTAAGTACCCATTAATGGGTACAAAAATGCCATTAAGTACCCATTAATGGGTACTTAATGGGTACTTCTAGTGACAGTGGGAAAACACCCATAGTCACACAGTCTTATGTACTGTATGTCCCATTTCACTTAAGACACATCCAGATATGGGCCCATCCTACTTCCTGCACCATTTAATGACAATGACAATGTCTGATGACGCACAGCTGAGTTGCCCTCAAAACTGCACTACACCATAACAATAGGGGTCAGAATAAATGACCCATCCTTTAGGGCAAGAGTTTCTTCTGCACATTCTAATGTATAGACCAGAGGCTACATCAAGTAATAAAGCTTCTCCATATTGATCTAATAGTTAATTATTTGGAAGCAGAAAATGCCAGTATAAAAAAGTAGGATATTTTACAAATACTTTATACTGAGGCTGGACCTAATCTAGTTTAAACAGAGAGACTTTGAATCATAAATAATCATGGTTCATTCTGATTTTAAGACTTCTAAATATTACAGTAAATTGCCCACTTGCATTAGTTATCTATGGCAGGTGATGCAGAATGGAGGGCCTATATTAATCTACAATATTTCATAGCAATGGAGTCTTTTAAGAAAAGCAACTTCCCCTTCCTTTTTTCCATTCCTTTCATACTTTAAAATATATTATTTACAGTTGCTTTTTTTTTTAAAGCGTTCAGTCAACATGTATTTAAGATTCAAATAATAAAACATGTTTGTTTCATATAGGGATGTGCACGAATATTCATCACATTAGAAATTTGGTGAAATGTGGACATTCGAACTTGAATTGAATGTTACAATATTTGTATGCTAACATTCAAACTAATACAAATGTTTTCGGACATTTGTACGAATAGTTTGGACATTAGTTACATTGGGGTGTGTAAAAATGGAGCACCAGTCACATCCGCAGTGGATCCAGATTGGATTCGACATGGATCGACAGCATATTAAAAGTACGCTCAGGTTAGATTCTACATTTTCAGAGCGTGGATATCTTACGGATACGTATCGGATATTAATTTATTCATATCAGATACGTATTTGTTTGTATCAGGTACATATTCATTCATATCTAATACGTATGAATATTTCCATTTTCCATTTCCATTTTTATTTATATACCGCCTTTCCAAAAATAAATTTCTGCCCAAGGCGGTTTACAACAAATGGAAAAAACATATAATATGAATACATTTTTTTAAAAAAGGCAAATAAATATACTTAGTCAAATAAATAAGTCAAAAATACATTGTACGTTATAATAAATAATACATCATATAATAATAACAACAATAGTAATTTAAAAAACCCCAAAAAAACTTATAAAACTGTCATTGTCTGCAACACTGAGGCCAGCGAGAGTGGAACTTAAATAGGTGACTCAGCCCCACGCCTTTTTCGGCTCAAGTGTGTGATATGCTGAGAAAAACAGTCTCTTTGGAGTCTTCGTGCCCATTTTGCAAAGAGGCAACTGTGTCATCTTGATTTTCTGGCGTGTTCTTTTCCAAAGTGTTATCAGGATTGAAGCAACAATTATTTTGAGCTATCTTGGGACATTTTGCAGGAGAGCACTCGCTTACTGGAGGCCTCCTTGCGCCGGGTCTCCCTTTCCCTCCCACAACACAAGGACAACCTCCCACAACAACCACACCCTCACCACCAGAGAGCTAGTGTTAAACAACCATATATTTGTATCAAATAGATTTTTACCACATTCAGTGTGATCTATTCATCCAAATATGGATTTTTGAACATTCAGTGCATTTCAAATTAAATGCCACATGTGGCACTTACCTATGTTCTAGTCTATGGTACATTTCTGGGCCTCTTTCATCTACACTTTACAATGGACCAGTGAGATTCTGCCTCCCCATAGGCCACTATGTACACAGTGGTCCACAGGCAAGCCAGAGTCCATATTCCAGACTCCAAAGAGTATGCATATAACATACCCTCATAGACCAGAATGGCATGGGGGGATCTGTTCCAGTGGCACACTAAAAAGCATTGGAAATTAATGCACCACAAAAACAGGCCCTTCTTGAAACTGCAAAAGGAAAAAAACACTAGTTCCTGACCTGGAGGCAGCCTTTGAAGCTGGGTGCCTACGCTGTGCTCCTATGGGCTGTCTAAATGTGGATGGCCCACTGAGCAAGCTACTCTTATCCCACTCCAACATGGCCTACATTACATGGGCTGAAACAGATCCTTTGGCCCATTTTGCCCTCACTAGTGATCTGGATTAAGGAGCCTCTTAATCCAAATCACTGGCTCCTGATCCAGGGACTACTGTATATCAAGGAGGCCCCATCCTTGCTAGACTGACTCTATCTTTACTAGATGTAGAAAGATCCAGATTAAGGCGACCCTTAATCCAGATCTCATTTAATCATGTTGACAAATGGACCAAGGGCCTTGTTTCAGATCACGGGAGGCATGAAGATGGGGGGCGCTTTTCAGTGGTGTGCCATAGCGTGGTGTTACCCACCCCAGGGTGGCATGCAGAGGCATTGGGACAGCTGCAGTGCTTGCACAAGCTTTACAGTGATGAGGAGGCATGGACCACTTCTGTGCCATCAGTGCAGATGGTGCTGATCCAGTCCACACCTCCTCTTAATCTGGATCAGTGGACCCTGTTACTCTAGACCCAATGATCCAAATTAACACATGGTAAGTACAGAAAAGGTGTTTGTTTTTAGTCCAAGAAAACTACATAACTGCTTGCATATTTTGAAAATTACATGTTGAAAGAAAGAAGGAAAGAAAGAAAGAAAGAAAGAAAGAAAGAAAGAAAGAAAGAAAGAAAGAAAGAAAGAAAGAAAGAAAGAAAGAAGGAAAGAAGGAAAGAAGTCTAAGTGTAGAGAGTCTGATTCCAGGCCATAACAACATATTCTAAATAAATCCCTAAAATTATCTTTACATATTTAGATATGAAAGCAAATAAGAAGTAGTAGCTTAATTGTAATGCATCTACAGACTTCCACATGTGTGTATCTGTGATAAGTTTTTTTCATAAGTTCTGCCCAGAGAATTTGGTTGTGGAATATATATCATACATACAAACAAAAGTATTGTTTGCTTTTTGTTTTGATGCGCAGACAGTTTGTTTCTTCAGAAATTTGGGGACTGGAGGCATTTTTATTTTGCTGACCTTTTGGTATAAATCTAAGGCTAATAAAACTAGCAAGAACAGCAGTCACTTGCTGGAGATTCAAACTGCTGTCTCTGAAAGCTGTACTGTACTTGCATCCATGTAGACTGGATCAAGAAAATGGAAAAAAAATTCTGTTAGAACATGTTCGTTTTCTGCTCTATTTTCAGTCTCTAAATAGTGTGAAAGCAGAATGTTTTGAATTTAACTGATTTTCGCCCAGTGCTGCTCACATACATCCAAATTCACACTTATAAACTAACTCATTTTATCCAATACTAAGCTTTAACATAGCTCAATATGAAAGGTGATGGAGAATGGCTGAATAATTATCCACATTCCCCAAATCCATCATACAGAATCTTGATCTGCACCCAAGATGTTATTTCTTACTTTTATGCTATTAGCACTTATGCATTTCTCATTTCTGTGACTGTTTTGTGCCCCCAAATTCTATTTTAAACTAGAACTAGATGGTGGTGCTCAGACTGGATCGTGACCTGACATCTTTGAAAACTGCTTACTGGAAGTTACCAGTGTCATATGTTTACATAATTACAAGGTCAATATTTGCCACGTAATTTCCAAATTGCACATTACTGCATCATTTGAGATCTCCCATAAGGAGACATTTGCTTAAAAATTAATGTGATCAAATTTAAAAAGTTCCATTGATAATTCATGATAACCCTTCCCTAACCACATCTAATTGTTTGCTGAACAGCAGCATTTGTTTCCATGCTGTGATTGGCTACATTTTTCTCCTCTGTGCTCATGTAGCTTCCTGCCGAAGTTCACTAGAAGGAAGAATTGCCCTGGGTATGATTAAACCCAGAATAAAGAAGAGGCAAAGATTTCAGCCTTTGAGACAGGAGAAAAGCATTTAGAAGAGAATGTCTGCCCTTATATCCTCACATTCACCCAGGGGGTGCTTCATTAAATGTGTCTGATCACACTCTCAGTTCTGGAGTCATACTCTTTCAAAATGTGTTGTCATCCACTGGCAAAACAGAGGAGAAGGAGATTGTTGATTCATTTCTTTTATACTGTGCCATTTAGTACATCTACAGGAAGGCTGTGCAAGAATTCTTGTTCTGGGTCATTTAAGCTGCTCAATGTACTTGCCTTCATTAGACTCTATATATTAAATGAATTTGGATTCTCTTTCTCTCAATATATATCACCCATCTTTGCTTCATGTTTCAATAGAAGACAGCTGTCACAACTTTTATGAAAAACAAGATGAGCAGTAACACAAATCTATAGAGAACTTGATAGTTAAATTAAACCAAAGAATTTTAACAGCACAGATTCAGGAAGCTGATTTTTTTGTTTCTTGGTTCTCGGGCAGATGTATTTAAATGGTAGAAAAATCAACCAAGGATGCCTCCAGGTGCCTGCAATTTTCTCAGCACTATATTGGAAATGCCAGTCGTAATCACAGCATTCCCAATATAGTCCCAGGTTAGTGAAGCGATAACCTATAATAGAGCTATTATAGGAAACCCAGCAGTTATATCAGGTTTCCTATAATAGTGCTGCTTAACTTCATCTCCACCAACCTGTTTTGATAGGCTCTTGCTTGTGGCTACCAGAAGTCAGCCAAGAGCACCAAAAAAATAACAAAAGGAAGTGGGCAGATGTTTGGCTGGCTTCTGGTAGCACCAAGCAAGATTATAAAGAAATGGACCGGCTGACACAAACGTAAACCCAGGACTGCTCCTTGTATATGGTGAGGACTAGCAAGAGGCAGTCATGAGATCTTTTTCAGATCCTGCATTTCTTCTTACTTTATTAACCATCTTTCATTTGGGTCTCTTCGTCTCTCAAAAGTCAACTACGGTATCAGGTTCACAGATACTGCCTTGGAGATTTGAAGCAAAGTATCCAAAGGGCTCACTATAGCTTAATGGTAGATCATGCAGTTCACCTATAGAAGGACCCAGAGAGGGAGGAACACAGGTGCGTTCTGATACCATAGTTCTGCGAAAGCACAAGATAAAGGAATTAGAGCCTAAAACAACATATTATTGACAATTCCTGGAGACTCTGTTACTCCCAGATGAACTGTAAGCCCAAACCCCTCTTGGGAAGACTGAGCTCAATCCTCTCTCAGGAGGACAGTAAATGTGCTCTCCAAATGATGTCATAGTGCTGCTCAAAGCAGAGTTTCAAGCAGTTTTGATCATCCCTAATCCAAAGTTCAGTTTTATATCTTCACCAAAGAAATTTGATAGGTGCGTCCATGTAGTTATCAGAAGCCTAGCTCATTTTGAAGGCAGGTTTACCTTTATTCAGATCAAAATCTAAAAGAAGGCTTAAGGAAGTGTTTGGGTCCTGAAAGCAACATTTCCCATAGACAGTCCTCTAAAGCCATGTCCATGATAGACGAGAACATGGCAAAGATGCCACCCCTGCATGGAAACATAGCATAAATCCAAAGAAAGCACACACTCAAATGCATTCATATACAAATACATACCAAAACAGACACAAATAGAGAATACATGTACTGCTCACTCCCAATGTTTTCTTTGGAAATGCTAATGATACTTTGGGAATGCAAGGCCATGAGAGAATAACCAAAACTGTCATTCCATTGGTTTCATTTCAGATTATGAATCCCATTAATGAATAAGAAACAGGTTCTGTTGCATCAGAATGTGAGCATCTCCAGGTTCCAAGAGTAAACCATTTCCTTCTTTAGGCTAAACAGCTGTGGGGTGGAGACTTCTTTCTGCCCTTGCAGCATCAGTTACTACTGAAAGCTAATCTGGGCTAAATAAGGTGTTACAGACTAAACTTCTGCTGAGGACTAGGGGGAAATCATATTGCTCATGCCCTTCAATAACTGCATTGGCCACAGATCTAGATTCAGTTCAAGGTGATACGCATTACATTTAAGGTTCTGTATGGTTTGGGCGGTAAGTATATGAAGGATGGATTTCTATCAGCTGGCACTGTTTGCCACATAAAATCAACAGAAGGAGTCCTATTCTAGGTGCATCAGCAAGAGAAGCATGCAGGATAGTCTCCTCATTAGCTGCTACCCAACTCCAGAATCCCCTTGTGCTATCAGTATAGAACAAACCAACTCTTGTAGTCTTTTGGGGGACCTTGAGAATCCACTTTTTCCAAAAGGCCTTTTCCCTCACCCTGGCTTTGACACCTTTTATCTGTGAGTGAGATACTTTTAATTCACTGGAGTTGTTCTATTGTGGTCTTCATATTGTTCTTAGCTTTAAGAAAAGGCCTTGTTTTGAAGATTTTTTTCAAAATAGTCTTTTATGTATTGGTGTGTTTTTGTTATTGTTTTGCCTATGCCAGGATAAGTAAACTAACAAAAGACCTTCAGGTGTTGGGGCATGTGCGTGTATAAATCAAATAAACAAGTAAATCACTGGTAGAAGTGATCTTCCTAGATACTGCAGCGGAGGAAGACGCTTTAACCACCATGCCCAAACCATGCTGCATTTTAGCTTGGAAAAAGTCTTCTGCTGAATGTAACAGAATAATTTAGTTAACTGTGCTACAGTGCTTAGGGTTTTTTAATAGCAAGATTACAGCACTCAGAGGAAAAGTTTAACTCCTCTCTTCCCAGCTAGAATCCTTCTCTTCCTCTGCAGTAAGCTTGAAAAAAGCTATCTACCGAATAGGGCTCCACAGCATGTTCACAGCACTGTCTGAGAACAGTGAACGAGAGCTGAGCCTGCAGCTCAGCTCCCGTTGGCTGCCTCTCCCACGTGATGTACGCCCCACCACATGTGCCACAGAAATCTCATGGTTGCCAAAGAGGAAGCTGTGGACCTGCATTTTGAGTGGGGACAATGAGTTGTCACCTTGCAGCCAGGTAAACTACGGTTTTCCTATTATTATTATTATTATTATTATTATTACTAACTGTGGATTTTTTCTACTAGGGTGTTTTTCCACTGTCACTAAAAGTACCCATTAAGTACCCATTAATGGGTACAAAAATGCCATTACGTACCCATTTATGGGTACTTAATGGGTAGTTTTAGTAACAGTGGAAAAACACCCCTAGTCTGGAAGGGACCTTATCTCTTACCACAGCTTTGGTATCAACCGATACACTAGTCATAAAAAAGTAGGGATGTGCATAAATATTAATAACATTCAAAATTCATATGAATTTGGCCAAATTCAGACATTCATATTCAAATCAAATGTTGACACATTCGAAGGCTGCTATTTGAATTTGAATTGAATGTTTCGATACAGTTGTATGAAGCTTCGTATGGGATTCATATGCATTCATATGGGATTTGTATGGGATTGAATATTCGTATTGAATTCGAATCCCACTACATCCGGAGGTGATCTGTTCAAACAAATACAAATTTTCTTGCATTCAATTCAATAAGAATCAAATAAAAAAAATTTGTGCACATCCCTAAAGTACTGGAAAACCTGCCCCCTTCACCTTTGCTCTGATATATCACTTCTTATATTTGGAGAGTATCAGGAGTCCAGCATTTATGTGGGGATGTCTTCTCCCTTTATGCCAGCAGTTCTCAACCTGGGGGTTGGGACTCCTTTGGGGGTCGAAGTACCCTTTCAGAGGGGTCGCGACAAGTTTCCCACCGCCCTTCCCTCCCACCTACCAGCTGCCCCACCCCCATGGTTGGGGGTCTCCACAACATGAGGAACTCCATTAAGGGGTTGCGGTATTAGGAAGGTTGAGAACCACTGCTTTATGCATTTCCTTTTTAATGCATTTTTGTACAGGAGCAGAGGTAAAGGCTTGGAAAGCAAGAGAAGATGCCAGGGTCTAGCAGACTTGAAGGACCAATCATTTGGTGTGACAAAGAGGTGCTTTGGGTAGAGTATGGTAAAGCGCAAAGCACCTAGTATTTTACTATGCTATAATAAAATCTTTATGTCTCTTAACTTGGAATATTCATGTGGATTTTCCTTTAAAGCAGGAGGTGAGGTTTGGGAATAGCTAATCACTTTCTCCTACACCTGCCCAATTATCACAGCTTACAGAATAGATAAACCCTAAATATGACCGCTCTGGATTTGCAGAAATATACTGACTACCAGCAAACAGGGCACAGAGGTATCTTTTGTTTCCAAGTGCCGCAGCATAGATAGTGGATGGATAGTGAACACAAATAATTTGAGGATTAGTCATCTATACACTATTCTAAATGCATCACAGTGACTATAAAGCATGTTGATCCAACAATTTGAGATGACCTTCTGCTAAGATTTTTCCCCCTGCGTTTCCTGCAAACTCGAAAAGCTATCCAAAAATGCAAGGACACTATTTACCCTTCCACATGCTAGGATCCAAGTAAGTAGAATGAACATATTCATTCCAATTCTCAGAGCAGCATGATTTCTGAGAGAATGAAAATTTACCCTGAAGACAACTAAGAAGACTCTTAGGAATGCTTAGAAAATAAAGAGTAAAATAATTAGGAGAATTTTTCCTATGTTTCTGACAGTTTCAATTTTAAAAAAAAGACTTAAGATTCTTTTAACAATGGCTAAAAGCCAAGGGGTGGTGTGGGGGAAACTGGATCTAGTTTAAAAAGTGTAAATTATTTTCTGCCGCTAAAATTCCCTATTTTAGCTGCAGCCTGTGGCATAGGATGTACCTGAAATGCCACAAAGTGACATGTGCCATTTCCGAGTGTTTCCATAGAAGGCCCAAGGACATCTATGGGTTTCACCTAACACTATCCACATCCACAGCAAAGCTGGTTATTTACTGGTTTGGATCCAAAGAACAAAATAAGTGCTTCACTGAGCAAAGCTGCCTCCAGATGGCAAGATACTGCAATAGTCTCTTGCCAGCCCAATCAGATATGAGGAGCTATCTTGGGCTTACTTTGACTTCTGTTAATAGCTTCCATGATGGGGTGGACTGGAGCTACTAGAAGCCAGACAAGCACCAGCCCACTTTCTTTTGTTATTTTTCACATGCTTAAATGGCTTCCAGTAGCCCAAATCACCCCCATCATGGAAGCTGCTGCACAACATCAAGGTAAGCATCTATGATACCGGAAACCTGGCATCATTGCTGGATTTCCCATAATAGTGATAAGATGGGTTATTGATCAACTAACCCAAGAACGGCTGGCATTTCCAATGTAGTCCTGTGCCTAGAGGCATCCCAAGAGTACTTTCTATACAGAATCTAGATCAGAGTTTCCATACTCAACAGCTGTCTAGAAGCAGGTATTTCATTTTCTG
Source organism: Aspidoscelis tigris stejnegeri (assembly GCA_023333525.1). Classification (NCBI taxonomy): domain Eukaryota; kingdom Metazoa; phylum Chordata; class Lepidosauria; order Squamata; family Teiidae; genus Aspidoscelis; species Aspidoscelis tigris. Next base: position 97,128,916 of record JALMGA010000002.1, read on the forward strand.
TTTCCTCCTTAGCAAGCAACAGCTGATGAAATTTCCACTTGTACACAAGCACTATATATGTAGAAGCTCTGGCCTGGATTGCAAATGGTGTAGTCACAGCACTCCCTCAAAAGCAAGTCTGAAGTCTTAGGCCTTTCCAAGGGGATCACAAAATCCACTTCTGGGCAGCCCTGTGAGGCTCCGTCACCATCAGAATGCTCCATCTGAATTAGATAGAACATAGTTCCACCCAGGGAGGTCTCAGTAGGAACTACCAGTAGATCCATTTAAATGAGTCGGTCAGTGGACCAGAGAACCCTGATCCAAAGAACCCTGGTTAAGACCACAGAGGTGTGCAGAAGGCATAACTCCATGATCAGAACCACTGAGGCACCCATTCTGGTGTCACAACAAGACATGCAACTAAAATGGATCCTCCAGAGGTTCCAGAAGTTGAATCAGGCACTGTGTCAAAGCAGAGCCATACTGTGGGGGAAAGGCAGAATTCCTTGAAAAACTGGCATTTCCTGTAACATCTGGAGGGTTTTTACTTCAACCCTTGTCAAAGCAGAATGCTTTTCTTCTTGGGCAAAGATTTGCATCCAGCCAATTACAGAGCAGCTCTAAGCTCTTAGTTCTCTTGGTACCCCCTATGAAATGCTCTTACATACTTGAAACTTTAACAATGAGTGAGAGTCCCATGGGTTTACAATCTGGGCTATCTGTGTTTCAGTAGCACAAACATTAAGCAGACGGTGTTTTGGCAATAGGGCTTGACAACTTCATCTTTCACAAGGTAAACATAGGAATGAGGGTGTCGGCTATCATAGACCTAATACTGACCAACAGGGAAGAACGACATGATTGATTGAAAGTGACAGGTAGCTTGGAGGAAAGTGACCATGTCATACTGGAGTTCAAAATAGTTATGAGAAAGGGAGGAAAGCTGAGAGATGTCAGAAATGAACCTCTGACTTCAAGAACAAAAACTGTGATGAATTCAGAGAAAACGTGGCTTGAAATCAAGAGGTCCAGGAGAGGTGGGTGACTTTGAATAATAAGACTCTGAGAGCAAAATCTACATGAAGATTTAAAATAAGAAACATTTAAAACAGTTGTTATAGAGGCATAGAGAGATTGCTGACAAGATGAGAAACAGAAGGACATGTATAGCAGTGGAAGAAGAGACACAGAACAAAAGAGGGGCACAAATTAGTTGTTCAAGCATCTAAGGAGAAAGTCAAAGGAGCCAATGCTTGGAATGACTTGAAACCAGCAAGGAAAGCCAAATACCAATCACTTCTTACGTATGCAAAAGAAAAGTCATTAAGAGAAAGCAGAATTGCAAGAGAGACCATCTAACCCAGCGGTTCTCAAACCCTTTGGGGGTCGATCTACTCTTTCACTGGGGTCGTTATGAAGTAGCAACGAAAATAATTTTATAGTTGGGTGTTAGGGTTAAGTTGGACGTCAACACAACATGAGGAAAGTTGAGAACCACTGATCTAAAGAATAGTGATACCAGCGAGGCCAAGATGGTTTCCTGATGGGGCTAGTTTTACAGATTCTTGCACTGATGAAAAGATTCCATGATATTAAGATCATACTGGTATCACAACAGGATGCAGACCAGCCTAAGTCACTCCCAACTCATGCATTCCATTATTCTTTGACTACAAATTTAGAGGTATAGGTTAAGAAGTCTATATGCCTATTCACCATAGCCAAGGGGCCTTTCTGCATTTGCTGGTATTCCTTATCAGCAAGTGCACTAAGGGTCTCCCATCTGTATGTTAATATGGAATACAAGGGGGCTCTGCCTGTCCACATAGGATGGAACACGATCCAGATCATGGACCCCTTGACTGGTAGACTGGTCTACTGTTTCACTGGTAGACCTTGATATCATACCAGCTTGGCCTAATCCAGAACACAGAGGTATGCAGAAGGTGCACACCTCCATGTTCCAGTTACAGGGGGACTCATTTCAGTTGTCCCTCAGAGGCTCAAAGGCCAGGAACTTTCATTTCTGGCTTTCACCGATCATGCAAATGACCTCCAAAGCTCACGTGAGCTTGAACACTGGTGCAGGGACTGGGTTAGAAAACACCATCACCTTGTGGATGGAGCTGTTCCAGCTCAGAATGGTCCATCCTTGCCTTGGAACAGATGACTTATTCCAGATCCACTATTCTGGATCTGCACCATGTAAGTACAGAAGGGCCCAAGGTAATAGCAGTCTCACATCTGTCTTCATTTAAGTTTTGTCTTCAACATTATCCTTGCCAACAATTATTCCCCACAGACACAGGCCCCTATCACCCATTACAGTGAGATGATGACTCCATTCACACTCATCAGCTAATTTATCAAGCTTTCTAAGAAAGAACAAGTTGGTCAACCCTAAGAGTAAAAGCATGCAGTATTCTTAGGCAAATCCTCAATTTTGAGTTGAGGCTAGGGATGTACACAAATATTTGTAATATTTGAAACGTGTATGCATTTGGCCGAATTTGGACATTCGTATTTAAATTGAATGTTGGCACACTTCAAGACTGACATTCAAATTGAATATTCTGATACATTCACATGAAGATTTGTATGGGATTTGCGTGGGATATGTGTGGGATTCATATGCATTTATATGGGCCTTGCACGTGATTCATATGGAACTGAACATTCATACTGAATTTGAATACTACTACATTTGAAGCGGATATTTTTGAACTAATATGAATTTGCTTGCACTCAATTTAATAAGAACTGAATACAAAAAAAATTCATGCACATCCCTAGTTGAGGCACAAAGCTTTGGAGACAGTTGGGGCTTCCTCAAGACAAAAGTGTAATCTTCTGCCAGAAGCTACAGGTTTTTGAGCAGCTTGACAGCTTCTCTGGGTGTTTTTCCACTGTCACTAGAAGTACCCATTAAGTACCCATTAATGGGTACATAAATGCCATTACGTATCCATTAATGGGTACTTAATGGATACTTCTAGTGACAGTGGAAAAACACTTTCAGTCTTTCAAACAGAATAAAGACACAAGAACCATGTACCAGTGAAAACCGAATCAGAGATCATTTAACACAGAAGAGGAACCCTGCTTCTTCCAAACCAAAACCTAATCATGTTTAAAGGTGCCTAGCACAAAAAAACCTTGATCAACTTGTCTTGCACTTTGACAAGTATGTTGTCTGGACCACCTCACTTCAATATACCATTTTTAGTTCAATAGACCATTAAACACTGAGGGAGATTAAATTATACTTCCTCATCTGCTTCAAGAATTTTAACAGCCTGTCTTCCAGGAAGATCCCTGCAGGTTTCCTTATCTACTAGAATCTTCTGCTCCAAATAAAAAAAAAGTAATACTACAGGGATATGCAAAGTTCAGTTCACATTCAGACATCAAGATTCATATTTGTGAATGTTTGCATTGACCTGGAAATGTGGCTGTTCGAATATCTTGAAAATTCATCCAGACCAAACCAGTTTGTGTTCACTGTGTTTTTGCCTTTGGAAATTGTGTTTTTCAATGGAAAAAAATGTATTTTTGTTTTGTTTTGTTTTCAAACAAATGGCATAACTTTTTGTTGATTAACTGGATCACCATCAAAACAATCAAGCCAAACATGAAATTTTCAACCTGGCTGTCTGAACAGGCTCCAGATGGGTACAAGTTGTTTTACAGAGGTTCAGATTCCACCCAAAGGCCTAATCCTTTTTATCTTTATCCCTCCTTACTCGAGATATCTTTTCAACTATTAAATTTGTTAAATAAAGTTTGTGATACTTGTCCATCCCAAAATGATACAAACTGGCACTTTTTGGCTTTAGAAGGTAAGGAGGTAACAGGCTCATTCACGATTCATGAGCTTCAGTATCAACAGGCTGGACAGAAGGCGATTACAATTTATAATAAGATTATAAGTCTACATATATTTAAAAAGGGGATCTAATAACACCTTGAAGACTCACAGAGAGAAGAAGTTGGGGCATGAGTTGTGACTTGGGCCCCAAATATCTGAAGGAACGTCTACTCCCATATCAACCTGCCCATGCCTTAAGATCTGGAGGGGAGGCCCTCCTGGTTGTTCCACCACCTTCAGCATCAAAAGGAGTGGGCACCCGGAGAGGGCCTTCTCAGTGATGGCCCCTAGGCTATGGAATAGTCTCCCCCTTGAAGTGCATCTATTTATTTATTTAATTTATTTATTACTTGTATTTCTATCCCACCCTATACCCAAAAGTCCCAAGGCGGGTAACAGCTTTTAAAAACAACAAATGACAAATGACTACATATCAAAAGCAATAATATACGTTAAAACACTTTAAAAATTCAACATTTCTAACATATTAAAATCACGATGTCTATAGTGGGGGGAAAGTATAATCACCTCAGCCAAAGGCCAGGGCAAAGAGGTGCATCTTCACCGCCTTCCTGAATATAAACAGAGAAGGGGCGTCTATCACCTACATTGTATACCTTTAGGAAGGCCCAGGACTTCAGTTAAATGGGGATATGCTTTTCTCTTCCCATTGGCAGATGCTGTTATTGTTTTAATGATGTCAAATGATGTTTGATTTTAGATGCTGTTACCTGCCCAGAGACCTCTGGGTATACGGTAGGATAAAAAAATTAAGTAAATAAAATAAATAAATGAGCTTTTGTAGACAAAGGGCCTTTTTGCACTTGCGTGAAACTGTCAATCCAGTGGTGCTCCTACATGCAGCATACACACCGTGCAGAACCATCCCCCAGCCAGATAGCAGCAGAGCACTAGAACATGGCTAGTGTACTCCAGTATGAACCCTTCACACCTCTTCCAGACAAAGGGTGTGTAGGGCAGCACAGCATTTTCACACTTACCTGGCATTTGGTGAAGTGCTGGGCAAGTTTGGGACAGGTTAGGCAATTCAAATGCAAATGCCCAATCCAGTCCAAAACTTCACCTTCCTGGGAATGTCCCAAGGAAATGAAAGTGTGAAAATGTTGTAACCCTACTTCACCTAGATCTTCTCTCTGTTAGTCTTTAAGGTGCTACCAGACACCCTTTTTAAAACACTAATCCAGCCTAACACAGCTACATCTTTGAAGTCTACATATACTTATTTCAAAAGGTAGTACTGAATTATAGAGGATTTAATTCCTATTAAATATGGGTAGGCCAATTTAGATAGAATCTTTTTCAAATCCAATCCTGCATAAATTGGCTAGGTCTTTCAGCCCCTCTGAGATAAGCACTTCTTAAACTTAATAAAAATCATCTTTCTGCATAGGTCTGGTAAAATAAAAAATATATGTCATTTTTCCAAGCTTCTCCCCCATTCCAAATCCATTTCCATGGAATGCTATGCCAGTAAAGTGGTAGCAGATGTCTTATATTCTCTCCAAATTAGAAAATATGCTTTCAGATGTCATTTTTTTTCTTAAGTCACAATCTTTTATCAAAAATAATTTGCATTAAAAATAAATTCTGGGAATTAGAAAGAATATGGGGGTGGGTGGGAAATACTGTGCTGCAGCAAAGCAAAGCTAATCCCGGTAACATGAATGTAAGTCAACAGCAGAAGAGTCTTTGGGAGTGACACCATGATGGCAGAAAAACAATTTCATTGCAGTTTCATTAGGGCTGAAGTGTGGTGGAAATTTAACTTAATTATTTGGCATTCAAGTCAATTACTCATCCATAGTTACTTGGCTGCTGATCAAGTACTGACTCAGCAACATTCATCATTCTGTACTCTAGTAGAGGATCATATTTAAATCAGAGCCATGTAATAAAAGTAAAAAGCACTCTCCTACATTTAAAAGTTTCCTGCTACATACTATCCTATCCCATACCATGGGGCGTTAGAGACCAATGTTGACTAGTGCTCACAATTGCAAACACTAGTCAATGATAGACTAGTCCCTGCATGATCGATCACTTACCTGTTTTCGATTGCATGTCTGATCCTCCACAGGGTGCCACCATCTTGATCCAGCACGCTGCGTGACTGTGCATGTGCCAGCACCATTGCTACAGCAACACTGATGTTCTGTGCAAGTGCAGTTGTGTCTAAGGTCATCTGAGGTGCCAGCATGCTTGAGTGGCACCTCAGATGACCCCCACTGCACTGGAAAAGGTGCAGATGGTCCCTGCTGGACACTCGTGGTAAGGCTCTGATAAGGGTAAGGTTAATTGTGGTGCACACCATGGCTAGTTGATGATTAGGCAACATCTGGGAAGGCAGAGGACGCTTGTGGGCTGTAAATGCCACTTGCAAGTGCAGATGCACTTGCCCGGATGTTGCCTAATCATGAACTACAGGCCATAGTGTGAACTGGCCTATGGTCAAACCTCAATTCTGCCATACTGCTATGACTCAAAAAGTAGACTGATATGAATTACTGGCTGCAATATTGTTGTTCAGTCATTCAATCACGTCACACTTCATGACCTGATGGTCCATAGCATGCCAGGCCCCTCTATCCTCCACTGCCACCTGAAGTCTGCCCAAGCTCAAGTTTGTTGATTGCATGGCACTATCTACCCATCTCATCCTCTGCTATAGCCCTTCTCCTTTTGCCTTCAATCTTTCTCAGCAGCAGGATCTTTCCAATAAGCCCTGTCTTCTCATTACATGACCAAAGTATCTGAGCTTCAGCTTCAGCATTTGTCCTTCCAGAGCATAGTCAGAGTTAAGTCCTTTTAGTATTGACTGATTTGGTCTCCTTGCAGTCTAAGGAACTCTCAAAAGTCTTCTCCAGCACCACAATTCAAAAGTGTTGATTCTGTAGCACTCAGCCTTCCTTATAGCCCAACTTTCAGAGACATACATAACTAATGGGAAAAGCATAGGTTTGACTATACAGTATGGACCTTTGTCGCCAAAGTGATGTCTTTTTAATGCACTATCCAGGTTTGCCATAACTTTCCTTCCAAGAAGCAAGTATCTTTTAATTTCATGGCTACAGTCACCATCTGCAGCATGCAGTTAAATAATCTTCCTCATAAAACTATATCTGTGAAATGACAGTTCTTAAGAGCTTTTTATCATTGTATTTGTAAACAAATTAGCCATCAATAGAAGAGATAATAATGACCAACTAAACAACATGGAAGAATGTATCTTCTATAAATTTGTAAATTTGAAAAAGAATTAAGGAAAGAAGAGTAGGGTCGGTTTGGTTTGGGTTAGTTTGGGTTGGGTTGGGTTGGGTTGCATTGGAGATCAATGTACATTATTTATCATTGTGCTGAACCCTAATTTTAAAATAAATCACCTGCAGTCACATTTCTCTTTGATCTCATTTTCATAAGAAGATTTACTTTGAACCTGCATGAAAAAGCAAATATTGTTATGATTTAAATTCGTTCCATGACAAGGAAAAGAAGCAGGATAATCTATTTCTTGCCAGTCAAGAAATATTTACTGTGTACATTCAAGAATAATTTCCTAGTGGCTTTCCAAATCAGAAGTTATGGCAGAAGAATAGATTTTATAGGGTTGTAAATAATCACTCTCTGGATTGTCCAAGGCCGTGGTCATTAAGGCTTGTCAACTCTGTTTATTAGCCCCTTGGATTTTTAAAAGCAAAGTGGTATGCAAGCATTAACAATATATACTATCTACCGTGAACCAGGGCTTTATATGCTAATTTCTGCAGATCGAGGCCCTTTCTGCTCTGGGACATACTCTGGATTATATATCAGACTAGGGACCTGCTATCCACATGCAAGGCCTATAGCAGTCTGAACCACCATGCAGATGGCAGGTACCTATTCCAGGATATATTCCAAAATAAGGCCCAGTGTAGCCCCAAGATGCTTTGAAAAGCATAAGAATGATAAAGTTGCCTTCTCCTCAGCTGACACTCAAAAACTCAGTTCTTGACAATCAGTCAAGAAAAGGGATCTTTTGAACTACTGGCAACCAGAGATATAGTTGTCAGCAGCATGATACGGGCAAGCAAGTTGGCATCCCTAAATGTTTTAAACTAGAAAGTTTTGAGGATATGTTTGGAATCCTAGGGATCCTATGAGTTAATTCTGAAGGAGCATCTTCTCCCGTATAGATCTGCCCGCTGAGACCATAAGGAGGATCCCTTTCAGGCTATACTGTCCTTGAAAAATTTCAGGAGATGGTTGTGTGAAATAGTAATGTCCCACTTTCTATAAAACAGCCATGAATCCACCTGGTATCATCTACTGGCATCTTTAGGCACTTGATGTAATCTCACTTGATTATTTGGTGTTAGGCCAAGAAAAAAAAGAGGAAGAAGAGGAGTTGGCTTTTCTATCCTGCTTTTCTCAAAGCGGCTGACAAACATTTCTGTTCTACCCATGACAGAACACCCTTTAATTTAGGTGGGGCTGTGAGAGCTCAGAAAGAGAGCTGTGACTAGCTCAAGGTTGCCCAGCTGGCTTCATGGAGGAGTATAGAATTAAACCCAGTATTTCCGGCTCCCTAACCACTAGACCAGTGGCTCTCAACCTGCCTAATGCCGTGACAGTTCCTCATGTTGTGGTGACCCCCAACCTAACCTTAACCCTAACCCCCAACCATAAAATTATTTTTGTTGCTACTTCATAACGACCCCTGTGAAAGAGTAGATTGACCCCCAAAGGGGTCGCGACCCACAGGTTGAGAACCACTGCACTAGACCAAAATAATAATAAGAAAATAGTATAGAAATAATGGAGTAAAAGTATGAGAAAGATATGTTACTGGGGTCCAGACATTAGGTTGGGGCTGCAGAGATAAAAATACATTATCGTGAGGGAAATAAATGAGGTTTAAAATTGCATATCATGCCTTACTTTATTGATGGGGACTTTGGCCAGAGTCACATGCAGTAAATTGATTGGTTTGCTGCAGTACTGCTGCTCTCAAACTACACAAAACAAGGTGTGTTGATCATACAGAAACAGATACATAAATGCTTTTTGTAGCTGTGCCACATGGGGTTAAACACTTCACAGCTATTATAAATCTATTGATATATTTTGTTTCCATTTTCCATTTTTATTTGTATACTCCTCCCCCCCCCAAAAAAAAATGCTCAAGCAGTTTACAACAAACAGAGGAAAAAACATACAGGACCAAATAATACATTATAATTTTACACATATTCCATTTTAGGAGTACACACCTATCTTGCACCCTCCATCCTTATGGATCTTTGCAGGCGCTTCTACTAGTTTTAGTCTGTGCTAAACATATTTAGGTTGGTGTATATTTCACAGTGATCTTGCCCTTAGTAAAGTCACTTGTAAGGAATTGCTGCACTTTGGGTGATGTAAATGGATGCTGAATGCTCCCCCCCTGCCAGTTTATACTTATGGCCCTGCTATGCCTAATTTTTAATACATCTTCAATCAACCTCTGCAGTGAAGAGAATGCATCAGTAAAGGGAGGAGATACTTTCCTTCCACTTTCACTAAACTGAAGGCAGGTTTTCTGAAAAGTGGATTTAAAAAAACTCTTTGAAAACAATTTGTTTTTTACCCCTAAAGTGCATTAATCTCCTTGGGCATTCCAGGGCTGGGCAGGAAAAGAGGTGGTCAATCACACTGCATTACTTTTTGGGGAAGAACTAACCTGGAAAAAGCTGAGGTGGAACATACAACACATGGGGTAGAAAGCGAAAGGAGAAAGTGCAGGTTGAGGTCAGTTAAAAATGAATCATGAGGTAGAAAACAGCATTTTCTTGACTCAAAACACTTCAGGAATAGTTTGTAGCTGAGCCAACAGTCAATGCCATAAAATGCAAACACATAATATGTATATTTATACTAGGATTGTCCGTAATTTTTCTCCCTGTTCCCTTTGCATGGGTTATTATCTCTTTGCATTCACTGCTGGCTGTCTAAGTGGCAAACATGGAAGATGCCACCATGCATCTACACAATAGCCAATAACATGACTTCAAACTACAATGGACTGAGATCAACCCAGCTTCCAAACACAACTTCCCCTTACCATATGTGGATTCCCTTGAGTGATCTTGCCACAATTACTAGAGAGAAAGGGGAAGAAGCATCGATATTTTGTGAATAAATAGCAGAGTAAGCAATGAAACCCAATACATCACTTTCTACTGGCTCTCTCCTGTCTCCCTGAAGATCACTGACAGCTCTTTCTGAGCAGCTAAATGGGCAGTGACAACACAGGGAAAAGCAAACCGATTTCTGCATTTCCTTCCAGACATTGCAATCTCATCCTTATGCAGATCCAACCCAGGACTTAACAATGTCAGGTAACAAGCTTTAAGGCCTTTCTGCACTTATTTGTATTCTAGATTACAGTCATCAATTGCCCACTTCAGGGCCTCTTCTGTCCACATACAGGTGCAGACTAGAGACGCCCTACCAATCACCAGTACACTCCGCCTACACAAGCGTAATCCAGATTAGAAGGCTCCTGACCTGGGTTATCATAGAATCATAGAGTGGGAAGGGAACTCCAGGGTCATTGAGTCCAACTCCCTGTTCAATGCAGGATTTCCTAAACCATCCCAGACTGTCCAGCCTCTGCTTGAAGACCTTCAGCGGAGGAGAGCTCACTACCTCCTATGTCAACCTATTCCACTGACTGATTGCCTTTACTGCAAGGTCATTTTTTCCTAAAATCTAATCTGTGCTGACTCCCTTGAGGCTTCATGCCGTCATTTCCAGTCCTTCCATTCTGTGTAAGTGTGAATAGGGATAACCATTCAGTCTTCTCTTCTGTAGGCTAAACATTCCTAGGTGACCTGATTAAACAGATCTACCAACATAATAGCTTGGGGCAGTCTAGATAAAGAAAGAATGTCAAAGATACTGGGATCCATTTAGGCCAGTGATGGCAAACCTTTTGAGCTCAGTGTGTCAAAATTCGCAAGAAAACCTACCTTAACTCGGGTGCTGTGTCACATCTAGAAATATCTATAATTTTGTGATATTTGTAGCTCTAGTAAAAAAGTTATATTTTTGATATATGTATTTGATTAAAAGCAAATACAAATAATTCTTTACATTAGTGACTTTTGTTGCTAAATCTTCAATTGAAAGTTGGTATTTCGTACACTTCAAGAACAAGCAAGCACTACACGCCCAGGTGCCAGGGTGACCATGTGTGTCACCCAAAAGGGCTTGGCGTGTCACCTGTGACACGCGTGTCATAAGTTGGCCATCACCGATTTAGGCAGTGCCCCAAAATGCACTGTTTTGCTAGGGGCTCTGAGGTCAGTAAATTTAGCTCTTGGACATCACAACTTGAAGAAGAAGCAGTTGGCTTTTCTACCCCACTTTTCTCACCCTTTAAGGGAATTCAAAGCAGCTGACAAAACTTCTGTTCTTCTCCCCACAGAAGACAGCTGTGACTAGCCCAAGGTCACCCAGTTGGTGTCATGGAGGAGTGCAGAATCGAACCTGTAGACTACCAGATAAGACTCCAACACTCTAACCACAGGACCAGAACTCACACAAGCTTTAGGGGTGAAGAGGAGACTAGGCAGGAACAGCAGACACCACTGTTCCTATCTAAAGGTCATCCGTCCCAGTCATGGGACAGTCTGTTCCAGATCACCTGTTCTGGATCAAATTAAGGAAAGTGTAGAAGGACCCTTAGAAAACAATGGAAACACAGTGCCTAAATGTACACTGTTACCCTTATACAGCAAACAAATGCCACACTAGTTAATAAACTTGCTTGGTTTATTGCCACATAGGCTGTGTGCTCCTATAAACCAAAAGACAGATTTATCAAGAAACAGAACTTGATCAGCAACTGTGGGAAAACTGCTAGTCAGCAACAGAACAAGAGGAACAAGTTTGGCCTTCAGATGCATTATGTATTGTCAAGCGGCTGCTGGAACAATGCACCATAAAAGATAAATCATTCTTGTGTGGGTGTATTGGCTATGGCCTAGCACTGATATTTCCAGCACATTTCTTAAATAGAAAAATAGGACCGAAAAGCTGAAGTCAAGATGCCTCTCTGCCCCCGGCCTTCACCTTTTCTTTCTCAGGCATAGGGTCTTTTCACACAGAGCGATCACAGTGGCCAATGTGCAAAGCAGCCCAGAGCGTATGTGGCCATCCTGAGCCTCTGTAGCTCTGGAGAAGTAAAAATGGCTTCACCACTTTTAAAATGCATGGTTTTTTTTTACATTTGGTTCGCAATGTATCAAATGCAAGAAAATTTGTATTCATACAAATAGATCCCCTACGAATATAGGATTCAAATGCAATATGAATGTTCAATCTCATACAAATCCCATATGAATGCATACAAATGCATACGAACCCCATATGAATCCCATACGAAGCTTCATATGAATGTATCAAAACATTCCATTCTAATTTGAATGTCAATCTTTGAATGTGCCAACATTCAATTCGAATCCAAATGTCCAAATTCAACCAAATGTTATGAATATTCATTCATATCCCTAGTGAAAAAGCTGGGGGGCGGCAGGCCAGGGTAGCTTTAGTTGTGCAAACACATGTTGTGTTGCAATTGCTATAGCAAACACCCAGTGCATGACTAAAGTTGCCACAGCTGTTTCTATAGCAATGAAAACAGTCCACAACCAAGGACCACTAGGTAAAGGCTGGTCGTTAAGTCTGGAACAGTGCTGGCGCTGGTGGATCCCTGAAGTGATAACAGTCGAAAAGTAACTGTATGACATCAAAAGTAATATAAAAAGTGCTGAGATGGATCCCAAATTTCTCTGTAGGACTTTACTCAGATATATATTTTTCACTCTGCTCTCCTACATCCTTCCCACCAAAAGCCCTACGAAAGAGCTAGAACATGGCAGCCAATGCTGACACTATTTCCTTCCCAGTCCTACTGGGAAGTGAAACCATAAGATTAATCTCCATTGGAGTCCAAACAGACCTTCGGCTCCCCTGAACTCACTGTTGGACAGTGTGACAGGCACACATTTCCCCCACAGTGAAAGGACTTCCATCATTTCAGAATGTATTCCACCGTACCACATATTACGCCACTGATCCAAAAATATGAGATAAGTATACGAGAGAATTATGGCACTCTTCTCCTATGAATCCATATATAAACCTTGAAAGTTCAGTGCTTGTTCATTCTTTGGTTCAAAACAGTACTAAATTGTGTTTCTTTGCAGAAATGTCAATGAAAAAATAAAAGTTTTGTGAAATGACAGCTTCAATTGCCAAGGCAGGAAGAAAAACAGGCATCTCCAGGTCTTTTGCACAACTGAAACCAACAAGATCCCAGCTGAGTGCCTTTTGTTCAAACAACCTCTGACATAATTCAGATATCATATATAATTTTGGCAAAGCTTACACCAAACATATGGAAAACGCATAAATACAAGCATCCCCTAACTTTTCATTGTTAAGCCACTGTTTCTTCCTTAGTATCATCCACTCCAATTGATAACAACATTTCAGTATCTTCAGTTGCAAGATCTCTTCCTACTATCCTACTATCTTTAACATACTACAATCAGTGTCTACCCCTGATAAAGAATCTAAATTCACTAAGGCCTAAATTGCACACTAGGGTTGTGCATGAACATTCGAAGGTATTCGAAATTTGATTGAATTCGTCTGAATTTCAATATTTGAATTAGAATTGAATGTCCATAACTTTGAATTTAAAAATTCAAACAAATTTCAAATTTAGGATCTATTTGTTCAAATTATCCAGACATTTGCATGTGTACGGGCTCATATATGAGGCGTACTTGCACATACGCATCTTTCCTACATCCATACTCATCTGTACAGATCCGTCTGGGACAAAAATGGGTTGCATACAGGATAACTATGGGATGCATAAGGACATGTACAGATGCGTACAGATGTGTACAGGATGCATAACGATGCATACAGGCACATACGAATGTTGTCAACATTTGTAAGTGTGAATTCAAATCAAAAATTTGAATAGATTTGAATTTGCTTAATTCAAATCAATTTTTTAAACAAATTTGAACTTTACAGATATAAATCGAATCTGAAAAATTGCATTCATGCCCACCCCTATTACACACTACATATATTTCCCTCCTGAGCACAAGAATTTCCTTTCAAAAACAGCAGGAGACAAAGATTTAAGTCCCTTACTCCATAAAGCCCCTTACTCCATAACAAGGGAGATCTTTGTTTTCCTTTTTAAAGAAAAACCTTGCATTCAAGATTAAAAGACATTGTGTCATTCTTAACACAATGGCCTGACTTTCTCAGGGTAACTGAAACTACACCACTGCCTGATAATTTAACGATCAAATGAATGCTTTCCCCCCTCTTTTATTTTATTTCTAAAAAATGGAACACAGTGTTCAAAATCATCACTTGAGAGAAATAAAGAATTGTTGAATCAAACACATTTCCTGCATAATTTCAAGATAATGTATGCAACATCCCACTCCTGATATAAATGGTATGTGACATTTTTCTGAATAAGGTTTGTCTTTCTTCTAAATGAGGGCATTTTCAAAATAAGATAAATAAAATAAGAATGAAAGGGAAATAACTCTAACTTGAGACTGGTTCCTCCCACCCTTAATTATTCAAAGCTAGCTGTTACTTGTACTAACCAGACTCTTAATGTGAGCTGTCATAGCTGAATAAAATGCAATCATTAGAAGTACTGTAGCGTTGGTAATTACGCCATATGTGAATGTGTCCTTGTGATAGTACTTCACAATATTTAAGCCAGTACTTTTCTACCACTAGCAATAAATTGAGCACTCTTAAATCTGAGAAATGGGATCTATAATTAAGCTTTTAATTAAGATTTACTGTGTGTTTCCAGAGCATAGCCTCCCACCCTTCAAGTAGGTGGGCTGGCCTGTTTACCTTTCAACATAAATCTCATTTTGAATTATTGTACATATACACAACTTTGCACAACACAATAAAACAATACACTAAACACACAGCCAAATAAACAATCAAAATACCATACAGAGAAAAGGAACCATTCTCACATTATAAAAATAAATACAGCTGAAGGTACTAGTTGTGAGCGCCTTTGAAAACCAATGAAAGTTGCTCCAGGATGTCCGGCTCTAGGTCAGTGACTACACCATCGCAGTTATCAGTGATGTTAAGATCCTTCCTGTACACTATGCCTGTGTATTCTTGCTACCTCTTCTTCATCTCTTCTACTTCTGTCAGGACGCCACCGTTTTTGTTTTATCATGCCCATTTTTGCATGAAACATTCCCCTGATATCTCCTATTTTCTTGAAGAGATCTCTTGTCTTTCTCACTGTACTGTGTTGTTCTTTGCATTGCTCATTTAAGAAGGCCATATTATCTCCTCTTGCTATTTTCTGGAAATCTATATTCATTTGGGTATATCTTTCCTTTTGTCCCTTGTCTTTTGCCTTCCTTCTTTCTTCAGCTATTTGCAAAGCCTTATCATCCAGATACTTTGCTATCTGGTTCTTCTTTTGACTGCCTTTGGTACAATTTTATGAACTGTCCACAGTTTTTCAGGCACTCTGTCTACCAGATCTAATATTTAAATCGATTTATCATCTAACATTCGTCATAGTAACATTACTAATAATAATTTATGTGTTTATTAATCATCTTGTTATTTAAAGCACAAAAGCAAAAATACAATCTAAAATAAGCACCATTTGAAAATAAGATGTCACAATCCAATACTATTTTAGTTCAGACTTTTGGCATAGCAGCCAGGCCAGGCCACAGAGGCCAGGAATCTCTTTAATTCAAATGCCTATTTAATAAATCTTCCGATCCTACCTTCTCTGATATGCTGCAACTACTGAAACCAATTCCTGAATAAGAACCTAAAATGGGCAAAACTGTATTACATCTGTAATAGAGAAATCAGACACTTGGGTTTTCTTTTAAAGAACCGGCATGACTTCGGCCCCTTCCAGATTAGCGGATAAAAATCCGCAGTTATATAAAAATTCATACCTCACCTGGCTGCAAAGTGACAATGCGTTGTCCCCACTTGAAACAAAGGTCCACAGCTTCCTCCTTGGCAGCTGTGAGACTTCCGTGGCGTGTGCAGTGAGGCACGCGTCACATGGGATCAGGTAGCCAATGGTTTGCTATTTTTCACCATCCTGTTAGGACAGCAGGAAACTCTGAAATTATCTGATACTGAAGAGCGAGTGTTAATCGTTCCACAGCAGATAAATCCGCCATAGCGGTGGCATAATGTGCCACCATTGCAAAGTATTGGGTGTCAGCTGTGACGCCCACACACCAACTGCGCATCAGAATGCACAGTATCCCTCAATCTGGACATACCCTTTGTTGTCTTCAGGACAAGTTGGCAATGATATCTCTGCAACTATAATACCAGAAAGTGCATCGGTTTCAGACAATCTTACGTGGTCTCTTAAACAGTTTCAAATAACACAGATGGAAATAGCATTTTCCTTGGCTATTTAAACTTCTTCATGTTTTTCCTTATATATCGGTTCTCTGGAAGCTAAAAAAAACCTGACTTCAGACAGAACTTAACCAAATGGAAAAGCACTGGCTCCCTGTCGTGAACTTTGGGCCTTTATGCACTTACCAACTAGAACAATCCAAGCCACTCAGTGGTCAGCCCCTTCTACACTCAAATGCAGCCCGCAGCTTAATTCCTCCTCAGAGCGATCAAACTGTGGACAACTTAAAAGTAGTTTATGGGCTAACCAGCAGCATCTGGGCTGCTTCTGGGACTGCAGATTTTTACCTCTTCAGGGTATTGCACAGTGAGGGGAACTGTGGCTGCACAGGCATTGACAGCTTCTGGATTGCCATGGCAGCATCCAAACATGCACTGTATCCCAGTTTGGACTTTGCCATGGTGATCAAGTTAGTGGAAGTTCCCATTCTAATATCTAAAATGACAGACCCTATACGTTTCCAGTCAAGTACAGTATTGTGTTTCTTAGGCTTTTTCTAAACCTGTCTAAGATTAATATAATATTGTAACCCGCCCTGAGACCTTCGGGTATAGGGCGGGATAGAAATACAAACAAACAAACAAACAAACAAACAAACAAACATAAATAAATAAATAAATAAATAAATAAATAAATAAATAAATAAATAAATAAATAAATAAATATGCTCTTAAGTGTGCTATAGGAAATGACCTAGGAGCCTTCCTTCTGCACACTGGTGTAGTATAACAGAGGCCCCTCTCCTCCTAGTACGCTTTGTCTGGACAGGATGGAGTGTAGACTGGGCTGGGACACCCAAAATGGCATCCCCTTTACTGGTAGATCTGCTGGCATACTAGGGCAAGGTATACCAAACCATTAAGGTGTCAGGTATGTCATGAGGAACCTGGGGTGGTGTCACAATAAGATGTGTGACCAAAATGCCTCCCTGGGAGCTACAGACATCCCCTTTGCAGCTGGCACAAGGCTAGCATGAAACAGGCCATCCCAATGTGGTCTACTCTGTTCCACGGAGCAATCCATGCCAGCTTTGGATATATCCTGGTGTGAGCCAGCTCACCCTATACCGGTATATGCCAGATAGGTGCAGAAACGGAATCAAATACAGTTTGACTCCCAGTAACCTCTGGCTATCTCAAGCAACGTAGATACAGCACCTTTATGCCACCATCAATAGACAATAAGTGAGGAGGATCCAAATAACCTCACTCTTCCGTGGCATCTTGGGTGTACCACCATGCTATCTCCATGCTGCCATAGGTACTGTTTAGAGCACTTAAATGGAAGAGCAGTAGGAAGACAGCAGTAGGCAGCAATCAGCCCGGACAGCTTTAAGGAAGGCTTAGACTAATTCAAGGAGGACAGATCTATCCGTGGCTACTAGACTAATGTCTCCAGGTTAGTGAGATGGGCAGGGTGCCTCTGAAGGCCATTTTCAGTGGGTTGAGAGAATGTGAGAGTTTGGCCCTTATCTTCTGCTTATGAATGCCAAGAAGCAATTGATGAGCCACTGTATGAGACAGGACACTGGAGTAGATGGGCTGTGTCCTGATCCAGCAGGGTTTCTCCTATGTTCTTATGTTCGTCCAGTCCCAAATAGATCTACAGTACTGTATTGCTGCATCACTTTCACCCCACAGTTCTCACACTCATTGTTGGTAAAATTTAAATTCTACCATAAGATCCTTGTGAATAATTTTTACCACCCCCTTTTTGTTTGTAGTTCTCATTCAGCCAAAAAAAAAAAAAAAAAGGAAGAATCAATCTTATTCCTTTGCTAAAACTCAGTTGTCATCTGCAGAGGTTTCATTTCTTATTTAATAGCTGAGATATTCTGATTTATTGCAATAAATGGTAAATCAAAAGAGAGGTGACCACCATCATTCTGGTGAACTTCTTCCCAGTTTCATTTTAATTAATCATACAGATTAACTAGAAGTTGAAAGATGAAGGAAAACTTCCACTAATACACCAATAAATAATAAACACTCATCAAGGTAGCGCATGTTGACTCTAATGGATTGTCATGCTGGTAACAAATGCAAGAACAACCTTTTAATAGGCAAAAGTGGGGAGAATTACATTATCTCTTAAATTTGTTCGCAATTACAGATCTAACACATGCTGTTTCAGTCTATATGATTTCTGTGTTGTGCATAAATAGATGCTCCAAGACAATACGGACTATTTGGAAAGATCAGGATATTTCCACTGAATTTTAAATAGGATTGCAGCTGTCCTGAATGACTTGCATTCCACACCTTCTTCAGATTTAATTCAGATGCAAAGCATCTTCCCCATAAATGCACTGGCTACCCTTCCATGCATATTTAATTTGCTATATTGCTGTTAAGATCTATCATAAAGATAGTGATGCATGAGATTAAAAGCAGTTTACGACATAAGAATGGCATGTGTTTCATTTGTTTTTTTAAAAAAATCTCCGGTGCAGTTCTTATCATAATTATGTTAATCCCACTACTAGGTAGGATTCTTCTGCCCAGAACAAGGTCACTTTTCCCCATACATCAGACAACTGAAAAGCTGCTGCCAAAGAAATGACAGCAGTGTTATTTTGTAAATTGCTGATTCAATGAACTACTCCAGGAAGCTGGTCCAAATGGGTCATTTTTCTCCAGGGATTTTTTTTCCCCAGTAAAATCTAAACCTAACCAAAGAAGAAATACTGTTCTGCTACAGTTTATCACGTTCTGGACCTAGGAAGTTGTCCTATTCCCCTGGAAGAAATAGGAGCAGTATTCTCCTGTATTCATCTCTGACACTTGAGGCTCACTATCTCTGGTGTAGAAGAACCCCACTTCCCAGTTTCAACAATGGTAGTGCCTGGATAGTGATAACTTGGTCACTGTGCTCCCTTGTTCTTATTTGAGAACTTGCATTTCTCCTGTGTCATAACAACACAAAGCAATTAACAAGCATCGATAAAAACATTTAAAATGAAGAACAGGAAGGGAGGAGTCCATACATCATGATCATGATGATGATGATGTTGATGAAAATAAGGGTAGGCCAAATGAAAGAGATAGGTCTTAAATTGTCTCTTGCATTGCAGCATTGATGTTATCACCGATAAGGAGGCAGCATATTCCACAGTGCAGAGTCTGCAACTGAAAAGGCTTCCTTCCTGGTTTGGGCTCCTCTTATATTTCCATTTAGCCTACTCTGGGAAATATAGGAGGAACCCAAACCAGGAAGGGAACCTTTTCAGTTGACTGAACTGCTTCCACTATACCCTGGAATAGAGACCTTCTGTCCTCATGATAGTGCAGACTATGGTAGGCCTCTACTGCCACGGAGTCTGCACCAGCATGCAGATGGCAGGCCCCAAGTGGTTCACTTCCTAAAAGCCATGGCTCTTTCTGCATTGGGCCGTATTCTAGATTATATCCTGGAATAGGGGTCTGCCATATAATCTCGAATAAGACCCAGTGCTGAAAGGGCCTGGGTTAGGTAAATACTGTACTGTTGGGGAAAGTGGAAGCAGTAATCCCTGTTTCCCCTGCTGGTTTAAATTACTAATCATGGCTTCTACAATGCAGTTAAAAAAACCCTTTGATTTCAAACTATATGCATTTGAAACTATAAGGCTATATTTTAGGAACTATGTATAAATGAAACTGTGCCATTAAAAAGGTGTTATGGGTGGGGATCACTAGCAGCTGGTACCGGCAAGGTATACCCTGAAA
The DNA here is from genome assembly GCA_023333525.1 of Aspidoscelis tigris stejnegeri. Classification (NCBI taxonomy): domain Eukaryota; kingdom Metazoa; phylum Chordata; class Lepidosauria; order Squamata; family Teiidae; genus Aspidoscelis; species Aspidoscelis tigris. The sequence goes on from JALMGA010000002.1 coordinate 97,149,008, forward strand.
TGCCTGGAATGGCTATAGATTAATTGGCTTTGTTTAAAACATATAGGCAGCAAATGTCTCTTGGAGCACAAGGGATTTGCTCCATGCTGATGGAGTGCAAAAGTTCCTAAGCCAGTATGTGGTACTTCTGGGTGCATCCAGTTTACCCTGTACTGCCAGCCATAACAGGAAGGACTGTTGTATTCTCAAGTCTTCCATGTAGGATTCATTGCCTTGGAGGACAATTCAAAAGCCACCACTAGAGCAGAATGTAGCACCACAGCTCCTGGAGGAGACCCATATTATGCCCCCTTTAAAGGTTTACTTCCCTCTAACTGGTTCCCTTCCGAGTTCAGGATGGCAGCAGTCATAAAAGCTCTAAGTGATTTGGACTCCACATATTTAACAAGTACCTTCTCCAGCAAAGTTCCATCTGACCAGATGCTGAGCTCTCCCCCAAGGCCCTTGTTGATAGTGCTTATATTCTCAATGGACACATGAAGGTCTTCCTTTCCTAAGCTATAGCATTATCTCACCTCTGTACCATCATAATATATGTCTTTCAGTAACTGGTAAATACAACTATCTTGACATTTGACAAAGAAGAATCTTTGCTTCTTTGCTTCCAGCTCTACTAAATGTAAGCTGAGTTGCACCTTGTTGCAAGTCTTCTGTCCCATTGGTTCAATTATTCTTGGTTCTTTCATTGGTAATATTGTATTGCTTTATTATGTGAATCAGCCTGAGATAATGGGTGTTTTTCCACTGCAGCCCTTAGATCTGAATCTAAGAAGATCCGGATCTGAGGAATGGGTACATTTCTACTAGATCCGGATTAAGGGAAGCACCCAATGTGTTTCCACAGGAGGTGTAGCACCCATTAGGAATGGGTGCTAACACCCCTGCTGTGGAAACAGCTTTGCACCCATCTGGGGAATCCAGGTGTTTTGGGGGGCGGGGGGGGGGGCAGTCTTCGAAGCAACTTTGAAGTGATTTCAAAGTGACTTCAAAGTCAGCTTCAAAGTGACTTCAAAGCTGACTTCGAAGTCGCTTCAAAGTGAATGTGAAGTCAATTTCAAAGTGACTTCAAAGTGACTTCGAAGCCAATGTTGGGGGGGGTCTCAAAGGTCCATCCCCTCCCCCTAGCCTCCTTTGGACCCCATTTTCTGGGAGAAGACCCCATTGTAGACCCCTTTAATGGGGTCTACAGAAAATCCGGATTAAAGGCCAAAATGTACCCATTGGATCCGGATTTTCCCCACGGCAGTGGAAACAATCGGGTCCCAAATGGGTGCCATATTGGAAATGGGGTCTTCCAGCTCACACCCAAATGGGTCCTAAATGGGTGCAAAAATGGGTACTTTTGACAGTGGAAAAACACCCAATACGTGAAAGACGGGCTATAATTGAATACTAAGCATACACTACCCACTACTGTTGCTCACAGGATTGAAAACAAATTGGACTGATGAAGTTCTACATGCTGAGATGATGGAGCTCCTTATCGGAGGACAGCACCAAGTTAAAACTACCCAGTTTGAAGACGTTAGCATCTCCTTCAAAACTGGCTCTTTCCCCTATAAAACAGAAATAACTTAGAACAACAGATAATATCCAATCTCATGTGAATGGACTTCCTCTTCTCCTCTTTCTCATGTAGCTTCTGACAGCTCCCAAACCCTCCAAAGCAATTGGGTGTGTGGGAAGGGGGAAGAAATAGGCAGCCGGACATTATCATTAAGAAACAACATACCACTCTTCCTGCTGGGTTTCAGATAGTCATTTCACCTGTAGGCAGCAATTTTAACAAGTGCCTCAATTTATTTTCCTCAGAGTCACAGCCCTGAAAATGAAATGGTTGGAAAGATGGCACCAAGTTTTTTTCTCATCACCTTCTAAATCAGTGGTTCTCAACCTTCCTTGTGCCGTGACCCCTTAATGCAGTTCCTCTTGTTGTGGAGACCCCCAACCACAGGGGCGGGGCAGCTGGAAGGGAGGAGCAGCAGGAGACTTGTCACAACCCCTCTGAAAGGGTGGTTGGACCCCCAAAGGGGTCCCGACCCACAGGCTGAGAACCACTGTTCTAAATGATCGTTCATTTCTGTACACTGCAATATGTAACTTTTACATTAAATATAGGATTTACCCAAAAACATTCTTGTCCAAGGCTGTCTTCATATATGCCCCCCCCAAAAAAAAAGCATCTCGGAGATATGCCTTTTCTAGCCTAGAATATCCATGAAGGAAGGAAGGGTGGCCTCCCACCTTCAAACCACTACAGAAGTGCTTTTTTGCTATTAGTGAATGCAGCCTTGTTCTCTCTGCTCCAATATTCATTAATCACAGAAACAGCTTTCATGGCTTTAAAAAAATGAGCGTGAACAAGAAAAACATAATTCAAATTGATTCTAAATGAAAATGCAGGACACACAAGGCTGTAATTCAAGGTTTGGATGCCAGTGACAAGTGGTAAATAAGAACTGAACATATAGTGGAAAAACACAAGTTTCCTAGCTGCTGTTCAGTCCACTAAATCAGATCTGATTTGCATAAAATCAGGGTTTGGATTACTTGAACCTGTGCTGTATGTGCATGACATGAGTTCCAGATCAAACATGGAAGAGTGATCACCCCACAGCTTGGCATCCATTTGTCCACAGTATGCTAACAATTGGTGTACACTGAGGTCTCTTTAAAGCCTCTATCACATACCACCAACTGCTAAAAAAAAATAATTGTCAACAATACTGTGAAACCGCATAAACACATGCACAAAAATTGCAGGTTGTGCCACACTGATGGCTCATCTGACCATCCTAGTTGAACAAGTGCCTACACCACATAGCATAAGGAGGCTGGTGTCACAACAGGATGTAGATGCACCTGAGGTCTCTAAAGGACTTTCATGGCTGCTTTAGTGACCAAAATAACAAATCACGATCAAAACAGTCCTGTTTCCATCATAATAGGCTTGAGCAGAGCTTAGGGCTGGAGGCATTCTCAATTTTCTTCTCCAGATCTTTGAAAAGATGAGCACTGTACCATGACATCTGGTAAAGGGAGACAGGTTTTTTTGGACGAGGTTTACTAAACAATGCTTTCCATGCCATAAAATAAAAATCTCAACTTCCACAAAATCTATTTTAAAAACTTTGGGGGGGGGGGGGGAGAGTATAACTTACAGTGGTACCATTGTTTTTCTTCTGCAGCAAATTAACAGTTAACTAGCTAATTAACACAAGCTATTTCTCTTCTACTTTTAGGGTGTCTATTTCACATGTCATTCTTCTCATCATCCATTAATGTTATTATATTGTTCCGAACAGCATTCATCCATCCATCCATTCAACTATTTGTCTATTTAAAATATTCTAAAACACATCTCATAGAAACATCTGAAGTGGTTAACAAACTAGTATTAAAAAAAGATTAAAATAATGTTTAAAATAATAGTAAGAACGGTAATAAAAACAGTGACAGGACAGATGGTGGGATAAGCAAACAGACTTCTTGAGAGAACATACCAACATTTTAGTAAGCAGCTAATTTATATTGTAATGTCAGAATAAAATAATCCTTTTAAACCAAAATATTAATTATCATTTTGTTTACTGTGAGATTCTAAAAACTGTATTCAGTTTCATTTTTTACTGGACTAGTGAGCAATATGCAAAGGAGATCTTTAAAATGAATTGCTTTATATATGAAGTGGATCACTGAAACATCATCTCATGGTGCAATCACACAGGGGTTATTTGTAGCGCCCATTTTTCAAAGAGCTGTTCCATTAAAAAAACCTGCATCAGACAGTTTTTTAAAAATAGTACTTTCAAAACTACCTCAGAAAATCCCATGTGATCATTCCCGGAACCTCCTCTTTCTGTGCTCACTGTTGGTCGGTCACTCCCAGCTTGGGATCCCTTGCGCCTGACTAGTTGACCAGAGTTATTGGCTACTATTACAGGAGCCTCTGTAGCTTTCTGCCCAACCAACCCCCAAACAATGAATCACCCAAATAATTATTTCCCATCTGTGGATGGGGCAGATAATCAGGGGCTTGGTGGTACACTAAGTGATTTTTCAAAAGAATTCTCTCTGTCCCCTGGATCTCAAATTCAGGCCTGCCCTTTCTACCATATCTGATCGCAGCCTCAGTTTCAATACCACAGAGATATAACACTGCAGTTCAGCATTCTAATAAATACTCAGGACAAGCACATAAAGCTTGCAGTTTTGACCCCAGTGAAGCATGAATAATGTAATATGCAGCAATGTAGTGTAAAGGATTTTTAAAATGCTATAATGTGACATGATGCAAAACGAACATGGGCTGTATAGGTAATTTGATATACTTCCAAACCTTATTGGATGGAAAGATAAAATTAGTGAATAAAGTTGCATTATGAGGGGAAAATAGATTTATAGGTGCAACAAAGGTATTTTGAACAGGATTTACTGTATATCAGTTCATTACAAAGAACTGGATTAAAGCACTGTTCAAGTCTCTGGTATGCCAGGGTTTGGGTGTATCTGCATTACACAGGATTAGGGCTGCTAGTCCTTCATCATTGTCACAAACATGAAGGTCTCTCTCACACACACACACACACAGATGTAGCACTGGTTTCTATGGGACAATTAATAATGCTTTTGTTACTGGCAGATTTGTGTTGCTATTTGACTGCGTTGAAGCTTAGCAATTAAACCCAAAATGTGTTGAAGATTAGCAGTTAACTAAAGATAAACAAACCACTGTCCTAATTCTGGGTTATAATCCCAAACAAAACCCAGTACAGAAAAGACCTATGTCTCAGTGCAATATGGGAATTACATTTGTCTTGAATCATTTCTCTTAACACTGGCATTTTCAGGAACGGAATTACAATGTTAACCAAGGACTTAATGTACTTAAAAAAAAGATCCTTGTTTTTCATATAACTTCCCTGTCTGAAGTCCCCATCACTCCAAGGTTGCTGCCCGTTCTTTTTATACATTGACTTGTGCATACTTACTCCTCGAAAGTGTCTGATGCTAGCTCTGTGCAAGGAAAAAGGCAGGCCGCTTCTTCTAACACATATTTATTTATCACTTTTACTGTTGGATTCCCCCCCCCAAACACACACACACACTTTAAAATACTCAGAGAAGTGGAGCAAGAAAGAGAAGGTATTTAGGTCAAGAATCAAAACAAGCAGCTTTACTCTACAAATTCAAATTCAAAACCTTTATTGGCATAAAAGAACATACAAATATTAAAAAATCCCTTTATACAATCAAAGCCATTAATTAATATTTAAAGATAAAGACTTGAAATAGCACATAAGTAAATACATCAGCAGCCATAATCTAGGGCTTTACTCTACAATGTCTGTTACAATAAATCATTTGTAACTTAAAAATGCAAAACTTACATTTGCATTTGAGTTCATGGGTTTTTTTTTAAATGTTAGCACTTATCCATTAACGGTCTTAAGCACATGAAGAACAGCTCTAATTTACCAGATAATAGGACAGTATAGGCCCAGTATTCACATTCCCCCAAAAGCTAAGCATATGTTTCTTAGAAGTCTGTAGAAGGAAGAGATAACCCTTTGACTATTCTTGTTCTTTGAAACTGAAATTTGGATGGGATCTTTCTGCCTTGGATAATGGAGGTTTCACCAAAGGCCTAACCCATAAACTCCTGTCAGTCTCTTCAAACTGATTTTAATCCAAGAAGGTTGGGAAGGTTCAAGTGCAGTGTGGAATTCTAAAATATAGCTACATTTTAATCCCCAGAACAGATAATTCCCTCCGGAAAATCAGAAGTGTGACATTTCACTAAATATAAACACCAAATTCTGGTTCTGAAGAACATAGATACACACAGAAACGACTGGAATAAAATCAGTTTATTGAAAATGAAAGCAGCTGTTAACTTTATGCTGTTTTGTCTGATTTGTTTCACCATGCAACACACGTGTTTGTACAGCTTGCCTTTATGGGCTGTGTCAGCTCTTCACATTCGGAATATTTAAAACTAGGTATAAGGCCCTTCTTGTTTTGCATTGTTTTTATTTGCACATATTTCCTAAAGCAAAAACAGGACATAACTGTGCAAGGGCAAGAATAAATTAGCAGGCACGTTTAGAAAGTTTTGTGTTTAAGGAAAAGCATCTGGAAAGTATTAACAGTAATGTTCCAAAATAAATTTATGCACAAGTGATGAGGGGGAGATGCTCAGAAAGATAATTAGGCAGATGCTTCCAAAGTTAACGGCATATCTTGAAAAGACAATTGCCAGCTACACCTGAGGGAACAAGATGAAGGCAGATGTCAGTGTACACATCCCTACCTGGATAAGAAGACTGTTGAAGAAGATGCAGCACAGAGTTTGCACTTTTACAAGCAGAAGGGGGACTGAAATCTCATGTAGGCCCTGTTTCCACTCATGCCTCTTAAAATGGCTTAAACACGAAACAAAAAAATAGCAATTCAAACACGGATTCTGGCAGTCCCCGCTTCTGTGGCTTTAAATTGCTATCAACTCCTCTGCTGTCCCCACCCAAACAGTTCAGAATCACATTAGGAAAAGAGAATCTTTTCTTGCCCACTCTTGCCAGCCAGGGTCCCACCTCCTGCCTGCCGACTGGATCCCACAATGACGTGGTGAGGGTGGAAAATGGCAGCTCCCTTCCTCTCCCCTCCCCTCTTGCTTTTGCAAAAGATGTCCTGCCAGTCCTGTGCATACGCATGCACACACAATCACACACATCCCTTCCTCCACATGGTTTTGTTTCCTCTCCTCCACATTGCTAAAAGCACCGGCTGGTATAAACACACACACACCGTAAACTCAGGACTGGTGCTTTTTCACTTTTCCACAAATGAAGAAAAGTGAAAAAGGGGCAGCAGAGAGAGAGCTGCCTGCCTGCACATGCGGACACTCAGTTACTGGCGGGGCATGGGGGGGGAGGTGCTTCTCTTCTTCCCAGGGCTCAGCAAGGCAAAAGAGGAGCCTCCAGTGTGTGTTTCCCGGCAAGGAGAAAGTGAGGGGACGTGAAAAATGAAATGGTGTTATTAGTGTGAAGTGTGGAGTGGGTGAATTACTACATCTTATCAGGCTGAATTGTCACTTCTCTGCTGAATATGGATCTGAGGCTTTAACAAATCTGGCAAGGGGCTGGTCCCTGCACAGGGTGAAACCCCACCCGTTTCATGATGTATTTGCCCCAATACTCCTGTAGCATTCCCACGGCAACAAGGAAGAAGCATTTTAAAAGCAAAAATGAAAAAAAAAACACCTGAAAAAAACAGGTGTTTATTCCGTTTTTTACCCAAATAATCCTCAAAATACCCCTGAAACTGACTGGGAATGGGGACAAAGAGGATCCAAACCATTTGTAAACCACTTTATTCCATGAGTGGGAATTCACTCGTACTGTTTGCAAATGATTCCCCAACTTTGCAAATCACCCATCTGCTTTCATCTTGCTCCCTCAGGTGTTTTATTTTTAAAATTATTTAAGAAATTTATATCCCACTGTTAGGAAAATCACTGCTCTGTCAGTAATTTCCATCCATATGAGTTCTTTTAATAAGGCAGAGAGAAAGGAATTTATTTTAATCTGTGTTGCAACATAAAAACCTGCCTTCCAGAAATCCCATCAAGGCAAGCTTCAAACTCTCTTACATTACAGCCTGACTTTTATACCTATCCTTGCTGGAAGTTTTTACAATCCTCTTCCAACCCTTCAAAGTTACCTTTCATCTTATTTATTCACAATAAGGAGGAGGAATACATATCAGATTTCTTTTTTGGCATGCACAATAAAGGCTCAGACCAGTTACTGTCTGAAGTCTTGCTGAATCTGCAAACTTTTTATCAGTCTTTTGTGAACACAGTGGCCTCCCTAATTCCTTTTATTTTATCACACCACCCTTTACCAAATGGCCCCAGGGTTGGATACAATAAGAATTTTAAAAATCAAATAATAAAACATAATTAAAAATGTAACCCTCCCTCCCTAACAGCACAGCACCCCATGGAAGTTATTTAAATATCAAAAGCCCAGGTGAAAAGATATGTTTTAACCAGGCACTGAAAACTATAGGCACTTGGCACACCTCAAAAGGGGAGGCTGTTCCAGAGTCTGGGGGCCACCACCAAAAAGGCCCTATATCTCTTGGCTGTGCTAGCTTTGAGCAAAGAGATAAGGGAATAAATTATTAGGAAATATAATTGTAAGCCATTCAGCAGACTAGGAGTCTCGACTAGAATCAGGGCAGGCAAATCTTTTCCTTTCATCATGTTTCATTATCATTGATATGTGGATGGTTGTGATTTTCTACCTAGGCCTACAAAGGAGATGATTTCTGTCACAACCTCTTGAACTTGAAGTCACCCAAAGCAGAGAGTCTACGGTTACCTTCTGGCCCTTCTCGCCCTCTTAAAAATCACCTTTCCACAGCTGCTTTCTCATCTGACAAGTGAAAGATTAAGGCTGTATTCAGATATAACAGAGACAGCATGTGGCCCTCATTTGTAAACAGTCAACCCTGTAGCCTTCTCTAAATTGCCTCAAAGACGTCTCAGAAATGTTTTTTTCTTTGTTTTGTTTCTGTGTCAGATCGCAGTCAAAGACATATAAATGCTACAATTTTTCTCTTACAGGTGGAAAAGTGGTTTGGGGAAAGTGATTGTTTTGACCTAGAAAAGGTTACCATGTAAACATTTGTAGAATATCTCCTCACCTACCCTTTTCAGCAAAGGAGGAATTGAGGAAAACAAGCATATTCGATTGCTGCATCAATAGACTACAAAAAGGTTTTAAGCAAGAGCACATTTGTAGTGTTTTCTTGATAAATGAAAAATGTGGCATTTCCTTAAAATGGGGCATTCTTCCAGCTAAAAATTAACGAATGTACAAGGGCTTTGATCAATCATGTTACAGTCACTGAATAAGTTTGCTTAGTAATAAGTAAGCTGTAACTTAAGGCTTCTGTCTGTATTACATTTAAACAATTTATTTCCCCACAGCTGAGAGTTACATGTGACAGCCTAGATTTAAGCTTCCCATTCCAGGTCTGTCTACTTGATTCACACCTTTCAAACATTCATTGCACTATTCCACTGGCACCAATCCTGCAGGAGCTGTTTCCCCATTTTTCACTGAATTAAGCTGCCTTTTCTTGGTGCAATTTATTTTTCTTTTTTAACAAGCAGCGAGGCTTAATGATTTTCCCATACAAGTCATAAGATTTCTTCAAAGACCAGACTAGCTTTATTTCTAAGCCATGAAGTCAGGGATCAATGTCATCCATACCTTTGGGCCTACTGAGCACTAACAGTGAATGAAGTACAATAAATGAAGCAAATAGCACAATCTGGTTTCTCCTCCTACGTAGAAAAAAAATCAGATTCTTACAAGGAAACAAGACAATAGTCTAAACCCCAAGACTGTATTACTCAAGCTGTAAGTGTCAATAGACCAAAATGAGCTTTTTAATTAGTTAAGATTATAAGACAATTAGTGACAGCCCACATATATTATGTATCAAAAAACAAAAATATTATCAGAGCTGCAACTATTTGCAACAAGGCAGCATGAACAGTATATGGATTGTGTAATAATCTAAACCAACATGTTTTGCTTCTGAAATATTTAATGCTAAGTACCTTAAATAAGTGCCATTATGCCTTCTTTCTTTAGTCCCATGGTTTGCATTAAAAAACAAAATTAAAAATTTATTGTGGAAGGAAGTACACAAACTCATGAGAAAAAGGAAAGTTAAAACTGATTATAAAGGAAAGGCAGCAGAAATGTTTAATTTGGATTTATTTTCATGAAATGACCCTTTCAGTGAATCCTGTTTTATGTTCAGATAACATTGGCCACATCCCCATTATAAGCTTAATCCAGTTTCCCTAAACCGAAATAATAGAACTGGATGCAGATGCGAATTTGCCTGATCCCATTACTTTCAACTCAATCGTGTTGGATCCAGATTCTGAGGATTGTACGTGGAGTACGTGACTCAAGGGGGGACTCAAGTGGCTACTTTCTAAAAGCTGCTTTTCGGGGTTACCCTGCCCTCTTCCTCCTGGCACGAATGCACCACCCATAAGGGACCCTTTCACGGAGCCTAGCTGGGTGGCTGCTGCTTGCCTGGATGGAGGAAAAATGGCAGCGGGCAGCCAGCGATTCTTTCCTCTCCTCTCCCCATTGCCCAGGGCACACAGCAGCAGTGGCAACTCAAGCCCCCTTGCTTTAAACATTCACACATCTCCAAGAACCTGCAGCTGCTTTGCTTTCCCTTTCTAAAGGTCAGAACTCCAAAGAGCTAGAATGCAACATTGTTATCAGGTGTGAAGTGGTTGGATTGCTACAGTGTAGCGGCTGCTGTAAACACGTATCAAGTGCACAAACCGGAGTGAGACCTGTTCAACCTTGAAAAGTTAATGCTAAAAATTCAAAAAGAAATAAATCAAATTAGACCCGAAGCTTTGCGACAGATGAATGCAGATAGAAAAAAGATGGTGACAGAGAAAAACATTTTGTTTATCAGTCTCAATACAAAGGACTTTAATTCTGTATAAAATCCTTTTTCCCCATCTTGTTTACCTTCCTTTAAGCAAATTTTTCTTCTTAATTTTCACAATAGTTATAACTTATTATACTCTTTTTCTTCTCTCCAGATCCAAATTACTTAATTAAGTATGTCTCCCACAGTTCCATTTATCAAATTCCTTCCAAAAGAATTATCTTGGCTTCTGTATTCTTATATCAGTTACAATCCATTGTCTCTTAAGTTATATGCTGTTCTGAATGTTTACCTTCATTAATTTAGCCGCTGTCAAGTCCATCCAAGAAGAGCTTTAGGTCCAAGATGCTTTCAAAACATCCATTAGTCCTTAATTTCCTTTATATCTTCATTAAAAAGAAGGATTTTTGGATCTTACTTTGCCTCCGTAGCATCGGAATTAATGACCTTGATTTCTTCTGGATTGGATAAGCCGATCCTTTTTTGAAGAAATTCCTTCGTGTCTGCTGTACCTCAGCAGCACAGACCACCGAGAAATGTTATTTCTCAGGGTAGTAAATCACTACGGGCACGGAAGCTTGTCTCTCCCATGGTGATCCAATGTTCCTCCAAAACTGGAAGTCCTATGCTCACACCTTTCTGTTCCCATCTTGAGAGTCCTTATTGAGAATGTTTAAGATCTCCACCCCTCTCCATCATCACAACACCCCTGCACTCTGATAGGATAAAAGTTCTGTCACTCAGCAATGGATAATCACACACTGGGTGAATGGGAAGGCAAATTCATGCAGTATCCACCCACTATAATATGGTTTAGCCCCTTTTAGTTCTCTTCCCCAGTCACATGCAAACAATGAAAGGCCATGATCACACCGTGATGAAATAGTCTGCCCCATTAAGAAACTGAACTGAAGCCATCCTAATCCTGTTCACATCCAATTCCTAGTAATAAGTCCTTAGATCATCCTCAGCTTGGGCTGCTATGCTCACACCTTTTATGTTATCTCCCCAAGTCTCCTTTACACGACTCTTTAGTACACCTCTTGATTGCATCAACACCACCTGTATTCTGATAGGATAAAGTTCTGTCAATCAACAGCGGCAATGGGGTGTTTGGAGTTGTTTGGTGCTGACAGCAAACTCAGTGCTACCAGTTGCAGCCGAGGCATATGCCAACCAGCATGCACCTTGCACATTGCTGAAGGAAAATGGAAGATACATAGTTCCTAGAACTGAATCATTCTCTCACTCCCCCTCCCAACAGTGTTTTCCTGTCCATTTATTTTTAAATCCCTCAGTTTTGCAAAAATAGCAACAGAGAGCAATTGAAGAAATATGATCTATTGCATTATCAGTCTAGCGCAAAATAGATTTATATTTTTTTAAAAAAAATGATGGACAGAGTCCACACGCTTGTGATCAGAAAACAGGGGAATGGAGGGGGGCAGGATGGGACAGGGGAACATCCTAGGAATGGTGGCAATCGAAGTACAACCTGCTTGGCAAGCAAGGAACAAACTACCAGGGTGATCGCACCTTTCTGCCAAGACTCCCCTCCCTCACAAATATGAACCTCCTGGGAGCTCAGCAGAAGTACAAAGGGATGCAACAAAGGGGGAGGTGTGCAGAAAGATAATGTGCGTGCCACCCACAGCCAAGCCTTGGGCAGGAGGGAAGGCTGGATCCACCCACCCCTGTGAAGTTTACCCCTTCTAGCCCACTTCCTGCTTACACATGACAAGCCAAAACAGACTGCCCCCACAAGACGCATTGAGTCCTATGTAAAATGGACTCTGATGAAGCCAGCTTGAGGAACCACAGCCCACCCCCAAGATGACCCCAGGGAAAAAAATGTGAGCAATGTGAGGAGAAGACGGCAGTAGGCTGTCTTGAACCATAGGTGTGATCACAACCAAGATGGATGACCACTCAATAGTGGCTTGAGACCTATAAAAATCAGGACTCAAGAAAGTCTTATTGAAGGAAGGAAAGTCCACAAATAAAACTATTTGGACTAAAAAGGTGTGAGAAGTGGAATCAGAAGATGGACTGAAGAAGGATTAAAGTGAAGGCATGACCACAGCCTAATAACAAAAACATGTTTATGAAAGCAAAGTTACTCACAAAAAAAATTAAAAAATGAAAGATCTATATAATCTGAAAAATAAACAGAATATGCGTAACAGTTTGAATAGCATGCAAAATACATTATGTTAGGGAATGTAACTAGAAAAAAGTGCATATTAGTTAAAGTGATGTAAAGGTATATAGATAAGAAACATTTATTTTTAAAAAGGTGGTTTTAAAAAATATTACGAGTGAATTGAAAACTGGAAATATGGAAATGGTGTGACAAACAAAATATGATAGATTGGACTATTTGTAGTTTCTCTAGAGAATCTTTTACTCCATCCATCCCCATCAATTAAAAAACCTGCAGAGATTTTTTACATAGGGGGCACATTCAGATATGATGGGCTAGAAGAGGACTGGATTATGTATAATTCACAAGGTTTCTGCAGCTGATACACAATTGTTAAGCAGGAACTCAGCAGTTAAAACTGGCAGAGATTACATAAACTGTTTCACTCAGTGTTTATTCTTACTTGAGCACATCTCTTAAAAGAGAGGTGTTGCTCGCTTGGCTAGGGATTCCAATTATCCAAACCCCTTTTTGCTCTTGCTCAGAATGCCCATCTTCTGTTTATCACCTGCCAACAAAGTAGCTAGTGCAAATAATTACAGGGATATCCAACAATACAGAAGTAACAAGACAATGGGAACAGGATGGCACGGGTGATGGATGAGGTGTGTGCCAAACTAGGTTTTGATTCATTACAGAACAGAAGTGCACAGACACACTGCACCTACTGCCTCCCCATGAGGTTGGTTTTGCCAGCCAGCCCTGACTAATTGCAGCCCTGTTGTTTCCTATGGGAAGTGATTCAAAAAACAATTGTGCAGTTGTCCTTAGGTACTTTCTCCCCTCCAAAGAGATGTGGATATAACAGATCCTCCCCTGTCGATCAAAGACTCCCTTCAGCCCCATCCTCTTGTTCATAAGAAGCACTTGCAGCTCCTTCCATCCCAGATGATGACATGTGTCCATCCCAGGCAAAGGCATTTCTCTACTTCATTTTCCCATGTGCTAAATAATACAGAAGTCTCTCTTTCTTTCAAATGCAGTTAGAAAGGAATAGGAGATGCTGCTGCAGAGAGTAGCATACGCTTCATCATGCAACAGCATGAGCAGTAGCTGGGTACTTATTGCAGAATTGCACCATGCAATTGGTCATATAAAAGGCAAATTGGTTGACAGTATAACCATGCCCTGGAGGGAGGATGCCAAACAGCGGGAGGTATAGTATTCTACAATTCTCCCCCTTCTAGTTGTGAGCTTTTTACACTGCAGCTATGAGGGATGAGGGCTTGCTTCATTTGCAGATGTATTTGCTGGGTGCTTTCTGGTTCTTTTGTTCAAAATTGCACCCAACTTAGACTATTTGAGCATATACTTCAATTTCTTTTGTACAGCAGAAAAAACTGTCAAGGTACAGGATTAGCTTCTTGCATGCTTGGGAAGTAGGCTGCGCTATGCATTGTTCTCTGCATGTGGATGAACACTCGTGACATCCACATGCAGATGATCCATAAAGTGATACTGCACTTTATGGAAAAGTCTAGAAAAAATGCAATTCTGAGGTGGCTTAGGGATGGTTGGGATGGTTGGAATGTAACATCGTTCACATGTCAGTCTGCCCCTCTTATCTCTCATGTACATTCTAGGCTAGAAAAAGGGGACTGTAGGTAGAACAAGAACATACTGTGGATTTGCTTTTTTATGTTCTGGCAATGCTTTGAACATCACCTTAGACCTGTCAGTATTACTTCCACATAAGCAACTAATTCACATTCCAGGAGGTTAAGACTGTGGTAGGAGGTCAACAAAATGAGGTTATCCATGTTTTTCATTACATTGATAGCTTGTTCACTTTGCACTGGAGAGCCAAAAGTCAAGACCAGGGCTGAATTCACACTTAGGCTTCTGGTATGTACCAGAACTGTCCTAATTGCATACCAGAGGCCTAAGTGCAAATTCACCCAAAATCTCCAAGTTTCTCTTCCCAAAACTTCAAGTACCCGTATTTTCCGGTGTATAAGACGACTGGACGTATAAGATGACCCCCAACTTTCCAGTTAAAATATAGAGTTTGGGATATACTCGCCATATAAGAAGATGACACCCAGCGTATAAGACGACCCCCGACTTTTGAGAAGATTTTCCTGGGTTAAAAAGTAGTCTTATACGCCAGAAAATACAGTAATTTTCCAACAGAGTACAAATTTATTTCTATTTGCATATATCATCTTGGTACTGTGACTAGTACACACACATTTTTTGAAGCCTCTCTAGAGGCAAATTAGAGAAAACCTAGTCTGTGTCCAGACTTCACTTACTTCTTTCACTACTTTTTTGATATTCTGAAATAAAGCATGGATATTCCAGAATAAAGCAAACTCAGGAGTAGAGATGTGCACAATTCTTTTTTGTGGTGCTCAGTTTGCATTGAATATTCATATTCGTTTGATCTCCTTCAAATGTGGCAGGATTAAATGTTCGATATAAATTCCCCACTACAAATTGTCTATGGATCCCCTACAGATCCCCTATGTGCAAATTTCAAATGTTAAGAATATTCATGCACATCCCTACCCAGGAGTGTTTTATTCTGGGATATCCTAACATAGTGCAGCAATGTCTGGATGCAGCCTCAGAGAAAGTTCACAGGTGGAATCATTCAAGGTCACTCCCCTGCTGATCAACATTTGAGGCTAGAAAAGATGGGTTAGAGTCCTGTGTTAGTGTTTCTGAGGTGCATTTTTTGCTGCATATGAACACAGGCTATATTTCCTGGATAGAGACAGATATATGAGCTGAGATAATGGTGCACAATTGTTGAATGGAACAGTGATCTACAGAAGACTGTTGGAGTGGGAAATTATTTAACTTTAAGTCAATTAACACCTACACAGATAGAGAGAGAAGAAGACTCAAAACAATGTCTAGCCAATTTAACACTGAAGTGGGCCACCCACTGTTTTCTGTTACTACTCTGAACCATACATGAAAAGATACTTGTGCAAATCATTTATGTCTCATGAAGAAATAGAAGAAAAGGCTGTAGGATCTTACAATGCCAAGAGAAAATATAAAGATAAGAGGCCCTTTCCATACTTGACTTAAGAAGAAGGAGAAGGAGAAGAGTTGGCTTTTCTACCTCGCTTTTCTCATCCATTTGAGGGGATGCAAAGTGGCTAACAAAGGTGGGGCTGTGAGAGCTCAGAAAAGAGCAGTGATTATCCCTAGGCCACCCAGCTGGTTTCATGGAGAACTGAGGAATCAAACCAGGTATTCCCAGATAGGAGTCTGGCTTCCCAAGCCTGGCTAAGCACTGTGCAGTTAAGACTGTACCACACTTAGACTAGCTGCTGGGCTGCAACAGTCCAACAATGTCCCATCCGCACGTGCAGGAGGAGCACATGACTGGCAGCACACATGTGATTACGCACTGCATTACCAGGTTGTTCCAGTGACCATCCAGGTCACCATTCACACCTCAGGTAAGTTTAGAATGCTCTAAACAGGGCAGATGCTTAGAACATTCTAGTGCTATGCCTCCTAATTGATGGAAGCATAGGGGAAATTTGCCCAGAGTTTATACACATGACTTTTCAAAGTATGTTTTGCAAAGTGAAGTGAATAATGGCAACAAGCTTCTGGCAAAACTGGGAAGCTAAGGTTACCTGTGAGTGTAGGGTCCTGCCCAGGCCTGCCCAGACGACCAGCCCCTTTCCAGGTTCAGTGGTTACTAGTAATACTGACACCAAGCTCCTATTTCTTAGGATGTTTTTTTCAGGTGACAAAAATGTGCTCAAAATGTTACTTTGTAATTTGGAGGGCCTTGAATAGAAGCAAAATATGAAAGCTCATTTATCACCTCGCTTCCCTCAACTTCAGGTTTACATGGAAACAAACATCCTAAATTTAGTGGTGTGAGGGATCTTCACTCTCTTCCGTACCACCAACTATAAGCAAGCAGGACAATTTACAACATCTCTTTGGTAGACCATCCAAGGACCATGGGCCCTTTCTGTGCTGGGTCATATTCCAGAATATAATCCAGAATAGGGGGCTGCTGTCCACATGCTAGTGCAGACTACTGCGGTCTCCACGTACATCCTGCCAAAGTCGGAACTAGCATGTGGACAGCAGGCCTCTATTCTGAGATATGTTCTGGAATAAGGCCCAGTGCAGAAAAGGCCTTGGATACAAAATCATTAAATCCTGGAAATAGGAAAACATTTCATCATTACCACCATGTCCTATCCTACTCACTGTTAGGGGTGTGCACAATGCAATTTTTGGATTTGATTCAAATTGAATATTCTAAAGTTCAAATTCGAACAAATAGAGAAATAAACTGTTTTCAAATTTGACTATACGGTAATTCAAATACATTCGTATTATTAGTATGAATATTCAATTCCTATTTGAAGATACAAATGTCAATAACATTTGTATGTGTCCATACACAATACACACCCATATGCATTTGTACACATCCTGTTTTTATCCCCTATGCATCCCATTTTCATCCCATACGTATCTGTACAAATGCATACAGACACGAATGTCCAAATAATTCATACGAATGATTCGAAACATTCAAAATTTGTTCAAATGTTAAAAACGAATGTATAGACATTTGATTCGAATTTGAATGAATTCAATCAAATTTCAAATTTTTGTAATATTCTTGCACATCCCTACTCACTGTCTCCCAACAATGCACAGTCTTCTCAATAGCAAGATATGATACAATATTATTAGCAGTATTATTAGCGGTCTCAGAGGGCCGGATTAAGCAAATCCCTTATAATGAGCAGGTTTGACCATGTAATGAGGGGCCATTTCAATAATTTGAAATTGCTCATGTAACCACAGACACAGAAGAAATACAATGCATCTTTTATTACCTGCTTTCCCAGAACATACAGAAAGATTCTATTTATCACTTCTTTTACCAAGCAAAAACTTGTGACCCACACTTATGACTGTCAAGTTAAAGGACTATGAAACTGTGCGCATGATACGTTTGATACCTGTGTAGGCATCTGGCAATTTTAACGTTACTAGCAAGGAAATTGTTCTGGTTAGAACTGCTGTGCTGAAATGATTGGTTACTGCAGTAAAGGTTCTGTTCTGTCTAGCAGCTTGATTTGTAGCAGCCATAATACTGTTCCTTTAATATTAAGGTTATCATGAGAATACAGCACTATACTATAAGAAGTTCTGCATTCAATGAAACTGACGCCAGTGCTACCTGGTCTGCTGTTTTCTTCATTTCTGCACGCAAATACAATGAATGTATACAGACCAGAACAATAGCTAAAAAGAGGGACAAGACAAGAAGAAAATTAAGGACAAAAGAAAACAGAGAAAAGTATAAACAGTTGGGGGTTTTTTGCTAGTGGTAGAGCAGCTGGTATCAGAAATCTATTGGGGTCTGATCAGCAAGCTGATATACTTAATGAAATGTTAAACTGTGAGTTCTGGGGCATTTCTGCACTTGGCTTCCCATCTGTTGGATGGGAAGAATGCAGAACAGACTAACGTGTATTAGCATTCGCACCAGAAACAGCTTGAATGCTCACTGCTGGATGTGACAGGTAAGTTTGCGGTCACGATTGGTGAAGGTTCAGTCATGTGTGGTACAATTTTGTGTACTACCACTAATTTGCAATAGGTGAACATTTCACCAAGCAGGGAGTGTTTCTAGGCTGTAAATGCCTCCTATAAGTGCAGATGCACCTGCCCAGATGTTCATTCACAATCTATGAGGCCAATGTGAATTGGTCTCTGGTTCTGAACAATCTCTAGCACATCATTTGCTATAGAAACCTGGACCTTTTCTGCACTTACTGGTATCCCAATCCAGTGTGACGCCTAGTCCTCTTATGGGCTTCTCTCTTCTGCACTCTGGTGCACACTGGAGAGCCCTGTGCCCACAGAGGATGCAATGCAGCCTGGTCCAGATTGGCAAAATGACCTAGACCGGAATATCACTATCTTGGTCTTGTATTTAGAGTGCCAGACTCATATATCATAGTCACCAGGTTTGATTCCACACTCCTCCATGAAGCCAGCTGGGTGACCTTGGGCTAGTCGCAGCTCTCTTTCTGAGCTCTCACAGGCCCACCGACCTCACTGGGTGCTCTGTTGTGGGGAGAAGAACATAAGGTTTGTCAGCCACTTTGAGTTCCCTTAAATGGCTGAGAAAAGTGGGGTAGAAAAGCCAGCTCTTCTTCTATCTAAACTAGCCCAGGGAGGCATGTAGAAACATGCATACCTCCATGGACTACTTTAGCACACTAAAGGTCACCACTGAAATGCCCCCTTCCCTAAGGCTCCAAGGCCAAGAGCTTTCAATCCTAGCTACCTCAAGCCTTTGAAGCATTCCTGTTTGGAGCTGCTCCAGTTATAGTGGGTTCCAGCAGGACTGCTCCAGCTCCCACAAGAGCAAATACAACATTCCATATGTGCACTCAATAGGATGCATTCCAGTTCAGTTGGAACTTCTTCCACAATTTCACTTCCGAATATTTTTCACAATATGGCAAATGTAGCTCATCATTATCCAGCTGCAGAATTACCATTACTTCTATGGGGGTGTATACTCTTTTTCTTACAACGTTTCTTGCCTCTAATTTGTTTTATATTATGTTAATTTTATTTTGCTTTGAAGAATTTGATGTCACTGTTGATTTTGTTATAATTGGAGTTTCTTTTCTATCTTGTTTATCATACTGTTCCCTCTGTCAAAGTTTGAATATGTTTTGTGTCTCTAAATAATATACTCTGATTGACCTATAGAGAGGCTCAAATTAAGACATTAGAAACATAAGATGTGATCCACTGGATCACCAGACTGTTCTTACAGAAGCCCACCTGGAGGACACAGGGATCTAGCTTATTATACATTGCAGTTTTTCCACACTTGGTCTGCCCCTCCTTCTTTCATGAACATTCTGTGCTAGAAAAGGTGGATAAGATAACGGTTGGGAACATGAGGGCCACACACTGGGTGTTTTTCCACTGTCACTAGAAGTACCCATTAATGGGTACAAAAATGCCATTTTGTACCCATTAATGCCATTTTGTACCCATTAATGGGTACTTAATGGGTACTTTTAGTGACAGTGGAAAAACACCCCCTGTCTCCCCGAGGCAGCCATTTTGTTATGTCTGAACACAGCCTGATTCTGCTATATTCTATTTTACATGTGGCAACCAAAGTTATGCACAGTATTCCAGATGCAGTTGCACTATTGATTTGTACAAGGTTATTGTAATATATTGCTATTAAATATATTTTACCAGTAATGAATTATGTTATTTGATATGTTACTCGCGTAAGTTCTGTAATTTGCTTAGGCTTTTAGCACAACTTAATTGAATGAAGAGTTGTTTATAATGTCATGAAAGCAATTTTTATAACATTACATTATGTAATGCTGGGAAACACAAGAAGAAAGCATGAGACATAACAAATTCACTGCTGGATCAGACTAGCAGCCCGTCTAGTTCAGCAGCCTGTTCTCACGAGGGTCACCTGTTGTATACAGAAACCCATAGGCATTCCAAGATGGTGGCTAGTGTCCCATCTTCTGGTAGGGATTTCCAAAGATTAACTATATGTTGTGTGAAAAGTACTGCCATTTATCTGTAATATGTTACAGTACCGCCATCTCTTCTACCCTTTACAGTTCTTTTGGGGTTTCCCTCACAACCAGTAGCTGATGCTCAGAGAGTGTGGCAGAGAGGGGCTGAATCCAAATGGCACCATCATGGTGCACTGAGGGAACAGTGTCTGCTTGATGCTGTGCTCCCATTGTACACTCAAAAGACAAGTGGTCACTAGGAGGTCCACTCAGATGTCACCCTCTTCCTCTCAGATGCCACTCTCTCTGCTTCTGTACAAGAATTACAGGGCCTTTCCGCACTGGCTCTAAAAACGGATTTAGAGCCAGATGTGGAACGCATTTAGACGTGGCTTCCGCATAGGGGCCGGAATTAGGACCCCTTTGAGTAAGCCCCGTCTGCATATCGGCAGGCAAAAATGGTTGTTTAAACCGTTTTTGCCGCCGAAATCCTACCCAGATGTAAGACCTGAAAAAATCGGGTCTTACATCTGGCTTTCCCCCTGAAAACGGTTTGGAAACTAACGTTTCCGCACGGGAGGGGGAAAAGCCGGATTGCCGGCGCATGCCCAGTTGTTAAACAAGGAGAGCGCATGCTCCCTGTTTGACAGCTGGCCATGGTGCGGCCAGCAGCCGCCCTGCCTGGCTTTGCCCTGGCAAGAAAAGCGGGCATGACCCCTTATCTTTGCCAGGGAAGCCAAAGTAGAACCCCCCCCCCACTCCAAGGTTTCACAGCCAATCGCGTCTTTCCCCTCGGAAGAGAAAGGGCCATGGCCCCTTCTCTTTCCAGGGGAAGCTGCAGCTGCCACCCTGCACCCCACCCATGGCCACTTTTGGGGTGCTTACCTCTCGCTGGTGGGGTGACTGTGGGAGCAGCAGGCCGGCATCCATTGAGTCTAGGCGCGCCGATGCCTACATTTCCCAGGAAGCCTTGTGAGGGTAGCTGGCCAATGGGAAACTAAACTTTGGCTAATTGCTTTTCAAAACAAGATTTCATCACCTTTTTAATCTCTTGCATTTCCTTTTGATTTCTTGTGGTAGTGGACCTTTTCTCCAACCTATTCAGAATCAAGCATGGATTCTGTATAAGGTCATAAGATTGATCATCTTAGTTTTTTTAAAAAAAAGTAAAGTAGCAAGACTTCAAAGTGTCCCCAAAAAGCTTATCTACGGACTTTGCTCTAAGGATTCCCAGTGAAGCAATTCCCTCAGGCTCCCTTTTGCAATGCATGAATATTTTTTTATGCCAACAGTTTATATTTTTCCTACCCTCGTGGCAGCCGCATTAGGATTTACTTGATGAAGTCTAGGCACTTCATCTACTCTCTGTGCAAGCTAGGAATTCCAGTATAAAAATAAAAATATTAACCCTGTGAAAATGAATGTTCCAGACTACAGAAAAATGCCCTTAACTATCTTATCAGGATAGCACTTGCTGTGACTAAATGGATTGCAGCAGACATAACTAAAGATCTTGCTATAATAAACAATCCATTTCTAGCTTGTCAGGGATGCAATCCACAAGAAACTCTGATCTTCTCAACTTCCCATTTATTTCAAAGAACCTTAAAAATATAAAATCTAGCTCCTGCACATACAGAGTAAACCTTTATCCACACCAAGAAAAGGACCAGAAAGTTCTGCCCACCACAAACTATAGTAGAGTTTAAGCACCCTCCTAGTGAGGGTGCTTAAACTGACACTGCTGAATCTCTTTGGCACTTTTACAGGTCTCTTGAGGAATTCCAAAATTATGGTGTCCACAGCATAACACCCTCTATGGACAGCACTGCAGTGCATGCTGGCACGCATGCATGTGATATATTTGTGCATGCAAATGCACCGTCATGCATGCACAGAGTGTCTCAGTGCTCACCTGTGTCTGCACAATGAAACATCATGCATGCACACAGAAGTGTATTCACAGAAGGAATTACAATTTCAGTGACCACACTTTTGGAAAGCAAAGATGTTCCCCACACTTTGCATACTCCTCAGGAGTTGTGCAAAGATGTCAAAAAGATGCAGCAAACCACCTGCTTTTATAGTCCATGATCTGGTGCTTCTGATTGGTCCATTTTGGCAGGCTGGTGGGGCTTTCTCTGATGCTCTATCCCAGCTGTCAGTCACGGAGCTTGGTAAGCCTGCGAAAAGGCTGCCCTGTCTCTGCCTGACTGGTGTGTATGCCACACTGGTTATTAGAGCTGGGATGGACACACACACTGAGCCCAGTGACATGTGGAAATACCATTTCAGAGCTGCCTTTGGTATAGGGGTTGCACAAATATTCAAAGGTATTTGAATCTCTTTGGCACTTTTACAGGTCTTTTGAGGAATTCCAAAATTATGGTGTCCACAGCATAACACCCTCTATGGACAGCACTGCAGCGCATGTTGGCACACACACATGTGATATCATTGTGCATGCAAATGCATCATCATGCATGCACAAAGTGTCTCAGTGCACACCTGTGCTTGCACAATGAAACATCATGCATGCACACAGAAGTGTATTCATAGTAGGGATTACAGTTTCAGTGACAACACTTTTGGAAAGCATGGATGTTCCCTGCACTTTGCATACTCCTCAGGAGTTGTGCAAAGATGCCAAAGAAAGCCAACACTGTCAGGTAAAACACCTGACAATCCCAGGCCTTTTCTGCTGTTTGCGCTTTAATGAACTGCAGTTTGGTACATACATAATTCAGTGCAGATCTCACCAGCAGCAAGTTCCTGACAGAAGCTGCACTCACATGAAACAAAAAGGAGATGGTAATGTGTGGCCTTCGTGCTCTCATCTCATCCCATCCTTAATCCACCTTTTGCAACCCAAAATGTCCAGTGGGGAGGTCAAAGGCAGAGTGGCCTGTGAATGACCCACCTGCAAACCATCTTCAAGCCTTTTTTAAATGGTCTGAGAACTCACTCAGCCAGAGCATGCAAATGAAGACATCCCATTCTTGCTTCTTCTCTTTCTATACACCCAAAGATCACAGCTCAGATTCTGTGAATTTCTAATTTGCTTCAAATAAAAGTATACAAACTTTTATAGGAAACAAATGAGATGAATTGTCTCAGCTATTAGTAGAAAAAAAGGCTCTTTTCAGACAGACGCTCCAAAGCACCATAGAGAATCAGTCATCAATCCCAGGATTTGCCATTAGTGTTCTCGTCCCATTTTCATACCACATCCAATCCATCTCCAATGTGCTTTGAAAGGACAGAAGTACTTTTTCTGGTTGTGGTGACTCAGCCCAGCCTCTCCCTCCCCATCCTCCGCAGAGCAACGCAGAAAGAAAGTGAGCTGCTGGGCACCCAGGTCACTACCAGCTCTGGCGGGGCTGTGTGCCAATCAGTCTCCCCCCACCCCACCCCGGTGTCCTGCTTAGACTCCCTTAAAGCAGCAAGCTGACTCAGTTGTAAAACAAACACTAGTAGTTTATTGTTACAAAAGGAAAAATAAAGAAGCAAGTTTGTAGTTTAACTTGAATGTTCTTCAGTTGCTTGAAAAGTACAATATTGAAATCATTAATCTGTCCTCTTCCCTTAGAAAGTCCTACTGTGAGCCAACCGTCCCTATTAAGCTCCACAGTAGCTTACACAGTTCTTAGTCCTAGCCTCTCAGGCTCTTCCCTAACTTGAAGTAAAATAAGTTCTCAGAACAATAAAGATAACTTTGTAGCAAGTCCTAAACTGCTCCCCTGGGCTCTATTCCACTCTGGCTCTGAGTCGAAAGACTCGCATACACACACACCAACTCACATGCTCCAATCTCCCTCTTCACAAGAGATCTCCTCCCTTTCTTCTCCTCTCTTACCCCAAGAGGAGAGGCTTACATGCAGCAGTTCGGAGTAACACCCCCTGTTCCCCTTCTCTGCCCAAGAGGAGAGACAAGAGATGTGGCAAATCGCCTGCTTTTATAGTCCATGATCCGGCACTTCTGATTGGTCCATTTTGGCAGGCAGGCGGGGCTTTCTCTAACACTTTCTCTAACACAGCTGTCAGTCACAGAGCTCGGTAAGCCCGCGAAAAGGCTGCCCTGTCTCTGACTGACTGGCACGGACGCCACACTGGTCATTAGAGCTGGGATGGACACACACCCTGAGCACAGTGACATGTGAAAATACCATCTCAGAGCTGCCATTGGGATAGCGTTTGCACAAATATTCAAAGGTATTTGAAATTCTATCAAATCTGGCCAAATTTCAACATTCGAATTTGAATCAAATGTCCCTAAATTTGAATTTAAAGATTTGAAAGAATTTCGAATTTCAGATCTATTAATTTGAATTATCCAGGCATTCGCATGTGTATGGATTTGTACACGATGTGCACTGGCAGATTTGCATCTTTCCTACATCCGTACGCATTTGTATGGATCCATACGAGATGAAAACGGGTCACATACAGGATAACTATGGGATGCATACAGACGTGTACAGATGTGTACAGTTGTGGGAAAGATCGGTGTGCGTGCATCTACAAAAGTTGTCAACATTCATACATGCAAATTCGAATTGAAAATTCAAACGAATAGCTTAATTGGAATAAAATTTGATTTAATTCAAATTTAAAAGGTTCAAATCAAATCAAATTTTCAGGTATTTGATTCGAATGGAATTGGATCCCAAAAATTGCATTTGTGCACACTCCTACTTTGGGGTGCTATTTTTCTTTTTCTTTAGCTTTGGTGAAACCACAGCACATGTGCGCAAGAACATGGTCGATACTACCCCAGTAAATAATATGCTACACTACATTAGCCACGCAAGGAAACACAGTAATGTCTGTTATTACTGACTAGAACAAAAAAATGAGAAGTTGAAACAATTCTCTTTATTATTCCACGCACATGAGTTCTTGGTTAAATGTTCAAAATCCTCTTGCCTCCACCTCATCTGCTTTCTGTAGAAAAGTCTCACCATCCATCAATACTTCATAATAAAACAAATAACAGATTTTGGCCAAGCTGCAATGCACAGAACTGCAAAGATAAAAATGCTGAGCTTGCTTCACATGCAACAAAGGTTTCACAGTTTGCTTCTGACAGATACTTAACAGCTATCCAGTGCATAAAATTAAAAACTCTAATTCTGTTGATCTGATTGCTCCCCCCTCCCCAATCCTACAAAGGTCACTGTTATCTTGCTGAAACCATATTTCTGTAATATTTCCCCCTACTGAAACATCAAGTATTGGGGTTCTGTACACAACTGATTAACATTTAGAAAGCTTTGAGACCTGTTTTTTGTTGTTGATTTAAAAGAAATGTCAATTTATCACACTGTTTTTAGTTTCTTGATATCTAAAGAACCAGAAGGATTAAAAAAAACCAAGTGTACCAACAAATGAACATATGAGCCAAGAGACGGGCATTACCAAATTTACTACAGATTATTACTATGTTATACAAAGGCCCCTTCTACATTAGCTGCTGAGCCCATTTTAGAGGTACCTTCAAGACGAAGCACGTACTTACCATTCCCTGAATGTGCCCCAAAACTGCTTCCTTGAAGGCAAAAATTGTCTGAGGCTGCCTCTCCACTTCAAAGTGAAGGTGATTATATCTGGGGTACCTGATAGGACACCTCATCATTTCCACTTTGGAGCAGAAGCAAAGTCACACCTTGGGCAGTGATTGCATCCAGAAATGCGGCAGTGCAGTCACCACAAGGTACTTTCTGTTGCCACAAGTAGAGCTGTGGCAGCAGAAGTCACTTCTCTGGGCACCTGCACAGCTAAGTGGAGATGCAACCTGGAGCAAGGAACAGGATTTCCATCACAAAAAGCCTCTTTTGGAGAGGTGTCTTGAAAGGGACATGTGGTTGAGGACCCCAACATTGCAGGGGTAGGAAATACCCACCAGATGATGAGCCCAATAGAGTGCTGCAATTCTCACCACATTCTTGCTTGCCTGGCCAGCCATTTACCTTGTAAATAGCCAACCATTTACAGAAGACACCCTCTCACTCCAATTCTTTGCACGGCTTAGCAAATACAACTGAATGATGTACTCACGTAACAGCACCCTCAATCACTTTGGTGGGATGAACTTCGGACATTTATGAGCCTAACACTGGCAGGCAGAAGGAAATAAGGAGAAAGCCCACAAAATACAATGCAAATAAACAAAAAACAAATTCAAGTTCTTTCACCAATTGTATTTCAGTTTGGTGCATAATTTAATGCCACATTTTATATCTGTCCTTTCAGAAATAAATCCCATTGTGAGGCTTTCCCCCAGTTAAGTAAGTATAAAGTTGCTGCACTAAGTTATTTCAACAGAATATACTACATTTACTATATTATATGTAGCTATCTCCTTTTGTTAACCATTACTTCTCATACTGCGAGTCATGCAAACACTTTGAACTTATATATAATAAATCTGCAAACTTTATCTCCTCCAACCTGAGGGGTAGCTGTACATAGAGAAATAGGGTCTGCTCACACTGTATTTATGGTGCCATGATGATACACTGAGGCTGCAGGCATCATGATATAAGTGGTCAATAGAGTGCTGTAAGGGCAGAGTGGTAGGAAGATCTCTAACAGGTCTTCCTATCTTTCTTAGCTGCCACAGAGCTGCCACCTCTTGTGTACACTTACCTTAGTGTGCCATCAGCAGGTCATATCACACGGGCCTGTTTCAGCAAACACAAAAAATGGGCATCTGGGATAGGGCTTTCTCAATAATGGCCCCAAGGCTATGGAATAGTCTCCCTCCTGAGGTACATCAGGCGCCTCACTTTACCTGTTTTGGAGGGCAGTGAAGATGCAGCTCTTCACCCTAACCTTTGGCTAAATGGAGATATAGCTTTTTCTCCCCACATTTCAAACACGGTTATTGTTTTAACATGTTTATATTTGGTTTTAAATGTTGTAACCCATCCTGAGACCTTCAGGTATAGCAGGGGATGAAAATCCAAATAATAAGTAAATAAATACTTTGGGGGACCTTACCTGTGTTCGAAGAAACATTGGGAACATTATAGCTGAGGGACAAGAGCTACCCGGCTGCAATGTTCACATGTTTGTCAGCCAGTTTGGTCTTGTGGGAATACCAGACTTGATTCCACACTCCTCCACAAAGCCAGCTGGGTGACCTTGGGCTAGTCACAGCTCTCTTCTGAGCTCTCACAGCCCCACCAACCTCACAGGGTGTCTGTTGTGGGGAGAAGAATAGAAAAGCTTTGTCAGCTGCTTTGAGTCCCCTTAAATGGGTGAGAAAAGTGGGGTAGAAAAGCCAACTCCTTCTTCTCCTCCTCCTCCTCTTTCTCCTCCTCCTCCTCCTTCATTGGAGATGGTGCCAGTTGGGTTAACAGTAAGCTGCCTCTGCAGTGCTCTGAGGAGATAAGTAACGGACAGCCTCTGCCATCACATGGATTCTGCTGGCGGGGAAGTCACGTTATGGACCACAGGATGTACATAATCATTGGCCTAGGTGATAGTTTGGCAATGAAAGCTACATATATCTAGGTCATTTTCATACACCAAAGGATAAAACAAAGTTGCAACATAAATTAACTTTCCAAAGAAAGGAAAGATGGAGGCATCCACAGCAGAAAAAGGATAAGGAAAAAGTGCAGAAAATTTATAAATAGAAGATCAAGTGACAAAAAAAGAAAGATGAATGCACAGTATTAACATCAATTAATGAATCACTGAGTGATTTTTCTGGAGAAGAAAAACATTACAATGACATCATATTAAAGCAAATATTCATTCTATGTCACAATATAGTTCAAATGCCTGTGCACTGAATTTGGGTACATGATGTGATTGTTTCACTAAACCAAGCCTAAGTATTTTTCTTCCATTAAGACAAATTGACATTTTACCACACTATTTCAAATTCAAAGAGTAATTCATGCTGTTAGAAGCAGCAAAGATAGGGTTCATTATGGACAGAGATGGCTACATGACCAGGATTTTGTATTTGAATAGTAGTTACCCTATGAATGAAGCTTTCTCCTTGAAAAAAAAAAAGAAAATACTAAATGGTTCCCAGTGCTCTATCTGTTTCCTCTTTGTAGAGAGCTATTATAGAGATGGTGGAGCAAAAAATACTTTTCACCATGAATTCCAGTTATATGCCTTTTCAAAATCTCAAGGGATGGGGTTTGACATATACTTTGTCTTCACATATTGCAGAAGACATCTGTAGGGACCATCTTGGGGACCACAGCTCTCAGCTGGTTCTTATTCTGGTGGCCTCACATGCCGGAATCATTGGACATGGATACAATGAAGTGTCCAGTGATGCAAAGAGGGTATTTCCACCTAGGCATCTGACCCCATAAATCTTCCATGTGTGTATGGAGACACAGCTATAGGACCTTTCTGAATTAGTCATTAATTATAAGCAGGAAGTGGACTATGGTCTTTCCTTCTGCATGTTACTGTGGGATTTGGGAGGCCCAATCCACTGCTCCTATGTTCCATCTGTGCAGGGTGGAGTATGACCCAGATCTGAGACCAATTCACACTTGGTCCCATAGTACACGATAGGGTAACATCTGGTAAAGTACATCTATATTTGCAGGAGGCATTTACAACCCTGAAATGCCTCCTGCCTTACAAGATGTTAGTCTATTGTTTACTAGCAGTGGTGCACAAAATTGTGCACCACATGCAACCCAGTCTTTATTAAAGGCTTACCTGTGCCATCCAGTGTCGTGACCATTCACACCATTTCTGGTGCTAGGGGTCATGTGAGGTGCCACACAAGTGCACTGGCACCTCAGATGACCCCAAATGTGACTGCACACACATGGGGCATCACCATCGTCATGGAAACAACAGCGCACACTCAGTCATGCCAGGTTCCAGAATCAAGAGGTTGGGTGCACTGCTGGTGCCCGGATATACAGCTGGACACAGGCGGCATGTAGCAGTGTTCCCAGGAGCGAATGCCAGTATGTGTTAGTCGGACATGCACTTTTCCTGTCCAACAGACTGGAAGCTAAGTGCAGAAATGCCCTGGTCAGGCCCTGGTTAAGGGCATGGAGATAAGTATGCAGAAGGCATTTCTCCATGTTCCCAACTACTGGGGGACCCCATTCTGGTAGCATGTCACCAAAACGGGTTCCCCACTGGCTCTGAGGCTAGAAACTGTCATTCCTCACAGCCCTCAGAGCCAAACCACAAAGCTCATGTAAGTTTTGAGGCCAATGCAGGGCCTGGTCCAGGCCAGTGTCATCATGTAGAAGAAGGAGGAGGAGTTGGCTTTTCTACCCCATTTTTCTCACCCATTTAAGGGGACTCAAAGCAGCTGACAAAGCTTTTCTACTCTTCTCCCCACAACAGACACCCTGTGAAGTGGGTGGGGCTGTGAGAGCTCAGATGAAAGCTGTGACTAGCCCAAGGTCACCCAGCTGGCTTTGTGGAGGAGTGTGGAATCAAACCCACTATTCCCAGATAAGAGTTTGGCTTTCTAACCACTAGACCAAACTGGTTCACAGCACTGTTCCAGTCCATGCCTGGCTGTGGTCCAAACCAGTGGGCCTCACTGATCCAGAGCAACTGCTTCAGATCACAGCCCTTCAGTGCAGAAAGGCCCTTAGAAAAAAGTGCTAAATATTTATCTCTTTCTTGTTTTATCACTGTTATTAGACTCTTTGAAGGTTTTTTTATTATTATCCAAACCTATCAAGAGTTTAAAAGTAGCTGTAAATTAAGCAACAGTGAGAGAAGCTGGTGGCAGGGAAAGAACTGTAAACTGTGAACTTTACCACCATAATGCATTTGTGCAACACATGGCCTAAAGAGACTGAGGGCATGTAAGACCATCATGTTTGTGGCCTGAAGTTACTTAAGTACAGCATTGCTTTTTTTCCCCCAAAATAGAAGGAAACATCAAAATACATCGACGTATATTATTTAATTAGACTCATGTCCTACACTTCCAAAAGCTTTCGTGCATTTTGTGTTTGGTTTTATTAGAAGGGGAACAGCAGCTTTAAGGCCTTTCCAGGTTACATGGGGAAACAGAGGCTCTTTGAAGAATGCCAGCATTTCATCACAGCAGAGCAAAGTGGAGCTGCCAGACTAGTGCAAGCTGCTTTAGCACAAAATCTGATTGATACTCCAGGAACTTACTGCTCTGGTTCCCTTTATTTTGTTTCTTTTAGCATTAACAGCTAGGGATATGCACGAATGGGGGGAGGGGTTTGCATTCAATTCATTTTGAATTGAATGTAAGAAGATTTGAATTCGTTCGAATAGATCCCCTTTGAATCTGGAAGGATTCTATTCAATAGAAATATTTGTACAAATTTGTAGGTATCCAATACTTATCCGATAAATATCCCGTAACATATCCTCTCTGAAAGCGTCAAATCCGCCCTGAATCCACTTTGAATCCACTCTTAATCCATGTCAAATGCACTCTGGATCCATTGCAAGTGTGACCAGCACAGCTGCTTTCCCAGCTCCCCAGGTCCATGAATATTCCAAAGCATTTGTACAAATGTTCCAAAACGTTCATACAAATACGAATGTCAGTGTATGAATGTCATAAACACTTGATTCATAGACAAATGTCTAAATTCATCCAAATATCCAGTGTTAAGAATATTAGTGTGCATCCCTTTTAATGGCTACTGACTCGTCGCTATGCTAACTCAGGTTGTGTCAGACGCAAAGATGAGGCATTGGATTAGGCTATGGCGTGAAAATGGTCCTGGAGCCTGTCCCAACAGAAGACTGCCTGAAATCAAGCTCCAAAGCATTCCTAGACTATAGATCAGCCCAGTACTTATACAAAGAGAGCAGCAAGTGTCTGGGCCAGTCTACTGGGCATGAGGACCCTGGAGCCATCTCCCTGGGCTTCTGGTGCTGCTTCTGGGCAACTAGTTAAAAAAGCCTCAGCTGACAACTTTGAAAATGGCCATCTGCAGTGTGAACAGCTTTTGACAGGGACTACTAGCTGTCCCTCCAATTTTGGACCAGATCAGGGTAATGCAGGATAATACACACTGTGCAGATCTTATCCTTGGGTCCATACTAATAACATCAAACCATGTACACTAATGCACTCCCTGAAATACTGTTGCCTGCCTTCCAGTTGGCTACTAAAAAGTCATGTTTGGTCATTAAACATACCTACTATCTGAAGCACCAGAGGCCCATTATGCACTGTACCTTATTCTGGGATACAGTTGGATACCCTTATCCACGGGGATACGTTCCAGGCCCCACTGCAGATAACATAAACTGTGGATAATAGCAAAGGCTGGGAAATGCACTCCATGTAGGGCAGTTAGAACTGCTGTACATCTACACACTTCTAGGGAACTCCTACATGCATGGAGCTGCATGTGGGGAAGTAACAGCTTGGCACAATGTGGATGCTGCATTCAGGAGTTCCCCTGGAGTTTCCTTAACTGCCAAATGCAAGAAGCCTTTATGATGTTGTTGAAGGTTGGTCCAGCCTCCAGCTTCAACTATCCATTCCAATAACAAATAGGGATGTGCATGATTTTTTTTTTTTTGCATTCAAATTCAATTTGATTTGAATGTTTAGAATCTGAATACAACAAAAGCCAATTCAAATCGAATACATTCGAATCTATTCGTTCAAATGTTAGATTCGAATCTGAAGATAAGAATGTTGACAACATTCATATTTGATGATACGAATGTCAACATTTGTATGTGTTATACCTATCTGTATGCATTTCGTACGCATCCCGTTTTTGTCCCGTACTATCAGCGTACAGATACGTATGAGATTCGTACAGATACATATGTAATACATACATATCTGTACATTCATCAAATGTTTCTAATCATTCAAACAAATGTTTTGGAGCATTCAAAATTTGTTCAAATTAAATTCAAATGTGTAGACATTCTACCCGAATTTGAATGTCCACATTCACTTGAATTCAATCAAATTTCAAATGTTTAGAACATTTTCGCACATCCCTGATAACAAATGCAACAGACTCAGGAAATTGGGAAGAAGAAAGGCCAAACCTCCATTGCCTTTTTGCACTTATCTCTGTTCTGGATTCTTTTGTCCACATCCTTGTGTGTGGACTTGAGAGATTCCACCCTTCTGATACACTCCATCTGCATAAGATGAACCATATTCCAGATCAAGAGGCCCAGAATGACCTCCGGGTAAATTTCTGGGCAGGAATACTAATAGGCCTTGATAATGAGATCTACTAGCCTATTAGGGCTATGGGGGTTCATTTCAGTCCTGTACCTTCTTGCTTTGCCAAAATGGGTCCCCCAGGACTCTGAGACAAGGATCACTCAAGGTAAGTGCAGAAAGCCCCAAGGTCTATGACCAAATCTCCACAGAACGACATTGTGGAATGAATTGTAATACTTTAGGACAGTGATGGCCAACCTATGACACGCGTGTCACAGGTGACACGCCAAGCCCTTTTGGGTGACACATATGGTCACCCTGGCTCCTGGGCGTGTAGTGCTTGCTTGTTCTTGAAGTGTACGAAATACCAACTTTCAATTGAAGATTTAGCAAATATAAAGAATTATTTGTTTTTGCTTTTAATAAAATACATATATCAAAAATATAACTTTTTTACTGGAGCTACAAATATCACAAAATTATGGATATTTCTAGATGTGACACAGCACCCGAGTTAAGCTAGGTTTTCTTGCGAATTTTGACACTCCGAGCTCAAAAGATTCACCATCACTGCTTTAGGATGAAAATAGGGAATTACATTCTTAATGTACTCCCCTTTTTAAATAAATCCTTCAAGTAAAAATGGGAGTTTCAGGAAGGAAATTCCAAGAGAAAAAAAACAGAGTGGATAGGGATAATTTTCCATTTGCAAGGGGACTCCCTCACCTCAACAAATAACATAGCAAAAGGAAGACTCATTACCTGAACCAGTTCTCCCCATACTGCCATAACTATCACCCAGTGGCATTTCCCACAAAATAAATAAAAAAACTTCTGAATTGAAACTATTTTAATTCAAATACCAAAATAATCAACAACTGGCCAGTTCAGTGGTGAAGCGCACAGAAAAAGACAGAAATTTCACAAAACTATAGCACAGAAAAAGAATATACACAAGACTAGATATTCAAATTGAAAGCACAAGAAAAGAGAGTAAAGGAAAAAAGGAGTGGAAGCAAGCTCATTCGGGTTTGAACTGCCATCTGTATGGCTACAAGCAAGCTGTTCAGCAATGTACTCCAATTGCTACTTGTTATTTCCAGCATGGAGGCACATATTTTAATTACATAAAACAGCCCCATCCCATAAAGTTCTCATCTGTCTTCAGAGATGTGTTGTGAAATGCCTCCTCTCAAAATGCTGCAGCTGAAATATGGGCAATATCATGTCTAGCATTTGAAGCCAGATTGTGTAATATTTTGTCTGGTTTCCAAAAAGGAGTTGTAACAATCAGAAAGCTTGAAGAGATTTTGTGCCATATGTTACCTTCTGCTTCTGCAAGAAAAAAGCAGCCAAATCTAAGCGGGCTCTCAGAGAAGCAAACTGCTAATGCAGTGGAAATTGTTCTCTTTCTGCTGGCTCTTTTGAAGATTTTAGTACCCCAAGATCCCTAGGGAGTTGAACCATGTGTGTTATCCCTTGGCACTCTATGGGTGTTTTTCCACTGTCACTAAAAGTACCCATTAAGTACCCATTAATGGGTACGTAATGGCATTTTTGTACCCATTAATGGGTATGTAATGGCATTTTTGTACCCATTAATGGGTACTCCTAGTGGCAGTGGAAAAACACCCTATAAATGGTATGACACACGTAACAACTACTTTGTCTACTTAGGGACCTTCCACACTGGACAGTGGACTGTTGGACCATACCTAACTTCTGGGCCTCCCTCGTCTGTACCTTAGAGAGCTGTCCAAACTAGTGACGTGCACGAATATTCATAACATTTGAAATTCATATTAATTCATACAAATTCAGACATTCGAATTTGAATCGAATGTTGGCACATTCGAAGATTGACATTTGAATTTGAATTGAATGTTTGGTACATTCATATGAAGCTTTGTATGGGATCTGTATGGGATTCATATGGGATTTGTATGCATTCATACGGGGCTGAATATTTGTATCGAATATGAATCCTACCACATTCAAAGGGGATCTATTAAAATAAATAAGAATTTTCTTGCACTCAATTCAATATGAATTGAATACATAAAAAATGTGTGCACATTCCTAGCCCAAATGCCTTCTATTTACTCTGTCTCCAAAGAATGAAGTGTTGACCATACCATACAATCCCAGCCTTCCCTTGATTTTTACTGCGTTGTTAAATATCTAATTAGTCTTCCACTTATCCATATTCTATCCCGAAAAGTGAAAGTCCTTAATTATTATTTTCCCAGTCCTTGCCTCTCACCCTAACCAAATAGGGCCGTGACTAGGAAAAAAGATCTTGGCCTAATGGTAGATTGCTAATGAAAGTTATCAACACAGTGTACATCAGCGGGGCGGGGGGGGAGTCAATAGCATGTTAGGGATTTTTAAAAATGGATAAGAAATTGCTAATATGATAAAGGCCTTATGCAAATTAACAGTTCAGCTGTACCAGAAGATATTACATACAGTTCTAATTGCCACATCTCAAAAATAATATAGTTGAGTCAAATTAGATTCAAAAGGTTAAGAAAATTTACAGTGTTTTTGCTTTTTACATTATAAATGAGGTGAATAAGAGGGGGATTATAACATTGTGCATGGAATAGACACAGTGGATAACAGAAGCCCTCCCCCCCTTTTAACAAATGATTGATAGAAGTTGAATCTTAAAACTCAAGATACTTTAAAGTTAGAATGGGGAAATGCATTACCATGAGATATAATGTTAGCCATCAGCTTAGATGGCTTCAAAAAAGTTTGGGCAAACTGACAGAAGGCAGAACTATCAGTGGCTGCTAGTTCTTGTGGCAGTGTGACTATGTGGAGATCCACACAAGGCCTTTATTTGGGACAGGTGGCTTGTTCCAGGACAGGGTGGGATGCAAGGGTGGGTAGCTGAAACAGCCTATGAGAAGAGGTTGTTAGACTTGATGGTCCTGTCACAAAGTCTGCTCTGGTGTTCTGTACATGCCAAGAATATACATTGCAGATAGTTTATCTGTGAGCAGATCAAAGAAGTCCAATTTGTAAAAGTAATTACATACTGCAGTGTGAAAAAACAGTGCAATTTCTTCACTTCAGTGCTTTGGTAATGGTGGCCTCCTTGCAAATAAGGCCAATGGGATTTGGGATTCTGCTTCTTCTAGACTCAAAATTGTTGTTGTCTATGTGACCTCATGGACCACAGCATGCCAATCATGTCTGACTTCCACTGTGCCCCAGAATCTTCCCAAGTTGTTTGTTGCCTCCACAACATTATCTCACCATTTTAGCCTCAGTCATCCACTTCTCCTTCCACCATCAGTCTTTTCCTGTGAGTCCTGTCTTCTCATTATGTGGCCATAGTATTTGAGTTTTAGCTTCAATATTTGTCCTTCCAGTGAGCAGTCAGTGAAGTACAGCTGTCCTTCCTTTAATATTGCCTGATTTGACCTTCTTGCAGTGCAAAGGACTTTCAAAAGTCTTCTCCAGAACTACTACTTGAAAGTGTTAATTTTTTAGCACTCAAGTAGCATCTCTCTTTATAGACCTGTGAGATCATTAATGTTGTCATGGGAGCTGTCGCTGTGGGTACCATGAATTATTGAGTGTCACCTTGTGACTACTCACAATCAGGGCTCTGGGGTGGTGGCTTCACGTTCCGGAACAGTCTCCACTCTGGTGCTTGTGAGGTGCCTACAAATCTGGATTTTTATAAACCTACTTAAGATATCTCTTTTTACCCAAGCCAGTGTGAATGTGTTCCTTTTCTACCCATTGTTTTAATTTTTTAATATTATAGTTTTATCTACCTTTATTGATATTTTATGAACTGTCTGAAATTATTTTTAATGGAAGCAGAAATATTTTAAATAATAAATAATTATAATGCTAGGCCTCAGATGTTTCAGTGAAACCAGTTGGGATAATCAATAGGCCTCTCTTTAACCCCCTACCCCAGCCTGTGGTGCCCCCATCAATTTTCATAAGATTTCTTTTTCTCTTATCCTATGGATACTGCTTTGGATTGGAGGAAAGGTGAATGACTGTATTTGGAAGATCCTCAATTGTGGCCTTGGATTAGGAGGCACAGCACTTATATTGCCTTTTTTGTAGCATTCATAAAAGTTCACATACTTGCCACTTTCACAGAAGGAAGCAAAGTCAGCATCCTTAAACTCTTTATTGTAGGAAGGAAGAGTTGAGGCCAAAAGAGTTTTTGACCGCCTAAAGCCATCTGATAAGTGATTAAAATGTGATTTGAGCCAAAAACTATTTAGTTCACAATAAAAGGCTTTCCATGTTTATTTAAAAATAAGATAGTTTCACAGGATTTACAGCCTAATACTAGTGCATCAAAGTGCAGCTGCTCCACAGCCTCTATGCAATATATGCCCTGTTTGGATGCCCCCTCAGTTTGATCCTTTGCCAAGGGTGCTTCCAAATGGTGAGAGGCAACTACAGGTTCTAAAGAAGATCCCAAGATTGCCTCTGCTCCCACCAGATGTAGGAAACAATCATGGGTCTACCTGCATGTCAATTGGATCATTTCTTTATAGCTCCACTTGTCACTGTCCAGAAGCCAGGCTACTTCCCTATGTGTGGTGAGTGTGTGTGAGCACTTGGCTTTCCAAGTAGCTATAGATGAGATTATAACAAAGGAACTCAAAGCATCCCTATTAGGGATGTGCACATATATTCATAACATTCATTATTCATATGAATTCGTATGAATTTGGACATTCTTACATGAACTGAATGTTTGGACATTCCTATATTTACATGCATACATATATGAATGCTTCGGACATTCATAAGAATAGTTTGCACATTTGTTAAACTTGGAAGGTGGGAAAGAGGCTACACCAGTCACATCTGCAATGGATCCAGATTACATTCAACATGGATCGAGAGTGAATTAGAAGTGGATTCAGGTCGGATCTGATGCTTTCAGAGTGGATATGTTACAGGATTCATATCGGATATGTATTAGATAAGTATGCATTTGTGTCATATACGTATTCGTTCATATCAGATATGTATTCGTTGGTATCAGATACATATCAGATATTCATATGAATTCATACAAATACATTCACATCAAATAGAAACCTACCATATTTGAAGGGGAACTATTCAAACGAATATGGATTTTCTATCATTCAAACTGAATCGAATAAAAAAAATTGTGCACATCCCTAATCACTATAGCTTCATCTAAACATCACTTATTTAATCCACATTATTTGGATAATTCAGAGTAAAGCACATCGAGACAATTGTATTCCAGATTATCCATGCTTTATTCCACATTATCCAAATAATGTAGATTAAGTATGTGCTACCTGGATGAAGTTTATAATAGAAACCTCGCATCACTGCTGGATTTCCTGTAAGCGTGATAATAAGAGGATATCAACTCACTATCCAAATATTGTATTGAGAATGCTTCAGTTACATTTGGCATCCCCTATAGTCCCAGGGAATCATGGGTATTAGCCCCCATTTGAAGGCATTCCAATTTATGTGGCTCTTACTATGTTTTAAAAGCCCCAAAGCAGAAGATACAGTCATAAGTCTTAGCTCAATTTACACTGTTGTCTTACTAACCTCCTTTTATATTTATTTTCAACTCTAGATACCTTTATCTATGAATGTGTCAACATTTCTCGCCTACGACCAGCCCACCATAAGTTACTGTGGTGTTCACCATGAACTTCTTGCTCATAAGCCCTATGAATCTAATGCACAGGAGGAAACAATGGAGACACATTTAGAAACGGATCTGGATCTGAGCACAATCACAACAGCAGCCCGAAATCAGTGACACATTCAGCCTGGATATGTGGCCTGAAACAGAGCCAAATTTTTATTTTACAAGAAGGATGAAATGAAGAAGATTTCTTTCGAACCGGGTTCCAATATTGCTGTTCAATTAATTTTAAAAAAAGTTACACATTTCAAATATAGATTGTTTCAAGTCTACAATTTGTAACTCAGTTGTGCAGTATTTTTTGACTTTCAAAACAGAGTATGATCCTTAAAAATAAATCTTTTTTCAAAACTCATCCTACCTACCTGTAAAAATTGTACAGATCTAATGTATTTTTTCATATTGTAAAGTTTCAATATACTGAGATGTACTGATATGTACAGGACCATGATTTAATTATGTCTTACTTTACAATTTTCAGTTTCTAAAATTTTAAATTAACAAGTTATACCTTGTGTTATTTTCAGAGTTTCTCAGTTTTTGTAGGAACCATTTTGTTACTGCTTTTGCTCCCAGAAAAAGAAAAAAGAACTTCACCCTGAAATTCTGTGCAAAATCTGCACCAAGATTACATTGAGAATTCCATCTATTTGTTCCAGAAATAATCCATCAACCAACTAGAGGATTGGATTGTACAAGCTTATCTAAGCAAGATATTTTCTTTCCTATAAGGAAAAAAAATCAAAGATTTTTTAAAAACAAATCTCAGAATTAACTGTTGCCTTGAATTACAGCCTGGTTTCTAAAGCAATGAAATGTAACGATAAAGAGGGATATTTTATCAACACATCTGTGAATGAATCATTGTCTTATTATTCCATACATTACCATAGCATAAACACCTACACACACAAAGTACCACCATTAAAAAAACCAAACCAACAGTTGTTGACTGACTAAAATGTAGTTTTAGGCCCTTTCTCCACTGGGTTTTATTCCAGGTTATATCTCAGAATAGGGAACTGCCATCCTTCTGCACCAGCATAAGGGTAGCAACTCCCTATTCCAGAATATAATCTTCTATAAAACCCAGTGCAGAAAGGCCCTCAGTTCATCTTAGAGTAATGCCAGATAATGTAAAATAGCAGTCATGACAATTAGGTGCATTCAGTCTGTGTCCTATATTAGCATTATGTACTGCAAGGGTCCTTTGAGACCAATTCAGCCTTGCTTTGAAAATAGTTTCAAATATGCAAATACTGAAGATAATTTCCACATTTGCTGAATTTTGGGGGATTGAGAGCCCTTGAATGTTTGGCTTTTTACATCATAGACTTCATAAAACAGTGGTAAAGAAGTTCTCCAAGCCACCCAGCATTGGCATAGATTTTCATTTACATTTAAGCATTGGCTTAGTACCTTATTTTTGAGGCAGATAAATGCATATTTGCCCTTATAATGCAATGCATAACCTGGATACGACATACAGAAACCCACATATGCATATGGATTTTATGGGCATCACCTTTATTCCAGTTTCTAGATCAGCCACACGCATATGGGCTTGAAACATACAGACCACTTCTGTATCTGGTCCTTCATTGGGTACCATGAATCCCTGAGGTAAAATGTGAACACCCTGCTTAGCAGGAAAGGTGCTAATGACTACAACTATTCCACCTCCAGGTTCAGTCAAAGCTGACAAACAAATACAGGAGCCAATTGTTCCCAACAATGGATACCTCCAGATGCCCTTGATACTTTGCAGCCCTGCACTGCCCAGTAGCCATGTGACTGGCCACATGCCAACTGATCATCCTCAGCAACAGCAGCAGGGAAACTGCATGGTAAAAAGCAGCTGATTAATCAGCAGCTTTTTACTTTGCAGTTTCCCTCCCATGCAGTTTCCCTGAGCAGATACCGTGGACTATCAATCATCTCATCTCAACAACGGAAAGCAGCTCTACCCTATGTGCAGCTTCCATTCGTCCTACCTGAGCAACAGGAAGCGGCTGTGCAGGAAACGTGAAGTATTATGGTATCAGGAGGCACCCTATGTCGGTCTACAACTGGACTGAAAAGAGGTATCAAATCCCAACCCCCAAATTCATTTTCCGCTTATTTAAATCTGCTGATTGTTTAAAATACATAAAGAACTGAATCAAAAAGAAAAAGTGTATCAAATACCGCATTGCACCGCAAATTGAACTCAAGGAATTGCTCATGCATATCTAGAACCTACTATTTACTACCCAATGACTCAGGAGGAAATTACCTCTCATGTTTCATACTTTAGCTATCAGATTTTAAGAATGTGAATTATTGCAACAGACATAATACAGGTATTACTTTAAGAACAAGGAAAGATATATTGGTTAGAAAATGTATGCTGTGGTGTTCTCATTAAGAGGATAGGAACACCCAGATCTTCAGAAATGTTACTGTTTCATACAGTAGTAACTTTTTTTTAATAAAGAAAAATTAATTAACCATGAATCTATTTTCTCAATATATCACCTAATATTTTACAATTATTTCATTTAAAAAGAAATTTAAAATACGATAGCCTATCCCAGCATTTATATGAAGTAATTCTTACTGGGGAGAAATACTACCTTCAACATATTGTTAATAGGAAATGCAGAATTACAAACTGTCAAAGAATAGTACATTGTATTATTTATTTAGCATCCCAGATTTTGTATCATATTTTGCATAAATTATTTGTTATTCAAAATATTTCATTTGTCATTTTTAAGACTCATATTAATTTCCATAAACTTTTTAGTTTCTGACCCATGGATTGCAAATATTCACACAATAATCTAGGACAGGATAATTTGAGAATGGGGTTATTTGAATACAGGAAAAAGCCCTGTATTCAAATGTAGTATTCAAAGACAAAAATGATTTTCTGGCTTTGGCTACTTTAAATGCATGCTTTAAAAAATAGCATTAACTTTCTAGTTATTAAGGGAGCACAGAGAATATTTCCCTCTGCTCAAATTATGAGTCTAATATCAAAATACAAATTTGTAAGCAAACCAATACTGTATTACATTACTTTCTCACTGTTGATTCATGAACCCCATTTCACATATTAGCACTGCAGCATGCTGAAAACAGATCTGCGTAGGCCTTCTTCAATGAATATTAAGTTGCCAAAATGAAAAGTGCTGCAACTGTGAGGAATTCATGTACAAATTCCTTCATCGAAGGGTATCCTTTCTATTCAAATTTGGTAATTACCACCCTGTGCCTCAAACCTATATGCACACGTTCACTCTCTCAGTATCTAGTAATCATGCACATGGCTTCACTGCTCCACTTTTTGGATGCTAAGTTAGGCTTGAAGCAACAGCTCCTTTTTCGCCTAGTTACACTCATTAAAACATTTAGTTCATACCAGATAAATGTATCATGTTTACAAGGTAAGAAACACATAGAATGCAGTGTAGCATTTTTCCAAATAGTGAAAAACTAACAACCAGAGAAAGCGTATGTAACAGAATTCAAAAGAGCATCAGTTTGATCAGCTGTTAACAAGCTGACAGCATGGCTTACTGGTTGGAGAGTAAAATTTAGCAAGCACAAAGACTGCAGCCAGATGCCTCTCTCTGGAGAGCAAAAGCACATAAATATACTCGGGCTGAATAGAAAGTTATTTCAAAGTAGCTTGATTAATGTGCTCTGAAGCACATGTACTGGGTTATTAGCAAATGTACTGTGACATGTGCCATTTCTTCTCTGTACACAGTCTACAAGCATCCACCAGGCATAAAGGCTAGCTTTCTCATGGGTGATCTTTTGTCCACCTGACTTCCCGGTTATGCTGGCTTGCATATTGGTTTTGAAGACAGCCTGGATTGATATTAGAAAGATTTTTGAAGCACAAAACCAAATGAAAGCACATCAAGTACCAAGTGCTACTGCAAACCAATCGTGGTCCTTCAAAGGCTTTACTGAGCCACAAAATGAAAGCAACAAGAGGAAG
Organism: Aspidoscelis tigris stejnegeri; assembly: GCA_023333525.1. Lineage (NCBI taxonomy): Eukaryota > Metazoa > Chordata > Lepidosauria > Squamata > Teiidae > Aspidoscelis > Aspidoscelis tigris. The sequence goes on from JALMGA010000002.1 coordinate 97,191,068, forward strand.
GTTTGTGTGTTTGTTTGTTTTTTCCACCCAGGGGATCATCCGTCTGTGGGACTTACTACCAGAAGAGCTGGTGACATCAACCAGCCTGGATAGCTTTAAGAAAGGGTTAGACAAATCAATGGACAACAGGTACATCTATGGCTACTACAGCTGATGCCTAGGCACTGCCTCCAGGTTGGAGAGACAGGCAGGATGCTTCTCAAGGCCATTTGCAGGAAGTCAAAAGCTGGGGAAGGTTTCACCCTTCTGCTTGAGAATGCTCAGAAGCAACTGTTGAGCCATTGTGTGAAGCAGGGTGCTTTACTAAACGGGCTGTGGCCTAATCCAGTAGGATTTCTCTTATGTCCTTAAGAAGCGTTATCTTAGGTCACTTCTCCGTGATGCAGAAAGGGCTCTTTAATCAGTCCCTCAGGTAATATGGTAATAATTTTTCTCCTTTTTATTTTCAGGGGGAATGGCTACAGTTACCACAACTGCAAAATAAAAATCACAGAGCACAGCACATGCCTCTCCACCTGACAGAATTTTCTTTAAAAAGTGACAAGTAACTAAGGATGTACATGAATATTCATACAAATTCAGCCAAATTCAGACATTTGAATTTAAACTGAATGTTTTGATACATTCCTATGAAGCTTCGTAAGAAGCTTCCTATGGGATTTGTATGCTATTCTTATGCATTCGTATGGGATGGAACAGTCAAATTGAATACAAATCCTACAACATTTGAAGGGGATCTATTCAAACAAATATTAATTTTCTTGCATTCGATTCAATACAAATCAAATACAAAAAAACAAAACAAAACCACATTTGTGCACATTCCTACATGGAACCTCTTAGGCCAGTGTTTCCCAAACTGTGGGTCGGGACCCACCTCTAGGAAATTTAACCGTATTTGAAATAACTTTTTTGATGTAATTATTTAATTAAGTAATAAAAAAATTGTATTAAAACTTTGTTATTTGAAAAGTCCTTTATTCATATTGGTAATGGTTAAATTTCCTAGAGGTGGGTCCCGAGTTGGTAAACTTATATTAGATGGGTTGTAGCCCAGAGAACTTTGGGAACCACTGTCTTAGGCCACAGTACAGGCTTTATAGTGACCAGCAGTTGGCTGAATAGGCCTTCACTCGATAGCTCAACTAGCATTTCTGGATCCAGATACAAGTACCAGCACGAGGTGTACATGCAGTACTACCTAAACAGCCATTTTACCACACAATCTGCAATTATTGGAATAGATTATTTCACTTTTTTTCCCCCTGTAGCTATAAAATAAATGAAATGGGGTGAATCTGGCACCTTCCACTCTTCTCAAGGGATGATTAATGACTGGAAATAATACATCCGCCTGAAGGCTCTTTGACTAATATGATTGGTGTTGATTCTTTATGGGGAAAAAGGGAGAAAAAAGAAGTTAGTGTTTATAACCTATTGGAGAATCTGCAACCTAAAAATAGCAGAGAAAGCAAGAAGATCTCCAGAATTCATACAGATGTGCTTAAAAGTTCCTAAAAGGGTCCCCTGATTCCAGCACACAATGACAGAAGAATCAATAGAAGAAATAACATACATTCATTTCTCTTAAGCATTCAAAAAGCACAGACAATTGAAGGTTTAAAAGACAGCTTTCAGTTTATAGTAATGTATATGTGAAACTATCTAATGCCATGTTAGAGCCATGGCCTGTATAAGAGTCACAGAAATGCCACAAGTTGGTAGTGGGGAACGTTAACCTTTAAATGTGAAGGTACAATTTTCTCTCCAAGTCCAATAAAAACATTATGATGAAGATTTCAGGTTCAAGATCCAAAATTGGTTTCTGAAAGATTTCAGCAGTCACCTTCAGCATTGACTGAAGCAAATTAATGACCTTTTCTGCATTTGCTGGTATCTAATATAGAATACATCCAGTAATACACCATGTCTGCATTGGCACCATATCCCAGTCCACAGGTAGACCTGTTAAAAGTGATCCATAACTGGATCACTCTCAGAATACCACACCTGGAAGACTGCAGCCATTCACACCATTTCTGGCGACCGGGGGGGGGGGGAATCATCTGAGGTACTGCACAAGCATCCTGGCACCTCAGATAACCCCAAAGATGACTGCGTGTGCATGGAGTGTCATCATCACTGCAGTGACGGTGCACATGCAATTGTGCCAAACTCCACAATCAAGATGGTGGCACACTGCCACCGACTGGACACATGCCAAACCAAGGCAAGTCTCTGGATGCATGGGGCTTAGGCTTAGGTTCCCAAGGGCAAACACAAGTACACATGAGTCTACTATACACTTTTCCCATCCAATGGATGGGAAGCTAAGTACAGAAATGCCCCTTCAGACCTACATTTTTGAAGGGTGGATGCCACTGACTGGACCTGGGCCAAGATTTATTTGTTATTTATTTATTAATAAATTTATATTCTGCCCTTCACCAAATTGTCCCAAGGCGGCATACAATAAGAAAATGGACTGTCTAAGGGCATTTTCCATGGACCAAATCGCCCAAACCCGTACCAGGCCAGGACCAAATTTGGTATCTGAAAAAACAAGTCTGGGCACGGTTTATGAGTCTGGCATGCATTGCTTTGCAAGCTGAACCTGCGCATGGGGGCAGTCCAGATTATTTGATGAGGAGATTGACACGTCACTGGGAGGTGGGGTGTGCTTGCCATTCCTGCCCTGTGCATTGGAGATCGCAACTGCTGAGATTTTGCAGGGAGTAAAAATATCGCAATCGCCAAGGCAGGCAGGAAAATGGCTTGATTTTTGTCCCTTTTCCATGACAAATATTCCACCCTCGTTTCCCAATTGCCAAGGTGGGCATTATAATGGCTTGATTTTTCTCCCTTTTAAGCTTGCCGGGTGTTCTCATGGTTCCCGGGTAGAGCAGAGGTGCACAAAACTACTCAACTGCTCAACTACCGCCAAACCTAGTAGCAGTTTGTTTTTTAAAAAAATTATTTTAAAATTTATTAAACTTAATTTTTTTTTTAATGTGGTCCTGGTTTCTGTGCCGCTAAAGGGGGGATGCGGCATTTGCAGCTGGCAGCACAGGGGCATTTGCAGCTGGCGGCACAGAGGTGGGGTGACATCAGTCCTGCTTCCAATGAGGAGAGAGGGGGTAGAGAGGAGATGGCACTGCTCCCCCGTGCCACAGTTTGGCACGGTTTGCATGGGAACGGCTGCATCTGCACTCAATCTGCACCCAGCCCATGTTATCGGGAATGGCATGGGGATGGGCAAGATTCGATCTCATACCCACTTCTGGTACCATGCTTGCCCAATCAGACCCAAACAGCTTGCATGGTGACGCAGCCTAAATGCACAAAGCCCTTAGAGAATATGGACCAGACTTAGTGGCTCCCACTACATGGGCTAGAACAGCCCATGTAGTGCAGAAATAATCCATGATACCAGCTGAACTGACGTCATAATCCTGAAAGATATGCTGAAATTCTTTAAGAACATTCTGTAAGATAAAAGAACTCACCCCTATAGAACAAGAGCTACAAGATCTTAAATATACAAAGGCCATGGTCACACTTTCACTTTAAACCTTCTTCAGTCCATCTTCAGGTCTGACTGCTCATGCTTTTTCATTTCTATCATTTTATTTGTAAACTTTTCACCCTCCATTTGAACTTTCCTGAATGGAAAGTCCACAAATAAAATGGATTGAAATGAAACAGTGAGAACAGTCAGGCCTGAAGATGGATTGGAGAAGCTTTAAAGTGAAGATCTGACCATAGCCATAGACTAGACTGCTGAACTGTGCCCTAATTCTGCTTCACCATTCATTCTTACAGAGAGTTCAGGAGGGGGTTCCAAAGTCCACATTTTAAATTTAGGCATCTTTATGTGGAGAAAGTATTTTTTTAAAATGGCTTTTTCCCTAATATGCATCGTATGAGCATGAAGCATATTTTCATGCACTATTTTCCTCCACTGAAATTGCAGTGTAAAATCTTGAGAAACTCTTTCCGTGATTGAGAGTTATGTTCTAATTCCCAAGCAAGTTTGGGAAAATCAGATGAGGTCATTCCTAGACAATAAATAGAACAAGCAATCGCCACAAGCCAGCTCTAAACTTAAATAAATAATAACAGAAGGTAGACTATTATCAGTCTTTAGTTCATTTGTGTTAGTTTATTAATGTATAATGTCTAGTGTATAATATTAATGCATAATATTATGAATTAATATACATTATTAATGTATAATATCAATGTATAATGCATAATATCTCCTTTGGGAAGAGATATTATCCCAGTTCTGATGCTACTGGCAACAAGTTTGGGAACAGACTTCTGGTTAAATAAGACTCAAGCATAGAGTGAGTAAGTTGTTTTCCTTCCAGATACTAAAAGGGGCTTATCCCAAGATTGTTCCTGTTATTTAATCTGTGTTTTCTCACTCTTCCCTGCTGTACTGGAGAAACTTATGGGGTTTTCCATTTATCTTTGCTGCTAACATTAACCTAGTTTTTAAGAATAGCATCATGAGTTCACATTCCCAAGATGACAGTGTACTTGTATGAAACCTGTAAATGCTATAAACATTAGTTTCCTATGGGCCTTTCTGCACTTATCTTGCTTTCTTCTGTACCCAGCAGGTCTTGACCACCAAGCCTTCTGGTCTAGTACATGGCAAGGCATGATCTGGAACAGTGCCATCTGGACCAGCTCTGAAGTGGCTCTGAAGTTTTCATGAGCTTCAGAGCCAGCCTCCAAGGTTTTCAAAGGGCTAGAAACCAAGGTTTCTAGCCTCAGAGCCACTTGGGGTACCCGTTTCAATGCCCCCCTCCCTGTAGTTCAGGAAATGGTAGCATGCTTTCTGCATGCCTCTGTGATCCAGATTTCCTTTACTGGTACATTGGTAGACCTATTAAATCAGAGGGCAATTCACACTTTGGTCCTTAAGTAACATCTTGGCAGGTGCATTTGCACTTTCAGGAGGCATTCACAGCCTAGAAATGCCCCCTACCTGCTCAGAGGTTGCCTAATTGCAGACTAGCTCTGCTGCATGAAATACTGCAGCACAAGCACACTAATCTTAACCAAAGCCTTACCTGAACAGCCAAGTGGCAACCATCTACACCTTTTCCAGTGCAATGGGGGGCATCAGAGCTTCCGCACAAGCGCACTGGCAGCTCCAATGGCCCGTGACGTGACTGCACTTGCACAAAGCATCAACATTGCCATAACAATGGCACTGGCACACACACAGTCACTCAGGGTGACAGATCCAAGTAAGTGGCACCCTGTGGAGGATCAGACATGCAATTGAACACAGGTAAGTCTCTGATCATGCGTGGGCTAAGCTATCATCAACTAGTCAACATTACTCTCTTCTGCACCTTTCCCATCCAATGGACGGGAAAGCAAGTGTAGAAATGCCCCAGGTCTGTGGGTGATTCAGATCAAGGGTTCATGCCCTGCCTAAAGTAGATGGAGTGTACTGTCCATGGTCCAGAAGAGGACTATGAAGGCTGGTATTCCAGAACAAAGTTAACTGCAGAGAGGCTCTCTTGTTTATCTTTGCAAACCCACATGGAAGGACTTTCAGCTTAAGCATCCCCAAAGTGATGAAAGATATGAAGACAATGATCCTGAATGCAGCAAAGACTGAGTGCCTATGCTACCAAAAAGGCCCCTGCTTCTTTAAGTGCTCATCACAGACAACAAGGGAGCTAAAGCATTTTGATCTATAAAAGGTAAAACATATCTGTCACAGCTGAGCTTTAAAAAACAATTCTGAATGAGTTGTTCAGATAAGAACTCCTCTGCACATTCCAAGTACAAAATTAGATGCTTGAGAAGATGAAGCTTTGCTTTTAATGTTTCCATTGCTCACATGTTCAGAACAAAATCAATGAAGAGAACTTGGGCACACATTCTGAGAGGTGATGTAAGAGGCACGAAAAGCAAGTGTAGAAATGACTCACCCACCTTTAAAAACTTCTTGCAATATAAACATGTCTATAATAGGTCCCATAAATAGGAGAAAAACTCATTAGAAAGGCAAAGTCCTTGGCCTTGAGAAAATTTATAAACAAATCAGGTATCTCTAATGAATGCTTGACATTTTCCCTGAGGACCGCACATTTGTATTTTTTTAAAAAATGAAGCATGCAGAGTGAAAGATAAAACACTCAAGGACTTTTTATGATTCTCTTCATCAGCTATATGGCCAATTACCAACAACACTTCCTTCCTTCAAGCCAGAACAGTCAACAAGATATAGTAAAAAAAAAGAAAAGAAACTATTTATCTTTTGGACTGAGACTAATACATCATCATCATTATTATTACTATGATTATTATTAATTACTACTACTACAACAACTATTTCTACTACTACTATTGTGGCAACTCAGCCCAGCCCCTCCTTCGTCCTCTTCAGAAAGTGAGTGAGCTGCTGAGCACCCAGGTCGCCCACCAGCTCTGGGGGGCTGTGTGCCAACCAGTTCCCTCCTGCCACTGGTGTCCTGCTTTATATGTCTGTGTATCAGACTCCCTTAAAGCAGCAACTGACTCAGTTGTAAATCAAACACTTTATTGTTACAAAAGGAAAAATAAAGAAGCAAGTTTATAGTTTGACTTAAATGTTCTTCAGTTGCTTGAAAAGAAAGATATTTTAATTAATAAACTGTCCTGCTCCCTTCACCAAGCTCCAAGGTTTCCAAAGGGCTAGAAACCAAAGATTCTAGCCTCAGAGCCACTTGGCGTACCCATTTCAATGCCAACAGTCCCTGGTAAGCTATACAGTAATAAAAATAGCCTTGCAGTGATCCCAATCTGTCACCCCACGCTCTGCTCTACTCTGTCTCCAAGAGGAGAGACCCGCACACACACACACCTTAACTTGCATGCCCCAATCTCCTCTTCACAATAGGAGAGACCTTCTTCCTATCTTCCTAACACACACTGATTTGGAGCAATGCTCCCTGATCCCCCTTCTGCCCAAGACAAGAGACCAAAAACAAGATGAGCTGCTGCTTTTTATAGTCCGCGATTCGGCTATTCTCATTGGCTTTCTCTGATGCTCCTCCTCTGCTGTCACTCTTGGAGCTCAGAAAGCCTGTGAAATGGATGCACTGTCACTGCCTGCCTGGAATGAATGCCACAACTATCATTAGCAACAAATAACAGTATTAGACATTTTTAACATTGTAAAAACATTCAAATACAATAACAAAAATAGTTACATGAGAAGTCATAGCAGATAAATAGGGTCATTAGTGAGAGAGAAATATGTTTTACATTTTATACAAAATACCTGTTAGGTTTTGTAAAATGTTAAAGCCCATGTAACTTAATCAGAAATCTGATACATTGACTAGGAAAGGCATATTTTGTTCCTATGGCTTGTATCTGAGTGACTATTGTATTCCATAGTTCTAAGAAAGAATACATTTCCTTTATCACTTTATATTTTTGTTTTTGGTTACTTATTGATTCTGATACTACTAGGTCGAGTAATTTTGCATACCAGTTTTGAAGGGTTAGAGTTTAAGAGACTTTCGAATCCTGAGCTATCACTTTTTTTAGCTCCCAGTAACATAAAATGTAATAGAAATTTGATGCTCCTGGAATTGAAGCTTATATCTGGGAGGATATGTAATATACACATTCTGTTGAAAATGTAATTGGGGTTTGAATATATTTCCTGATTTCAATTTCAATTAGCTTCCAGAAGTCTTTAATTTGTGGACAGTACCACCACATGTGAGTATAGTGACATACCTTATCACAATCTCCACATTTATTTATTATTTATTTATTATTTGTATTTCTATCCCACCCAATATCCAAAGGTCTCAGGGTGGGTAACAACAATTAAAATCAAACATATATTAAAACAACAACAGTATATATTAAAATAATAACAGTGTCTGTAAAGTAGGAAGAGACAGTATACAATATTCCCATTTAACAAAAGGCCAGGGCAAAGAGGTACATCTTCATTGCCCTCCTAAACATATACAGTGAAGGGGCCCGAGACATCTCAAGGGGGAGACTATTCCATAGCCTAGGGACCCTCTCCCAGGTGCCCACCCCTTATACTACTGAACAGTATAGCAAAGGGTCCAGGATAGGGGTGTGCATGAATGCAATTTTCAACATTCACTTCAATTCAAATTGAATATTTGAATGTACAAATTTCTACAAATAGAGAAAAATGAATGTATTAAAATTTCAAGCGATTTGAATACATCTGTATCTATTTGTACAAATATTCAATATGTATTTGATGATATGAATGTCGACAACATACGAATGAGGGCAGGAAAGAAAAGAAGCCAAGCCCTCATGACATAGCAAAAGGAAAATTCCTATTTCTCAGCTAAGCTAGCTATAATCCCTAACCTAACCTAATTTTTTGACTGCTCCTGGTGCCTCTTATGTAAAATCTAACCCAGAATTTGTGATGTCAGAATAAATCCCTTTTTGAGAGGTGTGTCTTACCCAAAACCAATGTATTGCTATAGAAAATTCCCAAATTACACTTTGGATGTGACAAAACATATTACAAATTAACCCAGATTTCATCAACACTTCCTGATGAAACAAATAACACAGATAAGACAAGAGAAAATGTATTATCCGAAATTCAAATATTTTATTTCCCTAGTCTTGAGTTTAAAAGGATTATTTCCTCTGTCTATGTTGATTTTAGCCACTGACAGAAACCCCACATTTGCTAATCCAATCAGGCTAGCCAACAAACTTCGAATTAATCAAGCTTTGGAGGAAACCTGAGTTAATCATTCCCCTCTGCCACAATGAAAATGCCTAAGAAAAAGAAATGAATAGAATGTAAAAACCCTCTTATTTCAGAGAGTAGGATTAAATAATTTCCTATTTAAAAAAAACATTAAAACTTCTATTTCTTCTTTCAGAGAATAAGAAAACTCAACTCTTACTGATATGAAACCATGGGGGTTTGTATTATTGTGTCTCTGTCTGATTGCAAAAGCTACTGCCTTGTGTACCTTAAATTAACATTTCTAATTAGCACTTCTCCTGATTTGATCCCTTCAGTTTGACTCACTCAGGGTATGTAAACATTAGCAAACTCTTATCCATCTCTGTTAAGGTGTAAACCGTGAGTCATGTCCAATATGAAATCTTGACATCCTAGTACTGGTGACTTTTTAAACAGACCATTTCCAGTTTGGATAGTAATTCCAAATTCTTATATATCTTATTTTATCAAGATCTTTTCAAAGATCCATTCTATTTTATTCTTTACCATTTTATTAAAATTAGGCAAACCAATCTCTGTCCCAGTTTCTATGTCTTTATTTCCCTTCATTATTTAAAAATCTGTTACCTAAAAAAGAGAGAAAACAAAGGCTTTCCAGGTGCCAGCACTCTTTCTTGATTTAATCAAGATTAAATCTCAGGCTTTATCTCTTGCATACAGACTGCCTGTAACTTGAGAGAGAGAAAAACTATGTCCTTTTTAAATCTCAGGTTTATCTTTTCAGCCCAATATGGAGTCAGTCTTGCTATGTTCAGGCTTCTCCACGTTTCATGGTCTGCCTTTAGCTTCTAAGTTCATACATCAAAACCCTGTATATTTCAAATTCAGGTTTTGCAGTCAAAATTTCTTATGATACCTGTACACCCAAAGCTGATCTGGTAACACCCCCACATACCACAGGGGTCCTCCATCCAGTCCTTTCAGGCACTGACAGTCAGGAATCAGACTCTGAGCAGGGACCTCATGCATTGCTGCTCTGGCAACAGAAAGCCCAGCTGTGCAGATCCTCATATCTCCATGCCAAACAGCTGTGTAGGAGAGTGAGGGGCAATGGTAGCCCACATAAGCAATCCTAGCTCCGGTTGCTCCTGTTCCAGACAAAAGACCAACTCTTACAACCTCTCATGTTTGGCTTAACTCCTGAAACTCTGATCCTGGACTGACTACTGTGAACTTTGGTAATTCAACCCTGGCTTGCCCTGACTATGCTCTACTCTCTTGCTTCCAAACTGACACGGACTTGGCTATCACAGGCACGTATGTATGGGTGTGCTTCCTGGTTCCTGCTTGCTCAAGACTGGACTACCATTGTAAAACTGATTAATTTAGAGCATGCATATCAGCTCCCAGCCACCCCCTTATGGTGGCTACCTTTTATTGCCTTTTGACCATGTAACTTTTGAATTTAGGACTAATAAATCTCCCACTAGAACAGAATATAAGGAACAGACTTACACATCAACATACATTAAAACAAAATATAGGGTAGATATATGTTAAATACAGAGATTGCTTGCACTTACCTCTCAGGGGTGCTCCCACATATTCCAGGCATTCCACATGCGCACCGTGACACTGCCTCCATCCCAGAGTACCCTGGAGTGTTCAGAAGCATGCCCAATTGGAGCATTCCCGATCCTCCAAACACAACATTTGCATCTACGTCTGGTGGAAATGTTGTGTGTTGATGCAGCTGTAGCAGCAGCAGTTGCCATGGTGCTTTGGATGATCCATGACAAACTGTCCACACTGTAGACACTGCTAGTTAAGTTGGGGGCAGCACCACGCTCATGGTGCAAACACAGGCCACCATCCCTGCATTTAACTGCACTAGAATACTCATTCCAAGCAGTCAACAGAAATATCTCCAGAAGGGCCATTTTGGCTATGACATCATCCACAACACTTAAAGGGGTGGGGATGTGTGATAGAGACTTCCTGGTTATAGCCCCTAGATATGGAATAACCTTCATTGTGTTTAACTTTTGTTATTGCATTACATTTAAAAAAAATAAACTCTGGATAGAGGGTGAGATATAAACTTAAACAAACAAATGAATAATGCCCCTCACACCTTCAATATTGTATTTCAGGCAAGATACAAAGCACTTATTTTGTAGTTTAAACTCCTGGAAGGTTTGTTTTGCTTCTGTTCATGTTTTAAACAGTTCTTCACTCAGGAATGTTGGACTTTTTGTCCACAGAACATAAATTTGGCAGGCAATTTAAGAGAGCAAAATATGGTTAAGAAAAATGATAGCATGTCTCCATGGGATCAGTATAACTGACAGGTGACAGGGCACCCTGAGCAGAATACTGAAAACAGGAGGGCTAGTTGTCAGTTGCCTCACAGGAAATTCTGTTATATCAGTCTGCTCCCATTTATTCCCCCACCAGTTCCTGTCTATAAAATCCTGCACTATGAACTACAAAATTATCATCCCGAGTAAATAGGGGCAAGAATATTTGTTGATTAGAAACAACACAGGGCACGTCTACATGCCGAAAATACTTGGGGTTTAAGCTTGTTTTGCCTCGGAGCATCTCCATGCACAGCTTTACTCATCAGGCACAAGTGAGGAAAATCCACGGCAGAAAAAACAAACCCTTCCAAACAGTCCTAAAACCTGCTTAGGGGGCAACCGCGGACTTTCCTGGGAGCATGGGGACGTTTACAAGCGTAACATTAGGAGGCCATCATTTGGCCCACATGCTTGCCAGCTATACAGATATTCTATTACCATGACAAATTCGTATCTAAATTAGAGGCAGGTACAAGCAAGAAAATAAGCATTTTGTGTAGATTTGGAGAAGCATGAAACAGCTCTGTGTATTTCAATCCATTTATAAAAGTAACATTAAAGAAGTAGATTGGTTGGCTTCAAAATGATCCTGAGTTGATTTTATCAGCTCACTGAACCTGCTTAATTAGCTATATCTACCTCTGGTGCTGAAGTAAGGTTTTGAGAATATACCTCTTCCACAGACACCATGTCAAAAAGAGAAGGGAGAAACACGGCAATATAAACTATGAGAAAATATATATTTCAAGGCAATCGTGGAAGGTTTTATCCACCATAATAAAAAACTTTGGAAGAGATTTAACTGTCATACACAGCCTGTAGCAAATTCACACTTTGCCTCAGTTAGAGGTCGATGAACATCTGGGCAGGTGCATCTGCGCTTGCACCATACGTAACCTACCCCTAACTAATTGCGACTGAAAACTTACCTGTAGCATCCAGCAGTGAGCACTCACACCATTTCCAGTGCAAGGGGGTCATCTGAAGTGCCACACAAGCGCAGTGGCACATTAGATGACCCCTGATGCAACTGCACCTGTGCAGAGCATCATCATCGCCATAGCACCAGTGCTGGCGCACCCGCAGTGGCGCAGGGTGCCATGATCAAAATGGTGGCACCCTGCTGAGGATCAGACACATGCCGGAGCATGGTAAGTTTCCAGATGCATGGGGGTTAGGCTATCATGTACTAGCACTGCCTAATGAAAGACTGGTCAGCACACAAATGAATAAGGAAATACACACAAATGTTCCAATAAACCCATTTATTTATATATTTCAGTCTTTTTACAACAAAAGGGAGTGAAAAATGAAAAAGTCAACCTTTCTCTGATTCTTCTAAGGTTCCTATAAACAGAAGGGAGGAAATCACATCCCATGCTCTTTGCCTCTATATCCCAGGCCTGGGTTAGGTTGCCACGGATTTGTGGGGCAATCCCAATATGGGGTCAGGATATTCCCATGTTTTAGAGAGGTCATGTGAGCATCAGTTCCCGGTCTCTGAGCCTTAAGGGACCAAATTCAGTGGTGCAAAAAGACAGACCATTGAAATGCCCCCTCCCATAAACCAGAACATGGAGGCATACTAGGGTTGGACAAAAAAATGTTCTTCACCTTCACAATTCACATGTGAAGGTTCAAAACTTCATATTCAAACTGAATATAGGTTATGTTTGAAGCAAAAGCTTTCGTCCCTTAGTTCAAAGCTTTGTTCCATTATAAAGATGCGGAGCAGATTCAAAGGGGATTCAGAGGCAGCAGGGATTCAAAGTGAATTTGAAATTGTAACCCATTTGAAGTGAATCTATTTGCACAATTGCAAAGTTCCACCCCATTTGTTTCAATGTGAAATCAATGAGGGGGGAATTCACACACATCCCTAAGCCATGCACCTTCTGCACACCTCTGTGTTCTGCATTAGGCCCTACTAGTACGCCAGAGCATGCTTGCTTGCTTGCTTTGCTTCTTCTTACATTTATATCCCACCCCATACCCAAAGGTTTCTGGGCGGGGTAACAACAAATTAACACAGATTAAAACAGGATACACATTAAAACAGATACCAATTAAAATGAAATAGATTAAAACAAAACACATGTTTAAAAACACCTTAAAAATTCAACAAATTTCAACCTTAGTGTACTTGCTGATGCAGAACACCAGCAAGTACAGAAAAACCAAAACACTGGCATCACGTCTAAATTTAATAGTTATCAGAAGGGAGAGTTTGTGTGTTGAAGTGATCACAATCTAAAGTGCCCCTAGAGCCAGTACACTTATTAATTTCTCGTGGTAATCCTACAACTCCAGTCATTTAGAAGGCAATATATTGGCTAAAATAAAATCACTGCTCTGCCTCTTACACATGCAGTTAATTTCTGAAAAGAAACAATTTGGTAGGAAAAGATACAGGGTCACACAAAACCTCCTGCCTTCTTTAGATCAAATACTGAGATACATCCTTAAAGCTATTTCTTATTGTTAAATTCCATATAATATTTTTAAGCTAAAACGATGTAGTTTAACGCAGAGTAACTAGGTCAGTGCATTTTTTTTCCTTCTAGCTAATTATAGAATCCGATCTATTTTAATTAGTGGGTTTCAGAATAAATCAACATTAACACCAGCAGAGTTCATCAAGATTAATGCTATTTTAATGAATATCAAAGGAATTAGTCTACTTTAGCATTTGCCATTGGAACGCAGAGAGGAATTTCTAAGTAAACCAAAGGTGCAGTGAGTGAGTATAATAGCAAACACTCTGAGGAACAAGACTTTTTCATCTGTTCCATCGGCTCTTCCCTGTATCTTAATATGGCTAACTACTGTATAGATTGAGGTCATATGTGCACTCACCTTTGGCGTTTCTGGTACATGATGGACCACCCTGTACCAGAAAAAGCAATCCATCCCAAGCTGAAATGGATTGGTCCTGGTGCAGAACAAGGCCATCCACATTTTTTAGGCAAATTCAGAACCATTTTTTAGGCAACTTCAGCAATTTCAAGGTTGTAATTTATGTTTGTCGTGCAATTAACCTGTTTAGCAAGTAGGAGAAAAAAATCACAGTGCAAAAGAGCGCTCAGTCCTCCTAGTCCACCTAGGGCATTTCTGCACCTACTTTCCCAGCCCTTGGCTGGGAAAGGTGCATTAGAGACTAACGTGTACTAGTCTTTGCATTTAGGAACGCTAATACATGATAGCCTAGCCCTAATGTGACTGGAGACTAATTGCCTTGCTTTCTTGGTCTATTTGGTTTCCCAGAGTGAAGGGGCATGCATTCTCTCAGTAGGCCATGTGTGCCTCCCAGGAAGGCCTCAGATATGACCAATCGTATTCAAGAGCTTCCAGGATGTAGAGACACACATGGGGTATGCCCAGACTGGGGGATACTGTGCATTCTGATGCGCAGTAAGTGCATGGGTGTCACACCTGATGCCTGATACTTCGTAGCAGCAGTGCATTACCTGCTCTGGATTTAACTGCTATTGAACAATAAATGCTCTGCAGTATCAGGTAATTTCAGAGTTTCCCACCATCCTGACAGGATGGTGAGAAACAACCAATGAAAGCTGAGCCTGCAGCTCAGCTCTCTTTGGCTGCCTGATCTAACATGACATGCACCTCACTGTGCACACCGTGCTAGTCTCTCAGCCACCAAGGAGGAAGCTCTGAACCTTCGCAACCAGGTAAGCTATGAATTTACTAACGACTGTGGATTTTTATCTGCTAATCTGGAAGGGACCATGGTCTGCTAGGGAGGCAGATGATCCTCCAGAAGTCCTACTAGCCAAAGCTGGAAGAACTGCACAGCCAGTGGCAGTGGCAGTGGCTCAACCTGGACTAGAATGAAGGGGAGGGGAGAAGATAAAGAGGATGGTAACAAGATGAGTGAAGGCTGCTAATGCTATGGAGGAATCCAGGGGGAGATACTGAAGGCACAAGAAGAGGAGGCCAGAGACAAAAGGGGGAATTGCAAATTGGTTCACTGAACTACTGGTCAGTTCATATTTTGGAGGTGAACTATCACAAACTAAACTGAGAAAATGGTATCCATATGCACCCCAACTATTTTTACAGAAAGTGTGTAAAGATAGTAGATTTCTCTTTTAACGATGCATACAGTACAGGGGTAAACCAAAATAATTCTGTCTTTCTATATCCAAAGTCTTTCACATAACTCAGACTGGCTAAGAAGTCTGAGAAAAACCTAGGGCGTTTCCACGCTTCCCTTCCTGTGGATGGGAAAGGTGTGACAAACTAACCCTGACTAACACTCGCACTTGTGAATGCTAGTCAATAACCACCCACTACCCACGTGATCAAACACTCACCTGTGTTCAATTGCTGGGCTATTCCTTTTCTGGGCACCACCATGTTGAGTGCGGTACCCCCTGCAACTGTGTGGACATCGGTGGATGACATACCCAGCTGGCAGAGACGTAAATGGTCACCGGCTGGATGCGACAGGTAACATTCTGGTAAAGGTTAGTATGCTTGTAGAGCACAATTTTGTGTTCCACAGCTAGCATGCTATTAGCCAACCTCTGGGCAGGCAGTGGGTGTTTCTAAATTGTAACTGCCTCCTGACAGTGCAGATGCACCTGCCCAGAGGTTGCTTAATTGCATACTACGGGCTGAAGTACAAATTCAGTGCTAGGCTGTGATCTTTTCACAGGAGGACTAGAATTATCTTGAAAAATCAAGGAGACTAATCCTACAGCTGAAAACTCACTCTTAGCTCTTGCCTCCACTGGGCTCTTGCCTCCACTCTGATTAGCTCTGCCTTATGCATCAAGTGGCATCGCAGGCACATTTAGATGCTAAGAAAAATGATCTTAGGAATCTTGATTGCACCTCTGTTTTGTTGTTGTTGGGTACCACTGAGTAGACTGCAGGGACCTTTATGCAGTTTTCTTGACAGAGATGCAGAAGTGGTTTATCATTACCTACTTCCAGGAAGAGGCTGGAGACTGAACCAGCAATCCTCTCCTTCCCAGGCTCTACTACTGATAGGGATGTGCATGAATATTTGTAACGTTTGTTATTTGTGCGAATTTGTCCGAATTCAGACATTCATACACAAATCAAATGTTACGACATTCGTACATTTACATTCATATGAAAACGAATGTTTTGGATATTTGTACGAACATTATGCTCATTCATACGAATAGTTCAGACATTCGTTGAACTGGGGAGGTGGGAAAGCAGGGCGCCAGTTGCATCTGCAACAGGTCCAGATTGCATTTGACATGGATCGAGAGTGGATTAAAAGTCGATTCAGGTCAGATTTGATGCTTTCAGGGTACGGATATGTTACAGATATGTATAGGATACATATCGGATACATATGCATTCATGTTGGATGCGTATTAGATACCTATCCATTTGTATCAGATATGTATCCATACATATCAGATACGTATCAGATATTTGTACGAATTGGTACAAATACATTCATATCGAATAGAATCCTACCACATTCAAAAGGGATATATTTGAATGAATACGGGTTTTCTAACATTCGATTTGCTATGAATCAAATGTCAAAAAAACCATTTATGCACATCCCTAACCACTGAGCCAAAATTTACATGTGAGCCCAGCTGCATTCGATAGAGAGGCTGTAAAAAGCTGGAAAAAAAGCTGGAATAAAACTTCCTTGAAAGCAAGGGATTTTAAAAATAGCTGAGGTATTTCTTTGGGCTGAAATGGAGACATGTTTAACATACTCAGAGAAACTATATATAATATGTTTGCTGTTTTCTTCTGGTCTTAGAATCCCAGAGTGACAAATGGCCTCTCTTTGAAAAATGCTGATAATGTTAATAAATGTTGATAAATAAAGTTGGAAGGGATACCAACTTTAAAATGAATGAGTGGCATCACTATTGTGCACACTTCTTAGGAATACTAAAATGCATTAGCATATAAAGAGTTTTCAGTTCACTGTTCCATTTGTTTCCAATATTTACCAAGATTTCATTTCTTTAAATTGCAAATTAATTCTTCTTCTTGTGTAAATTGAATCTATGATGCAATTTAGCTGAATTTGCATGGTAATTTCCCCAGAAAAGTCTAACACTATTCTGGACGGAAGCAGTTCTATCATTCCCTGTACAGCTATGGTTTGGTTTCTGCAACTTGCCATTCAATGCAAAACCATATTAGGCATATAATGGCCACCTAAAGAAAACCAGGCTTAGGGAAACTAACCCCCTATCCATGTAATGAATATATCAATACACTGTTTATGTAAATCAGTGGTGCCATAGTGGTGAGACCCAGTCTACAAATATAAGTCAAAGGCACTACAGGACCAAATTACATTATTTCAAGTTTCCAAGATGACATTAAAGAAAGAAACATGACACAAGAAAGGTTTTCAAAACCAACCATTCCCCACTGCAAAATAATTTCTTCTATATCTTTATCATTTACTCCAATATCGCATCAATGCATTTACATAGTAACATTCTTAGGATGGAAGACTATATCGTAGAACAGATGAAGACCTTGCACACCAGTTTCCTACTGATACGATGAAGTGACTGTAATAGTCCAATGTTATTTGAAAGTCAAAGTGTATATGAAATTGCATCTCCTAATCTTGTGCTCTTTTGGAGGAGAAAACTCATTCATTACAATATTCATTAATGATAAATCATGTGTCACCTCAGGACTAGATACTTCAATCTTTCAGTGTCTTAATGCTCAAGAATGACATAAATGAGGCATGAAAAGCTATTATATGAAACGTTCACAAGGAATATACTTTGTTGTCTTCTTTGTATCAATAGAAATAATGGACTTATTTGTTTTACTACTAATGAAAATTACCACCACTTGTATAGTTTGCCTTCAATTGAAACTATAAATAAACAAAAAGTCCCACTGAACTCAAAATTAACATTTTTATGATTTCTCCTTCTAGGAAATAGAATGCTGCACTTTTTATATACAAAGGAAGAGAAGATGTTTTTGTCAGTTTTATCTATGGCAGTTTTCTTTCTTACACTTTATATGCTTCCTTTTTTCTGACACAAGTGTAGAAATCAAGCAGAAAGGTTTCATTCATGAAGACAAAACCACTGTTATATTTACCCATCAGATTGGTGAGTTCAAGAACAAAAAGTTTTATTTCCACCAAATGGGAATAGAAAGTATTTTGTAACAAAACTCTTATAAAGCCACAAGATATCAAGTATTTGCTCTAAAATGGTTGAGTACTCAATATAAGAACAAGGAACTGGTCTGCAGCCAAACACACACAAAAAAAAGTTCCCGTGCCCCTTGATATTAATCCAAATGCCATCCTAATCAATTTGACAACAATTTCCGTTGTCAAATTCAGAGGTTAATCCTGACTTTTGTTTTTAAAAAAATCCATAGCAGGTAGAAGATAGGAAGATAGATATATGAGGGAGATATATCTATTTGAAAATTAAGATAAGAGGGGTCCTATGTACCCTAGCATCCATGTACACACATAATATCAATTAGAAACAGGTTTTGAAACAGGTTTTTGTGTTTCTGTGCTTTATTCATGCATTGCACTGCACTACACTGCACTGCACAGCCAGTTGCTAGTCGTTTCAAGACAGTAGCCCAGTGAATAGCTGACCCCACTGACACAAATGATGTGGAGGAGCCCATCTGAACACCTAGATAAGCAACAGCTGAACATAATCCACTTCGGGGGTTTGGCTACAACTGGAAATAGTAGGATATAGTACAGGATTTACTACATTCTTCAACCAAAGAAGTCTTCCTGAATAACTGGCCTTGGTTATCTCTATACAAAAAAATACCAGGAGCCATACAAATAAACTTCATAGACAAGCCAGAAGGATACTTTGGTTAACAAACACCACTCAGAGAGCATCAGCAAGGTCACATTTCCTCTGTTCCTCTCCCACCATCAGGGCAGCCAAGGTAGTCTCAGTTCTGAGACCAACATTCTAGCTGCCAACCTATCTACTTCACTGGAGGCAAGTTATCTGAAAACCTGTATGCTTCCTCAGAGTATTGAGAGCACTTGGGAGCAATCACATCAAGAGCTCTCATCATCTAACGTAAGGCCTTTTCACACTGCAGTCAGTAGTGCACGTGGGGGATGCTCTGGCACGGAGGACCTGCACTTTACCAGAAATGGCTCTACGCATGCCGGAGGATCTAGTGAGCAGTATAGGCGCGGATCACTTAAAAGTACTCCTTACCTATACTAGCTGCAGGGCTGTGCGATAGACAGCAGCTCACATTCACACCTGATCAAGAGGAAGAGGCGCAGGGGAGCATGTAACCAGCAGCACACATCCGCCGATGCATGACATCATCTGCTCATCCCAGCAATAGCGCACTGGAGCAGGCACACTGGTGCTGTTGCCAGGGCTCTGTGATGGCTGCCATCGAGGAGGCTCTTGGCACTTAAGTTATGTTTTGAATGGTCTAGCTATTAGCAAGTGCAGAGGGCTAGAGCTTTCTAGTGCTTTGCCTCCTGGATCACTGAGGCAAAGTGCAAATTTCACAATCCAACTTTCACTAGGAAGTGACTCATCTTTGACAATGGACTTACCTAACCTCTCCAAAGCAAAATGCACAATTCTCAAAATAAAAATCATCAAAACCACAAAGCAAGGACCAAAACAGAGTCCAAACTAATTAAAAATTGAGGATTTTGACAACAGACTAGAGAAAAAACATTTTCAGGACTCCTCCAGAAATGCTCCTATCCTAGGGTAACACTTCCTTATTTTTCCAGTGTCAACCTTTGCTTGATTTTTTTTTTCTCTTGACACCTCCAGCTCCCTTTCTCATTTGTAACAGCACTTAAACATTTCTTCACACTTCCTGGCAAAGCAAAACATTTTAATATATCCTAGTTTTAAAATTGCTTATGTTAGCAGAAGATATTTCAAGCTCCCACAGAGTAATTAACTTTAAAACAAGTTGCATAGTAAGAGAATATGTGGGGAAGGAAGAACCACTTAATTGATGGCATGGTCACAGAAGTAGATATGAATAATTATTTTTGTACAACATATATTTAAAAAATAATGAAAAAAACAGCTCTCTGTAACAGCCGTGGACCTTCAAGGTCCTTAAGAAATTAGACAGAAAAGCACTCATTACAGTACAGCAATTGCTGTCTCCTGAAATTAATAAATCACACACAAAAAAACACCATGAGAATACAGATAAGGAGGAAGAAACGTGGTTCTGTAACTCCTTCAAAATTCATATATACTTTGATTTTTCATTAATTGTTTTTATCACTAATTGGTAGGCAGCATCTGGGTGCATTAGACAGAGTTCACAAAACTATGAAGTCAGATTAATATGAGTTTGCTATTATTTAAAAAAAAAGCCAACTCCTCCAACAGTTTAGAACTGAAGTAAAAAGTTTGATTTATGAAGCGTCTAATGTGAATTGATTTGAAAAATGCATCCTTACTTACAGAGTATGCATGGTACAATATAAATTATCACACTCAGTTTGCATGAAACCCAGCTGAGAAATGTCAATGTTTGTGCAAACTGTAGCAAGTATGAAGAAGCCAATGTGCTACAAGTGCCTAAAGGGTTGCAGCCTACTTTTTAAAATCTCTAATGGTTACTTCTAAATTGCATCTATAAAGAAACAGCAGTATAAATATAAGAAAATACAAAGCTTCATAAAGTGAGAAAACATGAGAAGATTGCTATCATTTATTAAGCTTTGAAAATATCTAAGCATACTAATATAATTATTTTATGTTTTATTCTTCAATTGCAAATTGCAAAGCTCATGTGTTGTAAAAAAAAAAAAAAAAAGATGTCCCAACTGAGGCCTGCCGGAGTCTGCATTAGCATGCAGACACCAGACTCTTATCCTGAGATATATTCCAGAATATGGACAAATGTGAACAGACTAGGGATGTGCAGAAATGTGTTTTTTGGCATTTGATTCGTAATGAATCAAATGTTAGAAAATTCACATTCCTATGAATACACCCTTTTGAATGTGGTAAAATTCTATTTGGGCCTGTCCCCAAGCATTTTAAAGTCTGCTAAAAATCTTCTTTTGCCTCTGAGCACGCCCATGCCAGGGTTTTGAACGAGCTTCCAGCACTACAAAAGCAGGAAAACCCGCGACAAAATACGTGCCCTTTAAAGAAGAGTTTCATCGCTCTTTCTGGAAGTCACGGGTTTTCCTCACCACATTTACCTTGGGGATGCTCCGTGGCAAAAGGGGCAGGGATTGCTGCCTGCACACACAGCCATAAAGCATTCACACATCTCCCAGAAATGCTGCAGCTTCCCTTCCTTTCCTTTGTAAAGGTCAGAACTTTCAAAGAGCCAGAATTGCTCAGAATTGCAACATTGTTATCAGGTGTGAAGTGGGTAATCTGTTAAAGTGTTAAGAGTAAATGAGCGCACAATCGCGCGGCCGATGGCTGCAGCCAAGCCATTTCAAACAGAGAACAGAGTGAAAGTAAGTGCTGAGAGTGAATGAGCAAGTGATCACTCCCTTTGCCGGCACGGGAAGCCATTTCGGGGGACGGAGATCTGGCTATTTTTCCTTTGAACAAGAGAGGGGGTGGGGAGAAAAAGATTCAGGGAAAGAAAACACGCTTCTGTGGGGACGGAATATGCGTTTTAAACATGTGTTTTGCTGAGCCTCATGCGGACGCTTATTCTGGAAGTGCAGGGCACTTTTAAAGTTCGCTTGAATACAGTGACAGTAGAGGGAGACTAGAGAGGCAAATAAGTGTTTTGAGGATTCAGCCGTTGATACAAATGTATTTGTATGAATCCATACGAATACCTGAAAGGAATGAATATGTATTGGATACATATCTGAGATACGTATCTGATACATATCCCGTAACAAATCTGCTCTGGAAGTGTCAAATCCGACCAGAATCCACTTTTAATATGCTCTCAATCCATGTTGAATGCAGTCTAGATCCTTTGCAGATTTGACTGACACAGCTGCTTTCTCACCTCCCTAATTTAATGAATATCCAAACTTTCCATATGGATGTCCAGAAACATTCATATTTGTACGAATGTCAATGTACAAATATTGTATTATAACATTCGATTCATGTATGAATGTCCGACCCTTAGGACCTAACTTTTTTTTAAATGGAGAACTAACTTTCTTCCACTATGTTAAGTATATGCTATATGGAATCTATGGTGTAACTGTGGTGGCGGGATCTAATTGGTACAATGCAATTGATCTTGTGAACACATTTTCCAGAATCCTTTGGAACCTTGCTTGTTGGCATATGAGAAGATAGAGCAGATCATTTGTCAAGTATTAAGAATCATGGAAAAGTTCAAGACTTTTAGGAAGAAAACACAGTCGGTACAAGGAAAGAATTAAGTATCTGGGCACAGTATTGTGTGAGGAGAGAAAGAGGAGGAGCGAGGAGCTCCAGGCCCCTATGGACTTGCATTCTATTTGGCCACAACTGTTGTCGCAATCCTCTTGCTGAGAGCATTACAACTCACCCAGTGGTTTGTGTGAGTGCCTGTGTGCTTGTATTTTAGTAACATTTTTTTTCTGAGATCATCTTTGACCAAAAGAAGATCATGTGAAAGGTATAAATTCTCCCACTCCCTTCTTTAGCCTTGGTTGATTTCATATATCCTTTCCCATGCCGTGGATGGGAAAGGTGCGTTATAGACTAATGTTGACTAGCTCTCAGACTTGCGAGCGCTAGTCAATGATAACCTAGCCTCTGTGCAATCAATCAATCACCTTATCAGCTACACATCTGATCCCCCTGAAAGGCCCCACCATCTGGATTGCGGCACCTTATGCAACTATGTTTGCACTAGCACCATTGCTACAGCAATACTGACACTTTGTGCAAGCCATGTAGATTAAAAGAACACAAGAATGCTCTGTTTTGCAAGATAATTTAGTAATGCTCCAAAGTAGCATGCATTCCTTGAATAACATTACAACAATCATGCATCTCTGCATACAAAATTAACATACACTCAACACCATCAAAATGTAGATGCAAAATGGAATTCCAGAGAAAATCTGCAAGTAATCATATCTATTTCCAGATTTCCTCTCTTGGTATGCATCACATAAACACATACACAGGGGGAGCGGGGAGAGACGCACTCATGCTGGAGGCATGAAGAAATCTTTCAGCCACAAAGGTAAAGAGAATGGAATTATTTTAGATTGTGTGATAATAATTTTAACAATATTAATTTGTGATTAATGCATTCAATTGCATTCGGTTTTGGTTTTGTTGCAGAAATTTTATAATTGTTTTAGGGATTTGATGGCAATAAAATGATGATGATGGTGATGCATTCAGATGTGACCAGGGGCATTTTCGAACTATCCTTTCAGTCCACTGGATGGGAAAAGAGTGTGCTAACCCAACATTGACCAGCACTCACACTTGAGCGTTAGTCAACTGTACCCGTTTCCTTCCTCTGGGATCAGATACTTATTGTATTTGATCCGTGGCCCAGTCCTCTGCTGGGCACCACCATTTTGACTGCGGTGCCCTGCATGAACTGCATGTGTGTCAGTGATGTCGCCTTGACGACATGGGCATTCTATGCATGCACAGTCACGTCTATGGTCATCTGAGGTGCCAGTGCGCTTGCACGGCACCTCAAACGACCCTGGAGCGCCAGCAAGAGCAAATGATTGATCCACTGGATGCTTCATGTAAGTAATTAGGTAATGCCGGTTAATGTGTGGAGCATGATGAGTGGACTTCTGGGGAGGGTGGGCACGCTTGGAGGCTGTAACAGCCTACTCGCATGTGTATGCTCTTCCCCAGAGATGCACTAATTGTGCATTAGAGGCCATAGTGCGAAAGGCCTCAGGCATATCAGCAGTGTCACAACATGTGGTCAAGAGGCCACTATAAATGCATTCTTCTTTTGAATTCACAGACCAAGCAGCTAAAGGCATATCAGGATAATGATAAGAAGTGACAATTTTGCATCTGTAGAAGTAGCATCCACTCAACTTCAGATAGATAGGTTATCAAGTGTCATTTGTCATGCTGAGCCAGGTGACTCTGTAATCAATGGCTGGAGCTCCATGGGAGTCAGACAGCCTTATTGAAAACGAGAATAAGCACTGAATTATGAGATACAGAGCCAGACATCGATTGTGCTTCTGGCTTATTTATTTTTCAGCGCCACACAGTGACAAAGTACTAGTAATTTTATTTCATAAATCTTTAATATTTCTATTTAGAGTGTGCTGTATAAAATTTTAGAACTTAATGATGCTTTCTGGCTACATTTTTGTTAAGCAGCGTTTTTCCACGCAGTATATTTCATGCTTTGTTTGAAGTAAAGTCCTAGAATCTCAATAAAGGGTCAACAAAAACATAAAATTGGAATTCATCCTATGAAAGGTAATCTTTTTATATACTGCTCTATAGCAAAAACACATCTTTAACATAATGAATGCCTGACCTCAAATAGCATGTGTTCTGCATCTGATTTTTTTTTCCTACCAATATTTCCTCCCTTGAGAACTATGTTATTTACGTAGTCCGGTCATTACCAACATTTTTGCTCTTATTAAGCATGTTTTCTTCCTACTTAAGGCTGCAGTATTAGCAATCTCACCTGGAAGTAAGCCTAATTAAGTTGCCAAAAAACCATACCTAGGACCAAATCATACACTCCTGGTACAACCACCATGAACATGATGGCCTATTCAAATGAGTTAAGTAAACTGTGACTCAGTTTGATCTAGTGGTTAGGAAGCCAGTCTCTTATCTGGAAACAGGCGGTTTGATTCAGCACTCCCCCATGAAACCAGCTGGGTGACCTCAGGCTAGTCACAGCTCTCTTCTGAGCTCTCACAGGGTGTTCTGTTGTGAAACAAAGAATAGAAAGCTTTGTCAGACATTTTGAGTCCCCGTAAATGGGTGAGAAAAGTGGGGTAGAAAAGCCAGCCCTTCTCCTCCTTCTTCTTCAACAGGAGGGGCTCTGAAGCAAGATCCTACAAATATCTCTGAATGGATCCTCAGGATCTTCACTGTGCTTTACAAAGAACTGTGGCACAGAATCTACCAAACAAGAGGGGAAAGGAAAATTAAGATATGGGGTAAACATACATACTGTACAAGCACTCCCAATTCCTGCTGTCAGATGAAACAAAGTTCTGGGGCCTTTCTGCATTGGAAGGCAGAATGGACTATAATCCACACCTGGACCTCTTTTGTCCATGCAGAACAAGACATCCCAATGCAGACCATCTTGTTCCACTTGAAGAGCAATAAGAACATAGGAACATAAAAGGAGCCCTGTTGGATCAGGCCACAGCCCATCTAGTCCAGCATCCTGTCTCACACAGTGGCCTACCCATTGCCCATGGGCATCTCAAGCAGAGGTAAGGGCTTGGGACAAATCCATCTGAGCTTGGGACTAATCACTTATTCTGCACCAGAGCATCCCAGTCTGGTCTGGTCTGGTCTGGTGGTGTCCAGTACAAATATGGGCCTCGATTATGTACTGTTGCAATTTTTAAATTCCTTTCCTCTGTAGAACCCAGGGTGATGAAAAAAAAATTGGAAGCAGTTTTACGCAGACACTGAACGACATACTTAAGCTGTTTTTTCAATTACAGTAAATTACATAATTCTATAAAGGAATAATCCCTCAGAGAGGGATCTCTTTATACACTGATGGCTGGAAAGCTAGGCGACGAAATGTAGATCTAATCACTTTCTGTAAAGGAAGCACTAAAAAGTACAATTCACCACCAACATTTGATACTCCATGCTTTGTTTTTGGAAGATTTGAGAATAATTTCTATCTCATGAAATGCTTCTCTGTGGGGATCAAGCTTGTCTGTGTGTTACTTCACCATGACACTGCACAGATTTAATTCCCCAAAGATAACACTTGGAGATGCATTTTGTGTCATAAACAGCCACTCATGCCATGAACAAGTTTATCCTTCATTTCATTCTAGGACTAGAGTACAATCCACCCAGAGTTTCTCTTGTGCTGTTTGCATCGTTCTGTCTTGGAAGACAACAGAAAAAGCCTGGGCAGGAAGATATGGAAACTCCTGAGTTACCTCTCAGCCTTGACAGAATGATTCAAAAGATTGCAAGCAAGGTATTTAGCACTAGGTTAAGGAAGAATGATGCTCACCTTTATAATTCCACTCCAAATTTACTGTAAGGCCATATCTGCATGGGACCTGAAGGCCCCACTAGGAACGCAACAGGAACACATTCAGTTTGGATCTGCTATGTACCTTCCTCACTGATGACCCCATGAGGACCCCATTAGAACCCCATTTGGAACATGTTGTCCGCATGGGCGCCTTCAAATTCTGGATCTAATGGGGTCTTAGGGCCCTTAAAATGTGGATTAGTGATAGACTCCTTTAACTGTGTCTTCAGACTGGTCTTCCGCCATGAAGACTGGATCACAGAGCACGCTTCAACATGCATGATGAGCCAATAGGGTTTTGGGGTGGGTCCAGAGGCCACCATTTGCAGCAGGGCGGCTTCAGCTCCGCCCCTCAATACACACGCTACATAGGCCCACATGTCCTTCCTAATAGGCTATGAAGCTGAGCACAAGCTGTGTAGCAGCTATGTAGGCAGCTATGAAGCCATGTTTCTCCCCCATTCCAACTGTAAGTGACCCCCGATTGATGGCTAAGTGGGCCAATCAGGCTGCATCACGGGCGAACCTTCCTGATTGTGCCTAATCATGCCTAATCAGAGCCTCAGGATGGGTGCTACTGCGGCCCTATTTAGCACCCATTGCCATCAGGTGCTAAACACCCTGTGCAGACATATGGGATCCTCACCATGATATGGAACTACTTGGACCAGATTCCCCGAGGACTGGGTGCCAAAGATCTGGATCTCCTTAACCAGGATTACATGGGGTAAGTGCGGAAACGGCCTAAAAGTTCATTCTCTTAGCTTTAGCCTTTCCCAGGTCATTACACAGGAATGTAATGTGGCCTTTCCACACTTGACCTTCTTCTGGAATTTATCCAAAATTAGGGGCCTCTATTAGCATGGAGACAACAGACTCCTATCCCAAGATATATTCCAGGGTAAGGCCAAGTATAGAAAGGTTTTCCTTCACTATATTGAGGTAACTTCATTTCTAAGTAAATTGCTTAAATGGGTGGTTTTAAGTAGAAGTAAAGCATAGTTCTTATTATTTGGAGCATTTCTCAAAATAATAATTCTGTTCTTCCCTCATAAAAATGGAGTGACCACAGGTCTCAGATTTTCCAACTATACAGCAGCCTAAATGGACACATAAAGGCCATGTTTATCCTGAATCACATGAACATACCCATGCCATTATCTTGAAAAGTCCAGAAAAGAGTCCATAACTAGAGATTTATTGGATCAGGTTAAAAATTTCTCTCTTTGGTACACTATGAATATAGCATTACACAGGACATCTCTGGAAAAGGTACTGCTAGCACTTACAAATTAACAGCATTTCATTGCCAAAAGTAAAAAAAAAAAGCAATCTCTTTGCAATCACTGATTTATGTTTCTTTAAAAATCATAGAGCTCTTGTAATAAATGTTTATGTCTGTGCACCTACTTTGTTCAATGAAAAAAAAATAACAACAATTTGAAGCAAGGGCAGCCATATAGGCTACATCCACACATCGCTTATTTATCCCACCATATTTGGATAGTCTGGAACAAAGCACAGATATTCTGGGATTCCATGCTTTCTTATTCCTTATTTTTTATTTTAAGAAGAAAAGAAGCTTGGGGTGTGGTATGATAAGAGATCGGGAAGATTTAGAATGAACTTTTCTGAAAGATAAAATTACCGCTTTATGCACACACATAAAAAAAATCTATAAGAACTGAGAACTAGCACTCTATGTAGTTCTACAAAATATTTTGTCAGAAAATAACCCTCACAAAAACAAAGTGCTGATCTATACTAGCCCTAATACTACTTGAATCAATTAGACAGCATGAGTTTGTTCTCTGGATGAAAATTGGAACAGTGTGTATTTTATACACAAGGAAGCAGACTTTCCTTTTACTCAATCCATTTCAGTGTTGAAGGTTAGAACCCTGCACAGCTATTCTAAGGACTCTCCTTGGCAACCAAATCAGGGTTAGCAGCCCCAAGCAAATAACAGAGTAGAAGAGCTTTAAAAACTAGGGGAAACGAGAAACAAAAATAGAAAATCCTTTTAAGATGATAAAACAGAAGTATTATTAAGTTGTTTTTTTTAAATGCTCACTGGATCTGCCCGCTGACTTCAGTGCATACATTGACTCTTCTACACACGTCTTAAAACAAGCTGCATACCAGAAAGCTATACTTATTAGTGAACCCTGGAGAATTAGAAGGTATGGATTACATAGAGAGGTTGGTGTTTAGACAGCTGATGCACTGCAAAATTAATGTGAAGAGGTCAGAGGCAACAGGGAAGAATCTCAACTCTCTTGCTAAGCCTTCATTTTATTCGGATGCCAACAGCTCAGAACTACAGGGAAAAAGTGGTGGTTGGTGGCTCTTGTAGCAGGCAGGTCAAAGGACAGGGCAGCTAAAATAAAATTATATCAGAGACAGTCAAATGATAGGTGAGACACAGGCCAGGCTCGGACAAAACAAAAGGGGAACCTAAGAGGTGCCTCAGAGAGACAGTGTGCATTCCTCATGTTCCCAACTCTTCTCCAATCCATCTTTTCTAGCACAGAATATACACGGAAGGGGTAGGGACAGATGGATGTGCGACCAATCCCACCTCAAAGCTTTCTCTAAGCCACTGTAGAGATGCTTTTTCTCTTGCTATGTCTGATCACAGCCTATGTTTGACACTTTTGCATTCAATTGTGACTTAATAAGGGTTACCTTAAAAAGGTAGATTTATGGTTTGAGCCAAAATACAGATTTTCTTGAGACCTTTGATGGAAACTAGGAAAATCCGTTGATCATCAGATTTGCTCTCTGCTCCATTTACAATGGTAGGCTTTCTCAAAAACCACATTCTGGAGCTCATCTACGGATCAGAAGTGCTAGGTGGCTACTTTTGCCTCTACCTGCTGTAAGCATCTCCTTCCTGCAGACATTGTTAGAGAAGGATACAGATATAAGAGAAAACAGTTGATAAGATGCAAAAGACCATGTTCATATACCATCCTCTCCAATACCAACCCATTTGCAAATGAAGATACTTTATTAAGATTTTTCTGCTCCCACCACAGCCAACCTAGCAGCTAGTTCTGGTCCTGTTACAGAACTGCATGGTGGCACCCACTGTGCTATTTCTTAAGTACCCGACTCAAGCATTTTTATACTCTCAGACATTTTAATGGTCTTTATTTTAGTGTTGGGGAAATTGTGTTTTCAGTGCAGGAAATTAAGCTTTCATTCTGCAGCTTGAACTGATATTTTGCTACTTGTTTTTGTTTTACTGCACATCTTAGTGTTGTTTTAATCAACATTTTAAATCATCTTGGGATAATATATTATGAAAGGTAGTATAAAAATACCTTAAATAAATAAGAACAAATACATTCTTATTAGCCTAATAAATGTTTCTGTGCGTCGTGCTGCGCACTGCAGTAATATCTTAAAGTGGCTAACCAGTCCGCTGTTTATTCAAAAATAATGCAGGATAGTATATATCCTTATCCTAAAGGCTCTCAGGCAGGTTTATTTTTTACAATCATTACTTTAATTTCCTGAATTGATAATATTTCTTTTAAAGAGAGAATAGCAATTCCAATGGCTCTACATTTTAGTGGACAAATCATGAACAAGAGTCTAGCTGGTACTCCTTACTGGTACTTCTGTTCATTTGAGGAACAAGTGGACATAGCAGTTGTCCTCTGAAAGATATTCTCTGTCCACCAACAGAGCTAAATAGAGTACAAACTCCCTTCCTAGCCAGGACTGCAGTCCACAGAGTCACCAAGCAAATAACTCATAAATTCCAGCGATGGGCATCACTTAGCATCTCCTAGTGCATTAGAGAAAAAGGCAGAGAACAGCTAGGAAAGTATGAGCCACAAAACTTTAACATAATAATATATCCATTCTGCCATTACTTTTTTTTTCCATTTTATTTGTACACCGCCTTTCCAAAAGAAAATTTGCCCAAGGTGGTTTACAACAAACAGAAAATATACAAAGCAAAATAATAATCAAAACATTATAATAAAAATACATTATAAAGCTTGTGCATCATACAAAACATTGCAAAATAAGCCAAACACACGTACACACACACACACACCAAAAAAAAAAAAACCCACCCAAGGCAGCTTAAGCCTCAGTTCAGACCTGTTGACCAAAGGCCCCAGTCCCACAAAGAATCACCTCCCCCAAGATGTCTGTGACCAGCCATGGTGAAGAGTCATCCAGAGGGCAGTGGTGATCTAGGCTGCCACCACTAGACCACCCTCAGGAGGGATGGCACAAGCAGCTGTCCTTTATGGTCTCTGGTGTAGCTGAGACATAGTAGCGTTTACACTTGGGAATGCTAGTAAACAGACTAACCTCCATATGCCTGGAGACTTAACTGGTATCCAGGCAAGTGTCCCGCCATCTTGATTGTGGAGCCTGGTGTGACTGCACGTGCACAATCACCATCACCATGGTGACAATGATGCTCTGCACATGTGCAGTTTGTTTGGGGTTCTCTGAGGTGGGAGAGCACTTGCACTACCAGATGACCCCTTGCACTGGTAATGGTGCAAATGGTTGTGGGCTGGATGCTACAGGTGAGTAATTGAATGTGACTGTTTAGAGTTAGTATGCTTGTGGTGCACAATTTCATGCACCACAGCTAGTAAACATCTGGGCAGGCAGGAGGTATTTCTAGGTTGTAAACACCTCCTGCAAGTGCAGATGCACCTGCCCACATGTTAACTTGCTGCAGGCTAAGTGGCCAAGTGTGAACTGGTGTCCTGTCTAGAAGAATGCTTAGTTCTTGGTCACAAAGGTGATTTAATTCTGCTGAATCCAAGCATTGCCTTCTGGCATCAGCCTTTTAACAACAAAACCTCAAAGTGGCTTAATAATAGTGCTGAAAGCATTTGCTAATTAATTGGTGTCATTAATTTACTATTTCATTAATTGATTTAATGTGCAGATTGTAGATTAATTAAACCATGCTGCACTCAGAGACAAACCGCATTAAGCATGAGCACTTAATGCTGTCAGCTATACAGTTAACAAGCTTTGTAGATCTCCTGCCTGCTACATTAGCAAAGTAGTGAACTGGCATTGGCAAAGTCCAAAGCCCAATAGCTTATTACCAGGTACTGCATTTTAGCAAAGTTTATCACTTCAATTGCAATCATTGCCGTGTGCATATTGTAGGAGAAAAGTACTGTGTCTGTTTCTTCTTAATACCAGTTAAAAACTGAAAGAATGGATGTAATTCTCAATAGCAACCATCTTTATTCATCTAAAAACAATAACCAAGATTGTTTCGTGAAATTACACCAATTTCATATATATTTTTAAAAAATAATTGGGAAGGAATACTTTTCTAAGTGTGCTAAAAATCTTCTTTTGCCTCTGAGCACGCCCATGCCAGGGTTTTGAACGAGCTTCCAGTGCTACAAAAGCAGGAAAACCCGTGACAAAATACGTGCCCTTTAAAGAAGACTTTCATCACTCTTTTTGGAAGTCACGGGTTTTCCTCACAGCATTTACCTTGGGGACGCTCCATGGCAAAAGGAGCAGGGATTGCTGCCTGCACACACAGCCATAAAGCATTCGCACATCTCCCAGAAATGCCGCAGCTTCCCTTCCCTTCCCTTTCTAAAGTACAGAACTTTCAAAGAGCCAGAATTGCGGAGAATTGCAACATTGTTATCAGGCATGAAGTGTTATCAGGTGTGAAGTGGATGGATTGCAACACTGTTATCAGGCATGAAGTGGGTGTATTTAAAGTCACTGCTGCTCTACTGGGTGGATTTTGGCAGTGTTTATGTGAAAGTGCTAAGAGTGAATGAGCAAACGATCGCCCGGCTGATGGCTGCAGCCAGCACGGGAAGCCATTTCGGGGGACGGAGATCTGGGAGACGAACAGAGAACCGATGGCTATTTTTCCTTTGAACAAGAGAGGGGGCGGGGAGAAAATGATGCAGGGAAAGAAAACACGCTTCTGTGGGGACGGAAGGTGCATTTTAAATGTGCGTTTTTCTGAGCCTCATGCGGACGCTTATTCCGGAAGTGCACAGCACTTTTAAAGTCCACTTGAATAGAGTGACAGTAGAAGGAGACTAGAGAGGCAAATAAGTCTTTTGGGGATGCAGCCATAGTGACTTTAGGCTTTGAGAACATGGCCCCAAGAAGTGAAGACATGATAAAAATATAAATGTATTAATGATCACTGGGGACAGGTTTCTGCTTCTTGTTGGTATATCTTTTTTCATTATATCCATTTCCTTTCTTTTCTTCTATTTTTTCTCTCTTTGCCAAATCCAATTTTAATCCATCCTAAAACTTAATAAAATTTATATTTAAAAAAAGAGGAAAGGAATGAGAGACCAGCAATAACGGTGGGCACGTTCATATCTACTCATCTTTTGCATCACTGCACTGCTGGGGGGGGGGGAGATGCAGCATGCACCACACATGTCCCTCCTCCTTGGCTGTGTCCAAATCTTGTTTACTTATTCTGCTACATTTGGGTATTGCAGAATAAAGCATGGACATTCTGAAATATTCACGCTTTATTCCAGAATATCCAAATATAATACTATAAGAAAGCAACATCTGGATGCAGTTCTTGTTACTAAAAAGAAAGTGCAAACTAGTATGACCAGGAGATGGGACCACTTTAGACATGGAAGCATGCTGGGTTACCTTGTATAAACCACAATCTAGTAGCATCTGACCATGCACAACTAGAGGTAGGTGCCTCGTGCTGCTTGAGCAAACACAGAACACAGGTCACTGTTTTAACAAACTTATTGTATCTATTCTTATAACAATTTTATTGTGACCTTTAAGTATACAATGCAGATAGAGTCACCCAACTGGCTTCGTGAAGGAGTGCAGAATCAAACCCAGTATTCCCAGAAAAGTCCGGCTCCTTAACCACTACACCAAACAAGACTACTCTAGTTAGTCTGGTCAGCAGCCAGATTTTCAGCTTCGACCCAGTTTACGTCCATTTGTTCAAGATCTTTCATAAGTGTTCAATACCAGGTGTTATGTGGTTTTCCTCCCAATACTGGTCCCAGCCCCAGGTGAAAAAGGGGGAGGGTTGGGCATCAGGCTAGCAATCCATCCATGTAAAAATTAGATTCCTATGGAAACAACGAGGAATATTCAGCAACCACCACCAAGCCTAGCTTAAAAAATTACCTATGACCAGCCAGTGCCAAGGAACTGTGTTGTATTCGCATCAACTAGAACCAATAATTTTAACACATTAGCCGCCTCTAAATGTTGCTTACTTATTCCATTATTTTTAGATATTCTGGAGGGGGAAGCACTCCTGGAATGGCTTTATTCTGCAGTATCCGAAAACCACAGAATATGTACGCAGTATCTGAAGACAGCCATTGACACATAGAGGAAAAACTCCAACCTAGATGACTGCTTAACAAACTTTCATGAAACTTCTTCTGTTCTTAATACTTTGCCATTGTACATCATATGATGCCCAGTACCCTAGGAGATGGAATTAATGATGGACAACATCCCAATGGACCATAACAGGAAAACATTCAGTCAACTACATTTACTGACTCAGGCTCCAGAGCTTCTGTGGTTATTTGCCACCTAGATTTGTTTGTTTATAACTTTTCTAGTGTCCACACTGTCCAGACAATTTCTGATTATAATAAAACAATGTTTAACGGGAATCTACCAATTTCTGGAAGAACAATGCAAATCTGATGTTGCGACTGTTAATGTTAAGATTGATCTGTTTTAAAACAAAATGACCTTCACGCTGTTTTTGTTTTTTAACAAGGGAGGATTACTGTGAATAATCAGATTGCAGAATGAAAAAGTGATAATGTGTGATTTGCCTATTAATAGTAATTTTAGATAAAAACTAGGAAAAGTCCTTCCTGTGAATTAAAAAGCA
The DNA here is from genome assembly GCA_023333525.1 of Aspidoscelis tigris stejnegeri. Lineage (NCBI taxonomy): Eukaryota > Metazoa > Chordata > Lepidosauria > Squamata > Teiidae > Aspidoscelis > Aspidoscelis tigris. The sequence goes on from JALMGA010000002.1 coordinate 97,225,230, forward strand.
TGGTAGCTGTTTAGTCAGTGAACGCTTCCAATATTTATTTGCACTGCTGGATTATTACCATAATCAAGGATTTATTCTACCTTGGAGGGATGGAAAATACTATTCTGTTGAAGGTTTCCTAGAAAAAAATGGTCTTCAGCAGTCTAATATATTTTGGGTGCTGTCAAGTATACCAAATATGAATTACTGACTATTGTACTGAATCATCCTCTCAAAATCCATGAACTGTGCATCATTCTATATATTTTTTGCTGCAGTCCTCAAGTAAGTACCTGATTAATGCTGAAATTGCTAGCAAAGAACCATTTAATGAATAACGAAGGTTAAAAAAAGAAATCCTTGATTTTTTCCTCCAGTTCCCCAACAACCCACAGAAATTTTAAAAATTGTTCCATTTAAAAAGCATAAAGATTAATTTTTACCTTTACAGATTCTTTGAAAATTCTTCCTACGTAGTCATTAAAATCCTCACTTTATTAAAAATGAAGCTGAAATTTTAAATTTATTTGTTTTGTTTATATTTTCATCCCACCCTATACTCCAAAGTCTCAAGGCATGGTACAGTGTTAAAAACCATACTAGAACATACAAAATCAATAGTTTTGAAAAGGGGAAGAAAATCTGTTCCTTATTTAGCCAAAGGCCAGGGCAAAGAGGTTTGTTTTTATAGCTCTCCTGAACATGTGAAGCTGCCTGGTGCACCTCAGAGGGGAGGTGCAATATGGGAGCCATCACTAAGAAGGTCCTATCCCAGGTGCCCACCCCTTTTACTACTTAGCATGGTCGTACAATCAGAAGGGCCTCCCCCACATATTTTAAGGCACGAACAGGTTGATATGGAAGAAGAGGTTCCTTGTGGTATTTTGGGGCGGGGGCAAGTCATTTAAGACCTTATAAATTAAGGTCAACACCTTGAATTGGGCTTGGTGGCAAACTGGCAGCCAGTGAAACCCGGCATGATATCCATCCGACCAGCCATTCCAGTCAACAGGCTAGAAGCTCCATTCTGCACCAGCTGCAGCTTCCAAGCCATTCTCAGGGACGACCCCATTACAATACAGCACATTACAATAGTTCAGTCTGGAGCATGGATAACTGTGGCCAAATGATTTCTGTCCAGAAGGGGCCTTAACTGCTGAACCAGAGAGGAATAGGCATGCTTGGCCATGACCTCAACCTGAGCTTCAAGCATTATTGCAGAGCCCAAGAGCACCACCAGATTGTACACCTGTCCCTTCCATGGCATCACAACCCCATCAAGGACAAGATGCCTCACAATGTCACATGGTACACAGCATCTTCATCTTGTCCGGATTCAGCTTCAATTTATTGGCTCTCATCCAGCCCATTATCACCTCCAGGCACCTACTAAGTACTTCAACAACCTCTCCTGATTCAGATGGCACAGAGAGAGATTTATACCATCTGTATACTGATGACACCTCATTCCAAATCTCCTGATGACCTCTCCCAATGCCATATAGATATTAAAAAGCACAGGAGATAAGATTAACCTTTGAGGACCCCACAAGTGAGTCCCGGGATATCGAGCAAGAATCTCCCACAATCAATCCCTGGGATTGACCTTGGAGATAGGAGCGGAACCAATGTAATACACTGCCTCCAATTTCCAGATTCCATAGCCATTCCAGAAGGATACAATGGCCAACAGTATAAAAAGCCACCAAGAGATCCAGGAGAACCAACAAGGTTATGTTTCCCTAGTCTCTGTCCTGGAGAAGGTCATCAACCAGGACATCTAAGCTGGTTTCCATGTCACAACCAGGCCTGAGGCCAGACTGAAATGGATCTAGATTCTTCCAGTCTTTGTAGGCCAATTTCAAGTTGCAGGTCACAGAGATGTGAGGAAGAGGTACACATCCAAAGGCTCACTGATGCGCATCCTGTTAATGTTTGCATCCCATGTTATTAAGTTGTGTAGACTAGGGATTTATAACAAAATCTAGTTTATATATTAAGTCAAGCTCAGAAACCATAGTTTGAAATGGTTATTTTTAAACCTCAGGTTTTATAATACATGTCATCCAGATGAGATGTAACACCTATGATAAAGCAAAATTACATGCTACTAAAGTATGCCTCTTGACTAAACGGGAAGGAAGGGAAAGAAAGTCAAAGCTTCAGCACTAATATGGTTCATCATAGCTCATCACACCAAGTCACAAATACCTCATGACATTCAAATCCAACCCTTGCATTCAATTGGGGCCATTAAGTTTAAGTTACTTTTTAAAAAATTCCCAACATTCTAGACATGAACTAAGGCTGCATCCTCATGGGCAGTGGAAGGTGTTCATGGAAGAACCAAGGACTGTGGAGTCTACATGCCTGTGGCACCATCAGGAATATAATGCTCTGCCAAGGGCACTTAGTGGCCAACAAGCACCCTCCTAAGGGTTCTTCCTATACAGCAAGAAAAGGAACCCTTAGGAAAGTTGTCATCCTAAAGTGCAAGTGACTTATCAGTGTTGCAATTCAGCCAGAAGGATTTCCCATCATACCCAAAATGACTGGCTTTGAGGGCGATTTTCAGTGTGCTGCATCTTTGAAGCTGGAAAAAAGTCCATTTCCTAGCTTCAAAGAAGATGAAAGTTGAAGCACATGGCTTAAAGTATTAAATACCTTGCCTCTGGGATGGATATAACCTGAGACTCCAAAGTAGGGCCACCCAACCATGCAAGAAGCCTTGCTTCATTTACAAGAAGAAAACCAAGGCAATTCAACCTCCTGCACGCAGGTAGCCTGACTTGATTTTGCTTACACTCAGTTCTGACCTTGACCACTTTCTACTAGGGATGTGCACAAGTACATTTTTTTAAATTCAATCTGTATCAAATCGAATGCAAGTAAAATTAGTATTCATTTAAATAGATCCCCTTCGAAAGTGGTAAGATTCTTATTCGATATAATCCCATACGAATGCATATGAATAGCACATGAATCCCATATGAAGCTTCATACAAATATATCAAAACATTCTGTTTGAATTAAAATGTCAATCTTCAAATGTGCCAACATTCAATTTGAATTCAAATGCCCAAATTTGGCCACATTTGTATGAATTTCAAATGTTACGAATATCTTTTAATTTTTTTTTTTTTATTTTAACACAACTTTAAAACTTTAGCTTTCCATTGGTATATACACATTAATATTACATCTTCCAGTTGTTTATTACTGGTGACTTCCTCCATTCTTCAAAATCCTCCTGTAGTGTCCCTTCTGGTTTTGCTCCCATCAAATATTTTTATTCCTTTCAGCTATCCGACAATTATTGTGCCAGGTTTGTGTAGATAATCGATAAAGCGTTGTAGATAATCAATAAAGGGTTGTAGATGATCAATAAAGGGTTGTAGATAATCAATAAAGGGTTGTAGATGATCAATAAAGGGTTGTAGATAATCAATAAACGGTTGTAGATGATCAATAAAGGGTTATAGATAATCAATAAAGGGTGAGTGTTATGAATATTTCTGCCCTACTTTCTACCTAACACAGAGCAATGATAGGCAAAAAATTGCAATGTTAGAAGAGAAAATATTGGCCTGTTCACACTTGGCTTTACTCAGGAATATATCTTGGACTAGGGGCCTGCTGTTCACATACGAGTGCAGGCTACAGCAGGCCCAAAGTGAGGGATGTCAGAGTTTGCAGCAGCTTGTGGACAGCACAGCCTTATCCTTAGATATATTCCAGAATATAGCCAAGTGCAAACAGGCCCTACATCTCTTGAATTTTTTCCCACTAGGTTTGATGGTTGTTTACTCACATCTAATCACTGCTGATGGTGGTAGTGCTGGGAAACTATAAGTGCCTGCAGATTGCCTTTGTGGCAATCTCAAAGTAGTCCCACTTAAATTGAGCAAAAACCTGTCACAACTCCAGGTTTTCTATTTCCTTTATCTGGCAATTCTTTATGGTATCCATCCTGTTGTAAAATACCCATATGTAGGAAGTGCACAAAAAGGAACAAAGATAGCATGACAGGCACTTTTCCTACGTATTGCAAAAGAGTAGATCCCACAAGGAAATGCTAGATATTGCTAAAAAACCAATATTTTGCTGGAATTGTCTCTGGTTTTCTGGATGGGGTAACAAGAAGCAATTTCAGAATCATAAGAAAATCCCTCTCACCATCTGTAGGCACCCTGTAACTTACATAGTTTCATGAATAGAAAAGCAGATTTACAAGGTGTGGAAACAGTGCTGAACAACCCTAACAGAAAAAAAAATGATGTTGTTTGACATTGCTGGTGCTTCAAGTTTCAGTTCTGCATTGAAGCTCCCATTTTAGACACAGCAAATTTGTTTTGTCCTCTAATTTTCTGCTGAAAGTATCAACTTCCAGAGCGTACATTCACAAGCTCAATCTTTGTTTGCAAACTCTCCTGTAATGACAATGTCATTGCAGTAATACAGAAATCACTGAGGAATAAATAATTGAAGAAGAACTGAAAGTCATTCAAGCATTTCTACCCCTCTGTGTACTTGAAAAAACTTCAAGTTTCAAAGTATGTCACAGTGGATTTGCTGCCATATCCTCACAGCACCCGGCCCACCAAGGAGCTTTCCATTTTCTAAACTGGCAGCCTTCCCTGCTTCCAGATCCAGCGTTGAACTGAACCAGCTGCTTCCAGTTCCTTCGACATAAAAGAAGAAGAGTTGGCTTTTATACCGCACTTTTCTCACCCATTTAAGGGGACTCAAAGAGGCTAACAAACCTTCTGTTCTTCTCCCCACACACACAGCAGGCACCCAGTGAGGTAGGTGGGGCTGTGAGAACTCAGAAGGAGAGTTGTGACTAGCCCAAGGTTACCCAGCTGACTTCACGGAGGAGTGTGGAATCAAACGTGGTGACTACAAGATATGAGCCTGGCACTCTAACCACAAGACCAAACTAGTTCAGCAGTTCCATGGAGTGGGTTTTTTTCTCTCCTTAGGCTTGCACTGGCACAACTGTAATGGAAAGGAATGGTAGTAGAACCCAGAGCCACCTGTACTAGCATGGTACAGTCAATCAGCCCCTTTTAGTCTAGTTTGCCATGCTGAAATGGACTGAGTCCTGAGCAGAGGACTGCGCAAAGGGACCAAAGGACAGCCTGAAGATGACTTACAGTGAAGGTGTGACCACGGCCCCAGACAAGGGAGTATGTACCCAGAGTAGAGTGTTGTCTTGCCAATAAGACGATCATCTTCTGCACATAGGACATGTATATGAATGGAAGAAATATGAATTTCACTTGAACAAAGGAATGATGAAGCCCTTTACCTTGCAGAGATGACAGCCAAGCGGTACATACATAATTGCTGGCTAGCAAGAATAATTAGGAAAGGACAACGGAAATAAAACTCTCAGTAAGAACTGGTTAGGAGGGAAGAGTGGAATATAAAGAAGACACCTTCTCTTGAGAACAGAACAGAATGAAAGGATGAAATCACAAAGCCATAATTTTCGAACAGATGCAGGCAGTACATGATTGCGCACGTGATCTGCCTCAATCAGTTTTCAGTATGCCTCAGACAAAGAATACAGTCACACGCTGCTACCCTGGTCCCACTCCAGTTTCCAGAAACATGAGTTTTTCCTTTTAAAATCTGTTTTTTGTTTACTTATTTAACAGTGTTGCTGCACATCATACTGCATTTGTACTCATAGCATAACATAGTCAGCAGCAGAATTAAGTGAGACCAAGAACTGGAGCATACGCATATAAGTGCAAAAAGAAAAAAAATAGAACATATTAATCCATACTTGTGATAGAAAACATTAAAGAATAATCATTTTATTTTTGTTTAGGCAACAAGCTCGGATTTTGTTTAAGACACTGGGAGACAAAAATCCATATTAAGAATCTCCCTTTCACAAGCTGGTGTCAACTAAGGGAGGCCCCAACCAGGGTCTCAGGCATTCTAGTATACTTGAGCTGTGGTCACATCTAAAGTTTAATCCAGCTTCAGTCCACCTTCAGAGTGAGAGAACACATTGGCAAAGTGACCAGTAATTTCCTTTCCACATTATATATCCCAGAGGTAAATTTTCTGAGTTATTTAACACTGAAACAAAACAGCTTGTCACTTTGCTGATGTATTTACTCACTCTGAAAGTGGACTGAAGCTGGATTAAACCTTAGGTTTGACTACAGCCTTGCTGGCCCAATATACCAGCCAGTTTAACCCCCTTAATCACTCATACTCTGAGAAGTCAAAGAGCTATAAATAGTACATGCCCGCCAACATGTCAGGACTAAAAAAACCATTGCCTTTTGAATATTATCTGTCTCCTCAAGAACAGGCATGCTTGTGTGAGTGGCAGCTTGCATGAGTTGAAGCAAGGTAGGAGTCAGAAGAGTTGCTGTTCCACGTTGTTGTCCTTTGCAGTTAAGAACATAAGAATATATGCTGGATTGGGCCTCAGCCCATCCAGTGACACACCAATGGATTCTGGCATTCTCAAGCAGAAGACAAAGGCAAAACTTTCAGCTGCTCTTGAATCCCTGCAAATGGCCTTTAGAGGTACCCTGCCTGTCCCTCCAACCTGGAGACAGTACCCAGGCATCCATTCTAATAGCCATTGATAAACCTGTCCTCCATGAATTTGTCTAACTCTTTCTTAAAGCTACCAAGGCTAGTTGCTGTCACCACCTCTTCTGGTAGTAAATTATATGGACCGATGACCGTCGGAGTGATAAAAAAAACACTTCCCCATGTTGGTCCTAACTCTCCTGCCCATCAGCTTCATAGAGTGCCCTCTGATTCTAGTACTTTGGACCACAGAAAATACTTTTTGTCTATTCACCTTTTCCACACCATGTCTGATTGTTCCATACTAGGGATGTGCAAAATATTCAAAATATTTGTTATTCTTACGAATTCAGACAAATTCAGACATTTGTATACTAATTGAACGTCCAGATATTCGTACTTTACTATTCATACAAATACAAATATTTTGAGTTATTTGTACAAATAATTCGGACATTCGTATGTGTACAGATATGAATGCATCATGTACGTATCTGCATGCATCTCAGGTGTATCTGTATGGATCCATACGGGATGAAAATGGGATGCATACAGGATGTATATGGGATGCGTACGGATGTGTACGAGATTCGTATCATCGGACATGTATCGAATATTCAAATGCATAGGCCGCATCCCCATTACAAGCTTAATTCGATTTTGATACGGTTTCAATCCTCACAGACCCCACATCAGTTTGGCTTAACGCACTTTCCGCGTGTTAAATTGCCCAAAAGCATTGTAAATGTTAACCCCCATTTCAACAGGTCTCACTCCGGTTCGTGCACTTCATACGTGTTACATTTTTTACTGTGGGGACCATACCATTTTAAGGGATGAGAATCCAATAGCTTGCTTCCAAATATAGTGATTTCAGTGTAAAAATCCACCCTTTACAGCAGCCGCTACACTGTAGCAATCCACGCACTTCACACCTGATAACAATGTTGCAATTTTGCACAATTCTAGCTCTTTGGAATTCTGACCTTTAGAAAGGGAAAGGAAAGCAGCTGCAGGTTCTGGGAGATGTGTGAATGTTTAAAGCAAGGGGGCCTGAGTTGCCGCTGCTGCTGTGTGCCCTGGGCAATGGGGAGAGGAGGGGAAAGAATCGCTGGATGCCCGTTGCCGTTTTTCCTCCATCCAGGCAAGTGGCAGCCACCCAGCCACCCAGCCAGGCTCCGTGAAGGGGTCCCTTATCGGTGGCGCATTCACGGCAGGAGGAAGAGGGTAGGGCAGCCCCGAAAAGCAGCTTTTAGAAAGTAGCCACTTGACTCCCCCCTTGAGTCACGTACAACACGTATGATCCTCAGAATCCGGATCAAACGCAATTGAGCTGAAAGTAATGGGATCAGGCAAATTCGCGTTTACATCCAGTTCTACTATTTTGGTTTAGGGGAACTGGGTTAAGCTTATAATGGGGATGCAGCTACAGTTACAAATGTGTTTGTATCAGTTCAAATGTCCAGACATTTGTTTTTCTGTATTCATACAAACTCGGGTTTTCAAATATGCCATCCGTTGCAAATGAAATGTCAAAACTTGCATTTATGCACACCCCTATCCTGTGCCCACTTCACTGCATATTTGGCTCAATGAAGTTCAACCTGTTAGTAAGCACAAGCACCAATCCCATGCTCCTTCTCGAGTGGAGGCAACACAGCTTAACTAGTTATTTATTGTATAACGTTTTACAGTCTGCTTCTCCCATAATAAACATGTTATTTAGGCTAGATCCAGACATAAATGGGGCACAGCAAACTGAAAAGGGAAGGTTTACCTGTCTCCGCCCTGAACACCCAGCGCTCACGTTCTATCTCATGCAGTGGCTGCACTATTGGGGGCAAAATTCTGTGGAGTAAACTGTTGGGCAAAGGGGACTGCAAGGTGGGAAATGAGTTGCTGCCCAACTGACAAATGCAATAGGGAGAGCAGCAAAGAAAGACAAAGGGTTGTCAGACACTCACACTGTGAGATGTTTTGCGGGTATGGAAGTCTCATCCTCTAGGCCAGTGGTTCTCAACCTTCCTAATGCCGCGACCCCTTAATGGAGTTCCTCATATTGTGGAGACCCCCAACAATGGGGGCGGAGCAGCTGGGAGGTGGGAGGGAAGGGCGGCGGGAGACTAGTCGCAACCCCTCTGAGAGAGTAGTTCGACCCAGGTTGAGAACCACTGCTCTAGGCCTCAAGGCCGAATGTGTTGAAACTGTCAACAGATTCTGTTATTGTATTTCTTATTATGGCAATTGGGTCCAGTTTTGTTATGGGAACTCACAGCTTCTCAGATTAAGGTCAGCCTGACTCCAGGAGCAATCCTTCAGCATGATTGGACTTGACACTGTGTGATGTGAAACATATTCCTATACTCACACACATGCATGTAACCGTTCTGTCTTTCCTCGTTCTTCTACTTACATGCATATATTCTCTCACTTGACTCATGACAATTATCTATCATGCATTTAATCACCAAGAAGTTTATTATGTAGTGTCTATACCTACGTATGCTGTAACTAAGCAATAAAACCTCCTTCCAGATAAACTGACAACTTGATTTCTTGTCATGGAAGTACCCTATTGATCAGCCTGCTCTATCTCAGGCCAGATCTCCGCCGAACAAGGGTGTGTCCAGACAGGGTTAAAAATGCATGTGGAATGCACAGCAGCATTCAATTTGACAGACAGGTTTAGGATCCTCTGCTGTGGTTGTGCACTATAACCCAATGCTCCAGGCTCAAAAAAAAAAAAGTAGTTTTAAAGACTTTTGCTGCACAGTATTCAGTTACTTCACGTTTTCCATGTGTTTGGCCAAGCTGTGCTACAACCTTCAGCCAAGAACACACAGACCAGTCAGAGCTGAGCACACCAGGATGAACCATTTTCCCTCTGAAATCACTTTGAAGTAAACCACACACTTTAAAAGCAATGTCCGGAGGCAGCAGCAGCCATCAGGGCCTGGCAATTCATTAATACTTAATTTGTCAGTAAGGCTACTTCCCTCAGTCTCTCAGACTTAGGGATCTGCCCAAAAGTTCTTTTTCTTTTGAACTGAGACACCAAGGATTTATTCAGCTTCTCCACAACTTACTTTTCTCCTCCTAGAAAATCTTTGACTTATTAATTGCCCGAGATCAACAGCTTTCCTGGCTGGCTTCCTGCTGCTAATGTATTTAATTTTTTTATTATTGTCAGGATGTGTCCAGACTTACAGATACTGCACATTTTGATGCGCAGTCAGGGCTTGGGTGCCACACCTGATGTCCAATACTGCGTAGCGGCAGCGCATTATGCCACCACTACTTCGAATTGACCTACTGCGGAACGATGAGCACTTGCTCCACAGTATCAGATAAATTTGAATGTTCCCAACCTTTTTTCACTTACATATCCTTTGGCATCCCATTTCCATAAATTGTACCCCACTAGCAAAATGTTTCCAATTAATATAGTTGCATTGTTGTACCTTTCTCAAACATTATTCAGTTTTTTCCACGTATTCCTAAATGTCATGGTTCATACTCCTGGGGATACAAGTACCACAAGCTGGAAATCACTGATCTACCTTTGATTCATCTAATATATAGTCAGACCCCTATATCCACTGGTCCAATAACCACAGTTTCAGTTTCCCACAGTGACCGGATCAGCCCACCCCCACCCCTGGGTCTTCTGAGGCCTGGGACAGGCAGAAAATGGCTCTAACTGGTGTGTGATTTTCCATAATGCCTTTGAAATCCAGCAGGATTTCACAGGAATTATGGGAAATGGAGTGCATTATGGGAAATGGAGTCCCCAGCATTTGCTATGATCCACAGTCTATGTTACCTGCGGTGGGGCTGGAACGTATCCCCCCATGGATTCCCCACTGTGCAGGGTCTTCTTTTACCAAATAATGTTCTGTGTTTAACTAAGAAAGGCGCATCTTAAAATTGGAAATTAGATGAGCCCTTAAGAAAGAGAAAATTAGATGAATCCTTAAGGAATGGGAAATTAGAGGAGCGTTTCAGGTAATACTCTTAAAGGTCCATAATCTGATGCATTCCTTTCCAATTTCGTGAGACTCCAAATTATATGCCAAATCCGATTCCAAAAGACACATTTGAATTTAAACACTGTTTAAAACATTTCCATAGCTGCAAATCTTGTTTATTTTGTTTATTTTGTTTTGCAGATAACAGCATTTGCTGTTAACACTGACACTCAGGACCATTAATTCTGACAAAGAAGAGCATCATAGGGCTAACGCAAAATGAATCCTGAGTATGTGGCAGGTCCTGAAAATTTGATCGTGCCGTAGCTTCCAGCAATCACATTTTAGTCAGCTACAATGTTGAGCAAGTCACTGTAATGAAAAATTACAGCAGAAATGCAAATTGATGCTTGCCTGCCGTTTCATAAGGTGGCTTCTCCTGTGATTCATGGAGTCCTTGCGGTATCATTGGGCTAGGGTTTTTTTATTTTATTTATCCACATACTGTTTTAAAGAAATTAACACAGCAGCAGGAGATCTGTTCCTATTCTAAAATTATACAAAATGAGAAGTCTGGACAAACAATATTACAATAAAATAGGAAAAGGAAAAACCTCAGTCTTCTGAAAACTGAAGTTTGACTAATAGAGTGCCTCTATTAGATGCAAAAGACCTACCAAATTCCCCTTCTAACATGCCAGTGCTAAACATGAATCTAGGTGTGGTTACACCTTGCTGAAATAATCCGTCTTATTAAGAAACCAGACTTAAAATGCACTAACTCTGATCATACCTTATACCTAATAATACTTCCTCAGATTGTCCTCAGTTGAGTCACTAGGGTCCCATTCCCATTCAACCTTTAAAGAACTTTGAATTTGTTTTCAGACCTGACCATTCCCTGAAGACCAGAGGAATCCACCCATTTCCCTTCTCTTTCCCCCCAGCTGTCTGCCATAATATCGGAGGCAAGAGTTGTAATATTTGTAACGAGATCAGTGTAACAATCGTCCTTCCCTCCTTCCATTCATGCCATTTGCCTGCATCCCGAGGATTTTGCGCTGCTGTGATCTTCTGATGCAGTGCAATTGTTGGCCCATAAGCCTCCATTTCCCTCCATCCTTCCTCCCCCCTCCCCAAACAAGACAAAAGACTCCATGCTGTGGGGCGGTGCTCTGTTTTGCTCTCTTTAGTTTGCTCTGTCAGTCTCCAGCTCATTCTAGTCTTCCCCCCCCCCCGCACTCCTGTTTGTGTTAATAAAACAGCTGGTGAGCATTAAAATAAAAATTAATCAATGATGTCAGAGAGGTGAGAGGCCAAGTGAAGGGGTAAAGGAGGACCCACAAAAGGCCTGCCATAGACTACACTACGATGTGGATAGAAGGCCCCTATTCCTTTCCAGGATATAACTCAGGATAAGTCCCAGCACAGAAAGGGCCAAAGAATCTTTGCAGAGTTTATGGGTGTTTCCCCATTGACTGCGGAAACCAGTTTAACCCACCCAAAAGACACATTAAAGTCACTTACCTTAAATGGCTTCTGCATCAGAGACGCTTTCTAGCACCCTTTGCGGAGGGCGCTTCCGCATTTCGGCATGCAAGACCATTTTTCAAACTGGTTTTGCCGCTGAAATCTGGATTAAATGTAAGATCTATTGGGTGTCAACAAATCAAGTCTATCTGCAGCTGTTCGTGCAGAACTCGGAATGCCAAATCCTTAAAAGACAAGTCAATTACTGGGTTAAGACAACAATAACGAACCCAGACAGCAGTGGCGGCTGGTGGACTTCAGGGCTGGGTGTTCACAGGCATGGGAGGGGAAGGGTCATGGGGGGGGTGAGGTCATGTGGGAGGGGCCAATGTCATGTGGGAGGGGCCAAGGTCACGTGGGAGGGGTCCAGGGCCAGAAAGATACAAAACCAGAATTGAACTCATGGAATCAATAACAATATCAACCTGCTTTTGCTGCATGCATGTCCACACTATAAGTGCCATAGGATTTGCAGCAGAAAAATTGGTAGTGAAAGAATCCTCCTAAGTAGAACTGATATATTCCCTTCTTTCAAAGAGTATTTGGATTTTGCAGCTTTATGCATGGAACTGCTCTTAGTACACTGGCATTACAGCCAGAGAACTTTCTTTCCCCAGTTTCAATTGCTTCCAGTTGGGGAAGTTTTCATATAGGAAACAGCCCCAGAAGTCAGTTATGCCTGAGCTTGGGAAAACATACAGGACTCCAGATATATGGAACTCAGGTCCGAACCACTATAGACTGCAAGTCAGTAATCAGAAATTATGTGAGTAGGCCATAAATACAAAGAGTGCCACTTGCTAGGACCTCTTTGAATAAAGCACTGCAGAAGTAAGATACATCGTCCCACCAACTTTAACATACACTGCTTCAGACTGGAACTTTTATCTTTGGAAAATAAATAACAGTGGTAGCAAGGAAACTCTAATTGGGGGGGAATGGGCAGCAGCAATATAGAGGTAGGTAATGCTTGCTTCCCCCACTTTAACTATATATCACTGAAAAACAGTAATGTTCTTGCAGATTATGGCCTATACAAACAGGATGGACACAAGCAATGTAGTGAAATTCAAGGAACCTCAGATTCAAACTTGGTCTACTCTAAAATCCAGACAAATCTCATTATAATCTTCAAGTCATTGCTTCCCATGCCTGTCTTCCCGACACTGAAATCACTGCAGAAGCAACAGAAGAGCTGGCTTTTCTACCCTGCTTTTCTCACACATTTAAGGGACTCAAAGCAGCTGACAAACCTTCTGTTCTCTTCCCCACACCTTCCCCTGTGAGGAAGGTGGGGCTGTGAGAGCTCCAAAGAGAGCTGTGACTAGCCCAAGGTCACCCAGCTGGCTTTATGGAGGAAGAAGAGTTGGCTTTTTCTACCCTACTTTTCTCACCCATTTAAGGGGTCTTAAAGTGGCTGACAGAGCTTCCTATTCTTCTTCCCACAACAGAATATCCTGCAATGTGGATGAAGCTGTGAGAGCTCAGAAGAGAGCTGTGACTAGCCCAAGGTCACCCAGCTGGCTCCATAGAGGAGGGCAGAATCAAACCCTGGTACTCCCAGATAAGAGTCCAGCTCCTTAACCACTTGATCAAATAGACCAAATAGTCCATTACTATTTAAATTTCAGGGCATTATTCCTAGCATCTTCACAGTATGCATACATACACTGGTTCTAGGAATAAAGAAACAACAAGAGGAGATCTAAACTGAAAATAAGGAGGTTTGTTCCTCATAAGAGCAGACAGAAAACACTAGTTATATAGTCAGACTTCGAGAAACAATCTGCTTTCATAAGGAAGAAGAGAAGTTGGCTTTAAGGGGGCTCAAAGTGACTGACAAAGGTTCTGTTCTTCTCCCCACAACAGAACATCCTGTGAGGTAGGGCTGTGGAAGCTCTGGAAAGAGCTGTGAAGGAAGGAGATGAAGGAGGGAAAGAAAGAGGGAAGGGATGGAGGGATCAAAATAACAGAAAAGACAGCTCAGAATAGACTTTCAAAAAACACACCTGTGTCAGAAAAGCACATTTATAGACAGAATAGATGGAAGGAAGGAAAAGAGAAGAGAGGAAAGAGGAAAGAAAAAGAGTGAAACAGGGAGGGGAGAGAGAAAGGGAGGAAAGGAAGAGAGAAAAAGGAAGGGAGGAAAGAAAGAAAGAACAAGAGGGAGATGAGAAGAGAGAGAAGGAAGGAAAGAAAAAGAGAAAAACAAAGGGAAAGAGAGAAGGGCAGAAAGAAGGAGAGAGAGTAGGAAGCAGGAAAGACAGAAAGAAGGAGAGAGAGAGAAAGCAGGAAGAAGAAGAATTGGCTTTTCTACCCGGGAGGGGGAGGAATGGGGGAATGAAGAAACGGAGAGAAAGGAAAGGAAGGAAACAGAGAAGGCAATAAGGAAGGGAAGTAGAGGGAGGTGGATGGAAGGAACAGAGGGAGGAAGGAAGAAAGAGAGTTAGGCCCCCAGCTCAGCCGTAACGAGCACTGGGCTGGTGCCGCCGCTGCTGCTGGCCGAGAGAGAGAAAGAGAGAGATCACCACCTCTTCGCCACCACCGCTGCCCCAACCAAGCCGGTGGCACGAAGATTAACTGGTCGCCAGCACCAGCCCTTTCTCTCTCTCTCTCTCTCTCTCTCTCTCTCTCGAGCCCAGTGTGCCCCAAGTCAGGACTCCTTTATCGGCAACAAGACAGGCAGCCAAGAAAGAGAGAGAGAGAGAAAGGCCCGTGCTGGCGACCGGTTCCTCTTCGCGCCACGGGCTTGGTTGGGGCAGCGGTGGCAGCGAAGTCACCTCTCTCTCTCTCTCTCTCTCTCTCTCTCGGTGGCGAACAGGGCTTCATTGTTGGCAACAAGGCAGGCTGCCGAGAGAGAGAGAGAGAGAGAGAGATATTAGAACCGGTCCTACACATGGCGGCCACGTGGAAAAGGAGAACCTACTCCTAGGTAGGGAATGGGGGGGGGAGAGAAAGGGAGGGACGCGACGCAGAGAAGACGGAGGGAGAGGGGGGCAGGTAAAAAGTGGAGGTTAAAAGCTAAGCTTAGGGGCAAAGGGAGGGAGCAACTTACCTTGGCTTCTTCGCTCCTCCAGTCTCTCCAGAAATGGCGGCGGCAACAGGGCCAGGCGCGCACACACAGGAGAAGGAAGGAGGAGCATATCTTGTTCCACCAATCAGCTTTGTCAGAGCGGCGCTCTCTGGCAGCGCTCCTCCAGCGATAAAAAATAATGCGCCTTGAACCAATAGAAGGAGTGGAAAGCTGCTGATGGGTGGAACAAGCTATAATGCATTGTATATGCCCTCAGGGCGCAGGGTGTGCGCGCGCTCCGCCGCTCAAGAGGCGGAACCGCCCCTGCCAGACAGATTAATTCACCTTTGCATGGTAGAGCAGGCTCAATCAAAGGAAAAGACCACCTGGCTTGCAAGCTTAGGAAATTCTTATGCCTCTGTTGGCCTCTCTCTTGAAGTGCTAAGCGCCTTAGGCCCTAAAGCCAACTCAGTTATTTACCAACGGGCACTGGACACTGCAGCACAAATGGACATCGCTGCCATAGCTCAGGCCACAGCTACACCTTACTTAGCCATGCACAAATGCCAGGTCAACATAGAGGATTATCACAAATTCCCAATGCCTTTACATCTTCGCAGGACATTTACCAGAGCAAGATTTGATCAACTGGACATTATGTCCAAACTTGGTCGCTGTCAGGGTTTACCTTACAACAGGAGAATCTGTGTCTGTGGCGAAAACACTGTTGAGGACCTAGTACATCTATTTCTGAATTGCCGGCTTTACGAGAAAATAAGGGGCTACTATATAGACCCTCTTTTTGACAACTATAACCCAATGGATGATACTGGGAAACTCCACATACTGCTCAGGGCCTCGGACAAGCAGTCCGTTATAAAGGTTGCACTTTTTACCCTGAGGGCAATGAAGATCCGTGAAGATTTTATCAGATTTTAAGTTTTTATCTATTGTATTATATTTCTGTTTTTGATATGGTCATATGGACTAATCAATAAAATGTTTTACCGTTACCGCTTAAAAAGATCTGAAAAACCAGGTCTTACATCTGTCACTCCCCCCTGGATGTGTGCAGAAGCAGAACGCTTCTGCACACAGCCAGGAGAAGTGACGAATTCCCGGCAGCTGCCATTTTGAGAAGGGCGGAAGCATGACTGCCTGCTTCCAAAGCCCTTCCCCCACACGCTGGTCACCGACGGAAATACCCGGTGAAACATGCTCCAGTCCCTTGGCTCCGGGGGTGGCGTAGCCGTTGCACGAGCTGGAGGACTCCAATCTGTCCTCCGGAATCCGTCCTCCCCGCATGTGTGTGGACGCATGGGGGTCCCTCCGATCCATCACAAATAGTGACGGATCTTCGGGAGGATGGATTGCCGAAAAGCAGATCTATTTAGATTCACTTTTTGGCAGCAAATGCGGAACAACCCTACGTGTGCTACTGCTGAAATTTGATCTACTTACAGCTATTGCTTAGGGAGGTTGCTGTGCAAAAGTACAAACCAGGAAAGAAAAATTTCCCCAATCCTTATACAGCCCATATTCTGGCATGCATAGGAAACATCGACAAACAATTAGCCTGCAAAAGCTTGGTTCTTTGATCACTGTTCTCGGTTCAAACAGCATTTGCTCTCCTCCAATATCTATCATTTATTTCCTTTCATCTGCCATCTGAACCTCTTAAATACAGATATTGAAGACTGAACCTGAAAATCTCTAAATATAAACACTGTTCTATCACTGAGGGAGTGTGTGTGTTTGCACTTGATAGCCACTTCACATAAATGGTACTTAATGCAAGCCAGTAGCCAAATTCCGTGGATCATCAAAATCAGCCTCATGCATTTATTAAATGCATCTGCACATCACTGTTTAGCAAACTAGCATCAAAGCACCAAATACCAGCATTGATTGAACTCAGACCTCTTATCAGGTATAGCTTTTAAACGATATTATAAGTATATTCCCCACATTTAATCTTTTTATTGTTGTGACCCACGATGGAATCTTCGCTTGAAGGGCCGGATATAAATTCTTAAATAAATTAAACATTTTTATTTATTTTGTTGAACAAACTTGTATACAAAGGAATGCAACTGCCCTTTAAATGTTTCCATCGCTAATAAAAAGAAATAAGGCAAGAAAATATAAAACAGTAGCTTTATAATGAAGGTGATGGGGAAAGGAGAGGCACTGTTTGGAAGCCTCCATTAAATCTCCTTCCATTGCATCTTAATCCAGATCACACATAGTATAAGGATGGTCTGTTTGGACTTACTTGTATGGCATGGATCAGGGCACTCTGGGATGCTCCATCTGCATGCTGGACCACTGCCTCTGTCCCAGAGCATGCGAGAGCAATCTGGAGCACCCCTGCACACATTTGCATCTATTTCTAGGTGCAAGCACGGCATGGGGGTAGTGCAACTGTGGCTGTGCACTCATGCACATCGTAATCACCATGGCGATGGCCAGGCACATGGTAGAATCAGACAGCTTGGGACAGACTGTACAGACTGCAAGGGCCCAGAGGTAAGCTAAGGATGGTGCTGGCACTTGTAGTGCAAACAGTGGCCACCATCATTGAATGTAATTTCAGTGGGACGGTGTTGTCATACCAAACCATGAAGTTAAGTGTGAACAGACCTGGAGATGAAAGAGAAGCTTCAAATCAGACCTTTACCCTCACCCACACACTATTTCTGAGCTGGAAACCCCATCTAGTGCAGATGCTCCATCTGGGAGCACACTGGAAACAGACTATTGGGGCAAGTGCAGAAAGCCCCCTGGTTGCAAATTTACTTAGAACTGCATGAGCAGACTGGCTTTGAGGTTTTGGGGTTCTGAGGTTCTGTTGGCTACGCCACATTGTCCAAGTTAAGGAGGAAAAGAAAAGGTGGAGAAATGACTGAATCAGACAATATGCTTGAACTTAGAGCAAAAGCAGCCTGGTCATTGCAATTACATATGCCTCACTTCCAAAACAGAATTTTGACAATAGGACAAACTACATGATAGTGAGGGAACGGCAGTGGAACAAGAAGATGAGAACATAACCAAACAAAAAACCTTGTTTGTGGAAACTGCTCAACAAAATGTGAAATTATGCCATTGTTTGCAATATGTCTTTGCAAACAGCATGTAAATGTAACTGGCAAACACTCAAACTCCATCTAGGACATCAAGGGAAGATTCCTCATAGGGATCTTTAATAATGAAAGGCTGGGAGATGGAAAAAGTTGGTATGTCTCTCACTTAGCATCTCCGGGCTGAATGCTGTCAGGATAAGCAAGATTCGGTTTGCACAACTGATGTACAATATCAAGAGAACAGGCAAACAGTGCTTGGAATTACTAGTGTCCCTAAGCCAACGTAGCTCAACCCCCCAAAGGTAGGGCAGATATCATGCTTTAACACCTCCAGGTTCTCTCTGCAGTTTCAGGTTGTTAAACTGCCTTTACTTACCTGTTCAGACAGACTTTTCTTTATGAAATAATGGTATGTACAAGCTGGTTTGACATTCCCTGGAAAGCCAAGATACCTGTGCAGGTGAATGGATGAGTTCCAGTTTGTTGACACTGAAAATCTCCTACAGAACAGTAGCTTACCTTGGAAATATCTACAGGAGGGAAGGAAGTGTTCCATCAAATAGTCTGAGGTAGCCCTTCAGTGCCAGGAAGAAGTCCAGAGCATAGGCATGTTAGCTTCTTTGCCAGGGTCCTTGAAGGGCGGTGGAGTACTTAACTACTCATCCCTGCTTAGAACTTCATTATTTGCCAGTTGTAATTTTTGTGATGTCATCACACTCCAATAAGTCTTCAGGGCATTCTCCTTGTCTCCCCCATTCCAGCTCCAAAGGTTTGCTAAGGTGAACAGGTAAGCATTTCTCCTCCCTTTTAGGGAGCGTGTAAAGGTGTGCTAGCTCACTTCACTCTGCCTTTCCTCAAGATATTGAGTTTTTATTTGGAAATATCCAAAATGCCTAAAAGAATATATCTAGAACATTTTACTGGAGCTAAACAAATGGACCATACAAGAATCATTTGTTCCTCTCTTCATGGTTCAGCTCTGTCCATCTGGGTGATGATCCTCTACATTTTCTCTCATTATTACTGTAGTTAATCATCTCTGAATACTGTTGTTAATCTTGTGAATAATGAATGTTATTCTCTAATCAATAAAACGTTTAAAATTTCAGTACTGATTGTCGTTGATTGGATGAAAAGCCCGGAAAAATGAAGCTAACATTGGAAGCCTTTGCACAGCCCATTTCTAGGAAGGAAACAGGCCCAGTGGGTGTGACTAATTACTGAAAATCTTTTTATTCAATGCATTGTACTCATACGCCTGCAGAAGTATATATCAAATCTATGCAACCCAAAACAGCTGCAAATGCTTCCCTTTTTTATCCCTGTCTCCCTTTTCTTTGTTGTTTTTATGTTAGTGAATTTACAAATGTTATCATAAATATTAATGTGAAGCAAGAAAATATTACACATCTCACCATGAAAGCCAATAGCAGCTGAACAAAATAAATTCCCAAATTGACTAAAGTGCCTTCAGACAAAAGTAACATTATCGCCTCAACACAAAGGTCACATTTCCAGGAATTAAATATTCTAATGTTTTTAGTACCTGTCCTTTCTATCATTTATTTCCTTAATGCCAGAAACTTTTTATAATAGCAATTCAGCATTCGAGATTACTCCAAAAGGAATCCAAGCATTTTCAAATGCTGAATCAGAATGTATAGTACATTTTTTGACACATTGCTCCTCCCAAAATTCCAAAACACGTGTCCAGCGACAACTGGACTGAAGCTGCCTCCAGACGGCAAGAGTAAAATGTGGGATCTTGTTTGAATCTTGCAGGATTGCATTCGCACCTAAGTTTTAATCTGGTTTCAGTCCACTTTCAGAACGAGATAACACCCCAGCAAAGTGAAGAACTCTTTTCATTTGGCATTATCTAATGCAGAAAATTCACTTTTGGGTTAGATAATGTGGAAAGAAAACGGCTAGTCAAAACTCTCTCACTCCAAAGCTGGATTAAATCATAGGTGTGACTGCAGCTCAGTTGTCTCTGTGCCAGTCCTGCTAGATGGCAGGGCACTGCCATAGGGCTAGCACAGAAGCTTACCTTGACTTGCACTGCTCCCACAAATGTGTTTCACATAATCCGGGTATTCTGAAGTGTGCAATTGCATGTGCAGAGTAACTATTCTAAGGTAAGTTTCAGCACTGTGTGCCATGTGTGGGCCATCTCCAAAATGTCTTTCTTTTTTTTACTATATACCCAGATTGGGAGTTGATTTCCCCATAACTCTGCAGGACATCATCCCAATATTCCAGGTCTATGTTGGGACTGACACAAACATTGTTTTAGACTTGTTGAATTTTTGAAGTCTTTAAATTTATATTCTGTTTTTAATCTGTTGTTTTAAGGTTGTTACCTGCCCAGAGACCTTCAGGTACAGGGCAGGATAGAAATGTAAATAATAAATAAATAAATCCCACACAGTCCCTGCTTTTACGCCCTGTCTGGAAGCAGCCTAACTTAACAGCATTTATAACATGCTTACAAATTAAGAAAGATGGGCAGAAAAATTAACTTACATTATTCATGTACTCTGAAAGAAGATCCTGCAGTGCTTGGCGAATAGCATTGCACTCGGTGATAATGCGCTCACGGTGAAGATCTCGCGTGCAAGAGGAATCCGCCAATAACGCTGCTCCACTGATTATCCCTTCTAAACGCTTTTCTAGTGATGGTCTTATTTTGTCTTCCCTTACAGTAAGTGGATCCAAGACAACCAAGTTCTAGAGAAAAAGATAAAGGGTAGGGACAAAAAAGAATAATATGTTCACACTCTGCTTCTCTTAGAAATATCAATAGCCAAGTATAACTTTCACATCCAATATAAGGTGTGTGTTTTTTGAATGACAGCACAACAAAAAGCAAGAAAGTGCATTTGTATGTCTTACACAAATTCTTCTCCATTAACTACATTTTTATACATGTGGCTCATGACATCAAATATCCTGTGGAAAGTGGTCACTGAAAAACTGCTGTCAGAAACCCCTGTTTCAGTTTAATTTGCTAGAATTTCCAAACTCCAATAATTGCTTCAAAGTCTGGAGAATCCTGTCATCTGTGTCTTGATAATGTCACATTCTGTACCCACTTTCACACATTCTCATAATAGCAGTAAAAGCAACTTTAATTTTGCCATTCTGCATACTCCAGGCCCCTCTATTTTCTTCGTAAGAGATATGATTGCTATTATCGGAATTCAGGTATCTCCAAATACGTATTAGCCCATTCAGAGTTTGGACTGTCATTAATCTAGGTGTCTCTCTGAACCTTATCAGAATGAGAAAAGATACATTTGCAAGTAACTGTTGATGACTTCCTCCTCAGAGTTTGAAGATATGGTGAAATAATACAGCAAAATGAATTGCTCATTCCTCAGTGTATGATTCCCTCCCATCTCCTCAGGTGCTGCCTTAGGGTCTATGAAGGAACAGCTTTGCAGAATTCTCTCTAGACTGTGTGTGTATATAAAGACAGAAAGAGGAAACAGATGGTAGTAAGTCTTTGGAACTGGTTCATTTGTAAGAGGAAAAAATACTGCTTTGTTTAATCAGATTTCATAACTTTAAAAATATATAGATCACCTTCTTAATTCACAGGAACAGAAGCAGGCATTAGAAATTCCTCAGTACACCTTTTTACAATTCCTTTTTGTGGCTTCCCCTTCGCAGGAGCACAGCAGGTGGATTCTGCCTGATTGCAAAAGGAGAATTGCACGCAAGAAAGAGCTCCATAGGGAGCCCTTTCCAACTAAAATGAAATTCATGAAAATTAACCATATTTAATTAAAACAAGAACTATTTTTCTGTGCCTTCTTTTTCAAAAACAAAACCTACAAAGCTCCGCAACATACAGTTTATCCTAATTTATGTTAATATGGAGGAGTAATTGTTCTCAGAAATTGAATCATAACATGAACATCTGAACTATGGAGTCCCCAAACCAAACCCACTTCCAAGAATAGAGCATCTGAAAGTAATTCATTCTACCATTTGGCTGAGGCCAAAGACAGTATGTTCTATAGAGTGAGACGTAAAAGAAGACTAATTGAATATCATATAGCTATGTAACATGTCCCTAGAATGATTATATCAGATGATTCAAAACCATTTCAGCAAGAATCTGGAAGATCAAGGGTGTTTTTCCACTGTCACTAGAAGTACCCATTAAGTACCCATTAATGGGTACAAAAATGCCATTACGTACCCATTAATGGGTACTTCTAGTGACAGTGGAAAAAACAACCCATGTCTGATCCAGATTAAAGGGTCCCTCTATAGTTCAGATATAGTCCTCGTGCTGGCCCCAAAGTTCAAATACCTTGTTGCACCACCGAAATGGATCCCCAGTGTAAAGTAGACCATGGAGATGTGCCTTCTGCATGCCTTCATGGCCTAATTTACCACCTGCTAATATGCTAGACATTTCTTTACTCCCGGGGCATGTTTGGACTTGGCTTTATTCTGGAATATATCCTGGAATAGAGGTCTGCTGTCCACATGGTAGTGCAAGTTATAACAGCCGCCAGGTGAGACCTACCTGAGTCTGCATTAGAATGTGGCCCACAGACCCCTATCCTGAGATACACTCCAGAAAAAGGCCAAGTGTGAGCAGGGCCCTGGTTCAGACTATGGTCCATCTTAAACTGCACCAGTATGTGGAAGGAGAGCCTATGTATTTTTATTTATTTAAAATATTGTTGCAGTACAATTTAACCCTCAATCTGCACTGGCTAAGTTTTTTGAGCAGAAGAAGCCAGCAGGACTAAGCACTGACAGTAGGCACTACCTTTCTTGCACCCTGACCACCAGAAGTCTTCAGTACAAAGCTGTAAATAGAACATTCCTGAAATAGGATCAGTGTCACAATACAGCTCAGTGAGAACCATCATATCCCAAACCCTGCCTCACGATAGTCCCTGCTTGTGTCTCAGTGGAAGCCATGGTAGCCAAAGGACTAGTGTCAGGGCATCACCATAAGTTGACAAGCTGCCTCACCAAATTCCTGCCACTTCCACAGAGAAGCCCCATGTAGCATGGCACCCCAACTTCAATTCACTTTCTGATCATAAAACAATCCAGTCACACAGTGCCCATCTGTTCACAAAGCAAATATATTTAATGTGTGTGGCAAGGAAACAAACAAACCACTTTCATTGATACTACTGAAGGAGAGGGAGCAACTGGGACGATGGGTCTCTGAGCCCATTCCACTATGGTTACATGCTTGGTTGGTGTGCCTAAGTACCCTAATTTTCCAGAGTGGCTCCTGGCCAACACAGATTCAGATGCAATTTGACTTTTGTCAGTCCAACTCCCAAGAAGGCTATTCCTGACAAGGTTAGGAATTCATTGCATATTATTTTTCACCTCTCTAAAGAGGGACATAAATTGAAACACTCTAAACAAACTGACTCAGAAGGGCCACATTATCCTGTCAGGGTAAGCCAAATTCAACTTCAGAGCTAATCACAAGAGCATAAAAAATGTGAACCAGTGGAAAAATGTTTCTGGGGGTTTTGTTTTGTTTTGGCAGAAGAAATTTACTACCTTGTACTGAAAGGCTCCTTACTAATTATTCATAGGTTTCCTCTTCTTACGTAAAAGTAGAAGTAGTTATTTATTTAAACTCTCTCCAGACAAACTGGAAAGGTATAACTTTTCATCTAGGAATATTAGAGGAATGTTTAATTTTGATTTCACTAAACAAATTTGTTATATAATAGCTTCCCATTAAATTCCCAGAACATGTCTCACCATGATGACTCAAAAGCATAAAATCTGTGAGCTGTCTGAAAGCTGTATTTATGTGTACAAACTCAAACACTACTTTGGGGACATGCTTTCAACATTTTTTAATGAGTACAAAAAAACCCAAAACACTGAAAGTGGTAGCCACTAGCTCCATTTCCACACATACTTTCCTTATCCCAATATAGGACAGTCTGCACTGTACCAGAGGTCTTTCCACACTTAGGCTGGTAGTGAAGAAGTAGTGATACCACACACACTGCTACGGCATCAACTGTAAGTGAATGTGGAGGGAGTAAAATTTGGATAATTTGGATTATTTTTGAAGCCCAAAGAACACCGAATTTAAACCTCCCCAGGGGAATAGGTAGTTGGATCGTTTTTCACAGGTTTTAATAACGAGGAAAACCACACAACAGAGGCAACAATCATTTTAGACTCAAAAGCCAGTATTTCTTGTTAAACGAGTGCAAAGAATTTATTAGAAATCCAGAAGAGAAGTTGAAGTGAGATATGAAGCCATATCAGAACCATATTAGACATTAGAAGAGCTGAGATAGACATGCCCAAAAGCCCAAACATGACTAAATCCCCTTAACACATCTCTATGCATTAAATCAAGTTTACCCCAATTTCCTGAGAACAAAATAATGAACTCATGCAGCAAGGAAAAATCCCCAAAACATCATAAATTTACCCTCTATGGGTAAAGAATCCCAAAACTGAGAATGAGGTTCCCATAAAACCAATTTCAGATCTTAAACAACCATATAAAAGCCCAAAAAGAAAATTAAAATTAGCCCTAATTCTAGAAAAAGTTCTCTGGCCCTAAACCTTTAATAAAAATATGGGAGAAAAGTGAATTGAAAGCAATCTTCCATTGTTCTCACCAACGCTCTTTTTCATGCCCAGAAGTTCAGAACTGAAGGTGCGTAGGATTCCAGCAAACTGCATCATTTTCAGGAACCAAAAAAATGACTCAAAACTGGGAAGGCCTTCAGTCTAGTTAGACTGATCCCCAAAATGAACACAAATTAAAAAGAAATACTTTAAAAAATAGTCTTTTTAGTTGCTTTGACCAAAACCAGCCAAATTCAAACTGCAAAAGTTTAAAATGCAGCTTCTGCAGTAAAACTCCGCCCACTTTCTGTGTAGCAGAAAGAAGAAAGGGGGGGATTCTCCAGGTCTCTCTCTCTCTAGCCTCCCATGATGACAAGAAGAAGAAGACAGAGACCTAAAAACCATCTCTTCTCTGCCATTTTTATAGCCCAAAAATTGGAACCTTAAACTGCTGATTGGTTCTTCCCTTGTTAATGAATAAAAATGTGTACGTGACTCCAGTCTCCTCATAGCTTCCCCCAAAATAATACAAATTAACCCAAACTTAACATTTCCTAATGAAGCAAACAATACTGGTAAACAGGAAAAAAAATATCTGAAACCCAAATATTTTATTTCTCTTGTTTTAGGTCTAAAAGGATTATTTCTCTTCGCCTTGGCCAACTGTTTATTCTAGCCATTAACAGAAATTCTCCTAGAGTACACTGGGTTAATCATTGCCCTCTTCCACAATGGAAATGCCCCTCAATGAAACTCAACAGAAAAAGAAGAAATGAATAGGATATTTAAAAACCGTCTTATTTTAGAGAATAAGTTTAAATAATTTCTTATTTAAAAGAAACCCCTATTAAGCTTCTGTTTCTCCTTCAGAAAATAAGGGAGAACTCAACTTTATTAATATGAGACCATGCTTATATTATGTATTGTGTCTCTGCTTGATTGCAAAAAGCGATTGTCTTGTATACCTTAAATTAACATTTCCAATTAGCACCTCTCCTATCTAACCTCTTAGCAAACTCTTACCCAATTCTGTTAAGAAGTAAACCAAGCCACATTCAATATGAAATCTTACATCCTAGCACTGGTGACTTTTTCCATTTAGGTAGTAATTCCAATTCCTATATACATTATTTTACCAAATGTTTTCCAAAAATCCATTCCATTTTATTCTTTATTACTTTATTAAAATTAGACAAACCCATCTCTGTCCCAGATTCCATGGTTTTATTTCCCCTTCATTATTTAAAAAATCTGTTACCCCAAAAAGAAAGAAAACAAAGGTCATCCAGGTGTCA
This sequence comes from Aspidoscelis tigris stejnegeri, assembly GCA_023333525.1. Lineage (NCBI taxonomy): Eukaryota > Metazoa > Chordata > Lepidosauria > Squamata > Teiidae > Aspidoscelis > Aspidoscelis tigris. Next base: position 97,251,259 of record JALMGA010000002.1, read on the forward strand.
GCATTCCTTCTTGACTTAATTAAGAGTAAATCTCAAGCATTGTCCTCTTGCATTCAGACTTTTAATCTTTTGCAAACAGCCAGCTTGTAACTTGAGAGAGAGGAAAAAAACCCTATGTCTTTTTGAATCTCAGGCTTGTCTTTTTCCAGGCCAATATGGAGTCAGCCTTGCTATATTAAGGCTTCTCCCACATTTCATGGTCTGCCTTTAGCTTTTAATTATGCCAATTATAAAGCCAAATTCATACATCAAAACCCTGTATATTCCAAATTCCAGTTTTGCAGTCAAGATTTCTGATGATACTTGCACATCCAAAGTTGATCTGGTAACAGTAGTGGATGTCTGGTAAACAGCATCCATACGTTGTGTTGGCTGTACAGCCTCCAAGCGTGCCCGCCCTCACCAGAAGCTTACCTGAAGCGTCAAGTGGCATGGCCACTTACTCTGCGTCTGGTTCCCTGAGTTTGATGGGTGGGGAACATGACATCCGTGCAGGCACCGTAACAGTGGCGACCCTGATCAATCACTCACCCACGCCAAGATCGGACCTCCAATTTCTGGGAGTGGCAATCGATTGTAGAATCGTGAGAGGGGTATTCAATGCATGGGTTAGCCTGTGCTTGAACATGCCCCTCTCGCAACAGCATCCAAGCAGCCAATCGCAGTAGTGAGGAGGTGGACCTTCTGGTTTCAGATGCATCGGTGCAAGCTGGTAAAAAGGAGGACCATTCACAATTCTGGTTGGTAATAGATGCTTTGGGGAAGCTTTCCTTGTGACAAGACCAAATGGTTTTCCTTCACCTGAAGCTGGAAGTTCATGGCAGCCTAATCAGGTAAGTGCATAAAGGCCCCAGGATAAGCACTCGACCCAAAGCTGGGACAGATCTCTCTTGGCAATAAGCAAGGCCATCAGCATTGGGATGGCCTGTTTCATCAGCATGGGATGACATGACCTGATAAGTTCCTCTGGAGCTTATGCCAGTTTTAGAGCCAAGCAGGGGCTTCAGACCTCCTGGGGACCCCATTTCAATGCTGTACCTTGTTCCACCACTAAAATACTATACCTTGGTACACCAGGCCATGGAAGCAAAATGGTATACTTTGGTATACCAGTCAAGGGAGGTGTACTGTCCACCTTCTGATCTAGGAATGTTTAGCCTGCAGAAGAGAAGACTGAGAGGAGACATGATAGCACAGAGGGATTGTCCCTATTCTCAGTTTCTAGATGGGAGGACTAGAAACAACAGTATGAAACTTCAAGGGAGTCAATATGGATTAGATATTAAAAGAAACTTCCTGACAGAGCAATCCGTCAAAGGAATAGGTTGCCACAGGAGGTAGTGAGCTCTCCTTTGCTTGAGGTCTTCAAGAATCAGCTGGACAGACATCTGTGTGGGATGGTTTAGGAAATCCTGCACTGAGCAGGGTGTTGGACTTGACCCTAGAGGTCCCTTCTAACTTTATAATTCTATGATTCTATGGTCCAGCATACAAAATTGAGATCTACCAGTGAACTGGACTAGGATACCCTGGCCTGGTCTACACTCCATCCTGTATGGATGGAGCATACTAGGAGGGGGAAAGGCCACACCAGGATGCAGAAGGGAGGCCCATAGATGTCTTCCTGTTCTATGCTTCTGGTAATGCCCTTAGACTCTCCAAAGAGTCTTCAAAAACTGTTGGTCTTCTAATCAAACTTATGGTATGTGTTTTATGATGCAGAAGAACCTTTATAAACAACTTTAATTTTTGAATTATTTTACTAATTTGTTTTCCAAATATTGATTTATATAATTGGCTAGCTACCCAGATTTGAGGATTATGCATTCTGGAAAAAAAACTGGATGCAAACATCACACTTCCTGTCTCTTGATTGCATCAATATATTAACATTTCATGAGAGTGACAGGGAGAAGGGAGTCGTAGCTAAGTGCACAGTCAGGGTTCCTCTTTCAGCCCTAATTATTCATCTTTAAGTACAGCCAGACTTTTTTGTCTGAGCCTATAATGATCCCTAAAGCCTGGCTCAGATGCAACAATTCATTTGCGTTTTAGTATTTTGATTCCTTCTTCCCTTCCTTCCTTGTAACTTCTAACAGCATACCTTGAGAGGCCCAGGAACTCTAATCTCTCATGAGAAACAGGGCTACAGCCAAGTGTAAATTGGCTATGAAGCATGGAAAAGGAGCATTTAAAAGCTGCAGCCCATTCAGAAAAAAGCAAGGAAAACAAAAATGCCAGAAAACAGAAAAGGAATGAGAACTCTCTCTCTTTCTCCCTTTTCTTCCTTCCTTTTTTGTTGAAATGCTGGATTGTCATTCACCAAAAGGAGGATAACGGAAGTCATGATCACACCTTCACTTTAAACCTTCTTCAGTTCATCTTCTGATTACAACGCTCACACATTTTCATTTCTATCCATTTTATCTGTGGAATTTCCATCCTGGAAAATTCAAATGGAAGGTGGAAGCTCCGCAAATAAAATGGAGAGAAGAAATGAAAATGTGTGAGCATTGCAATCAGAAGCATCTGTTCAATCTCCAGATGCAGACATCTGCTGAAACAAGCTTGTGGGAGGAAAATTGTATTTCCCGTTTGTTCCTCTTTTTGTAAATTAGGCCTCTTCAGGCTGGGACACTGGGATATTTTGGAGTATCTTTGAGGAGGAGGATTGGTATTGCACTCATTACTGCACCATGTACAAGGAGCATGTACATAATTTGGGTGTGTTCCTGGCGTCATCTTTTTCCATGGAGACTGTGACCAGGAGTGCCCATCACCAGCTTTAACTGGTATACCAGTTATGACCTAACCAAGATAAGAGAAGCTTGGCCACTGTTGACCATGCCTTGGTAATAAGGGGTGTGCACGAATGCAATTTTCGTCATTCAATTCATAATGAATTGAATATTAAGAAATCCAAATTCATACAAATAAAGAAAAAATGAATGTCTGGACATTCAAACCAATAGGAACACATTAATATCTATTCATTCAACTATTTGATACGTATCCAATGATATGAATCTTATACGCATCTGTATGCATCCCATTTTCATCCCATACGTGCGTACCCATTGTACGTACGGATACACACAAGATGTGTACAGATACGTATGCAATGCATAAGAATGTCCGAATTATTCATACAAATAACTAAAAATATTCGGTATTCATACAAATACTAAAATGCAAATGTCTGGACATTCAATTTGTATATGAAAGTCCAAATTCACCCAAATTCATACGAATAATGAATATTTCAAATATTTGTGCCCACCCCTAATGGTCTCTACGTGGGGCTATCATTGTACCTGTTCTGGAAACTGCAGCTGCTGCACCAATGCAGTAGCAAGATTGATAAGTGAAGTGTCTGCTTGGACATATATCACACCTGTGTTTAAGCAATTGCATTGATTGCCAGTTAGGTACCAGACCAGGTTTGTTTGCTTGTTTGCATTTCTATCCAACCCTATACCCAGAGGTCTCAGGGTGGGTTACAATATTATATTAATCTTAGACAGGTCAGGCTTACAATCTAAAGAATGTCTCTCCTGTTACAATCCCAGAAGAGCCCTGAGATCATCTGGAAACAGCCTTATCCTGGGTCTCACATAACACAGGCTACCACCTTATGAAAGCTTGAAGTCAGACACTCTCACTGGTAGCATCATCCCTTTAGAATTCCCTCCCCTCTCCTGTTCATAAGGCACTTCCATTTCCAGCTTATAGGTATCATTCATGACTTACTTTTCTACTAAGAAATTCCTTGTATGAATGCTTCTTTCTTCATTGACCCAGACAGTTCTTAATGCATTTTTAATTATTTGTTTTTATTATCTGCATATTTTACCCTTGTTATTTAATGTCTTTTGTAAACCACTCTGAGATTTTTTTAAAAAAGAAAAGCAGTATATAAATAAATTAACTATATCAGCAAAATGAATTGGATTGGATGGGGGGGTTTCAAGATTATAACCCCCTTTTTAAACAAAGGTAAGAACAAAACCTGAAATTGTTGCCATCTCAAATACAGCAGCAGCCAGGACCACAGGTGGTAGGAGATGTGCTAGGTGGCAATTTCCCATTAGATGTTGACGCTGACCAAATATAGTTTACTTTGATGTGTAGCCAGAGAAAACACAGAATATCAAAGGGTATCTATGAATCACCACCTAGCCTCTATGTCGCTGCTGGAATTCACTTGTGGAACAACAGCAAAATGTGGTTTTGATGCTAGATAATTTTTAATTCTTAGAGCAACTTTGATCAAGTTTCCATGCTTCCTTCACTAAAAAGAGAAAGAGATGTAGAAGACAGAAGGTAAAGTGCCATCTTATTATACCATCCAGCTTATCAACAGAAATCTGATATTTGCTGGAGACTTTGCATTGATGAGTTTAAAAGGAGTAATGAAATCAATACAAATGAGTGAGCTTTTGGAGCAGACAGATCGGATCAAACAGACTTTTTAATGTGCCCTGTCTGAGTGCTCCATGCTTCTTGCTTTATTGGAATTAACCGAGTGAAAAGAAGTTGTAAAGTTTAAATTGAATGCTTAGCTTAAATGCAGAATTTCCCCCCACCACCACCAAGTTCCCATATAGCTGCATCAAGGTATGACATTCTCTTAGATGCTTATCACACAATGGTGCAGTTCCCTTAAGATTATAGACGTGAACAAAAATTTCCCAAGACAGGAACAAGGGAAGAGGACAAGAGGAGATTAGAAAGAAGGTGAATTTTTAAAACTTCTGAAATCCTCTGCCTCGTAATCAGAGTGAGCACCCACTACTCTTGTTAAGGAACTGTGGGGATTCCTGTCCCAATTTTGCTGTTGTCTGATACTTTAGAGATTATTTTAAAAAATAGAGATAGCCACATATTGTATCCAGGGCTGATTTACTATATGTGTACCTTAAACATCTCCTCACTAGGGGTGTGCATGAATGCAATTTTTGGGATTCAATTCGAATTGAACGAAAATTCAATTCGACTCATATATTTAAAATTAGAATTTAACCAAATTCAATTCAAATTAAGCAAATTTGAATCTATTCGTCTGAATTTTCTATTTGAATTTGCACTTACGAATGTCAACAACATTCATAAGTGCCCATATGCATTGTTACACAGCCTGTACGCATCAGAACGCATCCATACATGTCCATATGGATCTCATAGTTATCCCGTATGCAACTTGTTTTCGTCCTGTACGGATCTGTAAAAATTTGTACAGCTGTGGGAAAGTTGTATATCTGCAAGTACGCATCATGCATGAACCCGTACACATGCGAATGTCCTGATAATTCGAATGAATAGATCTGAAATTTGAAATTCGTTCAAATCTTTAAATTTGAATTTATAGACATGAGTTTTGAATTCAAATATCGAAATTCAGGCAGATTCAATTGAATTTCAAATACCTTCAAATATTTGTGCACACCCCTACTCCTCACTGCTAAACACCTCACCACTCTCTCTTTGTCTCTAAGCCAATGCAAATCCTTCATCTATCCTTTGCTGCATATGCCTGTCATTCTTCCTTTGAGGCAAATTGTAAGGAGGTAAGATGGAGAGATCTTTCTTTTTCAATGATCAGACTAGTTTCCTTTCCTAGCTTCATTTTTATAAGCTTAACTAGTATTGGGAACTTTTGCAAAGATGTTGCAAAAGCGTCTGTGATCTGGAAGTACTGGGAGCTGGGGGAATCACTGCACCCCCCCCCCCAGGTCCCAAGGCCAGCACCTTTCACTCCTAGCCTTTGGAGGGGGTGGGGAGTGGCTCGGCTCTCTGTGATCTAGTGAATCCTGATCTATTGATCCATATCTGAAGTTGGCTAGCGCAGAAACAGCCTTTGATACAATTTGCTACCATAGATATAAGAGCAATGTAAATGTTTAATAATAAGAAACCTATGACCTGGCTATCTCAACTGTGCAATGTCCACATGAATCTTTGCCTATCCCATCCCACCTGGGTCCTCCGCTGCCCCCTCCTATCCTCAACCTTTTTTTATTCCACAACATGGAAAGCCATGTGGCAACATCCATTGCCCCTGGTTCTTCCCACTCCCAAAACCCTTTTCACCAACTTCAGGGGATCAATCCTGACTGTTTACCCTTCCCAGACCATCCTCCCATCCATCCTAGAAGAGAAAAGCCTATAAAGCCTGTGACTTTGAAAAGCTAGTCTCTTGCTTCCTAGATCTGCCTGATAAGTCCATCTCCCACCCTGTGTTTATCTTCTTTCTCCTTGTCCAACCTTGTTCTCTTTGCTTTTTCTTCTCCTTGGGACAAGTAATATAGATCAACCCTCTTTTGTCTTTAGTTAAAAGTGCTGGTAAAGTTGGCTGGGCTGTGTTGTATGGTATTTTAATTTTGCTTTTGCTGCTGAAATTATAGGGAATCTTAGCCTTGGAAATAACCATTGTCCTGTACATGATATTGTATATTTGCCACATGCTTTTGCTTGCAACGTCCTCAGCCTTTTTAACGTCCAAAGCTATTTGGAGTAGGGATGTGCACTTTTTTTGTTTTTGTTTTGGCATTCAATTTGATTCAAATTGACTATTCAAATATCCGAATTCATACAAATAGAGAAAAAAAGAATGTATTGAAATTCGCACCGATTTGAATACCTTCATACCTATTCGTATGAATATTTGATACATATTTGATGATACGAATCTTGTACGCATTCGTATGCATCCGTACGCATCTGTACACATCCCGTTTTTATCCCATACACATCCTGTTTCCATCCCGTATGCATCCATATGGATGTGTACGAATATGAATAAGATGCATTCAGATATGCATGCAATGCATACATATCCATACACATAAGGGTATGAATAATTTCAAACATTTGTATTTGTTCGAATACTAAAAAAAACAATGTCTGGACATTCAATTTGAATCTGAATGTCCGAATTCAGCCGAATTCGATTGAATAACGAATATCTCAAATATTCTTCCACATCCCTAGTTTGGAGTGCATTCCCACTGATCCTTATACCTTATGAGTATAAGTCTGCCTTAGGGCAGTTTCTAAAACCTACTTCTTACTTTAATAATCCCTATGGTGAACTGGGAAGAGCCTTTTCCCCAAACCACTGAGTCCCAGTTCATTCCACAAGAGTTATATTTTAAAAAAACACTAACAGTTTTCAAAAAGAACTCAGGTTAGAGTAAGCAACATCCTAGCCAAAAATGGTAAAGCTCTTATGAAACCAAGCTTCTGAAAGAAGATTCATCAGACCGACACATTACAAGGATACCTAAGCTTGCCAAAGGCTCTGCCTTATGCAGGGCTGGAATGCAATATACTAAGTTGCCACTTATCTTAATAAGGTTTTTAAAATTCAGTTACATACCTACAGAGGTATACTTTTTTATTAGAGTCACAACTCTACGACATTGTTAAAATCTGTTCTAAGTCTAAAGCTTTTGGATGTATTTAGATTTACTTCTGATTTTGCTCACTATAAATCCTAGTTTACTAGGTATGAAAGATATTAAGACAGCTTCTAGACCTTACTTGTTGAGTAAGCTCCTTCATGCATTTCCAGACTATAAACATTTAATGAGATTGGCTCCCAGCAGACTGTTTACTACATCCGTTTATTTCATGACACTTTATTTTGCAATGCAGAAGCAAGAGAGAGACCAAAGGTTATTCCAGGTTCTCATCCAATGTCGTTTTTCAATAAATAAAAACAAATTAACTTTGAAAACCTTCTTCCAAAGTTTAAATACTCAAGTATATTTTGATTTATTTAACTCACTCTTTCCATTGTTTGTTTAAAAGACATATAGTACAGTCTTTCATATGATCGGAAATATTGAAAACAGTCTAGATCAGGGTCGAGAGCTGAGGGTTGCTCTACTTCCCTTTGGAGCAGCATTTCAGTAACTGTGAGGAGGAGGAGGAGGAGGAGGAGGAGAATTGGCTTTTCTACCCCACTTTTCTCACCCATTTAAGGGGACTCAAAGTGGCTGACAAAGCTTTTCTATTCTTCTCCCCACACCAAACACCCTGTGAGGTAGGTGGGGCTGTGAGAGCTCAGAAGAGAGCTGTGGCTAGCCCAAGGTCACCCAGCTGGCTTCATGGGGGAGGGCGGAATGGAACCCAGTATTCCCAGATAAGAGTCCAGCTCCTTAACCACTGGCTGCTGGAAACAGATTAGGACAATCTGAGGAGGTTTCTGCACTTATCTTGGAGAATTCCAGGTCTGGCAATCTGGATTTAGCAATCCCACTCCCCCAGGGCTGGGACACACTGCCCTTAGTCCAAAACAGCACTGTCTGCACTGTGCACATGATGTTAATGTTCCAGGCCAGCCCCCACATTAGCCCCAAAACTCCAATGAGCAGGAATGAAATTCCTAGCCCCCAGAACCCCAATTTTGGCAGTGAAATAAAGCATACCACTGAAATGCGTCCCCCTGTGAATCGGAACATGGAGCATGCACTATTTGCACCCCTCCTATGATCTGGATGATCTGATTTACCAGCTAGTAGTCTGGTAGATCCCACTATCAAGGGGTGTTTTCCAACTGCACTCCTTTGATCTGGATCTAAGTAGATCTGGATCTAAGGAAGGGGTTCTTCCCTTAATCCAGATCTAGTAGATCCGGTTTAAGGGAAGTACCCAATGTGTTTCCATGGGTAGTCTAGCACCCAGTAGCAATGAGTGCTAGCCTGCCTGCTGTGGAAACACTGGAGCACCCATTTGCAAATCTGGATCTACCTACAAGGGGTCTGCCTATCACCCCAGGTGTTTGGGGGGACAGGGGGTGCAATCTCCGAAGTTGCCTTCAGAGATTAGCAAAGACTCCAGAGTCCCTCCGAAGTTGCCTTCGGAGATTAGTGCAGGCTCCACAGAAAAACCTCTTGTGAGAGCAATGCAACTGTCAAAGGCTACGGAGGATCTGCTGCTAACTTCAAAGATCCTCTGGAGCGCTTGACAGCGGCATTGCTCTCACAAGGGGTTTTTCTGTGGAGCCTGCTCTAATCTCCAAAGGCAACTTCAGAGGGACTCTGGAGTCTTTACTAATCTCCAAAGGCAACTTGGTGGGGACTTCAGAGGGACTTCAAAGTTTTTATTTTGGGGCACCCCCCCCATGGGTGCCCCCTCCCACTAGCCTCCTCTAGACCCAATTGCCCAATTCTAGTGGAAACAGGCTCCCTACAATCCAGATTTTAAGGCTGAAGACCCCATTATAGACTCCTTTAATGGGGTCTACACAAAATCCAGATTATAGGTCCCGAAGGACTCATATGATCTGAATTTCCTTAGCTGTGGTGAAAACAAATGTGTCCCTAATGAGTCCGTAGTGGAAATGGGGTCATCCAGCTCTCAGCCAAATGGGTCCTTAATGCGTGCTTCAATGGGTACTTAGTGCCAGTGGAAAAACACCCAAGGTCTACCAGCGCTACAGATCAGGAGCCTTCTGATCTAGATCATACTCTCATTGGTGCAGACAGAACATAGAAGCTGGGAGTTGAGCTACTCTAGTACAGATTAGAGGCCTTGAAGATGACTATGGGGAGAAGAAATCTCCATCTGGAATAAGTGCAGAAAGCTCCTAACGACCCAGGTACACACAATATTCCTGAAGTATTTGAGCTAAGAAAATTGGCTTTTTCCACTTCAGGAATGTTCAACATGAATGTTCACATTCATAAATGTTAGCCTGCCTCAGACTCCCCTTATTCCCATCTTTTTCCAGCACACATGTTGAATATTCATATCCTGCATTTCAAGTAACCCAAGCCCATTTCCTCCCCCAACCTTTGCAACACAATGCATGTGGCCACCCCTTTTTGTCAGTCACCAGCTTTGTTTTTTGTCCATTTGAGAAACATACGAATCACTTAACTCAAACTTAGCAATCAAATTAGGAAAATTCTTATCCAGTTATTTTCTGAAAGCAAGTACTGAAAGGCAATTAATTTGATTTGCTAATTGGGGACTGTTCACACTTACTTTACAGGAATGATACTGTATAAGAATACAATTCCAGTGAGGCTAAGATGAAGTGCAGAGGAAGCTATCTGCATTTCAAGTGCTAGTGCAGTCCCCAACCAGACCACCAGTGCTTGTAGTGTGGATGGCCCAGCACAGGTAGATTGGATCACCATGGCCATAGAAAGATCTAACACATGCAGTTGGCCTACAGGGTGCAACTATGCAGTAGCATCTGCACTGTCTTCCCAATCATACTAGCACATCCAGAACTGCTACTGACCATGAGTTCACTAGCTGTTCTTGGACAACTTGATAAGATTTTACTTTTCCATGGGTAGTAAAGACCAGGGCAGCTTAAGTAAGCTCCAGGATGGGGGTGAAGGCATGGCATGGGAATCATGGCAAATTGTGAGAGATTTCTTGGTGTTCCAAACATCCATGGTTTCCTGTATCCACAGTGGGTTTTGGAACCTATCTCCCACAGGTATGGCAGCAGGCCTGAACATCACATAGGCAACCACCAAAATGGGTCTCCTGGGGACTCCAAGGCCAGGAATTTTCATTTCCTACTGTTGGGGCCAGCTCTGAAGCTCATGTGGACTTCAGGACTATGTAAGAGCACAGATCAGCACCAGATCAGCACCAGCATTAACTGATCCAGATCATGGCAGACAAGTGCAGAAAGGCTCGAAGAGACTACTAGGATATCCTTGGAAGTGTTATGAAACAATACTAGAGACAGGTCGAAAGGGCCAGTATTTGTCCATACATCCATCAGGAGATGAACTAATGAGTACCTAACAACAACTAGCACGATAACAGCAACTTTATGCAAACACTTCACTTAGAATAAATTAAGTCATTTTAAACAGAGGGACGTTATGCAATATGATACACCAACTTACCTGAAGTTCATCAAGGGCACTTCCAAGCGTAGCTGACTGTGATGTTGACTGAACCCTCTGGTTTTCAGTGCCTTGAGAAGCATTTGAAATGACTTCAAGAGCATTCTGTATTTCATTGCAAACAGAGTCCTTGCTAGCTGCCAGAGATGCAATGTCCGAATGCTCCAAACACGCAGAGCAAATTGAATGCAGTAAAGATGAATTTTCCTTCAGACAAGCACGTGCAGCTGCAATGTCGTCCCGCTGATTGTTGGATTTTAAGTCCTGTCGGAAGAAACACAAGTGTGGTTTCTTATAAGTAATTATTATTTAAACACTTCAAAATTGACAAGTAATGTAGCAGCAAATCATTTCACCTTGTTCTGTATCCACCAAAGAAGGTTTTTTTTGGGGGGGGAGGAAGATAAATTCAACAAAAAAATGGATTAACTGTGTATTCTTCTGTAGCACACTTTGCTGCTCATTTATAATATGCCTTGGGTAAAAGAGAAAAATTAATTCTAACTTGGGAGGAATGGAAAGGATTTTGTGCACTCAGAATACATAGATCCATCCACCATAGTTGCTCGATGCTATCAAGGGGTGTTTTTCCACTGTCAATAAAAGTACCCATTAAGTACCCATTAATAGGTACAAAATGGCATTTTTGTACCCATTAATGGGTACTTAATGGGTACTTCTAATGACAGTGGAAAAACACCCAAGAAGACATAAACTGCATTACAGAATCAACCATTTTAATACAACCTTTAGCCAAATGCTCCCTCCAAATTTCTCTAGCAGAAAGCAATTTTCATATAAAATAAGATGAAACCTATTTATTTCCTATCATCAGAGCAACATCCAATAAAATTATAGCTCTGACAAGGGGTGTTTTTCCACTGTCACTAGAAGTACCCATTAAGTACCCATTAAATAACTAAATGCCATGTACACATCTGTATGCATCTGTACACATCCGTACGCATCCCGTAAGCATCCCGTAAGCATCCCATTTTCATCCCGTATGAATCCATAGATATGCAATTTTCATATAAAATAAGATGAAACCTATTTATTTCCTATCATCAGAGCAACATCCAATAAAATTATAGCTCTGACAAGGGGTGTTTTTCCACTGTCACTAGAAGTACCCATTAAGTACCCATTAAATAACTAAATGCCATTTAGTTATTTAATGGGTACTTAATGGGTACTTCTAGTGACAGTGGAAAAACACCCAAGCTCTTACCTGTGTTAAGAGAGAAGGGAACAACCATGAACATGTATGGGCTTCATTCAGTCTTTGCCCTGGGAATGAAGTTTATTGGTATCAGCCGCATCATGTATAAAATGAACCAGGATTTCCACAACCAGGTTCCAAACAAGGAGTGTGCATGAATGCAATTTTCAAGATTTGATTTGATTTGAATTGAATATCAAAAAATTCAAATCAATTTGAATGTTTAAAATTCAAATGTATTCACATTCGATTCAGATACATTCAAAACTATCCATGCAAATTTATGATCCGTATTTGCAAATACGAATGTCAGCAACATTTGTATGTGCCTGTACACATCTGTATGCATCCGTACACATCCGTACGCATCCCGTACGCATCCCGTAAGCATCCCATTTTCATCCCGTATGAATCCATAGAAATGCATACGGATGCAGGAAAGATGCGCATGGGCAAGTATGTATCCACATATATACAAATGTCTGAATATTTTGTATGAATGATTCAAAAATTCAAAATTTGTTTGAATGTTTGAATCAAATTTATAGACATTCAATTAGAATTTGAATGTCCAAATTTGAATTCAATTGAATTTTGAATGTTTCAAATATTCATGCACATCCAAACTCTCAGTTTAAGGTGCATTAATACTTATTATTCTCATCTCTTAATACTTGCAAGACAGAAAGTATTCTTTTATCAGACTTCTACTCCATACCTTCTGGGAAGTCAAACTGCGATTTCAAATCAGACCTTTAAAGGTATAGGTCCTTGAAGAGAAAGGGACCAAAAATAGAGGTTGTCTGGGAAGCCATCTGTACAGATGTTATGCACACCATCTGTACAGAAGCAATAACACTATTTCTGTGAGTGTCTCTTATCTGACCCAGATCTGAGAAGAGTTCAGAAGAATTCAAGACATGAAGGAATCCCTAACATTTCGAGAGTAGATTGAAAAGATTTGTTTCAAAGTCACTCAACCAGCTTCCCAACCCATCAAATCCCAAACCTTTCATTGATAACTGATGTTCCTTCTTCACCCCAGTAGATAACTCACAATAGAAGATTTGTTTATGGTTTTATAGTTCATCCTTCTAATACACAAAATTCTATTTTTTTTTCTTAGCCTCGGTTCTTTTTTTACAAGTATTTTATTAGTTTTTAGTATACAATAACGATATACTTTTCCAGCCAAAAAACAACTGCAAGAAACTAACTGCAAAACCAACCTGTACACAGCTTAGTTCATGGGTGAACAAAATACATATTTAACATCTGGTATTTCTACTAGCCTAAAAGCATGCTACTGTGGATCCAGAAGGCCCTGCCTCACACTGGTCTAGCTCCATCTGCATGAGACAGAGCAAGGTCTGAATTAAGGGAGGCCTTAATCCAGATCTCTAGTGGACCCATCTAGTTAGGTCCACCAGAGCGATCAGCACAGTCAGTCCAGAGCATGAGAGGTGTGCAGAAGGCCACCTCCCATGTTTGGGACTACTGGGGAGGGCATCCTACCCCCTCCAGAGGCTTTACATCTAGGAACCTTTGTTCTGAGCCTTAGGAGGCATGGAAGGGCAACCACAAAACTTGTACAAACTTCACTGCTGTGGTGTGAGCTAATCTGGATCAACACCATCCATACAAATGGTGGTGATACCACTCATGCCTCCCTGTGATATGGATCAGTAGGCTAGGTTAATCTGGACCCAATGATCTGGATCACAGGCAGGTAAGAGAAAAAGGGATCATCTTTCTCTTATGGTACATCCAACGTAGAAAGATATAAACTGCATTTAAAAAAATAGCCCAGCATCAGGTTTCAGAAGTGTGATTTCAAATTGTCAGATTGTCAGGTTTCAGAAGTGTGATTTCAGATTGTCAGGTTTCAGAAGTGTAGATTCTATCTGTCCTGCCCTGCTCTGTTCTGAAACAGTGAGAAGATACAGCAGCAAATAATCTCCCAACAGAGGACCAGCACCAAATATGCAAGTATCTCAATTCCCTTCATACTTTTACTTTTCTCAACTTATTATCCACCTACTTCCAGCTTGTTTACCACCAATCTTTTCACAAAATAATTCCTCTGAACTCATAGCCCAAGCTGTTAGCCATGATGGCTATGGAATTAAGTGACCAGCTTCCAGAAGATCCTAGCTACGTCACACTGGAAGTTAGAATTTATTCTTCAGACTTCCGTGCCAAGATCTTTGGGAGGAAGGAAAGATAAGCAATTAACTGAGGAAGAAGCAGACAAACAAAATAGGTCACCATGGTTAACTGTGATAGCACAAACAGCTCATTTCCTTAAGAAACACACACCAAAAGCACACAACACCAAAATGTTGAATCCTCAACATGAGATGTTCCTGACTTTCAACCTTGGGTTGAGATTCCCACAAGGGAGCAGCAGAGCCGTTACATGGGGTTTTCAAAACTGAAAAAAATAAACATTCATTTCAGACCAAAACAAAAACAAACACACACACAAACACACACAGAGCAAGAGAGAGAGCAAGAGAGAGAGGAGAAAACAAGACACCAGACACATTTCAGTCTCAGAAAACATACAATATACAAATTGTACAATGATCAAAATCAGGAGGGAAAAAAAAGAAAAAGCAAGAAGAAATGAACAATAAGCAATTGTCTAGAGAAAGAAAACATTGAGCTTTGCACAACATATTCCACTTACAGTGAAAAGTACAATTTTAAGAAGTACAATCTAGAAGAAAGAAAGAAAAACACCCAAGGCAAACACTTGTAGATTCATGAAACATCTTGGGATATATATAATTACCAACTACAGCACGTTTCGTAATTCAATCATGGTTAAAAAGCTTAAAACTGTAGCATGTTCATTTTTCTAGTCACACAAAGAAAGCAAAATGATTTCCCTGAGCTCATTTCTGCTTTGTAACTCAGTATATACTTAATCAGGGCAAAAAGAAGGCAATTTATCTTTTTCTTATCAACAAGATTTTTGCACCCCATTATATCCTCTGCCATAAAATCCTTCATAGATATTGCTTAATTATAGTACTACTAACCACACAGTTAAGGACTGTTTCAACACTCCATGGGCGATGCCACATTGTGGTGGCAAGCAGTAAGTAGCCCAGTCCACAGTAGGCTGAGCTACCAGTAGTCCATTCTAAGGGCTCCATATCAGCTCAGTTTCTCATTCCCAGCCTTTGAAGTTGCTCAGAAGCAGTATGCTTCAGGTGCAACTTCTGGGTACAGCTTCTGGGCGCCCATCCTAAATGGTGCCAAGCATGATATACCAGCTCTCAGCTGTGCACTGTTCACATACAGGCCATAGTCTGCTATACAACCATAGAATGTTTGTAAACCACCCAGTTCCACCACATGAATAATATGCACATAAATTTTCTCAACCATAATCATATCAACTATGGTACATATTTATCTTGTTGTAGTCAGAAATGCCAAAATGTTTTGGTGTAAAGATGAGGGCATGCACACTTCGGATGACGGTTCCAGGACAGCCCTAGCGCTGTCTCTGGCCTCAAAGCTCTAAGGGGACCCATTTTGGCAGTGCAGTTCTGTGAGCTATCAAAATGGGTCCACCTGCTAAAGTGATAGTGAGGGCATTTCTGCACTTGCTTTCCAATCCTTTGGACAGGAAAGATGCATGATAGACATGTACTGGAATTCACACTAGGGAATGCTAGTACACGCTAGCCTAGCCCTAACACGACCAGAGACTTACCTGTGTCTGGTCACGAGTCTGTTCCTCAGTGATGATGATGATGCTCTGCGCATGCACATTCGTATCACGTGTCATGTGAGGTGCCAGCGCGTTTGCACAGCACCACAGATGGTCCCCGTTGTGCCAGAAATAGTGCAGATGGTTGCTGCTCGACTCATCAGTTAAGCTTTTAGTTAATGTTAGTTTGTGTGTGGTGCATGATTTCATGCACTACTGCTAGTTTATAATTAGTTAACATCTGGACAGGCAGGGGGCATTTGTAGGCTGTAATTGCCTACTGCAAGTGCAGATGCACCTGCCCAGATGTTAACTAATTATAAACTAAAAGGCCAAGTGTGAACTGGCTTAGAGGCACCTCCCTGGGCCACATATAAGGTAGTAGTAGACCTGTTTAAATAGGCCTGATGCCATCACTGTCTAAGTTACCATTTTGAGACATCTAGACCAGGTTATATTGAATCCAATGAGGTCACAGTGTGCTAGTAGAGAGTGTGGCCTCCCTACTCCTCAGCAGAGTGCAGAGGAAAGAGGCCCAGAAGTGGTCTAGGACTCACAGTGGAGAGTGAGTCCCTTTACCTAAATTTTTAGTTGATTTGTCTAGCCCCACTTCTGGACTTAGCTTCCTGATACATGGCAGGCCACTCCATACTGTAGCCTAGCCTCATTTAAAAAGCAGTGTCCAACAGGAGGTTAGTGATCATCATCATCATCATGATCTTTACATATATATGTCTAGCCATCTCTGCAAGTCCTCTTCATGCCACACTGCATGAAAAAGTGGATTATGTGCCTGCATTTCAGGTGTAACTAGTTCTCAGACTCTGCCCTGTGATGGATTGTTCCAGTGAGGTTTGTCATGGTTGCCTGCCATTGACCCTGTCTTCCTACTTTTCACTCAGTCCCATCTTAACTTTGAAAAAAAATTGTATAGCTATTGAGCTTCTCTGCCACAATTTTTTTCTCCTAATTTTGTTCTGCATGAATTCCCAGCACCCTCTAAAAATTCTTTTATGGTCACTGAAGTTTCATGCTTCAGCTGCTGAAGTATTGCCATTCTGAATTTTTCATTTCCTGATGCACACACCATTTGCTATCCACCAGCATGCACATCGGAACTACCTATACAGAAATTAGACAAAAGAATATATTATCTACCACCACAGCTTTGGGGTTTTTTCTTCATCCATGGTGCTATAATGTCAATGACTGTATGCATTCTGGCTTGCTTTCAGATATATTAATTTTAAGATCTGTTCATATGTTGTTAAGGAATACATTGCTTGGCACAGATCAGAAACAATAATCTCTAACAGGGTTTGCCAGGCTCACTCAGAGTATTTTGCTGCTCACTGCATGCTGTAGATGGGTAGTGCCAGAGTGAATGGTAGGACAAATAGACCTATTACCATGGGGAACAAGCGCTATTTCCACATTTGCAGGACCTTGACAACTCTAGCTAGAGCAGGAACAGTTTCCTGCTGGAGTGGTTCAGCTGTCCTGGAACAAGACCATCCACACTGTTGCAGGACAGCCCTACTGTGCTACGCAACCCTCCAAAGGCTCCAATGGCCAGGAACAAAAGTTGCCAACCTTAAAGACCTAGAGGGACCCATTTTGGCAGTGCAATTGGATTTGCCCCTGATATGGGTATCCTTGCTCAACCTGAACAAGGAGAAGACACCTTCTCTTCCAGTGGTGCAGCACATCTTTTAATAAAGGTCTACCACTATCCCACTCCAGGTGGCCATTTTGGCCAACTAGATCATGCTATGGTCTGTCCAATTCAGACACAACAGCCTAGCAGGGGGGCATGACCTCTCTAGTCCACACCAGACTGCAGGACAGAGAGACCCAGAAGTGGTATAGGCCTCACAGTGGAAAGGCCTAAACAGTTATTCTAACATTTTTTGTCCTTACAAATTGTATGGCTGGGGTGTAGCTGGGGTGTAATAGTGACAAAGGAAGAAAGGTGGGCTACTCACACAGTGCAAAAGCACACATTCTTTGGCAGAAAGCAAAGGTAAATCCTCCACCTGCTGTCAATTCCTTGAATATGGGCTTTAGAGGCATCTTCCCTGTCTCCCTAACCAAGAAGTATTATCTAGGCCGGTGATGGCCAACCTATGACACGCGTGTCACAGGTGACACGCCAAGCCCTTTTAGGTGACACACCTGGTCACCCTGGCACCTGAGCATGTAGTGCTTGCTTGTTCTTGAAGTGTACGAAATACCAACTTTCAATTGAAGATTTAGCAAATGTAAAGAATTATTCATTTTTGCTTTTAATAAAATACATATATCAAAAATATAACTTTCTTACTAGACCTACAAATATCACAAAATTATGGATATTTCTGGAAGTGACACAGCACCCGAGTTAAGCTAGGTTTTCTTGTGAATTTTGACACACCAAGCTCAAAAGGTTAGCCATCACTGATCTAGGCCTCAGTTCTAGTAGTCATTGAGACACCTGTCCTCTGTATTAGGGGCTACAGAAAATTGCATTCCATTCTTAGCAACTTCTAATTTTAATCATAGCCTTCCCACTCAACTTCTCTGAGATTAGAATATTATAAACAAGCAGAAAGTATGTCTACACCTGTGTGTGTACAAGCACTAGATCAATAGTATACTTAATTTCTGCTAAGGAATAGCAAGCTTATTTACAGAGAGACACAACACACTCAGCTTTGGGCTGCTTCATTTTAAAAAAGGCATTTAAAAACTTCATATTTTTCTCACTTTTTTAATGGTTCCAAGCTATTGAAATCAAGTCACTTTATTAGACAGATCTCTTTTAAAACATAACAGTTGGTTAAGCAATGGCATTGATTAAAATAGACAGTACTGAACATCCAAGATAGTCAGACATATGTAGACAGAGCATTTTTATGAAGTGCAAACACATATCTAAGTGCCGTGCAATAAATATTCAAGCATAATTAATTCACTGATATATGGCTTCCTATTTTGTCCACATTGACAGGGTATGTATATAAGAGTAGTATTAAATGAAAAGCCTCAAACATTTAGCAAAGAGAAAGCACAAACAATATTGCCCTTCATTAAACATTTGCTCTATAAATGACAAAAATGTGTTTTGTGCATCCAGCAAATATTTACAGGCTGCAAGACCATGAACAAAAAAACGAAAAAAAATTAAGCCCCTGAGTTCTGTATTGAATGCTAATGCATTTGTATATGATAGATTTAACACTAGAACCATGAATAAATGACTTTCAGCAGGTGCACTCTGACAGATAAATCACTATTGGTACTACAAAATCCATACAGAGGAAGAACAGCCGTATAATTTACAACATCAGCATTTATCATGAAAAGCAGCAGTTACAGGTCCTTTTCAGCTTCAGATTCCAGAAAAAAATTACATTCCTAAAAAGATTAACATTCCATCAAAAAAGAAGGAAAAAAATAGCTCTGCCTGTATAAAATGATTTTCTACTTTCAAATCACAACTTACAGACTTTAAGTGACACAGAAAAAAGCATAAACATTACATATAATACCTTTGGTGGCTGTCTTGCCAGGGAAGGAGGTGGGTTATATTTTAAATAAGTTGTAAGAATACACTATATGTTTTATCTTTTTATCTTTTTTACCCTTTGTAACCTTTTGGTGAAGCGCAGGATATATATTCTTAAATAAATAAAATCAAAATGTACAGAATAAATTAGTAATTGAAACTCCCCCAAGACTACCCTCTGGTAATGTGGAAGGAAAAACATATGTAGTTTAATAGTGTGTTTAAATACTGGCCTATTAACTACATTTGATGAAATTTGCCTCACCTAAACCCACATTTTCTAGCCATATATCACCTTCCTTGCTGTTTAGGAATCAAGCCTGCTTTTCCCATATCTGTATTATGCTACAACTAGTTATATTCATATTTTAACCATCAAGCACAACCAAATATTTTAAGTACTATTTTAAGTAACATATGCGAGTTAAAATAACAATGCTAGTACAGTTTAATATCTTCACAGGTGAGGGTTTGTGGCCTTCACTCTTTGGCCTTTCTGCATTCATTTTAGATCCAGATTAAGGAACTAGGGATGGACATGAATATTCATCATATTTGAAATTAATATGAATTTGTCTGAATTTGGACATTGGAATTTGAATAGAATATTGGTACATTTGACAATCGACATTCAAACATGAACTGAATGCTTCGATACGTTCGTACAAGGTTTCGTTAGATCTGTGAACCTGAGAAAGGGGGAAAGCAGTTGCCCCAGTTATATCTCCAACAGATCCAGAGTGGATTCAAAGCAGATTCAGAGCGGATTAGAAGTGAATTGAGAGCAGATTTGACATGTTCAGAGTGGATACACAGGCGATTTGTAGGGGATATGTAAGTGATTTGTAGCAATTCAAATCAGGTTTGTACTGAACATTCATATCAAACTTAAATCCTACCACATTCAAAGGGGATCTATTAGAATGAATACTTTTCTTTTTTTTTGCATTTGATTTGGTACAAAAAAAATTGTGCACATCCCTATAAGGAACCTCTTAATACAGATCATGGGCCTCCCATCCACACATCCTGCTCCACCTTCACAAGACAGAGCTAGATGCAAATTGAGAGGCCTTAATCTAGATTTCTTGTGGACTTATTTAATTGGGCCCACAAGTGCACAAGGGTCATGGGAGGTGTACAGATGGCACACCTCTGTGATCCTGGACTGCAGAGCACACCATGGCATGCTGATGAAACACACACCCAAGCCCCAAGGTGAGGAATTTTCATTCCTAGCCTTTAGGGGTGTGGCAGCCAGCTGTAAAGTTTGCATGAGTTTCCCTGCTGCAAGGAGGCATCATGGGCTGTATCAGTGCCATCAGTGAAGACAGTGGCGATCTGACTTATGCCTCTCCATGATCCAGACCAGTGGGTCCAGTTAAAGAGTAGTAAGTGCACAAAGGGCCTTTATAAAACCAAACTCACTAGTCTTTGGATCCAAGACATTGTGGTTGTTTTCATTTGTTTTCAAGTGAGAGTGGTTAGAAAATATTTTCCAGTTTTCTCAATATTTACAGACTTAAAAATTTGTTCCATTTTGACAGATTCTGATACCTGTGAATGCTGAGGGATGACTAAACTCGTAACATTTTCTATGAGCTGTTTATCTTACAGTCCCTCCACTTTAAAGCTATTAGGCATTAAGATACTAACTTCAAGCAGCAGGGGTTGCAGGGAGGGAGAGAGAAATATGCTGTAGCCTTAAGAGCACTTTTAACATTTTGCATTTGAAATCATTTTAATTGTCCCAAAGTTGAAGCTCTGCAAATTAAAAGAAAATCTATTCAGTGTGGAGAGAAGGAGCATCTGATCTGCAGCAGGGATCCTGTTTCTCCTTGTTGGCAAAAAGCTTTCTATTTTCTCCAACAGGATTATTTCTCTAAGGCATATTTCACACTGAAGCCCCAAAGTCAAGGGTTTTCAACCCTGCTGATTTCTTTCCCTTACAGAACAGCATTTACTCCAGTGTACAAAAGCACTAAGGTCAAGTGCTACAGAGCTTTACTAACATCACATCTTTTCTACTGGGCTCTCCTATTTGTTTTGAGTGTACATCACCTAGTGAGAAGGCTTCATATCTTGCATCCAGGGAGGCAATTTAAATGAAAGGGTTTCCTCTAGGTTCTTGCACAAACACTTCCAGATCATTTTAAGGACCTGCCAGTCAAGCCACTCTGCCATAACAACAGCTTTGGAAAGGCAGCATCTTCAGGGCTTCGGAGACTGCTGTCTCTGCAGTGGGATCCTTCAGTCCGACATTGGGCCAGGAGGCATGCCGTGTTCACATGAGTTTTGAGGCTGCAGAACAAGATTCTGCAACCTTGAAGTTTCTGACCAGTGTAAACACTGGAAAGGAAATGGTCATGGACTGCTTTGTGTCACAATTTTCAGTTCATCATATTCTTCAGAGAGAAGAGGTTTCAAAAAACCATCTAATAAAGGAGGAGAAACAATACCCTTGAATTTGCTCTTGTGATATCTGAGAATCCTTCAATGGGAGGTACACTATGTAAAAGTAAGTATAAATCATAAAAAATGAGTCAGAGTCCCTAAAGGATTTGTCCCCATTCAAGATTTAAAGAGCTTTGAAATCATTTTGAGAGCCCACTGTTCCCAAAGTTTCAAAAGAACCTGCAGTTTCTGAGGATTAAAGGTCCTGGAACATGGGCTATCTGTATTCGAATCAAAAGAGCTCTCACTGCTGGATTTAGAAATAATTCTCATTATTCAGCAATGGGAATGCAAGCAGGGCTTTTTGCGGGGAGGGAACCATGGTTTAGGGGCATTCTCCTCAGTTTCCCCTTACCCAATGATAAGCCGTGATTTCGTCCCCTTTCCCCTGGGCTCTCACCATTACGTGCTAAGGATCAGGCTTGGCTGAAAGGGAAAAGTTGCTTACAATGCAACCAGAGATCAGACCATTAAAACGTAACGAGATATCAGACCATAGCAGGGAGTGAATCAAAAGTGTCTCATTTTATTTACAGAGGCAGCAATCAGGAAGACTTTGGCCGCGGTGTCTGCCATTTTGCACTGGTCTGCTATGCTGATACAATGCAAAGCTGGTGGCTCTTAAAAGCCTGCCTACTTTGTCCCTCCTCCCTCCCTTCTCCATCACAATCTCTCTTCCCCCCCCTTCCACACCTGGTTTTTCCCTCCCCCCTGCCATTTCGCACTGCTTTGATGTACCAATCTAGCAAAAAACAAAGGGAAAGTGATCTTTAATCTTCGAATGCCTTGTTAACAAAAGAGCTGTGCTATGGTACGGGGAGAAGTGTTGAACAAAAAACTGCTGTCATGATCTGAATCAGGGACAGGCTTATATAGGGGGTGGGCTTTGACTCACCGGCCCAGTGAAGTCAGGATATGAGGGTGCCCAGTTGCTGATGGCAAGGGGAGAGGGCTCGGCTGAGGGGAGAAGGGGGGTTTCTGTGGGAACAGTGGGAAACAGTGGGAATGCAAAAAACCAGACATCACTGCTGATTTTTAAAAACCCTGCTTTAAAACCAGCTTAAAATATCCAGTGGGAACCTGGCCTAAGTGCTTGGTCCAATCCACACAGAACAGCAGGAGGGCACTGAGCCAGGACACAGCTGTTATCCTGTGTTCACAGCTGCCACCCAATCTCCCAAGTTGCTGGGAGGCAGGATGGTTTAAGAGAATGAGACAGCAAAACATATGCATGTGGACACACCAAAGCTAATTAATTCATCCACTGCATTGGAAAAGGCAGCAGACATGCCATTCAAAACCAGCAATTCGTTTTCTTCCCTGCTGAGCACAGCCAGCAGTGTGGAGATAAATGAGATGTTGTCTCTAAGGCTTGCCTGTTACCGCTAAGGATCCGTATGGTTCTATTAGAACACGGTTTCCTATTACACTCCCAGTAAGCAGTGTCGATGCTGAGCATATTATGGCAGCCCCTGAAAGGTGTCTCTCTGACATCACACTCTTTCTAGAGGACTGTATGGCATTTGCCTCAGACGATGTCTTTATGACAGTTGAGAAATACAATGGGATTTTAAAACGAAAGGGAAAGGGATCTGGTGGCAAGGTATGTGGCATTAATTTTCCTTCTAACGTAGCATGCCCTGCAGCAAAACAAGCCCTGGAGTCCCTTTCACTCAGCTCCCATGAATTTCTAATAAATCTGTGCTTTCATTTTTATAAAAGTACCAAAAGAAAAGAACTTCTTAGAAAGCACATTTCTTCCTACCGTATGTAAGTACATGAAAATAGACTGTGGCTAAATTTCTTTTTGTCATGAAACTCTGAGAAAAGTCCTTAACTATGGTTCTGATATGTGATCTGTCTGGGACTGCGTAGGGGTGTGCACAAATACTCGTTGTTACCAGATCAACTTTGGATGTGCAGATATCATAAGAAATGTTACAAAACCGGAACTTGAAATATACCAGGTTTTGACATATGAATTTGGCTTTATTATTGTCATAATTAAAAGCTAAAGGCAGACCATGAAACGTGGAAAGGCCTTAAAATAGCCATATTGGGAGAAAGACAAGCCTGGAGTTTAAAAAAAAGGACATAGTTTTCTCAAGTCACAAGCTGGCTGTTTGCAAAAGATAAAAGTCTGTATGCAAGAAACACAGCCTGAGATTTAATCTTGATTGAGTCAAGACAGAGTCCTAGCACCTAAAAAGTCTTTGTTTTCTCTTTTTGGGGTAACAGATTTTTAAATAATGAAGGAGAAATAAAACCATGGAATCTGGGACAGAGATTGGTTTGTCTAATTTTAATAAAATAATAAAGGATAAAATGGAATGGATTTTTGGAAGAGATCTGGGTAAAATAAGTATACCAGAATTTGGAATTACTATCTAAATGGGAAATGGCCCATTTCACCAGTATTAGAATGCAGGATGTTGGAGGTGACTCACTGTTTACACCTTTGTTTACACCCTAACAGAATTGGGTAAAAGGTCGCTGATATCTACACACATTGAGTGGGTCTAGCTGGAGGGATTAAGTGAGCCAGTAGAGGTGCTAAAATGTTAATTTAAGGTAAACTTTTACAAATCAAACAGGGGTTACTGGGCTGACTCACCATTTACACCTTTTGTCTGAGGGTGTCAAGGAGAGGTCAGGAGATGCACTGATTGGAAATGTTGTCAGGACTGAAGTCACATACACATTTTTATTCATTAACAAGAGAAGAACATCAGCAGTTTTTTTTGGTTCCAATTTCTGCTATAAAAATGGCAGAGAAGAGATGGTTTTAAAAAAGGTCTTCTCCTTCTGGTCATCAGAGGAGGGAGGTCTTCTTCTGGCATCATGGGAGGCTAAAGAGACCTGGAGAAATTTTTCTTCCCCCCCCCCTTTTTCTTCTTTCTGCTACAGAGTTTTGCTGCAAGAGCTGCAGTTTAAAACTTTTGCATTCTGAATTTGGTTGGTTTTGTAAAGGCAATTATAAAGATTATTTTTAATGTATTTCTTTTGGATTTTTGTCCATTTTGGGGGTCAGTCTGATTGAGACTGAAGGGATTCCCAATTTTTAAGTCATTTTCGGGTTCCTGAAAGATGCAGTTTGCTGTGGTCATGCATCTCTGTAACTTCAAACTTCTGCACATGGAGAAGACATCATTGGTGAGACAGAAGATTGGTATCCTCTATTCACTTTCCCTTATTTTTCTTTAGAACTTCTTTTTTTTTAGGTTAGGGGTTCTTTCTAGTATTAGGAGTTTTCCATTCCCTTTCTGGCTGTTTTATATTTGCAATTTCTAAATGAGAACTTTATTCTCATTCCTTAATTCATACTAATGAAAAGCAATTTGTTTTGGGGTTTTTAGGAAGCTTTTGCTGCATAACTATAAATTAGTCGTTTTAATAAAAGAGGGATAAATTCAGTTAAATTCACAAAGATTTCTTAGTGGGAGATGTTCATTTCTTTAGTCGTTTTGCAGTTGTTGCATGCTTATTTCTGTTCTAGAAATGTTTCTGATATTTCATTTCAACTTCTTTTCTGTATTCCTAATAAATTCTTTGCCCTGGTTTAACAAGAAACTGGTTTTTGAGTCTAAAATGGGTTTTGTCTCTGTTTTCTGGTTATTCCTCGTTATTAAAACCTGTGAAAGATCTTGCTACTGATTCCCCTGGGAAGTTTAAATTTGGTGTTCTTTGGGCTTCAAAAATAATCCAAATTATCCAAATTTTACTCCCTCCATAGTTGCTTCCAGTTTATTACTGGAGCAGAACTGGTATCATCGTAGGCATTCGAAATCTGATCAAATGTGCCGAATTTTGACATTCGAACTCTAATAGAATGTCCTGAAATTTGAATGTAAACATTCGATTAGAATTTTGAATTTCGGATCTATTTCTTCGAATTATCTGGACATTTCTATGTGTACAGGTTCATACACCATGCGTAAGATCTTTCCCACATCCGTATGGATTTGTACAGATCCGTGCAGGACGATAATGGGTTGCATACAGGATAACTACAGGATGCATATGGATGTGTATGGATGCGTACAGATGTGGGGAAGATATGTACATGCACATACCAATGTTGTCGTGTGGTCACCATAGCATGCATCCCCAAGTCCTGATTAGTCCTGAGCAGGAAGTCTGCTGGAGGCATGGTGTGATTGGCCCATGAAACTGTCAATCAAGAGTCACTTCTGGCTATGGTGGGTGTGACAGAGAGACATGGCTATGTAGTTCTGTATGTAGCTGCTATGTAGGTTGTGGAAAGCTTCATAGACTGCTACATAGGATGTGCAGGCTGATGTAGGGTGTGTGTAGAGCCGGAGCCACCCCATTGCAAATGGCAGACTCCAGACCCACCCCTAGAGCCCTTTGGCCTGGTATGCATGCGAAAGCACGCTCTGAAATCCAGTCTTCATGGAGCAAGACCAGACTGAAGTCCTGTTTAAAGGGGTCTGCAGGTAATCCAGATTAAAGGGCCTAAAGACTCCACTGAATCTGGAACTCTGCAACGCTTGTGTGGATGACACAATCCCAAAGGGGTCTGAAAGGGTCCCTCAGTGCAGAAGTTAATCATAAGGGTACCTATCAGGTGCTTAATTGAGTCTATAAAGCCCATGCAGAAACAGCCATTGAGCACGACATTCTCTATCATTCTCTGAATGTTTGTAGATCAAGGGAAGAATCTGTTATCACAAGGATGCAACCATAGCGCCATAGCAGATTCAAATGGAAATTATATGATGTCCACTGAACTTCACGCTTATCAGTTAACCTGAACTGAAGAATGGTCATTTCAAATTCTCTTCGAATCCCTGCTGCCACCAGTCCCCCCCCCCCCCCGAATCCATTCCAAATCCATTTCAACTCTGGTCACACTCCGCTCCAAAGGTTCAAACGAAAGCACAAAAGCTTCAAATATAGCCAAAATTCAATTTGAATGCAAAAGTGATGAACATTTTTCACCCATCCCTCTCTGTAGCATACAACAGGAATTCCACCAGGTTTGGTAGTTATGTTTGAGCAAGGGGAGTCATTTTCTTTGCTAATACCATTATATCCACCTCTTTAATTTTATGATAAGAATTCCTTATCAGTGTGCCTGTTTCTCCTTGTGAAAGCAGAAGGCAAACTACAAAATGTCACGTTAATTTGTCCTCAAGGCTATGCAAGTTCTCATGTCCTTGTTATTCTTTACCTGTAAGCATATGACAAACACTGTCATCTACAGCTGTTATTAGTTTCCTATCTCTGTGGTACGTTTTAATACTTCAGGTGAAGTAATTGCCTAGAAATACCCAACAATCCATTATACTTAAGGAATATTAATGGTAAACGGTTTTTAATTTAATCACCATCACCACAACTATCTCAAATTTCTCAGAGGTTTCTGTGGTAAGGCTCAATTATTTCCATAGCTGCAGAATAAAATGATAATAGTTACACACTATGTGTTTTTCATATATTAACAGCACAATAGAAGGCATTAGCTCTGAATTACATTTTCTATATTTACCTGCAATAGATAAGCATGTTTAGGAAATCTGTGATCACTACTCCTCTGCATTTCTATCCAGAAATAAGATCTAGTGATTTTTATGGGACTGCACACCATTTTGGGATATATTTTTGGCACCAAACTGCTCATTCATAACATACTGTATATTCTGGCGTACAAGACTACTTTTTAACCCAGGAAAATCTTCCCAAAAGTCGGGGGTCATCTTATATGCCGGGTGTCATCGTCTTCTATGGCAAGTATATCCCAAACTCTATATTTTAACTGGAAAGTTGGGGGTCGTCTTATATGCCCAGTTATCTTATACCCCAGAATATACGGTAAATCCTGAATTTAACATTACAACCCTAATAATAAAGATGTCTACACACAAGATCAAAATTTAATAATTCAGTATAGGATATAAGCAGCCTGGTATGTATGTATGTATGTATGCATGCATGTATGCATGTATGTAAATTTTTATCCCACCCTATACTCAAGTATCTCAGGGTGGGTTACAAAGTATAAAATGAACACATTAAAACCATAACATATTAAACTTATTAAAACCAGAAGAGTGTCAACAATATATATGAAAAACAAGTTTAGCTTCCAAGGTGACCACCAAATACTAAAGAAGCTGTTTTTAGAATCCTGAAAGCCAGGCGAAAAATAAAAATAGAAAAGGAATATTACTGAGATAATATCCTCAACTACAAATTCCGGTCATACCATCAAAATACATAGAAAACTAAAGAGTAGGGATGTGCATGAATATTTTTTTAAATTTGTATCGAATCGAATGCAAGAAAATTAATACTCATTTTAATAGATCCCCTTTGAATGTGGTAGGACTCGTATTTGATATGTTCAATCACATACAAATCCCACACAAATACATATGAATAGCATATGAATCCCATACATATCCCATATGAAGCTTCATACAATGCTTCATATGAATGTATCAAAACCAATTCAAATTTGAATGTCAATCTAATGTGCCAACATTCTATTCAAATTCAAATGTCCGAGTTCAACTATGGTGTATCCAGATTACGCCATGAAATGAGAGGGCTCTGGGAAATGGGGAGCAGCAGCTGATTGCAGCTGCCCCTGAACGCCTGCTGTTACAAAAGTTTTCCAGTTATCTGACCGGCCCAGATAACCGGGGATCAGGCCCATGTATCTTGCCTGACCCTGAGTAGCTAGAAAATGGAGGACGGCGGGAGAGAAGAGATTAAGCAGGAGGCTGATCAGCTGGAAAAGAGAGCCTTTATTTCTCTGCAGAGCTTTAAATAGGGCGTCACAGGAGGGACGTGGAGGAAGTGATGTAAAGGCACAATCCAGCAAGGTGATTGGTGGAACTCGGTCAGGTGAGCAAGCCAGAAGTCCTTCTGATGTCACATCCTGTGGTGGGACATGGGGAGAATCCTCAACAGGAAAAGAAAGGGTTGTTGTCTTTTGGGACCATGCGGTTGCAAACGCCATTATGCCCCAAGGCTAAGAGTCTAGCACCCTGCTGGTGCTGAGTGTATACTGCAAGTTTATGGGGCAGAAAATTAGTTGCTCTTTACTCTTGAGGCTTGAGAATGGAAGGCTGAAGAAAAGGAAGCCAGGGCAAAAGTCATGCAGCCTTTGTGGTTACCACATTCAACTGAATTTATACAAATTTTGAATGTTATGAATATTTGTGCACATTCCTACTAAAGAGAAATGGCATCTTTTCTTAAGTTCTATCAAGTCATATAGAAAAACTAAGATAAACTGAAATAACAGATTTCTCTTAATTGCTTGAATCGGTGAACAGTCATTCAACTTATTGAAACAGCCACTATGAGTTTAGCCAACTGAGTCATACAGATCCACTTTCTGGGGGGTGGCAAATGCTAATAAACAGAGACAAAAAGAGTCTATATAAGCCAACAAAATGAAAATGGGAATAAGGCAGTAAGTCATCCCTTTTCTCTGACCCTCTCCAATACACACATATGTATATAAACCTCAGGTAATTCTTTTTTAAAAAAAATAAATTTAATTAATTTCCAATACAAACATAAACATCATATTTTGGGTTCCCCTACATAAATACACTGGGGAATATACAATTAATTGGTAAATTATAATAGACTTCCACCCGACCTCCAAGGCTTCTCTTTTGTTGCACGCTTCTTCTTTCATGTTCTCTTGTAGTTCTCTTCAATATGCTGTCCCATTTAGTTATTTTTCAATCCAGCAATCATCGGTCCATTTTCTGGTTCTTGTAGATAGTCAATAACAGGTTTCAAGACTCTCACACAGTTGTCCACAGTTTGTTAATTTATCCATCTCAGCTAATTCAATTAATTTTATTAATCAAGCCTCCACCAAAGGTGTTTCCTCTTCCTTCCATTTTTGTGCATACAAAATTCTTGCTGCGGTTATGATATATTGAATGAAGACATTCATCCTATCCAAATTTCCATTTATACCTAATAAAAACAACTCTGGCTTATACGAACTATTCACTTTTAAAATGTTTTGCATAATTGTATGGATTTGTATCCAGTATTTCTGTGCTTTTTTACAAGTCCTCTACATATGATAAAACCTACCTCATTTCCAACAAGTACATTCATTGGCCTTTCTGCACAGAGCCCCTGTGGTCCTCTTCTGCGTCTCACAGACCTACACATTAATGCAGTTCATGAAGCCACATCCCTACTGGACAGTGCCTGCTTTAGATGGAGCGTAATCCCAATTAGGAGGCTCCTAAGCAGGAACACCAGTAGTCATAAGTAAACATGACAACCTGAAGACCAGAAGGCCCTGATCCCAGGATTACCAGGATGGGTTAGAGGATGTAATTTAGAGATGTGCCAAAGTACACAAATTAAATGCGTCCCCCAGTTCCTGTGAGGCTAGATGCTATACTGGACAAAAATCATATTTAAAATTACCAATAAATAAATAAACACCCCCCAAAAAAAGACATTCCAAAACACCTGAAAATTCAATGGCAGGGCAAGTGCAGGATCATCTACAAAATTCACTTGTGCAACCTCATTAAATATACAATAGGTTTGTATGGGAGACTGGGAATTCTTAAGCATGAGGCCCTATAGCCTCCAGCCATTATGTTATTATATACTGTTGCTGTTTTAATGATGTTTGATTTTAGATTTTCTTACCCATCTGGAGACCGGGTATAGGGCAGGATAACAATGTAAATAAATAAATGATGGATGGATGGACGGACGGACGGACGGACGGATGGATGGACGGATGGATGGATGGACGACAGACGGACGGATAATGTCAAATGTAGTCATTTAGATTTATTTATTAATTATCTTGCAATCTTTTCCTTCACATACCTATCCCACAACATTTAAACGTAAAAGAATAGCTAAAATAGATGCAAAATCCATATAATTTGTTATCTTCTCAGTATAAGAGTAGACATTAATATTTTGTTTAGATTTCCATCCTTTATCAAAATCTCAGGGTGGTGAACACAATACAACAAAACAAAACCTATAAAACCATGCAAATACATGCATTCACATAAACCTAAAAATAAGACATAAAACTCATAAAGTTTAAGACAAAATCACTGAAATACTAACAGGAAAAGCATCCAACTAATCTCAAAAAAGCACTCTGAAATAAATGTGTTCTTTGACACATGCAGACAAGAAGGTTCACAGTCAGGATGGTTCACAGCCTGACTGTGGCAGTTGGAGAAGACATAGAGGCCACTCCTGAGTGTAACATGAAGATCTCCACATTTTCCTGTCCTTGCCTGTATTTTTTGAAGTTTCAGTACAGATCCTCCAAATGCTCTAGTTCCGGAAGGCTTCTGAAGGCCACAAGAAGGCTGTGAACCATCTTGTCTGGAGGGAAAAAGTGCTGCTGTAAAGTACAAGAACTCAAAGCAATTTGCAAAATGCTATTTGAAATTTTTTGCTGTTCAAGATATCATCACATGATTGACCAAGGGAATCTGTAGAAGTTAAATAGACACATTTTGTTTGCTTTCATAAAGCATACACAGTATTCTTCTTTAAATACCACCAAAAATAGATCACAGGTTTACTGAACCGCTGTCCAAATCTTAACTGTTCATTTTATTTTCAGTTAGAATATTCATTGTAATCCAACAAAAGCAGGGCTTTCTTCACAACTACTTATCTAGGTCCTGGGGGTCTCCTGCAATCTGTCAAGGATATGTTTAGCTCACTTGTTTTATCAGTTTTTATACTGTTTTTATTGTGACCTGCCCTGAGACCTTCGGATATACAGTGGGATAGAAAAATAAATAAATTTTGTTGCCATCTTCATACCATCCATTTTCTTTGTTTTATATAATGCCATCCCAGAGGCCGCTTTTCACAGTAATTTCATTTTCTTGCAGAGGATTAAATATTAGATCATTATTCTTATTTTCAAAAATCTACTACAGAGGAACAGAGATAAAGCTAGCTTAATTACTATCAAGAAATTGTAAATCAGGCAATATTTTGACTTTTACTGGGTTTAGGAATAGCAAGCTATGAAATACGGAGGTGGAGGGAGTGATGCAATAATTTTCCAGTCAAAATGTCATCATCATTCTCAGCCATTTCTACAACACTGACGGCCTGTGTAGGGCCCTGCTGATCATGGAATTTTCTTCTCTCCTAGCCAATATCCCAAGGATACTTTCTAAGTTGCACACGTTATGTGAAAATACACAGTAATCTAATTATATCAAGTATCATGATACATTTATGTTTCCTCGGACAGAATATAAATATAAAAATATAAATAGACACTAATTACTGTTATGAGTAATAAGTAAGGAAAAACCTTGCTGAGAATCTCAGGCTCAAACAAATTTCAAATCCATCTTACAAACTTTCTCATCTTCCATCAGAAACAACAAAAAAGCTAGAAAAGAACGGGAGTAATAATCCCTATGGTAGGAACAAAACGCAATACATGATATTTAATAAACTGGAAAGAATCTGAAGAGCCCCGGCAGTCTGGGAGTAATTTATTTTTCCATACAGTTGCTAGGGAACCCCACAGTGTCTCCTGGCTATTTTAATTTGGGGAGGGGTGGGTGTAGCATGCTTTGTTCCACTGAAATGCTTCTACCAAGAAGAAAAACATGAATTTTCATGCTGGTCTCTTTACTAGGAACAGCAATTGGAGTTTTCATCCACCCACGTCTAATGAAGAAACACATTTGATAGAAGGCCGGTGGGAGGTTTATTTCACAAAATGCCAACAGTAGAGGGAAAATGGCCAATGAGTGTGTCCCCACTTCTGTATTTTGCTCACATTTTGAATAAAAGTATATTTTCACAAAATAGCCTTCCATCTACTCAATGAGCTGGAATTAGGAGCGGTTCTGCTGCATGGTTCTGAGGGTAAAATCTTAGGACATAAGAACTCCTCACTAGGGAGCAACATGGCGTACCACGGTTGGCAAAAAAAGGAGCACCCCAGTGGCACGGCTGCTTCGCCATGTTTATTATTAGTCCTTCTTGAAGCACTTTAGAGAACAGCAAGAAATGGCATTTTCTTTGATGACGGAGCGCTTAGTGAACTCAAGAAAGCTGAACCAAAGGAAATAAGGGAGAAATGCTTATAAAGGGAAACACGAAAGTGCAAGGCAGGAGGTAACATAGCAATAACAATGAGAAAAGAAAGATGTCTGTGATTTCAGACAGGAAGAGATGTTTGCTGCAATTGTCAGAAAAAGGTTAAGGTATCACGCACCTCACCTTCACAAGATGCAGATCAGAGAATGCTAGTGGGAACCCAGTGGAAAGCTTTATGAGCTACAGGAAGTATAAAATATTGTGCTTGTTCCAGGATGGAGATTATTTTTGCATTCTAAAATGGCCCTGATCAGTTTTGCTCAGCAATACATACATGCAGTTATGCGCTCAGTAGTAATAGATTAACTATGATAACCATAAGAGGTGAAATCACAATATAACTTGGTCTAATCTGCAAATATCTTAAAGAAACAGATATCTCTGCCTTCCCTGTTGGTTATACTGGGAGAAAAAACATCAATTCATTAAGGCATCCAGAACTAAAATTGCTGGAGGATCAAAACAGATTTTCTTTGAAGAGGCATATTAAAAACTGAAATTAAAAAGAATTGGGATGTGGAGCCCTTTTGGCTATTTCACAAGATAATGTCATTTTGAAAATGATCTCCTGTCATTTTCAAAATTTCAGGGAAACACAGAGAGATATAAATGTTCATTTCACCATGTTCTTTTTATTATCATTTTTGTGAACCACTCTGAGGCCAGGCGCAGGGTGGCATACAAATATCAAATAAAATAATGAAATAAAAATGTCCTTTTATGCATCTTAAATTAATTTGTCAGATATTCATAACAACTTTTTTTAAAAAAAATAGGGGCTTAAAATAAGATCAGTGATTTTTTTTTCTTCTACTGTTGGCCTATTTTTTCCACATTCAGATTTAAAAAAAAACACCAGCAGAATATTGCTGCTCATCATATTCTCTATTTTCAGCTTTGCCTGAAGACATTATCTGATGTAATGCTGAACCAACTGACTTTTGGGATCAAAACATTCTCATCACCCTAGATCCCTAAAGGTTTCTGTGATCAGCCAAGCAAGATTTGTAACAAATGGAAAACTGGGGGGGGGGGGGGACATTTTCATTATTAAGGATCTACAAAAGGTGTTTCCAAATGCATATTGCGCATTGCCCATTTTTTCTACAGCAAGTTACCAGTGAAAAGAAAAGTTTCAGATTTTGATTTAACATCAGAAAGCATATCAATGAACTGGGTTTTATGCCTGGTGACTATATATGTCCAGAGCAGCTGCCTATTGGCCATACAGGTTTTAGAAAGCTCCACAGTCTCCTCAAAGCAAAGCCTGATGCGGCGCAGCAAAAAAACCCTTCCACTTACCTCAGTGCTGGCTGCGCAGTGTTTCTCACGAGGAAACAGTGGGCCTCCTAGAGAGGTGGTGGGCCTCTCAGAGAGAGAGGGGTTGACCATGTGGTCAAAAGAACACTGCTAGTAGCTTTGGAGGGTTTGGAAGAACATGAGGCAATCTGTTCTCCCTGCAGAGCTTCATTCCTCCAGGAATCCAGAGAAAAGGTAAGCTTCACATTTTTCATTTATGTCTGGAGGCACCCAATGTGGACATATCTTGGAAGATGCCCAAGTAGTTTGCCATCACTTCTTTCTGAGAAAATCATGAGGATCAAGCTTGCAACCCTCTATTTCAGGGGTTCTCAACCTGGGGGTTGGGACCCCTTTGGGGGTCAAATTACCCTTTCAGAGGGGTCGCAATGAGTCTCCTGCAGCTCTTCCCTCCCACCTCCAAGCTGCTCTGCCCCTGTGGTTGGGGGTCTCCACAACATGAGGAACTCCATTAAGGGGTCGCGGCATTAGGAAGGTTGAGAACCACTGCTCTATTTCCCAAAGTCTGTAGGTGTACCACAGAATACACCTAGCTAATCAAAATAAATACCCCTTCTGCAAACATTGTTTCCAGAGCAAGTGTTGCTATGTTTTCTTATTTCAATAATCTACTCACAATACATTTATCTGAGAACTGATTGCAAGTTTCTCCTAATGTCTATCAAATGTTTTTTTAAATATTCAGTATTAATTGTTTTAGTGGATTTTGCAAGCAATAAATACTATTTCATCTCACATTCTCTGATACACTATCAATCTTCCTAAGCTTCTTGATGCATGTTGATTCAGAAGAAAATCTAAATCTGCAACCCAGCCCAATTCAAGTTTTTCACCTTGCCTTGCAAAGCTCTAAAATCTTTTGACCCAAATTTCTGAAGAAGTGTCTCTTCCATGTGGACTTGACCAACAATTAAGATCTGTGCCATCACTATCAGCAGACGCAGGTGCTGGGACAAGTGAGAAACTCTCTGCAGCAGCCCCCAGAGTTGGGGGTGACCTTATTTCGGGTATGCATCTAGCCCCATCTCAATCTACTTTTAGAGAAATCATAAACATACTTCTCCCTTGCCCTGGCCTTTGGCTGGAGATATAACTGCTCTCCCCTTTCAAGCACTGTGGGTTATGATTTTATTATTTATTTATTTATTTATTTGCACTTTTATCTCTCCCTAGACGTGAAGAACATTTTTTTAAAAAGGTAAAATAAATATACTAAAACAGTAACAGTACCTGAAAGCGGAAAGGAGAGGATGTTTCCTTAGCCAAAGGTGAGGGCAAATAGATGTGTCTTCACTGCTCTCCTGCACCTTTGAAATGAAAGTGCTGGACACACCTCATGGGATCTCTCATGGGATATTCTGTAATTCCGAGTACCCTCACTAAGAGCGCCCTAGCCCAGGTGCCCACTCCTTTTGCTTCTGAGGCCAATGGTACATCCAGGAGGTCCTCCTCTACAGATCTTAAGGCATGGGCAGGTCAAAATGGAAAACTTCTAAATAAATAAATAAATAAATCTCATTGGCTCATTTGCAGTAATATTCAGGACTGCAGGCTTAGTAATATTACAGCTTCCTCTTAAGCAAGTAGGTTTAGGATGCAGCCAGAAGGTACTACAACAGCAAAAAGAAAAATTAAATGTGATCTACATAGAATGCATGCACTTTAAAGAAAAGTCTAACAATAGTATTTGTCAGTCTCTTTCATAAAATTCAGGATAGCAAAACTGCCACAAGAACTTCCTTATATCCCAATCTTAGGCCCGGTTCCCATTACAAGCATAAAACTGTTTTCCTAAATTGAAATAATAGAACCGGATGCTAACATGAATTTGCCTGATCCTATTACTTTCAACTTAATTGCGTTCAATCTGCTTTCCTTCCTTTTCCCTTTCTAAATGTCAGAACTTTTAAAGAACCAGAACTGCACAGTATTGCAACATTGTTATCAGGTGTGAAGTGGGTGGATTGCTACAGTGTTTAACAGCTGCTGTATGGGGTGGATTTTTACAGTGAAATCACTATCTTCGGAAGCAAGCTATTGGGAGAGGGAAACTCTAAACAGGCATTCTCATCCCATTTAAACTGTACCGTTCCCACAGCAAGAAATGTAAAACGTTTCAAATGCACGAACCGGAGCGAGACCTGTTGAAATGAGTGTTAACATTTGCAGTGCTTTGGGGCGATTTAACACGTGGAAAGCGTTTTAAGCCAAACTGACATGGGGACTGCGAAGATCGAAACCGTTTCGAAACCATTTTAAGCTTGTAATGGGAAAGCAGTCTTACAGTCATTTGGAAAAAAAATTGTCAAAACATTGAAAAGGTTGAGTATACCCATCCTCAATGATCATATTATTTCCTATGGACATGGAAGCTTTTAATGTCACCAGAACTACTAATTTGCTACTAATGTGATGCAAGAAAGAAGCAGTAGTGGGTGTATATAGGTTAATACATAGGGAACCCACCATAATGGATGTGAAATCCTTCATTTTCTAGGACTCCACATCACAGTGGTAGATCATGGCAACTAAAGAATAAATGTTGCAGTTATTCATTGATAAATAAGCATTTCCTCTTAGTTTTCTGATAAGTCTAGTAATAAACGTCCCCGCTGAACTGCAATAACAACAACAACTCTCAATGTGACTCTGATGTCTACCTTCAGCAATGGCCTGAGTGGGATCCAAATATAACCAACTTTGATCCAGTTAACATTGATGGCTGATGAATCCTGCAACCAAGAGGTCCACCTGGATGAGATCTTACACTTCCTAATGGAGCAGGTTCTTACTTGCAGGTGCTGTTACTGTTTGCTATTTAGAATTGGTACTCACAATTGCAAATCACTCTCTCCTATGAAAAACTGACTTTGTTAATTTTACTATTTTTACTGCCAAAGATCCACGTGAAAGAATCCCTAGAAATTGTCCAGATATTAAACTCAGTAATTAACTTGAACAGGAGGCAGAATGAAGTAGGTGCTGTGCAGAACAATGCCAATGACTCTGATAATGGTGGAAAGCAGAGCTTCCAACTACTGGGAGCTACTTGACCAGTGCAAGGCCCAGGAGTTGGAAACTTCCAGAAGAATCATAACGCCACTTGTTTAGGTGCTGCTATTAGCTTTGTACCTTTTGCATAGTGATATGAATAATGCACCGTGCCTGAGGAAACTATGTACATTAATTATGACTTTAGAATGATTACAGCAGCTATTATTGTAGCTATCAATCAAATACTAGAATGAACCTAGTTGCATCTCTCACTATGACCAAGAATATATTGATATCTCTACATTGGAATCAGGCATATACTTAACCACACTTATATTTTGTGCCCAACAAGATCATTTTTCAGGGTTAGGCACAAAGTTAGCCTGCAGTTGGCTGTGAGATTCTTATGTCTTAAAGAGGTGGTCCTTGAGGTATTGGCACAGAAAGCAAAGCATGTGGAATAACTGTTATTGTAATGTTTCTATTAACACTCAACTATCAAAACTTTGACTGGCATCAGAGAGCCTTTCACACCTTAACTTAAGAATCATGTGGAAGTAAAAATGGGATGGATCTGGTGTTCACACTTTGGAGCACCAGATCCATTCCAAACTTATCCAGCCACCTTATTCCTAAGGTGAGTTCTTGAAAAGCTTGAAAAAAGTTACACTAAAAAATCCCACCCATAAGGGAGCCTTCCTCCTTTCTGAGACTTCAAGACTTAAGTCATATGCTGAGGACTAATGTCTTTCTGGCAAGGCAGAAATGTTTGTTGACACCTTAAGAATTGACTGTTATGAAGCATAGGTATATACCTATCAAAGACTAAACAACGTTGCAGTTTCTTATATTTAAAACCAATTTACCACAAAGGAAATGATTTTACAGTCTATTTACTACACACGTTGGCCTTGGTGTGGAAAATAGATGGACTATTTCTCAACAACCAGACAAATGATGCACTGCTTTAAAATTGATTAATGATAACAGTCAACAGAATAAAATATAAGGAAATGTTTTTTTCTTGCCATTTAGTGGCAGAAGTCATAAGAATGTTAGAGGAGCCCTGCTGGATGAGGCTACAGCATCCTGTCACACACAATGGCCCACCAATTGCCCATGGGCATCTCAAGCATAGACAAGGGCAAGCCTTCTCCTGCTCTCGAATCCCAGCAAATACCCCAGAGGCATCCTGCTTGTCACAACAGCTTGAAAGATGTACTTTGGCTTTCACAGAAGTTCAGTCCTTTCTTTTACTTACTGATACTGACAATAAAAGCAAGGAAACAGACATATCCTAGTAAATGACCATGTCTGAAGCCTTTCAAGAACAGAAGGTTTGTATGGCCTATTTAAGAGGAACCATTGTCTCCTCTTCATGAGACTTCAAGGCCAAGGCCAAGTGCAGAAGGAAGCAGTTGCTAACCACAGATTCTAAAGTAGAATAGTATTTTACTGGGGCAACATGTTTCACTATATGCTTTTACAAAAGAGTGGAGTCTGTGGCGTAAAGAGCTTGGGTGAAAGGTTGAAGCCATGAGCTAAGGAGGAGACCGCAGGCATAAGGATGAAGGCTATAACCATGATGGGGGAAGTCACAGGTGATTGAGGGGGATATGGTGGACATGGATGCAAGGTGAGAAGGGATAGGGTGTGAGGATGGGGACAAACCCAAATCCTAATTAGCCAGTCAGTTATAAATTTATGGGGCGAATACTTCATTGGGGCACACTTCATTGCAAGCTGAACCAGACCAGTCTGCTTCATGCACCTCTGAGGATTGCAACCTAATAACATAATCCTGTAAAGAAAGATTACAGAAATCCTTCCTGGCTGTCAACAAGGTTTTCCCACCAGCAAACATGTCTCTGATGTGCACCAGACATCTTCATTATACATTTAGAAGGCTGGCAAAGACACACCTATTCGCCCTGACCCTTGGCTGATCAAACAGCTTCCCCTCTCACTTTCAGGCATGGTTATTTTTTTTTAATTTATTTTTACTACAATAACCTAACCTGAGACCTTCATGTATAGAGCACAATAAAAATACATGCATGAATGGGGGTTTTGACATTTGATTCGTAACAAACTGAATGTTAGAAAATCTGTATTCATACAAATAGATCCCCTTCGTATCCAATACATATCCAACACAAATGCATACATATCCAAAACATATTTGATACGTATCCCGTAACAAATCTGTTCTGAAAGTATCAAACTTGACCTGAATCCACTTTTAATCTGCTCCCAATCCATGTCGAAAGCAATCTGGATCCATTGCAGATGTGACTGGCACAACCGCTTTCCCACCTCCCCAGTTTAACGAATGTCCCAATTATTTGTACGAATATATAGAAACATTTTGAATATTCGTACACATCCCTATGGAATGCAAACTGCAATTTAACATGCTTTTGCTACAGTCTCTCACCTTCCACAGTCAGTGTGGCCAATGGATAATGGAAGCTATAACCCACCACCATCTAGAAGGTTCTATAGGTTACGAGCCTTGTCTTAGGCAATTCTGCTAATTCCAGAGTTCAGGGATTAGAGTTTTAGCATTTACTTTGACATACAGAGTGAGAACCATTCCCTGTCTTCACTAAGAAGAATCCTGCATCTGCAGCATCATTAGCATTGATATCCTCCACAAAAAGTAAAAAATTGTTTTAAAGTTCTTATTAAATGCATGGTGAAAAATATACTGCTTCACTGCAGCATGTAATTGGTATGGCATATATTTTGCTAGAGACAGAATGCTCTTCTCTCCACCTTCCTGTATTCTGCCAGTCAGAAAATCATTTTCCCTTTTTCTCCATCTCCTCCAATTTCTATTCAGAATCTAAGCCTTTAACAGTCTGCTGCTTTTTCCTTTTATCTTTTTTCACCACGTGAAGATGTATATAAACAAATGGATTATCTTGCTTTACCTGCAGCATATGAAATTTAGAATAATGATAATAAAAAATGTATCAATGATATACTTCTCTTTCTCAGCACTTACTTTCATGCAGCGAGAACTAGCACCCTGCAAGAACAGTTGCAAAATAGTCTGTGCTTCTTCTAAAATTTAAAATGAACAATAATGCAAAGATATCCAGGCTTTACTACAGTGGAACGGGGGGTGGGGGATACCATCCCACTCTATAGCTTTTTTGCACTTTGCCTCCATTCCTTGGGAAGCAAAGCACTAGAATGCTGTAGCCATCCTCACGTGCAGATGGCTAGTGCATTCCAAACCTACCTTAATTTTGGGTGTTTCTCCACTGTCACTAGTAGAATCCGGCAACAAAAATGCCATTAAGTGGAAAAACACCCTTTGAATGCTCACCTTTAGACTGTCAGGGGGTGTTGTGGTGTCAGGTACCCCCGTTGGTAATAAATCTTCGCAGAGTTGCGCTTCCGTGCTGGAAAGAATAACTTCTGCTGTCCCGGGAAAGGCTTGCAAGCTTCTCCTGCACTGTCCAATATTTCAGGAGGTTCGCCCCCCCTTTCTCTGCCCACAGCTTAAGCAAACAGACTGAGGCAGATTTCTCCATAGAGGTTGTTTATTCTTAGCGGTTACATCTTAGCAGTTGCATCTCTCTCCCTCTCCATTCTCGAACAGAACTCAACAGCAATACACAGACCTTTATACACTTTGGTATCACACGATGGTGACTCACTTCCCTTGTATTGCACAAGCCTGTGTTGTAATCCTTACTTCATTCAGCCTTCAACAGTCTGGTGATACTTGTGACACTTAGTTACCTTCCTGCACACATCTCTACATTTTCCTTATATGGGCTTTCCAGCCTAACATAGACAGCCATTGTGGGGTCCTGGCAAAGGTGCCAGCACACCTGTGAGATGCCATTACTGGAGCTGCCATTGTGCTTGCCTCACATGCTCCCCCTGCAATTCTTCTACCCAGAAAAGGTGCAAATGGGAGCATGCTGGGCTACTGCACCCCAGTGGCAAGTATAGGTATGAAGCACTTTTAAGTGTTCCATGCTTATACTCTTTGGCAGATGCTCTGGGACATACAGAGCCATTTCCGATTAAGAAACAGCTCTATGAGGTGCCAACACACTGTCAATGCCTTGACTATCAATTGCAAAAGGGCTTCTAGAGACACTAGTGCAGTTAGATCATTTTAGATGTGACACAAAGAACATTCTAAACTTTTCTTGTGGAGGTTTGGACCAGCAGACCTTTAATATGGCTACAGTACAAGAGCTCAATTGTAGGTTTCTGCCCCTTCCCCAGCAAAGGCTACACTCTTGAGTAGGTCCACTCACAACACATCTCCTACTCAGAGCCCATCAGTGCCTGCGCCAAAACTAGCCTGGTTTGAGGACGCGGATGGGAGGACTGGAGATCTGTAATGTACAAATGCAGTTTTCGACATTTGATTCTCAATGAAATGAATATTTGAAAATCCGAATTCGTACGAATGAAGAAAAATGAATGTCTAGACATTTGAACCGATACAAATACATTTGTATCTATTTGTTCAAATATTTGATACGTGTCCAATGATACGAATTGTACACATCCGTATGCATCCTGTATGCATCCCGTTTTCATCCTGTACGTATGCGTACAGATACACACAAGATGCATATGGATCAGTGCGTGATGCATACATATCTGTACACATACAAAAGTCCAAATTATTCATATGAATAACTCAAAATATTTGTATTCATATGAATACTAAAGTATCAATGTCTGGACATTGGATTTGTATATGAATTCCAAATTTATCCAAATTCGTACAAATAACGAATATTTCAAATATTCATGCACATCCCTAATACAAATCTCTGTTAAGAGTTTCCACTCCGATCCTGCTAGTTCTCCAGTCACTGTAGGCTGACAGAGAGATGGGCATGGAGCATCAGGTGTCATCAGGGACTGGAAGTTGTCAGTGTTGGAAGAAACATGACCGAAGGTGTCCCTATGTAAACTGTAGCACTTTAAGCTGGAAAATGATCACTATGTACACTATAGGTAGCGACTATGTACTCCAAGAGTACAATGTATAGCTGTGTGTGAAACTTTGTATCAGTTTAACAAGGGGACTAAGGGCCTCCCTTCCGCACTTGACAGTATGCTAGTACACTCCAATGGCATCCAAACGGGTTTGTTTTGCTTTTGTTTGTGCAATTAAGGTGTAATTGCCCGTCTTGCTACCCAGTCTTTGGTAATCGTTACATAATTTCCAAGTAATCTCATGCTATATAACCACAGCGGGGAAATGGATTCTCATAGCATAATATTTGGTTGTAGCAATAACATTCAATCATCTGGATTTCTTCTGCAAAAATTCTCAAGATTATGATTGAGAGTCTGTGTGGGTGTGGTGAAGCTTTGAGTTACAACCAGTGAGAAGAAATTCAGGGCATCCAGTCAGGATGAAGTTACACAGAAGCTGGCAGGATGGGGGATTACGTGAAATTACTTTCTCAGCACTATGTTATAAATGTCAGATTGAAAAGCATGAAAATGCCCTACTTTGCTCTTCCACGGAGATAATACAGAATGATAATGAAAGTAAATAATTATGAAATAACAGACAATAGCATGATAAGTAGGCTATGTTTGGGGTTGGCCTATGTCTGCACAGGACAGAGCCCAGACTGGAACAGACCAAATTAGGAAGCTCAAAATGGCTTAGTCTACTATATATATTTACTAGTGGCAGTAAAGCAGACCACAGAGGCATGCAGATGTGGCACACTTTGGAGGGCTGGTATACCCTGGGGAACCCATTTCAGCAGCACAAAAAAGCAGGTTCCCTGAAATGCTCTCTGATATTTCCAAGTCAGGAGGTTTGCTTTCTTACCATTGAAGCATTCAGAAGCAGGTTCAAAGCTGGTACAAGCTTTGGAGACAATGCAGGGGAACAGCAGTCCCAACACGGACAGCCTTGTAACATTCCCGGGAGAGATCCATCTGCTTGAGATAGATCACTCTTTCTGGTACAGAACACCCTGTCCTTTACTGGAAAAAGTAAGATAAGTGCAGAAACAGCCTTTGACACTCATTCTTCAGTTACGTACTTAAATACCAGTTTGGACTTGTGGTTAAAGCACTGGACTCTTAACTTGTAGTCACCGGGTTCGATTCCACACTCCTCCAAGAAGCCAGCTGGGTGACCTTAGGCTAGCCACAGCTCTCTTCTGAGTTCTCACAGCCCCACCTACCCACAGGGTGTCTGTTGTGGGGAGAAGAACAGAAAGCTTTGTCTGCCACTTTGAGTCCCCTTAAATGAGTGAGAGAAGTTGGGTATACAAACCAATTCTTCTTCTCCTCCTTCATCTTCTTCAATGACTGTTTCAATCAAGTTTGCTGATAGGAAGTCCTGAAGTCTGCAGTTGGGTGTACATCACACTGTCCCAAGTACAGGGCATGGCAGATCTCACAAAAGCCAAAAGATTGATATAGCATATAGGAGAAAAATGGGTAGAGAAAAAGAGCTGTGACTGTAGATTGTAAAAGGCCTCTTATATGCAGGCCTTACCCTTCAATAGACAGTTTTTGACAGGCTGATGTGGTTAAGATCCATCTGTAAACGATATTTCATACAGTAAACCTGTTTGGTCTAGTGGTTAGGGAACCAGACGCTTATCTGGGAATACCGGGTTTGATTCCGCCCTTCCCCATGAAGCCAGCTAGGTGACCTTGGCCTGGTCACAGCTCTCTCACAGCCTCACCTACCTCACAGGGTGTTCTCTTGTGGGGAGAAGAACTGAAAGCTTTATCAGCCATTTTGAGTCCCCTTAAATGGGTGAGAAAAGCAGGGTAGAAAAGCCTACTACTACTACTACTACTACTACTACTACTACTACTACTACTACTACTACTACTACTACTAAAAGTAGTTGTCAGCCACAGCAGTTTACTGCAAAAACCAGCAGCTTCATCAACTGTTGCATTTTTCCTTCTTATGAAAGCCATTACTAATCTGAATATGCCTGATCTTGAGGAGACAAGTAACATTAAAAAGTAGATGATTGTGCCCTTGAGATACTGGAGGGTATGCCATCTGGTGGCAATGTTTATTTTCATTTTGCTGATGGA
This sequence comes from Aspidoscelis tigris stejnegeri, assembly GCA_023333525.1. Taxonomy (NCBI): domain Eukaryota; kingdom Metazoa; phylum Chordata; class Lepidosauria; order Squamata; family Teiidae; genus Aspidoscelis; species Aspidoscelis tigris. Next base: position 97,295,604 of record JALMGA010000002.1, read on the forward strand.
GGATTATTTAAGAAAAACTTTGTTGCTGATCCTTTAAACTTTTCAGTCACTAATATCTCTAAAATCCAGTATAACCAAAACACAAAAACTCACTGTACCTTTAAAATGCTAAACGAAGGGCTATCATGTCAACAACTGAAGCTACTAAGGTTTTGATGGTAACAAATTTATGTAGCATGCAAGGCTATGTGAAATATTTGCAGCATTTTAAATATGGTATTCTGTCAGAGCAAGTGCCATCCACTATCAAAAGTTCAGAAGAAATTGTGTATATCGTTTGAACAAACAGCCGTAAATGGCTGGGTGTATTCAAAACAACAACATCATATTAAAAGGATTGTTAGTATTCTTTTTACATTATTTTTAAAGCAATATAGCCTAGCTATACTCTCTAGCCATTTCATACTAGGGTTATGTAATAGGATACGCTGATGGTATTGCTCTGAAATGTACTGGATATTTAAAATAAAAATAGAAAATATTATGTATAATACATGACAGTCATACTTTAAAAATCCCCCTTGACAACCTTCTGTATTGGAGATTTTCATCTCAGTCAACCACAATGTTGAAGAAAGAGATTTTCCATGGTAACATATTTCATGTAATCAGACAGATATATCAAGCTCCAGTGTCCACATATATATAAATCACTTTCTTCATAATTTCAAACCAACAAAGGTCCCAAACAGGGGTGTCTGCAGTCCACATTATTATTTAATGTAGCATTAAAAGCACTAGAGTTATCCTTCAGACAAAATGCAAATATAAGAGGTTATGTAATTCGAGATACCAGTGTTAAATTTTCTAATATGCAAATTCTTTAATCCTCCAACCAAGTAAAACATGATCACATCTAAAGAAGGGTATCATTGAATTTGGAAAGGTTTTGGGAATTACCATTAATGTATCAAAATCAGTGGCCTTTTTCAAAACATTAGACCCGAGTAACAACTATCCCTCCAGTGGAATGTATGTATAATGGTAGCACATAAAAGTAATACATACCTAGAAGTAATTATACAAATCTTCCAAATACAAGAAAATTATTAAATTAAGGCATAAGTGGTGTATAATCTCAGGAATGTTCTCCCACAATAAATAATCGCACCAGTCCCTTGTGTTGGCATGGATGTGGAAACAAAGGAGCATATTTCAGCTTCTGGTGGGAATGCTCTCAGTACAGACCTTCTAGATCTCTATTACAAAAGATATTTCAAGGATATTAAACATTAATATAGACTTTTCCCCTGAATGTGCATTGTTTTACTACTAGTGAGAGGACAAAATGAACAAGTTAAAAATAAAAACTTAAAACATGTACTAGTGGCAGCAAAGGCTTTGATGGCTCAGCACTGGAAAACAGCATGACAGACAACTAAACGATGTTGACATGAAAGACACCTGTGAGAAGTGACACCTGTGAATTGGTACAAGATAGCAAGATATGATAGGCAAGAAAGCTATTGAAATGAGAAATGTGCATAAAGCCAATTGGGAGGGGCTGGTTTGGCGCACAAAAATTCAGACAAATATTCATGGACAAAGCAACCCTCCCCCCGTCCTCCCACCCCACACCCACTCACCTGCCACCACTGCACACCACTCAGAGCCTAGCTGAAATAGCCTTTCTGGGTCTATTTGTGCAGCTCCCCATCTGGGGATTGTCACAATCCCCAGACGGAAAGCTGCATGCACAGAACCATAAGGCCTGTTTCAGCTTCTGAAGAGCACTGAAATGACAGTGGACAATGCAACAGCATCCCCCATTCCACTCCAGTTCACTCCGTTACCTTTACAGAGGTGGCATCTCCAAGCCTAGTTTGGCATTGTTCAGAAGCCAAAACAGGCCTTCTGGTTCTGTTCACATAGCTCTCCATCCTGTAATTGCGCAATAGAGTTGGGAGCTGCACATGTTGAACCGGAAGGCTGACTTGGGCGTACAAGAAGAGCATGTGGCAGAGGCACAACCAAAGGCAAGGGGGGGACGACAGGAGGCTGCAGATAGGAGGTCACAGGGTGGTCCAGCTCTAGCCGAAGCTTCAACAAAGCTTTGCTGGATGCCGGATCAATCCAATTCCCAGACAAATGTAAGCCCCTTTCAATTCGTCTGCAAATGTCAGAATTCGTATGAATTCCAAATGACACGAATATTCATGCACATCCCAAATTGAAACTTACCAACAAATCTGGACATCTCTTGAAAGCTTTCCCCAGCTATGAATATGGAACATTCTCCAATCCACACTTTTCTTATTGACTGGATAGATAAGATAGTAGGGTCCTTTCTGCACTTACCTGTAGGAGATCTGAATAGACATATGTTTACATAGTATGGAAATTGTATCCTATAATAATAATTTACAGTTGAATGGAAAATTGAAGACCTATGTATATAAGACATCGTGGCTGTATGACCAGTTCCAAAAGATGTGTGCTGTTTTGTTTTTCCTTCCTGATTGTCCTAACTGATCTTGTGTTTTGATTAGAATATTCAATATATATCATGTATTTAAAATAAAATGTTTAAAACAAGTAAAACAAATACAAGATGGAATACGCTGTTCACATTCGAAGGATTTTTTAAAATTTATGCATTCTGAGTCTTGATATCAGAAACAGCAGAACCAAGACATGAGGACATGATTTAGGCCCTCATCACACCAGTAGTTTAGGACAGCCTCAGTTGTCTTCAGGTCATGTTACTCACATTATTTTCATTCAATTCATTTTCCAAGCCAGCCTACCCCAATTAGATCATTATAACCAAACTCCTGTTTTTCAGAAGACTCAGCCCAACCTGGCATTCCAAGCCATCAGTTGTGAGCGGGGAGATGGGCTAAAGGAGGCTGAACCGTGCTGTGGTGGGTGGGTCCAGTTTTTCCTTTCAGCCAATGTGTACACACAGAGTTCGTGAGACACCTCCCCTTCTCTCCTCAGTTTATGTGTACGATTCCTTTACCTAGTATTTTTCAGCAAATTCATTTTTTTAAAAAAATTGATTGCACAGAGAAGAAAAGCACATAAAAAAGGAAGGGGCATGGAGGTGTGGGTGTGACACAATGGCATCCAATAAGAAAGGAGATAGATCTGACACAGCAAAAGAGGTGGGGAGCCAAGAGTTCCATGGAGGAGGCTCAGATCAATCATTGAGAAAGGTGTGAGCAGTGCAGCCCAGATTGAGGATGGCCTGAGGATGACCCATAATGATCTATGTTTAAACAGAACTGGTACAACCTCGGTTTGAATTACTGACAGGATGTCCTGTCCTATATAGGTGTTACCAGGGCCTTAAGTTTCAAGAAGGGCCCTTTCTGCCCTTGCCTTTAGTCAAGAACAAGAGCCCACATAGTATTCTGGACCTCAGATTAGAGAAGTCCTGTTCAGTATCATCAATAAGCATAATTAAATGTGCCTAACTGCATGCCTCCTGTGTTGTGGTCTACCAGCAGCCCAGAAATGCAGACCCCAGAATTTCCAAAGTTAGGACCTTTTCTTCCCACCAGGCCAGCTCCTCAAAGCCTCTGCTTGCTGAAAGGCCATGTAGTGGGCTATCCAGCCCATGCCTTTATGAATTTGGAATCTGGCAGCCTGGCTGTTCCAGACTCACTGATTCCAATCATGGGCCTTTCAGTGCAGAAGCCCAGAGATTCCAAAATCCCTCCTTAACCTTTCAAAATTCAGATCAACTGCAGCCTCTTTTTTTTTTCTAATTCTACTGTTACCATTGCCCCTAGAACATTATCATACTAAAAATCAAGGCTTCATTACAAATCAATAAATAATAGCAACATATGCCTGAAGAAAATGTGAATGCATATTACATTTAATGATTCTAGCTGCCTTGAGGCAAGCATATAATTGCACAATTGTAAATATAAGGTAATGATAATCCTTCCAAATAACAACAACAAAACGCTATTTTTTTTCAGAAATACGCATTTTTTACCATCCAAAATGATTAAAGCCTTAGGATATCCTACACTTCACAAATTTATTCTTGAAAATGTGATGGCAATTTCATCTTTTTATTGTAGCAAAAAGAAAGTAGAAGTGATGGACAAGATCCGAAAATACTGTGCAGTCAGGAGGCCAGTGGGGCTGCCAGCACGCTTGTGTGGCAACTCTGATGAACTCCACAGCTGGCAGGCGTGTCAATGGGTGCCAGCTGGACGCTATCAGGTAAGTTGGGGTAAGGTTGGTAGCTTCTGGGCAGGCAAGGGGTGTTTCTAGCAAGTGCAGATGCACCTGCCCAGAAGTTGCCTAATTGCTGACTATGGGCCAAAGTGCAACTTGGCCCCAGGAAACATCTTTTTGGATGCACTTTATTTTACTGATCTCTGATTGTCAAAGAATAGTTAGTAGATACATCTTCAAAGCAATTAGTAGTTAGAACATAACGCTATATAGTCACAATGTATTAAAAGAGTTAAAAATTAAGCATTGCCAACTCATACCCACTAAGAATGTTGCTATGCTATCATTTTGTTGTTATTTGTGGCTTTGAACCTATTTTGTAACACACATGAAAGACATAATTAGATGTAAACAATCTTTTAAGTAACAGGGCTTTTTTCTTTCTTTTCTTCTCATAGCATTCAGCTGGTTCTTTATAGAAATAATCATATATAATTTGCATCAACTTTAATGAGGAGCTATGTCCCAGAGAAGCTTTTCTCACAAAGTAATTCATACCTCTAAGATATTTTGCAAAAGGAAGCCAGCAAACTCAGGTAGATGCCACTGCACTTGAGCTGATTACTGACATAAATTTACATTTTAAAGCTGTTCTTTGCCCTCATTGTGGCTCATACTCTTAAAAAAAAGCACAAATGTGTGTCCGCACACGCACACACACTCAGATACACTTGAGTACATTAGGTTAGGTTCCAAGAAAAGAAGCAATGTTTTTATAAAGAAACAAGGGGCCTATTCGCAGTTGGCTTTATTCTAGAATTTATCTTGGAATAGGAACCTGCTGTCCATATGCTAGTACAGGCTACAGTAGGCACCAAGTGAGGCCTGCCAGAGTCCGTATTAGCATGCATACAACAAACCCCTATCCTGAGATATATTCCAGAATATGGCCAAGTGCAAAAAAGGTCCAATGTGCTTTTTTCCTACTGTGCCTTCCCTGGGTCACTGTAAATGATATCTTAACTCCAAGTTGATAAAGTATTTCAGATAATCACAACCAGGCTGCATCCAGATGTAACTTACTCATTCCACCTCATGTAGGAATAAGTAAAGAACATCTAGATGCTGCAGAGTATGTTTTTAAAAGCTAAAAGCATTAAAAAGGTTTTTGGACTGAGCTTTTGACTCCTGCTGCACTCACACACCCACTGAAAGAGATGACGAAAGGAAAATACAAGGGGATTTTGTTTATATCCCATAATTGCCTCTCATTGTCCTTGCCAGATGGAGCAAACATGGCACCTTACCTTTTCTGCTACTTGCTCCCAATAATGAAAATATCTGGAAGGGCACAAACACACAACCTCATACTTGCACAAAGGGCACTTTTGGCCTAGTTTTGCCCCCATACTTGCTCAGGGGGCTTTTTCCCCCAAGAAAAACAGGGAACAAGCACTAGACAAGGTTGGGAGTTTTTGTTCCAGGAACACTGATATTCTGCTATTTCACACCATATTCCAGGACTATATTGGGATTGGTTTGAATATATGTGGTAATCCCAATATAGTTGTGGGATAATCCTGGTTTCTACACCCTGTCTGGACACAATCTTAATAATCAAAAGCCATCAAGCTATAAAGCAAAACTTTAAAATGACTTCTTCGGCTAGCCAGAGTGCAGATGGTCCCCGGGTGGATGCTTAAAGTAAGCTTTTGGTCAGGATTGAGGAGGGGTGGATTGCCTGTGTTGCACAATGTCATGCACAAGAGCTAGATGACAATTAGTCAACATCTGGGCAGGCGGGGGGGGCTGTAGGTCTTAAGCACCTCCTGTAAGTGCAGATGCAACTACACTGATGTTGACTAATTGTAAACTACAGGCTGAAGTGTGAATTGGCCTCAAGACTGTCAGACCAGTGGGGCCCTGATCAAGAACACAAAAGGTGTATTTGTCTAAGGTCTGTGAAGTATCATAAATTCACAGAAAACTCACAGGGTTGAAAAGCCTCTGGCCTTTGAGACAAATTGAAGATGAGGATCCCAGATATCATAGGGATGTGGCTGTATAGTACCCACCTATAGTATTTTTATATATTAATTTCACAATTATCCTTTGTATTTGTTTTTAATTATACTGTGTGTGTACTTGCATGTATTTCTTGAAATTGTTATATCCACATATAAAACCTATTTGTGCTTTACTTATTTTCTGATTTAATGGTTTGTGTCTGGGGATTCCACTGTTTGTATGTCCTTTTGACTTTGAATCCCTATATAGGGAGTTTTTTGTTGGATTGGTTAACTCAGTAGGAACAAATGTCACTTTAAGAGTCAGCGGCACCAAGTCATTGTGTTCCTGTTTTGAACTTGGTTGAACTCTTTGTATAGATAATGGGATATTCAGTTCTTGCTAGCATGTTAATACTTCTGTATACATCTCTTCTGGGCATTTCTCTCCTACTGGGATTTCATTATGTTGGTTTCTGCTATTTCATTCATTAGTTCCAATATTTGAGAAATCAGTATGTAGAGGAGAATGCTGTTTCTTCTGCTCTGCTTCATCTTTGATCTTGTGGAGCATATCTAAAAGCCGCTTCTGTCGACTAATTATTAATTTTTTTCCCAGGGAGGCTTACAGATCTGAATGATTTAATGATTTGTGCAAAATTAACAGAACTGTCATCTACTATTAACTCATTCTTTCCTCATCTTCTCCAAAGGTTCATACTCATTACTATTGGTCTCATACGTCTACTCCCATATTGACCTGCCCATGCCTTAAGGGGCATGGGAGGGGGGCCCTCCTGGTTGTACCACCACCCTCAGCAGCAAATGGGGTGGACACCAGGGAGAGGGCCTTCCCAGTGACAGCCCCTAGGCTGTGGAATAATCTTCACCTTGAAGTGTGTCTTTCACCTTCACTGTGCATGTTTAGGAAGGCAGTGAAGACGCACCTCTTTGTCTTGGCCTTCAGTTAAATGGGGAGACACTTTCCCTTCCCACTTGTAAACACTGTTGTTTTAATATATGTTATTGTTTTAATATGATTTTAAATATGATAATATGATGTATCTGGGATCTTCAGATACAGGGCAGGATAGAAATAGAAATAAATAAATCTTGTGTGCATTCATTCTGCTCCTCTTCCCTTTTCTTCGTTTGGTGCAGATGTTGCTCTGGTGGAAAGTGAAGAAGCCCAATCTGTCTCAGTTCTGCACCTGTTTACAGACTGATATTCGGATTTTATATAACTATGTTATTTATTGAATGAAGTGTTATACATTGTATTTGGATATTAATTTTTGTATGCCACTTTGAGTCTCTTTGGGGAAAAGATATCTCTGCCCACATTGGATGGAACATACCAAACTAGGCAGCAGATATTGTTTTTGGACCAATAAATACCATTAGCCCCTCCTAAAGATCTGCTCAGAAATATAAAAGCTATTCAAATATTTGTGTTTAATTCCAAGAAAATGTGGATTCAGAAGAAAATAACTCAAAAACCATCAGCCCAGGGGGGCAGGGTCATGCCAAATCTTCCATTTTATTTTCAAGCAACAGTAATAGCTAGTGCTCTACACTCCAACCATATGTCCCAACCAAGGTGGAGAAAATATGACATAAACCAGCAGAACCCCATAATAAAGGAACAAATGAGAGTATGGTATAATTGGCAACACAAACTTTTGCCATTACTTCTTTACTGACTCCTAGAAAGAACCATCAGAAAATATCTTTAGTAATACCTAAGGAATGTATTAGGAGTTTGAAAGAAAAGTGATTTACCACTATAGGGGACTGCACCCAATTAATCTATAAGAACATCTGAAATTAAGGAAATGATATTTCAGAACAGACCAAGATGGTTTATACGGTTAGCTATAGAAAGGATGTTAAAATCTCTTGGAATAACAAGAGCATTGAATAGATCATTATATAGATTTGAAAAAAATTTGAAACAAGCAACAGAGTCATAGAAAGGCATAATTTCCAACATATATTCCCATTTAATTGCTACTTGTAATACGCAGATGGCTTTTCTTAAACTGCTATGGGAGACTGATATTCAATCAGTAATATCTGATAATGAATGGAGCAAAATATTAAATATGAAACAAAGTTGGCACACTTCAGTATCAACTAAAATGTTTCATTGAAACATTTGAGGATGGAGGGAGTTGATAACATTCAACAGTTCAGACTGATCTGGAACCCATGCACTGAGGAATTGAACAGGACATCTTTCCTAGATTTGGCTGAAAAGATATTTCTAAACAGATAGCTAACATAAGGATGGTGTTTAAGGCCTTAAATTAAGATTTTTAAAACAGTAGGGTACAAGTGACCAAGTAGGAGGGGACACTTAGACAAGGGTGTTTCTTCTTTTCTTTTGTTTGTATATTCTCTATGATTTGTATGCTTTGTGTAAAAAGGTATGCTGTGGTCTACTCATGAGTAAATCAGTCCGTATACAGAGGTTGCATACATCTGTTGGCTAGTTTGGCAGAGAGACTCACTTCAGCAGCATACAAAGCTGTGCCTCCAAAAAAGATCCCCCAGATCTGGCTCCAAAGATTATGCAATCTTTGGGGATGGAGTGGCCACTATCCTAGAACAGCCTTCTGTTCGCTCTAGGTCAGTAGAAATGGTGTAAATGCTGGAACCATTCGAGCTTGGTCCAGTCCTGCTAGATAAGGCCAGCAAAGGTAAGTGTGAAAAGGGCCTCTAACTTCACTCTTTTTGTTTTAGCTTTCTTGTTACTCATTGGTACTTAACATTTGTACATCTTTCACCATCTGTTGTTTGCTTTGATTTATTTAAATCAATGACTTACCGGCTCCTTCAACAGCTTAGCATCCTTAATTTCTCTTGGCAACTCTCTCTCACAAAACAACCAACAGACTGCTTTCATATATGATGGAAGAGACAACACTAGGGTAGATTACAAAAATCCTGTATCATATAGGAACTGTAAAATACCTATCATGTTTTCCAGAGGGAACCTGATTGAGGAGACACATACTTGTAGGCTCTAATCAGAGTCATGATGACTCAAATGTGTGTATTCCTTTATAAATTTCCCATAGATAGCTAGCATAGGCCAGCACAGATGAGATTGTTCAAAGCCCTGCAGACCAATGTGCAAATTATTCTGCCTGAGAAAAGTAATGTTACTATGCTCAGTTGTACTGTGTACCATTTTGTAGTACTTTTTTTCACATTTATATTTTTTGTTCATTTCGCCTTGAATAGATTTCTATTTTGTAATGTATGCCTCTGTGAGTTTTTACTTATTTCTGCTGCGCAATTCTGCTAAGAAAAAAGAACAGTTGGCTTTTCTACTTTGCTTTCCTCACCCATTTAAGGGGACTCAAAACGGATGACAAAGTTTCTATTCCTCTCCCCACAACAGAACACCCTGTGAGGTAGGTGGGGCTGTGAGAGCTCAGCTGTGACTAGCCCAAGGTCACCCAGCTGGCTTCATGGAGGAGGGCAACTCAAGCCCAGTATTCCCAGATAAGAGTCCAGCTCCCTAACCACTAGACCAAACTGGCTCAGGGACAAGGCACCCCAAAAATATATTAATACAGTATCTCCTGGTGATCTTAATAAAGTATGCCAGAATTTGTAGATAAGGATATCTCAGAAAAGGAGAAAATACTATAAAATAGTTGAAATAGTTGTGCTGAATGCCAGCCGAATTGCAGAGAATGTTCACAGTATCTTCATGAGTCTACCATGTGGAATATAGATCCAATTTACCATTATCATTATTCCAGTAAAATTTACTATTATAGCTCAGTATCCTATAATTCTGTAATTCCAGCTGGGTCTGGATTACTGAGCAAAAAGTACAGTCAGCTACCCAGAAACATTTCATGTGCTGCTATTGGCCATCTATACAGTGCGATGGGAGGGGAAAGAAAATATGGAAAGAAAATATTGCAGCTATAATGCAGCAAATATAAAATATCAAGCTAGTGTCTAGACAATGTGTGATAATTCCAGATGTGCTTTATACTTATAAATCATTAAATCAATAAATAAATGATATCTCCCTGTAAATTCTATGTATTCTAATGAGTAACAAACTTGAGTCATATTTTACCCTAGTCAGTTTTTCTATATGTCTCACCAATTTATAGATTTACAATTTTCAAAATCATCAATTTTGTCTTCAGTTACCAATCATGTTAAAAAGAAATGCTAATGCTAATGCTTTGCTTGTTGGCGGTTAAAGGACATAGGGGAAAGAACAAACTACCCTACCAGCAGCCAATCTAGTACAATTAATATTTATCAAGCTGTCTTTAAAGTATCACACAGGGACAGGAAAGTGAATTTAAGCATTGGCCTGCATACTGATAGACATAAGGTGAAAAGTTAGAGAAATTACAATGGAAATTAATGACAATACTTCAACATTTTGTCTACCACTTTAAAGGGATATACTGAAATTATAAGGCAAATTAATATTTCCCTTAATTTTTTAAATTAGTATGTAGGCTCAAGTCTATGGCATGTTTTAATAAAAAGAAATTATAATTTTCATGACCGCAAGTGACAGGTAAAAGTATTTCTCTTTCCTCAAGGCTGCTGTCTTTTCATTAAAATCTTTAAATACATAGAAATCCTTTAACAGCGTCAGTGATTTCCAATGTTACATTTTACTTTTATTTGAGAGATAGATGATAGTGATGATTGCATAGATGTACACTGCTGTTACATACATATTAATCTACTGATCACATTGCAGAAGAATGAAAACCCGATTCTGCTTACAACCACACTTCTCATTTTTATTTCTTAAGACCTTTGGTCTGGTGAAGAGCTTTGACAATAGAATCAAACCATGGGGACGCATCCATACAGGGCATGTGTACACAGAGCCATGTAAGGACATTTTTAATGTAGCTCTGAGTTTCAGCAGCTGAAATCCACTAAGTAGTGTAACATTCAAAGGGGTGAGTGGCCGAAATGTCATTTTAAAGGTAGTGAGATAGCTCATTGAGGATTTGGAGGCGTGTTTTTTGCTTCCAACATAGCAAGAAGTAATAAAAATAAGAAGTCGCACCATCTGGGCCTTGAGATCTTAGGAACTCTGAAGACAGCAGCAGCAGGCCTTAACACTCCCAAAAACAAATTAGAGGTTCAAGAGAACTTCAATAAAAAGCTAGACACAAAATTAGAGCACACCAGTAGTTCTTAGTTCAAAAGACTCTACAAACTGTTCATATAGAGGTGGCTTCTTCAAGAGAAATTTCGGGTTCCCTATTCTCAAGATCTGAAGGAGACCCAGCATTTCTTATCTGAGGTTTGAGATGTAGCAGCAACCAACTAATAAAATCTGCTCATTGCAAACAGAAGTCCAGTCCCTGCCAGAACAACTAACAGTTCTTCAGAACTGGCAAACAGGGGAATATATGCATGAAGGGCCTGAAAAACAGGGCTCATACTCCCAGTATAACTACTTTTCTGATCAAATGGTTCTCTGATCTTTTGCCAGAAGTTATGATCTCAACAGATGACATAACAGATGCCCACAGAAGCACAGAAGCCATTCCGTCAAATAATCAACACTCCTGTGGTGTCTTCGTAGTCTTTGAGAGCTATTCTTGAAAGGAAAAAAAATTCAAGCCCTTAGGGCCCATAATGAAATCTATTTCTTCATAGCTCAAGAATATAATTCCTTCAGGACCTGGTCCCTGACACAGTATAATGTAGGCACCAGTTACACCATTTCATGCTCCCCCTATATGCCGTGGAAATCCATTTTAGATGGCTGTATCCACATACAGTTGCCATACAATGCAAAAGTAAGTATTTTAAAGCCATTATGAACAGGTCATGACCATGAAATCTTTTAAAGATAAAGAGAAGTTACCACATCAGGTCTTTTTTTCCCACCACTTTGGTGGGATTTGAGTAGTCATTTTAACCACTACAATAGTTATGCAATTTAATGTCAGCCATTGCTGAACCGGGTTTTTGAATGTTAGATTAAAAGTTCTTTTTTTTTTTTTTGCTTACCCACAAGTTTGTCTGTTTGTTGAGTGTTGGCATGGAGTAGATTCTATAGGGCCTTATACCCCTTCCCTATGTTGACTATCTGTTGAAATTAAAGAACTAAAGCATCTACATCAAAGAACTGGATCTAAAAATGTTTACAAAAAAGCTGAACAAGTAGCTCTGGAAGCCAACTACTTAGCTAAATCCCTTTTAATTTTTAGACATTAAAAATACATATTTGGTAATGCCAATTCCAGAATACTAGCTAATTATCTCAAAAGAAAAGAAAATATCATCCTGGGCCTTAAATCTTCTAGCTCTGAGCAATTTATTACTGATAGTGCAGAAATTTTACAAATTAAAGAAGGCAGACCCAGAGGCTATTTAGCAGTGTTTGCAGTCTGCCCACCTTTCAACCTTAATTCCAGAATATCAGCATCTCCTCAATAAGCTTTTTACTTGTGAAGCTACTTCTTCCATTATTAAAAATTTGAAATAGGGTAAGGCTCCCTTGAGTCTCTACAAAAAAATTCTCAGGAATACTAATGCTCTATTTAGAGAATTTGTTCAATGCAATTCTTGTGGCTCAGAGAATTCTGTATTCTTGGAGGCAATCTCACATCATATCTTGCTTGAAATCTAATAAATTCCACAAAATCTTGGACTCTTACCATCCTCTCTCTTTCTTAATTCAAAATTATTTTTAAAAAGTTCATTATTGATTAATTGAATTAAATATTTTCTTTTATAGCTGGTTGGTAAGAAGTGATTTGATTTGATGCCCTCCTGCTTAATCTTGGATAATTAGAAAGCTTTCTACTCAGTTTCTCATCAGTTTCTTTTAGTCACCTTCACCTAAATGAAATTTGTCCCCAAATTCCATTCGTGTAATGGAGCAAACATACCATGCCACCACTAAAAAGGTTTGGATTAACCTAGTATTATCTTCACTCTCTTTGTTGAAAGAGGCACCAAACATGGCTGTCCACTCCTTTTCTTTTTGGCTTAAGTATGGAACCCTTTTATTCAATGCATTGAAATTAACTTGCCAAAGATTAGATATATTCTAGAAGGAGGAAAAATACTTGTAATATATATGCTGGTGATCATCTGACATCTTTATATTTGTGCATAAAAAGTACCACATTAAACAGTCCTTGTTATACAGAGCTAGGAATCCAGGAATTACCATTGGTAGAATCTTAATTCATAGCTTTTCAAATTCAAAATTTGATCCTTTTTCAATATCCCTCCCATAATGAACTCCATAATTTTCATATATAATTCAATTTTCAATATTTTATTTTCCCATATCCCTAGAAATATTTCTTTTCTAACTAACCCTTTAATTCTGGAGAGTGGAAAGACACATCTTTCTTCCTTGCCCCTCTTGCGAGTTATATATTTCCCAACCTGTATTCAGCGCTTCCCAAACATAGATGGAAAGCAGTCCAGGAGGCTAGTTTTTCTAGAGCCAAAGTCCTTAATATCCCATAATGGATACAGGCTTCAAATATTTGAAAAAGACTCTTTTCTCCACTGAGGAAGCTGCACGCTGTTCCCACACCATCTTTGAATAATAATTTGATTATTTATGTTTATTACCAAAAAGGATTGTGTCTCAAAAATATATAATATTAGTAAAAAAAAAACAAAAAAAACCACAAAGAGTTATAGAAGTCAGATTTGGAGCAGGAACTTTCCATTGAAGAATGGAGTAACACCATTACTGAGAAGCTTTCCCACTAGGGATGTGCACAAATATTCGTAACATTTGATATTTTTACGAATTTGGACATTCTTATACCAATTGAATGTTACGACATTCATAAGTTGACATTCATACTCATACAAATGGTTTGGAACACTCATACAAATGCTTCGGAAAATTCATATGAATGCTTTGGAACATTCATGAAATGGGGAGGTGTGAAAGTGGCCGCCACAACAGATCCAGAGTGCATTCAACATGGTTTAAGAGTGGATTCAATGTGGATTTAGGGTGGATTTGATGCTTTCAGAGTTAGGGGATACATATTGGATATGTATCAGATGCATATGGATACGTATTGGATACATATCAAATACATATCCATTCCTATAAGATGTTCATATGAATTTGTACGAATACATTCCTACCGAATAGAGTTCTACCACATTCAAAGGGTATCTGAATGAATACAAATTTTCTTACTTTGGATTTACTTTGGATTTAATCTATATTTAATGCCTATATTGTTTTTAATCTACTTTTCGTTTTTAATGTGTATCTTGTGATTAATTTGCTGTGACCCGCCCAGAGACCTTAGGGTATGGGGCGGGATAGAAATGTAAACAAACAAATAAATAAATAAATACAAATACAATGCAAAAAAACATCCGTGCGCATTCTTATTCCCTGCTACAAGTCTGCACCTGCTCAAGAGGTTTTTCTTAAAACTGTTTTCTGTTGTTACTGCACACCTAGTTTGCTTGGCAGAACGATCCCTCAGCTTTTAACACATTGTTGCTATAAATGTCCTCAGTCTGGCACTTTTGTTCATCTGTTTTATTCATGTCCTCTTGTAAATAGTTTTAGATGCATGTAGATTCTAGGCTAGGACAAATCCTGCAGACCCAGAAAGCTATGATCCCAGACTTGTATCTTTTGCATATTTACAATGACTTATATGAATCTCTCATGTATAAACAGTTCATCATGAAAGAAGTCTACTGCAATGTAAATCAAACACTAGTTCTGCCATCTTCATGATTTGGTTGTCGTGGAACTGATAATATTTCAGATTAAAGTCATACAAGGAATCAATATAAAAGTTTCTTTCGCAGATGTTTGGGGCCCACTGATTCAATACCATGCTTTGCTTGAAGAAAGTCTTCTATCTCTGGCAGCGATTCCAGAGCCCCCACAATTGTGCCAGTGTGCCTGCATGGCATCATTGCCAGGGCAACCAGCTGATGCAGCGCATAATCGCACCTGCACCACCAGTCACATGGTCTCCCTCTACCTCTTCTACCCAGTAGAAGTACAGATGCAGCATACAGGGCTATACTAGCCCTGCTACTGGCATAAACATGGAATAATTTTAATTGCTCCACACCTACATGAACAGTGGATTCTCCACCACATGTAGAGTAATTTCAAGTGAAGAAACTGCTCCTCATGGTGCAGATGCACCGTGCAGAAGTATCCTCCACATGAACCTATAAGACCAGTGTGAAAAAGATGCTAATCTGTGGGGCGGATACTTGTTCAGTTTAAAAAATCCATGTTTGGTTGTGTTTGGTTGTATTTTGTTGACAGGACACATACCCACATGGTATGTCTTAGAATACTGTTTCTTTTTTCCTATTTTTCGAATAAAATTCTTCACATTACAAAAAAAAACCCCTCTAACCAACTCAGGGAACAATTCAGGTGCTTACTGGAAAAAAAATAGCAGTTATATTGATATGCTAAATGGGATATGCAACATCCTCTAAAAACACTCTTTGCTTGCATTAAGACTGCCTCAAGCACCATTTGATCCTTTAAGTGCTTTGATGGGAATTGGCTCTGAACAAGACACAGCCAAAAAAGAAGGAAAGAAACATTTCTGAGGTGGCTCAAAAGAAGGCTTTAAGGTGGGATTGTTCTCACACACCAGTCTGCCCTTGTCCCTCTCAAGAACATTCTGTGCTAGAAAAGGTGGATTAAAGAAGGCCTGGGAACATGAGGGCCACACATCATCCCTCTGAGATGCTTCTGAGGTGCCCCTTTTGTTGCCTGGATACAGCCAATAAAAGAAGAAAAGCAAAGACAACAAGCTTCAGAACAAGGTTGAGGCTAATACTAATACGTAGAAGCATTTATGAAAATGCTGCAGTCTAAACTCTTACTAACAATAGGAACAAATAACAGGTGATTATTAATGCAGGCCATATCACAGGAACTAAAACAGGTAAGAATCAGCTACTGCATTTTCATCCACCCAAGAAAACACTCCTCAGAGTACATGATATTGACCACATTTATCTTGCAAGTCAACAATATAATTTCAAATAAAGAACTCCTTTTGAGCCAAGAAATTAATTAGGGATGTACATCTCTTTCACTCACCCCATTAAACAACCACTGCTGTGACACTGTTATAAAGAGTGCTTCATTTATTGCTCTTCCAAACCACAACATATAGATTGCTGACCAGAAAAGACATAATCTAGCAAACAGTGCATTGGTGCAAAAAAACCCAACATCTGAAGTGTGGATGGAAGTCATACAAAACTCTTCTCCCATTTTTCCCCCTGCTTAACGACTTCTTGTACACAAAACATTTGCCCACTCTGGCTTTAAAGAGCTAAAAATATCATTCTGCTAGCTTTGAATATCTTCCATGCTTCTTTCAGAAAACGGAGAAGAGAAGACCAAGTCTCGCACCTATAGCTAAGCCTGTTTACCTCTACCATGCCCTCCCCCACCCCCAGGCATACTTAAGAATTATGGCTCTTTAGACTGGGGTTGAGAGAAGCCCACAACCTTGGATTAGGATCCTCTTAATCCAGAACTCGGGCCTCATTATCTGCATGTCACTGTGGATCATGGAGATCCCAGCCACCCCTGCAGGTCCAGGCCCACCTGGATTAGATAGAGCCAGATCCAGATGGATAGGCGCTTAATCCAGATCTCAGTTAGACCCATATAATCAAATTTCCAGATGACAAAGGTCCTTGTTCTGGAATATGGAAGAAGTATAGATGACATGACTCTGTGCTTTGGAACTTCTGGACACTGCTTTTCAGCTCTATGTCAGTCATAGCACCCCGCCCCCAAGCCCCAAGGCTAGAAACTTTCAAAGTTCATGTGAGCTTCACAGCTACGAGGAGGCATAGGCCAGATCAGTGCCATCAGTGGAGACAGCACTGATTCAGCCCATGCTGTCATGCCTTGTGCCATCAGCACTTCCTCCTCCAAGGATGAGGTGGTTGTCAGCAAAGCCAGGCAAGGCAAGGCAAGCTCTCCTTGCACTTGCAAAGGTCAAACATGCCCATCAATCCTTTCCCCATGAGGGGGACAGTTCAGACTCAGACACTGGTCAACACCCATCTCAGAGCGCTCTCAGGCCACAATGGGTTCACCATATGTCATGTTTGCATTCCAAGCACGTGGCTCACCCGCTCCGATTTAAGGATGCCCAAACCCAGCGTGCACCGATGCAGACAATGGATCTTTTCTTGCAACCTCCGTCCTTTCAAATGCCTGGATGCATACATGACTTAAAACACATGAAGACAATACAGGACACAGCACTGTCTAGCCAGGAAGCAATAACGGCAGGGAAGCAATAATCCATATTATCATGTCCTGCCACCATCTGGAATCCAAAGATCCCTCAAACTGATTCCAGTATCTTTCACATGATCCCACATCTTGTGCCATATACCGCGGAACATATCAAAGTGTCAATTGCTGTGAAAAGATTTCCCTGGAACAAAAACTGTGCTACTTGACACAGGCAGTTCATTGCTTCTTTATAATTAAATTTTGAACTGCAGGGAACATTTTCTTCAGCCTACCCTGTAGGATTAGCCATTTGTCATTGGTAAATGGAGTCTTTGCTTGAAAACTGGAGCACAGCAAGGATAACCCATTTTTAAAAGAAAACCGTCCTGTAACAAAAGAGAAAGCTGCAGTGCAACCACTTTAACATCAGCCACAGGGGGGAAAACAGAGAACATATCTACAGGGAACACCTGGAAGAGCAGATTGACTAAAGACAATGAACACAGTTGCAAGCCGAGAAGGTCATGATTAACTAGCCTGCTAAAACTTATTTGAAAAGAACGCTATCGTGACATATAGGGGGAAATGTTATTTTACAGTTGCTGCCCTCATGTAACACAGTTTTTGTCTAACATGTCTGCAGTGTCCAAAGGACATTGCACGTTACTGATTTTGTTGCACAGTATACAAGGGCAACATTTGGAATACTGTGTACAATTCCGGTCACCACACCTCAGAAAGGATATCGTGGAACTGGAAAAGGTGCAGAAAAGGGCAACCAGAATGATCAAGGGGCTGGAACAGCTTATGAAATCAGGCTGCAAAGTCTGGGCATCTTCAGCCTTGAAAGATGGTGTTTAAGAGTTGATTGAAGTATATAAAATCATGCACAGCAAGGAAAAGGTGAACAGAGAAAAATTATTTTCTCTGTCACACAAAAATTATTTTCTCTGTCACCACGAGGCACTCTATGAAAAGGGGAAGTATTTTTTCACCCTGATGGTCATCAGTCTGTAGAATTTACTATCAGAAGAGGTTATGACAGCAACCAGCCTGGATTAAGAAAGGATTAGATAAATTAATGGAGGAAAGGCACATCCATGGCAGCTAGAATGGATGCCTCAGTGCAGACAGGGTGACTCCAAATGCTATTTACAGGGATTTGGGAGCAGATGAAGGTTTTGCCTTTGTCTTCTGCTTGAGAATGCCCAGAAGCAATTGGTGGGCCACCGTGTGAGACAGAATGCTAGATCAGGTTGTGGCTAGATCCGACAGGGCTCCTCTTAGGTTCTTATGTTTGGTAAGGTGAATACATTTTTGCCAATCTTTTCAAATATATAGGCTATTCATGGGGAAAGGGTTTATATTCTCAGTTTAATCTAAGCAAAATGAGAGAAAGTGAAAGATGATTTGACCTTTGTCACCTCTCCCCACACCCAACAGAAGGGAGAAAGCTCAGCTCTCTCTACAAAAGCCCAGGAGCAGAGAAACCAAAGTGATTCATGCCTGACCACAGGCAGGAGTGGGCAGATGGCCAGAACAAGGGATGGACAGATGGCCAGAACAAGGAATAAAGGTACCAGCTAACTCTATCCCACCTATTAATCAAAATACCAAAACCAGTAATCCTCATGGACCAGTATATCTCACTGTTAATGTGTCAAGACAATGAGCTACACACAGAATTGCAGTGCATTATTAATATTGAGTTTGTGCAGTATTTTCATGTTTTTATTCAAGGGCCACTCTTGTGTTTGAACATGGACCTGACTATATCCTCTGCAGGCAGGGGACAAGATAAAAGAGCCTAAAGGAGCAGAACATGAGAAGGAAACTGCTCACTGCATCCCCCAGTTGTCCAGGTCTTCGTATGACTCTTTCCATATCATCTACCCAAAAACTGCATCACCAGTGCATCACCCAAGGCCTGCCACAGTTTGCACTAACACGCAGACAGCAGGGCCTATTCTGGAATATATCCCTGAATAAGGACCAGTGCAGAAACAGGCCAGTCCAAAGGACCAGATGTGGTTTATTATTGTTATTAGGGATGCACACGAATGCAATTTTTGACATTCGGTTTGAAATGAATATTCAAATATCCGAATTCATACGAATAAAGAAAAATGAATGTCTGGACATTTGAACCAATGCGAATACAATCATATTTATTTGTTCAAATATTCGATATGTATCCAATTATACGAATCTTGCACACATCCATATACATCCCGTTTTTATCCCGTACACGTCCCGTTTTATCCCATATGTATCCATATGGATATGTACAGGTACGGATGTGATGCATACAGATACGTACACAAACAAATGTCTGAATTATTCATATGAATAACTCAAAATGTTCGTATTCATACGAGTACTAAAAGATGAATATCTGGACATTCAATTCATAGGCAAATGTCCGAATTCGTCCAAATAATGAATGTTATGAATATTCATACACCTTTCTATTGGTTATACCATGCTTGGACTTGCCAGTTCTAAAAAAAAAAACGTTTATCCAAAAAGAGAACCATTTTGACAGCCCTTCAAACAAAGATCTGCTACTTATCAATCAAGATTCCCTACCCATCTCAGTAAGGGACAAGGTAAAGAAGCGTAGACAACTGAAGACCTACAGTGCTTTAAAGAATATTATATATTAAGCCCTTATATATCAAAGGGCTTATGATGGGTAGACATTTATTGGACTCACTGCAGTTCCCCTTTGATAAACCTGATTTATTCCTACACTTGGCCCTCCTCATTGATGATTAAATGCTAATAAAGACCTACTGTTTTGTGCTGCTCTATTCAAATACCTGCTTTGCACTGTACGCCCACTGCAAAGCACATCTGTTTATAATTTACCTTCCAAATACATCACTTCTTCCCATTCTGAATCCCCCTAGGAATCCTTGACAATCTCCCATTCCTCATGCCAACAAAGTGTAGCACAGCTTGCATGGCCCTGTAGAAGTGCTTTAAGATTGCCAGTCATTTTGCTGGCAGGAAGTAAAAGTACTCTTGCTTTAATTCTCGTGGGAGTCTGCTGTTCTGAATGATCAGCAAAGTGCTTTGGGGCATAAGGTGCTCATTGGAAGGTTTATAAGGAGTGCTAAATAAGCTTGGTTGAAAAAATGTTGAATGTAGTACAGTATGACTCTCTGGGGAGTTTCTTCTTTAGATGTAAACATGATTTACATGACAAATGCATGAAACATTAAAGAAGAGAAGTTTGATTACAGGAAAGATAAGGGAGCATGTGTCTGACAATTTAATGGGATTTTTAGAAACAAGAGAGGGCAAACCTCTAAAAGAAGTGACTCGTCTGATAGACAGGCGTGTACATTAACAGAGACCAGAATCACTACCATAAAGCACATCTTGATCATTAAACTTCTGCTCTTCCCTCCCAATCCTCTTTTCCTTTACTGCCATGCCTTTTTAGAGCTGGTACTTGTCCAGCACTGTTCTGCATTTATAAAACGGATGTGCATGAAGATTCGTAGGCATTCAAAATCTGATCGAATGTGCCAAATTTCGACATTCAAACTCAAATAGAATGTCTCAAAATTTGAATGTAAACAGTTGAACTGAATTTCAAATTTTGGATCTATTCATTCAAATTATCTGGACATTCGTATGTGTATGGGTTCGTACATGAAGTGTACTTGAAGATCCGCACCTTTCCCGCATCCGTATGCATATGGTTGACGTTCAGATGAATAGATTCGAATTTGGTAAATTCGAATCGAATCTTGTTAAATTCAAATTTAAAAGATTCTAATCGGATTTTCGGGTATTTGATTTGATTCAAACAGAATGTCAAAAACAAAACAAAACACCATTTGTGCACATCTCTAATTTATAATCCTCCCTGGGGGGTTCTTGATGATTTAGAGGCCAGTATCTGGTGAGGAACTTCCAGACATTTAGATGCTCAAAGACATACATAAGACTTCACAAGTATCACAGACAATAGTGAAGACTCTCTAATTAGGGATGTTTCTGTGCTTACCTGGCATGGACTGCTCCAGTGAGTCTGGATTAGCAGGAGCAGCCTACTAGATGTAGAAATCCAGCTATCCCAAAACAAGGCTATCTGCATATCTACAACTGATAAAATTTTGACGCCATTTACAAATACCTATTTGGTTTACACACACACAAATTTAAAAACATTGTTTTATAGCTACCTCCACCACTATTGCAAAATAAAACTGTATCTCTTTGTTTTATATTCCCAAATGTAAATACTCCTTATTATTTAGTTTATCTTTATTATTTAGATTAGGCCAAACTAGTGTAAAACCAAGAATTAGTTAACTTTTAAGAAAATAGAGTATACACATTATTAGGTATGATTTACAGAAACAATTAAATTTACAGAACTAATTGGCCCCAGCTCTACTACACCTGGACTGCTGGATGGAGCAAGTCCAGACAGCTACTTCAGACAGCAGAGGCCACCAGGGCTAAACTGCTCTTCTTCTAAGACTTCCTTCCTGCTGCTGAAAAAACGTGAGGAGCATCTACACCACCACAGATGAGAAGACCTGGAGAACATCTACACCTATCTCCAGGGCAGGTCCCAAAAGGTAGTAGTGGGAGATTTCAGTTTGATACCATGGGAGCTTTCTTGTGGAGTTCCCCAGAGGTCAGTCTGGTCTCCTCTGCTCTTTAATGTCTATATGAAGCCTCTGGGAGAGGTCATCAGGAGCTTTGGAGTCAGTGGACATCAATATGCTGATGACACCCAACTCTATCCCTCCATTCCTTCTGATTCAGGAGAGGCAGTTGAGGTCCTTGATCTCTGCCTGGAAGCAGTAATGGGCTGGATGTGGACCAATAAATTGAAACGGAATCCAGACAAGATAGAGGTACTGTGTGTCACTGGGTCCCGAGTCCAGGAAATAAAGGGGTACCCAATTCTTAGCGGGGTTGTTTTGCCCCAGAAAAATCAGGTGTGTGACTTGGGAGTATTCTTGGATTCATCGCTGTCATTTGAGTCCCATGTGGCAGCAACTGCCAGGAGTACCTACCATTATCTTCATTCAGTCTGCCAACTGGAGCCTTACCTGGATGGGGATAACTTGGCCACAGTGACCCATGCTCTGGTAACCTCCAGATTAGACTACTGTAATGCACTCTATGTGGGGCTACCCTTGAAAATGGTTCGGAAGTTGGAACTGGTGCAAAATGCAACAGCTCGTCTGCTGATGGGAATCTCTGGCCGGACTTGTATCATGCCGGTCTTAAAAGATCTGCACTGGTTACCTATTTGCTACTGAGCCCCATTTAAGGTGTTGACACTAACATTTAAAACCCTAAATGGCTTGGGCCATGGGTATCTGAAGGAGCACCTTCTCCCATATCAACCTGCCCGTACATTGGAATCTCAAGAAGAGGTCCGTCTTGTAGTTCCTTCTTTTGCAGAGGTATGAGGCATAGGGACATACAAGAGGGCCTTCTCTGTAGTAGCCCCTAGACTGTGGAACAGCCTCCCTCTTGAGGTTTGCCAGGTGCCTACATTGTATACTTTGCAGCGCCTGGTGAAAATATATCTTTTCAACCAGTTTTTTTCCATCTAAATAGCTTCCTCAGGGTGCTGTCCTGTTAGGGAGGGAGGGTGGATGTGGGAGGGAGGGAGTGGGTGATATTTTTAATTTTAAATATTTTTTTTTTATTTTAATATGTGTTATTCTTATTATAAGCCACCTTGGGACCATTTGGTGAAGGGCGGGATATAAATAAATAAAACAATAAGCCTAATCTGCCAGTTCTGTGACTACATCATTGTAGCATCTTTCACTTATTGAGAAATGAATGCTAACCAAAATCTTAAAATTGCTCCAGGACAGTTGCCAAAGATCAGCTGAAAAATGTTCTATTCTAAAGCATTAGTGCTTTAATTGACTTTTCAATATACAAGTTATTGTGGCAAGCTTTCATGCCTTATAAAAGAACCATTCCAAAGGGAGGAAAGTCTTGGCATAACACTAAAGCACAAATTCAGGTTCCAGTCACCTACATTAACCATGTAACTCAACAGAGTAATTTCTATTAACTATGCACTTTCAATAAAAAATCATGAATAATTACACAAATTAATTTACTGATTAAACAAATTAGTATTCATATTTTGCTAGTTTGTGGCTGCACTGAATACAAATATATTTTATAATGAAAAATATATAAGATGTCACTGTGGCTGGTCCATTAGGAACAGTGGTCACAATACAATAACATTCAGCTTAAATACAGACAGTAAGTTCTCAATAAAATCAAACACAGAGACCTAATATTTTCATAAAGGAAATTTCCCTGAAATGAGAAAACTAGTAAGAATCCAATCACTCTAAAATGCATTAGAAGAAAGGATACTACCAAGTCCAAGAGAACACTAGTGTGACTTTCAAGTGCAGAGTTTAGAAAATGGAAGGCTTGTCTGAATGAGGAGAACAAGAGGAAATATAAATTCTGGCAATACAAAGGGAAGGTGGCAATCAGCAATGCTAAGAAGGATTTTGAGAAGTACAGCACTAAAAACAAAAATGTGCTTAAAGAAGTACATCAGAGATAGGATTCCAACCAAGAAAGCAGTTGGACCATTAGATGACCATGGATGGAAAAATAGGACACAAAAACTGCCAAGAGACTAAATGAATTATTTGACGCTGTTTCCACTATGGAAGAAGAGGGGATATGCCTCCAGGTAAACCTATCTTTTATGGAAGGAGTTAAAGAGGAATTAAATTGGATAGAAGTAACGAGGAGGTCTTGATAAACTAAGTACTAAAAAATCACTGGGACCAGATGGCATACATCCAAGAGTTATTAAACAATGAAATCACTTATCAACAGTTCCAGGTAAAGTGATAGAAACCATAATTAAGAATAAAACTGGTATGCACATAGATGAGCAAGCATTTCTGAAGAAAAATCAGCATGATTTCTATAAAAGGAGGTGGATAAAGGCAATCTAATTGACATTGTCTATCTGGGCTGTCAGAGGGCTTTTAACAAAGTCTTGAATGAACACATCACTCATGGAACAGGAGATCAAGTCCTGTCCTGGATTGGTAACTGACTAAAGGACAGGAAACAGAGAGTAATACTAAATGGCCAGTTCTGAGGGTAGTGAAAACTGACAGAGATTGTGAAAACCTCTAGAAGGACATTGGTTGAGAGGGCAACAAAATGGCAATGGATTTCAAACTTAGTAAGTATAAGGTAATGCACACTGAGGCAAAGAACTCCAATTAGGCCTATAAACTGATGGGGGCTGAGTTTCCTGTAACAGACCAGGAATGGGATTTTGGAGTTTTGATGGACAGCTCCATGAAGGCGTCAACCCAGTACACAGCAGCAGGGTAATTAGGAAGGGAATAGAAAATAAGTCTTCAAAGATCATTCTGCTTCCTTAGAAATCTATGGTAAGGCCACATTTGGAACATTGTGTAGAATTCTGCTCACAACACCTCAGGAAAGATATTGTGGAACTGGGAAAAGTCCTAAAAAGGGCAACCAGAATGATCAAGGGGCTGGAACAACTCCCTTATGAAATCAAGCTGGAATGTCTGGATCCCTTCAGCCATAAAAGATAGCATTTAAGACAGTGGTTCTCAACCTGGGGGTCAGAACCCCTTTGGGGGTCAAACTACCCTTTCAGAGGGGTCGTGACGAGTCTCCCACCGCCCTTCCCTCCCACCTCCCAGCTGCTCTGCCCCCGTGGTTGGGGGTCTCCACAACATGAGGAACTCCATTAAGGGGTCACGGCATTAGGAAGGTTGAGAACCACTGATTTAAGAGGTGACTTGATTTAAGTATATAAAATCATGTGGGGCATTGAAAAGGCAGACGACGTTAAAAAAATTCTCCATCATATAACATTAGAACCTGGAGGCACTGTATGAAGCTGGAAGACAGGACAATTAGGGCCAACAAGGGGGGAGTATTTCTCCATCCACACCATCGGTCTGTGGAATTTACTACCAGAAAAAGTGGTGACAGCAATTAGCCTGGATAGCTTTAGGAAAGAGTTAGACAACTTCCTTCAGTACAGGTGAATTATTGACTACTGCAATAGATGCTTGGAGGATGTGTCCAAAGGCCACTTGCAGGGACTCAAGTGACATTTGGAGGCATTGGTGGGCCACATTGTGAGACAGAATGCTGGACTAGATTGACTCCTCTCTTGTTCTTATATTCTTATGACCACAACCTCCATCTTAAGTTTTTAACAAGAGATTTTTCTGTCCTTAAACAACAACATATTGTTAAGGGAACAGCCAAAATGGTTAGAAGGAAATTATACTCTAAAAATAAACACTCAACTCCTACTTAGAAGACAGCAGTAACAGTAGCTGAAGATGCAGTACTGTGTAGGCATTGATCTATTAACTAGAAATATATACAGAATGCTCTTCTGCCTAAATGGCTTGTGTCATTGTCTTATTGCCCATTACAGCAATTTAGCCCCATGGAAACACACTGTCATTCTTAAATAGGTAATAGACATCACGTAGTCAGGTTGCAACTATTTCTGGGCTGCTAAAACAAATCTCAAAAGTTTAAAATTAATTTTTTAGACTAGGTGCAGCGGATACAGTTCAAGATTTCACAAACGGTGGTTATGTCTCCACTGCATTTCCACAGGCCCCCTTTAGCACAATCAGGCCTAGATGTCTCAGCTTGATTTCATAAGGCAGGTGTTCCAGCCCCTTGATCCTTCTGGTTTCCTTTTCCATCTCTGAAGCACTTTGTTCTAGTCTTTAATGTGCATTAGAGGTGAGATTAATCCACTGGGCACACTTGACACATCTGAACCATCTCTGAGCTTCCTTGGTTTTTCTTTTTCTTTTCCCTACATGTGAATTCAACCGTAAAGCTACAACTCCTGCCTTTCTATTATATTTTTTTTAAAAAAAAATTAACGAATTAATCTTTTAAGGTTTCCCAAAACCTACAACACATCAGGGTATTATTATTCTCGAAGAGAGATTGAAGTAGTACATTGTGCCTCCCTTTTTTATCTAAAACAAACTGCTGCTGTGCAGCACCATTGAGCTGAGAGTGACTCCACAGAAACATCCATGCAGAGTTGTTGGCAAGATACAGAAATGTATTGCCAAATCAATACTGTACTTTCTTCAGGGAGTTGCCAGAGATTAGAGCCGCAGCCCTTTGCTTGTCAGAATCACTTCCCAAAGCCTCATACAATAGATTTAGGCAGAAATAGCTTAACCATGCTTGCCAGCGTTATTTGATAAAATATCACAAAGTGAATTACACAACGCAGGGTATATTTCAAGTATTCTATTCCTTCCTTAGCCCCCATTCATGCAGCTCATACTACACACACTCTCACATACACACAGGCTTGGATTCTCCAGACATCCAGGAGTTGCCAGCAAAGTGCCATCTGCCCATACACAGACCAGCCACAATACAGAGGAAAGGTGGTTTCTGTTGTGGAAGCTAACAGTGGTGGCTGATTGTGAGAAAGGAACAGGTGGCCTGTCTGCACTTGCCTTCCTGAAACAGCTCCAGCGGCTCCTGGGAGGCCCATCCACACATCACACCACTGCCACTGTCCTGGAGTGTCCTGGAGCATCTAGGTGCTCCATCTGCCCCCATCTGATGAGTTTCTGGATGCAGTGTTTGCACTTTCTTCCAGATGCAAACACTGCAAGGGGGTGGGGACATCTGCATCTGCACAGTCATATACCACAAACCGATTGCCACTGCATTGTCCCAGCACAAGCCAGATGTTGCCGCAGCCATTGCCATGGTAATCTGGGCCAGACCTGCACTTCTGGGGATGACTCCCTCTGCACCTGGAACAGTATAATTATAATAATAGAAATGGTAATACGATTCCATTGAGCCAATTGAGAACAGATCCAAAACCAGCAACACAGTGAACAAGTTAATAGTATTGATAACTTTCCACACAGTTGCTCTGCCACTAAGCCATCCCCTTAAAAGAAGTAATGCACAAAGAGGCTCCTCTCATTTGAAATGGATACATTCAGAGGGAAACTACATTTGAAAATCGCTACTTTTCATTTTAAAATCACTTCCGCCTGCCCGCCCCCAAAATAAATCCACCACAATGTATCAGTACACAAACTAAAGAAGAAGGCGCCCCTCAGGAACAAATGTTTCATCGGACTCACAAACAGAGCAAGAAATGTTTTACCTAAAAGGTCGTGAGGAGCAGGTGCTTTTATACCAAGCAGCATTTAAGAAAACAACAGAACAGCTTGATATTTTTGGCAAAAAATCCATTCAACATACACTCTGGTTTTATCTCAGAGCCTCTAGCTTTCCCACCGGATACGCAGCAGTTTGTAGCTCTCCTGCTGGGTTAATTGATAGAGTAACAAGAACCAGCAATCTCAACGGCTTCTTAACACCCACCGGGTCTGAACGCATCTCTGCGGTGTACAGGAGGCTAACAGGGTGTATTGCCAGTCACACAGTTGTCAGAATGAATGGGTCTTAAATCAAGGGAGTTCGCCTCCTTGGAGCCCTGCATGCAGCAGCCCCATGTCATAATGATACTATTAACAAATCTGGAGTGGTCGCACCTAAGCCACTCCCAGAGCTCAGAACTCCATTTACTAACAAACATATTCCATTTCAAAGTTAGACCCCGGGCCTCAGACTTTTTTTTTTTAAAACTACGGCAGCTGGTAAGGTAAGTGCAAAAAAATTAAGCAATCAATTTTAAATAGGTAGCACCTGGACGTAGAAATGAGAAAATTGCACTTTGATGGTGTCTAAGGTACAACTCCAACATTATTTCAGTAGGCTTTACAACTCAGCAAGGTAGACTATTACTATTATCTCCACCAGAGGAATATGTAATACAGAGGCAATAACTTGACTAGGCCACTAAGCAATTTGATAGCTGAATTGAGATCTGAATTAAGCACTCTGGTCGCAGTTAACATTTTTACCCATTAAGTTAACTGGGCTATTTTCTAGTGTTTTATAGACCTAGGTCTGCAGTTCTAGCCTTACTTTTTTGAAAGTGAATACCTCTGAGGGCAATGTGACTTTCTCCTTTGTAGACTTAGGGCCTCTCTGCCCTCACCATGCTTTCTTCTGGGCCTGTGGGACTAGAACAGTGAGGCCACCACCTGCATGACAGTGCTAGTCCAGACCAGCTCCCACACCGGCCCCTAAGCTCATACAAGCGTCGTGACTCTGAACCACTGGTGGTGTTGAAGGTGGTGCACATGTAAAATGGTTCCCCTAGTAGTCCTAAACATAGAGATGTCTTCAGCATGCCTCTGTGATCTAGGGATGGGCACGAAGCACATTTCCCCTCTTCGATTCTAACTGAAGGGGGGCGATGTTTGGCTCTGTGATGGCTCAGCTCCCTCTGAATCCTTGGAAAATAAAGTGGGATTGAAATAAACAACCGAAAATACACACTGGAAAGGAATTTTTTGTGTTGCTTTTGCTAGTGAAATAAACATTGCTTAATAGAAGTGTTTTATTTTGTTATATGACTATATATTGAGTTACTTAAAACTTCAGCTAGATAGAGGAAGAACACGAGGTGCCTGAAGTTGGAATCCAATACAGAGTAAGCTTTTAGTTCCTCCTAATGTGTTGTGAACAACTGCGAAACAAGCTACACATTTCATAGGCTACCATATATCATTCCCATTTATAGCATCACATAAGAACCAAAATAACCTTTAAAATCCCCAAACATATGCCTTTAACTCTGAAAACAACCAATTAAAATTTGCACCAATTAAACCTGCCCCACATTAATCAACTGTCGGCTGCAATCCAGGACACAATTAAAGCTGCTTCAATCCCACTGAAGTCAATTAGATGTACAATCCACTGGACTGTTGCTTTTATCAGTTAATCTAATTATTTAGCTATTTTTTTTTCTCAGAGCACTAGACAATCTGTAGGAGAAGCATTTACAAAATCT
Source organism: Aspidoscelis tigris stejnegeri (assembly GCA_023333525.1). Classification (NCBI taxonomy): domain Eukaryota; kingdom Metazoa; phylum Chordata; class Lepidosauria; order Squamata; family Teiidae; genus Aspidoscelis; species Aspidoscelis tigris. The sequence continues at coordinate 97,324,978 of JALMGA010000002.1, forward strand.
CATTTAAAAATGTCCTTTTAACTAATGACCTTAGGAAAGTGGTATATGTGTTTAAAAATTGGGGGGGGGGGGTTAACTTTCATTTCAAGTGACCATCACTGTTTTTCTCAAACGATAAAAAGCAATTCATACCTGAACAATTTATGCTTTCTCTGTGATCAGAACTCATGGTCTGAATGGCCTTGGGACTTATGAAGTGGGAAAGGGGGATTTTAACTCATTCTTTCCAGGCTGCAACATCAAGGCCACATCCCCATTACAAGCTTATTTCGGTTTCAAAACGTTTTCAATCCTCGCAGACCCCACGTCAGTTTGGCTTAACACGCTTTCCGCGTGTTAAATCACCCCAAAGCATTGTAAATGTTAACCCTCATTTCAACAGGTCTCACTTCGGATTGTGCACTTGATGGGCGAATCCCCACAGCAAGCTTATTTCTCTTTCCCTAAACTGAAATAATAGAACCGGATGCAAATGTGAATTTGCCTGTTCCCATTACTTTTAACTTAATTGTGTTGGATCCGGATTCTGAGGATCGTATGTGGAGTATGTGACTCAAGGTGGGACTCAAGTGGCTACTTTTTAAAAGCCGCTTTTGAGGCTGCCCTGCCCTCTTCCTCCTGGCGTGAACGTGCCACCCTTCACGGATCCCTTCATGGAGCCTAACTGGGTGGCTCGGTGGCTGCCGCTTCCATGGACGGAGGAAAAATGGCAGCGGGAAGCCAGCCAGAGATTCTTTCCCCTCCTTTCCCCGTTGCTCAGGGCACAGAGCAGCAGTGGCAACTAAAGCCCCTTTGCTTTAAACATTCACATTCAGCTGCTTTCCTCCCTTCCCTTCTCTTTCAGAACTTTTAGAATTACACAAAATTGCAACATTGTTATCAGGTTGAAGTGGTTCCATCATTACAGTGTAGCGCTGCTGTTAAGGGTGGATTTTTAACACTGAAATCACTGTCTTTGGAAGCAAGCTATTGGGAGAGGGAAACCCTAAACATGGATTCTCATCCCTTAAAACGGTAAAAATGTAAAATGTAAAACACAGTAAAAAATGTAAAACGTTTCAAGCGCATGATCCGGAGTAAGTTGAAATCAGAGGCATTTTCGCACTACACACATTCCATTTGGAACGTGTGTAGAGCGGGAAGCTTAAGACAGTTCCGGACGCTTTGAGCATTCACACACAGGAGCGCCGGAACGCGTGTAAACGCGTTCCGGCGTGCCTGTGTGCGAATGGTAAAAGCGTTCGGGAAGTGTCTTAGCCGGCAAAGGCTGGCCAGGGCTGGGGATATGGCTGGCAACGCTGCCTGCCATTGGGTGAGAGCACCCAAGGGGCGGGCAGTGCTGTCAAGCGGCTGCTCTACGTCTTGCCGACTGTATGGGGCCAGATCAGGCCCCGTGCAGCTGGCACGAACATACCCGGGCCCCGCGTGAACTGCTTGTCCAATAGGGGGCCTCGGCGCGCCATGTGGTGCGCGCTCCCGGCATGCTCCCCTCATTCAGATGCCGGACACCGAGAAGGTAGGACCTGCACGCGTGCGCGTCCCATCCCCGGGCCCTGAAACTGGCGGGGGGGGGTCATCTGCGGGCTGGAGGCACCTACATCTAGGTGCCTGCAGCCCGTAGATGGGCAAGATCGGGCTCAGAGGGTGGGTGGGGGTGGGGGCTTTGGGGAGTGGCGGGGTGGGGGACTCATCTGCGGGGCGCCCGCGCCACGCAGACCATCGTGATGGGGGCGGGGTACCCTTGGGTGACTGGAGTGACGTGCTCTGGTCGCCCAAGGGGTTCCTCGACCCCAGCCAGCCAGGCATCGGCCTCCTGCCGCCCCGGAAAGGGGCGGCAGGAGGCCGATGCTCCCAGGTCCCTGACTCCGGCAGCCGCAATGGGGCCGCCGGGGCCGGGAAGGGCCTAGCTCACCCCCCGCGGAGGGCGATCTCCTTCGTTGCCGGGCTGCGGGAGTGATTGCGCAGCGGCGGCGAGGCTGAAGATGGCAAGGGGTCCTACGATTCGAATAGTGGGCCCCCTCGCTGCCAACCAGCCTCGCCGCCGCTGCGCAATCACTCCCGCAGCCCGGCAACGAAGGAGATCAGCCCGACCGCCATCAGCTCCTGGGCCGATTTTCGGCCCATGCTGACGGAGGAGGCGTGCCCGCGGCTGTCAGGGAGAAAAGCATGCACGAATGCTTCTCTCCCCGAACGTGCCGGGACGCCTCGTATGCGCCGGAACGGATGCAGAGCACTTTAAAGTGCTCTGCATCTGGAACACACGGAAGACAGCTCCGGACATGCCGGGACGCGAACCCGGCCGCGGCAATGCGAATGCCGCGCCCGGAGCTGTCTTCCACGCGTTCTAAAATGGTGTGTGCAAAAAGGCCTCAGGATTGAGATTCACCATGCTTTGGTGTGGTTTAACACGGGGAAAGCGTGTTAAGCCAAACTGCCGTGCGGACTCCAAGGATTGAAAACATTTTGAATTCAAGATAAGGTTGCCGTGAAGACACAGCCGATATGTGTTACATTTTTTACTGTGGGGACCATACCATTTTAAGGGATGAGAATCCATGTTTAGGGTTTCCCTCTCCCAATAGCTTGCTTCCAAAGACAGTGATTTCAGTGTAAAAATCCAACCTTCACAGCAGCCACTACACTGTAGCAATCCAGGCACTTCACACCTGATAACAATGTTGCAGTTTTGCAGAATTCTAGCTCTTTGGAGTTCTGACCTTTAAAGGGGAAAGGAAAGCAGGGCAGTTTTTGGGAGATGTGTGAATGTTTAAAACCCCCTTGCTTGAGTTGCCACTGCTGCTGTGTGCCCTGGGCAATGGGGAGAATCACTGGCTGCCCGCTGCCGGTTTTCCTCCATCCAGGCAAGTGGCAGCCACCCAGCCAGGCTTGGTGAAGGGGTCCGTTATGGGTGGTGCATTCACGCCAGGAGGAAGAGGGCAGGGCAGCCCCAAAAAGCAGCTTTTAGAAAGTAGCCACTTGAGATCCCCCTTGAGTCACGTACCCCACGTAGCATCCTCAGAATCCGGATCGAACGTGATTAAGCTGAAAGTAATGGGAACAGGCAAATTCGCATTTGCATCCATTTGCATTCTATTATTTCAGTTTAGGGAAACTGGATTAAGCTTCTCATGGGGATGTGTCCCAAGAAAGCTAAGATTTCTGGCTGGATTTCAGGAAGAAATCTTACTGACTACTAGAGCAGGATTTTTGACAGAAACAGGTAAGGAAAAACTTCTGTTTACACAACAAAAATTATCTGAGCTAATTCCTTTCATACTATTAAATGTTACCTACAATTTGGTTGAATCACTGTGGCTGCATTCACACCAGTTTCAGTCCACTTTCAATATGAAAGGATGCATCAGCAAAGTATCAAGCTGTTTTCTTTCAGCATTATCTACGGTAACTCAGAAAATTCACCCTTAGATAAAGGGGAAAGAAAATGGCTAGTCATTTTGCTCGTGCGTTCTCTGACTTTGAAAGTGGACTGAGACTGGATTAAAACTTAGGCGTGAGCACAGCCTATGACTATCTAAAGCCTCCGTCAGACACTGGCCAGATATATCACTAACAAGTGATATTCCAGAGTACAGCCCCATGTTGTGCAGTGGCCGCTTGTGATCTGTGGACCTGGCTAGATGCAGCAGGAGAGGTCGTGAAAAGTGGGGCCACGAGAAGTCAGAAGGGCAAATGGTGTGTGCAAATGTTTGTCCTTTCCAAATGAATGCAGTAAGTGCACTCAAACCACTAGGCAACTTGATACGGTCATATGACTAATCAATAAAGTTCATTCAGGCTGCGTCCAGACTTGCTAAAGAAATCCACAGTTAAAGCTTAAAAGCGCAGCTTACCTGCTGTGCAGGGACAACCCACTGTCCCAACTAAAAAGCAGCTCCATACCTTCTTCCTTGGAAGCTGCAAGACCTGATTCAGCGTGCACAGTCACATGGGATGAGGCAGCCAATCAGAATTGAGCTATTCTCCTGCTCTCATTCGTCTCTTCTCGCCGTCCTGCCTGGACTGGCAGGAAGATTCAAATTTTGTTTCTACTGTGCATGAGTGGTGTTAAATCAGCATTAAGGTTAAGTGCACAGTAGCGATGGGATAACGTGCCACGACGACGATCCATCGATCGTAGTGTGAGAGGCCCCAATCGTGACTGCACGTTCCGCTGCACAGTAGAAACAAGTCTGGATGCAGCTTCATTCATTCACTAGGCCTTATTCTGGATTATATTTCAGAACAGGGACCTGCCACCCACATGCTAGTGCAGACTATGGCAGGTCCCGGTAGGATCTGCCATTGGCTGCACCAGTAGGAGAATGGCAGATCCCTGGCAGGAGCTATAAACTAGAATAAGGCTCAGTTTCAACAGCTTTGTATGCACTTCTACACATACCTGCATGGAGCATAACAACGTTTGTTGCAACACTAGTCTGGCAGGCCACATTGCCAGAAAATGTCAGGCTTCTTTCAAGAGCCATAATTTCCCTGTGCTGTGTGAAGGAAGTCCCAATATACCTAGACTCATTAAAAATAATCATTAAAAATAACACTGAAAATGCAAGGGTGACTATGGGTGGAATTAGTAGAAGCTGGTCATGCTTTGAATATAAAACAAAAATAAATGTAGGGAGGGACAATAATTGCATTAAAATCCAAGCTCGTATTGCCACTAGCAGAATTTCCTAAATGTTCTGTTTCCATACACAGTAATAAACAAGCTACCTAAAGCCAGAGAAGGCCAAATGGGAAGTCTCAATAAGAGTGACAGGGAATTATTTTCCATCAGGGAAACCTCCCTGATCCTTAGAGACCACAACTGGAAGACTCCCCAGACTTCTCCAGCCCAGGCTTTTGTGATAACCCCTTTGCAATAGTCACATAAAATGAGGGAGATCACCTTCTGTACAAATGGGACTTTCAAAAACAGCACTGGAAAACAAGGAGCAAGCTGAATCGCAGACATCCTACCGCCTGCAAGCCTGCTCCAATCAGAATGCAAACTTTAGAGTTGGGAAGACAGGGAAGAAATTTCTTTCATGATATTTCTTTCTTCCTTTTTTTACCATTTACATCACAGGAATGCTGAATTAGCCCAGCAACATGAATCAATTCAACGTGAAAGAGTTGTTCCCTAGTGTACACATTAATCAGCCTGACAAGCTATCACCATGCACCACCCAAGTAGCAAAGGGGGGGTGGGGACAGGGACGCTTGAACAAAGCATAATTCTGCTATTTCAACATTCTGCTTGTATCAAGTTGTCTAGCATGGTCCAGCCACATTCTTGCATGGTCTTGGCTGTTCTGTTGAGAGAGTCAAATCAGGGCTTCCTTGGGGGGGGGGGGGGATAAGTGACTCACATTCTGCTGCTAGAATGTACAAAGGCTCTGAAACTAGGACACTGCCAAAACATATGTTCAACCTCCAGAGAACTGCACAACCATTATTTTATTCTATAGTCCCCAACTTTTCAATTCTGCCAAATGTTCATGGTACAAAGGATGCTAGTACCTTTCAGATTAGCGACTGAGAGTCAAACAAGTGTTAAAAGGCACCCCTTTTCAACAACTTTATCTGTAAAATGCAAATAACTACTGAGAATATTTTTATTCATTTTTGTACAAATTTGGGCCACCATCCTTTGTATTCTATGAAGATTAAAATAGAAAAAAAAACCAGCAAAAAAAAAAGATAAGGAGGAAGAATCTTAGGAAAATTATTGCTGGCAATATAGGAATTTCACCCAATTACAAACTGTCGCTTATGATACATGTTATAATGCGCCAATCTTAACGACTATAAAAACAAGCAAGCAAAATTTCAATTTCCCAGCTGTTATTTACAATTTAAAATAAGTTTTCTGAATGTAAAAATACATATGAATCCAATGAGCTTAGGCCAGCTTTCTCTTGTGGTTAGGGTGTTGGACCCTTATCTGGTAGTCTCCTAGTTCAATTCTACACTCCTCCACGAAGCCAGCTGGGTGACCTTGGGGCAGTCACAGCTCTCCTTCCGAGCTCTCACAGGCCCACCTATCTCACAGGGTGTCTGTTGTAAGGAGAATAAAAGAAAGTTTGACAGCCACTCTGAGTCCTCTTAAAAGGAAATTGCATATTAAGGAGTCTCCAGGTGCCACTACTAGATGATTTTAAGCAAAGTGCTCACCCCCAAGTAAAGACAATAACATTGCCTCACTGTGTCAGAATGGAAGGAAGCAGTCCCCTCTTTCATTGGCTTGATGCTTTCTCTAGCATGCATAAACTGGCCAGTCTACTCCTTCACTCCATGCGAATTCCCCAAACTCCTGGCCTATGCTTTACATATATAACATAAATCTGGCCTCCTAGAAATCTGGGCCTCCTAGAAAACGGTAGCACCCAGCTTGTTCAGGAGCAAGGAGCAGAAGGGGCTACAGTCACATGTCAAAGACCTAGACATCATTATTGGCTAGGAGTGCAACAAAATTCAAACTGAAGGTGGGTTAATTTTTTGCACTTTAAGCCAATGATAGCCAAAGTAAATTCTGATTGACTCCAGAATCAATTGTATATATTTGACTTGCATTGTTAAGGAGGTGGGAGGCAACGGAAGGGTGCCTAACCCTGCACCATTGTTAAGAAATTGCTCCAAATGCTATTATCATGTTAATTTACACAGAAATTCCAAGACATCTTCTTCACCAAGGAACTACAGCTGCATTCCCACTGGCCCTCTGGTCCGGCCTGAATATGGCTCGTGGGCCCACTGTCCTGACGCAAGGACAGGATTCCCCATTTCTGCAGACTTAAATATCTGAAAATCCAGGCAATCGCTATTTGGATTTTAACAGGACTCACAATGGAACCCTGTTAAAATCTGAATATTTAGGTAATGGGAACACCACCACCCGCCATTTGCCACCCCCACCCCACCCCATTCTGTCATTGTCCCCCACCATCAGTCTCCTGCCCCTTCCCCCGTGTCCCATTTCGTCATCTCCCACTCTGTTTTCTTCTCCTCCTGCCATCTTCCCGGCGGTGCCCTCCAATTATCATCCTATGTTAAGAGTAAGTTTCATGTTTAAAGGTAGGAGTTTGGGTCATTTATTACAGTCTAAGCTATAGAGGCGCTTTTGAACCGCAGTGAAGATAGTCAGAGGTAGGCAAGGGGCGGGGCTCACTCAGCTGTCTGAGAGGGAGGCGGGGAGGGAGTCATAGGATTCCGCCAGCCAATCAGCGAGCAGCAGGCTCTCAAGCGGGGGAGGAGGGTTTTTTTTAAAAAAAGATGCCTAACGGAAGAGAGGGGGTACAGTTGAGAGTTGAGAGTGAAGAGGCATGAGAGGGGGGTGTTGACAGTTGTAGATGTTGGAAGCAGGGAGTGAGAGAGGAGTGTTTGGGAGTGGAGGCTTGAGGCTTGCATTGGCTGCCAACTCGCTACCAGGCCCAATTCAAGGTGTTAACTCTGACTTATAAGGCCCTAAATGACTTGGGCCCCAAATATCTAAAGGAATGCCTTTTCCCATATTGACCTGCCCACGCCCTAAGATCTGGAGGGGAGACCCTCCTGGCTGTCCCACCACCTTCAGTAGCGAGGCTGGTGGGCACCCGGGAGAGGGCCTTCTCGGTAATGGCCCTCCAGGCTGTGGAATAGTCTCCCCCTTGAGGTGTGTCGGGCTCCTTCTTGCTTCATGTTCAGGAAGAAGGTGAAGACGCACCTCTTTACTCAGGCCTTTGGATAAATGTCAGCCATGTTGCCCCCACTGTAAACACCATTGTTTTAATTGACTGATATATATTTAACATGTTGGATTTTGGACGTTGTGATGGTTTTTACTGTTCTATTATATACTGTTATTTGATATGGTGGATTTTAAGGTTGTTACCCGGCCAGAAACCTTCAGGTATAGGGCAAGATAGAAATATAAATAATAAATAAATAAATAATTAAGGAGGGAATGGGAAGTAGTTAAAAAGGGTGCTGAAGAAAGGAGTGCAGTCGGATTGCTTATGTGGCTGAGTCCTATATTCAAAGAGGAGCAGCAAGAGGCATGAAAGTTTTTGTCTTCCTGAAGGGATAGGCTCAGTGAAACGGGAGGGACCTGTACTAGGGGAATAGGCAGGGGGTCCATGAACTGACCCGGGTAGATAGGCAGTCAACCCATGAAAGTGCATTAGTAGGAGAAACTGTTGACTTTGAGTCTGCCTAGTAAGACAGGCAGGCAGCATTAAGTGTGAAGATTGGAAAGCCGAAAGGATTTGTTAATTTGTCTGTTCGAAGTCACACTGGCAACGTTAACTAAGCTCCCCTGAAGAATTGTTACAAACCAAGGCATAAATAATAAAGTTCTGCTTGAAGTTCATAAAGGCAACATCATATCAAAAAGCTCTTATTGTCCAGGAAATACTTCATGCTTAAAAAAGGGGGATGAGAGAGAGAGAAAGTGACGCACTTTGCTGTCACCGGGTAACACAAGGAGCAGTGGAGCAGAAGAGACAGAAACACACACTGCCCACTGAATTAAAGCAAAATAAGCCCATATCAATGAACAACTACGTTTAGTTAGTAATCCCCTGAGTTTACATTTTAAATTAAGTCAATCACTTAGCCCACAGCGAAAGAGTGGCGTCGCGTTCCCCTTGCCTCGTTTCTCTGTCTTTCTTCATCTCCAGTGTCCCCCATGCCCCTTCCCCCCCCACCCCTTCCCTCCATCTGTTGGAGAACAGCAGGGAAGGCAAGCAGTGAGATGATGACAAAAGACAGAGGAATGCTGGGTGGGGGGTAGGAATGGCACCCCAATGCAGTCAGGGTGGCTGCAAGAACCCTTGGCAGGGGGTAAAAAAAAACTGGATTAAAACCCAGATATTTTTTGACAAGTGGAAACGTAGCCTGTGAGTAACATGAAGTCCTGTTTACAGGCAAAATTCATACAAGAAGTTTCTTTTAAAAAAGAACTATACAGCTGAAAGTCTTGAGGGTTATCACCTTTTTATAATTTTCATCATGATCTGGGTATGAGTTTGCTGTATACCTTCCTCCACTACAAAATAAATGAATTCCACAATTTTAAGGACTAAATGGCAACAAAAATGGCTTCAGTCTTCTCTGCTTCCATTCACATACTCTGTTTTTAGAGCCTACAGCCATAATAAACTCATTGAATGCATTCTGCACACCATTTCTATTACTGCTTATAAAATGTGCCTACTTCCATCTACACTTCTACTCATTCTAGAAAGAACAGTCTTAAAGCAGAATTCAACCTTCCCTCGATGATGCTCAGTTTCAGCAGACCAGTTCACATTTCCCATTTGAATTGGGGGTTACAGATTTGCAGGGAAAGGCTAAAAATGGCATCTAAGCTTTTGCTACATCATTCTGATAGTTTGCAGGTCAAGATTTTGAATCTCCATTTAGAGTTTGAACTTGATGTTTCATGATGACCTAATCTCCACATTATTTTAACATACAATGGGAAGCACATTATGGGATTAAAAATAAGTATGATCTTTTGATAAATTATGCTTTAAGCTATAACTAGGGATGGGCGCAAAATATTATTCAGCTTCAAATTTGCATTCAAATTCAAAATTTGAATTTGACCATTCGCATGTGAATCAAAGAGGGCCTAGAGGCCTCCTTCACACATGAAGTAAACGTATACGGCCTTTGTAGAAGCTTCGTAGAAGCTTTGATGTGGCTGGATCTGCCCATCGCCCACCTCACATCCTCCACAGCCATGCCCCTTTACCATGCCCTCCTCAGAGGCTCAACTAAGCCTCCCAGAGGTGTACACACAACTGGAGAGGCCACCCCCATTCAGGAATTGTGGGAAATCTCATATAATTCCCAGGGAATCGTGGAGAATCTTGTGAGATTTCCCACAATTTGCAAGTAGGGGTGGCCTCTCCAGCTCCAGGAGACCTAGTTGAGTCTCTGAAGAGGGCACCTGACAACAGAGGCATTGGCAGCAAAAGGTGAGTGGGGGCAGCAAGGTGGGATGCAAAGAAAGACATGTAAACTAACCCTTACATGCCCAGGAGGGCTTCTCACAAAGCCAAACCTTCACCGTCTTCAATGAAAACTGAATCTAAGGGGGGAGGATGTGGTTTATGCACATCCCTGACTACAATATGCATTGTGTTCCTATACAAGACTGTAACTATATCCCATATCTATGGGCAAATGCTTGAACTATTGCTTTCAAAAGGAAAATGCTTAATCTAGCATTTTTCCCATGGTTAGATTATTTCAGTCATAAAATTAGATGAAAATACTGTTTTCTTTTGAAGGATATAGGCTCTTACTTTCCATACCTTCCTGAAAAGGTCAGGCTAAAGATATTGTATGTGACACATCTAACATTTGAAGCTTGCACACCGCCATTAAAAGTTATATGCAGTATGTGAACTGTAGTCAATCAAGCATGAACAAAGGATGTCAGTCACATTTTATCACATTATACAGCCTGTCTTCTGACTGTCATAGGCAGCTTTAAATATCAGTAGTCAGATGCAAGGATAATTTGGTGCAGATAGGAAAGATCTGCTTGTAACCTATAACATTTTTTTAAGCCACTTTGAAATGGGCCCACGGTTATTTAAGACACGTGACTTCAGATTACATGCCTTGTGCCAAAAAGAGACCCCATTCTGGGTCTGCTTTTTGCTGGCATGCTATGGCACACCGCTGGTGGTCCCAAACGGCAAGCATGCTGTCTGTGTGCCTACTGTGTCCTGGATCAGGGCCAAACTGGTCTGCTGGTAGACCCTTGGAGACACTGTTGTTTTAATATATACTGTTATTGTTTTAATATGGTGATTTTAAATGTTGTTACCTGCCGTGAAACCTTTAGGTATAGGATGGGATAGAAATACAAATAAATGAATGAATGTGTCTACTGATGATCCAGATTAAGTCCTCTAGATCACACTTTATCTAGTGCAGGCAGAGCAGACCAGTGGGAAGTGTGGGCTTATAGATCTGCGTTAAGACCCAATGGTTAAGGATCAACAAAATGGAAGGAGACCTCTCTGAGTGCCTCTTCTCAGAAGCAAAGAAGGCCCACTGTAGTACGAGGCTCCCACACAGAGGTGGTTATAGTCTGTTCTTCTGGTTAGGCAGCCCAATGGCAACTGTTCCTTCTTCTGACCTATTTGCTGTAAAGAATTATTCTTGGGCATTTTTGAGAGCATTCTTATTAGTCCTACTGCTTGCAACATCACTTTCTATCCTACTGCACGATCATTGCTCTGTGTTTCTGATATACAATTCTGCTATTTCAAATTCCAGGCCCTCTTCCTGAGCTACTCCTTACATCTCCCTCTATTTACATAGCTTCTGCTACAATCAAATTAAAGCTCTTTTGGTATCCTGAAAACCATTACCCCAGTATGTCTCCTTGTTGACATTTGTACTCTTATATACATACATTAAGTTGCTCTGTTACTGGAGTTTTAAGACTCCTCAGTGGACCATTCTGAAGAGATGTATGGAATTATCTGAGCACTTGTATATTTCCACTTGTTATATTTTTAAATATGTTTTAGTAATTGTTTTACCACATATTGTGACCCCCTGCCCTGGGGCCTCCAGGTGAAGGTCAGGATACAAATGCTATAGCTACATACATACATACATACATACATACATACATACATACATACATACATACATACATACATACATACATACATACATACATACATACATACATACATACATACATACATACATACATACAATTTAAATAGATGCCCATCTGCCTGATCTTCCATGAGGAAGGTATGAAAACCAGAATTCTCCAGTTACATAAGAGCAGCCCTGATGGACCAGGCCACAGCCCATCTAGTCCAGCATCTTGTCGCACACATCTTTTGCTCCACATCAAGAAAACTTTTTATTGCTGATCTTGAGTCCAGAGACTATCAATTTCTCCCCTTCTACATTGCTATTTCTGACAAGTAACCTTAGCTGAACACCTATCAAGAACAGCCTCTCCAATGCTAAGTCAATTTAACTTCTTTGAAACTACCAAGATATTTACTAACCTTTTCCTGCTCCTTATGGTCATCCCTTGCCAATGGAAATTTGCCAAATAAGTGGAGTGGAATGAAGTGGAATAGTACCTAGAATAAAATGAAAAATCTGGCCTTCACACCTTGCTGATTCTATACAATTGGTGTGTTCATTCAGAATCATTACATTATCTTGCCCTAACACTGAGGTCATTTTTCTCTCGCCAAATACCACTTCAGTTCTGTAATGGATAGATCAGAATGTGGTTAAAACATTCCTCAGTTTCCTGTCTCTCAATTTCCAATGTTAGGTGTTAGCCTGGTGTTAAAAGAAGCACTGCTGATAGTTACAGCAGTTGCAAGAAGAAACCCAGTTAGTAGACTACCGCTGTTAATGCTGCAGTCAGCTCTACAGGAATGGTACTTGGTTCCTCTTCCAGTCTACATATCCTTTCCTCTCATTCACCTTCTCTTCACTCTGCAATCAAAATGTTTGCTCAGATCTTGAGTAATTCAGGATGAACAATGTGTGTTCCTGCCCCTAAGCAATTCAAAATGGGGAACATCATTGTCCTGTGTTTGCCTCCTCCCTAATTCATTCTGAAGACAATTAATGGAATCTGTCTTTTAAAGCAAACAATCATCTCAGGCTGTATTCAGACATAGCAAAAGGGGCACCTCAGAGAAACAATGTGTAGCCCTCTTGTTCCCAGCCCGTCTCCAATCCACTTTTTCTAGCACATAATGTTCAGGGGAAAGGAGAAATGCAGACTGGTGTATGAGCAATCCTGCCGAGAAGGCTTTTCCAAGGTGCCTCAGAAGTTCCCTCCATCACTGGAACTCTAGGTAATGTTAAGCACAGATATACCTGTGTGAAATAAATTATTTTCTTTCCTGATCTCCAGAATCTGACTGACCATCAGTCTACTTACCTACTCACCTCACTCTTGCCCTAATATTTCTTTGTGACTATGAACCTAACTATACACAAGCTTTACCTTGCCTTTGATCAGTCTGCCCAATGGGGAGATCAAAGAAAAAACTGAGCACACACTCAGGTTCTGCACTATTTACTCCATAACCTGCTTATTAAAGGCACCTTCACTTTATGCATTTAGGAGAGCTGTGAAGATGAATTACTATCATGAAAGTAAACCCAAGCCATTGAAAACTTTACCAGCGCCCTATATTTTGAAGAGACTAATTACATGGTCAGGTGGTTAAGCACCTAAGAAAATGATTTGGTTAGTATTTGTAAGTAAACAGCTTACCAAGTGTTCCAACAGATGTTGGGTGCCTGTTCTCAAGACCTATCGTATCAGCACAACAATGGTATGGTCTGGCATACATACAGCTGCTAGCTACGAATTGTGAAGTCCTAAATCCTTTTTAATCAATCATTCCTTGTGTTTACAGTTCAAGAAACAAAAAGGAATCCATTCAAAATATCTGGAGTTGACATTTGAGACTCTTTTATTCCAAAGATCACTTCAAATATGGAGTTATTTTATTCTGGTCTCAGCCGTGCTATAACTTTTGTCAAGTGCATAGTCAATACTCCATAAAGCTTCTACTGATCCACCAAGCAAGAGGTGTTGCATACCCGTGGCACTGTACTGGTTAAATTTTGCCCTAGGGAAGCCTATGGCTGACAAATTTTCCCTCAGCAATAGGACTAACTGCAATTAATAGAAATTACTACATAAGGTCTGGGGTGATATAGATTATTTCTGCAGAAGAAAAACAACATAAATATAAAGGATTGCTTGATATATCATCTTTATTGCTCTGCTTTCCAGGGTGGCTGAGTATTTTAAAGATTTTTTATTGGTGCAGGGGGTTCTAAGAGAGAGGGAATTATCTTGAAGCCCTTTTAGCCATCTGATGCTTTCAGATTTCTCCCCAAAGACAGACTGTTTTCCATTTCTTCCAAAGAAGAAAGCCATTCACAAAATGAAATGTAATTACACATTGGGACAGTAAAAACAAGCACAAAGAGACCTTGGCACTTTTAACACAAATGGTATGAGAAAATGCCACAGAGAAGCACAGGCTTTGTGGGGCTGAGGATACCTTTGTAATGATTGCAAATAGGAAACCCGCCTTATCTTTGCATAGGAACATTAGACATCTATAATAGTGTCACTTATTTCTTATGCTCTGTTAATGGTGGAGAAAACCAGCACTCATTAGAACTGTGACGACCAGCATAAAACCTTGTAGATGCACCCATGCATAAGTCTTTGCAGCAAATAGCTTATGAAATACTCCATCCTGACAAAAAAATCTCCCACAAAGAAATGAGCAAAGTATTATACATTAATATTATAACCACCCTGAAATTATTTGCTCAAAATGAATATGGCAATTATTTTATCAAAAACACATCAAGGGTTGAAAACTGATGAAAGAAGGAAAAAATTATTTGACATATTACCTAAATGGCCTATATGTCTAGAAGTTCATTTTGTTTTGTTGTTTGTTTGTTTTCCTAAAACCAACACAAGTCCCTAAAGCCAGAAAACCCAAGTACTGCAACCAACAAAAACCAAACAAAAGGGTTCTGCCAAAATATATCAATAAACAGGATAAAATATGACCCACTACCAGGTGTAGAAGGGCAAATATATAAGGAATAAAGAAATAAATGAACTATGGAGCAGGAACACCAGTGTAATTTCTAAAAGGGTAGCAATACCCCACTGAAAAGTTTATAAAATCTATAAATGCTAAAAATAATAAAAAAAACAAGTAATATAATAATAGTAAATCTTTTTAAATACTTACAGGCCACTGAAGAAGACTGGTAGTCGAAATGCGTTTGGCCTTGTGTTTTGATATTTTTACTATTATTATATTACTTGTTTTTTATTATTTTTAGCATTTATAGATTTTATAAACTTTTCAGTGGGGTATTGCTACCCTTTTAGAAATTACACTGGTGTTCCTGCTCCATAGTTCATTTATTTCTTTATTCCTTGTATATTTGCCCTTCTACACCTGGTAGTGGGTCATATTTTATCCTGTTTATTGATATATTTTGGCAGAACCCTTTTGTTCGGTTTTGTTTGTTTGTTTTCCTATCCTGCCCCACAGAGACATCTGGAGAAGAAAAAGTAGGAAGGGTCTCTAGGAGCTCAAATCAGACCACAAAACTTTAAAAAAAATTCAGGTAGAACTTTAGGTTTCTCTTCTGTTTACCCATTTTCCTTCATCTCGTAGGGGAACAAAAAGCAAGCCCTTCTGTTGCTAATCTCAGGCTAGAAGTAAAAAATGGCATTCACAAGTCATTTATGGCTTCAAAGGTCCAAACTAGCACTTAAATTAGGCCCCAGAAATGGATTGAGATTCAGTACAATTGTCAAAGCACTGGCCTAACACATTAAAACAACAACAACTTGTGACTGTTAGCAATCTTACAACCTTCATTTGGATCACTCATAGTTTCTGGGCCATTTTTTAAATGTATTGCAGCAGTCTAAGCAAAATATTTTCAGGACATGAGTAAATATCTATATAAATATGCAGTTGGCATATCACCCACAGCTCCTATAAGAGCACCAGCAGAGCCCATTTGAGGCTCCAGTAATAAAGGCTGGCGCAGAGGTCCACAGCAGGACCAGAATATGGCATCATTTTAATTTCATACCCTGGTCCATCACTTTGTTCTGTGCAGACCAAACAGTACAAGAGTGAGGGGAAGCTTTCACAGCTCTGCAACAGATGCAGAAAGCTGGGTCTTAGATCTGGAATATATTCCAACCCAAGGCCTAGCATGGAAATAGGCAAGAGGTCTATAATTGAACTAAAGCCCATAATTTGGACCATGGAGGGCGTGTAGACAGGATGGCCTTGTAGGCTGAAATACTCCACCAATACTCTAGGAAGCACCACAAGAAGTCAATATTCCTCTGGAAACAGCGTAGGCCATGAACAAACATTCTTGGGCTTTAAAGTCTCTGCACTGGCTTCAAAACCAAAAGCTGGAGTTGGCTCATTATTTTTTAATTGAATTGAATTGAATTTCTATCCTGCCCTATACCCAAAGGTCTCAGGGCAGGTTACAATATTATATTAATCTTAGACAGGTCCCTGCCCTCCGGCTTACAATCTAAAGAGACAAGAAACTAAAGGAAAAGGGTGTGGGAGGGAACAGGGACACCCTGGCAGCAACATATGATGGGTTATGCAAATGTGGACAGTCCTTGGAGTGGGTACTTATACTCCATGCTCAGCAGTCTGCACTGCATGAACTGGAGCAATCTATATGGAAAAGCTTCCTGGAAAAACGCACACAAGCCAGAAAAATTGAGAGAGGGAGAGAGATTGCATAGCATTTTCCACATAAGATTAATAGCAAGCTAATTGAGAGCCAGATCTTTCCAAAATGCATTATGGTTACTCAAAGGCACAATCATGGAAGCAAAATTAGTATAGGTATCTCAGATAGCACAGTCCAAGCTGTCAATGCCAAGAATCATGGAAGCTGTCAGGGGAAAGAAAGATTTCTTCAAAAAACTACCCAACTAATATGCCTTTTCGCCTGATGTGCAAAAGCATTTCCACAATGAAAGCATGTGCTATTGAGTGTTAATAATAATTACACATGTTTTTTCTTTCCAAATATGCACAGAGAAATAGAGGGGAAAACTCTGGGCATTAACTGAGTGCATCCTACCCAGTCAGTTTTCATAATGCTCTAGGTCCATTCCAGACTATCAGCATTATGTTTCACTAATTTGCTAGCTGTCATGAGCTAACCCTCAACCTGCAGACATCAGTTTATTTTACAGGCTTATCAAAATATTTATTACAGTCATAAACCCAAAGACTTGAAACAACATAGATGGATAAAATCATATAGTGATTACAATTTGATAAAAAAAGAACTGCATTATCTATTGCTTTGCAACTGGCTGGCTGGCAGGCTGGCTGGCTGGCTGGCTGGCTGGCTGGCTGGCTGGCTGGCTGGCTGGCTGGCTGGTTGATTGATTGATTGATTGATTGATTGATTGATTGATTGATTGATTGATTGATTGATTGATTGATTGATTGATTGATCGATTGATCGATTGATTGATTTTTGCAGTGTCATACACCAATGTCCCAGTTCTTGAACAAGTATTCCCTGGCTATTCCCACCCTATATGTTATCAGCACCCCATATCTAAATGGGTCAATACTATCACTAAATCGTCCAGATGCCACCATATTAAAATATAACAAGCTTAATTTTCAATTTGTCTTTTCCTCTTATCACTGGAAACTGATTATGAATTAAGATGGGTTTTTTTTGAAAGTCAGTATGCATTTAAATCTTTATAGTGTGAACATCTGTGAACACACACAGATTTCATAGTGACAACACTTTAGCTTCATCCAGATGTCACTTACTTATTCTGCTGTATTTGGATATCCGAGAATAAAGTGTGCCTATAGTGGAATAGGTAAGCAATGTTTGGATGCAGCCTAAAGTCAGATATTGCCACAGATATCTGATTCATTCCATTACAGTTCCTGAAAAAAATGTTGTAAGACAAGTTCAAGTATACTCACTACTTTCAGGGTTACACACAGCTAACCAAAAGTAGGGCACTTGATTCAATTATAAAAAGCCTTAGCACTTTGTGAGTATTGTGTGCTGCTCATCTTCAAACATTTTATCTTAAAATGATATCTCCAGCAACATACTTCTTTCTAGTTACCGTTAACTCTTTATCTCCTTCTAAACCCGAGACTTCCCTGCTGTGTCTTTTACTGCCTCAGGTATAATTTCAGGATTTTTATCTAACAATGGCTTTGCTCTATCAGAATCCTTTCTCCTGCACAAGTAGGAGTACCTAATTTTTCAATCTAGCCAGACACTTAAACTAACACCAGTTCAAACGTCTACAGCAGAACCCCTGTATCAACAGTGTTGTTCGATTCCCTCCATTGCTCAAGGGAAAAGCTAGCAACTTGAAGGAAGTGAATGCCTTACCTAAAGAATTTTCCACATTTATCACTGCTATTCCTGCACTGGAATAAACATTGCCCTGCACTGGAATAAGGCATGGAACAAGGCCTTCTGCACTGGGATGACCTGTCCCATATCAGCACCTGTACCCAAATGCTCCAAAGGCCAGGAATGAAGGTTGAGAGCCTTTAGAATTCCCAGGGGTCTCATTTTGGGGATCCACATTGTTGTGCTGCTGAAATGGCTCCCCCATGGTATACCAAACCATAGAGGCATAGAGTCCATATGCCTTCATAGTCCAGCAACCACGCCCTAGTATGTTGGTATAAAAGAGGTCTAATGGTAGAAGAGACCAGGACAGCATTTTAGGCACCCTAGACTGGACGAAGTGTACTAGGGGCTCCTTAAACAACAGCAGCTTACAAAAGAGAGGCCCACAGACCCTTTCTTCTGAACTACTGTCAAATGCAGAAAAGGTCTAAGGCCATTTTTGCACTTTGTCAATAATCTGGACCAAGCAGCTGCCTGGCACATGTCAACAGCATGGGACTAGTCTTATTCCAGCCCAGAACTTTCCCAAGAGGTACCTGTTACCAATTAGATGTAGACCTGTTTGAAGAGGTCTACATCCATGGTAACAGCATCTATTCAGGTCCAAGCATCAGCACTTTGGCATCGGGTCCATAACAAATGAAATGCCACAGCCTTATCTTCAAAGTTTATGCAAGTTTCCAAGATCATTTCTGAACTCCTGACATGGAGGTATCACACTACCTCAAAACCTATTCTTTTCATCCCTTATGCACTAGATACAATGTACGAGTGAGGAGACGTGGGCCAATAGCTAGCGGGGTGGTTGGTGACTGCACGGGTAGTCAGATACTGAACCACAATAGATATAGTACCTCACATTGTTGCCAGTTTTGGTCAGGACGGAAAGCATCCCCATTTCTTGCAATGTAGACATCACCTGCTACCTGCTATGCTTGGTCTGGACTAGGCTAGAGCAAAATAGTTAAACTGCTCCAAGCAATGTGAATGCAGAAATGACCTAAGACTCAATGGTGGAGGGTAGGGATGTGTGTGAATGTTCGTAACATTCGTTATTCGTGAATTCAGACGAATTTGGACATTTGTGTACCAATCAAATATTATGACATCCGTACACTGACATTCATATGAATACAAATGTCTCGGAACATTTGTATGAAGCTTTGCAACATTTGTGAAATGGGGAGGTGGAAAGTGGCTGCACCAGCCACATCCGCAATGGATCTAGAGTGAATTTAACATGGTTTGAGCATGGATTCAAAGTGGATTCAGGGCGGAATTGATGCTTTCAGAGCAGATACGTTACAGGATACACATCGGATACAGATCAGATACGTATCGGATACATATGTGTTCAAATCGGATACTTGTATGAATTTGTATGAATACATTCATATCGAATAGAATCCTACCATATTCATAGGGGATCCATTCAGACGAATACAAATTTTCTTACATTCAATTCACTCAAAAAACCCCATTCATGCACATCCCTAGTGGAGGGATCTCAACAACAACAACCTCAGCAAAGAAATAACATTCCATTTCACTCCCTTTGCAGTTACCTGAAATACAAGAAATATAAATGTTCTGATACTGTTCCTCTGATACTGTTCCTTCAATGAAGGTGTCAACCCGGTGCGTGGCAGCAGCAAAAAAACTAATTCAATGCTGGGAATAATTAGGAAGGGAATAGAAAATAAGTCAGCAAGTGTTATTGTGCCCCATTATAAATCTATGGTGAGGCCACATTTGGAATATTGTGTACAATTCTGGTCACCACACCTTAAAAAGGATATTGTGGAACTGGAAAATGTGCAGAAAAGGGCAACCAGAATGATTAAGGGGCTGGAACACCTCCCTTATGAAACCAGGCTGCAATGTCTAGGCCTCTTCAGTCTGGAGAGACGGTGTTTTAAGAGGGGACCCAACTGAAGTATATAAAATTATGCATGGTATAGAAAAGGTGGATAGAGAAAATTTATTTTCTCTATCACACAATACTAGAACCAGGTGGCACTCTATGAAGCTGATGGGTAGGAGAGACAGGTCTGACAGGGGGAAGTATTTCTTCACCCAGAGGGTCATCGGCTTATGGAATGTGCTGCCAGAAGAAGTGGTAACAGCTACCAGTCTAGATGGCGTTAAGGTAGGGTTAGACAAATTTATGGATGACAGATGTATCAATGGCTACTAGAACAAATGCCAAGGTGCATCTTTCAGGCTGCGGGGGGGGGGGGGGGAGGCAGGACGCTTCTAAGGCCATCTGCTGGGACTCGAGAGCAGGAGAAGATTTGTCCTTGTCTCTGCTTGAGATGCCCATGAGCATTTGGTGGGCCACTGTGTGCGACAGGATGCTGGACTAGATGGGCTGTGGCCTGATCCATAAGGGCTTCTCTTATATTCTTATGTTCTCCTCACCTCTGTCTTTTCCTCATCCTCAGATTCTGACATTCTTGCAGTACCAGCAGTGGCCATAACAGTTTTCCTCACTGAGTGAATAGTAGAGCTGCATCCAGACAGAACCACACAAACCTGTAATTATTTCATAGTTACCTGATTCGCCAGATTTGATCATGGTGCTCCTGATGCAATCCTGGAATATAACCCTGATTTACCAAGTTATTGTTATTCACGTAAAATTAGCTATCCTAGTGCAATATTCTGTTATTGCATAATTGTAGCTTTGTCTCATTTACTGCACAAGAAGTACAGCACGCATTTGGCATGAGCTCCCAGTATCCTGAAAAACTTCACATGAAACTATTAGGAGAGTTAGGCCACTTGGAAAGACAATCTCATGGTTGTAACATCACTCTGCTGCTACGCAAATGCTAAAACCCAGATTAAAGTGTTTTTAATCTGTATCTTGTTTTAATCTGTATCTTGTTTGTAATTTGTTGGTTAATCTGTTGTTACCCGCCCAGAGACCTTCAGGTATGGGGTGGGATAGAAATGTAAACAAACAAACAAATAAATAAATAAATAAAACAAGGATAAAAACAGACTGGACCAGGGGAGAAACAAACTTTCACACCAGAAGTGCCGACATAAAAAGATAAGTCATTAATAGGCACCTGTAAGTTGTAATTATAGTTGCCAGACAAACAACAAAGAGGAGGGCATTTGAAAGTGAGGGTGCTACCACCGGGAAGGCTCAACTGAGTTATTATAAGATGGCATTCTGTATTGTGTGAAACCCACAGTCAGCTCTCCAGATGAGTTCAGGGGTCTTTCAGGGTTAAAACAGGTGAGGCATTCTTTAAGGTGTCAAAGGGTAGTGGTGGAGATCAGGGTCATCAGAAGCTGCTGAACCTGATCAGCACCAACCAGATATGTGGGGACCTACAACAGCTGGTACAATTTTCCATCCCAGTCAAGGGAATTACTGTGGTGCTTACTGCAAATTCAACTGCATTTAAGAAAGTACATATTTTATGTTAAAAAGTCAGACTAATAATCTTGCACCATCTTCTGGAATCAACAATCCTACAAACCAAATATGGTTAGGGACCTTTAATGGGTTGATTCACTCTGTTTTTGTTTTTCCTCCCAACACTCAAAGAAGTGGTCACGATACATTCTTAGATTCACACACAGCACTATTTAAATAATTCATGATCAATTAAATATCTTTCACTACAGACAAATTAAAAGCCCTTTTATCACATATTTTTAGCCTCAGGGTATACAATCAAAATCAAACAAAGTACCTTTAACATCGACATCAGAGTGGAGTCATATTTTACATGTTTTCAAATTCTGTTCCCAGTTAAGCTACCTCACCATCTTAGCAGAAACAAATCTCCCTTTGAGTGTGAGCGAACAGTGCCCCCAGCATGCATAAGATATCAACAACACGGAGAACACAGAACAGGAAATTCTTAAGTGTTTTCAAGTGTTTGAAAAATATCTTATTATTCTCTCTGTAAGATAATCTAAAACTCCTTACTTTTCCTTACTGAATTTTAAGCTCAGAACAATTTTAGAACAGCACTTTCTTCACTACTGCAAAGGCAAGAGGAAATAACATGAATGTCAGATATCTCACTGTGTTGTCATATGGATGTCATGAGAAATGTGCTCAGATATTGCTTTAATTTGCAAGATGTGAATGGGACCCTAATAATGACAAATGCCACCTAGATAGGGTTTAATTATATGAGGTAAGGTTTTAAAGTTCAAAGGCAATTTTAAAGATAGATGGTAGTTTCACAGGAAGAAAAACAGGAACCAGGGATCAAATATTTCTTTAACTAAGAACATAAAAAAAGCCTTGCCAGATTGGGCCACAGCCTATCTAGTCCAGCATCCTGTCTCACACAGATATCTGACCATTTGCTTCTGGGCAAATTCTCAAGCAGAGGACCAGAGCATAACCTTGACCTGCTTTCCCTTCCTTGTAAATGGCCTTTTGAGGCAGCCTGCCTGGGTCCCAAACCCAGAGGAACTACCTAGGCATCCATTCTAGCAGCCACTTCAAGAGCACACACCCCACTCCACCCACCAGTGGAAGAGTATCCTCAGGGCAAGAAACGGGTCAGGAGCTCACTGCACTGAGCACACACTCAGGATTATGGTCAACAAGCAGACAGTTGTACCTATGATATTCAATGAAAAACACAGGAAAGCTGCTCTTCCACACCGATTACCTGACTTTTTTGGTGTTACTTTTTATCCTTTGGGTCGCTCATCCTGACCTTGCATCATCCAGCTGAGGAATGTAGCTTTTCCTCCTAGCTCCTCTGAGTCAATAGCAACTGTAAGCCCTCCTTTTTCAGACTATGTGCTGAGATCTCAGCACCTTAGAAACCAGCCACAACAGCTAAACCAGTCAAGCACCAATTACCAAATGCTCTGAAACACAGAAGCCCATCCCACAAACTCACCAAACCACTGCCAGTTGCCACCTCCAAACTCCCCTGCCAAGCTCCTGTTTTCTTTGCTTTTGCTTGGTTTCTCAGCAGAGCAAACTTCTTCAAATGAAATCCTCTTTCAAACTAACAATAGATGTTACTGTATATCATAATCACATAGATCTACTTATGTTTAAAGAGATTTACAATATTAGGTCTTGATTTCTTGTTATGAGTCTCTGATACCTCCTATATGATACTGATAGCTCCCATATGATGATTTAGCGCTTCTCCAGGCTTCTTCTGTCCTTCCTCAAGCATCTGATGGAGTAGGCATAGTCTAACAAAAGCTCATACTATCAACTTATCTGTAAAGAGCCATGGATATCAATGGTGCTATATATCATCGTCATCATCATCATCATTATATACAGAAACACAACGATATAACACAACACTAAACATGTTGGCTTTGATATTTCATAACACATTGGGATCTTCCCAAGATTCTAAGATGACATTATGTACCAGTGGATAATATGAGCAAAACCCAGTAGAGTAGCCTTTTTGTAATTGACAGATGGTACCCTTGTCAATGATAAGCTGTTTTAAATGCCATCCAAGATCTTTTGGAATGGCACCCAGTGTGCCAATCACTACTGGGACCACCATTGAGTCTTTGAACTTTGATCTTTAAGTACTTGTATCTTGTAATTTTCTGGTTTGTTTCACATCAATCCGGCTGTCTCCTGGTATAGTGACATCAACAAGTATAGTAACAACTAGGCTGCACAGCCTCCCTCCCCTGGCTTCCCTCTCAGCCCTCATTTTATTCATCAGGCCTCTCGTGAGGTCAGGTAAGCCCCAAGAATAAAAAGAGCCAGGAATTTTTCTCTCCATAAACTTGCATCACACGCTCGGTGCTTTACCATTATTGCTGACCTATGCTGGTCAGCAATAATGGCAATTCTCAGACACGTGGGAGCTTTAAACTACAGCTGTTCCTTCTCTTCCGGCTGCATATTTTTCCCACCACGGACCAGAGGATGTGACATCACAAGGATCTCTGACCTACCTGACCCCAGCCTCCCCAGATGTTGCCTTGATGTCATTTCCCCCACACCCCTTTTTGGCTGCATAAAAACCCCTGGCAAGATTAAAATGTGCTCTTGATTTCCTCCTGACTCCTGTCTCCAGACTCTTTATTTTCTTCCCCCATTTTCTAGCCCAATCGGGTCAGCCATAACACGTGGCTGGTCTCCAGGATCAAGCCGGTTGAAGCCTGGGAAAATCTTTTTGAACAAAGCCGTTGTATGCAGCATTTCCCCAACTGTTGCCAAGAACTTCCCTGAGCCAAGTGGTGGATCATGTATCCAGAATGTGATAAACCCTCTTCTTTTCAACAATGGTGGTGTCAGGGGTGTTATTATTAATCATCATCATCATCTTTCTCCTTAATCTCTAAGATGCTACTAAACCTCCTTGCTTACTGATCTAGACTAACACGGCTATGTCTTTTGTCAATATTATTACAGTGCACTATATCTGTGGAGCAATTTATGACTGATAACCTAGAATGTCAAATAAATCTATATCAGGCAAGTCAAATTATGTAGTTATCTACTTATCCAGTTATTGATTCTCGCTGCTTCTGTTAAGTTAGAAATTTTACTCAGCCTTGATAAGACATAAAATGTATAATAGATGTTATTTCAATTATTTATATTTGTAGCAGTATATCAAGTTATATTCCTGTTGATCGTAATTGCTATAATTTCAAATATTTTTACTGAAATATTAATAACCATTAACATAGCCAAGCTATATCTCTGAATCTCAGTAGTGTTAGAGATTTTTTTAGCTCCTCTAATGATTAAATTCAAATATAGCAATTATTTGTATTTAAAATATTTATGTACTGTTTCCCAGTATATAAGTAATATAAATCTCAGTAATTTGCTTTAAAAAAATAGATAATGCAATCAATTTACATTAAACCTAATTAGAAAGATTGGATAGGAAAGAGATAATTAACACCGTGAAGGCGTGAATGAAAAGAAAGTTAAATAATGACAGCTTAAGAGATGTTGTTAGGGCACTTCAGACGGGAAAGCATTCCAAAGGCAGGTGCCACCAACAATAAGGCCAAATATGATTAAATGCAAGATGATACTCAGTAATATGTGGCATTCACAACATCATGGGTGTTTTTCCACTGAGCACTAGAGTACCCATTAATGACCCATTAAGGGTCCTTAATGGGTACTTAATGTGTACTCTGGTGCTAGTGGAAAAACACCCCATCTTTCTGATCATCATAATGGTCTTGCAGGGCAAAAGATGCTAACAGAGGTTATGTCCCTTAGTTTTGTGTGTCTGTGCACAAATGAATCAGATCCTTTAAGCTGCATAGTCTCCCTGGGTGCAAAAGAAAAAGAAAAAGCTCAAAAGCAGTTCAAAAGTGATGCTCTTATCCTGCCTCTAGTGCTTACCCCATCTCTAGTGTCTAGGTACTTCTTCCAAGTTGGAGAGACAGACAGGATGCCACTAAAAACCATCTGCAGGGATTTGAGAACAGGTGAAGGTTTTTGCAGAACTCCTGTTATGTTCTTATGTTTCTATCATGCTTCTAATCAATATCAAAGACCAGAGGCATTAAAATGCTTTTGAATCCTTCTTTTTTCTTTTTCTTTTACTGTGTGTGGATGCAGGCTGGCAACACCGCATCAACCAAATGCACAGTCCGTTCTACTTTTAGATGGCACTGCCCTTGTAGCCTTCCAAGGAGAACATGCTCATATTTGCAAAATAAAACCTGGAATGTTTTCCATGCCACACATTGATTGCTCAGTTGAATATGGAGCTATTGTGATTTTCCGTCGATAGTTTGTCTATTAACTGATTGTTCATCACAATGATTTTATATGAAAAGTATATTCTCCCCCCTGGTACCTTTGCACCAAAGCACCTAATAAAAATCAGACTACAAAATTCAGTAACACTTTCCATATTATAGTAAAACCAAAGACAAAAGCAACAGATAGAAGCACCACAACAACAAAAATGGTGGTTTAAAAATGTGAGCCAGCTTGGTAGTGGTTAAGGACCCGGACTCTAATCTGGAAATACCAGGTTTCTGCCTCCCCCACAGAGCTAACTGGGTGACCTTGAGCTAGTCACAGCTCTCTTCTGAGCTCTCCCAGCCCCACCCACCTCACAAGGTATTTGTTGTTGTGGGGAGAAGCTTTGTCAGCCACTTTGAGTCCCCTTAAATGGGTGAGGAAAGTGGAGTAGAAAAACCAATTCTTCTTCTTCTTAAATACTGGCTTAAAAAGAATTTTGAAAAGAAAAAAATACAGCAGAACACCAGAAGAGGGCCTCAGTCAAGCCAACAATGCAAAAGGTTTAATAATTAAGCAACATAAACAAGGCTCTTCCTCAAGTTACAATTACTCAAGATTTCACTATAGTTCAGAAACAGAAAATTTTTCTCCCTTAACACTTTGTGAGAAGGTGAGAAAGGAACATATTTTAGAAAAAAGCTACAATAGTTACTCATTTTTGCAACAGAAAATAAAATGCATTTTAAAAGAGACTTTACTATTACTGAAAAAGCACTGCTTACAAATAATTATTAACTCCTTTATTTTAGAAACCATTGCACCTAAGAAGTTGTTACTCAATGTGCCTCTTTATAAAACGATGATGAGGCCACATTTGGAATATTTTGTACAATTCTAGTCACCACACTTCAGAAAGGATAGTGTGGAATTAGAAAAGGTACAGAAGACGATACAGAATGCTCAAGGAGCTGAAACACCTCCCTTACAGTATCAAGCTGCAACATTTGGATTTCTTTAGGCTTGAAAGCTGGTGTTTAAGAGGTAAACCTGATTGAAGTACATAAAATCAAGCACAGTGTGAAAATGGTGGATAGAGAAAAAATCATTTCTCTATTGTTCAATACTGGAACCAGGGGCACTCTCTGAAGCTGATGGGCAGGAGAGTTAGGGCCAACAAAGGGAAGTACTTTTTCACACAGAGGGCCATAGAATTTATTACCAGAAGAGATGGTGACATCACCAATCTGGATAGCTTTACATAAGGTTTATGCAAATTAATGGAGATCATGTGTATGTATCAGTGGCTACTAGAATGAATGCCTACGTCTTGCCTCCAGGTTGGAGAACAGTCAGGATGCCTCTAAAGACTATTTGTAGACATTCAAGAACTTGTGAAGGTTTCATCTTTGCCTTCTACTTAACAAGGCCAAGAAGTAACTGATAAGCCGCCGTGTCAGACTAGACTAGATGACCTGTAGGCCAATCCAGCAGGGCTTATTTTATGTTCTTATGTTATTTTATTTAAGAATTTACATCCTGTCCTTCACCAGAAGGTCCCAGTGCTGGCCAGAACAATAATATACAGTCAGAGGAACTTAGGTGAGCATCAAGTTCACCTGGGTAAAAAGAAGTATGTTTTAACTGTACCAATAACCATATAATATAGGTGCCTGGTGAATCTCCATAAGTAGTGTGTTCCAAACCCAGGGAGCTACCACAGAAAAGTTAAAACTATTTTCTATCTTGTTAATCAGCCATACATTTTAAATACATTCAATATTAATCACAAAAATTCAATTAATTACTGATCCAAATATGGAACAAATTAAAGTTCAGAAATCAATTAACCTGTGAGTAGTCAGGAGGAAAAATAAAATGAACCAACAAAAGTGCCCTCCCAAATTCAAACACTACATACTGCTTTAATGATTTAAATTTGACCATACCAAATATACTATTAAAATTTGATTCCTAGGTGTAATGCAAAATCTGACACTAAGCAATCACACTGAAGAAATATAAGTCTTTAGTACAGTGATGTGTTTGAGAACACTGTCACCTACTGGCAATTTTTAAAGAACAGAAATATAAGTTGTCATTTTTGCAGTATATATCATTTAAAATAAATGTGATCCAAACAAAAGGTATTCCAAACTAGACAAAATGGAGGCAAGGGGGTAGGAATGAAACAGATGATTGCAAAGTATAGTCATAATAATGGTAAAATGCCTGCACCATTAAATACTCTTTTAGGTCATAAGCATAGACAAAGGTGATAATAAGAAGTGTAGTAGGGATCTTGAACTCAAATTACTTCAAGGGTAATTGCTCCACCCTAAGTTAAATATTCTACAAGCTACCTGAGGCCGTGATCAGACACACACACACAAAAATCTCTGAGGTGCCTCTGATGTACTTCAGGTAGGGCTTTGAAGTGGGATTGTTCACACACCACTCTGCCCCTCCTTCCCTCCCTCCTGGACGATGTTCTAGAAAAGATGGGTTAGAGAAGGGTTGGGAACATGAGGGCCACATACTATCTCTCTGAGAGGCCTCTGAGGCTCCCCTTTTCTTCCCTAGGATAAAAGTTACACTTCCAATTCACACTGTGTCCCTCTTGCCACACTCGCAGATGTGCCCCCTCAGCAGCCACTGAGGACCATCCTAAAGAATCAAATCCTAAAGTAGCAAAGCTTCGGTCAGCAATTTATTCAAAAGTAACACTGATGGGTGTAAATCCTAAATACACTGAGCAAGTGTGGATTAAGGATCTGGAAGCTAACAGAAAAAAAGAAAACTGCACCTATTTTTCTGCTCCAAGCAAAAACTAGGCACTACCAGCATATATGTGCCCTTTCCCCTACCCTAAGCATTGAAGAAATAAAATGTTCTAAAGTTACATAATTGATGGTGGTCTCACCATTTACCCCCATGGTGAACATACAAATAGTAAATGTTTAGATACGGAAAATTATTTCAGCTTTATCTGTAGAATTGCACTGTCACCATTCTCTTAACAGTATTTAAAAACCTTCAATTAAAACAGGATGAAAAAAAATCCCTTTTGATCTTCAATGTAGTAGCATAAAAAACACCCAAAATACAGAGAAGCTCCAACTGCCTCTGTAACTGATAAGGTATTTTTATATTATTTTACTCTGTCCTTGATCTGACAGTTTGTAAATGTCTCTCAAAGGAACCTCATTTTACCTCTAAAGAAAATAGTCTCTTCCCACATAGCACAAGTGTTAGGCTTCAAAAAACCAGCATGTGATGAAAATTCCCACAAGGTGAATCATATACTATGGCCTTTTCCACATGGGCTGTTATCCTGCCCACAGAAGGGTTTAGGCCTCTGCCTTCCACAGGGTGGTGTGAGATAGCAAAGGTCCTGCCTCCCCTTGGAATACTTCTGGATCAAGCAATGGAGTGGGGTATGTCACCAAAATGGTGGTGTGACATGTTCCACTGATAAACCCAAAGAAGGTAGTCCACAAGCCGCCTACTGTTCATGGACCAGACCAGCAGCCATACGTGGGGAACACACAATCCATTAGTCCTGTATACCAGTCAGCATTTAGCTGGAAATCTGGGCAAGTTCAGCTGCCAGGCACCCAACCAAAAAGGTCCCAGCCAGAAATTTCAAACCCAGGGTGTATCAGAAAAAGAGCTTGCTTTTCCTTGACATAATGATTTGCAACCCCTTCATGGATCACTGCCTTGTCATAGCAGAGGAGCTTGTGAAGCTTAATGAAGTTATGAACCATGCAGGTCCGCAGAAGACAGATGGGTCATAGTGGAGAGTTCTGACAAAAGGTAGATTAACTAGAGAAGGAAATGGCAACTGATTCCAATATCCTTGCCAAGAAAGCTCAATAGACAATATCAAAAGGCTAAAATATATGACACCGGAAGATAAGCACCACAGGTCAGAAAATGTCCAATATGTTACTGGAGAAGAGCAGAGGGCACTGATGAAGCTTGAGCTTCAGAGCCCCTAATCTGGGAAGGGCCCCAACTTTAGTCTGCCTTGCTTAAATGTTTTGGGTCTACTGTATGAGAAGAGGGATTTCAATAACAACAACAACAATATAGTGTAATTCAATACAAAATAATAGTTAAAATAAAAATTAAAAAGTTATTAAAGTATCGTGCATACGAACCGTAACTGGAAAAATGGAGGATGTTTCATTCTAAATACATTTAATATAAAGTAATAAGTAAATAATTTAAAATACTATTAACATTTATGACAGAAATTAAAATTTTCTGTCTTAGGCTAGCCGTAATTGCAAAAATGAAAATACCTTCAGTAGCTTGCGGTCATTGTAAAGGACAATATTTTGCTAACTTTTTATTTACACCTTACACTAAATTATACTGAACACATACTACTATTACAATAAATTATAATAATTTTATCTATGTACAATTAAAATACAATAATAATTCAAAGAATAAAAATATCTTCTTTGGTAGCATTGTGATTGCCTTTTCATCATGATAGCACTCATGAAAGTGATCTAGACGAGAATTGTTTTTTCAATAAAGTGTTCATAAGGATATAATATTTTAATTACCCCTACAGATGCCATGTTGCTTCACCAAGTGTGGAATGCCCCTGTCCTCAGTGTACTTGCAGCTTGACTTGTAGTCCAGAAAACCTCAACTTACAGTTTAAAAAGTCATTACAGATAAAATTCAATACATGCCATGCCAAAATGAAATCAGAGTTATACTGTACATGATAATATCTTCTGGATCAAGCACTCATTATGTTCTTTTACTAATCTCTTCTTATAGACTGAGTTGAAGCCCAAGTAAAAAGTGGTGAACCATATAAACAAAGATTAGACAGCTAATGTCGTTTCCAAAGTCTATACCTGTTGTCGTTTGTATGCCAAATGGTCCAACTTTTTCAATTCTTTCTGAAGATTCTTAAATGTTTTCTGTAGTTCAGATTTACTAGACACATTCTGAAGAGACATAAATGTCTTTTGCACCTGTGGTAAGAGAAGAAAATAATGGCATTATTAGAAATTCCCTGTGCTTCATTAGGGAGAAACTCACCTAAATTCAATTAATTTTGGCCTTGATTTTGCCTCCTCAGATTCCTAAGAACAGGTTACCCAATCCTGTTCCCGAATAGTGACACAAATGCCTAAAGGGATGCTTTAGGACTAGCATTTTTGGGGGTCCTCCTGGTCTTTCTGCACCATTTCACTATGATCTGAAACACTAGTTTGGACCACAGCAAGGCATGATCTGGAACAGCACTGTCTGCATGATAGGGCTGCTCAAGATCTAGCCCCACATGGTTTAATGTGTACACTTGTTTCTTTTACATATATTCATTTTTTATATACATTATTTAAAAAAATATGCTAGTAAATTTACAGGCATAGGGGGTGTTTTTCCACCGCACTCCTTTAATCCAGATCTAAGAAGATCCGGATCTAAGGAATGGCTACTTCCCTTAATCTGGATCTAGTAGATCTGGATTAAGGGAAGTACCCAATGTGTTTCCATGGGTGGTCTAGCACCCGATAGCAATGGGTGTTAGCCTCCCTGCCGTGGAAACACTGGAGCACCCATTTGGAAATCCGGATCTACCCATGAGGGGTCTGCCTGTCACCCCAGGTGTTTGCGGGGACAGGGGGTGCAATCTCTGAAGTGGCTTCGAAGTCATTTCGAAGTCACTTCAAAGTCACTTCAAAGTCTGCGCAAAATAGATGCTTTGAAGTGTGTGCTGATCTTCAGAGTGACTTCGAAGTGACTTCGGAATCACTTCAGAGTTACTTCGAAGTTCACTCTGAAGATCAGCACAGACTTCAAAGGAGCTATTTTGCACAGACTTTGAAGTGACTTCGAAATGACTTCGAAGCTTAGGTTTTGGGGCTCCCCCCCATTGATGCCCCCTCTCCCTAGCCTCCCCTAGACCCCATTGCCACACAAGCATGAAAACAGGCTCCATTTAATCCAGATTTTCTGCCTGAAGACCCCATCATAGACTCCATTAATGCGGTCTATAGAAAATCCGGATTAAAGGCCAGAAAGTACCCATTTAATCTGGATTTCCCCAGCGGCAGTTGAAACAATCGGGTCCCAAATGGGTGTTGTGGTGGAAATGGGATCATCTGGCTCACACCCAAATGGGTCCTTAATGGGTGCAAAAATGGGTACTTTCTGACAGTGGAAAAACACCCTTAGACAATTTGGTCTTTTGTTACATAATTAACTTTTGGCACTCAGGCTGTCTCCATAATTTTTTTATATTCTGAGGATCCCTTTTTCTTTTTTCTTTTTTTGATAAATCTCTAGTGTTATTTGCTTTTCTTGGTTGATTTATCTTGGATTTTTGGTTTGCTGCTGATTCACTGATCTGGATCACATGGAAACTCACTGATCCAGATTACTTGGAGGCACTGATGGTGCTTTTCTGGCCCACACCTCCCCATGGCTCCATCCAGCGCAGGGCCTTCCTGATCAACATTAATGTGTGGATCGGGGAGTCCATATTTTTGTTGGGATCTTGGAGCACGTTGCACATTGCAGCTCATAGTGCTTTTGCCTCAGGTTGTGTTTTGCTTTCACATTTTCTTAATATACTCAGGGCAGCATTATGCACTTGGTTGGGTGTTTGTTTTTGTTGTTCAGGTGGGTTCTGGTTCTCTTTCTCTCAACAAATCCAATTGATTGATTGACTGATACGATCCCTTATCCATCTATTCCTGATTTTCAAATGTTGCAGAAAACAGTAATATTAAGTGATTCTTCTCATCTTCACCCTCACATCATTTAATAGTCACACCTGCAGACTTTCTTCAGAATTTAGTGATGTCCAAGACCTGGAATGGGAAAGGTCTGAGGGAAAGGCCTGAGGGAGGGCCAGAATGTGGGAAACAACACAGAGGTAGGGGACAGCTGGGGGGAAATGGGAGGAACCTATAGGTGAGTTGGAAGGAGCAGAGCTGAGCAAGATAAACTGCACATACACCAAGATGCTTTTCAGGCAGCACCGGATATGACCTAAAGGCACATGTGAATGTACAGAGCCAAGCCAGGCAAGCCATGTGCGTATCCTAAAGGCAGCCTTGTTTTTGATGCCTTGTAAGGTTTGCCTAGTTGTACTCTCACAAATATGATCAATGTTCTGTCATCAAGAAAGTGGCTCTTAGTGTTCATCTTTTTCTGTGAATAGGTTTTCACTACATACATAAATCCTAATTCCCATGAAAACAAAATAGTCATCTTTACAACAAACTAAGGCCTAAACCTATCTAATCCCGAAACCCTGTGATCCCAAATATATCAAGAGAAATATCATTTATAACTTAGCTTTCAGATCAAACACAAAGAAAAGGCAGTGAACATGGCAAGTGTCCACACAGAAGAGAGTTTTAATATATCATTGATTGCCACACTCATCTGGCATCAGTCTTATCTAGAGAAATTCTTCATGCAAGTGAAAAGCCAATCAAAAGAAACACCTGTTATCTTTCTAAGTACTGTATATTTCCACCAGCATCCCTTATCAGCTGGCAATCAAAAAAAGCTCCTAGTTTGAAGGACTGTCTTATTATCTTCATTCTTATGGTCTCTCCGAATGACATGAGGACATGTCGGCTCTTTTAGAAAATGCCAGCACTTCTCCATACTGGCATAAAACAGGCTGGCACATTGGCCGCAGGTAAATGGTGAGGCCACACTTTTTCTCTGGGCCTATGGCAATTTCTGTATCTGCTGATTCAGTGCTGCACCTGTACGAGCCACACTGAGCACTGTTGATGCTTGCACGGTGAATAAAGTGCAAGACCTTTAAAGAAAGTGGGGAACTCCTACAATTCCCTAACTCCAGTCTTTCAGAGAAGAGGCCAGCAAAGTGTTGTTTCTTTTACGCTCAGAAGACTGTGCTTTAGCAGGGAGCATGTTGAAGAACAGACCTGAAGCATACAACTTCTTGATTTACTTCAACATAACTTTACTAGTTTGGTCTAGCGGTCAGGGAGACAGACTCTTATGTGGGATTACCAGGTTCGATTCCGCCCTCCCCCATGAAGCCAGCTGGGTGGCCTTGGGCTAGTCACAGCTCTCTTCTGAGCTCTCACAGCCCCACCTAGCTCACAGGGTGTTCTGTTGTGGGGAGAAGAATAGAAAAGCTTTGTCAGCCACTTTGAGTCCCCTTAAATGGGTGAGAAAAGTGGGGTAGAAAAGTCAATTCTTCTTCTTCTTCTGTACCTTGTGAGTCTTATAACTTATTTACATCAGAGATACATGTCTAGGGATGCTAGAGTCCATCTATTCTACTACAAGCTTGTAGGGAAGCACAAATATTCATAACATTCAATATTTGTACGAAGTCATATGGATTCAGACATTCGTTTACAAATCGAATGTTACAACATTTGTACATTGACATTCGTATTCATACAGATGTTTTGGAACATTGATACGAATGCTTTGGAACAGTCATGAAATGGGGAGGCAGGAAAGCAGTTGTGCCAGTCACACCCACAATGGATCTAGAGCACATTCAACATGGATTAAGAGTGGATTCAAAGTTGATTCAGGGAGGATTTGATGCTTCCAGAGAGGATATGTTACGGGATACGTATCTGATACGTATGTGTTCATAGCAGACATTTGTACAAACTCTTACAAATACATTCATACCAAATAGAATCCTAGCACATTGGAAGGGGATCTATTCAAATGAATATTAATTTTCTTATATTCAATGTGATATGAATAGAGTGCAAAAAAAATAATAATAATAATTTGTGCACATCACTACTAGCTTGAAGAGCATGTGAGTCACATACAGGCCGCATCCCCATTAGAAGCACAATCCAGTTTCCCTAAACCAAAATAACAGAACCGGATGCAAACGCGAATTTGCCTGTTCCCATTACTTTCAGCCAGAATCGCATTCAATCCGGATTCTGAGGACGTACGTGACTCAAGGGGGACTCCAGTGGCTACTTTTTAAAAACCACTTTTCGGGGCTGCCCTGTCCTCTTCCTCCTGGCATGAACGCACCACCCATAACGGACCCCTTCACAGAGCCTAGCTGGGTGGCTGGGTGGCTGCTGCTTGCCTGGGTGGAGGAAAAATGGCAGCGAGCAGCCAGCAATTCTTTCCCCTCCTCTCCTCATTGCTCAGGGCATGCAGCAGCAGCAGCAACAAACATTCACACATCTCCCCGGCAGCTGCTTTCCTTTCTTTTGCCTTTTTTAAAGATCAGCACTTTCAATGGCAAGATCGTTATCAGGTGTGAAGTGGTTCCATCGCTACAGTGTAGCTTTAAGTGGTGGATTTTACAGCTTGCTTTGGAAGCAAGCTATTGGGGAGGGAAACTCTCATCCCTTAACACGGAAGGGTTCCCACAGTAAAAAATGTAAATCGTTTCAAGCGCACGAACCGGAGTGAGACCTGTTGAAATGAGGATTAACATTTACAACGCTTTGGGGCGATTTAACACGCGGAAAGCAGGTGTCTGCCAGGATTGAAAACGTTTTGAATTCGAAATAAGCTTGCTGTGGGGATTCGCCCACAAACTGTTACAGCAGAGTTATCTAATCAACACTTCCCATACTACAACTCTAACATACCCTTTTATCCTTGTACCCTTGTAATAACATGTCACCACAAAGACCCAGACCCAGCCCGCAAACATCTGGATGCCAGCCTTTTTTACACTTCTAACAGCTCCCACTGTTTTCTTTATCTTCCATGAAACACATAGCCAGACAGGGAAGTCTTTTGGGTCCCTGAGCAGGTTGGGTGTCTACCACAACACCCACTCCTAGGACTACCTTGCTTCAGCAAGAAGCAGTTGCAGATGGTTTGTTTTTCAAACCCTCAGTTTTTATTTCAGTTTTGCTGGGTTTTCCTAGCTACCCTATCCCATCTATTCCATGGATCTGGAGAAAGGGCTGAAACTCCTGCTCCTGGGGAGGCCTATTTGCATGCCACACTGCCCTCACCTCCTGGGGTGTCCTGGAACTCACTACCACTTCCCTGGTCTTTGCTAGCTGAGGACAAGTAAAAATGTCTCTTTAGCTTGACCAGAAGTGGCTACGGAGTTCCCAGTCAGCAGTGTTCATACTCTCCAAAAGCAAAGCTGCGAGTGGGTGGTGTGCCATGGCTGCAGCTGCCATGGGCCTTATAGCCCAGAACAGGTGCTTGCCATCCACATGCTAGCACAAACTACAGCAGACCTTTTCTTCAGATTATTAACAATTTATTCATCACATTTCATGTTGTATTTGTTGTTGGGTACCCAATTTTGGCTGACTCCTCATTGACTGCATAGGCATCTCCATGGGCACCTCTATGCAGTTTTTTTCTGGCAGGGATACAGAAGTGCTTTGCCATTGCCTACTTCCAGGGCAAGCCTAGAAATCAAACTAGGCAGTTTGCTCTATCACTGAACTATAGTCACTTCCTCATTTTGTATTTTTTAAGAACAAATATAATTAAAACATAGCCTACTGTACCACTTTTTCTTAAAGATGGAAATCTCTTTTAACATGTTTTAGCTCAAAGGAGCACCCAAGCGGCAGAAACTCCATTACTTCAACATATGGAAAACAGTGTGATAGATCATTAATATCACAAATATCAACCCTGCAAACTCGACATTTTGCCCAGATTTTGCAGAAACTGCACCCCACAGCCAGAGTCTGTACCATCAATGGTGAGCAGCGTGTCCATAGGAGTGGGGGAATGAGGCTCCAATGTGAAGCCTTAGAACATAAGAGGAGCCCTGCTGGATCAGGCCACAGCCCAACTAGTCCAGCATCCCATCTCTCACTGTGGTCCGTCAATTGCTTCTGGGCATTCTCAAGCAGAAGATGAAGACAGGACCTTCACTTGCTCCTGAATCATTTGACTTCCCCAAACTATGTGGTTACTCCATCATGTGGAAGCATCCAGCTGTAGCCTAGCTGCTTGCCCACCATCTTCACAGGTCACACCTAAGTTTAATCCAGCTTCAGTCCACCTTCAGAACAAGAGAACCCATCAGCAAAGTGGCCAGTAATTTTCTTTCCACGTTACCTACCCCAAAGGTGAATTTTCTGACTTAACACTGAAAGAAAACAGCTTGTTACTTTGCTGTTGTATTCTCTCACTCTGAAAGTGGACCGAAGCTGGATTAAACCTTAGATGTGACCACAGCCAGAAGGATGGACCTGATTGTATAAAGTTGTCTGTGAAGAACCCTAAGCAGAGATGCACCGCATTCACATTTTTAGAATACCAGTTCCTGACCCATTTCTGCACTTATAGAAACTGTACAGCATACATTTCAATAATCCCCTTTGTAGTCAAGGTATCCTGTACAACATAATGACATGTACTGCACGTTTCAATCCAGACCTTATGTCTCTGACACTAGAGAGATAAAATACTGTGCCAAGAACCATTTATGGATATGGCCCTTTTCTAGCCCCATTTTCATATATTTAACAGATCTCCTCCTTGGTCAGCAGTTTCATTTTGTAGTGAATGACATAACCTTTAAAATTAATTTCAGTTCAGTGATCAAACTCCCATTTTATTCTATGAAAATTACAAAACCTCAGAGCCAGAGAGCTGGAAAGCAAAGAACTTCCTCATCTGCTCTCAAGTGATTAATGGACAAGTCTTATAGCATAAACCTCCTGAAGGAATCACGCAATATGTTGGCACCGCCGTTGTATAAGAACACGCTCCAGGGAAAACTTTGCAGGCATATATAAAATATATTGCCTTTTTAATTGACATGCGCTAGGAACCATTTCAAACACTATGCAGTGAGCATTGGGGTTGTTCTAAGTGCGGCACAACATTTCTGAACCATTGCTGAAAAATCAAACTCCTGTTCTTGGATGAATTCCACCATTCAGAGTTTTTCAATACCTGTGGGAGCCCTGAAGCATAATCATGGAAATTAAAGACTTCAGCGAGGAAAAAGTGAAGTCAGGTCTCAGAGATTTAATTGCATAAGATTTTGCCCCTGAATGGCGATGACCAAAATTGTATTATCACATCATGACTGTTCAGCAGCATACGTTGAAAAAAAAAATCAGACTCGGCTGCCAAGCAACTCTAACTCCTGTGACAATTTAGAAAGTGAATGCTCTTGGCAGATGTAATAAGAATGCACTGGCTCTGCAAAGCAGTGTACCACATGCCCCATGAACAAAGTTGGCTAACAGGATGGGCACTGCAGGGAATGAGGGCTTACACATATTGTGTGAGTGGGGTGGGGGAATCCTTTAATGATGTTTTCCATGAATACTGCATCTTTTAGAAAATGGAAAAGAGAATGTTGTAAATATCCTTTGGCAAAAGTTTCATATATCTCAAATATTCAACAATACAAGTGTGTGGTTTCCAATTCCAGTTTGGTCTAGTGGTTAAGGAGCTGGACTCTTTTTTGGGAATACTGGGTATGATTCTGCTCTCCCCCATCAAGCCAGCTGGGTGACCTTGGGCTAGTCACAGCTCTCTTCTGAGCTCTCACAGCCCCACCTACCTCACAGGGTGTTCTGTTGTGTGGAGAATAAAAGGCTTTGCTAGCCAATTTGAGTCCCCTTAAATGGATAAGAAAAGTGGGCTAGCCCTGAAGGTTGCACCAGCTTTGGAGCCTCAGATTTCCCAGGGGACTCATTTTGGTGGTGCTCCTTGTTGCACCAATAAAATGGGTCTCGTGCATAATACAGTATATTAAACTAGGCAGCCATCTGTCTGGTCCAGTCAAAACTACATCCTGTGCAGATAAGGAGGGGACAGAGCCTTCCTTAAACTGCAGAGATACACAGAAGTCACCTTTTAAAACTGAACTACTTTTAATCCACATTCAATCCATCTTCAGAGTGAAAAAGCATAACAGCAAAATGATTAGTGTTTTTCCTTCCATCTTATCTACCTCAGAAAATCCACCCTTTGGGTTAGACAATGCTGAAAGAAAACAGCTGATCTCTTTGCTGATGTGTAGTAACGAATTAGGATTCACACGCAGGATGGTTGCCAAGTGAAAGAAGTAAGCCTCCTTTATTAACACATGACAAGGCTTTTTATACAGTTTCTCTGAACAATGGAAAAGTACTTCTCAGGAAACTCATATTTAGTTACAAGAAGATGGATCAATTTCTCTTCAAAACTTTCCCGCTATTAAAAAGGAGAATGGATGGAAAAGGATTTGCCTGTTTATTTTCTCTTAAGAGATGCTGTGTACTAGAGAGACACTGGCTATAACCTAGGTAAAGGCTCATTGAAGGCCAGTTCGCCACATTGCACAGGGGCCTAATGTATTTATTGTATAAATATTTGCATTGTAAGTTACAATGTGTGTATTGTATTTATTCTAATTAACTGCATTTTAATGTAAGTATAATAGAGACAGGTGAGCAGAGGGCGAGGCACCCCTAGTTAGCATAAAGAGAAAGGGGGGAGTAACAGCCCACAGGTTCAACCAATCAGGAGCCAGCCTGCACAGGGCTGGAGGTATAAAGAGCACTACCCAGCTGAAAGAAGCCGTTCTATGCTTGGTGTTATCAGTGGTAGGCAGGCAGGTGAATGTGCTGAAATCTGAAGGAAGATTCCCCCGCATAGTTCCAGGATTCTTAGGACTGGGGTTGATGAAGCGAGAATCCTTAGCCTAGTGTAGGGCTTAGTTGAAGAACTGAATGTGAATAATGTTTGAGAACTGTTATCTTAAGTCAGTGGTTCTCAACCTGTGGGTAACAACCCCTTTGGGGTTCGATCTACTCTTTCACAGGGGTTGTCTAAAACCATCAGAAAATACTGTGCTTTAATTATGTTCAGTTTGTAACAATGAAATACATCCTGCATATCAGATATTTACATTACAATTCATAACAGTAGCAAAATTACAGTTATGAAGTAGCATTGAAACTAATTTTATAGTTGGGGGTTAGGGTGGGTTAGGGTTAGGGTTAGGTTGGGGGTCACCACAACATGAGGAACTGTATTAAAGGGTCGCGGCATTAGGAAGGTTGAGAACCACTGTCTTAAGTTATCATTTGTAATCAATAAACTATTTTTTTTGTTTCCATTTTAAAAGGACTCTGACTGAAGTCTTTAGTAGTATAGAGACCAGGGTGCTTACCTGAAAAAGGAAGTCTGTGTCTTTAAGAAGTGAAAGCCAGCAGTAGAGAAAGCAAAGTAACGGGAGGCTTTTTGCAGGTGTCTCTGTTTGTGGGCTGGGAAGTTAGTGAAAGGGTGATGAGCTTCGCAGCGCTGGGCTGGGAAGAAGCACAGCCAGCACCACTTTAACACAAAAACATCTATTTTATGTTAAATGGAGTATTTATTTACAGTGCCTGACAGAAGTTCTGTCGCTTATCCATGTTGCTGAAGCCAAAGCTTATAACCTGACTTAAAATTCATCCATTGGTTTTAGAAATGACTCATATGAAAGCTGAAACCCTCCCAAATTAGGTTTTTAAAAAGAAAATAAATTTGCTTCACTGCTGCAATATTGATCATTTAATGAACACAGAAAGGTCTGATTTTGGCTAGACAAAAGTTTTGTCGCCTTGTCATATAATGCACCTAATCCTAGTTTACAGCCTCACCTGTGCTCACTAACTGATTGGATAATTAGTGGGTGTGTATAAAAAGAACTCCAGCACCCCAGACCTTCACTTGAACTGCAACTTGACCTCTGACAACATGCCAAAAATCCATCCTGTGACCAAAGCCTTGATTATCAAGAAGCTGAAGACCAGATCCTCTGCAGAGGTGGCTGGCACCTTTAATGTGTCTCAGCGTCAAGTACAAAGAATTAAAAAAGATTTGAAGAGACTGGAGATGTTTTTGACAAGCCCAGGTCCGCAGACCCCACAAGACAACTGCTCAGGAGGAACATTTGTTGGTTCGAAAATCAAAAGCCAGCCCTTCTTCCACTGCAGCAGAGCTCCAACAGGCCTGGTCACCTCAAGTCCCTGTGTCAACTAGAACAGTTTGTAGGATTCTGTCTCGAAATGGCCTCCATGGTCGAATCAGTGCCCAGGAGACAGCACTAAACAAAACGCTATTAAAAAACCGTGTGGCATTTGCCAAGGCCCACAGCCTACTAAATGGATGGACACTGGAAAAGTCGCAGAAGGTGGATTTCTCAGATGAATCTTCAGTTGAATTACACCACAGCTGCCACAAATACCACAGGAGACTTACTGGAGCCCATATGGATCCAAGATACACCCAGAAAACAGTTAAGTTTGGTGGTGGAAAGATCATGGTCTGGGGTTACATTCAGTATAGGGGTGTGGAAAACATTTGCAAGGTGGAAGGCAATATCAATAGCCTAAAATATCAAGAAGTATTAGCTGCCTCTTACATTCCCAATCATAAAAGGGGTCAAATTTTGCAGCAGGATGGCCCTCCATCTCATACATCCATCTCTACATCAAAGTTTCTCAAGGCAAAGAAGATCAAGGTGCTCCAGGACTGGCCAGCCCAGTCACCAGATATGAACATCACTGAGCATGTTTGGGGTAGGATGAAAGAGGAAGCTTGGAAGATAAAACCAAAGAATCTTGGTGAACTCTGGGAGGCATGTAAAACTGCATTCTTTACTATTCCTGATGACTTCATCAATAAATTGTATGAATCATTGCCGAAACGCATGGATGCAGTCCTTCAAGCTCATGGAAGTCACACAAAATATTAAATATGGCTCTAATAGCACCACAACTTCATTCACCAATGTTATGAAACATATCTTTGTATTTGAAATGAATTATTTGTTTGATTTTCACATTACTTTTTGTAGGCAACAAAACTTTTGTCTAGCCAAAATCAGACCTTTCTGTGTTCATTAAATGATCAATATTGCAGCAGTGAAGCAAATTTATTTTCTTTTTAAAAACCACATTTGGGAGGGTTTCAACTTTCATATGAGTCATTTCTAAAACCAATGGATGAATTTTAAGTCAGGTTATAAGCTTTGGTTTCAACAACATGGATAAGCGACAGAACTTCTGTCAGGCACTGTATTTATAACAACCCTGCCCTGTGGGGGCGTCACAAGCATCATGATCACCACTCCAAAAAACTCCGCTGCCAGGATGAAAACTTTACAGGTACTGTGGAACAGATTTCAACCTGACAGACAGGGTTTACAAGGCTTTGCAGTACCTGTGTATTAAAGCCCGATAACTCCAGAGTAAAAAAATATTACTTGGGTATGCATTCACTGAGGAGTATTTTCTCCTGGATTTTCCCAGGTGTTTGGGCAAACTGCTCAAGAACTTGTGAGAGATCATGTTCGCCTGAGAAGTAGCAGACCTATCAAACAGGGAGGGGCTGGCTGAGCACATGGATGAAGGGATCCTTTCTGCAGCTTTGGAGAATCAGAGAATGTGGGGACAATCCATTCTTCCTGTGGAGGGCCTTTACTGTGAAGTAAAGGTAAGCTACACGGTTTTTATCATCCTGTCTTGAGGTGATTGGAGGCGCTTGCAGCAAGGGCAGGAAATTGCGTGTTGCTGAAAAGGCAATTTGGGCATTGATTGCACCTGAAAATGGGCTACTGTGGTTGCTGTGAGGTGCCTCTTGCTCCCACATGTGGAGATGTGGCAATTTAGAAGCTTTTTGGAGGCACCGCCCAAGGTAAGTGAAGACTAAGACCTAATTCTACTGGAATCAGTAAGGCATATTAGCCAATACTAATTTAAACATAGGCCTTTTCTGCACTTACCTTTGGAATAGTATAATGTGAGGTCTTGCCCACTTCTGGGCCTCTCTCTTCCATATTCTGGAGCTGAAGAGAGGTCATGTGCCGTGGCAGGCTTCTGCATCTGATGCAGTGTAGCCCAGTCTAGTTTGCCAAAATGGCCACCTAAATAGACCTGCATTTTCAGACTTACTGGTGGTTCAGGGACCACTAGACTAGTTCAGTGAGACATGCAGAAGACACAACAAACCATTTCACTGAAATGGGTTCTGGCTATCACAGCCCTCACAGCAGGCTCCAAAGGTCTCGTGAGCTTCAGGGTAGCAAAGGACCTGTCCCAGAAGAGGTCTTCCAAGTGCAGATGACCTTGTCCTGGGCTAGCTGTACTGCTCCTATTGGGGACCACTCCAGTTGAAATGGTTTCAACTGGAGCAACCCAGACTCTGCAAGTGCAAAAATGGCCATGGTCTCCAACATACTTTGTCATGTCCCGGATACATGACCTGGTGACTTGGCTCAGGGAAGAAGCCTTGGAAGCAGGGGCTTTGCTGCTGCGCTGCTGAAACATTGGCTTTGTTATGATAGGTTCACCCAGGTTTTGCCCGCACGATCCTGGAGATAAGCCACATGTGTGGCCCAATTAGACTAGAAAATGGGAGGGTAAATGAAGAGGCTGGAGACAGGAATCAGGAGGAAAATCAAGAGAGCATTTAATCTTGCCAGGGGTTTAAATACAGCCAAAAAGGGGCGTGAGGAAAATGACCTCAAGGCAGCATCTGGGGAAGTGATTGGAGGAAGGCTGCAGTCAGGCAGGTCAGATGTCCTTGTGATGTCACATCCTCTGGTCAGTAGCAGGAAAGATATTCAGCCAGAAGAGAAGGACAGCTGTTCTTTTTTTCTCCACATGGCTGAGAACGCCATTATGCCGGTCAGCAGCAGCATGGAGTGAGAAAAGAGGGAAGTACCTTGGACAGCGCCCAACGTATAATGTAAGTCTATGGGGTTGGGGAATACCTAGCATTTTTTATCCCGAGGCCTCTTTCAACCAGTGAAAGACCTATAAAGTGAAGGGCTGGAAAAGGAAGCCACGGGACAAAGGCTACGCAGCCTAGTGGTTACTATGGTACTTAGAACAAAACAGCACCACAACTTTAACTTATTTGTTTCCTTGAGAGTAGAAAGATGCAAGTGGTTGACAGCTCAGAGGAAGGAAGTGCTAGAAGAGACTGAGAAAGTTCGCAGCAAATAGAGATCTAAGGTGCAAGGTGTGCTGAAAGGAACAGCAGCTTCTCCCAGTAATTGCTTCACCCTACCCTTCCATAGAAACTGTCATATCACCTATACTTATTTCTGAAGGAAACAACCCAGTTAAAGGTACAAATACTTCTTGTCCAATTTGGCTGGGACATACTTTGTTCCTTTTAATGGAAACCTAAGCACAATGGCTGCCCTGAGTCATTTTTAAAGCCCCTTTCCTACAAATGTATTTATCCCTTTATTTCTAGAATCCTATGTAACTTATCAAACACAAATCACACAGAGCAGTTTGTTTACACTGGCAATAATAATGCAAACCAACAGAATGCCATAATCACAATTTTTAACTTAAAGCGCTGGCAAAAACCCATTCCAGTGTGGGAACAATGAGTTTTACAGCTTAAAGTCATCAATGTCGATTTAAAGATTACATCATGGAGGGGGAGGGCTCCAAATTCTCCTTTGTTCACATCTAGCAAGCACACTAGAATATAATAAACCGTTTTCACTGAGTTGTGTTAATTCCTGCAGGCTGAGTTGTGTCAATTCCTGCTCCGTACTCCATTTCCTTCATAAAATGCTGCATGTTTTGTGGCTGATTAGCTTGATCTTTTTAAAGAAATGATTTATAAACCATTTTATATAATAAACCATTTTCACTTTCCTCATTCATTTGATATAATGGTGTTTGCAGGCTGAGTTGTGTCAATTCCTGCTCCGTACTCCATTTCCTTCATAAAATGCTACATGTTTTGTGGCTGATTAGCTTGATTTTTTTAAAAAAAATGATTTTTTCAAACTATAGTGCAAAAATCTGCAAATAAAAAAGCTTGACATCTAGGTATACTTAAGAAATGTGGACACATGCTGGTCGCACCAGCTACTCACTGTGTTTAGATGTTGCAATAGATATGAAACATCAATCATATCTGCCAAAATAAGAAGTCTTGTAACAGCAGCCAGAAGAGATCGTGCTACTTTGACAACTGCCTCTCTTTTTGGCAAGCAGCAAGGATCATCTGTGAATTTTTTTGCTGTTACTCTCAAAGCTTCACCTGTAAAACAGACATTCACTGAAGTGAGTCTCACAAATAAACTCAAAATCCAAGGCAACAACATTTAACTTTACCAGTTAACTTGCACTCTGTTGTCAAAGAACTCTCTGTTGGGATTTATCTGAACACATCCA
The DNA here is from genome assembly GCA_023333525.1 of Aspidoscelis tigris stejnegeri. Lineage (NCBI taxonomy): Eukaryota > Metazoa > Chordata > Lepidosauria > Squamata > Teiidae > Aspidoscelis > Aspidoscelis tigris. The sequence goes on from JALMGA010000002.1 coordinate 97,369,819, forward strand.
GGTATAACCTTTGACTCTTTGGATTCTATGAGACCCTGGGGGAATAAAATCTGTTGACACTGAGAGCAAATATTGCCAACCCTTTGGGGCTCATGGGATTATTTAGAACATGAGAAATGCCTTATTGGATTGAACCTGTGGTCTATTTAGTCCAGCAGCCTGTAGCAACCAGTTGTAGATTTCTGGGTGGTTTTCAATATTATCAACTACATTGACCTTTTGGATTGGCTGCAGGACTGGGGTCATTATTCTGCTGAGATTCCGGTAGGGATGTGCACAAGTATTCATAATATTCGTTATTCGTATGAATTTGTACGAATTCGGTCATTCATACACAAATCAAAAGTTACAACATTCATACGTTGACATTCATAGGAATACAAATGTTTCGGACATTTGTAAGAATAGTTCCAACATCCGTTGAACTGGGCAGGTAGGAAAGCGGCTGTGCCACACATCTGCAATGGATCCAGATTGCATTCAACATGGATTGAGAGCTGAGCCCGGCTGAAAGAAGAACACTGATGTTTCCTTAAACATAGCTCTGGTATTTCTTCCCAGCATTAGATGGCAGCATATCCAGGCAATGGGCTTAAAGTTTGCTAAGTCAATTCAGTTACCAAACCAGCACTTGTCAGCTTGGCAATATTGCAATGCAGCACTTGGATCAAGAATATATATATATAGAAGAAGAAGAAGAGGAAGAGGAAGTAGTGGTAGTAGTGGTAGTAGTGGTAGTAGTGGTGGTAGTGGTGGTAGTAGTAGTAGTGGTGGTGGTGGTGGTGGTGGTGGTGGTGGCTTTTCTACCCCAGTTTTCTCACCCATTCAAGGGTACTCAAAGCAGCTGACAAAGCTTCCTCTCCTTCTCCCCACAACAGAACGCCCTGTGAGGTAGGTGGGGCCGTGAGACTTCAGAAGAGAGCTGTGACTAGCCCAAGGTCACCCAGCTGGCTACATGGAGGAGTGCAGAATCAATCCCAGTATTCCCAGATAAGAGTCCAGTTCCCACTAGACTGAACTGGCTTACCAGCAACTCTTCCATCAGCCAAGCTATGCTCACTTGGAAGAAGTGGAGAAAGCTGGCAGTTTTCATTTTGGAGTAGTCTGTGATTTAAAAAATAAATCACCTAAACTGGTAGTACCCATACTCAAAGTGTTGTGATCCTTATTATTTATTTCTTTCATTAGGTTTGTATCCTTCCCTTCACCCAAAGGTACCAGGTCAGGTCACAGCATTCAATAAAAAGCAATATTAAAATATTAATAAAAAACAGAATTGACTATTACTGCACTGTTGTAGTATTGCACTGAGCATAGGGGCAAAACAGAAATGCAAAAAATAAACTTAAAATGCAATGGTGTTTCAAGATTCACAAAGCCGGGGAATCGGGGCAAATTCGCTCTTTGCCTCCTGTCACTGTGGGTGAAGCATTGGAACACTTTAGGCATCTGCGTTTGAGGATGCCCAAAGTATTGGCAACTTAGCCAGCACTTAATTAAGTGTCAGCTAAATGCAAATGGTACTGTTCAAGTGGCCGATGCAGAGGCCCAGTGATGGTGCCAGTGCACCTGTGTAGTGCTGTTGCTGGAGCAACCTGGTGATACAGTGCGTAATCACACCTGCACTTTCAGTCACATGCTCCCACACACCCGAAAGAGGTGTATATGTAGCATGGAGGGCTGTCTCAGCCCTGTCACTAGTACAGGCAATGGAGTACTTTTGAGTGCTCCATGCCTATATGGCACAGGGGACTCTGTGCCATATAGGCATGTACTAGTACTGACCAGTAAAATTCAGTACTACAAAGTAAATGTGTGCATAGTAGATGTCATTAATTATGCTTTCTACCTCTGACATAAAATGAGTTTAAATAAAGCTAATATAGTATAGTGGAAGCTAAGATTTTCCAGTGGGCATTTATACCAAGGAAAACCTAATTAGGAACTTAGGATAAAAGATACCCTAAACAGAAATGTGTTTTAAATGCTGCCCACTGATAATTCTTTTACTATCTACAGTATACGAACACACATAATGCAGCTGTTAATATGAATTAAGAAGCTTGACAGAAACCTTATGGTAGGGGTAAAACATTATGATCGTCTAGTTTCTTCCAGCATTATAATCCTGAGAATGTTAATTTATTTTATAACAGCTCTGCCTCATTGACGCTAAGAGCAAAAAATGAATCCACCTCACTTCTTCCAGAATGGTCCTGAAGTGTTTCACAACAATAAAAAGGAAGACAAATCAATACAATTGTTTTCAAGTTGTATCTCCCCAGCCAAGAATTTGTATTGAAATTGTTGGCTGCAGCTTTGAAGAATTGCTGCAGGAGAGCTAATAGATTTGTTGAGCAGCGAAAAAAAAAATTACCAAATTCAAGGGAAGGAGAAAATGGGACAAGGGAGAACTGATTAACTTGGCAAAGAGAATTTATTACTGCAGGGCAAACTGAAAAAGGAACTGAAAAAAATTGTGAAGGGAAGACGGAAAAGAAATGATTTATTAATTCTGCATGCAAGTTAGCAGAGCTTTGATGAACCAGGAATGAATGATAAGGGGCAAACAGACTAAAAAAGGCAAAAAATTAAAAGGGGATTGGATTTGTCAGATGGAACTGGGGAGGAAAGGAGCCATCATCGTAGTTCTGCACAACAACAACAAACAAGAATGAACACACTTGATCACAGCAAAATTCACAAGCATTGGATTTCCACTTAAGACAGAGCAACAGCCAATGACAGCTAAGACAGGTGAGAGATGAAGCAGGAGCTGCTGTCTTTCCTGACTCACCCACAGTAGCCACTACTGGCAGTAGGACTAGGTGTTTCTGGTGCACATGTTTTTGTTTCAACCTTTTTTTGTTGAGGAAAACCTTTCCATTGTGATATTCATATTTTACAGGAAAGGAAAAGATTACTGAATTCCACAGCAGCGATTCCTATTTTTCGTTGTGTGTCCATTTCAGAAAATATACATATTTATTTACAAAATTCAAGTCTTGCTGCAACTTGATGCACATCTACATGGAGATAAATAGGATTACTGTTTGAGAAAAGGGGTTGTTTTCCCTATATTTCGATTGAGCACTTCAGTGTCACGTTGAGCACTAATGTCCAATCTCAGGTGTCCAAACTTGCCCAAATGCACAAGTCCCCAGGTTATACTATAAGCATTATTGCCCCAGAAACAATCTTTAGTCAGAATGCAAATGGGAACACAGGCAAAAAAGAGTAGCCATGTACTCAATGTTGACCCTAAAACTTCATATTTGACTTCAGAAAATCCACATTATCATTTTATCCTTAAGGCCCCATTTCTTTGTAATTCTTGGTTTCTGTGTTGGAATTTCCACTTACACTGGTGAACTTTCCCCCTCTAAGCAAGCAGTTGCAGTCATTCTGAGAACTTTAAGAATCTTTAAATAATCCTAACTGACTGTTTCTGCCAGTAACCTCAAGAGTTAGCCATACTTTTTAGGCATGCAAAATCACTTAGGTTAGGTGAAAGGCATCTATTGTGTTACAAGGAAATTATGCCAGTTCTAGAGAGTGTAAATTACTAAAGCATCACTCTGGCACATTTTGAATCCAACACACAAGCCTATGTGAATTAAGAACTGGAAAAGCTTTACTACTTTCTTGGCCCTGAGCTGATGATGTCAGAATTAAAATGTACCTGTAAATCAGGAAGTACATGTGGGGCCTTTTTCCAATAGGGCTTAGAACTCTTTTAAGACCCTATTAGGAACCCAATTAGTACCTGATTGGTACCAATTGGGGAGGCCCTGTCCTCACCTGGACCCCATCTCCAAGACCATGTCCCATCAAGAGCAGGGGAAATCTGGATTTAATGGGTCCCTCAAGCCCTTAAATCTGAATTTCGTGTATCCAGGAGGACCCCATCTCAAAAATCCAGATCTTAAAGATCTGGATCTTTGATTGTGAGTGGAAAAGGGTGGGTGGAAATATACATCAAATGTTTACTGCTCCTCTTCTCTTTTTTAAATCTGGCAAGACAAGGGCAGCAAGGAAGAAAATGCCTACTATTAACTTTTAACTAATTTTAACTTTTCTCTCCTCCTCTCCTTTTGTCTTATTGTACATTTAACACTTCTTCAGTCAATTTTCTGCTCCTAGGGATCATATCCCAAAATACAGTTGTTTCTTTTGTTGGACAAACTCCCAGAAAGTGGAGTTTCCTTCTGTGTTCACATCCAAGTTTTAATTCAGCTTCAGTCTACTTTCAGAATGGAGGAACAGATCAGCAGGGTGAACAGTCATATTCTTGCCGCATTCTCTAACTCAAAGATGGGTCTTCTGAGTTAGCTAATGCTGAAAGAAATCAGCTTGTCACTTTGCTGATGTGTTCTCTCATTCTGAAACTGGCCTGAAGCTGGATCAAAATTTAGGTGTGAATGCAACTCCTGATTTTGTCAGCACTGAAGCCATTTAAGCTCATTAATTCATTTTCATTTTCAAGGTGTGATCGTGCAAGGAACTATTTGGAACTTCTGGGGGCAGGCAGGGGATCGTCTTTGTTCCCCTCTCACCCAATGTCAGATTTTGTGGGCATTTTAGCAGGGTAGTGCTGTTGTCCCCTACTTCCTTCTAGCCCGGTGGTTCTCAACCTGGGGGTCGGGACCCCTTTGGGGGTCAAATTACCCTTTCAGAGGGGTCGCAATGAGCCTCCCACCACCCTTCCCTCCCACCTCCCAGCTGCTCCACCCCCGTGGTTGGGGGTCCCCACAACATGAGGAACTCCATTAAGGGGTCGCAGCATTAGGAAGGTTGAGAACTGCTGTTCTAGCCCTATGTCACTACTTTCTTCTTCTTTCCTTACTCCCCATTTAGCCTCCACTTCCTTTTATTCTGTAAAGGCATAAGATGGTGCAATTCCATACACTTGCTTCCGCATCACAGTGTGGATGAGAGAGGCCCAGAAATGATCTAGGCTCTGCACTGTACTAAGATACCAGTAGGTCTGGAAAGGCTCATTCGAACTAAAAAGCACACAGGCCAGGTACATGCAAAAAAAAATTTAAAATGACTCAAGGATGTTGTTCAGCAGACATCTGCCAGATCATACCAGTGGGTATAGAATGCTTGTTCAACCGTGCAGTTTAAAACTGTCAGTTTGGAGTCTATAGTGTTTGTGATGTACAAATGAGAGCAACTTTGCCTTTAGCAGGGAAGCCGAGGGCAGCAGCTATTTGAAATCAGTCAAACATTGTTCGATCGTCTTTGGGATCCACACAGGGCATATGTGCAGAGATCCCTCTCCTTGCTGGCGCCACACACAAACAGTGCACCAGTTTATCTGTCCTTCTTTTGGTGATGTGACTCCTACTTATCGTGGAAGAGCATATGTCTGCCCATTCTCTGTAATCCCATTTGCTTGCTTCAAAAATTTTGTTCATTTTGGAACAACCTACTTTTAAAGAGTTATGTCTCAAACTATAAATTGTGATCTGTTTCCTTCCTCCCTTATTTCGATCCTTCTTTGTGGTCATCTGTTTTAGCTGCATCTGGGAAAGCTAAGCTGGACGTAGCTGGGATTCCTATCTCCTCCCACAACAAGTTATAAAAGCTTTGCTTCTTCTGCCAGGAAAACAGTAGCCCACTCTGGAGCTCTTATGTTGACAGTTCTAACATTCCACAACAAAGCTTGGCCACAAAGAATTTTATCATAGGCCAGCCCAGATTTTAAAGCTTTGAGCATGAACAAAGAACTCTTGCATTTGACAGGTAGCTGAGAAGGTCCTTGGTGTTGTTGTTTTTACTCCACCTCTGACCACAACGTAACTTGTTAGCTTTGTTCTGCAGCTGCACTTAGAGGGCACCGGTGTGATTACTTTTTGAAAGACATTACGTGCCCCTTTGTCTCTGACAGCCTATTTACCTTCAACACCGCTCATATATACCAACATACTCTGGATGAAGCTAGGCCTAACATTTGTGCTTGGGCCCAAACATCTATTTATTGTGTTACACAACAAAACTGCAGGGAATCTGGCAAACAAGGGAACTGGAGGAAGAGGTAAGAAGTTTTAACTCATTCTCCTGCTGCCACTCTTTTCAACTCCCCAACCAAAAACCTACTGATTGTGTATGAACGCAATTCTCAGAATTCGATTCAAATTGAGTATCCAAAGATTCAAATCGATTTGAATGTTTAAAATTTGAATGTATTCACATTTGATTCAAATCGAATACATTTGTATCTATTTGTACGAATGTCAGCAACATTCGTATGCATCCTCCTTACGCATCCGTACGCATCCATACGCATCCCACATGCATTCTGAATGCATCCCGTTTTCATCCTGTACGTATCCATACAAATGTGTACGGATACGAATAAGATGCGTATAGATATGTATGTAAAGCATACGTATCCATACACATATGAATGTCCAAATAATTTGTACAAATTATTCAAAAGATGCAAAAATGCATTCAAATGTTAAATTTGAATGTATAGACAATCAATTCAAATTTGAATGTCCCAATTCAATTGAATTTGATCGAATTTTGTATTTATTATTATTGTTGTTGTTGTTGTTATAGTTTATTTCTAAAGCGCTGTACATGTACTCAGCACTGAACAATATTATATTAATCTTAGACAGGTCCCTGCCCTCAGGCTTGCAATCTAAAGAGACAAGAGACAAAAGGAAAATGGTGTGGGAGGGAACAGGGAACAGCAAAAAGCAAGCGCTCGAGGTCTTCAGTTCCAATTCTTCTGTCCGTTTCTTATTGCTAGAATTTTCCTATTCTCTTTACTTTGAATTTTCTCTTCATTGATGACAAACTGGATGATGGTAGAGATGGTCAGCCAGCATCTACTCAGCCCCAACCCACTCGGCCTCAGGACCAGACGTTTTCTCAACTGGTGGATTGGCTGCCGTAGTCTCTTTGCCATCTTCTGATGGGAGCAGTTGGAGGAGGGAGGGGCACTTCTGGGAGCAAGATGGCAGAGCCCAGCCTGCTGCCTCTTCTCCACTCCTCTCAGGCAAGATGGTTCATAGCCTTGTGATGGCAGTTGGAGGAGGGAGGGGCACTGCTGGGAACAAGATGGCAGAGCAGCCCAGCCTCCTCTCAGACAAGATGGTTTCAAATATTCATGCACATCCCTAGTTATTTGTGTCATGAAGGGGTTTCTATTAGGGATGTGCATGAATATTCATAACATTTGATATTCATACGAATTTGGGCATTTGTATATGAATATTTCAACATTATGAATACATATGGATACATATGCATTAGTATCACATATTTGTATGAATTCTTATGAACACATTTGTATCAAATAGAATCCTACCACATTTGAAGGAGACCTATTCAAATGAATATGAATTTTCTTACATCCTACCTTCAGAATGAGAGAATGCATCAGCAAAGTGGCCATTTTCTTTCCACATTATCCAACCCAAGGGTGGATTTTCTGAATGAGATAATTTGCTTATGGATTTTCCTACTGAATGTGAAGAAGGTTAACTCTGTAAAACTAAATCATTATGAAGGGTTTTTTGTTTTGTTTTGTTTTTCTTTCATTTTCTAGAGCTAAAGCATCTTATCTGGCAAATAATGAAGGCTATATCTACAGATAGACACACAAAAGAAATGTGGTCAAGGGAAAGTGTGTAGATTCTACTGAGCTCACACTGCATGCTGATAGCACACAAGAAGAATAAGAAATCTCTCTCAGCCACAGCAGCCTCTGGAAGGCAGTGGAATAACCCAGATCAGCATGGTTTGGGAATTCTTAAGCCCTTGCTCCATTGACTGGTTCTCTAGATTCAGAAGCCTTGTGATCCGGATCACTAATTTCTGATCTGCACTTTAATGCTGATCAAGAAGGCCCCACCCCACTGGTCAGGCTATATCTGCACTGGAAAGAGCCAGATCTGGAATACAGAGGCCCTTAATCCAGATCTGTTGCAGACCTATTTAATTGGGTCTCTGGGAAGGCCAAAGGCCTTGCTCTGGATCACAAGAGGCATGCAGATGTTATAGCTCCATGCTCAGGAACCCCCGGGGGGTATACTGATCTGGCCCACACCTCCACATAATCGGGATCAGTGGGACCCATTATTCTAAACTCACTTACCTGGATTAACACAAGGTAATACAGGAACTATCAGACTCCTATGCCACAGAAATTGAAAGTAAAAATTGTATTCCATTTATAAGAAAACAGGCATGATATCTGAAGAACACAGTGTAGAAGGAAGCTTTTGTCCCCTCACTTAGTCATATATAATACAGATCCGTAAACAAACACAAAATATCAAACAAGTAATATACTTAAACAAAGGGGAAGCAGGGAAAAAGACTCCAGATCAGGAGACACATTTCATGAAAGCCACCCCTCAGCAAGTCTGTACCAGACCCAAAGAAACTCATCTTGGGCATCAAGAAAAGAACATGAGCAGAAGACAAAAATCAGAGCCTCACACAAAGCAATACATAACAGGACGCAATTACATTTCACATTCAGTAAATGTTTCCTTATATAAACCTTCTTCAGATAAAAGGAACTGCCGTCAGCAAATTTAAAATGTCATATCTGTATCTTCTAATTTTCTTTTCCTTTTTGGCTTAGGATCAGTGCCTGAAGTTTTTTGTATTTGTTCCTAAGTGATTGCAGTATGTGTGAGTTAAAGTTTATCTAAGAGTTCACTTGAGATGTGATAGCAGCTAAGGGCAAACTGCACAGAGAAGGCAATAGATGGAAATAATACAAGTTGCAGCTGTTGTCTCTGAGACCATATATAGGCTGTAAGTCATAGAAATAGACACCAAGCATGTGAACTATGTCTGAATGACTCCTGTCTGAGGGAGAAGGGGATAGGAACAAGTACACAAATTATCTTAATATATGACATTTCTTGCCCTCTTTTTACAATAATTATCAGCCTCAATAACAAGCTGTTAATCAAATTGTAGTTTCAAATTCTTAGTTTAAAGGTAGCTCTGTGGTTAGATGAACAGAAGAATGATTTTCTCCCACAGTCATAAGATATGCAAGATTCAGAGAGTGGGATTTGAATTTCTTCAATATGTAACACTATTTAAAAGACTGTAGTCAGAGAAAAACACTTTGTTACTCTAAGCAAGATATTATACATTTTAGAGTTTCTGTATCTCCGTGAATTACTGGTTTGTGGTGGAAAAGGGGCTTGCATATCTCAGGTTGCATCCAGATGTTGGTTACTTATTCCACTATATAAAGCGTGGATATTCCAGACAGGTTGTATTAAATGTTGATGGGGGTTCCTGCATAAGTTAATTCAGTACTTCAGAACATTGAGTGCACAACAGTTCGTTAAAGCAGACACACCAGTCACTTTAGCTTTTCAAAAAGTGCAAAAAAGTTTATTTCCACAAAAGAAAGGTTAAAAAGGCTTTTTGCTTTAAAATCAAATCAATCAATCTTCACTAAAAAGTGAGGTATGGCCTTGTAGTTGTACAGACATCACATACAAAAAATAGCCAAAACTGCCAAAGTATAAAACACACTGTTTCTTCAAGACAACTCATACCAGGCTCAAGATTTCATCATACCTTGACTTACTGTGGAAAAAACACTCCACTCTGGGCATGTCCCCATGCACGCTTTGGTCCAAATCGAAATTGGGTTAGGCAAGGGTCAATCCCATGCACTTTTGATTTGGGCCGATTTCCGTGGACAAAATCGCTCAAACTCATACCAAACCTGTGACAAATTTGGTACATGAAAAAACAAGTCTCATCACTGTTTGGTGTCCTTGCATGCATTGCTTTGTAAGCCGAGACTGCACATGTGAATGATCCCGGGCTATTTGGGGAGGAGATTGGCACTTGCATCAGTGGGAGGTGGGTTTTCACGTCCTGTGCTTACCGTTCCTGCCCTGTGCATTGGAGATTGCAACCGCTGAGACTTTTAGGGAATAAATGGTGTTAAAGCCAAAATGATGAGGGGGTCGAATGGCCTTCACTGCCCCATGAGACTCTTTTATACAAGTATTCCACCCCCTTCCCCAATCGCCAAGGCAGGCAGGATAATGGCTTGATTTTTCTCCCTTTGACACAGCAAAATTTCCACCCTCGTTTCCTGATCGCCAAGTCGGGCATGATAATGGCTTGATTTTCCTCTTGTTGGATGTTCTTGAGGTTCCCAGGTGGAGCAGAGGTGCGCAAAATTGCTCAACTGCTACCAAACCTTGTAGCGGTTTTGGTTTTTAAAATTATTGTTCCTGTTCAGTCCCGCTCAAGGGGAGGGATGCGGCATTTGCAGCGGACCGCACAGGGGTGGGGTGATGTCAATCTGGCTTCCAATGAGGGAGGGGGGGAGAGGAGGTGGCACTTCTCCCCCATGCTGAGATTTGGTGCAGTTTGCATGGAGATGGCTGAATCCACACCCAGCCTGCACCCAGCCCGCATTGCCAGGAATGGCATAGGGATGGGCAACATCCATTCACACACCCACACCCAGTCACATGCGTGCCCAACCAGAGCCAAATGGCTTGCATCAAAACGCGGCCTCTGTCATTTGCATCGCCCTCTTTGGCACTCCCCTGGCACCTCCCATTGTACCTGCCTCGCCACCTTGTCGGTTCCTTCTGCCATCTTTATTCTTTGGCTCAGGATGCCTCCTTTTATCTCTCCGTGATTTTTTTCCTCATGATATTAATTAACCAACAGAAACCTAAGAAACCCAGAAGATTCTAGGTTAGGTGTAACTTTTCTCTCACCCATAATTAACCAGGTTTCTAATGAGCATCTAATTGCTTGCAGCCATTTTCAGACCTTTGGTTAGCCATCAAGCAATTAAACCTTCATTTGGCCTCTATTGATTACAGGTGTTAATCATCTTGGCACCTTTCCCCATTATTAGGCTTGAGTTTGCCTGCCAGTTAGTTTTAACCCTTTAGTGCCTAGGAATCTTCTAAGCTAGACTCTGAAGCTTTTTCATTTCCAATTCCACTACACAGGTCATAGCGAAAAGTTCTAACAGAAGGTGATCCACTGGAGAAGAAAATGCAAACCCTTCCAAGTATCATTTTCAAGAAAACCCTATGGACCAATCCATTCCAGTTCAGGACAGATTGCCTATGCCAGAACATAACGCCCTACTCTGGTCCAATCTACTGGCAGAAAATGTGAAAACAGAATCAGAAATATCTACAAAGCAGCCATTGACTTACTTTCTTTACGGACATCACAAAGTGCATCATTAAGTTCCTCTTTGAATACAGGAGCTTCCTTGGCAATTTTTTCTCCTTTGTCAAGTAAGTTCCAGGTAGCTTCTTCCACAGAAGCCAGGATAACACGGGCTCTTTTGGAACATCCTTTTTTCTTGTTTGAAGGGTTCTGAGGACAATTCACCAATGTGGTAACCTAAAATAAAACAGACATTGTATCTTGGATGACAGATGTATCAATGGCTACTAGAATGAATGCCTAGATGCATCTTTCAGGCTGGGGGGGGGGGAGGAACTGGGGCGCTTCTAAGGCCATCTGCTGGGACTCAAGAGCAGGAGAAGGTTTGTCCTTGTCTCTGCTTGAGATGCCCATGAGCATTTGGTGGGCCACTGTGTGCAACAGGATGCTGGACTAGATGGGCTGTGGCCTGATCCAGCAAGGCTTCTCTTATGTTCTTATGTTCTTTGATTCAGTGACCTTTCCAGGTTAAAATTAGCAACATTTTTACCTTAAATATTAATAATAGTTGAAAGCTCCCATGACCTTACTTGCAGGGAATTTGCAGCCTGTGGTCTGAACAACATTGGTTTGCCCCTACAAAATGTAAAAATAAAGTACTGGTACATACTCCTTCCATTGTCTTTGATTTATGGGGCAAATATTTGAAATAAACATCAGATTAGGTGTGTGATTTGCAACAGCAAAACAGCAGATGGGAACAGTTTAAGTATCATATCTCACCACTTCTAAACTGTGTCCAGACATTGCTTATTTATTCTACTATATTTGGATATTCCAAATAAAGCATGGGTACTCTGGAATGCCCATTCTCTATTTCAGAATATTCAAATATAGTGGAAGAAGTAAGTGATGTCTGGATGCAGCCTAAATTGGCTTTATCCTCTGAAGAAGTGTTAATAATACTACTGTGCGTTAGGAATGTGCACAAATATTCAAGGATGTTCGAAATTTGATTGAATTTGTCTGAATTTCGACATAAATGTCCATAAATTCAAAGTTAAATGGTCAAATGAATTTTGAATTTTTGAATCTATTCATTCAAATTATTTAGACAATTATATGTGTACAGGATTGCACACGATGCTTACTTGCACATACGCATCTTTCCCACATCTGTACGGGATGAAAACAGGTTGCTTACGGGATAACTATGGGATGCATATGGATGTGTACAGATGCATACAGCTGCGTAATGATGCATACAGGCACATACAATGCATACGGGCACATTTGCATAATTCAAATAGAATTTGAGTAAATTCAAATTTTAAAGATTCAAATCAAATCAAATTTTCAGGTACTTGATTCAAATTGAATTGAATCCCAAAAAATTGCATTCGTGCACACCCCTACTGTACATAAATGGAATTATTAAAAAATCAGAATGTTGCCATTATACTTTAGTGGCACAATAGGCAAAATGACACATGTACTGTTATTTCAGGATTATACCTTGAGATGACCCCACACAGCGAGAGGAAATTGTGGGATCTATTTTAGATCCCACAATCACTTCTTATTGCCCCTGCCAAACTGCAGGAGGTGATCATGGGCCAAACCTGGGTTCTTACTTTGTCTATCATTTTGTTGTGAAACTGCTGCTTTTGCAAAAGTATCCGGGTAGGTAGTGCCCACCCACTTCTCTTTTTTGTGTATTTGGTTTTGGGTGTGTGTGTTTTTTTCTTGCTTACTACCTACAGTTGCTTTTGAAAGAGCAGTTATCCCAGGCAAGGAATATAGCAGCATTATGGAAACCCTACCATAGCCTCATCCCCCCCCCCAAAAAAAAGCTAAACACTCTTGCTGGAAAATTCAGCACTGGTCACAGGCTTTCTAATAGCACATTTACTTACCTTCTGGACAGAGCTGCCATTATTGCTTCATTCAGTATGCATGCACAGAGGACGAAACAAGCATCTACATACACAAAGGTGACAACGAGAACATCTGGGCATTCTGGATGCTTGAATGCCCAGGGGTGTATGCCAGTCAAAAGTGCAAAGATGGTGCCAACCACAGTGCTGTTTAGTTAGGAAGCAATACTATAACTATGCAGTGTAATAATCGCAAAGGTTTGCATGGGTTTTTCTCCTGGCTTCAGCCTTCCATTTGTCAAGCCTCAGAGTAAAAAGAATATTCCGGCTCCCATGGCTTGCAGTACACACCCAGCACCAGCAGGGTGCTGGACGCTTCGCCTTGGGGCAAAATGGCTCCCTGGCCGTATGGCATCCGTCTTCTCTTCCTGGTTGACGATCCTCCCCGCCTCCCTCTACAGCAGTGGTTCTCAACCTGGGGGTCGGGACCCCTTTGGGGGTCAATTACCCTTTCAGAGGGGTCGCGACGAGCCTCCTGCTGCCCTTCCCTCCCACCTCCCAGATGCTCCACCACCGTGGTTGGGGGTCCCCACAGCATGAGGAACTCCATTAAGGGGTCGCGGCATTTGGAAGGTTGAGAACTGCTGCTCTACAGGATATGACATCAGAAGGACTTCTGCCCTGCTCAGCTGACACAGCTCCACCTATCGCCTCCCTGGATTTTCTCCTGAGGTCACTTCCTTCCCCGCCCCTCTGTGGCGGGTTATTTAAAGCCCTGCACAGAAATAAACACTCTCTCTTCCAGCTGATCTCTGCATCATGCCTCTTGTCTCCCCCTCCCCCATTTTCTAGCTCTCAGGGTTAGGCCAGACAAATGGGCCTGATCCCTGGTTACCTGGGCCAGTCGGGTAACTGGAATACTTTCGTAACATCTGGCGTTCAGGACCTGCAGCAATTTGCTGTTGCTCCCCATTCCCTGGAGCCCTCGCATTTAGTGGCGTAAGCCGGATACGACACAATGCAGGGAAGATTTCCCAAAGTATTTGAAGTAGCCAAGGTATGCAGTCCCGCATGATGGAAAATCCAGCATCAAAGCTGGATTTTTCATCATGCTGATATTGTCCTTTTTTGGTGGACTATCCTGGGAGTGTTTGGGGATTGCCGCAGGTACGTGTAGCAATCCCAATGCAGCCTCAGGAAAATTGTAGTTTTTTAAACCGAAAAAACACAAATTTGAAACAAATACAATTCTAGTGTTACATTTCTTTGCCTGCTGAGGCATCCCAATTATGCAATCAGATGTGGAAATGTGTTGTATAATCCACCCTTGATTGGCCATTACTAGGCTTACTGACTAAGGAAGTCTTGAATCTCTACTATTTGTTTCTTTATGTTAGCATGATACACCCACCAGCATAGCATCAAAGTAGTTAAGATTAAAAAATGGAACAAATTTACAGGATATTATGATGGAAAACGTAAAACCTTTTGTAAACAAACACAAGGAATACCCCATGGTAGACCAGTTTGCTCCTTCATAGGAAATACAGATCATCCCTCCCACCGCTGGTTCCATTAGTTTAGCTTCTTGGCCTTCATCCAGTTCAGATAGTAAAGAGACGTAAAGCAGAAATTCATTCACTTCCTGACCTTTATTGCACATTGACTTTTACTCTCAGTCTCATTAACAAGCATTCTACCTCCAGAAATTCAATTAAGTACAGTTCTAGCGTGATGGTCCATGCTTTCTACTCAAAGACTCATTAAATCTTGGAAGGCATCTCCACCTAAAGTTGTATTCAGGGGAAACACCAGTACACTGGCATCAAAGCAACAGCCTCCCAGTAGGTTCCAGTGTGCTAATGTCACATGGCCCCCACCAGACATGCTGGTAATGAAGCTATACTGGGGGAGCCCCAGCATATCTGGAAGGGCACAGTAAGGGGCAACACCGGGTTCCATTTTGTAGTCCACATTTCCCTTGTTCTCTGCAGAAAATCTGCAACCTGTAGGAAAGGATGCCTTGGATCACTCACAGGAAGGACCCTTTGTTATTTAATCTCTCTTTTGCCCAACCCCTTTATAAAAATATCAGTCCTTTCATGCTAAAGCTAATCCTTCAAATCACTTAGTCACAGTTCCCCATTTTGCATCAGTCAAAATTTTTGCACTTAAAAATTGCTTTTGTTGCTAATCCCCCAGAGTAAACGAGATTATATTATTAAGGGCAAAGCACACTAATCACATTCACTGCAATCATAATTAACCACTAGTAGGCCTTAAACTACACATCTATGAATGCATGTGAGAAAAAAAGCTAGTGTGAGCATATGTATAGCAATCCTTCTCATGTTATCATTTGGAGCAGGCAAGTGAGTTTACAGTCATTGTATTTCTCCTCCTTCGATGATGTTGCAGCAGTCACAAATCTCCACACTAGCCTATTTCATAGATGTTCATTCACAGATGTAAACTTTAGGTGACAGATCACATGAGGAGCACATGACAGCACTGATCCACACCATCCTCCACTCAAACCTCGAAACACACACATACTTTGAAGCTGGGTTTTAGGCACTCTGAGGGCTAGAACAAAGGTTCCTAGCTTCAGAACCTCTGGGAGAAGCATATCAGTGACACACTTTGGCCTGCTGCTGAAATACTCATTAGCTTTCCTGTTAATAGTTTCCAAAACCATTCAGTAGGTTGCCTGACCAGACCGCCTATACAGTAATGAATTAATAATTCATTTGTTAACTTCTGTTTTGCTGACCAATTTAAGTCAATCAAAGTAGACATAGGGCGTGTCCACATGGAGTTAAAAAAAAAGCGGGGTGGAAGCGAGACAGCTTAATGAGAATCTTAGGGCCCTGTAGCCAGGAAGTATGCAAGGCAAATGACAGGATTTTAGCGAGGATTTTAGCATAAGGGGGGGGACAGCTGCCTTCGCAAGTGTTAGCAGCGGGGACAGCGAAGTCCCGCTTGCTAATGCTGCAGTCGTAACCCCCAAGTGTCCCCCTGCCCCCTTTATAACCCGCTCTTGCCCTGTAATTCGGGCTGAGTGCTGTTATAAAGGTTTTTAAAAATTTTCGAATTAGAGGATTTTGTTCCTCTGTTAGCCCAATTTAGGGTTTTGCATGTGGACACTTGCGAGGTGAAGTAGCCTTCACCTCGCAATCTCCTTGCCAAGCGGACGAGCCCACAGGGTCCAATCAGGGCTCTTTTTTGGTTGGTTGCCCCTTTACCAAGGAGTGCTCCATCTCTAGGCATACAAAAAAAAGTGTGACAAACTGAAATTACTGGATTAAGCACCTAAAAACCTAAGGAAGCAGGAGCCACAGTGCACTCCAGCGGCAGGAAACATTCTCCAGCCAGCAACCAATAAGACATCACAACTGCTGGCTATTACCAAGCTTTGTTAGTCTGCCTCCTCTGCTCTGCTCTGCTCCACTACCACTGCTACCCATTGCCTGCTCGCCATCCCTCTCCTTTGCCTTCCCTGATAACACCTTCCTGGTGATGAATGTTCACTACTGATGGGCTGCCAGGTTTCTATGGCCCGGATTGGTCACTCTTCCAAAGCAGCCATTTCTGAGCTGGGATTGGCTGCAGAAGCATCTGTAGCTTCCTGTCCAATTCAACCCTAAAGTCAATCACCCCCAGAATTATGATTTCCCATTTGAGAAAGGGATGTACATTCTGAGGTTTCAGGATTCAGTAAGGCAATGTTAGGTATTTTATGTCGGTCCCTAGAGGCTCAAATTCACCCCGAGGGCCCCTTTCTAACCATATCACACACTTTGAGGATACAGCTTGCTAAATCCTATCATTTTTCTAAAAACTTCTAACTTGGAATTAAACTTTGGAGCACACAGTCACACACAATTAAGTTCCTTACATTAGATATTAATGACTGTAAAATAATTTTACCTGTGTCAAATACATTTGGTAAAGCATTCTTTTAAAGGAGTGTTTATGCGAGTTGAAACAGAAATTGAATTCGGAGAAGTTTGCCATCTAATCTGAATGCCTCTGTTACTTCAGAAGCAGATTCTACTTCCCACCTCCTTAGAGGAAATTGGTAGATAATACCTCTTTGGTGTTCAAAAGGTATTGATTGAAAGAAAACAAGATCTGAACAAATACATTCAAATGTAATGGATTCGAATCTTTTCTTATGCATTCAGATTTTAAACATTTGAATCGAATGGAATGTTTTGACATTCAATTTGATTTGAATGCAAAAAAACATTTCTGCACACCCCTACTCCATAATGTCTTTTCCTGTTGCCTCCTCATTTGTGGTCCTTTCTGCGCTTACTTGTTAATCCAGATCAAGGAGCTGCTAAGAACACATCATCTGCACAGCAGTTTGAATCAAGGAACTAGTAAGAACACATCGTCTGAACAGGAGTAGAGTAGATCTGGATCAGAACTCACTAATCCAGATTAGTGGTAGACCTGATAAATGTGGTCTACATCTGTGCTAGCACTCTTTAGCATACATTTGGTGTTCTAAAACCCACTTAATGCAGGTGCCATTGCCTGTGGTTGATCCAGATCTAGCTAATACAGATTAATTAAGGTAAGTGCAGAAAGGACCAAAGAATGCTTCATGATCTGGTATACCAAAAATTGCCCAAAAAGAGAGAAATGATATTACACACTTTCGTGGGGTGAGGGAATCTAACACCTTTGTTACATGATGTTCATAAAAAGCAGCTGCTTTGTTTTCAAATAATGGTATTAAAATGTCTTAAATCCAGAAATAAAATCTAAATTCACAGCTTCTATGTCAACCTTGCTCCCAAAAACAGCATCATTATTTTATTACCCTTCCTTTTCTCTCAGATAAAAAGTCCAGTTACTTTTTATCTCTTCTGTACTAGTAGTCTAGCATAACCTCACTGTAACCTTCTTAAAGTGTTCCCAAATCTTTCCAAAATGGCCCAAATTTGTACTATTATGTTCCTTTTCTGGCCACCCTTTTTGCAGCCGTTTCTTAGCTATGTTTAAGCTGGGCACATCATTGGTGCCTCTGTCATAGGCAGACAGAGGGGTGCTGCTTTTGCAGACTTTTAAATTGTATTTTGGATGCAGTGCACAGACACACAGCTACCTTTCTTTCTGCCACTGCTCCTATCATCAGATAAGCCTGCCAGCTGGGGTTTTGGAGAGAAGGTGAACAATCAGGTGATTATTCATTTTAAAAACGTAAGTTGGAAGGTAGGTTGCCCAACTGTTCAACCTACAGGAAGGGCCCATAAGATCTCCTGCAGGAAACTGACTTTGAATGGGCTCTTGCTTTTCCCTATGACTGAACCATTCAAAACATCTCAGATGTTCCACATAACTATTCCAAGAATATTCTCAGTTCCACAAGTTTTATTCCAACTTAAAATGAAATTTAAAAACCGTTCCACTTACATTCTTACACTAACCCTCTACTTATATAGAGAGGATGTATTTTGTTACCCTGACCTCCCATTATCAATTCTCTGTTATTACCTTTTTGAATCCTGACATTTTGCAGGGCTACTAGTCTGAATTTTCGCACAGATGGGGGACCCGGACACATTTATCCAATGTTGTGCAAACTATACCCAAGGGCACCAGGCATAACTATGACAGTGGTGGCGCAAAGCACATGTGGTCATGTGGTATCAGGCACAGTTTATTCAATATTTTAATATATCATCTACCTTACAGGATCAAGCTCAAAGAAAGAAGGTTTTTTGTTGTTGTTGAATGGGAAGGGTGGCAGAGATGCATTCTGCTCATACATTTGGCACACTTTTTCAGGTAAACCTCGGTTTCATGCTCCCTGTTACAGCATTAACCTTTAAGTAGCTTCTTTAGGACCCTTTTCAAGCATGACAGCAAACTACTGGATATGATTTTCAACAAAAGATTCTAAAGGGTCTAACCATTTCCCCCATACTAAAAAAAAAAGTTATGATAGTTCTTTGGGCTTAACTCCCACCTTGTTTGATTTTCTGCCAGAAACACAGGACTCTCTTTGTTGAGCCCACTCAGCTAAAGAATGTTCGCCCTTGCTATATTCAGCAGCTGCCTTTGCTGACATCACATAGGCACCAGACCAACATATTATTTTTATCCAAATCCTTATGAACATTTGGTTAGTTACAATTTTGGGACTATTTCTTCCTTTTTTTTCTTGTACCATCTGTTAAAAGCTGCTGCATTCTGGATCCACAGGTTGTTTTGAAGTTTAAGTGATCTTCTGTTCATTTTTTATATAGGCCAGCTTGAAAATTCATTTCAATAGCAACACAGGTAGCCACTAAACATGCCTTTGGGGGTAATTCCGGAGTGCCTTCAAGGAAGGGCTCCAACATGGCTCTCTGTGGAAGTGATACGGAGGTACATTTGAAGCTCCATGTTAGGGATGTGCACAAATGTTCTTTTGCACTTGAATTCGATTCAAATCGAATGTCAAAACATCTATTCTAATGTTTAGAATCTGAATGCAACAAAATCCGATTCAAATCAAATACATTTGAATCTATTTATCCGAATCTGAAGATGTCAACAACATTCATATGCGTCATACCTATCTGTATGCATTTCATACAGAAGAAACTACCCCCATGATCACAGCTTTCTGCCAAGCCTACCCTCCCTCACAAATTTGAACCTCCTGGGAGTTCAGCAGAAGTGGAAAGGGTTGCAAGGAAGGGGGATCGTGGGTGTGCCACCCACAACCAGGCATGGGGCAGGAGGGAAGGCTGGATCCAACCCTCCCAGGGTGGTTCAGCCACCTCTAGCCCAGTTCCAGGCTTGCACAGGGCAAGTGAAAATGGACTGGCTCCCCAAGATGGCTTGAATCCTCTGTAAATGTGGACTCCGGAGAAGCTGGCTTGAGGAGAAACAGCCCACCTCCAAGACGATCCCAGGCAAATCAATCTGAGCAACGTGACAAGAAGACATTTGGAAAATGGCTTAACATATGGGTGCAATCATGGCCACAGTAGCCCACCAATTACTTCTGGATATTCTCAAACAGAAGACAAAGGCAAAAACTTTACTTGCTCTCAATTCCCTGCAAATGGCCTTTAGAGAGAGACATCCTTCCTATCTCTCCAACTTGGAGACAATACCTAGGCATCCATTCTAATAGTCATTGATACACCAATCCTCCATGAATTTATCTAATCCTTTCTTAAAGCCGTTCAGGCTGGTTGCTGTTACCAACTCTTCTGGCAGTAAGTTCCATAGACTAATCATAGAATCATAGAATCATAGAATGGTAGAGTTGGAGGGGACCTCCTGGGTCATTGAGTCCAACCCCCTGCTCAAGGCAGGATCTCCTAAACCATCTCAGACAGATGGCTGTCCAGTCTGCTTGAAGACCTCCATCGAAGGGGAACCACTTCACCTTGTCAGTCCTAACCCTGCCATGCCCTGATCTTTTCCTTCAGACCTTTTTTTTTCTTTAATTGTCTGAAAGAGGGAGGAAAAGACAGGTATGTCACTTTGAGATATGGCAATGGGGTTGATTAGCACACAAGTGCCATAAGAGGGTGTTTATGGAAGCATAGCAGCAGAGTGACTGCAATTGTCCATGGACTGAATGTACCATGAGGGTGATATGGAATCAGTCTCCTTAAGACTTACTCATGGCAGCATAAAGGCACTATGTACATCCTACTTAAATTAACAAAAAAAAAAGGCAGGTTCATCAAACATTAACATTTAAAACAAGCCAATAGATGCAGAAGGACAGAAAAACTTCATGAAACGTAGATGTCATACTAACGTCAAACTTTAACCATACATATTGGACATAATATGAGATAATATATATTTCATGTTGATCTCTCCTATTTGCATCCCTCCCTTTCCTCAGTTCCTTCTGTGTTGTTTAAATTATAATGTTGGGCTGTATGATCCAACAATGTTCTATAAACTGTTTCCCGGGGCGTTCATTTCTCTCATCATATTGACTTCATCTTGCACTGGTAAACAAATTTTGAGTATTTCAGAGAACTTCTCCCCTTCTCTTAGCTGTATACTTTCTTACCGGGCATACCACCAACATCTTACATTACTTGTAATGCTAGCTAATTCAGAGGGGTCCCGTACCACCTAAAGAGTATCATAGAAGAGCAACACCAATCTTGTTTAAATTCTGCCAATTCTGCCACTGATTCCCATTTATAGTGTGCTGGGTGCAGAAGTGCAATCCACCAGAGGGAAATGACTTACAAAAGCTGGTTTGGTCATTTAAAATATAGCTTAATGTGCCAGGAAGTTTTGGAGGCTTAACTGGCAATTTCCTGTACAAAAAAAGGCACTTCAAACTATCATCTGTTTTCTCATGACCTATTTAAAAAGTCAACAGTAGGCACTAATGAATTTTTATACTACTGGTAAATCTGACAATAAAAAAATTCAGTAGAGATTCGAGACAATCAACATCATATTCACAGTCCTACGTAAAATGATGCTGGCAATAAAGAAGTTCAAGAGGAACAGTTTTCTCATGATTTGGTCAAGTAAGAATTCTAAGATTGATATAGTGCGGCAGGTGCATTTTGTTACAATGATTAAAAAACACCATTACTAGGGGAAAGTTTTATTTGTGCAGTCACTTGAAAAAATGTACTGCAAATAGATGCCCCTGTGCAATTTATGACATGGTATAAAATGATTAAAACATTTCAGATTGTAGGCATCCATGCGAACCAGCGTATTGATTTACCTGTATGACAACAGAAAATTTTAGGATAAATCAGTTTTTTAAGTGAGCACTAGAGAATATATAAGAAAACTAAAGATTTATTAACAAATTCATCTACAACTTAGGAAGTAGCATAAAAGAAAAACACCTCTTACTAGAGAGATTAAGCTGTAATTTGAAATCTTACATATTAAAAACTACAAGTTATATGATGCTGTAGGAGATCATAAGACATTAAACACAAAACAGGGGATGTTTAACAGCAAGTTAGTATTATCTCCAGGAAGATAGTAATATCTTTTAAAAATAACTTCATCCGATTAAGAAAAATGTTAAACCCTGGAATTTCAAATGGATGAGCAAAGATTTAAAAATAAAAAATGCCAATAACTTGAGCTGTTGGGTCCATAGAGATAGGCAGCCAGAAGGTCGTCCAATCCAGAAGATCTCTGGTAGCCAAAACCACCTGGATGAAGGCTATCTTGAACTTTAAGTACCTTTTATTTTATTTTATTTACTTATTTATATCCCACTCTTCATTTGAAGGTCACAGGACAGGTCCACTATTTTGTCCAAAATGTCCTAGAAAAGGCTGCAGAATAAAAAGAAACACAGGCCCTTTCTGCACTAGGCCTTATTCTGGTTTATATCTTAGACTAGGGACTTGCCATCTTTATGCTGGTGCTGGCTACAACAGACCCTGTCCAGGGCCTGCTGTAGTCTGCACTAGCAAATGGATGGCAGTTCTGTTTTCTGAGATATAATCTGGAATAAGGCCCAGTGCAGAAAGGGCCATAGGGTGTTTACGCACTGGCTGTGGAAACTGGATTAAACATACATTTAAAACACATTTAAAACACTTACCTACTTCACTTCCACACTGAAGACATCTTTCTGGACCCTTGGAGGTGGCCACTTCCACATTTCAGCACGCGAGATCCGTTTCTAAAACGAGTTTCACCGCCAAAAACTGGATTAAAATGAAGACCTAAAAAATTAGGTCTTCAATCCGTCCGTTCGCCTGGATCCGTGTGGAAGCAGGTCGCTTCCACACGTGGCCAGGTGAAGGGACAGATGTCCCGGCAGCTGCCATGTTGAGAGGGGCAGAAGCAGGGCAGCCTGCCTCAGAAGCCCCTCCCTCATGTGACACGCACCACCGGAAACACACAGTGACTGGCAGCTGCATGCCCCAGTCCCGCAGCTCTGGGGGCAGTGTCAGTGACACAGGAATCCGGTGGACTTTTCGAATGGGTGCTGTGCCTTCCACACAGCACCCAGACCATCTGTCCTACTGGATCCGACCTCCCCGCGCGTGTGCAGATGCGCGAGGGCCCTTCAGATCCGTCCCTATTTGACAGCTCACCAAAAAGCAATCTTCATTGATCCATTTTTTGGCAGCAAATGCAGTAGCACCCATAGATTCAAGTTGGATAGAATCCACAGAGGTATCCAACACAATAGCCCACACTCCTTGGCCAGCTTAAGGACTTTGCATTTAAGACTACTCAAAGGGCATGCATCAGATCAGAATACTTAGGACCAGACTATGGAAGACCTGATGAGGACTGAAACCATAACCAAAGCTTTGGTCTAGTTGTTAGGGAGCTAGAATACCGGGTTTGATTCCACCCCCTCCCCATGAAGGAAGCTTGTTGACCTTGGGCTAGTCACAGCTCTTTTGTGAGCTCTCACAGCCCCACCTACCTCAAAGGGCGTTCTGTTGTGGGGAGAAGAATAGAAAGCTTTGTCAGCTGCTTTGAGTCCCCTTAAGAGAAAAGTGGGGTAGAAAAGCCAACTCTTCTTCTTCTTCTTCTTCTAAGTTCCCAGGTGAGGACTAAAAGATACATCTAACAAAGGAGTCTGGTCTTTGATCAGAAGATTATTTTGTCTGTGATTGTTAGTGGTTCAGACTATCTACAGAAGGAATAACCAGAAGGTCCTCTGTGAATTTGTCAAAGGAGTAAAACTGCTGAGCAATACCTTACATTTTCATTCCCGTAGAAGGCAACACCCACTCTTTAAAAATCATGTCTTTAAGTTGCTTAGGCAAGGGAATAGTTTTGCACTTTTTCCAGGTCAACAGGAACACCTCTTGAGGCACATTAAGGGAGGGGTGGCTTTTTCTGGGCAATGTGGTTACTACTAAGGCTCTAAAAGACAAAGGAGAACACTTTTCCAAAACTGAGTCTTCCTTCTCTTTTTTATCTGAGATCGGAAAGGAAAATTCTCTATCCTTATCTAAGGCAGCAAAAAGGACAGCAGCCATAGATGCCTCAAAGGAAAGGACCGAGAGGCACTTCCTTCATTTTTCCTGAGAAGCAAGGTCTGTAGAAGATGCAAGCTTGTGACCCCTGGACATAAGGAGGTATGCAATGCTTCCCAAGAGTGGAACTGATGTGCCAGCACTTGGCCAAACAGCCACAGATCCTCACAGAAGAATGAGGAAGGGAGAGAGGATATTGAGATGAAAAACCCTCTAAAATCCTCCTCTTCAGACAAGCACTGAGAAAAGGGAAAGCCATCCTAGGGGTGACAAAGCTGAGCTACACACAACACTCCCAGGGTCTGCAGTGGAGCAACAGAGCTGGGCTTCTGAGGAAGTTAGAAAAGATTAACAAAGAAGGAATCTGGGAGAGGGAGGTCATGAGTGAAAAAGAGAAGAAAAAGAAAAAATAGGCCTGACATTTCATAACTTCTCCACATTGGACTTCCTGTTTTAAATTAAAAAAAAATCTCAGGACAGTCCAGATAGAGCCCCAGCATCTTGCTGTACCAAAGATCCACCACAGTCTTGATGGTCTTTTTAGCAGCCTTCTGGGGAGCCAATAGAGAAGAATCAGATCTGGAGATGAACCCACCACAGACTCTTGAACTGACACTCTCTGCACAAAGGAGAAGGCTGTTGTTGTCAGACACTCAGAGTGTGCAGTGTCGTGCAGGAATGGAAATCTCATGCTAGGCCAAGTTTGCTGGGAAACACTATCAGCAGTCTAAATAAACTACTCATGTCCACTGATGTTATGGAAATCAGTCTAGCTCCTGAGAAAAAGTCCGCCTGACCTCAGAGGCAAGTCTCGCAAGACAATTGGACATGAGAAGTCACATGTTTTTGTGTGGTTAGTATCATATCTTTTCACTCACACGCACGTATCCATTCCTTCTTTTTCTCTCATTCATTTCTGACATACACTTGTCGTGTATTTATCCACATATCCATGCATTTAACCATTCAACATTTATGCTACTTGTTTTATTATGTTATGCTATACACTGCAACCAAAAAATAAAGCACCTTCTCATGGAAAGGCATCCTGACTCTGTGTTTTGGATTACCAAGCTGTTCCAGCTGCTGCATTCATGCCTGAGTGATTTATCCCAGGCCTAATCTGCAAGAATTGTTATTAACAGATCCAAAAAAAATTCAACCAAACACGCAAAATGTATACCCAAAGCAAAATAGTAGACATGTGCACACAGTACAGCAGGAACAGGAACTCAACTGCGGTCCAAGCAGTATATCAAAAAAAGGTCATGCTGGAAAAGTGAGCAGGCAGCATCCAAACAGCAAGAAGAAGCACCAATGGGCAGGCAACGTATCTCATGCCTAACAATGAGCCTGAACTGCAAATTCAGAGAAAACAAAAATGGGCACCAAGTCCCTTGCTTCGCATGACAATACCCCATGAAATGAAGGGAGATAGAGGGTTGCCAGATCTCAAAAGAGAAGAAAAAGGGTAAGCTCTACATTGGACAAATAATCATGGAAACCTCCCTGCTGAAGGATTCGTTGACTGAGGAGAAACTGGGGTCAAGGAACCAGGAGTTTGGCATTGATAACTCTGGTCCATGCTCCAAAGGAAACTCCAGGGCAGCATTTGTCACCTGTTAGGAGGCCTCCAGCACGTAGTCCACTGAGACTAAAAATTGTTTCAGAATATTCATGCCTATACCAGGCTGAAGAAGGTTTAAATGAAAAGAAGTTATTTTCTTTCAGTTTTTAAAATCGATCTGCTATCATCCTTTAAATCACTGAGGTCTTAGAATCACAGTGTATGGAATCCTATAGATCCATTAAATAGGAATTGGGACTTAGCTTCTTAGCACCGCTAAGGTATATGCTTTTTTGTTGATGATGAAAAACTGAAAATATATCTTCAGAGCTGCCAAATATCAGGGTTCTTTAAGAACAGAAATGCAACTTTTCAAACTAAACTTCATTTAGACCAAGAGTTTTGATAGGGCCTTTCTGCACTAACATTTCCAAGGTCCAAACCAGTGGGCCTAGACAAGACAAGCACACTGGTTTGGATCACAGAAAGATGTGGTCTGGAACACCAGTGTCTGCACAATGGCACTGGTCCAGATAGCACAATGGCATGCCACTGAAATTATTCCTCCAGTAGTCAGTAAGATGGAGGTGTGCCTTGTGCACACTTCCATGCTCCAGACTAGGCCATGCCAGTAGATCTCAATATCAAGGTCTACCATTAAATCCAATCAGGGCTTTCCAGATTGGGATTATGCTCTATCTTGTATGGACAGAGCAGCAGGCAGGGCCAATTCTGAGCAGTGTCTCACAGATCCACACTTATGTGTGGACCAATGAGGCTCATAATTGGACTTTCTAGCCCCTGTTTCTGGATTGCAAGTAAGTGCAGAAAGGGCCACAGACAGAACCCTTGACGGGGTGGGATATGAGCTCAAGAACGGAGGGAAATGAACATTAACGAGACTGTGAGTCAACTCCTCAGAGTCCCTTAGGAATGTTGCTGCAGCTTTCCCTAAATGCATTCAGAATTGTTGATGAAGTCCTGGTGAAAGCCCACCAACATATAACTCCCTAGGAGAAATAACAGCTGGAGTGCCAAACATACTCAGGTCTTTTGCCACCGTGATGGTTTACAGCTTGACTCAAAGCAAATGAAGCAACAAGTACAGCCTCAGATTAGAAGTTGTAAGGAGGTGCAAGTATTTTTGCATCCAGACTCCAAGAGATCATTTGTGTCTCCCTTGCCTAAATTACTCCTTTCTGGCATCCTTTTCCAAAAACTCAGAAGGCAGTAGAATGACGTACTCTTTCCTCAGTGTGCAGCTTTATCCCTGCATCAGAATTCTTTTTCACTTACCCAATATTTTGTGAACTGATGTGTTTCACTTTAAAATGTCAAAGGACACTCTCTACCTGAATTATGAGGGGTTCCAGCAACTTCTCCACGGTGTGAGTCTGGACCTTTAGATTCTGCGGATCAATTTGCATTCTCATGCGTGGTACTGCTGATGACATTTTATCTGTGAGTGAAAGCATTAAAAAATTATGGACATGGGATATCATAGAAATAAAGATGTGTATTTAACTTCAAGGAATTTACAATCTAAAGGGTAATTTGCTGATATAAGCACATTGCATCACCTAAGTATCTACTTCCCTTACTTAATTGCAATAGTACAATTCTTGTAATACACCATCCCACTTATATTAGTGTCAAAAGCTTGCACCAACATACCCTCAATAGCCATGTCTGTGATGTCCTCATTATCTCATGCACACTCCCCAAAAACCTTGCATGCTTTGTGTAACATTGGTGCAAACCTCTCCCAACCTCAGAAGTAGCTCACAAGTTTTCATATGGTGCAAGAAATATACAAGGACATGGGTGCAATCTTAACCCCACAGAAAGCAAATGGGGATAATATCATTATTTCCATCATGCTTTTCAGCTTTTCTGGTGTAGAAAAGCAATCACACATAATCATAAAATAAATCAATACTTTAAAACTATTATTCTTTGGGTCTTTTTCCACCCTGCTCCTTTAATCTGGATCTAGGAAGATCCAGATCTAGGGAATGGGTACTTCCCTTAATCCGGATCTACTAGATCCGGATTAAATAAAGTACTCAATGTGTTTCCATGGGTGGTCTAGAACCCAATAGCAATGGGTGCTAGCCTCCCTGCTGTGGAAACACCAGAGCACCCATTTGGAAATCCAGATCTACCCAGGAGGGGTCTTCCTGTCCCCCCAGGTGTTTCGGGGGACAGGGAGTGCAATCTCCGAAGCAGCTCCAAAGTCCCTTTGAAGTCATTTCAAAGTCACTTTGAACTCACTTCCAAGTCTGTACAAAATAGCTCTGGAGTGTCTTTGAAGTCTGTGCTGATCTTCGGAGTCACTTCAAAGTTCACTCCAAAGATCAGCACAGACTTCAAAGTCGTTCCACAGCTATTTTGCACAGACTTCAAAATGATTTTGAAATGACTTCAAAGCTTAGGTTTTGGGGCTCCCCCCCAAGGGTGCCCCATCCCCCTAGCCTCCTCTAGACCCCATTGCCAAACTAACATGGAAACAGGCTCCCTTTAATCCAGATTATCTGTCTGAAGACCCCATAAAATCCGGATTAAAGGCCAAAAAGTGCCCATATGATCCAGATTTCCTGAGGCACGGTGGAAACAAATGTGTCCCTAATGGGTGCTGTGGTGGAAATGGGGTCATCTGGCCCTCACCCAAATGGGTCCTTAAATGGGTGCTAAAATGGGTACTAAGTGACCGTGGAAAAACACCCTTTAACTGAAACGGTGTCTCTTGAGACATCAAGGCTGGGGCGGGGGGAGAGAGAAATCCTGTTTAGCATCTATGTTTCCTTCAGTTTTCTGAATATAATACTCACTTGTAATAGTTATTGATGTATTATTGTCAAGATACAAAAAATGGTAGATAGCTGCTTCACAGACAATAGAACATTTCAGTATTTCAGACCACACATTACTGCAGCATGTTGTAATGTAATTGCACAAAGGAACTCAACCTCTTCAATATTTTACTTCTAGGAAAATCAGTAGTACTGCAAAGACATATGACAATTTAAGATGCCATGTAGGAGAAATATGAGCCAGCAATTTGGTGGGGACATCAGAAGGAGGACATTAGGTGGACAGTACTGAAAATCTGTGCAACCAAGCTAAATTTGCACAATAATCCTGTATTTTATGAGCTATATCCCATCACCATGGAACAGCCATTGTTCTCAATCTATATTGCAGAATGGATGGGTAACATGAGCAAATCTTCTTGAGCCTGATGCGACTGGATTCCCTTGCCACCAGCACCCAAGACATCTACGCCAACCATCAAAGAAGAAAGATTTCTAACTTGGCTCTCTGGCTGAAGGAGAAAGAATGGAGAGATATAGGAAGAGTTCCACCTATATTTTCCCTTTTCCTATCCAGTTGACCTATAACCCTAGGAACAGGGAGATGTCTTACAACAACGACATTTTGTAAGCCACTCTGGAAGCTTTCTGGATACTTAAGGGTTGTGCAAAATTATTGACAGTAAATAATGTTTGAGCAGCCAAGGCTTTGGCCTCATTCAACTATCTAATATGGCAATTTCTAATGTAATTCAGAATGTAATTTTTCAGATAAAGTCTGAGTTACGGTTGGTTGTTCCTCCAATTGAGGCCAATAAATCTACAATTAGGCTATCAAACAAAATACTTCATTTTAAATTTTATTTCAAAACAGGAATTATTTTGTTATCACAGGCAAAAGAATGATAGTAAACCTAAAATGTGACTATTTTTCTCAACTGGTACTCTCGACTGCTACAGAACTAAAAACAATCTAAAGCTTTAATACTTTGGAGCATTATATGGCATTTTATCTTTATTAGTCTTCATTATTTTTAGATATGTAGCTTTCCACAGTAGAGGAAATTGCCCAAAATAAGGTTCTCTGCAAAAAGTAATTTATTCTGATAGCAGAATTTGAATGTTCTTAGTCTAGGAACAGAAATATTTTTGTACCCAGTCGAAATGCATAGAATGCTGTCATATATTTGTCTTAACTCTGGTTTTCCTAACAGAAGCTTCAGTAGAAGGTAAGACTTGTTGGTTATCCATCTACAACAAGAGTAAATATTTTGTTGTCTTTGAAATGCTGCTGGATTTGACCCTCCCTTAGCCCCAGCCTATATTGGCAGCGGTCTACAATAAAAATAATTTTATTTCAGTAATTTCTGGAGGTGTCTGTACACTTTTCACTCTTGTATCCTTTTTAAACTGGTTTCCCCAGCCAAGAACTATGCATCATTTCACCAGATAAACATTTTAACGCAATCAAATATATCTTCTCTTTTACAATGAAATAAAGGGGTTTTCAAAAACTCCCATTTAGAACTTGAAATTGGTGAACGCAGCTATTAGTCCATAAATACTTATGTGGCGTTGCTGATTATTGTATCAAAAACAGCTACTCTATTTCAGTTGAGTAGAATTTAACAGAAAGGTAGCTTGTGACAAAATGCATGCGAAAGGTGCCAGTATCATATCACTCACCTATTCCAGAATTTGAGCAGTTCCTATTAAAGTGCCAAGCCAACCTCTAGGCAGTTCTTCCAGAGTTTGGAAGTTGAGTGCAACTATTATAGCTTACTACTTGGCTTATCATGCATTTGCAAACAGAAAGCCTGACAAGCATTCTAGTATACTTCAGTATAAGTGACAGGGCATAGTGGCTGCTGAACAGGGGGATGGGCAATCCTTAAAGCTGTACATACTAATATGCCTGTCAAAATAATTAAAAACTGGTAATAAAAACTTTCTTTCTTTCTATTCAACACAGAACAACCAAACGAAACATACCAGATGAAAGATGTCTTACCATGCTAGGAGAAAACTGCTTTTGTTTCCAGAGTTTTTGCTTCCTTCATTCCTACAGTTTGGGCATATGCCAACCTGAGCTTCAAAGCAATGATTCACAGAAGACAGCAAAGGGATTCATAAGTTTCTCATCCACTTCACTGGCATTACAAGCGTTGTTGTTTTGCATTTTTATTTGTCATGGGGCGACCCACAAGAGTCTCATTTACCACCACCCTCAACCACTGCTAAACAGAAGCATGTTGCTGTGAAACAGTATTCCATCTCAATCTCGTGTCCATTTTAGTGATGAAGCAGGAGGTGGATTTGTGTGGAGATGCTTTGGATTGACGTGGCGTGGGTCTTGTTCAAACAAATTTCAGAATGCAATAGCCACTCTGTTAGCATGACCTTAAGCTCGGCATGGGATGGGTGGGAGGCACTACAAATATCAATAATGACATTTGGAGCACTGTTGCTAACACTCCCTCCCTCTCTTTTTAAAAATATCTCTGGCAGCAGACCCAACGACATCCTTCTACCCCCATTGAGGCCGCATCCCCATTACAAGCTTATTTTGCTTTCCCTAAACCAAAATAATAGAACTGGATGCAAATACGAATTTCCCTGTTCCCATTACTTTTAACTTAATCGTGTTGGATCCGGATTCTGAGGATCGTACGTGACGTACATGACTCAAGGGGGACAGAAGTGGCTACTTTTTAAAAGCCGCTTTTCGGGGCTACCCTGCCCTCTTCCTCCTGGCATGGACGCGCCACCCATAAGGGACCCCTTCACGGAGCCTAGCTGGGTGGCTGCCACTTCCATGGATGGAGGAAAAATGGCAGAGGGCAGCCAGCCAGCGATTCTTTCCCCTCCTCTCCCCATTGCTCAGGGCACACAGCAGCAGCGGCAACTAAAGCCCCTTTGCTTTCAACATTCACACAGAACCTCAGCTGCTTCCCTCCCTTCCTTTCCCTTTCTAAAGGTCAGAACTTTTAGAATTGTGCAAAATTGCAACATTGTTAATCAGGTGTGAAGTGGTTCCCTCGCTACAGTGTAGTGCTGCTGTTAAGGGTGGATTTTTACACTGAAATCAATGTCTTTGGAAGCAAGCTATTGGGAGAGGGAAACCCTCTCATCTCTTAAAACGGTAGGGTCCCCACAGTAAAAAATGTAACACGTATCAAGTGCAGGATCCAGAGAGAGACCTGTTGAAATGAGGATTAACATTTACAACGCTTTGGGGCAATTTAACACGCGGAAAGCGTGTTAAGCCAAACTGACGTGGGGTCTACCAGGATTGAAAACGTTTTGAATTTGAAATAAGCTTGCTGTGGGGATTCGCC
The DNA here is from genome assembly GCA_023333525.1 of Aspidoscelis tigris stejnegeri. Taxonomy (NCBI): domain Eukaryota; kingdom Metazoa; phylum Chordata; class Lepidosauria; order Squamata; family Teiidae; genus Aspidoscelis; species Aspidoscelis tigris. The sequence continues at coordinate 97,401,535 of JALMGA010000002.1, forward strand.
CTGAATGTTTTTGTACAAAAGTCCCTCCAGCAAGCAGTCCAGCAGAAAAGAAAAAAGAACCACCCAAACAACATAGGGTATATGAGGCCCTTTCTGCACATGCCACCAAAAAAGGGATCCAACTGGATCCATTTTTCAGTGAGCCGTTCTTCCAAGGATCTTTCCCAAATAGGGACAGATCCTTGGAGGCCCCACACATCCACATCCGCACATGCGTGGGGCGGCCAAGGCAAGGCCAGATCGGGCAGCCGGATTGCCCGGGTGCTGCGCGGAAGCCACAGCACCCAAGGCCGAAGGCCACTGGATTCCCACAATGCCGACGGTGCCCCCGTTTCCGGTGGCAACCGGCGTGCAGGGGAAGGGCGGAAGGAGGCAGACCGGTCTCCTTCCGCCCTTCCAAACATGGCAGCCACCAGGGATCTGGCTCTTCCCCTGGCCGTATACGGCAGCGTTCTGCTTCTGCACACATCCAGGGGAAGGACAGATGTAAGACCTGACTTTACAGGTCTTACATTTGAGACAGCTTTCGGTAGCAAGACTGGTTTTAAAAACTGGTCTTGTGCAGAAGTGCCACCGAAAACAGAACTATCTTGGTAGTGCGGACAGGTCCAAACTTGTTTTAATTGCAGCAATATACGCTAATAGCATACAAAAGCATTAATATTAGAATTATAATATCCACACTGAACAGTTATAATAAATATATCTCTACCTACACATTACTCAACCTCTATAACAATAGGAAAAAAAACCTGTGCAATGGTCCATCCATTCTAATGTAGTTCTTTATAATGAAACAAGAAATATCATTTTGTTTTACTGAAGCTTCTCCTGCCCCTTTGACCACATGCTGAGCTTTGGCTAAATCAGATGACCAACTGTAATTAATCATATCCTATCCCACAGCGTCCTTTCATTTTCCTTTATTTTAATTCATCTGAAACCTTGGTTCAGAGTTTGAGCAAGTCTGGAATATGCAGTAAATATGTTTCAAATTAGGTGCACATTCAATAAGTAGTTTACAGACTTCATAAATTTTATCCTTTAATGGTTGCCCTTGCATGGTTCCTAACTTTGTTGTTTTAGCTTTTAGATTTGCCTGATCCCATAATTGTTTGTACCATAATGAAATTGAAAGGGCACATGTAACATGTTGAATCTAACTTTGTCAGTCGAGCATTACACACAAATAATGTTTTTTTTCTCTCTTTACTTTTAATAAGATCACTGTTATTGAGTTGCAACAAGGTCACATCATGCAAAAATAAGGAACCCTGGACAGTTGTCATGGATTTAAATACTGTATGGTGCCATTATGAAATAGAGGAAAGTTTTCCTGTAAACATCGTGTGTTACAAAGGTATTATATAAAATGAAGCAGCTGAAATCCATGTTAGGTTTATATTAGAGGAAGAACTTTGTTCTGGTCACTTAATTCCTTGTTGTCACATATACTTTAAAATACTGCTTTCAGATAAAATTTTGATTAATCAACATTAATTTGGTTACAGATCCTTCCTATTAAGGGTATCATGATAAGGGTCTCTTACAAGCAAATCAAGAGTTGAACAATTTCCTAAAAGGAAGAAATCCAATATACAAATGTACTGCTGCTGCTGCTGCTGCTGCTACTACTACTAATACTACTATTTGACCAAGAGAAAAGAGTGTTGCTGACTGGCCAAAGTCCCTCCTACCCTCTGCCCTGTTTCCTACTGTTGCATTTTAGGAAGCCCAACTTGGAACATGAGGACAACACCTCTCCTGGCCTGTGTTTCAGAGGGTGGCTGCTTCTGATACTGGAGTCTATATATAGTTGTCATGGCTGCTAGCAATGGTATTCCTTACAAACTCCATGAAACTACTATCAACAATAGTAGTTATCTTTTCACACCTCCAGGTTGTGAATTCCATAAGTTAACTGTAATGCTTTTCTATGTAATGCAGACCTTCCTTTACTAATCTTCTGCCCATGAAGCAACTGTCAAATCATATGAGAGGCATGTTTTCATATCCTCCTGTAAGTGGAAGGGTAAAAAGACCAGGGACAGACCTCAGAGTGAGTCACTGGCCCTTTCTGCTCAAAGCCTAATTCTGAATTATATTCTGGAACAAGCTGTAGTTTGCCCTGTCATGCAAATGGCAGGCCCCTGTTCTGGAATGCAATCCAGAATAAGGCCCAGTACAGAAAGAGCCATTGTACAATGAACAGCTTTTCCCTTTCTATTTTGAAGGAAACTTTACTGCAACCCTCATTAACACCAAACATTTTCTTATCCCTCACTCTGTCTGAAATGCTTATTCCTTACTTTACCATCAATAAATAAGTGCTGTATCAAAACCACTGTATCTTGATTAAATAGCAAAATTCATAGGCAAAAGCCATCAACTCCCATAAAAACAGCAACAAAAACAGATTCATCAGAGGTGGTAACAAATGATTATTTGAATAACCACTAAAATAGTAACACCTCTTCCCACTGGCAGATGCTGTTGTTGTTTTAATGACGTTTGATGATGTTTGATTTTAGATGTTGCTACCAGCCCAGAGACCTCCAGGTATAGGGCGGGATAAAAATGTAAATAAATATAAATTAATAAATACTCCATACACTTCAGGATCTGGCTGAAAAACCTGTTTCATACATGAAAAAGGATTTCTTGTGATATCTTCCTGTCCATGAGACCAAATGGTATAAAGTGAAACCTTGAGTAGGGCTTAGCAATCAGTCATCATGGCAGGGGGAGAGGGGTTAACATTCACTCCCAATGGTCCCTGCATATCAATGGCACACACAGAGCTAAAGGAATTGTGTCCATAAGCCACAGTTTCATTGGTTCCTAAATAGCATTCTGATTCTACTTTCTATGCTTCTGTAACTGTCACTTGGAGCAGTTACTGGCAAATGTGGGTAATTGCCAGAACCTCAAGTCCAGAGCAGAAACAACATAACATTGGAGCTGTTGGACTCACACTGTGCTGTCACTGTGAAACTAGAATAAGACTGAAGCAAAACTGCAGGTTAGAACTGTATGATATCCTAGATAGTTAATGGTTCAGCTAACAGTGATGTTCTGAAGGAGGCTTTCAATCTATAAGGCATTTGTATATGAATCTTCTATGCCCTGAAAGACCTTTAAGTCTTCGGAAATGTCCCAAACTCTCCTACTCTTAAACCAGGACAACCCTCCCTGTTCTAACTTCCCCCACCAAGGCTGAAAAAGGTATGCTCCTTGCTGTGTTTTAGCCAAAGCCAAGAGGACCAACAGTTAGAGATTATGGATGTTAGACTCTAACAACAATAAACAGAAGAGAATTTACCTATGCCCACATTAGGACAGCTAAATCTACCCTCCTATTCATTAACCTTCTCTTATGATTGAATATTCTCCCACTGGGCAAGGTGTGAATAGACAAGGATCATTATTTTTCACAACAGGTCGAAAACTCTTTAAGGTACAATATATGAAACTGATATATAATAACCAACAAAGAGTAGGCGTGAGATGGTTGCATAAAAAGCACATCCTCTATAGGCTGTCAGCTTTTCCTGAAATAATTCTTATGGTGTTACTACAATCTGCGAGACTGCAATTTAAAAGATTCCTTTTCCTAGCATCAAAATGTGATTAGAAGATAGCTTCTGGCCCAGAACAAGATTGTCTACACTGGGTCTGCCTGTTCGCCAAGGGCACTCATACCAGCTTTGGAACTAGTATTTGATGCCTCTGAATTCTTCAAGGCGTTTGGGCCTCCTGGGAGTTCCATTTCAGTGGTCCACTTTTTGTGCCTCTGAAACGGGTTCCCCTCGGTATACTGGACCATGGAAGCATGCACTCCATACAACTCTGTGATCTAATATATCAGCCCCCTGCAGTACACCAGTAGACCTGTGTGGGTGGACCATACTAGGAGGGGGGGCTTTCCTTAAACTGCAACAGCATACAAAAGAGAGGGCTGTAGACTGCTTCTTGGTCTGGTCTAACATAAGTACTGTATAGCTGGTTAAATAGAGGAAAGATATTTACCTGATTTAAAATTATCCCTCTTTGAAAGCAAGAGTACACTATACACTATAAAGATTGAGGATGTTTTTCCACTCGTGTTAAAAGCTATTTGAAAACGATGTGAATTCCCTTTGTCCCTATTACCAAGTGGGTTCCCATGTTTTCCAAAGAGTAAATCACTAAAAACTGCAAATAAAAAACACCTGAAAAAACTGGTGTTTTTTCCCATTTTTTTGCTGTTAAAATGCTTTTCCTTTATTCCTTTGGGAACAGTACAGCAGTATCGGGGCAGATGCGTCATGAAACGGGTGAGGTTTCACCCTGCACAGGACAGCTCTTGCCAGATTTAAAGTGCCAGATTTAAAGCTTTTTTCCCTCGGCAGACCACTTCATAGTTTCATTTTCAGTCATTTCACACTGACAACAAGTTACAATTCACCCACTCCACACTGATAAAGTTTCATTTCTCACCCATGCTTCCCCTCACTTTCTCCTTTTTAGACTGGACTGGCTCTTTCCTCCATGGGTGGGTGGGAGAAAGGTGTGATAAAGGAGAAAGTGAGGGAAAGGATTAGGGAGGCGATTTTGTGCAACATCATAACATGGGGCATTGGAGGAAGGTCGGGGGGGGGGGCTCTGGAAGTGATCCCCATGGTCGTGCTTGCTGGAAGGTTTGGCTTTGGCAGAAGCAAACAGTAGCAGCAAAAGCAGGAGGGAAGGAGGAGTTGGGATTCCCACCCTTGGCCGTCATTGTGGGATCAAACCCAATAGGGAGAAAAGGGTGGGCACGCGCCTGGCAAAGGGTGGGGAGGAAAAGATCTGCTTTCCCCAATGTGTCTTTGAAGTGTTTTCTGTGGGAACAGCAGAATCAGGGTTGACAGCACTTTAAGAGTCAATGAAGTGGGATCAGCCAGAGTGTGTGTTGGCATCGGGTGTTTGTAGTGTTTTAAAAAGCATTTTAAAAAGCATTTTATAACATGGGTGGAAAGGTAGCCTATGTGAATCAATCTGGGGACATACTAGTAAAATCTATGATTTTAAGAGGAAATTCTCTAGATGGCAATAGAGATTGGAGACATCAGAGGTGTCAACATCACAATCTTTTCCAAATCTAAGGCCAGTTATACTCCAGAACCGGGGGGTGGGGGTGGCCCTTCACAACCACTCTCCAAGTTTTGCATTGTAAGTAGAAGCAATGGATAACTCAGCTATGCAGGAAGCTTTACAGAAAATCTCCTATAGAATGGTGAACATCAAGGAGTCAGAAAGTAGAAGAAGACTGTCACCTTGTGGGCATTTGAGAAATACCCTGTGGCTGAAACAGTCATTTTGTTTCATTTCATTTCTAGAACGTTGGCTTGTGAGCTGGGGAGAATCAAAATAGGATTCAGTCATGAAATCTTATACTCCCAACTATTCCCAGAATTTTATAGCTACGTAGAGTTTTACTAGGAAATTAGAGACTTAATAAAAATAAAACAAAATAGAAGTAATCTTAAGATAATAATTAAGATGGAATATTGAAAAATGGAAAATAATCGTGCTCTTAATAGTTTCAGGCTGAAAGGTTACTTGCAGATTGGGTGATCAGCACTCACAGAATAGCTGCAAGAGGGTAGTAATTACTCATCAAAGGAGGGAAAGTTACTAGCAATGTTGAAGCAATTTGTCCCCTCCAGAATAGGTCCTCTATGGACTCTGAGGCCCTAACTGTGTTGAATCAGGAGACCAGCCCACAGGAGCCTGTAGTACACATCATCTGCATTACAGTATGGTCTACTGGGGGACCATAACCCCCAGTAGATTGTTTCCTCCGCACAGGATGAGGCCCTGGAATAGTATACAGGACCAAAATGGTACCATTTGCCACCAACCATGGACTGCTTACTACCCTGGCACACCGGACCACAGTTGGTGTGCAAACAGCACATACACAGTGGCCCAGTATAACAAGCCCAATACCATTTCCTGGGCAACTGGAAGCAGAACCAGAAGTATGCCACTTCTGAGTAATTGTTCTAAACATCCCCCACCTGCAGATTAAAAGATGGAGAACTTTTGCTCCTGGCCGCCAAAGCTGGGCCAGGATGAGTTGTCCACAACGTGGGCAGCCCTTACAGCAGCTACTGGCAAGCCCCCCAACCATGGGCTGAGCTACCTAAAACAGACCATTTTACTGGAGGACATGGCACACATATTAAAAAACTGAGACAATAACAAACTATTCCCTTCTTGCTAGTAAGCACGCTTAGGGTGCACTCACTCTTTTGCTATGCCTGAACACAACCTGAGTTAGAGAAAAGCTAGAAGAAGGAGGAGGGGGAGGAGGAGGCCATGATCACACCTGGGTGAACCAGGTTGTCCCCTTAAGAAAGTGAACTGTCCTAATCCTGTTCACACCCAGTCTCCAATAATCAGTCCTCAGATCATCCTCAGTTTGGGTCCCTATGGTCACACCTTTTCTGTTATCTCCCCAAGTCTCCTTTACATGACTCTTTAGCTCTCCACCCTATTGATTACATCAATACCACCTGCACTCCGACAGGATAAAGTTCTGTCAATTGTGGCAATGGGGTTTGTTTGGAGTCATGTAGTGCTGAGGGCAAACTCAGAGTACTGTTGGGGTGACGGGACTGTGCCCCCAAGCATATGAAGCCAAGGCATATACCATCCAGCATGCACCTCCACCTCTGCAGCCAGCCAGTCTGGTAGAAAAAGGAGAGGCTGTAATTAATTTTCCCCAAAGCTGCTGAAGAACTTTCACTTCTCAGTCCCTTTCACTGCAACAAAACCTTTTTTCTCTTGCAGATTGCTGCAGGAAAACAGAAGCTACATTGTCCTTAGAAATGTATCATTTATATTCTTGCTCCACTCTTTTCTCACTCCACCTCCCAACAGTGCTTTTCTGGCCATTTAATTTTTAAATCCTTCCGTGTCCTTTGCAAAAGCGCATTTTGAGTCTAGCACAAAATAGATTTCTATTTTTTAAAACGTGATCAGAGCAAAGGGGAATTGGGAGGGGGCAGGATGGGAGACAGGGCCATACTAGGAAAGGTGACAGAAGTGGAAAGGGATGCAAGGAAGGGGAATCCTGTGTGTGCGGCCCACAGCCAGGCATTGGACAGGAGGGAAGACTGGATTCACCCACTTCAGTGCAGTTTAGCCCCCTCTAGCCCAGTTCCTTGCTCACACAGGGGAAGTGAAAACAGGCTGGGTCTCCAAGATGGCTTGAGTCCTCTGTGAAAGATGATCCCAGCAAAAAAACCAATCTGGGCAACATGATGAGATGACAGCCAGAAGCCGTCTTGAACTATGGGTGTGATCATGTCCGAAGAAGAAGATTAAAACTAGAAAAAGCTGTGGGGAAGGAGATAAAAATAAAGGTTGCCTCCAGACATGCTTAAAACATTGCAGCCACTGTGTTTCCACTGATCACATGGCTGGAGACGGCAGCATGGAAACTCTAAAGCAAAAGTTGCTTATTAATCAGCAGCTCTTTACTTCAGACTTTCACTCAAATTCTCCTTTGTTGCAGCAGATAGTCAATCGTCCTATCTGGATGACGGGAAGTCAGTGCACAGGGAATCTGTCCTCCCTGCACAGCTTCCACTTGTCCTACCTGTTTAATGGGAAGTGGCAACCCAGCAGCTAATGAAGATTTAAGTTTGCCTGGAGGGAACCAAAATCACTAATTTATTGTTTTAATATATGTGTGGTGTTTTTTTTTTTTTTTGATATGTTGGATTTTAAAAGTTGTTACCTGCCCTGAGACCTTCAAGTACAGGGTGGGATAGAAATATATATAAAATATCATTTGTGAAAACAGGAGCTCAATCTGGGTATAGAACTGTGTTGTGTTTTCACAGAGTAAAAACAAGGGTGGAATAGAGCACTTCTAAGGTGATTTAGGGATAGCTCACAGGTGGGATCCGTCACAGGTCTTATTTTCAACCTAGATACTGCCTTGGGTAGAGATGTTTTTCAAACAAAAGTATCCAGGGCTATGAGTCCTAATAGCAGCATGCTTGGTAATTGGAAGCCATATGACTCTGAAGGCCAGCTGATGTGAGGACAAGTTGTTTGTTTGTGTCCCACAACATCTGTGCATCTGGTTGGCTTCTGGGAGAGCAGGCTGCTGGACCTGATGGGAAGAGGCCCAGTCCAGTGGAACATATCTGACCTGTCTTCAAGGACAGCCTCACACAGAGCAACTGCAAGAAAATTTTGCCTCCTCTATTATTTTTTGGCTGAAATTAATGATACAGCTACGAAGTCAACAAATGCTATTGACCTAGTTTGCCGACAAAATAAAATATAAATACAAATATGTCCAAAGAGGTCCATGGGAATAATTACAGAAAAGGCAAATGGTCAATATCCATTCATTAAAATATATGGTTCAAAGGGGCAATTCTGTTCTGGGTCTCTGCTTACAGGGAAAAATATATCTTCCTGTCTCCACACCACCAAAAATGGTTCATAATTAATGGATCCGGCCACACTGGTTCACAGGTGGTAGTATTTCCTAAGTGTAACTTTTCTCCCATTTCTGTTTTTCCCCCTCTCCTGATTTCCTGTTTTTCTTACAAGATCTTTGAAATTAAAGTGCCCTCTGCTGTCTGAAGTGCTCTGTTTAGGTAAGGAAATATTCTGATGAATTCTAATTATTTATTTTCAGCTGCCCACTAGAAAGCATCAAGAGACAAGAGATATCTCTATTAACCAGTTTATTAGTTCAGAAGCTTTCTTACACAAATGTCTACTACATCAGACATAGCTTCAGCTGGGAAATTGTAGGTGTGCATAACTGAAATACATCTTGGTGTCAAACAATAATATGATATATAAAAGCACTGTTTGATACAATAATATTAAAGAATCTGCAAAATAAATTGTATAGTGAGACAGCTAGAGCTGAACTTCTAACTTACCAGCTGCAGTCTGAAATCTAGGTATGAAATAGCCTAGCAGCTTTCTGGTCATCAGTGAGACTATTTGTTGAATAAATCTACAGGTGTAAGACCATCCTCCTGACAGATGCATGTTTAAAGGGGCCCACCACATGGACAAACATGGGGTTTAAATGTGTGATTCCATGTAAAACATTCAGTAATTCAGAACAAAAGTAAATACAAGATCTATGGCTGAGAGGTATCAGAACTGTCAAATTACTTCCACCCCTCAGTCCTAGACTTTGCATTTAGAAGGAATGGTAAAATATGAAAGTAGAGATGGAGAAATAAAACTAGCTAGCTAAAATAAAGCATGGCATATAAAATAATTAAGCCCACATGCTAAAAGTATCCTGAGATAGCTCATGGGTAGAGCATTTGTTCTGCTTGCATAAAATCCCAGTATATGATCCCATAGATCATTTGTTTGTTTACATTTTTATCCCGCTCTATACCCAGAGGTTTCCAGGCAGATAACATCTAAAATTAAACATCATTTAACGTCATTAAAACAATAATAGCATCTGCCAGTGGGAAGAGAAAAGTATATCCCCATCAGAAGGGTAAACCACTTACTGCACTGTTGCTAAGAAAACTGTATGGATTCATCCATGTAGCCACCAAGAGTAGAGCTCAACTTAGGGTGTTTTTCCACTGACCTCCCTTAATCCACATCTAAGATGATCCAGATCTAAGGAATGGGTACTTCCCTTAATCAAGATCTAGTTGATCCAGATTAAGTACCCAATGCGTTTCCATGGGTGGTCTAGCACCCAATAGTAATTGGTGCTAGCTAGCTTGCCGTGGAAACGTCGGAGCACCCATGTGGCAAATCTGGATCTACCCACATGGGGCCTGCCTGTCACCCCAGGTGTTTGGGGGGACAGGCGGTGCAATCTCCATAGACGCTCTGGAGATTCTTGGAAGATCCTCCAGAGCGATCTGCCGCAGACTTTCAAAGATTCTCCGGCGCCTTTCACAAAGGCATTGCTCTCCCATGGGGTTCTCTTTGGAGCCTGTGCTAATCTTCGAAGTCAACTTTGGAGGGACTTCAGAGTATGTGCACAGTCTTCAAAGTTTTGACTCTTGGGGCACCACCCCCATGGGTGCCCCCCCCCGAGCCTCCCCTAGACCCCATTGCCCAATAGTGGTGGGAACAGGCTCTGTATAATCTGCATTTGATGGTTGAAGACCACATTGTACACCCCTTTAATGGGGTCTACAGGAAATCCGTATTATAGGTTCTGAAGGACCCATATGATCCGGATTTCCCTAGAACTGGTGGAAACAAATGTGGCTGTAATGGGGTCTGTAGTGGAAATGGGGTCTTCCTGCTCTGAGCCAAATGGGTCCTTAATGAGGGCTTAATGGGGACTTAGTGCTAGTGCAAAAACACCCTTAGTAAGCAACTGCATGTTACAGATAAATTGATATTCTCAGGATTTTTGGCTCATTAGAAAAAAGAGTACTATGATGTATAAAAAGTGATCACCGAATTCTCCATGGATGTGTGCGTAAGAGGCTTCATGCATAGTGGGATCAACTCTGTATGTGGAATCTAGCTGGCGGGAAACTCTAGGTAACGAAAAAAGAATTAATCATCCATCGCTCCACTCTTCCTTCCTCTGCCAAGCAAGATTCTGTGACAAAGAGCTTCTCTTCCAATCCAGCACTAATGATTTTAACTGAGTGGATATAGTGAATTGCTTCACTTTGGAGGGAGTCAGCAGGGTTGTATGAAAAGAAAAAAGGCAGTAAATTGGTACTACTTTGGCCACATTCACCAGGTTTGGTCATTCTAAAACCCAGCATGGCTTCACTGCCTGGCAACCATTTCCACCATTTGTGGACCAAGCTAGAAGGACATGCATTTCCCCCGTCATCGCAACAGCAAGTCACTTAACGGCTCCGTTTGAAAATCCTGGCAGATTACTTGCAGTACAGATAATATACTGTCCGCTTCATCGAAAGACGCTCCTGCCTCCTTTCTGGCAAGCTAGGGAGCTGCTGCTTGAAAACGGTTTTCCTAATGATTATACACTCTGCAGCCCGATTCTGAAGGCATTCAGAGAAAGGAGTTGGCTTGCTTACTGTTCCCACAAGAATGAGTGAACATTAATGGCCATTTCATTCACTGCCTAAGGCAGCGCTCTCTCAGCATGATGCTCAGCTGCCTAAGGCAGAGATGGGGAAAGCCAGCAATGCAGTAGTGGTGAAATCCACTAGAAGCGTGAGAGCTTGTCAGCCTGTTAGATAATTCTTGTTTAGATGAGAGCCTAGCATGAGATTACTGGATTAATTGGCTAATCCCCTCTGCCTCTTTTCCCCTCTAATTCTGCCATTCCCATTCAGTACAAAAGAGAGCTGAGCTGCAAAGTCACTCCGGCTGCATCCATATATTGCTCACTTATTCTGCTAAATTTGGGTATTGCAGAATAAAGCATGAATATTAAGGAATATCCAAGCTTTGTTCTGGAATATCCAGATACAACAGAACAAGAAAGTGGCATCTGAATGTTGCCAGTGTCTCAGAATACGTTTCAGGCTTCTATTGAATTTGTCACAAGACCACAGACAAGGTGATGTCAGAAAATCCACTTCGGCTATGTCAACAATGGCACAGGAGAAATGTGAGGGTTGTAAGCTTGTAAGGAGGGGATGCATGTCCGTCAGACACTGAGGGACAACTCCTACTCAGATGAGGACATTAGTGGTGGAGATTAAACGAATTACATGATCTCTCAACCTCATACACATAATAAGGGATTATGGGCTTCCAATCACTCATTAACACATCAATTGCAAGAGGTAGTTAAGGGTGGTCAGTGAAACAAGCTGTGGAGTGCCCCCTCCTGAAGAGGACCTCCCTGGACCCAGAGGATTTACATAACTATTGCCCGATGGCCAACATACCTTTTTTAGGCAAGGTTCTGGACAGGGCTGTCGCTGCTCAACTGCAGGCATGCTTGGAAGAAGCAGATTATCTAGACCAGCGGTTCTCAACCTGGGGGTCCCAACCCCTTTGGAGGTCGAACTACCGTTTCAGAGGGGTCACAATGAGTCTCCCAGATTCCCATCCCATCCTCACCTGAGCTGCCCCACCCTCGTGGTTGGGGGTCTCCACAACATGAGGAACTGCATTAAGGGGTCGTGACATTAGGAAGGTTGAGAACCGCTGATCTAGACCCATTTCAATCTGGCTTCAGGCCCAGTCATGGCACGGAAACTGCCTTGGTCGCCCTGGTTGATGACCTCCTCTGGGAGAGAGACAGGGGGAATGCTACCCTGCTGGTTCTCCTGGACCTCTCAGCCGCTTTTGATACCATTGACCACAGTATCCTTTTGGAGAGACTATGGAGTTTAGGAGTGGGAGGAAATGCTTGGCACTGGTTCCGCTCCTATCTCCAGAGCAGAACCCAGATAGTGGCTGTAGGAGACACTGGGTGTTTCTCCACTAGCACTAGAGTGCCCATTAAGGATCCATGGGTCCTTAATGGGTCCTTAATGGGTACTCCAGTGGTAAGTGGAAAAACACCCAATGATTCAACACCCTGGGAACTGGGGTTCCTCAGGGGTCGATTTTATCACCCATGCTATTTAACATCTATATGAAACCATTGGGAGAGGTCATCAGGAGTGAGGCTCATTTGTACACTGATACTGAAATTTGCCTTCAACAATGATCTTCTGGATGATGTTGAACAATATTTATTGGTTGAGAAATATTTATCCAAATGACCTTCCCACTAGAACCTGTGGTATTCTATGGGTTTTTCCATCAGAATGTATTATATTTATTTCCAAAACCTTGTATAGTTCACTGTCAGGAAAACTTACAAAGGAAAATATATCAGATATGAATATTATATTTATAACTACATGCAAAGGAAGCATATTATTAGGCTTTTATTCTCATATTTTTAAATCCTTTTGAATTGTCATTGAAAATTACAGGAAGGCAGGATGAAGGTGTCTGCAGAGAACGTTGTCCCAGCAAACTTTCGTATCACGGTGTCAGAACTGAAAATTTTGATGGAATTTAGAAAGAAGGAAGCAGTGAAAATAATAGCAGGAAAGTACGGTAATGTTTTTAAAATCTGTGAACGGCTGAAGACTTCTCCCCAAAATGGTATAGTTGGATCCCCTCAAGAATTAGAAACAAGGAGGTCAATATTTGGAAAGAATGTTATTCCCCCCAAAAAGCCCCTAACGTTTCTGGAATTGGTGTGGGAAGCGCTGCAGGATACAACCCTGTGCATCTTAGAAGTTGCAGCCGTGATATCTTTGGCACTTGCTTTTTATCGTCCACCAGGAACAAATGCTGCAGCCTGCAATTTAGGTGATGTTGTAGAAGAAGAGGAAGAAGGGCATACAGATTGGATTGAAGGTGCTGCAATACTTGTGTCAGTTGTTTGTGTGGTATTAGTAACTGCTTTCAATGACTGGAGTAAAGAAAAACAATTTAGGGGATTGCAGAGTCGTATTGAAAAAGAACAGAAGTTTAATGTCATCAGGAATGGACAGGCAATCCAGGTCCTCGTAGCAGACTTAGTGGTGGGAGATATTGCCCAAATCAAGTACGGTGACCTTCTGCCAGCGGATGGCTTGCTACTTCAAGGAAATGAATTGAAAATTGATGAAAGTTCCCTTACTGGGGAATCCGATCTGGTCAAGAAATCCTTGACAGAGGACCCTATGCTGCTTTCTGGTACACATGTGATGGAAGGGTCTGGGAAAATGGTTGTTACAGCTGTAGGTGTAAATTCACAGACAGGAATTATCCTCACTTTACTGGGTGTTGGGAAGGACAGTGAGAAAACAGAAGAACCAGCAAAAACACCCAAGCCACCTGGAAAGGAAAAGAAAAAATCCACTGATACTGAAAAGGGTGTTGAAAGAAAGAAAGAAGCTTCCCACAAAAAAGAAAAATCTGTCCTGCAAGCAAAACTCACAAGGTTAGCTGTTCAGATTGGCAAAGCAGGACTAGCAATGGCTATACTTACTGTTCTAGTGCTTATAATCTATTTTTTAGTTGAAAATTTTGTGGTTAAGAAGAATGAGTGGAATGTTCAATGTTTACCTGTGTATACACAGTACTTTGTGAAGTTCTTCATTATCGGAGTGACCATCTTGGTTGTAGCCGTACCAGAGGGTCTTCCGCTCGCAGTCACCATTTCTCTGGCCTATTCTGTGAAGCAAATGATGAAAGATAATAACCTGGTGAGACACCTGGATGCCTGTGAAACCATGGGTAATGCAACAGCAATCTGTTCGGATAAAACAGGAACCTTAACCATGAACAGAATGACAGTAGTACAAATTTTTGTTGGTGGGATACATTATAAAGCTGTCCCTGGACTTAATTTGATTCAGCCAAACATCCTGAATTATTTGGTTAGAGGTATTTCTGTCAATTGTTCTTATACCTCTAAAATACTGCCTCCTGAAAAACAAGGAGGCCTGCCTCGCCAAATTGGCAATAAAACTGAATGTGCTTTACTGGGCCTGCTTGTGGAATTGGAGCAGGATTATGAAGCAATGAGAACTCAAATACCAGAAGAGAAACTATATAAAGTATACACGTTCAACTCTGTCAGGAAATCCATGAGCACTGTTTTGAAAAATCCTAATGGGAGTTATGAACTGTTCAGTAAAGGTGCTTCTGAAATTCTTCTTGAAAAATGCCACAAAGTACTGAATGCTAAAGGGAAACCTGAAACTTTCTCCAAAAAAGACAGAGAAAATGTGATTAGAAATGTGCTTGAACCAATGGCCTCTGAGGGACTCCGTACCATCTGCATAGCATACAGAGATCTCCCAGGTAATCCCGAACCACATTGGGACAATGAAGATGATATTTTGAAGGATCTGACATGTATTGCTATTGTAGGTATTGAGGATCCAGTGAGACCTGAAGTCCCTAACGCAATACGTAAATGCCAAAAAGCAGGCATTGTTGTTCGTATGGTTACTGGGGATAACATTAACACAGCACGGGCAATAGCCATAAAATGTGGCATCATGCAGCCAGGGGATGATTCCTTGTGCTTAGAGGGGAGAGAATTTAATGCACTAATACGAGGTCGAGATGGCAATATTAAACAAGAGCTTATTGACAGGATTTGGCCCAAGCTTTCTGTCCTTGCAAGGTCTTCTCCTGCTGACAAATACAACCTGGTAGAAGGAATAATTAACAGCAACATCACAGAGCAAAGACAAGTTGTGGCCGTGACTGGAGATGGGACCAATGATGGGCCTGCATTAAAAAAAGCTGATGTTGGCTTTGCAATGGGTATTGCTGGAACAGATGTAGCAAAAGAAGCTTCTGATATCATTCTCACAGATGACAACTTCTCAAGCATTGTTAAGGCCGTTATGTGGGGTAGGAATGTATATGACAGCATTTCCAAGTTTCTCCAGTTTCAGCTTACGGTAAACGTAGTTGCTGTAGTTGTTGCATTTGTTGGAGCGTGTGTTACCCATAATTCCCCACTTAAAGCGGTTCAGATGTTGTGGGTCAATCTTATTATGGATACCTTTGCCTCTCTTGCCTTAGCAACAGAAAAGCCAACGGAGTCCCTGCTCAATCGAAAACCTTATGGAAGAAATAAACCTCTTATCTCCCGTACCATGTTGAAAAATATTCTGCTTCATGCAGTTTATCAGCTTGCAGTTGTCTTTGGCCTCCTTTTTGCAGGCGAAAAAATGCTTGATATTGAAAATGGGCGAACAACCCCAATGGATGCTCCACCTACCGAGCATTTCACCATTGTGTTTAACACATTTGTAATGATGCAGATTTTTAATGAAATCAATGCACGAAAAATCCATGGGGAGAGGAATGTTTTTTCAGGAATATTTACAAATAGCATTTTTTGTTCTGTAGTACTGGGAACACTAATTGTACAGATTCTCATTGTTCAGGTAGGAGGGAAACCCTTCAGTAGTGCAAAGCTCACACTTGAACAGTGGATGTGGTCAATTTTCTTTGGGCTAGGGACACTGATTTGGGGGCAAGTAATTGCGTTTATTCCAGACAGCTCTCTGTGGTTTCTGAAAGAAATTGGTGAGCAACCACCAAGTGACAGTATCACTCAAGAAGGAGTTGAGGAAATTGACTATGGTGAACATGAATTGGAAGTAAGTAAGTTTTTGTGGCTGAGAGGCATGCACAGAATTCGCGTTCAGTGTAGAGTTGTGAAAGCATTTAGCGCTACTTTACACACTAAGCACACAGCTGCCCTGAAAGTTACCTAACTGGATACATGTAATGCCTATATTATGTATTACATATATTATGATGTTATAAAATGGTAGGAAAATATTAGATAATTTTTTATTTCCTCATGTTTCAGCATAGCTGACTTTTCGTCTTTATCCATTCATATATGTGAAAATTATTACATAATTAGTGAAAGGTTAAAAAGTTACCATAAGAGCATACGCTATCTATTTCTTTCAAATGGTGCCAGGGAATCAGTTGGGTTCTGAAAGAAATGCTTTATGAAATTATCCTACAATTCCTTCATCATTATATAGAATAAATATTTTTCCCACACTGGTATTGACTATGATTCTTTTACAGAATGCCAAAAATCTTAAGTATTTCATCTCTTTCAGGTAGGTTTCCCATGCCATGAAAGGGATGCCTTGTGCCCAAACTCTGCTCTTCTTTAACAGACAGTAATAATGAGAACATAAGAGAAACCTCACTGGATCAGGCCACAGGTATCTCACTTCACATAGTGGCCCATTACCTCCCTCTGGGCTATCTCAAGCAACAAATGAGCCTCTCCCACCTGCCCTCAACTCCCTGCCTTTAGAGAAATCCTGCTTCTTCAACCTAGAGATGGTACCTAAGCATCCAATTTAGCAGTCAATTATATAGCAGTCCTCCCAACATTATGTGATCAACTGCAGACTTCAAGCTGCAAAAAGGCTACCAGAAAGGAAAGTTGGGACTTTCAACAATAGAGGTGCCTTTTTTCTAAAAGCCATTTTAGCTGTCAAGCTGGTGTCAACAAGAAGTACAGTTTTCCCATCCCAGGGGGAGAGTCCAATATGATGTCCCACATTCTTAGTTAAAATTTCTAAGTCTCTTGTTTCATGACCTGCAGGAGCCAGGAATCAGAAAACTATTTAAAAAACTGAAGTTGAAGGAGAACAATAACACTCTTCCGGTTCTGTATAATTTAGAAGTCTGGATTTTGGAATTTTGAAAGTCAAAGTGGTGGGTGGTGGAAATGCAGCCAATTGTGGGATGGAAATCATTGTTAGGGGTATGGCTGATGGAAACTACTGTCAAATCAAAACAGGAAGATCAGAGCTGCAATTTTATGGATCAGTATGGAAGATACGTCCATTATGTAGCTAGGACTAGAACATCATTACATCCAGCAACAACTTCTTCAAGGTAGGTCTGATTTATCCCTAAGAAAAAGAAACTGCCAAAACACCGAATTCCAGTTTTAAAATCTAGCACTGAGGATGGGGAACACATTTAAAAATGAAGTTATAACCTTATTTATTTGCTTGTTTGTTTGTTTACATTTCTATCCCGCCCCAAACCCTAAGGTCTCTGGGCGGGTAACAGTAGATTGATCAACAGATTAAAAACACAATATAGGCATTAAAACAAGATACACATTAAAAACGGAATACAGATTAAAACACTTTAAAATTTCAACAATTTTTAAAACAGTACACTCTATATTGTGTTCGCTGTGCCTGTGACTGGGGACGGGGGGAAATATAATAGTCTCAGCCAAAGGCTAGGGCAAAGAGGTGTGTCTTTACCGCCTTCCTAATATATGTAAGGAAGAGGCATGACACACCTCGAGGGGAAGGCCATTCCATAACCTGGGAGCCATCGCCAAGAAGGCCTGCTCCCAAGTGCTCACCAGCCTCACCAGTGAAGGTGATGGGATAACCCTTTCTGTGCAGAGCCTTATTCTGGATTATACCTTGGAAAAGGGTCATGCCATCCACATACTAATGCAGACTATGGCAAGTTCCACCCAGGGAGGATGTCCTGCAGGAAGATATGATTCCCTAAATAAAATATACTGGGCCTTAATTTCCTCTCTGAATAAAAATGAACAGGACAAAAAAGAAAAAACTCAAGTAGAGGCTTGACAATATATATAAATTTTATCAAGCAAACCTTTGATTTATATCCTAGAAGATAAGCCATCCAAAGACTTTTTTCTCCAGTAGGAGGGAGTTGGTTTTGATATTTCTAGCATGAATGACCAACTAATAATTCAGTTTATGGGCGCATCCCCATGGAAGCCAGTTGCTTCACTTGTGACGTGTGTCATAAAAATCCGTGTTGTAACTCGCAATAAAGCGTCCCCATGTGGTTTGGGGCAACGCGGTTTCAATTTGTATGTGCCCCACAGGCTGAACCCACATCTTTTTCTACCCACCCACCCTCTCCCCTGATAGGAAGCTGGGTTGACGTCACCATAACCCGTCCCGTCCGCTGCAGCAATGACAGGCAAACAGCTGCAGCAATGACAGGCAAACACCTTAGTTGCACCTCCATGAACAGAAAGATCATTCCTTTCCTTGGCTGCCACAGTTAAAAGCATAACCAAAAGTTAGTTAAAAACATAACTAAAAGCAGATCATTCCTTTCCTTGGCTGCCACAGATTAGCAGAGGTGCGCACATGGGCATGACAGTGGACACCCCCACTCGCAACCAGCTCAAAATTTTCTCCCAATTCAGGTCAACTTGCCTCAATCACTCTCAGATCAACCAATCCTGAAGGAGGGAAAAGCCTTTTAATTTCACTGCTATTATGTGGCTTAACAGTCAGCAGACTGCCAGGGTCTGATCGCAGTGCCCACGGCAGGAACAGGGAGCAGAGGCAAAACCATGCCCGCTAATACTGCGGTCGCAAAGCTCTGCCCCAAATAACCCGGAAGCGTCCGCGTGACCCTAGGACAATACATGCTAGCCCCTTATTTCAGATGTAGTACACTTGTTAAGTGGGGGGGGGGGGGTTAACACATATTGTCTCACATGTAGCCCGTATTAGGGTTTGCTCCTGAGGTGGACTCGGAATAATTTTGGAATATTTTCAGCATGGGGATGGGCCCTATGTCTCACCCTAAATGCTTCACTTCATCAAACTATATAAGAATAGAACATCTTAAATTTATCATTCTCCACATGTCACTACAGTTATGTGTCTTATAGTCCTGCCTCAGTACAATGGGGGGGAAAATGAAACCTAAAGCACTCAGAATGCCTGATTTGAATGCTCACGGCTTGAAAGGGAAACGCACTTCAGCAAGGCATGTAGAATCCAGAATGATATGATGCATAATCTAGTTTAGCCATTATTGCCTCTGCATATTTTAAGAGCATTTACAGTATAAATAAATATATAGACACTGAAGTACACATCATGTCACACATGTGATGATACATGAGAAAAAGATGTGAAAGAACAGTGCAAAAATGGGGCAGATATTTCCTCTTCTTGCGTCATTCTTCTTTGGTCTAGTTTAGCTGAAATGAAAATGAGGAACCTTCTGTTCTCTGCATGACCAATGGCCATGTTGGTGGTGACCATCAATAATGGGATGGGAATCCAATAATATTACAAGGGCCACAAGCTGCACACCATTTAACTAAGGAGATATAAATGCAGGTGTAGGTGGTAAGAGCAGATAATTATCTGCATATTTGCATGCATGCTTTCCCAAATTGGTGTGCACTCTGGGAGGGAAAGATTTCCGTTTAAAGCATCACACTATGGGTAAAGATTGTATTTTTATTCAGACATTCTGTAAAATGGCTAAGTATTCTGCACTGGCTGAGATCCTGTAAGACTCTACCTAAGGAATAAAGGGCACTCTCCCTCCACTGGAGTTAAAAGGAAGATGACATATGTGATTCTCTCCAGGTTCTGCATTGTTCTAAGGACAACACTGAAGTCCTAAAAAGATAAAGACAAACACTTAAAGGTCAACCTATACATCTCTATACTTATTTGTGTTTTGCTTTCTATGTTATCTATTTCTCTTAAACACAAGTGAGAGCTACCTGTATTGTGCAGATTCTAATGGAACACGGATGCCGATACATCAGTTAACTGCAATTCTCACCAGGAACACCTTAGGGCAATCTAGCCCTGAATTAGTTCCACTCTATAGCCTACAAACTATTTTACTTTAGTGGACTTAAAAGAATTGCAGGGATGGCTTACTAAGCTGTTAAATTATTGTCCATCAAATTCTTACAAACTCTGAGAAATACTCTGAAAACACTGCAGAATTAGGCTGCTTCCAGATGGCAGGAGACAATGTGGGATCTAAAGAGAATCCCGTGATTGCCTCTTCCTGCCCCCTGCCAGGAGGGAGGAGCAATTGCCATCTTGGCACTGTGTCTTCAGGCAGCTTTTCACATCACCTTGCTTTGGGTTACTGCAAGCCAGCCAAGCCCCCCTCCCCATTTAGGTCTTGCATGCTTGGGTGGCTTCCCATAGCCCCAGGTGAGGTATTTCAGAAGCTGGTGACAGACAGACACAAACATCAGCATCACTAGTACAGAAAACCAGGCACCAAGGTCCTCAATTGATAAAGTCAGCACTACATTGGGAATGTTGTGATTGACTGAGTTGGAGGAATGTGTCCAAATTTCAACATTCAAATTCGAAATGAATGTCCATAAACTCAAATTTAAAAATTTGAACAAATTTTGAATTTCTGATCTATTCTTTTGAATTATCTGGACATTCACATGTGTACGGGTTCGTACACGATACGTATTTGCACACACACATCTTTCCCGTATCTGCATGCATTTGTAGGGATCCGTACGGGACAAAAGCGGGTTGCATACAGGATAAACACGGGATGCTTATGGACGTGTACAGATGCGTACGGAAGCATACGGGATGTGTAACGATGAGCACGGGCACATACGAATGCTGTCAACATTTGTAAGTTGCAAATTCAAATAGAAAATTCAAACAAATAGTGTTGAATTTGCTTAATTCGAATATGATTAAATTCAAATTTTAAAGATTCGATTAGAATTGAATTTTTGGATATTCGATCTGAATTGAATCGTATCCCAAAAATTGCATTTGTGCATACCCCTACACTGGAAGTAAAGCAAAAAAAAAAAAAAAAAAGCAGAAATTGAGCCTTAAATGGCTATATTTCTTTAGCTTGATTTAAACTCAAGTATTCATTATATCCACCCCATTTTGATCTTTCCCAATAGATTATTCTTCAAATCCCATTAGGAACTTTTTGTGTGCATGAAGAAGGTCAGTAAAGGGTCCCCAAATGTTAGAAAAAGAAACTAAATTCTTTTCTCTAATCATGGGGCTTGTCCCCATGCACTCCGTTTACTTCGGATTGGATTCGGGATATTTCCAATATAGAGTCCAGTTCAAATTGACCCATCCCCATACGATTGACGAAAGCGCAGGCTCAAGTTGAATACACCTGTCCCCATGCAAACCGTGCTAAACCCCTGCATCGGAAAACCACATCTGTTTCTCTCCACCCCCTTGCTCCTGATAGGAGCGAGGGCAGGGAAATCCCACCCAACGCCCCTTCCCCAATCGCAACTGCTGGGCATTAAACAGTGAACAAACAGAAACGAGCCTCTTCTCTCTGCAATCACCAGGTAAATATAAAAGAACTAACCACTCCAGTAAGATGCAGCAATGGCCCTTGCTGTCCCATAAGCCTCTTCCTGCAACCCTTATTCCACCCTCGCTCCTCGATTGCCAGCAAGCAGCTTCTGAAGTTAGAGGCAGTTTAGCAGAGAAGCAAAGAAGTGCTTCTCTGGTGAACTGCCTCTAGCGCAATATGTAGCGGCTTGCCGTCTGGGAGAGAAGCCCCGCCACTTTTGCCACGGAGTGTCTCCATGCAAAATGTTGCTCTGAATACCCGCATCTTCCTGGAAAGTGCACTGGCAGTCTTCTTTAAAGGGCACTTTTTTTGCCGCGCATTTTCCTAATTTGTGGCACTGGAAGCCCGCATAAAAACCGTGCATGGGGGCGCTCCGCGACAAAAGAAGATTTTTAGCAGGCTTTAAATTGCTTCGGGACACATCCTATCTGTTTGTATTTGAACATTCGAATATTCTATTTGAATCGAATCCGAAAATTGCATTCATGCACAGCCCTACTATATAATGTTGAAGGAATTGTAGGGAAATTTGGTATGCATTTTTTTCAGAGGATAACTAACCGATTCTTTGGTACTGTTTTAAGGAAATAGATACTGCATTGTCTTAATAAAGCAACAAAGTTTTCAGTATTTATTATTTAATAATATTTACATATAAGAATCAACAAAGAGCAAAATTCAGCTATGAGATACACATAAGGAAAAGACTACCTAATAGATTTATCTTTTTATACTATCTATATATAATATATATACACACTTTTGTGCTACATGTGTTCTATCAGACAACTTTAATGACAGATGTTCTATGAACGTGATGATTATTCTCTAAAGCGGCACGGAAGGCTTTCACTACTCTACACTGAACACGTATTCTCTGCATGCTCCTGAACCATAAAATCCTACTTTTTTGCAGTTCCTGTTCACAATAGTCAATTTCTTCCCCTTCTTCAGTGATACTGAAGACAATATCACTTGGTGGTTGGTCACCAATTTCTTTCAAAAACCACAGAGAGCTGTCTGGAATAAATGCAATTATTTGCCCCCAAATCAACGTCCCTAGCCCAAAGAAAACTGACCACATCCAATGTTCAAGTGTGAGTGTTGTACAACTGAAGGGTTTCCCTCCTACCTCAATAATGAGAATCTGTACAATCAGTGTTCCCAGTACTACAGAACAAAAAATGCTATTTGTGAATATTCCTGAAAAAACATTCCTCTCCCCATGGATTTTTCGTGCATTGATTTCATTAAAAATCTGCATCATTACAAATGTGTTAAAAATAATGGTGAAATGCTCGGTAGGTGGAGCATCCATTGGGGTTGTTCGCCCATTTTCAATTTCAAACATTTTTTCACCTGCAAAAAGGAGGCCAAAGACAACTGCAAGCTGATAAACTGCATGAAGCAGAATATTTTTCAACATGGTACGGGAGATAAGAGGTTTATTTCTTCCATAAGGTTTTCGATTGAGCAGGGACTCCGTTGGCTTTTCTGTTGCTAAGGCAAGAGAGGCAAAGGTGTCCATAATAAGATTGACCCACAACATCTGAACCGCTTTAAGTGGGGAATTATGGGTAACACACGCTCCAACAAATGCAACAGCTACAGCGACTACGTTTACCGTAAGCTGAAACTGGAGAAACTTGGAAATGCTGTCATATACATTCCTACCCCACATAACGGCCTTAACAATGCTTGAGAAGTTGTCATCTGTGAGAATGATATCAGAAGCTTCTTTTGCTACATCTGTTCCAGCAATACCCATTGCAAAGCCAACATCAGCTTTTTTTAATGCAGGCCCATCATTGGTCCCATCTCCAGTCACGGCCACAACTTGTCTTTGCTCTGTGATGTTGCTGTTAATTATTCCTTCTACCAGGTTGTATTTGTCAGCAGGAGAAGACCTTGCAAGGACAGAAAGCTTGGGCCAAATCCTGTCGATAAGCTCTTGTTTAATATTGCCATCTCGACCTCGTATTAGTGCATTAAATTCTTTCCCCTCTAAGCACAAGGAATCATCCCCTGGCTGCATGATGCCACATTTTATGGCTATTGCCCGTGCTGTGTTAATGTTATCCCCAGTAACCATACGAACAACAATGCCTGCTTTTTGGCATTTACGTATTGCGTTAGGGACTTCAGGTCTCACTGGATCCTCAATACCTACAATAGCAATACATGTCAGATCCTTCAAAATATCATCTTCATTGTCCCAATGTGGTTCAGGATTACCTGGGAGATCTCTGTATGCTATGCAGATGGTACGGAGTCCCTCAGAGGCCATTGGTTCAAGCACATTTCTAATCACATTTTCTTTATCTTTTTTGGAGAAAGATTCAGTTTCCCCTTTAGCATTCAAAAAATAGCGGCATCTTTCAAGAAGAATTTCAGAAGCACCTTTACTGAACAGTTCATAACTCCCATTAGGATTTTTCAAAACAGTGCTCATGGATTTCCTGATAGAGTTGAATGTGTATACTTTATATAGTTTCTCTTCTGGTATTTGAGTTCTCATTGCTTCATAATCCTGCTCCAATTCCACAAGCAGGCCCAGTAAAGCACATTCAGTTTTATTGCCAATTTGGCGAGGCAGGCCTCCTTGTTTTTCAGGAGGCAGTATTTTAGAGGTATAAGAACAATTGACAGAAATACCTCTAACCAAATAATTCAGGATGTTTGGCTGAATCAAATTAAGTCCAGGGACAGCTTTATAATGTATCCCACCAACAAAAATTTGTACTACTGTCATTCTGTTCATGGTTAAGGTTCCTGTTTTATCCGAACAGATTGCTGTTGCATTACCCATGGTTTCACAGGCATCCAGGTGTCTCACCAGGTTATTATCTTTCATCATTTGCTTCACAGAATAGGCCAGAGAAATGGTGACTGCGAGCGGAAGACCCTCTGGTACGGCTACAACCAAGATGGTCACTCCGATAATGAAGAACTTCACAAAGTACTGTGTATACACAGGTATACATTCAACAGTCCACTTATTGTTGTCAAGCACAAAGTTTTCAACTAAAAAATAGATTATAAGCACTAGAACAGTAAGTATAGCCATTGCTAGTCCTGCTTTGCCAATCTGAACAGCTAACCTTGTGAGTTTTGCTTGCAGGACAGATTTTTCTTTTTTGTGGGAAGCTTCTTTCTTTGGAGTAACGTCTTTCTTGTCCTTTTCCTCATTTATATCATGACCCTTTTCGATGTCAATTTTTTGGGATTTACTGGGTTTCCTGGATTTTTTGGCCTTCTCTTCTGTTTTCTCACTGTCCTCTCCAACACCCAGTAAAGTGAGGATAATTCCTGTCTGTGAGTTTACACCTACACCTGTAACAACCATTTTCCCAGACCCTTCCATCACATGGGTACCAGAAAGCAGCATGGGATCCTCTGTCAAGGACTTCTTGACCAGATCAGATTCCCCAGTAAGGGAACTCTCATCAATTTTCAATTCATTTCCTTGAAGTAGCAAGCCATCCGCTGGCAGAAGGTCACCATACTTTATTTGGGCAATATCTCCCACCACTAACTCTGCTACCGGGATCTGGATTGCCTGCCCATTCCTGATGACATTAAACTTCTGTTCTTTTTCAATACGACTCTGCAATCCCCTAAATTGTTTTTCTTTACTCCAGTCATTGAAAGCAGTTACTAACACCACACAAACAACTGACACAAGTATTGCAGCACCTTCAATCCAATCTGGATGTCCATCTTCCTCCTCCTCTGCAACGTCACTTAAATGGCAGGCTGCAATAGTTGATCCTGGTGGATGATAAAAAGCAAGTATCAAAGATATCAAGGCCGCAACTTCTAAGATGCACAGTGTTGTATCCTGCAGCGCTTCCCACACCAGTTCCAGAAATGTTAGGGGCTTTTTGGGTGGAATAACATTCTTTCCAAATGCAGACCTCCTTGCTTCTAATTCTTGTGGGGATCCACCTATACCATTTTTGGGAGAAGTCTTCAGCCGCTCACAGATTTTAGAAACATCACCATACTTTTCTGCTATTAGTTTCACGGCTTCATTCTTTCGATATTCCATCAAATGTTTCAGTTCTGACACAGTGATGCGAAAAGTCCTTGGCATGACGTACTCTGGAGACACCTTCATCCTGCCTTCCTGTAATTTTCAATTCAAAAGGGTTTAAAAATATTAGAATGAAAGTCTAATAATATGCTTGCTTACATGTAGCTCTACAAGCAAATATTCATAACTGAAACACATTTTCCTTCGTAAGTGAACTATCCTTGGGCCTATTCACACTATACCCTGTAGTGCATGATTAGGGAACTTCTGAAGAGCATCCGCACCTTGAGAAGGCTGTTGCAGCCTCCACGCACCCCCTGACTTCCCAGAAATCCCCTAATAGTGCTACACACCTATACTAACCTTAACTAATTATTTACCTGACACATCCAGTGGCGAGCATCTGCACCAGAGTCACCTGAGGTACTGTGCAAGTGCGCTGGCACTTTGGATGACCATAGACGTGACTGTCCGTGTGCAGAGTGTCAACATTATCACAGCATTTTGCTTGGGTGCCACAAGCAAAATGGCGGCGCCCTGAAGAGGACTGGCCCCGGGATCATTCACACGTCCCACAGTCCCACGGGGCTTAGGCTGTAAGTGACTAACGCTCAGAAGTGGGAATGCTAGTCGGTGTTGGGTGATTGCACTCCTTTCCTGTCCAGCGGATAGAAGGGAAGTGCGAAATCACCCCTGATGACACTGATGGGAAAAGCCATAAAATACTACAGGTACTAGCAGGATAAATATTTTCAACTAGCAGATACGAGTTTAACATACACTTTTGGGGAAGGGGCAGTTTCACATTTTATCAGAAATACTGCTGAAAAGCCCTGTCATCCAGAAGATCAAGGTCTCACAGTCAAAGACAAATTTAAATATCAGTGCACAAAAAAACCTGTTACATGTTTCGTTTCTATGTACCAACTGTTCCTTAATTGCTTTGATGTATGCATTACCTTACAGTAGTTGCATAATG
Source organism: Aspidoscelis tigris stejnegeri (assembly GCA_023333525.1). Lineage (NCBI taxonomy): Eukaryota > Metazoa > Chordata > Lepidosauria > Squamata > Teiidae > Aspidoscelis > Aspidoscelis tigris. The sequence goes on from JALMGA010000002.1 coordinate 97,428,171, forward strand.
CAATGGAAAATTCATCTTATTCTGGAAAATATTGGCAGCTATGTTCACACCTAAGTTTCAATCCAGTTTCAGTCCCCGTTCACAGTGAAAGCATGCACCAGTAAAGTATCAAGCTGTTTTCTTTCAGCATTATTTAACTCAGAAAATTCATCCTTGAGTTAGATAAAGTAGAAAGAAAATGGCTAGTCGCTTTGCTGATGCGTTCTCTGACTCTGAACGTCAACTGAGACCAGATTAAAACTTAAGTGTGAACACAGACTTGTAGCCTTATTAGGGTGACAAAACTATACACAATTACTAGGAGACAATATAAATTTGTAAAATGTTATCCAATATTTTATTACTCCATGTATGCCTAGAAACAGTAGTATATACTGTATCTTGTAGGTTTACAAAGTACCCATAATTAATGTATCTTTGCATTTCTATCCACCATTTCCCCAAGATCTCAAGGAGGTGAACATTCTTCCTTTCTCTGTTTCATCCAGACAACAAATATGTGTGGTGATTCTAGCTGAGAGGAAATGATTGGCCCAAAATTACTCAGAAAGCTTCTATCGCCTTATTTCCTACTCTGTGTTTTACTGGGAATGCTTCTGAAAAATAAGGACGCACATTACATAAAAAGGGAATATATTTCTGAAGTGGAAATAAAAGCTTTTTGTTTTAAAAGGAATGGTGCAACCTAGTATCATCTACTCAAAATCCCATTGTGCTTAATGCTGCTTACTGAGAAGAACATGAAATTCTGGGATACTGCAACAACCACAGCTTATCATTCTCTGGATGGACATTTGAAGATTCCCTGAGGTGTGCAACCTAGATATCACCCACACTATCTAGTGTTCTAAATTATTCTCATTGTATTTTATTGATTTTCACTATATTTGAATGAATTCTGGAGTTCTGACATGCAGGTATTGATCTATTTTATTCAAATGTATTGAATCACTTTGAGATCATTACATGGGAAATGGTATAAAAATATGATAAATATGCCCTAACGACTCAGAAGCAAAGATGCAGACATTTTTACTTTTTGTCTGGGCCCTTAATAGTGTGAGGGAAGGAATGAAACTGATTGCTAAATTTCTTAAGGTCAGTAGCAGCTTGGGGTAGTTTTCCCAATGACCTTCCTCTTGACTATCTCCCTTTTCCTTCATGTACATTTAATTAATAAACCATTCCTCCGCCTTTCTTTTTGCAGTTTCTCATGTCTGCTTTTTTGTGTTCTTCTTTTGTTTTGAATTACTGGTTGTGTAAAATGGAGTCACACATTTAAACCTGTTAAAGAAAATTCAATGTCCACAAAAGACGTACAGTATTTAAAAATCAGAGTCTGCGTTAATTGAGCTCACACCCATTGAGGGAAGCAAGTTGGTTAAAAACATCTTTTTGTGGGCTCTGAATTTTCTTTAACAAACCCCATGTTTGTACATGTGGAGGGTCCCTTTAAACATATATCTGTCAAGAGGACGGTCCTTTACACCTGTAGATTTATTCAACAAAATGTTTCACTGATGACCTGAAAGCTGCTAGGTTATTTCATACCTTGATTTCAGACTGCAGCTGGTGAGTTAGAAGTTCAGCTCTAGCTGTCACACTATATAATTTATTTTGCAAATATTTAAACTTTAATATTATATCAAACAAATATTTTTCAGTATTGAATTAGTGTTTGACACCAAGTTGCATTGCAGCTATGCACATCTACTTTCCAACTGAGGATAACATTTTGTGCATATGATGGTAGACACTTGTATAAGAAAGCTTCTGCCCTAATAAATCTGGAAACAGAGATATCACTTGTCTCTTGGGGCTTTGTAGTGGGCCACCTGAAAATAAATTAGTGGAATTCATCAGAATATTTCCTTACCTAAGCAGAGCACTTCAGAAAGCAGAGGACACTTTAATTCACACTCTTCTAAGAAAAAACAGGAAACCCGGAGAAAGAGAGAAAACAGAAAACATGGGAGAGACTTTACAATTAAAAATTATTACCACCTGTGAATCAGCGTGGCCTGAATGATTAATTATGAACCATTTTTGGTGGAATGGAAACAAAATATACTTTTCCTTGTAAGCAGAGAGCCATAACATAATTGTCCCTTTTGACTATAAACTTTAATGAATGAAAAGTAATAATCTGCCTTTTCTGTAATTATACCCAAGGAACCTTTTAGACATGTTTGTATTTATATTTTATTTTAATGATGAATAAGGTCAATATCTGTTCCTTTAAAATCAGCCCAAAAATCATGGAGGAAGCAAAAAAAATTTCTTTAGGAAAATTATCATCTGCTTAATATCTTTGTGACAACCTGGAATATCAATATATCAGCCTGGGACTGGTGCAGTTACAAAAAATTAGTTATACCATTTCTTAACCCACAGTGCTGATCCAGTCAGATTTGGACGAAGATGAGCAGCATCCTGGGATGGGATCTGCTGAAATGGTCAGCCAAAGAAGACTTGGGGAATCTGAATGTTGTTAAGAGGATTTCCAGTTGACATAGATAATGGTCCTCTTAAACCTCTACTCTTTCTGTGGGATCATGAGATGAGTAGAGACATTGACATGATGACTCCCAAGTGTTCTTTGCACTTCTGTGGTACCCATGAAGAACCCTGGAATTCCACAGAGCTACAGATGATGAAGCAAGAAGGAGCCACTGATAGAATACAAGTGGTGCAATTCCTGCTTTGGGTCTGATCAAACACAAGTTATTGGGCCTTTGGCACTATTGCATCCCCAAGTAGCTACCCAGCAGAGCTTTTCTAGGTGGGTGACACCAGGCAGAAAACATCAAAGGCCTGCTTTGCCACTAGGATAAAATTACTCATACCTAAACAGAATCAGATGCCACACTTTAGAATAGCCTCATGGAAGAGTCCACAGAACTGCCTAGTCCGGTTATTTTGAATCAGTTTCAAATACTCCCATCTGAGAATGTGGACAGGCTGCTTGCAGGGATTCAACTGATCCCATGGTCCTTTGCTCCTTGCCTATCATGGCTGATAAGGAGTACAGCTGGGAGGGTCTGGGAGTGGCTGTTGCCTTACAGTGGAAAGGGAATGTTCCACTAGCTCTTAAAGAGGTAGTGGTGTACCCTCCGAAGAGGACCTCTTTGGACCCAGAAGTACTAAGCATAAGTACTAGCTGTTAATATATCCATTGTGGGAAAGGGAAGGTGGTAGCAGTTCAACTGCAGGCATGCTTGGGGAAAGCTCATTATCTCTATTCACATCGGTTTGGCTCCAGGACTGGCCATGGCACTAAAACTGCCTTAGTTGTCCTGGATGAAGACCTGCATTGGGAGAGGAACGGATGAAGTGCAACCCTGCTTGTTCTTCTTGATCTCTCTGCAACTCTCAGTGTTGGCACAGGAGATTTTTGTTTGCAACCTGACCTGGCTATTTACATGTAGGATTCCTCAGGAACTCATCTTACCCTTTTTTAAAAATATCTAGCAGCTGACCTTCAGAGGCATACTGCTTCTTATTACTAATCATGCTACCATTAGGTCTACCAGCCATTGATACCATCACTTGCAAAGGCTCTTCATTCAAGTAACTAAGACACTATCTGTACTGAAACAAATATTCACAAATAGAAAAAAAAAGCTCATTTTGAATTGCTTTTATCTCATTCTTTTTCACATTCTTTTTCATCTGTTCATTGCCTTGACACATCACTGTAGGGGAATACAAAAATAAATAATGTGGAAATGATGACAATGGGCTTAAAAGAGCTGTAGAAATGGCTCTATAAAGCCTCTTTGACAAGAAGTCCCCTAAACTACCATGTGTGTAAAAGGCAGACCCACAAAGCATGGAAGCAGTGCAGAATTATTGTCCCTTCATACCAAATGCTGCCTAGAAGTGGATTCCGTTCCCACTTACCTGCCAAAGGCTTTGCCCTGAAAATGTCAGGCAAAGGGAGGAGAAAATATCATTGTCTCCTCACTTTCTTTTCAGTTCTTAAGGAGCTACACACTCAGTCCAAAGGGAGGAATGGACCATTACTGGAACAGTAATGAAATAGCTCAATTGTGAGTCTGATTCTCTACTTGACTAGAGAATCTGACATATATATCAAAATCCGACCCACAATTGCCAGTAACTGCTCAAAGTGACAGTTACAGAAGAATAGAAAACAGAATCAGAATGCTATTAGCAACCAGTGAAACTGTGGCACAGTACCATCAGTTCTATGTGTGTGCCATTGATATGTAGCAATCATTGTGAGTAAATGCCAACCCCCCCCCCCCGCCCTAAGCCCTGTTCAGGGTGTCATCTTGTACATTTTAAAGGTCTCACTTGTTGGATAGGAGGATAGCGCAAGAAATCCTCATTCAGCTATGAAACAAGCTTTTCAGCCAGGCCATTATAAAAGCCTTTCCCCACTCCTTTGGCTGTGGCCACACCTAAAGTTTAATCCAGGTTCAGTCCACCTTCAGAGTGAGAAACCACATCAGCAAAGTGACCAGTAGTTTTCCTTCCATATTAGCTGTCCCAAAGGTGAATTTTCTGAGTTATTTAATGCTGAAAGAAAACAGCTTGTCACTTTGATGTACTATCTCACTCTGAAAGTGGACTGAAGCTGGATTGAACCTTAAGTGTGACACAGCCCTTCTGAATTGTAGGAAGTAATTAAAGAAACAACAGGCTGTAAAAGCAGCATAACCCTTTCTGTTAGGGTTGTAGTGTTATTTCTGGTCACAGATTGAGGTGTTATTATTTTAGTGGTTATTGAAATAATCATCTGTTAGTGCCTCTGGTAATTCTTTTTTTGTTGCTGTTTTTAGGGAGACTTGATTATTTCTGCTTATGAGTTTTGTTACTTAATCGAGTTAGAGTAGATTTGACACAGCATGTCCTTACTGATGGAAAAGTAAGGAATAAGCATTTCAGAGCAAGGGAAAATAAAGTGTTCAGTGTTTATTAGGGTTGCCAGTAAAGCTTCTTTCAAACAGAAAAAAATATTCATGATACAATGGTCCTTAACTACTATGAATAGTAATTTCATGGAGTTTGTAAATAATACAGTCGGGCTCCCATACCTGCTGGGGATACATTCTGGCTCCTACCGTGGTCACCTGAAACTGTGGATAATCACAAACAGGCTTTCTGGTTCTGGGGTCGTGCAACCCCAGAACCAGAAGTGCTTTTCTGGCCTTCAGAAGGCCTATTTTGGCCTTCAGAGAGCCTTGGAATAGGTGTGCAATGCCACCGGACACCTCTTGCCCACCTCCCACGCGCTCCCTTATATTTTGGGACGGGATCTAGTGGCGCCATGCGCCTATTCCAACTCTCTATGGAGGCCAGAATAGGACTTCTGGAGGCCAAAATAGGCCTTCCGGCTCTGGATGTTTTTCCATTGTGGCACTCATAGGGTGCAGGTGGGCTGATCCAGTCGTTAACTGGTTAACCGTGGTTACCGAATCAGTGGATACAGGGATCCGACTATGATACCATCGCTAGCAGCCATGACAGCTGTATATAGACTCCAGTATCAGAAGCAGCTACTCTCTGAACACAGGGCAGGAGAGGATGGTTGTCCTCATATCTCAAGTTGGGCTTCCTAAAATGCAACAGTAGGAAACAGGGACTTTGGTCAGATTCAGTAACACTCTTGTTTATTGTTGTTGTTCTTGTTGTTGTTATACAGATTTCCTGTTAGGAAATGGTTGAGATATGTGTAAGAAAACCTTATGATAATACTGTTAGGAAGGATCTGTAACGGTGGCCTCTGAATGCTAACAGGGGCAGAACACAGAAGATTCTTTCTTGCTGTGGCAGCTGAGGCTGCAAGGAACGTGGCAAAAGTTTAATTATGCCTACTTTTCAACTGGGTTTTCTTTTTTCCCTTTTCCTTTCTTAAGATTAGTTAAGGAGCTTGTCTGACGCTGTTGTGTTTGCCCCTTGGTTTCCCTGTGGTAGTGTTTTCCTTTTGAGGCCAAGGGCTCTCCATGGTTTGAAGGAGGAAGTAGGTGCAGATGATTCCCCCACCCAGCAACAGCACTGCAGATCCCAGCCACACTTTCCGGAAGATTTGGTGCACTCTTGCTCTGGCTGCAACTGCTGCTAATAGATTATGGTGATTTGCTCACCTTAGTGGGTTTGCCTGCCTTGCGGTGGTGCTGATCTAGGCAGGATATAGGCGGTCTTGAGCATCATCTCACCCCACCACCCCCAGCACAGGAGTTCAGGATGACTCACACAGTAGAATCGTGTTCTGTGACCACCGCAGCTGTTTCAATCACCACCAGCATCACTGCAGGCCCCAGTGCATCTGCACTCCTAACAATTAGCTCACTCTTTCCTGACTGCAGTACCCCCCCACAGCAGTGGGTGCCCCTGCAGCACCAAGCAAGGTGGAAGAGAGAGGTGCCCTCGCCTGCCGGCTCACAGCCACCCTGGTGCAGAAGCTCAGCATGAGCCATTGTTGCCACTTCATTCATGCTGGAGTGATTGCAGAACTAGGACATGGCGGCGGCACCTGATTCCTCAGCACCCTTGGATGTCCTCTTTAAAACATGGGAAGGGAGGGGACAGAAGCCATGAAACTTTGAGAGTGGAAATATCCTCAGAGCATGTACAGTGCCTGACAAAAGTACTGTCGCTTATCCATGTTGTTGAAACCAAAGCCTATAACCTGACTTAAAATTCATCCATTGGTTTTAAAAATGACTCATATGAAAGCTGAAACCCTCCCAAATGAGGTTTTTAAAAAGAAAATAAATTTGCTTCACTGCTGAAATATTGATCATTTAATGAACACAGAAAGGTCAGATTTTGGCTAGACAAAAGTTTTGTCGCCCACAAAAAGTAATGTGAAAATCAAACAGATAATTCACTTCAAATACAAAGATATGTTTCATAACATTGGTGAATGAAGTTGTGGTGCTATTAGAGCCATATTTAATATTTTGTGTGACTTCCATGAGCCTGAAGGACTGCATCCATGCGTTTCGGCAATGATTCATACAATTTATTGATGAAGTCATCAGGAATAGTAAAGAATGCAGTTTTACATGCCTCCCAGAGTTCATCAAGATTCTTTGGTTTTGTGTTCCAAGCTTCCTCTTTCATCCTACCCCAAACATGCTCAATGATGTTCATATCTGGTGACTGGGCTGGCCAGTCCTGGAGCACCTTGATCTTCTTTGCCTTGAGAAACTTTGATGTAGAGATGGATGTATGAGATGGAGCGCCATCCTGCTGCAAAATTTGACCCCTTTTATGATTGGGAATGTAAGAGGTAGCTAATACGTCTTGATATTTTAGGCTATTGATATTGTCTTCCACCTTGCAAATGTTTCGCACACCCCTATACTGAATGTAACCCCAGACCATGATCTTTCCACCACCAAACTTAACTGTTTTCTGGGTATATCTTGGATCCATACGGGCTCCAGTAGGTCTCCTGCAGTATTTGTGGCAGCTGTGGTGTAATTCAACTGAAGATTCATCTGAGAAATCCACCTTCTGCCACTTTTCCAGCGTCCATCCATTTAGTAGGCTGTGGGCCTTGGCAAATGCCACACGGTTTTTTAATAGCGTTTTGTTTAGTGCTGGCTCCTGGGCACTGATTCGACCATGGAGGCCATTTCGAGACAGAATCCTACAAACTGTTCTAGTTGACACAGGGACTTGAGGTGACCAGGCCTGTTGGAGCTCTGCTGCAGTGGAAGAAGGGCTGGCTTTTGGTTTTCGAACCAACAAACGTTCCTCCTGAGCAGTCGTCTTGCGGGGTCTGCCGGACCTGGGCTTGTCAAAAACATCTCCAGTCTCTTCAAATCTTTTTTTAATTCTTTGTACTTGACGCTGAGACACATTAAAGGTGCCAGCCACCTCTGCAGTGGATCTTGTCTTCAGCCTCCTGATAATCAAGGCTTTGGTCGCAGGGTGGATTTTTGGCATGTTGTCAGAGGTCAAGTTGCAGGTCAAGTGAAGGTCTGGGATGCTGGAGATCTTTTTATACACACCCACTAATTATCTGATCAATTAGTGGGCACAGGTGAGGCTGTAAACTAGGATTAGGTGCATTATATGACAGAGCGACAAAACTTTTGTCTAGCCAAAATCTGACCTTTCTGTGTTCATTAAATAATCAATATTTCAGCAGTGAAGCAAATTTATTTTCTTTTTAAAAACCTCATTTGGGAGGGTTTCAGCTTTCATATGAGTCATTTTTAAAACCAATGGATGAATTTTAAGTCAGGTTATAGGCTTTGGTTTCAACAACATGGATAAGCGACAGAACTTTTGTCAGGCACTGTAGATATTCAAGTCAGCTGTTGTTGTTTTTCGGTAAAATATTATTGTATTACTTCTTTGGATATCCCTTTTGTTTAAGGAACTTGTAAAAACTGCATGGTTTAGACTTTCAGTAGCCCACTGGGATGGCAAGATAATGGTAGAAATTTTTGAAATATGTCTGTTTAATACAGTGGATTATAGTGAAATACAGCCCAACAGTTCAGACTGGAGAGTGCAGTTGTGTAATAATACATACCCAAGGGAGAATCGAAATATTGTTCGTTTGAAAGAAAACAGTCTTGTCGTCATTCCCTTTGCATTTTGTCTCTTTATAAATCTATGGTGAGGCCACATTTGGAATATTGTGTACAGTTCTGGTCACCACACCTTAAAAAGGATATTGTGGAACTAGAGAAGGTACAGAGAAGGGCAACCAGAATGATTAAGGGGCTGGAACACCTCCCTTACGAAACCAGGCTGCAACGTCTAGGCCTCTTCAGTCTGGAGAGACGGCGTTTAAGAGGGGACCTGATTGAAGTATATAAAATTATGCACGGTATAGAAAAGGTGGATAGAGAAAATTTCTTTTCTCTATCACACAACACTGGAACCAGGGGGCACTCTATGAAGCTGATGGGTAGGAGACTTGGATCCAAAGGGTCATCGGTGTATGGAATATGCTGCCGGAAGAGGTGGTGACAGCTACCAGTCTAAATGGCTTTAAGGTAGTGTTAGACAAATTTATGGATGACAGATGTATCAATGGCTACTAGAATGAATGCCTAGGTACATCTTTCAGGCTGGTGTGTGTGTGTGTGTGTGTGTAAGCAGGACGCTTCTAATGCCATTTGCTGGGATTCAAGAGCCCAAAAAGGTTTGTCCTTGTCTCTGTTTGAGATGCCATGAGCATTTGGCGGCCCACTGTGTGCGACAGAATGCTGGACTAGATGGGCTGTGGCCTGATCAGCAGGGCCTCTCTTATGTTCTTATGTTCTCTTATGGCGATGTTGCACACAAAACTAAGCTTTTGGGGGTGGGGGGCATCATTAGCTAGAAACTTCCTCTGTTGATGTTCTGCATGTACAATTGTTAAAACTGCACTTGTCTGTCCCATCAGCCTAAGAATGCCCCCTGGTTCTAGTGTGTGTGGTGCTCGCGAGGACCCCTCACCCCAAATTAAGTTATTTTGGTTAAATTACAAAGTGTGGTGAAAACTATTTGTCTATACTGGTAAAAGTGTCATCAAAGTGGATTATTTAGCAATGGTAAGTTGGTAAAGGGAGGGGCTATTCCAGCTCTCCAGGAGAGAGGGAGGAATAGAATCCTGGAGGAGCATCAACCAATCAGGTTGCAGCTCACCAGCCAGGCCCATATTTAAGGGAGCCTGAGGGAATTGTTAGTGTTCTCTGCCTGGGGTTAACTGACCAGAGAGGGTGGTTAACAGGAGAGAAACGGGCCCTTAGCTTAGGGAAGCTGGAAGAAGGGTCCTGAGTCATTAGTGAATATATGGTGTTTAGAAAGTAAAGAATTTAAATGGTTATACGTTACTGATGCTGCTGGCATTAATCTGAATAACTTTGAGGGTCCTTGTGCTTGAGGGGAAAGCAAGGGACAATACAGTTTGCTGAACTGAAGTACAAAGCGTAACACAAAGAAGATATTGCTGAACAACTTAAAGCTGTACACAATAAACTTGTTTTCTTGTTATTTTAAAGAAGCTTTAACTGAGTACTCTGTTTTCAAAGTGAGCCAAGTTAGGCTGGAGTTCTGAACCGATAATGTAACCCACTGCTAGCTAGGCTGAGTGGGGGGAGGAGCTCAGACAGTGAGTCTAGCTGTTTTGCTACATTTATATAAAGCCTTAAGGATCTGAGAGTGCAGATTCTTTTAAAAGGGAAGTTCTGACTTTGAATCATTATTTTAGGATATAAATACACGCTACCACACTACCAAATACCAAAAATATATAAAATTGAGTGGCGGCCGTTACAGTGTGATAGAGAAAAAAATTGTTCTCTAATCCAGTGGTTCCCAAAGTTGTCTGGGCTACGACCCATCTAATATAAGTTTACCAACTCGGGACCCACCTCTAGGAAATATATGTTCCAATTTTCTGTGATACCGACCTCTGCATGTTTATGAGGGTGGAAGTCTTATTAAGTACAGTGATTGTGTATGGAATTTCATTGCATTCTTAGGCCCTTTCTGCACTGAAACTTGGTTAATCCATATTAGCTAGATCTGTATTAGCGAGATTCATATAAGCTAGATCTGGATCAACCACAGGCAGAGGCATCTACATTGAGTGGGATTTAGAACAACAAATATGTGCTAAAGAGCAATGCAGCGCAGATGCCTAAGGCCTGTTCAAGTTGGCCCACCACACCTCCAACATCCAATGCAGCTGGGTAGTGGGGGATGCAATGCCTTCGAAAGCAATGCAAAGACAGCTTCGCCACAGATTTCGAGGCGTTTTTGCAGACACTGTGAAGATACCATTGCTGTTTCTTCTATGTAGCTCTGCCTTTTCACCTCCTCACCAGGCCTGTAATTCACCAGCTTACCACTCTTTTTTTTAATTACTAGCTTTGAATTACTCTGATGGGATATGAGAATGTGCAACTTTAAGAACTGACCATCCTCCTATCCAGCATCCACGGTGCCCTGTCACTGACCCTGAAATACACTAGAATGCAAGTTGAGAGCTATAATACTTGCACTAAATTTCTAAACTTGACCTTCTGAGAGCTGAATAACTCACATCTGACATGGCAAGGAAAGGGTGAAGTTTCCCATCCCTTCCCTTCACTCCCCTGTGAGCATGCTCAGTTCAGTATTTTCAACTGCTTCTTTCTGGCTGGTGGTGGCCCAGGGAGCACTGATTGTTCCGGAAGGGCTGCAAACCTGAGAACATTGTTTTTTGTTTAGGCCTGCTTTCTTTTCACTTGCTCTAGACCTGCAGTTCCACTGCAGGTTCTGCAGTAAGGCAAGATGATTGTCTTTACTTCCCTGCACAGTGAAGAACTGATTAAAACACTGACAAGTAGCACATCTTTGCACATGCTGAAGGGCATTGATTGATCATGTTCATTCTGAGCTGGGTGCAGTGTTTCCAAGCTAGGTGCAAAAGCAACAAGGCTTCTGTTCTTGTGTGAGACAACCTGAAAGTGCTGATTTTACTCTTCTTAAATAGCAATGAGAACTTCCAATTTTATGAATTAACATGATTGGTTTCCTCCTCAGCTAGCTATGGGAGAATTACCTGCCACCAATGGTGGGAGTTCCGCTACCCAAATGTACAGAACCCACTAACTCTGTCTTCATGTGGAGGAATTACACCGGCTTTCTGGAATAGATAAGTGATGTGATATTTGCATTTTTTTTTACAAGCTGTTCTCTCATCGTTGCATACCACCAGGTCATGGTGTATTTCTGGCTGACTTCGTGGGCACCTCCATGTCCCCCTTTACACAGTTTTCTTGGCAGAGATAACAGAAGTGGTTTGCCATTGGCTTCTTCCAGAGAGAGGCTGGGGATTAAACCAGAAACCTCTCCTTTCAAGGCAGATTGCTCTACCACAAAGCTAGAGCCACTCCCTGGCACAAATTACCTTTCAGTTAAATTCTATGATTGAAAATAGAGTAGCCATTTTTCAGCAGCATATACATATTCTTGTGGTAAATGAACAGTCATTTCAGTAGCCAAATTCCAAAGTTGATGATGATGCCAGAACCTCCTGTCCTTTTCTGGTCTCCACTTGGGAGGAAGAAGAAGCATTTGCCCTGTTGGGGTTGATAAGGCACCAAATATGTTCTGCTTCCTTCAGCAAACTGGCTCTGAACTGCTTTCCATTTTTCCCATGAATGCCTTTTTTAAAAAGGAAAAAAGACCCTTGATGGCACAATAGGACTGTTTCTTCTGTAATACTTCTGGTGATAAATCCTGAAATAAAGAAATTGGTTGTCCCTTGTGATGTAGGAGTTTTGGCAGATTTATTTATTTGTTTGTTTATTTGTTTATACTTCTATCCCGCCCTATACCCGAAGGTCTCAGGGCGGGTTACAATATTATATTACTCTTAGACAGGTCCCTGCCCTCCGGCTTACAATCTAAAGAGACAAGAAACCAAAGGAAAATGGTGTGGGAGGGAACAGGGAACAGTAAAAAATAAGCACCTGAGGTCTTCAGTTCCAGTTTCCAGATCTGACAGCCTCTGAAATATTTGTGAATCAGTCAACCAGTTTGGCCTAGTGGTTAGGGAGCCAGACTGTTATCTGGGAATACCGGGTTCGATTCTGCGCTCCCCCATGAAGCCAGCTGGGTGACCTTGGGCTAGTCACAGCTCTCTTCTGAGTTCTCACAGCCCCACCTACCTCACAGGGTGTTCTGTTGTGGGGAGAAGAACAGAAGGTTTGGCAGCCACTTTGAGTCTCCTTAAATGGGTGAGGAAAGTGGGGTAGAAAAGCCAACTCTTCTTCTTTTGTCTTGAAATTGGTCAAAGACAATTGTCTGGGGGAGGTTTTCCAAAGCGGAAGTGGCAATACAGGATTTATCTAAGAAAAAAAAGGGGTCCTCATAAAGCAATAATGGGAACAGCCTTAATACTAAAAGATAAAAATATATAAAAACATTGCAGACCAAGTTGTATGGATATCTACAGATTTACTAACATAAAAGCTAATGTCTTGTATAATAAATATTAACAATCAACAAAGAGAAGGTGTTCAATAACTTTATGGGAAAGATAACAAAAACATATGCTACACTTAGCAGCACAATAAGGTACGATGAGGTACTCTGGAGACTAAACCAGATGTATCCCAAAATTATAGTCCAACAAACACATTGATGAAGGGAACTAAAAACCAGATGCGCTACTAAGGACCCCTTATTATGACGGGGTCTGACATTGAAGAATGAGTACATGATCTTGTAGCCTTTTTACCTCATCAGTGAGGTTATCTAAATCTAAACAAACCTCAGGGGCCTGACTGAAGGCCGCAAAGGCCGTCTCCTTTGACTGCGTAACAAGCTCACCAAAAGCTCCAGGCATTGAGCAATAAGCTGCCTAAGGTCAACTGACTCACTTGAGGGTAGTGACTCTGAGGCTGCCTGACTTGAAGAAGGGTTGGCCATCTTGCCTTCTTTTTCCTTAGTGGCAGTTATTTCCCTCTTCACGCCCTTCTTTTTTTCTATTTAGAATTAATTAAACAGTCACAAGGGGGGGGAATATCCCCTTTAGTATTCTTAACCTCTAGGCAGTAAAAAAATATATATCTTCCACTTTGCAGGCCTTATTTTACAGGGAGGCCAGGAGTTCACAAAAGCACATCTAACTCCTAAACCCATGCATGTGCAGCCCCTACACCAGTAGACTTTGAAATTGAAGTCTACCAGTAGATCAGACCAGGGCTGCGTACAGACATTCTAATCCAGCTTCAGTCCACTTTCAGAGTGGAAGAACAGAGCAGCAAAGTAACTTGTCATTTTCTTTCCATGTAATCTAACTCAAAGGGGGATTTTCTGAGTTAGATAAAACCAAAAACAAAACAGCTTGTCCCTTTGCCAATGTGTTATCAAGTCCCGCAAACTCTTTCCAAAAACCAGAGGACTTGCCTCCCAAACTTACCACAGCGCAGCAGTAATTTTTCCAGATTATTTAATCAAATTCACAGTTATTTTCTGTTTAGTATTAGGAGCACCATCCTCCACTGAGATCTTTCTCAAACTGACCTCTTATAGGAATGGCTAACCCTATAACGGCTAATGCTAATGGTTTCTTTGTCCTTTTGTTATTCCTTGCCTGAGCAGTAAGCAGTAAATAATATAAACAAGGAAATGTAGACAAGGAAATGTGGTATCCCAGAAATTGACCTAGAATAACCTGACCTAGATTTTATCTGAACTGGCTACCACAGCGAGTCCCCCAACCTCTTTCCAAAAACCAGATGACATACCTCCCAAACTTACCACAGTGCAGCAGCAATTTTTCCAGATTATTTTATCAAATTCCCAGTTATTTTCTGCTTAATCTTAGAAGAGAGCACCTTCCTCCACTGAGATCTTTCTCAAACTGACCTCTTATAGGAATGGCTAATCCTATAATGGCCTATGCTAATGGTTTCTTTGTCGTTTTGTTATTCCTTGCCTGAACATGTGATAATTTGATCTTCTGGATGATAAATGCGCCACTCACTCACAGGTACCTGAAGCCGTTCCTCAAAATCTCCCTTTGCACGACTCCTAGCCAGAATGGAAATTTTGAAGGAAGCAGATATTGAAAAAGGCAGCTTTTCAGCAGGAAACCACAAATAACATCTAGACAGTGGGCTGGACTCTGTTAATTGCTTATTGAATAATGTTTATTCAATTAAGCTTATTGTAGTATTATATGCATTATTTTCTCAAGGTGTATAATATTTGTTTCCAAAATCTTGTCTATGCTTAAGGAAAGGATAATTTATTGTCATTAAAACTTATGAAGGAAAATGTATTTTTTAATTAATATTATTTTTTTAACTAAATGAATGGAATAGGGATGTGCACGAATAGTCCTAACACTCATTTGTATGAATTTGGACAAAGTCAGACATTCATACATGAATCAAATGTTACGATATTCATAAACTGACATTCATATTAGTACAAATGCTTCTGGACATTCATTCAATTGGTTTGAACGTTTGATAAACTGGGGAAGTGGGAAAGCAGCTGCACCAGTCACATCTGCAATGGATCTAGAGTGCATTCAGCATGGATTGAGAGTGTTTTCAAAGTGGATTCAGGTTGGCTTCAACACTTTCAGAGCAGATTTGTTATGGGATATGTATCAGGTACGTATCTCAGATATGTATCTGATACGTATTCATATCATATATTCGTACAAATGCATCTATATTGAGTAGAATTTTACATTTGAATGGGTCTATTCTTACAAATAGAAATTTTCTAACATTTGATTTGTTACGAATTGAATCCCAAAGAACACATTCGTGTACATCCTTAGAGTGGAAGCATGTTGTTAGGCTTCTGTACCAAAATTTTAAAATCTTTCTGAAGGTACGATGAAGGTGAATCGAGAGAGCTTTATGTCAACATTTTTTGCTGTTACTGGTTCAGATCTGACAAATCTGATGGAATATTGAAAGAAAGAAGCAGTGCACATTTTTAAAATCTGCAAACTGCTGAAGCCTTGTCCCACAAATGCTACATTTTGCTTCCCTCAAGAATTAGAACTCCTCCCACTATAAATTCTTCTCTCTTGGACTCCACCTCCAGTCTACCAATGGGAGCCTGAAACTTGTCCAAGAGTACACTATTGGAAAAAAGAACAACAGTATTAGTCATAGGGAGAGACTTTAGTCAACTGCCATCCCACAAGAATTGACCTTCATGTAAGTAACCATCTACCATTCTTTGTGGATGGTAGTCCCCTACCCCTAGACCAGGGGTAGGCAAACTCATTAGTCAAGAGAGACAAATATCAACAGTTCAACTATTGAAATTTCTTTGATGATGATGATGATGATGATAGTTTATTTCTATAGTGCTGTACATGTACTCACAAATAAGCTTGGAGATTTCCTAAAACTACTGGGCTCTCCTTACACCGTAGGTCTAGCTTCAGAACCACAGCAACTTGTGTGAACTGACATAATGGGTCTACCTTATAAGATAACAGCCTAATTGGTATTTGACTTATTGGTTCAAAGTGGTGGCCAGTAAGCACTCCCAGTACTAAATGTGGGTCCCATGAGGGAAAACAATGCTGTACTGGAGGGCATGCTGCTTTTGCCCCCAGGAGAAAAGATTTAACTAATTCATCCTCCAAGAGAGCATTCTCACCTTGCACCTTAGTAATTGCGGCCAAAGTAAATAATTGTTTCTTCAAGGTGTTATACATTAGACCTTTTTCAAGTCCCAACTGTAAAAAATCTTAGAATGTCCTCAATTTTTGGATCTAAGAGATCCACAAAATTGATGGCAGACCACCTCCATATAGAGTTATAAATTCTCCACATGGAGGGTCATCTAGCTGCTAGAATTGTATTGATTACTCTGTCAGGGAGGCCAGCAGCCTGTACAGTAGAGTTCTCTGTTGACTCTCTATATCACTAAGGCACACCAACCTGGATCCTGATGGAACATCCCCCCTCGAAGGTGATCTCTTCTCAGAGAAAGTCTAAGGGGTGACTCTAAAGAAATTTGGAAAATCATTGAGAACCGCTGTCTCCTGGTCCAGAATGGCACTACTAGAATGACCTGAGCCCTGTTTGCCCTGATCCTGTGGATCACCGCAGGTAATAGTGGAGTTGGGAGTAAGGCATAGAGGAGACCCCTCAGCCACTTGGCCAAAATGACATCCAACACAAAGGCCTTCAGGTCACTGAGCCTTGGCATATACTTGAGCAATTGGTGATTTTGGTGGGATGTGAAGAAATCTATTACTGGGACTCCCCATTGGTAGGAAGATCTCCAGATTTAGTTGCCACTCTGAGTTCGATAGCTTCTGCCTGCTCAGGAAGTCTGCTTGAAGGTTAGATATGCTCTTTATATGGATTGCAGAAAGAGATGATAGGTGACATTCCAACCAGGTAAATATTTCTGTAGCCAGTCCCATAAATGCTGTAGATCTAGTTCCACCCTGTCTATTTATATGGGCCTTAGCTGCCATATTGTCTGTCATGATTAGCACATGTCTTGGGGAAGGAAAAAAGATTCCAACTGGATTCCAAAGGCTTGCTTGTGCATCTTCCAGCATAGGCAGGCAGGCATCTTGGCCGGCAGTTTGTCAGCCAGGCAGGCAGTTGGGATCTGCAGATTGGAAGAGATAGAAGGAACTTGTCAGTGTGGGAGAAGGGAAACTGAGGCCAGCATGCTTGGAGAAGGAAAACAGATTCCTACCTGGATTCCAAAGGCTTGCTTGTGTATCCTCCAGCATGGTTAGGCAGTTTGTCAGTCAGGCTGGCAGTTGAGAGCTGCAAAATTAAGGTGGCAGGAACTTGTCAGTGAGGGGAGGAGAAGGGAAATTGAGGCAAAGCATGCTTAGAAAAACTTTCTTACCTTGATTTTGTTATTTTTTTATACATGAATTTTGCTCTTCATTCTTTTTCGCCAGCAAATACTTCTATAATTTCAGTGTTGAACTGTGGAATTGCTTTAATCATTTGCTCCTCCACTGATAGCATGGCTAACACGTTTAGCCGTTGTTCTCCCATAGTGCTTCTTAGAAAGGTTTTCACCCTCTTGAGGGCCAAAAAACTGCACTAAGCTTCTGCTGTACTCAGTGGGATGGTGATGAAAACTTGAAATAGCTTCACCAGCTGCACAAAAGAAGTTTGCATGTTGTTCTCCGTAAGTAGTTGAAGAATTTCCAAAGCCCCTTTGGCTGTGTACAATTGTTGTCTCTCGTGCGTAGCTATCAGTTCAGTTTTTAGCCTACCCTTCTTCAGCATTGGGTAGGCCTGGATGACTGCATCAAGTGTTTCTTCAGGGAAGTTCTGGCTATGTGTGTGAAACAAACTTGGGTCCAGCAATCTGGCACTGAACAGATGTCCACTGAACGAAAATCTTTCTTGTGTCTCTCTAATGATGACATAACATACTTCCGATGCTATTTGGTCCAGTTGTTCTTTGGATTTGGTTCTGTGCAATATAGCCTCGGGAGGTAGTTCTTCAAACAAAGTCCCAAATGATGATCTAGTAGCGTATATGGCATTTTCAAAGTCTCTGCCTGCACTAAAACTGGATCTGTCAATGTGTCCCTTGAAGCTAGTGGTAGAGAATATCAACATGGGGCATAATCCTGTTGAAGAATGGTAACCAATATAGAAATTCCAGCATGTTGGTGCTGCATAAGGAATTATCCTTCTGACTACCTGAGTTAGATATTCAGTCCTTTTTGTACTTTGGGGGGGGGGGGGGACCTTGGAAATGCAGCAACATTTTGAAAGAAAATTCTTATCTCCTTTTTTAGGTATGAGGCATTTTTCATCACAAGGTTAAGCCAGTGGGCAAAACAATGTGTATAGTGCGCATGAGGGAATACATCTTGGATTTTGCGTTGCACCCCACCACATTCTCCTCTCATCTCATTTGTCCCATCATAGCTCTGCACAATGACTTTCTCTTTGTCTGTGCCTGGTAAAAATTCTTCTAACTGCCGGAGCTGGGTTGCAGCTATGGTTTCAGTTGTGTGAATGAATAGTAGCATTCAGCTGGTGAGCCATCAGCAGTTATGTAACGGAAAATCAAAACATTCTGACATCAGGTGGAAAAATCCGTAGTGTCATCAGCTTCAATAGCTACAAAAGAAGTTCTTTTAATTTAATTTTAGTCTGCATTATTTTACATATTTTACAAAACATCATTTCTTACCAATTGTAATACAAAACACAAATTTTACAGTTTCTCCCTCCCAAGTGAAATTAAATTAATACAATTTAATTTTAATTCAACCCAGACTCATAAGAAGTTTCTTAACATCATCTATCAGTTTATTTCTGTCTTGTCTTGTGGTATATAGATATTACCTCTCCCAAGCTGTTTCAGCAGAATTTTTTTTTATTCACACCCATACATTTCAATCTCTTTTATCTATATACATCGTATCTAAACTGATCAACAATGTAATAGTACCTCGTTTCCAATTTACATTTATCTGACACAGCTATAGTTGCCAGTGCCACCCTAAGTAATTGACTCAACATATATCTTTTATTTTATTTTATTTTTTGTATGTTTTGTTCTCTGTAAATCTGTAACAAAGCTATTTCCGGGTACATATTAATATTCAGTTCCATTATGTCATTAATCTCATCAAAAATTCTGTTCCAGAAAGGGATAATCTTAGGGCACATCCACCACGTATGGTGGAACGTGCCCTTCATACCACATCCTCTCCAGCAATAAGATGACATATTATTAATTATATAAGCCAGTTGTGCAGGGGTCTTATACCAATTTGTTACTAGTTTCATAAGTAATTCTCTTGCTTTACCCTTGCTATTTCACCAAACTTCATCAAGCATAGCACATGGATACACACAGTCACAAAACCCTCACTCTGCATCCAGCATTGGCATAACTAAAGCCATGACAAGGCGGAGCTGTGGATCGCAGAGGGGAAAGGTTAAGCCCCATAGCTCAACCTTTCCCCTCTGGCACACATTGCACCATGGCCCATCTGGGGGGGTCGGTTTCAGGGGTAAGTAAGGGCTACCTGAGTGACCTACCATGTTCATGTCACCAAAGAGGACCACTTGCTTGAAGAGATGGGCCTCCACTACCAGAAATAAGTCTATGCATTGGTCTCCTATGGTTGCCAAACCAAGCCCAAAAAGTTCCGAGACTTCACAATAAGCACTAACATTGGTGAGCCACCAAAGTGCTGCAGCAACACTCTTGGCAACTGAAACCAGCTGCCTTTTGGGACCCCTCCTCCAAATAGGGCCAGAGCTCATCCACTAAGTATTGGAATGTCACACAGGTCATGTGAAAATGTTTCACCCACTGCTCATCTTGCTACACACCCATGACAAAACCATCCCACCAAACAGATGTCCAGAGGAACACCCAATACCGTGGCGGTCTGGGCAAGGCATGTATCATAAATAGGTTTGGGGGACAAGGGTTGACAACCAAACCCAAGGCTGCCTCCATCTCTGCCTCAGCATGAACAGCCAAGGCAACCAAAAGAGCAAAGAGAAAGAGCAAGGATGATCCAATACTGCAATGGGATTCTGTGCATCTCCCCCCCCCCCATTGTCACTGACCTCACCCTCCTCCACATTCATGACTCCCCCTGCACCTTTCCTGCTCAGGATGATTTGGGAATTCAGAGGACTGGGGTACCGCTTCTCCAATTAAGCTCACTTCCATCTTCTCTTGTACGTTTCTCCTTCCCTCCCATGTGTTTTCAGTCCTTTAATTCCTGGCTGGTATTGCCCAAGACATGGCAGGAAGCCAACATTGGCTGGCAAACTTGTTGGAGCTACATCTACCTGCTGGCTGATGTGTATTCCTAACAATTTGGAAAGGAAATGTTGCGGGTTGGCCCCATCCTTTTTATATGTGCTGCTCCGTATTTTACATTGAATGGATGGAGCTATTTAACCCAGGAGGCTGGAATGGCTGCTTTGAGGGTGAGGGTCTTTTCTGTCAGTTCCCTTCTGAAGGCAACCCCTTGCGATCCGATGTGAAGGGGTCATGTTAGAGAGGGCACTCCGACATGCCCACACACCCTGAAAATGACCGATGATTGAGGATATCCGGATTTCCTGAATCTGGATTTCAAGCACTAAGTGCGGAAACACCCAAGGATACTTTCTAAAAATGCTGTATTGGAATATTTAGATAAGCAGAGGACAAATCCAGGGAAGCTAAATACTGTTTTTCCCCCAGGTGCCCACTTATTAAAGCCAAAGTCTCCATTTTGAAATAATTTTTTAACATGAATTTGATGACAAACTTTAAATCCAATACCATTCTCCATGAGCCATCATTTTTAGGAACAAGAAACAAAATCAGATACTTCTTCCCTGTTCTAATGGGGGAACAGGCTCAATTGCTTGGCTTTGCAAGAGATCCTGAGTAACCTTTTGCAGAGCAAACACCTTTGCCTGGGATGAAGGATTGGGAACTGAAACAGCTCTATTGGCTGTGATCAGACATGCTGAAAGGGCTGCCTTCCAGTCGAATTTGGGGTGAGGATGCCAAATATTTTACCCTTACATGTGCCTTACCTTGCCTCTAAGTCTTGGAGAGATTTTCCCTTCTCCAGATGGAAAACCTTAAGACTAATGGCAAGTCATTTCTTCAAGTTGCATTAGGAGGAGACAGAGAAGGGAAATCTAGGCAACTGCAGCATGAAAACAAATGCAACCAATCAAGTTCATGGAAAACTGTGCTGGTGGCAACGTATCAGAGGTGAGCACTTATTGCTAGGAAAGTGTTGCCAGGTTTCAAGGTAAAGGAATGAGATAGAAGTTTGAATGCATCTTTTTTGACCTCATCTTTAAAAGGGGTGCATTTTTTAAATGGACATTTAAAAAAAATCTGTTTATTAAATACTCTATGTGAGGCCTTGTCAGGAATAGAGTTGAAATAGTCCACTTCTTTCAAAAATATTTTTAAAGCTTTATTCAAGACTCCAGTATCCATGTTTATAACATAACTGATCTAAATAACCAAACTGAGTTTTGTATTTTTAATGCTTTATTATTACAGAGAATGAATACAAAGATTCAAGCAAATTACACACAGGATAGGTAACCAATATGTAGAAAGACTAAAATTGTACGGGAAAGAAGGATATGGAAGTATTAGCTCTCCCTTGGGAATTGGCCATTTTCCTACAAACAAAGCTGAATGTGCTTTACTAGGCTTGGCTGTGGAATTGGACCAGGAAGATGTTTCTGAAATTATTCCTGAAAAACGCAGCCACTTCTTGAATGCTAAAGGGGAAACTGAATCTTTCTCCAAAAAAGATAAGAGAAAATGTGATTAAAAATGTGCCTGAAACAATGGCCTCTAAGGGACTCCGTACCATCTGCATAGCATACAGAGATCTCCCAGGTAATCCCAAACCACAATGGGACAATGAAGATAATATTTTGAAGGATCTGACATGTATTGCTGTTGTAGGTATTGAGGATCCAGTGAGACCTGAAGTCCCTAATGCAGTACGTAAATGTCAAAAAGCAGGCATTGTTGTTACTGGGGATAACATTAACACAGCTCGTGGAATAGCCATAAAACGTGGCATCATGCAGCCTGGGGATGATTCCTTGTGCTTAGAGGGGAGAGAATGTAACGCACTAATACGAGGTCAAGATGGCAATATTAAACAAAAGCTTATTGACAGGATTTGGCTCAAGCTTTCTGTCCTTGCAAGGTCTTCTCCTGCTGACAAATACAACCTGGTAGAAGGAATAATTAACAGCAGCATCACAGAGCACAGACAAGTTGTGGCCGTGACTGGAGATGGGACCAATGATGGGCCTGCATTAAAAAAAGCTGATGTTGGCTTTGCAATGGGTATTGCTGGAACAGATGTAGCAAAAGGAGCTTCTGATATCATTCTTACAGATTACAACTTCTCAAGCATTGTTAAAGCTGTTATGTTAGATAGGAATGTATAACAGCATTTCCAAGTTTCTCCAGTTTCAGCTTACAGTAAATGCAGTAGCTGTAATCATTGCTTTTGTTGGAGCATGTGTTACCCATAATTCCCCACTTAAAATGGTTCAGATGTTTTGGGTCAATCTTATTATGCATACCTTTGCCTCTCTTGCCTTAGCAACAGAAAAGCCAACAGAGTCCCTGCTCAATTGAAAACCTTATGGGAAAAATAAACCTCTTATCTCTCGTACGATGATGAAAAATATTCTGCTTCATGCTATTCATCAGCTTGCAGTTGTCTTCATCCTTCATTTTGTGGGTGTGGAGCTCACACTTGAAAATTTTTGCTACTTTTTAAAGTCTATTATTATTTATTTGTATTCCGTCCTTTACCTAAAAGACATAGGATGGTCACAACATTAATAAAAGCAGTATACCAAAAACATCATTAAAATATAATTCACCCATGCAGCAAGGAACAGAAAAGTTTTCTGAGGACTTAGATCTTCAGTGTTTCATGGGAACTTTTATTCCTGCCCCTTTTTAAGAAAACGCATCAGAGAGAATGCCTCTGAGATTCCACCTCATACTTCCTTGAAATGTGGCTTACTGACTCTGTCTTCTCTCTTTGTTTTACTTAAACTTACGGTCCTGGTAGCTGTCATCTAGTTAAAGAAATGAGAAAATCTAGTCCCTGCTTATAGTAGCCTCCGTTGGTTGCATTCTTTTCAGCAGCATTTGCCAAGCATCAGAGAAAAAATTCTGCAATCCGAAATGAGATAAAATAATTTAATTGCATTTTTTAATTTTTCTATAGTATTTGTTTCTATTTATAACATTTGTAACAAATATGATAAATGTAACAAATTTCAGAAATAACCATAATAACACAACAACAACTAAGAAACAGGGCACAGGAAACAGGGGATTGACTTATGATATTCATTTCTAACCAATACTTTAACTGATTGTAACATTTAAACTTTATAGAAGACCGTAGTAACAACAAAGTTGCTGGACAGTGTTCGTTTCTCATTTGTACGGTTCTAAATGATACACTTTGCAAAATTATGTTTTTTGTTCTTCCAAGGTGAGCTGTGTTTTTCCTCTTAAGGTTTTATAGATTTGTTCTTTTTTACATAAACTAGTAAATGTAACTATAATAACTCTTGGGGTGAACCCTGGGTCTGGCTTTTTTCTTTTTATAATTTTTTTATTTTCATAAGTCAACAACAAAAGAGAACATAACATCAAACAATATATCAAACAATATCATTAACAAAAAAACTTATGTCTGAGGATCACAAATGCATAGAGATCAGTTGAAAATATATCTTTCATTGCTGGTTTTAAAATGAAAAATCTGGAAAAAGCATCAATAACTTCTATCTAATAAATGTTATTGAAAAGTAGGGAGAAGGTCGAAGAGCAGGGTTAATTTGTGCTTGAGAAATAAAGCAGGCTTGTGGTTCAGTGAAGCAGGCTTGTTGGTCCATGAGTTGTATCTTATACTGTTGCATTGTAATAAGTTCATTCATCAGTAGAGTCCGTGTACGGAAAATCCATTTTTCCATGGTTAATTGATCTATGGATTTCCAGTGTAAAGCTATCTCGGCTTTAGCTGTGGTAATCATGGATCGAATTAAGTTCCTATTATGTCTGGGAGCATTTTGTTCTTTGAAGGAAAGCAAGAAAACCATGGCAGGAGAAAGTATGATAGTTTGAGAGGTGATGTCACAAAGCAATTTCTGTACAACTTTCCAGAATGGTTTTAACATAGAACATTGCCACCATTGGTGAATATATGTGCCCTTTTCTCCACATCTGTTCTAACATAATGGGGAAAGGTTATTATTAATTCTGTTTAGGGCAACCGGGGTATAGTACTTCCTAAATAATACTTTAACAGATTATTCTCTTTCTGATTGAGATCTAAAAGAAGAATACATCCTACTAGGTATTTTTTTATTATTATTTTGAAGATGCACACAACTTAAATATTTTAACAATTATGAACAGTGGAAACAATATAATCTAATTAATACATAGCCTATGCCTTCTACAAGGACCATAAAGCTTTACTGGTCGTTACTTGCTTTACCATGTGTATTCAGGAAATAATGATTGTAACTTGCCTTTAAGAAATTGCAGAGAGTATGAATCTGCAATCCTATATTCTGAAGTCTCTTGTGCCTTTTTGATGAATGGTTCCCATTTGCCAATAAACTTGCTTTGAGTTTTGAATGCTTGCATCCTGTCTCTTTGTGCCGTAATTAGTTAGTTAAGTCCATGTCCTTATAATCCAGTTGCCTACGGATAAACGCTCCGTGGGTTTCCAAAAAAGGACCACTTCTGCTTTGGCTGTAGTAATCAAAGTTCTTAGTAAGTCTTTGTGGTGGGCAGGGGCCCCTGGTTCTTTAAAATACAACAGAAATGCCATGGCTGGAATCAAAGCAAATGACTGGGAGGTTATGTTATTTAAAGATTGTTCAATCAAACCCCAAAACGCACGTGTTACTGGACAGCTCCACCATAGGTGAAAATAGGAACTTCACTCAGCACATCCATTCCAGCATCCTACTAGGTATTCTTGACCATTCTTCATTATCAATAGTGGTTCCACAGTCAATTTCTCAAAGCCCTTTCACATTCTATAGGTCTTCCAGATTACATTCCAACAATATTTTATATAAAATAGATGATATCCCTCTATCCCTAGCTTTATTCTCTAAAATCAAATGTTTAAAAGATCACAAGAGCCTATTCCATCGTTTTCAAGTTTTAAGAAGAAACTCATTATTGCAAGAGGGATGAGCCAGTTTTTGGAGCTACCAATCATGTCTCAGATGTCTTGGGAAGAATGGGAGGTGAAGTGGTTAGAAAGAAAATCTCTCATTGCGGTGAAGCCTTTCTCCTTCAACGTGTGCCAAATTGAATCTGGGATTTGATGAGAGGCCTTCATTAAATTAGAGGGTAAAGATAAGGGTGAGGGGGGGAGCCAGTCATTTTTGCTTCCAAGTATATAGTGTGGGATATGTTAATGGATTAGATACCTTAACTGTTCTATGGTCTACAGTTTTGAGCTGACTGAGAGAGTTCAGATAATTCAATCTGGACCCATAGAGGAGAGGACGGTAGAAGGAATAGAAATGCGTGCAGTTGGCAAGAGTCATAATACCATTGTATTGATGGGTAGCCCAAACCTCCTTGTTGGGTAGATCTCCAGAGGATTTGTTTAGAAAATCTAGGGCATTTACCTAAGAGTAAGTATTGGTCATATTTTTAAAACCAAATCTTAGATAATATGGTGGGAAGATAGACAGGTAAGGTACAGAAGAGAGAGTGGAAAGCTGGTAAAATTTTCATTTTAACCCTAATAATTAATCATATGTGCTGACAAGGCCAGAATATCAGAATTTGAGTGAGCTGGACCATTATTTTAAAAATGGCTGCCATATACTATAAAACTCATTTGGTTGTCCTTGCACTTGGAATTAACAGTAGCAATATGTTCCAGTGTCAGAGTATGCCAAAGGACGATGCAAACGACAGAGGCCACATCCCCATGCAAGCCATTTGGCTCTGACTGGGCACTCATGTGACCGGGCGTGGGTCTGAGAACGGATGTTGCCCATCCCCATGCCATTCCTGGCAATGCGGGCTGGGTGCGGATTCAGCCATCCCCATGCAAACCGTGCCAAACCCCAGCACAGGGGAGCAGTGGAACCTCTTCTCTGACCCCTTGCCCCTCACTGGAAGCCGGGTTGACATCACCCCACCCCTGTGCCACCCACTACAAATGCCACATCTCCCCTCTTTAGCAGGACCAAACAGAAAAAAAAAATTTAAAAAACCAAAGCTGCTGCGAGGTTTGGTGGCAGTTGAGCAGTTTTGCGCACCTCCGGTCTACTCAGGAACTGTGAGAACACCCAGCAAGTGGGAAATCAAGCCATTATCATGCCCACCTTGGCGATCGGGAAACAGGGGTGGAATATTATCCATGTAAAAGGGAGAAAAATCAAGCCATTACCCTGAGATTGGGAAACGTGAGGTGGAATACTTCTATAAAAGAGTCTCATGGGGCACCAAACGCCATCTGACCCCCTCATTTTTTTGGCTTTAACACTATTTACTCCCAAAAAATCTCAGCGGTTGCGATCTCCAATGCACAGGGCAGAAACAGCAAGCACAGGACATGAAACCCCACCTCCCACTGACACAATCACCAATCTCCTCCCCAAATAGCCCAGGACCATCCCCATGCACAGGCTCAGCTCACAAAGCAATGCATGCTGGGACACCAAACCGTAACAAGTCTTGTTTTTACCAGTACCAAATCTGGTACAGGTTTGGGCAATTTGGTTTGCGGAAATTGGACTAAATCAAAAGTGCATGGGGACAACCCTTGCCGAACCCGATTTCAATTCAGACCAAAACGTGCATGGAGACGCGCCCTCTCTCTACCAGTAGCAACATCTTCTTAGATTTATCCACGCCTCTACCAACACACCCATGAAAACAAGCTGAAGAGGATATATGCCAGGATGACAACACTAGAAGCAACAAAACTCTAGCACTGTAATCCAAGTTAATAGCATTGGCCAAATTGCCCTTATTTATTCTATTTATTATTTATATTTCTATGCCGCCCTATACCCAAAGGTCTCAGAGCGGGTAACAAACTTTAAAAGAGCAAATTGCAAGTCAGTATATATTAAAAACACTAAAGTACATAAAAACACTTTTAAAAGATTCAGAACATTTAAAAGAATATCCCAATTATTAAAATAAAAGTATCTTAAGTAGGGGGAGGGGGAAGTATAATCACCTTAGCCAAAGGCCAGGGCAAAGAGGTGCATCTTCACTGCCTTCCTGAATATATACAGGAAAGGGGTGTAATGCACCTTGAGGGGAAGACTATTCCATAACCTGGTGGCCATTACCGAAAAGGCCCTTTCCCGGGTGCCCACCCGACTCACTGCTGAAGGTGGTAGGAGAACCAGAAGGGCCTCACCTCCTGATCTTAAGGCACGGGCAGGAAAGTATTGGAGAAGGCATTCCTTTAGATATTTGGGGGCCAAGTCATTTAGGGCCTTGTAAGTCAAAGTTAACACCTTGAATTGGGCTTGGTAGTGAATTGGCACCCAAAGAAACCCTTTTAAAACTGGTGTGATGTACATCCAGCTAGCTGTTCCAGTCAGTACTCTAGTGGCTGCATTTTTCACTAGCTGCAACTTCCGAACCATCTTCAAGGGCAGCCCCATGTAGAGTGCATTACAGTAGCATAGTCTAGAGGTTACCAGAGCATGGATAACTGTGGCCAAGTCGTCTCTGTCCATGGAATACCAAGGAGCTTTTTGGGCTCTGCAGGCACGCCGAGTGCACTTGGGAACAATAGGGTTAATGGCCCTGTTCATCGCCCAATTCCAGAGAGAAACCAGGAGCACCAGTCATGCCAGCCAGAAAATCCCCCAGAGCATTCAGGAATCGCTCGGATTTCATAAGTCTCCGGGGGCGGACCATCTCAATAGGCCCTGCTTGGTAGAGATAGGCAGTGATTGAGTGCCATAGCTGTGAAGAAGGCATGCCAGCCAGCCATAGTCTTTGCAGCAGAACCAGCAGTCAGTGTGATGGCCTAAGTATGTATCCACCAATCAAAGCTGCCACAAAAGTAGTAAAATCAGATATTCACTTTTTGTCACTTCCACCTATAAAAACAGTGGTGATACAACATGGTGGAAAGACCAATTCTTATACCTCGCATTACTAAAGAAAGTGCTTGAAAATTGGTATCTTATTTTCTAGAGAGTAAACACTATTACAGAAGAAGAGCAATACGCTGTACTTACCTGCCAGCTTCTCTTCGTAGGCAGACATAAACAACTATAAATCTAATAACACCAGCTAAAGGCTTATTAATCTAATGGCACCAGCTAACTGTGTAAGAATTAGCAGGTAAAACTCTTCATAACATAAAGATGATTAACATTACTACCTGCTAACTCTTGAAATTCACTGTTGCTGTTAAAAGTAAGCTATCAAAAACTCTTAATCTGCCTATCTTGTAAAGATACAGATTTTTGCTTAACAGGTGGAATTTTAGCAAACAAGTACCTTCTAATTGCCTCTCAGTGCTGGGGTTGGTGGGAATCTGCTAAATTTCACTCTGTTAGACCATAAGAATTTTCTCAGAATATGTTGGCAGCATATAGAGTATGTGCTTTTTCTTTTGTTGGTTCTTATTATACAAAGAAAATCCCTTCCTAAGAGAAGGCTAATGAATAGGAGAGTAGATTTGGCTGGGAGAACTTAATGCAAGAACATGGAAACTCTAGATTGTTAATTGTTGTTAGATTCTAACTTCCATTATCCCTGTTGGTCCTCCTGGCTTTGGCTGATGGGAGCTGAATCATAACTTCTAGGGGACCATACATTCTTCACCCTTGGTGGGTGAAGTTAGAACAAGGAACGTTATTTTGGCTTAAACATTGGCGAGCACATGACATTTCTAGGGACTTCAAGCTATTTCAGGGTATAGAAAATTCATATACAAACGTCCTGTGGATTGTTTCCTTCAGGTGAATCATTAACCATCGTTAACTGTTAATCATTGACAGTTCTGACCTGCAGTTTTGCTTTGGTTCTGTTCCAACAACCCCAATGTTGCTTTGGTTCTGCTCTGCACCTGAGGTTCTGTCATTCATCCACAACTGCTCAAAGTGACAGTTACATAAGAATAAAAAGAATCAGAATGCTATTTAGCCAGCCAATGAAACCATGGCTTGTGGTATAGTACCCTCAGTTCTAAGGGCCATTCATATGCATGAACCGTTTTGAGCTAATGACAACACCCTTCCCCTACGAGTACTGGTTCCTAAGCCTATTCAAGATCTCTCTTGTTGGACAAGAAGATATCACACATACAAAAAAAAAAACACTCTTTCTTGTATGAAACAAGCTTTTCAGCCAGGCCATTACAAAAGGCCTCTCCTTCTGAAGTGTAGGGATCAACTACAGAAAGAACAGTGGTGTTCACTCTATTCACAGAGATTGCTCTAGGCTGAAGAATAGTGCTAGTCCAGACCAGCCCCTACAGCAGTCCCAAAGCTTGTGTGAGCTTCAGAGGTGGCCTGCTCAAGTTCATGGTTTCTGAGGCACTGTGGGACTCATTTTGGCAGTGTGCTTCGGCCAAAATAGTTCCCCCCCGCAGTCTGGAACACAACGGCACGTTCTGAACTTGGCCATGCTATTCTACCTTTCGACCTCAGTATTGGATCCAGCAAAACTCTTTTGCTCTTGTGAAATAAACAATAACTTCAACTTAAATACAGACAGCAAGTCGTCAATAAAATCTACCACTTCCCCAAAATGAAAAACTAGTAAAAAGGCAAAGTTAGAAACACTCCAAAATGCTGGACCAGAAATTGTTTCACTCGCAGTCACCATTTTTCTGGCCTGTTCTGGGAAGGAAATTTTGAAAGACAACCTCATGAGACACCAGGATGCCTGTGAAAACATTGGTAGTGTTGGCAGCAATTTGTTCAGATATAACAAGAAGAAGAGCTGGCTACCCGCCCCCGTCCCCCCCCCGCCACTTTTCTCACCCATTCAAGGGGACTCAAAGCGGTTGACAAAGTTTTCTTTCTCCCCACAACTGACACCCTGTGTGGTAGGTGGGGCTGTGAGAGCTCAGAAGAGAGCTGTGACTAGCCCAAGGCCACCCAGCTAGCTTCATGTGGGAGTGTGGAATCAAACCTGGTATTCCCAGATAAAGAGTCTGGCTCCCTAACCACTAGACCAAATTGGCTTAATGATGAACAGAATGCTAAGGAGTCTAGTAGCACCTTAGAAACTAACAAAGAGAAAGAAGTTGTTCACTTGAGCTTCCATGAACTACTAAGCCAACTTCACCAGATGAAGTACCTAGAGACAGAGGCATACACACAACCTGTGTGTGAAAATAGCAGTAGAAATGTAAAACTATGGGTGTGATGATGATGTGACAAGTTCAGTATAACAATGGTAATGAAGGTTTTATGTGAACAGAGGTGCAAACTTGTCAGAGTCTTGTAATATGTAGAGTGATACTGGCTGGAAACCAGAAAGCAGGTGTCAAGAACAGTCCAAGGGAACCCACAAAAACCTAAGTTGTTAACTCATATTATGTGTAGAGTGCCAGGAAACAATTGCCTCTGGTCAACTCCTGTCAATGGACTAGAGTTTGTGGATATATTCCCATTCTGATGTTCTTCTTTCCGATCTTTCATTGTAGTGTTTTTTTTTGTGTGTGTGTTTTTTGTTTTGCTCAAGGACTGCTGTTCTGAGGTCCACGATGAAATGACCTGAAAGACTGAAGTACTCTGTGACAGGTTTTTGTATATTCCCATTCCTCTGCAAACGGACTTTTATTCTCTGCAAATGGACATAACTCAGACATTAGAAGTAGGAATACACAAAACCTTGTTGGAGAACATTTCAGTCTTCTGGGGCATTTCTCAGAAAAGCAGTCCTTGAACAAAACTAAAGCAAAAAAACAAAAACCTGCAGAGGAAAACTGGTAAGAGAGCAGCAGTCCTTGAACAGCAACAATAAAAGCCTACAAAGTAAGACTGGCCTAAGAAACAGAACTGGAATTTATCTACAAACTCCAATCAATCAACAGCGGATTGAACAGAGACAATGGTTTCCTGGCACACTTCACATATTATAACACTAGTCAAAACTCAAAGGAGGGCCTATACACAATTTCTGTTTGACTTTCTATAATACAAATTTCATCTAAATTAAATGCAAGTGAGAGCTACCTGTACTATAAAGCTCTCATGAAATACACAGTCAACTGCAATTCCCATCAGGAACACCTGAGGGCAGTCTAGCCCTGAATTTGTTCACTTCTGTAGCCTACATGATGTTGCGTGTTTTTCCACTGTCACTAAGAAGTACCCAATAAGTACCGATTAATGGGTACAAAAATGCCATTACATACCCATTAATGGGTACTTAATGGGTACTTCTAGTGACAGTGGAAAAACACTCCAAGTGTAAAATAATTGTAGAGGTGACTTAGTATGCTGTTATAATGATCGCCCATCAAATTCTTACAGTCACTGGTATCTGAAAATACTGTAGAGTTGCATTAAAATGGGACTGTATTCCCCTCAAGTGTCTTGGCAGTGATATGTCATGACATTTAAAAAGATCCTAATAGTAGATTTATCTTTATAAAAACGTCATTATATCTGGAGAACGGTTTGACACATTTCTTTACCTCAAACCGTCTCCAGATGGCAGCCAGATTTCCCCCTAGGAGGCGATAATGCAGGAAATCCTCCCTCCACGATTACCACCTCATAGATGCTGTCTTTGCAAATTTTATTGTCAGATGCATCCAGACATTCAGGTGTTCCATGTGCCTGGATGTGCCCATCAGCTGGTGTTGATGCCTGTTTCAACCTCCATGCACGCATAGTGGATGGTGCTATGAGGCAGCTCTGTCCAGATAGTAAATAAAAAGTACTATTGCTGGAAAACCTGTGACAAGCACTAAATTTTCCAGCAATACTTTCTAGCATTTTTAAAGGTGGGAGGAGGAGAAGAAGAAGGGTTGGCTTTTATACCCCACTTTTATCACCCATTTAAGGGGACTCAACGCAGCTGACAAAGCTTCCTATTCTTCTCCCCACAACAGAACACCCTGTGTGGTAGGTGGGGCTGTGAGAGTTCAGAACAGAGCTGTGACTAGCCCAAGGTCTCCCAGCTGGCTTAATGAAAGAATCCTGTATTCCCAGATACAGAGTCCATCTTCCTAACCACTAGACCAAAGAAACACTATGGTGGAGTCGCCTCAGATGCATGGAGACACCTCCACCATAGCAACACCATAATGGCACTATATTCGCCCTCTCTGGATGGAGCCCTAACCTTTGGCTGAAGACACAGCTTCCCCTTCCCTTGCAGACATTTTCATGATTGTTTTATCCAGTTCCTTTTAATAGTATTTTATTGTAACATGCCTTGAGACCTATGGATATAAAGCAGAACAGAAGTATGAACAAGTAAATAATTAATACACAACAGTTTAATATTTGTGAGTTTAAAGTTCACAAGGCTTTCTAAGAAAGCAAACAATGAGGAACTACTATAAAGCTATTTGGGTTAACTTATTTTATTACTGTTCCAAGGTTTTTTTCAAGGCATAACCCAAAGTGGGGTGACATCTTATCTACATTTCAAAGATGCAATGGTTTCCGAAAACACTGCTTGGCCTTTCTTTGTTGTTGTTGTTTTGTTTTCACACACTCCCCCCCCCATCATTTTGGGGTTGAAATAAATTTGTACTCAATTTTACATATGTTAACTTGTACTTAATTCTTCCATAATATTTTTAAAAGATATTTTGTACTTAAGCTTGTATTATTGCTTTGTTACTGTTCACCATGCACTACTATTCACCATTGCCAGTGAAATTTATGTTTTTAAAAACAACTTTTTTCTAACTATCTCACACTCCCCATTTTGGGAATCACTGATGGATATTATTATACATTGTGTTATTTTCAGTTGCATTTAAAGCAATCTATGACATACTCACTAGCATCTGGCAAACTCTATCCTATGAGATACATCCAGGTTTACTGTAATGAGGAGAAAAGAGAAAACGTTGCAGACAGACTAGGGTCACTACCCCACTAGCAAGCGATAATGCAGAGCGTTGCTCCTCAATCTATATTGCTTGCTAATCAGATACAGTGGACCAATGGTGAGTTTGGCACCGATATATGTGGCAAGCTTACCGTAGCAGTGCCCATAATGGTGCTATGTTTCCCCCTGTCTGCTCTTGAGACAGCCAAGTTTAAGTGAAGCTTCCACTCTCCTTTCAATTCAAGGCCTTTCCTTTGCATAAATACTGAAAGTTCCGCATTTAGTTTAAATTTCCAAACTGCATTTGAAGGAAAATTAAATACAGTTAGACCCCCGTATCCACGGGGAATTGGTTCCAACTGCATGAACTGGCACTTCTGGGAGGATGTTTGAAACACTGGGAAATCACACTCAATTCCCCATGATTTCTCACTCTCTCTAATCGCCTCCAGAAAGCCTCAGATAGGCCTAAAAGCACCAATGGGGTTGGGGGAGGCTGGTCCAGTCACTGTAGATAGTGAAACCGCAGTTACCGGACCAGTGGATACAGGGGTCCAATTGCATGAGATAAAATATGAGTGAATAAGAGGCCCTTTCTGCTCTGGGCCTTATTCTGGATTATATCCTGGAATAGGGGCCTGCTATCTGCATGCTAGTGCAGACTACAGCAGGCCCTTGATAACTTCCCTGTCCTTCCAAAACCAGAAGCGGATAGTAACAAAAGTCTACACTGGAAGACAAAGGCTTAAAGAAATGTGATACTCTGGAAAATGTTTTCTTCCAAAGCGGTTGACATCTGTGGTTGGGTGTATACACCCAACCCAGCCGTGGTCAGATACAACTGCGTGAAATGGCGCTTCTGGGCGAGTCCCCATTCTGAGCTGCAGAGGGTTGCCAGTTTGACCCTAGCCTTTTCCCAGTAGTAGGCACTGGCAAACCACTTCTGTATCTCTGCCAAGAAAAGGGCAAGAGGTGCCCGTAAAGCCTCAGTGTGGTTGCTTTTCAGTGGCTAGGAAGCAAAGGATTTCCAGATCAATCCCTAGTCTCTTCCCTAGAAGAGGCAAAGCAAACCAGTTCTGTATTCCTGCCAAGAAAACTGCATAGAGGTACCCATGGAATCTGAGAGTGGCTATAGCAGAGTGGTAGAGCAAATGGCCTAGAAAGCAGAGGGGTTAATGTTTCGATCCCCAGTCGCTATCTGGCAGCAATCAATAGCAAATCATTTCTGAGGCGCCTCTTGTGCTCAGCCTTATTCTGGATTATATCCTGCAATAGGGACCTGCCATCCAAATGCTAGTACAGACTGTGGCAGGGCTCAGCATGTGAACGGCAGGTCCTTATTCCTGGATATAATCTGGAATAAGACCCAGTGCAGAAAATGCCTGTATCTTGGCCAAGAAAACTGCAAAATGCAGTCATTTACTTACCCACAAGTTTGTTTCCATTTCCTGTGAGCAATACAAGTTTTTTTTCACACATTCAGGCACCCAACCTATGCTTCGTGGGGCTGTATGATCATCCCTGCAAAAGCAAATATTCTAATACTGGACTGTATAATGCAGAAAAGTGCAATAAAAATCCTCACAGAGATGCCCATGGAATTAACCAGGAGCCAAATAAGACTGTGTGGTATCCAGGAACACCAATAATGGGCAGAAATGCAAAATACTTCTAAGTTCCTTGGAACTGCTTGCCTCTACCATATCCAACCCACCCTCATGCAGCTATAAGAACTGTATAGGATGAAGGCAATTTGTCACTTCCTGTCTCTTCTGATATGACCACCAGTGTATTTTTGTTACCGGAGATTTAATGTTGATTATTGGATTATATTGTTTTACAGTTGATATCTTATCTATCATACGTATTGAACTAGATGCAGTGTTTGACTTTGATCACTATTGTACATTTATTTGTTGTGAAGCCCTTTGGGCAACTTCTGGGGAAAGAGGTATAGAAAAGATTAAAGGCAATCCTTTTGGTACTGCGTCCAATTATTTTAGATGTAAAATAAGGACACCGTAAAATAAATAAGCAAACAAGTAGGAAAATATAAAAACGGTACTTTGAAATCCATTGCAAAATACACTTACTTATCCACAAACTTGTTTTCCTGTTATTTATTACTTTACATTTTTATGCTGCCCCTATAACCAGATGTCTCCGGGCGAGTAACGTCTAAGATCAAAACATTATTAAAAGTATAACAGTATGTATTAAAACAATAGCATCTGCTGATGTCAATCTTGTTTGCATTTCCTGTAAAGAAGACTAGGTTTTGCACACAGCCAGTGCCTTATGGGGACGAAAGATATTTTAATGCTGGACTTCGGTTTCAACTAAGAATCAGTGCGTGTGCTGGAAAACCGGAGTGCCCACGAACATGGGTAATTTAATGTGGATTATTAGATTATATTGCTTCACAGTTTATATCTTATCTATCGTACATATTGAATTCTTTTTAAAAAACCGCATTTGGACTGCAAAGTGGTGTCATCGTTCCTGCGTTGCTCTTGCGTTATTTTGCTTTCACTATTGCAAAAATTATAAAATCGAAGGGCATTGCATTAAGGATAGCTTAAGGTTATTCACAGGACTTAAAACTATCTCACGGTCCGGCAACCATTTTTTGTGAATGCCTCTACTTGTCCGACTTCGACAATTCCCTTATCCACTTTATGGAATAGGTTTAACGATTGAATTATATGTATATATGCTTGTGTTTTACATGACAGTTGTATTATCTGATCTGTATGGTTTTTTAAATTAAAATTATTTTTTAAAAAAAAGGAATCTGTCCCGTAGTCTCCAGGTATCAGGTGGAATCAAAATGCAAATAAATAAGCAAGCAAGCCCCTCTCTGCACTGGGGCCTTGTTCCTGGTTCTATTCTGGAATAGAGATTTGCCATCTGCAGGCTGAGGCAGACTGTGACAGATCCCACCCATGACCTCATGGAGTCTGCACTAGCACGGGGATGGCACATCCCTATTATGGAATATAATATGAAATAAGGCCCAGTGCAGAAAGGTCTTAATTTGGGTTTTGCATCTCAGGGAGCCAAGTGCTCTCCTCCTTGCACCCGCCCTGAGAGCCTAAAGACACTGGACCTTCATTTCCACTGTCCCCATTCAACCCACCA
This sequence comes from Aspidoscelis tigris stejnegeri, assembly GCA_023333525.1. Taxonomy (NCBI): domain Eukaryota; kingdom Metazoa; phylum Chordata; class Lepidosauria; order Squamata; family Teiidae; genus Aspidoscelis; species Aspidoscelis tigris. The sequence continues at coordinate 97,464,339 of JALMGA010000002.1, forward strand.
CCGAGCACAGACAACAGCCGGCAGCACGCAACATGTCTGTGTGTGTGTGTGTGTGCGCGCGCGCGCGCGCGCGCGCGTGTATCTTCCTCCTGCGACAAGCCCCGCCCCTCGCCCGATTGGATTGGATACGCGGAAGCGCCCGCTTCCTCTGCTGACTCCTCTGACGGCGATTGGCAAGGGAAGGTGAGCCGCTGCGGAAACCACCTCCGGCGCTTCCTCTCCTGCTAAATGTTCTTATTCGCCCGCTCTTCCCGTGCAGCAGCGATGGCCGAGTGGTTAAGGCGTTGGACTTGAAATCCAATGGGGTCTCCCCGCGCAGGTTCGAACCCTGCTCGCTGCGGAACTCAAGGGAGGGGTGTAACCCTTTTGTTTTTATTACCCCTGAAAGGGGAATCCTTGAGCATCCACTCCAACGAGATCCCTCTCGCTTCTCTTTCTCCCCCGAGGATCCGGCGAGCAGGCATCATCCGTCTTTCCAAAAACATTAGAAAATGGGTTTGTTTTCTTCTTCTTGCAACCCTAAGTGAGGTTGGAACTGCGAGCATTTATTTGCCCCTTTCCTCGCGACAAAAACGAGCAAAACCTAGTGGCTATGAATATTTCCAGACTAGCAGGAACCAACATGGGTGTCAGCTATATTCCTACTGCATGCATGTGTGAAAGCGGGGGTGGGGGGGGGTCACTGGGGATTCCCCCTTCCGAGAAATAGTGAACCAGATACACTCAGGAGCCATTACTCCCCAGGAACACTAAGGGGTGTTTTTCCACTTGGTGCCTGTGGAAAAACACCCTTTTTTCCCCTTTATTTATAACCATACACGTGCAGCTTCCATTCACATGTTAAAGCGTGCCCGGTGCAGAGCTTATACTGTGGCTCTTCCTCTTGGAGGCGCTTTCTATATAGGGTAAAAATCTGGGCGCTTTGCTTTGGGATTTCAGCTCTCAGCCAGTTTAGCTTGTACTGCCTGGTCGCCAATATTGGGGTGCAAGAACTACACCCCCAACCCCCAATTGACTCAGGGCTGCAATCGCTGCTTCCTTGTAATGCTATAGGATGTTTTTCCATTTAGCACCAAAGAACCCATTAAGGGTCCTTAATGGGTTCTTAATGGGTACTCTAGTGCTAGTGGAAAAGCCACCTAGCACTTGTAATGCTATAGGGTGTTTTTCCACTTAGCACTAAAGCACCCATTAAAGACCAATTAAGGGTCCTTAAAGGGTACTCTAGGGGTGTTTTTCCACTGTCACTAGAAGTACCCATTAAGTACCCATTAATTTTTCCACTGTCACTAGAAGTACCCATTAAGTACCCATTAATGGGTACTTAATGGATACTTCTAGTGACAGTGGAAAAACACCCTAGTACTAAGTGGAAAAACACCCATAGTCTCCCCCTTGATGTGCGACTATCACCTTCACTGTACACATTTAGGAAGGCCGTGAAGACGCACTGCTTTGCCCTGGCCTGGCCTGGCCTTAAGTGGGGAGACCCTTTTCTCTCCCCCCTGGCAGATGCTGTTATTGTTTTAATGATGTTTGATTTTAGATGTTGTTACCCACCTGGAGACCTCCAGGTATAGAGCAGGATAAAAATTCCATTTCCATTTCCTTTTTTTTTTTTAATTGATACGCTGCCTTTCCAAAAGAAACTTTGGCGCAAGGCGGTTTTCAACAAATGGAAACAAAATACAAAGCAAAATACAATCGTTGCATCAAAAAAGAAACAAAAAACAGCAAATATAATCAACAACTTAAAGACAATTTTATCCCCAAGGCAGTTTACATAAATAAATGTAAATAAATAAGGCGGAGACATGCGTGTTATAAGAGGCAGAGCAAAGGCAGATGGGCCCTGTGGTCAGCCATATAGTGGCTGGCCTGGATTGACCTGTCTGAGGCCGCCCTTTTATGTGCATGGGTGTTTTTCCACTGTCACTAGAAGTACCCAATAAGTACCTGTTAATGGGTACAAAAATGCCATTACGTACCAATTAATGGGTACTTAATGGGTACTTCTAGTGACAGTGGAAAAACACCCCATGTGGAGGCTTGGGAGGGGCCCATGGGAGGGAATGGAAAAAGTTATGGATGTGGGCAATCAGAACCAGATACATCTTTTTTTGGTTTTTTTGGACATAGTTTTTATTATTTTATATCACAGCCTTAAAACTTATTTTCCATACGGGATCTTACATACATTAATAATACACTAGCGCGGCTTTCTTTTGCCCGCAGCAGCGGCGCAGCATCTGGCTGAAGTAAAAAGATACTGATCAATCTGCATTTTTTTACTTTGCCTCTCCGGGGACATGCTGTGCGCCCACTGTGGGCAACGGCGTGTCCTATCTGACCGACAGGAAATCACTTTGCCGGAACAGCACAACTTCCAATCGCCCTGTCAGGACGGGTGGAAGCGACTGCGCTGTCCCTGCGCGGCTTCTGATCGTCGGGTGTGACCGACGCGAAGCAGCTTTGCAGGGATGGTGAAGTATATCACAAGTCTGGACACAGCCTAAATAACTTTCTCTTTGACTTCCTCTCTTGCCTGTAGTTTTTCTTTCTTTCAGCCGACTGCTTAAGAATCAATCAAATCTTTGCTCATGTTAATATTTTGGTAAAATTGATTGTAAACAAAAAATTTATAATGCAAACTTCCTGCTTACATTTCTTAAATGTCTCCAGTATGTTTTCTGTATTTCTTATTGCTACTGTCTGAAAATATATGGATAGGTTTCTAAATGCTAGTGTGACCCTTTCTAGTATTATCATGTTTAATTCTTTCAAACTAATTCTCCTTCTCCTTTCTTTGTTTAGCCAAACATTAAAGTAAGGTCCTTTCTGCACTTGGCCTTTTTCTGGAATGTATCTCACATCCAATGCAGACTTTGGCAGGACTTGCCTGGGCCCTGCCATAGACTGCATTAGTTTGCAGACCACATATGCCTATCCCAAGATATATTCCAGAAAAAGGCCAAGTGTGGAAAGAGTCAAAGACTCCAGAATGTGATCCAAACCTCATTTGGAATCCACGAGGGCAGAAGAGGTGTCAGGTTGTATACTTTGCTCCCTTGGTTTTTTTCTTTCTCTTAGAGCTTATTTTCACTAGGCCCAGGGGGTCAGCCAGGAAATGCTCCCACATGGAGCATCCATACTGTGCAGAGCCACTTCTATACCAGAAGAAGCTCCACAAATACTGGATTATCCCCTGGGGCATATAGCTGTAGAATCCAAAAGAACCTGCTTCCTTGCTAGAAAGCAGAGAGCCGGCAGATCACCTTGCCATATTCTTTTTGAGATGCAGTGACCAAAACTGCATGCAATATTCCAGATGCAGGTGATCAATTTATTTGTTTCAAGGCATGATAATATTAATATTTCTGTTTTTAATGCCATTTCTTTATAAATACAAAGATTGCTATTGTCCTTTTTTTTACAATAGCTGCACAGTGTATTAACGCTGCCATTGAACTGTCTACCATTATGTGAAGGGTAATAACAGATAAGAAATAAGATAAGGGAGATTAAGGATGTGCCAAACAATCAATAGATGCTGCTGTTTTAGAAGCAATATGATATCTGAGCTAGTAACTGCATTGAGAGAATTAAGGTGGCTGAAATACTATGCCTAGAGTGTTAATGTGCTAAAATCTTGTTATATGGGCAGAGCTAACTTGAGCTACTGTCCCTCCTTCCTATAAAACCTGTGAACTCTTTGTTCTCATTGCACAGTTGTGAAAGCAATTCTCTGTGCCTATTTGCATGCAAATAAAGACTCTCTTTCTGAAGAAACAACTTTTCCTTTTGAATAATTGCTCCTACCCCTAACAATTACTCCAGGGACTCTCTCCTGGTCAGTCAGAGACAGCTCCGATTCCATGAATGTATAATTAAGGAAGTCTAACAATAGGGACATGCTACCGTCCTCCCAACCATACGTCCGAAGGAGATGAACAATTGGAGAAGGAGGTAAAGGAGGTAGCCCATAAAGATAGGGTAGTTATAATGGGGGACTTCAATTATCCTCACATAGACTGGGTGAACTCCTGTTCAACTCAGGAGAGAGAGAGAAAATTCCTAGACCTACTTAATGACTGTTCCATGGAACAAATGGTCATGGAACCAACCAGGGGAAATGCAGTCCTGGACTTGATCCTAAGTAATGCTCAGGACCTGGTAAAGGACGTCACTGTAGCTGATCCAATTGGGAACAGTGACCACAATGCAATAACCTTCAACTTAAATACAGGGAATAAGTTCTTAATAAAGTCTAACACAGAGACCTTAAACTTTCACAAGGGAAACTTCCCCAAAATGAGGAAATTAGTGAAAAGGAAATTGAAAGGGAAAGTCAAAAGAGTTAAATCACTTCAAAAGGCATGGAGACTACTTAAAAACACAATAACGGAAGTGCAACTAGAATGCATTCCTAAAAGAAGAAAGGGGACTTCTAGGTCCAAGAAGAAACCAATGTGGCTCACAAATGCAGTAGATGAAGTCATTAAAAACAAGAAGAGTTCATTTAGGAAATGGAAGGCTTGTCCAAATGAGGAGAACAGGAGGGAACATAGACACTGGCAACACGAATGCAAGATGGCCATTAGGAAAGCTAAGAAAGATTTTGAGGAGCACATTGCTAAAAACATCAAAAGAAATAACAAGAACTTCTTTAAGTATATCAGAAGTAGGAATCCAACCAGGAGAGCAGTTGGACCACTAGATAGTAAAGGAGAGAAAGGGGTAATTAAAGAAGACACGGAGATTGCAGAGAGACTAAACGAATTTTTTGCTTCCGTATTCACGGAGGAAGACAGAAGACACATGCCAGTAGCTGAGCCTGTGTTTTCTGAAGAGTTAAACTGTACAGAAATAACCAAGGAAGTGGTCCTGGCATGTCTTAATAAACTAAATGTTAACAAGTCACCGGGACCAGATGGTATTCATCCAAGAGTCCTTAAGGAACTCAAATGCGAAATTGCCGACCTTCTAGCAAAAATATATAATCTTTCCCTAACATCAGGCTCCGTACCTGAGGACTGGAGGGTAGCAAATGTAACACCAATATTCAAAAAAGGATCCAGGGGTGATCCAGGCAACTACAGACCAGTTAGCTTAACGTCAGTTCCGTGTAAGGTGATGGAAACCATTATTAAAGACAAAATTAGTGTGCATATGGAGCAGCAGGCATTGCTGAACAAAAGCCAGCATGGCTTCTGCAAAGGTAAATCATGCCTCACAAATTTGTTGGAATTCTTTGAGAGTGTCAATAAACACGTGGATAAAGGTGAACCAGTAGACATTGTCTATCTGGACTTTCAGAAGGCTTTTGACAAAGTCCCACATCAAAGGCTACTGAGTAAACTCACCAGCCATGGAATAAAAGGACAGGTTCTGTCCTGGATTTGTGACTGGCTTAAGGGCAGAAAGCAGAGAGTAGTAGTAAACGGCAATTTCTCAGGGTGGAAAGAAGTAAAAAGTGGGGTCCCTCAAGGCTCAGTACTGGGACCAATGCTTTTTAATTTATTCATCAATGATCTAGAAAAAGGGGTACATAGTAAAATAGCAAAGTTTGCTGATGATACTAAATTATTTAGGGTAGTAAAATCTGAAAGAGATTGCCAAGAGCTCCAGAGGGATCTCTTAGCATTGGGTGAGTGGGCAACCAAGTGGCAAATGTGCTTTAATCTTAACAAGTGTAAAGTAATGCACATCGGGGCCAAGAATCCAAATTACGTCTATAAACTGATGGGGTCTGAGCTTTCTGCAACACGCCAGGAAAGGGATCTCGGGGTTTTGGTGGACAGTTCAATGAAGGTGTCAACCCAGTGTGCGGCAGCAGCAAAAAAAGCAAATTCAATGCTGGGAATAATTAGGAAGGGAATAGAAAATAAGTCAGCAAGTGTCATTTTGCCCCTTTATAAATCTATAGTGAGGCCACATTTGGAATACTGTGTACAGTTCTGGTCACCACACCTCAAAAAGGATATTGTGGAACTAGAGAAGGTGCAGAGAAGGGCAACCAGAATGATTAAGGGTCTGGAACACCTCCCTTACGAAACCAGGCTGCAACGTCTAGGCCTCTTCAGTCTGGAGAGACGGCATTTGAGAGGGGACCTGATTGAAGTATATAAAATTATGCACGGCATAGAAAAGGTGGATAGAGAAAATTTCTTTTCTCTATCGCACAACACTAGAACCAGGGGGCACTCTATGAAGCTGATGGGTAGGAGCGTAAGGTCTGACAGGGGGAAGTATTTCTTCACACAGAGGGTCATCGGCCTATGGAATGTGCTGCCAGAAGAGGTGGTGACAGCTACCAGTCTGGATGGCTTTAAGGAAGGGTTAGACAAATTTATGGATGACAGATGTATCAATGGCTACTAGAACGAATGCCTAGGTGCATCTTTCAGGCTGGGGGGGGGAGGAAATGGGGCGCTTCTAGGGCCATCTGCTGGGACTCGAGAGCAGGAGAAGGTTTGTCCTTGTCTCTGCTTGAGATGCCCATGAGCATTTGGTGGGCCACTGTGTGCGATGGGATGCTGGACTAGATGGGCTGTGGCCTGATCCAGCAAGGCTTCTCTTATGTTCTTATGTTCTTATGTTCTTAAGTAAGTTAGGATTGTTAGGCCCAATGTGAATCACCTTAGTTTTGCTCATGTCGATGCCTCTGGATCTCTTCACAGCCTCTTTTTGTTTCTACTGCTCTGAGCAATTTGATGTCATCAGCACCATGGCTATTCCACCAATCACATCTGACTCAAGATCATTTATAGGACAGGATCTTGTGTGTTTATGCACTGAGCTTAAGATAGGAATCCTAAGCATCAAGCAAAGGGGCATTCTCTGGGTAAGGTACCAAGGATGTTCTGATCTGACAGGAATTGTTGCGTGCATGTATGGAGTCAAGGAGTCCATGATCCAGTTCATTAAAAACAATGAAGAAGCCATTTTGACTGGCATTGCAGCTAGGACTTCAACCACCATCAAGGTTGCAAAACCAGCCAAGGGCCTCTTTGGTCTAGTGGTTAGGGAGCCAGACACTTATCTGGGAATACCGAGTTTGATTCCACACTCCTCCATGAAGCCAGCTGGGTAACCCTGGGCTAGTCACAGCTCTCTTCTGAGCTCTTACAGCCCCACCATGAAATCAACAGTACAGTATAGTATTTTTGAGCAAAGAACTGGATGTAGTATCAGAGCTGGCGGTTGAGGACGCTCCATCTTCCTTATAGACAGTTTTTAATAATACACCTTAAATATGGTATCAAGTTCCAAAACAAATAAGTGGAACTTTTTTCCTGAGAAAAGTCTATCTACTTCTTTCCTTTTATTTTGCAAAAGCTTCCTAATTATAACTGGAATTGTTTAAATGATCAAGGCAGATGCCAGAGTACAAGACAAGTAAGCCCCATATTGCCAAGGCTCTTCAAAATGTTCTTGTGGAACCTAACTGACGCAAGTAAAAGTTCTCAAACTTAAACCAGGTCAGCCTACTTGACGTCAGTAGGAGGAGAAGCAAAATGTTTTGCTTTAGCTACTTTGAAGAATCTGGATTGTATTGGGGGATTCACCACAAAATTTCCCTCATCCCATCAAAACAAGTCAATAAAATTAAGTAGAAAGGATGGTGAATTCTCAGGCACCAGGGTTTTGCTTCAAGGACTTCATTCCATGATGCAAAAGGCATGTGTTCTTCATTTCTCTTATTAACACAAATGTTAACAATCAGACCAATTCAGAGGATCGCCAGATCCTTTTTAACAACTAGAATGCTTGACAATTTCCAAAACATTCATTTTGATGTAAACTTTTCCTGGAAAGAGATCGCGTAACCACAGTGTTACCTTCTCTTATAACCTCCAGGTTGTATTGCCACAGTGCTGCACTCTACACTGAGCTGAAGACGGTTTGGAAGTTGGAACTTATGCAAAATGCTGCAGCCAGATAGTTCATCGGTGTGTGTCCTGTTGAGCCCATATCACCCCAGTCCTTAGAGACTTACACTGGCAGTTGATTCACTTCCAGACCTAATTCAAGGTTCTAATCCTGACTTTTAAGACCCTAATGGCTTGGGACCCAGGTACGTGAAGGTATACCTCCTCCTGCGTAGTCTTGTCTGGCACCTAAGATCTTTAGCAAAGATCCTTCTGATAATTCCATATCTTTCAGAGGGCTGTGTTGCCAGAGACAGAAAGAAGGCTTTCTCTGTGGTTGCCCCCAGGTTATGGAACATCCTTTGATGTTCGCCAGGGCCCTATATTGATGTGCTTCTGGAGATCAGTAATAACATCTCTCTTTACCCAGGCTTTTGGCATCTGCCTTGGAGGGAGGTATGTCTATGCTTTTATTGCATGTTAATTGTTTGTGCTGTTTGTGAACCACTCAGAGATTGCTACAGTGGACAGTATAAAAATCAAGTTAAGAAAAAAATTCTGCTTTCTGTTTTCATGGAAACATTATTTAGACTTAATAATCTCATTTGCAGATCAAAGATTGTGATCTTTCTGGAGCCTGTGGACAGATTAGGAATTCCGAGAGCATGCTGCAGGCACCTTCCTCCTCTGGTTGTGTTTTCCACCATGGAGGCTTTTCACCGTAAGGCAGCCTGATTCTTTGCAGCATTGTGGAAACCATTGGCATCATTATGACCGTAGACACCACGTCAGCATCCCTCAAGTAGGTGATGGTACCATAGGAATTATGAGATGCATTTTCATCTCTGAAGACCTAAGAACATAAGAGGAGCCCTGCTGGATTACTCCACAGCCCATCTAACCCAGCATCCTGTCTCACAGTGCTGCTCACCAGTTGTTTCTGGGTATTCTCAAGGAGAAGATGAAGGACAAACCTTCATCTGCTCTCAAATCCCTGCAAATGGTCTCTAGAGGTATCCTGCCTGTCTCCCCAACCTGGAGGCAGTGCCTAGACATCAATTCTAGTAGCCATTGATCCGTGAATTTATCTAATCTTTTATTAAAAGTTAATCAAGGCTGTTTAATTTCAGAGTAGCACAACTCTATTCTCCAGAACCAAAACCACTCAGTTTTTGCTGCTTCTGCCAGCCATTTCATGTAGTTTACAGCCTGAATTCACAGTTACCTTAATGGAATGGAACAATCACACAGCCCTAGGCTGGTTCACTTCCAGTGCATTTGGGGCCATTCACATTCTGAGTGCTGGAACATCTCTGTGGTAGTCCTGCAGGACAAGCAATGCAAAGAGCACACCTCCTGTTTTATTCCTGGAGTTATGTCCTTCCATAGGAAGTCCCACTCACCCCTACAACATTGCCATGATGTACACCTCTAACACAGTGGCTACTGCATGTAACAAAGCGCTGGGTATGTTTTGGATTGACAGCAAGTGAAGGTGTGAAAAATCCCCCTATGTGTGAATGCAGCATTCCAGCAATCCATTTGTTTGTGTGAAAAAGTCCTTTTATAGTGAAGCCACCCGTACAGAATTCTTGCTCCTCCACAGAGCAAAAGCATGACCTGGTCTAGGGCTCCATCCAAATGGAGCAAATATAGCGCCATTATGGCCCTGCTATAGAGAGATCACTTCACATATCATAGGCAACCCCAACACAGCCCCACTTTTTTGCACCTAAAAAGCACTTTTGACTATTCCTGGATTATGTATATTATGATCTAACTGTAATATAAATGGTGAGCCATGGCTCTTCCTCCCCAAAACCTTGTTCAAGTGGGAACTTTTTTTCCCCCAGTGCTTCCTCCCCACTTTATATGGAAAATGATGTCTACGTGTCTTACAAGCCACAGAAGAGGGCGGGAATAATTTGGAAGGTAGATGTTTATCCTGAGAATCCTTGACATACAGTCTGCCAGAACAATATGTGACAGTCTTATGGAGCAGAACACAATTAGTTCCTCTTTAAACAGTGTACCATTCCAGTTACAATTAACGGGGATTCTTTAATGCTCTTACTACATAGTTTGTTCTTGCAGACTGTATGTCAAGGATACTCAGGCTACACATCTACACTGTGACCATCCTTCCAACTTACTCCCACCCTCACCTGCCCGTATTGTAGGCCAGCTCATTGTTAAGAAGAAGGTACACAATGGCTGCATCTATAATCATCTATATTTGGATATTCCAGAATATCATATTTGGATATTCTAGAAGAAAGCATGGATATTCTGGAATAAAGCAGAATAACAATAATAATAAGAGTTGGTTTTTATACCCCACTTTTCTAAGGGGACTCAAATCACCTAACAAACCTTCATTCTTTGTAGTAATCGCAAAGGTTTGCACGGGTTTTTCTCCTGGCTTCAGCCTTCCATTTATCAAGCCTCAGAGTAAAAAGAATATTCCTGCTCCCATAGCTTGCAGTACACACCCAGCACCAGCAGGATGCTGGACTCTTAGCCTTGGGGCAAAATGGCTCCCCGGCCGCATGGCATCTGTCTTCTCTTCCTGTTTGAGGATCCTCCCCGCCTCCCTCTACAGGATATGACATCAGAAGGACTTCTGCCCTGCTCAGCTGACACAGCTCCACCTATCGCCTCCCTGGATTTTCTCCTGAGGTCACTTCCTTCCCCGCCCCTCTGTGGCGGGTTATTTAAAGCCCTGCACAGAAATAAACTATCTCTCTTCCAGCTGATCTCTGCATCATGCCTCTTCTTCTCCCTCCCCAATTTCCTAGCTCTCAGGGTTAGGCCAGAAATGGGCCTGATCCCAAACTACCTGGGCCAGTCAGGTAATTGGAAGACTTTTGTAACATCTGGCGTTCAGGAGCTGCAGCAATCTGCTGTTGCTCCCCATTCCCCGGAGCCCTCACATTTCGTGGCGTAAGCCGGATACGCCACAATTCTTCCCCATACAACAAGATATCCTGTGAGATAGGTGGGGCTGTGAGAGCTCAGAAAGAGAGCCCAAGGCCACCTAGCTGGCTTTGTGTAGGAATGTGGAATCGAACTAGGAGACTGCCAGATAAGGGTCCTTTCTGCACTGGGCCTTATTCTAGATTATATCTCAGAACAGGGACCTGCCATCCGCATGCTAGTGCAGACAATGGTAGGTCCCGGGAGGGGTCTGCTGCAGCTTACACCAGCATGCAGATGGCAGGTCCCTCTCCAGAGATACAATTTGAAATAATTCCCAGTGCGGAAAGAACCAAGAACTGGGCACTCTGACCACAACACCAAACCGGCTCACATAAGTAACCGACATTTAGATGCAGCCTACATCGCAGTGCCTAACAGGCTTTGCAGAACAAGAAAATATGTCGTGCTTGGGAAAGGTTCATTGCAGCAAGTAGCAACCATATCTACTCTTTCTTCTGGATGGGAACTGGACTTTCTCTCCCATTTCACTTTTTTCTGCTGAAAACTGTATCCCAATATGAATTACATCCCTCGGTCCCTTGATTTTTTTTTAATCATAGCTGTACTTTCATATACTTCTAAACTACCCCTCTGTCAATCTACAAGGCTTCTGCAGTTTGTGGATGGGATATGGCCTGCCATTTGGAAATGAAGCTATAGCCACCTGCAGAGATAGCTAGGATATGAAAGAAGGTGACCCAGTGGAACAGAGAGACCACAAGCACAAAGAACTGCAGGTTGATAGTGGAACTCTACAGCCTTGTGACTCAGCTGCTGAGAAGTAATAACACCGCGCAGGAGCTACTGATGCATATCTTAGAATCCAGACCCCGAAGCCCACAGAGACGTTTATTGTCCAAGACATTTATCACCTTCTTTTTGATGGTATCAGCGTTATGACATTTCACTTGCTGCCAGCAGCATCAAATTGCCTCGGTTCATTTGTGACAAATTTGGATGTGGTTTGGAGGAGGCTGATTGCCTTCAGGAAATTAAAATGCTTTGATAACCATATTCGTCATCGGCAGCCATTATCCTACTGCTCAGAATAAAAGGAAGCAATCTCCCTCGCTTAGTCATATTGCGATAAGGAGTTTGGAACAACACGGAATTTGTTTTCATGCTGCTTTGCATAAAAATATATGCTGCTCAAAAAAAAAAAACACTTAAGCTTCACAGTGTAGCCCCAAGTCACTTAAATTTCAAGGATATCAATCTGTCCAGTTAGGAAGCATAAGCGATCATGAATCAATTTCACCTGCTTTCGTGCAAGTGAAAGTGACCACAGGTGCTCTGGAAGGGCAAAAGCAAGACAAGTCCCAAATAGGGAATGGTTTTGCAGGTGGTGGCCACAGACAATACTCCTTCCTTATCCTTCCTGATTGATTTTTCTCTAGTTTTGCATTTTGCTAGGGCCCTTGTCACTGCTGGTAGCATGAGGTGGTACCTGCAGCCCATTCAGGTGGCACAGGTAGTCCAGCTTCTCCAGGATGTGCCGTTGCAAGAAGGTTTTATGTCTCTCCCAGGACAGTCTCAACAGCATGGAGCAGATTCCAGGACATTGTCTGTTCCACAAGGAGAGATGGCCAGGGCCACAGAAGGACATCAACCCAGCTTCAGGACTGGTATCTGCTTCTTTGTATGAGGAGGAACAGGTAGAACACTGCCAGAGCCCTATAATATGACCTCCAGCAAGCTGTGTGCATGATTGTGACCAGCCAGAAGCAGACTAAATGAGGATGGTCTGAGAGCCCAGCATGTACTCAAAGCCCAGCACTGTTGGCATTAGCCAGAGAACACCAGAATTAGCAGGTCCACTGTTGGTGCTCCATCTTCTTCACAGATGAGAACAGGTTCACACTGAGCACATGTGACAGATGTGAGTCAAGAGATGTTGTGATGCACATTATGCTGCCTGCAACATCCAGCATGACTGGTTTGGAAGTGAGTCAGTGATGGTCTGGGGAAGCATATCCTTGGAGAGTTGGCAAACCCTCATGTGGTAGCCAATGGTAATCTGACTGCTGTTAGGTACTGGCATGAAATCCTGAGAGCCACAGTCATGGTATAGGACAATGTCCAGCTTCACATGGCCAGAGTGTGTAAGCAGTTCCTGAATAATGAAGGCATTGATGCCACTGACTGGCCCTCATGTTCCCCAGATCTCAGTCCACTTGAGAACCTCTGGGACATTATGTAAACCTTCTTGCAACAGCACATATGAATGTGCCATTCTGGAGGAGTTGGACTACCTGTGCAATGGGCTGCAGGTACTGCCTCAAGCTAGTGACAAGGACACTAGCAAAAAAAATTCAAATAAATATAGACGCATCTGAAGCCACAAAGTAGCGGCATGGAATGTACAGGAGCTCACTGGTGCCTTGATCCAGACCCCATTGGGAGCATGCCCAGAGATTGTTAGGAGTGCACACAGGTACAGGAGGGCCTTGCGAACTAGGGGTGTTTCTGCACTAGCTGCAGAACCCGTTTTAATCCCCCCCCCCGCCCCAAAGCCCAGATTAAGAACACTTATCTTAAGTGGCTTCCGCATTGGATTCCTCTTTTGTGACACTTTGCTTCCATAGCCCTTCCCCCACGCGCCAGGCACCACCGGAAACACGTGGTGACTGGCAGCTGCATGCTCCAGTCCTGCAGCTCCTTAGACAGCATCACTGGCACACGAGCCATAGGACTTTTGGAATGGGTGGTGATGCGTCCGCACAGCATCCACTCCATCCACGCTTTGGAATCGGGCCTTCCAGTGCGTGTGCAGACGCACGAGGGCCCTTTGGATCCGTCACTATTTGTGACGGATCAAGGGGAGGATGGATCGCCAAAAAACAGATCTTTTTAGATCCGTTTTTCGGCAGCCAATGCGGAAGCACCCTAGAGTCACATTACGGGTTCCTGTGATGAAATTCACACAAATTGGATCCACTTGTGATTTCATTTTACTTTGGTTGTTGGTTGATCTTGAATCCAACCCTTGACTGACTGATGATTTTGGCTTTCATTGACTGTTCATATTTTGTTCTCAGAGAATTACACAATTTTTATCTATAAAGATTTTCAACTTAAATTTTTCATTCATTGAATTCCCTTAAAATTTCCTGAGCAGTGGATTTTAGTTTGGAGGCGAGTTAAAACTGAAAATTAGACCAAATGTTTGCTAGTTTGAATATTTGTTCCTTTATTGCTAGTAAAATTCTTCCTTATATAGTTGTGAAACAATGCAGAACCTGCCAGCTTTAAAGGACCCCAAACATATGGTGTCATATACTGAATCAAGCTATTCATCCATCTAACCCAAGGACTCTCAGGTTGATGCATTTACACGTTAGGTTTAACAAGAGATGTCATAGATTAATTTTTCTGCATCACAATTCCTATATAATGACATTCCCTGCTCCAGAATTCTACAGTGAGATCAGGGGGCCTAGCACTGGCCTTTCTGGTGGTGACACCCTGGCTTTATTTTATTTTATTTATTTATATTTATATCCCGCCCCATACCCGAGGGTCTCTGGGCGGCTTACAACAATTAAGAACAAGCACACTAAAAATTGTATCACACAAAAGTAAAACCAGCGTAAGATTTAGAAACCAACATGATAATTTTCTGCTATTGGCAGGACAAAATGTTATAGCCAGAAACTGGAAAAAGTTAGAAACATTAAACATTCAGTCCTGGTTTAATAAAATAGTAGAATATGCAATAAATGAACTTATTACCTCTCAGTACTGTAAATATACAAATAGAAAAGAACGATATGTGTTTCTAGAAGTGTGGAAACCACTGTTAGACTTTCTGACATGCAACATGGAGGAATTAACATTATCAGAAACTGCCATAAATTTTTTGTTGAAATGATAGTATTAATATAATTATAAGATATATGTTTCTCGTGTAAAATCTGGTCAGTGCCAATTCAAGGTTTATACAATTTCATAACTTACCTGTAACACAACTCAAATTTTGATACAGTTTTGTTTATTGTTTTATTTAAATTTGTGTATTAAGTTGTATTACAACTGTTAAATAAAAACATTAAAATAATAAAATAATAATAATAAAAAAATACTGCAGAGTCCTGAGAATTGTGGAGAAATGAAAAGCTCCAAAAAAACAGAGCGGGTTTGTTATTAGAATGGACTGGAGCACGGCATAGAGAGGATACGCCCGTTCTTTTTCCCGCTGTTCATGTGGATGTAGAGAATGCGCTCCTCATAGTTCCCTTTGAGACCCACTGAGGGCCCATTGTCCCGACCCAAGACCTCGTCCCGCTGTGTGTAGGAAGCCGGGTCTAAGGGGATGCTTTCCATGTTCTCAAAGTCCATCTCATACTCCTCCGTCTCTAGGGGTTTGTTCTCCGTGCTGTAGAAGAACGAGACCTCCTGGAAGGCCGGGTCAAGATCGTCCTTCAACATCTCGATGATCTCCATGAAGGACGGGCGCATTTTGGGGTTGTACTGCCAGCACATCTCCATGAGGTTATGGAGTCTCTCTGCGCAGTTTTCTGGCCTCTCCAGCCAACCCCCATCCATAACGAACTTCAAGACCTGCTCGTTGGAGAGGCCTTGGTATGGCTGCTCACCCAAGCTGCTGATCTCCCAGAGCACAACGCCGAAAGACCATACGTCTGAGTGGGCGGTGAAGACGCCATCTTTCAGAGACTCTGGGGCCATCCACCGTACTGGCAGCAGGCCCTTCGCTCCTTTGCAGTAATAATCAGTCTCGTAGATGTCCCTCACCATGCCAAAATCTCCAATCTTGACCGTGAAGTCTTCGGCCACCGTGCAGTTGCGAGCCGCTAAGTCCCTGTGGATGAACTTCTTGGCGTTCAAGTAGGCCATGCCGTCCGCAATCTCAGCGGCCATCTGGATCATCTCCTGGAGCGTTGGGGCCGGCCGGCCAGGGTTGTTCTCTGCGTCGGGATGCAAGGACCTCAGGTAGCTCTTCAGGTCCCCGTGCGCCATCAGCTCCATGACCACGAGCGTTGGCTGGCCTTTGGACACCACCCCTAGGAGACGGACCACATGATGGCAGCTGAAGCCCTTCATCACGGAGGCCTCGTTGAGGAACTCAATGTGCTCCCACAGGTTGGAGGCTTCGTTCACTGTTTTCACCGCCACCCGCGTCTCCGCCTCCCCCTTCACGATGTCCTTGGCGATGCCTTTGTACACCATGCCAAAGGAACCCCGGGCCAGCTCTTGGAGGAGGACTATCTTCTCACGGGGGACTTCCCACTCGTCAGGGATGTAAACATCACTGGTGCTGAGATATTCCGGGTTGGACGACGCATAGAGTGGCCCCGTTGGTCCTTCTTTCTGCCTTTTCTTGATGAAGATGTAAGCCCCTGCGATGACCACCATGAAGATGAAGGAGAAAACGACGGGGATAGCGATGCTCACAGTGTTGGTGGAACCGATATAATCAGAGATGTAGAAATATGTCAGCTCTGTCCAGGACCCATTTCCCGCCAAGGAGGTGGCTCGGACACGCACACTGTAGTCCCCTGGATGCAGCCCCTGTAGCCTGTAACTGTGATCCTGGGAGAAGAGCCGGCAGGAGACACACAGGTGATGTTCCTCTGACTAGCCCAGGCGCCCATAATGGACCTCGTAAAGGATGATCAGCCCATTGGGCTCCTTGGGCTCCTGCCACTTCAGGTGGACGGTATTCTTATCGGTCACCTCGTGCATCACGGGCCCCACAATGTCGTCTGCTTTTGCTTCCGGCGTGGTCCGGGCGCTCACGTAGGCCGCCACACTGCACTGCTTTGGGCCTTCGTGGTTGCAGGCCACAATCTCAATCCAGTAGCCCGTGAAGTGCTGAAGGCCGGAGATGACTGTGGATTCCTTCAGCACCACCTTCTCAAAGCGCTTGAACTCCCTCTGGGTGTCCGGCGCAGCCGTGGAAGCATTGACCGGCCTCGGGCCGATGAGGGAGAGCAGGGAGTCGTTGGCCATGCGGCTGACGTCCCTCCGGCTCCGCGGCTGCCTCACCACAAACACCTCGTTGTGTAGATAGTTTTCAAAGATCTTCCAGAAGGCAGACTCTTCCTTCTCCTTCTGGACCTGGGAGTCAGTTTTGGGGCAAGCGCAACATTTGCCCCCAATATCCTCTTTTCGCTCTGGTTGCTTTTGTGGTGGTCCTCTGCCTCCACTGGGGGAGACCACATCTGGTAGGGCAACTTCAGGCCTTTCTGGCAGTAGTTCAACTCAAAGAGCTCGCTGTCCTCCGGCTGCTTCACCCAAGACATGACGTAGTGCGTGATGTTCCTGTTTGGGTCCGAGGGAGGCTTCCACTTCAAGATGATCTGCGAAGACAAATTGGAAACAGAGATGGGGTCCAAGGGGACAGTGGGCACGGACGCGCTGGTCTGGAGGTAGATGATCTTGCTTTTTGCCCCGTAGGTCTTGCGCTCGTCCGAGTGGGTGACCAGCATCTTCACAAAGATGGCGTACTGTGTCCAGAGCTTCAGGCCCCGCAGCAACCACCCAGGGTGGGTCTGTTGCTTCCCGTCCCTGGCCCGAGGCGGGGGGTCCATGTCCACCACTGTCCAGCTGTTTGACCCACAGACATCCTGGCCATCAAATTCCGTCATGTTCTGGAAGGGAGCTTCCTTGTAGAAGAGCATGAAGCCCAGCAGGTCTCGGACGTCCTGCGGCCAGTATGGCTCCCACTTCAACACAATCTTGTCGCTGGATATTTTGATGGAAGAAAACTTGAGCACCTTGTTTTCACAGGAGGTCTGGTCGCCATTGGTCTTGAGGGTGATGTCGTTCCACTCCTGGCGCCCCTTGGTGCCTGAGATCTTCTCCATCTTGTGGATCTCGGAGGGGCAGAGCTTGGGGTTGTAGTGGAAGAAGAGCTTCCCCCGGGTGATGGTGAGGTTGTGCTTGCTCCAGTCCCAGAGCTGGTGGAGGTTCTGGTTGTCCAGGGCGTAGAAGGAGTAGTTCCTGGCTTCCAAAGTGTGTCCTCGGATCAGGTGGAGCTTGCGGAAGAAGGAGAGGGAGACCAAGGCATAGGATCGGCGGATCTTCAGGTAGCCGGAGATGTCTTCGATCAAGCCAAGGTTGGCTTCCAGCTCGTCGGCGATGTTGCTTCCCCCACGGATGCTGATGATCAGGCTCCCGTTCACCACAGTGCAGCCCCGGAGCTCCTGGGCGGCCGTCACGGAATCGATGGTCTTCTCTCCTTTCAGGTCGCAGATCTTGGGGCACGGGCCTTCACAAGGGGTGCACAGCAAATGGCTGGCGTTCATGGTGAATCTGGAGGGGCAGCCGGGGACGCACTCCCCGTTGTGGATGACGTGGCAGCCGGACTCGCGGGCCACCTTGCAGCGGTTGTGCAGTTCCTGGCAGAAGTTGAAGGTGACGCAGCGCCAGCCTCGGTAGCGGAAGTAGCCCGGCGGGCAGGTCTCCACGCACTGGCCATCCAGGTAGAAATGGCGGCAGGCCAAGCACTGCGTCTGGTCGTCGGGTTCCTGGCAGTTGCCCAGGCACTCTGAGTGGCAGCAGCGGCCATTGGGAGTGCAGCCCTGAGACTTGCACTCGGTGGAACACACTCTTTGACAGTGCTCGAAGCTCCAGCAGCATTGGATGAAGAGGCCGTTGACCACCGTGGCCGGGCAACTGCTCTTCCCCTGCACGGCGCCCGGGCAGACGTCGCCGCACTCCTCTTTGTTATCCTTGTTGGCCACAATGTAGTTGTCCTCCACAGAGTCCAGGATGTGGGACCAGTCGATGGTGGACAGGTAGCAGAGCTTGTCGTTCCTCTCGATCCGCACGGCTCCCCGTGTGATGTTCATCAGGCTGTAGAGTCCCACCTCCTTCAGGTGGAGCATCTCAAAGATGAACAATCTACACAAGTCCCCGAAAGAAACAAAACCAAAGTGCAAAACGAAAAATGGACAGGGGGGTTCTGCCAAAGAAAGGAAGCACCTCAATAGAGTAAAATAAATGAAGACAATGTCTACCCGAACCACCTATGTAATAAGGAATATCAAACTGTAAAACAGAAAAGCAATAATAATGTCTAAAAGGGTAACAATACCCCACTAGTTTTAATAAAAATTATAAAAATAATATCTCAATGAAATAAAATATAAAATATATAAAAGAGGCCAAACGCGTTTCGACAAAAGTCTTCCTCAGTGGCCTATAATCAATAAAATTGTTAAAATAAACACTGCTCACAATAGTGACTCTGTGGAAGTATCAAACTCACTGTGCTCTTCTGCTACCTGTTAACTTGCTTTTATACAGCTGCACAGGTGAGGGGAGGGATTCTGCAAAGACTCAAGAATGAGAGTGCAGAAAAATAGGGAAAGACTAGGGTTAGGAAGGACAAACAAAGAAATTCAGACCAACCAATTAACATTTTCATTCAAACCAAATGGGGATTCTGACTTCAATCTATGGATCCATTTGAGTTCCAATAATTCCAATTGTTTGATGTTACTAACTTTAGGTATACCATCTATACACCAATATTTGAAAGTATCAGAGGAATTATGTTTTTCCAGAAAATGTTTAACCATGGGGGCTTCTAGCCTATGATTTTTGATGCAGCTTCTGTGCTCCACTATACGGGTCCTAATTTGTCTGGTGGTCATTCCTACGTAGAACAAGTTACATGAACGTTCGATGATATATATGACATTTCTACTAGCACATGTAAAAAAATTATATATATCATAGACTCTTCCATCTGCTGGATTCACAAACTGTTTGACGTTGCTGCTATTCTTGCAGGTAGAACAATGTCCACATATAAAGTGACCTTTAAGATTTGGTCTGTTCTGTATGGGTAGGGGCAAGAATTCTGCCCGTACCAGTACGTTCTTGATATTTTGGGTTCATTTATACGCAAACATAGGTTTGTTTGTGTATCCTGGTATATTTCAAGTAGGTGCCAGTGTTTCTTGATGGATTCTTGGACCCTCTGTGAATATGTATTGAATGTGAGTGGTATAACCACTCTTTCTGTTTTTTTCTTTGGTTTGGAGTCTTTCAGAAGCTTATTACGATCTAAATTACAAACCTTGTTCTGTGCCTCCCTTATAATCTTCAAAGGGTATCCTTTTTCCAAAAACTGGAGGCTGGTTATATTTGATTCTCTCTCATAGCCTTCCAGTGTTTTACAGTTTCTTCTTATACGTAGGAATTGTGAATATGGAAGGTTATTTTTAAGAGATTTCGGATGGTAACTGTCATATCTCAAATATGAATTAGCATCCTTTGGTTCGTTTCAAAGGTGCCCCTTTCTGTTCTAATGTTAACATCCAAAAAGTTCACAGTGGATGTATTATATGTCATGTCAAATTTGATACTAGAATGGATACCACTGAGAAAAACCAAGAACTCCTTAAGAGAAGATTCAGTCCCCAACTATATACAGAAAATATCATCTAAATATCTCTTCCATGTCTTTATATGGGGGGAAAAAATCTCGTTACTTAATATATAGGAACGTTTAAAATGGTCCATATATAGATTTGCCAGCTCTGGAGCAAACTTGCATCCCATAGCCACCCCTGATGTTTGTAAATAAAATTGGTCTCCAAATTTAAAATAATTTTTAGTCAGAGTTATTTCTATCAAATATAACAGGAAGGGAATGAAGGGAATATCCATAGGTCTAGATAGCAAGGCTGCTTCCAAAACCTCTAAGGCCTCCTGTTGCGGAATGTTGGTATAGAGTGATACAACATCTAATGTCACCAGAAAAAAGCTTTCTGTAGGTGGTGTAAGTTGTTCCATAAAGATAATAAACTCCTTGGTGTCCTTTATATATGATGGCGTGACGGTTTCTGGGTACAGGCTGCCAACTGCTTTGCTTTCTGGCCTTGCAGGCTTCTTGCAAGCTGCAATAGCCAGCCTTGTTGCAAACAGCTTGTTGCAAACCCAGGATTTGGGCTGCAAAAAGAGCAGGAAATCCTGTGCGGGCCCTGTTGCAGTGATTGGCTGGAGTAAGGTTTTGGAGGGAAAAGCTGTCCGGGGATCTGAGTACTGGAGGGGCTAGAGTAGGAGTTCCCACCAATCAGGCTGGAGGGACAGCAACGTCTGTTAGGAGTCTCCAGCAGCATTTTATTGCGGTTACAGCCAAGCAGGGTCAGGGATGTGTGTATAAAGGAACACAGAAGACAGCAGACTAGGTCTTCATGCTGGTACAAGAGCTGAAAGGAGAAGAGAGCTGAATCCTGAGGGAGCTGGAACCAGTAGCTGACCAGTGGTCTTTTGGCTGGAAGATCTTGAAGGAAGACTTCAATAGCAACTGACCAGGCTGGATGATCGGACAAGCAAGGACGGACTGGGCCTTGTGATCATCTGGAGCCACGTTCTGGTACACTGGCTTGGCTTGAGCTGTGGCAGAGCAAGTCAGAGGGGGAGGAACGTGGAGAGGTTTGTCTTTTAAAAGGGGAACTATTTTCCTTTAGAGAAAGGGGTAGCTCCTAGCCTTAAGAGACTTGCAAATTTAAACTAACAACTACCTGAACCTTATTATCCTTTTAGTATTGCTTGTGTATAATAATAAACTTAGTTTACTGTTGAAACGCTTGCTACCAGTGTTTTGTGTCCACACTGTAGTATTCACTTGGCTGTTGCACGAACTCAGCATCCTAACAGGGCCAAGCTTCTCCTAGAGATGGCAGGCACTAACTGGATCGCTGGGCATCGTGGCAGATGGTATCTCCAGAACTAAAGGTTTCAGATATGATGAAATATATGTGGCCAGTGGTTCCAAAATAGAGCCACAACCTGAGACTATAAGTCTATCCGGAGTTGGAGTTATATCTTTGTGTATTTTAGGTAAAAGGTAGAAAAGAGGAAATCTCCCCGGAGAATCCAACAGATATTCATAAATACTGTTTTTTATATACCCCATATTCACAGCTTCTTCCAAGGCAATTTTAATGGATTTTAAGATGTCATCAGTAGGATCTTTCATACATTTCTTGTAGTGTTTATCATTGGATAGTTGCCTGAGTGCCTCTTTTTCATAGTCTTCCCGACCCCATATAACCACCGCTCCTCCTTTGTCTGCTGGCTTGATAATTATGTCTTGTCTTCTTTCCAACTTATCCAAAGTGTCTTTGTGTAATTTGGACAAATTATGCCAGCACTTGGGTTGGGAATTAACTATATTCTGTAGATCCTTAAGCACTCTGTCCTCAAAGACTTTGATATATGGATCATCTGTGCTAGGGTTGAAGGTAGATTTTTTATGAAAGTTCTTATATCTCTCCGTGTCTGGGGGCCCCAAATACACACTCGCCGTACCACTCCTAGAGAAGAATTTGGCCAGCCTAATTTTACGAAATAATTGATGGACTTCCCTCGTGGTATCAAAAGAATTATAACCAGGTGTAGGAACAAAAGAAAGGCCCTTACTCAGGACTTCTAACTCTAAGTCCAATAATGTAGATTTGGATATATTAACTATTTGTGTTTGGAGAGGTGTCTGCCCTTGTACATCTTCCTTCTCTCCATATGTCTGTCTTTCGATTCCCACCTGTTGGAGTGTCTTCCTAAAAAAGGTCTGTGACTAGAGTGAGGACTCTCCAAAGCATGGTCTGTAGAAGAGTCAGTAGTGAATCCTCCCAAGCTATAGTCTTCTTTATTGGAGACCAAACTAGACTCAAAAGAAACTCTTTTTTTATAGTTTGTAGATATAGGGCTTGTGCGGGCTTTCCAGCTATAAACTTTGCCTTCCTGGTAATCCCTGAGGTCCCTATTGAATTTTTTAAATTTGAGTTCTTTGAGTTCTTTCATATTATCATCAGACACTTGTTTGTTAAATTCTTCTAGTTTTCTGTTAAGTATACTGGAGTCCATCATTTTTCTCAATTCCTGTTTATGGTGTTCAAATTTATCTGCCAAATCTTTACATTCTTGTTTACTGGTTACTATAAGGAGGACCATTAAGTCTAGGGAGCACTTGTTAAGTATAGCTTCCCACTTCTGTGTAAATTCTGCATTTTGTAAAAACATACCAGGGGTTTTTACAATCCTTAAACCCCTTGGGATCATTTGGGCCTTACAGTATTCCCCCAACGCTCCCATGTGAGTCTCCAATTTCATTCTTTTCAGAGATAGTTCCAGTAGTATGTTGCAGTCTATCACTTCCTGAGAAGTATTAAGTTGTCCAAAAAATGACTCTGTTGATAAAAGATTATGTATATAATCTGTAGAGTAACCTTTGTCGAAACGCGTTTGGCCTCTTTTATATATTTTATATATTTTATATTTTATTTCATTGAGATATTATTATTTTTATAATTTTTATTAAAACTAGTGGGGTATTGTTACCCTTTTAGACATTATTATTGCTTTTCTGTTTTACAGTTTGATATTCCTTATTACATAGGTGGTTGGGGTAGACATTGTCTTCATTTATTTTACTCTATTGAGGTGCTTCCTTTCTTTGGCATCTCAAAGATGACCAGCGCGTAGTTGAAGAAGAGGTGGGTCCCCCGGATGACGGTGAGGTTAGGGAAGAGGTATTTGAGGGTCTCTAATCAGGCTTTAGACCTGATTCCTTGATCAAGTCTCCTTGTAACTTTTTGGTAAGAAGCAAAAATAGTTTTTGCCCCTTCTGCACTGAGCATTAGTCCATATTCTAACTCAGACCATTAGTTCAGATTACAGAAGGCCCAGGCAGGGCTTGCTGTAGTATACATCAACAGGAGGATGGCATGCCCCAAGTCTGAAATATAAACCAGAAAAAGATCCAGTACAGAAATGCCCCTTGTTTCATCAGAATTTGTAGTCGCTTGAAATGTTTGGAAATGTTTACATAATTCTGTATTTTAAAATTATGTGGGTGTTGAAATCTCTTGGAGAGGCTTTGTCGCTAGCACCACTGCTTTCCTATTATCTAAGGCATGAGGGGCAAGCTGTACAGGTGATAGTGTGCATATCACTTTGGGAGACTGTTGGCATGTACCTCAAAGGAGCAGTTCCAGCCACTCCCGGGAAGGCCCATCTGCATGCTGCTGCCACTGTCCCAGAGTTCCCTCTGGCTGCCCCAGTCTTCACTAGCTGCGGACAATTAAAGGATTATCCAGAAGCAGATAATGAGCCCCTGGTCAGCAGCATTGCCAGGTGCAATGCTGTGAGCGGGCATGATAGCATAGCTGTTGGCATGAAGACACACATCACATCATGATCACCATGGTGATTTCCAAGAACATGCCAGAGGTTGCTGCAGCCATTTTCACGGCAATCCAGCTTACTTGGGCTTGGCCATCTGCACTTCAAATGCTGGTTGTTTGATTGGGGACTGGACTGCACCAGCATCTGAAGTGCAGATGGGTCAGTGCTTGAAAGGGCGTGTTTGCACTTCACACACTTCTCTCCTTTTACATCAAATCATGGGCACATCGTGTTTCAAAGTCTGATTGTTTTTATTGTATTATGTTTAATTGGGACTTGCCCTAAGATAATTTGCACAAGGTAGGATAGAAATGCAATTACGTACAGAAGTAATCTTTTAGGTCTACATCCTTTTCCTATACTTCCATCTTGTAATTTTAATTGAATTATAAAAGAAAAAAGGCAAAGATTAGTTTCCTTCAAATTAATTTATTGCATTAGCATAAAATAAATCAAACAAGACAATAAATAAGATTTTCCAATTCCTTTGTTTCAGATACAAGTTACCAATACTATTTGAATAATATAGAATATTTATTTTACAAAAAAAAAATGCTATTGGCATACTACCACTTAAATAGAAATCATGTTGTGTTCCCACTGCATTGGTCCCAAGCACACCATTTCCTTTGTAAAGTATGAAAGAATGATTAAAAACAAAACTCCTGGTGTGAAGGGAGGAGACATTTAAAATTCATGGCCAATTTCCCTCAACAACACAACCCATAAATTTTTTTTTCTCCACCTTTAATTTACCAATCCACGCTTATCTATATCTGCATGTCTCTATGAACATGCGTTTGCGTATTCTCACATTTCAGTACCTACAGCTGGTTCTAGAGCCTGGCCAAATATCACTGTAACAAGCGATATTCTGGAGAAAAGACCCTTTGGGATTATCACTTGTTGAACAGACAGCACAGAGCTGCCACTGTCTAAGACACACTGGAACATACATCCAGGTATTTCAACAGCATGGAATATCCTGAAGTGTGCCACCGCTATCACTGCGCATCTGTAGCCTTTTTTTTTTTTTTTTTTTGCCCCTGTACATTCACAATGGCAAATGCAGGATGGCAGCTCCATCTATTTTGGGGGAAATCCCTTCAGAATTGGGTTTTCCACAAACAGACTACAGCAGGATTTTTTTGGGGGGGGGATATAGTGGGTGATGGTGGGGTTGCCACAGATGTGTGGCAATCCCCTCATAGCACAGACATAATGGCACTATATATTCCCTGTCTGGATGGAGGCTAAATCTTTACAGAAAAATAATGCTACCAGGGTAGTATTGATAGAGAAATTCCTCTGATGATGAGCTGCAAACATCTAAATAGGAAGCCATTTCACCTCTCTTCCCTTCAAACTATCAGGAATCTTGCTGCTCAGGCTTCCTTAACTCTGAAGTTAAATTTGTAGAGCATCCAGCAAAAGATGGTATCCACAGGTTTTTCTCATCCACTAATGTACACGGAGATTCCTATAATGCTGTCTGAACAAACTTCAGATAGGCATTATGGATTGAAAAAACACAACGTATTCCATGAAAAGCCATAGAAGAACAAGAACATTTTGTGACTGCCTATACATAGCTGCGTATAATGTACTGAGATAGGTTAGTTAATTCTATGAACTTTTGGAGTCTTGTCATGCAAGTTATGAGTTTTCAGCAACTACTGCATATTTGTACTAGTTACATCCATGTGCTGGCAAATTAGCACAAGCAAAAGGAGAAGGCCACATAAAATGTCTTCAAATCTCAATGTTGGCAACTACGGAGGTCAAGAAAAGATAAATTGCTAGTGTGAGATATGTTACTAATACAGCTCCACATAGGGAGTTAACAGCAGCCATGTAGGTGATCTAAACGCACTTAGCCATGAGGTCAAAGGCATGAACCTGTCCCCAATTAACATCCTAGTGGCCAGTTCCAGAAACTGGCCCTATATCCTGCTAACAAGCCATAATCTGGAGTATTGCCCCTCAGGAATTATTCCTTGCTGGGTAGACAGTGCTTGGGCTGGCACTGTCTTTGTGTTCTTTAGTGATGCATGCACATGCATCCAGTTAATCAACTGGTGCAAGATATTCAGAAGTGCATATTGCTACCATTGTGCATGCATGGCCCTTGCACATGCATAGTGGACAGAAATGATGGTGCCTCTCTCCACATAGATAGGTAATAGCACTATGGCTGGAAAGCATGTCACCAGCACTGGGTTTTAGGGGGGATATGGGGGAGCTCTGGTGAGATTGCCCCACCGCAGCACAACCATGATATTGCTATGTTCCCCCTATATGGATGCAGCCAGATAGGGGAGATAAAAGTATATTAGGTACTCCAGAGTGATTGGGAGGAAGGATGGATTGGTATATGAAATATGTTTAGTATTTGTTTTATTAAATGTGTTTTATTAAATGTCATAACCTGCATTCAGACCCCCAGGTGAAGGGCAGGATAGAAATGACAAATAATTTTCCCCTCAAGTGGGAAGGGGAACAACATATAAAACTGAGATAATTCAGTTTGTTTTAATAGGTGGTAAGTACTTTCAGTATGTCAGACATTTCCCTCTGAAAGGTAAACTTTAAAGAAAGACAGGGAGGAAATATGACCCAATTGATCCAGAAGGAATTCCAGGCAATAAGATGACAAAGGAAGAGACATTTAAGAATTCAAGGATCTTCAGATGACTGAGATTTAGAAGGCTGAGAATTATAAGAAGGGTTAAATACTGTATATTAGGAAGTAAACACAGAAAGACAAGGTTGGTAAACATTTCCTGACAAGTGCGTTTCTCAGGTGATCACTAAATAGAGGTGGCAGGTTACTGAATACTGGTGAGTTTGAAAAAGACAAACTCCATGTACCTACTGCTTAACAGTAATCATGAATAAAGGCAAAGTACCTACCTAGAAGAAGAAAAAGTATTTTGTAACATCAGCAGTACACACCAGATCATATTCACAGACATCTTTATAAACACGATTAAAACATTAACATGTTGAACACAAAGGTCATGGGCATGCATTTGGCTTCCATTTTATATTTCGTAATTTCTAAATTTCCGGAGCAGTTCAGATGGAGTGTCACCAGACCAACGGAAACGCAAATGCCAGCCATTTTGATCTGGAGAGCCTATACAAAGAAACATGAAAGAAGGAAAAGACCATAACAATGAAGAGAAAACAGCATTTTGGCTTAAATTAGGAGACTAGTTCCATTACATAAAATTCCTTTTAGGGAATTGCAAAATGCAGTTTCAAATGCTTTACAAATATTTGGATTAGCTACGTCCCTCTTATATGAAGATGCAGTTTCCTAGGTGGAGCATCTAGCATAGAAGGATAAGCAATGTTGGGCCTACTGGGGTTTCCCCAGCCCATGACAGACCTCTAAAGAACATCAGTTAATCAGCTCTGGAGAATCTCAGTGCATCTGAAATCATGTCGGTACATATGACGACTAAGGATGTGCACAAATGCAATTTGTATCAAATTGAATACAAAAAAAATTATACTTGTTTGAATAGATCTCTTCGAATGTGGTAGGATTCCAATCCAATACGAATGTTTGATATGAATCCAATTCAAATCCCCACTATGAATTGCCTACAAATCCCCTACATGTCCCCTATGAATCCCCTACATATCCACTCTGAATGCGTCAAATCCACTCTCAACCCACTTTTAATCCTCTCTGAATCCACTGCAGATGTGACTAGGGCAGCTGCTTTCTCACCTCCCCCAAATATATCAAAGCATTTGATTCATATTTGAATGTCAACCTTCGAATGTACCAACATTCAATTCAAATCCGAATGCGTATGAGTTTTGAATGTGATGAATATTCATGCATATCCCTAATGCTGACATCGTTGATGATGTCATCATGCAGCCTGCAGTGGCAACAGGTGATCTGTACCCTCCAGGCCCTGAAGAAGTCCAGCAGATGTTTTGCAATCCATTCAAAACAGCATTTTGCACAACCCATCTCTTTTTATTAAAAAATCATTACCATTCCTTCAAAAGAGGGTCAGAAATAGTAGAAATACGTATACTAGCCACAGTCCTAGAGTAGTATAACTCTCACAAAAGCAATGATAAACCAAGCATTGGGTGCATCTAAGACAGATGGTAAAGTCAATCTTAAATGAGAATCCCTTCCTAATACATACTACCAGGTATGGTACTAGACACTTGATCACACATATTTGGAACCTGTAAATCAGCAGCACTAATGATGCTGGGATCATTATTTTTATTTTGGTGATTTGCCATGCCCACTAATTACACCTCTGATAGAGAAGTAGAATCTGGGGGTGCTCTGGGACTCTGCAATAACACTTGAAGCTCAGATGGAGGGGGTGACCAAGAGCACCTGTTCCAGCTCTGACTGATTTGCCAGCTCCAGCCCTTTCTGGACAGAGACAATCTGGATGCAGTAATTATTCGATACTCTGGTAAGTTCCAGATTGGACTACTGCAATGCATACTGTTTGGGGCTGCCCTTGAAGATGGGTTTGGAAGCTGCAGCTGGTATAGTATGCAGCTGTAAGATTGCTGATGAACAGCTGACTAGATATGTATTTAGAATGTTCTTAAGCTGCATTGGCTGCTAATTTGTTACCAAACCCAGTTCTAGTAATTAACTTTGACCTATAAAGCTCTTAAGAGCTTGGGCCCAAAATATCTAAAGGAAAGTCTTTTCTCATTTCTACATGCCTACACCTTAAGATTTGCAGAAGAGCCCCTCTGGGTTGTACCATCACCTTCAGCAGTTAAAGGTGTAGGCATCCAGGATAGGCCTTATCCATGGTAGCCCCCAGACAACTGAATAGTCCCCTTGCTAAGATGTACCAGGAATCTTCACTATATACATTCAGAAGTCTAGTAAAGATGCACCTATTTATCCTGACTTTCGGCTTAGGAAACAGCTTCCCCTCCCCACCTTCAGACACTGTTCAGTTAATTTTAATTTGTTTTTATTGTTGTAACCCACTCTGACCTAACCATAGTAGCACCAAAATGCCACCATATTCCACTCATCTGGAGAGGGTCTTAAAATAATAGCCATATACTTTGCTCTTTAGAACGTACCTGGGAAATCGGGGCTCTTTGGTGAGATCAAATTCTCCTCCAAAGGATCAGAATTTTCTAAGTCCTTTGTCTTATTCAACACATCCCCATTATTGTTTTCAGCCTTCTGGGAACAGGTGCCAGCTGTCTTGTCATTAAGACTGAAAGGAGCTTCCAACATTGGTTCTTTTTTCCCTCTGACTGCCCAGTGCATTGACTAGATTTTCAAAAAGAAAAAAAAATTAAAGCTGCATTATAGCTGTACTTACTTACCAAAATATGCCTTCAAAACTAGTATAAGAGAGGATAAACTGAAATAGTGAATTTTGAAGGAGACAAGATGACCCAGATGTGGGTGAAAGCTCAGAGTAGGGGAGAGGGTTTTTTTAGGGAAGAGGAGACTGGGTTTATTTTTGTCTCTTGTTCAGCCTTGAATATTGTGACTATGTCCCTTTCTGTCCAGAATAATAATAAACTCCTGTATTGATACAGTAAACTTCTGTTGTACAAACTGTGTTCTACAATAGTCCTTAACACACTTAAAGATCAATCATTTTGATCATCAATAAGTGGAAGAGGAAGGGTGTCGAATTTTAATTTTTTTTTTTAAAGAGAAATTATGCCTTATCCAGATAAAATACAAAAAATATGCCTCAAACATGGAACGGACAGATTTATTTTGTTTGTTTTTAATCATAGTTCTATTGATGTTTTAGTGTGTTTTGTGGCCTGCCCTAAGACTTCCAGAAGAAACATGGCATAAAATGTGTATTAATTTTTTTCCAGGCACTTGCTGAAGGCACTCCAACATCCACACATGCATTAGGACGTACTAATCACAGACCTCCCCTTCTAGCAGAGGGCAGTTCCACTCACCATCCCCTTAAAATGCATGCTTCAGACACCCAAATATCCAGATGTCTGAGGCAGCATCTGCATGGTCACAAGAAACAGAGATTGCTACCATTGGAGACCATGGCATCCACATTCCAGAGCAACCAGGGCATGGCCTGTTCACATCAAGGATGTGTTTGGCTCGCTTCTCAGCACAAAAGAATGCTGCCAGGAAGCACACTAAGTGGAGACTTCTTTACAGTGGTATCCCAAGATTTCCCATAGCAGACCTGACAGCCTACATGGTGTGCAGACCCCATTAGTATTTCATCAGGCAAACAAAAATGGGCCATTTCTCCATGTACAGCAAAAAGAACCCTGACAGACAATTTTGGAGGCTGAGAACTTTAGTCTTGGCCTCCAAACTTGGATCGGACCAGGTGGAACTGTAGCAGCTGGCCCCTACCATGTGTTGACAGGCACCACTTAGCCTGAATCGACCAATACAGAAGTTACCCAAGGTTCTATAGTCCGCTCCCTGGGCTTAACAGTTCAAACATTTTGGAGGAAGGGAGAAAGAAAGTCTCTGTGCATGTGTGTATGTACACATGCATGTAAGAAAAGAAGAAAATAAAATTCTCCACGAAAGCTTGATGTGTGAACCAAACAGCTGTTGCTGCTGACATCCTATTCTCCCTAGCTTTGGGGAATGAAAGAGCAAGCCAAATTAAAAGGCACAGGTGACAAAGAAAATAGAGTTTCTCCCTGATTGAAGCCCTCTCATCAAAGGCTGGAAAGGATTTCCAGTGGGACCACAATTTTGTCTAAAAGCTCAAAAGCTTCCATTATGGCCCACTACTTAATTCCAGTCAGGTGTATAAATGGCTACTAGAACTGAAGCCTGGGAACTGCTTCTGTGGCCATGGTCACATCTAAGGTTTAATCCAGCTTCAGTCTACCTTCAGAGTGAGAAAACATATCCGCAAGGTGACCAGTAATATCCTTCCCACATTGCAGAAAAGTGAATTTTCTGCATTATTTAACAATTGAAAGAAAACAGCTTGTAACTTTGGTGATGTATTCTCTCACTCTGAAAGTGGACTAAGGCTGGATTAAACCTTTAGTGTGACAACAGCCCAAGTTGGAGAGACAGGCAGGATGCTTTTAAAGGCCATTTCCAGAGATGTGGGGGTAGGTGAAGGTTTTGCCTTTGTCTTCTGCTTGAGAATGCCCAGAAGCAATGGCAGGCCCACGGTGTGAGACAGAATGCTGGACTAGATGGGCTGTAGCCTGAGCCAGCAGGGCTCCCCTTATGTCCTTTTCTGTTCTTATGTTCAATTGCCCCTATCAAAAACTTTATCATCCAGAAGACAATGTGCAGGTTTTTCCCTCCCCTAGAAAGTGTGAGCACTAACTGTTTTGACGGAGTTGCTCAAAGCCTCCCACTGTTGGAATGGGATAGTAATCTTGCTTCTCCTCCAGAGATCATAGCGAGCTCTGCTGGCTTCATCAGCAAGAATCTCCTTCGCATGCTGCAGCTTCTGAAATTTCACCACTAGAAGTCAAAGAAGGTTAAGATTCTCATTCTTAAATTAGGTAATTCCCAGCAAATAGATTATAGTATGCTCCAAAGAATAAACAGCAGAGACACAAAATGAGCAGTTCACTTGCTAGATGCCTTTCTTCAAGCCGCTGCCTTGAAAACCCTTCAAGATTGCGTCACATGACTCCTGCTCTTTTCCCCTTTTCTTAGCATGTATTAGGAAAGGTTGGGCCACAGTCAGAGATACAAGAGGTGGGGCATG
Organism: Aspidoscelis tigris stejnegeri; assembly: GCA_023333525.1. NCBI lineage: Eukaryota > Metazoa > Chordata > Lepidosauria > Squamata > Teiidae > Aspidoscelis > Aspidoscelis tigris. The sequence goes on from JALMGA010000002.1 coordinate 97,496,071, forward strand.
CAAGAGGGCCTTTTCTGTGGTGGCCCCCAGTGTCTGGCAAAGTCTCTCTCTGGAGGTTTGCCAGGCGCCTACGCTGTATGGTTTGAGCACCTAGCTAACATAACTATTCATCCAAGCCCTTGATATTTAGCTTCCTCTGGGTGTAGTGCATTCAAGAAGGGTGGGAGGTAGGCAGGCATGGAGTATTATTTTCTAAAGATGTTTTAAGTATATTTTAATCTGTTGTTGTCGTGACCCACATTGGGGGGCTTTGGGTGAGGGGTAGGATATGAATTCATAAAATACAGAAGTGAAAAAGCACTGTATGAAAACATTTTATACAAGATAGCAGAGTAGCTGCTATGATTAATGTTGTTTTATTTTTCCGAATCTTCTTTTCAAAATCATAACAAAAACAAAGGACCAAAAGAGCATTGTCTAAAGCTGTCATTAAAGGACTGTACAAGAAGGCATTTCTTCATTTTGATTGGACTGTTATATTAGTTCAGTAGATAATTAATGTACAGGGAAAGCGCAGACACATCCAATGGCCCTGAATGTCATCACAAAGACTGGATTTTTTGCACACAACTTTTGTGTAGATGCCTTCAAAGGCCAGCTGTTGGGAGAGCGGAGTGGTACTTAGTTTAAGGAGAGGATATAGCTCGATGATAATGCCCAGAAAGCAGAGGGTTGCTGGTTCAGTTGCCCTCCTTCTCCCTGGAAGCAGGCAATGGCAAACCACTTCTGGATTTCTGCCAAGAAAACTGCAAAGACGTGCCCATGGAGGCAATCATACAGTCAACCAGATGTCATTAACGACTTGTCAATGCCCAGCAGTCAATAATGGTTTCCTCTAGAAATGTTTATTATTTTATATCCCCACCCAGTTTTTACTTGTTTTTAGTTTTAATCACTTTTATCTTTGTTCTGAATTTTATGAACCACTTTTTAAAATACATTTTTCTTTCCTATTTGTTTTGTTTTGAATGGGCTTTCACGACAGAAAAAAGCAAGATGCCTTCTTGCCTAAGGACCTCCAAACACATGAATTAAAATTTGTATTCACTTTGTTTCATATACTGCAAACTTTAAAAAGGAGACAGAGAAGGCCACCTACCAGCCTGCGGATTTCCAGGATGTTTATCAGGATGACACTCAAGTGCTCGAACCTTAAATTCAGAAACTATTTGCTCAACCTAAGCAAAGGGTGTGGGGAGGGGGGGGGGAAGCAACAACATCCATAAATGCCAATATTAACACGTAACAAATTGAAAGATGAATGCAACTTGTGCACTTACATGTAGATTTCTCAAAATAATATAATTATCCTTGATGTGACTTGCCATAAACACAGTGTGAAGAGGCAGGACTCATGTGTGTTGTGTTATATGTGAACTTATTTTTCACACATACACACACAAAAAAAATAGAGAACAGTTTGCATCTATTTTTTTTCCATAGATGCAGGTTTTCCATATAAGTTCCCATGCTCTCACCCTGAGACAAGGGCCAGGGGAAGAAAGAGGAAAGAACATCATGGAGAACCTCAATTCTTTCTGCTCAGATTGGTTACCTTTCCCACAAGTAAGCCCTTATAAATGTATTAGGACTTAAGAATGAATAAACATGCACAGATTCATATATCAATCCATCCATTATGAAGTAATGAAAGCATTTTTATGGGTGCAAATCCAGACTATATGTGGAGATACATAGTTTCTTAAAGTATTGTTTGAAACTGTGAGTCAAATCATTTATTAATAGAGTCAAAGACGATCTCTGCAGACATTCATGGAATAACAGTCACCCGTAAAATCTACAAACCCCATATTGGAAATATACACCATAAGTAGGCTAAGACTGCCTTCCTGCACATCTCATAAGGTGTAAGCCCAGTAAATACAGTAGGATTTAAATCCGAAAAATTGCTTCACCAGTTTACTAAAAGCCTCGCAAGTTTCTCTTCAGACCTGCTTCACATTTATGTTACACCACAGATAATGAAAATACTTATTCTAGGAAAACAACAGGTGACCGTTCATCAGAAGTCATAGCATAGGTCCCATTCATAAGAGATAAGGGATCGACGACTTTTATAAAAAGTTAAAATAAAGCATGGAGTAAATGGCACTATCGAAAAAGCAACAAAAGTCTCCGATTATCCACATAAACCCGAACGGATTAAGAGAAGGGACAGGTGTGCGCTGCGCTTACTGTAGACAATTCATCACATCCCAGCAAGCCGTAAAAATCTTCCAGATCTTCCAGCCTGCAGTTCAGGATCCCATCCATTTGCTTCGATCAGAAAGACACTTTGTAGACTTTTAAAAACGGAAACAGAGGAAGCTTTGAAGAGCCTTAACACTTCTTCAGGACTACGTAAAAACAATCACGCCGACCCCGATTAATGCTGCAACTGTTGCTACTGCTGCCTTGATTTTATATACTCCAGGCTGATGACACCCGACGACACTCTGAAATTACACACCCATGAGTTCGCTTGCTTTTATTGGTGGAAACACTAACTGCACAGCAACCTGGGATTTGTAGTTTTCAGGTGCATTGGCGGCAATAGTTTGTTTACATTTCCCCATCCGTACTGCTGACGTCATTGTACTGAACCAATTGATGGACGGTATTTGTCCCCAGTTTATGTTTTTATTGGGTAATTTGATTTAAAGGAAGTTGCTGCTTGCCTTATATTATTTATTCTACCAATCATTTATTAAGCAGCTACTGTGCCTTTGGAAAATTGGAATATGCGCTTCCCCACCCCTCCAATAATATTTGTTTTGCAAATAGAAAGGTATGAGTATGATGCAGTTGTGGTTTATAGCGATTTATTTTCAATTAAATATGCAGCACTTCTTTGCTGCTTCTACAAACAGTAATAAAATGCATGCACGACCTTTAATCATTTTATTTACATCCCACTTTTTGAAGTAATAACGAAGATAAAGCATTCAGTCTCCCGTTGAAGATTTCCCTTAAGTTATCCCTGAAATGCAAGCAAAAGGAACAAATACAGAAGGAATAAGCGGAAAATGACAGTTAGGATTATGGAAGGCTATATCTCCATGGAACAGAAACTGCCTGAGGGTCCCAGGTGAGATCAAGTAACATCCCAGAAAAAGGTATCAGCAAACCACTTTTGTACCTGTATACAAATACGAATGAATAAATGCAAACAAAACATAGTACATCTAGTAGGACTGAACAATAAAGCGCTAGGTAGTTTTTCCTAGCACTGCAGCTGGCAATTACAGAGATGTTCCTAGCTTTTGGGTTTGTCCTCACTGGCTCCTTTGTTTTTCCGTGGCTTAGGCTGCCTCCAGACTGCAGTTCAATATACCAATAGAAAGAGTACTTCACTTCTTAGGATGTAATCATCCCACAACTGGATTTGCACATATAAATATATATTACTGCATGTCCAAATAGATATGTGAGAGTGCACACACCAACAGGCTTTCCAACCACAAGTAAAGTGAGAGCTTAGAGATAAGTAGGGAACTTAAATTTGGTAGGTGAAACCAAGAGGTGGGGTCAAGAGCAGGTAGCCGGGAAACCAATGTCAATGAACCTCCCATCTCAATAGATGCCAGAACTCAGAGTCCAATGTAGACATAGCATAGCAAGAAACCATGCAGGGGCAGCAAGTGGGAGGGAGGGGGACAACAGAAACACCGGACAGAGATTCTGAGAACCCCCATAAGTGTATAACACGTTTTGCGCTGTAGCGGATCAGGGTGGGGGCCAGGACCCACAAGAAGGGGTATATCGGATCGGGGAACTGATTGAAAGCTGTGAAATAGTAGGCAAAAGATGACAGCTGCAGCAATGAGCCGGCTCTAGCCGTGACAGCCTGCCATGCAGAGAGGGCTGACTGGCCAGAAAAGGGATGCCCACAACTGCCTTCCCTCCAGCAATTGCAAAAGTGAGGATAGGGGGAGGAGATCGAGGAGGGCAACACTCAAGAAACAAGGGAGAAGTGCAAAGGGGCTCTATGCATGATTGAGCACATCAGCAACATAGCACAAAAGTGATTTAGTTTTTAAAAGTACATGTAATAGCAGTGTTCAGACCTCGAGCAACACTCCTTTCTGCCAAGCCTTTGCCACCATGGACACACACCGTCTCCTGGGAAGTCAGCAGTAGTGCAAAAAGTTGCAGCAAAGGGGGTGGCATGCAGGAATTCCCGTGCATGCCACCCACAGCCAGGCACTGGCTGGGAGGGAAGGCTGGATCCAACCCTCACAGGGCGGTTCAGCCCCTCCAGCCCACCCACTCCCCTCACACAGGAGAAGCAAAACCTGACTGCCTTAAGTCTTCTGTAAAAGCCAGCTTGAGGAGGGAAAGCCACCCCAAGATGATCCCAACAAAAAAAGTCTGAGCAAGGTGGGGAGAAGAAGGCCAGAAGCTGTCTTGAACTATGAGTGTGATCATGGCCTAGGACAATGAATACCCTGGAAGGGCCAGAAAGAAGTCTGAGAATGTAAGATTTTGGATGGTTCTACACTTGTTAATGTATGACACCAGCAAGTGCCTAGAACCCTCCCTTCCACATGCTGGTGTGGTCTAATGCAGAAGGGAGATTCCTAGTATAGTTGTTAGTCCAGTATATCAGCCAGTGTGGAATCACCCTTTCATGTAATAAAGCCATCAAATAGAGCTGACTGAATAACAATGTCATGTGGACTATTACACAATGTTGTGCTTTGCTAAAACTAGTTAATAAAACAGTGCCTGCTTACAGAATCCTATAAGAATCTCAATGTTTCCATTAATCTGACCAAGAAACTGTTATCACTGACCACAAATTTTTTAAAAAGATGTTCAAATACAATAATGACAGAAAAAAATTCTGAATTTTTTTTTAGAATATGTAAAATGCCAAAATCCAAAGAAAGATATACCTAAATAGCCACAGAACACTTTGCCTACACTTCTGTTTACTCAGGTTTTTTAAAAAATAATGAAGCGTATAGGTATTACGTACAAGATGATGCAATCTAATATTTGCAGTTCTGATAGAAATGGACAAAATGTTTTCTACCAGCTTCTACGTAGCATCTGCTATATAAATAACTTCAGTATAACTATCAAAAGGCATGGCAACACCTCTGTACCATCTACATGTTCAACTTATTCATTCATAAATATAGATTAGAAGCTATAATTCAGTCTTGCAAAGACTATAAAAATGATTGATTTCTGTCAATAAATACAGCATAATAGAACCTGTTCAGCTGCTTTGTTCTGCTCAATCAGATTATATTAGAAGATTCACGGGGGAAATTTTATTTAGCACATGTACTGTAGCTACTTTACAAGCAAGACCCACCAAAGGCAGGGCATATCCAAACAGTTTCAAACTTCCCAAACAAACTAGCAACTTCTAGCAACTTCTAGCAACTTCTGTCACTAGCAACTTCTTTCTCTGTTAGTTTCTAAGGTACTACTAGACCCCTTTGCTTGTTATATATGAAGTACATGTAAATATCTATAAGCAAATCTTTCATTGTAGCTTACATTACATTTATCTGGAAGGGGCCACACACATAAAACTAAGAAGGGGAGGTCCCTCACGAACTGCAGGGATGCTGCCCTCCCCTAGACATTGGCCAAAAGGAAAGACTGGACCCCACCCACCATAGCATGGTTCAGCCTCCTTTAGCATGCCCCCCCTCACACTGAGGAAACAAAGACAGGCTGACATGGCAGGACAGGCTGAGTCCTCTGGAAAAGCGGACTCCAGTTAAAATGATATGATGGGGCTAAGCTGGCTTGGAAAACAAATTGAATAAAAATAATGTGAATAATGCGACCAGAAGACTATCTCAAGTCCTCTTAAACTAAAGGTGTGACCAGGGCCTTTATGTTTCTGTAACAGATGAACCAGGCAGGTAAAAGGGAATTTTTCTCAAGCAACTCATTCAGCAAATGAAGTTCAAAACACCAGACATGACTATGAATTAGTCCTAAACTAATATTAATTATAGTCTCCTGACTTCAGTGTCATTTGTCCAGGACCACTTTTATCACCCCAGTTTGATCTGTATATAATAGCCCACTGCATTAATTGAACTACTACTGTAATATAGTTGATTAATGTTTGTATAGAATTAGTGTGGAATTTTGGTACTATTTGGAAAAACTGCAAGCTTAAATGCTTTTTGGGATTTGTAAGTGGAGCATACTTTCAGACTATTTCCTTTTCTGCCTGTTATACAAGTTATAAGTTATACACTTATACAAGGCCTTCTCCCATATAGACCTGTCCATGCACTGAGATCTGAAGAGTACCTTCTTATAGTTCTTTCTCTTACAGAGAGGTATGAGGCACAGGTACATGCAAGAGGGCCTTTTCTGTGGTGGCCCCTAGACTGGAACAGCCCTCTCCTTGAGGCTTGCCAGGTGCTGTAGTTTTCAGCACCTGAGGCCTTTTTTTACTACAGCTGAATGGCTGTAGCACAGTAAGGCTAGGGCAGGCGGGTTCCCATGCGTCCCTCACCTGCTCATGTGCAAATGGGGCATCTATCCCCACATGTCCTAGCCTGAAAAGGGGAACATGCAGGCCACAGTCCCCGCCCTCCGCTGCTGCCATTGGGTCGCGATCGACCCAGCAGCAGGCAGCTGGGATGTGGCGTCAAGTCAGCATGGGGGTGGTCTACCAGCATGCACTTCTCCACAGAGCAGCAGATCGCCCCGGCTGGCCACATGAACGCATCGGACCAGAGAGTCTGAAAAAGTAAGCGATCGTCCAATGGCCACAGGGCTGGGCAGGGCCCACAGCCATCCAGCAAGGAGAGTGCGAATGCTCTCCCTACCAGACAGCTATGGGATGGCAAGGAATGGCCTGTATAACGTAATTAGGCTGCCCTGGGAGGGGAGGGGACGGTTCCGGACAGGCAACGTCCACCCAGCAGAGGGAATGCTGTCCCAGGGCTTGCCTAACTGCGTTCCCAGGCCCTGGTGCGAATAGGCCTCTCTTGAAAACATGGCTTTTCACCCAGGCTTTTACCATTTAAACAGCTTCCTCAGGGTGCTGACCTGATGGGGAGGGAGGCTGGGATGGGGGTTATATTTTTAATTGTTTTAACATTTGATTTGTTTTGTTCTTGTTGTAACCCCGCCTGGGACCATTTGGTGAAGGGCGGGATATAAATTCCTTAAATAATTACAATAATGTAATCCTGTTTCCTCCCTCTCTTGACCCTATCTGAGGTGCCATCCAGCCCATCATACAGGGACGCCCATGAGGGAAATCTCTTTTCTGCTCCATGAATTTCTCACCCCGCTTGGGTTTTTATGCGGACTGGGCTTTTCTAAAATTAAATATATATATTTAATATATATATTAAATATATATATATATATAATATATAGCCATTTTTTTACAAAACACTTAACCTATCCTAACGAGTAAATGTAAGGAGACCCAGGAGGAGAATCTTTAAAAATAATTTTAAAAAGAACTAATAAAATTTATTTTCTGAGGCAAATCATTGTCGGTACGAAAACCGACGAAAACTAAGTCGGAAAAAAAACCGAAGTCTGAATAGTCACGTGAGCGTAGGCTGCGCGCGCCAGCAGCCCCTCCCCTCAGGTTCAGTTGCCTCCTCAGTTCACCCTTCCATATCACGTGATCCGTTTTGTTGTTGCAGCCCTAAGCCTGGCGACTGCCCGCGTGGGCGTCAGCGAAGTCACGTGCCGCGTTTAAATCTCTCCCTGAGGTGGGGGAGGGTGACCGTCTTTCCTGTCTACGCCGCCGCCGCCGCTGTGCGTGCGCCGCAGCTGGCTGGGCTGACACTAGGGGAAGGGAGGGGGAAGCGCGGCGAGCGGGGGAGGGAGGGAGCGGCGCCTGCCTGCCTGCCTGCCTGCCAGTCAGTGCAGTTCGCTCCTGCTCCAAAATGGCGGATGAGGAGACGCCACTCCTACAGTCCCGGAGCGGCGGCCGCAGCGGCAGCAATGGCGCTGCGGCGACGGCCACGGAGAGCCCCGAGCCGGCTCTCAAGCGCCAGCGCCGCGCCTCGACTGACAGCACCGGGCAGAGCTGCGCGGCCGTGAAGGGGGGAGACGCCGTAGAGGCGGCCGAGGCTGTTCTCGGGAGCGCCGCGGCCGCTGCTGAGGAGGCGGCGGCGGCGGAGGAGGCGGCGGCCCTGAAGGTGGAGAAGGAGGCCACTGCTGCCGGACTGGGGGAGGCCGCGGCAGCGATGGGAGGCTGCGGCGGCCCTAACCGGAGCCGCGCTGACACCGTTGGCCTTCGGCGCTGGGGCCTGGCGCGAGAGGAGCCGCCGCCGCCGCAGCACCAACTGCAGTCGCCGCCGCTGAGGCGGTGGCCGAGCCAAGGGGAGGGAGTGGAGGCGGCGCCCGCTGGAGACGTAGCGGAGATGGCCATTGGCTGCAGCCTGGCGCAGTGTTCGAACGGTGCCGCCGCCGCCGCCGCCGCCGCCGCTCCGGAGGAGGACGATCGTGCGCACCCGGGTGAGGAGACAGCGCTGCAGCGGAGCAAGCGCGGGCGGGCGGGCGGGCGGGCGGGCGGGCGGCGTGGGGGGAGGCAGGCAGGCAGGCAGGCAGACGCAGGAAAGAGGAGGAGCCGTTGCTTTGCTTTTCCTCATCTTGCTTGCGCTTTGCGGCAGTGTGACACGTAGTAGTCGCCGAGACCGGTAGAGAATCGACTCTGCTCCGCATTATCTCCCCTTTCCGCTTCTGATCGTGGACCAGAGCGCGGCGGTGCATGGGGTGGGATGGGAACAGATGCATAGGGTGTTTTTCCACTTAGCACTAGAGTACCCTTTAAGGACCCATTAAGGACCCTTAATGGGTCCTTTAGTGCTAGGTGGAAAAACACCCATAAATTGTTTCCACCCCTACAGGCCGAATGGCCCTCTTCCCTCAGTCTCGAGCTACTCCAAAGTCCGACCGACCGAAGGCAAGCATCTCTTGCGTGTGCTAAAATGCGCAATAAACGTGACTCCTCCCTGCCCATCCAGTATCCACCTGTCGTGGTGGGAGGGGCGAGGGGAAGGAGTTGGGGTGGCTGTTCCTACACTTGGATCCGTGTGCAGGCTTATTCTAGAGTAAGCTGCTTGCATGAAAAGGAATTTTCAGTCATTCTCCTTGGGTGGGATTCAGTGTAGTTTGATGTAAATGTAGTTTTACTACTTAACCTCTGTCTTCTTAACGATGTTTTACAGATAATATTCTCTGCGATGATGAAATAATTGCAAATGGCTTCCATTCCTGTGAAAGTGATGAAGATGACAGAGCTTCTCATGCAAGCTCTAGTGACTGGACTCCAAGACCACGGATAGGTAAGGGTATTTTTTTTTAAGTTGTCGGTCTAGGGACTACACATTGTTGTTGCTGGGAACAACCAAGTTGTGGCCAACTACTGATTGACTGCATGATCACCTCCATGGACACTTCTGTTCAGTTTTCTTGGCAATGTTTTGCTATTGCTTGCTTTTGGGGAGAAGCTGGGGATGGAACCAGAAACCCTCTGCTCTTCAGGCAGTTCAGTGTACCTCTGAGCTCCAGGCTCTTGCTGTGGCTGCACAATATTTAGTTTTAATTTTGAGGACCCTCTGCACCCAAGAGTTTTACTCCTGTTTTCATAGTTAAGGCTTTTTAAGGCTCTTGTATTAATAACAGCTTTTCATTGTTTACTAGGGTTGGGTTCCGTGAAAACTCTATGAATTTCAAGTTGCAAATATTAAATAATTTTGTCTATGGAGAAATGGAATTTAGAGGGAGTTGCTTCTAAAAACTTTATGGAAGAAAATGAGAGAAAGATGCCGCTTGCTCCTAATACCTCCCAAAGCTGTAGGAATTATTACTAAACAGTTGCCACACACTCCCAAGTTTCTCAGAAGTGCCAAAATCACCAAAATTTTTACAAATGGCCAGCAGTGCTGCAACTTTCTGAAATCAGGACTGTTAAAAGAGCCAGAACACCAAACAAACATAACAGTTTCAGCACCTCCCTTCAGATCGTATGGGAAAGTGTTAGCTGCTGGTGCTATCATGAAGTAATGCAAAACTCACAGATTTTAAGACCTCAAGTCATGAAGAATAAGTATATTTTATTGAGACATTTCCAGTTATCAGACAGGATGAGTTGCTGGCCTTGAAGACAGATAATTAGTAAAGTATCTTCATTGCTCCTTTTCCATATGACAGCATTTGCAGGGGTATAAAACTGCAGGACACTCTCAGATGCCTCTTTGGGGGAGGGGGTGTCACCACGTCCAAGCCCATACAATCAGATGACCTTGCATAACAGTGGAAGCTCAACTGAAGTGAAAATGAAGAATTCTGGTACTAGGGAACAGTTCTTACTGGCATTTGATGGTAGTGAAGGCAGCTACCACTATAACTTCATTCAAATTCATTTGGGATCCAGAGTCATCCAGATAAGAACTACAGCAGTGCCGGGTTTTAGCACCATCTACTGCCAGCAATAAATTGTTTCCAGTGCATGTTTAACACAAATCCCTCACTTCATCTCAGGCCCTTTCTGCACTGGAACCTATTCTGGATTATATCCCAGAATAAAAACCTGTCATCTACATATTGCAGGCTATGACAGGCCCCACCCAGTCTATATTCCAGAGTGTAATACAGAATAAAGCTCAGTGCAGAAAAGTACTCAAGCCCCTACTGCACTGAGGCGCAGTAGATCTGGACCATTGAGGGGAGAGGGCTGCCTCAGCACCATCTGCATGGATGGCACTAAACTGGATCAACCTTCCCGAGGTTGCAGAGTTCAGGTGGTTCCACACAAGCTTCACAACCACAGCCGCCGCCACCCCAGCAGTTAGGAGTGAAAGGCCTGGGCGTGAGGAGTGATTTCCAGCAGCATGCTATGGTGTGCTGTTGAATGATGGCATCCAGTATTTCCAGATCACAGAGGCATGCCATTTGCATGCTTCAGTGATCTGGATTAAAACTGTTAGGTCAGACTGTAGACCTGATATACAGGCCTACACTGGATCCGGATCAAGGGCTTCTTGATCTCTGTATCATGCAGATGGAACTGGTTTAATGGGGAGGGCACAGGGCTTCCTTAATCCAGATTAATGTGTGGATGAGGAGGCTCTGGATCAGAGGCTCTCTGATCCGGATCTAAACACTAGTGCAGAAAGGGCCTCAGTTTCTATCATAAGAAAAGCTCAGCTGATTTTTGGGATTTGGAGAAATGGCTAAAATCTATCCATGTGCCTACTTTTCAGTTCTTTAATTCTAGGACTAGGAGTGGAGAGATGATACAAACATTGCCCAATTTTTATTTTTTAAAGCAGTTTTAAGGGGAAGATGCAACAGTTTGAGAAAGAGGAGGTACAACTGGCTTAACACATCCAGTGAGGTACTGTCAAACCGATTGATAGGCATCTTTGTTATGGTTTTCCTGTCCTCCGTGGATTAGAACTGGTTATAGAGCCATCACATCTACTACATGAAAAATCCTTCCTTGAAGTTATAGCACTTCCATTTCAACATTTGTCCCTGGGAAGGTGCAACTGTTCTACCTTTTTATCTGTACTAATTTCTTGTTTAAAATATCTCCCCAACAGTTTTTATCTCACTAAGGGAAAACAAGCTGCCTCGGCATTCCTGTTTTTGTTTTCCAATGAGAACCCCCACATTATGCAAATTGTAACAATCATTTTCTTTAACTGCTGGATTTCCATTACTGATAGTGCTTTTTATAATGCAACTTTCATTAACATTGTTTCACTCAATATGAAGAAGGTTCCGTTTTGCCTCCTCTGTTTAAACGAAGCCATGCTGTACAAAGCTGTGCTATGTGAGGGACTGCTGTGGTTAACATAGACTTATGATAGAGATCTGCAGTTGGTTCATAAAATGGGCTCTATACTGTTACAGTAATAGTGCAACATAATAAAGTTTTAGACTGAGTGCATCTGGGGTGATGGATAGCTTCCATGCTGTTATGACTGGCTGTGTAAATGTCAGAGACACAGTTGCAAATGTCTCAGGAGAGACAGCAGGAAAAAAGAATGTAGCCACGTTTAGATACACTATCTTGACATTTTCCGCTCCAAGGAGAACTACTACTATGATTCTTTATATACATTCTTGATGGTTCTTTTCTCTATGTAACAGCTTAGTCATTAATTGCTGAAAATGTTAGGCTCCAGATATGAGCTTGTTTCTTAGCATCTGAACTTTAAAAGAAGTTACTGGTTTTCATTTATCAGCTTCTAGTACTTTCATTAACATGAAATTTTACTCAGCCCGATTTGAAGTAGTGTTTCAGTGGATTGGGACTATAAGGAAAATGTGGAAGCAGGGTGAACAGGGACCTTCTTTTTGAAAGCCCAAACCAGATCACATTCCAGTTGTGCACACAAAATTAGATTTTGGGTGTCATATCTCTACCTGACAGTCCTAATTAACCTACACTGAGCTGACAGAGGAACAACCAAACCTTCTCCAGCAACCCAGTGTATGCCCTTCTGGGTGCTGTATACTAAAGCATGTTTTGTTTTTTCCAGGCTATTTAAAAGGCAACAAAGGACAACATTCCTGGCAACTGTTGTTGCAAAATCATGTTGAACGTGCTGGATCAGCCAATTCTCACTTAATTTATTTTCCTCAACAGGTCCATACACTTTTGTCCAACAGCACCTCATGATAGGCACAGATCCACGAGCAATTCTGAAAGACCTGTTACCAGAAACAATTCCTCCCCCTGAACTGGATGATATGACATTATGGCAAATAGTTATTAATATTTTGTCAGAACCTCCTAAGAGAAAAAAGAGAAAAGATATTAACACTATAGAGGATGCTGTGAAACTCCTGCAAGAGTGCAAAAAAATCATTGTCTTAACTGGAGCTGGGGTATGTATTTAATATGGAATAGAATAAATCCTACTTGCTTTAAATTACTCTGAGGCGAATATTTGAATAGGTTTTACAGTAGTGTAGCTGTGTGCTATAATTGAGGAAAGAAGGTCAGATGACCTTTTTACAAAGTTTAAACTAGGTCAGAAAAAGCATTCTGCCTCCCAAAATCATAACAAAATGACACCTTGACTAGTGAACAAATGTCAATACTGTGATACAATGATTTTAGAATTATGTCCATAGCAATAATTCTCTCATCCTGTTTCCTAAGAAGATCAAAACACAGAGTAGAGCACAAAGCTGCAATAACCAGTAAAGGGGAATATTCTACTCCCCTGCTTTGATGCTGTAAACCAGGAATGGGGAGGCTTTTGGCTCAGCCAGCGTGGCCAGTTGTGAAGGATAGTCCAATAGATTTTCAGCCTTGCAATTTTATTTACTCATGTATTTATAACATTTGTATCCTGCCATTCACCTGAAGATCCTAGGCAGGTAATAACATGTAATAAAAATACAGAAACCAAAACATATTAAAAATATCCCCCTCCCAAATTGGCATATACAGCTACTTTTTATCGTAGGATCCAAAACTATGCAAGTAATTCAGAGTTCCTAGGACATAGAGAATGTAAAATATTTCAAATACAATTTTACTGTTGGATAGAAAGTGTATATAAGCCTTTGAACTATGGCAAAATACTCTTTACAACTATCGGTAAAGAACACACTCAAATTGAGCTCACCTATTGATAACTATATGGACACATCTGAACAATTTCCTCATCAATAATATGAAAGTGTTTGGTATTCTCTAATCTTGGGATTCTTTTGACTTCTCATTCTGACAGTCCTAAGTTTTCTTCATTTCCCATCTTACCATTAACCTGGGCCCTTTCTGCACTTGGCCTTATTCTGGAATATATTTCAGGATAGTGGTCTGCTGGCCACAAGCTAATGCAGACTGCAGCAGGACTCACCTGGCACCTTCCATAGTCCACACTAGCAGGCAGATAGCAGGTCCCTATCCTGGGATATATTCCAGAATAAGGCCAAGTGCAGAAAGGCCCCGGGTCTGGTCCTGCTTGCCTTTTTTAGATAAATGTTAGCTGAGAAGAAAATGCGTGTTTCTGATTTTTTAGTTGCACAGTTAGTAGGGTCATGCTCTCCATGTCTTTACTCTCCAGCTGCCGCCTCCCTCTACAACCATTCTGCTGCAGCCTGATAAAATGGTCCCTGCCGGGGAGGGGGGGAGGGAATCAAGCAACTCAGTTAGTGCGTGACTGTATATTAGAATTTATAGCATGTTTTCTTACTTTTAGATCTTTATAGCCACACGTACAGTAGCATTTGAATATATAGATAATATTTATTATAGCATTTACTCTGTTTCAGGTATCTGTTTCATGTGGAATTCCTGACTTCCGGTCAAGAGATGGTATCTATGCACGTCTTGCAGTAGATTTCCCAGATCTTCCTGACCCCCAAGCGATGTTTGATATTGAATATTTCAGAAAAGATCCAAGGCCATTTTTTAAGTTTGCAAAGGTGCTTTGGTGGTTTTTTTCTGTACCAAAATATATGCATGATCTCCTTCTTTGATACACATAAAATGTTCTGCCTGTAGAACATGGTTTAATGCATGCTTTGAAAGGTGAAGCCTGACAATAGCTGTTCTTTGCTTCTCTGAACATGGTAGAGAGTGGACCGCCCCAAATAGGAGTGCAATCTTATTCAAAGAATGTGGAATTTAGTAAAAGGGAATTTTTCTTTTTATATTATATTTAGCCTTATATTTGTACATGCTGAATGTATATTGGGGTGGTGTAGATATAACCTGCAGGCTTAATTTGTATACTATAAAATTTCTAGATTGAAATAGGCTTAAGGTGTCATATTTTAATGTGTCCATTGCATAAAGATTAGGGGTGTACATGAAGCCATTTTTCACATTTGATTTGTACCGAATTGAATGTGGAAAAATTCTGCTTCAGGTGAATCCCACCTCCACGAATGCAACCTTCCCCCACCCCTCCCCCACTCCTTGCTGCCGCCGTGCCCTCTTCTAAGGCACTTCCAGTTCTGTGCTCGCAGACCGGAAGTGCCTTTTCTGTGTTCCAGAAGTCCTTGTTTGTCTGCCAGAGAGCACAGAAAGAGGCCCCAGATGCTTGCAGAACTTGCCTCAAAAAGTAAGGGGGCAGGATGGGAGGCCATAGGTGGGGGAGGCCCTAGAGTCTCCGATATCTGCTGAAACTTCAAGTGAAGCTTCGATGGATACCGGATAGTCTGATTCTTGGACAAATAGGGCCTTATTCGATTCAGCCACGAATCTACAGATTCGTACCTATTCATACAAATTCCGAATAGCACAAATATTTGTGCACATCCCTACTAAAGATCACTTGCAGTCTTCCTAACGATCAGAGATTTCAACTTACTGCTGACATCTTTTGCATATGTACCCATCAAACATAGCTGAAGATGATCGTTACTACATAGAATATAAGGACATAGTCCTGAAACTGACAATGCCAGCAGATACGAAACACAGAAATGCCTACCTTCCCTAGGCTGAAGAAGAGTGTACCTGTTTCTGAGAATAGGGGGAAAGTAGCTTGAGATTATAGTATGTGCTCTTGCAAATTAAACACCTTACTGCCGATTTCCATAGTTATTGCAGCATAAGCTTTTGGCAGATATTAAGGCAAGAGATGCAGTTGGGTGTGAAACTCACAACTGGAGTTTTCTGCCTGTTTCTTGTTGTATGTCACCTCAGGACTGCATCACATTGTTTAAAAAAGCAAAATGAATTAAGAATGAGAGATTTGTAAAAGAAGTTGCATTCACAGTTGGATTTTAAATAAAATGATCCTTGAGTGCTGCAAGCATAACTATTTCTTTTATATTTCTATAGGAAATATATCCTGGACAGTTTCAGCCATCTCTCTGTCACAAATTTATAGCTCTGATGGATAAAGAAAGAAAACTGCTTCGGAATTATACCCAAAACATAGATACACTGGAACAAGTGGCAGGAATTCAGAGGATAATTCAATGTCATGGTCAGTCAAGTTTAAAAATCTATTCTAGATCAGATGTTTATTTTTTGCCCAGTGGTGAATACTACAGTCAGAGCTGCAAAGGTGGTTGACAATGGGGTTTTAGGGTACAACTAGACTGTTGTTCAAAGAAACACTAACTTTCCAGCAGTGCATTGTTTTCTGGTCCAATATAGAACAAAAACCATCATAGCTGCATACCAAATTGGATTTTGACCAACATGTAAACTGATATTGGTCTATTTTACATGCATTCCTGGTTTCAGAGAAAAACACTGAGATTCTTGCTTGAGTTAAATTGCAGACTTCCACAGAAGTCTAATCCCTTTGTTGCATTGTTAAGGAGCAGTTGATTTTAATGTAAAACCAGAGGTTGGGGAAAACCATGCCTGAAAATTTAATTGATATGTTGATTAACAGATTTATTTATTTACTTACTTATTTACTTATTTATATTTATAATATAAATGTAATTCTATCTCACCCTGTACCTAATTGCTCAGGACATGTTACAATCAAACCAAGATAAAGACCTGCTTAAATTTTGCAGGATCACTGCAGTAGCAAACCAAACTAGGGGAATTCAGAAAACGATGTATTTGGTTTGAACCCTCACATCCTGGCCTTCCCCTTCCCCCCTTCCCCTTCCCCTTTCTGCTGGCAGGTGGTAGATTGTTTCTGCCAGATGCCTATCAGAAGGCTTGTCATCCTTCATTCACTCTGAAACTCCTAGGAAGCCAAAAGAGCATGCCAGCTGATCTTTCAAAGATCTTCATGGCTGGCAGCAGTGGCCCAGCCAGGAACAGCACATAGTTGAGGCATGAACATAAGGAACTTGGAATGCTGCCGCTAGCCATGTAGCTTCTCAAAAAGACACTGCTTTCTTGGCCAGTAGGCTTTCTGGAAATGGAGGACCCTAGGTCTTTGTGGCAGGCCTTGTGTGATTTCGCTGCCAGGAAGGCCTGAAATGCAGTTGGTCACATTTCAGGTTTTTCAGGAACTAGTGCTACATATGGCTTCCTGGGATACACTATGTTCTTTCACTTCCAGAAGGCCCAGTAACCCAGGAAAGCATGCCAGCCACCTTACCAAGAACCAGACAGCTGGTACTGACAGTCATACACAGGCCAGTAGGCAGGTGAGACACAGAAATGTGGAGAGAAGGAAAGGAGGCGTATGATGGAGGAGGCCACAGTTGTGTGCAATACAGACTGTGTGCACAGAGGGAGAAGCAAGGGAGGTCAGGGTTTGGGGGGAGTGTGTGAATTCTTTAACTAAATCACTGTCTAGTTCCTGTTTTGGGAGTGAACTGTTCATCCCACAGTTAATTTTGGTTCATTAGAAACTTCACTGCCCAGTATAGGTTTGTGTATACTGCTGCTCTAAACTGTATAGATAGTCTTCTGTTAATTCCTCAGAGTAGGACTCTGGTAGCTCTGTTACCTCTGCAGAGTGGAGGACCTCTAAACTTTTTCTACTAAGTCTGTTGGCTGTGGCAGTCTTCTCTGGATAGTTTTCCACGAAGTCCACAACTTGGTCAGACACATATCCAGTGGCTGTGATAATTTGCCTCAGCTCTTTAGGAAGTCTTGCTGCTGACTAGACTATCTAAAACAGTCTCCCCAACCACGTTGTTATGCAGACTGTATCTTTTCTCAACTAGTCCTTGCTGGCAAGAAGCTTTCTGCATCTCCTCCGTACTATCTGGATAAAGATGCCTAGCTTTAGGGGTGTTTTTCCACTGTCACTAAAAGTACCCATTAAGTACCCATTAATGGGTACGTAATGGCATTTTTGTACCCATTAATGGGTACTTAATGGGTACTTCTAGGGACAGTGGAAAAACACCCTAGATCAGAAAATAAAGGCTGGAGTACTGTTGATCACACTTGCGTGGGTGGTAGGCTGCAGTCCTCTAGCCAGCTGCAGCTCCAAGGCAGCAAACCTTGCACACAGCTGTGGCAGTTCCAGTAGAAGCTGACTTCAGCATAACTGCTTCTTCCTCTCCCCTACTTTGTCTACTAAGAACCTTTCCACACTTGGCCCTATTCTAAAATATATCCTGGAATAAGGACTTGCTGTCTGCATGGTAGTGCAGACTATGGCAGGCCCCAGTTAAAACCTGTCATAAATCTGCATTTCCATGCAGATGGCACACCCCTGTCCTGAGATATATTCTAGAATAAAGCCAATTGCGAAAAGGGCCTTTGTCTGAGGCAGGCAAAAGGCAACGTGCATACTCACTTTTGGCATGAGGAGGGCCCCTCTTGATGTTTCCTTTCCTGATACCCTCACTGGTTGAGTCATGCAGCTGCAGTTAGTAGAGGAGTTGCTGTTCCTCCTTCCCCAGACTTTCCACCTGCAGGAGACACCCTTCCAAACCTAGAGAGTCTTCAATTTGGAACAGCAAATTAGCTTTCATCTAAGAGGAACAAAGAGCTTCCTGCCTTTATCTTTCTCCAGGAGGCAGACTAGCAGAGCTATGCTCTGTGCGTAAGTGTGGAGGGGCTACTGATGATACCCTGAACAGAGCAGAGTATGTTTTTTCCTCTCCCACCCTCTGTTTGCTGTTGGCATTGAAACTTGAATGAACTGTACCTCTAAATTTACATACTACTGACTTTAAAAAAAAACCAAGTTGCTACAGAGGGCTTTTAATGCTGGTTGGAACACACAAGGCTATTATGGGGTTTACAAACCACATTTTTTAGGTTAAGGGGGAAGCTGAACCTTCTAGTCTGTATTTCACTATGATTCTAATTGGATTTTAGCACTTCTAGCTGTTTCTTTTTAATGTGAAAGAGGTAGGGAGATTCAAAGGTGCATATAAATTTAATGATGTAGATGAGGATACTGTTCAATGCTTCATTGCTACATCATCAAGTTGTCTGATGGATAAAGGTGAGATATAAATTTAGGAACATATTCCTATTAATGGGCAAGTCCCTTCATGTAATAGATTTTAATCTTGCAAAATATCTCATCTTGAAAGATAGAATTGCAACTGAAGTTCTGAGGGAAAACAGACTAGCGTGTACACTTTATGCCTGCATTATACGTTAGATCCTGAAACAAGGTTTTTATTTATTTTTTAGTTTTCAGTTTATTTGAATGTTAACACAAAATACTGAAAATAAAAACCACCAAAATTATAATGGTTTTTTTAAAAATTGGTCGTTTAGTCATACTGAGGATACCATGTACAGGTTGGTTGCCACATCTCAAGAAGCATATAGCAGAATTAGAAGGTGTACAAAAGAGGAAGATTAAAATGATCTAGAGGAAAAACTGCAGTGTTTGGGGCTATTTTGTTTAGAAATGTGGGGAAGGCCTTATGATTGAGATGCATAAAATTATGTCTGGCAAAACGGTACTGTTGCCAAAAAAGCATCATTGGGAGGTATTGGGTGTGGAATCTCATTGTTCTGAGGTTTTGATTTACGGAGATGGGCAAACACAACCCGTAAGCATTCTGTTTTATTTCTGCAACAAAAATTGCATGGAGTAGTGTATCTCAAATATATTTAGCTTAATAATAATCATCATCTAGTGACTTCAGTATGTGTGTAAACGCTGGAGGAAAAGGAGAAAGGCAGCCCCGTGTGAATGTTTTATGAAATTAAAAATTAACTTAATTTATTCATAATGTTCCTAGCTCTGCCACATTGACCCCATTTGGCTCCATCCTTTTGACCACCTCTCTCCCTGCCCTAAGTGTAAAGCTCACCAGCACCACTGGAATAAAGTAAAAAAAAATTGAGGGAAGTGTGAAACTATTAAAGTCAAACCGGCCACAATTTAAACTTAGACTCACATACATCTACACCCCCAAATGGTAAATGTTACATGGATAAATAGTGTATTACTTGAATTACGTGTCCTTCACGTAGAACCAGATCTTACTTTTGTTCCTGGTGTCGCTTTCAGGTTCCTTTGCAACAGCTTCTTGCCTCATCTGTAAATACAAGGTTGATTGTGAAGTAGTTCGAGGAGACATTTTTAATCAGGTAACTTCTGAGAAGTTCAGTCGAGTGTTCTGTAAGTCCTGCCCACAAGCATACTTGAGGAAAGCTATCCAGTAAACTGAATGTTTCTTACCTAGTGAGTTAACGTGTTAAGAATTATGCTGTTAATGCGAAGACATCTCCAGATGTCAAGAGTTACTAGATAACATCTTCCTTCTTATACTTGCAGAAAGTGAACTGTAGGAATGCAAGAGCATGACCCCTGTTTATTTCAGTCAACATAAACATTCATGTGATTTCCAAAATAAGAGCATCCATAGAGTGTGCACAATTATGTGTTCACCACGATTGGGTGATCTCAGGACCAGACTCATGGTTATATTCGGCCAGTCCTTTTATCCTCACAACAGCCTTGTAGGGTGGATCATGCTGAGGGAGAGTGATCAGTAGGGTAAAATTAATGGCCAAGAAACAATTTGAACTTGGGACTCTCTAGTCTTGGTGCTGCAAGAACAGTTTGATGATGAAAAGGGTAGTGTGAAAAACTGAAAGCTGCTAAAGGTGCTTTGCTCACTTGTCCAATTTACCTTGTAACTTCATAACTGGTCTGAAAGCCTGCTGAGGCTTTCATGGACTTGCTCCTCTTTATCTCTCTTTGTTTCCTACTTTGTTTCTGCAGCTTTCCTTCATCACTGTACTATTATCAGCTGTCCAAAGGTCTCTTTCTCTTGCTTTTCCTCATATCTGGGACTACATTCCAGAATGCCTCGGTTTTACAGTCTGCCCCATTTTGAGTCCGTTCTCAGAGCTCATATTTTCTGAGAAATCTTTTAGTGATTTCAGTTGTTGTTCTTAAACAACAATTCTTTATAGCAGCTGATATCTTTCTACTTAGAAAATTATTTAGTGATGGCAATACCAACAAGGCCTCTATATTACTATTGTTAAAAGATTCGGATTTAATATATTTCTTAAATTTGTGAAATATTGAGTCTTTATATCCCTAACTGTATTAATAAGAGGCATTTCCGCACTGAATCGCGTTCCAGACGGAACGCGTTCAGGCGGAAAGCTTAAGCCAGCTTCGGGCGCTTTCCCCGTTCACACACAGACGCGCCAGAACGCGTGTAAACGCGTTCCGGAGCGTCTGGGTGCGAATGCTCAAAGCGCCCGAAGCTGCCTTAGCCGGCAAATGCCGGCAAGCGGCGCGCCGGCAGCCGCGGAGGCAGATCGACAATCAGCTGTTTGAGAAACAGCTGATTGTCAAAGCCGCGCGGCGTCGGAGGCGCGCCGGCAGCCGTTCGGGAGACAGAAGCGGCGCGAACGCTTCTTCTCCCGAACGGCTGAGGGCGGCTCGTCCGCGTTGGAACGCGTGTAGAGCACTTCGAAGTGCTCTACATTTCGAACGCGGAAAAGACAGCTGCGGACACGTCGGAACGCAAGCCGCGCGCGGCCAATGCGTATGACGTGTCCTCAGCTGTCTTTTCCGCGTTCCGATCAGCCCCGTGCGAAAACGTCTTAGGTTACAGAATACAATTACATTTTTATATAATCAAGCAAAACAGTTTTTTTTTTAAATGGGGGAAACTTGCTAGCAAAAATGAACACAGGGATAAGTACTGTACTCCTTTCAGGAACTAGAGTTAGACAAATTTATGGATGACAGATGTATCAGTGGCTACTAGAATGAATGCCTAGGTACATTTTTCAGGCTTGGGGTGGGGGGGCGGCAGAAGCAGGACCCTTCTAATACCATTTACTGGGATTCAAGAGCAGGAAAAGGTTTGTCCTTGTTTCTGTTTGAGATGCCCATGAACATTTGGCAGGCCACTGTGCGACGGGATGCTGGATTAGATGGGCTGTGGCCTGATCCAGAAGGGCTTCTCTTATGTTCGTAACTAGGAGGTAAAATAAAGCCCTTGAAACCAATCTCTACCATTTCTGCAGAGGCAAAGATACAAGCTCAACAATTTGTATTGGGCAGCCCCCTGTAGTGCTGGCAGATATCTGTTGCAGGGGTGTTGTTATCTATTTGGATACCATTCATTGCACTCTCCCTGCATTTCTTGAAAGGAGAACAGCTTCTGAAAGTGTGTTTATTGTTTGAGGGGTAGTTTCATCCTACTCATTTGTATACTACAAACTAGTATCCTTCATCAGGACAATTAACACACATCATTAAAGCAGAGGTTTGGTAAAGGTGCAAACAGAACAGGACTTACATGCATTAGTACAATGGTGAAAGATTTGAAATTCCACCCTCCCTGGCTTTTCCTAGTATTTTCCTAGGTTTAAAACACAAGAAACTAATTCACTTTAAGTTGTTAGCAACTAAGCAAACTATAGCCAATTTTGAATGAAAATGCTCATACCCTTCTCTTCTGAGAACTTGTACTTGGAAAAAAGCTTACTGTGGACAGAGAGATGGCTTATATGAATCAGCATTTATGAAGATTTAGCATCCATTGATTCAGTTCATCTGTAAGGTATGAGCAGGATTACCTACATTCAGAGTTCATCCTGGATTTGGCCAGCTTAAATCTGAAATAGATAATTCTCCCTTTTATTCCTTGCTGTACAGTATAAGAAGTGAGGTTGAACAAACAAAATCTGTTACAATAATGCATGTTAAGCAACATAGCTTACCTTGTCTGCTGTTGTAAATACTGTTAATATGGCAATTCCTATTTGTCTCTTATCAATTGGATGTTTTTAAATAGTGTAGTATATAGTAATGAATCCTTCTCAAGAAACTTGCATTATCACTTTTCATGTTTAAAAATCTATTGATGCTTGCGCTGTAAAGCACGTTTTCTATTCATTTTACTGAATACAGTTCTTGTTTGTGTGCCATATTTGTTTTTTCTGTACTGTTATTAAGAAATGTTCTATACCTTATAGAAGTATACGTATTGTAGTTTTCGTCTTAATTTTTTTCTTCTAAAAATCTAAATCCAGTGAGTAAAACAATGTCCTTTGTGCAGGTTGTTCCTAGATGTCCTAGGTGTCCACCTGATGAGCCACTTGCTATTATGAAGCCAGAAATAGTATTCTTTGGTGAAAATCTACCTGAGCAGTTTCATAGGGCCATGAAATATGACAAAGATGAAGTTGATCTTCTAATTGTTATTGGGTCTTCACTTAAAGTAAGACCTGTAGCATTGATTCCAAGTAAGTGTTGAGTATCTTTTGGAGGAGAGGAGGAGATTCTCTAACTTGCATTTGTTTCTGTGGTTTGTTTTTGGTTAACTTCAGATTAATAATGGGTGGTCATTATAATTAAACTGTCAGGCTGTGCAGTATAACTTTTAGCTTTGTTCAGACCATTGTAAGTCTGAGAATACAACAAAAGCAAGTCAAACATGTTAACAGCTAATAGTCTTATATACTGTCAGAACCTTACCCCTTCTTATCAAAACAAAGTGATTTTAGATCAGTTAAAAGAAACAACTACTTTCTTATAAATTGATCCACAAGCCATCCAAAACACAAATTGGGAGATGTTGCAATTTTAAAAATTGGCTCAGTGGTACTGAGCTTGTGATGCTCCATCAGTTCTTCTTCAGCTCATTGTGTCCAAGAAGGATTGCTGTCTTATTCAGGGTGGGAGACGTATTGCTGATATTAGAGCTTTAATTTTTCAAAATTCTATTAAATTAGTTTGAGGAAAGGAAATATTAGTCCTTGAAGTCTTGGATTATTTACTTCTGTACTTCTGTACTTTGAGCTTGAGAACAGCTATTTCAATTCTTGGCCATGACTAATAAAATAGTGTCTAAAAGTTGTTCAGGTTTAATAATAACAATTGACTTCGCATTTATTGCAAGATTTTAATTTTTTTTTCCTGTAATGTTTAGGTTCTATCCCACATGAAGTGCCTCAGATATTAATTAATAGGGAACCTTTGCCTCATCTACACTTCGATGTGGAACTACTTGGTGACTGTGATGTCATTATCAATGAATTGTGTCATAGATTAGGTGGAGAATATACAAAACTTTGTAACAACTCAGTCAAACTTTCAGAAATAACAGAGAAGCCTCCGCGACCTCACAAAGAATTTGAAATTCATTCAGCTGAGTTACCACCTAC
Source organism: Aspidoscelis tigris stejnegeri (assembly GCA_023333525.1). Classification (NCBI taxonomy): domain Eukaryota; kingdom Metazoa; phylum Chordata; class Lepidosauria; order Squamata; family Teiidae; genus Aspidoscelis; species Aspidoscelis tigris. The sequence goes on from JALMGA010000002.1 coordinate 97,520,045, forward strand.
TCCTTTAAACATTTCTGAATATTCAAGTTCACCCGACAGAATTGCACCTCAAGATTCTCGGGTGGTACATTCAGAGCATTCTTCAGAGTATCAAGCAGGAAATGTGGATGATGCCTTGGAGTCTAAAGAGAATCGTATAGAGGAGAAGGCTGAGGAAGTACAAAACTCTTTAGAAAATGTTGAAAGTCTTCCTAATCAACTAGAAAATCCAGAACATGTGAAAGAAAATGTATCTAACCAAATAGAAAACAAAGAAATAAGCGAGAGAACATCTGTTGAAACACTGAGAAAATGTTGGGTGAACAGATATGCAAAAGAACAGATTAGCAAGCGACTTGATGGTAAGTCCTTCCTAAATTGTAAGTACTCCTTTCACATTAAGAATCTGCATTTTAGAATAATTTCAAGCTGTTAAAACATAATCTGTCTTAAAAGCTTCAGTCAAATTGAACATAATTTCTAAATTATGATTTTTTTAGTTAGAAGCACCAGCCAAAGTACATCTGTTTGGTTCAGTAGAAAATACTGTATTGACATCTATTGATTCCACAGGATAAGAAGTCTAGAGGAAGTGAAAGCATTTCTCCGATTTAGTCCGATAAATTAATTTAAAACACTGACATGTTTTCAAACTTGTGTAGGGTATTATGAGGCCCTCTTTGTCTCTTAAATTCTTACCGTGTGATTTGGGGAATGACATAACATTAAGCTTCTCTTACTCCTCTTGCAAAATCCAGAACAACTGCCAGGAAAGCCAAAAACAAGTTTGAACGGTTGTCTTTCTTTCCTCAGCTTATAAGAACAGATACTTATGTCTGTAGTTTTATCTCCCCATTACAAAGTTCCTTGCGTGAAGCAGTTCCCTAAATGGACAAGGTTTTCTCTATGCCATCAACTTTAATTTTTTTACTGTGTAAAATAGAAATATATTTGTTCGTTGCTATGAGCTGCTAGGCATAAAGGGCTCTCTATGTATTAGTTGAAGCCTATGCCCCAGTCCAAAGCTGTTTTCTGCTAAATAAGAAGTGTGGCTATGTTTCTGCACCTGCTTTAAAAGATTATATTGAAATAGAACAGTATTTCCTTCAGCTTTATCTCTTGGTATGATTGGGAGAGAATGTTTCCATCTGCGTAATTACAGCATAAACATCTTTCAGGAGCTGTGCAGCCTTTTTACTGCAGATTGCACAGTTAATGGAAAAGAGTATTATAATTGACTGGCTTCTGTGAAGATTTAAGAAAGCAAGCTCCAATGTGATGGCTGGATTTCTTTTATAGACAACAGCCTAGTCTGGCACTGTTGCTAATTCAGGCATCTTTTCAAGAAACAAATAATTCGTTTTGAAAGAAAGGGAAATAATTCATATTTTAATATTACAATTACAATACATTGCAGAAACATGAATTTTTAAAGTTTGTTTCTTGACTTCCTTAGAAACTGATTACATGATGCACATATTCCAATACTGATTAGTAGAGTGAGAAGTGTAGACTAGTAGGAAATCTTTATGTGTTGTTGAAGAGTAAATAGTATGGTGGGATAAATTCTTCAAAGATATTAAATGAACTTATAAAGGTAATCATAGTATTTTTTAAATACTTACCCTGTAAAATGGTTATTGGTTTCTAATAGACAGAAGAAGAAAATAGGTCACAAAGAAGGAAGTTTGTAACCATTTCACGTTGTAGGAACCTCTGCTCTTGAATCTTTCTGGAGTCACCTCTGAGCATTAATAGACAAAAGAAGTACAGGATAATTAAATATACCAATCCATAACTGTTCAGTGTGATGCAGTCTTAGTGTTATAGTACTTAGGATTATTCAACACTGAAATAACTATTCTTGCTGATCAAACATGTTTCAGGTACCCAATACTTGTTTTTACCACCAAATCGCTATATTTTCCATGGTGCTGAGGTTTACTCGGACTCTGAAGACGATGTTATGTCCTCCAGCTCATGTGGAAGTAGCAGCGATAGTGGATCCTGTCGTAGTCCAAGCTTAGACATAGAAGATGAAAGTGAAATTGAAGAATTTTATAATGGTATAGAAGAAGATCCTCCTGATAGAGAGGAAAATGGATTTGGAGATGAAGGTGACCTCCAGGAATCTGAATCAGTTGCTGTAAATGAGACGGGAGAGTTGGACCATTCAACAAAAAAATTGTAAAATAATTACTGTACTGACTGGTTTCAGGAATATTTCCACCAGCATTAGCAGTTTTGGCATGTTTGAATGTGTAACAAACTTAGAGCAAGGATGTAATATTTATAGACAAGTAGAATTGATTTTCATGCATAGTTTTCTAACTTTTCCAGTCGGATTCTATAAAGGCACACACAACACTAATCTTTTTTTCTTTTTTGCATTTTGAAGATGGTACTTATCTTTTTACTGTCACTCTTTTTTTTAAGTTTAATCTGTGAGATCAGTGTATATACAGTATTTTTTCTTAACAAATTTCAGCCTGTTTTATTTTTGAACCATTTTTAAAAAGCCATTGGAATGTTAATATAATATAAAAAGGGAACAGCTAATCTAGACCAAAGAATGGTATTTCACACCTCTCTTGTTTTGTAACACTTTGGTTTATTCAAAGCCTGCTTATGTTTCTCCTGTTAAATCTGTTGTTAACACTGGTATTTTCCCAAAAAGTTACCATGGCAGCTATCTTTCTTAACATTAGTCTTCATGTAGAAATGCATGTGAGCATAATGAAAGCTAATTAGACATTTTAGTGAGCACCTGAAAATCACTATTTAGATTACTAGAAGCTGGCATTAAATTAAAAAGCAACTTCCTGTGGACATATAATAGTGCCTTTTGGCATGCAAAAATGTAGCAGAAAAGTGTTATGTTAAATACAGACTCATGAAACTTTGTATGACACACAATGTGGATGCAGGAAGTCAGTATATAAAACTTTTAATGTATAAAATTGTTATGTACACTCACTGCCAAGATGTGAATATGTAAATGTACTGAAGGTGTGTATATAATGCTCAAGATACAGAAGCAGTCCACCAATTACAAGAAAATGCTTCTGTATTTTACACAGACATTTATAATGGCCTACATACTACCCCAGTATAATACAGAAAACACAGTTTAAGAATTGTGTAAATTGTATTTGAGGGCTTAAATCTATTTGGAGAGCCTAGCACCAATAGTTTGGTACAGTGTTACACAAAAAGGAGGCTATTGAATTTGAACCAACGCTGCTCAAGGCTGCCTTAGGTGTCATAGATACTTCCAGCTGGCTGTGGATTTTTCCATCCTTCCAAATTTGTTTGATATCTGTGCATTTAATAAGTTTATATTTATTCTTGAAACCACTTCCCAAGAGAGCTCTACCAGTTACTTCTTATTCATGTGCATTGCTTTGATATTTATTTCTTTTAAAACTTGTGTAGTAGCTGTCCTTTTAAAGCAATTAATACACCTGTTCTGTAACTGCAGCATTACAAAGTGTTAAGAATGGCCTTCTTTGTTCATTTGAAAAATATTGGCATGTTTTCTCATTGTCCACGTTCTAAATAGCAGGACTTAACCGGACTACACTAAAGAATGCAATATGTTTAGCTTTGCTTGCATGTCAAAATGTATTTGTGCTATAGGAGATATTTTAAATGGATATATTTTGTTTTTAAATTATTTTTACAGTGTGGATTATTTTCTGCTTTTATATTGTATATAGTGTCTTTTATGTAACCAACTGGCCAATGTTTTGTAGAAAACTGTTTTAAAATGACCTGGCTCTCTTCCTGCAACTTTTGAAATACAAAACCAGTGTTTTATACTCGTACAGTCTGTTTTAAAGTCTATTAAATTGTCCCTTAACTTTTGCTTGCTATTAAGAACACGTGTGCCAGTCTTCTCACTCCTCTCATGAAAGCTCTTGCCCTCCCAGAAGGCACAAAACAGAATACAACTTGTGAAAAGATGATGTTGCTACTTCTCCCATCATCTTAGTCTTTTGAAAGATCACTAGTGAACCATAGCATCCTTGTAATTTACATTTATTTATTTATTTACATTTTTATTCCGCCCTATTCCCGGAGGTCTCTGGGCAGGTAGCAACATCTAAAATCAAACATTTAACATCATCAAAACATTAAAACAATAACAGCATCTGCCGGTGGGAAGGGCATGATTGTCTTGAAAGTTGGAACTGAATGCAGTGCAGGAAGATAACATGATCTTTAACATTTTGCTGTAAGACATTATCAATCTGTAGGTTTTAAACTGCAATAATTGCTATATCATTTTCCAATCATTGAATTTGTAATTTGCTAAATGAAGGGGGCAGAGTAGTAATAAATTGATAGCTCTTAAGGTAGAGGGACATGGAAAGTGAGGTCCCTAAGGTTCAGTATTGGGGCCTGTGGTTTTTAATTTATTCATAAATTATCTAGAAATGGGGCTAAGTAGTAAGATAGCAAAATTATTTAGAGTAGTAAAAACAGAAAAAGATTGCAAAGAGCTCCAGAGGGATCTCTCTTGACATTAAGCAAGTGGGCAATGAAATGGCAAATGCACTTCAGTCTTAGCAAATGCAAAGTGATGCTCATCAGGCAAAAACACCATTATTACACCTATAAATGAGCTCTCTGTGACAGACCAGGAAGGGGATGTCTTGGGGTTCTGGTGGATAGTTCGATTAAAGTGTTAACCCAGTATGCAATAGCAATGGGGAAAAAATCAAATTCAGTGCCTCTTTCTAAATCTACGGGGGGGGCCACATTTGGAATATTGTGTGCAATTCTGGTGGTAAGATCTCAAAAAGGATATTGTAGACCTGGAAAAAGAACAGAAAAATGACCCAGAATGATCAAGGAGCTGGAACATCTCCCAAATAAAATCATGTTGCAACATGTAGGGTTTTACAGCCTTGAAGGGTGGCAGGTTTAAGAGATGCCTTGATAGTATATTAAATAATGCATGGTGTGCAAAATCTAGCACACAACACTAGAACCAGGGGCACTCTATGGAACTGATGGGCAGGGGAGAGGTGGTGACAGCAACCAGCCTGGATACGTTTAAGAAGCAGTTAGACAAATTTAAGAATGACAAGGTGTACCAGTGGCTAATAGATATGATGCCTAAGTACCACCTCCAGGTTTAGGAGACAGGATACTTCTCTGGCCGTTTGCAGGGAGTCAAGTTTATGCGAAAGTATTGCCTTTATTTTTGCTTGAGAATTCCGAAAAGCAATTGGTGAGCCACTCTGAAACAGGATACTGGACTAGATGGGCTGTGACCTGATCCAGCAGGGCTTCTCTTATGTTCTGTTATAGCCAATTCTTCTAACTTTTCCTAGATGAATGTATGTTGCACCTGATTCCTTAGTTTTTTGACATTTCTTTGTTATTTCTACGCTTGATTTTATACTACTCTTAGTGGTAAATACAATTTGCGGCAAGGGGTCGGTGCGAATGTACAGACAGTGACTTGAAGTCATCATGGCTGGTTCCAAACATGAAGAGGCAGGAAGATACTGTTACACTGCCTCCAGATGGTAGTAGGCAATCATGGGACCTAAAGATCCCACACTTAACTCTTGCCACCACCACCAGACATGGGAAGCAATTTGCAAGCTTTTATCTCTGCCGGCCTTTCATTATAATTCCTCTTGCAAATACCCAGAAGCAAGCCAAGGGCCTACCAGCATCCCTTTGTGTTCCTTGTGGTCCAGCTCTCACAGTCATAAGTTGCTCCCAGGGAAATCATAGCTTTGACTATACAGGCCTTTGTTGACATGGTGAAGGCTCTGCTTTTCAGTGTGCTGTCTGGGTTTGTCGTAGCTTTCCTCTCAAGGATCAAGTGTCTTTTAACCTCATGGCTGCAGTCACTGGTTGCAGTGGTCATAGGTCGCATTATCTACTGTGTCTTGTCCACCTTCGTCACAATTTTGTGATCACATTGGCCTGAAAGATTTGGATTGGTTCTAAGCCCCTGAAAGTTCACTCATACTTGCAATTTCTTGCATTTGTTGAAACCCAAAAATCCAGGCCCACCAGTCAGTTGGGATAAGCAAGCCATTGTGCTAAGCATGGTGATATCTGGGCAAGCTGTGAATGCTGTAATGTGGGAATCAGATGCACTTTGTCCAAACTGTTATTGACAGAAAGTGGATGTGAGTTTGCCTTAAATATGGACAAAGATCAAGCTACCTTTCTCTGATTAAATTCATTCAGTTTATTTGTATATCACCTTTCTAATAAGTTACTCAAGGCAGTTTGGCAACCATGAGAAAAAAGAAAGCAATACAAAGTAATACACTAATACATTAAATAATATATTATAAAATTATATATAAACAAAATAATACATTGTGAAAATTATATAAAATGTTGAGGGAGGGGGAAAAGAGGCAACAATACTGTTCTTCCTCATTTCCTCCCTCCAAGCCGGTACTTCCCTCTTCTGACTGCTTTATGGCTAGCAGCGCAGCCACACAAACGGGCAGATTTCTTCGCTCCAGTTCCCATCCTCACTGTACTACAATTCAAGAATTTGTACTTCTCATCATGGTTAATGGCTCCCATATATGCTGCAAGGTGCAATGGGCTGTCAAACGTATTCTTAAGAAATAGTTTTTATTTCTCTGAAGTCTTCCATTCAGTTACACATCATGTTCCTCGATATTCTGCCACACGGCCACGACGCTTTGGTACCGAAAGTTTTCATGCCATATTGCACTTTCAAGGACTCTGGCTCCAGTGACATCTTGTAGCGCATGCTTTATGCTTGCCAAGAAACCGAGGGCACTGGAATCTTCTTCCTACCCCTTTGGAGAGATTTCTTCATTTAACAGTATATTTTCCAAGGCTGCATGGAAGAGCTTGCCCTGTTCAAAGAGATTTTTAGTGTATTCTGCAAAACCATCCTTTCCAAGCTTCAAAATCATTTGTTGTTTCCACCTCTCCAGCAAAGAGCTCTTACTAGCATTCATCAGAGGAAAGCGCCCTCTAGTAAGTTTTGATTTAGCTGAAGGCACTGACTTTCTGGTCCGCACAAAACATCATCTTCATGTAATGACTGATGACTTTGAGAAGTATCTTTGCAGTACAAATTGCCTCTGGGGGATTTCCCACTAGCACTAGAGTACCCATTAAGGACCCTTAATGAGTCCTCAATGGGTACTCTAGTGCTAAGTGGGAAAACACTCTCTGACAATAAATCATTGGAAGGAGGAGGTCGGGGTAGATGGCATCACCTTTGCTCGAAAGGGATACAAATGGTGGATGCCAGATCCGGAATAAGGCAAGTAACTGCAAAGTGTTTGTTTGTTTGTTTGTTTACATCCTGCTCCATATCCCAAGATCCCCAGGCGGCTTACAATAGAAAAAAACCCATATACAACCAAAGGTTAAATACATACCCCATTCAAACATTATTAAACATCATCTTGAAATGTTCAATCATCTTGAAATTCAAACTACCCCATAACTAACCGAGGTGGTTAAAACTTATATTATCTGAACGGAGGAGGGCATGGTTGCAATCTCTTTTTTAAGAAAAGCAGTTCCTGCGGTGCAATCGTGTGGAATATATGAAATCGGTCGACCTGCGCTTCATCGTTCGTTCAGAGGCACCGTATTGCTGCACCAGGAAAGGCCGGCAACCGTCGCCCGCGAGCAAACCCCCCGCAGCAAAACTCGACGTGCCCGCCGCAGCTCTGCCAAGTGGCGCAGGTAAGACTTCGAGCCTGCCGCTAGAGGGCGCCGTCCCCCCCCCGTGGCGGGACTGAGCTGGTGCTGTGGGACGGTCGAGCGCCGCCGCCGCCGCCGCTGCTCTCCAGTCCCGCTGCGCCCTCGGCGGGGCTGGCGCGAGATTGGCAGCCCGTGAGCGCTGCCGGCAGCTGCAAGAGGACCGCCTGACCTTGCTCGGCGGCTGGCGGGCGGGGCGGGGGGCATAGAGAACAGACGAGCGAGCGCTGCGCTGCCACCATGTCGGCCAGGCTGTTGCTGTTGCGCGTCTTCCAGAGAGCGGTGCCGTCTGGGCGCGGGCCGGCCCGACGGCGGGCGCCCACCTCCGCCCGGGCCATGAGCGCCGCCGCCGGCGGTGCGTACGGGAGAAAGTTCGCCTGCGAGGCTCGGGTGGGCGGGAGTGGCTGGTGGTCGCCGGGCAGGCGGTGGGGTGCTGTGGCAGGCGAGCGAGAGCGCCAGTTAATAGGCTTGGGGGGCGGGGGGGGGGGGCTTGGAGAGCGCGCGACCCTAGGCGGGGGCGGGGGAGGTGCTGTGCTTGAAGGACTCCGGGCGGCGGCCTCGAGGCTGAAGGGCGCGCTGAGGCAGGCCTGAGGCGACCCTCTTGGTCCCATGAGGAGAAGAAGGGTTGGCTTTTCTGCCCTGCTCTTCTCACCCATTTAAGGGCACTCAAAGCGGCTGGCAAAGCTTTTCTATTCTTCTCCCCACAACAGAACACCCTGTGAACTAGGTAGAGCTGGGAGAGCTCAGAAAGAGGGGTGTGACTAGCCCAAGGTCACCCAGCTGGCTTTGTGGAAGAAGAAGAAGAAGAAGAAGGGTTGGCTTTTCTACCCCGCTTTTCTCACCCATTTAAGGGGACTCAAGCAGCTGGCAAAGCTTTTCTGTTCTCCCCACAACAGATACCCTGTGAGATGGGTGGGGCTGTGAGAGCTCAGAAGAGAGCTGTGACTAGCCCAAGGTCACCCAGCTGGCTTTGTGGAGGAGGGCGGAATCAAACCCAGTATTCCCAGATAGGAGTCCGGCTCCCTAACCACTAGACCAGACTGGCTCACAAGAGAAGAAGAGCCTCCCTTCCTCCCTGGAAGAGACCGAATGCCTCGGGTGCCCTTTAAAATCTGCACAGGCTTAGTGCCCTTTGGTTGCTCCTGGGTGAATGGACGAGCCAGCGTTTAACTCGGCCTGACATATTGACTCTGCCCAGCAGCTTTCGCCCCTGTAAGCAAAGGGGGAGGCCTTGTTCCTATTTTCTTTAATGTGACCTGTGGTCTGACAGCGAGCCGGGGCTCATTACTGCCTTCTCCTTCAGCCATTTTCAGACTCACATGTCCGTAGTGTGTGGGTCTGTGATTCTTGTTGTCAAAAGGGCAAGAAGCCATTTTGCAGGGCTCAAAGGCAGCTCAGAAGAAGTGCGCCCACCGAGAAGTCAGTGGGATAAACATAGCTCGGCTTCTCGCCTCTGGCTGGGTGTACTTATTCTGTGCTTGGGACCGGACCTACCCTTGAGTTGTGCGATACTGTGTGTGTGCCCTTGGGAAAGGAAACCTACATGCCTTGGTGCACGTGATGAGGGCCGGATTGGCTGAGTCAGTATAATAAACTGCAGGGAATGCCTCAAGGAAACTCTTGCTTAACACTACCTGTTTTTTGCCCTCAGCACTGCTATGGTGCAGAGACCCTCGGGTATGGGGCAGCAAACAAACAAACAAACAAACAAACAAACAAACAAACAAACAAATAAATAAATAAATAAATAAATAAATAAATAAATAAATAAATAAATAAATGTATAGAGAAGACAGCATAGGAACGTCTTTCTGCTCTCCAGATCTGGCAGGAGCCTCAGAGCCTCCTCCTTAATTAAACAGGGCACTCCCCACATCTACAGTATCTGTTAGTTTAAATAATGTTGCAATCTGACTTTTCTACCAGTGTTTCTACCTACGGCCTTTATTTCTTGAGTGCTGCGTAAAGAGCCATGCTGATTCTTGCTTAGTATTTCAGGCTGTCATACCAGGGCCTACCATAGTCTGCACCGGCATGCAGATGGTCGGTCCCCATACTGAGATATAATCTGAAATAAGGCCTAGTGCGGAAAGGGCCTTAAGTAGGAGATTCAGCCCCATGCCTTTTTTGGCGCAGCTGTGCGGGACGCCAAGATCTGTAGAGCTTCTGCTGCTGCTGCTGCCTGAGCAGATGGGGGGAAGGGTGTGCCTGAGGGTGAGGGTCTGAGCTCTCCTCCCCAGAGCTTCCTGACTGCTCCCCCATATCTGCCCCCTGGCCCTCAATATCCCAGCTGCTGTGCTTGGCTTTGCTGGGCGACTGGTGCCCCTCCTTCATCCTCAGATGAGACGGCTGGCCTGACAGAACAGGACGTGGCAGGATGCTTCTAAAGGTCATTTGCAGAGAATCAAGACCAGTTGAAGGTTTGACTTTATCTTCTGCTTGAGATGCCCCATAAGCAGTTGGTGGGCCACTGTGTGAGACAGGATGCTGGACTAGATGGGCTGCGGCCTGATCCAGCAGGGCTCCTCTTATGTTCTTATGAGTGCTCACCTAAAACAAATGCATGTTTCTTGCATTTATTTCATGTTAACATTTGTTTTGAATTCCAGGTCAGTGGGTGCCTATTGTGGTTGGTGGAGTTAGGGTTGGGACAGGTCAATTAAAAGGAGATCAGAATAGGTAGAACTGTAAGGCAAAGCTGTAATTCTGTGCAAATTCTGCAATTCTTTGCAAACCTAATGGTTTAGCCAATCCTGGATTAATTTATGGATGCAGGAGGAAATGAGAAAAATAATAAAATGTATGTGTTAAAACAGAAATAATTGCACCAGTACTAAGCAATGGAACCATTTCAGCAGGACACCTTTCTACAAGCTAGATGCCAGAGCACAGAATTCTGCCTTGCGGTGGACACAACCTTGTGAAAGTCTCCGGGACGGGGCATGAAGGATTGAAATGATAGTTTCTTCCAGTAGCACCTGCAATGGGGCCATTTGTCCTCTCAAGCATCTTCCCAAGAAAGGCGTACTTGCTACTTCTAAGCAGCAGATGCCATATCCCTCAGGTTCTAGAAAGCACTTCTTCAAAAGCAGCCACAGTACTATGTCCTTAGAGTGAATTCACTATACCCTGAATCCACCCTTTTAATGTTATTAAACAGCTACAAACACTTTATTCACATCTTTAAGCTTCAAAGCTGCCATTAATTCTATTAAATCAGATTAGATGGTGTGTTAGGTTCCTTATCTGCCCCTTTCTGCACTGGCTTGCTTCCAGTGTGTTCCCAGATGGATCATCTGCACTGAAAAACTGGCCCTTCCAGGCAGGATGGCACTGGAAACAAACTACGTGCGGACACCATTCCACATGTTGATTTACCTTTACCATTGACAAACTGCCCCATCTCTGGACCCCATCATTTGCACCTCTGTGGTGCTGAGTGGGTCATCTGACATGCCGTGCAAGCATGCTGGCATGTCAGATGACCTGGAATGTGAGGGTGCATGCACAGGGTATCACCATTGTCCTGAAGATGGCACCAGCTCACATACAGTGGTGCCAGCATTGGGAGGCAAAATGGTGGTGCCCGGACCACACGTGCACTTCAGGTAAGTCTTGGTATGTGTGGTGGGAGAGATTGCATGGGGCACTTCAACCTTTGTTGTGCACGGATAGACTGCAAAGCGCAAATTTCCTTCTGGTCATTGCAAAGACAAGCAGCTGCATCCTCAAAGTCCCTTGCGAATGTATCATAAAAAGTTTCAGCAAGTTTCAAAGGCAGAATTTACTTGAACTGATGGCCGTCATTCCTTCACCTCTTAGAGTACTGCAGATGGGGCACTGATCTAGAAGTATGCAAATAGCTGTTTCAAGGCACTGGAAACTGACATTCGTGTTAATAGGGTATGGTATTTTGGTGCATTAGTGCCCCTAAGTGGAGAGAAGAGCCCACATCTGCATTTATCTTTGCCCAGTTCTCTCCCCACACACATTTCAGAGCTTGGGGGCAGGACAGAACTCAGTGGTATGATGTTGTACAATGACATTGTGGTGTGACACTCATTTCTAAGCCTATGCCAGCTCCCAAAAGTGCAAACTGCGTGGCAACAAACCTTTATTTGCACTGGCAGTTCCTGCTCCCCATTTTCAGCCGTTCATGCAGTTGTGCTGTTGAAATGGGGCCCATATCCTGGAAGAGGGAACTTGCTTCCTTCTGCGTATGGCCTGACAGGTAGATAGCACGCTGAGAGATCTCAGTGTCAAGATCTACTGCTAAGGATAGGGAGCCATTTTGTGCACCCTGTCCTACTCTGTGCTCCCTCGCATGTGGCCTAAGGAAGCCTAGCTCCTTAAGCCCCCTCCTGAACTGCACAGGGAAACGGTGCTGAAATCGCTCAAGTAACATTCACTGAAGGAAGACTTAGGAAACTGAATAACTATGTAGAGGAGAGGCAGGGGTGTAATAAAAACCAGGCGGCTTTCCTATGAAGCACTGATGTTTTGGATAACATACAACAGTGTTTCCCAAACTTTTGACATATGTGTACCCCTTATATAATTTTCGTAACACTGAGTACCCCTCATAAAAAAGCAATATCATGTGGATATTCCCACATGATCCCCACCAAACTCCAGTGCAACGTGTACCCCCACCAAACTCTTCCCGTACCCCTGAGGGTACGCATACCACACTTTGGGAAACACTGCCATACACAATCTTAACCAATCTGAAATGATCAACTGCAGTTCAGTTTGGCATGTCCAACAATTGAATTCAGAGGACCTGAGACTTCCACATTATTGCATGGGGAGAGATGTATTTATCATTGTGGTCAATATATGAATATCGTTTTTTCCCCCTGATTCCTTTCAGGAATCCCTACTGATGAAGAGCAAGCTACTGGCCTTGAAAGGAAAGCTCTGATGGCTATGAAGAGAGGGGAAGTATGTCTGTCCGACTGCACTGTACACCATCTTAGGCAATAGGCCTGGTTAATCTTTAAATACAGTTTAGTGACAGGATTGGCCTCCATTTGGAACACCTCTGAGGCTGCCAGACGAAGTAGCAGGCTTAGGAAACTTAGTCTGTGTTGGTGTGTATGAAAAGAAAGGGGCACAGTATTTTTCTTAGAAGCTGTTACAAATTTGGGGAGTTGTCACATTTCTTGGATTAAAAATTAAATTTTTTGAACGGAAGTAAACGAATTTGGGGGGCTACTACCCTTCTTCCCCCTCCCAGCTATGGGCCTGAAAAGATAGCTTTCTCACTCTTTTGAGCAACATTGCATTGGGCTATGTAAATAAAAGAGCTGGCAGTGTCACACAATTAAAAGCATTTTCTTAACTCAAACTAGATAATTTTGTTTTAGACTGGGCAGTTAAAAATTTGGGGAGCACAGTTCTGAGATAGTCAGAGAGGTTTAGACCTCATCACTCAATTCAGCCTATCAATTTGGGTGCAGATTGATCCCACCCTGGTCACCAAATCATGCATTCGATACGCAGGAGTAAGATCTGGTCTACTGCATGGCCTGCAGTCCCCTGAATCTTGGCATTGGGGGATCATGACCTTTTGGCTTGCGGGGTCACATATTGGAGCAAGAGATGACATTTGAGAGGCAATTTTCTTCTCAGAAGCTACTTGCTGTCTAGTTCTTTAAAGGTCATGCCACCAACCCTTCTCCTGTTAAGTCTCCAAGTGCTACTAATTACCTTGCTGGACTTTTTGAATTAGACTAACACGACTATTTCTGATATAGTTCTTTAAAGTGAATACAAACAGTTTGCCCAGTTAATTAGTTCCCGTTCTCAATAGACAATAATCAGTGGAGAAGGAGCCCCTGATCAGCCTGGGTGGTCCACTGGGATATGAGCAGCAGATGTCCATGCACCATCAGCTGATTTGGGAAATGCCGCTTGCTGTGGCGGTTCATCTTGGCCAAGTTCATGTGGTGACTTTCACCAGCCTGACACTCTCCTAATTTCAAGGACTAGATCTGCTGCAGCTGATTCATACTGTAGTCTAAAATACCGAACAGAGCAGATTGTTGCAGGCTGGTACAGCTGATAAGGGCTAGAAGAACAGCCCCCATGCTATTAGACTAATAGGCAGCATCAGGTAGACAGAACTAGCAGGATGAGTCCGTGAATGAACTTGGAGCCTTTGGAATATAGGGTGCTTTTCCAGTAGTGAACCCATCCTTCGAAAACAGTTTTTTGAGTTTTTTCTTGGCAAATACTGTTAGGTGTGGAAGATCAGGGTTAGCTTTGTGGAAGTCTCTGACCCCCAACTGCTAGGTAAGCAAAAGGGGGTTACGTGTTACTGCACACTTTTTGCTCACGAGACCCGACAGGCAGCTGTCTGAGAAACAATACCGTGAAGTGGTTGGCTTTTAGGAAATGCACACATTCCTAGTTGTGTTTCCTGAAGGAGTGGAAATGTAAAGGCGCTTCATTGTTTGGTGGAGGTACTTACACTGTGCCTTCAGATAAGCCCATGAAAATCACCTCTACACCACATTTTAGTTTACTAAACTCATTTCTAGTTGCAAAGACTAGAACTACCCTATTGAAGGACATTATTCTGTTGTTCCCTATTTGCACGTGCTACCATCTCCTCTTGGGCTACAAAGAAAACAGAACTAGGAACTTTTTGCTTCAAGATGTAGCAAAGCCCATTTGTTTCAGAGAAGTACTGTGTGCTCTTCTTTCTATTAACAATACCGCTTTTTCAGAATATTGTCTTTTTGACTTCTCAGCCACTTTGATCTCCACTAGTTCCCAACAGTGACTGAGCTTAAGAAATCTGCCAGTGTTAAAATTTATCATTTGCATTGGTTGGTTTAAAAAACCCTAGGCAGAAATAGCTACAGTTGGTACAGCTCACTGGTGTAGTTCAAAATTGGCTGGTTATTACTACGGATGTACACAAATGCTCATAACAATTGATATTCATATGAATTTGGATATTTGGATACTAATCTAATGTTATGACATTCGTACATTGACATTGACATTCATATTCATATGAATGTTTTGGAACATTCATGAACCGGGGAGGTGGGAAAGGGGCCGCACCAGTCACATCTGCAGCAGATCCAGAGTGCATTTGACATGGGTTGTAAGTGGATTTAAAGTGGATTCAGGACGGATTTGACATTTCCAGAGTGGCTATGTTACGGGATATGTATTGGATACATATGCATTCATATCGGATATTCATACAAATCTGAAAGAATCCTACCACGTTTGAAGGGGATCTATTCAAATACAAATTTTCTTACATTCAATTTCATATGAATCAAATGTTTTTAAAAAAACCATTTGTGCACATCCCAAGTTATTACTAATTTAAACTAATTTTTGGCTGCATTGTAAAGGCTAATAGGAGCTTCATCTTGAAAGCTACATGGAAGACCCCTTGGAAGGATTGTGCCCTTCATCCCACCTTTTAGGAATCACTGAATCTTCCTTTGCATGATGATTTGGAATGTCAGAGTCCATAAAATAACTCTGGGCCAGGTGAGGAGTCCGGATTAGCAATCTAGCTAAAAGTCCCAATTCCTATCACCCAAGATTTATAATTTCTACTTTATTTCTTGTGGGCACCAATTCTTAACAATCCACCCTTGTTATGTAATATGGGTGTTCGATTCTATTATATACGTGTCTAGATGTGGCCTCTAGGTCTTCCCTCCATCTTCTGCTTGAGATGTCCGGAAGCAATTGGTGGGCCACTGTGTGAGACAGGATGGTGGACTATATGGGCTGTGGTCCAATCCAGTAGGGCATCTCTTATGTTCTTATGTGCTTTGAAAGACCCTCTTGTGTGCTTCTGGCTCACATTCTCCTTGGTTTTGTGTAAAGGATCCGTACAGCATGTTCAAACCGAAGAGATATGCAGGAACAAAAGACGACCCTCATATTGTTCCGTCAATTGGTGACAAGAGACTCGTTGGTTGTATCTGTACGTATCACAATCGGTTTTGGTAAGATTAGCATTCATGTTTGTCTAGTTCACATATTAGTCCAGTTTGAATATTTTTAAAATTCCTGTAAGCATTGTTTAGAAGAAAATCTATTCCAGACAAAACTGTTCTGTGTGTGCACCTGTGTGCATGGAATAAAGAGCTTATTCCAAAGTCAGTGATTTTTACAAACTTAGGAGAAAGAAGAGAATGGCTGTAGTTCAGCAGTAGAGCAAAGTGCCTGAAAAAGCTGCCAGTTCCATCTCCAGACTCTCCCCAGAAGTTGGCAAAAGCAAACCACTTCTGTATCCCTGCCAAGAATACTGCATGGAGAAGCCCACACAATCAGTCAAGAGTTGGTATGACTTGGTGGTACCCAACAACAGAGGGGAGTAATGCAAAAAGAGAAGTATGTCCCAACTTCCTGTGGCCTTTTTGCCTTTTTAAAGTTCAGGGTGAAAGTGGAAGACATCCGCTGTGTGCAGGCCCTGGACACATCAGAAATGGCTCCCTTCTATCAACATAGCTTGACTTTTGTTTGGCTGAAGTGCTGAGTATGGGTCAGCATCGACTTCTAGCTCAGTACAAATCAAATTATGCTTTTTAAAGAAGACTTACCAGCCTTTAGTTTTTAAATATAAGCATAAAACTAGAAATTGTAGCATAATGCAATCGGTCTGGAAAAATCTCACGAAGAAACCAACAGCAGGCATTCTACTGAGATACACACAGGACTTCCCAAATAGGTTTTTAGTTTGAAAACATTAATAACAGAAAATGAGAAAATGCCCCCCATTTGATGTGTTCATCAGTCCCAAAATGTTACCAATCCAAAATGACTATTGTTGACTGTGTGATTTTGCTCAGCTTTAGATTTGTTTTACTTATTTTCACTGCTTTTGTCTCCTGTGACCTTTGGTACTGACAGGGACAGAAATGTTAATTATTAATTTGACTGTATATATACTGATTAGTGAGTGCACTTCATCTTCCCACCTCACTTGGTTTGCACTTTTTTAAATTTAATGCTCATGTATCTGTGTGGATCTATAATGACTATTAAAAAATCTGCACTGAAGTGACAAAGGCATGTGGCAGTATATAAATCTGCTTTTACTGCCCTAAGATCTAGGATACCTCAAAGCCACTCGGGGGAAAAAAAGGACTGGTTTAAAGGGCTGAATTTTAAGTATTCTAGCTAAAAAACCCAAGCATTATTTTGAAATTTAGGCACTTTCTGCACTAGGCCTTATTCTGGTTTCTATCCCAGAATAGGGACCTGTCATTCACATGCTGGTGCAGACAATGAAAAGTCCTGCCTGGCACCTGCTATAGATTGTACTAGCATGTGGATGGCAGGCCCCTATTCCAGGTTATAATCTGGAATAAGGCCCAGTGCAGAATGGCCCATAGTTATTTCTATACATGAATAAAATCATTCTAAAATGCAAGTTCTAAACAAAGTTATTTTCCTTCTTTCCAACAGGTGAGGAAGATAACTGCACAATTATTTGGTTCTGGGTACACAAAGGAGAAAATCATCGCTGCCCCCAGTGTGGGTCTCACTACAAGTTAGTTCATCATGAACTCCCTCACTGAGAAGTCTCCACTAACAAAAGGCCATTTAAGTGTAGGTGAAACTTTTTAAAAGAATGCCTGTAATTCCAGCATGTTTAGCTGGATCACTGCATCAGGGAGCAAAAATAAAAAAAATTCTGCACCAAAAGCATTAACAGGATTATTTGGAGTAAAGCCTGGTTTCAGCTAGGAATAAGGGTAAAGAATCTGTGCTCTTGGCTTGTTTGGAAACAGTGGGCATTTTCACACTTCGCCTCCCATCACAGGGAAAAGTGCTGGAATGCCTTTGTTGTGGGCACTTATGAACGCCTAAAGTATTCATAACTAAGCGCAGGCTAAATACGAACTGCTGCCATTACACCAGTGATCGTGGAGCCTCCGTAATGGTGCCGGTATGCCTGTGTGGCGCAGTTACCACGGCAAGAAAGTGATGTAGCCCATAACTCTGCCTGCACTGCTGGTCACATGCTCCCCCTGCACCTCCTTCCACTCAGAAGAGGCGCAGAGGTAGCCCTGCCACTAGTACTGGTGTACAGCAGGTCTAACTGGTTCAATGCCTATATGCACAGCACCATTTCTAGTGAAGAAACGGCTCTGTGCGGTGTGGATGCAACGTGTGGAAGTGTCCCCCACGTGCACCTACGAGGTAGGTGCGAAAAGGCCCTATGCATCTTATCAGAGAAAATGTATAGATATCTATGGGAGTGGCTGTAGCTCAGCAACAGAGCAGTCTGCATGAAAAGTTTGATCCCAGGTCTCTCCTGGAAGGGAGCAATGGCAAACCACTTGTGTTTCTGACAAGAAGACTGCACTCAACTGCTTCACGGAGGTGCCCACACAGTTGATATTTATACCCATCCTTCATCCAAAGGTCTTAGGGTAAGTCACAGCATTCAGTGAATAAAATTTAAGATAAAAATATGAATAAAAACAGCATAACAATAAGTACAAAACATAACTGAGACATAAGTAACACTCCCACCCTAGTAGGACAACATTAGGAAAGAGCTAAGAATCAAGGGCCTGGCTGAAGAGGCAATTTTTAATCAGTGCTTAATAGGGAAGTGCATGAATAGTCGTAACTTTAGAAAGTTGGACATTTGAACTCGAATTGAATGTTACGATATTCATATGCTAACATTCGAATGAGTATGAATGTTTCCAGACATTTGTACAAATAGTTTGGGTATTCGTTAAATTAGGGAAATGTATTGGATACGTATTTACTCGTGTGAGATACGTATCCATTCATATTGGATACGGATAGAATATTTGTACGAATATGTACGAATAGATTCGTATCGAATAAAATTTTACCATATTAAAATGCAGTCTATTTCGGTGAATAAGGATTCGCTTCGCTTCGTATCGCATGCCAACAAAACATTCATGCCCATCCCGAGTGTTTAAAGCCAAATAGCACTGGTGCCTGGATATACCTTAACTGTGAGTTTATCGCAAAACATGGAAACCACACACACACAAAGGCTTTCTCGTCTGTGCCCGGAAGGTGACAGAACTACAAGAAGAGCCACCCTTGCCCTCTGTATGGAAAACACATTAGCCATACAACAACCCACTGTGAGACAAACATCTGCATGGACAATGCAAGTTCCTTCTGGGAACCTGCTGTCCACCATGAAATAAGTAGGCACAACAGAACTGAGCCTCAATGTGCTAAATGGTAACTGTTAAAAGGAAAAGACATTTACATACACACAAATGTATATAATCCAACATTTTCATTCAATAATTTTTATTAGATGCTTGAATTGTTTTCACTGCAGTTTAAAAATCTAAAAAAAATAAATATCTGTTTCACAGCTGAAAGTCACATACTATCAATTGACATGTAAACATTCAGAAACGTAAGTCAATACTACCCTCCAATAATCCGTATCTTCAATGTGGTTATCTCAAGAGATGTTTACTAAGTCCAAAAGAGGAGTCCTTTAAAAAGAGGGCATTTAAAAATATCTGAAAAAGTGAAAATTGAGCTATAACTTCCAAACTGTTCTTTCAACATTTGTAAAGGAGAAGGCAGGATAAAGTCTCAGCTCTGCTGGAGTTAAAAGGAAAAAGTAGCTGTTGGACATACGTGTCAAGTCCTTCTAGATTATTCCAATTGCCAGCAGAAGCTAAAGGTTGAATTGCCAAGATTTAGTAACGGGATTCTTTCATAATTTTAGCTACCGATAATTTTTTCACATTTACACGAGTTACCAGACAAATGTCGTTCGACACTGTCTTAATGTTAGCAGAAACCACAGTCATTTCAGCATGAAAAGGTTGCTGAACAAATAATTTCCAGTGTCATGGGTCCATGAGGCTTCACAGAACACAAACCCAGAAATGAATATCATCAACTTTATTCGCTGAAATTGTGTCGGTTTTGGTGGTGATTTCTATAAGCAGCACATCACTTTACTGCTTTTGTAGCATAAATATTTTATTACAAAAATTAAGTACAAAATTAAAATGTGACATGTGCAGTGATTGAAAAAAAAATTAAGCATATCTCTCTCACACGCAGCCAGTTGTCTTGCAAAATGTGAATTTTGTAACAAAATTTAGTTAGTGAAACTTTCATTTTTTTTTATTCCAAAGTTAATTTTTTATTCTTTACGGTGGCAAAATGTGGCTCCAGAATTCATATCAAGACAGCTTGTTAGCATAAAGATTTTTTGGTTGATATTAAGGAACTGGATCACTGAAATGCTTACAAATAGCTTCTAACAACTGTCACCACTGTCAGGCTTTTGACCCTGCAAGGCAAATGCAAAACTAAGTTCCACGTTCTCACATTAAACGGCGGTTGCAGTGTTCTCAGCTTCTACAAGCTATACTAAGTTGAAGCCTTCATAGTGATCAATAGCCTGGATCAACTTTGATTTTAGTGTTTCCTTATCTGAATATTTTGGAAGATCAAGAAGATTGAAACACGTGTGAGCTACAGGAAGATATCCTTCTCCACCTCCCGTTGGTTGGATAACAAGGCTAAGACTCTTCATCCCAAGAATAGGAATGCGATCACTACCGGTCAAAAACACTGTGAAGAAAAAGATAACGAATGCCAAATTTAGAAGAACTTAAATTTCATTATAGGCTAACTGTAATTTTTAATTTAAAAAAAATACACATACGCACACACTTCATTAACTGTGCAAACTAACAGACTTATCAATATCATCAACTGGTCTAAAACTCATAAACCTGATGGGTTAACCTATGAATCATTACTAAAGTCTTTTAATACTACTGATAATTGTAAGAAGAATGAAAGCACTCAAAATGTTGTCAGCATTATAAAAATAACAGAAGCCAAGTCTCTTGTCTCACACAGTGGCCCACCAATTCCATCTGGGTATTCTCCAGCAGAAGATAAAGGCAAAACCTACGCTTGCTCTTGACTCTCCACGAAAGACCTTCCTTCCTTCCCCTCTCTCTTTAATTAATTAATTCATATCCAGTCCTTCACCAAATAGTCCCAGGGTGACTTACAAATAAGAACATATCAAAAGAAAAAAAACATAATTAAAAATATCACCCCTCGCTAACAGGACAGCACCCTGAGGAAGCTATTTAGATGACAAAAGCCTGGTTGAAAAGATATGTTCCTTTAGGAGCCCTCCTGTCGTCCTTTCCAACCCAGAGATGGTATCTAGGCATCCATTCTAGAACCATTGATACATCTATCCTCCAGCTACTCAGGCTGGTTGCTGACACCATCTTTTCTGGCAGGACAATCCCTCCTCAGATCTAAAAATGCATTTCTCTTTTAAAACTAGATCTTTTCTCCTTACGTATGAACTTGCAGTTAGTAAATACTGCTAGCAGTTGACCGTAGTTCTTCCCAGACTAGAAGAGAAAACAGATGGATGGAACAGCACAGAAGCCCAGAGCTTTTCTCCCCTTGAGCATGTAGTGCTGGACTTTGGCGGAGTGGTTTAACTAATGACAACCTTTATACTTACACAAAAACTGTTTCTTCTGTTCCAGTGGTAATTCATGGAAAACTTCCCAGAATATTTTAATTGTTGGATGTTCTGGCCAGTACTCTCCTTTATACTGAGTATTCTAAAGAGAACAATCAAAATCACTAAGTTTTCCCATAAACTCATAAGACAGACTAAAGTAACTTAATTATTGTTAATGTGACAACTTCCTATATTGGGAGGTGCATGAAGCACACTGTGTGGTTCAGTTTGGTAGGTTTTGGTTTGTGGATACCTGGTCAGTCTGATCAGATTGGCTCGACAGTTCAGAAACTGTCCCTAAATCAGGGAGGAGCTGGCAGAAGAGGCCACACGTGGCTTCACAAGGCTCCTGTGAAGTCTGCCACGCATGGTTCTCTCTAGGATCTGACCAATAAAATACATGTGCAGTGGAGCTCGATAAAGCTATATGAGGCAATTCTGAGCTTTTGGGCAAGCTTTATTTTTCCCAGCATGTGTCAGCGCAGGGCTGAATGAAGAAATGGCAGGTGGATTGGCCATCTACTATACTCTATGGCTAAACCATTCCAGATCAGTTTGGCCTTGAGCCCAACCGAGATAGTTTTGGTTTGGCCTGATTCAAGCTTGAGATGAGCAAAGCCTGGTTTGAACCTGAAATGACCCATAATTCCCAAAAGTTGCATGCCCTTAATTTTAAACCAACTTAGCCAATAGTAGGCCCCACTAAATCAAAGTGACTTCATTCTGAGTACAACATTTGACTGTGCAATATGAACTTTTATTTGCTAGTTAAATGAGTAATTGTTACACTGAAATCGGAAACGAGAAGCCCATTGCAATAAATAAGCTAATATGCACGAACAAGAACCTCCATTTCTTTTTCAATAACTCTTCTCTTGATAGTATCTATTTTTCACTCAGAAGAAAGGATTTTAATGGCTGTTTAGTAGCTGCAACAGCTACTGACTTCTGGTTGTGACATACCTTTTCGAGTTCCTTCCAATCATAATTTGTGTTCCCAATCACCATTGCTTGCAGTTCATTTGGCTGGAAGAGCTGTAGAACTTTACCTCCACACACCTTGTGAAAGCCTTCATGAAACGCATCATACAGAGGAGCCACGGATTTATTGAAGATGTAGTCCACATAAGCATCCACAAACTCTTGCCTAAAAGTCAAATGAAGAAGAAGCCAATGCCTTTCTAAAGAGGAAAACATTAATGTACAATCCTTCTATAAATAAATAAATAAATACCCATCAACTAAACTTTGCTAATGATTTTCAGGCAGCCCCTGGTAAATCTTAAAAAGATGTCTCTCTGGGCATATCTTGTCCTGCTTCTTTAAAATAATCATTTATACAGTTCAGTAAGACAAAAGCTGTGCCTGGACAATCTTGTATGGATTCTAAGCATGGGCAGGAGGGGCTTAGGATGCTCTGAAATCACTCTTTAAAAATAGGGCTCTGTCTTCAAGGCGATGCTGAAGGGAAGGTTTGAGGGGCTGCTTTAGATCAAGAGCATACTCCGCACTTACCTTTAGTTAATTCGGATTACGTGGGGCCCATGGATGTCGGTTACTTGGAGATATGGGCTGGACCAGCACTGGTGGCCCTAATCTTTGGCCTATGGCTGCAAAGCTTGTCCCCCTCCATGCCTCTGAAGGCCAGGTATGACAGTTCCCAGCCTTCAAGTCTCTGTGTGCATTTTCTTTCATGCCGCTGAAAATCACCCTCTGGTAGTTTGGGATCACAGGGGCCTGCCGTGTGGATGGAGATAAACCAGCAGAGGTGGGGCCTCTGTGATCCATATTAAGGGGCTCCTTAATCTGGATCATTAGTGAGGGCAGGAAAGGCTAATGCGCCTCCAACAATGAGGAGACTGTGTGAAGCACATACTCTTGGTATATGACTTGTACACAGGGACTTTGCTCTGGCGCAGCTTAAGCCAAGGGCCTGGACATCTTACGGCATGATACATCTGCCAATACTACCTTGGCCACTGCCAAATTTTCAGCCCTAACTTCTAAAATTAGCTTTTAATCTCTGCTTTTTCAGAGTTTGCATGAATGCAGATGTATCTGTTTTATCACAGTTGTAATCACTGTGTGATTTTATTTCTCTCTTTTAATTCTTTGAGTCTGTGATTTGAACAGAGCTTAAAAGCAAAGCTAACACGCAGCTCAGAGGGAAAACTGGATGCTACATATTCATACTGGTCCAGGACTCAAAGCAACTTCCAAATACTACTGAACATGGTAGATGCCAGTGCATGAAGCTAGCAGAAGCCACAACATACATGCTAGCATGCATTTCCTTCAAGCTGCATATTAGGGCTCTTGTTTAAATTACGGTCACGAAGTAGCCAAGTCCCCTCCTAATGGATTCATCACCTACAGTTGTCCCTTGATACATAAACTTCATTTATTCTGTGAAAACTGCTCTAAGTGAAAACATATATTCTAAGTTCCTCTTACTGTTCCTTTTGCCACAGCAGTCTCCAATAAGCAAATATCAACTAGTTTAACAGAAACCAGACAGGAATCTATACATTTCATATGCGTGAAATCTATTATAGAGTATAATGAGGAATTGCATGTGTATTTTACGAAAACTGCACTTATGTATTTTTTTTCCCCTTAGCCAGAACGCCTTGTAACATCACACTACAAACGTCTGGCTTACTGTTAGTTAATTTGCCAAGATACTGGGTTATTACCCTGCCTAGTTAAATTATTTTAAACCAATAGTGTAACAGAACTCGGATTTAAAGCAAGCCAGGAATGGGGCACCCAAGCTAGCAAAGAAAGAATGGAACTATGGAGAGGTCAAGTTATATGAATCAAAATGGATCTAGTATCTTGCTGAATGCAGTGAAAAGCCTGGACAGAAAACAGTGAGGAAGGGGGAAAACTATTTCTTAAAACATTTCACCTGCCATCACTAGAATAAAGAACCCACATTCCTGCACATGCTACATCGTAAATAAAAAGCAAACTCTGCTTCCTTCTGATCTCTTTTAATCCAGGTCTGAAAGAAAACTGTCTATCTCCTTCCTGATAAAATAAGCCAAGGTGAATTTATTCCGTCCACAGGAACTGTTAGAACTCACCTATTCTTTTTGACAACAGGAATATCTGCACCATTAGGTATTAACTCTTTAACTTCTGTGGTACCAAAGTTTTCAACAGTGATCTATTCGGAATACAAGAATATAATTCAGTTTTGCCTGTATAATACCATGCCACACCAAAGTTGGGTTTGGAATTGGAACAGGAAGAAGAAAAACAACTGCATGTCAATTAGCTATTTGCATTTTCATACAAAGTGTTCTAATGCAGCCTCACAGTTTAGGGAGTAGGGTAAATATAGGCAAATAAGAATTGCAATGTTGCCACTGTAACTTACTGTAAAATTGAGGCAGAAGGTTTCTTCTATATCATCTTCTGGATAGTCCAGTAATTGCTGCATACTCCTGAAAAGTAAAGAGTTTAATAAATACAATGTTGCCACTGTAACTAAGCCAGACTGAAATGGGTAACGATAATCCATATCCTCCAAGCATGATTGTAGCTGTGTAGCCACCACTCTGTCCTTTACCTTTTCCAAAAAGAGGATAATACCAACCAGTCAATAGTTGATTAACATCTCAGGAGTCAGGGAGGACCTCTTAAGGAGGGGCATACTACAGCTTCTTTAAGCACCATTTGCACCCCTCCCTCTTGGAATGAGGCATTTATCACTTCCTGCTCTCATTCAGCCATGGCCCCTTGGCTAGCTTTGCCTAATCATGATGGATAAGGATTAAGAAAACAAATGGTTGGTTGAACCTCTGCAAACAGCATGTCCATTTCCTCAGATTGCAATAACTGAAAGTGATCCAAAATAATAGGATCAGATGGTACTTCAGATACTTCCACTATACCAAACATAGAGCCCAATTCCATACAAATCTGAGCAACTGTGTCCTGAAAGTAGCTTGCAAATTTATCTCAGACAGCCTCTGCCAGTGGCATACATGGAGCTTTATTACTAGATGACAAAAGCCCTTTAACTACCTGGAACAGCTCTACTGGGCAGTCACCTGGGGATGCAATGGAGGTGAAGAAATGAGTCTTTTTTGTTACCACTACCACCACACTGTAGAGGTACAATAATGTGAAATTATTTATTTATTAATTTATATCCCATCCTATACCCAAAGGTCTCAGGGTGAGTTACAATATTAATCTTAGACAAGTCCTTGCCCAAAGGCTTACAATCTAAAGAGATTTGTGTGTGCTAAGCAGGAAAAAGTCCCAGAGATTTAATCCATAATAAACTAATGAAAAAAACAATAATTTCATTGTGACTATGGAATCCTATATACTAGATAGTGCAGCAATACATAAATGACAGTGTCCTAAACAGACAAATGTTAACAACCCCTCAGAAGAGTTATTCAGCTTTAAGATATTCTGATGTCTGAACATCCTCCAAAGGGTGTTGAGGAATAACAAATCATTTGTAGATCTTTTTGCAATATCAAAATAAGGTATATGGAATATGCTCACCTGCCAACTGCAGGCATTAGTTCTTTAAGGTCTTCTAAGGATGGTTTCTTGTTCAGAAGTTTCTTATACAAAGCCAAGGGAAAATGAAGTTCTACAATTGTAAAATTATATATTGCTAGCCCACAGACAACACCAATCAGATGGAACAAGTCACTGTCTTCAAAGGTCTGTAAATAGGAAAAAAAGGATATTAAATAACATTAAAATATAAAACTGATTTAATTCACACTACTATAAATATATGCATATAGATTAAGTCTTAGGAGCCACAGTTAAATTTTAGTGCTATTATGTTTCAACTGGAATTATAATGTTCTTGTAAGCCAAGACTCCATTGCCATCATCATTTTTGCACGTTTAGGACCAGAATTCACAGAACCCATCAAGTGAAGCCTTCAATTTTTCCAGATGTCTATGAATTACAAATTCCTCAAGCCTTATTCAGAATGGCCATGGGATTAAGAGAAATTTAATCTGGCAGTTTATGGAAGGCTACAGATTAGCTACCCTTGGTTTACGGAACAAGGTGTTTTTCTGCACAGTGTCTGAACTGCAACTCCATCTGATTGCATGATTTTGCCTTTGTTTTGAGGTCACCCTTGGAGTCCCTTTATTAAGTCGGAGGTGACCAGTGAACTTGGGGGCAGGAGTAGCCTAGATTTGCAAGTTGGGGATATTATGATATCTAAACTTCATACTGGAATCGAAAGTGGTTTCCACTGATCAACTAGATATGATTAAGCTTTTGACACAAAGTAAGTATATTTTTTTAAAATGAATTCACGCAGAGCCTCGCGGCTCTGCCTTTGTTACGACGACTCAGCTGGGGAGGGAGCGGTGAGAGCACTCGTCAGGGGAATCAAGTAGAGGCCACGAGAACGTGCAGGGTGCTGCAGCTAAGCCTGGCAAACAAGCGAATGAAGCTGGGCAGGCGGAGAGGAGGACTAGGCACGTGTGCCCACAGGGAGACCACCAATTCATTCTCTCACCCCTTCATTCTTCTTCCCTGCCTGCCCCTGCTCGCGGCGGCAGGAGGGTGACAGAGGGGAGTAGCGCTCAAGATACCGGGAGAGGGGAGCTCAGATAGGCCAGGTAGGTGCGAGGGAGGGAAGGAGGGCCACGGGCTAGTACTGCTGCCACCGCCGCGTGCTCCTTTTTAACTTCCTTCCTTTCCTTTCCATTAAAATGGTGGTGGCGGTGGCCTCAGTTAACTCCCCTTGATGGTGCCTCCCGCCATGATTTGCCAGCATCGCGTTAAGCTAGGCTCTTCCTGGATGGGAGCCTGCTGTCCTTGCCGCCTCCCCCTCACTTATACCCCGAGTTAAAGCCTTTCCTGGCCCCGTGTGGAAGCTCTGTCCTCGGGATTAGCAGATAAGGCTGGCGTCTCCCCCCCCCCCCCCGTTTGGTCCGCCAAGCCCCCGGAGCGGTGGGAAGTCCAAGGCTGCTTTGGTAGCCTCCGTTTAGGCCACGCCCACCATTTCCGCACCTTTGGCGGCTGTGGCGAGCAGAACCCGGTTGTGAGGAATTTTCCAGCATATAAGACGACCCCCGACTTTTGAGAAGATTTTCCTGGGTTAAAAAGTCATCTTCTATGCCAGAAAATACAGTAACCATTTCAAATCTTTTACAACTGAATTTAGTTATTTTACTTCAAGCTTATGCTACTGATGTTTTTCAGGTACTTCAGAATAAAGAACAAAGTGACAAATGCTACCCAGTGTAACTTATGCTCAAGAGCACATCACCACATTCAGGCATTGTTTCATGCACTGATTACTACAATCACCAATGGAAGCAGATATATTCAGAATAAAAGACAAAGAGATGACATAGAAAATTACAGGAACAACCAAAAATCCCCACAAAAAACCCCCAAACAAACACAACACAAGTGACCAAACAAACAATTGGGTTTTGTGCCAAAAGGAAAAATGAAATATAAAATTTACTCAAAGGGTTACAATAACCCCACTGGAATAACAAATAATAGATGAATTAAATTGGATAATACCATAAAAGCACCAAAAGTATAAAAACTCACAGTAAGAAAAGCATTTGTGGAGTAAAAAAATAAACCACAAACCACAGCCAAAAGGTATATATAAAATCTGAACAATAGAAATAAAAATAAAAATGTAGATAAAAATAGGCCAAACGTGTTTCGACTTAGAAGTCTTCCTCAGTGGCCAATATTAAAATGTATAAAATATACTTAAGAATAGCTGTGTATGAAAGTATCTCACTCAAAAGCAATATCAGTAATGAGCTGGTGCTACCAGAGAGTCTCTTATATAGTCTAATTCCAGAAAGGAAAAGAATCCTGCAAAGACTCAAACAGCATCAGGGATGAATAAGGGTGTAAACCAAAAAAACCTTAAAAACCTTTTGGTCGGAAATCTGAAATTTCCTGTATACCCTTAAGAACTTGATCTTGGAACACTTTGATATAGGGGTCATCAGTGCTTGGATTAAAAAAGGACTTTTTGTGAAAAAGATGGTATTTATCAGTGTCCAAAGTACCCATATAGCTATTTGTAACACCATCCCTCGAAAAAAATTTTGCTAACCTGATTTTTCGGAACATTTTTTAATCCAAGCACTGATGACCCAGAGTATTAAAAATAAGGTGGTACGAGCCGAAGTTCTGCCTCCTAGAATACAGAGCACTCCATCTTTGAGGGGACATTTCATATGTGGGCATTGTTCCACATGTAGGAATAGTGATAATGTGAAATGCTTCATTAACCCAGTGGATGGCAGGACATATGAAATTTATAAATTTTTCACGTGTGCCAGCAAAAATGTCGTTTATATTATAGAATGTCCATGTAAACTTTTATATGTGGGCATGACTAGCCGATGCATTAGATCCAGGATTGTGGAACATAGAAGCTGTATCAAAAATCAGAAACTACAGGCTTCTATGGTTAAGCATTTTATAGAACAAAACCACCCTGCTGATTCCTTTAAATTTTGTTGCATTGATGGACTATCCCACATTAAAAATATCAAACAATTACAGCTTTTGGAACTCAAATGGATTCATCGTTTGAGTTCAGAATCTCCTAGAGGTTTGAATGAAAATGTTAACTGGTTTATTTAAGGTTTTTCTGGTTTACACCCTTATTCATCCCTGATGCTGTTTGAGTCTTTGCAGGATTCTTTTCCTTTCTGGAATTAGACTATATAAGAGACTCTCTGGTAGCACCAGCTCATTACTGATATTGCTTTTGAGTGAGATACTTTCATACACAGCTATTCTTAAGTATATTTTATACATTTTAATATTGGCCACTGAGGAAGACTTCTAAGTCGAAACGCGTTTGGCCTATTTTTATCTACATTTTTATTTTTATTTCTATTGTTCAGATTTTATATATACCTTTTGGCTGTGGTTTGTGGTTTATTTTTTTACTCCACAAATGCTTTTCTTACTGTGAGTTTTTATACTTTTGGTGCTTTTATGGTATTATCCAATTTAATTCATCTATTATTTGTTATTCCAGTGGGGTTATTGTAACCCTTTGAGTAAATTTTATATTTCATTTTTCCTTTTGGCACAAAACCCAATAGAAAATTACAGGCCATTATAAAGGCATGACACAGCAAAGACCGTTACAAGATGGTACTTAGCATGCACTAGTGCATTTATGGTGAACTGGTAGCAATCTTCAAGCAATCGTGGGATCAAACTGAGAAGTTAACAAGAACCTATCCATACCGCACAATTCCAAAACTACATACCTTATCTGAGAACCAGATGAGTCTTGATTCTTCATCATACCGAAACATTCCATATTTGGGATCCAACAATTCTCTCATGATAAGTAAGAAAAATTCTTTGCGAACTCCTCCTGCATCAACTGCTTCTTCTCCTACAAAAATAACCTAACATTGGCAATGCAGTTAGCACACTAATTTTTTTATTTTAAAAAAGAATACCCACATACATTCACTGAAATACAATTTATCATAATTTATCGTTGGATACTAACATTTACCAGACGTTGGCTAGATATTCCGCTAGGAGGCAATAATGCAGGAAATCTTTTCTATGGGATTACACCTCCTAGCTACACAGTGCTGCAGCCGGCACTGTCTTCGTGCATTTTCAGTGACACATGCATCACCTCTGAACACACCTGTTCAGGCCTCCATGTGTGTGCACTGTACAGAGCAATTGTTGCAGCTCCATACAGAATGTAAGTAAATGTGCTACTGTTGGAAAATCTGCAACCAGTGCTGGATTTTGCAGCAGTAGTATTTAATGTGTTTTTGGGGGGAGCAGGGAGGAAAGTGGGGCTACCTCAGGCACATGGAGCAACCCACCATAGCAGCACCTTAATGGCATTATGGGTGTTTTTCCAATGACCTCCCTTAATCTGGATCTAAGATGATCCGGATCTAAGGAATGGGTACTTCCCTTAATCCGGATCTGGTAAATCCGGATTAAGGGAAGTACCCAATGTGTTTCCATGCGTGGTCTAGCACCCAATAGCAATGGGTGGTAGCTTGCTCGCAGCAGAAACACCGGAGCACCCACATGATGAATCCAAATCTACCCACTTGGGGCCCGCCTGTCCCCCAAGATATTTTGGGGGACAGGGGGGTGCAATCTCCGTAGATGCTCTGGAGATTCTTCAAAGATCCTCCAGAGCGGCTTCAGATAATCTCCAGAGTGATCCACCACAAACTTTGGAGATTCTCTGGAGCCTTTGACAAAGGCATTGCTCTCGCATGGGGTCATCTTCGGAGCCTGTGCTAATCTTTGAAGGCAACTTTGAAGGGACTTCAGAGAATGTGCACAGGCTTCCAAGTTTTGAGTTTTGGGGCACCCCTCCCCCCATGGGTGCTCCCCCATTGCCCAATTGTGGTGGAAACAGGCTCCATATAATCCGGATATGATGGCTGAAGAACCCATTATAGACCCCTTTAATGGGGCCCACAGGAAATCCAGATTATAGGTCCTGAAGGACCCATATGATCTGGATTTCTCCAGAACTGGTCGAAACATATGGCTCTAATGGGGTCTGTAGTGGAAATGGAATCTTCCTGCTCTGAGCCAAATGGGCCCTTAATGGGTCCTTAGTGTTAGTGGAAAAACACCCTATATTTCCCTCATCTGAATGGAACCTAAGATTTTTATAATGCCTCTCTACTTAGGGACTGGGGTTTGCTAGATGAAACACCAAAAAGGTCCCTTAGGAGCAAGGTGTTCACTTACCACAGCCCACTTGCTCCTGTCTTGTCCCTCTCAGCCTTCTTGAAGGCAGAGACTGAGGGACTAAGCAACATTACCACATGGTGACAGGGGCTTTGAGGCCTGTCAAGGCTTCCCTTTGGCTCCTGCCAGGCCTCTAAAGAACTGCATGCCCTTCTAATTTTTTCATAACTTGAGGGGAATTGAGGCTATAGAGTCTAAATTGTTTTTACCACATTTCTGAAACTACTTTGGTTTTTTTTTTAAAAAATTAAACGAGGAAGCAGTACAGAATATAAATGAATACAGCCATTCCACTGGAGATAAATCTATGTCCTATTCAGAGCACCCCTCACCGCATCTCACGTGATCACAGCTGCTCAGTAGCCAGAGTTACGGCTACGTGAAGGAAGTACTGTGAAGGAAACTGTATTTCATAGGTCTACATTTGGTAAGGCTTGAGGCAAATGTTGTACGCAAGGATACGAATAATAATGCGCCAACAGATTTAAACAAACACATTTATAACATTTAAAAGCACTTTCAACAGAAGCGCTGAAAGGAAGAAGTGTTAAACTCCATCCTCCCCTCAACCGTAACTGAAAATGAGTGTGTCCAAGGTAACTAGATGGTTTCCAGCAGGAGAGCAACATAAGGGGTCCTAATGTAAAACATAAAATATAAACACGAGTTCAGACTCTACCTTGAGAGGTTTCTTGTAATCAACATTTTTCGTTTTCCTTAGGACTTCCATAGTGTCCCCCACAATATTTTCTCTGCGCACAATTAAGATCAGGCATGGATTAACGGATTCAAATACCGGAAGAAAAATAGATGAGAAATTCTGTCTGTGAGCCTGGTCAATAGCCATCTGGGGAAAATAAATAAAAAGTGTCAGTGGTAGCAGCAACGTAACGAACAAAGGAAGCAGGACAGACTTAGCACCCAAGAGAATCTAGAGTTGCTAAAATATTCCCTGTTTGTGATTATACTAATATAATATTTCTCACACCTTTTGTAAGCAAGGTGAGGCACATGGTTTCTTTGATCAATTCACATAATAATGGACAATGCTGTACATACATTTACTACGATCACCAGGAAAGTGCACATTGAAAATGGAAAATAGAAGGCTTTAGTGTAGATTGATGCAATTACAGTGTAGAAGTTAAACTCCTCTCCTCAGTCTCCTAAACATAATTCTTACCTGTAAGCCTAAACTCTACATAATTTTTGAGGGCCATCATACACAAAGGTTGCCCATTTGTATTCAAAATACTGTACCTGTAAATTCATTACATACATGACTGGATGTACTTCTAGATATTTACACTG
The DNA here is from genome assembly GCA_023333525.1 of Aspidoscelis tigris stejnegeri. Taxonomy (NCBI): domain Eukaryota; kingdom Metazoa; phylum Chordata; class Lepidosauria; order Squamata; family Teiidae; genus Aspidoscelis; species Aspidoscelis tigris. The sequence goes on from JALMGA010000002.1 coordinate 97,552,345, forward strand.
AGTAAAATCTTTTTTTTCCTCCTATTTGATATCCTTCCTCCAACATATTATGTCATTTTGCACATACATATGTATACAAGCATATATGTGTTTGTGTATACATAAAATATGGGAATTTATCCCAGGGAGGGTAATATTCTCCATTTAGGAAGCTTCGAGAAAAAGATACTACACAAGGATAATAAAGGTATCAGTTCACAAGATCCTTGAGAAAACAGCTCCTTCAATTTCTGAATACTGTTTTCTTCAGCATATTCCAACTGGAAGAAGGGTCTTATCATTTGGACCACTAGAAATAAACACCTACATTGTGCTCCACTCAACTGAGCAGCAAATGGAAGGAGGCGTTGAGCAACTAAGGTCATCCTTGGAACATCCCCTCCTAGATGGGTGGAAAAGTGCCCACAAGATCCAGCCATCAGCAGTAAGTGCAAAAGTTTAAAGCTTCTCAATTCAAGTTCCATGTTAAAAGAATAAGGGCTAGAAGATGAATTCAGAAACCATGATGTTAGATGCCTCAGAACAGGTATGGTTACTACTACTACTACTATTAGAGTTCATTTATAAAGCGCTGTTCATGTACTCATGTACACCTGGTTCCAACCCAAGTGGTCTCCTTTTCTAGAATCGGATAGAAACAATTCCTATCTTCGTAGCCTTTCTCCAACACTGCAAATTTTTCTTAAACGTAGGCTTAGTTACTGCTTCATTCCAACTCCTGATGCACCTATTTGATACAAGTTAGACTATTTCAAAATTTAAATGATTCATAAAGCTAGTTGTTCCTTGTTCTGTTAGTTAAAACTGTTTGTAAATGAAGTACATCCATCAATTTATCCTTTTGGCAATGTACCATGGTAATATTTGTTCTCTGATTATGTTTTCTAAAAGTTTATGCTGTATTGCCATGTATTTCTGCTAAAGCTTTAAATAAAGTTAGTTTAAATGTGAAAAAAAAATCAGAAACCATGATCAGCTAATAACAGAAGCAAATCCCTGTGTTACCTGCATCTGTAAGACTGCATCCGTTTGCAACAACGTTGTCTTTGCCTGTGCATCGAACACAAAGGGGTAAGTGCATATTGTAACTGGCACATCACCTAGCTAGAGAGAACGAGAGAAATACCGTTATTTGAAAATGTTGAGAATATCAGGGCATGGGAAGGTTCAGATTTTATTTAAGCACTAGATGAGTCTAAGCCACACATATTTCACAATTATAAATCCAGTAAATTAGATGTCTTACTGACAAATTAGTTTAGAACTTGACCACGATAGCAGGCAGCCTCTTACCTCATCTAATCCATGGCTGATATCCTACAACAGCAGCACACAACAAAGGCAGCAGCAGTTAAGAGGAGGAAAAGGCATTATTAGTTTTTGCTCGTAATTGACGCCTCTCTAGCCTGTATCACCAAAAAAGGTCCACTGCACTATACGCCCAGTCAGAAGCCAATACTGATTAGTTGCTTCTTTTCCACAGAAAATGAGGGTAAAATTCAGAAACTATGCGGTCATCAGATTTTGGAAGTACTACTAGGCATTATATTGGCATTCCCACTTACATGCGCAGGGAAGTGCAGAACTCACCATAAGCACTAGTGCAGTGGTTCTCCGCCTGGGGGTCGGGACCCCTTTGGGGGTCGAACTACCCTTTCAGAGGGGTCGCGATGAGCCTCCCGCCGCCCTTCCCTCCCACCACCCAGCTGCTCCGCCCCCGTGGTTGGGGGTCCCCACAACATGAAGCGCTCCATTAAGGGGTCGCGGCTTTAGGAAGGCTGAGAACCGCTGCACTAGTGAATCTACTGTACTTTCAAACAGTATGTTTTTGCTATCACACATTTTACTAACTGCAAGCACTCTTCATCTTAAGACAATGTTTCCCCTCTTGTTATATGCTTGCCACTAAAAACCAGAAAGCAAAAGCCAACCCTTGTAGCATGCTGAGACTTCCTTCCTAGTCCAGCAGCCATTTTCTCACTTATCTTTGTTCAGTTGTGTGGCTTAGCTGATTGTCAAATTTGTGGGTTTTGCTGAGTGCCTCTGAATGACTTTTTGTGTGGTCTGTAGGGAATGCAGAGTGAAGTGTGTTACTCATCTGTGTGTCTTGTGATTTGGGGAAATCTTATTTTAGTGGGTTTGCCTGCTTTTCCATGTATTTTTGTGTGCTTTCGCATATCTGCACTACGGTTGATGATGGAGTTCCTCAGTGAGTACACAGTGTGTTCTGGTATGCGTGTGAACTGCTATAAACCTTTCACATAGATCTTTTTTTGCTGTGGATAGCATTTATTTGCACACTCTTGCAAAAAAATTCCCTGTTCCTTGAAGTGAAATCAAAGACTTTGACACATTTAAATGAAAACACACAGTAGGAGACTTCTCCTCTGCAACCAATAGGATTCCTTGGCAGCTCCACAGAGAACCTCACCTGTTGGCATCCCAGGGTTCTACAGTTCAGAAGATATCAAAAGTGGCAGGCAGAGTTTTTCCTACTAGGTTTTGGCATTGAGCCCATATCTGGGCATCTTGTTTGGCATCACAGTGTTTCAGCAATGCAGCCTGTAAAAGGCCATGGCTTGATGCAAGAGAGGCTGGCATCAGCATGTTTCATCACTACAGCCTGTACAAAATTCATGCTTCGATATGGGGGTGGTGGTGGTGGTGGCCACAGAGTGTTTCAGAAACACAGCCTGTGAAAAGATTGTACCTTGATATGGGAGAGTGGCATTTTTGTGCTATACTGGATGTGAGGGAGGCTCGCATTTTGTGTGCCACATATATGTTCAGCAGTGCTATCTGTGAAAAAAAACCCTGTGTGTATGAGGGGATTGGTATCTTGTGTGGTATCACTGTGTTTTACCATAGCCGTTTGTGAAAAAAACCTTTTGACTGGCTGTGGATATACACTGCTGCAAACATTGTGGCTATTATCTATATGGTGCAAGTTTCAGACATGGTATTTGTGTGCTCTGACACTGCAGTCACAGTAGTCTCTGAGGTGGCTGTGCTGTGTCTCTTTCAGGGAAGGTTTGTGTCCTCTGCACTGAGAGCCCAAATGCCCATTTAAATAAGTGCAATTGCTAACTATGGTGGTCAACCCAATGTAGGTAAATGTATGGTTGTTGTTGTTTTTTTGCCATAATTCCTCTAACTCATGGATTTTCAATGAAGACTAAGAAAACATCAAGAATTGTTTTCCTGGAATGTAACTTTTTTCTTAAGTAGGATTATACTGTATTGTTTTTAATTAATTACAGTAAAAATAACTAAAAACTTAACAATGCAAGCAAGCAAAACACTTTCCAATAGTTGCAGACATCAATACCTGTCAATACTACATATCACTTCCAGAAAAAAAAAAAACAGCAGGAACAGAGAACCCTGTACGCTATTTATGGTGTTCTTGGAAAGTGTGATGCTGGATAAGCTTCTGGAACAGTACAACAAAAGTCATTTTTGATGTCACAACTACTAACTGGAACGTGACCGACTGTAGGCACCAAGTAGTCACTTCTACTCCATGGGAGTTTGCATCCCTTCTGTTTCCCAGAATCCTATTTGCCAGACTGACTAAAGAAGAGCAAAACTAGGTACAAGGGTCCAAAAAGTCAGAATCTCACTGTAGCAGACCTTGAAGATGAAGCATTAGCAATATATAATAAACTTGCCCTAGTGTATGATTATCCAAGATGCTGGCCCATTCTGATTTAAAGGTTTTATCTAAACATTTATCTCAAACCGTCTCAGCAGCTTTCTATATATGACAGCTGATCATTCTTAAACCATCAAACTACAGCACCATCTGTTACTGATGTGTTTAAAGGATGAGCTTCACAGACAAAGGATTAGCTGAACTGTTTTGAAACAAGCAGAATTGATATGTTTGATTAAATACACCCTAGACTTCACTCTGGGCTTCAGACCACTGCAAAAATACTTCAGGGTTCTTAAGTGAAACTGGCAGGCAGGGAAATTAATTAATATTTCTTTTCTAAATAAATAAAGCTAATACTTTATAGAACAGATCTGGAAGGGCTTTTCTTTCGAGACCACTATAGCGCATATATTATTTTGATCTGCTTGCCGCTTTCAATAGGCTATATTTCACTTTATAAAAGGTGTATCTGCGTGTAATACACACCTAGAAAATGGCAAGGAATATTCAGGAAAAGAGGCTGAGAGGCCTTGAGAGAAGCCATAAGGCCAGTCACTGCCTTATGGCTCCTGACTGAAGAGAGCCAAGCTGCTGCCAGGAACACAAAACTGACAATGGGTGCTTTTCCGCTGTCACTAGAAGTACCCATTAAGTACCCATTAATGGGTACAAAAATGCCATTTCGTACCCATTAATGGGTACGAAATGGGTATTTTTAGTGACAGTGGAAAAACACCCAATATTCGCAACTGCTGATCCAGAGAGAAAATGTTGTGGCAGTAGGAAAAAAGAACCTCCTGGGACTGCTCAGTTGAGACAAAGAGCTTATTAACTGTCTGAGAGGAAGCCTAGCAAATCTGGGGGCTTTTAAAAAAATGCCATTCTTTTGGCTGAAGACTTTGGTATACCAGCCAACCCCTGAGGAGACATGGTTGCCCCACAGAGTTCAGACTTCAGGGAAGATACTGACACTGCTGTACAGCATGAGGTACAGGAAGGAACTGTGGTGATCGCCTGTACCCAGAGACAAAGCCAATGTGCTAAGGAGCATTCAAAAGTTCTGTGACAGTGCCATCAACTCTCCAGATCCCTTCGCCAATGGAGACAATTCTTTATTCTTTGAAGATTATCATTATAAAAAAAAACCACCACTTAACCTGAGGCAACTCCCACTGGCCAAGAAGGAAACTGGGGCTGCATACAGCCTAGGGGTGTTTTTCCACTGTCAGAAAGAACCCATTTTTGCACCCATTAAGGACACATTTGGATGTGAGCCGGATGAGCCCATTTCCACCATGGCACCCATTTGGGACCCGATTGTTTCGACTGCCGCTGCGGAAATCCGGATCAAATGGGTACTTTCTGGCCTTTAATCCGGATTTTCTGTAGACCCCATTAATGGGGTCTACAATGGGGTCTTCAAGCAGAAAATCTGGATTAAAGGGAGGCTGTTTCCATGCTTGTGTGGCAATGGGGTCTAGAGGAGGCTAGGGGGAGGGGGCACCCATGGGGGTGAGCTCCAAAACCTAAGCTTCCAAGTCATTTCGAAGTCACTTCGAAGTTCACTCCAAAGATCAGCACAGACGTCAATGGAGCTGGTTTGCACAGACTTCGAAGTGACTTTGAAATGACTTTGAAATGACCTCAAAGCCACTTCGGAGATTGCACCCCCTGTCCCCCCAAACACCTGGGGTGACAAGCAGACCCCTCATGGGTAGATCCGAATTTCCAAATGGGTGCTCTGGTGTTTCTGCCAAAGAAAGAAAGCACCTCAATAGAGTAACTTGTGTAGATTGTTACACTTGTGTAGATTGTTTGCTCTTGTGTTTCCACAGCAGGAAGGCTAGCACCCATTGCTATTAGGTGCTAGACCACCCATGGAAACACATTGGGTCCTTCCCTTAATCCGGATCTACTAGATCCGGATTAAGGAATGTACCCATTCCTTAGATCCGGATCTTCTTAGATCCGGAGTAAAGGAGCGCAGTGGAAAAACACCCTAGGTTACTGCTCCTCCCAAACCTAGCCTTCCGGGTACAGACCCTAAGCTAAAAAAGACAGTTTTTTTTTTAAAGAGCATGTGTTTTACGAAGGTTGCATTCAAATGTTGCTTACTTATTCTACTATATTTGGATATTCTGGAATAAAGCTTGAATATTCTGGAATATCAATACTTTATTCCAGAATATTTAAATACAGTAGAATAAGTAAGCGATATCTGGATGAAGCCAAAGTGACACATGGGTAAATATGATCTGACCACCAGCTGGATCAACTAGTGCTGGAGTAAACAATCCTGACATTGAGACTAAGGAAACTATCAGGCAGATGAACATGTACGCTAGAATTACATTCCAACTATATAAAATGAGGCAAAGTTATTCCACAAGTTGGAGACCACCACCACCACAGCCTTCTGAAGCGCTTCCAGTCCTCAAACCTCAGTGTGACAGTTTTCCTTGCTATTTTCCCAAGCAAGTATATCTGAAAGGAAGCATTAACTGGAGAAATCCACGAGTCTAAGCAAAGCTCAGTGCTCATACGTTCCTCCATTTCTTTCTCATATGGCAATGAGGACCTCTTATCAAGTTTAGTTTTCTTTTAATGATCTGGTACATAATAGCATTTTCTGCCAAACAGGTCGGCTTCTACAAAACCAATTACATGAAAACTCTATATGCTATAATTAGAAACTTCTGAATGTAGCTAATGGAAATTCCATGCCTGAATTTTAATCTACTCAAGAACAAGATAAAGGGAAAGTAAGAGCCTGCTCTCCAAAAGCTAACACTGGAGTCAATATTTACCATTCCATACGCTTGTTGCTGAATCCAACTGAAGTAGTCACTTCTTATATCGACCAGGTCCTGAATTTCCTGAATGTAGAACTTGTCATACTGTATGATTTGTGCGCCTTTTTCGTTTACCTTTATTTTAAAGAAAATTTAATTCATTACCAGAAACATTTTGACATTTCTTGAGTTACAGCTGAAGTATGAAAACAACAATAATGATATTGCATTTTCAACTGAGCACACAGGGAACCATAAAGCAAGACCCCTTCCTAACATTAATGCCTAGATTATGAAGTATTCACATTAGCAATTTGTTTAATAAAGCTAGAAAAGCAAATTACGAAGTTGCACACTCTATCATATTATTAATGAAAAGGTACTGTCTGGATGCAGAAGATGCATTTGGCATCTTAATTTCCAGCACCTCATCATTCAAGGGTGCAGACACTGCTGACTGTGACTTATATATATAACCGAATGCAATATAGTTTGATTATATAACAATATATTTTATTTCAAAAGACACATGAAAAATCTCAGACTGATATCCAAAGAGGAAGGAGTTATCAGGCAGCCTTTGAACAAACCTATTTGAAAAATAAGATTCTGTGTTTGGGATTAGTCCACAGATACTAGCCCATGTTTGGGTTCTAATTTTGATGCTTTACTAAAGAAAGGCACGGACTTGCATTTCCCTTCATAAGAACATAAGGAAACACACCTTCCACTGATAACTATGTAGATGTCAAATAAATTCCAGTGGTCACCAAAGCCAGTAAACACTGCAAAAGAACCTCAAATTCAGACTTCTAAACTAGCAATCAGTTAAATTACTGTATTCTAACGAGGCACAACTTACTTCTATTAAAATGCACATGGTCAAAGGAATAAAGACACAAATAAAGTTATAAAGAAAGCTTACTCTGTGCAAAATTTCCAAAACCTTCAGAGAATGATGTAGGCAATTAGTGAAAATCCTTTGCTCTGAAGCAGGAATACCCATTTTCTGTAATTTAAGAAGGTGGACCACAACATCCTTGTAAAGTTCCACGATTTTGAGAAACAACGGAGGTTCCAATATAGACCACCAATTTTCTATAAAGAGAAAAAGCCACTGCTTAAACTAAATTAACATTTAAATAAATATTTACTGCACTTTATTCAGTTTTGAATAGTTATAGTGAATTTTAGGGATTTGTTTGTTGTGCTGGACCTTAATTCTTACCACTAACAATTGCTGCCAGGAGTTACTCACGCAATGGGACATGATGCAAATAATCTGTCTGAGCCACCACGACGCTCTGATTGTTTTTCTTCACTACCCAAAAGTGCTTACGATATGGCTGCACACTCATTCTGCTTTTGAATGGCTGGTAAAATGCAATCCTAAAAATCTCAGTAAGGCAATTTGGCTGCTGAGCCTCTAATGTTTCTCTCACCCTTGTTTTCCAAAAATGTAAATTACTTGCACAACACAGTTTTGCACTACAGAGTGGTTTGTGGGATTACTGAACTTACAAAGTTGTTAAGTGCTACAACCACTTAACCAAGGACTGTGCTATATGCCACCAATTCTTCAGTACAGTCGGACCCCCGTATCCACTGGTGATACGTTCCGGCTCCTACTGTGTTTACCTGAAACCGTGGATAATCACGAACAGGCCTTCCAGTTCTGGGGTCATGCAACCCCAAAACCGGAAGTGCTTTTCTGGCCCCCAGAAGGTCTACTGCAGCCTCCAAAGAGCTTTGGAATAGGCGTGCGATGCCACCCAGTGCCTCCTGCCCGCCTCCCACACGCCCCCTTACATTTTGGGATGGGCTCCGGTGGCACCACGCGCCTACTCCAATGCTCTATGGAGGCCAAAATAGGCCTTCCGGTTCTGGGTGCTTTTCCCTTATGGCACCCACTGGGGGTGGGGTGGGTTGATCCAGTAACTGTGGTTTACTGAAACCATGGTTACCAAATGAGTGGATATGGGGGTCTGACTATTACAAAGAACTGAATTATCCTTTCTCAATTCCACACTCAAAACAGTTTAAATATATGCATATAAAATCACTGAAAATATTTTTTAAAAGTCTTACCAAGGACTTTCAGAGGAGCTTTTTCTAGATTCACAATAGCAGCTGCAAATGGAATAGCTAATGTCATGTAATTGTTTGAATCACTCATTAGCGGACATTCTGGCAAGGTTAGGAACAGTCTTAGGGCTTCAACATCAGGTAAGGAACTAGTCAGTTTAGGAATAAGGTGCTTTTCCAAGCTAGCAGCCACCTGGAAATGTTATGCAAGATAGGTTCTAGTTTTAAATTAAAGGCAATTCCATCGAGAACACATTTATTAACAGGCACATGCATATTCTAATGTAAAAGCAAATATGAGCTCAGGAATTAAAGAAAATCCAAAATCCCTCAAAAGGCACCATCACTACCGTGTTCAAAGTCCCTCACCTTGCCATAAATAGGAAGGACCCTGCAATACATGCCTACTGGCAATAGATGGCACTCTAAACAAGCAAATAAGCCTACAGTTTCAAACAGGAGGGCACAACTCCCCCCCCCCAGTGTTGAACATTTGCACATCTTTAATTTCAGCCAGGGATTTGCAGGCCACAAATAAATTACAGGAACTCAACAAGGATGGGTTTGAACATACCAATAGTTAACTGAGTCATCTGTGGTTTAGTGGCATGTTCTAATCAAACCACAGACACATAAATATGTTTTATTACAAAAATGGCAATTTTGCCCTAAATTTCCTAGACCAGCAGTTCTCAACCTTCCTAATGCCACGACCCCTTAATGGAGTTCCTTATGCTGTGGGGACCCCCAACCAAAGGGGCGGAGCAGCTGGGAAGTGGGAGGGAAGGGCGGCGGGACGCTCGTCGTGACCCCTCTGAAAGGGTAATTCGACCCCCAAAGGGGTCCCGACCCCCAGGTTGAGAACCACTGTCCTAGACTAAGAAGTTTTAAATTTATTCTATAACACAAACCTAAATTTTGCAAAAAGAAAACAGCCAACCGCTCTAAGGTGATTAATACTGCACTAGGATAATGAAATCAAGACGTGAAAATAAGTAAAGAAATCCAGGGCAAACCTGCTGAGATATCTGAGGATATTCTGGCTGTATGAGCTTGTGAAACAGAAGCCGAGCAGCATTCATGTCAACACCTGAGAATTTAACACTAGTTTTGTAATGATCATCATTGCTACAAAAGCAAAAGAAAAACATTTACGTTATTTCAACATTTTATTTACGATCAACATGGGCTCAAATATTTAAAACAGGGAAAACAAAGAGTGAGAAATAAGAATTTCAGTAATTGCTTCTGAGTGTTACGGTAAAAACAATAAATTCTACTTCCCATTACTTGTTCCCAGGGTTTTCACCCCAAAACAGTATTTGTTTAAAAATCAACATTTCATTATCCACTTACCTGAGAGCTAAAAAACTTCCATTGAGGCAGGCAGCTGAGGAAAATGTTCCTTCTATTTCACTATTTAAAAAAAAAAATTAAAAAAAAAGCTAAGTTACATTTAATACAAGGCTTACAAAGATGATATTCTAATCCAGGGAATCCTACATTTGGGGATCCAGATGTTGCTGCACTACAGCTCCCATCCTCCTTTGTCTTTGGCGATGCTGACCAAGGATGATGGGAGGTATAGGATGTTTTTCCATTTAGCACTAGAGTACCCTTTAAGGACCCATCAAGGACCCATTAAGGACCTTTAATGGGTCCTTAATGGGTACTCTAGTGCTAGGATTTTTCCCCACTAGTACTAGAGTACCCATTAAGGACTCTTAATGGGTCCTTTAGTGCTAAGTGGAAAAACACCCATAGTTCAGTAGCATCTGCAAACCTCCATTCTTCACCTCATAACAGCTGTTTTAATATTAGTAAATCAAATCAGGGACACTATTAAGTACATGCTGGGAACAAAGCATGAGGTAGCATTTTGTGCAAACCAAGAACCTCCGAGAGGATTCCAGCATAAAGAAACAAATCTCATTTAACAGGTCCTTTTACACAGGTTACATTAAATCAATCAAATAAAGAATGCAAAAGAAAAATGTATTAATCCAGAAGCACAAAAACTGTTGGTAGCTCACTACTGGTTCTAGTTACCCACATAACTAGGTTCTTTAGTCCCCTTCTGTCCCAAAGGAGACAACGGCATCATGTTGTCTTACTAGGGGTTTTTTTGCTCTCCAAAGGATGGTGATCTTCAAAGCAATCACTTCCTTTAATGGATGGCCTAGTACAGTGATCGGCAAACTCATTAGTCAAAAGAGCCAAATATCAACAGCAGAATGATTGAAATTTCTTTTGAGAGCCAAATTTTTAAAACTTAAGCTATATGGGTAGCACACTATTATTAACTTAAATAGGGCACTCCTAACCCGGAACAGCCACACTCAAGGGGCCAAAGAGCTGCATGTGGCTCTCGAGCCGTGGTTTGCCTACCCCTGGCCTAGTACAAGAAGCAATCAGATGCCATTATGAAAGAACTATTTTGCCTCCTGAGGCTGGAAGCAGCCTAGAAAAAGAGAGCTATTTCACTGAAATAATACACCTGAGATTTTCTCTGTTTGTCTCCTGAATTAAATTTTAATTTGGTGCTGGCTAGTAGCCACAGTTGTGTATTCTAGTCATCAGCTAAATAAATTCTAAAAAAGAGTAAATCTTACAACCATATTCCCACTTCCACTCTAATTTTAATTCTTTCCTCTAGAAAAGGCTACAGATAAAGAAAAAAATGGATTACTACCATAAGCTCCTATAACCTTTACTCAAATCTCCAGCCAGAAAGTTCAGCAATTCCAGAAACGGTTTGCATGCAGAACAATATTGTTTCATATGAACTAACAAAAACCTAGAAAAACTATTTCTACTGTATATTATTGAGCACTCCCAAGCAGAGATTGCTATGTGTTTTTTTAAGTAACTGATGACTTTATGAAGGAATTTCATCACCTGTCAGGACACTCAAAGACTGGGTACGCATTTTGAAAATACTTATTCTATTTATATCTTACACTTATTTCCACTGTAAGTTTCCGAAAAATCTACAAATGCCTCAACCATTTACTATGCAATAGCCACAATTAACTCATTGCCATTTCCATTTACAGATCACAGAGATGCATAAGCTAAGGAATGGGGCAACTTTCATGCGAACAGTAGCATATCATGGGTATTTCCAGATCTCTCTGGAAGAGATAGAGCTGGCTGTTACTTAGGCACATCTACTCTGTCTTCAGACCTGAGTTTTCCTGGAGGGAGTGTGGCAGTATGAAGTCATGCAGTGATGTACCTTCTGGGCCCTGGCCTGCACTTGTCCTCCAAATTTATATATTATTTGTATTTCTATCCCACCCTATACCCAGAGGTCTCAGGGCGGAAAACAATGCTTAAAAACTCTGCACATTAAAACAAAACGATATATATTAAATCATTAATATCTACAACAACATTTAAAATCCAGAATGTTAAAACAAACCAAATATCTATTGAAAACAGTATTTGGATGGTAAAACAAACCAAATATATATTAAAAACAGACACTTTTGGGGAGTGTTATTTATCCTTTGGGCTCAGGCTCAGAGATGTCCAGAATTTAAAACGTATTTGTCTAAAAAGGACTTAAGTTAGACCGTGAAAGAATCAAAAAGGCTAAGCACTATTGAAATAATCTGTCTGATGGTTATTTGAGAAGGCTCGGAGACATTTCTTGATACCAGGGATATAAGAGGAGGTACTTCAACTTGATAACTACACTAGAATGGGCTTTAGTCTATTTCACAATGGTCATTTTTGCATGTTAACACCAAATTGTGCATTTCACAATCTACTGAAATGCAGAAGGCATCAGGGTAAAGAACACAACTATACTGTCCACAGAACCTGAAAGAACCTGCTCTTACTTTGTTATCTCAACAGGAAGCCTTCCACCTGATGAGCAGTTCAGTAATCTCTGAATGAAGCCATCACTCACTGTCCAGATCTGCTTTGAAGCATTAAGGTATCGGAAGTCATCTGGTGGTACCAAATCCTGCAGTTAAGTGGCAAATTATACCCAAAAGTCAGTATCAATTCCTATTTACTGCTATAGTTTGCATGCAGACGGCTAATACCTTAGAACTTGATGTTTCATTCAGTTTTAGTCCTCCAAGCCCCTAAAATAACTTGACCAATCTCCACATTTATTTATTAAAGTCTATTTGAGTTGTGTATGTACTAAAGTTTAGATAAAAGCTGTTAAAAGATTATACTGAATTTTTAAAACAGGCTCTACTTTTTAAGAGAGGGTATATGAGATTCTAAATCACCTTGTAATTGAATGAACTGTTCTATAAATTTGCTGTTGTAACTGATTCCTGGTTGACCACTTGGATGCCTGCATGGGCACCTTTATGCAGTTTTCTTGGCAGAGATACAGAAGTAGTTTGCCAGTGCCTACTTCCAGGAGAGGCTGGAAATCAAACCAGCAAGTTTGTTTTCCAGGCAGTTTGCTCTAACACTAAGCTACTGAATTATTTATTTATTTAAAGTATTTATATGCCATTTCCCATTAAAATATAATCTCAACGCAGTGCTGAAGAATGAAAACAGCTAAAAGCATATTATATAAAAGCATAATTAAAATCGAGGATAAGGAAAACAAACAAGCAAACAAACATTCGCTCTGGAAAGCCCTGAGTAATGAGTGGTCTTCAATGGGCACCTAAAGACCAGGAATGTAGATGCCCTAGGAATATGAGAGGGGAGACTATTCCAGAGGGTGGGTACCACCACAGGGATGGCCATTTTCCATCTGTAAAAGTACCTGGGGAGTAACATAATGCGAAAAGCTTTGATCTCCACCAGCGAAAATCCTCTTTACACAGTAATATTCATCTCCATCTATGTGAAAATAAAACAATGTCAATCTCCATGAAACTTAAGAAAATCCAGCTTATTCTGCTAACAGTAAGGGTTCCTGCTAGTGTTTTATCAGTACTACCAATGAAATTCTGTCTAGTTATAGTAACAATTACGTGGCATTTTCACTGAACAGACATACTATCATCAACAAAAAGGCTAAGGCTACATCCAGACATTGCTTACTTATTCCATTATATCTGGATATTCTGGAATAAAATGTTGATAACCTGAAATATCCATGCTTTGTTCTGGAATATCCAAATACAGCAGGATAAATAAGGGATGTCTGCATACAACCTACATTACCTTTGTATAGAATGTTTCTTAAAGATGGCAATTACAGAAAACACAAGAGATCTAGTGAAGCACAGACATGATCTACCTGAAGAGCTGATCATAGTACATTATCAAAGTACTTTGTGAGCACCGCTTTAATACTCCCAACAAACATACCATTGAACTATAAGTCTGAATACCTGAATTTAGTAATTTTTCACCACCGTAAGAAAGCCAATTTCCTTTTACTGGAAAAGGGCTCTTCCTGTTGCTGGTTGATCCATTTCCCAACTGCCCATTGCCCCCAAGACCAAAGGAATAAATTCTCCCTGTTGAAGGAACAAATGCAAATGTGTGTTGCCTAGAGAAAGAACAGAAATTCACAAATTATTTCTCTTCAAAGTAATCAAAATTAATCATGTTATTTATACAAATGCATTTTATTTTTTATGTTTATCTGCTGCTAAGCTTAGAGGAGTCAATTTTAAAGATAATGAACATCAAGGGTTTTGGGAAAAGAAAAAAATCATGGTACATCAATCTAACACTGAACTTGAATACACAAGTATCAGCAGATCATTAGAAAGATATTTTGTACCATGTTTTTCTTTGGTTTATGGTACAACCACAAGCAACTTTGGGTCCAAGGACTGTTGCAACAAGCCACCACAGTAGAAGACCAACAGGGAGTTTGTATGGTTTCTAAAATGCACTGACTATGTAGTTATAGCAAAATAGGCATCTACTATAGAGCTCGCTTTGCACCAATTCATCTCTTACCCGGTATAAATGAATGGATCAATTAAAACGTACACATGGAAGCAATGCAGGAAAGAAAAATATGCTGGTTTTCTTCCACCTTCATCTTTTGCACTGTGTCTATACCTCATCCCCAATGGTCCACACGGTAGACCTTTTGCCACGATGAACAGTAACTTTGCTGATGAGGCAAAAAGCAGGAACTCTGCCCTAAGTCCAGAAGGCAGGCAAGTTCCCAGATCAGCAACAAAGAGGGAAAGCTCTTCACTAGGGGTCTAAGTTCACACTGCCACCATTTTGTATGTGTGTATATAGTTGAACTGTGCTTGTCGCATGAAGATGATCTGCTGTATACGTTACTCTCTTCTCGTATGAATAAAATTCTTAAAAAACCAAAAAGATTTTATATTTCCATTCAAGAACTATTTTACCTTCCACAGGCAATTTGTGTGACAATGCTTCCCATAAGTTCAAACACTTTTCTAGGATTTATTTCATGGCCAGTAGAGTTGTGGCCTAATTGCCCATAGCCTCCAGCTCCAAAGGTAAATACTCCACCTTCCTAAAAAGAAAAGAAAAATTCAGATTGCAACCTGTTGAAGACTCCAATAATTCATGCGGACTGAAACAGTCAGTTAGAACTGAGGAGAAGAAACACAAGACGCCAGTACCCTGTATACACATGAAAACAAAAATATTCACTGGGGGGTGACTGTACATCTGCAGAGACGCATAGTGTAGACATGTGAAAAAGCATTCTTAATGTGTTTGACATGTCCGACATATAGAAGGGCCTAAGAAATCTGAAAATACAAATAGCCCTGGAAAACTAGTTTTTTAAATTCCAAAATGTAATTATAAGACTATAAGATACAGAAGGCTGTACTCTTGCTATCAACAGAAACTGTCAGTTACTGTTAAAAGCCAGTCACATATTTCATTTTTTGCTATATGATCCACTTTCCCTCTCACCAAGAAACTCTTCTAAACTCTCCTCTGCATCCTATTTATTAAGATTTATTTTCCCTAAATATTCCTCTTATAAGCCAGAACGCTTTATAAGGTGCAAAATACAGTAATTAACAGACACAGGCCAATATAGTTGAAGGGATATAAACACTGATTCCTATTCATTCTCATTTCATCAGCAGATCATCACCAATTTAGATTTTAAGATGCTTTTGGAAAGAAAAAAACATCCATCAGCACAATATGTCTTCCTCTTTCTCACCTGCTTAAGTCTCTCATGCACCACCAAGATCTGTTCCAGACAGCTTTGGAACATTTCCGAGCAGAACTGGTGGTCCATGGAGCCTGCAAAGGAAAGAAGAGGAAGGGAAGTCCCATTGCACAAATGGACTCCCAACACGTAAAGGGGCAAACTTCATTCGATGCCGTCCATTTCCTCCCTGCTCATCAACAGCAATTGTGAAAGTGTACAAATGCCCCTGAGACAAACTCTAAAACTGGGTAGCAGAAGTTCAGGTTAGTGCACCTCCTTTCACTGGATGTAATAGTATGGCAAAACTTAACTATTTCTAGTATCACAAACTTGGAAAACCTACATTATTGAAACAGTCAACCTGCATGAATAAAGTTATCAAGAAGAGTTATGTTACTTGCTATCAATCCAAATCCAAAGCTTAAAACTGAAGAATTCATCCTCTTAACATATGCAAGATAGTTACAAACGATGATGGATGGATGGATGGATGGATGGATGGATGGATGGATGGATGGATGGATGGATGGATGGATGGATAATTGTACCTTTGTAAGAGCTGCAGTATGATCTTCTCCACAGGAGATATAAACAATTTTGTGTGATCGTAATGACTTCAGAAGATTAGGAACGTATCTATCTAGAATTTTAAAAAATCAAAAAAACCTACATGAAAAGGATTGTTTTTTAAAAAGCAATATTTAACCCATCAATTCAGGTGAAAAATTATGCAGGGATTTTGTCATCCCACCTATTTTTAATCCCTACAGCCAAAACAATGTTTAATTTTGGCTTGAAACAGTATTTTAAAACAATTTTTATCAAGTATAAAACATTCTCATACATAAAGAGCTTCTAAAAACACCAATTTCTGTAGGGATTCCTCCCCCAGGGGATGTACATCCTGAAATTATACAACTGTACCACACAATTTTTTTTTGAAATGTATACAAAGATACATATATACTTTTATTTATCACGGTAACGAAATTTCATAAAGGAACTTTTTAGAAGTTTCATAAAGTTTCTATTTTATAAAGAAACTTTGATCCATTCTGAGTTTCATAGTGTAATTCTGCAAATAGCAATTCATTATTTTGGGAGTGTCATTATTTTTTAAAGTGAGGGATGTATACTTTTCCAAACTATAATATCAAGAACTTGCTTCTTAAATGCATTGTATAGTTTCTTCTAGAGCAGTGGTTCTCAACCTGTGGGTCATGATCCCTTTGGGGGTCGAACTACCCTTTCAGAGGGGTTGCAATGAGTCTCTTGCTGCCCCTCCCTCCCCTCTCCCAGCTGCCTCTCCCCCATGGTTGGGGGTCTCCACAACATGACGAACTGCATTAAGGGGTCGCAGCATTAGGAAGATTGAGAACCGCTGTTCTACAGCAGGGTTTCCCAAACTATGGTTCGGAACCCACTGGTGGGTCCCGAGCGAATATTGAGTGGGCCCTGGCTGTAGAATTAAGTAATTAAAAAATTGTATTAAAACTTCGTTTGTTATTTGAAAAGTCCTTTATTCATATTGGTAACGGTTAAATTTCCTAGAGGTGGGTCCCGAGTTGGTAAACTTATATTAGATGGGTCATAGCCCAGACAACTTTGGGAACCACTGTTCTAGAGCATTATATGATTCAGTAGACATTTCACCTAAAAACACAAATGGTCTGTGTTTTATCATATGTTTAACCTGCCCTGAGACCTTCAGGTGAAGAACAAAATAAAAATGTTTTAAAAACATAAATAAACAACAATAAGCACCTATTATCTATTAATAAAAGTTAAAAGGAGCAAACAGCAAATAAACAGAATTCTGAGCACTTACCATTTTCATCATTAAGTCCAAGTTGACCAAACTTGTTACGTCCCCATCCAAAGACAGCCCCAGAAAGAGTCAGTGCAAAACTGTGAGCACCACCTGCCACAATCTGTGCAAAAGGTATCCCTTGTAAAGACTTTAGCAGTTGGGGGGAAGTCTGCTTTTTAAATTCATAGCCTAAACCTAGCTGACCATGCTTATTCTCTCCCCAGGAAAAGATTTCGCTTCCTGTTGAATGAGAAACAAAAAGGCACAAGTGAGATAAAGAAAAACTGCAGGAACTTATGTCATGCTAAGAATCAGGTCTTTCTGCACTGGGCCTTACTCCAGATTATATCCCAGAATAGGGACCTGCTGTCTCCATGCTAGTGAAGACTATGGCAGGACCCAAGCAAGGCAGCATAGACAGCAGGTCGCTATTGCAGGATATAATTGAGAATAAGGCATGTTAGTGTACATGCTATGAAAGTCAAACAGTGGAAATAAAGATTCTGCAAAAGAAAGGTACTTCAGAAAGGACATAATAAAGTATTGTCATAGTAAGCTTTTATGGTCTAAATCAGGGTTTCCCAAATTGTGGGTCGGGACCCACCTCTAGGAAATTTAACCGTATTTGAAATAACTTTTTTGATCTAATTATTTAATTAAGTAATTAAAAAATTATATTAAAACTTTGTTTGTTATTTGAAAAGTCCTTTATTCATATTGTTAACGGTTAAATTTCCTAGAGGTGGGTCCTGAGTTGGTAAACTTATATTAGATGGGTCGTAGCCCAGACAACTTTGGGAACCACTGGTCTAAACGTTTAAGCCCCTGAAACAAAATCATGCTTGTTTGGATAGAAAATACCATCACAAGGGAAAGAAAGCTCATATACACATATACACATGCCAAGAGCAAAAAATATGATTATACAGAACAATTTTATCCACACACTAAAAAAAAATAAAAAAAAAAATCTGAAGAAATCAGGTCAACAACGTATCATTTGAATTTAAGTATTAAAAACAACTTGGGCTTTTTACTGATACATTAAAACAGGCAAACATGTAACACTCATTTCTCGGCATGAACAAACTTCCATTCTTATTTTTTCCCTTATCACACTACTTTCTTTGGGGAACCTGAGCATATGGTATTAAGTTATAGATAGACATTATACATATGTACATACAACAAGCAAATGTTTACCTTTGGAGAGTGCAAGAGAATGACAGAAGCCACAGGCAACCTGCACTATTGGGATGTCTGACAAACTTTTTATGTTTCTATGGAAACAGCAAATGATTAAAAGAGGAGATTTAAGTATCATAAACTTAAACACATCTGAAACAAAAATACTATTCAAGCATCATGTACATCTGCAGTGGATGTGCTCAGGAAACAAGAGGCTCATAGCCGAACTACTTTTTCTCTCCCATCTCTTGACAAGGCCAAATCAGACGCTTCTATTTCAATATTCGGCTAGCCAAACCTTGCCAGATTGTCTGAGCCCTAGCCTATGACTGATATTAATTATGATGAAAGAAGTCATGATTATGAACTATAATGTCAAGCTAAGTCACTAACTAACAAATCTGCAAGTTCTGGCTAACCAAAAGATAAAGCCACCCAACTTCTTCTCTTAATTATGTGGGGAAAGAATGCAGCAAGTACAATCCTCACATTTGTTGTGTCCTGTTCATATGGTCATAGATCATGGCCAAAGATTATATTCAAATACGGCCAACAGAAGACCATTACTTTCCATTTAACAAACAAACCACAGAAAACCCTGGAGTCAATTTTCTTCTTCTTCCTTCCATACAATGAGAAAGGAACTGGAAATACTCACTTTCATTATTGAGTAATAGTTTCCTATATTTTGTTTGCCACTAGAGAATAGACTGTTAAACTAAAGGGACCACTGGATAGATTCAGCATTACTTTCCTTACATTGTTCTATCCAAATCTGAGGATCATTGGTTTGACTATTCTAGTAAAGGAAGAAAGGAACTGAAAGCTATAGTTTGATTATACTGTTTTGCTTTCAATAAATATAATCCATTCCTATTAAAGCTTGCTCCTTTTATATGCTGAAAAATCACAGTTCCCTACTGAAGACATTCAAACTAGGTTTTACAGCAAAGATAATAATAATAATAATAATAATAATAATAATAATAATAATAATAATAATAATAATAATAATAATAATAATAATAATAATATTTATTTGTATACCGCCCTATAGCAAACCAATCCAGGCGGTTAACAACAGTAAAATGTAAAATATAACAATTAAAAACACCTTATCCCTCCCCCCCTTAAGACAGTATTAAACAGCATAACATATTAAAACACAATATCAATGCATAAACAATAATTTAAAAACTAAAAACCCTGATGTCCCTCTGTTGATCCTCAACCATCACTAAGATGGGGCCACGGGAGGAATCAGGGAATCTGGGCCGGAATGGATAATCTGGAAAGGCCTGCCGGAAGATAACCAGCTTCTTCTACATGTGGGCCACACTTGCTCTTCAACGGCCCACTAGAGGACACATGCCAACAGTGATCATAACCATGTTACTCTCTTGCATGCAGATATCTGTTTGTCCTTTCCTGGTTACTGAACTATTATTTTAAATTATTTTTATATCACTTTCCATTATAAAATCTTGACGTTAAAAAAAGTCAATGTCCATAAGAACATAACTAAAAGTGGGTAAAAAAAAGAGATGTCCTTAGCAGGCACATAAAGGATATAACTGTAAGTGTCACATAAATCTCAAAGGTGTCGAAAAATATTTCAAGCTGCAGAGGTCATGGTGCCTTACCCTAAGAGTAATGACTCAGGGGACACACCCAAACTAGTTAGCGGTACCTTCTGAGGTAACACAACCCCATCCAGAACAAGCTAATTCTTCAATTCCTAAACCCAGGATCCACCCATGCGAAAGGTCTCCGCCTTGCCAAGTTTCAACTTTTGTTTGCTGGCCCTTGTCCAGGCCATTACTGCATTCAGGCACCCACTACAGTGCTGAAAAGTACTCAAGACTCTCTTTTGATTCAGATGTTATGAAGGAAGAAACTAGGGCAAATGATTGCTCTGATGAATGGAACAAAACACTGTCCTTTTCTCTTCTTCTTCTTTTTTTTGGTGCAGACAGTAATAAAATTGAGGAAATCTTTTAGGAGCCATACTATGGATATGAAGTTAGCCAAACATTTTTCTGCACCACAGCTCATATGATATGGGAATCAACCGATCATTTTCTTTCCACCAGCATACATAATCAAACCTTCAAACAACTTAAATATAGTAAACTAATCAAGTAATGTGAGACACAGAAATGCAAACAAGCTAGTGGTGTGCATGAAGCCCATTTCCCACATTCAATTCAGTACAAATCGAATGTGGGAAAATTTGGTTCCAGGCAAATCCCACCAACACAGATGTGGGGTGGTGTTTGTACTCATGCACAAATATTCAAATAAATGTTTGTGCATGAAATGAAGGTCCCTTCTCTCTTCCTGCCTACCTATCATAGTTGCTGCCATCTTGCGCCATCTTCTTAGACAAAATAGGCCCCGGGGCACCACTGCACCTCTCCAAAAGGTAAGGGGACATGTCAGGAGGGTGGGAAGCCACGGTGGTGCCTCCAGGGGCCTATTTCAGCACTCCCTGGCGGCCAAAGAGGCTCTTCCAGTTCTGTGCATGCAGCAGGAGCTGCACACGCAGAACAAAGACGTCTAGGAAAAAGTGGTGGCAGTGACACCAGCAGGTAACGGGAAGCGTGTGGGGGAGGCCGCGGAGGATAGAAGGCCCCGGGGCTTCTGGTATCAACCTAAACTTCAACTGAAGCTTTGACAAATACTGGATAATCCAATTCATGCATGAATAGGACAGTTTGGTCACAAATCTACAAATTTGTACATATTCATACAAATTCCAGATGTCACGAATACTGGAGCAGATCCCTAAAAAACCTCTTCACCTGACTTAGTACCCTGATAATGATGGGCAGATGGGTGGGTTATATTTTAAATTTGCTTTAATTACTTATATAGGTTTGTTTTTTTTACTATTGTGACCTGTCCTGGGACCTTTTTGGTAAACGGCATTCTTTTGCTCATCTGCACACACTGCAGAGAATTTATGTGTAAGAATCTGCAATGGCTACATCCACTGCAGGTATGTGCCCCTGGAATGGATATATTCAGATCCTGAGACAACAAATGCTACCCAACCCTTTCTATACAATGGTACAGTGATCAATGGAGAAAAACATTTTTTAGAAAATCCAGTGTAGTCAATTTTCAAGATGTAAGCTCTTAGGAATAAAACACAAATAAAACTTAGAATAAAAATAAAAGTAATAAGTATATAAGTATCTAGTATCCAGATATAACTCAGATTAGGATCACAGAGTTGGGGAGGCAATTCCATAAAGATAAACTGATTACTTGAACAGTACCCACAGTTTCCATCAGCAATTATCTTGAAAATCTCCAAATGAAGGAAGAAAAATAAGCGCGATAACTTTATTTAAAAAAAAAACCAGTATTTAAATTGATTTACATTTTAGTAGTCTGATGATAGGCCTTAATGTTACCTGGGCACTCTGACATATTCCTCAGTTCCAGACAAGCCAAGCTGTCCGTCTGCAGCAAGACCCCAAGCGTAGACTTGACCACTGTCATTCAATGCTAGTGTGTGGGCTTCTCCACACGAAACGGCTACAATATTTTGCGCATCCAGGGCACCAACCTGCTCTGCAATCATCAAGGGGGGGGGGGGAAGCAGTACAGATTTATACTTAGGCTCTGGAACAACAAGGCTGTGGACGATTCAACTAGCAAACTGTACGCCATTAAATAAATTAGATTTTTTTTCTGACTGAGGTAAGAGCTGTTCTGTCACAAGCCAAGAACCCTGCACCGCGAAGCATCTTTTAGAGTCTGAGATTTCCTTCCTAAGGGCAAACACAATTTTATTTTCTCTAATTAGAAAAATGGCTTAGGTTAATCCATCTTAGATCTGTTTGTTTCAGGGAGCCCTGCAGGGGCTGCTCTTTTTCAAAATAGGGAGGTTCTAGCCACAAACCTGCTCTAAGATAACTAACAGCATTCTACAGTGAAGGGCATCCATGTACAATGTTGATTAAAGTGCTAACAATGTATTTTACAGAAACCACACTCGGTACTGCATTATCTAACTTTCTCACATCTCATCTCCAATACAAATGGAGCATCCTTGACATAAAGGAGAAAAAATGGATTTAAAATATAAAGCACTTCTCAGATTTCCTCAGTAAAGCCACAAAATATTCACTGATTCACAAAAATATTCACAAAATATTCACTGATTTTAGACAGTCTTTGGTAGTGTAAGTGGTTGCAACAGCATTCTTCTCATATTAGATGCAGTTTAATGTACATTTAATTACCAATTATATGAGGCAAAACCATCCAAAATTTTGTTTCTAGCACTGCCATTCTAATTCCCAAAATCCCGATCACTGCTTCTATTTTGAGACATACGTGTGAAGCTACCTGAGTAAAAAAATACCAAGGTATCACTTCAATAATGAATGGCACTAGCACATGCAACTTGAAAGATTTTCAATTCAAAATCCGTGGAACTGATGAACAAAGATGCAGCACTAATTAACATCAATTTAGGAAAGAATGCCAGGCCTTGAAAGAAAGAGGTATCCTTCATTACTGACATTCACTCCAAATACAAGATTTCACAAACGAAACATTCCACATACACTTATAGCACAGTATCTTCTCATTCAAAATTAACTGGGAAAAAAATCAGGACATACAATACCACACCGTAACACTTCTCTAAAAATACTACTGATGTACAATGGGCAAAGCCTTGAAAATAGCCAGTTACTGTCAAAATCTTCTTCTTGTTGCTGCTTTAAAGTTGAGGAATTTTTTTATAACAACCCTGAACAATGCATTAGCCTGAGCCATCAAAATAGCCATGTTTATCAAAATGCACACTACAGATAAATGATTAAAAGCTATTTAGAAGGTATATCTTACCTGGTCTTTTCCTGGATTTTTCGTGTCCCAATTGTCCTAAATCATTACATCCACATGTATACACAGTTCCATCATCCAAAACAAATACGGTGTGTCTTAGTCCGCAGCCCACATCACGAACCTTTCTGTTTATGAAAAAGCTGCATCTTCTGGGTTCCAAAACGATCTCTTCATCAATGCCACCCAATCCAAGCTGTCCAAACGAGGTGTTTCCCCAGCATAACATGTTGATAGCCTTTGGAAAAATCTGCCCACTTCAGTGTTCAAACAGCCAAGGTCACTGTGAAAGTAAGAAAACAATTAAGCACTAGGATGCAAGAGATCCAATTGTTACTTAACTTTTGGTCACACCCACAGGAATATCAGGCCTCATAAAACTGCACAAAACACAAACCTGACTCGCCCCATGTCCTGGAAAATGTTACTTTCCCGTTTCAAGCATCTAGCATATTTAATAATATATGTCATTGAATTAGAAAGCTTTGGAATGTGAAATCTGAGAGATTCTATAACCATCAAACGCACATTGGAGCTGTTCTAAAACAATACCATCTTATAGCTTACTTACAAGCATTACATTTCTAGTGGTCTTATTAGATCATCTTTGGTTAACAAGAGAACAGAGATGGTTGAGCTATGAGCTTCCAAGTGAACCACCACCTCTGTGAATCCAGCTAGTTTGCTCAAGGGCAACCAATGATGGCAGCTGCTAATTCAGCAACATTTAAAGGACTGTCTAACTATGGTCCTTAATAGTTAATTCAGATCAAGGGCCGGTGAGCGATTTTGATGTCAAATTCTTTCATATTAAAAGCAATGGTTCAAAGGTTTATGGGCCATTACTGAATTCAGTGTCTGCATCAATATCGTTGCAAATGCAAAGTTAGTTGGGATTAATTTAGCTTCAACCCACTCCCATAAGGATTTGCTGAGCCATATGATTACTACATTCATAAGAAACAAATAAACCACAATATCTTATGGCATAATGTAGTTCCCCATAGAGAACTGGCAAAGATAAGGGAAATGGTTTCTTCTTCACATGGTGGCAGGAGTAATATACCACTCTCTGCTTTCTGGGTAGCCGCTCTACTGCCCTTAGTTTGAAATGTACTTTAATGTGCTAGTTCTTTGGTGAAAGTACTACACATCACTAAGCTCTAACCACAGTAGTGGCAGTATAATTTCCAGGTCTGAACTAACGACGCACAAAATATTTATTGCCCAAATCATAACATCTGAGCCAATCGGAGCTATGATTTTAATCTTAACCATGGGTGTTTTTCCACTGTCACTAAAAATACCCATTAAGTACCCATTAATGGGTACAAAATGTCATTTTTGTACCCATTAATGGGTACTTAATGGGTACTTCTAGTGACAGTGGAAAAACACCCCATAATTACATTTTTTGATACACAAGTTCCACTAAGATTCACTCCCAGTTGAGTACACACTGGATTACAGACTTCAACTGAAAAAATAAGGTACTTCACATCTTACCACATTTAGGAATCACCCAAGGCGGTATTACTATGATTTTGAACGTTCTTAATAAGCTAGTAGCCTCCATGAATCTATCATAGTAACTGCAGGTTTAGTTTTAACCTGTGTTACAAGAAAAAATTGTAAGAACCAGAGGAATTCAAATTCAATACATTTTCATTAGCTAGAAATATTGGAGTTCATTAAAAGATATTAATTATTCTAGTTGATCTACACTGTAATGGAAAGCAAATGCATAGGCCACATCCAGATGGTGGCCAGATATCCCACCAGAAGGCAAAAATGCAGGAAAACCTCCCTACATGATTACCACCTCCTAGCTAGACAGCGCAAAGGCTGGTGCTGTTTTCATACGTTTTAACTGACATGCGCATGCATCCAGGCATGCAGGAACCTGGAACACCCAGATATGCTTACTGTCACTTTTACACGTGCATGGAAGCTTGTTTTGGCTTTCACGTATACAGGCTGGACCTGCAACCAGCACTGGATTTTAGTGTGTTTTTGGAGTGGGGACTATGTGAGGCAACTCCACCACAGTGGCATCATCATGGCATTATAATCCCCCTGCCTGGACAGGACCATATACACCCCAACCATTACAAAGCAAAAAGCTGTGAGAGGAACCTAGAGAAGAAAATGATCAGGCAGAACCAATACATGCCCCACAAACACTACACTACTAGCTAGATGTATTTCCCAAACTACATAAATACAAACAACAAGAAGAACAACAAAAATTCGGGCAAATGTCAATATCTTTATTTTTTTTAATGGAGAAAACTGATAACAATTCTATTTCCATTTAGGTGAACTCCATATTTTTACTTAATGATTATTATTTTAACTGGATTTTTATACAGCCCCATTACTAAAATTAATTAAACCAAACAGGGAATGAAAATGAGTAAAAATAGAAATTGAGAAAAAAAATAATGAAATGTGGATACAAATGCAACTACCTACCTACCTACCTAAATAAATAAATGGTAAAAAAAAACTGGGGAAAGAACCCAGAAAAAAAATCTACTGTGTAAACTTATCACTCTCCAAAGACTGCTTCCAAATGTGAGTTTGTTTACATTTTGCAATTGCCTTTCTTTGTTCCTTGCTAAACAGCAGGGAAACATGGGGTGGTGGGCAAACATGGTCACTTACCCTATCTAGATGTTTGGCCCATGACAGAAAGGCAACTACTTCCAGGTATTTCAATGGTGTGAAATGCCTGGAAGGATGAACACACTGGTCCCCGCATATGTGC
Source organism: Aspidoscelis tigris stejnegeri (assembly GCA_023333525.1). Taxonomy (NCBI): domain Eukaryota; kingdom Metazoa; phylum Chordata; class Lepidosauria; order Squamata; family Teiidae; genus Aspidoscelis; species Aspidoscelis tigris. The sequence continues at coordinate 97,578,619 of JALMGA010000002.1, forward strand.
ACGGGCCATTTTTTTCAGTAATGATCCTGCAGGCATGCTCCCAGAACAGGTAGGCCATAGTGTGATTCCTGGAAAATCCACAGTGAGAGCTGAATTTTCCTGGAAAAGGATAACATGGGATTTCACGGCTGTATCGCAGGGCCGTGTTGGGACTGCCAAAGATCCGTGTGGCAATACCAACATTTCCCCGAGATAATCCATTTTAGCCCATGTCTAGAGACAGCCTAAGGCAGCATGAATCACTATTACTGGATTGTTTTAAAAAACAGCAATAGCGGGCACCAAAAATTCCGATATGAAGAATCTTCATCAGTCTACATATACAGTTCTTAAGTTCTAAGGTATCTGCATTTCACATAATGAGCGTTCAGAAAGGAACAAATACTGCTATGGCTCGAAACTGATAAAATTATATCGCCAGTACATGCTTATGTACATTCAAGTTCAAGTTTAACCCATAAATACAAGCACAGTCTATTCAGAACTGTCCCTTCAGCTGATCACCCCCAATGGGAAACTGAGCCAGAACTGCAGCTCTGTGCCCCCTTCACCCTACAAATGCCATTTCCAGAGCATGGCACCTCCATGACAAAAACCCCCACTCCAGCTGTTTCCACAGCAGGATACCGTCATGGCTGCTGGATGCTGAGCCAACAGCCCTCCCCCCTACTCCATTCGAATTAGTCTCGTGTAAACAGGCACGCCATCGCAGGTACGAATTAGTATCGTGTAAACAGGTACACCAGCATTTCCCTGCTTATTTCTAAGACTTCCCCCCTCCTTCTCTCCCTCCTCCCCCCTAGGACCCCGAAATCTCGCAGGAGGGAGGGCCACCCCCCTTCAAAGCCGTCCTCCCCCCCATATGCAAAAGCAAAAGAGAAAGCAAGTATACACGGGAAGAGCTTTCAGACGTTGCCCAGCTGAAAAAGAACTCGCTCCTCCGCCCGCCGCCGCGCCTCTTTCAGCCCTCGCCCCTCCGCTTGCCACACGGTGCCCAAGGGCGGCAGGCGTGCGCGGGGGCCCCACACAGGAGACCGGGGCCCGCCCCTCCTTCAGACCGCGCGCTCGTTCCGCCCCCCCTCCGGGCAGGCCTCGACCCCACCCCGGGCCCCACATGCGTCTCGCCCGGGCTGCCCACCCAACGCCCGCCGCCGCCGCCGCTTCCCATCCCTCCTTACTCCGCCTCCTCTCGTCTCCCCACTGCGCGTGCCCTTAACAACGGTCTCCCTGCCCGACGACACCCCAAGGGCCCGCGTGGGGGGGGGGGGGCGTCCGCCCAATTCGGCCTGGAAAGGGAAGCGCCGCTCTCCCTGCCAGCCCTCACGCAGGCAGTTGCGGCTGCCTGACTCTTCCGGCGCCCGCTGCACAGCCAGCCGGGCCCTGGAGCGAACCAGCGAGTGGGCGGGCGGCCGGGCGGGCGCGCCGCGCACAGGCAGAAAACCTAGGCCCAGCAGCGCCTGTTCCGGCGGGCGCAATGCGCAGGCGCACCACCTACTCCAAGGGACGGTCACAGAATGGAAGCGGGCGGGAAGACGTGAGGAGCGCTGACTGACTGACTGACTGACTCAGCCGTTTCGCAAGCCTGAGGGCGCTGCTGCCACGGGCGAGGCGTTGACGGGAAAAGCCGCGGGGGGGGGGGGCTGGGAATGTCTTAGCAGGGGTCCAGGCCAAGTGTAAAGAAAAAAGAAAAAAATAGGCATTTTACAGTGTTCCCTCTGCCTTAGCTAAGGGTGTTTTAATACTTAGCACTAGAGTACCCTTTAAGGACCATTAAGGACCCTTTTGGGTCCTTAATGGGTACTCTAGTGCTAGGGTTTTCCCCCACTATCACTAGGGCCCTTTCCGCACTTGCCTTTATTCTGGACTATATCCCAGAATAAGGACTTGTGTTCTGCATGCTAGTGCAGACTACGGAAGGCCCCAGGGGAGCCTTGCCACAGCCTGCATTAGCTTGTGGCTAGAAGACCACTATCCCGAGATATATTCCAGAATAAGTCCAAGTGCAGAAAGGGCCTAGAGTACCCATTAAGGACCCTTAATGGGTCCTTTAGTGCTAAGTGGAAAAACACCCTTAAACTGATCGGTTAACATTTAAAAGGTTTTCAAACTTAATCCGCTTTCGTTACGCACTTTCCACACCAGACGTTCTTTTTTGCGTCAGTGAGCTATGAGGACATTGCAGGCGTCTCTTTCATCGCATCTACCCGTATCATATGCTGAGTTTTCGCTCTGCTTCCCTAGGCTCGCCTAAAATGTATGTGTGTGGGGGGGGGGGGTTCTCAGGATATGGTGGGATCACCATATTTGTGGCACCCCAACTTTGCTCATGGAAAAAGTGGGATTCTGTGTTATTGCTGTTCAGGAAATATCAACTTCCACCAACTGAGGGCTTTCCCCAAGTAGCAGTATATAGGCTTCTCTTCCTGGATGCTTCTCCTTCAGCTTAGAAATGACCATTTCTGGGGCTGCCTTCACACCGAAGTTTTAATTCATCTTCACATTCAGAGTGAGATAATGCACTGGGAAAGCAACAAGCTGTTTGCTTTTAGCATTATCTAACTCAGAAAAATCAACCTTTGTGTTGTTAAAGTGAAAGGAAGATGACTGGCCACTTTGCTAATGTGTTACCTCATTCTGGAAGTGGACTGAAGCTGGATTAAAACTTAGGCGTGACCATAGGCTGTTTTTCTACTAGCACTAAGTACCCATCGAAGCACCCATTAAGGACCCATTTGGCTGAGAGCCAGATGACCCCGTTTCCACTACAGACCCCATTAGAGACCTATCTGTTTCCACCGCAGCTAGGGAAATCCGGATCATATCAGTCCTTCAGGACCTATAATCTGGATTTCCTGTGGACCCCATTAAATCTGGATTATAGAGAGCCTGTTTCCACAAGAATTGGGCAATGGGGTCTAGAGGAGGCTCAGGGGTGGAGACACCCATGGGGGTTGCCCCAAACTCAAGACTTCGAAGTCCCTCTGAAGCTGGCTCCGAAGTCCCTCTGAAGTTGCCTTTGGAGATTAGTGCAGGCTCCGAAGAAAAACCCCTTGTGAGAGCAAGGCAGCTGTCAAAGGTGCTAATCTCTGAAGACAACTTCGGAGGGACTTCGGAGCCGGCTCCCATAAGCAGTTCTCTTTGTAGCCTTTGCTAATCTCTGAAGGCAACTTTGGAGATTGCACCCCCTGTTCCCCAAAACACCTGGGGTGACAAGCAGACCCCTTGTGGGTAGATCCGGATTTGCAAATGGGTGCTCTGGTGTTTCCACAGCAGGCAGGCTAGCACCCATTGTTACTGGATGCTAGACCACCGGTGGAAACAAATTGGGTACTTCCCTTAATCTGGATCTACTAGATCCGGATTAAGGGAAGTACCCATTTATTAGATCCAGATCTTCTTAGATCCAGATTAAAGGAGCTCAGTGGAAAAACACCCATAGTTTATGTGTGCATGTGTGGGGCTGAAACCGGGTGGGAAATGGCACCAATCAAGTGCAGGCACTTCTGAATATTCTGTAGGTTGAAATGCCTGCTTGGTGCTCACAATACAATTGCAGGAGCAAGCGTCAAGTGACTATTTCTGCCCTGCCATTTGGCAGGGATGATGAGAGGCAATTATGAAATCTAAACAAGATCTTTCTTTTCCTCTCACTACCTGGAGGCAGCCTATTCTCTCCCCTTGGCAAAGATAATAATCTTTTCTGGTACTTCATCTTCACTTTCAGTGTACCAGAAGAATGTGTGTTTCTGCTTGCCCACTATTGCATCAAAGGTGCACTCAGTACGGATAAATTGGTTCTCGGTGGAAGGGTTGCATAAAATATATATTTGGCCCTTTCCACACTTACTTGTAATCAGGTTGACAGAGGGCTTCAGGGCGTCCTGTTCAGAAGTCCTGCCCACTACTGGTATACCTTGTCTGCACATAATGAAGCTATAGACTGGGATAGGCATCCTATCCTTGTCCACAACAGGATCAGCAAAGGACCATGAAAGGCACACTGAAGCCATGTCTTGTAGCCTGGAATACTTCAGGGGACCTTTTTCAGCAATGCAAAAGGAAACACTCCAGGAGGTAGCAACTCATCCTAGGGTGGGGACCCACTGAATAAGTTAGGCCAGTGTGGAAATGGTCTTTGTTATTATTGAAATGTCTTCATTCCTCATGTTCTTGGCTTCTTTCTGCACTGGCCCTTATTCCAGATTATATCCTGGAATAAGGATCTACCTTCTGTAGGGTCTGCCATAGTATGTACTACTGTGCGAATGACAGGTCCCTATTCCAGGATATAATCTGCAATAAGGCTCAGTGCAGAGAGAGCCATAGTTTCAGTCTACCAGGGAGTAAAGTATAAGCTTACTTCTGAATAAAAATTCATCTGCACCTTTGGATTCTCAAGCTGTGTCCACCCTGGGCACAGCAGATTTTCACATTAGAATGCTGTGCTGCATCAAATGAGACAACTGCTCAAGCTATGCCCCAAAATGGCACTGTAGCCTGCTCCAACCATGGGCCATAAGTGGTGAGTGCAGTGTTCTAGGATGGTATATTGGACTAGCTGATCATGCGCAGATGGCATTCACTCTGTAGTCAGGATGGGATTGGCCATTCACAATGTGGATGGCCCTTGATGCAAGCCACCAGCAGCCCAGCAGATCATGAAACTTGGTCTGACATAAGCATTTACTCTTCAGTGTGGACAAAGTGTGAAAAGGGGGTGCAGGGCTTGCTCTAATCCACAGTAGGATGCGGACAGCAGGCCCTTATTCCAGGATTTTTCCCAGAATGACACCTATTGTGGAAAGGGCCTCAGACACAATGACCACGTCCCCATGCAGGAATTTTAGTCCTGAAATAGTCCCTTTTGGACTATTTTTGCAGACTATTTTAAATCTGGATTGAGTGCCCATCAATTAATCCAGATATAGCCATCCCCATGCAGCTTTTTAGTCCTGGTGTTGGGACTATTTTTAAAGGTAAAAAACAGGGGCTTTAAATCTCCCCCCCCCCCCGGCCATGCAAACTCTGCCTGCGATAAAACCAGAGAAACAGAAGTTTTAAAAAGAAATTCTAGTCGCAAATACTTTCTTCCAGAGAAAATGTTTTAAAAGCCCCCTTAAATAAAATAAAAATAAAAGCCACTTCTCCCCCCTTTCTTGCCTTTTGCGGACCATATGGGGCTTTTGCGAGGATGGCAAAGCGGGGGAGCTTTACATCTGTAAAAAACCACCCACAACTGGCTGCCATTGGCCAGAATGCTAGATCTCCACCCCAAATAGCCTGGTATCATCTCCATGTGTGTGGGGGGGAGGGGAGTGGACTCCAAAAAGGGGACTTGTCCTGTTTTCATTAGGACTTTCTCCCCCCGGATTTAGGCAGGATAGTCCTCATAAAATCCAGGAATAAGGAATTGCATGGGGACACGGGGTGCCGAATTCAGATTTGATTCAGATTAATTACAGTAGCCATGAGGGCACTTCTTCCTAAATCTGAATCAAATTTGGATTAAAATGGCCATGGGGACACACCCTAAGTTACTGTTACAACCCTGATCCTTTTTAGAGCAACTTCAGAATATAATGATTAAGCATTAGCCCTGCCCAGACAGGATATTTAGCATAATAATATCTGAGCTCTGGTGGGATTGCTACTTATATCTGTGGCAACCCCACTATAGCCTATTTCAGGAAAGCCTTGAAATAGTGCTATAATGTACCTTCTAGATGGAGTATCCTGGCCACAGCTTGTTTGCCTGTGCAGTGCCCTGAAAAGACTGCTGCATATATACAGTGATGGTGAACATGTACTTCTGGATGTCTTGCACCACTGAAATACCTAGATGTACACACCCATATATCATACACAGACAGTGCCTGCCTCACTGTCTCCAGAACATTGCTCGTTAGTGTGATATTCAGGAGGTGTCCAGCCAGTGTCATTTTTTTCACTCCAAGAACCCCTCTGTTGTAATCGCAAAAAGCTGCTCAAGTTTCCCTAAGTTTCCCTTCCAGCCTCCAAGCCTCTGTTGACCATTTCTCAAGCCTCAAGAGTAAAAAGCCACTAATTTTCTGTCCCAGAGCTTGCAGTACACACCCAACACCAGCAAGGTGCTGGACTCTTAGCCTTGGGGCATAATGGCTGCCCAGCCACATGGTGCGCGCAGACAACAACCCTCCTCTTCCTGCCTACCACAGGATGGGACATCAGAAGGACTTCTGACCTGCTCAGCTGATGAGGCTCGACCTAACCCATCCCTGGATTGTGACCTTACCTCATTTCCGCCACGCCTCTACTCACTGCTGTATTTAAGCCCGAGAAAATTAAAATCTGTCTCTTTCCAGCTTATCCTGTCTCCCGCCTAACTTCTTTTCTCCTGTGCTCTCTGTCTATAACTCACCATAGGAGCACATCTCTTAGAGCATGGCAGTGGCTTATAAGGGATTTACTTTCGCAACACCCGGTGATCGTACCAGTAACTACTGGTACCAAGTATCGTTACAACCCTGTGGTTTTCTAAACTGCAGCCAAGATCAAGGTAGCCATAAGCTGCCTCCACCAGGTTTCCCAGAGCCAAGATTCAGGTTGCAGAGCCGGACTGCAACACCCCTCAACACAAAGGCTTTTCCTCACACATTTTCAAATATCTGTACCAAAGCTTCCTACGCCTAATGTGACACTGCTAACCTCTGTAGATCTAAAAGAGGCCTGGGTATATCTGTAACCATATGAGCAATTTCTTTACAACTCAGTATGGTAACCAGCATGAAATAAACTGGTTGAACCAGCTTTCATGTCAGCAGTGAATGACACATACTGATACTTGAGTGATTGCACTTTGTACATCTACAATAGCCTAAGCCTCACATTTCAAGACGTTTATTTCCAAAGTGGATGTTCCACATCTTATTTATTTAAGAGGAAAAGTTGTTAGGAATACCCCAAAGTAGAAATCAAACAACATAAGAGAACACGCATAAAAGCCAAACAAGGCAGCAACCATACTATTTTCATGTAATTTTTCTTTATTATCTTAATCCTTAAGATTTTAAACATGTGCCTACTCAAAGAATTGCCATTAATGGCTGAGGATGCCATGCTTCAATCATGCTAGACTGGGAGAAATTAGAATATTTCTTAAGCCATTCACTCTACCTTCCCAGAACTAAGTATTTACTAAATATGACTTGGTTTGTAAGTGGGAAAAAGTGGTGGGGTCATTATATAAAGTATTCTTATTTCTGATACTTTCAGCCTGGAAAGGGGGTAATTTTAGAAGCAGTACTATCTTATTTGTGTGAGAACATCCTATCCTAAGCTGTTTTGTGGAAGATCAGTAATAACTAGTTTTTGCTCATGTTTTGTCAGGAGAATATGAGGTGATTAAAAATAAAACCGTATGTAAGAGTGGGAATGGTGAATATTTTAGAAAAAGTTGTTTTTCATTTTCTAGTGGTTACAGATTCATGTTTGCCAGTGTTGAAAGGAATATTTACCATATTGTGCACCATATAAGATGCACTGGCATGTAAGACACATCTATAATTGGGCAGAAATGGATTTGTAAAAAATGTGGCTCTAATGTGGCTAAAAAATAGAGTACAGTCGTCCTTGGGGAGTGTGAAGGAAGGAATTGCCCACAGTGGGAGGTGTGTGATTGCCTGCACGGGCTTGCCCAAGGCGCCCACCCGAGCCCGCCTCCCCTTTTGCTTGACTGGAGCAGGGCTGCTGTGGAACGGAACAGTCGTCCTTTGGCAACGTGTAACAAGGAATCGCCCACAGTGGGAGTTGTGTGTGTGTGTGCATGGGATGGCCAAAGTCACCCACTCTAGCCAGCCAGCCCTTTTGCTTGATGGGAGCAAGGCTGCGGTCAAATGTAAAGCTCATTTGTCTGCACGCGCGGATATGCGCACGTTTAGGTGACCCCCACCCCGCCATGCAGGAAGAGCTCCATGCGGCTGCCCAACGCCCCAGTCTCCTTGCCAGTTTTCCCAGAGATTCCGAGGCCAATTCCTAGAGCACACAATCCAACCGCTGACACCGAAGCTGCCAGCTGGAAGATAGTGCCGTGGCTCCACCTAGCGCAATATGTAGTGGCTTGCTGTCTGGGAGAGAAGCCCCGCCCCTTTTGCCATGGAGTGTCTCTATGCAAAATGTTGCTCTGAATACCGGCCTCTTCCTGGAAAGTGCGCTGGCAGTCTTCTTTAAAGGGCACTTTTTTTGCCGTGCATTTTCCTAAATTGTGGCGCTGGAAGCCTGGATAAAAGCCGTGCATGGGGGCGCTCCGCGACAAAAGAAGATTTTTAGCAGGCTTTAAATTACTTGGGGACGCATCCTAAATCCCTGATGTCGCTATTTTCACCTTCTTCGTGGGCAACTCTGCATCCCACCTGTCTGTGACATCATTGCGCCAGGTGTAGATGTGGGTCGAGGCTCCCTGCGTGACGGTATGCAGCAATGCCATGTGCAAGCTTGATGCTGTCTCGCTCACAGAGAGGGTGATAATGGTGGCAGCTACACTTCCAGCAAAGGTGAGTTCTGGAAAAGATGAGTTCCCTCCACCTTTTCAATGTGGTTCATGCAGGTGCCATGGAGAGCCCAGGGGTGTTGACTGAGGCACTTGACAGGCCTCTCACAGCAGTTTGTGCTCAATGAATTGCCGTTTGACACATGCGCCTACTTAGGCTGTGTTTACAGTATCGATTGGTGTGACCTTTGGTCCCAGGTGGGGAGCAAAGAGTCAGGAGGAGCCTTGAAAGAAGAATGGGGAAACCAATTCTTGGGATGCCCCCTTTTAGTCATCTGACAACAGGCTGTCATTTTTGCTCCATGCCAACTCCAGCCAGACTTGCTGTCTGCACCTGGAATTCTGGCTGGATTTCTTTGGCCGCTGTGGGCAGCATTCTAGATGCAGGCTGGTTCCAGTGGCCTCAAAGGGTTACTTTGTAACTGCATAGGTATGCACTGCCCTCCCCCACTCACATCATGGCACATATAAGCTGCCCCAGTGGGTAGCAGGTGTAGATAAAGCCTGGGTCACAGTCTCCTTAATTATAATAAAGTGCATTAAATTTCAATTTAAATTATTGTACCTGTTTCTGAATTGATATATGCGGGGGGGGGGGTGCTTGATGAATATTTTTTTGGAGTCTGGTTACTTGTTAATGGCTCTGGAATTTATTTTTTATTGACATCCAGATTTTAAATAAAAAGTAGTATTTAAAAAAATATCTTAAATAAATGAATGACAAATTATTTTTCCTTTTTTAAAATGGCTCAACCAATTGCGTCTTTATTGATCTTTTGTGGAGCAGTATCTTCGCTTGCAGGCAGAGGGAACCAAACTCTTAAGCTTGAGCTATAAATCCCACAGCATGACAATCAGCAGACCCTAGTGAAGCAGGTGGCAAACTATCTAGTTCGCCTGAATAGGGGTGTGCACAAATAGTCAAAGGCATTAGAAATTGGATCAAATCTGCCCAAATTTTGACATTCGAATTCAAATCGAATGTCCATAAATTCCAATTTAAAGATTTGAACGAATTTTGGATCTATTCATTTGAATTATCTGGACATTCACATGTGTACAGGTTCGTACATGGGTGTTTTTCCCCTGTCAAAAAGTACCCATTTTTGCACCCATTTAGGACTTATTTGGGTGTCAGTGGGATGATCCCATTTCCACCACGGCACCCATTCGGGACCCGATTGTTTCCACTGCCGTGGGGGAAATCCAGATCTAATGGGTACAATGGGGACTTCTGCCAGAAAATCCGGATTAAAGGGAGCCTGTTTCCACTGGAAACAGGCAATGGGGTCCAAAGGAGGCTAGGGCGAGGGGATGCACCCATTGCCCCCCCCCTAAACCTAGGCTCTGAAGTCACTTTGAAGTCTGTGCTGATCTTTGGAGTGAACTTCGGAGTGACTCCGAAGTGACTCCAAAGTGACTGCAAAGTAAGTCCAAAGTCATTTCGAAGTTCACTCTGAAGATCAGCACAGACTTCAAAGGCACTCCGGAGCTATTTTGCACAGACTTCGAAATGACTTCAAAATGACTTCGAAGTCAATTCGAAGTGGCTTCAAAGACTGCCCCCCCCCGCCCCCCGAAACACCTGGGGTAACAGGGGGTAGATCCGGATTCCTCACATGGGTGCAAAGCTGTTTCCACAGCAGGGGTATTAGCACCCATTGCTAATGGGTGCTACACCTCCCGTGGAAACACATTGGGTACTTCCCTTAATCCGGATCAACTAGATCCAGATTAAGGAATGTACCCATTCCTTAGATCTGGATCTTCTTAGTGGAAAAACACCCCATGATGCATACTTGCAGATACGCATCTTTCCTGGATCCTTATGCATTCGTATGGATCCGTAAGGGACAGAAACGTTTTGCATATGGGGTAACTATGGGATGCGTACAGATATGCACAGATGTGTATGAATGTGTATGGGATGCGTAATGATGCGTACGGGCACATACAAATGTTGTTGACATTTGTAAGTGCAAATTCGAATAAAAAATTTGAATGAATAGATTTGAATTTGCTTAATTCAAATCAAATTTGATTAAATTTGAATTTTAGAGTTTCAAATCAAATTTTTGGGTATTTGAGTTGAATTGAATCCCAAAAATTGCATTCGTGCACACCCCGATATCTGAATGTTAAAAATAATTATTTTTTCCTAATCTAAAATGCTTTATAAGTCATTGTGAGTCTTCTTACACACACTTCTTACACCATTTTCTTTCAGAGCTGTAGTTTAGTCCTTTGTTGTCAGCTACTGAATTATTTGAACTGGCTCACACATACTGGGTAAGCTGAATTTTTCAAATATTTCGCAGGAAAAGGATCAGTATGCCAGTATCGGAAATAATGCCTTCAAGTGTCCAAATATGATGTACAAAAATCAAACACTGCCAGACATGTTTTACCTCCAGAGGGGCCTCCTACACTGATTCTGTTTGTAAGGCATTTTTGTGTGTGCCTGGGATGGGATGCTTTTTCTTAAAGGGACAATTTTAAAAAGTCCATCTGATTGTGCCCTAAGTTTTTTCTTTGAAGTAGTGGTCCCTATCGTAAGTTGGAATTCTAACATAGGGTGTTTTTCCACTGTCACTAGAAGTACCCATTAAGTACCCATTAATGGGTACAAAAATGCCATTACGTACCCATTAATGGGTACTTAATGGGTACTTTTAGTGGCAGTGGAAAAACACCCATAGTGTACCTAAAACAAATGTAAGCAGTCTACTCACTACAATGCTGAAAGTGCCAAACGTAGTATCTAAAGTTATTTACAAAAACCTCATGGTAAGTTGAGTATTTAAGGTTTCATGGTTTTTCTGGCGAATATTGGTAATTATATTCTATCTGTCTGAACGCTAAGACTGTTTAATTCCCTCTTTGTTGTGAAATATTTGAAAGATTTACTGTAAACAGGTTTTTTTGCTTTTATTTAAATTTAAATAATATTTCAATATTTCAATAGAAATAGCCTCAGAGGCCATTGGGGACCTATTTTGGTGGAGCAGTCATCTGGAAATCTGGAAAACAGTGGCACTGTGTGTTGGAAATACAGCATTTTATGTGTGTGTGTGTGTGTGAGAGAGAAGTCAGCCTAACCTTCTAAAGAGGAGAGGCGGTGCTTGGCCTTCAGTTAGTTTGTTTAGTTATTCCTTTTAAGATGGCTGAGAACAGATCAGTCTGTACCATGTTGTTCCTGTTGTGTTTTTAAGTAAAGTTAACTTTCATTTCCCTAGTCTTTTGAGTGGAGCTTTTTTGGGATCACTGCAGAGTCTTTCATTGCAAACTCTGGGAAAATCACACAGGCCTGATTTTCCAACACTGTGATCCTTTGAAATGACTTCATGTTCATGATCAACCTCACTGGTGCACCAGGGGACCTGATAGACACTCCCAAGCCAAAGTATGGTTCCCTGCCTGAAAATAGTTGCCTAAATTCATAGTACCTTGCTGTGAGAACTATTCATAGTTTGTTATGCTTTACTGCAATATGTCTGTGCTAAAAGCAAGGAGAAATGATGTGGCACATAGGGAACAGGAAGATCAAGTTGAAGGAACAGAACATAATCTTTAAGCTGACCCAGCAGTGTTAGAAGGGTCACAGGAATGCGTCATTTAATAGACATTCGTAGTAGGGTTATGGTGGGATGACACAAATGTAACCAAGCACACTGTCTGTAAACTATAACCATGCACATAAATGTTTCTATAAAAATATATGAAAGCCGACCAGCTTTGTGAAATATCTCCTCATACCCCTTATTGCTAGCAAAAAAAAATGTGTTGCAACTCCTATCTTGGCCGCATTCCCATTACAAGCCTAAAACGGTTTTGAAACAGTTTCGATCCTCGCAGTCCCCACGTCAGGTTGGCTTAATACGCTTTCCGCGTGTTAAATCACCCTAAAGCCTTGTAAATGTTAACACTCATTTCAACAGGTCTCGCTCCGGTTCGTGCGCTTGAAACGTTTTACATTTCTTGCTGTGGGAACGGTACAGTTTTAGTGGGATGAGAATGTATGTTTAGGGTTTCCCTCCCCCAATAGCTTGCTTCCAAAGATAGTGATTTCACTGTAAAAATCCACCCCTTACAGCAGCAGTTACACTGTAGCAATCCACCCACTTCACACCTGATAACAATGTTGCAATTCTCCACAATTCTGGAAGTTCTGACCTTTAGAAAGGGAAAGAAAGGAAAGCAGCTGCCTGTTCAGGGAGATGTGTGAATGTTTAATGTGTGAATGTGTGGCTGTGGCGGTGAGTGGGCGAAGGGGGCTTGAGTTGCCGCTGCTGCTGTGTGCCCTGAGCAATGGGGAGAGGAGGGGAAAGAATTGCTGGCTGCCTGGTGCCGTTTTTCATCCATCCAGGCAAGTGGCAGCCACCCAGCCACCCAGCTAGGCTTCGTGAAGGGGTCCGTTATGAGTGGTGCGTTCACGGCAGGAGGAAGAGGGCAGGGCAGCCCCGAAAAGCGGCTTTTAGAAAGTAGTCACTTGAGTCCCCCCTTGAGTCACATACGCCATGTACGATCCTCAGAATCTGGATTGAACGCGATTAAGTTGAAAGTAATGGGATCAGGCAAATTCGTGTTAGCATCCGGTTCTATTATTTCGGTTTAGGAAAGCAGTTTTAAGCTTGTAATGGGAACCGGGCCCGGGTGTGTCTTACAAGCGTAGCATGCAGAGGCTGAGCCCAAAATTTGAGTAGGGCATAACAGACCTGTTTAATCAAGTTTGCAGATAATCCACCACCAGAGTCTCCTGGATTAATCTCCTTGTAATGCAGACAGAGGCTGCCTTCACACCCAAGTTTTAATCCAGTCTCAGTGCACTTTCAGAGTCAGAGAACACGTCAGGAAAATGACTAGCCATTTTCTTTTCACTTTACCTAACCCAAGAGTGAATTTTCTGAGTTAGATAATGCTGAAAGAAAACAACTTGAAACTTTGCTGATGTATTTTCTCACTTTGAAAGTGGACCAAAACAGGATTAAAACATAGGTGTGAATGCAGCCAGAGAGTAACATATGGAGTGAAGCTGACTATGAAGGATCCTCTTCCAGATCTAAGGTGGGGGGAATATCCTCAGAAAATCAGATCGCATTTATTGGCAGGTAGGTGTGCCTTTAGAGAGGGCTCTTTCCTAGTTAATATTCAATCTTTCTATCTAGAAAAAGTACAGTTAAAAAGCACATGGGCAATTTTCAAGACTGGACCAGTCAGATTTCTTCTGTTTTTGTGAAAATTAGCCTTGTTCAACTCAGTGAGTTTGCTAGTGAATAAACTTTATTGATTAGTCGCTTGACCATATCAAGTATCAAGTATACAAAGATAAAACCATAGAAGAATAAAATCAGTATAAACAAGAGTAAAATCAGGTCTGTACATATGTTATAGTTACATATCCTCATCACCCTTACAAGGCACTCCATTAGACTCAATGAAGTTTCCTGAGCCGGGCTGCCTTAAGCAAGTACAAAGCTACCTTATATGTTGCCTGAGCATTCTCTCCCTGCAAAAGGTAGTTCACTTTTAGCTCTGCATTCCAAAATGCCATATTTTGCAAAAGGCGATCCAGACATGCTGTTCTTAATTGAGAGTACAAGGGGCAAGTAAACAAAATGTGTGTGAGGTTTTCAACCTCTGTTGCCCCACAGATGCACAGTCTATCTTGATAAGGTATCTGCAGGTATCTACCATACTTCATCATGCAGTCAGTCAATTCAAATCGTGCATAAGTGAGTTGTTGTCTCAACTGGTGGGGCATCTTATAAACCAGGTATTTTTCAATTCGGAAAATAGATTTTGTACGTGCCAACCATTTTAATGATTTTATGTTGCAGAGGTTTGCAATATCATTTTGGGCACTGATGTCCTTTACTCACAGCTTAAAGCGTTCTTTTGCTATCAGACTGGTATGCCCTAGTGTTTGCAGGGACAAACCACAGCGAGAAATTTCATTGTGTACTTTATGGACCTATGTATTGGTGTTCTCATTCCTATATTGTTCTTCCAAGCACATTCTTGATAATCTATTTCCCGGCAAAGAGACTAAGCGTATCCAAAACTTAAATATTTTGGTATTAATGGAGCATTGGATAGCTTGAATGCCAAGTTCTGCTCTAACAGCAGGGGCTGGTATGGTATTGTTGATACCTAGCATTCGTCTTAAAAAGCGGATCTGGATTTGTTCTAACTGAGAGGTGTTTGAGAAACCCCAGATTTCTGCTCCATAGGTCAGCATTGGAATGATTTTTGCTCTGTATGCAGTAATGATGGGGACCAGAGTGCCTGGATGCCTGTAATTAAACAGGTTATATAGAGAATTCAATTCTGCTGAGGCCCTTAGCACGCAGTTCTTCAAATGCAAGGACCAGGAGCCGGTTTTTGAAAAATCAACCCCCAGGTAGCGATAAGAACTGACTTGCTCAATGATATCCCCATCCAGATGCCAGTTATGTCTTGTTTTCTTTCTCCCAAACACAACCACCTTTGATTTATTTTTGTTTATATGGAGGAAGTTGTCCTTACAATAAAGATTGAGTTTTTGTAAAAGTCTTCTAAGTCCAACCTTAGTCTGAGAGAATAAGATTATGTCATCAGCATAAAGTAATATATTAACATGCCTATCTAGAACTTTGGGTCCATGTGCCTCAGGAAACTGCAAGACCTTTGTAATGTCATTCACATACAAATTAAATAAAGCAGGGGCAAGAATACAGCCTTGTTTTACCCCCTTCAAGGAGTTTGCTAGTGAATGGATATGTCTTTGAAGGTAAAAGTGCCTCCACATCCAGCTTACCTTCACAGCTGTGTATCAGTTTTCATGGTGGCCTTCGCATTAATGATCTGAAATGACTTCAGTTTGCAGAGATCTAGCCATAGCCCAGATTTTCTATGGGATGGACTTCAGCCAGTCCATTTCTTCTCTGTTAGTTTGCATTGGTGTCTGTTTGAATAGTGGCTGCCTGGACCATCTCTGGCTAAAAGGGTCATTTTCAGGGAGGGGAAAGAGGTTTCCTGCCCTTCACCCAGGGCTGCTGTCTCCTTTCCTTTTTCCCATTCATTCAAACACAATACATCAAGGAAAAGGCAGAGAGAAAAGCGGAAGAATATTAATACTTAGTCTAAGGCAGTTCTTCGCCACTACCAAGAAATGTATTTATTTATTTATTTATTTATTATACATACTTAACTCTATTTCAAATCTGTGGTTTATATAATTCTTTTTTTAACAATGCACTTTTTCGTATTTTGTATAACTACTTCTGATGATGTCTCTGACATGAGTAAATAAATAACCATTGGCACTCCCCAGCAAGCTCTTAAGCCCAGTGGAATATTTTTCTTTGTGCAGTGGGGTTGTTAAGCAGGACAAATCTAGGCAACCCTCCCCCTGCCAAATGCACCATTTTCAGTTGGCTTAAGAGCATGCAGGTAAGGTTGCTGGGTGCTAAGCATAGATATTCTAAGGCTGCGATCACACTTAAGTTTTAAAAAATAAAACAAAGCTAAACCTGATGCAAACACACATTCCCATTTTTTTCATTTTAAATAGCAGTCAACCCCCATGCTATTCCCACGGAAAACACATCAGGGAAAGTGAATATTTTCCTCCCTGCCTTTTGTCAGCCAGGATGCCCACCCCTCTCTCCCTATTTGGTTCAATCCCACAATAATGTGCCCAAGGGTGGGGAATCCCAGCTCCCGCTTCCCTCCTGCTTTTGCTGCCACTGTTTGCCATTTGCTTCCCCACAGCAAAGCCAAACCTCCCAGTGAGCGCGACCATGGGGATCGCTTCCACAGTGTAGCACAAAATTACCTCCCTGAGCCTCCTCACCCATGCCTTCCCTTCGCTTTCTCCTTTATCGCACCTTTCTCCCAGGGAGTCCTTGCCAGTGCCATCCATTTTACAGTTAAGGGAGAGCCTTCTTGGTGACAGTCCCCAGGCTATGAAATAGTCAGGCACCTTCATTGTATATATTCAGATATCTGGCACCTCTTTTATCCTGGTCTTTGGCTGAGGAAACAGCATCCCCTCCCAATGCAGGCACTCTCGTGATTTTAATTCTCGTTTTATCAGTTTTTATTCTGATTTTATTGTGATCTACTCTGAGGCCGCATCCCCATTAGAAGCTTAATCCAGTTTCTCTAAACCGAAATAACAGAACCGGATGCAAACGCGAATTTGCCTGATCCCATTACCTTCAGCCAGAATCGTGTTCAATCCGGATTCTGAGGACGTACATGACTTAAGGGGGGACTCCAGTGGCTACTTTTTAAAAACCGCTTTTCGGGGCTGCCCTGTCCTCTTCCTCCCGGAGCCTAGCTGGGTGGCTGCTGCTTGCCTGGATGGAAGAAAAATGGCAGCGGACAGCCAGCAGTTCTTTCCCCTCCACTCCTCATTGCTCAGGGCACACAGCAACAGCAGCAGCAGCAGCAACTCAAGCCCCCTTCGTTAAACATTCACACATCTCCCCAAACCGGCAGCTGCTTTTGTTTCTTTCCCCTTTTTTGAAGGTCAGCACTTTCAATGGCAAGATCATTATCAGGTGTGAAGTGTTGGATTGCTACAGTGGATTGCTTGGATTGCTACTAGGGCTGCTGCTTTTACAGCTTGCTTTGGAAGCAAGCTATTGGGGGAGGGAAACTCTCATCCCTTAACACGGAAGGGTTCCCACAGTAAAAAATGTAAAACGTTTCAAGCACATGAATCGGAGTGAGACCTGTTGAAATGAGGATTAACATTTACAACGCTTTGGGGCGATTTAACACGCGGGAAGCATGTTAAGCTAAACTGACGTGGGGCCTGCGAGGATTGAAAACAGTTTGAAACCGAATAAGGTTGTAATGAGGATGCGGCCTGAGACCTTCAGGTACAGGGCAGGATGGAACAGCAATGGCAATCGGAATGATCAGAATGGAATTTATGAATAGGTAGCTTGAGTTTGGATAAAGGCTCAGCATGAAGCCTTTGCAAGGTCACCATCTAGCCCAAACAGCCATCTCCAGAATTAATCCAATCGATTTTTCTTTCAGGTGAAGGAATCTTGCCTGGAAATGCATTTTCATAAAGTACAAGTGCTGCTGTGCTGTGAATTGAATGGAGACCAGAGCTCTTTGCCCAGAAAAACAGTGCCAGCTTCAAGCAGTACCACATGCTGCTGATTTTGAAATGACACGGTGTCTTTGGATGGCACTATGATGAAGCGCCCTAAAATTAGCCTTCTTACTACTTTGTCAAGCTCGTGTCCAGGGAGGGAACCAGCCAGTTGTGAGGCGAGCAAAGAGGCACCAGAGAGGAAAGACCTGGGAGTCACTTCCATGCGGCTGGTCACACCACTGTACGGTGAGCTGAACTGGCATCTATTCAGATTTCCACAATGGAATATTTATCTGCAATTCATTGTGCTCAAGAGTTATGGGGCAGAGCTAGGGAGGATATTGGAGTGAAAACAGAAATCAGCTAAGGGCATAAGGAAAGAAGTGACCGGTTGAATTAGTGGGTTAGATAAGTAGGGGATCGATGAAGGAAGGGAGGGAGGAAAGGAGAGACAGAGGAAGGAAGGAAGGAAAGGAAGAAAGGAAAGGAAGGAGAGAGGGAGGGAGGGAAGCTGATACATCGTAATGGGTTGGGATGTTTCTTCAGAAATTACTAGCCATCAGCAAGGATCAGAATTGGCATAGAATGGATTTTAAAAAAATAGCATCCATAGAATTATTCAGATGGATCTTCATTTCAAGAAGTTGGGAAAATCTTCATTGTTTTTTGGAATATAGAATTCTACTTGTGTTCTGCCATAGTCTGCACTAGCATATGGATGGCAGGTCCTTATTCCAGGATATAATCCAAAACAAGACTCAGTGCAGAAAGGACCTTGGATCCCAAACCAGCTGGAAGGCACCAGTAGAGCAAGGACAATTTCAGAAGACACTGAAAAATGAATTAGGGCCATTCCTTCAAACAGAGTGTGGTAACCTGAAGTAATTTAAATAGGAAATTGCTGTATGTTACCTCAAGTTTTTCAGGGACCAAGATTTAGAAATCTGCAAATTCATTTGCAGGTTTAACATTTTACATAAAGACAGTTTGTATCCAAAATTATTGAGTGACTTAATAATTTTAAAAGATTGGGTATTCACTCTGACATTCCTTCCTGCTCAGTAATCTTCCCGGATTGTCCCTGCTCAAAATTTATCTCAAGCCAAAGTATTCACTTGAGAATACCGCACAGCATTATGTTATATGGACAGTTCTATGTTAAATGTGGAAAATATGGAGCAGGAAGGCGAGGGGAGGGCTGGTGGGAATGAACTAAAGATTGGCCTTGGATCAAGCAATGGCTTTGAGATCTTTCTGTCAGAAGAAACATAGAAATATGCAGGAGGAAAGACCCAGAATATTTTTTGGGAAACAAAACAAATTTTGGTAGGTTGTGGGACAATTGGACTCTGAGGAAACAAAGTGTAGAAAAGAGGGCACTTATCCAAAGACTACTCATGGGACAGTTATCAATCTGACTTTTATCACTAAAGTTCACTGAACCCAAACATTCAGAACTAAGCAGAGATCAATTTATGGTCCGAAACATTCTGCTCTAAATGAAGGAGTATTATTTTTTAAAAAACTAATGCAGAATTATACTGAGCTTTCACTGACATAACAAAAGATGCATTCACAGATATCGGTTCTAAAAATGAAAGTAGTGAAGAAAAACAACATATTTTATCTAGTTGACCTATCATTCTTGTGGAACAGATAGTAGTGAGTAAGCTATGAGTTACAGTCAAATAATGAAATGTTTCCCTTTTGTATCTTTTTATGTATCCAAAACCAGAGCAATACACTAGGCAACCAGCATCTTTTCTTTGGTTCATCCTCAGCAGTAGAGAAATGGTGTGTTGTGATAATTTACATTATCTTATCAAAAGTGAGTGGTATACCGCTGCTGCATCCACACTTGAGATAATGCCCGTGTTCCATTGATCAATGTGTAATGTAATTGCAAGCTACTAGAAAGATCATTACTTCTTAACTGAAAATGAAGGATATTCTTCATCCCACTTGTGGAGCAATGAACATGTGCATTCTCATAAAGATCTCAACATTAGGAAGTTTCTAAAAAATACATCTTTTCTCCTGTTTCTGTTGCTTATTTCCATTATATGAAACTGGTAACTATCAAACATTTCTCAGTTTAGCAACGTAAATAAGAGCTTTTAAGGAGATTACAAAGAAGCAAAATTGTTTTACTATATTGGAAAATGGTGAAATCTGGATGTCTGCAGTCAAACTTGTCCTAAACAATAGAGGTTACAACAACCTAATCTGTTATTAAAGGATTAGTAAATTATACATTTGTTCAAACAGGATGAGTTGAAGAAATGGGATAGGTCAAAAATGTTCATTCACTATAAACAAAAACATTAAGACATATGCACACTGCACATGCCAGTTCACCATATATTTCCAATCTAGGGGAGACTCATGTCAGATTTATTTTAGCTTTCTGTTATTGTTATTAGGCATGATCAAGTCAAAATACAAAAATACTAAAGTGGTTTACCATTGCTGCCTTCTGGGGAGACAGTGGAGATTGAATCTGAGACTCTTTACAGATATATGCACAAATAGGATCATTATGCTGATCCCAATGTATTAACCTGCCACGAGGAACAGGTTTGCAAGATCTAACACCTTGCAAGTCTGGCCCTCTATGAAGGTAAAAGGAAAGCATGGGGCAGGTAAGCATCAACAAAGAATGAATGTAGGGGTGTACACGAATGCAGTTTTCAGCATTCAATTTGATTCAAATTGAATAAATGAATAAAGAAAAATGAATTTCTGGACATTCGAACCAATACAAATACAGCCGTACCTATTCATACGAATATTTGATACATATCCAATGATATGAATCTTGCACACAACCCTTTGCATCCCATTTTTATCCCGTACACATCCCATTTTAATCCTGTATGCATCCATACGCATGCATACAGATACATAGGCAATATATGTGCATATATACACATATGAATGTCCGAATTTGTACAAATACTAAAAAATGAACGTCTGGACATTCAATTCGCATATGAATGTCCAAATTAATCTGAATTTATCGGAATAATAAATATTTTGTTATTCTATTGCTCTCTGCAGTCCTCTTCCTTCCTCTCCCATCAGAATTTGCAGATAGGAAGGGAAGGGCTAAAAGCTAAAAGGCCTTATGATGATATCACTGCGTGTTCCGCACGTGATCAAGGGGGTGGACCTTCCTGTGACTCCTTCTAACCCTGGGCGAGTCCTGTGCAGGCCAGCATCCCATTCCATCCTGGCTGTATAATAACCCAGTTTGTACACACAACTAACCTTCTATTTCTGGGGAAATACAGGGGGTTGAACTTAAGACCCTCTGCTTTCCAGACAGTAGCTCTCCCACTGCGTTAGAGCCATTCCCATTTTAGCTTTCACCATTTACTAAAGACTCTTAGGCTCTTTCCAGACTTGGCCTTATACCAGAACACATTCTGGTCTCAGACAATGGTGTTTGTTCACTAGTGTTGACCAGCAAAAGCCCAGCCCACTACTGGTATGCCAGAACAAAGATACGTACAGGGACAGGATGCCAAAATGCCATGCTATCCTGGCCCAAGTGAAGACCTCTTTTAGGAGGTCTACAGCTGGACCAGCGACAATAATCTGGATCACGAGGGGTATGTGGAAGAAACACCTCATGGCCCAGAACACAGTGGGGGATCCTTTCTAAAGATTAGTGTACTACAGAAAAGGACCTAGCCAGAAACACTAAGCCAAGCCTTCAGAGCCAGCATTTAGGCTTGGGATGGAATGTGCTGCTTAGAATGGGATGGCTTGCCTATCCCATCCTGCTCTGGCCTGGGATAATTCAGATAAGTGTGGAAATGGCTTTGGATATGTATAGTGGAACCAGAGTGGAACCACTGACTTATGCCTCTTAGATCAGTGACATGTTCTCTGATTTAAATATATATCTGTAACAAAAAAACTTTTTGTGATGTTAAATTTTTAAACAAATGATTATGAGAAGATGTATGATTTGGGCCATGCTCACACATTCCAACCATCCTAGTCTACATGATTTCGGTTCATACCCACATCATTCATAGACCAAAATGTTTGTAGAATTCTAATACAGGATCCCCAGTCTTACGAATCACCATATGGGTTTATGTATCGACATCTAGGTTCCAGGCAGTAGTTGTTTTGAGAATCTTGGAATGGCATCTCGTTTTACATGTTTATTTGCACACAGGCATATGTTAGAAAAGTACCATGGCATGCAATTGATTTGCTTTAAGCAACTTCCACTATACTTGAAAATGTATAATTTGATATGTTCTGAATAAATAATGTACATTTATAAGTTATGCACAGGCTTGAAACATCCTCTCAATTAAAAATGTTTGAGGGGTCAACTTTGGCAAACTTCCAAGGGAGGGAAGCTCCTAAGCCAGGGTGTGGCCAATAAGAGCAACTTTCTAAATAACTTCTATATTTGTAACTGACACATATGAACTGCCTAACCTCAGCTGATCATAGACGTTGCATGGGACATTAATACCAGATACATATAAGCAGCAAACTTGACACAACTTTTAAAATCTATCATCTGGTTAGAATTTTTATAGGTTATCATAGATTGGTTGCTTTGACAGCCATAATTTCTAACAGTTCTCCAGTAGGGATGTGCACAAATGTTCTAAACCAGTGGTTCTCAACCTTCCTAATGCCGCGACCCTTTAATACATTTCCTCATGTTGTGGTGACCCCCAACCTAGCCCTAACCCTGACCCCCAAACACAAAATTATTTTCGTTGCTACTTCATAATGACCCCTGTGAAAGAGTAGATTCGACCCCCAAACGGGTCCCAACCCACAGGTTGAGAACCACTGTTCTAAACATTCAAAATTCAATCAAATTTGATTGAATGTGGACATTCGAACTCGAATAGAATGTCTACACATTCAATTTAAACATTTGAATGAATGATTTGAAACATTTGAATGTACAGATATGTGTGTACAGATATGAATGTGCAGATACGTATCTGTATACATTTCATACGTACCTGTAGACATTTGCATATGCAATGCGTACAGATACATATGACACATACAAATGTTGTTGACATCCGTATTGTCAAATATGAATGTTGCTGACATTTGTATCTTCAGATTCGACTCTAACATTCGAACGAATAGATTCGAATGTATTCAATTCAAATCGGATTTTGTTGCATTGTTTGAATTTGAATGCAAAAAAACATTTGTGCACATCCCTATTCTCCAGTCCTTACTATTCTTACTGTCTAAAATTTAGCTGAATGGTAAAAAACACTGTGGAGTTAAAGACCACTCTTCTGGCTCTATAACCTTGGCTGTGATCACACCTGTGGCGACCCTTCAGCCAGGGCAGGCCTTCACTACTTCTGTCCTCTGATTAGTAAGTGTTCACTAATAAAGTAGTTTTATAATTATTAAAAGCATTGGCCGTTGTTTCCCTAGCCCCCCCACCCCCCAGGTTAAAGAGTCCACCACAGCTTTTCCTCACCCTAGGCCCAAGGCCTACTAAATTCAAATGAAAACTACAGGCAGATGGCTTTTTGAAATAAACAAGAAAATGGTTTATTGTTTACAACTTGTAGGAACAGGCAAACAAATAAATAAATATCAAAGTCCACTCAGAGACTCTCTACCCAGTACCCTATACCCCTTAGGCTACTGTAAGGATCCCCTTAGGCCAGTGGTTCTCAACCTTACTAATGCCGCGATCCCTTAATGGAGTTCCTCATGTTGTGGAGACCCCCAACCACAGGGGCGGAGCAGTTGGGAGGTGGGAGGGAAGGGTGGTGGGAGACTCGTGGCGACCCCTCTGAAAGGGTAATTCGACCCCCAAAGGGGTCCCGCCCCCCAGGTTGAGAACCTCTGCCTTAGGCCTTCTCCCTAAGCTCTGGAACCCTGTTTCTATCTTGGAATTTCCCCAGGTGCAGAACTGTCTCACACACCAGTCCTCCCCCTCTAGAAATCCAAGTATAGAACCCTGGAGCTATCTTGCAGTCTCCCTCAGGCACAGGGCAGTTAAACACACATCCTCCCTCCCTGAATTCGAAAGCATAGAACCCTTTGAACTTGGCTGGGACTTGTCTTATACCCCTGGCCCTGAGCAGGCTCAAGCCTGATTGGCTGTTTGTGGGTAGCTGTTCCTCCCTTACCTTATGCTAATTAGGGGTGCCTTGCCCACTCCTTACCTGCTGCTCTGATATTTACAATAGAATACAATGAATATAGCAAGAACAGAACAAATATAGTACATGTAAAATGAAACACTTTCAACACACTTTACATACAGTAACACAACAAGGTGCGTCACAACACCTGATGATTAATCCCTTTTTGTGGTATCCTGTGTTCTGAGGCATCACACCAAAAATGTATTCCTGTCCCTTCTCTGGATTATTCCCTGCAATTCAACTATACTGTATTCTGATTATCCCAGCACTGACTTTGTTTCAGCTCATTAGTCTATTTAAATTTGCAATGTATGTTCATGGAAGGGGATGATTGGAGGCAGGATCTGGACTTTTGTGGGTGTGCAGAGGGAAGATTTTCTTTTCTCCCTCTGTCAATACATGATCTTGTGGGTATTCTAGGTGGCAGTAGCGTTGACCCCCCCACTTTCTCCATGCCCCACATTTGCTATAGGGGCAGCAGCTGGTCTGAAACGTATCTGCTTCCTTTCCTTAGGGCTGCTGAGCTTTTCATAAAGAACAGTCTAGATCTTCTCCACTGCAGTGAATTTGGCCAAATCCTACACTCGCCTGAAACCCCGAGACACTTGGGTTAACTGCTGCAGCAGTTCTGCTCTGTTAGGCTCAGGCACCAGCAGAGGCATCCACTGCCCTCTGTATACATCCCTTTCTAGCCCCTTGACCCTCTTCCAAGCTGCCCACCTGTCACTGGGCAATTATTGATGCCCTGGGGAGACCCAGGAAAACCAGAGGTTGGGCTGACTCTCTGCTGCAACAGCTGCTACTGTTGATAAACCACTGTTCTTCACCACAGCCATGTCCCAGGACAAGGGGGTCATGAATTTTGTGCTCTTTCAGTTATGCAACCATAGAATAGCCATCAAGGGGGGAGCCTGCTTTATGCCTCCTAACTTTCTCATAAAGCCTTAAGCCTCCTCCTTCATCACCATGGCCCGGTTCTCATTACAAGCTTAAAATGTTTTCAAAATGGTTTCAATCCTTGCAGTCCCCATGTCAGGTTGGCTTAACACACTTTCCTCGTGTTAAATCGCCCCAAAGCCTTGTAAATGTTAACACTCATTTCAACAGGTCTCGCTCCGGTTCGTGCGCTTGAAACATTTTACATTTCTTGCTGTGGGAACGGTACAGTTTTAGTGGGATGAGAATGCATGTTTAGGGTTTCCCTCCCCCAATAGCTTGCTTCCAAAGATAGTGATTTCACTGTAAAATTCCACCCCATAAGCAGCCATTACACTGTAGCAATCTACCCACTTCACATCTGATAACAATGTTGCAATTCTGCACAATTCTAAAAGTTCTGACCTTTAGAAAGGGAAAAGGGAGGAAAGCAGCTGAAGTTTTGGTGAGATGTGTTTAAGGCTGTGGCCGTGGAGGTGAACGGGCGAAGGGGGCTTGAGTTGCCACTGCTGCTGTGTGCCCTGGGCAATGGGGAGAGGAGGGGAAAGAATTGCTGGCTGCCCGATGCTGTTTTTCATCCATCCAGGCAAGTGGCAGCCACCCAGCCACCCAGCTGGGCTCCGTGAAGGGGTCCGTTATGGTGGTGCGTTCACGCCAGGAGGAAGAGGGCAGGGCAACCCCAAAAAGTGGCTTTTAGAAAGTAGCCACTTGAGTCCCCCCTTCAGTCACGTACGTGATTAAGTTGAAAGTAATGGGATCAGGCAAATTCATGTTAGCGCCCGGTTCTATTACTTCGGTTTAGGAAAACCCTTTTTAAGCTTGTAATGGGAACCGGGCCCATGCTAGGAGGACTCCATTCGACAGCATGTCAGCTTGTATGCTTGCCTTTATCCGCACCACGGTCTACATGCTCACCCCTTGCCAAGGCTTGGCTCTCTATGACTGCCTTATTTGGAACTTCAGGTGCAGCTTCTGAGTGCCTTCCACTTTCTCTCTGGGAAAGGGAAAGAGAAGGGGAGAGGGAAATGGAGAGATCAGCCACATTAGGACAGAAGGTGCTCTCTGTTAATGCCCAGATCTCTCGCTTTCATTTTTTCTCCCTTCCTACAAGTTCCAAGCTGTTCTCCCCCACTAGGTGGCCTGGGAGTTGAAAGAAAATTCAGCTTGAGTGGTAGGAGAAGGAGAGAGGCGAGGAAGAGAAAAACAGGGCTTGAGTCAGCAAAATATGGAGGTGACCTTTGGCAGGGCAAACATTACTTTATTTCTTCTTTCCAGCTATCGGCTTGGTAAATTTAAAAGAAACAGAAACAGAACTGGTATCGCCTCTATGGTTGTTGTTGGTTTTTGCCCCCTCTGGAGAGAGAAGGGCTTGTTTGGTGGTTGATTGGGTTAATTCAGATCGAAGTGTTTCCTTGGTTTCTTTTCTTTCTTTTTTTTAAAGACATCTTCATTGTTTGGAATAAACTGGGAGCCACTTGAACAAGGACTTCAGGCTCAGCTGTTGCCCGACCAATGGCCCAAATTTGAAATACTTATTTAAAAATAAGCAAATAAATAAACAAACAAGTCCTAGTCCCCCCTGCCCCCCAGCCTAAGAATGTACAGCGTTGTCCACATGTGATAATCTCTTTGAATGTAACAAAAAAGAAAGAAAGGGAAGGAAAATGGATAAAGAGATGGTGGGAGTAGCCTGCCCTGAGAAGCAAAAATGTGATTGATGGAATTGTACCCAATCACAGGGGGAGGAGGGAGGGAAAGGATGGGAGGGGTAGAAGCAAAAATGGTATCCTGAGGCCCGGGAGACTGAAACATGTGGACAAGGGTTGTGGTCACACCTAAGGTTTAATCCAGCTTCAGTCCACTTTCAGAGTGAGAGAACACATCAGCCAAGTGACCAGTATTTTTCTTTCCATATTATCCTAAAGCTGAATTTTCTGAGTTATTTAACACTGAAAGGAAACAGCTTGTCACTTGGCTGATATATTCTCTCACTCTGAAAGAGGACTGAAGCGGGATTACACTTAAAGTGTGATCACAGCAAAAGAAAGATGGGGAGTTTTCGCACTTCCTGTCCTGTGGATAGGAAAGGACTGCAATCAACTAACATTGACTGCGATTGCTAATCAATGTTATCCTGCCCTCTGCACGATTGAACACTTACCTCCGTTTGATCGCTGGGCAGATCATCTTCGGAGTGCCTCCATCTTGAGTGTGGTACCCTCTACAACTGTGTGTGTCAGCGCCATCGCTATGATGATGCTGATGTCTGCCTAGTTGCGTCAGGCGGCTCTGATGACCTCCCCGTCCAGCAGAGGTGCAAATGCTTGCCAGCTGGACATGACAGGTGCTCCACAGTTAGTTCACGACAGGTGAACATCTGGAAAGGCAGGGGGTGCTTGGAGGCTGTAACAGCCTCCTCTAAGTGCAGATGCACCTGACCAGATGTTCACCTATTATCAACTACGGGCCAAAGTGCAAATTGGCCCATGGTCTCAGTGAGGATGAAATCATAATGATGTGATCTCGTCAAAACTGTGCCGTTATTCTGAGGTTGTTTGTTTGTTTTGATCAGGGGAATTATCTGACTCCAGTGCCAAAATAACTTGACCAGTGTTGGTTACTATGAATGGTCAGTGGGTGTATATTGGCATGTGGTAATTGCTCGTTCAGTTTGGGCAGCAAAAGAATTTACTTTGACTGCAGATGGTGGCAGAAAAAATGCTGTATGAGTGAAAGGCTTCTTGTGGAATGCTATGCAGCTTATTTTAAAATCTTACATATTTTCTATGACAATATAATGCTCGGTGTATATGAAAGTTCCCTAAGAAAGTCAGGGAACAATTTAACCCAGTTGCATTATTAGTCTTTATAAATTTCATCAGAAATAAGTTCCACAGCTTTACTGTGAACCTGTTTGGTAAACTGAATTTACATGAGGCAGCCTTATTATTATATATATGCTCTTTGCCTAACAATTGCACAGATGGAAAACAGTGCTCTGCTTTCTACTGTAGGTACACAAAGAGTGAAACCTTTCAGTTCTCTAGAACTAGGTCAGAATGGCAAAGCTGAGAAAAGCTTGTAATTCCTACAATTTCATTGGTGTAGCTGTCTAAGATTTAGCTCAATCCATGTGCTATGTGCTTTGTTTAAGGTTTTGCCACTGATTAGGACACCAAAGTTGAGTGAGTCTTTCCATAATGTGGCTTATCTAAGAGCAGTAATTTCTAGTGAGACTGATACAGTGAGATGGAGAACAAAGGCTAAATCATAGACATATACTATATATTGAAAAAGAAATGTCCATTCTGTGTCACAGATCACTGCTAAGCTGGAGACTATTGTGATAAAGAATTGACTGGAGAAATGAGTGCTTATAAAGTTCATTACTTCCACATCCTCCGCAATTTAAAATACTATGGGAAACTTGCAGAGGGATCTTCCCACACAATACTTCTTCCCCAGTAGGCCCCTTCTAATAGATCTCCTAGAAGAAGAAGCAAGCTGAACAAAAGACTTCAGTTACCACCACCTGGTGCCTTTACATAAGAAATCAACAGATGAACAATAAGTACAAAGATAAAATACATGCAGTCTGTCACAATGAATTTCCAACAAACTAAAAAAGCATACCTTATCAAACCTGAAGACAGTCATGAAAATCATAACGTGAAGCTGTTGAGATTAAAAATAACAGTCACTTTCCCCTGAAATTATATTTCATATATTCTTTACCTATGTGACATAAGGGTTCCCCTTGCTTTTTTAAAAATGGATACTTGACATTAAATCTAATTTCCAGAGAGGTTTATGAAGTGGGAGGGAATGAGGAGGAGAAAAAAAAATCCAGTGATAATATTAAGTTCTTACTGAAAACTCAGTTCTCTGAATAAATAAGCTCAGCTATCGGTTGTCTTGAAACAAAATTGTTTCTTCATTCTCTCTTTCTCACACACAGTTTATTTCATCTGGACGTTTTCACAGTATTGCCATCTTTGCAAAACAAGAACTCCTTAATTAAAATATTAGAGTTGTAGCCTGCTTTTGAAACAGTTATTCCCATTACTGGAGCTAAAACTGAGCATTGCAGGCAGCTGTGAAGATAAGTTTTTAATCTGATTTTTGCTTCTTTCCCTTCGATAGTTTCTTTAAAGATTTCAGACTTACCCAGATACTTTTCAACCATTCATTCTAAATAGCGGGCCAAGTCTTAGGCTATTCCTTGCTATAGAAAATGGGTGTGTATATCATGACGAAGACGGCAGCTTTATTTGATAGCTACGGATATTACACATAGCTCTTTTTTAGTACACTACCAAGCCAAAAAACTGCTTCTGTTATTCCATTTGTCATATCACACTGTATTTTAAATACTGTGGTGACTCAGTTGCAGTGAGTTAGCTTAACAGTCAGATTGCACCTACATGGGCAATGGGAAGGCCGCAACGGAGGCCCAAGGGATGACGCCCAGCACACAGTGCTTTACCAAGGAAGATGTGTGAGGGTTGTCAAGCACTCTTCAATGTGTTCTTCCCAGAGAATGAGATAAAGGACACTGAAGGCAGTTGCTACTGTCAGTCGCTCTCATCACCGCTATGTGGTTACATGGGGGTAACACAAAGAATTGGTCTAGTGGTTAGGGAGCCAGACTTTTACCTAGGAATATCAGGTTCGATTCTGCCCTACCCCAAGAAGCCAGCTGGGTGACCTTGGGCTAGTCACAGCTCTCTTCTGAGCTCTCACAGCCCCACCTACCTCAAAGGGTATTCTGTCGTGGAGAGAAGAACAGAAAGCTTTGTCAGCCACTTTGAGTCCCCTTCAATGGGTAAGAAAAGCAGGGTAGAAAAGCCAACTCTTCTTCTTCTTCTTCTTCTTGATAGTGCTGTGATGCACACAGAAGTAATTTTCGTCATACTGAAAATGGCTGACTTCTGGGGCCATTTCTGGCGTGAGAAAAAATGACTGTGCGGCATCTTCAAAGGTGGGGAACAAAAGCTCCCCAGCTTTGAATAGGGCAAGAGAATGAGTTGTGTGATGGTAACTAGGGATGTACACGAATATTCATAACATGTGATATCGGTACGAATTCGAATTCGGATAATTCGGACATTCATATATGAATTGAATGTTATGACATTTGTACATTGACATTCATATTCGTATGAATGTTTTGGAACATCCGTGAAACAGGGAGGTGGGAAAACAGCTGCACCAGTCACATCTGCAACAGATCCAGAGTGCATTCAACATGATTTGAGAGCAGATTTAGAGTGGATTTAGGTCAGATTTGATGCTTTTAGAGTGGATATGTTACAGGATACTTATCCGATATGTATCGGTTATGTTTTAGAAACGTATTGGATACATATGCATTCGAATCAGATATTCGTATGGGTTCGTACAAATATGTTCATATTGAATGCAATCCTACCACATTCAGAGGGAGTCACTGCTGGTGCATGGGATCATCCTGCTCCTAAAGCAAAAGGTCCCTCCTGGAACTTGTCTGCACCCCCACATTGCACCATGGGCCATTTTACTGTTGTGCAGCATGATATACAGCTGCAAAGATAGCTGTATATCATGCCAAGCAGTTGGAAATTTTGGGCGATTTTTTGGCAGCTATCCTAGTAACGAGAGTCACGTGACTTCTAATCCAACACAGCTGAAAGTACTGCCAAGACACTTCAAGTATATGAAATCCCACGTAGCCATGGTGGGACATGTATGATATGACCTCAGGTCATATATGTGCATTTCTGTCAGTGTAAGAAGGTGAGTCTTTCTTAAACTGATTGGCTTCAACATGTTGCAGAGATTTAGATCTATGGGATATTCTGGAGGCAGAGATCTTAAATGGTGGGCACCCTATATTAAAAATTTCCCACCGTAGAGCAAAATGTTTCTTTTTAGCAATCCCTTTGTAGGGATTGAACCTGTGACATTCTGGGCTGAATTTGCCCTTAGGCCACTTAGATATTCTGTACCAGAGCTGTACTAGTGCTGTCCTGATTGGATACCAGAGGCCTAAGTGCAAATTCAGCCCTGCTTTCCAGGTAGTTACCCTGCTGAACTATGGTCATTTTTGTTAGAGAAAAGGATTGAAAAAAGCAAGCTATAGAAATATATAACATAGTCAGACACATATTCCAGCAATCTCCTCCCCGGATAGCCCGCGATCTCCCCCATGCTCAGGCTCAGCCTGCTAGGCAATGTGAGCCAGACTCCCAAGCTCCTCCAAAAGTTTTGGAACACCATTTTTACGCACCAATGATAACCATGAAAGATAGGTACAAAGGGGGAGAATCTCCCAGGATGGCTTCAGCTAGAGTTGGCAAATGTGCACGCGTGTGCATTCAATGATAGCAGCGTATCTGTGGCAGCCTGAATTGATAGGAGTTGGCAAAGTTTATAATGCTGAGAATAGAAGTGATTGCATGTATTATCAAAGGAAATACTGTAGTGTGTCTAATTCTAGGAATGGCAGCAGTGCGTGAGTCAGACGGACCTGGAGAGGTTATGTTTCAAGCCATGTGAGAGTGTGTGTTTTTAGATCAGATGGTGACTTCTAAAGCAGCAGCAGCACAAAGTACGAAGTTCCAGAGTTGCTCTGCGTTGCAGGAAAGATAATAAATAACCACGTGAGATTTTAAACACTAACAAAATTGTTGTGCCATCAGCCTTCAGAGACGAAAATTGATTTCATCCCTCAAAGCTCCAGTTAGTCATAACCCTAAATTGTACAGTGGATCCAGTCATACCATAATGTATTAGTCTGTTTTAGGGTACAACAGGGATTCAGCCTGTTGTTGGCTTGATTGCATCCATCTATTTTGGTACTTACTTGGAACCTCTGGATTAATGGTGCACTGTACCCCTGCCATTAATTCCTGCTCCAGGAACGGTGCTATCTAGCCTACCTTTCTTTTTCCTCTCAGCTTGTGAAAAGGCAGACTTGCATGCTTGCAAAAATAAACAGTATATGTATACATTAAAATGATTAAAATAGGCAGATGATGACATGGGGCAAGGAGGAAGAGGAAAGAGTGAAACTACCACCACCCCTCGAATGCCCATAAGGTCAAGGATTGGTCGGAGAGGTAAAGGGAAACTCTCCCTCTGCCCATCCTGGAAGGTTTGGATACCATCCCCAATAGTCTTCTTGCACGATCACTTCCTGAAAATATAACTGGACTATGGAGCAAGAATTATCATAGGGCTCAGCAAAGAAAAACAATAATACAAAAATAGTTTTTTAAATAAAGTTAAGAATGTTCGAAAGTTGGAATGGGCCAGTATTCTGTCCCCAATGCTGAAATGGCTTTTCTTTCTCTTTCCCACTCGGGGGTATTTTGTTCTTTATTTGAACACTTGGGGCACCTTGTTCTGACTTGGAACATATTTAATTTGGAACATTTTATTTATATTTCCCCTTTTGTCTCTTCTCAGCCCTCATTGCCTCTAGAATGTTTAACTCAGGAGCATTTTATGCAGGTTTCACCATTGTTTCAATGGTTTACTTTCAATTATCCAGGACTTGAAGAAGAAGAAGAAAAGACCTCAGATCACAGTGACACTAACATCTCTGTACAAACTTTTAGTCACAGGTGTTGTTTGTCACTTGAAAACAGTATCTGACAACGTTTGTGATTCAGACCTAAGAAAAACTGTTTGGCATTTGGTGTTTTAGGAATTTGTGGGGAGCCTACATCTTCCTTCAATGTTTGACATTTTGAAGGAGCTGTACACCTCTTTTCACCAGGACATGTCTGGCAAGGAAATGATATATGGATTCTTAATCCTCAAAAATGATGGGGATGTAATCTCCACAGATGCTCTGACTTGTCTTCCTCTGTTGACATTCTCCCGATCTTGCCAAGTTGGGCAGAAGGAGGGAAAGGATGCAACACTACGCAAATGAAATTGCAGCAAGAGACAGTTTGTTGCGCAATAGTCACAATGTTTTTATCTGCTTATATTAGTGAACCAAGGTATAACAATAATAGGTGCCTTTAGTTGAGAAAAGGGGAGGCAAAGACATGAGTTGGGGGAGGGAGCTGCTAGAGGAGATTCCTCTCACTGGAGAGCTGATGAGGGAGCATGAAGTTGGCCATCTGTCGCGGTGTTAGTTTGAGGCAATTAGACGGATCTAAAATGGTAGCAAAAAACTCCTCGTATGAAGCGTGGAACAGCTCAGGTTAGGAATGGAACAGAATGAAACAGCTACTAAAGAAGAGGCTGAGTGTCCTAGGTTATATAAACTAGTCTGAAAAAAGTCTTTTACACTCCACTAGGATGCTAATCTGGCCTATGTAAACAAACAAACAAATAACTTTAGACTTGTAAACCCATCTCAGAGGCAGGACTCTAGAGCTATTCATTCCCTTTATGCTCTTGGGGTCTTTTCACATTTACCTTCCTGTCCGCTGGACCACTTGAAGCACTAGGCAACTTTGGCCATTTCCACCCACCACCCCCATACACACGATCAAATATTTACCTTATTCGACCCTGAGGCCAGTCCTCCTCTGGGTGCCACCATTTTGGCCGTGGCACCCTCCATGACTGCACATGCATCAGTGCTGTTGTCTTGAATACGCTGATGCTCTGCGCATGTGCAGTCGAGTTTATAGTCATTTGAGGTACCAGCATGTTTGCGTGGCACATCTGACAAATCTGTAGCACCGGAAGAGGTGCAGATGGTCGCTGCTCCGGTCGCATGAAGTAAGTTTTTGGATAACGTTGGTTAAAGGGTGGAGCACGATTTTCTGCTTCACACCTAATCAACAATTAGTGAACTTCTGTTGAGGCAGGGCATGCTTGGAAGTTGTAACAGCCTCCAACACATGTGAATGTGCTCTTCACCAGAAGTTCACTAATCATGCACTACCAGCCATAGTGTAAATAGGCCCTTGAATGTCCTTTATTTGACCTACCAATTACTTTAAAACACTCGAGCACAAGTTAAAAACTTAGTTTGCATTTGGTCTGATCAGGTGTCATCACTAATCCATGTCTAATCTATATATTTGTACATCATCTCAGATATTACGATATGACATGATTCTCATTTAAGGAAATCAGATCTAGGAAAATTTCCCCACACTTAGAGAAGTAGGAAAAATATTATTTCAATGTAACTAGCAGAACAACAACAACAAAAAGAGAACCCAGAATGTTTGTCTGTCCAACAGTATGACTTTGTTACTTTAAAATTTGTTTATGTTAATGAACAAGTTTTAAGAAGGCTAAGATACTTAGTAAATTCTACTTTGGAGTAAATTGTTCCTCACTCCACAAACACAAGTGGTAAAATGGCTGCTGGAAAAACAGGTGTTTATTTATTACCTTTTTTTTAGCCAAATAATCCTCAAAATACCCCTGAAATGGATTGGTAATGGGGACAGAGAGAATCCAAACCGTTTCTAAACCATTTTAAAATGCCAATGGGAACTGTGCCATGTAATAGTACATCTTCATTAACAGAATTCATTCTATAGGAGGATCTGGTATACTGTACTTCTCATGGATTGTGTTTTTAGGCCCACCCACCCTAGTCCTTACAGTTAAATTACCATTGACTTAAATGTGACTGAGATGAACCCTAAATGACCGTAACCTTACAACTGTATAACCATAACTCTGTCTTCAAGCAGTTTCTTCTAGAAGCATTTAAATTATGTTTCTAGATCACTCAGTGATATCCTGTGATACATTATTAGTTTCAAAAGATGGAATGTATTTGTTGCTGTCTCTTGGGAGTGCTAATGTGATGTAATCCCTCTTGAAATTCCGTGCAGGATTTGGAACCTCCTGAGGAGTTTTTTTGGAGTTGGGAAACTTTTCAAGATTCTATCCTACTTTACAAAACGTGGCAAAGTCCGTATGCTTTTTTTAAAAAGCGAAATTAAAACATATTTTTGATGTAAATTATAGCCACCCTTTACAGTCCAGAAGATTCTGACCAGTAAGTCTATACTATTACAGTGGTATTTAATTTCAGGAAGTAGAAACATGTGCAGACACCTAGGATCTTTTCTGTGGTGCGCAGCCCCTTCCCTTCAGTTGGCTTTTCAAAGTCCGTTAGTACTCTGATATCTTTCACTCAATCCCTTGAACTATACTATAGGGATGCTTCAGCTGTCAAACTGTTTTTCTGATTGCTCAGACTGTGGCCGCATCCCCACTGCAAGCTTATATCGAATTCAATACGGTTTCAATCCTGGCAGACCCCACGTCAGTTTGGCTTAAAATGCTTTCTGCGTGTTAAATCGCCCCAAAGCGTTGTAAATCTTAACCCTCATTTCAACAGTTCTCACTCCGGTTCGTGCGCTTGATACGTGTTACATTTTTTACTGTGTGGACAGTACCGTTTTAAGGGATGAGAATCCATGTTTAGGGTTTCCCTCTCCCAATAGCTTGCTTCCAAAGACAGTGATTTCAGTGTAAAAATCCACTTAACAGCGATTGCTACACTGTAGCGATGGAACCACTTCACACCTGATAACAATGTTGCAATTTTTGCACAATTCTAAAAGTTCTGACCTTTAGAAAGGGAAAGGGAGGGAGGAAAGCATCTGAGGTTCTGTGTGAATGTTTAAAGCAAAGTGGCTTTAGTTGCCGCCGCTGCTGTGTGCCCTGAGCAATGGGGAGAGGAGGGGAAAGAATCACTGGCTGGCTGCCCGCTGCCATTTTTCCTCCATCCATGGAAGCGGCAGCCACCCAGCCACCCAGCTAGGCTCCGTGAAGGGGTCCCTTATGGGTGGCATGTCCATGCCAGGAGGAAGAGGGCAGGGCAGCCCTGAAAAGTGGCTTTTAGAAAGTAGCCACTTGAGTCCCCCCTTGAGTCACATACCCCACGTATGATTCTCAGAATCTGGATCGAACGTGATTAAGTTAAAAGTAATGGGAACAGGCAAATTCGCGTTTGCATCCGTTTCGATTATTTCAGTTTAGGGAAAGCGAAATAAGCTTGTAATGGGGATGTGGCCTGTGATGCAAAAAGGCATGCAATAAGCCCACATGATGGTCTCATTTAAGTTTGCAGGATTTACTCTACTCAAACTCTGAGGCTGTGTTCAGATATAACCAAATGAGCAGCCTGGAGGCACCTCATAGACATTAGTGTGTGGCCCTCGTGTTCCAGGCCCTCTGTAATCTACCTTTTCTAGCATAGAATATTTATGAGAGGGGGAAGGAACAGACTGGTATGTGAACAATCCCATCTCTAGGATTTTTCTGAGTTGCCTCAGAGAGGCTTTTTTTTTACTGTATGCAATCACAGCCTGAGTAAGACAAGAGGGTGTTACCAAGCCCTCTTAAAATCTTATTTGGACCTTGGTTTTACCTCTGTTATGGCAAAACTAGAAGATTTACTAGCTGTTTTCTTGTAGTGCTACTATTGGCACCAAGCTTAGCTGTAGCTTCATCCAGACACCACCTTCTGCATTATTTGGTTAATCAAGAATAAAGCACATCCAGGGATTTAGAAATGATCCTCTTTTTTTTTCTTTTTTTTGCAAATGGGAACTCAAGAGTTTTTTTAGGGGTGTTCTCCTCAGTTTCCCCAGAGCCAATGAGAAGGCTGGCCAAAAGCGAAGGGGACGGAGGGGAAGAATGAACAGCCTGCAGAGTTGTAACAAAAGATCAGATGTATTGGCCTATGATTTTACATATTTTCCTTTAAATTTCTCCATTTGCCTCAAAATCGATCTCCGTCTTGAGGTGGGGCAAAGAGAGGGAAGCCATGGCAGCGACAGCAGCAGTGAGAGACGCTAAGCATTGCGCTCACAGCCCGCCTGCCCAGAGCAGTCAATAGAAGAAGAAGGGGAGGACAGAGAGGCGGGAAGACAGTCCACTGGCTCAGTTAGTGCACCCTGTTGTTGTTGCTCATTGCTGCCCAAAGGTTCCTGTATGCAAATACTGTGCAAATCAAGAGAAGCACTGAACAAAGACTGCACTGTAGACCACACAGGAACCTTTGGGCAGCATGCAAGCAACCAATACAGGGCATGCTGGCTGAGCCGGTGGCATCATGCAACGATGATGGGCATGCCAGTTGAGATGGTGGCCTCTCCTCCCGCCTCTCTGTCCTCCCCCTTCTTCTATTGACTGCTCCAGGTGGACAGGCTGTGAGTGCAATGTTCATCCTCTCTCACTGCTGCTGTCCCTGCCAGTTGTCCATCACGATCAAGGACAGGCGCTTATATAGGGGGTGGGGTTTAAATTTCACACTATGATGGGGAGGAGGGGAGGAAGGAGGGGAGGGGGTTTCCCCCTGGCAAGTCCGCATCAAAAACTTGGAGCGGGAATGGGAAGAACCAGACCATACTCCTGATTTTAAAAAACTGGATTTAAACCTGGATTTTTTTTGTGCAGTGTGAACTTGTACCAAGACACATTTTGTTTTGGATTATTCATGCTTTATTCCAGTTTATCCAAATAATGCATTAATAAATAAGTGATGCCTGAATGAAACTTGCAATTCTTAGATTAGAATTAGTCAGAAGCAGGGAAGTATAGGATAAAACCTCAGTATAGTAAACTGCAAAAGTCCAGTTGCAAATATTGATAGAATTGTCACATCATCAGCATGATGTGAAGCAGGAATTAACCTATGTCAGTGATGGTGAACCTTTTGAGCTCAGTGTGTCAAAATTCGCAAGAAAACCTAGCTTAACTTGGGTGCCGTGTCACATCTATAAATATCCATAATTTTGTGATACTTGTAGCTCTAGTAAAAAGTTATATTTTTGATATATATATTTTATTAAAAGCAAAAACAAATAATTCTTTACATTAGTGACTTTTGTTGTTGAATTTTGTTTGCTAAACCTTCAATGGAAAGTTGCTATTTTGTACACTTCAAGAACAGGCAAGGACTACACGCCCAGGTGCCAGAGTGACCATGTGTGTCACCCAAAAGGGCTTGACGTGTCACCTGTGACACGCATGTCATAGGTTGGCCATCACCGACCTATGTGCTGAAAAAAGGAAGTGGAAGCTGAGGTTGTTGAGGAGTTGAATTACAGTATAGAAATTCCATAATAAGGGAGTCAGATCACATCATTGCCTCACCATCAGGACCTCCCTTAGATCACCTCAACATGTGGAAGAGAGGCTCTTGGTACGCATGCTGGTTTGGTGTTCTGACCAGCGTGGAGCTTTCAAGGGATTCCTAGAGACTAGTCTTAACAGTTCAACCACTACACAGTATTAGCTGCTAGCACTTAGGCATCAGTCTCACCTTACCAGACTGTCCTCTGTCTGCAGGAATCACACGCATCGAAGTGCTTTTCTATGTCTTCCGTGGACTTTCCATCCCTGATTGGGACTATTCTATAATCAGATTATCGCAGCACTGAGTCCATTTCAGTGGCAAGAAATAGACCCAGGTGAAGGGTGCTTGGGGAATGGAGTCTACTGGTGGATGATGGCATCTGGCATCAGGACTGCTGGGGGACAGTGTCTGGCCATGCCAAGATGGACCATGCAGTGTGTCCACTTGCAGGGTGCACAAGTGTGCAGCTCCTTGCCCTTGTGCTTATGCACCATCTTCGGCGACACTGCCTCCAGCACAGGACCCACAAATCTTGGGTGTGGTGGCAGCAGCAAAGAGAAGAGCAAGCCTGGGAGGGGTGTGTGTCTTTAGCTCCCACCCCACCTCCTGCTCTGCCCCTGGATCCCACCCTGTCTGAGACAAGCATCCTTGCTCCTGTTTCCTCATTACTTCTGCTCTCATGGTGGGCAGCCTGCAGACCCCGGGTGACCTGAGCTAGCTTACCCAGTTTCCCCTCATTTGCCCATTGCCAGATGCCATGTGGCTGCACTTCTCCTGGAGTCCCCTTGCCTCCCCCACAAGGTAAATGTGAACAGGCTGAAAACGGTCTCAGTTCCCAGTCTGTCCTAAGACATTCATGTTGCAGTGTGGCTGCGGCCTTAAAATTAGCATACAAAAACCAACCACTTATACACCCTAAAAGAGCATTTCCCTTTGTGCCTAGCCCAAGCCTCTTTGGAATGTGGCAGCCTCTATCACATGATAAACTTGTGTGTCAGTGTTTAGGGTTTGCAATTAGCCTACAACTCAGTGATATCCAGTAAGATGAATTCTGTCATCTTTAATAGATGTCTAAAAGAGGCAAGTGCAGCAGGTGTTACTTAATGAGAAGCTATACCTGCTGAAATTTCTTCATCTAAGCAGCCATTAGAGATTTATGAACCCTGACCTGGATTCCACATGGCTAGCTGGGGTTGCTGGGCCTTGGCTAAATTTCCTGGAGTACAGCCACTTTGCTTGGTTCGAAGGCAGAATTACTTGCACTTGTCGACTTCAGATGAGTGGCATGCACTGGGGCAGTTCACATTTGCTGTGTTTTGCTCACGCATTGCTCAGACTTTGCGCTTGACTGCAAGGCATTCACCCTGCATTTGCACAAAGATCCACCAACGTCCATGTGCATTTTGTAAGGTTTCTTCAGTGCTTCTTCCAATTGCTTTCAATATGGTTTAGTCACGTGGTTCCCTCTTATAGTCAAAATTCATTTAATAAATAAAATCACACAAGCAAGTCAGTGTGAACAATGTGAAAGCAGCCCATCTACTTTTACATTGCAGTAGACCAAACAGGCATTTCTGGGCCTTTAGGGTTTAGAACCTTTCTACAGTAAGACCCTATTAGGAACCCAATTGGTACCTGATTGGTATCAGTTAGGAATGCCCTGTTCCCACCTGGACCCCACTGAAGGCTCCATCTGTAAGGCTCTGTCCCCACAAGGGTCGGAGAAATCCAGATTTAATGGGTCCTTCAAGCCCTTAAATCTGGCTTTTGTGTGGACCTGATTAAAAGTATCCACAATGGGGTCTTCAGGCATCTTCAAGATCCATATCTCCAGGAGGACCCCATCTCATAAGATCTGGATCTTGAAGATCTGAATCTTTGGCTGTGCATGGAGAAAGGGGGTCTGAAAGCCTCTGTATGTAGATGGGTCAAGAGCCAACCCTGGACAAAAAGCACTTTTAAACAAATTATTAATGAAAATATGCCAGAGTTAGCTCACAAACTTTGACCTTCTGCAACTGCTGCAGACACTGTCACACTGTAAAGTTATTTGCCGATGTTTGAGATTTGCATTTAGGACATATCACAAGTCAATGTTATCCAGAACAAAGTTTATCTTGGGCCCTTTCTACACTTACCTTGGTTAATCTATATTAGCTAGATCCAGATCAGCCACAAGCAGAGGAATTTTATTTATTTATTTATTTATTTATTTATTTATTTATTTATTTATTTATTTATTTATTTATTTATTTAGCTTTTATCCCGCACCATCTCCACCTTGGTGGACTCTGAGCGGCTAACAAGATTAAAAACACACACTTCATTCTAGTGCTTTAAAACATTACAACAGGCGATACCATTTATCAAAAAATTCCTGTAATTTAAGGATCATTTAACCAGGGGCATAAAAACCTTCATAAGACCACCCCAATCCAACTGGCTACTATTTTGTCTATTAACCACCCTGACCAAAAGCCTTCCCAAACAGCCAGGTCTTACAGGCTCTCCTAAACGTCATCAAGGATGGAGAGGCCCTAATTTCCTGTGGGACAGTGTTCCACAGGGTTGGGGCTACACAGGAAAAGGCCCTGGTTCTAGTTTGAACAAGGCGTATCTCCCTTAGATTGGGAGTGGCCAGCTTTGTCTGGCTAGCTGACCTCAGGACTCTCCCAGGGCTATATAAGGGAAGACGATCCCGAAGGTATGTGGGACCAAGGCCACGTATGGCTCTAAAGGTTAACACCAAAACCTTGAATTGGATCTGGTACTCCACCGGCAACCAGTGCAGCCGCCGCAAGACAGGTGTTATATGAGCATCTCTCCTGGATCTCTCCAGGAGGCGGGCAGCTGCATTCTGTACCAGTTTCAGTTTCCGGATCACATTCAAGGGTAGGCCCACATAGAGGGCATTGCAGTAATCCAGCCTGGAGGTGACCGTCACATGGATCACTGTGGCTAGATCGGATCTGGATAGATAGGGGGCCAACTGTCTGGCCCGTCTCAGGTGGATAAAGGCCATGCGGGCTGTGTGTGCAACCTGGATCCCCATATTCAGGGCCGGATCCAGGTACACACCCAGACTTCGCACAGAGGGGGATATTCGGAGAACTTCCCCCTCCAAAGATGGCAGGCCGAAATTGCTCCCACCCCCTCCCCAACCCAGCCACATGACCTCTGTCTTCGCCGGGTTCAATTTCAATCGACTATTCTTCAGCCAATTTAAAACAGCCTCCAGACAACTGGCCAGAGCTGATGGGGCAGATGGCGGCTCTCCCTCCATAAACAGTAGGAGCTGGGTATCATCAGCATATTGATGGCAACTTAGCCCAAAACTATGGATCAGAGGGCCGAGGGGACGCATAAAGATGTTAAATAGCAGAGGGGACAGCAGGGCTCCCTGGGGCACCCCACATTTTAGCGGGAGCCTCCGGGACCTGCCCTCTCCCACCACTACTTGCTGCCCCCAGAGCAGGAGGAACGAGGCCAGCCACGATCAGGCTGTGTCCTGTATTCCAGCTTCCCAGAGACGGTGGACCAAAAGGTCATGGTCGACTACATCAAATGCTGCTGTTAGATCTAAAAGGATCAGCAACGCTGATCCGCCTCTGTCGAACTGTCTCCGGAGATCATCCGTCATGGCTAGGAGGGCCGTCTCAGTCCCATGGCCCGGTCTAAAGCCAGACTGAAAAGGGTCCAAGATACCTGCTTCTTCAATAAATTTCTGCAGCTGCTCTGCCACCGCCCTCTCAAGTACCTTGCCCAGGAACGGCAAATTCGATACTGGGCGATAGTTGGCGGGGTCGGTAGGGTCCAAGCCAGGGCGTTTTAGCAAGGGGCGAACCACTGCCTCCTTCAACCCAGCTAGAAAGATTCCTTGCTCAAGAGAGCTATTAATTATGTCCTTCAATTGGGTTGCCAAAGAGGGCCCACACTGTTTGACCAACCAAGACGGGCAGGGGTCAAGGGGGCACGTTGTTGGTCTAGAAGCTGCAAGGATTCCCTCCACAGATGTCTGGGAAAGTAGGCAAAATTTGTCTAATATTGGACCCGGGGGCAGGCGAGGGAGAGCCTCCAGTTCACTTATTGTGTCAATTGTGGTTGGTAAATCATTGCGGAGCTTCTTGATCTTATCAGTGAAGAAAGTCGCAAACGCGTCACAGCTCAGAGCCAATTCATCTCCCTTCTTCCCCTCACTTGGGTTCGTTAATTGTCTAATTAAGCTAAATAATTGTGCTGGACGTGACTGTGCTAGTTGAATCTCAGCCGAATAAAACT
Source organism: Aspidoscelis tigris stejnegeri (assembly GCA_023333525.1). Lineage (NCBI taxonomy): Eukaryota > Metazoa > Chordata > Lepidosauria > Squamata > Teiidae > Aspidoscelis > Aspidoscelis tigris. The sequence goes on from JALMGA010000002.1 coordinate 97,620,684, forward strand.
TTTTCTTTGTTATCTTCACTGCTTTCTCATAGGCTTGCATAGAAGTCTTATAAGCTAATTTTGAAGCCTCGCTTTGAGTAGCCCTCCATGTTCTCTCTAGCCATCTTAAACCCTGTTTCATCTCCCTCAGTTCCAGGGTATACCAAGGGGCTGATTTCTTACGGGGTCTAAGAGGGCGCCTTGGCGCAATCTCGTCAATGGCCGTGGAAAGCCTGTTATTCCAGTCGCCCACAAGCTCATCTAAGGAGTTGCTGGGAGTATAATCTCGCAGAGCATTCTGGAAACCCATGGGGTCCATCCTGTTCCGCGAGCGGACATAGATAGGACCATCGCCCAGTGACGGTGGCGTGGCAATTTGCAACCGGGCCTTCAGGACATAGTGGTCAGACCAAGGCACTGAAAGCACCTCAGTTAGGGCCATAGCAATACCTGACCAGAAAATAAGGTCTAAAAGTGTGTCCAGCCGAGTGCGTAGGACCCGTTGCGAGTAAGGAGAGCCCTAGTGATGCCATGGAAGTCACCAGTTCCTCTGCACTCGGAGAGGGGACGTCCACTGGGACGTTAAAGTCCCCCAGCACAATAAGGTTGGGGAACCTCAGTGCCCAGTCCGCCACCATCTCCAGGAGCCGAGAGAGGCAGTCTCTTGGTGCACTAGGCGATCGATAGACCAAGAGAGTAGCCAGGCCCTCCAACGCATCCCACACCAGGCCCACGCACTCTGCCCCCACTATTTCTGGAACAGGTGCTGTCCTGGGGGAGTAAGCCTCCCGTTGAATAATAGCCACGCCTCCGCCCCGGCCCTTTGTCCGTGACTGATGCTGTACTGAGTATCCTACCGGTGTTGCCTGGGTCAGGTGACCTTCTTCCCCCTCCCTAACCCAGGTCTCAGTCACACAAGCCAGGCCCAGCTTTCCATCTTTCACAATATCATGGAAAATTCCAGTCTTATTTTTAATAGACCTGGCGTTGCATAGCATCAATGTCGAAAAAGGTAGAACAGTCTCTCCCCTGTCCCGCCGGATGGCTCGCAGAGCAGAAGTGGCGCGAGTTCGATTTTGGCTTGGACCCCTTCTCCAGTTTATTAGTCTGCGGTCTTTACCATACCTCCCAACCCCTAGGAGAGACGGGATTGTTTGCCCAATCAAGGGTGGCATCTGGGTTGTTTAACAATGCCAAAGCAGATGTCAGTTTTCTAAATTTAAAAGACCCCAGGGCAAATCCCAAATTCACCCCCAGGTCCCCAGGTCCCAGATTACTTGGTGCCCCAGACGACGATGGTAGGGTGGGCAGCGGCTTCCAATTCCGGCATAGTCTGGCAACTCTTCCTCCCTCCTTGGTTGGTTTCAGGTCCTCTGAGGGCGTGGGAGGTGGGGCTCAAATGCACAGCCCAAACAACCAAGCAAACAGACGCCCGGCGTTCTACTCCTGCCCAGACGACCCTCCTCCTCGTCCCCAGTTTCAAGTCTTCTGCCCAGTTTCAAGTCTTCCGAGGGCGCGGTGATGGGGCTCAGACAAGTGCCCGGTGTTCCACTCCTGCGCAGCCTCAGGTCCTCCGAGGGGCACGGGGTGGGGCCCAAACAACCCCCCGGCGTTTCACAGGGCTTCACAGTGACAGGGCTTTAGAAGAGCACATGTGTGCTAAAGAGTGCTAGCATGTGCTCTACCACTAATCTGGATTAGTGAGCTCTTAGCACAGTCCTGATCTGGATCTACCCTACTCCCATGCAGACAATGCATTCTCAGGAGCTCCTTGATCCTGATTAACAAGTAAGGGCCCTGGTGTAAATGCATCTGGAATACTACAGTTTAGCCTAGCACTACTAAAGGGATGAGGAAGCAATAATTTAAGTTTATTTCATTAAAATATTAAACACTGGCACAAGAGTGTCCAAAACGTGATTTTAGAATGTACTCTTAGCAATGATAAAATCCGTCCAGTTCCTTAAAATGCTATTTAAAGTACTCTACGCCAAGTATGTAATCCTAAGCATTCTTATTTGTTTGGAACAGAAGAAGAAACTGGATAACTGAGGAACATCTTAAATCTTCCTATTTTCTGATCTTGAAACAATAAGCAGAACAATGCTAAATGCATTCTGCATTTTCTTCCAAGCGACACCTATCAAAGCCATTCAGGGAGGAGGGAGAAGAAAGACTCCCCCACTCTCTGTAGATGCTGTTTGAGCTATGGAATCCCTTTGCTCAATATTATCCTATCCAATGAGGTGGAATGTTTCACAGGCACATGGTTTATGTGTCTCAAAATAACTTGGGACCTGCAAACTGACAAATGCTATTGCTTCAGTGGTGACAGGTTGTCCAGCTTCTTACAGCCATCTTTCCTAAAACGAAGGTTAACGCCTTCCTTTTTGTTTGTCCGATGGACTCTTAAGCCATTTCAGTTCTGAAGGACCTGAGGGAGACCTGCTGCTTCACTCATTTTATCTTATACTTAAGAATCATTGCCACCGTGATTGTGTGCCAGAGTTGGATTTCAACATCTGGACAAACTAGAGAAGGTAACTTCTTTTAATTTTCTAGAGTGACTATGTCTTGATGATATTGCACAGCTGCACAGACTCAGTATTATGTGTGAGCGCAAACTATTGCTGATAAATCATACCAGGGGAGCAAGTAACTTTTAAAATTCTCTGTCTTGAATTACACAGAGAAGCACAAGATGAAATAGAAGGGAAAATGATCCACAGAATCATAAAGGGTGTGAAGGGCAGTGCTGTCCAAATTCCTTCTGGGACTGTTTAGTTATTTTGAGTAGAGTCAACAGAAGACAGAAATATATAAATTCCACAAATAAGAAGTGTTCCCTTTTATGCATCTTGATAAAAGATACTTAAAAAATTTTGGGGGGGGTCATTTTTAGTATTGGATACAAGTCAATAGCTTGCATTGCCATCGAATCTACTTATTTTTGTAAATCTAATTTAATATCGTCCCAGCTTTAAAGTCTTTCTTTTTAATTGTATGTGTGTGTGTGAGAGAGAGAGAGAGAGAGGGAAACAGTATGTGTCATGTAAAATGATCCTGCCAGCTATATTTAGGGCTTGGATATCTGCTTGTTGGATTAATCTACACAACAGCTGCAGTACCAGTCTTGCTGGAAGGGCATCACGCTCTCAACCCCCCCTCCCTTCTCTCTCTCTCAATCTGGGGAAAAAATATTGACTGTCAGTGGCAAATGTTTGAAGAGATATAATGCAACATTAAGCAGGAATTGAAAGAGCATCATAAATTATTTTAAAAAAATAAGGAATTAATGTCACAATTATCTGATCAAGACAAATATTATGCCTGTAAAATAGCTACTTATTTACACAGCCATGTTGCTTTCAGATAATGTTCAAAAAGAACTTGCCAAATAAGTAAAATAACTTTCCACAGAAATACCAATTATAAACTTATAGATTCTTCAGCTATAATCTCCTGCCTAAAATAATCCATGATGGCTAAAGGTCTTCTTAGCACCTTTCCCTTAGAGTTATGTGACCTTAACACAGTGAAAATGTATTTCTCAGGGGTCTGCCTAACACATATAAGATGACTTCAGGCCAAATAGAGATATTCAGCTCTGTCTTTTAAGGTAAATTCCTTCTCCTGCCCTTCCCATGTGGAGATAGAAGAGGAAGATGTGCCTTTCCAGCCTGCATATCCTTCTCTATCATTCCTCCAAAAGACCAGAAACACAGTCAGAGGTTCATGGCAGGAGGGCCTCTGACCAGCAGACAGGGCAACCCTGCCACTTTCATGCTTTCACTGGAAGCATTTCTTCTAAAGAACACCTCAATAATAAGCTGCAGCCATTTTCTCCTCAGGAGTAAGAACTGATGGTTTCAGGACTGAGAGGTTAGGAGTAGGGATGTACAAGAATATTAGAAACATTTGAAATTTGATCAAATTCATTCGAATTTGGGCATTTTGAATTTGAATCCAATATCTATACATTAGTTTTTAACATTCCAACAAATTTGAATGTTTTGAATCATTCGTATGAATTATTCAGACATTCGTACGAGTACGGATACGTACGCATTACATACGTATCCGTACACATCTTATTTGTATCCGTACGCAGTTGTACGGGTATGAATGGGACAAAAACGGGATGCATACGGGATAAAAATGGGATGCATAAAGATGCGTACAGATGCATACGGACACATATGAATGTTGTCATTCGTATCATCAAATGTGAATCGAATATTTGTATAAATAGATACAAATGTATTTGAAACGGTTTGAATTCGAATACATTCATTTTTTCTCTATTCATACAAATTTGGACATTCAAATATTTGATTCAAATTGAATCAAACATCAGAAATTGCATTCGCCCACATCCTTAGTTAGAAGCTCTTTTGGTTTCCTCTGATGTGCTGCAGCATTCAGGAATGAGGTTTTAATTACTGTATTTTCTGGCGTATAAGACTACTTTTTAACCCAGGAAAATCTTCTCAAAAGTCAGGGGTCGTCTTATACGCCGGGTGTCGTCTTCTTATAAGGCGAGTATATCACAAACTCTATATTTTAACTGGAAAGTTGGGGATCGTCTTATATGCCCAGTCGTCTTATACGCCGGAAAATATGGTACATGTTTTCAATACATTCCACCATTAAAAATATTTTGAAGTACTGAAGCGGCCCATTTTGCATGTCCGCTCTACCTAACCCTAACCCCATGGGAGTTCATGCGTAGTAAACTGATAAACAGCAAAGTTAACTTAATGGCAATCTTTAGAATAACTATCAAGCAAAAGCCAGAATGATTTAGACTTTAAGACTTCAATTGTTATGTTCATTTTAAATCATTAAGATCACAAGAAAGAAAAGGAGAAGACAGTTTGTTTGTAAAAAAGAATCTGCCAGCATTTCCTAGCCAGTCAAATTAAACATAAGATGGTACCCATGCACAAAGAGCTTTGGAATTCCAGTTCAAAATTGACAGTTGTCAGTGTCTACAACCTATTTTATTTTATTTAAAGCTAATAAATATCAGAAACATTAACTTTCTATATTAAGAAGCAAATACTATAGGTGAATGCCAACTAGAGAAAATAATTCCACTAAGCATATATAAATTGCTCTTTCACAGCAAACCATTTTTTCCCAATAAGACCAGCTATTCCACATGAGGCAGCGGACGGCTCCCTGAGTCTAATCCCTGTCCTCAGCTCAGTCATGTGTAGCTAAGGAGTTTCACAATTGTATATTCATCTTTTGATTCCTCAAAACACGGTACAAAAAATAGTGATTGCTGAATCAATTAATCAGTCAGTCCATCAATCAATCAGCTCAAAAATTACTAAAGTCACCTTGTCTCAAACCCCAGTAATTTTCAGTACTGTGCAAACTGTGTGCTTTTCCAGCCACAAATTATCACATAGTAAAACTCTGAGTAAAGCACCCATGCACATTTTCCAAAGAGATTAGATGCAACAGATCACTTTTTAATAATAATACTGATAATAATAATAACAATAACAACGAGAATGATGCCAATAATTTGCATGGAATAGCAAAGGAGATAATGTGCCCTTTGGAAAACACTTTTCAAATACTTTTTGTCTTTTGTCAATCAGGTTTTGCCGCAAAATCCATTTAGTAAAGTGAGATATTTGTATTATAGAAAAATATCTCAGTTATATTCCGTTTGTCATTCTAGGAAAATAACAATCACCTATTTTCAGTTTAAGAGAAAGGAAGGCTATCTTCCTTTCATAAGTAGAAAAGTTTGTCTGGACTCAGGTTTGAGTATAAGTAGTTCGCATAGCAGACATCACAACCAATCTCCAATGCATTCCAAAGGGCAGCCTAAGGCTTCTCTAGCCAGGCTACTTTAAAGTGGTTTGCAAACACCTCACCAGAGGTTTTCTTTGGGTTATTATTTATCACTGTATGGAAACAACCACCTGGGGTGAATTTGGTGCATATTCTTGTTTCATCTTTCCTCAGACTCATCCTTGGGAAAGTACATTTCCTCTCTCTAGTACTTATTGTTTCCAAAGTGTTTCTTGCACCAACTACAAGTCTTCCTTATTGGTCTTTTGGGTAACTAAGAGATGAGATGGAAATAGGTTATGTTGAAAAACTGCCCAGTTACTACTACTTAACTGTTTTTTCCACTATGTGTAGATGTCTGTTGACAGGTTTATCTATACTTTCCTTTAAAAAAATTATCCACTAGCAGATGTGTATCCCCAACCTGTTCGTTTGTTCGTTCATTCATATATCTGTCCCACCCTATACCCGTAGCAGGTCTCAGTGTGGGTTACAAGTTTTAAAACAACATATTAAAACAATAATATCCATAAAAACAGAAATCCTACATATTTAAAAAGTACTCTAAATATTAAAATACTAGTATCTATGGCGGGGGGGAAAACTCTTTTTTTTTTAACTCTTCCTTGTTGACTTGGTAGGGGATTCACATCTCCATTTATCATTATGCCAGGCAAGGCAGGGAAAGGTACTGGATGGGGAATTTTCTCCTCACAGTCAGAACTGTTAAAACACCTCTCGCTTCACAACTTGTTTGCTTTAGCTTTCTCCATCTTGGTTGAACTGTGTATAGTAAAGGCACCTCCAGGGAGTGGCTGGAGTTCAGTGGTGGACCAAACTGCATGGAAAGCAGAGGGTTACCAGTTTGTTCCTCAGCATCGCTCCAGAAGCAGGCAATGGCAAACCACTTCTTTTATGTCTGCCAAAAAGCCCACAGGGATGTGTCCATGCAGTCAACCAGGAGTTGGCTATAACTCGGTGGCTTCTGATAACAAAAGGCACCTCCACTTTGCTCCTAAAATACCTTCTGCACCTCAAAATGCAAGCAAAGCAGGACACCTATCTACTGCTCCACAGAGTGGGTGGGTGGGTGGGTGGACAAGGTATCCAAGTTTTCTCTTCAGAAGTGTTTGCAGTAGTGTTTGTGTTCCTCTTCCTGACTGTTATTAAAGAAAATCATGTCATCAAGGGAGAAAAGGGTGGGATGAAGGCAGATACTTTCCCCATTAATGGTGATGGGAAGGAAGACAGGAGTGCAGTGTTTTGAAACAAAGAAATCTGTACATCATTAGTACTAGAAGTGCAGCCTTGGATTTGGGGGGGGGGGGAGGAGAGGGATGAGCCGGACAAGCTCCTATAAGAGATGGGGGCAGATCCACTACCATAAATTATCACTAAAAGTCACACCATCAACAGAAAGGATAGAAGACCCAGTGCTCTGCTATGGTCATACTAGGGAAAAGGTCACAATCTACAGGTGCATGTTTATGCAGAGTCCTAAAGTCAATTAGAAGAAGAACCTCGGTAGTTACCACCGTCAGTTCCACCTACCATCAGTCCCACCAAAGTTCCACCATCAGTCCCACCAAAGGCAAGTTGGGCCCCTCATATGTCCCCCTGAAACTGGCTCAAGGCACAGCATTAGTGCTTAATTGGACACCAGTTTTCATGTAGAAATGCCCTCATTTTGGAAGGTGTGTTGGCACTGCCTTCTTCACTGATTTGGTAGACTGGCCCATCAGAGTCCCTGGAATACCTTATTTGTATTGTGGACTGGCGTACAGGGAGGCCACGCCTCCTAGTAGAAACTTGTGTCTACATCAGTCAAAGTTTTGGGGTGGGCTACAGTGTAATAATGGTGCTATAGCCTGCTCCAAGGATGGATCGCTTGCAAGTGGTCCATGCAGTGATGTAGGCTTGTATACCTAGCCAGCCACTCAGGTGCAGACAGCACACAAGAATGTGGTTTGGTTCCCAATGGCTGAGATACACTGCACCATTTCACTGGGCACCTCCTAGTGACCCTAGAAGTTTACTGCTTCTAGGTGCCTTGCTACAGCAGCCCTAGCAAGCAATTACTAGGCTAGGGACTTTTGTTCCCAGACTCCACAATTGGGCAAGAATGCCCTTTTCTTGGACCACCAGCAAGCCTGGACTAGGCCAAATATTTTGACCCAGCACAGAGCTAGATTAATTGAGCTGTTCAAAAAGGCCCCTGGCATCCATGTGCTGCCACCTCTAAGGATTGTTTTTGTAATTATCAGGTTGTTTGTCTGAATCAATCTATTCAATACAATTTTCATTTTATTGAGTTGCTTTTTGAAACCAGACATTCACACTGGTTTTAATACTCACATTCCTGAGTGTTTCCTTCTCCTCATGCTCTTTTTCCAGCCTCAGAAAGAGCTATCCTGCAATGGCATTCCTTCCACAATGCTCTAGAGAGGTCCTAAGAGCTCTTTAACCCCCTGCTCCCAGAAAGGAAGCTTTCTCTGTTCCTTCAGATTGATTTAGGTAGGGTATAATGTGACTGCATTCTCCTGCATATGATAAAAATGAATTTAAGGAGAGCTGTGTTCTTGGATATTGAAATGAACTGACTTGACATCTGGTAGACCACTCATGATAATTATTGGTTGTCCAAATCTGTGTCACTAATCACATGCTCCAGTTAAAGTCAAGAACATTTTTAGCTCCAGGAACAAAAATGGGAGATTTAAACACTGGGTTTGTTTGCACATACCAGCCTAGTACGGTATAACAATGCCATACTGGATTGGTACAGACCCAGCATAATAAGAGTTAGGTCCCTTCCAGACAAGTGGATAAAACCCCGCAATTATATAAAATTTGCAGCTTACCTGGCTGTGAAGTGATGACTCGTCCCTACTTCAAACGGAGGTCCGCAGCTTCCTCCTCGGCAGCTGCTAGACTTCCGTGGTGCATGTGGTGAGGTGTGCATCATGTGGGATGGGGCAGCCAATTGAAGCTAAGCTGCAGGCTCAACTTTTGTTGGGTGTGGACATCGGGAAACTTCGAATTACCTGATACTGTGGAGTGAGTGTTTATTGTTCCACAGCAGGTAAACTTGAAGTTGCGGCAGCATAATGTACCGCTGCTACAAAGTATCGGCCATCAGGTATCAAAATGCCCAGTATCCCCAGTCTGGACACATCTTCATTTGCACATTGAGTGCTGGAACAGCCCCACACTAAGCCAGCAGCACTCGAAGTGCAAACAACCAGGCCAGACCAGATCCTCATAGCAACATGTGAGGCAACATCTGGTGCTCGCTGAAATGTTGCCATGGCAATCTGGATGCTGTGTGCAACTGTGCAGATGCCATTGCACTGCCATACCCACTTGGCATGCCGCACCCAGAAGAGGTTAGTTGTTGACTGCCTTTTAGCAATCCATCACTGGATGACTCTAGGCAAGCCTGTGGCAGCATCTGGTGAGTTGCCACAACTCCCTGATGCAGACACACCTCACCAGCAAGCAAAGTGGTAAGTGTGAACAGGCCCAAAGACTATATTCACAGCTAGGTTTCAGTCCAGCTTCAGTCCATCTTATATCCAAGAATAGAGAACTACCTGGCAGGGCCTGCCATAGTCTGCACTAGCGTATGGATGGCAGGACCCTATTCTGGGCTATAATCTGGAAAAAGGCCCAGAGAACCATAGTCCAAGAACATCTGTAGAGTCATCAGTCCTCCTTGCTGTGATAAACTGCACTTTTGTACCCAAAGTGTTGCCTGTAGAGGAAGGCAAGTGAGATGGTTTTCATCATTCTGTGTAGATCCTTTGATGCACAGGAGATTGAACTTACATCTCATTTATGCAGGACAGTCAGTCCTCGTTATAGTAACGCAAGGTAATGGAGACAGGCTGCCCTGAGGCTCTGGTTAAGATGCCTTGGCTGCTCGTGGGGCATGCTCACTTTCCTCAAATCCCCAATTAAACTATGGTTTAACACAGCTTTTGTGAAGTCTGTCAAACTTTCAAGACAGTTCAGCAGAATCATTCATTGCCATAACCCCAGGAGCCTTACTGTCACAACGATTTAACAGCTAGGTAGAGATGGAGATTTGGGGGCAGCTGACAGATGGGGGCTTCTGGGTTGGGTATCTGCCACCACTGTGGTTATCAAACTGAAGGGTGTTTTTCCATTGTCAGAAAGTACCCATCTTTGCACCCATGAAGGACCCATTTGGGTATGAGCCGGATGATCCCATTTCCACCACGGCACCCATTTGGGACATGATTGTTTCGACTGCTGCTGGGAAAATCTGGATCAAATGGGTACTTTCTGGCCTTTAATCCGGATTTTCTGTAGACTCCATTAATGGGGTCTACAATGGGGTCTTCAGGCAGAAAATCCGGATTAAAGGGAGCTTGTTTCCACCCTTGTGTGGCAATGGGGTCTAGAGGAGGCTAGGGGGTGGGGGCACCCAATGGGGGGGAGCCCCAAAACCTAAGCTTCAAAGTCATTTCGAAGTCACTTCGAAGTCTGTGCAAAATAGCTCCGGAGCGTCTTTGAAGTCTGTGCTGATCTTCAAAGTGAACTTTGAAGTCACTCCGAAGTCACTCCGAAGATCAGCACAGACTTCAATGGAGCTGTTTTGCACAGACTTTGAAATGACTTCAAAATGACTTGAAGCCACTTCGGAGATTGCACCCCCTGTCCCCCCAAACACCTGGGGTGACAAGCAGACCTCTCATGGGTAGATCCGGATTTCCAAATGGGTGCTCTGGTGTTTCCATGGTAGGGAGGCTAGCACCCATTGCTATTAGGTGGTAGACCACCCGTGGAAACACATTGGGTACTTCCCTTAATCCGGATCTACTAGATCCAGATTAAGGAATATACCCATTCCTTAGATCCGGATCTTCTTAGATCCAGATTAAAGGAGCGTGGTGGAAAAACACCCATTATTGCAGCCTGCCAGTGTAACTATGACACTGTGATGTTGGGTGCCCATTCCAGCACTGTGGGTGTCAGGTGAGGGGGGAGCTGTCCAGCCCCTGTTGTAGCTGTGTGGTTGTCGGGTGGGGGGCTTTAGCTTCTAGCATGCCTACCCAGGGATTCTCTCACCTCAGTCTGTCATAGCCTACCTGAGTATGCGTAAATCCAGACTTTTTCTTCTCTTTGAATTGAAACAGCCTTGTTTAGATTTCTGTTGAATCTGGACAAAATATATGGACAGGATATCTGTACTTTAAACACCAAGCTAAGAGAAGTCAACAAGACATACTTTATTCCTTGCACCCATAGAAAACGTATCAGCAGAAAAGATGGTCTTCCAGGAATACATTTAAACATTATTGAGATCTTCAAAAGGAAAATATTTCAGAAAATAAAGGCTTAGATTCCAAGATAAGTAAAGAAAGTATTTCCCCTCCTCAAACAGAAAGTTTCCTGCCCCTCTGCAGCTTTCTCCTTTAACCCAAATCTCATAGCATGAGATGGGCATACTGAGAGGAAGAAAATATGGAGGAAAGTGTCTCAAACCTCTAAAAATCAACTTAGATGAAAAAAGAAAGCATTAAAAGCTTAAAATAGCACTAAAGAACTTGGCTACCTCTATATGAGCCACCAGTTAGGTGGCTCATGACTAGGGGTGTGCACGAATGCAGTTTTCAGGATTCAATTTGATACAAATTGAATACTCAAAAATTCAATTCGATTCAAATCTGTTAAATTTGAATCCAACAAAATTTGATTCGAATTAAGCAAATTCGAATCTATTCTGAATTTTTCATTCAAATTTGCTCTTACGAATGTCAACAACATTTGTAGATGCCTATACACATCTTCCCCGGGTCCGCACACATCCGTATGCATCCAAACACGCCCGTATGCATATCCCGTATGCATAACACGCCTGTAGTTATCCCGTATGCAACCCATTTTCATCCTGTATGTATCCGTACAAATGCGGAAAAGGTGCGGATCCTCAAGTACACATTGTGTACAAACTCGTACACATGTGAATTTCTGAATAATTCAAACAAATAGATCCAAAATTCAGATCAAAACTTTAAATTTGAATTTAATGACATTCAATTCAAATTTGAATGTTGAAATTTGGTCTATTCAACTGAAGTTCGAATGCATTCAAATATTCATGCATATCCCTACCCATGACCAGCAGCAAGGTGAACCTAACTGTGAGTGGGAGACAACAGGAACTGAAAATTTGGCCAGAACTCCAGCCACAAATAGCAAGAACTCTGGACCTCTGATGTCTGATCATTTTTGGACCAGGTCAGGGTACCAAACACCCTCCCAAAGATGAGTTTTTAAAAATGGTGCCCCCTGCCAAAGTTCTCTTTCTGGGATCTTGAGCAGGAACTCCTTGCTTCTGAAGTCTGTACATTTGCCACCCCTGACCATGGTTCACCTTTCTAGCTGAATGCAGCCCTGTAGTTAGTCCCTAGAACTGTTGATTTGTTTCTGGAATTCTGATAATATCACCTTGAAAACATCCTCTTTCTCTAAAAAGATATAAATTAGTAGAAATTGGGTGGTTGTTCTCTTGTTGACTGAATTAAATAGAATACTGTTCTTTGATTTCCTTCACTCTTGAAATACATAAAATAATGCACAGTGTGGGAAAGATGGATAGAGAAAAAAATGTTTTCTCTATGGCACAATAATAGAACCAGGAGACACTCTATGAAGCTGACGAGCAAAGTTAAGACCAACAAGGGGAAGTATTTTTTCAACTCTGAGGACCATCGGTCTATGGATTTTACTACCAGAAGATGTGAGAGCAACCAGGCTGGATAGTTTTAAGAAAGGGTTAGGCAAATTCATGGAGGACAGGTGTGTTATTGGTTACTAGAAAGGATGCCTTAGGTACTGCCTCCAGGTTGGATAGGCAGGATGCCTCTAAAGGCCATTTGCACGTATTCAAGAACAGATGAAGGTTTTCTCTTTGTCTTCTGCTCGAGATGCCCAGTAGCAGTTGGTGGGCCACTGTGTGAGATAAGATGCTAGAGTAATTGGGCTGTGGCCCAATCCAGCATGGCTCCTCTTATGTTCTCTTCTGTCATCAGATGGTGAAAACCTGTTGTTTAGCTTCCTGTATGCTTGGTTATGCAAGTCCCATTCCAAATCAGAAATTGGATGCAATTGAGATGGGTGTGAATGCCATAAAGCGTGCCTTTTAAGCAAACATGCAAACTGTTCTCGGCATCATGGAGACACTGGGCAGACCTTGCGCTATGTTTGGTAAAGAAGAAAAACTGGCTTTTCTACCCCGTTTTTCTCACCCATTTAAGGGGACTCAAAGCAGCTGACACTTTTCTATTCTTCACCCCACAACAGAACACCCTGTGAGGTAGGTGGGGCTGTGAGAGCTCAGAAACAGAGCTGTGACTAGCCCAAGGCTACCCAGCTGGCTTAGTGGGGGAGTGTGGAATCAAACCCGGCATTCCCAGATAAGAATCCAGCTCCCTAACCACTAGACCAAAAGGTCTTCCTTTTGCTGCGTATATGGGATTTATTGTTCTCTGACATTTAAAAATAAAGAAAAGATGTTCCAAGAACTTGATGTGCAAGTGGTAGCCCATAATGAATATGCAGTGGCTGGGTCCACATGCTGGCTGAACTTTGTGCTAATAGACAATATTCCTTAGAAAAGCTCCTCTGAAATGATGACCTGAACAGACAGTGCATGCATCTGGGTATTTTGACAGTGTGAAATACCCAGAAGTGTGTGATTGCCACCACTGTGCATGCACAACCATCTTTTTTGGCTCCCACACATCTGCAGTGGGCACAGCCAAGGTGGCAACTCTGTCCACAAGGTAAGGAATTGTGCTATTTCATAGAATCATAGAATGGTAGAGTTGGGGAAAGCTGTCAAGTTTTCCTGAAATATGTTATGGTGGGATTTAGAAAGAATATAGTGGGGCACAGGGACATGTGGCAATTCCACTGTAACACAGACACAATTGTGCTATACTGTATCCCCTTTCTGGATGGGGACAGTGTAAATTGTATATCCCAGAATAGGGGCCTGCTGTCTGCATGCTATGGCAGGTCACACCAGGGGCTTCCTGTATTAGGATGTGGATGGCCCAGTGCGGAAAGAGTTCATATCCAAAACTGATATACATTTTGTTAAATATAATTGAGATATAATTATGTTACCCAATTATAATTTAGGTAACTGTGTAGTACACAAAAGCAGTGTTTTATATTTAAAAGGCCCTCTTTTCCAATGCAAACTCATGATAAAGTCAGGCTTTTCTCATCTGATTATGGCATGCAGTGTTATTAGGTAGACAAAATAGGTCTCAGTGTGATGTTTGACAGCTAGCCAACTACTCTCTTGCTAAATATAGAGCAGAAGAATGATCTCCAGCACCAGCTGAGAATAGCAAACAAAAGTTTGATAGCATGATATGACCCTGGATGATCTATATTAAAATATTAAGTACAGTTAGCTTTAGACTAATAGCCAGTTCAGGCATTTAATATATATTTGAAACTTTATCATCATCATCATCATCATCATCATCATCATCATTATTAATTTAAAAACAGCAGTTACACACAGCAAACGAGATCACTATGCTGGATTTCGTATTATATCACTAGTCGGGCACTTCCCAAGCGCCTAGGACTGTGTGATGTATCGATTAATTATGCGAGCAGACCCCAGTGAAGGTGCTCACTGAGATCTTTTGGCACCGCACCCAGTGTGCCGAGGATGACTGGGACCACTTTCACTGGTTTTCACCAGAGTCACTGAAGTTCAATTCTCAGGTCTTCATATCTTCATATTATTGTTGTTGTTGTTGTTAGAGTTAGTGTTAGAAAATGTTTTGTGTAAAAGTATCCCACTTCTGCACTTGATCTTTCTTGTTTCTCAGACAAACAAGCAAGTGTCCTGGCCCTAAAACAGTGGTTCTCAAGCTTTATAATGCCACAAACCTTTAATACAGTTCCTCGTGTTGTGGTGGCCTCCAACCTAACTCTAACCCTAACCCCCAACCATAAAATTATTTTCGTTGCTGCTTCATAACGACCCCTGTCGCTATGAAGAGCCACTGCCCTAAAAGCAACAATAATTGCTGTTATGTGTATTCTGCCTAAGGCTGCACCAGACTTTGGTTATTCATTCTGCTATTTTGGATATTCATTCTGAATTTTGGATATTCCAGAATAAAGCATGGATATTACAGAGCATCAGTGCTTTATCCTGGAATATCCAAATATAGTGGAATAAGTAACCAACATCTGGATGCAGCCTTAGTTTTAAATCTATACACTTTCATAATGGTCGAGCAGAACCCAAATGTTCCATTTGTTTGCCCAAAATAAGTTGGCCTACATAACTTATTTCTGAAATCCTACATGCCTAGTATATGATGTGGT
Source organism: Aspidoscelis tigris stejnegeri (assembly GCA_023333525.1). Lineage (NCBI taxonomy): Eukaryota > Metazoa > Chordata > Lepidosauria > Squamata > Teiidae > Aspidoscelis > Aspidoscelis tigris. Next base: position 97,635,867 of record JALMGA010000002.1, read on the forward strand.
GTAAGGGTGTGCACAAATGCATTTTTGACATTCCATTCATAACGAATCAAATGTTTGAAAATCCATATTCATATGAATAGATCACATTCGAATGTGGTAAAATTCTATTCGATACAAATCTCTTAGTACATATTCATATGAATATTCAATACATATCGGATACGAATGAATATGTATCTGATACATATCTGATACGAACGAATATGTATCTGATATGAATGAATACGTATGTGATGCAAATGAATATGTATCCGATACAAATGAATATGTATCCAATACGTATCCCTAACATATCCGCATTCTGAAAACATCAAATCTGACCTTTAATCCACTGCCAATCCATGCTGAATGCAATCTGGATCCATTGAGGATGTGACTGGTGCTCCATTTTCCCACACCCTCAATCTAATGAATGTCCAAACTATTTGTACAAATGTTAGTATATGAATATTGTAACATTCGATTCTTGTACAAATGTCTGAATTCGTCTGGATTTGTACAGTGACGAATGACACGAATATTTGTGCACATCCCTAATGTGGTGGCATCTTGTGAACCCTACATGCCTAGTATATGATGTGGTGGTAACTTGTGAACATAGTACATGCGCTGATCATCTCCCTCTATCTTTTTAGATGGTATACTTCACATAACAGTGGGTCCTCTGATGTGGTTCCAACTCTGAGTCTTAAACCCAGCTGGTCACTTTTCACTGAAATGTTCAGTTGGCACCAGAGTTCCTCTTTAATTCAGCAGTACAGTAGAGCTGTTCAAAATTTCTCACGCAGCTCTCGGTCTTCTACAAACCAGCTGCTACCTCACAGCAACTGACTGGCCATCTTGACACTCTTTAGCAAGCACAGGGGCATTGAGCCCAAACTAGATGTATTATTTTCACAAAGCATCTCTGACCTTCATTCAAAAGCCCAAGGCCCCAAATGCACGTGTGATGCGAAATGTATCTTTGCATCCAACATTCACAGTACTAAACATTCAATCAGCATCCCCTGGAGGAACTGAGAACAAAAGTTGTTTCTTAATTTTTAAAATGCTGTGGCATAGATAATAGTGTAGTTGAAAATTAAGATGACCTACAGTAAATAGGAAGTTCACCTACTGTTTGAAGAGAGTTGAGAAGGGTTACTTTCAACTATTTGTAAAATTACTTTTGTAAACACATTTGCATGAAATGCACTGCTCAAGCACCTCTTATGAAGAAAGACCATTGTCTAGTGGGAGTTCTCCCATAGGGCAAGGGAAGAGAGGGTATTGCTGGTGCTGTGGAAGCTGTTAGCGCATGGAGCATGCAGAGATGCAGTGTTGGACTAAGGATGCATTCACACAGAGTACACAAAGCAGCACAAAAGCAGCTTAGAAGTGATATCTTTTTTTTAGTGTGACTTAATCCACACTAAAGTCCAGAAAATGCACTTCCAATTGGCCTTTAAGGTATTGGGGTAGGAATGCTAGCATTTGCATCCTGCCACCTCTGAGCCGCTTTTGAGCTGGCTTTTTTATGTGTGGAAGCTTTGCGTAAAAGTGTTTAATGACTGAAAGAGACCTCTGTCTGATATTCTGGTGTCAGCACATAACCCACCCCCACCCCGCTGCCAAAGTCTGAAGTTTTCACAGTGGCCTCTAAACTCCCAGCACAGATGTGCTAAGAAAACATGTTTTCAAATTCAAACAAAGGGAATCAAAGGGAGAATGCAGTACAATAAAAATTAGGTTCCTTCTTCACTTATATATGTATACACACATGTGCAAACAAACAACTTTTTCTGGCTGCCTTTTAATTTTGCTCTTTCTCCACCCTTCACCGTGTGAGGGAGCTTGTTAACCTTGCCTAGGAGCTTCCATCATTGCTGATTGGCTGTTGATAGCTCAGCTTGGATGCTGATTGGCTGACATGCAACCACAGTGTCACTGAGCTTTTCACAACTTCCATACATGCACTGCTCGAGCAGCATGAAATGTCTACTTTACATTTGGATGCATAGTTTGGCGTGCCATGAGTCTTTCTTGCTGTGCTACAAGGACCTCAATGCACATTCACCACAGTACCCTAAGAAGTACTCCAAGTTTGTAATACCAACTCTGTTGTGGAAATTTTGAGTGGACTTACTTGTACATCGATTTCATTTTTTTTCTTTTAGACTTTAAGGCCGCATCCCCATTACAAGCTTATTTCAGTTTCAAACCGTTTTCAATCCTGGCAGACCTCACATCAGTTTGGCTTAACACACTTTCTGCGTGTTAAATCGCTCCAGAGTGTTGTAAATGTTAATCCTCATTTCAACAGGTCTCACTCCGGATCGTGCGCTTGATACGTATTACATTTTTTACTGTGGGGACCCTACCGTTTTAAGGGATGAGAATCCATGTTTAGGGTTTCCCCTCTCCCAATAGCTTGCTTCCAAAGACAGTGATGTCAGTGTAAAAATCCAACCTTCACAGCAGCCGCTACACTGTAGCAATCCAGACACTTCACACCTGATAACAATGTGCAGTTTTGCACAATTCTAGCTCTTTGGAGTTCTGACCTTTAAAGGGGAAAGGAAAGCAGGGGCAGGTTCTGGGAGATGTGTGAATGTTTAAAGCAAGGGGGCTTGAGTTGCCACTGCTGCTGTGTGCCCTGGGCAATGGGGAGAATCGCTGGCTGCCCACTGCCGGTTTTCTTCCATCCAGGCAAGCGGCAGCCACCCAGCCAGGCTCGGTGAAGGGGTCCCTTATGGGTGGCGCATTCACACCAGGAGGAAGAGGGCAGGGCAGCCCTGAAAAGCAGCTTTTAGAAAGTAGCTACTTGAGTCCCCCCTTGAGTCCTCAGAATCCAGATCGAACGTGATTAAGCTGAAAGTAATGGGAACAGGCAAATTCGCGTTTGCATCCGGTTCTATTATTTCAGTTTAGGGAAACTGTATTGAGCTTGTAATGGGGATGTGGCCTAAGCTTGGAGAACCCAGTGTACTGCCCATGGGCAAAATAGGCCATGCCAAAATCTTTCCTACAGCCTATGAGAACCACACTGGAAATTTGACAGCACTCTATGGGGAATGTTGTTAGATCATTTCTAATAGTTTGTGCAAACCAAGGTTGAGAGGGGAGCACAAAATTTGAAAAATATTGTGGAAATGTGTGTGATCTGTCAGTAAAAGGATGCAGACTTCAGAGAACATTTAGGCTCGGGATCTGAGGGCTCTGAAGGGTAGAAGCTAATGTTCTTAGTCTCAGAGCCCCTTGGAAACCCATTTTAGCAGAGCGACTTTCTGCACAGCCAAAATGAGTCCCCTAGTAGTCCAGAACATGGACTGAACCTCTGGGTTTGGGGCAAAGGCCTGCTAGTATTCTGGAGGATCTCAATATCAAGGTACTATGATGATCCAGATCAAGGGCCTCTTCATCTGGATCACACTTTGTCCTGTATGGACGGAACATACTAGTGATGTTCAGGGCCTTCCATATTCTGCACTAACATGCAGAAGGGAGTACTTTTACCATTCTGCAAAAGGAGAGCTGTCAGGAATGGGCTGCACCTTTGGGAGTAGGCTGGGCACAAGGGAAGGAGTTGAGGTGTGACCTCTGTGATCTTTGCATTCTTCTGGTATTGCCCAGCCTGGTCCTCCAGACGTTGCTTACATATGCAATTTGCTGTCAGAGTAGCAGCATTCCCCTTTCATCTTTAATTCAATACCAGCAGTGGATTTACTATTTATGAGGTTATGGTGCTATTTGTACTCTTTGTTAACAGCATGCAAGACAATACTTCAGAATCTTCTACTTCAATAACTCAGCTTCTGAGAGAGAGCTATTTAGCTGAAAACAACCATCAAGGGAATAGTGAGAGAACTAGATCAGAACCATCTCCACTTTCTTTCCACCGTGGCAGCACTCCTGGGACATCTGATGAGGTGACTGGCCAGGATGACCTTCCTGATCTATCTGCCTTTCTCAGCCAGGAAGAGCTTGATCAAAGTGTGAACCTAGCAAGGCAAGCAATAAATCAAGAACCACCTGAGAGCAAGCAAGACGAACAACAGATACATGTATTTTTTCCTTCCGAGCTGAAAAGCATTGGAAATACCGTTCCAAACAAACCACTAAAAACATCACCTACTTCAGACAACAGCCTAAAGAAACAGCAGTTGGGTTCTGAGGCAGAATCGAAAAAGGAATTCCTTAACAAGGCGGCAGATTTTATTGAAGAACTTTCTTCTCTTTTCAAGGCTCATAATTCAAAGAGAATCCGACCGAGGACGTGCAAAAATTACAAGAGTAAACTTGAATCTAAAAATAAGATTAGCCAGGACAATAGATCTGCACTTCCGAATCTATCAGAAAGCAGAGAAAGGCCTTGTAATGTGGCACCGCAAGATTTAGATATAGCTGAGCACTCACCTGGAAGCTCAGATAATTCTCAGCAAGCAGATTTGGAAGCTGAAACTCATCAGTTAGAAAATTCAGAGTTGACCACAGAGTCTCCTGCCACATCTTTTTATTCTGAGGAACCTATAAGTCAACCACCACGTTTTACTCAGAAACTGAAGAGCAGGGAAGTCCCAGAAGGAACCAAAGTGCAGTTGGACTGTATTGTGGTAGGAATTCCAACACCTGAAATCAGGTAAAAAAAAAAGTCCCTATTTTATTTCTGTAATCATAATTGAACACATGGTAGATTATATCAGTCTGATGTCTTTATTTACATTTCCTACTGAATCTCCAGTAAGCATCCCATCTGTGACGTAAAGAAAGCTATTGCTGGCTTTGACTTGAGACCTGGATGCTGCCTTTAGTTTTAGGTCAGTCTATTTCCTCTCTGTCACTCAAGCTGCAAAATCATGCAGAGGGTCAGGACAAGGTAAGTGAATGGGTTCATGGAACACAGGTGTACCAGTGGCTACTAGCATTGCTGCCTAGGTACCATATCCAGGTTGGACAGACATGCAGAATGCCTCTAAAGGCCATTAGCAGGGATTCAAGAGCAGGAGAAGATATTGCCTTTGTCTTCTGCCTATGAATGCCCAGAAGCAATTGGTGGGCTACTGTGTCACTGTGAAACAGGATGCTGAACTAGATGGATTGTGGCCTGATCCAGCAGAGTTCCTCTTATGTTCTTAAAAGGGAAGAGGAAATTGCAAAAGTAAGAAATAGCAGGATCAAGAAGCTTAGAAGTAAGCCCTGCTCCCCAGTTGAGATGTAGTCAGTAGTAGGCACCTAACTGCCAACTCTTCAAGCAAGTCTATTATGCAAAATTCAGGCATTTATTCAGAAAATCATGAACTGGGCCAGCCACAGCTGCATGTATCACTGGTGCATGCATTTCTCCACCATAGGATTGGTTGTCATCCTTCCTGACAAACAGAAAATTACTATATTAGACATGAAAAAGATTCATCTGGTTTTGGAATACATTTGCCACATCCATATCTAAGGCATGGCCACACCTTCACTTTAAGTCAGTGGTTCTCGGCCTTCCTAATGTCGCAGCGCCTTAATGCAGTTCTTCATGTTGTGGAGACCCCCAGCCATGGGGGCAGGTCAGCTTGGGTCCTTTGTGAGCCAGTTTGGTCTAGTGGTTAGGGAGCCAGACTCTTATCTGGGAATACCAGGTTTGATTCTGCACTCCTCCATGAAGCCAGCTGGGTGACTTTGGGCTAGTCACAGCTCTGTTCTGAGCTCTCATAGCCCCATCTAACTCACAGGGTGTTCTGTTGTGGGGAGAAGAACAGAAGGTTTGTCAGCTACTGTGAGTCCCCTTAAATGGGTAAGAAAAGTGGGATAGAAAAGTCAGCTCTCCTTCTCCTCCTCTTCCTCCTTCTTCTTTGGTTGCTCTGCTGACATCTTTTTTTTTCTGATCTGATTTATAAGTAGACTTTCACTCCTAAATTAACACTTTCCAGAGTATGCTTTTTCACAGATCTTAGTCGCCATCAGCATGGCAAACTGGACTAAAAGGGGCTGAACTGTACCATGATGCCTTCCCTTCTGCCTAATGCCTGTACATGTGGCTGCTATGCACCAGAGTTGGTGGCACGCCTCCTCTCCCTGTTCTATTCCTGCCAAGCAGTTTGTTCTTAGTTCACTACCATTCCTAGGATGGTCCCCTCTCCTGCCCTTTCCCCCCTATTTCCCTTTGTTCCAATTGTACACCTGCGGACTCTGTACATCATTTAAAAAATATATAAATAAGTTTTGTCCTAAACTGATAAAGCAATAGATCACATTTCTTCATTTGCTCTCTGGTGGTTTTGTGCAAAATCTGGAATGATTTTTTTTTTTTTTAATGACCAGAAATGGGACTGGCAGGAGGGAGAGCAAGGGAAAGAACAGAGCAAAATTATAAATGATACAGTTCTAAGGACAATATATCCTCCATTTTCTCTTGGCAATGTGCAAGGGAACCAGTGTTTCTTTTCTGCAGAAGGGGACCTTTACAGAAAAGCAGAACTGCTTCAGCAGCTTTAGGGCAAATAGCACAATACAGCCAATCTTTTTTTTTTCTGGAACAGCTGGGGGGGGGCAAGGGCGGGTGCTGGTTGGGGTATACCTTGGCTGTGCCTGTTTGAGGAGACAGTACCCCCATGTTACTATTGAGTTTGCCACTAGCACCACGCAACTCCAAACACATCCCATAATAGGTGTGAGCATAGCAGACCAAACTGAGGACAGATTATCAGGAATTGGGTATGAACAGGATTGGGACTGTTCAGTTCAGCCTCCTAATAGGATGGACTATTTCAGTAAGGTGTGGCCACAGCCCTTGTCCTACATAGGCAGCCACAACCATGAGTGGCTACTGTACATGCTTGTATTTCTTTGGTTCTTTTAAATCTTCCAGATGAGGAGAAATTTTCTTCACATATGCCTATTGGCATCACTTCCATTCTTAGGGGCCCTGTTCTAGAAAAATAAGTGGCAGTGACTATTTAGAAATATAGACAATGGGTGTTTTCCCACTGTCACTAGAAGTACCCATTAAGTACCCATTAATGGGTACTTCTAGTGACAGTGGGAAAACACCCAATGTCTCCATTGCATGGCCCAGATCCCTCTACCAGGCCCCAAGGGCTGCCAATCTCCATTATTTCTCTCACCAAAACATTTGGAGAGAGTCATTAGCACCCTGGGGGGGGGGGCTGGTAAAGGTATCTAAGCATCCATATATGAATCACTACCTTGCTATGACTCATCAAAATGAGTCACTGTAATTCAAGGGGCTGCTGCACTTGTGCATAGAGATTACAGTTGTAGGGATATGGTTTTTTATATATATATTCGATTTGTATTGAATTGAATGCAAGAAAAATATTTGTTCGAATAGACCTCCTTCGAATGTAGTGGGATTCATATTCGTCATGAATGTTCAATCCCATACAAATCCCATACAAATGCATACAATTCCAGTACATATCCCATACGAATAGCATACGAACCTTCATACGAATGTATCAAAACATTTGATTTGAATTCGAATGTCAATCTTTGAATGTGCCAGCATTCGATTCGAATACAAATGTCCAAATTTGGCCAAATTCATACGGATTTCAAATGTTATGAATATTCATGCACATCCCTATACTGTTGCCCTCTGTGTGCAGATGTCCGGAATGTGACATCAGAAGCACAAGATGCCTTAGGCTGCACAAATTGAATTTTGCTAAGCTGTTCAAAGGGCTGCATGTCTTCCTATCATACACTTTCAGTTTTGTGATAATAAGGACAGGCATTCTTTACATTTTTGTTGGTATGTAAGATTCACAACAGAGTTTTCTCTCTGGTGACCCCCAGACTACAAAGCTCCCTGCCATTTCACCTCAAAACATCCCTTAAAACACATCTTAGGAGAATTCTGACATCACTTTTCTTAATTTAGAGTTAGTGGAGTGAAAAAGTCACCTAAGCTGTGGTCAGACATGATATAAAATCAGTTTCCAGTCTTTTACTCCAAAGGATCACAGCTAGTAATGCATTTCTGTTTCTTCTCTGGACTACTGTATAACACCCATGATTGAGACTATCCTGTATTCAGATTATCCCAGCACTTAGACCATTTCTGCTCATTTAGTTCATTTACTTTTGCAGGTGTGATTGCACAAGGGGACTAATGGGGGCTGCAACCATACTTTTATGGGTGAGCAGAGAGAGAGTTTCCCTTTCCCTCTCACCCAGGGTTGGACGTTGTGGGTGTTCTAAAGCAGTGGCGCCATCGTCCCCCACTTCCTCCTTCCCTTACATCACTACCTGTCTCTTTTCCCCTGCTTCTTTTGGTTACAAGGCTGGTGTTAGGGATGGAGTGGAGCACATCCAGGAACTACTTTGGGAGGGTAGATACAGTCTGTGGTTGGTGATGGGCTAGCATCAAGAGAAGAGAAAACTTCCGTCTTTTCTTTCATATTTTAAAAGCCATAAGTGTGCAATTATGGAGATCTACCACTTCTGCCACTGGGGAAGCAGGCTCCCCTGCCTGCAACAGTGATGCTGTTTGCAGGTGCAGAAAACAAATAGCGTCCCTGTTGCAGACAGGATGCCTTGTATGCTGCTGTTTCTAGTTGGGAGAGCCTCCAAAACTGTTTAGAGTATGTTGTGAAGGCCTGCAGGTGGAAAAGGAGAGACCAAAGCTCTGCTCCAATACAGTGCCTGACAAAAGTTCTGTCGCTTATCCATGTTGTTGAAACCAAAGCTTATAACCTGACTTAAAATTCATTCATTGGTTTTAGAAATGACTCATATGAAAGCTGAAACCCTCCCAAATGAGGTTTTTAAAAAGAAAATAAATTTGCTTCACCCAGCCACCCATAAGGGACCCCTTCACCGAGCCTAACTGGGTGGCTGGGTGGCTGCCGCTTCCGTGGATGGAGGAAAAATGGCAGCGGGCAGCCAGCTAGCAATTCTTTCCCCTCCTCTCCCCATTGTTCAGGGCACACAGCAGCAGCGGCAACTAAAGCCCCTTTGCTTTAAACATTCACATTCAGCTGCTTTCCTCCCTTTCCCTTTCTAAAGTCAGAACTCCAAAGAGCTAGAATTGCGCAAAATTGCAACATTGCTATTCCAACCATCAAGGTGTGAAGTGGTTCCAGCGCTACAGTGTAGCAATCCCTGTTAAGTGGATTTTTACACTGAAATCACTGTCTTTGGAAGCAAGCTATTGGGAGAGGGAAACCCTAAACATGGATTCTCATCCCTTAAAATGGTAGGGTCCACACAGTAGAAAATGTAAAACGTTTCAAGCGCACGATCCGGAGTGAGACCTGTTGAAATCAGGATTGAGATTCACCACGCTTTGGGGTGGTTTAACACGGGAAAAGCGTGTTAAGCCAAACTGCCGTGTGGACTCCAAGAACTGAAAATGTTTTGAATCCGACATAAGGTTGCCGTGAAGACATGGCCTTAAAATCTTATTCAAGCTTGTGGTGTGAACGCGGCCCTCCATTCCTGAACTTAACTAGGGTGGAATGATACATCATTCCATGCACTTACATGCAAATAGGCCCCTTGTCTGTCTGTTACAGGCAGGAGCTGTTCTAATTTTTATCTCTACCTCTTCCTGCTTCCTCATGAATGTAAATGCTGCAGGAGATGCCCTAAAATTATAGATGCTAACATTCACACTGGAATGTTGACAATTTGTGTAAAAAAATTCTGAACAAGGATTGATCAAACGCACAATATTATTTGCCAATGATTATCAGCATTTGCTTATCTATGCCAGCCAATGTTTTTAGGGCAGTAATGTTTTTATTGACAGCATCCGTACAGGCACATCAATGATTACCAGACCCTGGGCATTTGCTTTGAGATCCTATGTGAAATTTCCAAAGGGACTTCTCTCTCCTGGAATGTTCCAGAAAGCAATATGAATGGAATGTGTAGAGCGAGTTGTCTAGTCCCACTTCCCCATATCTGGCTCTGAGCAAGTTCTATGAATGATACTGCACTGAAGTATTTTCCACAAGAATCATTCCAGGAGGCTCCCCGTGAGTGCCATCTGCTACGTCATAGCTGGCCCACAGAGACAGAATACAAGGCTAGAAGGATTGTGGATGAAACCTAGTAAGGCCAGTCGTGTGTATTCTATTCCCTCCACTGATCGTAAGTGACCCATATTTGCCACCTTAACTCAGAGGTGCCTACATTTTTTCCAAATTACTCTGCTTACCTCTGTTAAGTTAAAATTACTTTTGGCTTGGCACACAGTGTTATTCTGCCCATGACAAAAGGATTTGAAGCTCTATAAACAGGGGCCATCTCATGCATTTTCTATGTGGACACTTTCTAATATACACATGTTAGTATCTGAGAGAGAGAGACTGCACCCATGATACGCTTGAGAAATGAGCTTTTATGCTCTCAAGGTTTATAATATGTTTTATGAGTAGGGCTGCTTCCAGGCATCAGTTTTGAATTCTGCTATGTCTGGATATTCTGGGAAAAAGCATGAATATCCAAATAGAACAGAGTAAGTAATCAATGTCTGGATGGTGCCTCAGTCTTAGGAATATTTAAGCATCCCTGAGATAAATGGCTTTAAACTAGATTAGGATGACACAGACAACACACCTCTTGCTCCTTTTTGTTGCATTAAGGCTAAATTCACGCATACAAAAGAAAGGGTTCAAAAGTGCCTTAGAGATGACAGCCATTGTTCCAACCTCCTTTCCCCATCTTTAATCCAGTTTTTCTAGCCTAGAGTGTTCATGAGAACGGGGAGGGCCAGACTGGCACGTGAAGGATTCCCCATGTGAACTAGTTTTATTTATTTATATTTATATTTAAATTTATATGCCACCCCATACCCAAGGGTCTCTGGGCGGCTCACAGCATTTAAGAACAGACGTATAAAAACAATATCAAGTTTAAAAATGCAATATCAAGTTTAAAAGTTCTAAGGCCCCACCCAGACAGGGGGAATATAGAGCCATTATGGCTGCACTATGGTGGAATTGCCACATGTATCTATGGCAACCCCATCATAGCTCCACTATATCCTCCCTAAAATGCACAATAGCTTCTTGAGGGAAAATATGGCACTATTCCTGAAAAAGCAGTATTACCTGCCTTGTGGAGGGAGGTGCCCTTGTTGCCCTGGGGATGGGCAAAAAGCCCATTTCCCTCTTTCAATTTGACACAAATTGAAGAGGAGAATATTCAGCTTTGTTTGAATCCTTGCACCATGAATGTGCAGTGGTTTGGATTCATACATGAATTTCTGTCAAATGTTTGTGCATGAAGGGAACCCCTCATCCCTTCTATTCTGTCATCCCTTACCCCTGCTTTCACCACGACTGTCCCATTCAGGAATCATGGAAAATCACGTGAGATTTCCTGCAATTCCTGGATGGAGGTGCCCTCTAAACCTGTGTGCACACCTCCAGAAGGCCTAGCTGAGCCTCAGAGGAGTGTGCGATGGCAGCAGCAGTGGCTGGATTTACCAGTAAGGAGGTTTGGCCAAGGGGGACGCAAGGCCAGGGGTGGGCCAGATACAGTCAGTTCCCAGGTGAATTGGGGCCCCTTTTGATTGACCCACAAATATTCAAATTCTTATGCATTTGTACAAATTGTGAATGTGACAAATATTATTTGCCCATCTCTACTGGCCACTGCACATATGCAGAGGCTGAAACAGATGTCTGCATGTGCAGTGGTGGCAACATGCACATCTGGATATTCTGTGCTGGCCAAATACTCAAATGTGCGCATTACTAAAAGGTGCAACAACGGCACCAGCCCCCACACTGTCTAGCTAGCAAGCGACAATGTCAGAGGGTCAATATACTGGATTATCATTTGCTAGTGGGATGTTCAGCCAGTGTTTGGAGCAGGCCTAAGCCTCTTCAGAGGTGTTTTTCAAAAAAATTTGTGGGTGAATCCACCTAACTTCAGCTATAGCTTGTCAGTTTTGTGGTAGCCAGATAAATGTAACCAAAGAATTTACTTTAGGATACTAATCTACAAAAGTGTGTGCTCATTAATATGCAGCAATATAACTGTATATATGTAAGTACACAAATTTTAATAAGAATTTAAAATAGAAATACATCTTATCATAATGGAGGTTATTGATAAGTGTTGCTGCAAATTCAAGCTTTCCTTGGCAGATGGTTGCAGATGTGTGATAGACTGATGGTGCTACAAGCTTGGTCCCCTGGAGGGATGAGCACGTATATTTCTCACATTCAAAATTTGTATGATTACGTACGAATTTGGACATTCGAATTTGGATTGAATGTAGGTACATGTGAAGATTGACATTCAAATGTGAATCGAATGTTTCCATACATTCATGCAAAGCTTTGTTACATTCATGAACCTGGGAAGGTGGGAAAGCGGCTGCCCAGACACACCTGCAACAGATCCAAAGTGGATTCAAAGCAGATTCAGAGTGGATTCAAAGTGGATTGAGAGCAGATTTGATGCATTCCAATCGGAAACGTAAGGGATACTTAGGTGATTCTTAGATGATTCATAGCAGGGATTTGAATCGAATTAGTATAGAATTCAAGTCCTGCCACATTCAATGGGGATCTATTCAAATGAATATGAATTTTCTTGCATTTGACTTGATATGAATTGAACACACACACACGCACACACACTATTTATGCACTTGCTAGTTCCCTGTGATTGGCTGATCAACTTTCATGGTCCTAAAGGCATTGTCATCTTCCCCACCAAATCAGTGTGTTCAGTCCTTCCTCCGTTGCATTCCCCCCCCCCCCTCAAAAAACAGATCCTTGAGTTTTGGGAGGAATGTAGGAAATGCCAAGTGAAATGAGTTCACAAAATGAACTTTATAGCAAGCAGATAAAAGTGAAAATAAGTTAACAGTGTTTCTAAACCTTCCTTAAAGGCTTCATTAGATGGCGGGAGAACAAGAGCAGAAACACAGGGATCTGTAACAAGCCTGTAAGGATGGATTAGAAACATTGCAGCCAATTTGTCTCCAGCAAATTATTTGAGTCTCTGGAATTCTTTATTTGGAAAAGTCCAGGTATTTGGATGAACAGAACCTTTATATTTATTTATTTATATTCCTATCATGCCCTGTACCTGAAGGTCTCAGGGTGGGTCACAATAAAAGTGCTTATAAATACAGATAAAGTAGATAACAGTAACAGTGTTTGCATGGGGAGGGAATGCTGTTCCCTCAGCCAAGGGTCAGGGTAAGCCAAAGGCCAGGCTATACCTGGATTTTATGGCATATTAAACATTAAAGCTTGCTATGCAGTGGAAAGCCTATCAGTAGATGTAGGAGGATTACTCTGATGGTAATCCATACACTGAAACAAGAGCACACTGCAGGAAAAAATTATTTCAGTGGCATGGATTATCCTGCCTAAAACCTGGGACATCTATAAGTTTCATGTCTAAACATGTGGTCACCACCCCACAAAACCCAGTTGGGTCTTCTTGTTAGAATATCGGACTCCTATCTGATAGTCTCCCGGTTCAATTCCTCATTCCTCCATGAAGCCAGCTGGGTGACCTTGAGTGAGTCACAGTTCTCCTTCCGAGCTCTCACAACCCCACATACCTCACAGGTAGGGTGTCTGTCATGGGGAGAAGAACAGAAGGCTTGTCAGACACTTTGAGTCCCGTTAAGAAGCTGAGAAAAGGGGTATAAAAGCCAACTCCTCCTCTTCCTCCTCTTTTTCTTCAAAAATAGACCCTGGTCCTAATAAAGGGCCTGTGTTCCCTGGTGTTATGGTTATCTCAAATTAATCCCAGAGAGCCTTTTGTTTGTTTTGTTTCCTTCCTGGATAGTTTTACTAACTGATGGAACAGAAAACTGTGATTTGATAACTCGCCTTGTCCTTTCTGCCAATTACAGTATGAGAACAGGAAGGCTGTCTGTCAGTTACAGCTTTTTTGGATGAAGCTTGCAAAACCAGTGAAACTCCAGTGTTCTATTGAGCGTTGTGTGAAAAAACAATCACGCCCAAATGGGAACCAATCCCAGTCTAAAGAGCACAGTCAGCATAACAAGTGATAAGGCAAGAAAGAGGACAAATTAAGAGTTTTACATGCAATTTCTATATACAAATTGCACAAATTGCTTAAGCTATCAAGATAAATCCCATTAGGACCATATTTTTAAAAATCGTATATTGGCTCTGTGCTCAGATGTCTCCAGATCCAGTACAATTGCAAAGGGCGTGCTTCCTTTTCCCCATAAGATGACATCAAAGATTAATTAGGCTATAGAATTTGCTGATCAAATGTGCCTTTAAAAACTACTACCAAAGCAATTTGCGGCAAGAAAGGCATTTTAGGAAGGGACCATATGGAGCTATAGGTCTCCAGAAGTTTGTACAGGCATCTTTCACTCGTATTATTAGCAGAGCATGCCAAAGATTTTTGAATTGAGACCTGCTTCACGTAAAGCCATGACCTCACCACTGACTGTAGGTCTAATTTCCATTTATATAAGATGATTAATTTGTTAGAGTAATATATCATTAAGTTCAGTACAAACAATTAAAAAATATAACAGCGATGTGAGTACACCAATCACACCAGCAGGAAGAAATACAACAATGCCAAGCGCCAATGCTTTTTAAAGTCAGCTTTCAAAGATTATAAACCAGACCTCAATGATAGAGCAAACTACCTGGAAAGCAGAGAGTCACCGGGTCAATCCTCAGCCTCTCCCCAGAAGTAGGCAATGGCAAACTATTTCTATATCACTGCCAGCAAAACTGCATTAAGGTGCCCATGGTGGTGCCCATGCAGTCAACCAGAAGTTTGCCATGATTCAGTAGTACCCAAAAACAACCACAGCCATCACATAGCAGAGATGGTGTTACACAAAAACAGCAAAAACCAGAGAAAAGCCTTACTTAGATGTGACAGTCAGTGCTAACCCTCTTCTATTATGTCTACCCCGCATCTGTCAGAATAAGGGGGAGGGATCTGGCAAAGTGTCTCTACAGGTGCATCCCCATTATAATCTTAATCCAGTCTCCCTAAACCGAAATAATAGAACCAGATGCAAACGCGAATTTGCCTGTTCCCATTACTTTCAGGTTAATCCCATTCAATCCAGATTCTGAGGATCGTAGGTGGCGTATGTGACTCAAGGGGGGACTCAAATGGCCACTTTCTAAAAGCTGCTTTTGGGGGCTGCCCTGCCCTCTTCCTCCTGGCGTGAACGCGCCACCCATAAGGGACCACTTCATGGAGCCTGGCTGGGTGGCTGGGTGGCTGCCGCTTGCCTGGATGGAAGAAAAATGGCAGCGGGCAGCCAGCAATTCTCCCCATTGCCCAGGGTACACAGCAGCAGTGGCAACTCAAGCCCCCTTGCTTTAAACATTCACACATCTCCCAGAACGTGCCCCTGCTTTCCTTACCCCTTTAAAGGTCAGAACTCCAAAGAGCTAGAATTGTGCAAAATTGCAACATTGTTATCAGGTATGAAGTGCATGGATTGCTACAGTGTAGCAGCTGCTGTGAAGGTTGGATTTTTACACTGACATCACTGTCTTTGGAAGCAAGCTATTGGGGGAGGGAAACCCTAAACATGGATTTTCATCCCTTAAAACTGTAGGTTTCCCTACAGTAAAAAAAATTAACATGTATCAAGTGCACGATCCAGAGTGAGACCTGTTGAAATGAGGGTTAACATTTACAATGCTTTGGGGCAATTTAACACGCGGAGAGTGTGTTAAGCCAAACTGACGTGGGGTCTGCGAGGATTGAACCCGTATTGAATCCGAAATAAGTTTGCCGTGGGGATTCGCTCTACCTTATATTAATTATCTTAAGGTATAGGAAAGTACATATGGGAACAGATTTTTTTTTAATGTGTTCACGTCCCAAGCTGTGTGCCAGCTCAAAATCAGCTCCTTGGGTTGAGTCCAGAAAGCAACTAGAAGCCAATGGAGGCAAAAAAAAAAAAAAAAAAAGACTGATTAGCATTCAGCACACTTTGCATTCATTTCTTTTATTGACCTGACATTTTGGCCATAGTGAAGGATGGAGAGAAGGCAGAGGGCATACTTGGCATGTATATCATTCCAGATACAGTCTCTGGTGCTTCCAGTTAAAAGGATCTTGGGTAAGATGAGGAAAGGCAGCTGCTTAAGCTATTGGAGAGTAACATTGAGTTGGTAGACAAAGTAAATGTGTAATGAACTGGTGAATTATAAAGCAATTTCCAGGCTACATCTAGACAGGTTAAAACCCTGTAGTTATTTTGTAATTGCATCTGCTTTGCCAGACATGATCTCTGTGCTCTGATTTACCTGATTATCATTATACTAGTAAACTATTGTAGCAGAATATCCTGTTAATCTGTAATTGCAGCACTGTTTGGATTACTGCATGAGAAGTACAGCAAGAATTTGGCATGAGCTGTTGCTACTCAAAAATACTTCGTGTGGCACTACCTGTGTGAGGCAATAGGCGAGTTTGGTTTCATGGAAAGAAAATCTTGCACTCCACTCCTGTGACAAATGTTAAAACACAGAGTATGAATCTAATGTCTAGACAATGCGATAATTGTGGAATAAATAAGTAATCTCTGGAGACAGCCAAAATCTTTCTGACATCCTAGGTTAGCATGCAACACAATACTATATGTCTGTTTGCATTCACTTGTTTGTAGCCAGGATCATTGGGTCTGGAATAGTGAAGCTTTGGCCAAGATTATCTTCACTGATGGCGCTGATCCAGATGAGCCCATAATACAGTCACAAAGCTTGTGTGAGCTTTGTGCCAATACCCCAACATCTCTGAGACTTTGGTGCCTCTGTCTGGTTAATTTCAGTACTGTGTTATGTGACACCATTGAAATGTACCCCATGGTAGTCCCAAACATGGGAGATATGTCTTCTGCATACGACCTGTGTTCTGGATTTGAGCTGCTCGTCCAGTGGGTGATCCAATTAAATAGGTCCGTTAGTGATCCAGATTAAAGACATTAATCTGGATCAGATTCTGTCTTAAGCAGATGGACTTCCTAAATTTGCATTAACAGGACATAAGATTTTCTTGTCAGCCAAAGAGTGAGAGTTAGCTCTAACTCCAGCCAAAATTACAGGATGGATTCTACTCCCTCTCGGGTCATGTCCCCATACACTGTAAAGTCCAAATCGAATCCGAATTCAGCAAGAGCATCCCCATGCAAAGCCCCCAAACCGGGCTACATGAAGACCAAATCACCCAAATCCATGCTAAATTTAGTCCTCTAGAAAACTGTTCTCACTACAGTTTGGGTGTGAAGTCTGCATTATTTTGGGGGGTGAGTCTGTGCATGGGGACACTCCTGGGCTATTTGGGGATGGGACAGACTCTGGCGTCATTAGGAGGTGGGGTTTCATGTCCTGTGTTCATCGTTCCTGTCCTGTGCATTGGGGATCACAACTGTTGGCCATTTTTAAACAGTGATCAAATAGAAATGAGCCTCTTCTCTCCACAATCCGATCACTGGGCAAACGTAAAAGAACTGATTGCCCCAGTTTGACAGGTAAAGATGCAGTGATGATGGGGATCATCTGGCCCTTGTTGTCCCACAAGCCTCTTGCCGCAACCCTTATTCCACCCCTGCTTTTTAGCTGCCAAACTTCAGAAGCTGCTTGCCAGCTAAAAAGCTAACTAAAGCTGCTACGATGTTTAGAGGCAGTTTAGCAGAGGAATGCTAAAGGCTTGTGGGACAGCAAGGGCCAGATGACCTCCCTCATCGCTGCATCTTTACCTGTCACACTGGGACAATCAGTTCTTTTGCGTTTGCCCGGCAATCAGATTGCGGAGAGAAGAGGCTCATTTCTCTTTGATCACTCTTTAAAAATGGCCAGCAGTTGGGATCAGGGAAGAGGCGTTGAGTGGCATTTCCCTTCCCTCGCTACAGCGGGTGGCACAGGGTTTGGTGACATCAACCCAGCTCCAATAAGGAGAGAAAGGGTGGAGAGAAAATGATGCTATTGGGGTTTAGCACAGTTTGCATGGGGACAGGCTTATTTGACTTGAGCCCACACTTTCGTCAATCACATGGGGACGGGTCAATTCAGACTCGGGTCCGTATTCAGACTAAATTTTATCCAATTCAAACTAAATGGAGTGCATGGGGACATGGCCTCAGACTTAAAGCCAAGTGTCAGAGTGCCCAATCAGGCAAACAAAGAAGTGAAACTGAGAGATCAGCAAGGTATGCTGCATGGGGATGTTTCTTGGCCAGTCAGAATTTGGTTGCTAGGCACAGGTGAGCAGAAACCCATAGAAAGCTAAAGCTAAATTCCAAATTCTTTTGCACCTGGAGAAAAATGGTGCCACAGGCCAGAGGCTTTCAATTCAATGAATCTTTCCTCCATGATTCCCCCAGATAGAATCCCATCACACAACACAATCAGTTTTGCCCCTGAAATGAATTGAGGCAACTATATCAAATCACAATCTCCCCTTTTTACGTGAAGAAGAGTTTCCTTAACTAAAATATCCCTTTAAGGCTCTGTCCCCAAGCAATAAAAAGTCTGTTTAAAAGGTTCTTTTGCCTCTGAGTGCCCCCATGCCCAGCTTTTTTCTGAGCTTCCAGTGGCACAAAAGGAGGAAAATGCATGATAAAAAGACTGCCCTTTAAAGAAGACTACCAGCGCACTTTTTGGAAGCTGCGGGTATTCCAAGCAACATTGTGCATGGAGACTCTCCGTGGCAAAAGGGGCGGGGATTGGCGGCCAAGATCTCCGAAAAAAGCACCCTAGCTCTGCTTCTGCTGCCCGCCTGCACACACACAGTCTTAAACATTCACACTTCTCCCAGAACAGCAGCACCTTCCCTTCCTGTCCCTTTCTAAAGGTCAGAACTTTTAAAGAGCCAGAATTGCACAGAATTGCAACATTGTTATCAGGTGTGAAGTGGGTGGATTGCTACAGTGTAATGACTGCTGTAAGTGGTGGATTTTTACAGTGAAATCACTATCTTTGGAAGCAAACTCTGGATCCCAAAGTGATAAATGGCTCTGGTGGGTTTTGCAGGTGAACAGAGAACTTGTAAATATGGCTATTTTTCTTTTGGACTTGTCGGGGGTTATCTCCCCAGCACCCTATCAAGCAGAGAGGGGGTGGGGAGAAAAAGATACGGGCAAACAAAACACACTTCCTTGGGGACGGTAGGTGCATTTAAAATGTGTGTTTTACCAAACCTCATGGGGATGCTTATTCTGGAATTGAACGGCACTTTTAAAGTCCACCGGAATAGAGGGGCAGTAGAGGAAAACTAGAGAGGCAAACGAGTTGCTTGGGGATGCAGCCTAAGTATAGGAGCAGGATAGAAGAGGAGCATCACTTAATGTGAATTAAGACAGAAAGCAGCAGAAAGTTGGGGGGGGGAGCATCTAACTTGGAAAGCAGGTGGAACGTTCCTTTTTCAAGATCTTCTAAATAATGGGCACAAATACGCACACACCAACCCAAGCTAGCAAGAAAGTTGCAATGCTAAGAGCAACAAGCTTAAAGGGTAGCAGAGGCTAAGCATTCTGGCTGACTTCTAGCCTCTCAGTACTGGTGAAGTGAGGTGTATATATAAGACAAGATGTCCTATTCATAATTCGGACTGAGGTTGTACCAGTTCTGTTTACACTAGATTGTTATAGGTCGTCCTCAGGCCATCCTCACCTTGGGCTATGTTGCTCACACCTGTCTCCAGGATCGACCTGAGGCTCCTCAGCAGAACCCTTGGCTCTCCACCCCTTTTGATTCATCAGATCTACCTCCTTTCTTACTGGATGCCATTTTGACATTCAAGGGAGGCAAGGGTGTGTGTTTGTGGTTCCTTTTTAAGCCTGCCCCCCAACTCCATGCCCCCTTCTTTTTTATGTCCTTTTCTTCTCCGTGTGATTAATTTTTTTGAAAAAAATAATAAATTTGCAGAAAAACACTAGATTGAAGGATCATACACTTAAACTGAGGAGAGGGGGAGGTGCCTCACCAACTTCGCATGTGCTCCCCTCCCCTAGACATTGGGCAAAAGGAAAGACTGGACCCTACCCACCACAGCACAGTTCACACTCCTTCAGTCCATCACCTGCTTACACTGAGGAAGAGAAGATGACTTGGCATGCCAGGATGGGCTGAGTCCTCTGGAAAAGAGGACTCTGGTTAAAATGATCTAATGGGGGTAGGTCTACTTGGAAAATGAACTAAATAAAAGTAATGCAACCTGAAGACAACCTGAAGTTGTCCTAAACTAAAGGTATGACCAGGGCCCTGGAAATCAGTATGTTAATCAGTCTTACTTGCCTTCAAGGACTCAGCCTTATAAGACACAAACTAAGTTTGATTGTATGTCAGATCTGTTATTAGCCTTTGTCTTAGATGGCAGTGATACAATGGGATATCATGCTAGGCCTATATGAGGGAAGAGCAAGTTCAAACCTTGGGTGGGAAACAGAGTAAGCAAGGAAATTGGCCAATGCTCAGGCTGTCCAGGTTACGAAAACAAGTTGCATTAATCCATCAGATATTCAACTTTAGGCATCCAGACTGCCATGTATTCTTTCAGCTGCTTTAATCCGAGGTGTGGAACTTTTAACATGTTTAAATATTGCTTTCCTAAAAGAGGTTAACAGGATTAAGTTCTGGCGCCAAACCAAAAATAGGCAGAGTCAAAGATTTGGAGTCAGCCGTCCTAGGAAGGAAGGGGCTTTGTGTGGTGATGGTGTGAGTTCCAATGCTCTTTCCTGGAATGGGATTCTGACCCAAGTGGAAGTCCCATTGCTGCAAATAATATATGGCACCATTAACCCCAGATCCCAAAGTTCTCATTAGCTCAATATACAACAATAGGCAGCTGGGATTTTCTGTTCATGCTCAATTTAACTAATTATTCAAGGCTATTTCTTCTTGGATTTGCCTTGTTTTGCTTAAATTAGAAAACTTTAAAATTGAAGCACAGAGACAACATATTTTTTTCTAGCAAAATTATGTGGGTTATTTATTTTCTATGAAACATTTCCATAGTTTTAATTCCCCTTGATATATTTCAAAAATACCTATGTATGGAAAACCACAAATAGCAATGATGAAAATGAAACAAACAGTATAGCTTTCTGCAACCCTATAATCACTTAAATAAGATAAAGCCCCATTGTACTCAAGTTTCTTCTGGTTAGTTTTATTCAAAATGTAATTTTTGTGTGTTCACTAAGGACTGGATGTGAACAGACACAGATAAAGATGTTCCCAAACTAATTTCACATCTTCAGAAAGTGTCCTTAAACATTCTTCTAAATTGTGCAGATTCGTAGAACACAAATCTTTTAACTGTGGGCTCATCAGCCACCAGTGAGTCTGTAGTAAATGTGGACAGTCCTTTACCTTAATCTTCATTCATGAAGTCAAGCCAAGAGGGACAGCAATATTGGAGAAGAGACAAAAATATTGTTAGAAATAAAAATATTTTATTCCTCAGTCACACCTTGAGCACTGATGTCTACGGTGCCTTCAGAAGTGGGGTTAAGACCTGTGACTGTCTTGGCACAATACTGGGAATACTATACTGATCCATGATATTCCCAGTATAGTCCTGGGTTACTTGCTTGAAGTGACTGTACAGGAAATCTAGCAGTGATGCCAGGTTTCTTATAAAAGCAATTCTTGCCTTTATGACTGGTAAACTCTTTTTGGTTCTTTCTGTGCTTGGTGATCTGTATTAAGAAACCCTTTAATCCGGATCACAGGCCTCCTAATTCACATGCCAATGTGAATCATGGAGGTCCTACTCTCATTGGTCCAGTTCTGTCTGCACTGGATGAAGCCAGATCTGGATTAAGGCGACTTTTAATTCAAATCTGTTGTAGACTTGTTTAATCAGGTCTACAGCTGGACCGGGGATCTTATGGCAGATCACAAAAGGCGTGCAGATGGTACCCCTCCATGATCTGGAACTACTGGGGGATGGTTTTCAATGGCATGCCATAGCATACCACCCCAAAACTGGCATTCCTAGCCTTCGGAGGTGTGTGTGGGAGGCAGCTGCGAAGCTCACATGAACGTAACAGCCACAGAGAGACATGGGCCAGATCATCACTGTCAGTACAGATGACGCTGATTGGGCCATGCCTCCAAGTAATCTGGTTCATGGGACTTATGGATCTGGACCAACAGAAACTAAGGGCAGAAAAGACATTCATGATTGCATCACTTGGTGCTCCTGGAAGCCAGCCAAGTGGACAAAAAGAAACAAAACGCTAGATAGAGGAATCACACACGTAAACTGAGGAGAGAAGGTGCCTCACGAACTCCGCATGTGCTAACTGACTAAAGGAAAGACTGGACCCCACCAACGACATAACAATTCAGCTTCTTTTAGTCCATCCTTCCGCTCACACTGAGGAAGCAAAGATGTCCTGAGATGCCAGGACGGACTGAGTCCTCCTCGGTCCTCTAAAAATGAAGACTCCAGTTAAGACAATCTAAAGGGGATGCGTCGGCTTGGAAAACAAATTACATAGAAATAATGTGAATAACACGACCTGAAGACAAGTTAAGGTCGACCTAAACTACTTGTGTGACCAGGGCCTAGGGCCTTAGTGTTGTATTGTACAAATGCAGCCCCAGTTTGAAACTCTGGGAAATTATGCAATAGAAAAAGAAAAGTTGAGTCATTTGTGGTACAAATTATGCAGTATATCATGCAAAGAATGTCATGGGGATTAATTCAACATGCTGCATCCACTTTGAGTAAAATGGGCATTCCAAGAGCATCCCAGAGCTTGGTGAGCACACATGACTGCTCCCATCAGGTTTACTGACTGCTTCTGAGTTACAAAATTTGCCCTTACGTGTGACCTACACGCAAGAGCATAATAAACTACTACAAGGGGGGATTTCTCCACCATAGAGAGGGATGGTAGTGATGATGGCAACTTACTGGGTGCAATTTCCACCAAGTGCTAATTGTGCTGGGAAAAATGGCCAACTTCCAGGTCTATTTCCTGTCTGTCCGGGGACAGGAAACACTGACTATATACACAATGTACCTCCCACTCCAGTGGCAAGTGTCAGGTCTCCCACTGCGGGGACACATTTCTTCAAGATAGTGTGGTTCTATAGCCTTAGGCTAACATTCTAGGGCCGTGTCTTCACGGCAACCTTATCTCGGATTCAAAATGTTTTGAATCCTCGGAGTCCAGACGGCAGTTTGGCTTAACACGATTTCCGAGTGTTAAATTGCCCCAAAGCGTTGTAAATGTTAATCCTCATTTCAACAGGTCTCACTCCGGTTCATGCGCTTGAAACGTTTTACATTTTTTACTGTGGGAACCCTTCTGTGTTAAGGGATGAGAGTTTCCCTCCCGCAATAGCTTGCTTCCAAAGCAAGCTGTAAAAGCAGCAGCAGCCCGAACAGCAATCCAAGCAATCCACTGTAGCAAACAAGCAATTCAAACCTGATAACCATCTTGCTATTGAAAGTGCTGACCTTCTAAAAAAGGAAAAGAAAAGCAACTGCCGTTTGGAGAGATGTATGAATGTTTAGAAAGGGGCTTGACTTGCCACCGCTGCTGCGCGCCTTGAGCAATCGGGAGAGGAAGGAAAAGAATCACTGCCTGCCTGGTGCCGTTTTTCCTCCATCCAGGCAAGGCAGCCACCCAGCTAGGCTCCGTGAAGGGGTCTGTTATGAGTGGTA
Organism: Aspidoscelis tigris stejnegeri; assembly: GCA_023333525.1. Classification (NCBI taxonomy): domain Eukaryota; kingdom Metazoa; phylum Chordata; class Lepidosauria; order Squamata; family Teiidae; genus Aspidoscelis; species Aspidoscelis tigris. Next base: position 97,659,480 of record JALMGA010000002.1, read on the forward strand.
CGTTCATGCCAGGAGGAAGAGGACGGGGCAGCCCCGAAAAGCAGCTTTTAAAAGGTAGCCACTGGAGTCCCCCCTTGAGTCACGTACGTCCTCAGAATCCGGATTGAACGCGATTAAGCTGAAAGTAATGGGAACAGGCAAATTTGCATTTGCATCCGGTTCTGTTATCTTGGTTTAGGGAAAGCGAAATAAGGTTGCCGTGAAGACACGGCCTAGGTTAATAAGCATCACTCTTGTAATTACCCACAAATGGGCCTTCTCTTTGGCAGCACCTAGCCTTTGGAATAGTCTTTCCTCTGGTTAGGGATGTGCAGGAATGTTTTCTTTTGCATTTGATTCATATTGAATCAAATGTAAGGAAATTCGTATTCATTCAAATAGATCCCCTTTGAATGTGGTAGGATTCTATTTGATATGAACGTATTCATACGAATTTATACAAATATCTGATACGAATGCATACATATTGTGATACGTACCGATACGTTTCTGATTCATATCCTGACACATATCCACTCTGAAAGTGCCAAATCTGCCCTGAATCCACATTGAATCCACTCTGAATCCATGGGTGTTTTGCCACTGTCACTAAAAGTACCCATTAAGTACCTGTTAATGGGTACGAAATGGCATTTTTGTACCCATTAATGGGTACTTAATGGGTACTTCTAGTGACAGTGGAAAAACACCCCATGTTGAATGCAGTTGGGACCCATTGCAGATGTGAATGTTCAGAAACATTTGTACAAATACAAATGTAAGTATATAAATGTAACATTTGATTCGTATCTGAATGTCCAATTCGTCTGAATTCGTCCATATATCGAATGCTATGAATATTCATGCACATCCCAACCTCTGATATCTGTGAGATGCCACTATTACAAACTTTTCAGGCGCCTATTGAATGCATCTTTCTTCACGTAGGTCTTAGCAGTGATCACACCTAAAAATGCCCTCCTCCTAGATCTTTCTTCACACCGACTGCTTTTTATTATTTTAATCATTGCATTTTATCCAGTCTAATATTCACTAATATATTTTAATGAATTTAGAAGGTTGCTGATGTTTGTTTGCTTGCTTGTTTATTTTGTGTGAGCTTCCTTGGGATCTTAAAATAGGAAGCAATACAAAAAGATTTAAGATAAAACCAAAGAATATAAATATCGATATTGCCTGCAGTAAGCTTTTCCGAAGGACGGAATAATTATGGTACTCTTCTTTCCAGGTGGTACTGTGAAGGGAAGGAACTTGAAAACTCACCTGATATTCAAATTATCCAGTCTGGAAACAGACATTCACTGATCATTGCTGAAGCTTTTGAAGAAGACACTGGCCGATATTCCTGCTTTGCTTCCAATATCTATGGGACAGACTCAACCTCAGCAGAGATTTACGTAGAAGGTAAAGGTGGAAAATTATTTGCAACAGAAACTGTTAGATAATTAACAGCAGAAGTTTGAACTGTGAGCTTTGGCTATGGAGCTGCGCCAGAAGAAAGTCATTGGAAGACTGAGGGCCTGGAATTATGCTTTGCTAGGTTCCAGTTCTGTAGCTAAAACCGGGTGCAGTTTTTATGCAATCTCTTGCTGCAAATGAAGAAACTGTTCAGGAAGGAAAATCTGTTGAATTACAGTTCTCAAGATGTCAGTCTAGGAGTCATGATAGTGAACTTTCTGTGCACTCTCCCTACAATACGGCTGAAATAGATTCTGGTGTATGATTTATACAGTGAGCCAGTTTGGTTAGGGAGCCAGGGTGTTTCTGCACAGACCCTTAAACCACATATAAACACACATTAGACACACATACAGACAACATATAAACTTACTTTCCACACTGGAGGCCGGATCCGGGTCCCTTTTTGGCAGCACTTCTGCACATCAGCAGGCTAGACCCATTCTTAATCGGGTCTTGCCACCGCAAGATCCGGCCTTCAGGAAGACCTGAAAAATTAGGTCTTCATCCGGCCCTTCGCCTCAATCCGTTTTGAGAGCAGGACGCTTGTGTACACGGAAAAACGAAGGCTGGATGTCCCGGCGGCTACCATCTTGGAGAGGGCAAAAGCAGGCTGGTTTGCCTCCTTCTGCCCTCCCCAGCGCGCCACGCACCACCAGAAACACACGGTGACTGGCAGCTGCATGCTCCAGTCCTGTGGCTCCAGGAGCGGCGTCAGCGGCGTCAGCGGCACAGGAATCCGGCTGCCTTCGGCCTTGGGTGCTGAGGCTTCCACGCAGCACCCGGGCGATCTGGCTGCCTGATCCGGCCTCGCTGTGGCCGACCTACACATGTGCAGATGTGCAGGACCTCTGAGGATCTGTCCCTATTTGGGACAGATCCCCGGAAGAACAGATGGCTGAAAAACAGATCTTTTTAGATCCATTTTTCGGCAGCAGGTGTGGAAGCACCCCCAGACTCTTATCTGGGAATACCAGGTTTGATTCTGCACTCCTCCACAAAGCCAGCTGGGTGACCTTGAACTCTCATAGCCCCACCTACCTCACAGGGTGTTCTGCTGTAGGGAGAAGAATAGAAGCTTTGTCAGCTGCTTTGAGTCCCCTTACATGGGTGAGAAAAGCGGGATAGAAAAGCCAACACTTCTTCCTTTTTCTTCTTCTATAGTAGCATTAATCTTCATTTTTGTGGCAATGAACCATAACAAAGCATACATATTTAAAACAAATAGCTGATAACAAAGAATCAAATTGACAATGCAGATAAAATTATTCCATTGAGACTACCCAACTAACATTTACTAGGACAAAAAAAAACCTACTTGAACATTAAAATAAGGAAATAAATTATTTTAGGGGAATACATACAATCTTGTTCAGAACTATTATTGTTCCTAATAATATATCCAACCTTTCTTCTCTTTATTTATTTATTTATGTCAAAGATACTCAAAAATAAAATGAGTTAAGTCAGGAACTTGATCTGGGCTGCATTTCCTGAAATTCTGTAATGTCTACCAGAAAAAAAATACGTGGGCATTGTTTGGAATCGGATATATGCAAAAGCTTTCTACAGAGGGTGGTGATTCTTGAAAGAAATTATGTGCAAGAAAACACCCACTCCATGAGGTTTGTACATGCGGAAATACATCCATCACTGTAGCATAATCTTGAGGAAGTACAGTGCTTTTCTAATTATATTCAAATGTAGTCCGCCCCCCCTTTTTTTTTTTTTTTTTGCAGTAATATGGGACTTGGACAAGTCTTACATTGGCTCTTTGGCTGCTGTCAAACCCACATTTTAAGACAATCTCACACAGTTCTTGGTGCCAGGGATCATGCCTGAAAATGCCTTCCCATATTGATCTGGCCCACCCCCTGAAATCTGGCGTGTTCTGTAATTGGATAGTCCCAGCCCTGCCACTGTTCTGCTTCAAAGTGTGATTGCAAACCATGACTATTGCCTGACCTTGTGGGTATTCTTGTGGGGTGATGGCATCACGCTCTGCTTGCTCCTTGCTCCATATCACCACATACCTTTCTCGCCTTTTTTGTTATAAATGGGAGAGAGGAAAATTTGCAGGTGTGTGTGTGTGTGTGTGTGCATATATGTGTGACTGTCTATCTTTGTGGTTCCCTCTGCAGTTGCAATTTAGACTGAAAAGGGGATGCAGAGAGAGACGATGACCTGTGGGTCATGGTTTTCTCCTACTCCTTCTATGTACTTCTGCAGGCTTTCTTTGCTTGTCAATGGCTGCCTCGACTTGTGGAATAAATCCACAGTTAAACGTAAAAGCGCAGAATACTTACTGTGCGGCAACGACCAGCCATTCCCAACTAGAAAGGCAGCTCCGCAGCTTCCCTTAATGAAGCTGCAAGAGTTAAGGAGGCGTGAGTGGTCGCACGGGTTGAGGCAGCCAATCAGATCTGAGCTGCCTTTCCTCCTCTCCTCTTGATCTCCTTACTGTTCTGCTTTCACTGAGGGAAACGTCGGATTTTGTTTATCATGCGCAGCGAGTGTCCTCTTACCAGCATTAAGATAAGTCCCAATTGGATAATGCGACACCACGATTTATTTTTATTTATTTATATTTAAATTTATATGCCGCCCCATACCCGAGGGTCTCTGGGCGGCTCACAACATTTAAAAACAGATGTATATGAACAATATCAAAAACAAAACAAATTTTAAAAATGCAATTTTAAAAATACAAGAAAAATTAAAAACATCAGTGGTTTTCAGTGAGGGGAAGTGTGGGGGACATTTAACCAAAGGCCTGTGTAAAGAGGAACGTTTTCACCGCCTTCCTAAAAATGAACAAAGAAGGGGCCTGACGCACCTCGAGGGGGAGACCATTCCACAGCCTGGGGGCCACCACCGAGAAGGCCCTCTCCCGGGTACCCACCCGCCTAACTAATGAAGGCGGAGGGATCACCAGAAGGGCCTCCCCTCCAGATCTTAAAACACGGGCAGGACCGATGGATATTCCGGACCGACCGATTATCCATCAGTTGTTGTGTGTGACACCTCAATCACAACTGTGCATTCCACCGCGCAGCATAAATGTGTCTGGATGCAGCCAATGTGAAACTGACCATGGGGAGGTCATTACCCTCTTCTCTATGAAGGTGAAGTTCTGGGAAAGACAAGAAAAAGTTGGCAGAAATGCAGAAAAGTGTTCATCTGGCTTTCTTTTTTCAAAAAAAAATGGAAAGGTAGAGCAGAAGTGTGGCAAGCTTATATATGCTATCTCCGTTACACTTTATTTTGAAGCTCCTTCAAGTCTATCTGCTTCTTCAGGTCCATCTTCAGGCCTGACCGCTTACCCTTTTTCATTTCTATCTATTTTATTTGTGTATTTTCCACTCAGGAAAGTGCAAATGGAAGTCCACAAATAAAATGGATAGAAAATAAGGTGTGAGCACTCAGAACTGAAGACAGACTGAAGGAAGTTTAAAGTGAAGGTGTGACTATAGCCTCAGAGCCCACAGTGAAAGAAAATGGTCAAACATGGTAAATAAATTTGTAGTTTGGCCTTGTTAAACATCATAAAATTTCTTTGAACATTCAATGCTTCTTTTTTCTGATATTAGTTCACTTGTGCGGTATGAGAAACACTGAAAGATTTCAACTGAGAAATTAATAAATAAAAAAGTAAAAAAATATTGGATACAGGTATATAATGCAATGAGAAGTATTTTCAAAACAAATGTATAATTTAGACCAGAATTGGTTTTGTTAGGAATTGTAGATGAAAGCTTAGATAATATGAATTCTTTTATTCTTTATATGGTAACAGCAGCAAGAATTTTATATGCTCAAAAATGGAAGGATGCCGAAATTCCCTTGGTGGAGGAATGGTTAATTAAATTGACTGAACTAGCTGAGATGGACAAATTAATGGGCTTTACAAAAAATAGATGAGTTTGTAAAAGATTGGAGACCCTTTATCGGTTATCTACATGAAACTAGCACAATAACTGTCAGATTTGAATGACTATCAAGTGGCTAACTGAAATGAAGAAAAATACTTGATGGAAGCAAAACCAGAAAAGACACTAAGGGAGGATTTTGAAGAACAGAGAAAATCACCAATAATGAACTGGAAGATGTAATATTAATATGTATATACCAATGGAAAGGTGAAGTTTTAAAGTTGTGTTAAAATAAAAACAATTAATTTTTAAAAAGAAATTAATGAATAGGCTTTTTCATTAGAAGCAAACCCTTTCACAACCCTTTGTGAGCCAGTTTGGTCTAGTGGTTAGGGAGCCAGACTCTTATCTGGGAATACTGAGTTTGATCCTGAACTCCCCCACGAAGCCAGCTAGGTGACCTTGGGCTAGTCACAGCTCTCTTTCTGAGCTCTCACAGCCCCACCTCCCTCACAGGGTGGTCTGTTGTGGGGAGAAGAATAGAAAAGCTTTGTCAGCCGCTTTGAGTCCCCTTTAAATGGGTGAGAAAAGGGGGTAGAAAAGCCAACTCTTCTTCCTCTACATGTATATTTTCAGTGAGTATCAAACCACACATGACTAATCAGACCATTTCCCAATAATGTAAACAAAAAGCCTGATCAGATATAGCAGTGATCTGGGATTGTAATATTTAATTCTGAATAATACCGTGTCAAATTTTGAACGATGACACAAACATAATGTCCTTGTAACAGATGCATGATCTCAAGACAAGATATTGGGGCTGATCATTGTAATAAATAGCTATACTCTACAGTTATTATACATACAATTTTAATTTGTAAAATAGCTTTGCAGTCTAAACAGTCCCCAAATTTGGTATCACTCAAAGCTAACTTTTCCTTTTTGGCAGGAGCCTCATCTTCTGAATCTGAAAGTGAAAGCAGCAAAGAAGAAATGGATCAGTAAGTCTTTTACAATGATAGTACTATGTATTGGATCACATGACGTTTCAGATATTGGGTAATAATGAAATATTCAGTGCACAGAAATAGGATATAGAATAAAAGAATGTTCGATTACCGTGAAAAGGATGGGAGCAGGAATAGGAGAAGAATAGAATACATTTAGGCCATGGTCACATCTTGCTGAAATAGTCTGTCTTATTAAGAAACTGGACTCAACACAAACTTATTCTGATCACACCCAATATCTGATCATCCTTCCTCAGTTTGGGTTGCTACGCTCATAACTTTCTATTCCCTTTGCGAGACTCCTTTATGAGACTTTTAAAGATCTCTACTCCTCTCCACTGTACCAACACCCCCTGAGCTCTGGTAGGCTAATGTTCTATGCCTCAACAGTGTGTCAACACACATTGGGTGAAATTCATGTAGTATCCACCTACTATAGTATGGTTCAGCTACCTTTAGTCGTCTTCCCTGATCACACCTAAAATGGAAATGGATTAACATTCTGTAATGGCTTGAGACCTGTAAAAATCAGGACTCAAGAACATATAGCTGAAGGGAGGAAAATCCACAAATAAAATGGATAGGACTAAAAAGTTGTGAGCAGTGGGATACAAAGATGGACTGTAAGGGTGTGTTGCCACCTACAGGCCAACTGGAGCAAACCCGGCTTACTCTGATCCGGAGTAAGCTGGGCTCTGCTGCGGCTTAGGGGTAGAGGCTGGAAACAGCACCGACTATGCGTTGGGCTGTTCCCAAACAGAACCCATGGGTGTGCACAAGCACACCTGTGAGTGGCTGCCAGCCTCCTCCTCTTCAGCTGCCTTCGTTCCTTTCCCCCCTCCCTGTTTCAACAGGGCAAAAGAAAAGGCTCGGACACTGGCTGTCCTCCTTCACTCGGCTTTAAACTGAGCCAGCCACTCACCTGCCGCCCAACAACGCCGCATCTGAGAGGAGGACAGCTGGAGGCTAGGTAAGTGAGCGAGGGGTTGCGTGGAGGGGAGGCCTCCCCTCGGATGTGGTGGCATCAGGGGGCAGGCAGGGAAAAGGAAGGAAGGCAGCCTCTGACAGCCTCCTCCTCCTCCTAACATCTTTGGCTGACTTCCTTCCTTTTCCCTCCCCATTTCAGGAAAGAAAAGGCTGGCTCGGTTTAAAGCTGAGCGAAGGAGGACAGCCGGCACTTAGCTTTAATCCGAGTCAGCCAGAAAAACCCCTGTTGGAACAGAAGTTTTCTTTTTCTGGATTTTCCCTGGAAAATCCAGAGAAAGAAAACTGGCATGGGGACAGGGCTGGAAAATCCAGGGTAGATTCGGAATATTGGGGGATTTAATGGAAACCCCCAATGCCGAATCCGAATCCACCCCAGATTTTAGCCCCTATGGGAACACGCCCTAGAAGGATTAGATTGAAGGTATGACCACGGACTTAATCTTTCAAAATGTAAAGAGATTACATTGGAAGGATTCATCTGGGGGATGGAGAACAGTGAGTCAGAGTATAGGTAGAAATATGCAATATATGTTGATTATAAGTATTATAGGACAGTTATAAAATAATTGTTGTTTAGTAAATGTAATAAATAAGCAAATTACTACTTCTTTTATGAGTATTCTCAAACCAAACTAAAATAAATATTGACCATTATGAATTCCAAAATGAAGGTCCCCGGAAATGATCACTGTAAAGCTATATTTTAAGCCATATCAGCCTTATATTATAGATATTTTGTAAGCTGACCTTTAAGATGAATCTGACCATTACAGGAAGAGTTGTAATCTCAAAAATGTACAAGAAACAGGGCTAATAGGAAGAACAGGAAACCACAATGGTACAAAATGTTTGCTACGCCTGCAAGTCTTTCTATTTGGCTTATTTGCAAGGGCCTTCTCTTGCTACGATTGCAAGGTCTTTCTGTTTAGCCTTTAGTAAACTCTTATGGGTGGAAACAAGCAACACTATATTAACTGGTTTACTTCTAAAACAGTAAGGAGAATTTCCCTCCTTCCCTTGCATGCGTTGTATTTGTGTCACTAAATAAACAGAGATTTGCTGGGAGCTAAGCCATGGTCAAAATTTCTTTGACACAATCCATGCCGGTTTTTAAATAACTTGACATTTCCTCTTAAAAACGAAAAATGAGCAAAGGTGTGATTGGATCACGATAAGAGCATTTTCTCACTGCAACATTTTTCAAATCTGTATTATTACTAGTTGTTTTGTTAAAAAAAAAAACATATTGCATAGTTGGCCCTGGTTAAAAAGATACGCCTGTTGATACAGGCAGCACCTTAGAAGAAATAAAGCTGCTGTCCAGATAATTGTGACATTATTTTCAACAGTTTAAAGAGATTTTAAATTATTTAATAAAAATGATGCTTCGGTTAAACATTGCATGTGGTAACAATGGTGCACTGCTTTTTAAAAATTGAAATTGCCTTCTCTGATGTTTTCCTAGATATCAGAACCGCACCAATATCTCTTCAACCGTGCCACCTCCTCCTGCTAATGCTACAGCTGTTCATCAAGAAGCACCCAAAACACTGCCTTCAACTGTTCATCCAGTGTCAATCCCGGTCCGCTATGTAAGAGAAGTCAATATGTTGCATCACTGGAAAAAAAAACATTTTAAATTGTATGGCTAGAACCTCTTTGCATGCTTTCCTAACGCAGTGCTGTTAAGAGCCAAGACCCATCGGAGGCAGTCTGGTGGGGGCTAAATGCCAGCACACAGTAGGCCCAGTATAAAAAAAGAGCAAACATTCATCTCAAAAGGGGTGCAAGGATGCAAGCAGGTGGAAAGGGCCACATCTTTTCTCTCTTCCTGATTGAAGTATATACAATTATGCATGGTATAGAAAAGGTGGATAGAGAAAATTTATTTTCTCTATCACACAACACTAGAACCAGGGGGCACTCTATGAAGCTGATGGGTAGGAGAGCTGGATCCGACAAGTTGAAGTATTTCTTCACCCAGAGGGTCACCAGTTTATGGAATGTGCTGCTGGAAGAGGTGGTGACAGCTCCCAGTCTAGATGGCTTTAAGGTAGGGCTAGACAAATGTATGGATGACAGATGTATCAATGGCTATTTGAATGAATGCCTAGGTGCATCTTTCAGGCTGGGGGGGGTGGGGAACCGGGGCACTTCTAAGGCCATTTGCTGGGATTCTAGAGCAGGAATAGGTTTGTCCTTGTCTCTGCTTGAGATGCCCGTGAGCATTTGTGGGCCACTGTGTGCGACAGGATGCTGGACTAGATGGGCTGTGGCCTGATCCAGCAAGGCTTCTCTTATGTTCTCTTATGTTCTCTTATACAGGGCAGCCCCAAATGTAGGCTGTTTTTGCACAGGCCCTTATTCTGATTTGCACTAGGGATCTGCCATCCATGTGCTGATGCAAACTGCGGCAGACCCTGCCTGGACCTGCTATAATCTGCATTAACATGTGGATGGCAGGTCCCTATTTCAAGATATAATCTGGAATAATAGTCTAGTACAGAAAGGGCCTTAGTTCTTCTAGTACATGGTTCTTTGTCATGAATTTTCCTTCAGGAATGTCAAGTGAATGTGCCCTTCCAAACAAGCCTTGGCATTTCTCAGTTTGTTCAATGAAAGACTCAGACTACTTCTGTATGGACTTATATACATCTTTGTGGGGTCATTGGAGCACTCCAAATTAAATTCTCCTTTCTCAGATAGAAGATTTGGCTTTTCTACCCCACTTTTCTCACCCATTTAAGGGGACTCAAAGCGGCTGACAAAGCTTTCTGTTCTTCCCCCCACAACAGAACACCCTGTGACGTAGGTGGGGCTATGAGAGCTCAGAAGAGAGCTGTGACTGGCCCAAGGTCACGCAGCTGGCTTCATGGGGGAGGGCAGAATCAAACCCGGTATTCCCAGGTTATAGTCTGGCTCCCTAACCACTAGACCAAACTAGACCAAAGTGTTACCAATAGGTAACACTTTCAGTGCTAAGTACCATGAGTTGTTGGTGGAGGAATATATAGAGGCTTGTCCTATCTTTGTTTGTGGTTGTACCCTGATCTTTTGTAGCTGTGGAGAAATACAAATTTATCCACATCTTGACCTGGGGTGTTTTCACAGTTCCTTTCCCTTCTGCTGGATGGGAAAGGAGTGCAATCAACTAACATTTACTAGCATTTGCACTTGCCGATGCTAATAAACGTTAGCCCACCCCCTATGCAATCGAACACTTACCTTCTGTTCAATTGCCAGCTGATTCTCTTCAGGGCGCCGCCATCTTGTGTGCGGCGCCCGCCATGACTGCTAGTGCATCAGTGCAGTTGGCACGACAACGCTGATGCTCTGTGCAGTTGCAGTCATGTCAAGAGGTCAGCAGAGCTGCCAGCATGCCCGTGCGGCAGCTTGATGGCCTCCCCATCCAGCCAGAGGTCCGGATGGTCACCAGCTGAATGTGATTAGGTAAGTTGGGCAAGGTTTGGTAAGCTTGTGGAGCATGGTTTTGTGCTTCATAGCTAGCTGGTAATTAGTCGACCTCTGGGCAGATGGGGGCATTTCTGTGTTGCAAATACCTCCTGCAAGTGCAGATGTTGCCTTATTATCAGCTATGGGACAAAGTGCAAATTGGCCCCTGAAGTGGTTAGTACACTCCTGTCCAGCAGGATTGAAGCAGCAAGGAGGAGGGGTGGTGTGGCTGTGCAATTGTGTGCTGTGTTGTAATCACCATGGCAATAGCTTGGTGCCTAGCAAAACTTGCCAGGACCATTGCCATGGCAAAATTCGGATAATCCAGGATGGACCAGCTGTACCACTCATGGTGGTGATCTAGCTGGGGACTGCACCAGCTTTCATGGTGCAAACATAGTACCTGAAAGCGGCCTGCTACCTTTTGAACAGCCTTACAGATAGAAGTTTCAGCAACAGTTGCTCTATTATGCATTGCACCTACTGAAATTCTCTGTTCTACACAACTGTTTCAAGATGAAGCAGCCTTGCCTTCGTTTCTGTATGGATATTCTGGTGGATACCTGCGGCATATCTGCATTTTATCATTTGTTTTTCAATCCTCAGAGCCAAAGTCCCACTAACTATTTACAAGGCCTGGATGGAAGGCCCATAATAGCTGCACCAGTTTTTACCAAGGTAAGATGTTTCAATTATCCTTTGAAAATAAAGGTAAAATAGATCTTCTGGTAGGACCCAAATCATGTTCAGACTACACGTTTGATCATAACATCTCTCTGTGTAAGACAGTGACTATAGGTTGAAGCTAGATCATTGCCCAATGCAGCTGTGTTCATGACAGATAAATGGGTTCCTCCTCCCTTGGCAATGTACCCCCCACAAACAGAACATCTCATCTGGCTCTCAGCTTCCTCTGTGAATGGAAGGGGCCCTTCTGTGAACATAATTCTGTATTACTGAGCCCAGTACCTATGGCTACCTATGTAATAATCTCAAACAAACATGTCTGATTGGAAACATTGGCACTTTCCTCGCAGGAGTAGTAGACTGTCCCAAGAGACATGATAGACCTCTTTGGGTCTGTTTGCACTTACCTTAATAGAGTGGTTCAGGATGTTTCAAGCATCCTGAAGCATCCTGAAGCTCCCTCCTGCTTCCTTGATCTTCCAAAACTGTGGCCAAGTAAAAACCTGTCCACAGCTTCACTAGGAGCAGCTGGTCAGCTCCTGCTTGCAGCATTCACACTCTCTTCCAGATCAGACTGCTGCAAGGGGATGGGCTGGGTGCTGTCATTTTGGTTGTGGCACCCTCCGCGACTGCACCATTGCCACGGTGACGCTGACTGCATGTGCAGTTGGGTCTATGGGTGTCCGAGGTGACAGAGTGCTTGCGCGGTGCCTCAGACAACCCCGGAGCACCAGAAGAGGTCCGAATGTCCACTGCCCAGACACTCCAGGTAAGCTTTGGTCAATGTTGGTTAAGGTGTAGAGCTCGATTTTGTGCTCCACACCTAATCAACAATTAGTGAACTTCTGGGAAGGCAGGGAGCCCTTGGAGGCTGTAGTAGCCTCCTCCAAGTGCAGATGCCCTTCCCCAGAAGTTCACTAATCATGCACTACCAGCTGTAGGGCAAATAGATCTCAAAAGGGTCTCCAGCTTATGCAGTGATTAAAAGGACCATTGCACTTCTAACAGAAACCATTTGCACAAAATTACTTATTTCTTAAATCAGTTTTTTCCAAAGAAACTTTAAAGCCATATAATGCTCTTTTTCTTTTTATTAGATGCTCCAGGATATATCAGCATCTGAAAGCCAGTTGGTTGTATTTGAATGCCGGGTGAAAGGAGCCCCTTCTCCAAAGGTTGAATGGTACAGAGAAGGGACTTTGATCGAAGACTCTCCGGACTTCAGAATATTACAAAAAAGTATACATTGCTGCTCTTGCAAACATTTATCTCAAAATTACATCTGTGTATAGAATCTTTAGGTCAGAGGAATACCCAGCCGGGTATCACACACCAAATCCAGATTCCAGGGCTTGTTCTTCAGCTTTTCTGTCCCTTCATTGGTCAAGCAGAAGGGCATCCTGCTGCCTCCCTAGTTCTCCTCCGGTCCTCACTGTCCATCAGGCTGAAGTTGAAACCAAGGGCCTTTCTGCACTTACCATGCCTTGCCCCAGGCCAACGGATTTGGATCAGCAAGGCCTGCTAGTCCAGAACACAGCAAGGCATGATCGGGAACAACAAAGCATAATCCGGACCTGTTTAAATAATTCTACTGGTGATCCAGATCAAGGGCCCCTTGATTTGGGTCATGCTCCATTCTTTGCAGATGGAGCATACCAGTAGTGGTTGGGGCCTCACTGATCCGCACCAACATGTGGATTGATGAGGCCCAGAAGCCAACTATAAGAGCTCCTGATATGGAACTACAGTGAGTGCAGACAGGCCCAAAGGCAAGTCACTGCTATATCTTGCAGGCAGAAAACTGCTGAGGCAATAATCACCCTCCAAAGAGCTTTGGGCTATAAGTTGACATGGCCATGGATGTGGCCTGAAACTGCAGCACTATCATTCCTACACACCCCAATATTGCTCTGCCTGGCTCACCATGTGCTTCCTCTTGACTGATGGATGCTCCACCAACTTTGCCTTCTCCTGGCCAGGCTTGCTGAGGGGCCTTCTCATACCGCATACCTAACTCCACCAGTGCCTCAGCTACAGAGTGGATAGGAACAATGTTTTGGGAGCAGAAAAGATGAACATTAAGAGCCTGTCGTGGTGAGAAAAAGATGGGGGATGGTTAAAGGCTAAAGAGGCAGGAGGAAAGGCATTAACTGCTTGGAGGAGGGCTCCTATAGAAATATGGAGACTGTAGGGTGGCAGAGGGAGACAAAGGGGCTGTTTACCTGGAGGGTGGATGGGAATCTGTTAGCAGCTATGACCTGTCCTATGTAGAAGATTGAGAACACAACATCACACAGAATAAAGCGGCCAAAACCAAGGTCAAATAATACAATAATAATATAGAAAGTAAGGCAATTAGAAAAGAAATATTTGTTGAATTCATGGATTGCTTGTATTGTTCCTTAATCATGCATATCATAACTGCTTAAATGCAATATATATGCAATAGTTTGGAATTGTATCAACATACCCCAAGGTCTTTCAGCACTATTTTGTCCCAGTATTGTGTAAGACTTAGACTCCATCTGGTCCCCTCTGTTCTACACTCTGGTGTGGAACAGAGAGGCCTCACCCTCACTAGACTGCTCCATCTGCACTGAACAAAATGTAGCCATTTTGCACCAAATAACTGCCTTGAGTGGGATAATGGCAGAGCTTTTTAAAATGGCATACTGCTGGTCTGCTCGCAAGTAAAGTGGCCCAGGAAAGCATGCATAAGGCCTAGTTAGCAAGAGGACCCATTTTGGCAGTGCATCATCTTGTGCCATACATCCTGCCACCCCCACCCCCACCAATTCCATATTTGGACAGCCTGTTCCAGGACAGCTGGACCACTTCATTTGGGAACCATTACAATGGTTTCAGCTGGAGTCAATAAGTGCAAAAACACCCAGTGAGCCTCCACCCCCTGCAGCATACTCCATGTGCATTGCGCGGAGCATAGTCTGGCCTACTGCAGTATAGTCACAAGTAAACCAGCTCAGGAGATGTGCAGAAAAACCAAAAGCTGTGTGGGCTCATTTAGCAGAAGGACCCATTTTGGTGGTGCACAATGTTGCACTGCTGAAATGGCTCCCTCAGAACTCTGCAACCTAAGAGCTGTCACGGCATACTCTGAAGCTCATGAGACCTTCAGACTGGTGCAGGGACTGTCCCGGAATATCCGTCCCAAGTGCAGATGGCCATGTTCAAAACAGCTGGACTGCTCCAGCTGGGAAGTTATTCAATAGAAATGGACCAACGGAAGTGGTCTTAGCCCTGTCAAATGTGGAAATGCCCTTAAGCCGCTTCCATTGTGCTCAACTGAAATGGATAGTGAGGCTAACATTGAAATGGATTTTGCGTTTAAACTCTGCATGAGAACCTAGTGCACATCTGTCTGTATTTGTTCATTAGAGTCACCAGCTTGAAGGTTAATACTTTGGAGATCGGTATTCTACATGAAAAATTAGTACAGGGGAACTGAAAGCGTTTTGGAAGTGGGGATCATTAGGATTAAGTCCAAATGATGTATTATAAGGGATGATGAGTTGTGGTTTAATGATGACATCGCAAGCTAGAACATGACTATTGGTGCTTCTTCCCTCTTCTGAAGACTGCAAAAGCAGATACAGGTAGTCAACATTCCTTCTCCCTTCAAGTAGCTCCTGAAGCATAGAGTCACAAGCAGCAGTTTTGAAACACTGTTTTGCACACCTCTACAAGCTATATCTGTCCTGTTTGGGGGAGACAAGCTAATGAACAAATTCTAACACTGTGATGAAATTATGGGGGAATGTTGTTCATTAAAACAACTAATTCAATTTTGTTTATTCCTTTTTCAGAACCTCGCTCAATGGCTGAACCAGGTAGGTAAATGCTTTATTTATCTGAATGTTCAGCTATTTTAGATACCTGACAAAACCAGAATGAATTAAGCATTATGCTTGTAGGGAAGTATTCTTATTTTCCCTCTATAAAATACCCCAAAACTGCAATGCCAAAGGTATATAACCATAGCACAATATGTGGCTTGCTCATATACCGTCAGTTCCCCAGACTACGGTTTCTGTGAAATAGGACTTTTATGGGCTATATCAGGACTGGAAAAATGTGGCAGTGAGATGTCACAAAAACTACAGAGGTTCATTTTCAGAAAGAATATGTGAAACACTTGTGGTCTTGTGATATGTCTGTAGTTGCTGAAATAAAGTGAGACCACATTTGGGCAGTCCTCCCACAGTCAAAGGTAACTGCAAAAAAGCCAAAGCATTATATTGTTTTGTTTTGGTCTTTGCAAGTGTTTCATCAAAATGGCACAAATATACAGCCTTTTGAACAACCACAGACCTCAAAACAAGGAGTGCCAGCAGCGGAGGCAAGAGGATATTTGGGGTGGGGGGTTGGAAGGATAACTGCGTGCCACCACCTGTGGTGGTAAGATGTCAGCAGCCAGGTGTTGTCTGTGCCAGTGGAGGGGTGCCAGTGATGGAGGTGGGGGTACCCAGGGGTACTGAGGGGGTTGGGGTGGCAGCAATGGCAGTAGCAGTTGTAGGGGTATTGGGATGCTGGTAGCCCTTTGCCTGACTGGGTTCATTTCTGGCTGAATCAGGCTCAGTGCTGAGATTATTCCATTTCTGGATAGTCCCATTCTGGACAGGAAAACCCTCAGAAAAATAGAAAACACACTTTGGTGTCTGGCCTCTGAGGACTCTATCTTCCTAAAATCTAAGGAATGAACATGACCTATGATCAAATTTGCATTCCAGTCTCCTATGATGAAAGTGACTTTTTCTGTGTGTTAGTTCTAGGAAATGTCATAGGTCTTCCTAAAACTGACCAACTCCATCCTCTTTGGTATCAGTGGTTGGGACATGGACTTGTTTCCCTTTTGAGATTGTACCCCAATACTATTTCCTTATGAAAGCTACTCCATTTCTTCTAAGGAATTTTTACCTACAGTAGTAGATATAATGATCATCTGAATTAAACTCACTCATTCCTGTCCGTTTTAGTTCACTGACTCCCAAGATATCAATATTTAAAACTGTCCTCTCACGTTTGACCATATCCAGCTTTCCTTGATTCATAGATCCTATATTTCAGGTTGCTATGCAATAATGTTATTTGTGGCCTTGGATTTTCCTTTCACCACCAGACACATCTACAGCTGAATGGCCTTTCAGCTTTGGCCCACCCACTTCACAATTTCTGGAACTACATGTAATTGCCCTTTTGTCTTCCCCAGTAACGTATTGGACACCTTCGGACCTGAGGGGCACTTCTTCCGGTGTGATAGCTTTTAGCCTTTTGATACAACCCATTGAGCAAGGATACTGGAATGGTTTGCTTTTTCCAACTTCAGTGGATCACCTTTTGTCAGAACTCTCCATTATGACCTGTCCATCTTGGGTGGTCCTGTATAGCATGGCTCATAACTTCATTGAGCTATGAAAGACCCTCTCCCATGACAAGGCAGTGATCCATGAAGGGGTCACTGTTAAAATAAGTCCTTTATTTCCTCTGGAGACAGATATATGCCAGATGACATACTGCTGTGCTATTTTTACCCAGGTTGCTAGTTGGAGAACATTGTATCACACCTCAGGCCATGCCAATTATTTTGTCTTAACCCACATCCCCACCCCACTGGAGAAATGTAAGAGGATCACTTCCAAACATTCCACTTCTGACACTGGAGAATGCCATGCTGAGCTCTCAACCTCTTAGGAGTCTATCCTGCATGTTATAGATTTCTCTGAACCTACCACACTAAATGAGATTTTACTCCAGCAGTGCTGAGTTAAAAAGCATGGGAACGCAATACAGTGTCGTACTGTATATATTAATCCCTCCAATTAGTATCGAATTGGTTCCTGAAAATGGACCTGTTAGCAACACTCCTGATAATGGAAGCCGTTATTCCATTTATTTAAATGGGGAAAATTTAGTTCTATTCCCATTCCAAATATCAACAGGAGCCTTGTTCCCACTGGGACTTGATTGTTTGTCGAAAACATTTTGAAAATTGTTTGTCTGCATTGAAAATTGGCTTCCCGCACTTTCCCGCCAGCCCTGCCGTCCCTCCCTTCCTTCCTCTTTCCCTCCTTTCCTTTCAGCCACTGCTGCTGCTGTGCTGCCGCCATCCTCCACTTTTTAAAGTGGAATTTAAAAAAAAAAACAGGAAACACGAATAATGTGCATTCACATCCGTTTTTATTAATTCCATTTTAAACAAGCCAAACAGAAAAAAAAGGGGACTCAAAGTGGCTGACAAAGCTTTCTGTTCTTCTCCCCACAAGAGAACACCCTATGAGGTAGGTGGGGCTGTGAGAGCTCAGAAAGAGAGCTATGACTTGCCCAAGGTCACCTAGCTGACTTCACGGAGGAGTGTAGAATCAAACCGGTATTCCCAGATAAGAGTCCGGCTCCCTAACCACTAGACCAAACTGGATAGTCAAACTGGTCTTAATCCAGAATAAGACCCAGTGCCGAGAAGGCCATAGAAGTCACCCCAGAAAGCCATAACTTACAGCATGGCTATTTTCACAGGTTTATCCCCACTTGCTCTGCACTAAAAGTTGCCCTTTTTGTGATGATTTTCAGAGGAGATTTGCACATTAGTCATTGCGGAGGTGTTTCCAGAAGATTCTGGGAGTTTTACTTGTACTGCAAGCAATAAATATGGGACAGTTTCCAGTACTGCACGGCTAACTGTAAAGGGTAAGTGATTGTTGTAGTAGGTCCTTCACAGTAATCATGTATACAGTCAGACCTCCTTATCCGCTGCTCTGCTAACTTTAGTTTCACTTTTTCATAGGGTGCATCCCCAAGCAATTTAAAGTCTGCTGGAACTCCTTTTTTGCCTCTGAGCGCCCCCATGCCAGGCTTCTCAAGGTGCTTCCAGCGCTACAAAATGAGGAAAACCCGCAACAAAATACATGCCCTTTAAAGAAGACTTTCAGGGCTCTATTTGGAAGTCGTGGGTTTTCCTCGCAACATTTACCTTGGGGACGCTCCGTGGCAAAAGGGGAGGTGATTGCTTGCCTGCACACACAGCCAAAAAAGCATTCACACATCTCAAGAAATGCAGCAGGTTCCCTTCCTTTCCTTTGTAAAAAGAGCCAGAATTGCTCAGAATTGCAACATTCTTATCAGGTGATCTGTGAAAGTGTTAAAAGTGTGAATGAGCGAAGGATCGTGCTGCCGATGCCTGCAGCCGCTGACTTTGCAGGGACAGGAAGCCTTTTCTAACAGAGAACTGAGTGAAAGTAAGTGCTGAAAGTGAATGAGTGAGCGATCACTGCCTTTGCAGGGACGGGAAGCCATTTCAGGGGACGGAGATCTGGCTATTTTTCCTTTTAACAAGAGAGGAGGTGGGGGGAAAAAGATGCGGGGAAAGGAAACAGGCTTCCTTGGGGATGGAAGGTGCGTTAAAAACACGCATTTTGCTGAGCCTCGTGCGGACGCTTATTGCGGAAGTGCATGGCACTTTTAAAGTCCGCTTGATTAGAGTTGACAGCAGAGGGAACTCAGAGAGGCAAATAAGTCTTTTGGGGATTCAGCCATAGTGACCGGACCAGGGGATTTCACAGGAATTATGGGAAATTGAGTACAGTTTCCCTGTATTTGAAATATCCACAGTTTTTCAGTAACAGTGGTAGGACCTGGAAGTATGCCCTGTGAATACGGAGGTCCAACTGTATATCATTATGTGACCTGGGCACTGATCACACTATACTTCAAGATGTTGTCCGGCCATCCTCTCACATGTGCCACTCACACTTCTTTTCCTGGGCTTGTCTTGGGAGCAGACTGTCCCTCCTCAGATCGGGTTCTCTGTATGAGCGAGGAAGCAGGCTAGAGGGGGCTGAACTACACTGGGAGGGTTGGATCCAGCTTTTCCTCCTGCACAGTGCCTGGCTGTGGATGGCACACAGATAATTTTTCTGCACACCTTCTCCTTTATTGCATCCCTTTGCACTTCTGCTGAACTCCCAGGAGGTGCTATATTTGCAAGGTAGGCAAGGCTTGGCATAAAGGTGTGATAAAGGCAGTAGTTTCTTCTTTGTTTGCCAAGCAGTTTGTACCTTGCTTGTCACCATTCGTAGGATGGTCGCCTCTCCCATCCTGCCCCCCATTCTCCTCTGTTCCTATTGCACGTTAGCAGACTCTGCCCATCATTTTTTAAAATATAAATCTGTTTTGCACTAGACTGATAAAGCAGTAGATCATATATTTTCATTCACCCTCTAGTGCCTTTGCAGAAAACCTGGAGGGATTTTTTTAAAAATGGCCAGAAAAGCACTGTTGTGAGGGGGAGTGAGAAAAAGACTGGAGCAAGAGTATAAATGATACAATTGTAAGGGCAATGTATCTTCTATTTTCCTTCAACAATGTGCAAGGGAAATACATTTTTACTGACTTTTACTGAAAAGCAAAAGTGTTTCAGCAGCTTTGGGGCAAACAGCAGAGTACGGCCTCTTATTTTTCTACAGGAACGGCTGCAGAGGTGGAGGTGTATGCCTCAGCAGCATCTGTTTGAAGGCACAGTCCCCTTCCTCCAGCAGTACCCCATGTTAACATTGAGCTTGCCATCAGCCCACACGACTCCAAACACACCCCATTGCTACTGTTGATTGACATAACTTTATCCTATCAGAATGCACGTGGTGTTGATGCGGTCAAGAGGGGTGGAGAACTAAAGGGACATCTAAAGGAGACTTGGGGAGATAACATAAGAGGTGTGAGCATAGCAGCCCAAACTGAGGACGATCTGAGGACTGATCATCATGAATTGGGAGTGAAACAGGATTAGGACGGCTTCAGTTCAGTTTCTTAATAGGACAGACTATTTTAGCAAGGTGTGATCATGACCTTAAGATTTTAGAATTAGCAAAGAAGCGGCACTTGCTTAATATTGATACTGTATAAACATTTTTAAAAGTATTTAGCACATATTTCAAAGCTGATATCATAATGATTACATTGGCCCAAAGGCCCCAATTTCATTTGCATCATCACTGAAAAAGAGAGCCAAATCACTTTCTATAAGTGCATCAAAGTGATGAATTCAAGTAACACATTACGTTATGTAAGGCAGAATATACAAAAATACAGTGTTTTGTGCACCATAGTTTTGCATTTAGACAGCTGGCAAATGGACTTGCCTCATTTATGTGATTCCAGAAATAGCACGATTTGGTCCATGAAGCACCATTGACTTACACTGTAGACACCTTCACTTTAAACCTTCTTCAGTCCATCTTTGGATCTGACTTCTCACACCTTTTCATTTCTATCTGCTTTATTTGTGGACTTTCCATTCAGGAAAATCCAAATGGAGGGTGGAAAGTCCACAGACACAATGGATAGAAATGAAAAGTTGTGAGCAGTCAGATCTGAAGATGGACTGAAGATGGTTTAAAGTGAAGATGTGACCATGACTTGGGCCTGTAATTTCCCTAAGCCTTCTTTTTCCGTCTTTGGCTATTACTGCTGGACCGCAGTTTGGGTTCGTTTGTTGTGTTTTCAGTATTTTCACAGTTTATTTCATCCAGGATTGTGGAGATACACAAGGCAGTCTTCTATATCCATCAGAACAAGGTTTTTAATGCCAGCTTGAAAAGAGTTTTGAGTATTTCAGAATTCTTACAGTTGGATGCATGCTAGCATTATAATCCAGTTTAACATATTTTGCATCCCAATTCACCAGCTCACTCTTTTTCCTTTTGTGAATAATAGACATGTCCCTATTTTCTGAATTGTTTTATCTTTTGATGTTGCGTCTCATTTGTAATGACCCATTTATAATGCTTGATATTCCAGGACCCGAAGACCAGAATAATAATGCTACTCTTCACACTATTAGTTCAATTGATTTAGTTGCTGCTGAACACCAGCCTTCCGTACCTACCCCTCCACTTCCACTGGTGGATCAGCCTCCAAAGCCTAAGCTGGAAGGAGTTCTTGTAAACCACAATGAGCCTCGATCAAGCTCCAAGATAGGCCTTCACGTGCACTTTAAGCTGCCAGAAGATGATAAAAGTGAGACATCATCAGAAGATGGAGGAGGGTCCACAAATCAAACCAGACCAAACAGTTTCCCAGCTAAGATCAATGGGCAGATATATAAAGTTCAGGAGCCAGCATCACCTTCAAAAGAGCCACCTCCAGTTTTGGCTAAGCCAAAATTGTAAGTAATAAGGCATGCTTAGAGTTTCTGTAGTATCAGAAAGTGTGACTGCTGCCACATGAAGGGTTGATGCTAAACTGGCAGAGGCATAACACACCTGTGCTGATATGTGGCAAATACATGGATGCTGCCAGGATGACCTGACAGGTGTTCACCTTGCACTTCCACAAGGTCCCCTTCAAGAATGATCATGGTGGACTATGGGTCTGTTCACACATAGCAAAACAAGTGGCTCCAAATTGCTTTAGCGAAGGTAATGTGTAGTCCTTGTGTCCTCATCCTACCTCTAATGCACGTTATCTAGCATCATATTTTCATGAGAGGGGGAGGCATGTGAATTATCTCATCTGTAAGCCATCTAAGCTGTGTGTAGGCCACCAAAAAGTTGTTTCTTCTTCTTCTGTGTCAAAAGGGAAGATAAAAACTATGGAAATATTCAAGTTAATCAATGACTCTGGTTCCCCCAACCATGGTTTTTATCTGTTCATTTTGATGGATGAATGGGGATAGAGGTAATGACCAGATGAATGGGGAGGCTCTTTTCCTTCCCTCAATCAGGTTTAGGATGAGAAGCAAAGAAGATCTGCAGAAGGGCTTGAAAGGAGCAGGAGGAAATGAGGACCTGTAAGGACCTCTCTGTCTCTCTTTCTTCACTGCTTTTTTCAATCTGAACTGTGACTGCAGAGAGAACTACAAGGGCACAGTACACAGGCACACACAAACATGTGGACACACATACACATATTCCTCTCTTTCTCTCCTTCTTAGTTTTACCAAAAAGCGGGGGAAAGAGACAGGTGTGGGAAGGGTTGGGACAGAGGAGGATGGCCTAACGTTCCTTGAGAAACCAACATTCGACTGATGGATTGGCATCAAATCATGCAAGATGCAGGGAGGAGAAGGATGGAATGGAAATAGTTGGGGAGACTGAAAAGTGTGGACAAAAAGAAGACAAACTGACCATTAAATTAGATGGGTGTGATCTAGCAAAAATGGGCTGCATCCCCATTGTGCTCTAAAACAGACTAATCTGTGAGTAGCGTGAGGTAGAGCTGAGGTATTAATTCTGAAACCATATCATCATATGCCTGGGAAGAGATCAAGATCTTCATGTAATGTCTAGAAGTGACATATCAGGGGCAGGCAAGGATTCTCAGGAAGGGAGTTTCATAGTCAGGGAACCAGCACTGAATAGCACAAATTCTGGTCACTATACCACAAGCTTCATTCAGTGTGCAGACTGACAGATGTTGGCTGACAGATTGTGTTGGTGTCTCCACCTACCTTTGTGGGTGCCCATGGAAATGGTGTTACTTTGAGTGGCACAACTTGTCCAGAAAAAATGAGGGGGTCTCCCTGAGGTGCCCAGGAGCAAGGGTATGGAATCTCATTCGAGCAATAAATGCCTCATATTCTGCTTGGTTGGGTGCTAGTTACTGAATAAGGCCACAGTCCATCTAGTCCAGAATCTTGTCTCACACACTGGCCCACCAATTGCTTCTGGGCATCGTCAAGCATAAGACAAAGGCAATACCTTTGAATACTCTCAAATCCCTGAAAATGTGTCTCCAACCCAGAGATGGTACCAAGCCATCAGTTCTAGTAGCCATTGATACACCTGTCCCCATGAATTGACCATTTAATGTTTTATTAAAGCCATCCAGTCTGGTTGCTGTCACCACCACTTCTGGTAGTACAGTAGAAAGTAGTACTATAACAGAGCAAGTGCTACAGTAGATCCATTTGCCTCCAAGTACTTCTCCACATGGCTATGGGAACATGATCTGTATAGAACCAAACATTCCATCAGGTACTATGGTCCCCAGCTATATAGACCTTTTACAGTCAACATCAGCATTCAGTGTCCAGGGTTGTATGTTCCCTTCTACTGTACAAGTTCTTCTTTAAAGCCTCATCACCACATTCTGCATATCTCCAGATTCTTAAAAAACATAACAGAAATCACTAATGTTCACTTGCCCTCATGCAAGTAGACCACAGCTGGAGCACCAGTCAAAGGCAGCAGAAAAGATCAGTTGGTGTTCCAGTGACAGTGTTGGACTGAAAAACATTACAATGTTTTGGGAAATGCAGTTCTGTGCAGAATTAGGTAAACCTCAAGGCTATAGAATTACACTGAAATGAAATGGGGGTACAGAATCTGACACTGGTAGAACCTTGCCTGAAGACCAGAGGAGGAATTTTGTGCCCTTCTTAGAGCTATCAGTCCTTGGTAACTAGTGGAAATTCCTAATCTTAATTTGTTACAAAACTAATGCTTGCACCTGTTCAGTACCTTTCCTGGAGTCCCTAATGTAGATTGAGTTTTAATTTTTAAAACTGATTTTTCAATTTTATTTTTAATATGCAGAGATCCCTCCCAGTTAAAACAGCTACACAACCAGGTGTTGCTAGAGCAGCAGCAAACACAACAGCCATCCCCTCCACCACCACGAGAGCTTCCATACAACGTTGGGACACTGAACTCCACTAATCTTCCCAACCAGCAACAATCTTCATCAGCTACATACAAGCAGAACAAGGGTTCCTCAACCCAAATGTTCAACTACACCCGGCCTAAACAGTTCCTGGCATCTCAGAACAATTCTCTTTCAGTCAGTTCCACCTCTAGCTCAACCATGTCTGCTTTCAGCAATGTACCTCAAGGAATGCAGAGAGGATCTAACAAAGAAAGCATCTTAGGGTCTCCTCCACCAGTTCAGACAAGACCTCCAGGAGTTCTGGCAAACCAGACTGAGAAGCCTCTTGCAAGTCCCAAAGAACCTGTATTGCCACCACTGTTACTTTCAGTATCAAGTATGAATGAATTCCAGCCCCAAAATGTGCCTCCTACTCCTGTCTCTCCAACTGGTCGGATCCAGAACCCAGTAGCTTTCCTCAGTGCTGTTCTTCCTTCCCTTCCTTCAACACCTGCAACAAATGCCATGGGTCTACCTAAAAGCGCACCAGCTGCGTAAGTTATACAAAATGTTGCATGTTCAAAGCAGTCATAGGGGATCATTGACCACAGAAAACTATTAATAGATAATAGCTGCAGGGCAAGGCATGGTTAACAGACTTTATATCTTAGTCCTCATTGTTCTGATGCATTCATAAGCAAATGAGAAAAATGGTCCATTGAAGGGTGTATATAGCATCACAAGCAGATGACTTTTTAAAAGGAAATCAATTTTCCTATATTTTTACTCCACCTTCCTTAGATCATGGAACTCTGTTGCAATCACACCTAAGTTTTAATCCAGTTTTAGACCACTTTCAGAGTGAGATAACGTATTGGCCAAGTAACAAGCTGCTTTTGGCATTATCTAGCTCAGAAAATTCGCCTTTGGGTTAGATCAAGAGGAAAGAGGATGCTTGGTCACTTCGCTGATTTATTACCTCTCTCTGACAATGGACCGAATCTGGATTAAAATTTAGGTGTGAACGCAGCCAAGGTGGCATAACAGGAGATTCCTAACCATTCTCCTGCTCAGGTGGTGACAAGACCCAGACTTGCTTAGGTTCACTAAGGTGCCATCTCATGACCCTTGGAATGATAATACATGTCTTTGCTTTGTGTGCTTGGCTTAGTAGAGGAATGCAGGATTTCTTACTCAAATGCTTTTGTTCATTTTCTCAGATTTTACTCTGCACTTCCCAATTCATACCTCCTTCTCACTGGGTACGTTTTTCAGTAAGGAGGGGGCCCATGTGAAATTCCTCTCCTTTCTAAAACACAGCAGGGGCCCATCCAGATGTAGGGTGAATATAGTACCGTTACAGAGCCGTTGTGATGGGGTTGCCTCATGTTTCTGAGGGAAACCCACCATACCCCTGCTTTTTCCCACCTAAAAAGTGCTAAATACTATTACTGAGAAACCCAGCACTGGTTACAGGTTTTCCAGCTTCTTGCTATGTCCACAGTGCATGCATGAAGCATGAAACAGGCATATGTGGATGGGCCAACGGGCATATCTGGGCATTCAGGACACTGGATGGGCATGACAGCAAAATCATGAAGGCTATCTAGCTAATGGGTGGTAATCGTGGAGGGAGGATTTCCTGCATTATCACCATCGAGTGGGATAGCTGGACACTATCTGGAGGTGGCCTGGATTTTCATCCAACTTTTAAATCTTTTCTTGGTATGCCTTTGGAGCACTTTTTGAGCAGTCTTAAGTAGATTTTTAAAATAACAACAACAACAACAATGCTCAAGGTTGGAGACTGATGGAGAAAAGACTTTCCAGTTTGATCTAGTGGTTAAGGAGCCAGTCTTTTATCTGGGAATACCGGGTTTGGTTCCACATTCCTCTACAAAGCCAGCTGGGTGACCTTGGGCTAGTCACAGCTCTCTTCTGAGCTCTCACAAAACAAGATGTTCTGTTGTGGTGAGAAGTACAGAAAAGCTTTGTCAGCTGCTTTGAGTCCCCTTAAAAGGGTGAGAAAAATGGGGTAGAAAAGCCAATATCTTCTTGTTGTTCTTGTTGTTATTCATCTTCTTCTTTCACTGTTGCTGGTGTTTAATAAATGAAGGAGTCTCCTGGCACAGGTTATGCAGAACATTAGAGTTTGAGGTCAGCAGTACTCTTTGTAGCACATTAACATTTGCATCATCTTTAACTAGTATTCACGAAAGAGGATCAAGGGAGTGAGTTTGCCCAAATGAAAGTTAGCAGGAATGCTACTGTGAGATTTCTGTATCCTAGCAGGATATTGACCCCTCAGTAGTAAGACTGAAGGATGACACTGTTTGCAGCCAAACCATATATAGTATTTCCTTGATTTTTGCAGGATCCAATCTGGGGCCTGGGTGGGTCTTCAAGTTATAAAGCTGTACTAGATAGTCATGTTTTAAAAACTACATTCAAACAATACAGCTACATTTTCATCTGCCTGGGGTGCAAAGGTACCCTACTGACAGTGTGTAAACAATTTCTTGGCCACGGGCACTGCCAAGTCTCAAGAGGGCACAGACCTGAGCTTCTTTGGGGTTGCTCTCCTCCTAAACTGCATGTACTCTCTCCTTTCACACACTGGGCACCTCATGCTTTTAGCGTGATGCTGAAGGAGATGGAGCACTAGACACTTGGAAGCAGATTAAGGGAGCCTGAGTAATGGTCCTTGAAGAGCAACCTAAAGCCTATTCTTATTTTAAGTTTGGTCTAATGATCTAATTTGGTCTTGTGGTTAGAGTGTTGAACTCTAGCTGCTAAATCTTCCAGTTCAATTCTGCACTCCTACCTGAAGCCAGCTGGGTAACCTTGGGCTAGTCACAGGTCTCCTTCTGAGTTCTCACAGCCCTACCTACCTCACGGGCTGTGTCCCCATGCAAGCCGTTTGGCTCTGATTGGGCACGTATGTGACCAGATGCAGAACCGAGATTGGATGTTGTCTGTCCCCATGCGATTCCCAGCAACACGGGCAGGATGCGGGTTGGGTGCGGATTCAGCCGTCCTCATGCAAACTATGCCAAACCCCGGCATGGAGGAACAGCACCATCTCCTCTCCCCCCCCCCCCGTCCTCATTGGAAGCTGGATTGACATCACCCCACCCTTGGCTGCCCGCTGCAAATGCCACATCCCTCCCTTTAGTGGCACAAAGAAGCCAGGACTGAACAGCAAAAATAATAATTTTAACCCCCCCAGCTGTTTGAGCAAAGCCACTACGAGGTTTGGTGGCAGTTGAGTGGTTGAGTAGCTAAGCAGTTTTGCGCACCTCTGCTCTTCCTGGGAACTGCGAGAACACCCGGCAAGTGGAAAATCAAGCCATTATCATGCCCAACTTGGCGATCAAGAAATGGGGGTGGAATATTTGCCGTGTAAAAGGGAGAAAAATCAAGTCATTATCCTGCCTGCCTTGGCAATTCGGAAACAGGGGTTAGAATATTTGTATAAAACAGTCTCATGAGGCAGCAAAGGCCATTTGACCCCCTCATCATTTCAGCTTTAACACCATTTACTCCCCCAAAATCTCAGCGGTTGCGATCTCCAGTGCACAGGGCAGGAATGGCAAGCACAGGGCATGAAACCCCACCCCCACTGACACAAGCGCCAATCTCCTCCCCAAATAGCCCGGGACCATCCCCATGTGCAGGCTCAGCTCGCAGAGCAATGCGTGCCAGGACACCAAACCATGACAAGACTTGTTTTTTTTCCAGTACCAAACTTGGTACGGGTTTGGGTGGTTTGCTTTGCGGAAATCAGACCAAATCAAAAGTGGACAGGGACTGGTCAGTGGCAAGGGATGATGGGAGCTGTAGTTCAGGACAAAGTTTAGCATCCCTGATTTATACCCAGCTTTTATAAATACAGTTTTTAATAACGTTTTGGAGCCTCAAACAATGTTTTCCTTGAGGATGAGAATTTTATAATAGCAGTAACAGCAGTAGCAATAGAATTTAGAGTCTAATGTGTTCACTAGTGTGGTAAGGGGCATGGAGGTCAAACTCATTATTTCAGTCCTTCTTCCGGTCAGGGTTATGCTGCTTCTTTTAGAGAACAAGATATATTCAGTCATATTTCTTAGATGAAACTTAGGAGTGGGGTATGAAGATTGTACACATGTAGTTTGTGTCCAAAGACATTAAAAAGAAGCTCAAAAGCAACTTAGAGGTGGTAGCATGTGGGTGCTAGTGTCTCCATCCCACCACTAATCCACATTAAAGGCCAGAGAATGCTCTTTGGATGTATGTTTTCCGCCCTTCATACAGATTAGAGATGCTGGGATGTGGATGGTATCACCTTTAAGCCACCTTCAAACCACTTTTTTAACTGCATATGCTCTAGCTGGATCACTGCTTCTGGTTTTGTTTCTGTTTATATCATCCAAACAAACATGGATTAAGAAAAACTAAAGCAGCATTTTTAATATAAGAATTATTTTGTAGAGGAAACCAGGGACCAGTGAAGAAACATCTTAGGTCCTCACAGCTGGCTACAGAAGAGTCCATTAAAGACCACAAAGCTGCTGTTGTCAAGGATCTGGAGAAGAGGCTACAATTACGAGATGACCTGTTTCCACATGCACAGCAGGTAGGAGTCATAACTACTATTAAGATGTGTTCCTCTTAACACATTAGTATGCCTTGGCTTCTTCAGTACTCAGTAAGGATGGGCAAAAAACATCCATCACCTTCACAATTCATATGCATTGCAAAGGTTTGAAACTTCACATTCAAGCTGAATATTGATTATATTCAAAGACTGACCTTCACATCTGATGTGAAAGCTTTTGTGCCTCTGTCCAAAGCTTTGGAGCAGATTTGAAATTGATTTGTAACTGCTTCAGAGGCCCAACTGGTGGAAGCAGGGGCTTGAAGTGAGTTTGAGGCAAATTTGAAGCCTAACATAAGACCATAAGACGGGCCCTGCTGGATCAGGCCACAGCCCATCCATTCCAGCTTCCTGTCACACACAGCGGCCCACCAACTGTCCATGGGCATCTCAAGCAGAGACAAGGGCAAACCTTCTCCTGCTCTCATATCCCAGTAAATGGCCTTAAAAATACCCAGCTTGTCCCCGCAGTCTGAAAGATGTACTTAGGCATCCATTCTAGTAGCCACTGATGCATCTGTCATCCATAAATTTGTCATTTGGGGCTACAGGAACCAGCCAAGCGTGCAAAAACAACAAAGGGAAATAGACAGGTGGGCACTGGCTGGCTGGCTTTCAGTAGCCCCAAAGGGTGTGATGATCGCAGGAGGAGCTTGTCAAGATACCTGGCAGGAGTGTCACCATTTGGAATGTCACCATTTGCACGAATGTGAAGTTCCATCCCATTCACGTCAATGCAGAGTGAACACGGAAAAAGAAATTGTGCACTTCCCTAGTACTCAGGTATTTGAGGACATACCAGCAAGCTTCCGCCACCTGTTAAATGCAGGTGAGGAAAGCCCTTTCACCAAACTGCAGTAAAGAAAAGTGAATTGCTTCCTATTAAGACATTTGGAAGCAGGAGCTTTCCGTAAACCACCCTCCCACTCTTGTTTGTATTCATCTGGAAGATGAGCACTTCGGTGTTAGTGTTTCCTTTCTATCCTAATTTCCCAGATGTTTTGCTCCAATCATATTTTGAAATGTGCTTTACTGGTGTTTTATCACAATATATAGTTTTCTCTCATTGCATGCTGCTTCCAGATAAAAGAAAAATATGGTGCATATAAACCTACAAAATTTGGAAAGCAGAAATGTAGCAAAAGAAACTTTACTTCCTGAATGGAAAGTTCACAAGTTATTGGATAGAAATGAAAAGGTGTGAGCAGTCAGATCTGTAGATGAATTGAAGGTTTAAAGTGAAGGTGTGACCACGGCCAAAGTGTTTAGACTATAGGACTTCCCATATGACAGGACTTTTGAAATACATGGTAGTTAGTTACTAGCTAGCAAGCAAGTAAATTAGTCAGCAGTGAAGGAAAGTTATCCTATTCTATTTTTAATTATTATTTCACTTGACCCATATTTAAGTCCTGCGGCAGAAAACAACCTTCAAGGCCAAGTGTATTTATTTGAAACCCTATCAAACCCTGTTGTCCTATATGCTGCCTGCCTTATAGTTGTGAGATTGCACAAGGGAATCTTGAAACAATGACAGGGAATATATTTTTCTCTTCATCAGCTTTATGGACTTTCCCTGATCTCTTTCTGCTGTCATTATCATACAGCGCATGTAAATTACTTTCCACAACTTTTGTCTGTTCAGAAGAGACTCTCTCTGCATTTTCAGAATAGAAAGCCCATCTATAACGAGCCAGATGGCTCACAAGCAACTGCTGAAGTTGCATGACTTCTTGACTATTCTTGGGACATTTTCTTTGAGGGCCCCGGCTGCCAGATCATTTCAAGTAAATCTCAGGCACATAATGGATCCTTCTGGATGAACGATAGATGTTAAAGCCTGGCCTTGCTGAAGCAGGGAGATAAACTGCTTAGAAGGCTACTGTGAAATTCCATCCAGTCTTTTATGCCAATGGCATAAGGACATCCAGAGAAGCAACAGTCACTATGAATCACAGAGTTACCTGCTTGCAGTCTGAGCTAGTTGAATGAAGTATTTAAAGCAGCAGAACATACTTACCTATGACTTACCTCTAAACATAGTGGATTATATTATTACAGCAGCACGCGGAAGCCACAGGGAAGAGTCAAGGCCCTGCTTTCATTTCCCCAAACTTACTTTACATGACTCCTTTTACCTCCTTTCTACACTTACCTCATTTTGATCAGGATTGGTAGACCCAGAATACCCAGACCTACTGATCCAGATCATGAGGAGGCCTGGGATGGATCAACACTATCTCCACTGACAGCGCTGATCCAGTACAAGCCTCCTCATGACTGCAAAGGACCTTTTAATCCAGTTCTGGATCCGTCTTGTGAAGGTAGAGGCAGATTTACAGGGGCAGGACCTCCTCAATCCACATTAATGTGTGGATGAGGAGGCCCAGGATCCAGATCACAGACCCCTTGATCTGCATCAGAAAGTAAGTGCAGAAAAGGCCTTACCTCATGACTCAGTCTATGGGATGGGGCTGGAATATATTAAGGTTTACCATGTGAGTAGAATTCTATACTTTGTAGAATTTTCATACTGTATGCCTAAAATAAAACACTTAAGAACATAAGAGGAGCCCTGCTAGATCAGGTCACAGGCCATATAGTCCAGCTTCTTATCTTACACAGCGGCCCACCAATTGCTTCTGGGCATTCTCAAGCAGAAGGGTAAAACCTTCCCCTGCATCTGACTCCCTGCAAATGGCCTTGAAAGGTATCCTGCCTGTCTCTCCAACCTGGAGGAAGTACCTAGGCACCTATTAGCCATTGATACACACTTGTCCTACATGAATTTGTCTAGCCCTTTATTCACTTTTAGGTTAACTTGAGAGCAGATCTATTTATCACTTGGATTAGTAATCAAATTTATATCCTTTCCAAGAAAAGACCCAGAACAATTAATAATAGTTTATTGCAATTTATTGCGAATATTTCACCCCAAATGGTTTAATATATTCTTCCACTGCTGCCTCTGCTTGTCTCAGGTATTTTCAATAGCTGGATTCTTGGTAATGTTCATATCGAATTGGTAATGTTCATATCGAATTGAATGCAAGAAAATCTGTAGTCATTCAAATAGATCCCCTTCGGATGTGGTAGGATTCGATTTGATACGAATGTTCCATACACAGTTGATACAAATGTGAGATATGAATCTCATACAAATCCCATACATATTCCATACATATCCACTCAGAATGTATCAAATCTGCCCTGTATTCACCCTCAATCCACTCTGGACCTATTGCAGATGAGACTGGGGCAGCTGCTTTCCTACCTCCTGGGTTCATGAATGTAATGAAGCTTCATACAAATGTTCCAAAACATTTTATTCAAATTTGAATGTCATCTTTCAATTCAAATCTGAATGTCTGAGTTCGGCCAAATTCATAGGAATAATGAATTTTTGTGCAACTTACTACTAGTAAGTAGGGGTGTGCACGGATGCAATTTTCAGCTTTTGATTCATTTTTGAATCTTTAAAATTCAATTTTAACCAAATTTGATTCGAATTAAGCAAATTAGAATCTATTCATTTGAATTTTCAATTCGGATTTGCACTTACAAATGTCAACAACATCCGTATGTGCCCGTGTGCGTCATTACACATGCCGTATGCATCAGTACGCATCTGTACACATCCATGCATATCCCGTATGCATCCTGCTTTCATCCCGTACGGATCCGTACAAATGTGTACAGATGCGGGAAAGATGTGTACGTGCAAGTACGCATCATGTATGTATCCGTACACATACAAATGTCTGAATAGTTCAAACAAATAGATCTGAAAATGCAAAATTCACCCAAATGTTTAAATTCGAATTTGATTTGAATTTGAATGTCCAAATTCAAACGAGTTTGATTGAATTTCAAATGTTTCAAATGTTCATGCACATCCCTACTAGTAAATGGCAGCTTCTACTTCCAATCCACTTTTAACACACACGCACCCTTTTTGCTGTTTTCTCTTTTTCTGTGCCGCCTATATAACTCAGAATTAACAGACGTTTCCCCACAATTATAAGAACCAGCAGCAAGGACTCCTGGAGCACTTCGGAATCTGTCTAATTTATTTACTGTTGCTGCTGACCTTTCCCAAACATTTTACTTCTCCTGTTGCCAACTTTCGCTTATGTTGCTCACACTCGGTCGGCTGTCCTGTGAATTCCCACCTGTCTTCTTGGGATGGGAGTCAGGAGCTGCAGAAAAGGAGCAGGTGTAATGTGTTAGGTTGTGCCCTCGTGACTCTCTGTATCCACATATCAACCTGAGTGCTTCTGGGAAGACCCACAAGAAACTTTTTGCCTTCTGTACATTTTGTGCTCTGTTCTTGCTCCATTTTTCCCCCCAAACTTTCTAATCACTTTAGATTTGTCTCCCCTGGTTGCTTTGTTCTTTTTAGCAGTGTGCAAATCACAGGTCGTTAGCCTCAGTGCTCCCTGTACTTCATGCAAGGACACATTTGCACTTCAGGTTTTTTTCCGTACTTCCCTTCCCGTCCCACAGACAGGAAAAATGTGCAATCAACTAATGTCGACTAGTGCTCACACTTGCGAGCTCTAGTTGCTAACAGCCCACCCACCCCCGTGTGTTCGGACACCCATCTCTGTTCAGTCATCGGGCTGCTCCTCATCTGGACGCCGCCATCTTGAATGCAGTGCCCTCTGTGTCAGTGCATGTGTCGGCGCCCTAGCTATGACAACACTGTCACTCTGCACAGCCACAGTTGCACTTGCACGGCAGCTCTGATGACCTCCCTGGCCAGCAGAGGTGTGAAAGGTCACCACTGGATGCTTCAGGTAAGTCCCTGGTAAAGGTTAGCATGCTTGTGAAGCCGACCTCTGGGCAGGGAGGGGGCATTTCTAGGCTGAAATAGGAATTTAGCCCTGGATGGTTTAAGCACTAATTTAAGTGCAGATATTACAATACTGCACTTTCATCTGTATGTATTCAATTTTACTTTATTGCCTGGCTCTGGAATGATTTGGTAAAGGGCACGCTATAAGTGCAAATAGTAACAATAATAATAATTACATAGAGAGATTAAACAGAATGCAAAGGTCTGGATACTGGTCAAGCTTCAAATGGCAAATAACCAAGACAAAACCTACATCCAGACATTGGTTATATAGGCTGCATCCAGACAGCACTTACTTATTCTGTTGTATTTGGATATTCTGGAATAAAGCATGGATATTTTGGAATATCCATGCTTTATTCGGGAATATCCAACTATAGCTGAATAAGTAACTGATATTTGTATGCAGCCATGATCTGTATAACAGTAGTTCCAGCTTAGCAGTAGCATCTTCTGGAGTTGTTAAGTACTAAATAGAGAAGTCAGATTAATAAAATAAAATAATGTGCTATGTTGTAAGCACTGTGTAGCCAAAAGACAGCATCTTAGAAAGAAGCAAAAGGAATATATAGTTTTCAGAATTAGAAAAAAAGTAAGAGAAACAATCCAAAGAGTGAAAATATTTCTAAAAATAGTTCCATGAAGACTAGTCAAGCTCAATAGCGAAGCAGAACCCAGGCGGGGCAGAAATTCACAGAAGGCGTCCTGGGACATTGAACATGGTAACAGTTTCCTAAGGTGCCCTGCATTTTGACTACTGTATCAAGTTACTTATTTAGAATTCTTCAGTGAGGCAACATCCTTATTATGGCACAAACTGCTACAGATAGGGTGGGCAGATGGAAAGGAGGACATGACTCCTGTACCTTTAATAAAAGACAGAATTTAAAGGACTCCTGCACCTTTAACAGCTCCATAAAAGAAGGAATTTAAACAAGTGTTGCCTGTGTGACAAGTTACTGAAATTCCCTCTTTCCTGCAACTATTAAAACTGCAAAGCCACTGGGCTGCTTTCCCTTAGGTACTCTAACCTACTTCACAGAGTTGCTGTGAGGATGAAATATGCACCATCTTGCATAGATGCTCTGTACTTGAAGCTTAAAATCCTTTTTCTGGGCTTTTGTGACCCCTTATAGAAGGGGGTTAGCATTTTTCCTTTCAGAAGTTGCTCAGCTACAATTCTTATGAATCCTGATATGCCTAGTCAGTGAATGGAAGCTGTACTTCAGCCTTTATACAAGAAAGGCTGTGATCTCCTATGGATGACCAAGGATCGGATCAGACACGGCAAAAAAAAAGGGTCTCTGAGGTGTCTTTGAGGCACCCCAGGGAAGGCTTTGAGGGGGGATTGTTCACACACCAGTCTGCCCCTCTCCTGAACATTCTGTGGTGGAAAAAGTGGATTGGAGAAGGTTTGGGATTTGGAACATGAGAACCACACACTGCTTCTCTGAAGCACCACTTTTGTTAGAACTCAAAGATTTTTAAAACACTTTCTGTGGCATCACCTGTGTGGACTCTGGAGAGATACACCAGGCACCAACATTGTATGAGTCTTGGCACCTGGGCCTCTTCTGAACTTGGCCTTATTCTGGAAAATATCTCAGCATAGGGATCTGTTGTCTGCATGTTAATGCAGACTATGGTAGGCCTCAGCTGGGGCCTGCCATAGTCTGCACTAGCATGCAGACAATAGACTCCTGTCCTGAGATATATTCAAGAATAAGACCAAGTGCAGAAAGGCCCCTGGTTAAAACATATATCTTCATCCAGGCCTTTGATGTTTAGTTCTTTCCTAATGTGGTCCTTCTGAGATTGGAGTGTAGTATTTTAATTGTGTGTTGTTGGTGGTTTTTCATTTAAGAATGCTTTATTGATTGTATTGATGTTTTAGAAATGTTGTGACCCATCCTGGGTCCATTTGGTGAAGAGCAGGATATAAATATGAGAACAAATAAATAAATAAGCTGAATTAGGGTTAGCCGGGGGGCAAGGTGAGTATACAGCTGCATGCCAGATATTTGTCTTGCTCCAGCAGCCATTGGAATGATGCAGCGTCAGAATGAGATTTCCCACTCCAGTGGTGACCTGAAGGCCAATTTGGTGTGAGGGAGGTTTTTGGATGGGCACCTTGCCTCATATTGACTTTTCATTTGGAAGACTGGGCCCATATACATGGTACATTGTTAGGTCTCTGGATCAACTTTTTGCCCTTGACTGCTGAGGCCAGCCAGAGAATTTGTCTCATCGAGTTGCATTCCACTTGCAGAACTGAGAGGCAATGACAGATGACTAAGCTCCATCAGTTTGATAATGACCCTCTCCCCCACTCCTCCAAGTACTGCTTCAATCAGCTCCATCAAGGTATATAAAGACATGGCTGCTTATTTATAAAGGAAATCAAAGGCTTCCTAATTTTGCTAGTTCATTAAATGCATTATATTTCTTTATTTTAAAAAAAAACTGAGGAAAAAAATTACATTAGTATTACTGTTCATATTAATCTTGCCTTATTGAAATTCCTATACAGACAACATCAAAATGAGAATTTTAAAACAATTTTTAAAATAAATCTTATTGGTGCAAAGAAGAATCGGGGTTTGTTCACACAAGAGTCGGGGTCACACCTTCACTTTAAGCCTGCTTCAGTCCATCTTCTGACAGCATCACTCGCCCTTTTCAATTCCTGTCCATTTTATTTGTGGACTTTCCAACCTCAAGGGATAGAAATGAAAAAGTGTGGGCCTTGTGATCAGAAAACGGACTGAAGAAGGTTTAAAGTTAAGGTGTAACTACGGCCTAGGGCTTTGTTGTGTGAAGATTTCATAAACAGAGCAGGAACTGCATAAAAGGAATAGGAAGATTCCCAATGTGTACATATTTTCAGCAGGAAGTAATATAAAATCCATGTATGTCCTCATTGCATCACAGGCATTTTGTGCTGCTAACCCTGTTGTTTCCTTAATCTGCTTATTTATTTGGGAGTGGCATCAAGGCACTTTCCCATGCCAGAACACTACTGAAATAGGGCTGTACTGCAGGAACCTACCAACGCTGCAGGTGGTAGTGCTCTTACAGATTTTCTAAAGTACAGATGTTTTTGCACCTCATTTCCTACCAGTAGTAATTAGTACAAACAGCTGTCAGGAATGTTGGTAATAGCCCAACAGCAACTGATGAACCACAGATTGATTATTCCTTTTCTGAAGTGGATTTCCTGGTCCTCCCCATCACATTCTCCTTAGATTCCCAATATATTTCTACTTCGATCAAAGCGGGCTTTTCAATAAAGTTAGTGAAAAGATCATTGTCCTTGTAGCAACAAATTTTCAGTTATTTCAAATAAATGGTTGACTACAGTGCTAAGTGGGTAATAAAATCTTAAGTTCTCTTTCCATCTTCCATAGCCTATCTCATCTTATTAAAATCATGCCCATAAGAGTCCTAATAACATTTTCCTAATCCCATTACTTCCTTCTACTAGAGAGCAACCTATGATGAAACTCTGCCTCGCAGGCCTCAGGAACCAAGCAATGATACCCCAATCTTCAACTTTACAGCACAAGATCTATCTAAGGTACAATCCTGCTAACCCATCCACCTACATCTCTCAACTTCTAGGCATTTAAAAGACTAGAGCTGAAAACGTTTTTTCTTATGAAAATAATTAGATAATTCTTGGCATTTAGGGCTAGGACTTATTGAGACAGCTAAGGTTGATAAGGTGTCCTTCAAGAATGTTCTATAAAATCTTGACTGGTACTGAGGTCAGACTCTCAACCCAGGAAACTACAGGCCTCTGAGCCTGACCTCAATACCAGGCAAGATCCTTGAACAAATTATTAAACAACGTGCTTGCAAGCACTTAGATGGTAATGCACTAATTAACCAGAGCCAACATGGATTTGTAACATGTGGGGGTGCAATTTGCCCATCTCAGCTAAAGCAATTCTTGCTAAGCTGAAAGCAACTAGGCCAAAGGATACATTCCTGGGTCACTGTAATTTTCCTAATATCTCTCTCAAGGAAGTCATAACATCCACAGTATATGTAAACAATGCACAGCATCCAAGGATGCTGACACGAGATATCCACATGCACAGAGACAGGCTTCTGTTGGTCCTACACATTATCCTTGCATTTACTGGTTGCGTCCAGTTCTCTTGCTGTAACCAAATATGGGTTTCCTGAATGTACTTTTCCATTGTTCAGAGAAACTGTATAAAAGCTATGGCATGTGCTATGTGGCAGAAAAAAAAAATAAAGGGCTAAGGGCTTACTACTTTCACTTGGCAACCATCCTGTGTGTGAGTCCCAATTCGTTACTACAGTAACAAACACGTCATGCCAGACTAATCTAATATCCTTTTATGGCAGAATCACTGGATGCGTTGATCAGGGTAATGCTGTAGACATAATGTGTCTTGACTTTAGCGAAGCATTTGACAAAGCGTCTCTTACCATACTTATTTAAAAAATTGATCAAATATGGGATAGACAGAACAACTGTTAGGTGGATTTGTAACTAGCTCAGTGATCACACTCAAAGTGGTAATAAATGGCTTCATGTCCAATTGGAGAAATATTTCAAGTGGCGTGCCACAGAAATCTGTCCTGGGTTCTCCTTCACTGGAGGTCTTCAAGCAGAGGCTGGACCTATATCTGTCTGGGATGGTTTAGGTAATCCTGCATTGAGCAGGGGGTTGGACTCGATGGCCCTAGAGGTTCCTTCCAACTCTATGATACTACGAAAATACAGACTGAAGAACCTCCAAATTCTAGGCCTTTTTTTGCACTGGGTCTTATCCCAGATTATATCCCAGGGTGGAGCCTACTGTAGTCTGCACCAAAATGCAGATGGCAGGCTCCTATTCAGGAATATAATCTGGAATAAGACCCATTGAAGAAAGGGACCTAGGGCATTAGACTATACATTTGATATGTTATGTGTCAATTGTGAGTTAGTCTGTTTACATAGCCTATTCCCTCAGAGTGACTGAAAAGGTCTAATACCTTGGCCCATCAGACTCATACAGGTCTTCTTATGCATGGCTTCCCTTACCAGAGGACTTCTGGCTAGGTCCTGTGGCATTAGCAACTTGCGCCTACATCCTTTTATTTCTTTCTGTTCGTGTGTTGTTGGCAAGCTCCAGGAAGTTGCCAGCTAAATAATTTAGCAGAACCTCACCAGATGCCACTAGTAAGTGAAACCACCAGCAAAGTAAAAGTAGTGTTGGATATCCAGCACTATTTTTACCACACATTAATTAGCCAATAGATCGTGACAGCCCTAACATGCCATCAGAATTGTCTGACAGTTGCTGTGATGCCACCAGGCCGCCAGCATTTGTGCTGTATCTTGAAGGAGAATCTATGTAAGACCATATGTTATGGGGTGGGATAACTTGATCCCAAGCCATTTAGGACTTAGAAAGTCAAAAACACCATGTTCAGTAGGGCCCAGAAGAGGAGTACAAGCTCTGCGTTTTTGGGACAAGAAACTTCAGAGTGAATGTACAAACTATTCTTGTTAAATCTCCATTCTAGAGGGCAGGTAGAGCTTCAGTAAGAATGCCAGCCATAGCAGCTGTGTAGTCTCCCAATGCTCTCTGGAATCCATCAGAAACCATTAACTTCTAGCAGAAGAAAAAATTAACAGGTTTTCCATCTTTGCTGCCTAGAGGGCCCATATTAAATATGTTTAATATGTTATGGTTTTAATATGTTCACTTTATATGTTCATTGTTTTTTAATGTTGTAACCCACCCTGAAATCTTTGGGTTTAGGGCAGGATAAAAATCCAAATAAATAAATAAATAATATTCTTACACCCTTATCACTCTGTGGGAGTGTTCAAATGGTGCAGAGACTGCACATCTCCACTACCTTTGCGCACTCATTCAACTGTATGTGCTCATTAGAAGGTGGTAGGAAGAGTTCTGAGAACAATTTCTACTGCTCTTCCCCTACACACACACACACACACACAGAGATACACATACTGGGTGGACTTACCTTAAATCACACTTTTTGGGCTCTGTATTTTCATGAACGTTGAAAATGGCCAACCTCCACAGAAACATCAAAGCCAGGGAATAAAAGTTCCCTGGCTGCCATGTTTTCATAACCAGTTGTTGGCAACAGGTGTGCAAACAGCATGCTGCCACTTTTCAAAGCCTGATACTGAGTACTGCACTCATCAGAGCCTGTTACCCATCAGCAGTGTTGTCAAAGTACTATCCAGAGCCTTTGTGCAGATTCTGCCTAAGGGCATAGTTGTTAAACCTCCACCCTCCTTCTTCACTCTCATCAAAACAGCCAATTAGACTGAGTCGCTCATCACATGTCAAGACCGGGATATGTTGGAACAGCTGTGTAGTTTCCATGGCAGTCTTATGGTACAAGTTAACCTTGGTATGGACGCTGAAGGCTGTAGAACAATTCATTCACCATTTCCTTAAACATAAACCCTGGTCACACAAGTCTAAGACAGGACAGCCGTTTCATTAATTAGAATTGAGGTTGTACCAGTGCTGGTCACACATAGGCCATCCCCATCTTGGGCTGCATTGCTCACACCTTTCTGCGTGATCAACCTGAGCCTCATACACATAACTCTTGACTCTCCAGCCCTTTTGCTGCATCAAATCTATCTCCTTTCTTATTGGATGCCATTATGTCACTCAAGGGAGGGGAGGGTGTGTGTTTGCGGTTCTTTTTTAAGCCTGCTAACCCACCTCACAGACCCCTACTTTTTTAATGTGCTTTTCTTCTCTGTGCGATTACTTTTAAAAAAAATTTGCTTAAAAATGCTAAATAGAGGAATCATGCACATAAACTAAGGAGAGAAGGGAAGGTGCCTCACAAACTCCACACGTGCCAATTGGCTGAAGGAAAGACTGGACCCACTCACCACAGCACAGTTCAGCCTCCTTTGGCCCGTGTCCCCACTCACACTTGAGGAAGCGAAGACGGCCTGGAATGACAGGACAAGCTGAGTCCTTGTCAGTCCTGTATAAATGAGGACTACAGTTAAGGGGTAGGCCAGCTTAGAAAATGACTTAAATTAAAATAATCTGAGTAACACAATCTGAAGACAACCTGAGGTTGTCCTAAACTACTTGTGTGACCACAGCCATACTCACCCAGAGGTGGTAGAGGGAGGGAATACGAATAGAATTTGACATTTAATTCTTAGTACTAGTAACCAAACCAGCATCAAGTCTACAAATTGTCAATGTCTGCTTTAGTTTTGAAGTTCAGCACTACCCTGGTTCAAACTGTCTAAAGTTTTGATACCTTGGGTAAGGAAACAAAATTCAGTCACACATTTGTTTTGTAAGCTGCTTTTTCCTCAGCCCTTGGAAGTTATTACCACAGAATAGGTGGATTAGGTTGGCACCTAACGTAGAAGCTTATTCCTTTCTATTTTCAAAGGCATTCTGCAGCAGCTATGAGAAGCAAGCAACCACGAATGGAATCTGCTCATTTTGTGAAGCAATTTGCTGAGGCATGCTTCATGAAAGCGGAAAACTAAACAAGATGAAATTCTATAAGCGTAAGCTTACTTGCCAGCTGATGAAAAGCATGAAGCTTTGCAAGAAACGAAAACAAAAACAACCATGACTCAAGACGAATTGACTCCCATCTAGTGGTGGCATGGAGATTCATGGTTGTATCCTGTTTTAAGAGTCCTTTAAAAGGCAAATCTAGACATAGGCCCTGTCCCCAAAAGACTTATTAGCCCCTCTCGGCTTCCTCTGCCGTCACTCTGTTATAGCTGACTTTAAAAGTCCCCTCCACTTCCGGAATAAGCGTC
The DNA here is from genome assembly GCA_023333525.1 of Aspidoscelis tigris stejnegeri. Lineage (NCBI taxonomy): Eukaryota > Metazoa > Chordata > Lepidosauria > Squamata > Teiidae > Aspidoscelis > Aspidoscelis tigris. The sequence goes on from JALMGA010000002.1 coordinate 97,700,857, forward strand.
CCCATGGTAGCCGCGATCTAAACGGACTTTCCATCCCCATGGTAGCCGTCTTCTCTTTCCGGGCATCTTTTTTCCCCCGCCCCCTCTCTTGTTAAAAGGAAAAATAGCCAGATCTCCGTCTCCTGAAACGGCTTCCCGCCCCTAGCAAAGGTAGATGATCGCTCATTCATTCACTTTCAGCACTTACTTTCACTCAGTTCTCTGTTAGAAAAGGCTTTCTGCCCCGGCAAAGTCAGCGGCTGCAGGCATCGGCAGCACGATCCTTCGCTCATTCTCTTTTAAGGCTTTCACAGATCACTTGATAACAGTGTTGCAATTCTGAGCAATTCTGGCTCTTTTTACAAAAGGAAGGAAGCGAACCTGCTGCATTTCACAGATGTGTGAATGCTTTTTGGCTGTGTGTGCAGGCAAGCAATCCCCGCCCCTTTTGCCACGGAGCGTCCTCAAGGCAGATATAGTGAGCAAAACCCGCAAATTGCCGAAAGAGCGCTGGAAGTCTTCTTTAAAGTGCATGTATTTTATCGCGGGCGTCTCACTTTCCTAAGCTCCCTAAGCGCCTTGTAAAGCCTGGAATGGGGCCACTCAGAGGCAAAAGAAGAGTTCCAGCAGACTTTCAATTGCATGGGGACAGGGCCATAATAACACTATAGAGGAGCTGCACAGGAGAAGTATGTCTTCCAGGTGAATAAAAACACTTACATGCCTGCCCCTCAATCACTATGGCTGAATCCCCAAAAGACTTATTTGCCTCTCTGAGTTCCCTCTGCTGTCACTGTAATCAAGCGGACTTTAAAAAGTGCCATGCACTTCCGCAATAAGCATCCCCACGAGGCTCAGCAAAACGTGTGTTTTTAACGCACCTTCCGTCCCCACGGAAGCCTGTTTTCTTTCCCCACATCTTTTTCCCCCTGCCCCCTCTCTTGTTCAAAGGAAAAATAGCCAGATCTCCGTTCCCTGAAATGGCTTCCCATCCCAGCAAAGTCAGCGGCTGCAGGCATTGGCAGCGCGATCCTTCGCTCATTCACTCTTTTAACACTTTCACAGATCACCTGATAACAATGTTGCAATTCTGAGCAATTCTGGCTCTTTTTACAAAGGAAAGGAAGGGAACCTGCTGCATTTCTGAGATGTGTGAATGCTTTTTGGCTGTGTGTGCAGGAAGCAATCCCCGCCCCTTTTGCCACAGAGCGTTCCCGAGGTAAATGTTGCGAGGAAAACCCGCGACTTCCAAATAGAGCGCTGAAAGTCTTCTTTAAAGGACATGTATTTTGTCGTTGATTTTCCTCGTTTTTTTAGCGCTGGAAGCTCGTTGAAAAGCCTGGCGTGGGGGCACTCAGAGGCAAAAGAAGATTTTTAGCAGATTTTAAATTGCATGGGGACAGGGCCTCTGTTTTAAGAAAATATCTCACTTCTGTCTTCTTTCTGTTTACTGTTTGTGAGGAAGGATGAACACGGGCTGCATCCAGACTTACCCCAAAGCAGCACAACTTTCTTCTGCCCGCAGCATCAGCGCAGCATCTGACTGAAGGGCGCAAAGTACTGATCAATCAGCATCTTTTTACTTCGCTTCTTCGGGGACATGCTGCACCCCCACTGCGGGCAATGGCACATCCTGTCTGACCAACAGGAAGTCGCTTCACCAGTCGGGCATACAGGAAGCGACTACACTGTCCCTGTGCAACTTCCAGTCGTCAGATCTGACCGGCAGGAAGTGGCTTTGCAGGGACAGCGAAGTATATCACAAGTATAGATGCAGCCACAAAGTACCTGAGGTGCTTTAGGGACCTTCATTTTACCTGTTAAGGAGAGCAGTGAAGACACACTTCTTTGCCCTGGCCTTTGACTAAATAAAGAAATAGGTTTTCCTCCCCACTTTCAGGCACTATTCTTACTTGCACAAGATGGGAGGACTAGAAACAATGGTATGAAACTTCAAGGGAGTCAATATAGATTAGATATTAGGAAAAACTTCCTTACAGTGAGGGCAATCAGTCAGTGGAATAGGTTACCACGGGAGGTAGTAAGTTCTCCTTCACTGAAGGTCTTCAAGCAGAGGCTGGACTTACATCTGTCTGGGATGGTTTAAGTCAGTGGTTCTCAACCTTCCTAATGCCGCGAGCCCTTAATGGAGTTCCTCATGTTGTGGAGACCCCCAACCACAGGGGGTGGAGCAGCTGGGAGGTGGGAGGGAAGGGCGGTGGGAGACTCGTCGTGACCCCTCTGAAAGGGTAGTTCGACTCCCAAAGGGGTCCTGACCCCCAGGTTGAGAACCACTGGTTTAGGTAATCCTGCATTGAGCAGGGGATTGGACTTGACGGCCCTAGAGGTCCTTTCCAACTCTGTGAATCTATGATCTATGATTCTATGAACAATTAGTGAACTTCTGGGGAGGTAGGACATGCTTGGAGGCTGCTGCAGGCTCCTCAAAGTGCAGATGCTCTTCACCAGAAGTTCACAGAGGGTGTTTTTGCACTGGCGGGAGAAACCCCATTAAACACACATTAGACACACATACAAGACAGTTACAAACTTACCTTCCACACTGGAGGACAGATGAGGGACCCTTCCAAGCAGCTGCTTCCGCACAGCCGCGTGCGAAATCTGTCCTTAATATGGTCTCGCCACTGAAAAATCCGTCCTCCGGGAAGACCTGAAAAATCAGGTCTTCAATCTGCCCCCTCGCCTCGATTTGTGTGGAAGCAGGACGCTTCTGCACATGGAGAGATGAGAGGATGGATGTGCCGGCGGCCACCATCTTGGGAGGGGGGAGCAGGCCGGTCTGCCTCCGGCACCCCTCCCCCGCGCACCATGCGCCAGCAGAAACACGTGGTGACTGGCAGCTGAATGCTGCAGTCCCAAGGCTCCTGGGGTGGCGTCGGCAGCGCAGGAGGCCAGCTGCCTTTGGGAATGGGTGCTGCAGCCTCTGCACAGCACCCAGAATATCCATCCTGCAGGATCCGTCCTCCCTGGGCGTGTGTGGATGTGCGAGGCCTCTTCAGATCCGTCCCTATTTTGGACAGACCCTCCAGAGGATGGATCCCCAGGAAATGGATTTTCTTTAGCCCATTTTTTGGCGGCCAGTGCGGAACCACCCTAATTGTTCACTAGAGGCTGTAGTGCGAATAGGCCTACTGTGTGAAATGAGATGCTGGGCTACATGGGCTGTGGCCTGACACAGCAGCGATCCTCTTATATACTTAAGCTCTTAATTGATTCTGATTTCAGTAATGCAGCTTGGTAAATGTTTAACCCATTTGCTGTTTATATCTTCAGTGTTATTGTCACTTCTGCCAAACCCTAAAATCTTTAGCATTGTTTATAATTGGTAAAACCTGGAATAAAAACAACATTCTTGGTAATATTCATTTTAATCAGCTTTGTTGTGTTCACAATAAACTTCCCTTTTGTGTAGCCATACATATTTACCTCCACTTATAACAGGACTGGGTTTTGCTAGTCAAAAAATTCACAGTATTCATAGGGATAGATCATACAAGATCACTCAATCTGTTTAATTTTGTGATGAATGGAGACCAGACATCTTTATAGGAATCCTGAGGTCTGAATTCTCTCATTTCTCTATATTGCAAGGTGATTAAATCAGCGTCTGCCATCTCTGCCAATTTGAAGTGCCATTCTGATATATTTAAGCTTTGAGTGATTTCTAAGAGAAAAGCTGTGGTACAAATTCTTTTACTGTTATATTGTAGGAATACAAAATTTCCAGCTTTGAGCAGAGGTTGATGAATGAAATAGAGTTTCGTCTTGAACGCACACCGGTGGATGAATCAGATGATGAAATTCAACACGATGAAATCCCTACAGGAAAGTGCATTGCCCCAATCTTCGACAAAAGACTCAAGCATTTCCGCGTGTTGGAAGGATCTCCTGTTACCTTCACTTGCAAAATTGTTGGAATCCCGGTACCCAAGGTAAGTGATGCCCAAAAATCCCCACAAAAAAAGATACCTACTTAACATTGGAATAGCAGCATGGAACCAAGATGCCTCTAAAGACCAATTCCAGGAAGCTGAGTTTAGGTAAAGGTATTTCCTTTGTCTTCTGCTTGAGAATGCCTAGAAGTAATTGGTGGACCACTGTGGCCACACAAGTCTAAGATAGGACAGCCTATTCATTAGTTCAGTCTGCGGACATACCAGTGCTGGTAACACCTAGATCATTATAGGTCATCCTCAGGTCATTCCCACCTTGGGCTGCATTGGTCACAACTTTCTTTGGGATCAACCTGAGCCTCCTCTTGGCTCTCCACTCCCTTTTCCTGCATCAAATCTATCTCCTTTCTTATTGGATGCTGTTGTGTCACTCAAGGGAGGCAAGGGTGCGTGTTTGTGGTTCTTTTTTAAGCCTGCTACCTCATCTCCACACACCCTTCTTTTTTTATATGCTTTTCTTCTCTGTGCAATTAATTTTTTTTAAAAAAAATAATAAATTTGTGTAAAAATGCTTGATAGAGGAACCATACGCATAAACTGAGGAGAGAAGGGGAGGTGCCTCACAAACTCCGTGCATGCCGATAGGCCAAAGGAAATACTGGACCCCACACTCCACAGCACAGTTCAGCCTCCTTTAGCTCATCCCTCCCACTCACACTTTGAGAAAGTAAAGACATCCTGAGATCCCAGGACGGGCTGAGTCACTGTCAGTCCTGTAAAAATGAGGACTACAGTTAAGACAATCTAATGGGGCTAGGCCGGCTTAGAAAACGACTTAAATAAAAATAATGTAACATGACCTGAAGATGAACTCAGGTCATCCTAAACTACTTGTGTGACCAGGGCCTTTGTGAGACCGGATGCTGGACTAGATGGGCTATGGCCTAATCCAGCAGGGCTTCTCTTACATTCTTAAGTTTCTGAAAACAACCTTGCTCAGAGAAAGGAACAATATGTGAGAAGTTTTACCAAGCATGCATAATTATTATTTAATAAATGGGCTAAGTCACTAATAGGGATGGCCAAAGGTTGTTGGCACCTTCAAATTTGCACATGAAGGTAACAGGGCCTACATTTGTAGGCCAACCTTCACACTTGAAGCAAACCTACCCGCCCTTCAGCAGAAGTTTCATAATTTTCAAGGTGGGGGTGAAAATCTCCTCTTCTAGAGATTTATTGTCACTGCAAGCACCTACAATTAAGTTGGAGACAGTGTTGACATTCACAGTATGAATACTGGCACCATCCCTGAATTTAAATGCACTGGAATGATATACATTATTCCAGGCAGTTACCTGCAAACAGGCCCTAAGATCTGTTCTAAGATCTGCACATTTTTGCTGTCTTTCCATTATAAATGCTACTCTTTGGGAACAGATGTCTGTTTTTCTTCCTACACCAGCATACATTAGGATTATCTCAGCCAATGATGCAATCATGGTTTAAAATTTAACTTCCATGGGCTAGGCAAATTTTGGGGTTGGAGGATTTCCCATAGTGCTATATAGTGTGCTAAAAAATTCCATGTACATTTGCTCAATAAACCTAATAGCTAGTTACCATCCAGCCTGCAACTTGGGGAGGGGAATTTTTTAAAACCTAGGAAGTTATTTTTAATTGTGATATTTCTAATGAGAGCTTTCTTAGTACACAGTTCAGTCCCATGTTACCAAATATTAAATCTGTTTAGTAAGAAATAACTCATCCCAAATTAGGTGAGTGTTCTTAGGACTGTAGTCTTCAGCCACAAAATGATTTACAACTTAAATCCTTTCTCTTTAAAACCATGCCAGGTATATTGGTTTAAAGATGGTAAACAGATTTCAAAGAAAAATGGTCATTACAAGATGAGCCGAGAAGGTGATGGGACATGTTCTTTGCATATTGAAGCTACTACAAATGATGATGATGGAAACTATACATTTATGGCTGCAAATCCACAGGTAAAAATTTACTTCCATTTATTATTTCTCCACCTCCCAAGCATAAAAGTTATGCAGGAAGAAACCAAGTTTTGAAAGATCCAACTCATCAATGACACTTGTTCATCCCAACTTAATTGCTATCACAAGCCTTCCAGCTTTGGGTGATGCACTCATAACTACTTAATAGGGTCTTCTTAGTGGTAGACCCCAGACTATGGAATAATCTCTCCCCAGAAATACAACTTCCATCCCACTTTCAGTCACTGCTGTTGTTTTAGTGGGTTGTTTTATAGTAAATGTGATTTTACTGTTGCAACCTCCTCTGACACCTTACTGTTAGAACCTGCTCTGTTATAACCTGCTCGGAGACATGCCTACGTTCTCTTCTTTATTGTTTTCCCAGGGAAGAATCAGCTGTTCTGGTCACTTGATGGTTCAGACTCCTCCAGTGCGTAGTAGATTCACAACAGCTGCCCAGTCTCACAGGTATGACATGCACTGACAGTAACACCTAATGCTTGGGGACCAGAGCGTGAAAGAAACACAAATGCATTTGGAAAACGGAAGAGATTTTGAATTCACCCGCTGTGCTTTGTTTCTAAATATGGAAATGCCAACATGGAAACTTTCTAACATAGCTAATTAACTTTCAATATACAGTCACCTTTACAACTGACTGATTGCTTGCAGGGGACGATCTCGTATACCAGAAGGAGATAAGGAACCCGTACAGGAGCGGTTTTTCCGACCGTATTTCCTACAGGCACCTGGAGACATGGTGGCTCATGAAGGTCGGCTCTGTAGACTGGACTGCAAGGTACAGCAGTTTGGCAAATGTCTGTCACTCACCTTTTTGCATTATGACTCACTTTTTCTGAGAAATTGTGCTTAAATTCCTAAGCAGTGCAGACTATGTTCAGGGTAGCCAAAACTGATGTAAAATACCACCAGGAAGCAACTTATGGAAAGAGTGAGCAGCCCAGCCCCCCAGAATCCTACCCTGACTTCATTGGGATGGGGAATTCCAACTCCACCCTATATACAAATCTTCCCTGGATCAGATCATGGATCAAAATAGGTCTCAGCTTTTGTTCACTGCTTGTCCCCCCTCCCCCCCCCCGCCATCTTGTATCCACCACAGCACAATTTCTTTTTCCTGTTAACAAGACAGTAAAACATTAAAATCACTTTCCCTTTTTCCTTATAATGGCAGGGGGTGATTGTGATGAGGAAGGGAGGGAGGAGGGATGAAGTAGGCAGGCGTTTCTTTATGCACAGTATGAAACGGCAGGCATTGGGGCCAAAGCTTTTCCAATCGCTGCCTCTTTAAGTAAACTCAGTCATTTCTGATGGCATGATATCTTGTTACATTGTAATCATCTGACCTCTCATTACATTGTAAGATATGGCAAGCTCTGCTCACTATTCCCGATGCTAACCACATGATGGCGAGAGCCTGGGGAAAAGGGGAGGAAATTACGGCTTCTCATTGGGTCAGGGGAAACTGAGAATGCCCCTAAAGCATGGTTCCCTCCCCAAAAAAACCCTGCTTGCACTCCCATTGTTAAACAGTGAGGATTATTTCTAAATCCGGCAACGAGACCTCTTTTGATTCGAATATAGATAATCTGTGTTTCAGGACCTTTAATCCTCAGAAACTGCAGATTCTTTTGAAACTTTGGGAACAGTGAGCTCTGAAAATGATTTCAAAGCTCTTTAAATCTCGAATAGGAACACAGCCTCTATGGATCTTTATATCCAAAATCCTACCCTCAGGAAAAGTGGGTTAGGCAGGCAAAATAAAGTAAATGAAAACGTTTGTCAACATTCAGGTGACGTTCACAGTTTGCTTTAATCCAAACAAGTATTTAATTTGGACACCCACATTATTATTCCAACCCCCCAGCTGCTCTTATCCACAGTGCGGATCCTTTACCGCTTAAGTGCCATCTTTCTGCAACTGGCTGGCACCACTGTCCATAAAAACAACCTTCTTAACAGAAAAAGAAGAGTCAAAGATTTAGAGTTAGTGGTCTAGGGGGAGGCATGCTTCATTAAACAGACTTCTATTTCCTGAAATAGGAACCTAACCTAGATAGAAGTCCTGTTGCTGAAAATGGTCTCTGGCACCATTGGGTCCAAGTCCTAAGGTTTTTGGTAGGGGCCCATGCATGTCATGGTTTTGGGACTTTGCTAAAAAGGGATTGCACATTGTTGGGATGTGCACAAATGGGATTTTTTGCATTTGATTCATATTAAATGTAAAACAAAATAGATTCATTCAGATAGATCCCCTTCGAAAGTGACAGGATTCTATTCAACATGAATGTATTTGTATGAATTCATATGAATATCCAATACGAATGGATACATATTCCATATGTATCTGATATGTATCAAGTGCATATTGGATACGTATCCCGTAACATATTCACTCTGAAAGCAGCAAATCCACCCTGAATCCACTTTAAATTGGCTCTCAAACCACGTCAAATGCACTCTGGATCCATGGCAGATGTGACCAGCATGGCCGCTTTCCCACCTCTGTCCTACTTCCAATGCTCCAAAACGTTAGTATGAATACAAATGTCAATGTACAAATGTCATAACATTTGCTTCGTATACGAATGTCCAATTTCATCCTAATTTGCACGAATATTGAATATTACGAATATTCGTGTCCATCCCTAGAACATTGTGGAACCCTTTAGTGTGAATAGACAGAAGAAATCCTTCTGTTAGTTCATCGGTTCTCAACCTGTGGGTCGCGACCCCTTTGGGGGTTGAACTACCCTTTCAGAAGAGTCGCGATGAGTCTCCTGCCGCCCCTCCCTCCCCCCAAAGAGACTTTGTCCTTCCCTAACTAGACGTTTATGAGACTTGCAAATTAGATGTCAGTGTTTCCTTTTCACTTCCTCTGACTGCTTGTAAATCTCATGAGCTGCAGTCGAATTGAGAAGTCCTGTCAGATTTGCAGGAACTTTGTGAATCCTCCTCTGTGCAGTGTTTTCACTGTGGATTCCTCAGCAGCCCCGCCCTCATGACCCCAGCTGCCCCGCCCCCGTGGTTGGGGGTCTCCACAACATGAGGAACTGCATTAAGGGCTCACGGCATTAGGAAGGTTGAGAACCACTGTGTTAGTATCTCAGTTGTTCCTTGCAAATAACTTGATCTGGAGAGAGAGGCACCTAAAAATGCAAATGGCAATAGATGAAACAAAAGTCATTGTGTGACTTGTCTTGCCTAAAACTTAGGATTGTTTTCTCTGCTTTGTTTTGTTCCTGCTAGGTGAGCGGGTTGCCACCTCCTGACCTGATGTGGCTCCTGAATGGGAAGCCTGTATTACCGGACACCACTCACAAGATGCTTGTCAGAGAAACTGGAGTGCATTCACTACTTATTGATCCTCTTACACAAAACGACGCTGGAATTTACACTTGCATTGCCACTAACAAAACAGGACAAAACTCATTCAGCCTGGAGCTTACAGTTGTAGGTAGGTCTGTCTGTTCTAGATGTTTTAACCTAGAAGCTGCCCAACAAGTTGCAACGCCATATTTTATAACTGTTCATATCAATACACATTGGATATGAATGAAATGTTACATCCTTACTTGTAGGCTTCGCTGGAGGGACGCATGAGACCATAAGAAAAAAAGGATTTTAATATAATTAATATATTAATCATGCCAGTCTTAAAAGAGTTGCACTGGCTGCCAATTTGCTACCGCTTCCAATTCAAGGTGTTAACTCTGACATATAAGGCCCTAAATGACTTGGGCCCCAAGTATCTAAAGGAATGCCTACTCCCATATCGGCCTGCCCTTGCCTTAAGATCAGGAAGGGAGGCCCTACTGGTTGTCTCACCACCCTCAGCAGCAAAGGGGGTGGGCACCCAGGAGAGAGCCTTCTCAGTGATGGCCCCTAGGCTATGTAATAGTCTCTCCCTTGAGGTACATCAATCACCTTCATTGTACACATTTCGAAGGCAGTGAAGATGCACCTCTTTGCCCTGGCCTTTGGTTAAATGGGGGTACACTCTTCCCTTCCCACTTGCAGCTGCCATTGTTTAAATACATACTGTTATTGTTTTAATAATGTTTGATTTTAAATGTTGTTACCCGCCCGGAGACCTCCAGGTATAGGGTGGGATGGATAAATAAATATCAAATTTTCTTTTCAGTACCATTCGGTTAGGGTTGACTTCTGGTGACCACATGGATTCTTCCATGTAGCTTTCTTAACAGACACTGTTATGGTTTGCCATTACCTTATTTCTATGAGGTGCTGGGCAATTGTACTATCAACTAAGCTATGCTACTCCCAAAAGCTTGAGTGCAAAGAGGGCCACAGAATAATAACTTTTCAGATCTATAGCACCATCACCTACCCATACACTCTTTGTATGTTCTTTCAGAAAATTCTTGGGACAATTACACCAGTTTTTTTCCCTCTGCTCTTTTCCAGAAAAGGAACTTAAAAAGGCTCCAGTAATCCTAGAGAAGTTACAAAACTGTGGAGTGCCAGAGGGACATCCAGTTCGACTTGAATGCAGAGTGGTAGGAATGCCACCCCCAGTCTTTTATTGGAAGAAGGACAATGAAACCATTCCTCCCCACAGAGAGAGAATGAGGTAAACCTAAGTGCTTTGAAAGTAGAATCAACGTACCACTGGACCTTAATATTTCACTGAAAGGACTGGATTTTCCTGTGGAAAAAAAATTCTTTAAACTTAATTTAAGGAACAGAAAGTTCCATTTTATAAAGTCCATATGATCCATGAAGTCTATACTGTTCTCCTCTAGAGAAGAAGACTAAGGGGTGTGGGGAGAAGATATCAGTCCTGGGGCCAGAATGCCTTTTCTAGCCAAGGAGTGGGGTGGACAGCCATCCACTCAGGAAGTATGTGTGTTGACCCATAATAACTTTGACCCTGTTCAGACAGGGAGAATATAGTGCCATCCTTGTTTCTGTCCTCCTCAGTCAGCTTCTGTACATTCCAAACAGAGCAAATGTTTCTGAAAAGGTGCAGCTTCAAGAGCTCACCCCCATTAGTTCCTCCAGGTAGATACAGCCTCAGACCATAAAACTGTGATCGCACCTTGCAGAAATAGTCCATCTTATTAAAAAAACTGAACTGAAATGTACTAATCTCAATCACACCCAATATCTCCTAATCCTTCCTCAGGTTGTCCTCAGGTAGGTTTGCTATGCTCTCACCTTTATATTATTGTCTCAAGTCTCCTGTATGTGACTCTTCAGTTTTCCACCCATCCCAGCTAAGTCAACACTCACCCCAATGCACACTCCAATAGGATAAAGTTATTTCAATCAATAGAGGCAGCAGGTGTGCTGTCTATCCTTAATAATCATTGGGTGAAAGGGAAGGCAGGTTCCACCAATTATAGTTGAGCCCCCTTTTGTCCTCTTTCCCAATCAGACACAAATGATGAAAATGGATTAGCACACTGTAATGGTTTGAGACCTATTAAAACCAGGACTCCAGATAGTCCAAACGGAGGGTTGAAAGTCCATTAAAGTGATGATGTGACCATGGCCTTTGCTAGAGTGATTCACCCTAAATCCTAGGGTTTTAGTCAGGGATCTGTCCCCTATGTGGGAGGCTGGGGGATGAACACACTCATAAAAGATATGGGAGTGCTTTGGGTTTGTTTGTTTGTTTTTGACACATTGCTATAGTTTTATACATGCACACACACACATCTGTTTTCTTGAGGTTTTCCCACATAATTAAAATTTTACAAAGCCTTCAATTTGTGCCAGACCTAATAACAAATAGTACTGCGAATCATTGGATTTTCTGCTTTCAGTATGCATCAAGATGCGACAGGGTACGTTTGCCTCCTGATTCAGCCTGCTAAGAAAGCAGATGCTGGTTGGTACACACTGTCTGCAAAAAATGAAGCCGGTATTGTCTCCTGTACCGCAAGACTCGACATATATGGTAAGTGGTTATTATATGTCAAAACTGTTTTCTTGGTTTCTGAGACCCCTGATAGGTTGTACGGATGTCCACAGCAAATGAACATGCAATAAAAAGTAAGCCTTGGATACCATTACAATACTTTAAAATATTTTCCATGTGACTTCCTCCGTTCTTCAGACTCTTCTTCTTTTAATCTTTTACATTTTGCTCCCTTCTTGCTCTTTCTCCTAAAGGCCAAAGCCTTCCGTCAAAACGCCCAGTCCCCATGGTCATCTTCTGGGCTTAATTGACCCACATGTTAGTGTGGTTCTGTGGGACCCCACCCCCTGCTGGTATGCTCCATCTGCATTAGACTCAGCATTATCATGATTAGGGAGGCCCTGGTCAAGCATATTGTTACACTAAATTAAATGCATCTACCAGCAGATGAACAGTCCCTGATTTCGAACTAAGAGGAGTGCTGTGCAGATGGCAAGCCTCCATGTATTTTGGGGGTGCACAACAAGCTGCCAAAGTTCTTCCTCCAGTGGCTCTAGGGCTAGAAATTTTTGTCCTAGCCTTTGGAGGCTTCAGAGCTTTGGTTTCTGTTGTTGGCAGATCTAGACTAGTGCTATCATGCAGACAACACTGATCTAGGCCATGGCTATTTGTGGTCAGAATCAATGGGCCTGGTTGTTCCAGATCCACTGATTCTGAACACAGACAGGTATGTGCAGAGAGGACCAAACTCTGAGAATAGCAAAGCACAGTTCCCATTCAATACAAAAATCATATCACCTCTTCCTTGATATCACACAATGTGGTGGAACACTTTTTTCTCATAATACATGACTTTGCAATTTTATATGCATGTGCCCATGTGCTCCCAGAGATGTTTATCTGATATCTGAATAGGTGGGCCATCTCTAAGGAAGGAGTTTCTGAAAGTGAAGGCAATTCACTGAAGATCCATTAGGGCGAGTCTAAAATACAGAAATTACTCATTTTCTCTTACTCCAGAGTGCTGCAAGTTTAAATTTTCCCAGACCTTCCCAGTGAGAATATTTTCCCACGCATGGCTTCACTAATGCTTATTTCATGAATCACTTATATGACTGTTGGTTTTAACTGTTTCTGTTGCTATTTGTAGAACATGTTCTCCCCCTTTCCTTTTCTCTCCAAGTCAATGAGAAACTGGAGTTTGTGTTGTGCTGTATGTCCTTCTCACTAGAAAGATACTTTTTTCTGTTAAACATATAATTGCACTAGTTAAAATTAGAGATGTAGAAGAGCTTGTTTTGGTTGGTTTGGTTCATGTCAAATGAAACCTCAGTAGCATTAGTTTGTGAACCAACTGGCTAGGCAGCTCAGGTTCAGTTCAGCCAGATGCCAGCTGAATAATCCACTAGCAAGAGCATTGTTTATTTATTATTTGAATTTTTATCCCACCCTATGCCTCTGGGAGCAGACTTAGGGTACTTCCAGACTTACCTTATACTGTGCCATCCTGCTGAAGCTGCTTCCCACTGGTCAGACACAACAATCGGAAGCAGCGCAGAGAAAGCGCAGTCGCTTCCAGTATGCCTGACAGGGCGATTGGAAGCTGTGCTGTCCCTTTGAAGCGGTCCTTTGAACGTCGGTAAGACGGGATGTGCCATTGCCCACAGCGAGGGCACAGCATTTATTTATTTATTTATTTATTTATTTATTTATTTATTTATTTATTTATTTATTTATTTATTTATTTATTTATTTATTTATTTATTTATTTATTTATTTCCCGCCCCATACCCGAAGGTCTCTGGGCGGGTTACAACCTTAAAACAACAGCTTAAAACTGAATATACATTAAAAGACTTTAAAAATTCAACACTAAAACAATACATATTATGTTTAAAATGATAGTGTCTGACCTGGGTGGGAAATATAGGGCGCGTTTTCATGGCATGTGTTATTTCAGTTTAAAGAATTCGAAATAAAAGAAACGGAACAAAGCTGTCCACACGACTTGCAAGTTGATCTGGTTCCGAGAGCATTCTTCTGCAGCCTTAACGCAGAATCAATCCTGCGAGTCCAGACTGCAGCCCTGTCCTCCCACCATTGCCCAGCCCCTCTCTTGTGATTGGTGCTCCATCCGAGGGTCCCACCCTCCATTCCCTTTGCGTCATCCATGCTTCACCGGGCATCCCCTGCCCGCTTTGCCCAGCTCCGATGCTGGCTGCTCTTCCCTCGGTGCCAGGCTAGAAGAGGAGGAGAGCCGAGAGAGACGGGCGGCAGTGGGTGTGTTAGGTGGTCCCCACACGGCAGAGGGGAAAATTAGTCCCTAAAGAGAGAGAGGGGAGGGGGAGAGGGCAGCTGGGGATGGGGTGGGGGACTGACTGGCTGGCTGCTTGGGAGGGAGCTGGAAGGAAAAAGAGAAGGGGGGAAGAACGGAGCCACCGCCGATCAGGAACGGGGAGGAACGGAGGAAGCCAAATCGGGGGGGCATGAGGAAGATGAGGATGGGGGGAGAGGGGGCAGCAGCAGCTGGGTGGGGGTGGGGAGGGGAAGGGAAGGGAGGCATTGCTAAGGCACCAAGGAAAAGAGTCTTGGGGGGACTAGCAAAGGGGGGGTGTCGTCCTTGCACAGACGGGATTCTAAAGTGAGAGAAGCCCCCCTTTCCCAAAAAGAGAGGGAGGAAGGAAGGAAGGAGGGGTATCTGAGAAGCCCCCCTTTCCCAAAAAGAGAGAGGAGAGAGGGAGGGGTTCCTAAGAAGCCCCCCCTTTCCCAAAGAGAGAGAGGAAGGAGGGGTACCTGGGGGGGGAGACATTGCATGAGCATCTCACGTCTCCCACCCTCCCGAAGCCGGTGTATATGGTACATCAAAAAAGGAAAGCTGCACTGAGCATACGCAGAGTGCCTTACTGCCAAAAGAAGCAATCATAACCAAGCATTCCTATAAAAATAAGCACATGTGCGCACACACGCACACACACACACAGAGGTACTCTCGCAGGTGCCAGCCCCAGAACCTCTGCTACGTTCCCAAGTTCCCGTCGCACACGTCTGAAGGGGCTCTGGACCTTTAGTTTGTGGGGCAGGAGAAATGCATAAGGACTTTAAAACCGTCGCCTTTAAAAGAGTTTTTATTTTTATTTGTCTGTGCTGAAGAACACTTTTGCTACAGCCTTCACACAGCGGCTACAGTGTTTCAGGGAGCCCCTTCACTCCTGATTATCAATGTTGCAAATTTCCGCAATTTCAATACAGCTCTGTATCAAAGGACCGGGGCTTTAAACATTAAAGAGGCATAGGGTGGCTGTGGTGGGGTGTCATTCATTCATATTTTTATCCCACTCTATACACAAGGCTCTCAGTGCGGGTCACAACACATTGGTTTTAATGTGTTCATATTAAACATGACTGTGGGCTAGTCATGGCTCTCTTCTGAGCTCTCACAGGGTGTGGGGAGGAGAACAGAAGGTTTGTCAGCAGCTTTGAGCCTCCTTAAATGGGTGAGAAAAGTGGGGTAAAAAAGCCAACTCTTCTTCCTCCTCCTCCGTGAAGCCAGCTCAGTGGCCTTGGGCTAGTCACAGCTCTTACAGGGCATCTGTTGTGGGGTGAAGAATGGAAGCTTTGTCAGCCTCTTTGAGTCACCTTAAATGGGTGAGAAATGCCAATTCCTTCTCCTTCTCCCTCCCTTCTTCTGGGAGGTTTGGTATGGGGTAGCATTATTATAAAGAGGTATAGAAATCCAAGTCAAGGTTCCTATCTTTTTTTAACAGTTGTGCAAAGCATGGAACTTCAGCAAGTGCATCCTTCCTTCCTTCCTTCCTTCCTTCCTTCCTTCCTTCCTTCCTTCCTTCCTTCCTTCCTTCCTTCCTCCCCCCCCACCTGCCTCGCGGGGTGTCTGTTGTGGGAGAAGAACAGAAGGTTGATAAGCTGCCTTGAGTCCCCTTGAATGCGTGAGAAAAACGGCCACCGCTGGAAAAGGAGGAGAGCCGAGAGGCGGCGGGCAGGCGGGCGCAGTGTGCCCTCCGCGGGAGAGGGCAAAGGGGGCTCTCCTCGCTCACCTCTTCCCTCCGGGAAGAGAGAAAAGGCCGGGGCCGCGCGGGGCCGTCAGGGGGTGACAGTGAAGGAAAAGGTCGCGTGGAGAGGGAAGCGGCCCCCGACCGGCTCGGCTTTGCCGCCTGGCGAAGGGACGGGAGGAAGTCCTCCGGAGCCGCCACTGAATCGTAGCTGGATTCTTTGAACTGAAACTGGATTAAACCTTAGGTGTAACCACAGGCAGAGGCAAAGTAGCCTCTGAAGGGGACTCAAAGCTGCTGAGAAACCTTCTGTAATCACCTGTTAAAGGGGACTCAAAGCTGCTGAGAAACCTTCTGTAATCACCTGTTAAAGGGGGCTCAAAGCAGCTGATAAAGAAAATGAATGGTCACTTTGCTGCTGCACAGGAGCAGCAGCAATGGCAAAGAAGGGGGGAGGAGGGCCACAGCTTTTAAAATACAGGCTCCAGGGCTTTCCTTTCCCTGTAGTTCCGAACCTTCAAAGGCCTGAAATTGCGCAAAACTGCAACATTGTTTTTAAGGTGTGAAGTGCTTACAGCGATACAGTGTATCTTTAAGGACTGGAGGTTTATAGTGGGTGTTTGAGGGTGGATTTTTTCAATGAAGGAAACCCTAAACATGACGTGCTTCTAATACGTTCAGCCATTGGTTACAGTGCGATTGGGGGGGCGGGACAGCCTTAAGACGGAATCTCATCCCGGAACGATACTGTCCACACAGTAAAAAATTAAACACGTGTCAAGGGCATGTTCCGGAGTGAGACCTGTTGAGATCAGGATTTATTTCAAATCGGGATAACGTGGTTTATCACGGAAATACCGCATTAAGCCGAAGTGACGTGTGCACGGCCCGAAATCAAAACGTTTTGAATTCGAGATAACGACGTCGTGGGGATGCGGCCATAATTTCAGCTCAGCCAAAGGCCAGGGAAAAGAAGTGCATCTTCACTGCCCTCCTAAAAATATATAAGGAAGGGGCAAGACACACCTCAAGGGGGAGGCTATTCTACAGTCTAGGGGCCATCAAAGAAAAGGCTCTCTCCAGGGTGCCCACCAACCTCACTACTGAAGGTGGTGGAACAACCAGGAGGGCCCCACCACTTGATCTCAAGGCATGTATCAAAAGGAGTGAAGTAAAAAGATGCTGATTGATCAGCGTCTTTTTACTTCACACCCTTCGATCGAATACTGCGCCACTGCTGCGGGCAGAAGAAAGCGATGCTCCTTTGACGCAAGTCTGGACGCAGTCTTAGTTTCTAAATTGAGCCATTCCTTGGTCTGCAAAAGTAACCTATTCACAGTTGTGGACAGCTTCACAGCTATATAATAATTAAAAAAACATGTTTGAGAAGTGAGTTCTGTTTTTGTTTTGTTTTTTGTCCGCAGCCCAATGGCACCAACAGATCCCTCAGACCGTCAAGATTCGCCCTAGCGGCACCCGGTACACAAACCTAACTGGGCAAGGACTTGACATTTTTTCTGCTTTCTCTGTTGCTGAGAGCCCAATGCGTCTGCCACCCTCGTCCCAGAATGTCGTGGAAAGTGAAGAACTCTAAGAACCTTGCCTGGAAAAAAAAGACCCCTAAATTAGAACTGTGAAGAGGAATGTAAAGTACAAGCCAGGAGACTCAAGGTTTACAAGCAACTTGGATTTGTTGAATGACTGTATAGTTGCTAGAATTCCTGTGAGTAAGAAACTGTACAAGACCTCAGTACAGCGGTCATACTGTGAGGGTCACTCTGGTACAGACCATACTGCAGTAAGTACAGCATGCAGTTATTTCCCACCCACCCTGGTGTGAAGGGCAGCAACTAAGGATAAGACATAAAGCTGTATCCACTCTTACTGCTTGATTCTAAAAGCCGCTGTACCTTAAGCAAGCCATGATAGGGATTTTGGCTGCCCAGTTGAATGCTGCCGGCAGATGTACTAATACTGTGATAATTCTAAATGAAGTAAACCACGTAACTTGGAATTTCATCTTTAAAAGATGATTGATAAGCACAAAGCAATGAAGAAGAAGAATAACTATTTAATAGGAGTATACATCTTTAGGAGATCTAACCAAAACAGCGCTAGATAAGCATAGCATTTCAAATAGGCAACACTAACTTACAGTAGTACATTTTTAAAACCAGTTGTCTTGGTTTATTGTCCATGAATTTGTATACTCATGGGCACATTAAATCATACCATAGACACCATATTTATAGTTGGGACATTTACATATGCAAAGAAATGGCGTATACCCTTCCAAATGCATATTATATACTGTAGACACCACAGTTATCCCTGATTCATGCATTACAAATATGCTTCGTTTTTATTCTTCCAGTTTATGAATTCCTTGATTTGAAGCAAAAGAGAAAAGAGAAATATATATATATTCATTTCATAGGAGTAAGAAAATTCCTTCCTCAGTCTGGGGTGTGGAATATTGTGTATAAATGTGGTGGGAACCCATCCAACCTCTTTTCAGTGGATCTATAACCATACTGCTTTTTCAAGAAGGCATACAGAGTCTGAACGTTTTTGTACTGCTTTAAAACCAGCCAGCTTCCATCTTTTTCCCCCCAGTTTGGGCACTGATAATATATATACCATGATGAAAAAAATTACTTCTGCAGATGTTCTACAGAGGAATAGTCAAATGTATTTGTTTCCTTTTGGATACTGCTAAGGTTCTTGTTCCTAAAACAAGCCATTCTGCATCTGATTATGCTCAAGCACTTTTTTAAGAAGAAAAAGAGTTTTATTATCAAGAACATATGCAAAAGTTATTTTATAGGTGAACTTCTTAATGATAGATCTAATTTACCAGTTTACTATATTTTTGTTTTATTCTATATTCTGAACAGAGTCTTCATTGTGGCTAAGAATAACTATAGTAGGAATAACTTAACATTTTATTCCTGCTTAAAATACTGATCATATGTGTGATTCCAGACTTCCATAAAGCACAAAAATAGTATTATTGTATGTATAATTAACGGTGAACAAATCACTTGGCTGTATTCCTTGCATGGGGTTCTACTTGCTCCAAGGAGTGTTATTATAACTGATCTAAATCCAAGAATTATCATTGTCTCCTTTTGCACTAGTGACAGGCTTCCCTGTGCTCACCAGCATTTCATCACTGAATAATCAAGTGCAAAATAAGACTGCTGAAGATTCAGTTACTCCTCATTGGCCAGATTCAATTGTTTGGGAGCTTCTTTGGGGCAGAAGACGAGACCTTTTTTTCAGAACTGAGCTTTAAAGGACAGATACAGATGGCCTTATTATTTAATTGAAAGCTCCTAGTGGTTCTGATGATAATCAGATGAAATATGCTGAAAAGCAGTGACATTTAAGAAAAGCAATGGCATATTTTCTCTTTTATCCTAAATCAGAACAGAATGTAGGCTGTTTTAAGGCACTATGAGTGTGAGATCAGGTTTGGTTGCCTGATACTTACAAAATCCCAGAATCTTGAAAGAAGGAATTCTGCTTTCTAGAGAAAGCAGAGCATGGTAGTTGAACCTGAAATATTTCTTCCAAATTTTGAAAAGAACAAAAGAAGTCTTGCTTGACTTGATTTGAAATTCTTGATCACTTTTGAATACCCATTTTTTAAAAGATTAACAATGCAGTCCTTTGTCTACTTAGAAGTAATAACCCTATTCAGTGAGGATTTCACCCAAATAAGTGTGAGGAGAGCTTCAGCCTGGATATATCTGCTTAGGAACAGAATACTGTTAGTTTGTTTTTGTGGCTGTGGAAGAGCTTAGGTAGGAAAAGAAATAAGACATAAGGGGGGAAAGGCCCAGAGATAACAGAATGGACCTAGGCATAAATGATAAAGAATGTCCAAAATTTGATGAAAATTGTCATTTGTCTTTTACTGAAAACTTGGAAGTTTACCAATAAATGTTGATAATCCAATAAGGGCACATCCCTTGCATGTTTGAAACTGGGCTCAGCAAGGCGTGTCCCCATGTGTTTTAGATTTGGTCCAGTTTCTGTGGACCAAATCCCCCCAAAATGTGCCAGACCAGGACCAAATTTGGTACCCAAAAAAACAAGTCTGGGCACTGTTTAGGGGCCCAGCACAAATTGCTTAGCGAGCCGAGACTGCGCATGGAGATATCCCATGCTATTTGGGGAGGAGATTGGCACTCGTGTCATTGGGAGGCAAGGTGTGCTTGCCGTTCCTGCCCTGTGCATTGGAGGTCATAGCCTCTGACATTTTTGGGGAGTGGAAAAATCCCAGTCACCAAGGCAGGCAGGATAATGGCTTGATTTTTGTTCCTTTTCCCAAATATTCCACCCCTGTTTCCCAATCACCAAGGCAATCACGATAATGGCTTGATTTTCTCCCTTTTAAGGTTGCCGGGCATTCTCACGGTTCCCGGTGGAACAGAGGTGCGCAAAACTGCTCAAGCACCCAACTGCCACTAAACCTCGTAGTGGCTTTGGGTCTTTTAAAATTATTTAAAAATTTATTATTATTATTATTAAGCTTTATTTAAAAATTTATCCGTGCCTCCTAGGCCAGTCCTGGCTTTCTGTGCCGCTAATGGTGGTGGTGGGGAGGATGCAGCATTTACAGCTGGCAGGATAGGGGCATTTGCAGCTGGTGGCACAGGGGTGGGCTGATGTGAATCCAGCTACCAATGAGAAGAGAGGGGGCCAGGGTTTGGCGTGGTTTGCATGGGCACAGGTGCACCCATGCCCAGCCCACACCCATCCCACGTCACCAGGAATGGCATGGGGATGGGCAAAGAACAATCTTGGACCTGCTCTTGGTCCCATGAGTGCCCTTTCCATGCCAGACGGCTTGCATGGGGACGTGGCCTAAATGTTGATATATCATTACTAATAGTAATTATTAGCATTCATTGGTATCAATAATAATTGGACTATCAACATTTATTGGTATATTGGTATATACTGTATGCCCTGCAACATGTCCTTATTTGTTGAAACAAATAAATTGGGTGCCTCTTACTTTAGCTGCATCCTCCAGAACCAGCAGATGTAGAGAACATTAGTCTGGGTGGGGATGTAGCAACTCAAACTGTTTCTTTCTTTGCACTGAATCAGGCACAGAATCAATGCAAATCTAAGCCCAGGGTCCTTGCAGAGAAAAGCATCTCTCTCTTAATTGCTGCCTTCCCCTTCGCCTTGCTTCTGTGTGCAAACTGGAATTAGCCTACACTTTGGAGGAAGCAGTTAAAGTTGAACATACTACCTACTTATCTTTGCTCTGAAATAATGGTGACATGTTGGGGAGCTTTGTCATTATTGGCATTTACTTGGTTTTGAATCTCATTGGTTTCAGGAGAATTTAGGCCCTTTCTACACTGGGCCTTATTCCAGATCATATCCCAGAATGAAGACCTGTCATCTGCAATGGTAGTGCAGACTATGGCAGGCCCCACCCAGGACACAAGAACATAAGAACTTGAGAGAAGCCTTGCTGGATCAGTCCATAGTGCATCTAGCCCAGCATCCTGTTTTACACGGGATCCTGCCTGTCTCTCAAACATGGAGGAAGGCATTTGTTCTAGCAGCCATTGATATACCTTTCATCCATGAATTTGTCTAGTATGTGGATGGTAGGACCCTATTCTAGGATATAATCTGAAACAAGGCCCAGTGCAGAAAGGGATGTTAATGATGACTTGACTGTAGGTGGATTTTTCAAAAGACATGACCCAGGCACAGAAGAAAAAGCTTAATCAATTCAGTGCGGCATAATATTTCAGATCTATATTAGGAGTGCTTGCGTGATCTAATAGGGAATTATAAAAAGGGAGAGTAGAACAAAATGCAAAAATTGCAGCCATAGGAATCGTAAAATGTTAATGGAAGCCATTTACCAAACTTTTGACAATAACACAGACATCCTTGTGTTGTTAAGCTTTGCATTGTATGTTCTTTTTTAAAGTCCCAGTTCAAGGCACAGGTGATAGCACTGAACATTCTGCTGATTTTTAGCCTCAGTTTGTTCAAAGCCTGCCACTGTTAAAGTGTGCTAAAAAGTGATCCCACAATATGTGGTATTGGGCTGGCAACATATAATGTGAAAAGACAGTTGAAACCACTTAATACTGCTGAAATATAATATCAATTCACTACCAGTTTCCTCTTCTACAATATAGGCTGACTTGTCTCTTTGCTTCATTTTATTTCATTAAAAAGAACCTATACCGACTTTGCACTATAACCAAATTTTTTAAATTTGTGCAGCAAAAAAAAAATGTTCCTGCGATATTCTGAAGAGGCATAATTTTCATGTTAAGAAAGCTGATTGCTTTATATTTTAAATACTCAGAATTTAATACAGGTCATTAAAAAGGGTAGGTAGTATAAACAGTATTTAGTAGGAATATACTATGGCTCTTTCTGCACTGGCCCTGATTCTGGATTGTATCTCAGAATAGAGACCTGCTATCCTCATGGAAGGCCCTGACAGAGACTATGATAGCCTGCACTAGCATGTGGATGGCAGCTCCCTTTTTCGAGATATAATCTAGAATAAGGCCCAGTGCAGAAAAGGCTTATAACTGCAATGTTTAAAAGCAAATCCTTCCAGTTCATATACAGGCGGACCCCCGTATCCACTGGGGCTACATTCTGGCTCGTACTGTGATTACCTGAAACCATGGATAATCCTGAACAGTCCATCCAGTTCTGGGGTCATGCAACCCCTGAACCGGAAGTGCTTTTCTGGCCTCTGGAAGACCTATTTTGGGCTCCAGAGAGCATTGGAATAGGTGTGAGATGCCACTAGGCACCTCCTGCCCGTCTCCCATGTGCCTCCTTACATTTTGGGACGGCCTCCAGTGGTGTCACACACCTATTCCAACTGTCTACGGAGGCCAAATTAGGCCTTCTGGTTCTGGGGGCTTTTCTCTTATGGTACCCATGGGGGGTGGGGTGGGGCTGATCCGGTCACCGTGATTAACTGAAATCATGGTTACTGAATCAGTGGATTTGGGGGTCTGACAGTATTCATAAATTTATTAAGATCATTCTTCCCCCCCAAAGGTATTTGGACAAGCCAGAAGATACAAGCACAAAAGGCACATACTGTATAAAATTCAGAAACTATTAAGTTGCAAAAGGTCCTCCTGTGAGCTAAAACTGTTCATAAGAATAGACATAGGGAATCCAGGTCAGGGATCCTCTATCTAAAACAGAGGATTGTCTGGGTTACTGTCTACTCCTCCTGAAATCCCTTTGCCCACAGAACTGTTTAAGATACAGGCACCATGGCCAAGGTTCCATATGGCAATCCTAAATATATAGCACTTGAAATCCAAGGTTTTGCTTTCTCTCCAAGACATTACTGCATATGTAGATGTGCTGCAGAAATGCCAGTGGATTAACTAGCACAAATATTTAATACTGGAAAGCTACATTTGACCAGTCATTCATGGTTCTCATGTAAATGATAGCAGGATTAATATTCTTATGGGTTGCATTCAGACATCAGTCACTTATTCCGCTATATTTGGATATTCCAGAATAAAGTTTATTCTGGAATATCCAAATATAGCAGGATAAGTAACAGGCATCTGGATGCAGCCATGATCTAAAACAACCTAAAATATTTTTCTTAAAAGCTGTTTCTAAAAATACTGTACTAAAGGGAACTGAGCTAAAGATTGTGTGTTACTACACAACTCCATAACCTGAAATTCTACCAATGGTGAATAGTGCAATTTTAATATATATTTTAAATGCTTACAAGAGAAATGCCGAAATGTTCAGCAAATGTATTTTCTTGTCCCTTAAATAAATGCTTCAGAGTTGCATTATCTATCTGTTTGGCTCTGTGTCCAGGCTGGAAATCTCTACAAGAATATTCTGCAAGCAAAAGCTATTGTGTTTAGAACCTGCGAAATTTGTGTGAAATTTAACAGAAACTTCCATGCACCTGCTGATACTTGGGATCCTTGTATGTGGGATTGTCATGCTCCATCTGTAGCTGGATGGACAACAGATTTAGTGCATGGATATGGATGTAGTGCAGTCTGGTACAATTCCCATCTGCAGAGTACAGTACTGTTGGGCCTTTCTGCACTTACTTGTTAATCCAGATCTAGGGGCTGCTAAGGGCACATTATCTGTATGGAGCTAGAGTAGATCCGGATCAGTGTGGTGCTAAGGACTCTCACTAATCCAGATTAGTGGTAGACCAAATAAATGTGGCCTACATCCATGCTAGCACTCTCCAATCTGGATCAAGGAAGGGGCATCCACATCTAGAACAGATCTAGGAAGAAAGTGGGCATGGTGTTGAGTAACATGCACAGTTACCTTACGACTGAGAAGACACCTTCACAGCAATGGTTTCTTCATGTGGCCTGCAAAGGTGTCTTTGTATTGTCTTCGAAGACACTTCATTCCCCTCTATCTAATATTCAATTGATAGGGATGTGGCCAATTATATCAGGTGTTGGAGGCGCTGTGGACCAATTGCATCACAGTGTAGGCAGTTTTAGTTCACATTCATGGATTCAGAGCAGGGCTTATGCATTTGCATTGCATTGCTTTTTAGCACACAGTTACAGTTCTAAAGCTCACTCGGTACTTATGGTTGATCCAGACCTAGCTAATCCAGATTCACTAATACGGATTAACCAAGGTAAGTTCCCACCTGCCTCGAGCACTGAATGCAGCACAACCAAAACTGTTTTAAATTAATCCCCTTGTTGTCTCCGGAAAATATATTTGGAGTTATTTTGTTCTTGGCATTGTTTCAGATTGTTTTTTTCCAGAGATTTTAGTGGAACAAAATACAAAAGTTAGATGCATTTGTATGCGAGTGCTGGCACCATAATCAATTTCAATTCTTTCATTCCAGCCAGCTGTTAAAAATGCTTCAACAAGTTCTCATTTGTATCCGTTTTTGGGCTCTTATGCTGTGTTTAGAAGAAGAAACCTGGAACACCGCATAATAGCCCAAAAACTGATACAAACAAGATTGAACCTGGCCGTGAAAGCCTACGCATGTCCATCACTTCAACAAATTGTTGACTCTTACTGCATTTTCTTGGAGCATTTCTGCATTACCTTTTTACAGGGTCAAGGCCTCCCAGCAGCCATGAAGGCCACCCTGACTTCCACATTTTCAGTTGGCAAAAGAGTAAAAGGAGTACAAAGGTGTCCACATTTTGACACACTCTTCTCCTCCAGCCCTTCATGCCTTCACACTTTCTAGGGTCTCTTGCTAAATGTGTCTAAACAGGGGTGAGGGGTTGGCGGTTGGGAACAGTTCCATAACACTTCTAAGCACACAACTTGTAGTTTGGCAAGGCATTGTGCAGTGGTCACATGCTGCTGCTGAGGGGCACAAAGACCTTTACTCACCAGGTAAAGTTGTCACTCTTTTGAAGATATCCTACAAAGACTACGGCCTTCTTGCACCCGTGTCTGCTCTATGGGACACTGGACTCATTCCAAACTCACCCAGTACTTCCTTAAGCACTAGGTAACTGCGATCAGGAAATGGAGGTTGAAAATTTTTGAAATTGGAACAAAAATCAAGCCATTAGCCTGTCTGCCTTTGCGATCGAGAAATGGGGGTGGAATATTTTCCATGGAAAATATACAAAAATTAAGCCATTGGCGATAGGGATTTTTTCACTCCCAAAAAATGTCAGTGGCTGCGATCTCCAACGCACAGCAGGAATGGCAAACACACCCCACCTCCAAATAACGTGAGTGCCAATCTCCTCCCCGAATAGCCCAAGACCGTCTCCATGAGCAGTCTTGGCTTGCTAACCAATGCATGCCGGGACCCCAAGCCATGCTCAGACTTGTTTTTTCAGGCACCAAATGTGGTCCTGGTCTGGCATGGTTTGGAGGGATTTGGTCTGCGGAAACCAGACCAAATCAAAAACGCTTGGGGACACCCTATGCCAAGCCTGGTTTTGGTACCGGATCAAACGTACATGGGGATGCACCCAGTATGAACAGGATTCCATCACTATGCAAGAATACTGAGGCACCACAGACGCACTAACAAATGTTGTACCCACAGATTTATTTTGTTTTATCTGTTTTGCCATGACCCAAGTGCTGGAGAAGTAGACAAAGTCATCCAGTCAATCATCTGGGAGGAACTTGAGAGGAAACAGAGAATGTCTTCCTAATTGTTCTTTCACTCAGTTTAACTTTATTATATGCCTGAACTGTGTAATATAAATACAAATCCCCGAATAAGTCAATTAAAAGATTACTCTGAGAGTAAACCCTCCTCTGATTATAAAGAATAAGAAATAAAGCTAGATTTTACTAAGCAAATGTATTGCATTACTGTCCAGCTTGCTACCCAGCATACAAAGGAACTGGTCAGAGCAGCATTTATAGAGGACTGTTCTGGATTTATTCTGTGCAGCACCTATGATTATGAAAGAAAAGGACAGTGTTTTGCATGAGAAAAACTTTTTTTATTTACAGCTTACAAAATTTCTTATGGCTTCCAGGAAACAAAACAAAACAAAACGTAAGCAAAATTACAGAATAAGCATAAGTCACAAATTCTAAAGGTTAGTTTTCCATTTTCATGCAGCTATCTTTAGCATTATGTCACATGAATGTCTTTCACATCAGGCTAGAGAATGATGAGCATTCTATAAACATGTCTGGCAGTCCGCTCTGTTCTGAGCATACGCCAGAGAAATGGTTTACCGTAAGAAATTAAAACCTATATAACTTGGTCTGAAAATAACCATTACGGCAAACTTACAAAGTTTAAGAGAATTACTTCTCTAAGGCTTAAACAGAATAATTTCTGCTTTCTGTTTTTTATTTTATGATACAAAGTCAGGAAACAAACATTTCTCCTCAAAGCAGGGTTCAGTGGAGTGGGATTCTGTTGATCTGACACAACTTTGGTGGATTTAACAAGCCACCCTTCTAACGATTTCGCTTTTTCAGTTTGGCATTGTGGCTTCCCATTAGAATCATCCAACGGAAGGAACGAGCCACGTGAGTGATGAGAGACGTAACATAAAATATACCACGTTCATGTCATTGGTCATAAATGGGAGGGGAAAGACGAGAGCTGCCTCATAAAGTAGGTTTTGGACATATTCCAGATCTCCCACCGAAGGTCTAAACAAACACAGCCTAAGCAACAAACAAGGATACATCTGAAGGTTACCTTACATGTCTGCTTAGTTCTTGTTCCCCAATACTTTTAAAGGAAAGGCTGGTCAGACTAGCAGAGCTTCGTGATAATCTTTGGATTACTTGGTTAGTAGTGGTCAGGCTGGAAAGTGAAGAGTCTCTGCCCGTAAGGATCACAGTCAGTAGCCACCTTCTGTCCTGTGTAAGCCTGGCAGCTCTCCTGGTGAAAATGATCGCAGTGGAAGTTAATCCAGTCCTTTTCTGCATTGTATCGTTCTGCTTCTGAAAGGATCCTTGTCAGGGCCATGATGTAACTCAGAGCCATTTGAAGGGTCTCGTATTTGGAAAGCTTTTTGTCTTGCCCCCACTGCGGGACAACTTTGCGTAGGCGGTCAAAAGCCGTGTTGAGCCCCTGCATTCTTCGCCTCTCTCTGGCGTTCGCGGCTAGTCGCCGCTTCGCAGCACTCTCCAGCCGCTCAGAGCTACACTTGACCGCACAGAGTGTCCCGGTTGTGCACTGGACACCAGCTTCCAAGGCAGAATCCATGTTGTTACTCAGCTTGCAGGGTTTCATTGGGAAGGCTTTCACAGAAATAATACAAATAAGTACAATAAAGCAAGGAAATGTGGGGGAAGTTTTCACTGCTCTCTGTTTTTCAAGGAGAGTCGAGATGGGGAGCTTCTTCTGAAAAACAGCACTTTGTCCGAAGTGCAAAGCAGGACGTGGGGTCTGAAATGGTTCGCCTTCTTCACAATTCAGAAGTGTCCCTTTCAATCCAGCCACAGAATTTGTTCTTCATTTCTCTCTTTGGCAAACTCAGGGAAGCAAACAGCATTGCTGCCCTCACAGGTTTGGTTCAATGGACCTTCTTTCCTTCCCAACATCAGCAAGGGTCCATATAATCCAAGTGTCTCAGTGGGATGGAAAAAATAAATAAAAATCTACTACTAGAGTGGAATAAATTGAAGATAATTCTAGTTGTCCTTCACCAAGACAAGACTATCTCTTGCTGTGTTGCTGTGTGTATCTTTTCAGAAGCTCCAAGGGGACAAATGTGTTCCTTCTTCCAGCTACTGGTCCTCCTGGCCAGTGAACTAAAGTTACAAGTGAGGGAAGTCTTTATAAAAGCAGTGGCCAGAACTGAACAGGTGGCAGCAGGTGGGTGGGCGGCCCGGCGGCCCTCTGTTTCCATCCCAGCACCTTCCCACCCTGGGAACTACAGAGACACTCACAGGCACAACAACATTAAAAAAAAAAAACCTTCCAACAAAATCCTGACATTGCAGGCTTCATCTGTTGAAACGCCTCCCGAAGCCATGTCTGTCCGGCACTAACAACGTGCCATCTGGAGTAAAGTCTGTCTGGCCCCACAAGAATCACGACAGCTAAGCAAAAGGTCTTTTCAGTGAATAAGCTTCCGCAACTCAGCAAAAACCTCTCCTGACACTTTGCAGCATTGAGCCGACCAGCTTGAAAGCGCTTGGGTGGAAGAAGAAATTGCTAATAAGAATATTTAAGCAAGGAAGGAAGAAGAGAACCTGCTTGATATCAGAAAGGCTCTCACCATGGTAGATGCTACAAAATAATCCTACACATTGCCAAAGAACCCCGGCAGCTTGACTCCTTACACCATGTATTTTTAATATTCATCTTGGTAATATTGCATGCAGAAGAGACAATGGGGGAAAGCTCCCTGCAGCCACAACAAGGGTGCATTTTGCATCAACATATAGAAAAACATTTCCCATAATAATGAGATTCATATCATGTGGTCAATTAACTATTGCTTACACATGCTTGATACATAATTAATAACTGTGTATCGATTGGCGCATTTAAAAGCCTGTTAAAAGTTAAAATGAAGATTATCTAATTATCTAATTACAGCTTGCTAACATCTTAGGCCACTACATTTTTGTAACATTATTGGGCTCTTGTGAAGACTTTTTAAAAAAAGAAAAGTTCCCTCCGCATGCGTTGGTGAGTTGCAAAGTGTAACAACTGTGGTTTTTTTATCTATATACTTTCCAGACTAATTAAATTGTTACCAGTATTTAGGAAAGAGTCATCTTTTTATTGTGACTTGTAACAAGACTATAGACCAATTGTTCCCATTATGACTCTCAAACGTCATGTTAATTAATCCTTCACAGAAGCAATGCCAGTGAATGGGGATGAATAATCTGAAAACAATAGGGATGCAATTGAACATTCGTGGACGCGCAGCATGACAGATGTTGAAACCAGCCTGTTAGGCACAGACACATCACTCGTAATCTTATGCTTCCAAAATGGTCCTCTTAATGGGAGGTGGTAGGGAGCCCTCAACCTATATTATTCCATTAGCCAAATGTCTGCGACATTTTCAATTTTTAAAGAACTGTGCAGTGCCCCAGTTCAGACCCGCCTGTTCTTTTCAGTACGGGGTCACGACATGCGAATTGTTTTTTGAAAAAATGTACATTGTTTTTGTAATATTCATTTTGCTGCTGCAGTGGGACGTTTTATCTATATAAGCTTCAGTTGGAAGGGTAGCATAAAGCTGGAGGAGTTCTCAGCATCAGATGGTACTTAAACTCTCATTTATCAGTTTGTATAAGAATTACGCAGGCACTAAGCTTTGCACCCTTGCCCATTTCTACTATGGCCACAGTATCTACACGGAAAGCTGAAGATTAAAAATGCCCTAATTAGTTGACATTATGGCAGAATCTGCACAGCGGTCTGTTCTAATGGTCTAGTGGTTAGGGAGCCGGACTCTTATCTGGGAATCACCGAGTTTGATTCCACCGTCCTCCATGAAGCCAGCTGGGTGGCCTTGGGCTAGTCACAGCTCCACCTACCTCACAGGGTGCCTGTTGTGGGGAGAAGAACAAAAGCTTTGTCAGCCACTTTGAGTCCCCTTAAATGGGTGAGAAAAGCGGGGTAGAAAAGCCAACTCTTCTTCTTCTTCTTCTTCTTCAACTTTCATCTATAATTCCTAACAAAAACAAGTCTCGTCTAAATGGTACTTCTCATTGCAATATATATGTGTATTGAATTTTTATTTTTTATTTGCTTTTTTATTTGCTTTTTTACAAATGATAAAAAGTTCCTTCATTGGTCTTACACTTCCAACATTTGTTAGACATATCTTTATATATTATACAGTTATAAACCAGGTTCAAATGCACCCCCCTATAAAGAAAGGAAGACTAAAACTGAGACGACAATCTCATACAACTTCTATGTTGTTTCCAGAAAACTGACCAGATACTTTCAGACAGCTACAAGAAATCAGCTTTACTTCAGGGTGTCTTTATTGTGGGCTTTTAGTTTCAGTGTTAATGCAGTTAGGGTTGATTTATTTCCGCTTAGAAGAAAAATGCAATCAGACAGACATTTTGCCCTAGCATTCGCCCTACCCTGTCTTGAAGTCTGGGAAAGGTCATTTCTTCAACATTTGGGATTTCATGGCTCTAAAGGTGTCTCTTTCTTTACACCAGGTTGGGCAGGAAACTACATAAGCAGAAAAGTAGGGAGGTTCCCATTAAGTGGCCAATTGATGGCAAACACCTGCAGTCAGGGTAGGTATTGCCTGAGTTGGAGGCAAATATAGACCGCAATGGCAAAATAAGGTAGGTTCTCAGTGGTTTGTTTTGTGCATCTGGAGATCAGTGGCTTTCTCTTAAAGGGTCTGAAAAAAAGGACTGTCTGATCACACCCCAAGTTTCCTATTTTAAAGTGGCTAAAGCTCACTGATAGGCTAAAACTGCATGAAAAGCCAAACGGCAGAAGTACAATCACTGTACCACCAGAAAACAATAGCTAACCACAGCTGTATCTACCAAGAAAACCACATGATGATGCCCATGCATCCATCAGTAAGATATCTAAAAGTAATTTGCCAATATGGGTATGAAATCACATAGCAGGACAGGGTCCCATAATATCTCTTGCCAAGGAGATCTCTACCCCCTCTGTGTCCCTAGACAGTGCAGTTCTAGAGTTAATAATCTTTATTACTCCAGTAGGGTATTACTAAATGGTTCCATGGTCTCTATGCATAGAAAACAGTTTTCTATATTCACCTACTCAGGATTTCACACCCTAAGTAATGGCACAGTTCATTATTTGGTCTGTCAACCAGTCCACAAGAGAAGCTACATTATAGCTGTGTTGTGCTAGTAGATGCCATAGACATATTATTTTTTAATTCAGAGTGATTTTCCTGTGCAAACAAGCATAAAATTACAACCTAGAAACCCCAGTTTCTCATTGATTTCCAATTGGCACAGTATGCCAGATGCTGTTTGGACTAAGTGCCGCTCTGACCTCCACTGGTGACGCCAGCAGCCTTTTTGCTTTCTCACATAGTGTTTTCCCAGCAGGGAAGCCTCCACCTTTTGCTACCAGCTTGTAGGCTCCCCATATGCTCCACTGGAACTGCTGGCCTGCGTGGAATGAACTCAGAAGTGGACTGGAGCTGGCCCAGAAGAGATTAGAAGTGTCCCCAATCTAATTAAATATTTTGCCTCCTGCTGACAAGCAAAAGAAAATGAGGGTTTTAAAAAAAATTATAAAATGCCCAATTTCCCTAGGATCTTATAAGTAGCTAGACAAAGGCAACCCTAAGGTCAGTAATGCATGCTTTAAAGGCCCCTAATGGGTAAGTGCAGCTACAGAAATGAGGTTTGGCATTTTTGTTTTTATTTTTGTGACAGTCTTCACTCAGTGCTATTCACAGAGGGCTCTTGAAGAGTGGGACACCAGCCATCTTCATGCTAATTAAAACCTTTTCGATTTCTGAGTATAGGAGGAACAACAAAAGATGTGATTGTTTTCCACACTTAGGGAAGATCAGCATGATGACGGATTTTGGCATTTTCTGACGGTGGAAACAGGAAAAGTGCTATTGTCTGCTCCCACTTCTAGGGAACGTTTGTTCCCCAGCTTTAAAGTTTCCAACATGCGACATTTTGTGACACACAGGAAAAGGCCCCAAAGTTGGTCGTTTCCTGTGCTTCATTAAATAACCGTGGGCAGAGAGCAAAAAAGGTGGATTTCCCCTAACCCTAACCATCCCCCTCTACACAGCGGAAAGCAGCTTCAGATGAGAGGGGGTTTTGTGCTTTGTGTGAAAAGCAAACCCAGTGGTGCTTTCTGCTACTCTGGCACAGGATAGTAGCCCAATGAGTACAGGATCATATAATCCCCGAACCCTTTGGGATCCTCCATGGCACTATAAATGTGACATATTGATCCTGCTTAAACTGAAATAAACTATGGCATTCCAAAGAGTATTTGTTGTCGCAGGTTGAGAAATGGCATCTTTCTTCTTAGCCACATTTTCAACCGGCAATCTCAGGATGGGAGCCGTGTGCGGAGCCCCAGAAAGCCTACATGGGCCTATGAAGAGCATGCAGTTGGTGGCGTGACCAAAGGTACGGGGGGGGGGGGGGAAGGACGGGGAGAGATGGAAGGCTGGTGGTGGGGGGGAGAGATCCGGCCTTAATTGAAGCTTCGATGAAGCTTCAACCAATGCCATGTCCATTCAACTCACAGACAAATGGTGCTTGTGAATGTATGGATATTTGCGCACTTCCCTAGAAGCATTTTAAAACCCACTGCCTGGAGTATTCACAACTCTCTATGAAATCAAACAGATTTCTAAAAGCATGCTGCCCAAGGCAGTTTTGGGACAGGATGTGCAGGTGGTCAACCCTGTTGCCCACCCATAACCACCCTCTGTTCTTCCCTCTTCAGTGCTCATCTTTATGCCCCTTGATTTCATGATGGTCAGAGGGAGACAATGTTCCTTGTAAAAGTGGTCAAAAGCCATATCCCAGATAAATGTTGATCTGCCAGGGGCAATGGCAAGTGAGAGCTACAGATTAGGTCTCCCATTTCAAGCAAGGACAGCTGCTTCCTGGGCACTTGGGGCATGCATCATGTTTGCCACTGAGAATGATGCCTCGTCACCCCCAAGCACAGAGGCATCATTTTCAACAGCAGTCAGAAGCGTCTCTGTTGAGGGCAGAAAGCTGCACCCTCTGCAAATTGCAACTTGATTGTTGATCATGCCTCACAATGGGGTGGCCTACTGCCACTGCAAATTGAAATGCAGGGGTAGAACTTGCTTCACAGGGCAGAGTGTAAGTGGATATGTGGCCACAGTCATTGACCTGGAACCCAAAATATAGCTCCTTCTGATTTTTCCAAATCACTTCTGATGAATACACCACACCCTAAGATCTATTTGGACCACAGTGTAAAATGTATTAGAAAGCCAGGTTCATGGCCATTACATAAGAACATAAGAGGAGCCCTGCTGGATCAGGCTACAGCCCATCTAGTCCAGCATCCTGTCCCACACAGTGGCCCACCAATTGCCCATGGGCATCTCAAGCAGAGACAAGGGCAAACCTTCTCCTGCTCTTGAATCCCAGGAAATGGCCATAGATGAACCCTGCCCATCCCCCTCCCAGCCTGAAAGATGCACCTAGACATGCATTCTAGTAGCCATTGATACATCTGTCATCCATAAATTTGTCTAACCCTTCCGTAAAGCCATCTAGGCTGGTTGCTGTTACCACCTCTTCTGGCAGCAAATTCCATAAGCCAATGACCCTCTGGGTGAAGAAATACTTCCTCTTGTCTGATCCGACTCTCCTACCCATCAGCTGATCCGACTCTCCTACCCATCAGCTCTATGAAGCTTCATAGAGTGCCCCCTGGTACTAGTGTTGTGTGGCAGAGAAAAGAAATTACCTAAATCATCACTAGAAGAAATGGTACACAGGGGATCAAGATTTCATGGAGAATATTAATAGTCAGGTTTTATTCAGTACCTTCAAACTGGATCAAAAAACATAATAAAAACAATACATCTAAAGATACACTGTTACATTTGTAGGGAAGATTTGGCTCAGGGCTCCTCCAAGTAAGCTGACTTTCCCCCTTTTTCCAAGCACAGTCAAAGATCCAGATCTTCAAGATCCAGATCTTTGAAATGGCGTCCTCCTGGAGATCCGGATCTTGAAGATGCCTGAAGACTTTTAATCAGGTCCACATGAAATCCAGATTTAAGGGCCTGAAGGACCCATTAAATCCAGATTTCCCCTGCCCTCAGGGGGACAGGGCCTTGCAAATGGGGTGCAGGTGGGGAGAGGGCCATGAGAGAGAAGAGACAAAATAAGCCACAGCAGGGACAATATTTGAAGACAAGAGATGGTGGGGGACAGGTGGTGGTGGGGAACAGAAGAGGCTTCCCCCCCCCACTCTCATAAGAACATAAGAGGAGTCCTGATGGATCAAGCCAAAGCCCATTTAGTCTAGCATCCAGTCTCACACAGTGGCCCATGAGTTGCTTCTGGACATCTTGTTATTCTATAATTGTACCAATTGGGTTCCTAATGGGGTCTTAGAAGGGTTCTAATCCCTAGTGGGAAAAGACCCATGCTTCTTTCCTTTCTCAGTGATCTTGCTGTAGGTGCAAACCTGTTGGAATTCACCACCTGAGTCTGAGTTAAGAGAGAGAGCAACAGTACTGGTGGTCATGCACTCTATCAGCAGGTATTCATGGAGCAAGCTTTTTCCTTAATTGGATATTATCAGTACTTTATATGGAGCTCAGACACAAACATTAGCATTCTTGTTAGCATCCACACAAAAACTGCAGTATCCTGGAACACAACATTCAATGTGTTGTGAAGTATCACTTGGTTAAAGAAGAAAATCGCTTAGGTCAGGCCTTTAAACATAAAACCATCTGCAAACTCTCTTGGGCTGGGACCTGCAGCAGAGTAATTTTACAAGAGCAGGTGCTCTTTTTGAATGCCAGTTTTGTTTTTAAATTTTTTTCTGCTGAAACTATTACTTTGTCAAGGCTGTTTCTACCTAATTATCAAAGGTATTTTGTTGGTCCTTATTTGTAAATAATTTCAACCTTTTAGTTCAGAAAGTGCTCAAGTCAATTGTTTCGTAAACATGTAGGTAGACAGGCAGGAAATCTAGTGTTACTAAGGCTGTGGTCACACCTTCATTCTAAATGTGCTTCAGATCTTGTTCACTTCCTCCCGGCCGCAACTGAAAATGTTTATACATATTTTTGGACTAAACTCTTAGGGGAAAGACTACCTTTTAACTGGAGTTTGACAGTGCTGAGTCCATTTGACCTCATTAGCTCATTTTAATTTTTCAAGGTGTCGTTGGAAGGGGACTATTTGGGGCAGCAGAGAAGATGGTTCCATTCTGCTCTTGCTCAGTGCCAGAACCTGTGGGCATTCAAGGGGGGTGGCACCATTATCCCCCACTTTCTCTTTGACCATCCCCAATTTACTTCTTTTCCCCTCCCTATCTAAGCCCCAATTCCTTATTTTTGACAAAAGCAAAATAGCATAAGTGTGGAGAAAAGATTTTCCGGGGGCGGGGGAGGCTCCCCTACAAGACTGATGCCTCGTGTTTGTTTTGGGTTTTTTCTTTTTCCTCCTCTCTCATGAGAGAGAAGAGACAAAATAAGCCACAGCAGAGATGGTGGGGGACAGGTGGCGGTGGGGAACAGAAGAGGCTTCCCCCCCCCCAACTCTCATGAGAACATAAGAGGAGTCCTGATGGATCAAGCCAAAGCCCATTTAGTCTAGCATCTAGTCTCACACACTGGCCCATGAGTTGCTTCTGGACATCTTGTTATTCTATAATTGCAACACTGTCTGGATTACTGCATAAGAAGCACAGAGTTAGCCACTCAGAAATACTTCATGGGTGTTTTTCCACTTAGCACTAGAGTACCCTTTAAGGACCCTTAAATGGGTCCTTAATGGGTACTCTAGTGCTAAGTGGAAAAACACCCCATGTGAAGCTACTAGTCACCAATACTGCTCAAGCGAAGGGTTAGGTCATGCGGAAAGAAAATCTCACAGTTGTAATGTCACTTTTCTACTGTGGCAAATGCTTGTTCTAAAGTCTGCACAATGTGTAATCATTCTAGATGTGCTTTATACCGATAAATCGATAAATTGCAGAATAAATTAGCAATGTTCAGAGGCAGCCAAAGGGTATGTGGAACAGTATGCCTTAACCAATACGCTATTACAGTCTATAGGGGTGTGAACAAATGCAATTTTTGACATTCGATTTGATTCGAATTGAATATTCAAATGTCCAAATTCGTACAAATAGAGAAAAAAACAAATGTATTAAAATTCAAACCGATTAAAATACATTTGTATCTATTCAATATGTATTTGATGATACAAATGTCAACAACATTCGTATGTATCTGTACGCATCCCGTACAAATGCATACGGATAAGAATAAGATGCGTACGGATAAACATGTAATACGTATGCATCCGTACACTTATGAATGTCCGAATTATTTGTACAAATGATTCAAAATATTTGTATTCGAGTATTTAAAAAATGAATGTCCGGACATTCAATACGAATCTGAATGTTCGAATTCAGCCAGATTCGATCAAATAACAAATATTTCTAATATTCTTGCACATCCTAACTCTCAAAGCCAGTTAAAACACGCAGACCACTTCTCCTTCCATATGAGCCTTTCTTTTCTTTTTTGCTGACGGAAAACCCTATAATATGTTAAAACAACTCTTTGCAACTAATTAGCACGACTGGGTCAACTGTAATTTTTCATAGGGAATAAAGTTCCACTGCTCAAAGGACAAGGGCTCTGGTTCTTGCCACTCTCAGCAGCCACTGTCTTCTTCTGCACATGGAGGCATGTTTAATTAGCAGCCCTTCTGTAAGTGTCTGCAATTAGCACTGCGATGATTAATAAAATAACCTCTTTAAAGCTCCATTTAGCCAGCAGAAATGCAAAATCAGGGATAATTAATTCATCATTAATAAATCATAGCTGATTAACTAATCTGTTGGTTACAGACACATTTACAGCTACAGCTCCCACCTGAGCTCAGACTTCTCTTCCCTTCGCTTCCCCCAACCTAACCCACCTTCCACTGAACAAAGAAAAAAGAATGATACGAGGTGAGGGGAGAGAAATTACATAAGGAAGGGAAAAAAATCTGCATTAAGCAGCAACTATATTGGTTTAGTCAGGAAGATTTAGATTGGATGTGTTTTAAAACTTATTAGGCTTGCTTGGTTATTTTATTCCCCCAGGGAAAGAAAAGTGCACTGTCTATTTGTTAAATCTGGACAGGTGAACAGTAATTGCCTCCTTAATGCAGCTACAGGAGTCCTGTAATGTGCATTTCAGAGGTAAATTATTGTTTGCAGGCAGTTTCTGGGTAGGCCTGGTGCTAGTAGAAATGGCCACTGATTGCTTGTGTTCCAATTGCCAGGTGTCAGTAGAAGTAAGGCTGTTTGGGCAGCATCATGGAATAGCTGCCTGTCTTTGGCTACTACTGAGTTCCTGTGCACCATCAAACTCAAGCGAATATTTCTTGAAATCTGATCAGAAGACCACACGAGGCAGTTTGAACCTCTAAGCCTTGGAATGATGGGAGCTGTAGTTCAGGAACATATGGAAGAGTGCAATAGTGCTCCCCTGCTCTAAGTCCTGTTTTTTGAAGAAATTCAGGACAGGGAACCTTTCTGCACTTGGCCTTACTCTGGAACATAGAACAGTGGCCTGCTATCCACCTGCTAGTACAGACTATGGAAGACCCCAGATGAGGCCTGTATTAGCATATGGAGAACAGAGCCCTATCCTGAGATACATTCCAGAATAAGGACAAGTGCAGAAAAGAGCAAAATTATTCCACCTTTTTAAGTGTCTAAAGTCTTAAGAGAGATGCAGCTTTAAAATGTTGTAATTTTTTTTCAAAAATCTTGTAAGAAAAGAAGCCAAAATATAAATGAGACACAAGCTGAGAATCAAGCATGATCTTTTAAATGAACTATGTACTTTTCTAGTGGAATGAATGAAGAAATGTGGCCTGTTGTATAACAAATATCACTTCTTCTCTTTCTCTAACCTGATGCATTGCTCTCCCCAAGTACAAATCGCAAATCTCGTATTTAATGTTTTCCGGTTCAGGGGAGAGGCAGTGTCATGTTAACAACTTCCTACAGGCAATGACACTGAGGCCATGTCTTCATGGCAACCTTACGTCGGATTCAAAACGTTTTCAATCCTCGGAGTCTGCACGGCAGTTTGGCTTAACAAGCTTTTCCCGTGTTAAACCACCCCAAAGCAGGGTGAATCTCAATCCTGATTTCAACAGGTCTCACTCCGGATCGTGCACTTGAAACGTTTTACATTTTTTACTGTGTGGACAGTACCATTTCAAGGGATGAGAATCCATGTTTAGGGTTTCCCTCTCCCAATAGCTTGCTTCCAAAGACAGTGATTTCAGTGTAAAAATCCACTTAACAGGGATCGCTACAATGTAGTGCTGGAACCACTTCAAACATTGATGGTTGGAATAACAATGTTGCAATTTTGCGCAATTCTAGCTCTTTGGAGTTCTGACTTTAGAAAGGGAAAGGGAGGAAAGCAGCTGAATGTGAATGTTTAAAGCAAAGAGGCTTTAGTTGCCGCTGCT
Organism: Aspidoscelis tigris stejnegeri; assembly: GCA_023333525.1. Classification (NCBI taxonomy): domain Eukaryota; kingdom Metazoa; phylum Chordata; class Lepidosauria; order Squamata; family Teiidae; genus Aspidoscelis; species Aspidoscelis tigris. The sequence continues at coordinate 97,739,351 of JALMGA010000002.1, forward strand.
GCTGTGTGCCCTGAGCAATGGGGAGAGGAGGGGAAAGAATCGCTGGCTGGCTGCCCGCTGCCATTTTTCCTCCATCCATGGAAGCGGCAGCCACCCAGCCATCCAGTTAGGTTCGGTGAAGGGGCCCCTTATGGGTGGCGCATCCATGCCAGGAGGAAGAGGACAGGGCAGCCCCGAAAAGCAGCTTTTAAAAAGTAGCCACTTGAGTCCCCCCTTGAGTCACGTATGCCAGGTACAATCCTTAGAATCCGGATCGAACATGATTAAGTTAAAAGTAATGGGAACAGACAAATTCGTGTTTGCATCCGGTTCTATTATTTCGGTTTAGGGAAAGCGAAATAAGCTTGCTGTGAGTGGTTGTCATGAACCTTAATTTGGATATTAGGGGATGTTGTGGACCATATGTCCCTTAGACATCCAGCTGCATACATCTTAAAAAAAAAAAGGTCACACGTTGAATGTTCTGCCTGTTCCTCACCTCTCCCAGCTCACAACAAGGGCTTCTAAGTAAAAGTGGGTGAAATGCCATTTTGAATGCCTCCCCAAACATACTGGAACACATAGCACACTATGCCTTAGAGCAAAGCTAGTAATCACAACTCACCTTCCTTTCGGCTGCCCACCAGCCTTTTTAGAGCCTGGCTATGTACTTCACCTTCACTCTGTGCTATCAAATTTCAAACCTGTATAGCTCCCATACAGCTATTTAACCTTCCTATTTGGCAGGATTAAGCAATGTAAACAATGTAAATTCGATTTAACTGGCTTTGCTCTTAATTTGTGTGTGGTCAGATGGCATTTAATCAGCTTCCAAGCCATTTTCAGTTTCAACTGGCCTGACCATATAATCCCCTTCCATTTTTTTCTGGACTAAAGTGGCCAAACTTGGACTATTTTGTATTCAGATAAAATGAGTTCTATGCATGTTTCAAATCGTTAGTCCATTTTATTTTTGCAAAGTGAGAACACACAAGTAAACTATTTGGGGTGGAAACCATAATTTTCTGGGTATGCAGTGGGAAGACTCCCCATTTCCTCCCAACCAATGACAGACTTCATGGTGGGCATTATACACAAAAGGATAACATCATGATTGGGATGGGGAGCGAGCACAACACACAGCGTGCCTTTCCTAGTTTCTGCCACATTATCCCATTTCGTGCCTTCAAACTATTTGATTTTTTAACAAAACTGAAAATGCAGTGGAGGTTGCGCTTCATCTGCCTTGGGTAACACCCCGTTCCATAGTTGGGTGGTCACCACAGTCGACTCTCAAAATACATGCTTCCTCCTTTCTCTCCTGTCTCTGCACGGAGAAGGACAATGTATCCTCCATTTCCCTTTGGCAACGCACAAGGTAAACAATATCTCCTTTTATTAAAGGGACTTTCGTGCAAAACCAGCACTCTGCTTCAGCAGTACTGAGGCAAACAGCACAGTACAGTACAGCCTACCAGTCTTCTTTTAGAACAGTCAGGGGGTGTATACAGGCTGGAGGGGGAGAAAGAACTAACAGGGAATGACCAGTAACGCTGCCAAGGGAATCCATGTTCTGACGCAGCAGGAAAATACAGAGAGTGGAGTTTGCCCCTCCTACCTCTGTGAAGTCAAGGTTTGAAGGAGGGGACTGAATCCTATCACTGACTGCAGAGGGAGGGAATTTGGTGAGGGATGGAGAGTCCATTTTGAGTCCATGTTATGATACAAGTGTGGGGAACATTTACTCGATCCTTGTTACTCCTACCATGTCTGACCATGCTCCTTGTGTGCTTTCGTTGTATTTAACTTTTTCAAGCAAGGATAAGAGACTGAGTAGAAAGATATAAGATAATTACATATATATGATTTGTAGTCTAATATTACTTACCTAAAACTATTCAAATGGGAATATTGGGAGGGAGGAATTTTAGAGAAATTCCTAAGTTCCAATTTCTAAAAAAATTGCCTTTCAAAACACATAAAATGGTCTCCTTACTGATTTACTAAGGACAGGACTATTCTGCTGCAGATCTTTCACATATTCTCTCAAATGTTCAAAGAGCCCTTTAATACTAAAACCGCTTGTCCACTGATGTCTACTCTTCCATCAGAACGAAGACAAATCTTCAATTTTCCTCCACGAGGGGAACACTGAAACGCTAAATAAAAAGACAAAAAATGTTAGATTTATAGCTCCTATTATATTGGTTTCCTATTTACACTTCATAAGCCCAGATCTGATTGTTCTCAAACCCTTTAATCATAATATATTAAAGTTCTATGGCTGTATTCCCATTCAGAATCATCCATTTCCATTCAAATTTTATTCCTGAACTTTACGAGGACTAAATTGCCAAAATCTGCAGAAACAAAAACCCTTATAAAAACAGGTCTTGGTCCCATTTTGCCAGTAGCCCACATTTTTTTTTCCTTTGGGAACAGTACAGGACTATTTGGGGGGGGAGATTGTGCCTTCTGGCCAATGCCTTTGTAATGCCTCCCGCCGTGTCTCCCGACTCCAGTTCCTTGGAAGGGGAGGCGGAGGAGGAGGAGGAAGATGCGCCCGCACCCACGCCGGCGCACTCGACATTGCCGGGGGCAGACAGCGCCGGCCCAAGCGTCAAGGACCCTGCCCGTGAGGAGCGCGCAAACTCTCCCCCAGGTGAGAGCGATGAGGGAACCGTTCGCCCCTCCCCGCAGGTGTTGCGCAGGGAGAAGCAAATCACGCGCCGCTTATCTAGGATTAGACACCTGCAGAGAAAAGGGCGTGATGCAGCCTCCCCTATTTAAGGAGTCGGGTGGCGCCCAGAGCCTGTTGCAGACAAAGCTGTGCAACCTTGCTGTGAAACCGGACTTGTGCCTTGGACCTCAGAATTGCCTCTCGACTTGCTGACCCGCTGGAACCCCCGACCCTGGACTGTGCCCCGACTTTGCTGATCACTGGACTGCCCCTCGACTTGCTGAAATTCTAGACTCCTGACCTCGGACCGCAACCCGACCCTGAGAACGCAACGCCCTGGACCACAGCTGACGTGCGTGCGCTTGCCTGCGCGCCCTGCCGTCGTGAGACAGGACAGCCTGCTGCCATTGTGGGGGCGCCATTAAACAAGTGGGCCTTCATGCTCAGGAAGGTCTGCCCCCTGTCCTTGCCATCCCTGCCATGCTAGAGTTCCCCTCGTCTTTTCTGTATGAAGATAAAAAAAAATGTTGGATCTTTGAACATAGATTTCCCCTTTTGTGAATACCACTGTAATTATGAGAGATACATTACACTGTAACAGCAGACAGAATCTGACAATCAGCAGAGGGAATCTTTTTTTAGCCCAGCTTGGTCCTAAGCAGCTCATTCAAAGCAAAGAAGAAGGAAGGGAGAATCCCCTCATTTCTCTTTGAACCTGTGCAGGTACCACAATCCTCCCTTCTCCTCCCATCCCACTCATTCCTTTAGCAAATGCAGGGAGTATCTGCTTTGAAAGAAAGAGGAATCAGTTTGCCCTGGACGTCAGTTCTTTCACTCAGCTGATTCTGCAGAAAGCTGCTGCCCTCCCAGTAACACTGTCGCCTTGGAAGAGCTGCCTTGCTGGCAGAATGTATAAATGGTCATTTCCATTTGCTCCCTTCCCCGTAGCCATGGCTATTAACCAGGGGCAGGGCTACAGGAGTTGCATCCCCACCTCATAAAGTCAGGGTATGACGTGAAAGAGAGGGAGGAGGGGTTCCCCCCTGTAAATCCTCATAAAAAGCTATAAATGGGGACAGATTAAATTAATCTGGATTGAAAACCAATTTTTTTTTCTTGAATGGGGATGCAGCCTATGTGACTTTGATTTTAGTTCTAGAAAAATCATGTTTTAGAAATGACTTTTTCCAATTATTTCCACTGCAAGCAGAAGTCTTTGCAGAACCCTCATTCACCCACACTTAAATAAGCATCCCTCCACTTAGTTCTGCAGGCTCACCTGTTCATTCATGCGCAAGGAAGGGTAAGTCTGTACTGGGGTCATTTCCGCACTTGCCTTAAGTATACCATTCCATTTTATCCATATCTCCTGGAGTGGTCCATTGCAGAACTGGTTTACATGTCCTAGTACAAGCCTTCTCAGTGCATTTGGATAGCTGTTCCATGACCGCTTCAGAGCCAACTCTGAGGGCTCCAATGGCCAGGAATGAAGGTTCCTTGCTCAGAGACCCCAGGAGACCCACTTTGGTGGCAAGCCTTGTTGCGTTGCCAAAATGGGTCCCCTGCTAAACTGGAACATGGAGGGATGTGCCATGTATGTATGCTTCCATGATCCGGTTTAATAGCTGCTAGTCCACTTGTAGACCATTTTAAAAAGGTCTACCAGTTTCTCGGACTAGCTTGGTCTATGTTCTGTCCAATGCTGACAAAATGTACTAGCAGGGGGCACAGCCTGCCTTATACCACACCAGCATGGGGAAGGGAGGTTTCTACCCCCTTTGCTAGATTGGTACAATGGTAAGTGTAGAAAGGCCATTTACACAATCACATAATAGTCTTCAGTAAGGTAGAACAAAGTAAAGTCCGATTGAAGGACAGGCCAGAATATTCAAGATATTTGTTATTCAATCAAATTCGGCCAAATTCAGACATTCAAACTCAAATAGAATGTCCAGATATTCATTTTTTAGTATCCAAATGAATATGAATGTTTCAAATTATTCGTATGAATAATTCAGACACTCGTAGGTGTATAATACATACATATCCATTTATATCTTATTCATATCCGTACGCATCCATATGGATACATGTGGGATAAAAACGGGATGCGTGTGGATGCATACAAGATTCGTATCATCAAATACGTAACGAATATTCATCCAAACAGATACGATTCTATTCGAATCGGTTCAGATTTCAATATTCGTTTTTTCTCTATTTATACGAAATTGGATATTCAAATATTTGATCTGAATTGAACTGAATGCCAAAATATCATTCTTGCACATCCCTAGTCTGATCCTCTCAGGAATGATGTTCACCAATTCAGAAAATCCCACAAAATTCCTTTTGCAACTGGATGGATTTCATTTCGCACCTGCACATTTTGAGTAGAGCTATACTTCTTGACGAACACTGTTGCAGCTTCAAGGCACAGGACAAGCTCTATATCACACACATTTCCTGCCATGCACATCATTAATTTATTATTAGCAGCTGCAGTCTGCCCGTCAGTCTCAGGGCCACTCACTCTGGCTACTGCTACATTGGGTTTATTGCACCAGTCAGAGCCAATTCGCTCAGACCCTCATTATTAGCAGCCCCTGGGAGTATATATGCCAAGTCTCCTCTGCCTGCATCCACATCTCATTTTTTTTTAAAGTAGCTGAAAAGCAGCTTAAAGATGATAGCTTGTAGGCAATGACATTCCTGCCCCACCTCTAATCCACACCTAAGGCCAAAACATAGACTTCCAGAGTACGTTCCCTGGCTTTTAATGTGGATTAGAGATGGGACAGAAAACTAACCATCCACATAAGACCACCTCGAAGCCACTTTTGAGGCACCTTTAAAAAAAACATTTGGGTGCTGACACATTCATACCGGTTCTGAGTAGGTAAGCTGAAAAAGGCAAATTGAGAATGTCCCCAGATAGCAAGAGACAACACAGGACATGAAAAGGATCCTATAATTGTCTCCTGCTGTGGCCCACCTGATGCAGGCAGCAAATCCCAGCATATATTTGTTTATCTTGGTATCTGGTGAGCTGCGTTCAAAGTTGCCTTTCTGGGAAATCCTAAGAGGCAACCAAGCACCCGCTCCCTTTCTTTGCTGATTTTTGCAAGTGAGCTGCTTTCTGAAAGTTCCCAGCAAGGTGGCTTCATTGGCACTTTGCCAGATGTGAAAGTAAGGGAAGCCATCATGGAGCCTTTTTGCACTTGGCCCACGATTCTCCAGAATGGAGCATCTGACAAAAGCAGCTCTGTGTGTGGTGGACCTTCCCCCACCTGGATGCGACTAACATAGCCCTGCATGCACTGTTCACACCTCTTCCGGGCGCAAGGTGGGTGAGGTGGAACAGCACAGCTGCAGTCACAGGCCACATTGCCCAGCCACCAGAGCAATGGCCAAGACTCGGCTCTTGCCACGGTGAGGTGATTGTCTCTAGCACAGAAGCGATTCTGCTTACCTGGCACCAGGTAAATTTGGGGTAGATTGGATGATGCAAGGCATGGGTGCCTGATCCATTCCCCATCTTCACTTCCCTGGGATGATTTCCCAGGGAAGTAAAGGTGCAAATTTGCTCATAGAAAACCCCACATTGGTGCTGGATTTCCCACTATAGCCTTGCAATGCACTTTCCTTATGTCATAAGCATCACTGAATTGAGAAAGCCACTGAAAAATCTGGCTATCTCAAAGTGGTGCTGGGGGGGGGGGGGATGTGATGTTTATCTCACGTCTGGATCCAGCCTTGCGATTTCTCCTGAGAAATTAACAGTTTACCAATTAATGTAACTATTAAACTAGCTGTGTCCCCATTTAAGATTGCAAGAGCTTTGAATTCATTTTCAAAGCTGGCCATTCCCAACAATAGGAGGAATCCACAGTTTCTGAAGATTAAATGTCCTGGAATGCAGATTATCTTTATTCGAATCAAAAGAACTCTCACTGCGGGATTTACAAATAATCCTCATTATTTGTGAGTGGGAACTCCAGTGGTTTTTTGGAGGTGTGGAAGCATGATTTAGGGGCATTCATTTCACTTTCCCCTGAGCCATTGATAAGCCGGGATTTCCCCTCCGTTCCCCCGGCTGTTTGCTAATGAGATCTGGCTGCATTGTGCCATTCAGCGCTCTGTCTCCCCTTTCAACTGTAGAAAGGAAAATGAAGGAGGGTGGGAGGAATCCTATTGCCTTTTGGCTCCCACCCAAATCTCAGATTGGCAGCTTCCCTCCTGGGAGTTGCAAAAGTGTGTTGGCTTTTAAAAGGTTGCATACTTTCAGCTTATCAGATCCAATGATAAGCTGTGGTTTCCTTCCCTTTCTCCCTCTCCCCATTCTGTGCTTGGCTGAAAGTGAGTAGCTTGCAATGTAACCAGATCAGACAGTACATTGTAACAAGGTATTAGAACATAGCCCCAGGACAGTCTCAGAGCTTGGAAAGACTTTAAAATGCTTGCCAGCCATTGAGACTTTGGAGGTTTCCATCCTACTGCCCCCCTCTTTCCTTCCATCCACCCAACCTTTTGCCTCCCTCTCTGCTTCCCCGTGGCGATCTGAATCAGCCTTATATAGGGGGTGGGGGATTAAAACCTGGAGTAAATTATACAGTGGAAACAAGGCCACTGTGAGCTTAAAAATGCAATATGATCAACTTTAATCATCCTCAGTTGCCTGTGGTGATTATTCAGGGATGGAAAGGAACAGTAATATGACCTTCGATACACATTTGAAGGAAAAGCACGTTAAAAAGTACCCATCACCACACAGATTCAGTCTGCCAAGGGAGAAACAAGCTTAATTCATCTGAACGCTAATATAGTATTATGGCCATATTAAAAAGGAGGAAATTTTTAGCCCAAAATTGGAGCTTTGTTTAATTATTTGGTAATAAAGGCTTTAAGCACTGAAAAAGCAGTTTGGATTCTTACCACACATTTCATTCTTCCCCAGTTGCTGTGACCAATAGCTGCTTAACACAGCATGGGCAGACCCTTAAAAGGAAATGTGAATATTAATAATATTTCTATGGTGACAGATGATGACGATGAAAATAAACACCAATATCAGAAAAAGACTAGGCATCCCCAAGTTGTAACACAAGTATGGCTCATGTATCCCAGCATCCTGTTGACTTTTGTTCAGACGTGGCACAAACAAAGACCCATACACCTCTGGAATTATTAGGCTCTTTAATAAATGGGGGTTCCCTTGAGGCCTCCTGCACCAGCATACAAAAGGTAGGTTCCTGGTACGCTTCCTTGTCCAATATACCGGTCAATGAAGAATTGCCGTGGGAGTCAACTAATGGCAATGTCTACATAGGTACAGTATTCTGCAAAGACCTCAGAACAGTTTGGCCACCTTCAGATGGTCACAAGATATCCCACTAGCAGGTGATAATGTGGGACATCCTCCCTGCACAATTACTGCCTCCTCGTTAGACAGCTGCAGGCTAGCATTGTCTTCACTCATTTTAACTGACCCGCGGATCTGGGCATTCGGGCATTCAGAGTGCCCAGATGTGCTTGTTGTCACTTCCATGAGTATGTAGACGCCTGTTTTAGCCTTCACACATTTGCACTGGATGGAGGAATCATGGCAGTTCCATCCAGAAGGTAACTAAGGGAGCTATTGTTGGAAAACCTACAACCAGCAGTAGGTTTTCCAGCAACAGATTTTAGCATGTTTTTTATTTGGGATGGGGGAAAGTGGAGCTATGGTGGGATTGCCTCAGATACATGAGATATCCTCACCATAGCAGTGCCACAATGGCACTATATTACCCCCGTCTGAACAGGGCCTTCTTAGCATCCCTGCTTGCAATTTCCAAAGCAACCTCTCCAAATGGTGCAATATCAATCAGGGAGGGAAGAAGAACCTTAATTTTAGGCTTCTTCACCCATATACAAAACCACAACTAAAAAGATCAAAAGGAGCTGTGGATGGGCAGCATCTCTCTCTCTCTCACACTCACACACACACGCACACACCTTTTCCCTCCCTTCTGCTGCACTACAATTAGAATGACAAGTTTGTGAAATATAGATCATACGCTTTTAAATTTCAACAGAGACACACTCGTGTGCTCTTTTTCAAAAAGCTTATACTAAGATCCTTTCCTCTCACAAATAACAAATCTTCCTGGGCCACCTTTAAGATTCCAAACATTGATCACACTAGTTTGTTTAGGGATAATTCACAGGCAAAGGAATATTTCAAAGGGTGTACCCAAGGCCTTTATGAGTTCAATTTTGTTAAGGATACTATAGCTGTCAGCTGTGCCACTTCACATTAGCAGATCTACCCTAGATTTTTTATGTAAAAAAGCATTCAAGTGGAATTGCTGCCCTTCATTTACGAAAAATGTCAGCAAAGCTTGAAAATAGCCACAACCACACACACAAGGAAGCAAACGCACCTGTGACAGGATCTTCCGAAACACCAACCCACGGTGCAAAGTAACGGGAGTAAAAATCATATTTTTCCTCTGTTCCTGAGCAATTTCCCTTAAGTGTGACTATTAATCCTTTTACTTTTCCAGTCCTCTCAGCCAGCAAAAGTTCTTCAGCATTCACTTTTATTTTCTCCAGATGAGACCTTGGAATCAAACAGTACTTGTTAAGCACAGGAATATCATTTTCCATATATCAGAATGAGTAGTACAGTTTGCCTATGACAACTGCTGAAGGTCACTCCATATTTCAACCCTAGCAGCTAAGGATGTGTTCAGACATAACAAAAGGGATACCTGAGAGAGACAGTGAGTAGCCCTTGTGTTCCCACCCCTTCTTGAATCAACATTTCTACCGCAGAATGTTTAGGAGACTCGTTTGTGAACAATCCCATCTCAAAGTCTTCTCTGAGGCACCTCGGAGATTTTTTTTCATGCTATTTCTGATCACAGTCTATAAAAGGATAGCAGTACTAGGGATGTACACTAATGCAATTTTTGGGATTCGATTTGAATATCTGAAAATTCAATTAGATTTGAATCTTTAAAATTTGGATTTACCCAAATGCAATTTGAAATAAGCAAATTTGAATCTATTCATTTGAATTTTCATTTCTAATTTGCACCTATGAATGTCAACAACATTCGTATGTGCCCATACGCATCGTTATGCAACCTGTACACATCCTTACTTGTCCATTTGCATCCCGTATTTATCACATATGCGACCCATTTCCAAAAGAAAACAGTCTTTCTCCCTAGACAAAATGACTATATACTGTGGAAGCTGGTCTTAGTACTGCACGTGTACAAACCCGAACACATATGAATGTCTGAATAATTCGACCGAATAGATTCAAAAATTCAAAATCCATTTGAATGTTTAAATTCAAATTTATGGACATTTGATTTGAATTCAAATGTCGAAATTCAGACGAATTCAATCGCATGTCAAATTTCTTCGAATATTCATGCCCATCCCTAGGAAGTACTAAGACCAGCTTCCGTATTGTCATTTTGTCTAGGGAGAAAGACTGTTTTCTTTTAGATTAACTCAAATTCTAGTGCAATAAATGCACAGACAAAGGAGAGAGTGTCTATGGCCATATTTGCATTTACATTCCTTCTTCCAGTACACAGTAGGCCATCCCAAGCGGCAATAGACTGCCGTTGCCCATGAATAAAGCCATCCACCTTGGGACAGCCTGTTCTGCACCAGCACCTGGACTGGTTCTGAAGACTGTACCAGCTTTGAGCCAGTGTGGGTTGCCCCAAATACCCCAAAGACTTTGTTCCTGGCCTTCAGACCTCTTGGGGGACTCATTTTGGAGATGTTCTTTATTGCCTCTGTGGTCCACTGTACCACCCCCTAATATATCAGTACACCAGATTAGGACGTAACTTTGGGTGCCCTGGGCCAATTTATGCTCTGTCCTGTGCAGTCGATCTCTGAAATTATTGCAAAGAAAGGTGTGTTTACACATAAAGCCCTCGATTTTTCTGCCTGCCTCCAAACACACACATTCCGAACAATCTAAAACTGAGTTTCTTATGTATTGCCAGGCTTCCTCCTTCGATTCAACACTCGCCCTGGAAATTTCCCTTTTAAGGAAGGCAACCAGCCTAGATGGCTTTAAGAAAGGGTTAAACAAATTCATGGAAGACAGGTGTATCAACGGCTATTAGAAAGGGTACCTAGGTGCTTCCTTCAGGTTGGAGAGACAAGCAGGATGCTTCTAAAGGCCATTTGCAGAGAATCGAGAGCAGGTAAAGGTTTTACCTTTGCCTTTCGTTTGAGAAGGCCCAACTGGTGGTCCACAGGATGCTGGACTAGATGGGCTGTGGCCCGATCCAGCAGGGCTCCTATTATGTTCTGATGTTCTTGTAAGAGAAGCGTGTATACCTTTCGTAAGCATCACTGAGACGGATCAGAAACTTCTTCGTATCAGGAGAATAACGAACATCTTGAACATTCATATCACCCACAGCTGCCTAGCAATAAAAGATTTGCTAAATAAATAAAACTTGATCTCAAATAGCTGCCTTTCTTGCATGGTGGCTTTTCATGGATTATTTTGCTGAAGGTAAAGCTCCACTTATAAAATTGCAGGGGAACAGGGGAATGTAAGCAGTTCCAGAAAAAACTCTGGGTCTGCAAGAAACAGGAACACAATTTTTCTATGTTTCTGCTGGTGAAAAGTGTCCTGCTTTGAATCTTAAAAGCAGAAACAATCTACCCACGGTAGATCAAATTGTGCCAAAAACAGCAACCTTTTATTGAAGCTTCAACTGGGCCTTTTAACATTTGGTTTAAAAAAATGAAGATGGGGGACACTCCCAAATGGTGCATCTGCATTGAGCTAAGCCGCTTCTTTACCAGAAGTGGTTCCATGTGTGTGGCAGCATCCCTGTGCGTGTAGAGTAGCGTAGAGTAGAACAGAGCTGAGACTAATCCAAGGTCACGCCAGCTGGCTTCATGGGGGAGTTTTGAATCAAACCCGGTATTCCCAGATAAGAGTCTGGCTCCCTAACCACTAGACCAGGATATGGTCGGGACTGGGGAGGGTTGGGTTGTTTGTGATGCATGATGTCATGAGCCGCAGTTTGTTTTCAATTAGTCAACATCTGGGCAGGCAATGGGTAAGTGAAGATGCTCCTGCCCAGATGTTGCCTACTTGTAAACTATGGGCCATAGTGCAAATTGGGCTCTGGACTTTAAAGCTAATTAAGACAAATTACAGAAGTGAGAGGGTGTTTCCACACTGCTGCTAAGAACACATTAACAACACATACAGGGCACATTAAAGACACATAGAAAACTTACCTTCTGCACTGGAGGCCAGATCCGGGACCCTACGCAGCAGCCGCTTCTGCACACTGGCGTGCGAGACCTGTTCTTAATGGGGTCTCACTGCCAAAAGATGAGGCCTCCGGGAAGACCTGGAAAATTAGGTCTTCCATCCGACCCCTCACCTCGATCCATTTGAAAGCAGGATGCTTCCGCGCACGGAGAGGCAAGGGGCCGGATGTGCCGGTGGCCGCCATCTTAGCGAGGGCGGAAGCAGGCCAGTCTGTCTCCAGAGCCCCTCCCTCACATGCTGTGTGCCGGCAGAAATGCACAGTGACTGGCAGCTGAATGCTCCAATCCTGCAGCTTCGGGGGCACCGCCGGCGGTGCAGGAGGCCGACCACCTTTCGGAATGGGTGCTGTGGCCTCCGCATAGCACCCAGAGGATCCAGCCAGCAGGATCCGTCCTCCCCGCCCACATGCAGACACGAGAGGCCTCCTCAGATCCGTCCCTATTTCGGACAGATCCTTGGGAAGACGGATCACCGGGAAATGGGTTCTCTTTAATCCGTTTCTTGGCGGCCAGTGAAGAAGCACCCAGAGATACATACTAGCAAACCTCACTTCAGTTTGCTTTTAATTCATGGTTGACGAGGGCTAGTCCTCGCACATAGAGGGAAAATAATAATGGAAAAGAATTTGGTACAAGAACAGAAGATGGGAATCACAAGTTTTAACCCCTTAAAAACAAAATAGGTTCCAGTGTCCTGCTTGCAGCATCAGAAGGACCCACTGCAATATTAAGCATCCATTGAGAAGCATCTTCATGTTCCTTACACATTAATCTCACCCTGTTAACAAAGTATTGTTAATTATCTGTCAGGATGACATAAAGCCCTAGCTCCTCCCATATTCCCACATTTACTCTCGACCTTCCCTCTAGGTTTGTTTCAGTTTCACAATTACCTGAAGATCAAGGATGAGACTGAAAGAAGATAACAAACCAGAAGTCCATGCAATGTATAAATGGATCTGGACCCAAATTGTTCCCTTATATAGAACTGACTTTCCCTTTTCTGCTAAAGTCAGGACAGAGTGGCTAATTTTACATTTGGTTATTAGTCAGTACCATTTATTGTTCTAATATTCAAAATGATCTTTTGATAATCTAAAGCAGGGATTACACAATAAAATATATGACTGCTATATAAATAAGCCAGAGACTTGTAGACACAGTGGCCTCTTCACAGTCCAGTCCTAGGCAAAAGATTAGGCAGTCCAGTAATAATATGAGATTTATGCAAATTACCTTCACTAATGCTCCTACTTCCTGAAAATCCTGGATTAAAAAAAAAGAAATATGTAAATAATGCATCTGTTTATCTCTTCTCTCAGGGAAGTTTTGGCAAGTGGAAAATAATATTTACAAAGACCTTACCTGAGGACAGGTGAAGTAAAGGGGTAGGTCTAGAATAATATATTCTCCCGCCTGCCTTGCCTTTAAATCTCCACTCAGAGTTTTGAAAGTGAGAGTTGGACTCATGTTTTCTGTTTTTAAAATTAGAAACAAGCAACTGTTAGATTCATTTAAAAGACATTTGCAACATCAGGTATTTTAAACCCGTTTTCTTACTCTGGTTATAGAACAGCACAGCCGCTGATGCCAGGGTGGCATGACCACAGAGAGGAACCTCATTGGCTGGCGTGAACCACCTTAATCCAAAACAGGAACCTAAAAAAGAAAAAGAAGATGCATCAGCTTTATAGGTCACTTAAATAACTCTTAGGGTGCTTCCGCACAGGCCCTTTAACACCCATTAAGCACACTTTTGGCAACGCGCGACTGCACACGCATTGCTGATTGGCACACTTCCGGTGAGGTGTGTCCGCACAGCAACAGCGCTTTGAAACCAGTTTTCGGCGGTGCATCCACATTTGCAGGGTCTATTTAGCACACTTCCGGTAAGTGCGTCCGCACCTATCCGTTCTTAAAGTGTGCTAAATGGGTGTTAACTGCACAACACATTTGAAGTGTGCTTAAAGGGTCTTGCACCGTAAAAACGCATCCATTTAGGATGCGTCTGCACGGCGCAAGTGTGTCTACAGACGGCCCTCCCCTGGCCCGCCATGATTGGCTAGTCGGAACCAAGCATGGCGAGCTGGGGGACCCCACTGCCGTGGCACACCCTCACCCCAGAAACGGTGAATCGCCGCTTCTGAAGCCAGGGTGAGCCTCCCTAAAGCCCACCCTAGCCCACACGGGGGGGGGGGGAGCGCAGCGAACCCCCTCCTTACCTGTTCAGCGACGCAGGTACCCAGGATGCAGTGCGCCTGCGTCCTGCGCACCTCCTGAGTGGCCGGGACTGCTACTGGCAGCCCTTGCCCTCAGGAGGCGTTCTGCGCAGGCACGCCGTCCTCTGGGAGCCGGTTTTACTAAATCCGGGTGCAGTAGACCCGGATTAATTAGCCCCTGTGCGGAAGCACCCTTATTTTCATATTTCGATGTATTGATTACTTAATGTTTTGCAGCTATAATTATAGAAGCAATTTAGTAACCACTAAATTGCCTTTAAGGCTCCATCCAGAAGGAGAAAATATAGCACCATTACAGCGTTGCTATGGTGGGGTCCCCACCTGTTTCTGTGGCAACCCCCTAAAAAGTTGCTAATTAAAAGTTATTACTGGAGAACCCAGCACTCATTGTGATTTTCCAACAAGAGCACATTTTTCTACCTTGAGGATGGAGCTGACATAGCATGGCAGCTGAAAATGACAACTGTATGTGCACAGTGGTAGCAATACACACTTCTTGGTTTTCAGTACTAAAATGCACACAGGGTGCATTCCAACTTGATCTTTTTAGTACTGTTTGGACTATTTTAATCCTTTTGGGACTATTTTAATCCGGATACAGGGCCTAGTGTGCATTGTGGGCTGTTCCCATTTGCCTGATGATTAACTCGAATATAGGCATTCCCACTCACCACCCCAACACAGAGAATAGGACCTTTTCACCTTCCACCACCACCCCAGTGCAAACCCTGTAAGCCTGTGGTCAAGCGGCCTCCAATTTCAAAGGGCAATCAAAGCAGTCACACTTTCCCCTTCAATACCTCCTTTTGCATTGAAGCTGTAAAGTTTGATGCAAATGTATCCCTTGTTAGTTCTGTTGTTAGTAGCTACCAAGCAATGTATCCCTCCCAGGCTGGGTGGTGCTTTAAAAAAATATTTATTTCTCTTTCTTCTCTGCAATTGTCTTCAAAGCAGGCATGGGGGGGGGGGGGAGGACAGAATTTCTGCAGGATTGTCCTCATAAAATCCGGGAATAAAAAATTGAATGGGAATGCTGGACACCAAGTTCTGATTCTATTCAGATTTATAGAAAATTAAATGGGAACTCTGGATACCGAATTCGGATTCAGTTTGGATTTAAACCCCTATGGGAATGCACACACCGAAAGGACTATGGCTGGTGCTGTCTAGCTAGGAAGCAATAATGGCGAGGGAGCAATACCTTGAATTATCACTTCCTAGCAGATTGTCCGGCTGCTATTTGGAGGCAGTGGTTTTATAAGGTCCACTTTGGTCCTTATAAAATGGCAAGAAAATGTCCAACTCTCTGAAGCACTCCTAGGACGGAGACTTCTTAAACAAGAAAAGGGAAGGGGTGGGTTAGTATTATTATTGGAGGAAGCCAAGGTCCAAGTCATCTATATAGATATAAATACGTTCTGCAGCTCACAGATGAAATTTAGTAATAACAGAGTAAGGTCAGGTTTGCCTGCTCAGCAACACAAGATAGTGTGAATACATCAGGTTGCACACAAGAGACGCCATTAAATATTATTCTCTGATTAAAAAAATAAGCTGCAAGAAGCATGATCCTTAAATTCCCATTATGAAGACGGTTAAATATACTTAGATCCATATTAGTCTTCTCTTACATATCCATGGTCACACCTTCACATTAAAACTTCTTCAGTCCATTTTCACCTCTGACTGCTCACACCTTTTCAGTTCTACCCATTTTTATTTGTGGACTTTCTGGAAATAAAATGATTAGAAAAGAAAAGGTGTGAGCGGTCAGACCTGGAGAAGATTTAAAGTGAAGTGGTGACCTGGAGATGGGACTGAAGAAGGTTAAAAACGAAGGTGTGAGTGTAGCCACAATACCACTGAACTGCTATTAAAAATGATTGGGGGAAAAATCAAACATTTTAATCCAGTCTTACTTTGTTTAAAGTCATCATGAGGATGCAGTTTTCTAATGAATGCAGTTTCTGAGAGGTTCATTTCTGTGGCAATCTTTTGGTAGCAACATTCATCTAATTCCTAGAAATTAAAATTAAAAAATAAAGTACTGGCCAAGAATATTATTCATTGCATGACAGAGGTAAGTGTTTTACATGTCTCTCTCTCTCTCTCTTTTTTTTTTTTTTTGCCATATATGTCTGATTGTCGTAAAATGAACTTTTGTTTCTTACTGAATTTTTTAAAAGTAAAAGCAACTGAAAGGGGGGTGGGGGAGAATTTGTGGCAAGCCAGCCAAAACAATAAACATTTCCATTAGATTGCATATGATCACAAGAAGCCATAAAATATATTTGTTCATAAGGTTCTTTTAATTTCCTGAAGCTTCCTTGTAAGAATAGTATATCCCTTCTAGGGTGTTTTTCCACTGTCACTAGAAATACCCATTAATGGGTACTTAATGGCATTTTTGTACCCATTAATGGGTACTTAATGGGTACTTCTAGTGACAGTGGAAAAACACCCATAGTCAGTTTGGTCTAGTGGTTAAGGAGCCAGACTCTGATCTGGGAATACCGGGTTCAATTCCACCCTCCCCCATGAAGCCAGCTGGGTGACCTTGGGCTAGTCACAGCTCTCTTATGAGCTCTCACAGCCCCACCTACCTCACAGGGTGTTCTGTTGTGGGGAGAAGAACAGAAGCTTTGTCAGCCACTTTGACTCCCCTTGAACAGGTGAGAAAAGCAGGGTAGAAAAGCCAACTCTTCTTCTTCTAGTCAAAGTCAGTTTTTCAATGAGATATCATTGGTTTCTTAGATCAAAGCTCAATGTTTATATTAGGTGTGCCCGCATATAACACCACCAATTACCAAAATATATCTTGAACATAGAACAGGGAGTATTGTGCCCAGAAATAATTCATAATTTTATGTCATTTCTGCCTACTAAAAATTCAAATGCAAATGTTATTGTTGTTGTTTTGTATTTGAGTCCTAATTAATTGAATGTAAGAAAATTTGTATTTTTTTCTAATTAATTCCCTTCAAATGTGATAGGATTCTATTCAATACACATGTATTCAGACAAATCCAGACGAATATCCAGTACGTATCCAATACATATCCCATAACATATCCAATCTGAAAGCATCAAGTCCACCTTGAATCCACTTTGAATTCGCTCTCAAACCATGTCAAATTTACTCTGAATCCGTTGGAGATGTGTCTGGTGCAGCCACTTCCCCACCTCACCATTTCATGAATGTTCCAGAGCTTTGTACAATGTTCCGAAACATCCTTTTACATATGAATGTCAATATATGAATGGAACAACATTTGATTCATATATGAATGTCTGAATTCGCAAGAATAAGCAATGCTACGAATATTTGTGCAGATCCCTAGTTTTAACTGTTCCCTACCTGTAAGACCAGAGGGAACTCTGGCTTGAGGAAGTGTAGGTTTTTATATATTTGGATCTTGCACCTAATATATATATAAGCTTTTGCTTTGTATTGTAAAGCACTGAGTATATGGACAGCGCTATCAAAATCTAATACTAATACTAATACTAATGATAATGATAATGATAATGATAATGACAATGATAATGATAATGATAATGATAATGATAATGATAATAATAGATGCAATGTGCCGGAGTGTCCCTTTAGTTCACCGCAAAGGTTAGTGCAAAAAGGCCCTCAACAGTCTATGTGAATCAACAGTCTTGATTACTTCAGAAGATACCATGCTAGACTGATTCTGTTCCTGCAATGCATAATTTACCACTAATCTTAGTGTTGTGGGAATGACATCCATAATGTTTTAATTCCAGGCTCTTCTATGCTAGCTTCTTCATGCTCCATAGTTTTAAGCAAAAGTATTTAGATACTGCCATCTAGTGGTATCTTTGGAATATAGCAACTCCACTTTCCTCATTTTCATGTAAATAACTCTTACCAAAGTCTGCATCAGTTATGTGGCCCATGATCCACGTGATGGCCTGTGCTGTTCTTGCAATGATCGCACAAACTGTACTTTACAGGGCTCATACTCAGCAAAATATCTGAGAAGCGATAGCATTTGCATGACAGCAGCTCCTCATGCAGGTATACATGAGTTAAGTCCTGATCTACAGTTTTCATCTTCCAAAATGACTTGGGGCCTGTTCACGATTCACTTACCCCTTAGTGAGCAGCAGTACACTCTCTAGTAGGGGTGTGCACAAATGCAATTTTCAGGATTCAGTTCAATTTGAATTGAGGATCTGAAAATTTGATTTTATTCGAATCTTTAAAATTTGAATTTACCCAAATTCAATTCAAAT